>CM060924.1:784435190-789435190 GCA_030737875.1 Allium sativum
TAAGTTCTATTCCTCCTAAATGTAACCATTTTACTTGTTTATTAAATTCCTTCGAAAAGTGTTTTCTATCTTCTTTTATTGCCTTTTGTGTTAATAATTTCAGAGGGATTTCTCCTTCCATAGTAAAAACATCTATTGGTTGTTCAAAGGTTTTATAACATATTTTTCTTTAGACATATATCTTATTAAGGGCATTTCATAACATTCTTCTCTTGAAAGTGTATGTTTTATTTTTTCTATTTGTTTATATTTTTCTTCTGACCTTTGTATAGTTTGTTCATAACCAGTTTCATCATCTTTAGTCTCAGAAATTTCTGATGTTTCAGATGTTGAAATTAGATTTGTTTCCATAAAAGGTTGTTGTTCAATATTATTTTCTTCATTCATTAGCTCTTGAAATTCTTCTTCAAGATCTTCTGTGTTATCCGACAAAGTACTACTACTTTCTGTAGATGAGATTTCAGAAATAACTTCTTTTGGTTCTCTTTCTTTTACTACTGTTATCTTTTTTAATGCATCCATATATGTTTGGACACTATATTTTTCTCTATCAAAAATATGTATTTTTCCATTATTCTTTTTACTTACAATTACGTTTTGTCTAGTCTTCATGACACTATATGCTTTATGATCAAAAATATGTTCACATGAAATGACCTTTTTATGTTTAGGTCTCTGTTTTGTATTTTTCTTTTCTAAAGGCTCTTTGAATTCTAAAATATCATATGATACTGGCTTCTTTACCAGTTTTTCAAATTTTTCATTATATTGTTGCACAAAATTTTGTGAACTTGTTCTTAACATTTCAATATTCACCACGCTCAGTCTGTGGGGTTTATGATTATGTTCTTCTCCAAATTCCGTATCCATATCTGATTCAGAGTCTGAGGTTAATTCATATATTTCTTCATCAGAGTTATATTCATTTTCTGATTCTATAGGTTCTATTTGTTCAGAGAATAAGCGGAATGCTTTTACAGCCGTTTTCTTATATTTTCCTTTTTCTGGACATTCATTAGCATAATGTCCTTCTTTGTTACATGACCAACATCTACATGTCTTTTTACCCATATCTTTCTTATTTTTAGAATTTTTTATTTTAAAATATCTTTTCTTTCTAAAATTAAACGATTTATTTTTCTTTTTCTTAACTGGTCTGAAATATTTTTTAAATTTATTTTTATATTTTTTCCTAATTGGATTGCATCCCCATTGTGTTGGTACTTCTGAGGTTTCACAGGACAAACCTTTTTGTTTAGTATATTGTCTAGCACTTCCCATTATAGATTGTTACATACAGTAATAGGCAATTCTATCTTTAGTGAATTTCATTTGTATTCCTAAACATGGAAATACATCTGGATTATCCTTAAGATACTTTTCATAATCGTTGGTTAATATGTTTTCCCATGGTAAAGGTAATTTTAAGAAATATAAGGAAAGCACATTTTCCATTGTACCTTCATCTGGTGCAGATGCATAGTAATATTTAGCAAATTCACAATTATATTCATCTATATATCTTAAGTCACATATTGCAAGGGTAGCGAGTTTTATTCTTGCCTTTTTCTTTTCTTCATCTTCTAATTTTTTATCATCAAATGGTAATCCACCAAATTCTGTTTTTAAAACTTTTCTAAACGATTCAATCAAATTTAAAGGATCTAACAAATTGACTAAATCTTTTGCTCCTGTGTTAACTAATTGTTTAGCTTCCCTAGTTAGGTTTTTATACCAATTTCTCACATTACCTACAAATGTATTTTCAATGATTCCTAACATATCTATAGATGATTGTATGTTTTTTGTAATTCTTAAAGTTTGTAAATCTCCAGCCCAAGCATCAACTAGTTGAGTAACATTTCTAGCGCAATCAAGGTCTAGAACTTCTCTTGAATGTTCTTGTAATTTCTTTTCCTTTGGTCTATATAATTCAGAATATGTATATGGTTTTTGCTTTTTTGGAAATGTATATTCATTGTATATTTCTTCCCCCTCATTTTGATCTATTGTTGTTAAATTATCTCGGCGGTTGTCTATCCTTGGAGGGTTTTGAACAGATACTATACTACTACTAATAGCTTCCATTTTTAGATGTTCTACGGGTTTATTAGTAGATTGTTGTAATACTGATAATCTGGACATGGCTATGGCTATGTCTCCTAACTAAGAACCATCAGCGTTATCCCAAAGCTCTTCTAATTCCTCCATTGTTTTTTCATCATACTGGGTATGAGACTCTACAATGTTATTCATTTTAGTGTTATCTATTATTGAAGATCTAGCATTAATAGTAAATCCTCCTGTAGTTGATGGTTTTAAACTTGAAGGTAGCATTTCATCTGATATACCTAACCTTTTAATCATTTTATCTATTTTGTTGTTTATTTCAACTATTGTAATATAATCACTAGGAGCTTGTAAAGAAGCTAACCTAAGCTGATTATATGTAAGAATATTAGCAAACAGATTGTATTCTGGGGTTCCGGTTTTAATGATAAATAATTTTTCTTCAGTTTCTATGATGGATTTAGCCATCAAAAAGACTGATAATTTACTCTTAAGTTCTTCATACATCCTATCAACTTCCATGGCTCTGATACCAATTAATACAGGATCAAATTAAAACTTATGTTCAAGGCTGACTACTGGAAAAGTTTCTAAATTAAGAATAATCAGAAACCGGCAATCTCTAGTTGTTACCTGTTTGGGCCCAACACGCTTCCAATCCCTACGCTTCTCCTTGTTCTCCTATGGCTTCACGGCTCACTCTTTCCAAACGCCAATGAACACTGGATACTAATCAGGACTCCAGGAAGTAGCTTGAGGTTTCCAAGTGGTAAACAGACTTAGAAGCTTTTGTTTATGATTATCAAAAACTCAGAAAATTTTTAACAGAAGATTGCACTCAGAACAAACTTTTATTGATTATTGAGAATATTACAAGCTTAGTACAAACACACTCAAGCTCACACTAATTTACAAAGCTTATGAAAATATTTGCTCTGCTTAACTTCGAATGCCTTTCATAAATGTCTTCAGGTCTTCTTATAGCTACTCCACACCGCCTTAGTCATTTTCAGATAAGGCCACGTTACTCGATGCTTTTACCATTCTTTTATTAAAGAATTCTCTTTTTTAGGTACCTTTCCATCTGTCTGGACAGGTGTTATTTCTTTTTAAAGTTGCCATATTATCTTGTCGGGACAGCTGGATAGATGTTTATTCATCTAGGGAGTCCTTTTCTTTTTCCAGAGTTATCTTCATGCGAATCTTTTCTTTTTGAGGGTCCCACTTCACATTGCAATGTTTCCCACTTGATTCCATGTAATATTAATTTCTTCTGCAGATCCACTGTCATATTCTTTTTAAGAAAGTGTTTATATGCTGTTTTATGTGCTTCTCATCGTAGAATTCTTTCCACAAACTGGATTATATCTTCTTTTGCCCCTGCCTTTGGAACTTTACTAACTGTCAGAATTAATTCATTAGGGCCAGTCTCATAAGTCCAAATATTGCTTGATAAGGCTTCAATAGTTCTTTGTACTAGACTTGCTAGCTGCTTTGCTCTTGTTGCTGTTATCACATCCTCTTCAACCAAGAACATGTTCTGGAAGAATTTTGGCATCAATTTTTTCGATCCCATCTTCATCTCTACCATAGATATACATTTCTTTCCTTCTTCAGGAATAACTTGATTACATGCTAAGTAAATATTGCTATGCTTAATTGCTTTTGAAAAAGTGTAAACTGCATTTCTTATTTTGGGTAGTCCCTAGAGATTGTTAAGGGTACTGTCTGTATAGATGCAATAAATCAAACCTGCTTTATATAAGTCTCTCACCACTGATGGATCAGCTTCAGGATGAATATATACTTTATTCAGATCATAACCATAACTTGAATATATTCCTTTACAAGGATTTGGTTCCAGTAATATTGGTTTTACCCAATTACTAAACCATGTAATAAATTCCTTATCATGCTTTTTTAACTCTGAGGGCTTATTGACTGATTTCTCAGACATTTGAGTAACTTCATTAATCATGTCTTTTTGTACCTCTCTGAACATAATTTGTGAATAGGATATCATATGATGGAAGAAGAACCTTAGTTCCTCCTTTTTCTCGTCATCTGCAGTGATTAAATATTGCTCAAAGGCTTCTTGTGCTTTAAGTACTTCGTTATATATCTCATCAAAGATACTTAGATAATCAATTGTATTATCATTCCTTCCCGCCATCATGCAATTCTCTGCTTAAGGTATCTGCAAGAAAGTTAGTTTTTCCAGAAATATGTTCAATGTCAAAATTAAATTCAGAGAACCATGATTGCCATATTATTAATCTTTTATTGGGTCCTATATCAGGAATTTTATTTTTTATTCTAGATTTTGTAGTAATAGAATCTGTGCGAATTTTAAAAGGTTTATTTAAGTATAGATAGAAGGCTTTAATACTATTTTTAATAGCTAAGAGTTCTTTATCATTAGAGTGATAATTCAGTTCACTTTGTTTAAATGTTCCAGATTTATATCTACATAATTTTTCTTGGTTATTTCTAATAGCTACCAAAGCTGCTCCCCAGTATGATTCTGAAGCATCTGTATATATAATTAATTCATCTGTTTCTAATGGTAAAGATAATTTAGGCATATTTTCACAAATCTTTTTAATATGCTGAACATATTTTGTATCATTTTCTGTCCATTGCCATTTATAATTCTTTTTAAGTTTTTGTTGTAAAGGAGCTCTTAATTTTGCTAATTTATTGATAAATATATCAGCATAATTTAGACATCCTAGAAACCTTTATAACTGTTTCATATCCTCTAATTGATCGGGAAATTCCTTAATTTTTGTAAGAATATGTGGTTGTAATTCTATGTCTCCATTATCTATGGTTATACCCAAAAAATCTATTTTTTGTACTCCAATAACTGCTTTTTTAGCTGAAAGAGTTATTCCCCTTTTTATACATGTATCAATAACAAAATAGCAGTGTTTAATATGATCTTCTAAATTATCTGAGAATATTAGAATATCATCTACGTACACAATACAGTAGTTATCATGTTGCTTTAATACTTCATCCATTCTTCTTTGAAATATTTGTGGTGCATTTTTTAATCCGAAAGGCATAACTAGCCATTCATACTGTCCTTGTAAACAACTAAATGCCGTATATGGTATGGATTCTTCAGTTAACTTTATTTGCCAAAATCCACTTTTACAGTCCATTTTTGTAAACCATTTTTTATTCTGTATTTTGTTGAACAACACCTCTTTATTTGGTAAATAATATCCATCAAAGATTGTAGCATCATTTAGGGCTTTATAATTAAAAACTATTCGAGCTTTACCTCTAGCAATTTCACTATGTTTTCTAACTATAAATGCAGGAGAACTATGTGGACTGTTAGATGGTCTGATTACTTTTAAATCTAAAAGTTCCTTAATTTGGACCTTAAATTCTTCCAGATCCTCTAAGGAATATTTCATGGGTCTTACCCTTATTATTTTATTGGGGTCTTTTAATTTTATTTCTGCTAGTGTTTTATCTTTATCCCAAGCTGCTAAAGGATTTTCATTATATGTTTCTTTAAATCTTTCTTTAATTTTTTCTAAAGGATCAACACTTTCTTGTTTTAGTATTGGATTTTTTCTAAATTTAGGAATATCACCACGCCGTGCTGGCGTAGGTTGATAATTTGGATCAATGGCATATGCTTGTTTAAGTCTTGGTGCTAAAATGGGTGTTCCACATGGTGTAGTGAATATGATATGTTCTGTTAACTGGGTCATAGGTTGGTATGCGAGACAAAAATCATTGCCCAATAATATATCTCGGCCTTGGACATTACAAGCCCATAATTTTGGTATTTTAATTTTAATATTTCCTATGGTAAAAGGAACATTAACTGCATAATCTTTATAACAAATCTCCTTTTCTTGAATATCTAAAGCTATTATAGAAGATCCATCTTGGATCCACCATTTCTGTGGTAAAATATTTTTTTTACATAAAGATATTCCTGAGCCAGTATCTATGTATGCATTTAGTTGTATTGGCTGGTAATAAGGTATTTCTATAGTTCCTTCTATATATGTGGAAAATGGTGAGGTAACAATAGCTTTTTTAATATGTTGTTTATCAATTCTTGGAAATTCATATTGATCTAATTGTATATATGAGTCTTTTAAGATAAAAGTATATTTTGTAATAAAATTCATTCCTAACAATATTTCATTTTTTGCTAACTTATCATCTACTAACATTTCCATTTGTATTTGCAGGACTTTCCCATTCCTATCAATTAGGGATAATCTAGCCACCACGCTCTTTTCTAGCACATGTACATGTCCAAAATAATCTATGTATTTATAAGGATTTTGTATAGTATTATATGGATATGTTTGTACTGAAAAGGCATTGATATGAGAGGATGCCGCTCCTGTATCCAAAAGCACATTTACCTCTTTGTTATCCAAAAAACCTTGTATGTACAATTGTCTATTTGATTCTAGTAAGTTTAATTTATCCAATGTTCTTAAATCTAAGTCTTTTCTTTGAGAGGTTATATTTATGTCTCTTGATATATCAGAGGTAGATGCCTCATTATCATAGCATATTCTAAAAGAATTTCTGCTATGTGGCTTTACAGTTGGTTGTGTTTTATATCTATCTTTTCTTTGAAGAATTAATTCTTGTGGAAAGTCTAATTCTTCATGCTTTAATTCTCTAGGTGGTATAACTTCACATATGTCAGTAAATGGTTTAGCAATATTTATATTTTATTCTTTAAATTTCTTTGTAGTAATATGATGTCTAGTAGAATACGCGTATACCATACATGCTGTTATACTACATACTTTACTTCCTGGTGGCATTTTGAGTCTTTCAATCTTATGGTACATTGTAAGTCCAAGTTCTATATTTTGATCAGACAAAGCAATTGCAAAATCTGGAAATATTCTCATTTTTATCGTCTGATATGGAAAATTTCCTCTAGTTACTCCTAATAAAGCGTCCTTTGCATCATGAAGTATTCTATCATCTGATATCCAAAATGTACAAGGAACATTCATTCCCACATCAGACTTTAATCTTTTTAATGAACCATTTATACATTAAAAATGTAATTTTATTGTAAATATTTTCTAATCAAACTTTAATCTTTTTAATGAACCATTTATGCATCAAAAATGTAATTTTTAATGTAAATATATTCTAATCAATCTTTGAATCTTTTTAATGAACCATTTATACATTAAAAATGTAATTTTTAATGTAAACATATTCTAATAAAACTTTGAATCTTTTTAATGAACCATTTATACATTAAAAATGTAATTTTTAATGTAAACATATTCTAATCAAACTTTGCATACGCTGTGCTGGCGTAGGTTGATTCTATAGATTCCAGATCTGATCAATCTAGCTCCAATCTTGACAAAATTATCACCAAATGAAAACATCGATTCAAACAACTCACCCAATTCAACTATCAACACTTTATGGAATCATCAACAACACTAAAATGATAATTATTCATTAACAATCTTGTTGAATTTACGAAATCATGATAAATCAATGAACAAACAAGTACAATGGATCTAAACTTGCATAATCATATGAATTAACATAAGAATTCCCGATCCAAGTTGCTAGGTTAGATCCTATGATGATTCAAACGAAAATATACCTTCCATGATATAGATTTTGGTGAAAACAACTTAAAATGATGAAAATAAGATCAAGCAACTCATATACTTGATTGGATCTGTGTGAGAGATGCTTATCGCTCACCAATTCTTTGAATTAACTTGAAATCACTAAATTCCCAATCCGGACAGCGAAGAATGAATTTCAAACCTCTCAATTTGATGCGATCTCTCTTCACTTGATGTGGATCTAACTTTGCTTGTTGTGGATCTTCAATCTTCTTTCTTAGGTCAAGATTTTAATGGTGGAAAGGTGTATTTGATTGAGCAAGGAAGATCATGAGCTCAACCAAATGAGAGAATGAAGAAAAGTAACCTTCTCTCTATGCCTTTAACCCATTATTTATAGCCCCACACCAGCCCACTAATGATCCACTCCAAATCATCCCATCAATGACTTACAAAACCTAAACAAAAATTTTGCAGCACTAAAACAACAATTCATCCAAACCGCTGAACCAAATCTTTAATGTGACCACTCTATGGAATTGGAAACATCATTTCCTTTCCAATGAAATCGATCTCGGCACCTGATTCGATTGCAGTCAAAAGTATTTTTCGATTGCAGTCACAAATAAAATTGGTAAAAATTATGGATATGTCTCACATTCCCATAAACAACATATCAAAATATGAGAATGATCCAACCCTTAGGGAATTAAATAAAAATATTTTTCGATCCTCTGATACATAAAATGTGGGCTGTTACATCCTCCGCCTCACCCCTAGGAATTTCTCCCCCGAAATCCCAAGAAAACACAATCAATCAAAAATTATGCATACTTATCATCAATGAGTAGTCAATTTAACATCCAAACTAGCATCCATAGCCTCAACCTTGCACACAGAATTCCAACAACAATAGTACAAGTTAAAATGGTGTAAGGTGACACGATATCAATGGGTCGTACGGACAAAGAGTTTAGATGGGTCAATTTCATACTTTCTTCTATCTCCCACATACAATCATTATCATCCTCACTCTATTCCACCTTGACTAGCTTAACCATCTTCCTCCAAAGATGTTTTTGTGTCTTTCCCTACAACACGAAGCAGCTTACGAGGTTTCGTAACTTCGATCTCTCCTTCTAGGTCTTCATACTGCTGTGGAGATAACACCACATTCGAATCATGCACACACTTCTGCAGAAACGACACATGGAAAACATTATGCACACTCGACATCTTCTCGGGTAAATCCAACCTATACGCGAGATTTCCAATCCGTTCGACTATTAGAAACATGCCTAACAAACCTTGGAGCTAACTTCCTTTTGCTTCTGAATCGAACCACATGCTTCAATAGTGAAATCCTCACAAAAACCATATCGCCAACGTCTAATTCCAAATCCTTAAGATTCTTATCGGTGTAACTCTTTTGATGATCTTGGGCTGCCTTCATTCGTTGCCGAACATTCTTGATACAATCCAACATCTCTCTAATCGTCTCTGGCCCAAGCATTAACTTATCTCCAGTTTCTAACAACAATGCCGAGAATTACACGGTCTACTATACAACGCCTCTCATGGTGTCATCAAAATGCTCAATTGGTAGTTGTTGTTATAAGCAAACTCAACTAAATGTAGATGGTCTTCCCATGATCCCCCAAAATCCAATACACAAGCCCTTTCCAAAACTCGGTTAACCCTCTCGGTTTGACTATCAGTCTGGAGATGATAAGTTGTACTTAAACACAACTTGTTTCCCAAAGTCTCCTGCAAACTCTTCCAAAATCCACTCGTGACTAATGGATCTCGATCACTTACTATGCTCTTCGGGATACCATGGAATTGAACTATCTATTTTATATAAAGTTCAGCCAACTTCGACGTTGTCCTAGTCGTTCTGACAAGAATAAACCTTTCACTTGTGATCAAGCAATCCACAATGACCCAAATTCCTTCATTTTCTTCCCTGGTTCTAGGTAGTACATTGATAACATCCATTGATATCTACTACCACTTCCATGTAGAAACTTCCGACGGCTGAAGCAATCCACTCGGCTTCTTCTGTTCAGTTTTTGCCAACTGACATTTCATTCACTATGAATTGAATTTCCCAATATCCTTCTTCATTCCTTTCCAGTAGTAGGCTCGCCTCATGTCCTAATACATCTTATTACCACTAGGATGAATCGTCAACCTCGAGTGATGACATTCCCTCAGAACCTCGTCTCTCAATCCGTTGATATCAGGAACAACCAGTCATCCTTTCTTTCAAAGCCAACCCTCTCGATTAACCTTGAACTCTGTATCCTCTGGTTCCAACTTTTGGATAATATCGACAAGCTTTGCATCCCGCTTTAAGTATTCGCCAATCCTTTCGATGAGAGTAGATCTTATCGATAAGATTGCCAACATTTCAGGTTGTTCCAACTCACACCGTGGCCTAAAATCAAATCCTGCCAAGTGTTCGAGGCTCTTCCATTCCGAAAACATCGCTCCCAAATTGGCATGTCTTCGACTCAACGCATCTGCCACTGTGTTACCTTTACCAGGAGTATATGCTATACCAAAGTCATATGATTCCATAAACTCTAACAACTGTTGCTGCCGAAGATTAAAATGTTTCTAGGAGAAAAGATAGTTCAACGATTTATGATCCGTAAATAACTCGAATTGAACTCCCAACAGGTAATGTCTCCACATCTTCAAAGCATACGCTATCACTGCCAACTCCGAATATTAAGTTGAATAATTCCTTTCATACGGCTTCAGCTGTCGACTCGAGTAGGCCACAACTTTATCCTTCTACATCAGCACTGCTCCAAGTCCAATACCACATGCATCGGTGCACACCACCATCTCTTCATTCCCACTCGGAATGATCAAAACAGAAGCACTCGTCAGTCTCTCTTTCAGGATTCCGAAAGCTTGCTCGCACTTCGCATCCCATGTGAACACTTGGTTCTTCTTCGTCAATCCTGTCAAAGCGCAGCTATCTTTGATAAATCCTTGATAAAACGACGATAATATCCTGCCAACCTAAGGAAACTCTGAACATCCATCGCATTCTTAGGTCTATCCCAGTCCTGGATTGCTGCCATCTTAACGGGGTCAACCGCTATCCCATCTCTAGAAACCACATAGCCTAAGAACCTCAGTTCACTCTACCAAAAGTGACACCTCGAAAACTTACCTCTCAACTAATGCTTCCGCAAGGTTTCCAAAATAAATCGCAAGTGCATCTTATGCTCTTCCTTTTTCCGAAAGTAAAACAGGATATCATCCATGAACACAAGCACGAACTTGCTCAATTGATCTCTGAAAACCCTATTCATTAGATCCACAAAATACGCTGGCACGTTAGCCAACCCAAATGGCATCACCAACCATTTGAAGAAACCGGATGGTGTCCTAAAAGTTGTCTTAGGCACACTATCCTTTTCCACCCTCAATAGTGGAATCCCATTGCCAAATCCATCTGAGAAAACACTTTGGCCTCGTGAAGCTGATCGAACAAGTCATCAATCCTTGGCAATAGATACTTGTTCTTCTTGGTCATCTTGTTCAGCTCACAATAGTCCACACACAATCTCTAAAATCCATCAGCCTTGGTTGCAAACACAACTGGTGCACCCCATTTGGATACACTTCTATGAATGAATCTTTTTCCCAAAAGGTCACATACTTGCACTTTTAACTCTCGTTGTTCCTTAGGTGTCATTCGCCTAAAAGGCATGACGATCGGTCTTGCACCCTCAACCAAATCGATTCTGAACTCAATCTTGTGATGCGGCGGAAGCCTTTTGACTTCTTCAAAGACATCATCAAATTCACTAGCGATTGGCACCGATGACAATCCTTCTCGTGGAATCACAAGCGAATATAAATAGCTCACGAACACACCATCTTTTGGCTTACATAAAATCACAACCATTCGCCTTTCCACATTCCTGATTGTCACTTCTAGCCTCTCGCAATCCACATTTTCCGCATACCTCTTGAACCAGTCGATACCCAAAATAATTCCAAACCCAACGAAGTTCAAAATAAAGCAATCACATACAAAGGAGCAACCATGACTCGACCACGACAAATCATACACAAGCTAGACAAACCCCACTTGGATTAGTCACCATAAAAGGTCCATCAGAAATCTAGGGTTCCAAACCCAAATGGCATACAAGCTCATTAAAAATGAATGAACGTGATGCTCCAGTATCAAACAACACACGAACTAAAACATCTCTTACAGAAAGAATACCTTGAACAACGTTCTTCCCCTTCTCCTCTGCCGTAGAAGCCCATGAAGACGATCGCATAACTTCGAAGCATACACCTTCACAATCATCTATCCCTTCAGCGGTATTGGATAATCCTTCTTGTCTTGCCCAGGCTTGCCACAATTGTATCACTTCCTCTCGGCCTTTGGATTCTTGCAATCCTTGGAAAAATGGCCCTTCTGCCAACAGTTAAAGCAAGCCACTTTGACTTTCTACTTTTTCTAACCATCCTTCCATTTCTCTTTCTGCTTCTTCCTTTTCTTGTTATTACCACCCTGTTGCGGTTTCTGTTCTTCCTTAGCTGCAACAACAGTCTCTCATGCCTTAGAGCTTTCTCGATGATCTACTCATAAGTGTCATTTAGATGATCCACCAACTGGTTCCCAAGGTATTTGTCCAAGCCCATGACAAACTTCTCGTTCTTCTGATAAAGAGTCTCAACATATGAACGAGCATACTTTGATAAAGTTTCGAAGTAAGGAATGTACTCCAACACTGGTCAATCGTTCTACTTAAGCTCAACAAACCTCTTAAACGGAATAGAATTATGAACTGTAGAGATAAACTGCGTCTCAAACTTGACTTGGAATTGCTCCCATGAAATCTCATCTTCTGAAGTCTCTAAAGTGATAGAGTTCCACAAATCCATAGCTCTACCTTATAGCTGCCTCGATGCAAGCTTCCTTCTAGTTGCATTGTTAATTCCCAAGTCTCCAAAGATCCTAATGCAAGTATCAAGCCACCCTTGAATCTCAACATTCGGCTCCGTCCCCTTATATTGCTTCTCTCATAGAGCGGTGAAGTCTTTGCACAGCTTTGCGAAGTCCACGACCCTAGGCACCTGCACTTGAACTCCTACATCTACCGCAGTTGTTTCCTGAGCGGGTACCTTCCTCATGATCGCTGCCATCATGGCCTCGAACAGAGCTGGGTAGTCTGGTATACTGCCATTACCCGCTACAAAAACTGTCTCCTCCCTTGCAGTTTGTCTCGGTGGTCGACAGCTCATTCTAAGTCTACAATATAGAATGATTAGTCTTTGTACGAGAAAAACTGCAAATGGATTTCAATCGCTACTATAGTATACACTAATATATAGTACACATCCATCAGAAATCTACAAATACGTATCTCATACATAGTTAGGTCTTTGAACTTTGGCTAAAATCGATAACCAGAGCTCTGGTACTAAATGTGACAACTACCCACAACTCCTGCACTTAAGAAGGGAAATAATGCGTTGAAAGACGTGCTAGGCAGTTGTGGACGATTATCAGGGTAGGATAACACAAGCGGAACCTATCATATAACTCATGGCCTAAGGACAAAATACCATAGAACATATACAACAGGCAGTAATGCCCAAGCATAATTGCATAGAATTTTAAACTTCCATATCATAAAGGAATATCCATAACATCATTGGATTACATCAACAAACTGTGTACAAAAGGCCTCACTACAACACTCAGGGAAAACATCAAACGGCGAAAACAATAAATACTAGATATTAGAACATAATACGCCAGCCTTCTACTCGTCATCGCCCACTCCCAGATCTATCACCTGCCACCCGCTACTCAGTCTGCTAATCCACAACCAAATGAACGGCCAAGGTAATAAGAGGGAGACATAAAACGTTGATTCAGACAACAGTCTTCGTGAGCGATAAAACAACTATCTAACATCACCAATGAAGTATACGAGAATAAGCAGATTAATCTAATCTACAAATTATATCATCGAAGAAGAACCTTTCCTGTCTCCTCCACATTCGACAATGATAGCCTTTACAACAATAAGATAGAAACAAATAGTACATTCATGGCAATCAGTTATCCAGCATAGACCATCCTAATCGATATCGACATCTCCTAAGCACAAGCTCTGAATTCCTAAACCAACATAAGATAAGCACCTAAGAGATATCTCCTTCGATGTCGGACGAACTACACAAGACGATACAAGCAAAACAATCATCATCAATGACTCTGACTACCACCGCCAATCTTGCTTCGAAACCATCAGTAATCGTATGACCGGTCCATCTGGCCATTCGTTAAGGGCCAATGGTAACCCCGGTTCAAGCCAAAGTCCGTACGCCATTTGCATTGTATGTTTGTCTTACTTGACGAAGCCAACTAGGCCCATCAAGTTTTTGCCTACGGTACTCGAACCATCTCGTCTTTTAGGCGTCCCCATTGTACCCTTGCTTTGAACCTGCTAGAACTTCCGACTAACGATAATCTTTCGGCCTTCAATATCTCCAGTCGTCATCGACAGTGACTATCCATAACCCAAGTGTCTTCTCGAGTAACCATTATCCACTAACTCAACATCTTTGAGTCATGCTCACATTCGTTGCATTTCATCGATCAACGAACACATCTCAATACTTCGATCATTTTATCTTGAACTCACTTCAAAGCGACATCCATCACCAGACAAAAATAACATCAATATTTGGTCAACATTAGTCAGATCGTTCTCTTTACAATAATCGGGTCGTCGACCAACCCTCCTCTTGCACCCCCAATGACCTGACTCTTTACCCGATTCAAACGACCCGACCTAACCAAGTCATCCCTCTAGTCCAGCAACCCATGAACTACCTAACGACCTGATCCATTCAAGGCACCAATGACCCATCTTGGTTAAAGTCGAACGACCTATCTTGCATCCAGGCAGAACGACCTGCCTTACCTAAGCGGAATGACCTAACCACTTCCGAATGACCCAACCTATCATCTTGGTTGACATGCCTTGCCTCATTCTGGACTGACCCGCCTTTCTCCAAAGAATTTCGACTGACCTAAAGCCTTTCACGGCCAAACTCCCCCAACTCGATGCCCTACGACCCGACTATGGTTAAGCACGCTATGCCATAGATTGCATACGGCAACCCCAGAGAAGTGATGCCAGAAGTGCAATAAAATGTTGCTATAGGCCAAAAATGATCTATCAACGCTTTCTTGGGGTTGCCTTTTGCCGCGTTGCCTAGAGTCAAAGGCAACATCTTTGCTATCCTAAGGTAACATCACTACTGGAGTTGCTACAGGTACTAAATTTACAAAATTGTGGGGCCCAATAAAATCTGAATCCCAGGTTCATGAAATCCTGCAGTGCCACTAAAATCTATAGTCAGTTTCACGTAATCCTGTTGTGGGGCCCATATATATTAATTTACGGCAACACTATATAATAGCCATTGGCAAAATTTAACATTACATACTGCAACATTATATCATTGCTATTGCAACATTATATAACATACTGCAACATTACAACAATTAACATCACACACTGAAATTAATAAAAACCTTTCATTTTAAATTAACCAGTAACACAAGTACTACTTAGTTAATTAAAGAATAACATATTGTAGCCAGTAAATTCAGTTGTACAGAATACTTACAAACACAGCCAGTACTAAAATAATATTTACATCAAACTAAATCAGTTTCAAATTAATATAGCGTGAGCCTCCAGTGCATTTAGTGCCTCTACTGCCTCCAGTACATCTAGTGCCTTCAGTAACAAGTTCTTGAACAACTTCATCACTGCCTCCTTTACCTGCGAAATAAAGTAGTTTCAAAAGTCATGCATTTCAGCAAAATCCTTTAGTACAACTAATGCATTTCAGCACAACCAAAGTCATGCATGTCTCGGTTACAAACTGATGCAATGCCTCGTTTACATTGCAACACAAAATGAAAGACATGCATGCCTCAACTACATTTTAGCACAAACTATGGTCATTGTATAATTGATTTGCATTTCAGCCCAAAGACATTTCAGCACAATCTATGGCCTACATACCTCAGTTGCATTTCAGTTGCATAACTGAGTTGCATTTCAGCACAGAGTTGCTTTTCAGCACAGAGTTGCATTTCAATACAATCTATGGTTGAGTTGCAAATTGATGCAATGACTCAGTTTGTTCAAAGCACGAATGATATCAAGGAATGCGATAGTATGCCTGAGGCACTGCTATAGTGTGGCACAATTTGAAGAAATGCCTCTTTTTGCTTCAGTAAAAATTTAGTATGCCATGACTCGTTCAAGTATAAACTCAACCATTGCATCAATTACGAATTGACATGATCATTACTGATTGAAGAGAAAATAAAATTCTTAAAATTCTGTATCTCATTACTGAAGTATCAGTCTTGTACATGATCAGTTACATACCGCATTGAACTACATAATTGTAAGAATTAGACCAATGCTTCAACAAGCGAAAATTGTAAGAATTCTGTAATTCATTACTATAGTTCATTACCAAAGCACACCTCCAGCCAATCATAAAAATAAATAAAAATACATACCAGCAGTGTGTGTCTGTATACGATCTCCGATTTGCACAATTTGTAAGAGCCTTGGACTACAAAAATATGAAATTAAAAGGCCTTGTTTTTCACTTTCCTAGGTGGAAGGCGGATTCGTCTTATTGGGACATCATCTCTACACCAACGAACATCAAAATATTGATTTTCTATTCCATAAGCAGGCTAGATATCATTCAAATCTTCATTTTCATATTCTCTTTCGAGTTCACACTAGTCTTTCGACAATTTCTTCATAACATTGTGGCACACCTTATCAGTTGGATCTTCTATTTAAAACACCTGTTTTACTTGTGAAGCCATAACATAAGGATCAGAATTCTGGCACAGTCGATTAAAATTGACACGAGTCAGCCCATATAATTCTTTCTCTTCTTGGTACCAACAACACTTAAATAAAACCACACTAAATTCTCCCCAATAATCTAGTTCTAAAATTTCTTCAATTAATCCATAGTAATTAACTTAACCAACCAATGGATTTTGATCTTTCGAACTTGCAAAGCTAGTAGTCAAGGATATCAAAAATACACCACTGTCTTGTGTTGTACATTTGGCATCTCTGAACCTTCTATAAAATCAGTATCCATTGATAACATATCTAGTAAACCGCTTAGCTGTTGGAAGAGGCCCCATTGCAAGCAGTTGCACTTCTTTTGAAATGTCCTCCTTTTTCCCAACCTTTTCCTTTAACCACTTCCAAAATTCTTCACTGTGTTCTCTTTGTCTCTCTTTCATATTTCTTTGATGATGCATGACCATCAATTAAAGCTCGATGTTCCCTATAATAAAGACCTGGTTAATAAAAGATAAAAACAAATTTCGCTGGATCTATTAGTACCCCGATATTTTCTTTCCACCCCCCACTTAAACCATTAAAATTATAATCCCTACTCTACCCTTTGTAAAGCTGAAACTGACCATACCAAAAACAATTTTGTATGAATGAGAACATAACTTAAGTACAAATCATGCCCGAAATCCATGACAGTGTTGAAACTTGGAATTTACAACTATCACTACGTGAGGCTAGAATCATTAACATGTTTGTAGATTGTATAACCCATCTTGAAAAACCACAGCTTTTGTAGTTATTTTCCATTTCATTTTCTGCCCAATATAGCATGCAGTCATTTGGACATGCATGTATTCTTTGGTAATTGAGTCCTAAATCTTTACTGATATTTTTGGAAGCATTGAAAGATAAAGGGATGTGGGCTTGTGGAAAATCTTCTTTCACCAACTCTAATAAATCGCTGAATGCAGACTCAGTGATTCTATGTAAGCATTTTAAAGAATAAAGCCTGACAATGAAACTTAATCACGCAAATTTAGTGCACCTGGGATATAATGGTTGTTTTCCCTCTTCAACACCTTGATGAAATTTTCTAGCATCGACATCTATTCCATTTGATCCATCAGAAGATCCATCTTCATTGTTCTGCATATTTCTGCAAGTATGTTGCAACATCTCATCAAGATTATCACCAAAATTTATTCATGCTTCACAATCCATCTCGTTATCGCTCCTTTCAGGATGTAAACAGTAAATGTCACAAATCCAATTCACGTACAATTCATATGGACCATTCCAAATTAGATGGTTGTAGACTACTCCTTGATAATGCCAGTTGCGATTGTGACACTTTTTGCAAGGGCATGTAATGAAATTACCTACCGCAAATCTAGAAAAAGTATTTCGAATAAAAAATTTCACTCTACTGATGTACCCTTCACTGAACTTAGGAAGTTCTGCCCATAGTTTTTCCTCGTCGTTCATTGAGTGATACCTTAAAGCAGTAAATTAGGCACAAGTAAAGCAGTAAATTAGGTAACTACAATAATCAAATCAGAAGAAATTGAAATATACATTGAGTGATACCTTAAGTAGCAGATTAAATCAAAGCCCTAACTGAAATCTGAAACCCAAATGAACCCCAATTGAAGACCTAATTGAAACACCGAAGCCCTAATTGAACTTGAATTCGAACTTGCCCTTATCGAACCCCTATTAAGCTTGTAAACTTGAACTTTTAGCCCTAATTAAACCCGAGAGTGAGTGTTTGAGAGGTTGAGCGATGGAGTATTTTGTTAAATTTCGATTGTAAATTTCAATATTTTGTTAGTTTTTCCCCTTGTTTTTGCTTTTCACCGTAAACATTATTTCATGCGGATTGCTAATCTAGACTAAACATTATTTCATGCGGATCGCTAACTTGGACCGTTGGATCGTGTTGACGCGGATTGATAATTTTATTCATGCGGCTACTGCAACATGTGTTGATATCTATGCTAACATATTGAACCGTGCGTTGCAATAGATAAAAAACATCATAGAAATGGCAACATTGTAGCTAGAAACACCATGAATTTTCGTTGCGATAGGCTATCTATGGAGTAGTGGCACCATTTGCTAATGACCCATTGCTCTAACGACCTGGCCATTTTTGAGTAGCAAGCCACACGGTGTGAGCCCGCCACATCACCAACGACCTAAATAAAAACGACCCGACTCCTGGTCTGATCAATTTAGCTCCAATCTTGCCGAATTATTACTAAACGACAACATCTGTTCAAACAACTCATCCTATTTAAGCATCAACAGTTTATGAAATCATCAACAACACTAAAATGACAATTATTCATCAACAATCTTGAATTCAATAAATCATATTAAATCAATGAAAAAACAAAAATAATGGATTTAAAGTTACATAAACATATGAATTAACATTAGACATACTAATTTAAGTTGCTAGATTAGATCCTATGGTGATTCAAATAAAAATATACTTACCGTGATGTGGATCTTGGTAAAAACAACTTAAAATGATGAAAATATGATCAAACAACCCATATGCTTGATTGAATCCGTGTGAGAGATGTTTATCACTCACCAATTCTTCGAATTAACTTGAAATCACTAAATTCCCAATCCAGGCAGCGAAGAATGAATTCAAACCTCTCAAATTGATGTGATCTCTCTTCACTTGATGTAGATCTAGCTTTTCTTGATACAGATCTAGCTTTGCTTGATGTAGACCTTCAATCTTCTTTTTTAGATCTAGATTTTAATTGTGGAAATGTGTATTTGATTGAGCAAGGAGGATCATGAGCTCAACCAAATGAGAGAATGAAGAAAAGTAACCCTCTCTCCATGCCTCTAACCCCTATTTATAGCCTCACACCAGCCCACTAATGAGCCATGCCAAATCAGCCCATCAATGACTTACAAAACCTTAACAGAAATTGTGCAACACTAAAACAACAATTCCTCCCAAATCGCTAAATCAAATCTTTAATGTGACCGCTCTACGAAATTGGAAACATCATTTCCTTTCCAACGAAATCGATAACAGCACCTGATTTGATCCCTGTCAAAAGTTATCCCCTGTACAAAAATGACAGGGGAAAAATGGTCATGAATAAAATTGGGCAAAATTATAGACATGTCTCACATCCCCATAAACAACATATCAAAATATGAGAATGATCCAACCCTTAGGGAATTAAATAAAAATATTTTACGATCCTCCGATGCGTAAAATGCGGGTTCTTATAGTAATCATTATATTATTGAGCTTGGATGTTAATTTTCATATGAAATGTATAATTTATCATGGGATTTTAATTTATTTAACATACAAACTAAAATATATATAGATCCTCGATGATAATGTTTTAAGCCTCATTCAAATTATCCAATGAGTGAAATAGTGCTTCAAATTCATACAAACAATCAACATTTTGAATTTTTTTCTTTTAACTTCGACTTTATCCAATAGTAATTAAATTTTGAAAATATCAGCAGCTTCAACGCAGTCTATATGCAAGTAACATTATATGGTGGGACTAAAGTACAAAAATATAAGCATTGTTGTAACACAGCGTATTTTCTATGAACGTATAAGTAACAAATCGGAGAATAATTAATTTTTAAAATAAGAATCAAGGGAAACGGGTTGCGCCATTGCATTTGTCTCGAAATTCTGCTTGGAAATGAGTCCGAGTTTTCGAGAAACGGAGTCTGTATGAGGGAGATATGACCCTCCGAAGTTTCAGGAATTTTCAGAACCGAAAACAGTTCGAAATTCGAATTCAAACGCCAGCGCAGACTAGGCGGGAATTTTCCCGCCAAGGACCAGGTCGACCTGGGGGTCGACACTATGGTCGACCCTGTGGTCGACCTGGGGGTCGACCCTGTGCTCGACCTGGGGGTCGACCTGGTGACAGAACCCAGTTCTGAGCCTGGGTTCGTTTTGATGTATTTGGTCACGTTTTCTGCCTAGGTTCGTCCGCCTAATCCTATATAAAAAGCCTTCTAGCCTCATTCCCTTAACACCATTTCATTCTCTTCTTATGCTGCCTCTGAAATATTATAAATAAATAAAATAATGGCGTCGCTACTCTGTTGGAATCAAATCTAGAACTAGTGCATCTTCTTCCAAATATGAATTAGGTTAAAAGAGAACTACTGCAACTCTTCTTCTATAATCCAATCAAGGCAAGTGCAGTTATTTTCCGATATGAAGTTAATTATGATCTTGACATAATTATAAAACTGAATCTGAGATTATGCCCTTTTTCTATTTATCCGATCTGTTTCTCTATTTTATTATTCTGTTTGTTCTGTACTTCTTCTTCCTTTCTTTATTTTTGTTTGATAGCCGGGCTACCACGAGCTTGAGCAAAGTCTCATAAGAGATAAACGCATAAACGCTAAATTTGGGAAGAATATTGAATGAGGCATATTTGGGCATAATTGATTTGTAATTAGTTTGAGGATACAACGCATGTTGTAATTCTGGACATAAATTCGTGGCATATTGCATAAGACGATCTATGACTTGGAAGAAGAGGACTATTGTGACTTAGGGCGTAAAGAACATAGGTTGTAACTTAGAACGTAAATCTGAGGCATGTTGTATTTAAAACATAAGGTGTATTTAACATATGTCTTGAGTTTTGAGGCATAAAGAATATTGGACATATGACTTAGGATTTGGGCGTAAAGATTTAACTGTAAATAAGCAATTGATTTAGATGCACAGCACATGTTGTAATTAAGGACATAAGTTGGAGGCATATTATATGAGATTGTTTATGACTTAGAATATAAGGGACATAAGTTGTAATTATAGATCTGGACATACTTTATATATTATAGTCTGTAATTTAGAAGAAGGAGGATTAGTTTGTATATAACTTAGGCATAAAGACCTATATTAAATAGGATAACCATTAAAGTGAACACGCCTAAAAGTGGGTTTTTGGATATATGACATGCATTGTAATCCATGGCTATATTTGGTAAAATTTATATGTGAATCACGATTTGGGCCTTTGGAGAAAATTCTGAACTATGCAAGTTTAACCAAAACTTGGGACATATGTTATATGGTAAATTATGACCATAACTTAGGCATGTAAGTTTAGGCTCACTCCATTATTAGGCAAGATATGTGAATAAGACTTTGAGAAATGTTTAAATCTGTTATCTGCTTAATATGTTAAATTTGCCTAATCTGCTAAATCTGTTACTTGTTTAATTGCCCAAACTGTTAAATATGTTGAATCGCCTAATCTGCTAATTATGCCTAATCTGTTAAATCTGTTGAGTTGCCTAGTCTGCTAAATCTGTTAAACCGCCTGAGCTGCTAAATCAATTAGATCTGTTGAAAAGCTGAATGATTGTGATTTGTGTAAAAATGTTAATTTGTTTAATCTGTTGCGACTTGTAAAGAAGTCAAATCTGTTAAATATGCATAGTTAGTCTGATATTTGTATCATTTGTAATGGAATAAACTGGTTATAATAAAAATGCTGAGACACGAGGTTAGACTCATGTTTTGCGGTAGAAGCCTGCCCGGACCCAACCGGCTTAACCAGCAACCGCAAACTGCTAGTCTAATGTGAGAGGTCGTAAGCATAAATAAAACATGCTTAGACACGAGGTTAGGTCTGGCTTGTGGCAGAAGTCTGCCCGGAACCGCCCGGCTTATCCAGCGGCTACAAGCTACCGACCTAATGTGAGAGGTATGCGCATTAATATTTAATTAATCCAAATCTAAGATAAATATGATGTCTAAAACGTGTTGGGTAGATAGGTCTAAACCAACTGGACTGATGAATTGAATAAAACCATTTCGTGAATCTGTAGGCCCAATACAAAGTTAGACAATCTGTAAATCTGTTAGAACTGTACGTCTGATCCGTTAGTCTGAAAACCTATTAACTTGATTTTCTTATCTGTGAGCTAGTTGACTTGAACTCTGTATGTTTGAAAACTTGTAAACAAGTTAATCTGAAATCTGTTAGTCTGGGGACACAAGGTTAGGAGGGAAAATAATTGTGTCATCTGTTGTTTGGGACCCATATTAGTCAGTAACCCTTTCTGGTATCAAAACTATGACCCAACAGTAGGTAGGGTCCGGGTACGCTTACTGAACTAATTATAAGCGGTTCATTCTGATAATGGCGAGGGGTGTTGATGGTGCGTTCCAACCGGGTCATGTGCATGCATGGATCCCGGTCTGCCTCTGAGGATGTAAGACGCCGTGACATCTGTAAATAGGTCTGTGTCATTCAAAGGTTGCCGCTTTAGGGAGTGATACACCCTTCTGTGGTGCTGGCGCAGGGTATTTATGTATTAGGGAGCCGATCTCTTGGGGTAGATTTAGGGTACACTTAGCTCTATCTGTTTCCATTGGGGTACCGTCTGTTTCTGTTGGGTGGTAACACCTATCTGTTTCTGCGTGGTACCATCTGTTGGGGTGGTAAAGGCCCATTTACTAGTGTACACCTAATTCTAACATTCTGTTTACGTAGGTATCATTCTGTTTCCGTCTCTGATTCCGTTCATGTTCCTTCCGCTATTGGGGTGGTAAAGGCCCATTACTGGCATTCTGTTTCTATATAAATTATTCTGCTCCATTTCTGTTTCAGTTAGACACTAGGGTAACACCTAATCCTGTTATACTAGTATTAGTGCAGAGAAGTAAAATATAAGTAAGAAGCATAACTTAGGTTATATCATTATGTTTCTTCTGTTTAGCTTAAGCATACCAGTTACTCCTGTTGCTATTGTCTCTTATCCAACTTTATTTTCATGTCATGATATTATTATCTGTTCATATGCTGAAAGTCTCTGGACTTGCCAGGCTTTATGTCTGACCTTTCTTGTTTTCGCCCCCTTCTCTTTCGTTCCCCCCCCCCTCGGTTTGTAGGGTGGAAATCTAGGAGCTTCATTCGGATCTTCTCTTCTTGAAGTATCGTCTGGCTTTGGCATGGCAGTTTATGTTAGGGATTATGATTTTAAAAACTAAGCATTCTAAAGGCTTTTGTACAAGAATGATATTTTGTACTTTAATTCTGATATTGTGATTCGAAAAGATGTAACCAAACTTACTTCGTTTTCTGTTGTAATAAAGTTATAAAATTTTCAAGTACTGTTTTATCTGTCTTGTAAATTTATGTTCTGTCTACTAACACGCTCCATCAAAATTAAGGCATTCCCTTTGTGAGTGACCTTAACGGAGGTGGGGTTTTACACTTGGTATCAGAGCTGAAGGTTACCAGACTTGATAAAAAGCTTTTGAAAAACTATTTTCAAAAAGGTTTTAAAAGAAAGTATTTTCAAAAAGGAAAGCCTGTTTTGAAAAACATAATCCCCAAAGCCATGGCCTATCTTTCTATCCTTTGTTTTGAATCTTTCTTTTTTCTTCTGTTTTAGCATGTCTGGGGATCTTAACCTTCCAGAGGGTGTGCCAATACCTGGCTGGTTCAGAAGGTACTTAGAGGCTAGGGCCAACGATGCTGGCCCAGCAGATACTCCTCCTCCAGCCATAGCGATTCCCCCTCCTCCGCCCCCTCCTCGTGCAATTTCTTTCTCAAAGATCTGTAAAGATTTAAGGGCCATGGTTGGAAAGGATTTCAAGGGAACTGAATCATTCGTAGAAGCGAGGAACTGGCTCAAAGAAACTGAGGATCTGTTTGTTATCTTCGAGGTGGACGATAGGCAGAAGGTACAGTTGGCGGTATGGTTGCTTAAAGACGAAGCTTCCTATTGGTGGGAAGTCACTAACGCCGAGAGGCCGGTTGAAACATGGATGGATTTCAGAACAAGGTTTGAGACGAAATTCCTCTCGCAAGCTGAACGAAGTCTACAACTGGAAAAGTTCTTATCTCTTAAGCAAGGAAGTATGACGGTCAAGGAATACGTCAACCAGTTCAACCAACTGGCTAGGTTCGGATTAGATTTAGTCAAAACACAGCATAAAAAGGCTCTCCTCTTTGTTAAAGGATTGAACGAGCCACTGCACAGCCTAGCCATGACCCATGTACCCATGGGAGCGACTTACGAGAAATTGGTGGACATGGCACTACTACACGAGGAAGACAAGGGCAAGAAAGATGCAAAGAAGGAAGAACCACAGAACAAGAAAGCATGGCCCAAAAAGGAAACACAAAAGAAGGATGAGAAGTCTGAAGATAAGAAGGAGAAAAAGTGCTTTACTTGTGGAAGCTCGACTAGTCTGAACAAGGATTGTAGAAAAAGAAAGGGTACTTGCTTCAACTTTGGTGAGATGGGACACTTCACCAGGGACTGCCCGAAGAAACGAGGACAAGGACAGAGGGCAGGACCAACTTCTGGAGGGCAGGCGAACACTCTCGAGGCTAGTGGATAGGATAGAAATAGGGGAACTTTCTGTAGGAGGTTTAATTTCTTTTTTTGTTGAGTTAAAGCTCTTTTCTGATTCTGGCATTTTTATTCTGTGATCGATACTCTGCACTTTAATACTAGTATTGTTTCTGATTCCGCTGTAGACCCAGACCCATAAGGGTTATGACTCATCTAATTGTGATAAGTTGGGTATCTGTGTTGAGCGTTAAGTTGACTATGACGCATACATTATGAGTTTTTATCATGCTTAGCTTCCTAAGAATCATTTGGTGATCTGATCTGTATCAGTAGTCTGTAAGAGTTTTTACTCAAAGTGTGAAATAGATTTCTAGTTGGGCATTTGTTTAATGAGAGTGATTCTCTGAGTATTAATCTGATGTTGATTTCGGTCTTTGGGGTTGATACTTAGGGAGTTATTCTCTTAAACCGATGTCTAATAGGAACCTGGCTTTAGTTTCAATTATACTTGTTTCTATCACTATCCTTCGACCTTTAGGTAGAAACTAATGGGTGTAAACATGTGTTTGAGACATGTTATGTTTGATGGTTGCAAGTGGATGCAATTGGTTGCTAGTGTTTGCTCGTGGATGCATATACACACACTAGGCACTAGATCGGCTCAAAACACTCTCATACTGCATATGGATGTGTGTGCATTTTTTTTATAGATGCAAAATGATTGACTCAGCACATGGATGTTGCATATGAATGAACGGTTGTGCACTCATATAGAAATGATATGTATCAAATAGGAAAATTGCATACATGTGGAACTCATGGCACTGACATAGTTCACATTAAGGAGGCCAACTGAATCAGTAGACCGCCTGATCTTTGCATTAGATAAGTACATATACACACACTCTTGCATAAGTTCATACAGCATTAGAAATCTTTTAAGGACAATGGTTGCGTGTGGATGATGTTTGAGTATATGGATGATTGAATGGTAGGATGCATTCTTCTTAACTTGAAGATTTCGGGGATGAAATCCTTTAAGGAGGGGAGAATGTAACACCCCGTATTTTCTGTGAACGTATAAGTAACAAATCGGAGACTAATTAATTTTTAAAATAAGAATCAAGGGAAATGGGTAGCGCCATTGCGTTCGTCTCGAAATTCTTCTTGGAAACGAGTCCGAGTTTTCGAGAAACACAATCCGTATGAGGGAGATATGACCCTCCGAAGTTTCAGGAATTTTCAGAACTGAAAACAGTTCGAATTCAAACGGCAGCGCAGACTGGGCGGGAATTTTCCCGCCCAGGACCAGGTCGACCTGGGGATCGACACTATGGTCGACCTCCTAGGGACCAGGTCGACCCTGTGGTCGACCTGGGGGTCGACCTGGTGACAGAACCCAGTTCGGAGCCTGGGTTCGTTTTGATGTATTTGGTCACGTTTTCTGCCTAGGTTCGTCCGCCTAAACCTATATAAACAGCCTACTAGCCTCATTCTCTTTACATCATTTCATTCTCTCCTTATGCTACCTCTGAAATATTATAAATAAATAAAATAATGGCATCGCTACTCTGCTGGAATCAAATCTAGAACTAGTGCATCTTCTTCCAAATCTGAATTACGTTAAAAAAGAACTACTTCAACTCTTCTTCTATAATCCAATCAAGGCAGATGCAGTTATTTTCCGATATAAAGTTAATTATGATCTTGACATAATTATAAAACCGAATCTGAGATTATGCCCTTTTTCTATTTATCAGATCTGTTTCTCTATTTTATTATTCTGTTTGTTCTGTATTTCTTCCTCCTTTCTTTATTTTTGTTCGATAGCCAGGCTACCACGAGCCCGAGCAAAGTCTCATAAGAGATAAACGCATAAATGGTAAATTTGGGAAGAATATTGAATGAGGCATATTTGGGCATAATTGATTTGTAATTAGTTTGAGGATACAACGCATGTTGTAATTCTGGACATAAATTTGTGGCATATTGCATAAGACGATCTATGACTTGGAAGAAGAGGACTATTATGACTTAGAGCGTAGAGAACATAGGTTGTAACTTAGAACATAAATCTGAGGCATGTAGTATTTAAAACATAAGGTGTATTTAACATATGTCTTGAGTTTTGAGGCATAAAGAATATTGGACATATGACTTAGGATTTGGGCGTAAAGATTTAACTGTAAATAAGCAATTGATTTAGATGCATAGCACATGTTGTAATTCGGGACATAAGTTGGAGGCATATTAATGAGATTGTTTATGACTTAGAATATAAAGGACATAAGTTGTAATTCTAGATCTGGACATACTTTATATATTATAGTCTGTAATTTTGAAGAAGGAGGATTATTTTGTATATAACTTAGGCGTAAAGACCTATATTAAATAGGATAACCATTAAAGTGAACACGCCTAAAAGTGGGTTTTTGGATATATGACATGCATTGTAATCCATGGCTATATTTGGTAAAATTTATATGTGAATCACGATTTGGGCCTTTGGAGAATATTCTGAACTATGCAAGTTTAACCAAAACTTGGGACATATGTTATATGGTAAATTATGACCATAACTTAGGCATGTAAGTTTAGGCTCACTCCATGATTAGGAAAGATATGTGAATAAGACTTTGAGAAATGTTTAAATCTGCAATCTGCTTAATATGTTAAATTTGCCTAATCTGCTAAATCTGTTACTTGTTTAATTGCCCAAACTGTTAAATATGTTGAATCGCCTAATCTGCTAATTATGCCTAATCTGTTAAATCTGTTGAGTTGCCTAGTCTGCTAAATCTGTTGAACCGCCTGAGCTGCTAAATCTGTTAGATCTATTGGAAAGCTGAATGATTGTAATTTGTGTAAAAATGTTAATTTGTTTAATCTTCTTCGACTTGAAAAGAAGTCAAATCTGTTAAATTGGCATAGTTAGTCTGATATTTGTATCATTTGTAATGGAATAAACTGGTTATAATAAAAATGCTGAGACACGAGGTTAGACTCATGTTTTGCGGTAGAAGCCTGCCCGGACCCAACCGGCTTAAAAAACAACCGCAAACTGCTAGTCTAATGTGAGAGGTCGTAGGCATAAATAAAATATGCTTAGACACGAGGTTAGGTCTGGCTTATGGAAGAAGTCTTCCCGGAACCGCCCAGCTTATCCAGCGGCCACAAGCTACCGACCTAATGTGAGAGGTCTGCGCATTAATATTTAATTAATTCAAATCTAAGATAGATATGATGTCTAAAACATGTTGGGTAGATAGGGCTAAACCAACTGGACTGATGAATTGAATAAAACCATTTCATGAATCTGTAGGCCCAATACAAAGTTAGACAATCTGTAAATCTGTTAGAACTGTACGTCTGATCCGTTAGTCTGAAAACCTATTAACCTAATTTTCTTATCTGTGAGCTACTTGACTTGAACTCTGTATGTTTGAAAACTTGTAAACAAGTTAATCTGAAATCTGTTAGTCTGGGGACACAAGGTTAGGAGGGAAAATACTTGTGTCATCTGTTGTTTGGGACCCATATTAGTCAGTAACCCTTTCTGGTACCAAAACTATGACCCAACAGTACGTAGGGTCCAGGCACGCTTACTGAACTAATTATAAGCGGTTCATTCTGATAATGGCAAGGGGTGTTGATGGTGCGTTCCAACCGGGTCATGTGCGTGCATGGATCCCGGTCTGCCTCTGAGGATGTAAGACGCCGTGACATCTGTAAATAGGTCTGTGTCATTCAAAGATTGCCGCTTTAGGGAGTGATACACCCTTCTTTGGGGCTGACACAGGGTATTTATGTATTAGGGAGCCGATCTCTTGGGGTAGATTTAGGGCACACTTAGTTCTGTCTGTTTCCGTTGGGGTATCGTCTGTTTCTGTTGGGTGGTAACACCTGTCTGTTTCTGCGTGGTACCATCTGTTGGGGTGATAAAGGCCCATTTACTAGTGTACACCTAATTCTAACATTATGTTTACGTAGGTATCATTCTTTTTCTATCTCTGATTCCGTTCATGTACCTTTCGTCTGTTGGGGTGGTAAAGGCCCATTACTGGCATTCTGTTTCTGTATAAATTATTCTGCTCCGTTTATGTTTTAGTTAGACACTAGGGTAACATCTAATCCTGTTATACTAGTATTAGTGCATAGAAGTAAAATATAAGTAAGAAGCATAACTTGGGCTATATCATTCTGTTTTTTCTGTTTAGCTTAAGCATACCAGTTACTCCTGTTGCTGTTGTCTCTTATCCAACTTTATTTTCATGTCATGATATTATTATCTGTTCATATGCTGAAAGTCACTGGACTTGCCAGGCTTTATGTCTGACCTTACTTTCTTTTGCCCCCTTCTCTTTCGTTCCCCCATGGTTTGTAGGGTGGAAATCTAGGAGCTTGATTCGGATCTTCTCTGCTTGAAGTATCGTCTGGCTTTGGGATGGCAGTTTATGTTGGGGATTATGATTTTAAAAACTAAGCATTCTGAAGGCTTTTGTACAAGACTGGTATTTTGTACTTGAATTTTGATATTGTGATTCGAAAAGATGTAACCAAACTTACTTCATTTTCTGTTGTAATAAAGTTATAAATTTTTCAAGTACTGTTTTATCTGTCTTGTAAATTTCTGTTCTGTCTACTAACACGCTCCATCAAAGTTAAGGCATTCCCTTTGTGAGTGACCTTAACGGAGGTCGCGTGTTACAATTGTACAGTCCAGTTTTCAGAACAATCAAATAATATTGTCTGTTAATTAATATATTCCTACAGAAATAGTAGTTGAATAATATGTGTGCTAGTAAATTTCAAAGCGAAATATTCAATTACTTGATACAAAGTACTTTCGAATACATTATGCACCGAAATGACGTATTATCAATGATGAAAAATAAGATCACTTAGAATAAGCAAAACAAAGTCAACGATGCTAAATTATGACATGGCTATAATGATTCATGTAACAAAAGAAAGTAAAATATCAAATATATCAAATTTTATACATTGAAGAGCGAAATGAGTAACCTTTTATGTCTGATGTTGGTTTCACCATAAACCAAATTGTACCATTATTATAATATTTGTAGTTTAACCATTTCTTTGTAGTTGAAAGAAATAACATTTTTACTAAATGAATAAGTTTCAGTTGTGAATAGGTAATGAGCTTATGTGGAAACAAAATTCACAGTATTTTTCACCATCTAAATTCCCAAGAAAACCGATAAATGAATTTTCATGGTGTTAGTTTCAAAATACACATTTCTTCAATTTCCACTATTAAGTTAAATTTACACATGATTTACACTCCCTAAATGCACATATAAATACACACCACTACAACAGAAATTGTCTTTTATAGCGGTATATAGCTACTATTAATCTGCACTATAGTGGTTCGATAAACGTTGTATAACGACATGTTATAAGAAACTACTGAATATTAATAACACTAAAACAGCCGCTATAAAAGAGCATGGTTTTATAGCACCACTTTTTTGCTATGTTACTTAAAGACAATAGCTTGTTCTCACTGCTATAATACATCTAAATCTCAATGAAAATGAAAATCTTTATAACACAGTATTGCCGCTATAACATATTTATACGACAGCGGCTATATGACGATATTAAATTATCATGTTATAGTATTGCTAAATCCTTTTACAACTCATATATAATGCATTTTAATTATAACAATCAAAATGGATCTGTATAGCAATTTGAAGAGCAATGTATAAACGGACAAAATATAATAATCAACAAGTGTAATGCATATTCATGATAACAAAATAAATCATCAACTAACAAAAAATAAGTTCAATACATGAGTTACAAAATTTAATACATATGTTTTTAATTCCATATTGATGTCAATTTGAGTTAACAAAAGATAAAACATAGTTCATATTTAAAACTACAAGTGCCAAATGCATCATTAAGAACTTCAACTACTCAAAGTCTTTCTTCATGCATTACTTTGGTGATTGGTAGAGCTTTCTGAAAATTCAAATCAATGGATATAAATTAAAATCAGTGTGAAAAAACTATGCCTTCTTACTTTAATCCACTAAAAAAGAGAAATAAACAATTTAGTTTCACCTCTCCAACACTGCCTACACATTAATATATGATGCCAGTGCTTCGTCCATACAAAGTTATAAACTAATTTCATCTAACACCGTAATTCACTGGCAAGTTGTTTTAAGTCTGTAATTGTATCCATGTAACCATTCAAATCAGTAGCTTATATAAGATAGCAGTTGTCTCCCAAGACTGAATATGTATAGTTCATTTTTTAACTAAGACATATGGGTAAATAATACATGCTTTTATACTTAGATAAGTATTTTATACTTACATAAGTATAATAGCAGTCAAATTTTATCGGCAATGCCCCTCTATCTTTATATCCAAACAAATGACAAATAGCAACTCTGAACCTTTCAACAACTATGCTTCGACCTTTTAATCAAAATGAAAAAAAGAAAAAAATCTACGATTCCTAAATGCGTCATCAAATCTAATATCACCAATATAACATAATTTGAGCAGTAGTATGCCTATTTTCTTAAGTTTGTTTCTGAAGCTTCTTTTCCTACTGAATGCATTCTCCTCACAGCAAAATATACTTTCTCGTTATAAATAGATTAAATTGTTTTCACAACAATGAATGATAATGCAGTCTATAGTCAAAATTAAAAATTTAATGCATTGGTAATATTTCTATTATCATGGTTATATTTGATTAATGGGAAGAATGTCGGAATTTACCACTGGGTGCCTAGAATTGTTGGCCTCATGAACAACAACTACAAGAGCTTTATCTTATTCACTAAATAAGCTTGTGACTATTCCAGACTGACCAGCTCTAGCTGTACGACCAATTTTATGCAGAAAATCCACGGCTGAGGTTGCAAACTCCGCCTTAGTAATGCATTATTGAAAGAACCCGATCATACATGGAAATAGAAAGTATGTCAACTATAAATTAAACTTAGACAAATAGACCTACATGATGAATATGTTGGATTAACAGTATAAATAAAAAACCAATACATCTTCTAGTCCTTAAACTAATGCATTTTATTACATTTGATATTAATACATATTTTCTATTTGAACCAGAGAAGGTTAGTACATTGGAGGACAACAGTTCAGGGATAGAGCTTTTCAAAGCCTGAATACAATAGCCAACCAAATTGAATTTTTGATCTCCTAAGAGCATCTCCAACGGTTGGAGAATTCAGGTTACGAATCGTAATTGTGTCCCAAATTGAAGGCCAACAGATATTGTTCCCCTGAATATTCAAGGGAAAATCACAGGGCCAATCCTGAATTCAGAATTGGCCCCGTGCGCGCATTTTTCCAATGTGCTACATAGCGCGCTGCTTTTTTCAGAGCGCTACGGAAAAATCGACACGCTACGTAGAGCATTGGTAAAATCAGTGCGTTACAACTCCTCCCTATTCCCTTTTCCCAACTTACTTTAAAAACTAGGGTCGTCCCTATTTAAAGTAAACACACAAACTCTAATTCAAACTAATACTAGGAATACTACTACGACATAAGATAATAACATCATTACTAGAATACTAGGAGTCGCACGATTAGGGTCGTTCCTTACTTCAACTCGAAAAGGAGTCGAACAATTAGGGTCGTCCCCTACTTTAAATTGAAAAGAAGTCGAACGATAAGGTTTGTCCCCTATTGTGAATCGAAAAGGAGTCGGACTATTAGGTTCGTCCCCTATTTTAAATGGAAAAGGAGTAGAACGTTTGGGGTCGTCCCCTATTCTATATGGAAAAGGAGTCGAACTATTAGGGTCGTCCCATACTTTAAATCAAAAAGGAGTTGAACGATTGGGGTTGTCCCCTACTTTAAATCGAAAAATAATAAATTAATTAATCAACGTTAGAAAGGTTAATTTTTAAATTATACAAAAATGAGCTCGTAGCGTTGCGGTAGTTCGTAATAATACGTTTTGAACTTCAATCGAATATACAGGGTCTAAAATACATTTGAATTCTTTGAAAATAAAACCATCCTGCTCTAATTCATTATTGAATGTCAATGAAAAGGAAATCTCAAAATTTCATACAGTAGATTTCAAGTTATAGCAAACCAAAAATTTCAAAAGGTCGCTATAAAATCGTTTATGAAATTTATTGATTTTTTTAATCAAAACAAAAAAGTGAACGGAAAAAATTAGTTAATCGACGTTTCAAAGGTTAATTTATCTATACTATATTATAATTTGTGAGTTAGCACTGCTGCGCCCATAGCCATACTCCGAATGTAAATCGACCTGTCTCGCAAATCACCCACAAATTCAATTCCCCAAATTCACACTTTTATTTCGTTCTCCTGAGAACTGTATCATGGTTCTTCTTCCATATGTTTCTTCAATTAGAGGAAAAAATCAGGTCGATTTGATCTGTATTTACATCACCGCATCATCGGCTTTCGTTTATTCTATGCTTGCTAAAATCGGTTTAATCTGCATATTCATTCACCGCATCATCGCCTTTCGTATGTTTGATCTTACTATTCCATTGACGTTTGTTGATATTATCTTTTAGGGATGGGATTCGCTATAGTACTACTGGAAAGAATAACTAACAGTGGAGTATGATCATTGGTACAATCGGGGGAGATATTGAGTAGTTAACAACAGGAAAGAAGAAGCACAACACTGATTAATGAACAACCTATCAATCCTGGAATGCACTCAAAGGTCTGGACCACCACGCCAGGTAAAACAACTTCCTTTTATACATAGCTCATTGACATTGAGTTGAGATTTACAATTAAAAAAGTAATTATTGATGCTGGACAAAGAGTGAGAATTAATAACTTTATCAGAAGCATAAATCAAATCGTTAAAATCTCCAGTAATAATCTAGCTAATTTTATTTTTAGGAATGTTGCTTTGAAGATGCTACCATAATTGAAGTCTTTGAGATTAATAATCGAATCCACAAACTGAAGATATTAGTAATTGAAAACCACCAACATTAGTGAGTATACAAGTAATACACTGTTGATCAATACAAACAATCTAACGTCTCTAATATTTTTTGTCATAATCAAATAAGATTCTGCCTTTGGACAAAGAAGAGTTATTACTGATGAAATTCCAATTTCTAAATTTCAATGCAAAGATGGAAATAGAGGAGTTAGAAAGCTTATGATGTCGAACAACCATAAAGTTGATCTTTTAGTTTAAGTCAAATCACTTAAATCTTTTTGCCTGGTAACATAGTTTAGCCCTCTAACATTCTATAAAAAACCATGTTAAGTCACTTGATAAGAATAAATTGTTGCACGATTATAGTCCTGTTTAGCTTTAGTTTTTTTTTTCGAGGTGTGAGGGGGTGTAGTTAGTTGAGAAAGTTTATGGGAAAGGATTTCTTTTAAGGATTTCAATAGGGATTATAATGAGAAAATATCTCTATCAACATTTGTCAAGTTTTTTGATTTATTGTATGATTGTCAAAGCTTATGAAGGCCAGTCAAAATTTTCGTACTCACTGAAATCCAAATGATGCATTATATTAAATGATGGTTAAATATATTAACCTATGTGTTATGTTTTTGCGCTAAGTCGCTATTTTTGTTGTGCACATATGTATAAAGAAAAAATCAAATCATGTTGTAGGGTATTTCATGCATTTCACATTTTCACATTATTGGTTTGGATAAAGTAACGATAGTAGTTTATTTACAGATTTTTGCAGACTCTATTATGTGGTAAATATTACAATCTGGATTCATGATTCATCTCAACTAAATCTTGAATTAAATTTCTCCGTACATTGTCATCCTACATAGCTACTGGGACATATGCAAGATTGTCCACAATTCAAATAAGACCAACCAATATATATGTGTTCAACTATAGCTTTAAAATGTAACTCAAGTTTTTAACCATGCTAATTGATTCTCTTTGGAGTTAATCTTTGAATCAACTAAATGATAATATAGACAGTTGTAAACCCAACGGTGTGCTTCTTTCGTGGAACAACACTATTTTTTTTCTTTTGAACTTTGGATATAATGATTCAGCCTTTTGGATCAGCGCATCTTTTGAATACATGAACCAATTCTTTTACGGGTATCTAACTATAATGTCTTCTTCACTAGTTCAACTCACAAATGTTAAACATTAGGCAGATTATGAGGCATGCTTGGTTTAATGTATGTATTCTAATTTTTTTTTAGAGAAATCACATATTTATCTCTGCCAAAAAAAAGTCACATATTTTAGTTTGATTTGGTTTTAGCTTTTTTTTAGGAAAAAGGAAATGAAAATACAAAAGGAAACCGAAAATAACAATGCGCTAAATTGTGGACTAGGAAGATTTAGTCACCACAGTCAGAGACGCCACGAAGCAACTCGTTGCTTCACAACTCAGGGAATAGTCCAGAAACAATGGACAAGTCCATCAAGGAATGCTACTGGCAAATGAATGGTCAAACCACACGACGTCCCATAACTGTCGAGAACTCCAGCTCCTAAATCTCCCTAAAGACATGGAGGGAATCGAGACCAAGGAAAAAATAATCAATGACGTGCTCTTCCAAAAACCTCTACATCGTTCACTCCAGGGTCGAACCTTGAAATCTCCAAGAATCTCTAGACAAACCAAATCCATCACCTAAAAGGATATATCTGCACAACTAGCAAACAACATAAGTCTCGGGGGGGGGGGGGGGGGAGGGGAGATGGAAGGGTAAAAGGAGTAATAAGCAGCAGAAAGAAAGAGAAATGTAGAAAGCCAATAATCAGCCAATGCCTGCCTTAGGAGTGCCCACCACCGACAAAATATCAAATGTAACAGCCAATCTTCTAGAGCGGGTACCAGTGACGCCACGGAAAGGCCTACCACAGAAAGCAAGGAACACATCGTTCCTAACTTTCCTAATAATGGTAGGAGGGTCTATCGATACTTTGTCATATGTATTCTCATAATAGAAGATGGTACATGTAATTGAATTCAAATGTATATCTATTTATCGGTTACCATATCTTACAAATTATCCTACCCAAAACCATATTAGCTTTGCATTTTTTAGAGTTATGATTAGTAAACTATGTTATCCTTGATGCTTCAGGAACCATGAAAAGTGGTATCACTAGATTTAGATAATGGAATTTTATAGTTTTTATTCTCATTTTATGATTTTTTTTCATTGGTGTCTTTCGTATATGATTATTAAATGTCTTATGATTCACAAGTAACCACAATATCATTCATATTGTTCCTTCATATTTAGCATAGTCCCTATTAGGGATCATCAATACATTTCCCTCTTTCGATGCTGATAGTGATCGCTGTGCAGTTTACTAAGTGCAGAAGATGCAAAAAGGCTTTAACACTCTATGCTGCAAATCTCATATAAGTCAAAAGCTGATTTCATAATGTTTTAAAGTTCATATTATAAGGTAATTTAATTAGGATATTGAAAGCCATCACAGATAATGAAACTACAGGGTAAAATATTATCCATGATTTAGTATCAAACCAATAACGAAGGTATGATATCACTATACTGATTTTTATTAGAATGAACGGGTGTTTATTTGGGTGTTGATCTAAATATTCATAACGTAACTGTAACACCCCGTAATTTTATAACATTAAAATTCACAAATTAAAGTATACTTAATTTTTAGAAAAGAATTAAGTGAAATGGGTTGCGCAGAGAAATATATATATATTAATATATATATATATATATATATATATATATAAATTAAAAATTAAATAAATAAATATGCGAAAAAGTTCAAAACAGCGAATTGGGAGGGGGGAATGACCGAACCGGCCCATTTTTGAGGTCGACCCGAGCCCCGCTGGGTTGACTAGGGGTTAATCCAGGGTGTTTGGCTGTCAACCCGTGGGCCGATTCGCTCAAATGCAGATTTTGCATTTGGTTGGTTCTCATGGTTCAGGGTTAATCTAATGGTCCTAAATAACTTCCTACACCTATAAATACATCCTAATGCTAACCCTAAACCTAATTAAAATTGAAACTAAAGCCGTTATGCCGTCGCCATGGAATTCAGTGTAGCCGCCGCCAACTAAAGAGGAAGATAGCTAATCAATTCAACTATATTCAAGCTTAGAGCTTCAACAACGAATCAACTAACGTCGCTACAACAATTCTGCATCAAGTTTGATCAATTTTTCATAATTCATTAACCACGAAAGGCAAGATCGATTTCTCTAATCAAGATAATTATTAAATTAAGTAAGATTAGATATAGTTGTGGATTATATGGATAAGATGTGAATTATTGACCGTATGATATGATTATGTTGTTAAATTGTGATGTTATCATACATGTTGTAAAGTTATGATCTATGTTGTATTTCTATGATTGGCTTATGTATAATCAAATCATCATGTTGTTTAAATGCTAGTTTGGTTATGTTGATTCATATGATAGATCATATGTATGTATGCAAGTTTAGATGTTGATTTAGACATAAATCACATGCAAGTTAGTAAAGATTATGACATCTATTTTAGATCAAAAGTTAGGCTATGACATGTATGAGTTATATGCTAAATCTTTACATGCTAGTTTATATGTTTAGAGGTAAATTTACACCATTGTTATGTTGCATAAATCACATATGCAAGTTTATATAAAAATATGAGTTTGGAATATGAATCATGTTATGCAAGTTTGTGGTTATTGCCTATGTAAATTTTTTGATGAAAATCTTATTAATAACATGCAGGTTCATACCTTTTAGGCCTATGTTTAGATCTATGATTCTATGCAAGTTATGTGGTAAATTCTCATATGCAAGTTAGGCCTATTTTGTATGTTATGTGAATATGTGGTGTTTTCCCCTTTTTCTTGTGTTAGACTATTTCTTAGTCTATCATATATTCTATGCGAACGGACGCCGCGAGGGTTATGGGAAAAATATTGATTATGTTAATAAATGTGAATTGGCATTAAATAGCCTTAAAAGAGGCATATATGTAAATTGAGATATTAATTGGCAAAGTGATATATGGACATAATTAATGTGAATTATGGTCACAAAGATAATTGGAATTTTATTAACATATTTGATAAGGAATAATTAATCCAAATATGGGATGAAATTATTGATTATGTTAATAAATGTGAATTGGCATGTAAATGAGGCATATAACGAATTTGAGATATTAATTAAGGTGAATTGCCTTAAAAGGCGAAAAATTTAATGAAGGCATTAATTGGAAAATTAATGTGTAGTAATGGACATAGTTTAATTATGGACATAGATTAATTTGAATTTGAATAGGGATATTAAATATTGGGAATTGGCACAAATGCCTAAAAAGGCATGAAATTAATTTGAGATGTAAATTGGTACAATTTATGTACCATAAATAGTGGACATAATTAAGGTGACATATTTATACATAAATAAATATGGAAATGATTTGTAATTTGAATAGGGAAAGTAATTCAAATATTGGGGGAAATTAATTATGTATAATTAATTGCCTAAGACACAAGGTTGGACTCATTTGTGGTGTAAGACTGCCCGGACCCGCCCGGCAAATCCAGCAGCCACAAATGGTAGCCCAATGTGAGAGGTCAAAGGCCCAAACTAAATGCGTAACAATTGTATGGACACGAGGCTAGGCTCGTTTGTGGTGTAAGACTGCCCGGACCCGCCCGGCAAATCCAGCAGCCACAAATGTCAGTCTAATGTGAGAGGTCCTACAGGGGTTACGATAGTAATAAATTAAGAAACACTTAACCAAAGTAAATATGTAGTGGGACATGAGGGGGTTAAGTGGGTGCCTTGGGTGGCATGAGGAATCTAGTGGGTGACATGTGGGTGACATGAGGATGTCATGAGAAATACGATTAGAAAAATGGAGTAATTTGAATATAAACAATTATGACATGTAATTCAAATTATTGGATAAAATAGGTATTGACACCAATGAAGGGAAAGGTTTTAATTAATTGATTAATTAATTAAAAATGGACATGGTAAATGAAATGGACTACTTAACCAAATCTGATCCCTAGGGATTGTAAGAACATAAGTTTAAGTTGGGGGTTAAGTAAACTGGGTTATACGGAATGAGTGGGTTAAGTAAATCTTGGGTAGGTGGGTAATATTAGTACATATAGGCCCACAAACTTAACCGTAAATTAATATGTCTGAACCAGTGAGAGGGTTAAGTAAATCTTGGGTAGGTGGGTAATATTTGTGTATATAGGCCCACAGACTTAACCAATACAACCTGTTAATTAAACAAAAGGGTGAGACTAGGTTAAATTAGAAAACACTTAACCAAATTTATACATGTGGGTGGACATGGGGTTAAGTGGGATGTATTAGAGGGGACCAAGCCTAGGTGGGAAGCTTGGTGGGGGCCCTTTTCAGTCCAGTAGCCCATTAAGTATCTTTGTGAGCTCGACCCAAGTCGAGGACGGGACACGCCTACTAGGCCTGATTGTTAGAGGCCAAAATGGGTTAGCGGTGGCAACGCAAGTCCAACGGGGTCATGTGCGTGCGTGGGCCCGGGCTGGTAGGTAAGACGTTGTTGCATCGTATAGGTATAAGCTATGCATCCTTAAGTTGTATTGGGTTGCCACTTTAGGGGAGTGATACACCCCACTGTGGGACCAGCACGGGTATCTACGAGTTACGGAGCCGATCGAATGGGGCAGATTAGTGGGTACATCTAGTGGAGATAGGAGCAGACGACACCTATGTAGTCAGCTAGGGGTACACGAAGCTACCATTATTAATTAATCATTAAAGGGGTACACCTAGTGGAGATAGGAGCAGGCGGCACCTATGACGTCAACTAGGAGTACATGGAATTACCATTGAAGGGGTACATCTAGTGGGGATAGTGGGTACATCTAGTAGTACACGAAGCTATCATCATTCTATTTAGTCAAGAGGGATCAAGTTTCTAGAGTGGCTAGTATGGGTGCAGTTAGTGTTAGTACAGTACAGTACAGTAGAGTATAGTAATTACCCTATATTGATTAGGAAGCGCCTTTAACGTTATCTTTGCTCATCCTATTATTTTTGGTTGCTTGATCTTGCCATTAATTCACATTCATTTCCTTATTTACCAAGCTTATGTCTTATCCTAGTTACTTTGATAATTATATTGTTGGAGTTATCGGACTTGCCAGGCTTTATGTCTGACCCCCTTTGTTTCCACCTCTTTTATTCCTCCCCCCCCCCCCCCCCAGGTTCTTAGGGTGGGAAGCTTGATTTGGATCTCTTTGGGAGCACTTGGATTTGGATTGCTGAAGTAAAGCTCAACCTATCTCTTTTATGGCTATTTATGGGATTATGCTTTTTATATTATGTACTCTGATTTTGTCAAGATGGATATTATGTACTTGACTTTAGTCTTTGGGTTTTGGTGATGTAACCAAACATATTTACCTTCCATTGCAATAAATAAAGTTTTAAATTTTAAAGTACTATTTCATATCTGTCTTGTTGTGATTTTCTGTTCTGTATTCACTTAAAACGCTCTATAGAAGTTAATGCATTCCCTTTTGTGAGTGACATTAATGGACATGAGGTGTTACACATGGTATCAGAGCTGAAGGTTACCAGAACAGATAAGATATTTTGAGAAACTTTTTTTCAAAAGCATTTTTATAAAGAATACTTTCAAAAATATGTTTGTAGAAGAGTATTTTTGAAAGAAAGGTTTGTTTTAAAAAACATAAACCCCAAGAGCCATATATCCTTCCTTCGACTCTCCGTTTTGAATCTCTTCCTCTTTCTTTTTTTATTGGATTTCCCCTCCGCGTATAGATGCTTTTTCTAAGATAAATAGGGACTTCCATACGAAGGACGAAAAACCACTTCAAGGGACTTAGACGTTTGACGAGCTAGAAGTTAGTTCAAGGAAGTGGAGGGCTTATTGATACCTTTAAGGTAGACGATGGGAGGAAGGTTCAAATTGCTGTTGGTTAATGAAGGACGAAACCTCATCTTGGTGGAAGGTCACGAATGGGGAATGTGAACAAGAAGGCTAGTAGTTATCCTTTTGGAGAAATAGGACACCTTATTAGGATTGTCCAAAGAGGCAAGGGCAAAGTACAGGATCTTCTAGAGGGTAGTTATATTCCCTCACGGCTGGTATACCTGATAGGGGTAGGACCGTCCAGGTAGAAATTTGTTTTCCTTTATCATCCTGTTCGAACTTTGTTTGATTCTGGCGCTTCATACTCATTAGTATCTGCTTCGTTAGTTGAAAACACTGAACCTAAATACTAGTCTAGTTAAGGATCCCATCCTAGTCTCAAATCTTTTTGGTGGTTCGGCTCATCCTTCAATGGTTTGTCGGGATTTGAGAGTGTCTATCTTGGACGTTGGATTTGAATGCAACGCCTTCGTCCTTGGTTTCATGGGCTATAGTTTGATTCTAGGGGTGGATTGGCTACCCAGGAGGGGTGCCATCCTAGATAGTGAAAGGAGGGTAGTTAGACTATTGATTCATTATGGAAAGACCCTCATATTTCTTGTGACCCTAGGGGTTCAGTGACGTTTAGCTGTCTCGAATCTCTTGACGTACCCAACGGTGATTTGGAATCTTTTCGTGTGGTCCGTGAGTATAGTGACGTCTTCGATGAAGTGCGGGGTTTACCTAGAGGCACGAGGTATTCGTGTGTGCCTAGGGGATAATGCAAAGTCAGTTAGGTGATTAGTGATGGTTTTGAAGCAAGACTGGCGAGGACAGCCAGAGTCGGTTAAGTGCCCAATTATTTGTTTTGCTGGTATCATCTCACGTAGACTGTCTGAAATCGGAGGAGGTATTCCTTGGGTGCTTCTCTAATATTGGTTTAGGCGTTTGGGGCTTGTGCTTGGGGGATATCGAGTTCGAATAGGACGGCTTGCGTAGGAGATGGATAGTTGCGATGAGTTCACATGGATAGTATCTCGATAGATTTTGTTGATGGATTACTAAGATCGAGGAAGGGTAATACGGGGATTTGGGTTATAGTAGATAGACTTACTAAGAGCGCCCATTTTATTCCCGTGAAGAGTAAGAGGACTTCTCCATGGTTAGCTTCTATATACGTCCGAGAGATAGTTCGTTTGCATGGTGTTCCTTCTAGCATAGTAAGCGACCGCGATCCTATCTTCACTAGCGAATTCTGGAGGAGCTTACAAGAAGCGGTAGCGACTCACTTATGTTTGAGCACCGCATATCATCCTCAGACGGACGACCAAACCGAGAGGGTGAATCGTATTCTAGAGGACCTTTTGAGGCTATGTATCCTAGACTTTGGGGGTACATGGGAAGAGCATCTTCCATTGGTGAAGTTCGCATATAATAATAGCTTTCAGTCTAGCATTGGCATGGCACCTTTCGAAGCTCTTTATGGACGACTTGTTGTTCACCTACACGTTGGTGGGAATCTACGGATAAGATCTTACTTGGGCCCGATATGATTAGAGATATTTTAGAGAAGATTGATTTGATTCGAAGAAGGATGAAGGCAGCGCAAGATAGGCAGAAATCTTATGCGGATAAGAGGAGTTGCCTGAGAGACTTAGTGGTGTACACGACGTATTCCATGTATCACATTTGAGGAAGTGCTTACACGAGACCGCGGAGTTAGTGGAGCCGAGCTTGCTTAGAGAGGTGGAAATAGAGTGTGATGCGACGATTCGACGAGCTCCTACATGCATTCTTGGGTCGGAGATCAAGAAGTTGAGAAATCGAGAGGTCAGACTAGTCAAAGTACAATGGGGAGATGATGAGAGTAACGCTACTTGGGAGACGGAAGAGAAGATGCGTTCATTGTACCCTTTTCTTTTCAATGGTATGTCTTTTAATTTCTCCTTTATCGCTTAGCTTGTGCTTATCTTATCTTTAGTATGTCCTCTCGCTAGTATCTTTGACCTTCAGTTAGGGAAATCCTATGGTTGAAACATGTGTTTGAGACATGTTATGTATGATGGATGCAAAGTGGATGCAAGTGTTCGCTAGTGGTTGCTCGTGGATGCATATACAGACACTATTAGGCACCAGATCGGCTCAGTCACTTCATATTGCATATTGCATATATATGGATGTATTTAGTAAAATGGATGTATAATGGTTGTATTATCATATGGTTGCTGCATTCGGGTGGATGGTTGTGCATGCATATAGAATTAATTTTTATCATTAGGAATCTTTTGCATACATATTGGACGCATGGCACTATCATGAATTGCACTAAGGAGGTCGACTGAATCAGTAGACCGCCTAATTTTGCATTAGATATGGACATATACACACACTGTGCATATAAACATTAAAGCATTAGAAGTCTTTTAAGGATAATGGATGCTGGTGTTTGATGGTTGAGTAGATGGACGATTAGATGGTAGGATATCCATTCTTCTTGACTTGGAGATTTCGGGGACGAAATCCTTTACGGAGGGGAGAATGTAACACCCCGTAATTTTATAACATTAAAATTCACAAATTAAAGTATACTTAATTTTTAGAAAAGAATTAAGTGAAATGGGTTGTGTAGAGAAATATAAATATATTGATATATATATATATATAAATTAAAAATTAAATAAATAAATATGCGAAAAAGTTCAAAACAACAAATTTGGATGGGGGAATAACCGAACCGGCCCATTTTTGAGGTCGACCCGAGCCCTGCTGGGTCGACTAGGGGTTAATCCAGGGTGTTTGGCTGTCAACCCGTGGGCCGATTCGCTCAAATGCAGATTTTGCATTTGGTTGGTTCTCATGGTTCAGGGTTAATCTAATGGTCCTAAATAACTTCCTACACCTATAAATACATCCTAATGCTAAACCTAAACCTTATTAAAATTGAAACTAAAGCCGTTATGCCGTCGCCATGGAACTCAGTGTAGCCGCCGCCAACTAAAGAGGAAGATAGCAAATCAATTCAACCTAATTCAAGCTTAGAGCTTCAACAACGAATCAACTAACATCGCTACAACAATTCTGCATCAAGTTTGATCAATTGTTCATAATTCATTAACCATGAAAGGCAAGTTCGATTTCTCTAATCAAGATAATTATTAAATTAAGTAAGATTAGATATAATTGTGGATTATATGGATATGATGTGAATTATTGACCGTATGATATGATTATGTTGTTAAATTGTGATGCTATCATACATGTTGTAAAGTTATGATCTATGTTGTAATTCTATGGTTGGCTTATGTATAATCAAATCATCATGTTGTTTAAATGCTAGTTTGGTTATGTTGATTCATATGATAGATCATATGTATGTATGCAAGTTTAGGTGTTGATTTAGACATAAATCACATGCAAGTTAGTAAAGATTATGACATCTATTTTAGATCAAAAGTTAGGCTATGACATGTATGAGTTATATGCTAAATCTTTACATGCTAGTTTATATATTTATAGGTAAATTTACACCATTGTTATGTTGCAAAAATCACATATGCAAGTTTATATAAAAATATGAGTTTGGAATATGAATCATGTTATGCAAGTTTGTGGTTACTGCCTATGTAAATTTTGTGATGAAAATCTTATTAATAACATGCAGGTTCATACCTTTTAGGCCTATGTTTAGATCTATGATTCTATGCAAGTTATGTGGTAAATTCTCATATGCAAGTTAGGCCTATTTTGTATGTTATGTGAATATGTGGTGTTTTCCCCTTTTTCTTGTGTTAGACTATTTCTTAGTCTATCATATATTCTATGCGAACGGACGTCGTGGGGGTTATGGGAAAAATATTGATTATGTTAATAAATGTGAATTGGCATGTAGTAGCCTTAAAAGAGGCATATACGTAAATTGAGATATTAATTGGCAAAGTGATATATGGACATAATTAATGTGAATTATGGTCATAAAGATAATTGGAATTTTATTAACATATTTGATTAGGAATAATTAATCCAAATATGGGATGAAAATATTGATTATGTTAATAAATGTGAATTGGCATGTAAATGAGGCATATAACGAATTTGAGATATTAATTAAGGTGAATTGCCTTAAAAGGCGAAAAAATTAATGAAGGCATTAATTGGAAAATTAATGTGTAGTAATGGACATAGTTTAATTATGGACATAGATTAATTTGAATTTGAATAGGGATATTAAATATTAGGAATTGGCACAAATGCCTAAAAAGGCATGAAATTAATTTGAGATGTAAATTGGTACAATTTATGTACCATAAATAGTGGACATAATTAAGGTGACATATTTATACATAAATAAATATGGAAATGATTTGTAATTTGAATAGGGAAAGTAATTCAAATATTGGGGGAAATTAATTATGTATAATTAATTGCCTAAGACACGAGGTTGGACTCATTTGTGGTGTAAGACTGCCCGGACCCGCCCGGCAAATCCAGCAGCCAAAAATGGTAGCCCAATGTGAGAGGTCAAAGGCCCAAACTAAATGCGTAACAATTGTATGGACACGAGGTTAGGCTCGTTTGTGGTGTAAGACTGCCCGGACCCGCCCGGCAAATCCAGCAGCCACAAATGTCAGTCTAATGTGAGAGGTCCTACAGGGGTTACGATAGTAATAAATTAAGAAACACTTAACCAAAGTAAATATGTAGTGGGACATGAGGGGGTTAAGTGGGTGCCTTGGGTGGCATGAGGAATCTAGTGGGTGACATGTGGGTGACATGAGGATGTTATGAGAAATACGATTAGAAAAATGGAGTAATTTGAATATAAACAATTATGACATGTAATTCAAATTATTGGATAAAATAGGTATTGACACCTATGAAGGGAAAGGTTTTAATTAATTGATTAATTAATTAAAAATGGACATGGTAAATGAAATGGACTACTTAACCAAATCTGATCCCTAGGGATTGTAAGAACTTAAGTTTAAGTTGGGGGTTAAATAAACTGGGTTATACGGAATGAGTGGGTTAAGTAAATCTTGGGTAGTTGGGTAATATTAGTACATATAGGCCCACAAACTTAACCGTAAATTAATATGTCTGAACCAGTGAGAGGGTTAAGTAAATCTTGGGAAGGTGGGTAATATTTGTGTATATAGGCCCACAGACTTAACCAATACAACCTGTTAATTAAACAAAAGGGTGAGACTAGGTTAAATTAGAAAACGCTTAACCAAATTTATACATGTAAGTGGACATGGGGTTAAGTGGGATGTATTAGAGGGGACCAAGCCTTGGTGGGAAGCTTGGTGGGGGCCCTTTTCAGTCCAGTAGCCCATTAAGTATCTTTGTGAGCTCGACCCAAGTCGAGGACGGGACACGCCTACTGGGCCTGATTGTTAGAGGCCAAAATGGGTTAGCAGCGGAAACGCAAGTCCAACGGGGTCATGTGCGTGCGTGGGCCCGGGCTGGTAGGTAAGACGTTGTTGCATCGTGTAGGTATAAGCCGTGCATCCTTAAGTTGTATTGGGTTGCCACTTTAGGGGAGTGATACACCCCACTGTGGGACCAGCACGGGTATCTACGAGTTAGGGAGCCAATCGAATGGGGCAGGGTAGTGGGTACATCTAGTGGAGATAGGAGCAGACAGGTACACAAAGCTACCATTATTAATTAATCATTAAAGGGGTACACCTAGTGGAGATAGGAGAAGGCGGCACCTATGACGTCAGCTAGGAGTACATGGAATTACCATTGAAGGGTTACATCTAGTGGGGATAGTGGGTACATCTTGTAGTACACGAAGCTATCATCATTCTATTTAGTCAAGAGGGATCAAGTTTCTAGAGTGACTAGTATGGGTGCAGTTAGTGTTAGTACAGTACAGTACGGTAGAGTATAGTAATTACCCTATATTGATTAGGAAGCACCTTTAACGTTATCTTTGCTCATCCTATTATTTTTGGTTGCTTGGTCTTGCCATTAATTCATAGTCATTTCCTTATTTACCAAGCTTATGTCTTATCCTAGTTACTTTGATAATTATATTGTTGGAGTTATCGGACTTGCCAGACTTTATGTCTGACCCCCTTTGTTTCCACCTCTTTTCTTCCTTCCCACCCCCTCCCCCCTAGGTTCTTAGGGTGGGAAGCTTGATTTGGATCTCTTTGGGAGCACTTGGATTTGGATTGCTGAAGTAAAGCTCAACCTATCTCTTTTATGGCTATTTATGGGATTATGCTTTTTATATTATGTACTCTGATTTTGTCAAGATGGATATTATGTACTTGACTTTAGTCTTTGGGTTTTGGTGATGTAACCAAACATATTTACCTTCCGTTGCAATAAATAAAGTTTTAAATTTTCAAGTACTATTTCATATCTGTCTTGTTGTGATTTTCTGTTCTATATTCACTTAAAACGCTCCATAGAAGTTAATGCATTCCCTTTTGTGAGTGACATTAATGGACATGGGGTGTTACAGTAACCACTAGCATGTTACAATGGTTAAATCTTGGGCAATATCTTAAAAATAGGATTTCTGCGTACTACGAAAATATGCATAAAATATGCTGCTAATCGATTACATTACAAATACCAAGACGGCAGCCTGATGCATAACGTAAGACGAGTGTCAACCATTATAAATATACATAGTACTTTATTATAGTATTTATTTAAATACAAGAATTTGAGACCTAAAATAAAAAAAAGTCTAATTCTATGAGTATTAAAGCTTCCTTTTAATATGCACTGCTTTATTGTTAATTAAGCGACGTAGCACATAGCATACACCATATAAAGTATTCACAGTTTCAATAGTAATAGAGTTAAAAAGAAACGCAACAAACATGAAATCAATTCAATTCGTGGTTATGTATATCTAGAGTAAATATATTACGGTATTGATAATTCCAAAAGATTGAAATTGGTGCATCTTTATTATAGTTGAATTTTGTATTATGTAATATTTACTGCCCAACATAAAAATAACTTTATGAAATAGTATTGGTTTCAAGTATCATCAAATTCATATCCTTACCGCCAAATATTAAGGCTAGCCAGTGATTTTTCTCTCCAATCTTAATTTTTAAGCGATTTGACGCAGTTATCATTTACAGTGTTTTATGTGTTGAAAATTATTGCATGTTATGATCTTTGAAAAGTGTATTCCAATTGATTTACAAGGCTGATATGCAGTATTAGATGAATGACCCCAATTCTTTAGATCCTCCAAACTCCTTTTTTATTTGCCAAACTAATAAGTGATTTACGAAGTTGCTGTATTTGATTAATATGGTTTAACAGATAATTCTCTTTACAATTTTGGTTTCATTACTTCGGAAAAAAACTATCATTGTTTTATACTGAACTATAAATTTTTGGATCTATTCCGTTCTTTTTTACAACGATTAAGTTACAATTTCAATTTTTTGGCAACTTGCTTCATATCCAATTTTGATGTGTAGTAAGTTTTGAGTGCACTTATTTTATGTTTGAGACTATTATGGTTGCATAGCGACGTAATTAGTCTCATGAACATACCTAACTTACATTTAGATCAATGTTTAATGGGTACACGTTGAAAAGGTAAAATTGTTGTATGTATTTAACATGCATATTCAAATCCCCTAGTTATGCATCTTTTCCTTCTCACTTTTGTTGATTGACACAAAAGTCCCGCGTATGTGAGTAACCAAACTTTATATTTTATCATATTATATTTAGCAACAGTTGGGTGAGAGTCCAAAACCCATTTCTTTTCTTTTGGTTTTTTAAGATTTTATCAAAAGCAGTATCAGCCCCAGGTACCATTGTGATAACCGAGTGTAACATAAGCCTAGATAGGTTATTTTGTTCTGGTTTTGTTTAATCTATTTCTAATGTTTCCCTTTCTTTGATTACTTTATGATATTTAACTCTTTCCTACTGAATTGCACTCTTATAGCGTTTATAAAAGAAAATAGGGTAGTCTCCTTCTCAGGCAAACTCTATATAAGAGAATGATTATAGCTGACGACATAATCATGTGAAGCATGGTTTGATTCGGGAAGTTTTTATTTCTAATGGTATTCTTCGTTTTATATCGGTTTTCCAACAAATCTTTCCCAATTAACAGAAAAAAAGAAGAGGAAAATAAAAAAACATTTGCTTATTTTAAATTTATCCAAGGATTGCACATTAGTGATTATATTGTATACCACCAGTGACTATAATTATGAATAGAATCATAAATACATCTTAAAAGAGTTAAGTACATTGATATTATATGAAAGCTTATTTTCATTTCTACTACACCATGTACTAATGATAACTCTCAGAATTGATATTTGATACTATTTTTATTTTAAAAGTTGACTGTTTGATTTATTATGCTAAAAACAATGATTTCTGAATTCACCATATGAACTGAATAAGGTAATAGTAATTTCAAAATGAATCAAACCTTTTTGTGTGTCGGTCTAATGTTTAATTCTCATTTTAGTCCAATTCATGTAAAACAATGTACTGTCTTCAATTATAGAATTTATTTTTTAAGGGTTAGTACAATGAGATGTCTTGCTATCTCAACCCAATTGACAGGTTCTGTACATCGATAAACTTTTTGTGTGGGCTCTACTCTGATTAGGTGCAAATTAAGGTGCATTTTGAACCTATGTTTTTGGATCTTCTCTCTTTCATGATCATTCAAGGATCCATTCTAAAAAAAGATTTGCTTACAATTGTTTTCCATGCTTGCAAAAATGCATGTGCTTATGTTCATTTTTCTTCCATTCTTTATCTTCTTCAATGTCTATTCTATTATTAGTTCTGTTTAAAAGTAGATTCACAACAGCTTGCAATATAGATTTCCTGCCCATGCTTGATGTTATTGATGCAATGTGATGAAAATAATTTTTTGGCAGAGTTTGCACATTCATAATCTATTCCATTCTAAAAGGTAATAGATGTTATGGATTTCATATTAGTAGCAAGTGGGGAGAAAGACTTTCTAATACAATATAGTAAGGGTGATATTTAGATAAATGAATTTCAGAGCAACCATTCCCATTTGGAGAAAGTGTATGATTCAAATCAAATAAACTGCTGGATAGTAGTTTTACACCAAAAACATTGTTGAAAAATATGTTTCACTAGAAATAAAGCATAGCATAGGAGATAAAGTCGGCCAGAGTATTATATATAATGTTATTGGGTTCGTTCAACATATACCCGCTTTTATTATTTTTACATAAATGGGCCTGTGTTATTTCCAGCCCAACCGCTCATTTTACATTATATATACAACGTTTGTATCTAGTCAATTGTTCATTCAATATTATTACAAAGTTCTTTATTTCAAAACTGTGAAAATCTATCTTAGTATCAGAACTCCACATTATTACCTAACGGTTATCAGATCCACTTTTGCAAACAAATCAAACCGTAGTTGGTGTGATAATTTCTCTCTGTTAGTTTTCATTATCGGAGAGTATGAAGAGGCATTCTGATCATCAGTGCCTCGCCAACCGTCAATCTACAGATCAGATTCAGGCAAAGTTGCTAATCTGCACTCAACTGTGGCTGCATCTGAATCAACAGATCACCAATCTTCATTTTGGTATCAAGAAACGTCAAAAAGTGAAGAAAAAACTTTAAGAACTCAACTGTGTCATCCAGTTATTCAAATCATAGAAGATCTCTTCAAAGAATCCCTCTGGTTACTTACAGTTGATCTCTGAAACTAATTCTCATCCCTTCTGATCCTTTTCTTGATCCAGTTTAGTCCTTTGCGGTGCATATTTTCTTCATGGAGAACAATAATAACGATAATTCCTCATCATCATTTATCAATGTCTCTGGCCCTCAAGAAGGAACAAGTGCTATATATAAATTGATCAAGACAGTGGTTAGTCCCCAATCACAACTCATTATGGTTCAACTTGGTGAAAATAACTATCTACTACGGAAGTTACAAATTGAAACAACATTAGATGGTTACGAGCTTGATGGATATATTATGGGCACTATTCCAACACCAGCTAAATTTATCGCAAACCCAGAAAATCATGTTGCTCCTAATGGTGAATATATTAAGTACATAGATAGGATAGATTAATTTGTTCATGGCTACTTTCTTCTATAAGTGAAAAACTCTTACCTCAAGTGATAGGATGCAAAATATCATTTGAAATATGGCAGAATATTGAAAAAGGGTTCACTAATCAATCTTATGCCAAAGTTATGCATTATAAGTGGCAACTAAAAAAAATAAGAAAGGAAAACAGAACCACGATGGAATATTTGAGCAAGATCAAATCTCTGTGTGATTTGTTAGAAGCTGCAGATCAAAAGCTTTTTGAATCTGAACAAATTCTTATTATCTTGAATGGATTAAGTGATGAATATGAAGCTGCTGAAGCCATCATATCCTCACAAAAGCAATTCTCATCCATTGATGATGTACACTCTATGTTACTTTCACACGAAGCCAGGATTGAATGAAAAAGAGAGCAAGAAAATGACACGAATGTCAATTATGCTGCTACCATTGGTAAAAACAAAAATCAGAACATTGCCAGCAGATTTGACGAACCAAATCAAAGAGGCGGCTATTCAAATCGTGGCAGGGAAGAGGCAGATGGAATAACAACAACAACATGCCCAAATGTCATATTAGTGAGAAAATTGGTTACACAGCAGGGAAATGTTATTTTAGGTATAATCCTAACTATGGTAATGGACAAGTTCAAACTAATCAAAGGGGGTCAAATATTAGTGCTAACATTACTCAAGCCCAAACAGACAGTAATAATCAGTCAGATTCGTCAAGAAATCAAAACGAAACAACCAGATTGGAGCATATTAATGACGACAGCTGGTATCCTGATTCAGGGTCTACAAATCACATCACTAAAAACCTTGAAATTTTAAATCTTGGCAGCAGGGAATACAAAGGTAAACATACTATCAGCATGGGTAATGGTAAGTTTATTGGTATATCTCATATTGGCAATGGCAGCATAAGAGGTAAAAGACAATTATTCTTATACAATTTATGAAGAGTTCCTAAAATGAAGAAGAATTTGATTAGTGTCTCCCAATTTGCTAGAGATAATAACATCTATTTCGAATTTTATCCAAAATATTGTTTGGTTAAAGATATACTGACTAAAGATGTTTTATTGCAGGGTGACGCTGTTAATGGTCTATATAAGTTTAGGTTTAATGATTGTAAAACTCTTGCTAAATGTCAGCCATATCTTTCTATTTTTAATAATGTTGAAAGTAATGTAACTTATAGTAGCAAATCTATTCTTGCTATATGGCACTGTAAACTAGGTCATCCTAGTCTAAACATAGTAAAGAAAATTCATTTTGATAGTAAATTATGATTTACTGATGTCAGTTTACTTCATATATGCACCTATTTCCAAATTGGAAAAAGTCATAAATTGCCTTTTCCAAATTCTACATAATGTTACAAACCATTTGAACTTATAACAGCTAACCTTTAAGGTCCAGCCCCTATAAATTCAGATTTTGGATACAAATATTACTTGTCATTTATTGATGCATGTACTAGATACACATGGCTATTCTTATTAAAGTCCAAATCAGAGACACATAGTATTGTGGTCAATTTTGTAAGATGATTGAAAACCAATTCAGCACCACCATTAGGACTTTTGAATCTAATGGTGGAGCTGAATTTAGACCAATCATCAATTTCTTTCAGAATAAGGGTATAAATCACAGAATAACTTGCCCATACACCTCTGAATAAAATTGATTAATTGAGAGAAAACACAGACACATAGTTGAATCTAGTTTAACACTGTTAGCACAAGCTTCTTTACCCCTAAAATTTTGGTTTGAAGCATTTAATTCATCTATTTATCTAATAAACAAAATGCCTACTAAAGTACTTGATCGGATAAGCCCACTAGAGAAGCTATACAATGTTAAACCAGATTGTGGTCAACTTAAAATGTATGGGTGTCTATGTTTCCCTTATTTAAGACCTTATAACTCTTATAAACTTGACTTTAGATCAAAGCCATGTACTTTTATTGGTGACTGTTCTAATCAAAAAGGGTATAAGTGCATTGATTCTAGTGGAAGGATTTATATCAGTAGGCATGTAGTTTTTAACGAGTCTATATTCCCATATAAAGAGTTAAGTATGAAAACTTCAAAGAAAGTGATCAATCCAAAAGTGACAATACCTGAAATGCCAATTTTGGACATTAACTGGAGTACTTAAGATGGTACTATGGCGGCTGATGCTCAAAATAATCTTCAACAAAGTCAAGATCACATTGAACCACCTAGCCTCACCTATGATTCACCTGTGCCATGCCAAAGTGAACAGAGATCATCAGGAATTGACAATAATAACACTCCTACTAGAAGAAATATGATGAAAGTTCATCAACTAAAAGTACAAATCAAACTAATGAAAGCTTACCATCCAACTCCATTCAGAATCAACCTGGCCATCCTATGATGACAAGAGCCAAAAGTGGCATTTTTAAACCAAAATTTATTCTGCCACTATCACCACTGATGAACCAGAAAATTATGATCAAGCTGCTAAGGACAACAATTGGAGAAATGCTATGCAGGAAGAATACACTGCCCTAATCAAGAATAACACATGGGAATTAGTGTATCCTCTTCAAAATAAAAATATTATAGGATGTAAATGGACTTATAAACTGAAAAGAAACTTCGATGGTACTATAAACAGGTGCAAAGCCAAATTGGCGGCAAAGGGGTTCACCTAAGAATATAGGTTTGACTTTTTAATGAAACTTTCTCTTCAGTGGTCAAGCCATCAACAATCAGATTAATATTACTATGGCTTTGACCAAAGGATGGAAAATAAAGCATCTAGATGTTAATAATGCATTCTTAAATGGCAAATTGCAAGAAGAAATATACATGCAACAACCACAAGGATTTACTCAAAATTTTGCACAAGTATGTAAACTCAACAAAGCTATTTATGGACTCAAGCAAGCCCCCAGAGTACGGTTTGAAAGGCTGAAAAATACTCTGGGCACTATGGGTTATCAACCAAAAAAATTTGATCCATCTCTCTTTACTAAATTTACTGATTTATCAATATCATACATAATAATATACGTCGATGATCTCATTATTACAGGTTCAGATGAAGCAGAAATTAAGTACTTAACAACTCAGTTAGACAAGCAGTTTTTTATAAAAAAACTGGGTGATGTCTCATATTTTCTGGGCGTAGAGGTAAATAGAAGATCAAATTCTGAGATACACCTCTGTTAGAAAAAGTATATTTCAAAATTATTGATCAAGACTAAAATGGAAAATGCAAAACCACAGCCAACACTAATGATATAAAATCAACACTTTTCTAAAAACAGGGGAGAAGCCATAATTAATATTAAACAATATAGAAGTATTGTAGGTGCATTGTAATATGCAACTATAACACGACCTGATATTTCATTTAGTGTTAACAAGGTTTCTCAATGTGACACCCCACATCCGTTAATGTCACTCGTTAAGAGAATGCATTAAGTTTCATGAAGCGTTATAGGTAAACAAAAACAAAAACATTATAAGACAGATATAAAATAGCAGCGGAATTTAAAACTTTTATTGAGAAGAAAACATCGTGGTTCAAAACACAGTTACATCATAAGTCTAAAATGCATAAAACCCAGTACATCAATTTAAAACTTCCGTCTTGTACTTAAATCATCAGAGTACAATAATAAAAGAAGCATAGTCCCCAAAACATAGCCATAGTAGAGAGACATGAAATCAAGCAGTACACCTAAGCAGGCTCCAAGCATGATGAAAGAAGAATCCTGATCAAGCTTGAGTATTCCCACCCTGAGAACCACGGAAGAGAAAGACGAGGAAACAAAATAGGTCAGACATAAGTCTGGCGAGTCCAGTTACTTTTAGCATATAAATAAAGAAGAGTATCATGATAGACATATAAACTGGAGAGATACACAACAACACAATAAGGCGGGTACGACAAGGTAAATAGGATAAACATGATAGAATATATTGTGCTTCTCTAGTACTTTCTCTGCACCTATACTAGTGTCAAATGAACGAGATGATCCCCAACAAGTATAAGATGGTAGACTTACACGTACTTCTAGTGAGAGGTTTTACCCCATACAATAACATGCAGCCCAACTAAACATACCGAAGTTAGCCCTAAGGATAATAACGGGCTCCTAAACATACCAAAGTCTAGATGTACGCTTATTACTACCCCAATCGATTGGCTTCCTACTCCGTAGAAACCCTGTGTTGTCCTAACGGTAGGATGTATCACTTCCTAAAGTAGCAACCCTTCGTTTTTAGGATGTGTACAACCATATCTACAGGTGTTACGACGTCTTAATCCTTCCCTGTCCGGACCCATGCACGCACAAGACCCCGTTAGAATGCACTGCCCACACCTCCCTTTCGTTTGGATCTCTTACAATCAGCCTAGTAAGCGTGCCCCGACTCCGACCTAGTTCGGAGTACTCATATGATACCTACATATGGGTTACTGACTGAAATGAGTCCCCCACACAAGATGATACAAGCTTCCCCCTACGCTTGCATCCCCACTACTAGGTTTCCCACAGGTTATGCCCTACCATGTAACAAGATTGCATAACCCCACAGGTTATGCCCTACCAGTGTAAAAAGATTGTATAACCCCACAGGTTAAGTTTGTGGGCCTATATATATATATATATATATATATATATATATATATATATATATATATATATATTACCCACCACTGCAAGATATACTTAACCCTCCCACTATTTCAAACAAGTTTACTTAACCCCTACTCAAGTTAACATGTTCATGTAATCCCTATAGATTCAACCAGGTTAAGTATTCATTACCATTTATTCATTTATGGTAATAATGTGCTAGACCTCCCATATTAAGCCGACAAGTTGTGGATGCTAGATATGTCGGGCGGGTCCGGCCAGACTTCTTCTACAAGTCGGACTTAACCTTGTGTCTTAGCACGTTACGCGTTTATGCACTTAGACCCCTCACATTAGATTCACCACTTGTGGTTGCTGGATATGTCGGGCGGGTCCGGGCAGACTTCAACCACAAGTGTAATCTAACCTCGTGTCTAAGCGCGGTTACAGTTTCTAATTATTATAATTCTAGGCATTTTCACTATTTAACAATTATCCCTATTTCATTATAGGTTTTCACGCCCCTTTTCCAAGTCATATTCATCATGTGCTATATGCCCCAAATTAAGATTCTAAATCACAATTTGATTTATGCCCCAAATCCATATTCATGTATTTAATTCAATTTATGCCTAAATTTCCCAATATAAGTTATGCCCCAATTTCAATGTTTTCCCTCGTTCCTAATTTCACGCATTCGTGTATTTCAGCGGTATGCCTACGCTCGAAGGTAGCCTGGCTATAAAATAAAAAGGGAAAAGAAGAAGGGAAGAGAGCAGAAAAAATCATAACAACAAGATTGACATATGACGACAAAAATAGGCATAGCAACTAATTAGCGTATAGTGACAAAATTAGGCGTAGTGACAAGATAGGCATATAGGTACAGATCTGATGAACATATGATAATAGAACTGATTAGACATAATGTCATGATCATAAACAAGCATGATGAGATCTAATTCAGTGAATTAGATATACAAATTATGGCAGAACTATCATGATAAATAGGCACAGGCTTAGATCCAATTCATAGTTATGTCAAAATTACTTGAATAAACAGGTTATGGCAGATCTGATATGATTCAATTAGTTACGGGCTTAGATCCAATTTATCAACATGTTAAGATTATCCTTTTAGTATTCATATCTAAAATTAACGTAGACTCACAGAGATTGGATTTAATAAAACTGAGAGAAGCATGTTGATGTTGAATCGACGATCTTTGAATACATATGAATCGTTATTGATGAAGAAAAGGCTAATTTAATCTGAGCTAGAGCAGCATCTCGCCGTCGCCATTAATTTAGATGAATAAAACAATGGTTATAGGGTCTTATTTATAGCCATCAGCCAATGAATCCAGATGAGAAATCGGTCCACGTACAAAAGAAGGAATCTGCCCAGATCCGCGATGGGGTCGACCCCGGGGTTGACCCCCTTTTGGTGGGTCGACCCCGGGGTTGACCCCCTGTTGGTGGGTCGACCCTCAACGGTCTATTTTCTCACTCCTGCTTCCCGCTTATGGTTTTTGAATCGTTTTGAATTCTAGACTTATTATATATATATATATATTGAAAATTGGTTAACTTTATTTCTAAAAACCAATAGCCCTCCTTTATAAGCCTCGTTAAAACCTTGTAATCCCCCTAACCTTGATGGGTACCTTAGAAGGAAAAAGAGCACTTATAAATTTGGTGAACAAATATATAACCATAACGAAGCAAAATACATCACAAATAAAAAGAAAATGCCAAATACAGATCACACGCTAAAGCCCAACCAGGCCCAACCACGGTTTGAAAACATAAAACCGACAGCTCATCAGTCAATCGGTATCAGTAAGCTCGATACCCCATCTACCCAGTATTACTTCACTTTTCCCGTCTCTAGAACATTTACTTCCATTATTATTCACCAACCATATTAATTCCCTTTCAATATTCCAGAGACACGACGAAGAGCTCGAATTTTTGCCATGGAATACTCTCAAGTTTCTCTCTTTCCAAATGGAATAAACAGCGCAAGTAAAGGTAGCACACGCCAGGTCCTTCAATTGATCTTTATTCTTGAAATTGTTATACATTAACAAAGCTTCTTCCTTCAGATCTGATAAATTTGGGGCAAGATCCAGTTTTTGCTTCAACGATAGCCAAATGAAAGCTTAAAAGTCACACGTAAAGAATAAATGTTGGATAGTCTCAGGATGATTGTTGCAAAGGGGGCAAAGAGGATCCGTAATGTTGTTGAATCTCTGAATTCTGTCCTTTGTGTTCAATCTGCCAATAATAGCAAGGTAAGTGATAAAAGACATTTTTTTACTATTTTTACCATGCCAAATAACTGAAAAAAATTCTTCCTTTTGATCATGATTTAGCAGATAATCCCAAACTCTATGGAATGAAAACTGACCACCATCACACCATTCGTAAAAGTCATGCCTTTTATTTGGATATGTGGATATTGAGCAGATTTCATCAATCAATTCCCTATTAGCTGGATGAATTTCAGATATAAACATCTCATTTCTGATGATGTTATTCACTTTCTGATTTGTATCACCAATTAGATTTAGTCTATCATACCCAAGCAAATCAACCAGACTTTTACAATTTATCCACGGTTCATGCCATAAATAGGTGTCAGCACCATTAACAATGACTTTATTAAACAGCTGCTTAGATCTTATTCTTAACCTTAACATATATTTCCATGTAGAAGAAGAATTATTGTCTAAAGCCATTGTCCAAAATAGTCTTTTTTGCAATACTTATTATAGATCCATGTACTCCAAAGTGGTGTGTTAGCTAAAAATTTCCAAAGCAACTTCACACAGGCTGCTTTTTTAAGATCTGAAAAAATTAGACCAACACCACCTTCAACCTTTGGTCTACACAAATTATGCCATGACACCTTATGAGATGAACCCCCCAGAAAAAATCAGCACAGAGTGAATTCAACTTGTCAATAGTAAATTCTAGAATTTGATAAATGAAAATCAAATATAAAATAATGGGGGTGATAACTGTATTTATCAACTCAGCCCTCCCTGCAAAACTGAGTAATTTTGTTTCCCAACCATTTATTTTTCCTTGTATCCTTTGAATGAGAGAGTTACATTCAGAATAATGTAAATAATTGGTTGATAGAGGGACCCCAAAATATTTTATAGGAAGAGTGCCTTGCTGAAATTGTACTATGTGTAGAATCTGTTCAAAGTTTGTGATGAATTGCTGAAAAACACTTTTGTCTTTGAAGTATTAACATTAAGTCCAGCAAAAAGACTAAGATTCTGAAAATTCTTCTTTAAAACTTGAGCATTCAGACTAGAAGTTGTACCCAAAATCATTAAATCATCAGCATACAATAAGTGAGAAATAATTGGGTTGACTGTACTGCTTGGCTGAAATTTCTTCTGTTGAGTTGCTTCATCCATCATAAAAGAGAAATATTGCATAGCCATAGAAAATAAATAGGGAGACAGAGGGTCACCCTGTCTTATACCCCTATTTGATGTGATAAAACCTTTAGGAACCCCTTGTATCATAATTGAATAAGTAGCAGTTGACATACACTCAAAAATGATGTTTATGAAATGAATAGGAAATCCCATACAAGACATGATGTAGCAAATGAACTTTCTATTCACACAGTCATATGCCTTCTGCAAGTCAACTTTTACACACATTTTTGGCATCCCTTTTTTCTTAAAATCCCTCAAATATTCATGTGCTAGCAATATATTGTCACCAATGTATCTATCATATATAAATGCACTCTGATTTTCTGAGATTAAATGAGGCAGAAAGTGTTTAAGTCTATTACATAATATCTTAGAAAATATTTTGTAATAGACATGACAACAGGCAATTGGCCTGTAATGTGCAATTTCAGAAGGTCTATCATTTTTAGGGATTAGTGTGATAAAAGTGTGATTCAGAGACTTTGGCATTTTACCTATTCTGAAAATATTAGAAATAGCCATAAGCAACTCATTTTTCAAATTTTCCCAATGAATTTTGAAAAACTTTGCATTAATTCCATCTGGCCCAGGGCTGGAATCATCATGAATAGAAAATAATGCATCTTTTATTTCTGATATCTCAATATTTTTCAAGAGAAAATGTTGTCCTTCTAAATTGATGGTGGCAATAGGATGAAAGTCAGGAAAAATTGTATTGCTTGGACCATTAAACAAACCTTCAAAATAATTGATAGCTTGAAACTCAATATCCCCAGCTTTATACAATAAATATCCATTTTGATCAATTAAAACTCTAATATGATTAAAAAATCTTCTATTTGTCATTCTGGAGTAAAAGAACATAGAATTTGTATCTGACTGTTGCAATCAAGAAACTTTAGCTTGCTGTTTAAGCCCATTGAAATGGATTTGTTGCAAATTCTGATATTCTTTTTTGGCTGACAGGTAATTCTCATACAAAAGAATGTCCTCTGGATCATTATCAGCAGCTCTTTCTAATTGTAAGGAAATTTCTTCAGCTTGTTTAAGACTTGCAGAATTTTTACCTCTTAATTTGTTCCAAATCTTCAACTCATTTTTTCAATTTTGAGTTTTTGCATAAACTAAAAACCATAAAATCCACAAACAGTTGCATTAAGACCCTTATGAACAGCTTCTTTATACCCTTCCAATTTATGCCAATCATTTCGATATCTAAATGGAAAACCCTTAACCTCTGAAGTAAAAATTAGATCAAGCAAAATTGGATTATGATCACTTGATTTCTGTGGGAAAGAAAGAGATTTCATATGAAGAAATAATTGAAGACAACAATTATTCACCAGGATTTTGTCAATACTAGTAGCAATACCCTTTCTATGCCAAGTAAAATTAAATCCCAATGGTTTAACTTCTAATAATGATGTCTGTAGTATAAATTTCTGAAATTCTCTAATTTGTTGAAAAGGAACTGATGAGCCACCTTTTTTATCAGTAGGAGACAAAACATTATTGTAATCCCCATTAAAATCCAGGCATTATCAATTAAGCTTGAAACATTTCCTAGATCTGGCCATAAGGTAATCCTATCTGCAAAAACATTACTTGCATATATGACTGTGAAAACCATCCCAAATCCCCCTTTATTGATAGCATCTACTGTCAAATGTTGAGAAGAGAACGAAGAAATTGACATATCCCATACATTAGTATCCCATATTAGTAAAATTCTACACGATGATATTGATGAATCATTAGTTAATGATCTCCAAGTACTAGGCAACATTGAGGGAAACAATAATAGATTATTAGAAGATAATTTTGTTTCAACTAAACCAACAAGAGTTGATTTAGTTAAATTCAGGAGGGATAACACTTCTTTCATACGAAAAACAGTGTTCATCCTCCTGACATTCCACGTAAGTAGTGTCATTTAATTGAAGATGAACTCCTTGTATTTCTTTTAGAAGGAGGATTTGCTATTGATGATGTTGCTGCACTGTCAACCTTTCCATAATTAACATTTTTATCAACCATACTTGACACATCTATTTGTTTTCCTTTGTCTCTGTTCACTTCTTTGTCTTGATCTGAAATTGCATCTGCAATTATGTTTAAATCATCTGGCAACACATTTTCAGGGAGTTTAGAATTCAAAAAATCCAAATCATCAACTGTAGTTGAAAAAGAACCACCAACATCATTTGTAGAATTCATATTATCAGTATTAACTTGTTCAGCCTCATATTCTTTAGAATTCTCATTAACATCATCTTGGCTAACAGGTGGAACCCAACGTGGATCCATGGACACTTCATGAAACAGGTCTTTATGCCCAAACAGTTTACATTCAAGACATTTAGCAGGCACAAACTCATATTCCACAGTTATGTTTACTTTTGATCCATTATGCAATATAATAGGAATTTCAGATTTCAGATCTGACATTGTATCAATTGATAATAAAACTCTAGCATACTTTGTATATTTTTTGTTTGCTATATTCTCATCTATTAGAACTGGACTTGCTATAAAACTTGATATCATATGTATTGCATCTAATGTCCAGAACTCCATAGGCAGATCGATTAATCTAATCCAGATCTGGACTGAATCACTTATTTTCTTTGAATAATCATATCTTGGTACCCATTTATTAATCAATAGTAGTCTACCAAAATAAGAATATGTGTTGCTTTCTAAGATCCGAGAAAAGTCAGATTGATCCTCAAATTTTACAGCAAAATCAAAAGATAGAGAAACATGAATGTGAAAATTACCAAGTGGTCTCCAAACTTTTGAAATGAAGTCTTTAAGCCTGATTGATGATAATCTGAAATGAATCGGAATTAGTGCTATAGTATTATTCCAAGCTTCAGCCGATTTATTGAAAATCTTCTCAGGGATGAAAACATGATCAACAGACAGTTTCACATATGATAAGCTACGAGCAGATCGATCCAATAAATCCCCTGCTCGATCTGTAATAGGATTTGTAATATTTGATTTAGATTGAAGCTTTTCAGATGTAGAACGGAAAGTAAATCTCGAATTGGGAGCAGACGCCATTAAAAGTAAAACAAACGGAGTGTAAATCTCATATATATATATATATATATATATATATATATATATATATTCTTCTTATGTGTATACAAACTTCAAAGAAGTTAAGAACATACCCTTGAAAAGAAAAGGGTACCAAGCGCGAATCTTGTTTTCGGTCTCCCAAGTTGCATCCTCTTGGTTATCTCCCCACTGAACTTTCACCAACTTGTCCTCTCGATTGTGTAGCTTCTTAACCTTTGATCCCAGAATACGGGTAGGAACTTGCCCAACTGTCGCCTCCCATTCCACCTCTACTTCCTCATGCATACTCGGCTCAGCTACTTCTACGGTATCATGCAAGCACTTCCGCAAATGAGAAACGTGGAAAACATCATGAACACCAGATAGTCTCTCTGGTAGCCTTACCCTATATGTCGTTTGGCCAATCCTTTCAGTTATGGGAAATGGCCCTACAAATCTTGGTGCCAATTTCCCTAAGGGTCCAAAGCAAACCACATTCCTTAATGGTGATACCTTAATGAAAACTATGTCTCTGACCACAAACTCAATATAAATCCTTCTCTTATCTGCGTAATATTTTTGCCTATCTTAAGCTGTCTTCATTCATCGTCTAATAAGATTAATGTTTTCAGAGGTTTCTCTAACCATTTCTGTAACGGCCCGGAAAAATTCGATGCTCGAATTTTCAACAATAATACATAATCCTGTATTACTTGTCAAAAAACTCAAGTATCGAAAACCCAGATTGTTAATAGAAAGAAGTTAGAGAATGAGAAAAGGAAGAAAGAAAAGAATAGAAGAAATAGAAGATTAGAATCTCACAACGGAATGAATAAAATATAATATATCAAATCTCTTTACACAAAAGAAACTGCATATACATACCAACCATCAGAGTACATCATATATCAGACACAACGGAAATAAACTCTAAATAACTAATGGTGAAGCCTCTTGCTTCCAGCTCCTGAAACTCCAAGTGGGACTAACCTGTAAATATACTCGGTCTGACCCGAGCACATTTGAAGCAGAGCAAAATTCACCCGTATCAGTTTGGAATACTTTCAGTGGTAAATTCATAGCACAAAAACTCGTTTAACTTTGAAAATCATTTCAAAAGAAAAGGGTAATAGTAAGACCGGTCCAGACATAAACACAGACGGTTTTTTACTTTACTATAACCTAAAACATTTTGAAATATCAAAATCCGGTGATATTAAAATAGTGTCTATCAAATCACAAATAAATATCCATCTAGCAGAACGCTTACATCTCACGCTCTACATATTTATTATAAATCAAAAACCGCAAGTTGCTTATTGGAGATTAGATTCCGACTATGACAAGGTATGGGACCACCTTCCGATCAGTGTACTCTAGAGGGTATACACTGGGGTTCACCAAGAACATCTTACAGCCCGTCCACACATGGCCGACCACTCATTTAACTTGAGTGTATCGAATATACTGTCACCCTATGGCTTTTTATTGCGCGCCTGCTGAAATTCCTGGGAGATACAGAATCGAAAGAAGAACAAATAAAGAAATTTCTCTAGATAGTGACAATATACCCTACGCGGAAATGACCCACCTAGCCATGCTGCCTGCCCGATTTTTGTCATTTTCCTATTGTGAGCCTTGAGGTCACGTTTACCCTTTTAGAGAACACCTCGTCATCATTTACTTTGAATGCCACATTGTCAGATCCGTCAAATCGCCAATTGGCATCCACAAATATACTCTGGGTGTTAAGCAAGAGAATTATCTCCTTTACCAAACTTGGTATATTTGTAAAAATCAACAAAACATAATCTTCAAGAAATACCCTGTCAGGCATTCATCCATACAAGTCATCTAGGAACAGGATGAACTGAAGGCACCCTCCTACTGCATCCTTATATAGGAATCACCCCAAGGATCGGTAACGAGTATTCCTTGCAATCCGTAAATTCTAATCACGACAGAACCACAGTGTATCTCTGGCAGCTAACCAGATATTATAAGTAGTTCTTCCGCTTCATGAAGATCTACGATCTTCAATGCTCCATTTTCATTTGCTGCAAGTTAGTTCCATACGGAACATTGGATTGAAGTGGTTTTGGGTCTAGTTCCCATCTCGATCTCTTCGAAATAACACCTCAAAACCATGTCGATAACGTTGCAATATTTCTCTTATAGAAAATAAACAAATCTCAACACTCCTACCATTTCAAACAAATATCATCCCTTGGTAATAGTGAAGTCGTTCAAGTTGGGGAATTTGAATTACCTCTCAGACCTTGACCGACAACGTTCTTATCTCAGAATAAATAAAAGTTTGAAACACAAACCCATCATTTCCCTTACTATCACTTCAGTTTACCATTTTATTCAAGACATGGTTTTAATAACCATTTCTTTCATTTGACCTAGTTATTTCCAAAATAAATCTCTTTTATTTTTTATATAGGTAAAATTACTAAACATACCTCCGTTGCTTTTAAACTCTTTAACATAAATCATAAACACTTGATTTTGTCCAAAACATGTTACCAAGTCCTTCAACTCAACCTCATATTTTCGCAAATTAAAATGATTTTACTTAACCCAATCCCGTAAGCAAAGGGCTTATTAAAAAAATCATTTTCCGAGTTTAAACTTCTTAATAAACCTTGTTTCAAAACTTGGATTTAATTCTAACATCTTCTTATACAATCTTCTTATATTAATTTGTAAATATTCTTCCTTTGTAATTCACTTTCACTTTACCTTTGTTTACTAGTTTTAATAATTTAGCAAACAAAAGTCTTATTTAAATCCTTTACGACTTTTTTTATATATTGAAAACTTCTTCCAATCTCATCGCTTGTACTTAATTTAATTATTAAGTACACTTACTTAAAACGGCATATTAGCTTCACAGCTTATTTTATAACTTTGGTATAATATCGCTTTTAAAAAGATTCATTTTCAACACTCGATCACTTCTTAATTTACTTTCAATTAAGAAGTGAATTACTTAAATCATTATTAATTAAAAATACATTAACTTCATTATTAACTGAAGTGAAATGGTTTAGTTCATTAAAAATAGATTTGCTAATTAGTTACTGATATTATTAAACGATAAATACTTCGTTAATGATTTATCAATTGATAAACAACTTTAAATATCATTAAATAAAAGATAATTAATATTTTATTAAAATAGAAACGATTATTCATTAACACCTTTCCATTATATTAACCGAATAACGATCAATCTAACTATCAACTCCAATTACACAGTTGGCTATGTCAACCTAAACAGAAGTTGCTTGTTTAAGTAATTTAAATAAATCCTTCTTCCAAGATTTCAATATTAATCTGGTGAAAACATTACTTATTTATTCATTAAAAATCATTAGCCTATAGATTTTGATTTCCTATGCTAACGAAATTGATTTAAACATTGACATTATTATACAAATAGTATTTTTATCTTAATTTCTTACGAACATTTTCTTATTATAAACTATAGAAATAAAAGTATAATTTAAAACTTCGCTTAAATTATAAAAATAATTTTATAATATCAAATACCGATTCGCCTAACAGCGAATTAACGTCTCAAAATAGAGTTTTAGATCTTTTGCTGCAAACCCCTTAATTAATACTGTTTATTGATTAAAACATCATATCAACGTTGAATTTCAATTCAACATTCAATATATAATCAAACACCAACATTCAAACAAAATATAACGTTGTTTAAGGGTAACAGTGTAACAACCCGTATTTTCAATAACCTGTTATAACATAAATCGAGGCAGAATTTAATTCTAAAATCTGAATCAAGGGAAACGGGCTATGCCATTGCGTTCGTCTCGGAAAAATACGCGAAATAGAGTCCGAGTTTTCGAAAATCGGAGTCCGTATGACCCAGTTAAGGCCCATTGAAGTTTTCAGAAAATTCCTAAGTAAAAACAGATTTAAATTTTAAATTAAAAACAAGGATAAGGGCTAACTGGCGTCAGGCGGGAAAACTCCCGCCCAGACCCCCATGTCGACAGGCATGTCGACAGGGGTCTAAGGGTGTCGACTGCCCTGTCGATAGCCCTGTCGACACGGGGTGGCCGGGCAGTTTTGCCTGGCGCACCATTTTTGATTTGGGCTTGGTCTTGTGGCTTGGTTCTAGAGAATTCCTAAATCTGACGGACCTAAACTAACCTAGGGTTAATCCTAGGGCTAAAAACACTCTAATCTTCTATAAATAAGCCCCTAATCCTACCCTAAATCATTATTATTCATTCTAGCAACCAAACTGTGTCAAATTGAATTCTCAAATGGCCTCCACCTAAAAACCCTAGCCTCCAACCTCTTCATAAATCATTCCTATGAAGGTTTTGATGTTCATACAAGCATTTCTAAGTTGTATGAATGATCATTAGCTTGCATACATCATCAAGTTGCAAGCTTTATTTGCTAAGCTAGAGTTTTTGGGATTTTTTGTTAATTGGAGCTTTGTTTTGGGTTTTTATATGCTTGCATAAAGGGCTTCTCAATCTTTATTAGTAGATTTGTGTCTTCATAATATTTGTAAGCCCTCTTACCTTCATTTTAGAAACTCTAAAGTTAATATGTGATGAAAGTTGGGATTTATGCATGTTTCATAAGTTATGCATGCTTATGCGAGTTCACTATGCTATGTTATGCATGTTTAATAAGTTATGCATGCTTATGAGTTCACTATGCTATGTTATGCATGTTTAATAAGCTATGCATGCTTATGCGAGTTCAATATGCCATGTTACACATGTTTAACAAGTTATGCATGTTTATGCAAGTTCACTATGCCATGATTTGCAAGTTTAACAAGTTATGCATGTTTATGCAAGTTCACTATGCTAAGTTATGCAAGTCCAACATGTTATGCATGTTTATTATGATATGTAAGATTTATCATGTATGTTGTGCCAAGTTCCCTCTTTCTATCCTTTATGCGTTATAACGAATATGTAAGCGATAGAATGACGTTGGGGGGTTTGGGGTAAAAACTTAAAATACATGAAAATATAAGGTTGGGAATTTACCTATTAAGTTAGGTCTACCCCTTGGGAATTTACCTATTAAGTTAGGTCTACCCAAGTATTTGTTAAACTTGTAATTATGTTTTGAAAATAAAGTGGACATGACACTTAGAAAACATAAGTGTGGCCAACTCGAGGTTGGGTTGAGTTTGTAGCGTAAACCTACCCGGAACCGACCGGCTTAACTAGTTGCTACAAACAATAGGACCCAATGTGAGAAGTTGGTCATGTGTACCTTGGACCCGAGGTTAGACCAAGTTGTGGTGTAAAGCTACCCGGACCCGACCGGCTTAACTAGTAACCACAACGAAGTCTAATGTGAGAGGTTAAGGCACAATTAAATTAATTAATGCCTCATGATTAGGGTTAAGTCATGGCCCACTAATACTTAACCAATTTTGGGGATACGAGGGATTAAATGGGGTTAAGTGGTGGACTGTTGGTTACACTTAACTAATTTAATCCATGATTAGTGAGGGGTTAAACCACACTTAACCCTCTTAGAAAACCCTAGCAACGTGGTCTGTTCCAGCAGTAATCCCAGTTTGGTATCATTCACAACCCTAGAGGCTAGGTTAGGGCGGGGCACGATTACTGGACTGATGTAAGCGACCAAAGCGGCGGCTGAGTGGTACAACGGTGCGGGTCCAGGCGGGCTACGGACGTGCACGTAATCCGGTGTTGGACAAACTCGAGGCACGGGTACCAGTAGGGTTAGACTGTGCATTATTGCTTAGGTGTCTGGGGTTGACACCCGAGGGCTTGATACACCCGAAGGTGGACCCAGCACAGTCTGACTACATCCATATGTGGGTCGTATGGACACCAACACTTGACGTGTTAGGTTTATTGGGAGCCGATCGACTAGACCATTGGGCTGGACCTTGTATTGAGGTCATCTCATGCAATTGGGCCAAAGTTTGGGCTGAGGGATCAATACCTGTTATGTTAGTTTGCTAGTACACTATGGTGCAAAGCTTAATCTTCTTTATGTGATGACACCTTTATCTATTGCCAGTATGTTCATCTCAGTTTCCATCATGATGTTAACTTTATTAGTTTATAGACTGATCGTAGTAGGGCTTACCAGTCTTTTTGACTGACCTGTTTTCTTTCGCTTCTTTTCTTCCGTTTCCCCCCCCCCCCCCCCCCCAAGGTTCTCAGGGAGGGAACAGTGGTGCTTAGCTTGGATCGCTTGCTTGTTCGTTGGATAGCTCATGTATGTCTGGACATTGAGCTCGCTATGGTTTATCATCTTTATTTTGGGGATAGCACTATGTATTTCAGTATTTCTGTTTATGATGTACTAGACATGTTTATTTTGGCAGTTGACTTTATGATGTACTAAGACTTGTTTTGAGATGGTTTGAAATATTCCGCTGTTTTACTCTGTTTTACATATATATTTGTGTTCTTGTTCTGCGTTGATATATCATTATGCATGCTTACCCAGTTCTAACGCCCCCAGAAGCTAGTGCCCCCAAAAGAGTGACCCTAGCGGAGGTGGGGTGTTACAAATTTGGTATCAGAGCATATGGTTTACAAGAAAGAACAAAAAGTTTTTAAAAGACTTTTGAAAAACTATTTTCAAAACAAGTATAAAGTATTTTCCAAAGAAAAGTCTAGTATTTTAAAAGGCTATTCCCCAAAAAGCCATTAGCGTTATCCTTCGTTCCCTTGACCTAATCTTATCTTATCTTTCGTTTCAGTATGGCTGAGAATCTTGCCATCCCGGATGGAGTAAACGTACCACTCTGGTATAGGAGACTTCTTGAAGCTAGGGCGGTAGCTGGCCCCGCAAACCCTACTCCCACTCCTCCTCCTGTAGTTGAGAATCCTCCCCCCTAATGTCCCTCCTCCGGTGGTTCCTGTTCCTCCTCCCGTTGCTAATGTTCCTCCTCCTCCAGTTGCTGAGGCTCCTCTTCCTCCTCCTCCCCCTCAGCATCCTCAGGTTGAGTTCACAAAGGTTTGTAAGGACTTCAAGGCGATGGGAGGCAAGAATTTCCTAGGCACGGAATCTTTTGTTGAAGCAAGGAATTGGCTGAAAGACACTGAGGACTTATTTGCTATCTTTGGGATTGATGACGAGAGGAAAATCTTATTGACAGTGTGGCTTTTGAAGGATGAAGCGGCCTATTAGTGGGAGGTCACCAATGGGACGTGGCCCGTTGAGACTTGGGCCGATTTGAGGGCTAGATTTGTGGCCAAGTTTCTATCTTCTGCTGAGGCAAATTTACAGATGGAGAGGTTCATTGCATTAAAGCAAGGTGATATGTCTGTCAAGGAGTATGTGAACAAGTTTAATCAGCTGGCCCGTTTTGGTTTGGATATGGTGAACACTCCTGAGAAGAAGGCTCTTCGATTTGCTAGAGGGTTGAATGAGCCGCTGCAGGGCTTGGCGATGTCACATATTCCGCATGGGGCTACTTTTGAGAGTTTGGTCGATATGGCTCTACTTCAGGGAGATGGAAAGAAAGAGGTCAAGTCGAGTGATACTCAAGCAAAGAAGGCTGATTCTCAAGGTAAAGGCAATCAAGGTGGTCAAAGCAGTCAGGGGAATCAGAGCAAGAACAAGAAGGGAAACAACAACAAAGGCAAGGGAAAGTGCAATTACTGCGGTGCGCCTGGACACTTTGCTAAGGATTGTAGGAAGAAGAAAAGGAAGCTTAGTGGTGGATGTTTTTCCTGTGGTGATACTGGACACTTCAGCAAGGAATGCCCGAAGAAGAAAGGACAGGCTGGACCTTCAGGAGGGCAAGTTCATGCTCTCAATACCGCTCCAGTTCCCGATCGAGGTAGTGTTTCTGTTGAGAACCTTGTTTATGTTTCCGATCTTCCAGTTCGTACCTTGTTTGATTCTGGTGCATCACATAGCTTTATTTCATCTGATCTTGTTGATAGTTTGCACCTTAGTACTAGCTTAGTGGATGATCCAGTTTGTGTTTCGAATCCCATTGGGGGTTCTGCTCATCTATCTATGATATGTGAGGATCTAAGGATCTCTATACTCAGTGTAGAGTTCTTGTGTAGTGCGTATGTTCTTGGTTTCAGGGGATACGGATTGATATTGGGCATGGATTGGCTGTCCAGATATGGAGCCATTCTTGATTGTGAGCATAGGGTTGTGAGGCTTGTGACTCGCCTTGGCAACACCTTAGAGATTTCATGCAATCCGAAGGATCCCGTCATGTTGTGCTATCTTGAATCTCTCGACTCGTCAGAGGAAGCCCTTCAGTCTGTAAGGGTGGTCCGAGATTATCCAGATGTTTTTGAAGAAGTTAAGGGGTTGCCCCCTAAACGAGAGATTGATTTTCGCATTTATCTGGTGGATAATGCTAAGCCTGTTTCTTTGCCCGTTCGGCACATGGCTCCGCGTGAGAGACGGGAGCTCAGCAAGCAAGTAAAGGAGTTACTTGAGAAGAACTTCATCAGACGAAGTATATCCGAATGGGGAGCGCCTGTGGTGTTTGCTACTAAGGCAGATGGTTCTCTTCGACTCTGTGTGGACTATAGAGAATTGAATAAGCTGACTAAGAAGAACAGACACCCATTACCGAGGATCGATGATCTCTTTGACCAGCTTGTTGGTGCTTCTGTTTTCTCTCAGCTTGATCTTGCTACTGGATTTCATCAGCTCAGAGTGGCTGAAGATAGTATAGACAAGACTGCATTCAGAACTCCAGATGGATTCTTTGAATGGCTTGTTATGCCGTTCGGTTTGACGAATGCACCCGCGTATTTCGTGGACTTGATGAGTAGGGTGTTTCGGGAGTTCTTGAACAAGTTTGTCGTGGTCTTTGTGGATGATATTCTGATCTTCTCCAAGGATGAAGAAGAGCACGCGAGGCATCTTGTAGAGGTGATGGATACGCTTAGAGCGCATCAGTTAAAGGCCAAGTTCTCCAAGTGTCACTTTTGGAGAAGAGAAGTTAGATTCCTTGGGCATATCGTATCCAAGCAAGGCTTAGCGGTGGATCCCGCTAAGGTGGTTGCAGTTCAGGATTGGAAGACTCCAAGGAATGCAACCGAGGTGAGAAGTTTTCTAGGTCTTGCGGGTTTTTACCGGAAGTTCATCAAGGACTTCGCGAAGATGTCCGCTCCTCTTACTAAGTTGACGAAAAAGAACTTAGTTTTTGCTTGGGATATGGACTGTGAGCTTGCTTTTCAGAGACTCAAGAGAGCCCTTACCTCAGCACCAGTTCTAGCTTTACCCGATGGTGGTAAGATGTTTATCGTGTACACTGATGCTTGTAGCACGGGATTGGGCGCCGTTCTGATGCAAGAGGGCAGAGTTATATGTTTTGGTGGTAGACAACTTAAGGTGCATGAGAAGAATTATCCCACTCATGATCTAGAGCTGGCAGCAATAGTATATGCACTCAAGGCTTGGCGTCATTATCTTCTGGGAGAGAGATTTGAGCTATATACTGATCATAAGTCTTTGAAGTATCTCTTTTCGCAGAAGGATCTGAACTTGAGGCAGCAAAGATGGATGGAATTCTTGGCGTCCTATGATTTTGATATAGCCTATACCCCTGGCAAGGGGAACGTTGTAGCGGATGCGTTGAGTAGAAAAAGGTTGACACTAAGTCCTCTATTTGTTGAGATGAAGAATTTAGAGTTCTTGGAAACCTTTGATTTTTCTTTGACAGTTGAGTCGATGACCGGTTCTTTAGCATCTCTTGAGCTCAGACCTACCCTTCTAGAACAAGTTGGGGCTTCGCAGAAGGAAGACCCTCAGATAATTGAGATTATGGATAAGTTGATTCGAGGGGAGACATCTAGCCACCTTGCTCGATATTCTATAGATGATAAGGGTTGGCTGAGGAGAGACGGAAGGCTTTGTGTTCCGATGGTAGAAGACTTGGTGAGGAAAGTTCTTGATGAAGCACATCGCTCCAAGTTGACCATACATCCGGGTGGAGATAAGATGTATAAGGATATGAAGCGCATTTTCTTCTGGCCTGGAATGAAGAAGGATGTGGCAGAGTTTGTCTCTAGATGTGTGGTTTGTCAGAGAGTAAAAGCCGAGTCGAAGAAGCCCGGTGGGCTATTGCATCCTCTAGAGGTCCCGCTATGGAAGTGGGAGAGTATTTCTATGGACTTTATTGATGGGCTTCCTAGGTCAAGGAAAGGGAATACGAGCATTTGGGTCATTGTAGATAGACTTACGAAGAGTGCTCATTTCATTCCAGTAAAGAGCAAGAGGACCGCATCTTGGCTAGCGTCCGTATATCTTCGTGAGATAGTACGACTACATGGAGTCCCTTCCAGCATAGTCAGTGACCGAGACCCCATCTTTACTAGTCAGTTCTGGAACAGTTTGCAGGAAGCTATGGGCACGAGGTTGAACCTGAGTACGGCCTATCACCCACAAACGGACGGTCAGACAGAAAGGGTGAATAGGGTACTTGAGGACTTGTTGAGGCTTTGCATTCTGGATTTTGGGGGTACTTGGGAAGACCATCTTCCTCTTGTGGAATTTGCTTATAATAACAGTTATCAGGCGAGCATTGGGATGGCACCGTTTGAGGCTTTATATGGGAGACCGTGCAAGTCACCCACATGTTGGTGGGAGACTACAGATAAGCTTATACTTGGACCTGACATGATTAGAGATACATCCGAGAAGGTCGAGTTGATTAGAAGACGGATGAAGGCGGCCCAAGACCGACAGAAATCCTATGCTGATAAGCGAAGATCCGATTTGGAGTTTGATGTTGGGGATATGGTTTTCGTAAAGGTTTCTCCTTTGCGGAATGTAGTCCGACTTGGAGCTGTTGGGAAGTTAGCACCGAGATTTGTTGGACCCTTCCCTATCATAGAGAGAATTGGGAAGATGGCTTATAAAGTGCAATTGCCCGAGAAGCTGTCCGGAGTGCATAATGTCTTTCATGTCTCGCATCTCCGAAAGTGCCTGCATGAGTCCGCTGAGGTGGTTGAACCTAGCATTCTTGAAGACGTGGAAGTAGAAAAAGAGGCAACTTTGAGGAGAGCTCCGATTCGTATCTTGGGGACGGAGACCAAGAAGCTAAGGAATCGAGAGGTCAAGCTGGTGAAGGTTCAATGGGGAGAAGCCGAAGAAGACGCAACTTGGGAAACCGAGGAGAAGATGCGTGGGCTTTATCCATTTCTTTTTGAGGGTACACTCTCAATCTCTTTCCTTTATTAGCATATCTTCCTCTTTGCTATCCATGTTTATCTAGTTATCGTGCTAATCTTGTCATGAGAACCTTAGGTAGAAACCCTTTGGATGAAACATGTGTTTGAAACATGTTATGTTTGATGGTTGCAAGTGGTTGCAGGTGTTTGCAAGTGGTTACTCATGGATGCATAATACACATTAGGCACTAGATTGGCTCACACACTCCTCATATTGCATGTGCATGAGTGTTTATGCTTATTCTTGGATGAAATTTGTATGCCATCACATGGATGTTGCATATGGATGTATGATCGAGCACGCATGTAGATATTATACATTATGTTAGGGATTTGCATACATTTGGATACATTTCACTAACATATTTTGCATTGATCTTTGCATTAGATAAGTACATATACACACACTTTTGCATATGTTCATACAGCATTTAGAATCTTTTAAGGACAATGATTTGCGCGTGGATGATGCTTTGAGTAGATGGATGTTGGATGGTAGGATATGTTCTTCCTAACTTGAAGATTTCGGGGACGAAATCCTTTAAGGAGGGGAGAATGTAACAACCCGTATTTTCAATAACCTGTTATAACATAAATCGAGGCAGAATTTAATTCTAAAATCTGAATCAAGGGAAACGGGCTATGCCATTGCGTTCGTCTCGGAAAAATACGCGAAATAGAGTCTGAGTTTTCGAAAATCGGAGTCCGTATGACCCAGTTAAGGCCCATTGAAGTTTTCAGAAAATTCCTAAGTAAAAACAGATTTAAATTTTAAATTAAAAACAAGGATAAGGGCTAACTGGCGTCAGGCGGGAAAACTCCCGCCCAGACCCCCATGTCGACAGGCATGTCGACAGGGGTCTAAGGGTGTCGACTGCCCTGTCGACAGCCCTGTCGACACGGGGTGGCCGGGCAGTTTTGCCTGGTGCAACATTTTTGATTTGGGCTTGGTCTTGTGGCTTGGTTCTAGAGAATTCCTAAATCTGACGGACCTAAACTAACCTAGGGTTAATCCTAGGGCTAAAAACACTCTAATCTTCTATAAATAAGCCCCTAATCCTACCTTAAATCATTATTATTCATTCTAGCAACCAAACTATGTCAAATTGAATTCTCAAATGGCCTCCACCTAAAAACCCTAGCCTCCAACCTCTTCATAAATCATTCCTATGAAGGTTTTGATGTTCATACAAGCATTTCTAAGTTGTATGAATGATCATTATCTTGCATACATCATCAAGTTGCAAGCTTTATTTGCTAAGCTAGAGTTTTTGGGATTTTTTGTTAATTGGAGCTTTGTTTTGGGTTTTTATATGCTTGCATAAAGGGCTTCTCAATCTTTATTAGTAGATTTGTGTCTTCATAATATTTGTAAGCCCTCTTACCTTCATTTTAGAAACTCTAAAGTTAATATGTGATGAAAGTTGGGATTTATGCATGTTTCATAAGTTATGCATGCTTATGCGAGTTCACTATGCTATGTTATGCATGTTTAATAAGTTATGCATGCTTATGAGTTCACTATGCTATGTTATGCATGTTTAATAAGCTATGCATGCTTATGCGAGTTCAATATGCCATGTTACACATGTTTAACAAGTTATGCATGTTTATGCAAGTTCACTATGCCATGATTTGCAAGTTTAACAAGTTATGCATGTTTATGCAAGTTCACTATGCTAAGTTATGCAAGTCCAACATGTTATGCATGTTTATTATGATATGTAAGATTTATCATGTATGTTGTGCCAAGTTCCCTCTTTCTATCCTTTATGCGTTATAACGAATATGTAAGCGATAGAATGACGTTGGGGGGTTTGGGGTAAAAACTTAAAATACATGAAAATATAAGGTTGGGAATTTACCTATTAAGTTAGGTCTACCCCTTGGGAATTTACCTATTAAGTTAGGTCTACCCAAGTATTTGTTAAACTTGTAATTATGTTTTGAAAATAAAGTGGACATGACACTTAGAAAACATAAGTGTGGCCAACTCGAGGTTGGGTTGAGTTTGTAGCGTAAACCTACCCGGAACCGACCGGCTTAACTAGTTGCTACAAACAATAGGACCCAATGTGAGAAGTTGGTCATGTGTACCTTGGACCCGAGGTTAGACCAAGTTGTGGTGTAAAGCTACCCGGACCCGACCGGCTTAACTAGTAACCACAACGAAGTCTAATGTGAGAGGTTAAGGCACAAATAAATTAATTAATGCCTCATGATTAGGGTTAAGTCATGGCCCACTAATACTTAACCAATTTTGGGGATACGAGGGATTAAATGGGGTTAAGTGGTGGACTGTTGGTTACACTTAACTAATTTAATCCATGATTAGTGAGGGGTTAAACCACACTTAACCCTCTTAGAAAACCCTAGCAACGTGGTCTGTTCCAGCAGTAATCCCAGTTTGGTATCATTCACAACCCTAGAGGCTAGGTTAGGGCGGGGCACGATTACTGGACTGATGTAAGCGACCAAAGCGGCGGCTGAGTGGTACAACGGTGCGGGTCCAGGCGGGCTACGGACGTGCACGTAATCCGGTGTTGGACAAACTCGAGGCACGGGTACCAGTAGGGTTAGACTGTGCATTATTGCTTAGGTGTCTGGGGTTGACACCCGAGGGCTTGATACACCCGAAGGTGGACCCAGCACAGTCTGACTACATCCATATGTGGGCCGTATGGACACCAACACTTGACGTGTTAGGTTTATTGGGAGCCGATCGACTAGACCATTGGGCTGGACCTTGTATTGAGGTCATCTCATGCAATTGGGCCAAAGTTTGGGCTGAGGGATCAATACCTGTTATGTTAGTTTGCTAGTACACTATGGTGCAAAGCTTAATCTTCTTTATGTGATGACACCTTTATCTATTGCCAGTATGTTCATCTCAGTTTCCATCATGATGTTAACTTTATTAGTTTATAGACTGATCGTAGTAGGGCTTACCAGTCTTTTTGACTGACCTGTTTTCTTTCGCTTCTTTTCTTCCGTTTCCCCCCCCCCCCAGGTTCTCAGGGAGGGAACAGTGGTGCTTAGCTTGGATCGCTTGCTTGTTCGTTGGATAGCTTATGTATGTCTGGACATTGAGCTCGCTATGGTTTATCATCTTTATTTTGGGGATAGCACTATGTATTTCAGTATTTCTGTTTATGATGTACTAGACATGTTTATTTTGGCAGTTGACTTTATGATGTACTGAGACTTGTTTTGAGATGGTTTGAAATATTCCGTTGTTTTACTCTGTTTTACATATATATTTATGTTCTTGTTCTGCCTTGATATATCATTATGCATACTTACCCAGTTCTAACGCCCCCAGAAGCTAGTGCCCCCAAAAGAGTGACCCTAGCGGAGGTGGGGTGTTACAAACAGTTCATATTTGAATAATATGGACAAACAAACAACATTCAAAATATTTGAGGAATCCGGTCAGATCCCTCCAACATGTTTTTCCCTGCATCACAGATTATAATAATATTTAATAATAATTTGTGAAACAATTATTTAAATAAATCATCCAATATGACATATTATAGATGTCGACAACCATTTGAAAAACAAAAAGCAACCAAGGCATTCAATCATCCAATTGTTACCATTAACGATAAATTATATTTTAATATGAATTTAACACATCATAGAATTCCAGAAAAGTGTGAAAGTTAACACACCTTTGTTTTTGATTTGACGGTTCAACGTTGTTTTTTAATTTTAAACAAACGTTTAAAATTAAATGAGACTCTGATTCCATCCGATTCCATCCAAATCATCACAACGGCGTAACTTTCGTTGCTATGATCCCACCAGATCCAGCTTTTGCATAACGCTGTGCACGAACAAACAAGATATGCTATTTACAAGTTTATAATTTTATTTAAGTGATATAAATTTATAAATAAACAAAATTAACCAATAAGTTTTTTAATTACCGTAATAATCAATTAACTCACGTATCTTCCTTACGCTGATACTACTGTTCATCGCATAATACTCCAACAAACTGCTGCATCGTCCAATCTTTCCACTCCATAATTTATCCAAGCAAAATATGCCCATCATCTGCATAAAACAATTCTTACATCATCCACGTCCACTTCAGCTATGCACTCCCAGAAACATCAGCCCAAAATCAACCTTTTTATCTTTATTTATTTTTATACATAACGTGAGGCCCAACCCAAAACTTCATAAAAGTCCACCACGTCCTTCTTCTCTCTACTCTACTCCTCCCACACAAAAAACTCCTGCTGTAAGTGGAAAAAGTTGTGTTCATCATAATATTTAACTTAAATAAAAATCACGTTATAATAGTCTAATTAATTAACTTAATTAATTCCTAAGGTTTAATTACCAAGTTTTAAACAAATCCTTCGTTCCTAAAGTTTTTACCCAACCACGCCTCTTCTCCATACCATCCACATGCTTTTCTTCCTCTTCCTTTTTTTTATACAATCCTTCCATCGTTCAGCAGCAGTACATCACCGTGAGCCCCTCACCACCTCACACCATTTCTTCTCCAGTTCCATCGTGTTTTCCCAGTTACACACACACCACCCTTATGTCAGCTACAGTAAGAAATAAATACCATGCCGAACCTTAACCCCTGTTTTCAATTTCATGTAAACAAATATCCTTCCGCATACACTGAATCTCTGCCGCCACCCACTATCACCATCTCGACTTTGTGAAGCCACCCCACTTGGCTTCTCCTCCCTAAATTAACACCACGACACTATTTTGATCACTGATCCACCCTCACATGTTATGAATACTTGCCCTCTTCCCATTAGACTTACTCCCCTACTACAGGAATATACTACAGACTCCTTCCAGAATGGACATCACCCTGGCACAAATCCTCATGAGATGTTGCTTGTAGAAGTAGCTTCTGAACCTAGAGCTTTCACCAATGATCATTATTCAACCTTCCTTTGCCCAAAATCCGAGAAATCCACAATGTCTTTGAAGACAAACTCCAACCTCCCTGGTGTGTTGATCGTCGATCAGGTGGTTGTGATGGGTTCACTACCCTTGCGCACCTAACTTTGTAGTTGGAGGTGGAGAGTGATATCGCGCGGATCGAGCAACGTGTCCAAAGCCGTTAGATTTCAAATAGAGGAATCCTGGTTCGAAGAAATGAAGGCTAGGTCAAATTTTATACATAGGACAGAATGAAGAAAGGAAGCTTTCTTTTGTTCTGAAGTTTTCTTTTCTTTTTTTCTGATGGAACGACTTGGGAAGATCGTTTCAATTTATATATATATATATATATATATATAGGCATAGCTTATATTTTATTATTTGTATGTATTAGATAGCGTGCGGGCTCTGAAATTTGAATATGCTTTTGTTTACGGCAAAGGAAGCATGTCACATTGTTCTGATCTGTACATGTATATGGTAGCAATTTGCTTTCACATGGTCTAGCAAATTTTCAGATCAAAGAAATGACTGATGATTTGAGGAGAGGACAGAGGAATTAATTTTGAAACGAAAAGGATTTTTAGGTGAAATGACCAACGATATTTTGATGAGGTGACGGACGATATTTTAAAGAAGACGACCGATGATATTTTTGGCGTATAACACACGTCGTTCACGGTTCGTACATGTAATAACCCGGGAAATATGGGCCAGTTTAAAAATTTTATTTTGGCAATTTCGATGAATTTTGAATATTTAAAATGAATTATTTTAAATAAAATCGACGAGAAATTTATTTTGAATGTAATTCGAACGTGTATATATATACGCATCGTCATTAGAATATAAATAATTATATATAGTTATAAATAGAATTGAAAATGGCGCGGTAGTTCGATAATTCGATTTCAAACTTCAATTGAATGTACCGGGTGCAAAACAATCCGGATTTTAGTGAAACCAAAAACAATAGGATCAAATTGATGATATCTTTCCAACGAATCCGAAAAATCAAAATTTCATAGCGGGAATCAAAAGATATGTCTAGTTGAAAATTCTGAATAGTCGCTATGGAATTCAGGCCCATAAAAATGGGAATTTTGCAAACGACCTCGGATTTCGACGAAACCACTTTTGTTGGATCCGTAGTGTCAAATTATTGCTAGATTCCAAATTTCATAATTTTTCGAATCAATATGTGAGCGTGGCAAAGGAAAACGCGTTTGACCAGTTTCAGTTGATTTTAATCGACTGGAAAATGGCCATTTTTCCAACGGTCTCAGAATTCGACGAAACTAGTTTTGTTAGGACCGTATCATCAATACGAAGCTAGAAAATATTTTTCTAGAATTTTTCGAGCTAGTATGTGGCCCCGGTAAATTGAAATGCGCGTTCAAATTCAATATATAGAGTTATATGTTGATTTTAAATGGAAACTGATCGAAACGATCGAATCAGACGATGAAACATATCCCATTGTGTTCGGAATGGGGTTAATTAGCTATGGACGACAGGCGGTGGGCCTCGTTTGGAGGTCGTATGTAAAAGTCAACCTTTCGGGATTAAATAATTAAATAAAAAAATCCCTCTCTTCCCCTTATACTTCTGGCCCCTCCCCCCCCCCCCCTTCGTTCAAAATCATTCTACAGAAGAAAAAAAAGGAGAAGAGCGTCGCCCCCCCTAAACTGCCGCCACCTCGAAGAGACCCCCCCCCACCTCCGCCGATTTGAAGCAGACCCCCTTTCGTTTGCTGGCCTGCGACGTGAAGCCCCCTCCCCTGACGCCCTCCGATCTGGTTCAAGCAGCTCCAAGTGACAACGGGAAGAAGCCCTAGTTTCCGAGTGCGGTTCTGGTCACGGTCCAAGCCAAAACGACAGAGAGAGGTTCTAACCTTTTCTTTATTTTATTTTAAATAGCCTATAGTTTATAAAATCAGTTTTAAAAATATATATTTACTATATAAGAGCAGTTTTTGAAAATATAAATTAGCCTATATAAAATTCATTTTTAAAAATGTATAAAATGCAGTTTTAAGATATATAACATTGTGATAAAATAGAAGTGATTTTAAAAATATAAAAAGACTTTGTTTTGAAAATATAAACATACTTTGTTTTAAAATTAAAAATAACATTGGTTTTATAAAGTAAAAATAAGATCTTTATATTTGAAAAGGCGTGATCTTTATATTTGAAAATGGGTGATCTTTATATTTGAAAAGGCGTGATCTTTATATTTGAAAAGGCGTGATCTTTATATTTGAAAAGGCAAAACCTTTATGTAGAGAATAGCGTGATAAAAATAGAATTTTTATCTATATAATAGCGAAGTAAAAAATTCGATTCTTATATATTGGATAGCGAAGTAAAAATTCGATTTTTATATAAAAATTCGATTTTTATATATTGAATAGCGAAGTAAAAATTAGATTTTTATATATTGAATAGCGAAGTAAAAATTCAATTTTTATATATTGAATAGCGAAGTAAAAAATTCGATTTTTATATATTGAATAGCGAAGTAAAAATGTGATTTTTACATATGCAGTGACTACGGGCGACGAAAGTGATAAGAGGCGAGAACGATGAAGATTTATATAAATGAAGTATCGTAAAGTTGGATAGCTATTGGTGAGAATTTCTCACTCTTTAATTTCTTTTTCTGGTTATATATATATATATATATATATATATATATATATATATATATATATATATATACTAGGATGCAAACGTTGTTTAGTAGCACCCGACACAATCGTCCACAGACCATGGACTTGTTTGTTTGGTTTTGTAGTTGGTTAGATTATTTGGTTTGAATTGAATTGTTTGGTGAATTGAATTTGATTTGATTGATATGTGAATGGCGTGGGCCTTCACTAGACCGGGGATAAGGCTAGGCCTCGTCCCGTTTCTAGTATCGCGCCGTTATGCCGCCGAAATTTTCTAAAATAAGTTAGAAAAATAAAAATATCATTTTATTTTATAAATGAACTGAATAAAAATTCATGTGTTAAAATAAAATATTTTATCGTGGAAAATATAATTTTTAATGTGAATGTGAATAAATAAATATTCATTTACAAACCGGACGGTTTGTTTATGTACACCTATTTGAAGGACATTGATTGTGACGATAAATTTTACACATCGCCCAACTGCACGAATAAAATCTGTGTTTGATTGTTTGAAACCCCACACGGGTGTTGGGATGAAATTTGAAGTTCACTCATCCTGATTGATTAAATATGTCGATCGATTGATTGACAGGCTGTTATAAGCGTTAGATATCTATATTTGATGCTTATACAGTGTAGTGCACTTTGGTTGATGGTTGATTATTTTTCAATGCTATTATATACATGTGATGTATGAAAATCCATATAATTAACATTATATGGTGATTGATTGGGCCTCATTCCAATTTAGAAAATAAAGAATAATATAAAATAAAGGTTCATGTGTTGACCGTACTCATCCGTTGAGATTAGTCATGTGTTGAACGAAATATTTTAATAATAAAATTTACATCTTTATCAATATAAAATAAAGGTTCATGTGTTGACAGTACTCATTCGTTGAGATTAGTCATGTGTTGAATGAAATATTTTAATAATAGAAATATTGAAATAGAAATATTTGAAAAGGAAATATTTGAAATAGAATATTTGAAAATAGAAATATATGAAGCCGTGTTGATTAGATTGACGTCATTTTGACGTGAACGATATTTATATCGATTTTATTCATTTAAAAATGAATATTGAAAAGTGATTTCGAAATCGAATATTCTGAAATGAAATTTGAATTAAATTGAATAGAAAACGAATTTGATTTTAATATAAAATGAATTGAATTCGAATTCAATATATAACGGATTTGATTTCAATTGAATATATAACGAATTTGATTTGAATATAAAACGAATTGAATTCGAATTGAATATATAACAGATTTGATTTCAATTAAATATATAACGAATTTGAATTGAATAGAAAACGAATTGAATTCGAATTGAATATATAACGAATTTGATTTCTATTGAATATATAACGAATTTGAATAGAATAGAAAATCAATTGAATTTGAATAGAATAGAAAATCAATTGAATTTGAATAGAATAAAAAACGAATTTGAGTTGAATTGAATGTAAAACGATTTCGAATTGAATTGAAAACGAATTCGAAATGAATTGAAAACGAATTGAAAGGAATTAAAATTGAATTGAAATTTGAATTGAATAGAAATGAATTTTAAAACGAATTTATACGGAAGAATTCAATTATGATTTGAATTTGAAATAAAGGTTGAAATTGTTTTTGAAACGAATTCAAAACTATTTATAAAATTTGTTTTAAATAGAAATCGACGAAATATATATTATATATATAATATAATGGCCTGAATAGAACGCGCCGCGCCACGGCAGTTCATGAATTTCGACCATTTATTTCAAACGGACATTACGGGAGATCTGAACGTCGGATTCTCCTAAAACTGGAACCGTTGGGTTCGTATCGAAAAGAGTTTTCTAACGAATATTTGAAATTCAAAATCTAACGGTTGGATTTGGAGATACGTCCAAATCAAATTTGGAAAAGGTCGCTGTAAGTGCAGTTTGATTGCCGTTGATGGAAATCGACCGTACGGGCCTTGATAAAATTATTAAAAATAGTAACAATTAGTGTAAAATCATAAGAAATGATTTGGGAAAAATTAGGATGAAAAACTCCATATTTGAAAAGATAAAAATAGTTTTTATCGAAATGAACTAGTTTAGAACTGAAATTAGAACCCATTTATTTTTAAATAAATAAATTGGATTTGAAATGGGTTTAAATAGAATTGATTCATGGGTTTATCATGAACTGTGTTTTAAATAACACTAGTTCTTTAACCCGATAATCAATAGAATGTGATTTGGGTTTGTCGTGAACTGTGTTTTAAATAACACTAGTTCTTTAACCCAGTAAAAGGAGTTTTAATGGATCTGCAATTAAATTGAAATGTGAATTGAGAATTTAAATTATCAAATTTAGAAAGTGAGCGAGAATGGAGTATCACCAGTTTTGCTCCAAAGCGATAGTTAAATCTTTAATTAGATTTGAACGTGAAATGGTAATTAATTTTACCGATAACACCCCAGTGTTAGATATGGAGTATTACCAGTTTTGCTTCATGGGATGAATAGGTTGGGATTGGGAAATAAAACAAATAATTACTTCGGTGTGGTTCTCTAATCTCGACTAGTTGGGGAAAACCATAATTTGGTTTAATACGACATCCAAGGGAAGTTAAAGGATAAATTTTAAAGAATTTATCTTGGATAAAATTAATGGGAACCTTTCCCTAAGAATGTGGAATTGGAATGAGACGTATGTTGTGTTTGTGTAACATTTGTTTTAATATATGCGGGTTGTTCGGAAAGTCCGGGTTTACACCCATTCTGAATAACCGATTCGACGATATGTCGAAGATGAAGACGGTGGTTGAAGACCGGAAGTCTTCACATCGTTTGGATAATTACTGATGATCCTGATTGGGCTGTACACCCAAGAGGATGGAAACAGTTGGTGGTCGTCCAGACGTACCTGGTGATCGATGGATATGCAAGGAAAGTGCCTCCGGTTTCGTTCAGGCCCAGAACGAACTTGTAAATGGATTATGTGTCTGACATTGGATTTTATTCTGTGTTGATTGATTTCTATTAAATATATATCTGTTTGGCGGTGGAGAATTTATTCTCTTGCTTAACGCCCTTCTCTGAGACGTACGAGCTTAGAGGTTATATATCGATGGATATCAATCGCATGGCATGAATTTCCTGTGTGGCATACTGAGTTGCATGGATCAAGGCTTCTGTTGAAAAGAAAAGTCTTGTGGTTGATGATCAAAGCACGGCCTACGTGGCAGCTTTGTGTATAGCGTGGATTTGCGAGCCTCACACCTCGGTATGAGTCAAAAACGGGATACGGAACGCTGGGAGAGCACGACGTTTCTTTCTAGCTTTGGTGGTGTCAGTGACTTACCAGCCCTGACATTTATATACTTTTCACCTTTATGTTTGTTGGAATGAGGCGCCTCGATTATAGGTCTGTAAGGACCGGGAAACGTGTGTTCAGGCATAATTAATCCTCTAACGTAAGTGAGGACGGGCCCAGCCGCATCCGGGGTTGTCCAGAGTGTGTAGTCCCGAAGCATTTGCTAGAGTGTCTCGAAGCGGAGAGGAGCTTGCCCCTTGCCTCGAATCATGACGGAAATCCAAGTTCCAATACGTGATATTGCGGTTTTAATTATAGAACTAGTATGGCGACATAGTGGTATGGGGCACTTATGCCGTCTATGATTTATATTTATGATTGAAATTGTTTTGACACTATACACTTATTATAGTATCAAATGATTTGTTTTAAACGTACCAAGCATGTTTTGCTGTTATAAGGTAAAACCCTATCCTCCGGCTTGCGTAGCATTGTGTGATGGGACTTGGGTCTTATAATAGCTTCATTTTTTGAAAAAGCATTGCGTTGTCTTTTCTATGCACTGGTAATCTTGGGAGGAAACCCGTTCCGTGTTATATGGCGTGGTCCCTTGAATTACTCTCTTTTAAAGTAAAGCTTTAAATAACTGTTTTAGTTCTCACACCAGTCACATGACTGGCCTGGAGTTTATTGTTTTAACCTAAACTCTGGGTGCCCTTATTTTCTACACGGGCAGCTAGTAGTTTTGGTTTTGCAGATTTGTATTCACAGGATCCTGGTTTACAGCTGGAATGATATCCGGAAAGCTCTGTATCCGTATATCAGCTTCAATTGTGCTTTGTATTATTTCTGCTACTATGTAATTTATTGTAATCTCTGATATTTATCGAATGTAATTTATTCATTTATACTCTGTATATTCTTGTATCTGATGGAATTGTTGTAATAGCAATGAAATGTTCTTCCGTCTGCGTTCTATTTTGTCCTGTTCTCAAACGATCAGGAGTTTCGAACGGTCTAAATCGGTTTAATGACTGATTCGGATCGAGCGAAATTCCTTGCCGTCACATTTGGTATCAGAGCTTTGGTTTACAGAGCTCGAGAACAAGACACATTAGAACCTTACGAAAGAATTCATCAGATATTGGATTAGTAATATCCAATTAGAATGACTCGTTAGAGATAGGATCAGTAGTATCCTAGAACGAGTATGAAGAGTATATTTTTCAAATGGAAACAATTTTGTTTTGAAATTTAAACCATTTTAAACGTATTTGATTATTTATTTATTTTGAATTTGGACAATCTAGTATATAAAGGTTTTGCATATATGCGTCATGAACGTATATTCGAAGTTTTAATATATTAGATAGATATAGATTCTAGTCGCCCAGACATGGTCCTGATGATGAAGTATACCATCACCAGTATTTATTTTCGAGTGACGAAGGTGTGATATCTATATATTTCCATTAGGCTGGTGTGAGAACCAAAACTTATATAGCTAGAACACATTGTTGTGAATTGGCATCAAAAACAAGATTTTCTGTATATGTATCAAATTTTACGGATTTGAAACTCTAATCCACTAATTGATTGATGTTTGTGTTATTTGTTTATTTGTTTGATAATTTTGAACCATTTAGCCTAATTGAATCAAATATTGAATTGTATTGAAAATTAGTCGCGTTTGCTTGCATATACATATACTTACATCGAACAGGTCATAGCAAGGAGGCTAGAGCAGAGAATAAAATTTGTTTGCCCAACAAATAGGTACATGTTTACTATAATATACTGTTTTGTTTGGGTGATGATGATTTTATGAGCCTATTGGCTAACCGCTTGGCTTTTTCTTTTTCTTTTTGAGATCAGAAGGCCTATATGGCAATTTCGGGATTTTCCCGTGGCTCCCGGTGCAGGGGAGGTTATGGCGAAATTTTTCGAAAATTTAGGGTGTTAGCCAAATTTTTGAAAATTTGAAAATTCTCATAAACTGATAAGTTGGAGAATGGAAGCCAGATCGAACGTAGAGTTGATTAATCAAACCACTTTCGACTTTGTTCCTTTTCGGGGACGAAAAGTTTTAAGTGGGGGAGATTGTAATAACCCGGGAAATCTGGGCCAGTTTAAAAATGGCAATTTCGATGAATTTTGAATATTTAAAATGAATTATTTTAAATAAAATCGACGAGAAATTTATTTTGAATATAATTCGAACGTATATATATATACGCGTCGTCATTAGAATATAAATAATTATATATAATTAAAAATAGAATTGAAAATGGCGCGGTAGTTCGATAATTCGATTTCAAACTTCAATTGAATGTACCGGGTGCAAAACAATCTGGATTTTAGTGAAACCAAAAACAATAGGATCTAATTGATGATATCTTTCCAACGAATCTGAAAAATCAAAATTTCATAGCGGGAATCAAAAGATATGTCCAGTTGAAAATTCTGAATAGTCGCTATGGAATTCAGGCCCATAAAAATGGGAATTTTGCAAACGACCTCGGATTTCGATGAAACCACTTTTGTTAGATCCGCGGTGTCAAATTATTGCTAGATTCCAAATTTCATAATTTTTCGAATCAATATGTGAGCGTGGCAAAGGAAAACGCGTTTGACCAGTTTCAGTTGATTTTAATCGACTGGAAAATGGCCATTTTTCCAACGGTCTCAGAATTCGACGAATCTAGTTTTGTTAGGACCGTATCGTCATTAAGAAGCTAGAAAATATTTTTCTAGAATTTTTTGAGCTAGTATGTGGCCCCGGTAAATTGAAATGCGCGTTCAAATTCAATATATAGAGTTATATGTTGATTTTAAACGGAAACTGATCGAAACGATCGAATCAGCCGACGAAACATAGCCCATTGTGTTCGGAATGGGGTTAATTAACTATGGACGATAGGCGGTGGGCCTCGTTTGGAGGTCGTATGTAAAAGTCAACCTTTTGGGATTAAATAATTAAAAAAAATATCCCTCTCTTCCCCTTATACTTCTGCCCCCCCCCCCCCCCACCCACGTTCATAATCATTCTACAGAAGAAAAAAGGAGAGGAGCGTCGCCCCCCCTAAACCGCCGCCACCTCGAAGAGACCCCCCCACCTCCGCCGATTTGAAGCAGCCCCTCCCCCTTTCGTTTGCTGGCCTGCGACGTGAAGCCCCCTCCCCTGACGCCCTCCGATCTGGTTCAAGCAGCTCCAAGCGACAACGGGAAGAAGCCCTAGTTTCCGAGTGCGGTTCTGGTCACGGTCCAAGCCAAAACGACAGAGAGAGGTTCTAACCTTTTCTTTATTTTATTTTAAATAGCCTATAGTTTATAAAATCAGTTTTAAAAATATATATTTACTATATAAGAGCAGTTTTTAAAAATATAAATTAGCCTATATAAAATTCATTTTTAAAAATGTATAAAATGCAGTTTTAAGATATATAACATTGTGATAAAATAGAAGTGATTTTAAAAATATAAAAAGACTTTGTTTTGAAAATATAAACATACTTTGTTTTAAAATTAAAAATAAAATTGGTTTTATAAAGTAAAAATAAGATCTTTATATTTGAAAAGGCGTGATCTTTATATTTGAAAAGGCGTGATCTTTATATTTGAAAAGGCAAAACCTTTATGTAGAGAATAGCGTGATAAAAATAGAATTTTTATCTATATAATAGCAAAGTAAAAATTCGATTCTTATATATTGAATAGCGAAGTAATAATTCGATTTTTATATATTGAATAGCGAAGTAAAAATTCGATTTTTATATATTGAATAGCGAAGTAAAACTTCGATTTTTTATATATTGAATAGCGAAGTAAAAATTCGATTTTTATATATTGAATAGCGAAGTAAAAATTCGATTTTTATATATTGAATAGCGAAGTAAAAAATTCGATTTTTATATATTGAATAGCGAAGTAAAAATGTAATTTTTACATATGTAGTGACTACGGGTGACGAAAGTGATAAGAGGCGAGAACGATGAAGATTTCTATAAATGAAGTGTCGTGAAGTTGGATAGCTATTGGTGAGAATTTCTCACTCTTTAATTTCTTTTTCTGGTTATATATATATATATATATATATATATACTAGGATGCAGACGGTGTTTAGTAGCACCCGACACAATCATCCACAGACCATGGACTTGTTTGTTTGGTTGTGTAGTTGGTTAGATTATTTGGTTTGAATTGACTTGTTTGGTGAATTGAATTTGATTTGATTGATATGTGAATGGCGTTGGCCTTCACTAGACCGGGGATAAGGCTAGGCCTCGTCCCGTTTCTAGTATCGCGCCGTTATGCCGCCGAAATTTTCTAAAATAAGTTAGAAAAATAAAAATATCATTTTTATTTTATAAATGAACTGAATAAAAATTCATGTGTTAAAATAAAATATTTTATCGTTGAAAATATAATTTTTAACGTGAATGTGAATAAATAAATATTCATTTACAAACCGGACGGTTTGTTTATGTACACCTATTTGAAGGACATTGATTGGGACGATAAATTTTACACATCGCCCAATTGCACGAATAAAATCTGTGTTTGATTGTTTGAAACCCCACACGGGTGTTGGGATGAAATTTGAAGTTCACTCATCCTGATTGATTAAATATGTCGATCGATTGATTGACAGGCTATTATAAGCGTTAGATATCTATATTTGATGCTTATACAGTGTAGTGCACTTTGGTTGATGGTTGATTATTTTTCAATGCTATTATATATATTGGGCCTCATTCCAATTTAGAAAATAAAGAATAATATAAAATAAAGGTTCATGTGTTGACCGTACTCATCCGTTGAGATTAGTCATGTGTTGAACAAAATATTTTAATAATAAAATTTACATCTTTATCAATATAAAATAAAGGTTCATGTGTTGACAGTACTCATCCGTTGAGATTAGTCATGTGTTGAACAAAATATTTTAATAATAGAAATATTGAAATAGAAATATTGAAATAGAAATATTTGAAAAGGAAATATTTGAAATAGAATATTTGAAAATAGAAATATATGAAGCCGTGTTGATTAATTAGATTGACGCCATTTTGACGTGAACGATATTTATATCGATTTTATTCATTTAAAAATGAATATTGAAAAGTGATTTCGAAATCGAATATTTTGAAATGAATTTTGAATTAAATTGAATAGAAAACGAATTGAATTCGAATTGAATATATAACGGATTTGATTTCAATTGAATATATAACGAATTTGATTTGAATATAAAACGAATTGAATTCGAATTGAATATATAACGGATTTGATTTCAATTAAATATATAACGAATTTGAATTGAATAGAAAACGAATTGAATTCGAATTGAATATATAACGGATTTGATTTCAATTGAATATATAACGAATTTGAATAGAATAGAAAATCAATTGAATTTGAATAGAATAGAAAACGAATTTGAGTTGAATTGAATTTGAATTGAATATAAAACGATTTCGAATTGAAAACGAATTCGAAATGAATTGAAAACGAATTGAAATGAATTCAAATTGAATTGAAATTTGAATTGAATAGAAATGAATTTTAAAACGAATTTATACGGAAGAATTCAATTATGATTTGAATTTGAAATAAAGGTTGAAATTGTTTTTGAAACGAATTCAAAACTACTTATAAAATTCGTTTTAAGTAGAAATCGACGAAATATATATTATATATATTATATATATAATATAATGGCCTGAATAGAACGCGCCGCGCCGCGGCAGTTCGTGAATTTCGACCATTTATTTCAAACGGACATTACGGGAGATCCGACCGTCGGATTCTCCTAAAACCGGAACCGTTGGGTTCGTATCGAAAAGAGCTTTCTAACGAATATTTGAAATTCAAAATCGAATGGTCGGATTTGGAGATACGTCCGAATCAAATTTGGAAAAGGTCGCTGTAAGTGCAGTTCGATGGCCGTTGATGGAAATCGACTGTACGGGCCTTGATAAAATTATTAAAAATAGTAATAATTAGTGTAAAATCATAAGAAATGATTTAGGAAAAATTGGGATGAAAAACTCCATATTTGAAAAGATAAAAATAGTTTTTATCGAAATGAACTAGTTTAGAACTGAAATTAAAACCCATTTATTTTTAAATAAATAAATTGGATTTGAAATGGGTTTAAATAGAATTGATTCATGGGTTTATCGTGAACTGTGTTTTAAATAACACTAGTTCTTTAACCCGATAATCAATAGAATGTGATTTGGGTTTGTCGTGAACTGTGTTTTAAATAACACTAGTTCTTTAACCCAGTAAAAGGAGTTTTAATGGATCTGCAATTAAATTGAAATGTGAATTGAGAATTTAAATTATCAAATTTAGAAAGTGAGAGAGAATGGAGTATCACCAGTTTTGCTCCAAAGCGATAGTTAAATCTTTAATTAGATTTGAACGTGAAATGGTAATTAATTTTACCGATAACACCCCGGTGTTAGATATGGAGTATTACCAGTTTTGCTTCATGGGATGAATAGGTTGGGATTGGGAAATAAAATAAATAATTACTTCGGTGTGGTTCGCTAATCTCGATTAGTTGGGAAAAACCATAATTTGGTTTAATACGACATCCAAGGGAAGTTAAAGGATAAATTTTAAAGAATTTATCTTGGATAAAATCAATGGGATCCTTTCCCTAAGAATGTGGAATTGGAATGAGGCGTATGTTGTGTTTGTGTAACATTTGTTTTAATATATGCGGGTTGTTCGGAAAGTCCGGGTTTACACCCATTCTGAATAACCGATTCGACGATATGTCGAAGATGAAGACGGTGGTTGAAGACCGGAAGTCTTCACATCGTTTGGATAATTACTGATGATCCTGATTGGGTTGTACACCCAAGAGGATGGAAACAGTTGGTGGTCGTCCAGACGTACCTGGAGATTGATGGATATGCGAGGAAAGTGCCTCCGGTTTCGTTCAGGCCCAAAACGAACTTGTAAATGGATTGTGTGTCTGACATTGGATTTTATTCTGTGTTGATTGATTTCTATTAAATATATATCTGTTTGGCAGCGGAGAATTTATTCTCTTGCTTAACGCCCTTCTCTGAGACGTACGAGCTAAGAGGTTATATATCGATGGATATCAATCGCATGGCATGAATTGCCTGTGTGGCATACTGAGTTGCATGGATCAAGGCTTCTGTTGAAAAGCAAAGTCTTGCGGTTGATGATCAAAGCACGGCCTACGTGGCAGCTTTGTGTATAGCGTGGATTCGCGAGCCTCACACCTCGGTATGAGTCAAAAACGGGATACGGACCGCTTGGAGAGCACGACGTTTCTTTCTAGCTTTGGTGGTGTCAGTGACTTACCAGCCCTAACATTTATATACTTTTCACCTTTGTGGTTGTTGGAATGAGGCGCCTCGATTATAGGTCTGTAAGAACAGGGAAACGTGTGTTCAGGCATAATTAATCCTCAAACGTAAGTGAGGACCGACCCAGCCGCATCCGGGGTTGCCCAGAGTGTGTTGTCCCGAGGCATTTGCTAGAGCATCTCGAAGCGGAGAGGAGCTTGCCCCTTGCCTCGACTCATGATGGAAATCCAATTTCCAATACGTGATATTGCGGTTTTAATTATAGAACTAGTATGGCGACATAGTGGTATGGGGGCACTTATGTCGTCTATGATTTATATTTATGATTGAAATTGTTTTGACACTATACACTTATTATAGTATCAAATGATTTGTTTTAAATGTACCAAGCATGTTTGGCTGTTATAAGGTAAAACTCTATCCTCCGGCTTGCGTTGCATTGTGTGATGCGACTTGGGTCTTATAATAGCTTCATTTTTCGAAAAAGCATTGCGTTGTCTTTTCTATGCACTGGTATTCTTGGGAGGAAACCCGTTCCGTGTTATACGGCGTCGTCCCTTGAATTACTCTCTTTTAAAGTAAAGCTTTAAATAACTGTTTTAGTTCTCACATCAGTCACATGGCTGTCCTGGAGTTTATTGTTTTAACCTAAACTCTGGGTGCCCTTATTTTCTACACGGGCAGCTAGTAGTTTTGGTTTTGCAGATTTATATTCACAGGATCCTGGTTTACAGCTGGAATGATATCCTGAAAGCTCTGTATCCGTATATCACCTTCAGTTGTGCTTTGTATTATTTCCGCTGTTATGTAATTTATTGTAATCTCTGATATTTATCGAATGTAATTTACCCATTTATACTCTGTATATTCTTGTATCTGATGGAATTGTTGTAATAGCAATGAAATGTTCTTCCGTCTACGTTCTATTTTGTCCTGTTCTCAAACGATCAGGAGTTTCGAACGGTCTAGATCGGTTTAACGACAGATTCGGATCGAGCGAAATTCCTTGCCGTCACAGTACAAACCCATATAAAATTCCGGTTGTAACGAAATTGAAAATTTCACAATAATTAAAATTTTAAACTCAACCTTTTTAAATTCTAAGTCCAAATGATATTCAATATATATAAATCCATTTCATTTATTATAATTATTGTTATATTTTAAATAACGAATTCCATAGCGATTATTTGAAAATTTGGACTGGGCATAACTTGCAATCCATTATATGAAATCTTCACTTTTCTGCTTCATTAGAAAATTATTATCTAATAGATTTAAACGTTTCCTGTTTCGAAGAAATCCGACTTAAGTTGGATCCTGCATAACCATTTAAAGTTCAAGAAGCAATATTACGAACTACGGTGCTCCTGCAGTTCATTTTATAATTAAATTATAATTTAAACGTCCAAACATCGTTTAATAAACGAAATCGTAAACAAAATTAAATATAAACTCGAATAAATATTCTTATGTTACCAATCATAAAGTATTGTAAATCCTGCCAATTTCAACTATTTCGAAATCAAATTATTATTTTATTATTAAAACTAATATAGTATTCAAAATTATTAAATGCAAATCATTTAAAAATATAAATCAACATTTAAAACAAAATTTAAATATTAAATTAAATGGTTATAAATCTGGGCCATTACATTCCTTACCCCTTAAAAGAATTTCGTCCTCGAAATTACTAAGTTAGGAAAAATGCCATAAACCCATTATTTTTAAAAAATCTACTTTTGTTAAAATCCTCACTTTCTAAATATTTAATTAAAACTAATACAAATAGCTTTAAATTGAAAAACAAATTCATCTCATTAACAAAAAATTTCCAAAAAGATTTGAATTTTTTCTAACATCTTAAATTTTGGAAATTTTTTGGTAGAGTCCACCCTGAACGGGGGGACATCTGCAATATTACAGGAACAATAAATATATATACATCGACCCACACAGCCGGAAAATTAAAAATTAAATCTCAAAACCCAAATCAAAAACAAAAATTTATATTTGCATAGGCGTACTTTTTTGCGAGCGTTATTATGCGATAACTAGTATTCTATACTTGAATTGACTTAATTATTATGCAGCTCTAATCAAACTGAATTCAATTAACTGCAGAATCCCCTTGGACAAGTTTTAAAGATGAATTAGCTCTTCTGCACCTGTTCTCAACTCCAATGAACTTCATTAGTTTTTAGAACAATGCCAGTTAAATTCAAACATCCATATCATCCATTCCAACCAATTCTACGCACAATTCAATTCACATTAAATATTTATAACCAATCAATTTTAAATTCATTCATTTAAGGCCATAAGATTTTTATTTCAATAAGTTTGACTTCCTTATTTCAAATTGGTTTCAATCAAGTTTAAATCTATATTCATTATCAAATTTATGTTTATGCCATCAATCATCAAATTCAAACATCCAATTTAAATTCAATGATTTTCATATATATTCAATTGACTTGTGTTAAATTTTATCTCAATATTCAAGCTAAATTTTGATTCAAATTTGAAATTCTTGCATAGTTAATCCTTTCAATTTCATAAGCAAACCAATTCAAATCAACCAATTAAGCCAATACGATTTTCAACAACTAATCAATAATTTGAGAGAATTATTTTCCTTTTATAAAAAAATATGTTTTGGGTAAACTTATTTCATTTACCCTCTTTAAAAATAATTTTATATTCAAATTACAAATTCGCGCACTCATATATACACTTAAACTCAATCTAGGGTATTACTTACCCCATCTTTATTGAGTTATGCCACAAAGCCAAGGTTATTCCAAAATCATATGCTCTGATACCAACTGTAACGGACTGGAAAAATTCGATGCTTGAATTTTCAACAATAATACATACTCCTGTATTACTTGTCAAAAAACTCAAGTATCGAAAACCCATACTGTTAATAGAAAAAAGTTAGAGAACGAGAAAAAGAAGAAAGAAAATAATAGAAGAAAAAGAAGATCAGAATCTCACAGCGGAACGAATAAAATATAATACATCAAATCTCTTTACACGAAAGAAACTGTATATACATACTAACCATCAAAGTACACCATATATCAGACACAGCGGAAATAAACTCTAAATAACTAACGGCGAAGCCACCTGCTTCCAGTACTGAAACACCAAGCGGGACCTAACCTGTAAATATACCCGGTCTGACCCAAGCACATTTGAAGCAAAGCAAAATTCACCCGGATAAGTCTGGAATACTTTCAGTGGTAAATTCATAGCACAACAACTCGTTTAACTTTGAAAATCATTTCAAAAGAAAAGGGTAAAAGTAATACTAGTCCACATATAAACACAAACAGGTTTTTACCTTACTATAACCTAAAAAATTTTGAAATATCAAAATCTGATGATATTATAATAGTGTCTATCAAATCACAAATAAATATCCATCTAGCAGAACGCTTGCATCTCACGCTCTACATATTTATTATATAATCAAAACCGCAAGGCACTTATTGGAGATTGGATTCCGACTATGACAAGGTATGGGACCAACTTCCAATCAGTGTACTATAGAGGGTATACACTGGGGTTTAATAAGAACATCTTACAATCCGGCCACACATGACCGACCACAAATTTAATTTGAGTGTGTCGAATATATTGTCACCCTATGGCTTTTTATTGCGCACCTGCCGAAATTCCCGAGAGATACAGAATCGAAAGAAGAGAAAATAAAGAAATTTCTCTAGATAGTGACAATATACCCTGCTTGGGAATAAACCACCTAGCCATGCTGCCTTGCCGATTTTTGTCATTTCCCGGTTGTGAGGCTTGAGGTCACGTTTACTCTTTTAGAGAACATCTCATCATCATTTACTTTGAATGCCACATTGTCAGATCCATCAAATCACCAATTGATGTCCATAAAAATACTTTGGGTGTTAAGCAAGAGAATTATCATTGCCACCAAACTTGGTATATTTGTAAAAATCAACAAAATGTGATCTTTAAGAAATTACGAATGTCTGACAGGAATAGGATGAATCGAAGGCACCCTCCTACTGCATCCTTATATAGGAATCACCCCAAGGATCGATAACGAGCATTCCTTGCAATCCGTATATTCCAATCACGACAGAACCACAGTGTATCTCTGGTAGCTAACCAGAGATTGTAAGTAGTTCTTCGGCTTCATGAAGATCTACGGTCTTCAATGCTCCATCTTCATTTGCTGTAAGTTAGTTCCGTATGCAACATTGGATCAAAGTGGTTTTGGGTCAAGTTCTCATCCCGGTCTCTTCAAAATAATGCTTCAAAAGGTCCAATGATATATTCATTGATAGTCAGGTTTTTAACATCAATTCAGACAGTACGGTTAAGTATATTAGCAGCTCTGATTCGTTTATTAAAACTATTTTATCGACCCTTAGAAATCGATTTCATATTCTCTTGTCTCAAATATCATTATTCGCTACATTGGAAACAATAATATGTCTTTATTTACGAAACTCCATTTCATTTCTTTATTCAAAAACAACACTATATATTCGCCAAATCTCTTACATTCCTTTGCCTTACGAAAATCAGCATATATTCTTAACCCTGGGTAATAATAAATTCACAATTCAAATTTGAGTTAAACCATGTTAAATTATACATTATTTTATGATAATTCATAAGTTCTAATTAACACCTTAAAATCTTGTCGATAACATCGCAATATTTCTCTTGCAGAAATAATAAACAAATTTTGCACTCCTACCATTTCAAACAAATATCATCCCTTAAAAATAGTGAATTCGTTCAAGTTGGAGTATATTAATTACCTCTTAGACCTTGACCGACAACGTTCTTATCTTAGAATAAATAAAAGTTTGAAACACAAACCCATCGTTTCCCTCACTATCACTTCAGTTTACCACTTTATTCAAGACATGGTTTTAATAACCATTTCTTTCATTTGACTTATTTATTTCCAAAATAAATTTCTTTTACTTTTTATGTAAGTAAAATTACTAAACATAACTACTTTGCTTTTAAACTCTTTAACATAACTCATAAGCACTTGATTTTATCCAAAATATGTTACCAAGTCCTTCAACTCAACCTCTTATTTTTGCAAATTAAAATATTTTTATTTAACCCAATCCCTTAAGTAAGGGATTATTAAAAAATCATTTTCCGAGTTTAAACTTCTTTATAAACCTTGTTTCAAAACTTGGATTTAATTCTAACATCTTCTTATACAATCTTCTTATATTAATCTGTAAATCTTCTTCCTTTGAAATTCACTTTCACTTTACCTTTGTTTACTAGTTTTAATAATTTAGCAAACAAAATTTTTATTTAAATCCTTTACGACTTTCCCTTTATATATTGAAAACTTCTTCCAAGCTCTTCGCTTGTACTAAATTTAATTATTAAGTACACTTACTTAAAATGACATATTAGCTTCACAGCTTATTTTATAACTTTGGTATAATATCACTTTTAACCAGATTCATTTTCAACACTCAATCACTTCTTAATTTACTTTCAATTAAGAAGTGAATTACTTAAATCATTAGTAATTAAAATTACAATAATTTCATTATTAACTGAAGTGAAATGGTTTAGTTCATTAAAAATAGATCTGCTAATCAGTTATCGATATTATTAAACGATAAATACTTCGTTAATGATTTATCGGTCGATAAAAAAACTTTATATATCATTAAATAAAAGATAATTAATATTTTATTAAAATGAAAACGATTATTCGTTAACTCATTTCCATTAGATTAACCGAAGAACGATCAATCTAACTATCAACTCCAATTACACAGTTGGCTATGTCAACCTAAACATAAATTACTTGTTTAACTAATTTAAATAAACCCTTCTTCCTAGATTTCAATATTAATCTAGTGAAAACATTACTTATTTATTCAGTAGAAATCACTAGCCCATAGATTTTGATTACCTATGGTAAGGAAATAGATTTAAACATTAACATTATCATACAAATAGTATTTTTATCTTCATTTCTTACGAACATTTTCTTATTATAAACTTTTATTTGAATAAAGTATAATTTAAAATTTCACTTCAATTATAAAAATAATTTTATAATATCAAATACGTCGATTCGCCTAATGGCGAATTAACATTTAAATAGGGTTTTAGATCTTTTGCTGCCAACCACTTAATTAATACTGTTTATTGATTAAAACATCATATCGGCATCGAATTTCAATCAACGTTCAATATATAATCAACCACCAACATTCAAACAGAATATAACGTTGTTTGGGGTAACAGTTCATATCTTAATAATATGGAAAAACAAACAACATTCATAATGTTTGAGGAATCTAGTCAGATCCCTCCAACCTATTCTTCCCTGCATCACAGATCATAATAATTTTTGATAATATTTTGTGAAACAATTATTTAAATAAATCATCCAATATGACATATTACAGATGTCGACAACCATTTGACAAACAATAAGCAACCAAGGCATTCGATCATCCAATTATTATCATTAACGATTAATTATATTTTAATATGAATTTAACACATCATAGAATTCCAGAAAAGTGTGAGAGTTAACTCACCTTTGTTTTTGATTTGGCAGTTCAGCGTTGTTTGTTTAATTTTTTAAAATTAAATGAGACTCTGATTCCATCAGATTCCTCAAAATCATCACAACGGCGTAACTTTCATTGCTATGATCCCACCAGATCCAACTTTCGCGTAACTCTGTGCACAAACAAACAAAATATGCTATTTACAAGTTTATAATTTAATTTAAGTGATATAAATTTATAAATAAACTAAATTAACCAATAAGTTATTTAATTACCGTAATAATCAATTAACCCGTGTATCGTCCTTACGCGGTCACTACTGTTCATCGCGTAATACTCCAACAAACTGCTGCATTGTCCAATCTTTCCACCCCATAATTTATCTAAGCAAAATATGCCCATCTTCTACTTTAAACAATTCTTAAATCATCCACGTCCACTTCAGCTATGCATGCCCAGAAACATCAGCCCAAAATCAACCTTATTATCTTTATTTATTTTTATTTTTATACATAATGTGAGGCCCAACCCAAAACTTCATAACAGCCCACCACGTCCTTCTTCTCTCTTCTCTACTCCGCCCATAAAAATCAAGCTTTTGTTATATGTAGAAAAAGTTGCGTTCATCATAATATTTAACTTAAATAAAAATGACATTATAATAGTCTAATTAATTAACTTAATTAACTCCTAAGGTTTAACTACCAAGTTTTAAACAAATGCTTCATCCCTAAAGTTTGAACCCAACCACGCCACTTCTCCATCCCATCCACGCACTTTTCTTCCCCTTCCTTTTTTCTATACAATCCTTCCATCGTTCAACAGCAGTACATCACCGTGAATCCCTCACCACCTCACGCTATTTCTTCTCCAGTTCCACCGTGCTTTCCTAGTTACACGCATACCACCCTCAAGTCGGCTACAGTAATAAATAAAAACTATGTCGAACCTTAACCCCTGTTTTCAGTTTCACGTAAAAAAAATCCTTCCACATACACCGAATCCCTGCCGCCACTCATTATCACCATCTCGACTTCGTGAATCCACCCCACTTGGCTTCTCCTCCCTAACTTAACACCACAACACTATTCTGATCACTGCTCCACCCTCACATGTTATGAATAATCGCCCTCTTCCCACTAGACATACTCCCCTACCACATGAATATACTACATACTCCTTTCAGAATGGACAATGCCCTGGCACAAATCCTCATGAGATGTTGCTTGTAGAAGTAGCTTCTGAACCTGGAGCTTTCGCCAATAATCACTATTCAACCTTCCTTTTCCCAAAATCCGAGAAAGCTACCACGTCTTTAAAGACAAACTCCGACCTCCCCAGAGTGCTGATCGTCAATCAAGTGGTTGCGATGTGTTTACTACCTTGCACACCCAACTTTGTAGTTGGAGGCGGAGAGTGATATCGCGTGGATCGAGCAACGTGTCCAAAGACGTTAGATTTCAAATAGAGGAATCCTTGTTCGAAGAAATGAAGGCTAAGCCAAATTTTTTACATAGGATAGAATGAAGAAAGGAAGCTTTCTTTTGTTCTGAATGTTTCTTTTCTTTTATTCTGATGGAACGGCTTGGGAAGATCATTTCAATTTATATATATATATATATATATATATATATATATATATATATATATATATATGCTCAGCTTATATTTTAATATTTGTATGTATTAGATGGCATGTGGACTCTGAAATTTGCACATGCTTCTGTTTATGGCAGAGCAAGCATGTCACATTGTTTTGATCTGTACGTGTATACGGTAGCAATTTTCTTTCACATGGTCTGGAAAATTGTCAGATCAGATAAACGGCTGATGATGGGAGGAGAGGACAGTGGTATTAATTTTGAAACGACGAAGGATTTTTAGGCGAAATGACCAGTGATATTTTGATGAGGTGATGGACGACATTTTAAAGAAGATGACCAACGACATTTTTGGTGTATAACATGCGTCTTTCATGGTTCGTGCAAACCCATATAAAATTTCGGTTGTAACGAAATTGAAATTTTCACAATAATTAAAATTTTAAATTGGACACTTTTTAATTCTAAGTCCAAATGATATTTAATATATATAAATCCATTTCATTATTATAATTATCGTTATATTTTAAATAACGAATTCCATAGCGACTATTTGAAAATTTGGACTGGGCATAACTTGAAAATCATTATATGAAACCTTCATTTTTCTATTTCATTAGAAAATTATTATCTAATAGATTAGGACATTTCTTGTTTCGAAGTAATCCGACATAAATTGGATCCTGTATAACCATTTAAAGTTCAAGACGAAATATTACGAACTACCACGCTGCTGTAGTTCATTTTATTATTAAATTATAATTTAAACGTCCAAACATCATTTAATAAACGAAATCGTAAATAAAATTAAATATAAACTCAAATAAATATTCTTATATTACCAACCATAAAATATTGTAAATCCAGCCAATTTCGACTATTTCGAAATCAAATTATTATTTTATTATTTAAACTAATATAGTATTCAAAATTATTAAATGCAAATCATTTAAAAATCTAAATCAACATTTAAAAATAAATAAATTAAATGGTAACAAATCTGGGTCGTTACAATATCTGGTCCAAGTAGAAGTCTTTCTGTAGATTCCCACCAATATGTCGGTGATCCACAAGGTTGCCCATATAATGCTTCAAACGGTGCCATGCCAATACTATCTTGATAACTGTTGTAGGCGAACTCTACTAAAGGAAGAAGCTCTGCCCAAGTCCTTCTGAAGTCTAGGATACACAGCCTTAAAAGATTCTCAAGGACTCTATTCACCTTTTCCGTCTATCCGTCGGGCTAAGGGTGATAAATGGTGCTCAAACACAACTGTGCACCTAATGCTTCTTTCAAGCTCCTCCAAAATTCACTGGTGAAAATGGGATCATGATCACTTACCATACTGGAAGGTACTCCATGAAGACGGACTATCTCACAAACGTAAATTGCTGGCAAGCATAATGTCGTCCTCTTACTCTTAGCTGGATTGAAATGAGCGCTCTTAGTAAGCCTGTCTACTACAACCCAAATGCTGGTGTTGCCGTTCCTTGATCTAGGAAAACCATCGATGAAATCCATAGAGACGCTCTCCTACTCCCACTGTAGGATCTCCAAAGGATGAAGTAAACCACCGGGCTTCTTTTGCTCAACCTTGACTTGCTGGAAAATCAAACATTGAGAAACAAACTTCGCCACATCTTTCTTCATCCCAGCCCAAAAGAAAACCCTCTTCATATCTCTATACATCTTATCACCACCTAGATGAATAGTCATCTTAGAATGATGGGCTTCCTCAAGGACTATCTTCAACAAACTCCCAACTCGGAGAACACAAAGCCTTCCATCTCATCACAACCACCCTTTACCGTCTGTGGAATATCGAATGAGGTGACTAGAAGTCTCCCCTTTACCGAGTCTATCCAAGATGTCTGAAATCTGTGGATCCTCTCACTGTGGAGCTCCTATTTGATCCATAAGAGTAGGTTGCACCTCCAGTGATGGCAATAAACCAGGTAAAAACTCGGTGGAGGGTCTGAAATAAAAAGTCGATATAAACTCCAAGGTTTTCCTCTCCATAAACAGAGGACTTAAGGCCACCCTCTGCCTACTCAATGCGTATGCCACCACATTACCCTTGTTAGGGGTATAAGCAATCTCGAAGTCAAAGGACGCTAGGAACTCCATCCATCTTTGTTTCCTTAAATTAAGATCCTTCTGCGAGAAAAAGTACTTGAGAGATTTACGATCGGCGTATAACTCGAACTTATCTCCAAGTAAATAATGGCACCAAGTCTTAAGTGCGAATACTATGGCTGCTAGCTCTAAGTCATGGGTAGGGTGGTTCATCTCATGAACCCTTAGTTGTCTACCTCCATAACATACTACCCTTCCTCTTGCATCAGAACCGCACAAAACCCTGTACCACATGCATCAGTATACACTGTGAAAACTTTGTTCCCATTGTGCAAGGTCAAAACTGGGGTTGTTGTCAGTGCTCTCTTCAATCACCGGAAAGCGACATCATAATCTATATCCCATGTAAACATCAAATTCTTCTTCATCAGCCTGGTGAGTGGGGCTGATATCTTTGTGAAGTCCTCAATGAACTTCCTATAATAGCCTGTTAACCCAGAAAACTTCTTACCTCCATTGCATTCTTTGGTATCTGCCAATCTTGAACTGCAACTACCTTCGCGGGATCTACTGCTATCCCGTCTTTAGAAACCACATGCCCTAGGAATCTCACTTCTTTTCTCCAAAAATGACATTTAGAGAACTTCGCCTTAAGCTAGTGCATACAGAGAGATTTCAAAACCTCCCTCAAATGTTGGGCATGCTCGTCCTTGCTCTTCGAGAAAATCAGGATGTCATCAACAAAGACAACAATGAACTTATTCAATGAACTTATTCAGAAACTCCAGAAACACCCTACTCATCATATCAACAAAATAGGCGGGTGCATTCGTCAACCCAAAGGCATAATGAGCCATTCAAAGAAACCATCTGGAGTCCTAAAAGCAGTCTTGTCTATACTGTTCTCGGCCACCCTCAACTGATGAAACCCTATGGCCAAGTCTAACTGAGAGAAAACAGATGCACCAATAAGCTGGTCAAACAAGTCATCTATCCTCGGGAGCGAGTGCCTGTTCTTCTTAGTGAGTTTATTCAACTCTTTATAGTCTATGCATAAGCGAAGCGAACCATCTGCCTTAATTGCGAATACCATCGGAGTACCCATTCAGATATGTTTCGCCTAATAAACCCTTTCTCATGTAGCTCCCCTACTTGCATGCTAAGATCCCTTCTTTTTCATAGAGCCATATGGCGCACAGGAAGTGCAACTGGCTTTGCATTGTCCACCAAGCATATACAAAAATCGATCTCGCGCCTCGGAGGTAAGCCCCGAACCTCATCAAAAACATTAGGATACTCACAGACTACTGGTACAGATCGCAGTTCATCGATTGATGCACCAAGTGACTCTAGGAAACTAAGCATGATAAGCCCTTTTGGGTCATAAGAAATCTCGAGGGTCCTCCCATGGCAAGTCAAAAGTCTAAAGACCCTCCTCTCATAATCCAGAATGGCACCATACATAGCTAGCCAATCCATCCCTAGAATCAAACCATACCCCATGAAACCAGACACATATGCATCGCATTCAAACTTGATGCCTAACACAGATATTCTCAAACCTCGACAAATCATAGACAGATGAGCCATACTCCTAGTGGTGTTTGAGACAACAACGGGATCCAAAACCATACTAGTACTAAAGTGCAAAGACTCAACCACAGAATCAGATATAAAAGAATGTGAAGCATCCGAATCAAAAAGAGTTCTAACTGGATGATTGGAAAGAGAAATCAAACCTTCAACGGAAACTTTCCTACCTCTGTCTGGAGTGCTAGTCACGAGAGCTTGCACCTTCCCCCTAGAAGCTCCTGCCCTTTGACCTTGTCCTTGCTTCTTCGGGCACTCCTTAGAAAAGTGTCTGACCTCTCCACAATTGAAACAAGCATTCTTCCTTCTTTTGCAGTCCTTTATCAAGTGACACTTGCGTTCGCAATAATGAAACTTCCTCTTATCTTTAGCCTTGTCGTTCTTTCCGCCTTTCTTTTGTTGTTGTTGTTGTCCTTTCTTGGGCCATACTTTCTTGTTTTGTGTTTCCTCAACCTCAGCTTCTTTCTTTTCACCTTTATCTTCCTCATGCATCAATGCCATATCAACGAGCCTTTCAAAAGTTGTCTCCATCATAATATGAGACATAGCTAACCCATGGAGGGGTTCATTCAGTTCTTTAGCAAACCGCAAAGCTTTCTTATGCGGGGTATCCACTAGCTCCAACCCAAACCTTGTCAGTTGATTGAATTTGTTAACATACTCTTTGACAGTCATGCCTTTTTTCTTGAGTGCCAGAAACCTTTCCATTTGCATGCTTTTCTCAGCTTGAGAAAGAAACTTCATTTCAAACCTCTACCTAAAATCATCCCAAGTCTCCACTGGATGTCCTGCTTGCGTCACTTCCCACCAGAATGAAGCCATATCTTTCAATAGCTAAGAGGCTAACTGAATCTTCCTGCGATCGTCAACTTCAAAAATTCCAAACAAATCCTCCGTCTCTTTAAGCCAATTCCTTGCCTTTACGAAAGTTTCAGTTCCTCGGAATGGCTTTCCACCATAAAATAGAAATCTATGCAGATCTTAGAGAAATTATCTACTCGCGGAGTAGGAGGATGAGGAACAACGGGTGTAGTTGGGGGAGGAATGTCTACTTGACCACCGGCAGGCGTCGTGGCCTCAAGATACCTACGGAACCGGCCTGGTATCGTAACACCCTTAGGAATATTAGGTTTCCTAGGCATGTTGAAAAGAAAAGGAAAAGGAAAAGGAATTCAAACAGAGAATTGAAAGATATTACTTATGGCTTTGAGGAATATGTTTTTCAAAACAAATTTTCTTCTAAAAATGCTATCTTTTAAAACCTTTTTGAAAACAATTTTCAAAAATCTTTTATCCAATCTAGTAACCTTCAGCTCTGATACCAAGTGTGACACCCCACGTCCGTTAATGTCACTTGTTAAGAGAACGCATTAAGTTTCGTGAAGCGTAATAGGTAAACAGAAACATTGCAAGACAGATATAAAATAGCAGCGAAATTTAAAATTTTTATTGAGCAGAAAACATCGTGCTTCAAACCATAGTTACATCACAAATCTGAAATGCATAAAACCCAGTACATCAATTTAAAACCTCTGTCTTGTACTTAAATTATCAGAGTACAATAATAAAAGAAGCATAATCCCCAAAACATAGCCATAGCAGAGAGGTATGAAATCAAGTAGTACATCTAAGCAGGCTCCAAGCAGGATGAAAGCAGAATCTTGATCAAGCTTGAGTATTCTCACCCTGAGAACCTGGGGGAAGGCAACGGAAGAGAAAGAAGAGGAAACAAAATACGTTAGGCATAAGTTTAGCGAGTCCAGTTACTTTTAGTATATAAACAAGTAAAAGTTTCATGACAGACACATAAATTGGAGAGATAGATAACAACACAATAAGGCGGGTATGACATGGTAAAAAGGATAACATGATAGGATGTATTGCGCTTCTCTAGTACTTTCTCTGCACCAATACTAGTGTCACATGAATGAGATGATCCCCAACAAGTTTAAGATGGTAGACTTAAGCGTAGTTCTAGTGAGAGGTTTTACCCTATACAATAACAGGCAGCCCAACTAAACATACCGAAGTTACCCTTGAGGATAACAATGGGCCCCTAAACATACCAGAGTCTAGATGTATCCTAATTACTACCCCAATCGATTGGCTCGCTACTCCGTAGATACCCTGTATTGGCCCCACAGTAGGATGTATTAACCATTCGTTTTCAGGATGTGCACAACCATATTTATATGTGTCACGGTGTCTTAACCCTCCCCTATCTGTAACCATGCACACACATGACCCCGTCGAAATGTGCTACCCACACCGTCCTTTTGTTTGAATCTCTTACAATCAGCCTAGTAAGCGTACCCCGACTCCGACCTAGTTCGGAGCACTCGTTTGATACCTATATGTGGGCTACTGACTGAAATAGGTCCCACACACAAGATGATACAAGCTTCCCCCTACGTTTGCATCCCCACTACTGGGTTTTCCACAGGTTATGCCCTACCAGTGTAACAAGATTGCATAACCCTACAGGTTATGCCCTACCAGTGTAAAAAGATTGCATAACCCCACAGGTTAAGTTTATAGGCATATATATATTACCCACCATCCCAAGATATACTTAACCCTCCCGCTATTTCAAACAAGTTTACTTAACCCCTACTCAAGTGAACATGTTCATGTAATCCCTATGGATTCAACCAGGTTAAGTATTCATTACCATTTATTCATTTACGGTTATAATGCGCTAGACCTCCACATTATGCCTACAACTTGTGGATGTTGGATATATCTGGCAGGTCCGAGCAGACTTCTTCCACAAGTCGGACTTAACCTCGTGTCTTAGCACGTTACACGTTTATGCACTTAGACCCCACACATTAGATTCACCACTTGTGGTCGTTGGATATGTCGGGCGGGTCCGGGAAAACTTCTACCACAAGTGTAATCTAATCTCGTGTCTAAGCGCGATTACAGTTTCTAATTACTATAACTCTAGGCATTTCCACTATTTAACAATTATCCCTATTTCATTTTAGGTTTTAATGTCCCTTTTCCAAGTCATATTCATCATGTGCCATATGCCCCAAATTAAGATTCTAAATTACAATTTGATTTATGCTCCAAATCCATATTCATTTATTTAATTCAATTTATGCCCAAATTTCCTAAAACAAGTTATCCCCCAATTTAAATGTTTTCCCCACGTTCCCAATTTCACGTGTTCGCATATTTCAGTGGTATGTCAAGGCTCGAAGGTAGCCTGACTATAAAATAAAAAGGGAAAAGAAGAAGGGAAGAGAACATAAATAATCATAATAACAAGATTGACATATGACGGAAAAATAGGCATAGCAACTAATAAGGGTACAGTGACAAAATTCGGCATAGTGACAAGATAGGCATATAGGAACAGATCCGATGAACATGTGATAATAGAACTGATTAGGCATAGTGTCATGATCATAAATATGCATGATGAGATCTGATTCAGTGAATTAGTTATATGAATAATGGCAGATCTGTTATGATAAATAGACATAGGCTTATATCCAATTCATAGTTATGTCAAAATGACTTAGATACACAGGTTATGGTAGACCTGATATGATTCAATTAGTTATAGGCTTAGATCTAATTTATAAACATGTTAAGAGTATCCTTTAAGTATTCGTATCTAAGTAGACTCATTGTGATTTGATCTAAGAAAACTGAGAGAAGCGTGTTGATGTTGAATCAAAAATCTTTGGATATGTATAAATTGTTGTTGATGAAGAAAAGACTAATTTAATCCGAGCTGGAGCAACATCTCACCGTCGCCATTGATTTAGATGAATAAAACAATGGGAATAGGGTTTTATTTATAGCCATCAGCCAACGAATCTATACCTGAAACCAGTCCACGTATGAACCAGAAATCTACCAGATCTGCGGTGGGGTTGACCACAGGGTCGACCTCCCTTTGATGGGTAGACCCCTATGTCGATCCGCAACGGTCTATTTTCCCGCTCCTACTTCCCGCTTCTGGCTTTCAATTTTTTTTGAATTCTGGACTTATTATATATATATATATATATATACACTTCTTATGCATATACAAACTTCAAAACTTAATATCTTCTTCATATGTTGTCTGTTTTACGCAAACCAGTTGTCTATTTTGACCAGAATTCCGAGATGAACGCAATGGCACATTCTGTTTCATAAATTCATAATATCTAATTAGGTATTCTTTAATTTATCACCTTTAGTGTTGTTAAAATTGCGTGGTGTTACACTCAATTTATGCAGAATCCCTTAGATAAGCATTGGAAAACTGTGAAGAGCATTCTCAGATATCTTAAAGGGACAATTAATTATGGGCTTACTCCAAAAGCTAGCAAATAGTTAGATATCATAGCCTTTGTTGATTCAGATTGGGCACCAGATATTGATGACATAAGATCAGTAATAGGTTATTGTGTTTACATGGGGAACAACTTAATATCATGGTGCTCGAAGAAATAACCAACAATTTCAAGATCAAGTGCAGAAGCCGAGTACAGAAGCCTAGATAATAATACAGTAGAAATACTTCGGCTACGATCAATACTTAAAGAGCTAAAGTTAACCACTGAGAGAAAGCCTACTATTTGGTGTGACAATCAAAGTGCCATACATATGTCTTCTAACCCTGTACAACATGCTAGAACTAAGCACATAGAAATAGACATTTATTTCGTTCGCAAGCAAGTTCAAAAGGGAAAGTTACAGATAAATCATATTCCTACCTACTATCAAAAAGAAAACATATTTACCAAGTCACTTTCAGCCAAAAACTTCAATCGATTAGTAGACGAACTAAAAATCAAAGAATAATACGACCTGACTAGCTGGAGAAGGTACACGCTCTCATCGTTGCTGATTTAATGTACTTCCTCATGTTGATCTACTCTGAAGGACCAACCTTTACCGGAATCGAATCAAATTAAAGATCCTCTCATGTTGATCGACTCTGGAGAATCAATTCTTGTCGGGATCAATGCAAATTAGGGTTCGTCTCCAACCCTAACAGCAAATTAAGGACCTTCTCATGTTGATCTACTCTGGAGAACTGACTCATGCCAGAATCAACGCAAATTAGGGTTCGTCTCCAACCCGAACCCTAATTTGCAAGGTGAAATAAAGCATAGAATAGGTTATAAAGTTGGCCAGAGTATTACGTATAATGTTGTCGGGTTCATTCATCATATACTCACTTTTATTATTCTTTACATAAATGGGCCTGTGTTATTTCCAGCCCAGCCACTCATTTTACATTATATATACAACGTTTGTATCTAGACAATTATTCATTAAATATTATTACAAAGTTCTTCATTTCAAAACTGTGCAAAATCTATCTACAATGTTTTTCATTTTGGACCTTAGTAAGATGAGAGATTTTTATTGATTAATTCTATGAAGTTGTGTATTAATTTATTAAGCTACCAGTGTATGCTTTATTTACCCTTTTATGTTAGCTATGTCCAGACATGTTGTGGATTAAAAGTCATGTATGCTTCAGCTAGATTAGAGAATATCCATGCAAACTATGTGCCAAGTAAGCAACTATCTCTATTGTGATTTGTGACATGAAATCACATACATTAGTGAAGATTGATTTGATTAATTAATTAGTTGACTAATTGTTTTGATTGATTAGTTTATCGATCGATCGATCGATTGATTGATTGGTTAATTGATTGATTTTATTATAGAAGGGAAGAAATGAATAATTTTATTTTGGATATATTTCTTAGGGGAAAATTGGATATTTTCCTAGGCCTTCTATTCTCCTATATTAGCAGCGTCTAGGATTGGATTAAGAGCATGAGATTGAGACCGAAATAGTTAATCCAAAGGTTGCTGGTGTTCTTCATTGTTCTACTTCACCAACAAAAGTTATAGTCCTCTAGAATTATTTCCCTATCTCAATAAGGTTATTGATTCTTCTAATTTTGTTTTTTTTTGGTTGTAGATCCATCATATGTAAACAAAATTTGTATTGTTGAATCAATAAAGAGGGTGGTTTGGTGGAATGTCTTGTTTGCGCGTGTGATTTCATATTTGTGTTGTTTTTCATAGAAATCATCTTTAAGTATTTGGGTGAATAAGATCCTGGTGGCTTCCGCAAAGGCACAATTTTCCAAACAATTGGTATTAAAGCGAGATCATCGCAAAGCTTAGAGTGATTCGAATTGAAAAAAAAACATTTTTTGATGTCGGATATGATGGCATTTCCGAAGATGACTATTTTTTACGGAAGAAATTGGAGGATTTGGAAGCCTAAGATGGAGGATGTGCTTTTCCTCAATGCTCTTCATGATTTGATTGATGGAGATGGGATGAAGCCCTCGGGTGTGGATGAGGGAATGTGGAAGAAGGTGGATAAGAAGGCGATTGCCTAGATTCGACAAAACCTTGATGATTCAGTATTCCGTCATGTGGCTAGTTGTGAATCCGAGAAGGTTTTATGGGATAAGTTGGTATCTTTGTATGAGTCAAGGAGTGCTACAAGTAAGGCTTTTCTGGTTCGAAAGCTTGTTCAACCGAGGTTGGTTGAGGAGAAGTCTGTTGCAGGGCACCTGAATGAATTTCAAGATGTGACCAATCAATTGGCAAATCTGAAGGTCAATTTTGATGATGAGTTGTAAGCTTTTTTGCTAATGAGTTCGCTTTCAGAAAGTTGGGAAACTTTGGTTGTTTCATTGAGTAACTTTAATGCTAGTGGAACTATCTCTTTGGAAAAGGTACAAAGCAGCCTTTTGAATGAAGAGCTAAGGAGAAAAGGGTCGGGTTTGAAATCAGTTCGAGGTGAGGCTATGGTAGCAAAGAACTCGAGAAAAGATACAAGGAGGAAGAAGAAAGGGGCTAATGGTAAAGGTGCCATCACTTGTTACTATTGTAATAAGCAAGGTCACATATGCAAAGATTGTCATGCTTATCAGAGGGATAAGAAGAAGGTTGCGGATGGTGATAGTAGTCTTGAGGCACATGCAGGTTTTGCTGCAGGTTCTTTTGGTGATGTTTCTTATGATGTCCTGTTTAGCGAACTTAATCCTTGGTAGATGGATTCGGGAGCCAGTTTTCACATTTGTAAGGATGTGAAGTATTTTTCTTCTTATGAGAAGAATGTTGATGTGATTAGAACAACCAATTGAGCAGAACTACCAGTTCGTGGTATGGATCTATCCAGTTTTGTATGCATGATGGTGTGATGAGAGAAGTCTTTGGAGTTAGACATGTACCCATGAGTTCGCATAACCTCATTTCTCTCGGTCAGCTGGATCGCCGTGGTTGCACTTATGATACTCAAGGTGGAGTTTTGAGAATGAAGAAGGGTGGTCGTGTTGTGATGAGAGGGGTCTTGGAGGAGGGAAACCTGTATAGATTGGTTGGTTCGGTGGCCAACCATGGAAGGCGAGTGACAGTTGATGAAACTAGTCCACAACAAGGTGGAGAGATTAATTTGGTCATTGCAGATGGTATAGATAGAGGTCTTCATTTTGATGATGCTCGAGGGATCCGGAGTGATCAAGTGTAACGACCCGGATTTTTGGTCGATTAATTTTGAATATTTAATATTTATTTTAAATATTGATTTGATAAAATAAATGAATTTTTATATTTAGTTATCGATTTAATAATTGATTTCGGTTTAATATCGAATATATTAAATTATCGTATTACGAAGTTAATTCAGTTCGAAGTTAAAAGCTAAACTGAAATCAGTTCGGATGATCAATACAAACTTCTGTTTGAATTGGAATAATAATATTAATTCATTATCGAAGAATTAATGGTTTTGAATTTAAATTATATCGATTTGAATTTATATCTTCTACAGACGATCAAATGAGACATCGGAACCTGTTCCAATGGGTTAGGAATAGCGGTTAAACCCTAAAAATGTCAGTTGTTGGGTTCAGAAAGGAGTTCAGAATCATGTGTTATTTTAATTAAAGGATACCCATTCAAAAACAAATAAAAATACTTGTCCCTTATTAAACTACATATCCCCTTTCCTTACCACAGAATAAAACAACGCGTGGCTCCTTGTTTTCCATCCGTTCATTCATTAAATAAGCCACCGAAGTCATTCCTCAAGGGGAAAATCGGTTTCTCCCTTCAATTAAAACAATCGGCTTCCTTCAATTTACTTTTATTTGGATTCCTTCTTCAATTCAAAAACCGACAGCTTCAAATCAATAATAGAACTAGAATCCCACAGAAAGAAACAAGACTGAAATCGAGAACCGCAAGTTGAAATCGCGAGTCCCAAAACCGACGTGGAGACTTGAGAGGTTGCGATAGTGTTGATAGAAGTAGTGCGTTGGTGATGTTCGTGGGTTCCTATAGTTCGATGCGTTGGTTATTGGGGGTGTGATTCAGTTCGACGTGGAGGAGGTGTTGGCGAGAGCTGACATCGAGATTAAAATAGGGTATTGGAGGAGATGTAATCGAACTAGAAGAGGGCAATAGCGGAACAATTATGGGAAGTTCGATATGGTAATTTTGTGAAGATCGAAGCCTGATGGTGTGCGTTGTCCATGGCAAGTTGAGGTCGAGACTGCCAGGATGGTGCGATATGGAAGATGAATGGGTTTGGAGTTCGACAGCTGGAAGTTCGGTCTGTAAGATTTTTGAGGAGTGCGATAAACTGAATGGTGGAACTTGGTGATTATCTGGAGTTCGATATTGATAACGATGATGGTGTTTTGGGGTTCGAAGGTATATTAGAGGGGAGTGGCAGGTCACTACAAATGGTGAGGGGATTCAGTTATGGGAAAGGAGCAAGGCACATGGTGGCGTGTTCAAACGGTACGGTGATGAAGGATGTGATGAAATGCCAAAGTGGGGATGAGCCAGTTGGGAGATGTTTTAGGAGAAGTTCGACTTTGCTGAGTTCATATTCGGGGCAACATGATTTTTAATGGTGATGAAGGTAAATTAAAATTTCAATTTGATTTTAATTAAAGGTTAATGACTATTTAAATTTATGTTAAACGCATATATAGGTATACTTTACGATGTCAGATTGGAATAATTTAAGGTATGCTAGACTCGTTTTGGCATATGCTACGCTCAGAGTCGAATTGGAGTGCTTTAGGGGCTGTTGGAGTTTCTCATTGAATTAAACATTTTTGTTTAATTTAATCAGAAACCAATCGCTGTTTTCGACGATAAATAAAAATCACGGTGAGTAAATCTCACTCGTTAAATTTATTTTTAGCATTTAAAAATAATTGTTTGTTGATTGTTTGAATACATTTAAATATATTTTTGTGATTTAAAATATATTAGTTATTTAGGCTTGGCTATTATATATATATATATATATATATTGGGTGGTTGGATAGTTCCCGTAGTATCATTAGTGGATGCCCGCGGTACCATTAGCAGATGATTTCCCTATGCGCCCCACAAATATATATTAGTGGATGACCTTCATACCGCGATATCCTGCCTCGAAGCAGGATGGTATTATTTATGTTGGCCAACATCTGTGGATGCAGGAAAACAGGTTGGAGGGATCCGACTGGATTCCTCAAAATTTATTACTGTTTGTTTGCATATATACTATCATATATGATGTGCTAGAAAACCTGTAATTAATAATTGGATGTTATGTGTGTTTAAATACCACTGGGCCTAAATGTTGATATTTAAAAATATCATGAAAAGGATATTTGAGATTTAAAAGGAAAATATTATTTTTCTAAAATAGAATTTGAAATTCGAATAGAATAGAAATATTAACTTGTTTTAAATAATAAAAACAAGTAGTTCATTTATAAATGAAGTTTATAAATGAAGTGAAATGAATTATCATTGGGTAATTCAGGAAATATAAATACAAGTGTTAATTTGAAAAGGTAAATTTATTTTTACAAAGTAGAAATATTTATTTCAAATGAAATTTGAAATTGAGACTTGTCTAAATATATAAACAAGTAAAATAAATGGGGTTTGTAAATAAAAAGGAAAAATCATACATTGGATAACATGAATATGTACCCAAGTGAAGTATATGGAATGATTTCTGAAACGAAACTCATATTTTTGATTGTTGAATAGAATTAACTAAGCAAAAGGAAAATTAGTTAATTAAGTTTAAGATTTGAGTTCAACATTGAATAAGTAAATTAAACTTGTGAATTCATATTCAAATCGAATATGGAACCTGAGTTTGAAAAGTGGAATTGGATTGGTTTATAAGTAAGTTAAAATTTATTTGAACATGTCATATTCAAATATGAAAGTGAAATAGGCAAAAGAGTTGATTAACGAATTAATTAACAAGTTGAGTTAAAACAAGTGTATTAAGTTGTAATGAATTAGAATGGTTAGATATATATTAAGCAGGTATTGAATGAAGTAATGGAAGAGTATAAATATAATGCTCGACAAAAAGGTACGTATTTAAATTGAATATGAGATTTTATGCGCCGTATCGGCTAGCCGCTTGGCTTTTCCTTTTTCTTTTTGATTGGAGAGGGCTTGTGTGGTAAGGTTTGAATTTTTCCGGTAACCCCGTACAAAGGAGGTTATGGCAAATTTTTCCGAAAATTTAAGGAGTTAGAATATTTTTAAGAAGATTTGATAAACTAGAAATCTATATATCGATATATATAGAATTTGATAATGAAACGAACTTAAAATAGAATATTATAAATGAAAAGGAATTTTATAAATAAAATCCTGGGAGGTATACGTTTTAAAGTGAGCGATAATTTAAAAGAAAATGATTTGCAGATTTAAAATGATCGTGTTGATAAGAAGTTAATCAAATGGAGTTAAAGAAATAGAGTTAAGCAGAATTAGAAACTGACTGGAAATTAGTTGAGTTGAATGACTTTTTGAGTAGCGATCTTATGTTGGTTTCGGCCTTCGGGGTTTATACTTAGGAAGTTGTTCTCTTACTAGTTTACAGTTAGAGTCAGATAAATGTGGAAGAATAGTGATATGTAAATATGCAATGGGAATGTTTTCTAGAGTTAATAACATATATTTTCTTAATATAGAAAATAAGGAAATATGGATATATATATATATATATATATATATATATATATATATATGTGTGTGTGTGTGTGTGTGTGTGTGTGTTTGATGACTTGATCGATAATTCCATTCGGAAATAAGATCGTTGTGTGTACACGGACATTTTTAAATCACCGACTATCAAAGTTTTTGACCATTTTAACGTTGTTAATATGGAGAGACCGGTTGGATTATTATCCGAAGAACCACTCCGTATTGGCATAAGCGTTGCAAACCAAGTATGCTGAATATATTGCAGACGGAGTAAAGTGCAAGGGCTGTTGTATAAGTCCTAGGTAGAGATTGCCTAGGACGGATGTATGGAATAGTGCCTTCGGTTTCGTTCCGTCCCAGAACAAACGTGTATGGACGAATGTCTGACAGAATATTTCCAATGATCGCATTATGGACTATAGAAATATATATATGGTGGCAACAGATTTATTCCCTTAGCATAATATCCAAAATATATTTGTGCAAATCAATAAATGATTAACGAATCTGACAATGTGGCATTCAAAGTGATTGTGTTATCAATGAATGGCAAGTAAGCGTAGCCTCAGGCCTCAACAACCGGGAAATGAAAAAAATCGGGCAGGCAGCATGGCTATGTGGTTAGCTCCCATTAGGGTGTATTATCACCTATCTATAGATTCATTTAATTCCTTATTCTATTTGATGTTGTCCCATTCGGGAAACGGTTGTTGATCCCAACCGTTGGTGATGTACATTCGATACAATCAAGCGAAATGAGTAGTCGGTCATGTGTGGCCGGGTTGCAAGATGTTCTTGTTGAACCCAGTGTATTCTCCTCTAGAGATACACTAGCGAAAGGTGGTTCCATACCTTGTCATAGTTGGAAATCCGTTTAACAATAAGCGCCCGCGCTTTTGTTTGTATACTATGTATGTGGAATGTGAGATGTAAGCGTTCTGCTAGATTGATATCTATCTGTATTTAGACACTATTATAATATCAAAGAGTTTTGATATAATGATGTTTTGGATTCTCATAAGGGAAAAACCCGTTCTGTGTTATACGGTGTGGTCTTATGAGATATCATTTAGTTTCTGAAACTGATTTAAATTGTTTACTCATACCAGTCCCATGACAGACATGGAGTTTATTTTGTTTTGTTTTACCTAAACTCTTGGGTGCCTAAATTTGTATGGGCAGTCAAGTAGTTCAGGTATTCTCAGATACTTGGAGGAGCTTGGAGCAGGAGGCTTCAGTTTTAGCTATCTAGTGTTATTTCCGATGTATTGTAAGTGTTGTACTCTGATATGATGTATGTTTGTACAGTTAAATTTTGTATTTCAAAAGCTGTTATATATTATATTTTATTCTGCTGCGATGTGAGATTTTGTGTTGTTATTTCTGTTACTCTTATACCTTTTTTATCTAAAAAATGATTCGTATTTTCGTGATATTTGGGTTGGATGTATGATGTATGTAGTCAACTTCGATACTACGGATTTGCGAGTCGTTACATCAAGGAAGGGGCTTAGATCAAGTGATAGACGGGTGTCGATGTGGAAAATCCACAAGGTGGAGATCCTTGTGGTATTACAAGCATTTTTAGACCGTTTGTCTTGCGTGGTGAATCACGGGGGGAAGATGCATTTTTTTTTTGCAGGCAGTGGGTTGTGTTTGTAATGGTTTAATTGAGAGTAGGCATCGTTGAAAGAGCTAGATGACTTGTGTGTTCAAAGTTTATTTGATGTGATGTGATTTCATATCAATGTGGAGTGTTGTGATTTGTGACATGAAATCACATATGTTAATGAAGATTGATTTGATTTTATTGATTAATTAATTAATTGACCAGTTGATTTGATTGAATGGTTGGTTGATTGATTGATTGATTGGTTAATTGACTGATTGATTGTATCATAGAACGAAAGAAATGAATAATTTTATTCTGGATATATTTCTGAGGGGCAAATTGGATATTTGCCTAGGCCTTCTATTCTCCTATATTAGTAGCATTTAGGATTGGATTAAGAGCATTGGATTGAGACTGAAATAGTTAATCCAAAGGTTGTCGTTGTTCTTCTTTGTTCTCCTTCTCCAACAAAAGTTATAGTCATCTAGAATTCTTTTCCTATCTCAATAAGGTTATTGATTCTAGTAATTTTGTTTATTTTTGGTTGCAGATCCATTGTATGTAAGCAAATTTTGTATTGTTGAATCAATAAAGAGGGTGGTTGGGTGGAATATCTTGTTTGCGCATGTGATTTCTTATCTATGTTTTTTTTTTCATAGAAATCATCTTTAAGTATTTGGGTGAATAAGATCCTGGTTGCTTCAGCAAAGGCACAAGTTTCCTAACAATCTCATATGCATGTATTAGTGATTCAAGTTCCTGTATGCATTTTATGTTAGTTTAAAAATATGTATGTTTTTTTTATGTTCATTAAATTATATTATATGATATTTTCTGCCAATTTAATTAGTACCACACATAAAGTTTTATCCATCCAAATTTCCAAGGTGCAAGCCAAATGTTTTTGTACCATGATTAAATAATTTTTCTTAATATATTTTGGTTCAGACAAGTATTTAAATGCAAGATGTAATTTATCGAGTTACCCTCTATTTATTAATTAGATGCATACACTAATTTGAGCCTGAGACTGTCTAAGATAGTCAGTTAGGACATGATATAATTTTAGATGAATCTGTTAAAACCACGTGTCCCTCATTTTGGCATGCATTCCTTAGTTCTTACTATAAGTTACATTGGAGGTAAAAATAAATGCATCTTGGACTGTATATTTCGGAAAAGCGTAACAAAAGATGTAATGTGAAATTAATTCAACCTTCCAAGTTTAGCAAAATTGTTTCAAAAACGAAACATTATTCTATTTTGCACTGGACGTGTAAGCACAAACTTTGTTTATAAATCCATTGGCTTAATGCAGTATCAACATTTCAAACACATATCGCACATTAGACCAGCAATGTAGATTTGCAAGACCTAGATTAGCTCCTATTGCTTTGGCAGAGCTATTGGTTGGAATTTTCCATCATCCAGATGGGATACATGCACCAGGTGATGTCAGTAGCTTAATTTTGAGTACAAATGGCCAATCTTTTGGTATGTTACCTCATCAGATCTGACGCACAATTTCACAATTTTGTCATATGATGCTTCTTGGTTATGCTTTAAACCATAACTGTGAAGACCGAACCGTTCATCAAACCGTGGAAGTGCAAGATCCAAAGTTTTCGTGATTCGATCGGTCAGACCGCGAGAACCGCGCTGATAAATTATTTTTATTTTTCTGATTTAAACGTAAAATTATTTTAAACATAGATAAATTTAACAAATTATGGAAACACCCATGTCCAAACTACCTAACTGAAATAATTATATAACAACTTATCATAGAAAAGTTGTAAATTTACCATTTTTTATAGTGAAAGAGGATAAGTTCAATAGTAGTTCGTAAAATGTACATAATAATGAATTATATCATTTAAAATTTAATGAAAATTGCTATGAAACTAATTGATAAATTTATTACAGTAAAAAAATAAAGAGTGAAGCAATTATTTTTTCCCAAATTTGAATAACCGTGGGGTTCAAAGAGTCGGACTAGAGGTTTTTATACGGTTTGAGGTTAAACCGCGGGTATTTGAACATGCATGGTTATTTCATTTTTGAATCCGTGGTGCTCCAAGGTCGAAGGTTAACCACGATCGAACCGAGGTTGGGTTGGGTCTTTAAAACATTGCTTCAAACAGTTGCACGTTATGCAGTGACAATTTGTTTTCAGAATATAAAAAGAGGCATGGAGTTGGATCAACAAGCTATTAAATTTCGAGGATCTAACTGGATTAACAGAACTAATGTATTAAATTACATGTTCATGCACATATTAGTAGATGATCATATCACAAAATACGATATCTGTGGCCTTACATTTGCATCCAATTTTATTACCTGATTCAAAACCTAATATTTGACATCAAAATATGAATCAACGTTCGAATCAAAACTGAAGACTTCAGGAATCAACCTCCTTGAAAAGACTAAATTATAATACATCGATTTAATCCAAATGCGAAAAAGATGAATTAGAACTGAATTGGTTGAAGTACGTGAGCAAGAAAAATTAGGGAACCAAGAAATTGAGAAACGAGGGAAACAAGAAATGATGAAATAGAAGAATACGGGTTTAGGACAAGTTGAAGTCGGGAAACGAGGGAAATGAAACTATGTGGGAAGAAGAAGAGGGAAAGTGAATTTTAGCTGACTGAGATAGGCTGTGTGTTTTGTGCTAAAGCTTCCTCAAATGGTTTTACTGAGATATGAGGCGTGCCAATCATCTAAAACGTGAATCAATAGTGAATCAAATAATTAAATCAACTCGAACGACTGTAAAATACATGAATTTGAACTAAAGCTTCCTCAAATTAGATTTCTTCAGCAATGATTATTCTTAAGGCTTCACAAAAAGATCTTTTTAAGTAATTTCTTTTAGTAAAATAATAATTAATGCACACATCTAGGTGATGTTCATTGGAGCTGTAATAATATAATAATATTTTATAATTAAAGAGTGAACCAGTATTACATCCAAGTAGGCTTCGCTGGTAGTTAAGACCTATATAATACACATTTTAAGTAGGTTGAAATAATGTTTAATATCATAATGCTCAAATATAAATTTTGGGCAAGTGCTCTGCTCATTATGGACTTGCAAAAAATCTCTATAAGCCTAAATTTCCACCTTTAAGCTTAGCTCGATGCTTCCAGTTGTGATTTATCTAATTCGAAGAGGGATATTCAAAACCTAAGATAATTGCTTATCATTATACGGTTGGAGCTCTTAATGAAGGTTATAGTAATGGGTAAGTTGATGAGTTTAAAGGGAGAGATGACAACGAAAAAGTCGAGATGTTAAAAAGGTGGTTGATTTGAACATAGTGAGTCAAGAAAAAGAGTTTTTATTGCAACGTTCTAATGAATGAGTGGTGGAGTTGACTGACAAGGGTCAGGGGATGCAGATGAAACTTCCCAGTGAAATGATTAATATTTTGCTGTTTTGAGAAGATAAGGTAGTGTTTGGTTTATTTTGTGCTTTTAGTTTTTAGTTTTCAACATTAATAATGAAACTGGGAAGATTTGAATTGTAGCGGAGGTGATGGATCAAAGACGAAGGGAGTGACGAAGGGGACCGCGGGATGGTAGATGGATGAATTTGTTAATCGTCCGTTGTTTTTAAAAATATGGAAAATAATAAAAAGTTGTTTTTAATTTTTTTTGTTAACTTCGTTTTGTAAAACGAACGTTTTTCATGAAATGTGTGCGTCGTCGGTACTTTTGTACATGCGAAAACTCAAAATTGAAAAATGTAAACCAAACGTACCCTAATTCTTTCTTCCATAATGGGCACTTCTATAGTTCTTATGTTTTATCTACTACTTTTCATTTTCTTTATTTTGTGCACTACATTTTTTTCATTAGTTATTGTTAAATTGTAAAAAAAACATGGAATGACCTCAAATAAGTTGGCATGGTAGCTGATGCAGTAGTGGTTTGTATACTCTTCTAAGGAAGATATTGATTGAGAATACAATTGGTTGAGAAGAAAATACAATTTTTGTTCTAACACCTATAGTTGGTGGCATATACAATACAATCGAGACAACGTAAATTAGAGCCAGTGAGATTGTATGCATGAATATGTGGATATTTATGTATATGTAAACTTCACCAGAGTTGTCATTGTCAAAAATCCCAAATAATCAGAAAGCCTAAAAGAATAAAAACAAAAACAATAGAAGTTAAAATTATCATCAGCGAACTTTTACAGCCAACACTATATATGAAATCTCAAGCATTATCAATAATTAATATAGCAATAACCAGTGGCGCAATTAGGAATTTTTAATAAGGGGGGAAAGACATTAAGGAAGGGGGTTCGGGGGTGGCAAGCCCCAAAAATTTTTTTCTTCCCATGTTGATAATATGTTAAAAAAACATAGTAAATTCTAGTAAGCACTAACAATTCAAAGTACTTAAGATTGTTCTATATATTGAGCTTAGTAAGCTGCAAGCACCAAAAAACCATCCAACATAATAATCCCCAAATTTACACAAACAAAATATTAACAAACTTTTACAGTTTCTTACCTAACAATTTGGGCAGCAGGACCAGTAGCTACTGCGACATGTGAAGCAGACTAGATAGGCACCGATGAAGCATTTAAACAACCATCTGGCGGGCGTGAGGAATGGACTATGGAGTAGATTGTTAGGGGAGGTGAGAGGATGGATGATCAAGCACAACAGTTTCAGTACCCATCATAATCTCCTCATTACCAACTAATTTAACCATAGGGATGCAGCTCTTTTCAACACCCAAAACAAGCATGGAGGAATTACTTGTGACACTCTCGGGTTGAACTGAGCACAACTTGTGATCCATTCTTCTTTCCACAAGTAGGAGAGTTCGATTTTTTTTCCTTCTTTTCGTTGACTATAATGCTGGAAGCTTTTTTTGTTTTGTAAATTTCGGAGGGGGGGGGGGGAGTGCCCAGCCCAACCTTCATGTAGCTCCGCCCCTGGCAATAACATGAAATTGGCATATGCTTTATGAAGAATCCAATCAAATAATTCAAATTTCAACTAATTTGACTAAACTTATTCGAAAAACATAAGCACAATTTCTTTATATGCTAAATTTATATTTGATGAGTATCATATATTAATTGTCAACTGTAAAAGAGTTTGGGTTATATATTTTATGGACAACAGAAGTAAAGTAATATTCGCATCACTGTTGTGTGATACATTTTTTTAAAGCAACCACATATTGTCCTACGATATATTAATTTTCCCTTTAAATGTTGAAATTAGTTAAACAAATTCATCAAAAATATTTTAGTCGTGTCCAAAAAAAAGCTAATAAAGTTAAATTAATGCATAAAACATGTATTTTCAAATTAATAAAACTTACAATTAGAAAAAAACAATATCAAAACCAATTTATGAATCCCGCGTGCATAGCACGGGTTTGCACTTGTAAATTATATAAAAACGAGCTTGTAACGTTGCAGTAGTTCGTAGTTATACGTTTTGAACTTCAATCGAATATAAGGGGTCCAAAATACATCAGAATTCTTCGAAACTAAAATCATCATGATCTAATTGGTTATGGGCTGCCAATGAAAAAGAAATATCGGATTTTCGTACTGTAGATTTTGAGTTATGGGAAACCAAAAAACATAAAAGGTCGCTATAAAATTGTTTATGAAATTTACGGATATACTTTTTTAATCGATGTTTCAAAGGTTTGCCAATCGAATATACAGGACCATAACACAGAACATCATAAAATATAGTTATAAACATGAATAAACATAACAGGTAGATAATATAACTTAGTACAACATGCATCAACATGACATATGAACATGAGCAAACATGAAAAAAATAACATAAAGTCCAGTACATCAAGCCATATGCATATATACATCATGATAACCAAAAAACCATATCACCATCGTGATCATTATGAAAGTCATCCTAAATCTGCGACATCATCTTCATCATTGTGCTCAGACTCCTCACTGTCCTCCTCCATGTCATCATCGCTATAATATAGAATAAGATCGTCCTTGTCACCACCCCCTCCCGGTTCTCCAACAGGACCTGATCCTCCAACAGGACAATCCACCAGCAGTACATGATCCACCAGCGGTACCTGATGCTCCTGTATCACCACCACCTACTGTCGCTAGTCGGGCATGTAAGTCGTCGATATAGACCTACAAACCCTGCACTATCGCCTGGTGCTCCTGATATAACGAATGAGAATGTAGAAGAGCCATCTCCTGAATACTGGCTATATGTCGTCTATGTTGGTCTAGCCTGAGTGTAAACTGTAAATAAAGAACATATAAAGTCAGTTTGCACAACTTAAAACATATAAGCTAATAAATTTACAAGTACGAATATTACCTCATGTGTAGGATACAATCTAGTTGTAGGGATACAAACAACAATGTGATCAGGTGGGTAGACAATATGCAAGGATAGCAGTGCACTACTAAGATCATACGCCTTAAATGTGTCAGCGAGAGAAAAATCCATAAGCTGATAAGAGTACTGTGAAGGGATCGGGTCAAAAGTTAATGGTGGAGGATGAACTCTACCCGTAGCTAGTCGGGGACCAATGTGATCGAAGTTCACCTCTCGACTATAATGTAGCAACATGTACCGCCAAGGAGCTACTCGATGCCAATAAGTATCAAAATCTGCTCCCTATAATAAAAAAATCCTACATATCAACTCATCTTGCCTGTCTCAAACCCTGTATGTACTGTTTCTCTATGGAACGATGTTGCCCGAACGTATCATCAGGAGGAGGTGGATCTCCGAGTACGTGCAATTCACCGAGCTCCTGAAATAACAACAATCTCGCAAGTACCAAATAGGAAGGTAGGCTGGTGGGAGCAAGACGACACGGCGTACAGATAAATGACATGTAATGACTAACGGGTATGCATCAAGTAACAGGCCACCCGCTGTTAGTAATATCCAATAAGAAGTCCATAGTGCTCATAGTATGTTTCCCCTCGACCTCAGATCTATCTGAGAATGGGCCTCGATCAAGTCGTGTCTCACACCAGCAAGAACACGCTCAACTACATGACTAGTCTCCCATATATGCATGTATGGGAAAAAGGACTCGACGGTATGACTAGCGGTCGCCTCTATGTGTGGATGCATGTTGGCCATGTACTCGTAGTACCAACACGACAACATATACCAAAATCCAAACGTCTACTGAACCTCTCCAAAAGCATAAGAGTCAAAAGCAATGTATAGAAATTCCAATATAGCTGAGCCCCAATCGATCATATGCAGATGCTCTAAATCGGCTAGTGCTGCTAGGTAGCCCAATCGAATCGTACACTTTTGGTTTGCAAAGAATGTCGAACCAAAGAGATATAAAAAGGAAGCCCGAAATACAATGTCCTGTTATCCACTGCATCAATATGCGCTAGAATGTACTCAAGTAAATATAAGATGGAAACGACACCATTAGATATATGATTGGCGGACAAATCGGGAAAATACTGTAAGCACGACTCGGGCGACTCATAAGGGGAGTCAAATGGGCATATAAAAATCGACTAGGGTGATACTTAGCAAAAAATCAGGAAAGTGGAAAGTGTGTGTCATAGGCCACCATCTCTCTAATAAGGTCTCTAGCAATGGTCGATCGAAGGACTAGGGTGATATAATCTGTAAGAATAGACCGAACAGACTCGTCAGTAGCCTATGTCGAATAACTAGTGGTAGTACATCAAGGGCCTGAACTTCGCCCAACTCCCTCGAACGTAAATGTATCGCATCTATTAAAATAATTTTTTCGTCTATTACTAAACTATAACTATAAAACAACAGTTCATACTACTTACGTAATTTGGTAAAATATTTAACAGTTCAATAAATATATATATGTTAAATTTAAGATTTATAACTGAACGATATCGATCGCGATAAACGAACGGTGAATTAATTCCTATGGCAAATCATGAAGGATCCGTAAATCCTGAATCATCGTCTCCACGGTTGGAGGAGGGTGCGCTGGACCATCTTCGTCATCCAACTGAGCAGGAACTGTACCTCTATCGATCTTCGTCACGCGTCGTGGCATCCGGACGTCCCGACCAATAAAAAAATAAAAATGAGATTTTTGTGGGAGTTGGGGGGAGTTTGGCCTAACGCGTTCTATTTATAGACGCATTAGGACATCCGCCAATTTAATCGGCGTGTTATACCAATGTGTCGATTAAATCGAAACGTTACGAGAAAAAAATGCCCACCGATAAAATCAGTGCGCTCCTATTGGGAATTTTCCCACAATTCCCCCTGAATCTTACGAGTCGTAAGATTACGACTTGTAAGACTGTTGGAGATGCTATAAGATGTACACAGAATAACAAGTTGAACTTTCTTCCATAAAATTAAATGCAAATACTGCCACTCTTTGAATTTTCGGTCCTATGATTGCTGACTATACCGTAAAGCTTATAGAATAATGATTATTGTAAAAAAAAAACTTGTATCTGCATTTCTTTTTTGTATGGAATTTCCACTCCTAAGGTCCAAGATGAGGATAAAAGTCTATGATAAACAATAATATAGAATTATAACAAATTATCAAATTTAAGTTAGGTGATCTAACTATAGAGATCGCAGTTGCACTTCTGTAGCAAACAAAAGTAAAGATCACTGCCATTCGGGGGCAGATCTATGCTTAGGCAAGCTAGGGCCCAAGGCGTAGCTGAAATTTAAAAATTGAATTAAAAAAACCAGTGTCTCATCACTTGGCCCCTGCTGGTCAGGTTGCATACTGATTTTTTTAAAATTGGTGGACGTACTACCACTTAAAAAATTGGTGGGCGTACTACCACTTAATAAATTGGATTTTAAAATTGGAATTTTTTAAATTGGTGGGCGTACTACCACTTAAAAAATCCAATTAAAAAGTGCTTTTGATTTTATTAAAAAAACCTTTCGATTTTAGAAAATCAGCAAGTCTAAAAATCAACTTGTCAAAATATTCCTTAGATCAACTTAAATATTTTTCTGTTCCTATTTAATTTTTTAAAAGAAGCCATTTATAGTGTTCTTTTATTTTGCTTCAAATCTAAATTTCATCGTTTTGCTTGTAAAATGCAAAGCGATTTATTTTGAAAGCCTATACCAATGGGCCATAACTTAATAATCTGGTAGGAGGGGGTGTGAAGGAGCAGCCATACCGAGGGTTATGGCGATGGAGGTGGTTCCCGCTAACCCAAACGACAATGGAAACATTCTTCTTAATATCCCACCTGCTATTTTCTTTCTATTTTCAGGAACGGTGGGAGCTACAAATACATATTGCTTACTGCGCATATACACTTCTCTAACTCTCCTCCAACTCTTTTTTTTATCTTAGATATGTCAACTTTGTTGTCCACTTCCGCAGCATCTTGATCGTTCTCATCTTCAGCTTCCTTATCCTCGTTTTCTTTATGATCATTTATAATGTGCTCCATTTCTTTGCTGTCAGATTCATAATCTATAAGAGAATCATCACTGATGTCTGGTATCTTACCAGACCGCAAAGATTTCAACATTCTAGATAGTAGTTTCTCATCGAAGCGTCGCATATGTATGAGGCGAATAATTTGGTTTTGGAAGCTTCCACAAAGTAGCATATCTGCCTCATCGAAAACCTATGAGATGTACATCATTCAGTTAAGAATTACAGCAAACAAGCATGAAACAGAGAAGGACAAACAAACAAATTTCAATGGATAGCAACAGGCCCAGCCCTAGGGCAAGCTAAGCAAGACATTCGTCTAGGGCAACCGGTCAGAGAGGGGCAACAGCTGGAAGAGGAGGAGGTGGTGATATCAGTCTGCCAGTTTATTATAATATAAAAGTTGATAGCTTTTGCTTATTAACTGATATTGTAGTCGACTGGTTGTGTATAAAATTGATGCAGTGGAGGTCAATGGTTCGATTTTTGGTGTTGTTGTCTGATTTTTGCCTCTTTTTCCAAAGGACCTGCTACTTTGGCCTACTTTTGCCTGGGGCAACAAAAGTACCCGGGCTGGCACTGGATAGCAAGCAACATTAGGCAACACTACAAACTTTGGGAAATATAGTTCCATGTCATGTAAAGAACACTAAAATTTGACATACAAATACGTATCCTTTCATTTAAACAACGAAACATGATTACTTTATACAGATGAGACACATAACAACTAAGATTAAAAATAAAGTTTGGCTTAGCCCATGTGACAGAGGTGGCTAATTTAATACAATATTTGTAGTGTTTGGATGCAGATTTATAATGTAACCATTAACCAATATATAAGCATCATATTACCTTTCCTTGTGACTCCTCCTCATATTACCTTTACTAGTGTATATTTATAATGTAACCAACATATAAGCAATTATTTGTATACAGTTGGTACAATTTTTTTGTAACAAAGAAAACACATCATTAAATAAGAACAATAAATTTTTGCATTATCCATTTGATTATACACTGATAAAGGATGTTTTAAATTTTGAGAAAAAAGTTTTATGCATCATTGAACTCATCATCTGAATGAGTTCGTTCAAACACTACAAGAAACGGCTCAGTTAGTGACGGAAAAAAACCGTAGACGATCGTCGCTAGCCGTCGTCAACAGCCATCACTAATTATGTGGACGCTAAGCAAATAGCATCGAGCTTGGTGACGGCTTTGGACACCAACTTAGGGACGGCTGGCGATGGCAAAGTTGTCACATGGACAAACGGTTATATTTCCTACAAACAGCTATAAGCGATCATTAGCCGTCACCATAAAGCCGTCGCTATTCGTGGCAACACTTTGCAAAAGTGCCATCACCAACTGTCGCCATTCGTGGCAAAACTGTGTAATAAACCCCCACTAGCTGTCGCCATACGGGACCAGAAATCTGTCACCAGCCGTCGCTAAACTGTAACTTTTTTTAATATTTCAGCAGCCAACAAGCCATCAAACCACACCAACTCAAACCCAACATATCCACAACTCATATACAATCAGTTTCACATTCCATCACCTCAAATTCACATTCAATCACCTCATAAATGCTATAAATCAACTCATAAACCACTAAATATAACCATAAACGATAAATATAAACAATAAACAATCCAAAAACCATCAACATGTCCACATCAAACAAACCAAGTCCAAAATATCATCATCGTCTCCACAAAACACCACAAACATCTCAAGTTCATCACCAACAAGTAGTTTGTATTTACAAACCAAGTCCACAAAAAAAAGGAGAAGTACCTACTCATCCTCGTCGTCCTCATCATCGTCATTCTCTTCGTCCTCCTCTTCCTCCTCCACGGTAGCAGGCTCACTCGGCGGCATAACCCCATGCTCCTGAAGATATGCAGCAATCCGCGCATCCAGCACGGTCTCGAGCTTGTTCTTCGGAAAATCCTCTAAAGCTGCAACCTACTGTCGAAGCATGATGATCTCCTCCTCGTCCTGACGCCTCGTATAAGAGGTCTGAGTCCCCGCTATCTGTAATTATCATATTATAAGCGTGTATGAGATAAATTAATATTCCAATGGTATTGCAATGTACATTATATTAAAATATTTAGAAACCATTGTCAAAATTTTTTTTGGATATTATACATGGTTTATACAATGATTGTAATAGAGATGTCGATATCCGATGCACACCAATTAATGAAACCAATTTAAAGTAATTATTCATGCCAGTAAGAGATAAATTAATATGTGATATTTGTTTATGTGTATTGAGTACCTAAGTGATATTAATTAATAGCACTTGGATATGTTTAAATCCTTTAATAAAACGCTTTACCTTTAGGTTTCCAAAGCTGTAGCGTCTAACCCTAGTAGGCGAGTCAATGATTTTGTTCCAAATGCGATTACACTCCTCCACGTCCGGCTCTTGACCTAACTGCGTCGCTTGAGCATCTAAGGTCGCCCTGTATTTGTACTGCGATAGCGGACAATTATGGAACACATTAAATATTCAATTTCAAACTAACAATGTGAAATACAAATTATTACAAATGCTAACCTTCGTTTCACAGGACTTAGGGTCCATCCAGGTATATGTGGTGTTACCCTCCTCATCTGTCTGCTCGACGGCATGAGTCTGTGTAAACACCGCAACAAGTGTAGGTTCCCGTTGGAGAGTCGACATCTGAAATGATACAATATATATTTGGAATTTATCAATACGATTTAAAAAGTTTATAACTATTTGTAAATGTCATTTATCATTCATACCAATTCGCGACGATGCTGAGAGAAGGACTTAGACCTAGCCCGATGCAAAGCAGGATTTTTGAGCCTGTTTGCTCGGTTTCGCTCTGAAAGCTCCTATATATTTAATTATATGATTAATTGATGGATATAAAAAATGTTTGCTCCAAATTTGGGATCAAACACCAAAGACGTAGAAGCTGCACTTCACATATTCGGTAAGAATATGGAACCGCGAAATCGCAAGGTAAACGAATAAAAGCAAGTAAGAACACAAAGGAATTTTTATAGTGGTTCGATTCTATATGAATCTACGTCCACTTTCAACCTATTCTCATTATGGTCTCATTACAATCATTTCTCTCTTTTAAACTTCCTTATGATCTAATTACACTTGAATTTGGTGAAGAAAATGAAGAGATCTTTTAGCTTTGTGATGAATCTTCAACCACTTGTGTGCTTTGATCCTTTTCCATGATCTTTATAGGTTTCATAGTGAATTAGCATTCGATTTCGGCTTATCAGAGGAGAAGAGATTGTTTGAATGATGCTTGAGAGATTTATTGCCTAGCTTGAATGAGATTGAAGGAGTTTAGATTCAATTGTGGAGAGCTCTCATGATCATTGATTTGGATTTGGTCTTCATGAAGTTAGAAAAGTGTTGTTGAATCCGTGGAAGCCATTAGAGAAGTTATAGATGAGCTTTTAATTTGGCGGAGTCTCCTCCTAAAAATGAATTTTCCCCCCTTCCCCCTCAAATGAATTATGAGGGGTATTTATAGGTGATTTTAACCCGGGTGGCAATTTTGTAATTATGCTTAAAACGCCATGACTCAACCCGACATGACTCCAACGCCATGACTATGGCATGCTTCAATATGGCATACGACATGAAATGGTGTGCATGGGAGTTTGAGCGACATACGACATGAATAAAATAGCGGCATGCAATGTGATGCTTGCAGTTCCAACAACTTAATTACTCCTAGCCTTATTTCGCCTTACAGATGCTAAGAACGACATGAATAATTAAGGGGCCAACGTCATAATGGATTGCCTTTGTAAAGCTTTACACGCCATGCGAGACGATACGACATGAATCACGTTACCTTAAACATTTGCGACATGATTGCATGGAGTAACGTTTTGAGGCTCAAACGACATGACAGCCCCCAACGTGATGACTTCTTTTGTTGTTTATGCGGACGGTATGACATACTCTTTATACTTATACGGCATAACTTCCTAAAGCTTTGTATAGGGGCGACTTAAGTATGCTCTACATTTTGTCTTGGCGTCTCCTATGATCTATTGGAACAAGCTACACAGTGCCACGTGGAAAGGGACATATGCTGCTGTACAACTTGTTCCAACTGACACGAATAATATTTATAAAAGGTCCTATACACGTGGACTTTTAATCATGAACTTCCTGGCACACTTTATCTCCTAGCAATACGCTTTTACCAATGCCTTGCGACATGAATAAGGCACAGCTGTCAGCAATTGCTGTAGCGATATGGCTTAAGTTTCCTCGCCATGCCACATGTTCAGATGGATTCAATAGGCTATTTACTTGCGCCATACCACTGTTGTGACATGACATGATTTCATGCCGTGATCATGACTTGGTGGGAATGCGACATTCTTTAATGCCGTGAGAGTGACACGGTTTCAAGTCGGTTGGACGACATGATTTTGAGTCGAGTTAACGGCTTGGTTGCGAGCGACTTGTCTTGCCTCAACACAGTTTCATGTCGTGTTACGACTTGGTGTCATGCCGCGTTAACGACTCGGTAATCTAAGCAGTTGACCGCTTGGATTGCAACCAGTCCGTAGTCTCTTTGACGTCGATTCTCTGAACCGCGTTCTAAGAACGGGATTAACACAAAATAAAATTTTAAAATAAGCTTTATTAATTTACCCTTGCAGCTTCCGTGGCCCACAATTTCTGGAAATCGGCGTAGACCTCCTCGCTCATCCACTGAGACCTCTTTCTCGCTACTTTTTCCTTGTATACATTGCCTGAATAATTTTTCCTCATCTTCTGGTTCCATGCGGTGAGGAAAACATCCATATCTTCTTCCCAGACCCATATAGCACACTATAAATTAACAAACAAATTGTATAACATATTTTATATAATTTTGCAAATGAGAAATATATTTATACTTACAAGAACCTCCGCGAGGATGGCATTCCTAATCTGCATAGGAATATCGTCCCAGTGAGGCCACGCCTCTGTCCACATAGCAACATATGCATTTCTAGACACACGTAAAACATCAACTCCTGGAATAATATTAAACCCCCTGCAAAAAGTACGATATTAGCATTTAATAACCTTTGAATACTAAGCATTTACGAAATTAAAAACTTACCCTGCGGACTTGGGCATGAGCTATACTATCGGACGTGTATCTGGTGTTGTACCGCTTGCACCTACCTCTGAACTGTAGGTAGGTCAGCGTCTAGGAGGCATATCTGTCACAAACATATTATTTCGTATAATAATAACTCATATATCATTATGCACATCCATTATCAAATAAACTCATACAACATATATTATCAAATGCAACTACAAGACCCATTTACATAAAAGAAGAAGAACCAGATAATAGATAACCGTAGCACATCATATAAGTTCACAACATAGCACATCATATAAGTTCACAACATAACTCATATATCATTATGCCTGAATCATTGTACGTACGTATGTAAACAACTAACGATATAAATAATATTATTCTTCTTCATTTTCTGATTCAGTCTCGGTCTCATAATCTATACCGTTGTCCTCTGTACTCTCAAAAGCTTCTATTAATTCATTTAATTCATCGTTTAAAGACTCTAAATTAACATCATTAGCAATTATTATTTCATCGTTTTGATTTGCATCTGTTTGATACGCTACATCATCTGGAATAGCAATTCCTTCAAATGTAAATCTTGCCTTTGTTTTAATTACAGCAGACCAATTTGCTTTATCTCTTTTTAAGGATGGATACGGAGCAAAGTAAACTTGTAATGCTTGCTTTGCCAGTACAAAAGGATCATACTTATAGCGATGTGATGTGTGCTTTATTTCTATAATCTTTATGCACGTTGATTCCAATACCAGGAACACTGCTGAACCAGTTGCACTTGAATAGAACAACTTTTTCAATGGGTTGTACATAATATGTCAACTATAAAATCTGTGTCAAGACGCCATAAAAGTCTTTTATATGTTGTTCGGGATCATCACTACCTTTGACAAATACACTATTGTTATATGTTAATCTGTCAGTACCATGGTCTTTGGTGTTGAATTTAAACCCATTGACGAAGAATATTGGATAAGTCTTAACATTTCTTTTTGGTCCAAGCGCAAGATGTTGCAAACCCTCGTCATTGACATAGTTTATTGGATCATAAACGTACTTCGAGAACCATTTAGCAAAATCTTTATTGAGATCGCCATTTGGATTTTCTGATTCGTAAATACTGCAAATATAAATGATTTTATTACTAGCTAATAGTTGATGTACACATAACTGTAATAAAGTTAAAAATTTAGTAACTAACAAATGGTGCAACTTCAGCATAATTTAGAAGAACATATGTGTGTGCTACATGGTGATCTGTATCATTTGACCATATTTCTACACATTTTCCAGAAGATCGTCCATGTTGTCTAAAAATAGATAACATTGTTGGACAAAAATTGGGTTCCACGGTTTCATCATTACGAGGACCACTTACAAATGATAGGTTCACATGCCACTGAAGTAATAAGAAAAAAAGAATGAAGCTTCTTCTTCAACATAAGATTTACAAATCGAACCTTCAACTCGTGCTTTTTGTCATACTTTTTTCTTTAGATGATTCAAATACCTAAAATAAAATTAATTCAATTTATATGCACTAATGTCACTTTGAATTGTAAGCATAAATTCTACCTTTCAAAAGGATACATCCATCCATATTGCACTAGACCTCGAAGAATAGCTTCGAATGGAAGATGAATAGGTAAATGCTCCATTACATTAAAAAATTCCTAGAGGGAAGATTTTCTCTAATTAGCAAATCAATATCGGAATTTCTACTTCAAGTTTACAGAGATGATCAATTTTTAACGTTGCCGGAAAAAGCTGTTTATAGAATAAGCTTAACTCTGTTAAACCACCCCACACTTTTACAGGCAATAATTCTTTGAACACCACTGGTAATAAATATTCCATCATGATATGACAATCATGGCTTTTCATCCCACTTAATTTATTGTCTTTATAGTCATCACATCTACGAAGATTAGAAGAAATCTGATCCGGACATTTCAGTCCCTCAACCCATTTCAGTACAAGTTTTATTTGTTTGTTGTCTAGTTCATAGCACGCGTTGGGTTTTTTATTGTCATTGGGCTTCATATGAAGTTCTGGACGTTTACAATATTCTTCTATGTCACGTCTCGAATACATATCATCCTTTGTTTTTCCTTTGACATTCAAAACAGTAGTAAACACGTTATCAAATACATTTTTTTCATTGTGCATAACGTCGATACTATGTCGAAGTTTGAGATCTTTCCAATAAGGTATCTCCCAGAATATGCTTTGTTTACACCAATTATGAATGTCAGATTTACCCAGAATTTCTGTCTGTTCTCCAGTCTCATGGATCTTGGGATAATCCTTTACAATATCGTATATTTCTTCACTTGTCCAAATTTTGGGTGCTTGCACAGTCATTCCGCTGTTAGCTTTAAAGTTTTTTTATCTCTTCTAAAAGTATGATTGGTATGCAGAAAACAACAGTGACAATCAAACCACGAATGCTTCCTTCCATACCGTAAGAAAAATGCTTGTGTTTCTTCCATGCATAAAGGACAAGATAGACGACCGGCCGTACTCCAACCTGAAACCACCCCATATGCAGGAAAATCACTAATCGTCCATAACAAAGAAGTGAACATACAAAAATTATTATTTTTTGAAATGTCGTATGTTTCAACTCCATCGTCCCATAGTTTGTTCAACTCTTCGATTAATGGTTGTAGATAAACATCGATGCCTAGTTTTGGATCATTAGGACCAGGAACGACAACAATGGGAAACATATATGAAATTTTCATACACATCCACGTTGGTAAATTATAAGGAGTAACGATAATAGGCCAAGATGAATATTTACTACCAAACTGAGAAAATGGTGAAAACCCATCTGTACATAAACCAAGTCTGACGTTACGGCTCTTTGCGTTAAATGTAGGATATGTCCTATCAAAATGTTTCCATGCTTCTCCATCCGATGGATGTGTCAAAGTTCCATCTTCTTGTGTTCGCACACTATGCCATCGCATATGACATGCAGTGACTGAGGATGCATATAACCGTTGTAGTCTAGCGATGATTGGTAAATAATGCATTCTCATATACAGAACTTCCTTACCTTTCGTTTTTCTAGGTTTGTACCTTTCCCTGCCACACTTTTTACAGTTTCTAAGGTTAATATCATCTTTCCAATACAACATGCAACCTTTAACACAAGTATCTATTTTTTGGTACGGCAATCCGAAAGCCGACATTAGTGTTTTCACTTTGTAATGACTATCGCACATCAGATTACCGGGTGGCATATGTCTTTTTGTAGCTTTTACAACCGCTGTAAATGTAGCTTCTGTAAGGTTAAATTTTGATTTCATGGTGATGTACTCAGTGGTTACCGATAATTCAGATCCACTTTCACAACCATTCCACAATGGCCGCTTAGCTGAAGCCAATAAATCATATATTTTTCTGGCTTCCGTGTTCGTTTCTTCTTCAATATTGACATCATCGTCGTCAACCTGACCGATAGGGAACATTGGCCGTGCTATATCTTCCACCATATCTTCTATTGGACTCGTCATAACTAATTCGACCTCCAATGCTACAAGATTTACTGTAGGCGCAACAAGTTCTCCATGATGTTCCCATAAATAATAATTTGGCACAAAACCTGATTTTTACAAATGTACTTTACCGATGTCTGGTTTATGAAACCTCATCAGTTTAAACTTACTACACGGAAAACGAAGCTCCTCGTAATTTCGATTATTAGATACTGCAAATCTAACAAATTCATTTACACCATTATTGAAATGTTCTTTCATTGAGCCTTTCATTCCAATTCTAACTTCATACATCCAACTACGGTCAATGTAATAATCGAACATTTTTCCTAATTCAAAAATATGTCAGTGATTTCGATAACACATAAATTTATTATTCAAAGAATTTATTCAATGCATGAATATTTTTAATGTTTCATACATATAATAAAAATGTGATTTTTATTGTTCAAAGAATTTATTCAACACATGAATATTTTTAGTGGTTCATACATACAATAAAAATGTGATTTTTATTGTTCAAAGAATTTATTCAACACATGAATATTTTTTGTTGTTCATACATACAATAAAAATGTGATTTTTATTGTTCAAAGAATTTATTCAACATATGAATATTTTTAGTAGTTCATACATATAATAAAAAATGTGATTTTTATTGTTCAAAGAATTTATTCAACTACATGATTATTTTTAGTGGTTCATACATACAATAAAAATGTGATTTTTATTGTTCAAAGAATTTATTCAACACATGAATATTTTTCATAGTTCATTTCAGAAAATTTCGGCAATACAATGGCTGGGTGGGTAGCACCGGCATCGTGTCCAGCACGGCTCCTCACCTATCCTAGGACTTGGCTTGCGCCATACATATATAGTCATTCCATTCCAATAATTTCCACAATACAATTCATTTTCAAGCCCCATCTACAACCTAACAATTTCAAAACATCGCTTTTAAATAGCTATATCCAACAACATGTATACCAATCCCATATCCAACCAATTACAAAACCCAAAAACAACAATGTGTATACCAATCAACTAAATTCACAAAACTTATCAATCGATTCCTAATCGATAATCACCTAAATAGCTTTTAAATTTAAAATCTAATTACCTATATCATAAATTCAATATCAACAATTGATTATTATCTATGAAGTAACGATTCATTAACACATACATACGCACAAAATCAACTAACATACAATATTCAGCAATAAACAACTAAATTCACATTTTAGGGTTTTTAATCATAACTAAATCAACTACATTAATTCAACAATGATCACCATATAATCACATAACATATACATTTAAATCATTATTACATAATTAATTTAAGAAATAGGTTAGAAATTATACCGGGGAAATTAAGTGTAACGACCCGGAAAATCTGAACCAATTTAAAAAATTTAAATTGGCTATTTTAGTGGATTTTAAATATTTAAAATAAATATTTTAAATAATAACGATGAAAAGTAAGTTTGAATCGATATTTGAAAATGAATATAATTAATTCTAATTATAAACAAGGCCTGAAATGGCGCGGTAGTTTCAAAATTTGAATTCGAACTTTGACTGACTGTACCGGGTGCAAAACAAAACGGATTTGAGTGAAACCAAAAATATTTAAATCTGTTAGTGAATACCTTTCTAACGAATCTGAAAAATCAAAGTCTCATAGTAGGAAGCAAAAGTTATGGCCAAATGAATTTTCAGAAAGGTCGCTATAGAAATTATATAGCCCGGGAAAATAGACATTTTGCAAACGACCTCGGAATTCGACGAAACCACTTTTGTTGGATCCGGGATGTGAAGTTATTGCTAGGTTTCAAATTTCATAATTTTTGAAGCTAATATGTGAGCGTGGCAAAGGAAAATGTGTTTTGGTCAATTATAGTTAAATTGGATCGACCAGAAAAGGGCCATTTTTCAAACAGTCTCAGAATTCGACGAAACTAGTTTTGTTGGGACCGTATCATCAAAACATAGCTAGATTTATTTTTCTTGAATTTTTCGAGTCAGTATGTGGCGCCGGCAAATTGAAATGTACGTTCAAATTAAATATTGAATGTTTTATATTTTAACTTGAATGAAAACTGACTGAAACAGTCGAATGGGCCTACGAAACATATCCCATTGTGTTCAGAATGGGGGTAAACACTAGGGACGACAGTCGTTGGGTCTGGATTGGGGTTCGTGTGTGAAAGAGGGTATTTTAAAAATTTAAAAATTAAATAAATATATAAAAAAAGGGAGAGGGCCAATCAGATTTCAGCCCCTTTCTCTCTCCCCGTCCTCCTCAAAGTCGCGTACGACGGAAATTCAACCGCCACTTCCCGAGCTTTTTGCCACCGCCACGTAGATCTTCAGCCCCTCCTCCAGTTAGGGTTTTTGTTCGCCTCCCTCTCCTCTTCAAATCCGACCAGGTCTCGGCCCCCATCGTCGAGCGGTCGCGGAGATCCAACGCCCTGAAGTTCATCACTTCAGGCCGCCGCCACCATCAGCAGGGACCACCGAAGTGGGCCCCCTTCCAGGCACGGGTGCGCCCCTCAGGCCTCTTCGACGCAGCACCCTCTGATCGTCGTAATACTACGCGGATTTGCTGAAAATTGGATCCCTAGTTTTGAACATTTCAAAAAGGTAAACGGCTATTTTAATTTCAACTATATTATAGCGGTTTAAAGCGCTACGGTTTTTGATTTCACTGTAAAAATCATATCGTTTTCGTTTCTTGATGAAATTCAGTGAAACAAGAGACAGTGGACTCGTGTGGACGTCTTCTACATTCTAGAAGAGACCGCATATTTTTCTGAGCCTTCTGCTATTTTTGGTGGAGTGGAACCCAATGTGATATTTCTAAATTATAAACGATATGGAAAACGACGATGTATAAATTATATAGTCGATGTATGACTTGTATAAGCGTTGTACATCTCATGTATAAGCATTGTATAGGTTGTACGTTCGATGTATAAGTTATATATGCGTTGTAAAAATTATATATGTGTTGAAATAGAAGTGAAATGCTTATATATGGTTTTGGGCGCACCTACATATTTATATGTTTTGATTTAATAATTACCCCCAACGTTACCCCGTTTGTTCGTTCACATTAATCACATAAAGACATTGGGCCCGCTAATTGGCCCAATCTATAAACGAGAGATAAAGGGGGAACATGCATAACATAGGTTCAATCAACATATATCATGTAGTTTGGCATCAACATCAGTTACAGACTAGCATGTGACATAATCATGACATGTCCAATTCCAAGACATGTATAATTATAACATTAACATATAGGTGTAAACTAGATCTAATAAGGTGAACTTGCATAAATTCGCTTCATGTTAGATCCTTACGCTACATGATTAGATCCATATGTCCATATGCAAGTTGCAAGTTTTATGTTATATCCATATGTCCATATGCAAGTTGCGAGATTTATGTTAGATCCATATGTTCATATGTAGGTTGCGAGTTTTATGTTAGATCCATATGTTCATATGATTTATGTTAGATCCATATGTTCATGTGTAAGTTGCAAGTTTTATGTTAGATCCACATGTCTATGTTCATATGTCCATATATATATATATATATATATATATATATATATATATATATATATATATATATATATATATATATATATATACGCCCCTCGTCCACAAACCATGGACGATATTTATTGGTTGTGATTGGTGTGAAAATTTGTTGATAGCGAATGGTTGAATAGAATTGTTTGTGGTTGAAATTGATTGATGGTGGTTGAAAAATACCCGTTTGTGGTTGAGATTTATTTGGTTGAAACCACATAGGATTAGTTTGTGGAAATGAAAAATATATACAGGCCGCCTGCGTGCGAACTAGATCCATGATTCCCCATTGTCAAAATCTGCGAGGCATTAATGTAGAGCGAGGGGCCGTACTAGGGACGGCCCCAGTTTTAACTACCCTGCCGTTATGCTGCCGAAATTTTGAATAATATTCATGTGTTAGAATTATTTTCATGTGTTGAAACTATATTCGTGGGTTGAATGGAAATTCATTCGTTGAATAGAAATTCATGTGTTGAATGGTATTCGTGTTTTGAAGTAAATTGTTTTATAATAAAAATCATATTTTTATCATCTATATGAACTATATAAAATAATCATGTTTTGAGATAAATTGTTTTATAATAAAATTCATATTTTTATCATCTATATGAACTATATAAAATAATCATGTTTTGAAATAAATTGTTTTACAATAAAAATCACATTTTTACTATATACATGAATAGTTAAAAATAGCGAAGTGTTGAAATAATTGTCGGGTGGATAAAAATATCATTTTTATCAAATGTATGAAAAGTATATAGTTTTGAAATCGAAGAATTGAATATAGAATTGAAATATATCGAATAACGAAGCTGCAGTTCGTGTTTTGAAACAGTGATTTCAAACGATTAGTGCGGGAGATCCGACCATCGGATTTTCCCGAAACCTCAACCGTTGGGTTCGCTTTGGAAATATCTTTCCAACGGCACCAACTTTGTAAAGATCCAACGGTTGGATTGTCTGGAATGTTTAATTCAAATCTGAAGAAAAACAGCGCCAGAATCGATTATATTTATATATATATAATTAAATTAAATCGAATAACGACGCTGCAGTTCGTATTTTGAAATCGAAACTTCAAACAAGTGTGCCGGGAAATCCGACCGTCGGATTTTCCCAAAACTGGAACCGTTGGGTTAGTTTTGAAAAGATCTTTCTAATGATGTAAATTTTGTGAAGCTCCAACGGTTAGATTTTCAGATATGTGTAAATCAAATCTGAAGAAAAACAGCGCCACGGCCGCGTTATGGCCTGAAGCGTCGTTTGAATAAATTGGCTATTTTAAAATAAATAAAAATAGCAGTAAATCGTTATAAAATAGTATAAATGATATGGATGTGAAATTTAGAAACTAACTGAAGGTTGGCTAAGTCGAATGGTTTCCTGGGTTTTGATCTGATGTTGGTTTCGGCCTTCGGGGTTAATATTTGGGAAATCGTTCTCTTACTGATTTACGGTTAGTGACTAATGAATTGAAATGATGCGTATGTTGTGTTTGTTTAGCACTTGTTTATTATATACGCGAGTTGCTTAGAAAGACTGGGTTTATCCCATTCTGAATAACTGAATCGACGATAAGAAATCGAAGGTGAAGACAGTGGTTAAAGACCGGAAATCTTCACCTCGTTTGGATGGTAACTGATGTCCTGATTGGGAGGCATCCCGAAATATGGATAATGAGTGGTGATCGTCCAGGCGTACGTGGAGATCGATGGGTTTGCGAGGTATATAGTGCCTCCGGTTTCATTCAGACCCAGAACAGACTTGTAAATGGATTGTGTGTCTGACATTGGATTTTATTCTGTGCTGATTGATCTCTATTAAATATACATCTGTTTGGCGGTGGAGAATTTATTCTTTTGCTTAACGCCCTTCTCTGAGACGCACGAGCTCAGAGGTTGTATATCGATGGACATCAGTCGCATGGAATGAATTGCTAGTGTGGCATGCCTAAGTAGCAAATGATCAAGGCTTCTGTTGAAAAGCAAAGTCTTGAGGTGATGATCAAAGCATCGCCTGTGTGGCGTAGCTTTGTGTATAACGTGAATTCGCGAACCTCACACCCCGGTATGAACCAGAAACGTGAGAAGGACCTCAGGGAGTGTAACACCCCACATTCGTTAGTGTCACTCACAAAGGGAATGCACTAAGTTCTGTGGAGCATTTAGGGTAAAAGATGCAAATAAATTACAAGACAGACAGAAATTAAACAGCGGAAAATAAAACTTTGCTTTATTGATAAAATAGTTTGTACAATGATTTCTTTACAATATCAGAGTATCATCTGTCTTACAAAATAAAGAAGCATAAAACAACATTTATATTCCCCAATTTTAGTAAGAGCCAGCCATAGCATCTGAAAAGAGAATCCAAGCAAAACTTCGACAAATCTTCAAGCTGGGAAAGAGTGACAGTCCAACTTAATCTGAGCTATACTATTCCCTCCTTTACTACCTGGGGGGAACGGAAGAAAAGAAGACGAAAGAAAAACAGAGTCAGACATAAAGCCTGAGTAAGTTCAGTAACTTCTAGCATGTGAACATGGAAAAACAAACGACATGAATTAACGGAATACAAAATAACACCATGATGATAGGGTTGGCAAGATTAGACAAGATTAACACAAGATATGCTAAGCTAAGATAAACTGGATATGTTCTAATACTTTCGTCGCTTCGCTATTTCCTTGTTATATTGGTTTCTATATCTCTGCACCACCTAACTAGTGTCCCAACTAGTAACGATAACGTGATCCCAATCCCTGTAGTTTCCATTGCCTTCAGGCGTACATTTATTATTTGTTACCTAGATCTAATCTAGGGTTTTCTACCAAGTGCCTTCTAGATTCAACTAGAGTTTACGCTATCTACTAAACGCTTCTCGGATTCAGGGTTTATGCCACCTAGTCCAACTAGGGATTATGCTACCTGTCGAACGATGCCCCCAAGTCTAGGACACACTACCTAGAGTGGTATATGTTCCTATACTTCCCCACGCATGTATCGCGAATCGTTTTCGCCTGTCTAGATGCACATGTCCTGTAATGTGCAGCCTGAGTCCTGTGGCAGGGCAAATCAAGGAATAAAGAACTCGGTCGGGAGCTTTCAGGTATCTGCCGATGCAGATGCTAAGGTCTATTTTTATTCCAGTGGCTATGGTCCCACTTGACCCCTCCCTCAACTAATGAAAGGCACACCTTGAAAAATGAGAACTATACGCAGGCCCCCTATGCCCCACTAACCTATGGCCATCCTCACCCATAACTAGATAGCAAGTATATGGTCTTTTACAGTTCTCCGCCTTTCAGCTTCACGTATCTCGACTGACTCAAGATGGATGGTAGACGACGAGTTGCTATCACAGGGCTACCGTTTTCTCGCCAAATCACGCTGGTCCATCCTAGTCTTTAGGTTGCCATATATTGCAACCAAGGCATACCCCTGGTTCTTCTAACGCAGACCTTAACCTCTGTGAGCCTAGGAGGATCATCTGCAGCTTCACAGAGGGATACCAAGAGTACCCTCACGTCCCCTCGAAGCCTCGGGCTTTGTAACCCAATTCGTTGGAGTCTTATTTTTACTCAGACGGACATTCGCTCCTTCCCGTGTTATACTAAGAATTACTACTTAGTTTTGCTAACTAAGGTTTACCACTTAGTTTCCAGAATCGTTGTTTTCTTAACTAAGGTTTACTACTTAGCTCCTTTTAACTAAGGTTTACTACTTAGTTCTCTTTCCAGTCAATTTGGATTGGTTAAGTGTCATTAGTCAATTCAAGCTAACTTAACCCTCTTCATTTATCCTGTTAAATTGGTTAAGTGTTATCAGTAATTCATATTTACTTAACCCCACCACAAACCAAGTTATATTGGTTAAGTATTTCTTATTACTTAACCCTACCCATTCATCTTGTATTGGTTAAGTGTTCCTTTTTAACTTAACCTTGCCCGTCTGTTTTCACTAACATGTTATTATTAATGGTTAAGTATTATCCCTTCACATTTTAGACTTAACCCTATTCATTCATCACAATCTGCTGGTTAAGTGTTCAAGTTTACTTAACCCTACAGTCTAGTCCAGCTAACATATCAAATTGGCTAAGTGTATTAAATTTTACTTAACCCCACCTTCTAGTCTAGTTAACATGTTAATTCGGCTAAGTTTTTCTTAGTTACTTAACCCCTACAAATCTTGTCTTGTTACCATGTTAAGTTGGTTAAGTGTCCCTATGGACTTAGCCCTCCCATTCTAGCTTAACTGTGTTAAGTTGGTTAAGTGTTCCTATGGACTTAACCCTCCCATTCTAGCTTAACTGTGTTAAGTGTCTGTATGAACCTAACCCCACCCACCGGTCTGGTTATCATGTTGAATTGGTTAAGTGTCTTAGTTAACTTAACCATACTATTCTTGTTCTAGCTTTAACTAAATAAATTAAAGCCGCGACCACTCACATTAGACAGATATTGTTGTGAATACTGGATGTGCTGGTTGGTTCCGGGCAGGTTTACATCGCAACTCAGTCTAACCTCGGGTTAGGCAAATTCGTGTTTTCTGAGTTCCAAGGGTTTTGATTAATTTTCAAATCAGGTTTTGAAAGTAACCATCCCGTCCGTCGGATCAGTTAGGGATAGCCAGGGAGAGCAGGAAACTTGTATTTTCCAAACCCAAGCCTAGACACTATTCTCTCTGTCACCCTAGAACTTTCTGGTGTATTATTAAAAGAGATGTCGTTAATAAACCTTTCTTTTGTCTAAATTTACATTTTCTCATTTAGGACAAATTCTATAAGTAAACCATCCCTAATTTACTTATTTCCTAATTACTCTTTTAATGTAAATTGTCAACATTTATTCTTATGGCCCGTTTTCCCCTCTATATCATATTTATGCTTTTTGGTATGTAAACTATACCAAATTAAGTGTCACTAACCATGATTTTGCTAAACCTGACAATTACTCCCAAATATGGCCAATTTCAAATTTATGCCAATGTACTTATCATGCCAAATCAGCTAATCCAATTTTGATTTAACATTCTAATTACAGTTCATATCAAACTAGACTTATTATTCTAGTTCACCATTTATGTAAATGCTAGATTTACAAGTCAATACTAGATTCAAATTACACATCCTATAATTCAAGTCAAATTTATCCAATTTGCATCTTTGTAAACATGCCATAATACATGTTCCCAATTTATGCCAATTTCCAAGTTTATAACTATGTTTTAGTAAATTTCATATTTTTCCCAAATCGTATTCCCATCGTTCGTATAATCGTGATTCAATCTAGATTATAGATAAATCTAGATTCGTAGAAAATAGGGAATGAACCAAAGATGCTATGAAAAAGATAGACATAATAACTGGCATAAAATGATAATTTACTAATTACAGACCAAACGAATTACACTGAAATTGATCTAAAACATTGAAAGCCTATAGGTCTGAAAATTTTATGACATAAAAAGGGTTGAATAACGACGTAGGTTCAAGAACATGGGTAGACCTAACTTAATAGGTAAATTCCCAAGGTCTAAAACCAAAGAAAACCAGGAATAGACAGAATAGATAATCAGGTTTAGACCCAATTTCATAGTCACAAAACTAAAGCAACACTTTCCTAGTCATGAATCATAGGTGTTTAATCACAGTTGTCCTTGTTATGTCATAGGCAATAGTTTATGTTTCCTAGTCAAAGGCATAGGCTTGTGTTCGTAGTCAAGGAAGTAATTCTCATAGTCACAGTCATAGGCAATGTTCATAGTCATAGGCAGTGTTCATAGTCATAGGCAATGTTCATAGTCATAGGCAATGTTCATAGTCATAGGCAAGGCCTAATTGGTCATCAAATCATAACAGTTCTTAATTAGGTCAAAAGATATAAGCACTGATTCGAATAGAAAGATTTGGCATATTCTTTTATTCCTTTAATTTCATGTCACGAATAGAGAAAACATTCAAATCTAAAAAGTAATCGACTTACAGAGATTAGATTAGATTCGTAGAAAAACAGTCGTTGAAGTCGTTTGAATCATCACTTGAATCCTAGCTTGACTTGAATCTCCTCTAGAAAGTCTTGAGCAGCATTTCCTCGTCTTGATTTATTATTTTATTTTATTTATCTATACATTTTCTCAGAGGAAGCATAAGGATAGAAAAGAATTGTGAATAGAGAAGGAGACTAAGGCTGTTTATATAGGATTAGGCAGACGAACCTAGGCAGAAAACGTGACCAAATACATCAGAACGAACCAGGTTCAGAAAACTGGAAAAAGCAGGGGGGTCGACCCCCGGGTCGACTACCCAGTCGACCTGGGTGCCCAGGTCGACTACCCAGTCGACCTGGATGCCCCAGGTCGACTACCCAGTCGACTTGGGTCTTGGGCTGGAAAATTCCCTCCCAGCCCAATATGGATTCGATTTTGAATTTTGAACTCGTTTTCTGACATGTTCGAATTTTAAATCGAATTCTAAAACTTCGGAAGACCATAACTCCTTCATACGGAGTCCGATTAATGCAAACTCGGACTCTGTCTCATGCAGAATTCCGAGACGAATGCAATGGCGTAGCCCGTTTCCCTAGATTTTTGATTTTAAAATTTAATTCTGCCTTGATTTGTGAATCTTAGTGTTACAGAATTACGGGGTGTTACATTCTCCCCCACTTAAAAGGATCTTGTCCTCGAAATCTTCAAGTTATGAAGATTGTGTCCTACCATCCAATCATCCATCTACTCAACCATCCAATCACAGGCATTCATTGTCCTTAAAAGATTTCTAATGCTTTCATGTTCATATGCATAGTGTGTGTGTATATGTCTTTATCTAATGCAAAATCAGGCGGTCTACTGATTCAGTTGACCTCTTTAATGCGAATCATGTCAGTGCCATGCGTCGAATCATGTATGCAAGCATCCCTAGTTATGTAAATACTACATGGGTGCATAGCCATTCATCCATATGCAACATCCATATGATAACATATCAATTTCAACTTACAAACAAATACATATCTGTAAATGCAATATGAAAGCGTCCGAACTAATCTAGTGTCTAATACGTATGCATATGCATTCACGAGCAACCATTAGCAACCACTTGCAGCCATCAACCATAACATGTTTCAAATACATGTTTACATCCAGAAGAGTTTCTACCTAAGGATCGGAGATACGACCTAGAGGATATACTTTGGAACGAGAGAAATAATTATGCGTAAAGCTCCTACAAAAAAAAAAGAAATCAAGGATGCACCCTTAATGAAAAGGGTATGATGCTAGTATCTTGCCTTCCTGAGCTTTACTCCACTGTATCTTAACTAATTTAACTTCACGATTGTGAAGTTCCTGATCTCCATTTCCAAAATAGACAGATGTCAATCACGGTACCAAGTTTATGTACTAAGATGATTAGAGGTCTCCCTCTTATCCACCATGCCATAACTATAAGGGTCGAAAGGTTACTACGTGCTTTTTTAGAGTGCCTGCACAACTATTCATCTCTCACGCAAACCATCCTAGTCGAACTCGACATTCCTCAAGTACAAGCCCCAAAGGCCTAAACCAATATCAGACAAGCACCCAAGGAATATCTCCTCCGAATTTAGATGATCTACGTGAGATGATATAAGCAAACTCGATAGCTATTCTCAAATCCCTACTAACCAAAAATAAAAAGGTCGGACCACCAATTGGATTTGAGACTCTAGTGGGATCTTTCTACTGTACAAGTACTATGGTGCAGAGACTCAACTATGGAAGTGGATATGAACAAATGCGAAGCACTAAAACCAAAGGAAAGAGTACGAACAGCAAAACTAGACTCTTCCAACAGAACTTTACTACCTTTCTCCTAGGTATGCTTGGTGGCGAAAGTAGGTACTTGCCCTTCTGAAAATCTTGTTCCTCGTTCTTGCCCTTGTCCTTAATTATATGCCCTATCATACCCTAGTACAGATACTTCCTCTTGTCCTAGGTTTTATAATTCCTTCCCTCTTTGTGAGCTAAATCTACATCCATGAATTCCTCATCCTCTTCCGTGTGTAGTCATGTTGAAAAATCTCTCGAAAGCTGCTTCCATCGTACATGAAACCCTATAAGCTTGAAAGAAAACTGGCCGTAGGTGAAACTACTACGGCTATGGGTGGAAGCTAGGCACGACTTCACCCATCGATGAGGTTACCTCCCAGAAAGCCAGGAGCCCCAGAGACTCAAGAAAGAAGGAGTCAAGAATTCAAACAGAGGAAGAGAAGATAGTGCATATGGCTTTGGGGAATATGCCTTTAAAACAAATCTTTTCTCTTGAAAATGCTTCTTTTAAAACCGTTTTGAAAATGATTTTTCAAATCCTTTATCTGATCTGGTAACCTTCAGCTCTGATACCACGTGTAACACCCCACATCTGTTAGTGTCACTCACAAAGGGAATGCACTAAGTTCTGTGGAGCATTTAGGGTAAAAGATGCAGATAAATTACAAGACAGATAGAAATTAAACAGCGGAAAATAAAACTTTGCTTTACTGATAAAATAGTTCGTACAATGATTTCTTTACAATATCAGAGTATCATGTGTCTTACAAAATAAAGAAGCATAAAACAACATTTATATTCCCCAATTTTAGTAAGAGCCAGCCATAGCATCTGAAAAGAGAATCCAAGCAAAACTTCGACAAATCTGCAAGCTGGGAAAGAGTGACAGTCCAACTTAATCTGAGCTATACTATTCCCTCCTTTACTACCTGGGGGGGAACGGAAGAAAAGAAGACGAAAGAAAAACAGAGTCAGACATAAAGCCTGAGTAAGTTCAGTAACTTCTAGCATGTGAACATGGAAAAACAAACGACATGAATTAACTGAATACAAGATAACACCATGATGATAGGGTTGGCAAGATTAGACAAGATTAACACAAGATATGCTAAGCTAAGATAAACTGGATATGTTCTAATACTTTCGCCGCTTCACTATTTCCTTGTTATATTGGTTTCTATATCTCTGCACCACCTAACTAGTGTCCCAACTAGTAATGATAACGCGATCCCAATCCCTATAGTTTCCATTGCCTTCAAGCGTACATTTGTCATTTGTTACCTAGATCTAATCTAGGGTTTTCTACCAAGTGCCTTCTAGATTCAACTAGAGTTTACGCTATCTGCTGAACGCTTCTCGGATTCAGGGTTTATGCCACCTAGTCCAACTAGGGATTACGCTACCTGTCGAACGATGCCCCCAAGTCTAGGACACACTACCTAGAGTGGTATATGTTCCTATACTTCCCCACGCATGTATCGCGAATCGTTATCGCTTGTCTAGATGCACATGTCCTGTAATGTGCGGCCCGACTCCTGTGGCAGGGCAAATCAAGGAATACAGAACTAGGTCGGGAGCTTTCAGATATCCGCCGATGCAGATGCTAAGGTCTGTTTTTATTCCAGTGGCTATGGTCCTACTTGACCCCTCCCTCAACTAATGAAAGGCACACCTTGAAAAATGAGAACTATACGCAGGCCCCCTATGCCCCACTAACCTATGGCCATCCTCACCCATAACTAGATAGAAAGTATATGGTCTTTTTGAGTTCTCTTCCTTTCCGCTTCACGTATCTCGACTGACTCAAGATGGATGGTAGACGACGAGTTGCTATCACAGGGCTACCGTTTTCTCGCCGAATCACATTGGTCCATCCTAGTCTTTAGGTTGCCATATATTGCAACCAAGGCATACCCCTGGTTCTCCTAACGCAGACCTTAACCTCTGTGAGCCCAGGAGGATCATCTGCAGCCTCACAGAGGGATACCAAGAGTACCCTCACGTCCCCTCGAAGCCTTGGGCTTCGTAACCCAATTCGTTGGAGCCTTCTTTTTACTCAGATGGACATTCGCTACTTCCCTTTTTATACTAAGAATTACTACTTAGTTTTGCTAACTAAGGTTTACCACTTAGTTTCCAGAATCGTTGTTTTCTTAACTAAGGTTTACTACTTAGCTCCTTTTAACTAAGGTTTACTACTTAGTTCTCTTTCCCGTCAATTTGGATTGGTTAAGTGTCATTAGTCAATTCAAGCTAACTTAACCCTCTTCATTTATCCTGTTAAACTGGTTAAGTGTTATCAGTAATTCATATTTACTTAACCCAACCACAAACCAAGTTATATTGGTTAAGTATTTCTTATTACTTAACCCTACCCATTCATCTTGTATTGGTTAAGTGTTCCTTTTTAACTTAACCTTGCCCGTCTAGTTTCACTAACATGTTATTATTAATGGTTAAGTATTATCCCTTCATGTTTTAGACTTAACCCTATTCATTCATCACAATCTGCTGGTTAAGTGTTCAAGTTTACTTAACCCTACAGTCTAGTCCAGCTAACATATCAAATTGGCTAAGTGTATTAAATTTTACTTAACCCCAACTTCTAGTCTAGTTAACATGTTAATTCAGCTAAGTGTTTTCTTAGTTACTTAACCCCTACAAATCTTATCTTGTTACCATGTTAAGTTGGTTCAGTGTCCCTATGGACTTATCCCTCCCATTCTAGCTTAACTGTGTTAAGTTGGTTAAGTGTTCCTATGGACTTAACCTTCCCATTCTAGCTTAACTGTATTAAGTGTCTGTATGAACCTAGCCCCACCCATCGGTTTGATTATCATGTTGAATTGGTTAAGTGTCTTAGTTAACTTAACCATACTATTTTTGTTCTAGCTTTAACTAAATAAATTAAAGCCGCGACCACTCACATTAGACAGGTATTGTTGCGATTATTGGATGTGCCGGTTGGTTCCGGGCAGGTTTACATTGCAACTCAGTCTAACCTCGGGTTAGGCATATTCGTGTTTTCTAAGTTCAAAGGATTTTGATTAATTTTCAAATCAGGTTTTGAAAGTAACCATCCCGTCCGTCGGATCAGTTAGGGATAGCCAGGGAGAGAAGGAAACTTGTATCTTCCAAACCCAAGCCTAGACACTATCCTCTCTGTCACCCTAGAACTTTCTGGTGTATTATTAAAAGAGATGTCGTTAATAAACCTTTCTTTTGTCTAAATTTACATTTTCTCATTTAGGACAAATTCTATAAGTTAACCATCCCTAATTTACTTATTTCCTAATTACTCTTTTAATGTAAATTGTCAATATTTATTCTTATGGCCCTTTTTCCCCTCTATATCATATTTATGCTTTTTGGTATGTAAACTATACCAAATTAAGTGTCACTAACCATGATTTTGCTAAACCTGAAAATTACTCCCAATTATGGCCAATTTCAAATTTATGCCAATATACTTATCATGCCAAATTAGCTAATCCAATTCTGATTTAACATTCTAATTACAGTTCATGTCAAACTCGACTTATTATTTGTTAGACCCAAAAGTGGCTCTAACACCCAAATTGACTAAAAACAAGATTAAATGAGACAAAAATAAGAATGAACACACAGGATTTATAGTGGTTCGGCGATGAAATGCCTACGTCCACTTATCTTTCACTATATTCAATAATTCAGTTGCAAATACAATGTAAGATTCACTCACAACTCACTTTTGTTCACTCAATTGACTAAAACAAGAAATGAAAGAAGATTTGGATTTTCCGGGAGTAATGGAGTTCGGATGATGGAGGTAGTTGAATTCTCAAAGTGCTGAAAAAGATCCTTCTCTTTGTCTCCAGACGGGGTATTTATAGATGTGAATTTGCTTGAAACTTGATTCGGGTCGGGGCCACATGTCGTCCATCCCACCATCTTCGGGTTCGGATGAAATGTTATGCTGACAACGCATCAAAGGAACAGACGTTATGGGTAGGAACTGGTCATAACCGGTCCGGATATCCAGGCGCTTTTGCAGGAGAATAACATGGATCACGGGTTCGGGTCGGAGACGCGCAAATAAGGGGTTCGGATCGGGTTACCCGATCCGAACCGGATTGGCTTGGGTGTGACTCTCCTTCTCTAATCTGCTCCGCTCCGTTCCATTGTTGTGGCAAACAGGTGGCTTTCCGATCCATTCAAGATTTAGCTGCCCTCCGATCCGATTAGATATGCCTTACCAATCTACTCAGTAGGAGCTCACCGATCCGAACAGAGGACTCTCTCCGACCCGAACCGATGGTTTGCTCTGACCCGATCCGAACAGCTGCTGCTATCTAATCTAGATTGTAGTGTCTTCTCCAATCCGAACCGAAGTCTTCTAATTAAAAATGCCCTTCAATGTTTGGTTTCTTGACTTTGTGTTGCCTATTTCACAAAGTAGGCTAACATTTTTCCCCCTCAAAGGATGCTTCTATTGTATACGAAGCGTGCTTTGATGTCGTTTGAATGCTAGTCCTTGAATCAGAACAGTCAGAAAGTCACTTCTGTTCGTTTGTGAAGATGCGTTGCTTCATGAAGACATGTCTCTTATTGCTTATATATATGTCATAAAACACTTGATTCATTTTCTTCATTTTTGAGTCAAGTCCAGAAGTCCTTCTCAACATATAGTGTTCTTCTTAAGTGTGTTCTTTCCTAGTTTTTCTTTTAAATCCGGTTCGAATGCTATAGGAATGCACAAATTTCTATCCGGCTCGGATGCTAGAGGAACGTACAGATGTCAATCCGGTTCGGATGCTATAGGAATGCACAAATTTCTATCCGGTTCGGTATCGCGATTCGGTTCGGTGTCCGACTCGAGCACCTTTCCTTCCTGTTTCGCTCTGCACTGGGTAGATGGGCTAGAAGACGTGGGCTGGCTTGGACTCGGTCCGAACGGAGCAAAATTCGGGGAATACAAATAGTCATCTCAAGTCTTATATAAACTCGACCATCCAAACACTTCTGCCTTCTTTATTCTCACAATTCTTGTTCTCCCAGTTTTACACCGAAACCCCACTTCCTAAAAAATCTAAAAACTCCAAACTCCTCGTCTCAATCTTCGAATAAATTTTCTAGGTACTTTGAATCTCCGATTATTTATGTAATAACTAACTTTATCTAGGATTTGCGGTTAAATCGAGCGGTTGGAGTGTGGTATTGGTTGAACTCCGACGTCTGGATCTTCTCCACCGTTTGTCATCGTCGTTGATGGCGTCTTCGCCGTCTCGAGGTAGCAACGGGGGTCATTTGGATCCAGCGTTAAACGTTCAAGCACACAAACGCTTAATTTCGTTCGGGTCTAATGAAATTTGAAGACGAGAAAGGGGAGAACTGGAATTTGGTTCGGTTCGGGTTAGGAAGTGCTGAAGCAGCAGAGGGGAGGACAGGTTCATATGTTAGGATCGGGTCGGAATGAAATGCGATGTGGAGAAAGCCTTGCTTGTCCGACCAGGTCGGGTCGGGGGAAGAGATAGAGAAAGGGAAAGGACATATGGACCTGCTTGTTTGCTGAACAACTTCAAATGCTTACTCTGATCCGGATTGAACCTGCCAAATCATGAACGTCTTCCCCGAACCAAACAATACGCAGACCCGAACCGATCCCAGCTATATGCACATCCGATCCGAACCCAACAATGAACGCACCCTATCCGAACTGAATGATATGCATATTCCAACTCAAAGCACTAGACTTTATCCAACCAGGGTTAACCAATGCTTGACATAATTTTCAACCTAATGAACAATTAGGATAGTGCCTTGCGGACATAAACGAACATTAAGAACAACTTTGACTATCACCTTTTCTTCAAAGCTTCGTCTTACATTGCTGTACTTTTATTTTGCATTTCCCACATTTGCTGCACACATTTTAGTTCACACACATACACAGGGGGGCACGGGATAATTTACTCTAATCCGTGCTATTGCTTCTTCAATAGTTCTATGACAATGAGGCCCAGACGCTCTTCCCGTCTAGCTGAGAGGAAAGAAGCCCCGGAAACTTCTAACAAAATCACTCTTGAGGATATATCTTCTTCGTCTGATCCGGAATGGGACAGTGAAGGTCCAGATTACGGGGTTGGTCATCGGGAAAGCGACGAGGCGTCTTCAGAGAATGAAGTTTCTCTGGGTTTTGAGGAGGAAGGAGGGATTGGTGACAATCGAGCACCCGATGAATTTGAATCATCCATCATATTGGAATCACCCTCGGACTCTGTTGAATCAACAATTGACAACGATCGACTTGTTCGAATTTGCCTAAAATATGGAATAATGAAAAGGGACACCCTAGTGCCCTCACGCTCTGACCGTCCCCACAACCCTCCAGAAGGATATATGACGGTCACTCGATTGATGTGCATGGTCGGCGCCATTCCTCCATTTTCTCCTTTCATCGTTGATTTCTTAAGACAAATGCGGATTGCCCCCATGCAGTTGCATCCCAATTCATATGCCTATTTGCATACCTTGTACATAGCATATCGTGAGATCCTAGGCGTAGAGCTCACGTTCGATGATGTTCACTTCTTCTATAATTTTAAGCATCGGACCCGAGAAACTCCATCCTTCTGCTACTTTGAATCAGTTCCAAAGAGGAAGATAATTTCTGCACCATTTAGCAGTAAAGCTGGAGATTCCAGACTTGAATGGTTCTACGTGAAGCAACAGCCTGGATGCGCCAGGAGATGGACAAAATCAAGTAAAGCATTGATTTTCCAAATCCGGACTCTATGCACTTGAATCATCACCCTGACCTGTTTTCCTTTTTATTTGCAGTCGACAATCCCAAACAGATATCAGATCAGGTGTTCTTTGATCGGATGCACCGACTTCTTTACGGCGATCAAAAATTCTTGACTATCGACGAGGTCCTTAAAGATGAATACCTTCACTTTCATGGGCTGCTATCTGTTTTTCGTAGCATTGGACATGGGACGGTCCCTTATGCATACATCCCTCCAGTGGAGATAGTTCCAGAGACAGGAGAGGGCTCGGGAATTCCTACAGTGCCTCTTCAAACTTCACCCTCTCCATCTTCCACACAAGATGATGAATTGGCTAATCTGGCCGAAAAGCATCGTGAAGGGTATATTGCCCTCGAGGAAACTACTTCTCTAGACAAGTCAAAATCCCCAACAGAGTCGCCACTTCATGCTTCCGAAGGGGATGTTCCTAGCACCGATGAGCACATATTTCAGGGTTTGGGGGATCTCCCCTTACCTTAGACTATATATACTTCAGAGGATTTCAGGAAGGATCCTTTAGTCTTCACCTCTTCTGAAGAAACTACTCCCGCTAAGGCCAAAGAGCCTGCCCGCACTAGTCTAGCTTCAGACTCGGGTTGGTTGGGGGGACACACACCACTTAGGATGCACTTTACACCACAGCATTAGCATTCGTTGCACTTCTTTCTCCATGAATCCATTAATTCTAAACTTCGTTTATTTTATCGTGCAGGTACAATGTCTCGATCCTACTACGATATAAGAAAACTTCGTCGCAGCATGTCCAATCCTCCTCAGGATGTCGAGTATGATCGCCGGGATGATCGTGGTAGGGAGGAGAGAAGACCTTATGATCCCTATCGATCTCGACCCTCACGCTCCCGCTCACCAGTTCGACCGGAACAAGAGAAATACAAGAGCTATCAAAGTCGCAGGGAGGAGGATAGACCACCATCTAAAGACTCCACTTCCTCCCATGAAAAGCGGAGTAGAGAGAGAACTCCTCCAAAAGAAACCGGGTCTCGAAGTAAGCAAAAGGTCCCTGCTACTAAACGACCTAGGACAGACAAAGAGACTACCGAATCCTCTTCAGGAAGGGACACCGAATTGACAATCCTCGCTCCTCCCCCACCAGATGCAGGAACTGCAATAAAACGGGCATATTTGAAAGAGCAATTTCCCGAACACTACTTCGAAACTCTGACCTTTTTACCTGCCCTTGAACCTATTTCGTCTAATTGGGCAGATGAGGCCAAAGCAAAGTTTGATTTGGTGGAAAAACAATATACCGAGATGTTCAAGTATTCCCGCAATCTTTCTAGAATCATCCGCACTCTAATGACAAATACTGATTCAATGCAAAAGACTGCGGAGGAGGATGCCAAGGCTCTAAAAGCCCTAGGAAAAGATTTGGAAGATACTCAAGCTCAACTAGCTGTCGCTCAAAAGAACGCTTCTAATTTCAAACAACAGTTTGAGGACACGCAAAAACGCTTTCATGACTTGCTTGAATCCCACACTCAGGAGCGTTCTGAGTTGAAGAAGCAAGCTGACGAGGCCAAATCAGAGGCTGCTAAGACACGCCTTGCTTATGCTGAGCTTGAACGGAAAAACGCCGAGTTAGCAAAAAGGAGTGCTGAATTAGAAAAGAAGAATGCTGACTTGGCTTCGAAGTTGTTGGAGGCAGAAAACAGGGCTGCTCTGGCCGAGGGCAATGTGGAGTGTGCCATTAAATCTGCGGAGGAAGCCCGCAAGCAACTATCAGAGGCGGAGGCTGATATTCAGGGCTTCGGAGAGCTAATGATTGAATTCTTCGCACACATTATTCGTCGTCGAAACATTTCTTGGATCGAGGACTATCCATCCACTCTGGTTCAAGTATGGAATCAAATTGTTGAGTGGGAAAAAGAGGAACTTAAGGTCGATTCCCTCGATGAAGATAAATTAATGGAAAAATACTTAAGAGATGATGAACCAGAGCGCCTAGCTGAAGGGCGCCGCCTCATTGCTGAGGCCATGGAAGAAGAGAGACGGAAGTCTAAACAAAAAACCACTCTCGAAGCTGGTTCCTCTTCTTCTGCTCCTGCCACTCCCGAAGTAGAAGGGTATGATCCCGAAAATCCGGGAATTCCCCGGACAACTTTGCTATCTCCCATTGCTGAAATAACCCCAGAGGTAGTAGTCACCCCCGCAGAAAAGCCGTCGGAAGGTATCCCTATCTTTTCTCCTCCATTTGCCAAAGCTATTTCTACCTTTCGCCACGTGATTGAACAATCGATGAGAGACCCTTTGTTTTCGCCTGAATTGATAACCGTTGCTTCTCATTCTGTAGGTGTCGAATCATCTAAAAAGACAGATGTAGCTCAAGGAGCTGCTGCTGGGACAAAGCCCGCTGATAGGGCCAAAGAAGGGGAAGACAAGGCTGCTTCTAAAGACTCGGGAGAAGGAAGTGAGCCAACCAAGGTCACCACTCCTCATGATGAAGAAATGATAGCAGCTTTAAAGGACGATGGAGGAGACGGGGAGCATGAAGTGGAACCGGAAGTTGCAATAACTGGGGAGTCGAAAAGTGCTGATGACGTTACTTTGGCTGCAATGAAGGCTGATCAAGACAAGCGCTTGCAATTAAAGGCCGAAGAACTAGACCCTGAGGTCCTCAAACACCTCGCAGTTGTGGATGCGGGTTCAAGGTTAGTTGTTAAGCTCTCAACTAGATCTATTACCGAAGAACTTGCTAAAAAATCTTCTCTTGATTCCAGTGTCCCGCCCTCCGGAAAGAAGTCTACTGGCTCCAGTACCGCATCTTCAGGGAAAAAGAAATCAAAACGAATCTTGACTGAAGCCGAGAAGGAAGCAAAGGATGCGGAGAAAGCTGCCAAGAAATCTAAGGCTCATTCCAAGCCTAAGTAGCGGGTTCCCCTGTATCTTTTTAGCATCTTTGTGAACCAATAATTGCTGCTGCAAGAGCAGCTCCTGCACTTTCTTTTTTAGCTATTTCCCTGTACAAATTCATTCATTTGTAAATAAAAATAATTCACTTTTTGCAATGTTTATTTGTTAGTAGTTCTGCACTTATGTAAAAATGCATGTCTGTAGTCATGAAACGAAACTGTGGAGGGGGGAAATATGTGTATGCATATGTGTCCCCAGTCAATTTCCACAAGTTATTCAATGCTTAACCAAGCAATCTAAATGCCCCCAATTCTCTGACGGGATAGCACTTCCTGTGTCGTCAGTACCTGTCGTTTTTTCTGGCATTTCTTTTATACTCTCCCTCTTTCTCTTGAGAGTTAGAGTTCGGGTTCAGTCATCTGTCTATTCCCTGGTCATTCAACGGGGAAAGATTTCTTTCTCGGCGCTCAGTCGGAGACGCCTTTATACTCTCCCTCTTTCTCTGGAGAGTTAGAGTTAAGAAGAGAATTTCTTTTTCAGCGCTCAGTCAGAGACGCTTTTATACTCTCTCTCTTTCTCTGGAGAGTTAGAATTAAGAATGTCATTTTCTCATTCTTTTATGTCTTATTGCACAAATAATCGCTGTGCTTCTTTTTATGTCTACACTATTTTCAACCTTTTTAGGCTCTGGGTTATCCTGTATTTTATAATCACAACAGAATAACTGATGAGTATAAATGCATAAAAGTAAATAACACACAATATTTTTATAGTGGTTCGGCTAAGTCGTAGCCTACATCCACTTTATAGTCCTTTATTCAGATCATCAAACTTTCCCAAGGCAAGTCGTGCCTTATTACAGAGTTCATAAGAAAAAATAACACAAAGTACAACATTTCTAATCCAAATATCGCATTAAGTGCTGGGCATTCCATGCTCGAGGGACTTCTTCGCCATCTACGGTCGTTAACTTGAAGGTTCCTTTTTCAAGTTTACGTTGGATGACAAAGGGTCCTTCCCATTTTGGGCCGAGGTGAGGAAGGGATGGAAAAACTCTCTTTAGCACCAAATCTCCTGGTTCAAAAGTTCTGAGGCGAACTTTTTTGTCATAATAGCGTGCCATCTGACGCCGATGTCTTGCTGCACGCAAGTCTGCTTCGTCCCTTTTCTCTTCGACTTCATCAAGGGACTCAAGTAAGAGCGCCCGATTCGTCATCGGGTCATAATATGTCACCCTGTGGGAAGGAACTTCCAGTTCAACTGGAATTACTGCTTCTGAGCCAAAGGAGAGAGAGAAAGGGGTATGACCGGTGGCTGTCTTAAATGTTGTTCGATATGCCCACAAAGCTAGGGGCAATTCGTCAACCCATCTTGCCTTTGCACGTTCTAACCATTTCTTGAGGATGGATTTTATAACTTTGTTTATTGCCTCTACTTGTCCATTTGATTGCGGATAGGCAACTGCAGTATATCGCTTGTCTATCTTATATTTCTGACAGAAATTTCTGAATTCAGAACTATCAAACTGGGTTCCGTTGTCAGTTATGATCGTCCTTGGAATCCCGAACCGGCATATAATATTTCTGACCACAAAACTTATCACCTTTCTCGTTGTGATCTTGGTCAAGGGCTCAGCTTCCACCCACTTCGTAAAATAGTCCACGGCCACTATTGCATACTTAGCTCCTCCTCTGGCAATTGGTAGAACTCCAATGATATCAATTCCCCATGTGGCAAATGGCCAAGGACTCACCATTGATTTAAGTTGGGTCGATGGTGCCCTGGGGATTTTGGCGAATCTCTGGCACTTATCGCAGCGTCGTGAATAATCAGCTGCATCTTTATTGATCGTAGGCCAGAAGTATCTGTATCGCAATACTTTCTTTGCCAAAGTTTGGCCTCCTGTATGATCTCCACACTCACCTTCGTGTACTTCTCTTAGTACACGCTTGATGTCGTCGTGTGCTATACATCGTAACAGGGGCATAGAAAATCCTTGTCTATAGAGAGTATCATCTTGTATGACATATCTGGTAGCTTTGCGAACTACAGCTCTTTTCTCACTCTTCTTCGATATGGAGTGTCCCATTCTTAAGAAAAATCTTAATTGGAGTCATCCATGACTCCTTCTCTGGTTCCGCTTCAAAAGCGAATTCAATTTCCATTGACTCAAAGCTTGGCGACTCCAACGTTTCAATTGGAATTACCTCAGTCTCTTCTGGATTGTCGGAACTAGCCAGTTTTGCCAGTCTATCCGCTTTCTGGTTTTCAACTCTGGGAATATGTGTTATGTTGTACTGCTCTAAGCTATTCAATAGCTCTTTCACTTTCTTGAGGTAGGCGATAAGTCGAGGTCCTCGAGCCGCGAATTCCTCTCGCACTTGACAAACAACAATTTTAGAGTCACAAAATATGTCTATCATTTTTACTCCAAGATCTTTAGTAAGTTTCAGCCCGGCAATCAGGGCTTCATATTCGGAGTCATTGTTAGTTGCCGAAAATTCTAATCGCAGGGCGTAATATAACGACCGTCCCTCGGGAGTAACTAAGACAATTCCAGCTCCGGACCTTCGGTCATTCTTGGCTCCATCTGTATATAATTTCCACGGATTCATTTTTAGTTCATCCTCGGACTTAACCACTCTGTCATCGATTACTTCCTCCTCTGGAATGGTGAACTCCGCAATAAAGTCTGCTAGAGCTTGCCCCCAGATTGACTTTCGTGGTTGAAAATTCAAATCAAACTGACTTAGTTCTATATTCCATTTGATCAACCTTCCCGATGCTTCGGGTCTCTGCAACACCTGCCTTAATGGCTGGTCGGTGTATATGGTTATTGGATGGGCTTGGAAATAGTGACGAAGTTTTCGGGATGCGATCAGGAGGCTGTAAGCAAGCTTCTCAATTTTTGGGTAGTTGTGCTCTGCCGCTGCTAATTTCTTACTTACATAATACACCGGCCTCTGTACTTTGTCTTCTTCTCGAACCAGGGCTGTGCTGACAGCGTGAGCCGAGACTGCCAAATAAACAAATAATTCTTCGTGATCTACGGGCTTTGATAAAATCGGCGGTTTCTCTAGCAGTTCTAACAGATTTTGAAAGGCCTCAACACAGTCCGGAGTCCACTGGAAGTTCTTCTTTCCCCTTTTTATCAAGTCAAAAAACGGAACACACTTATCTGTGGCTTTGGAGATGAATCTACTCAGCGCCGCTACCTTCCCTGCCAGACTTTGGACGTCTTTAATTCTCCTCGGTTCTTCGATGTTTCTAATCGCTGCTATCTGGCTAGGGTAGATTTCAATTCCTCGGGAGCTCACAATGAAACCAAGGAACTTTCCCGACGCCACTCCAAATGAACATTTTAAAGGATTCAATTTCATACGGTATTTTCGCAAGATACCAAACATTTCCGCTAAGTCTTGCGTATGGCTGGAAGACTGCTTTGATTTAACAAGCATATCATCCACATAAACTTCCATAGTTTTTCCTATTTGATCATAAAACATTCTATTTACCAAGCGCTGATAAGTAGCTCCAGCGTTTTTTAACCCGAATGGCATTACAACATAGCAATATAACCCCAAATTCGTAATGAAACTTGTATGTTCTTGGTCTGGTACGTGCATAGGAATTTGGTTGTATCCAGAATATGCGTCCATGAAAGAAAGAAGTTCATGACCTGCTGTCGAGTCTACAAGCTGGTCAATCCTGGGAAGTGGGAAACTATCTTTCGGGCAAGCCTTATTTAAATCTGAAAAATTAATGCAAGTCCGCCACTTTCCGTTTGGCTTCTTTACTAATACGGGATTCGATATCCAGTCGGGATATGTCGAATCTCGAATAAATCCATTCTGCTTCAATTTCTCTACTTCCTCTTTGAGAGCAGCCGACCTCTCTGGGCCCAGCATGCGTCTCTTCTGCTTCACAGGCGGATGCTTCGGATTTACATTCAATTTGTGACTTATAATGGATGGTGATATCCCACACATGTCAGCATGGGTCCAGGCGAACACGTCTAAGTTTGCCTTCAAGAAGTCCGTTAGTTCTTCAGCACGACGTGGATCCAATTGAGAACCAATCTTCAAAACTTTAGTCGGATCAGCTCTGTCAATGGGAATTTCCACTGTCGCTTCATTAGGAGTTGCATTCCTAGCTTCTGGTTCCTCGTCTTTTCTGGGATCCAGGTCTTCAGGCGTTCCTTTGGGCAACTCCTTCGAGGTCAATCTCTCTAATTGCTATGCCGAGTCCCCCTTTGAGGGAGACGAGGCATCCTTACTCTCAACGTTAAGTCCTTTCATCAACATCTTTAACTCGGCCACATAGCAGGCCCGTCCAGAAACCTGATCCCCTCTCATTACTCCAGTTCCAGCTTCGGTTGGGAACTTAAGTAACAAGCACCAAGGGGCGATACAAACTCTAAATTCAGCGAGGGCAGGTCTCCCCAAAAATGAGTTATAAGGCGAATCTACGTCCAATACTACGAACTGAAGCATTCGCACTCTTCTACGTTCTCCTTGCCCCAGGGTCACGGGCAACTCTATGTATCCCATGGGAGCTGTCGACGCCCCGTTGAAGCCTCTAATCCATCCTTCACAAGGCTTCAGATCTTCGGGCTCAAGCTTCATCTGATCAAATGACTTCTTAAACAAGATATTAACGGAACTTCCGTTGTCTACTAATACCTTATGGACCAAAGCCGGCCCAATGGTGGTAGTAATAACCAATGGATCACTGGTGGGTGATTGTATCCCAGTATTGTCTCGGCTTCGAAATACCACGTCGTCAAACATGGTCTTCTGTTGTTTTATTGGAGTGACATCTTCCAAATCATCACCTTCATTCACGTCTAGATGCTTGGCAGCATTCACATATTGATCCATTGATCTGAAACTTCGGATTGCCGGGTGAGGTCCGCCTACAATGGAGTTGATGACAATCCCTTTACCTTTCTGCTGCGCTGTAGGCTTGGGAGCAGGTAGGATCTGTTTTGGAGCCTGCTCTCCTTGCCCCCTGTCCCTCGGGGCAACCTTGTACTCATCCAACTTTCCTTCACGCAGCAGCTTCTCAATCACATCCCTCAAATGCCGACATTCATTGGTCGAATGTCCATGAGTTCCATGAAACAAGCAAAATTTCCCTATCGCCATTTCTTTCTCGGTCGAATCACGAGGTGGCGGTCTTTTGTACTGCAACACATTGTACGTATCCAGGTAAATATTTTCCAGGGTGTCATTCAATGGTGTATAATTCTCGTAGTTCTGGAATCGGGGTCTTTTGTTAGGGTCACTTCCCCTATTTCTGTTTCTTCTGTTACCGCTCGAATTACGGTTACTGTTGTTGTTCCCCCCACTTCCAGTATTGCTGTTTCCACCCTTGTTTCCTACATTTACTTCAACCTTGCCAGAATTCTCCCCCGACTGTTTCACGGCGATATTACTCTGCACATTCTCCTTTGAAGCCGTCTCAGACTTTCTCTTTCGGTTTGCCCTGGCTTCCTCTCGCCTTAAATAAATATCGGCTTTTTCGTAGAATATCTCCCTTGTGGGAGGTGTTTTCCCAGAGAGGTAATCTCCGAACTCAGATTCAGGATCAACCCCTTCCTTCAATGCCATCAGAATAGTGGGCTCGTGCGGGTCACTGACCTCAGTCACAGCTTGATTAAAACGGTCAAGATATTCCCTCAAAGACTCTCCTGGTGCTTGTTTAATTCTTGATAATTCAATAACACTTTTGGATTTTCGGGCATGGAGACGGAACTGGTTCATGAAATGCTCGCTTAGTTCCTTGTAATTAGAAATCGAACGAGGAGGAAGTCGGGTAAACCAGAACAATGCCACATCTTCTAGGTAGATTGGGAATGCTTTGCACTTTACTTCATCTGGGGCAGCAGCAGCATTCATGAGCCACGAATACCTCATCAAATGTTGTCCCGGATCAGTCCTTCCGTTGTACTTGTCCATTTGTGGCAAGTTAAAGCGTCGGGGAAATTGGAAGTCGAGGATATCGTCGGTGAAGGGAGTATGGCTTCGCTCAATGCCATAGTCTTCATTTGTATAATTCCGGCTCTCGGACATGATTTGACGAACCATTGCATGTACATCAACATTGGTTAGGGGCCGCTCATGTACCCTGACCCTAGTATCCGAATTCCTTCTGGGCTCTGGTTCAGGAGATGCCCTTCTTCTTCGAGCTGCCTCTGCTCGATTTCGTTCCCTGCGCTCCCGGTCGATCTCGGGAGGAGGGGATTGGAGTCTTTGCCCCCGAGTGGGGTCATTGTCTCCTAATGCTCGTGCGATATCCTCACGAGATCCCAAAGATCCAAATGTCAGCTGCTCCACGTTCTGAGGTCGCTCGAGTGGCCTTCGTTCACGGGGCCTTTCTTCCTCGGAAGATGAAGATTGATCTACTGGTGTGTGACGAACCGGTGATGGAGTTCTTTGCCGACGGAGTTCACTAATCTCCCGACTCATGAGCCTCATATTTTCCTGCATCATGAGATTAGTGCGCTGATGAACTCTCATATCTTCCCTTGTGCTCTCAAGCATGTCAAGCAAGCGCGAAAAATCTCCTTGAGTGATGGGCGCAGATGGATTGACCTGATCACCAACCCTGGCAGCTGGAATTGGAGCATTCGTAGGGACTCGAGTAGAGGTTCCAGCTTCACCAAGCATCGGGTCGGGTCGGAGGTAAGAGGTCGGGTCGGATCGGAGCTGGGGTGCCTGGTCGGATCGGTGCGCAGCGAGCAGCTCGGGTCGGTTCAGATTGGGGGAATGCACTGCTTCAGAGTCTCCTACCCGGATCAGATCGGAGCTCTCCCCCTGCTGTCGGTTCGGATTTCCTGCATTGATTCTTCCTGCTGCTGAACTCTGCCCCCGAGACCTTGTTACTACAGCATTTTGCTGATCTTCGCCAGCTCCATTTCCTCGAACAGACTGAACTTCCTTGCCTTTTCCTTTGGCCATGAGTCTTTGACAATTACTTCAACGAATATGAAAGAGCGAAAAAACTTAAGGATTTACTTCTTTGAACTCTACGGTCCAAAAAGTAGAGAGAAATCCCGGAAAATAAAGAATTTAGATGAGGTTCTCAGTGAAAGCACCAAAATGTTAGACCCAAAAGTGGCTCTAACACCCAAATTGACTAAAAACAAGATTTAATGAGACAAAAATAAGAATGAACACACAGGATTTATAGTGGTTCGGCGAAGAAATGCCTACGTCCACTTATCTTTCACTATATTCAATAATTCAGTTGCAAATACAATGTAAGATTCACTCACAACTCACTTTTGTTCACTCAATTGACTAAAACAAGAAATGAAAGATGATTTGGATTTTTCGGGAGTAATGGAGTTCGGATGATGGAGGTAGTTGAATTCTCAAAGTGCTGAAAAAGATCCTTCTCTTTGTCTCCAGACGGGGTATTTATAGATGTGAATTTGCTTGAAACTTGATCCGGGTCGGGGCCACATGTCGTCCATCCCACCATCTTCGGGTTCGGATGAAATGTTATGCTGACAACGCATCAAAGGAACAGACGTTATGGGTAGGAACTGGTCATAGCCGGTCCGGATATCCAGGCGCTTTTGCAGGAGAATAACATGGATCACGGGTTCGGGTCGGAGACGCACAAATAAGGGGTTCGGATCGGGTTACCCGATCCGAACCGGATTGGCTTGGGTGTGACTCTCCTTCTCTAATCTGCTCCGCTCCGTTCCATTGTTGTGGCAAACAGGTGGCTTTCCGATCCATTCAAGATTTAGCTGCCCTCCGATCCGATTAGATATGCCTTACCAATCTACTCAGTAGGAGCTCACCGATCCGAACAGAGGACTCTCTCCGACCCGAACCGATGGTTTGCTCTGACCCGATCCGAACAGCTGCTGCTATCTAATCTAGATTGTAGTGTCTTCTCCAATCCGAACCGAAGTCTTCTAATTAAAAATGCCCTTCAATGTTTGGTTTCTTGACTTTGTGTTGCCTAGTTCACAAAGTAGGCTAACATTATTCTAGTTCACCATTTATGTAAATGCTAGATTTACAAGTCAATACTAGATTCAAATTATACATCCTATAATTCAAATCAAACTTATCCAATTTGCATCTTTGTAAACATGCCATAATACATGTTCCCAATTTATGCCAATTTCCAAGTTTATAACTATGTTTTAGTAAATTTCATATTTTGCCCAAATCGTATTCCCATCGTTCGTATAATCGTGATTCAATCTAGATTATAGATAAATCTAGATTCATAGAAAATAGGGAATGAACCAAAGATGCTATGAAAAAGATAGACATAGTAACTGGCATAAAATGATAATTTACTAATTACAGACCTAACGAATTACATTGAAATTGATCTAAAACATCGAAAGCCTATAGGTCTGAAAATCTTATGACATAAAAAGGGTTGAATAACGACGTAGGTTCAAGAACATGGGCAGACCACTTAATAGGTAAATTCCCGAGGTCTAAAACCAAAGAAAACCAAGAATAGATAGAATAGATAATCAGGTTTAGACCCAATTTCATAGTCATAAAACTTAAGCAACACTTTCCTAGTCATGAATCATAGGTGTTTAATCACAGTTGTCCTTGTTCTGTCATAGGCAATAGTTTATGTTTCCTAGTCAAAGGCTTAGGCTTGTGTTCGTAGTCAAGGAAATAATTCTCATAGTCACAGTCACAGTCATAGGCAATGTTCATAGTCATAGGCAATGTTCATAGTCATAGGCAATGTTCATAGTCATAGGCAATGTTCATAGTCATAGGCAACGCCTAATTGGTCATCGAATCATAACAGTTCTTAATTAGGTCAAAAGATATAAGCGCTGATTCGAATAGAAAGATTTGGCATATTCTTTTATTCCTTTAATTTCATGTCACAAATAGAGAAAACTTTCAAATCTAAAAAGTAACCAACTTACAGAGATTAGATTAGATTAGATTCATAGAAAAATAGTCGTTGAAGTCGTTTGAATCACCACTTGAATCCTAGCTTGACTTGAATCTCCTCTTGAAAGTCTTGAGCAGCATTTCCTCGTCTTGATTTATTATTTTATTTTATTTATCTATACATTTTCTCAGAGGCAGCATAAGGATAGAAAAGAATTGTGAATAGAGAAGGAGACTAAGGCTGTTTATATAGGATTAGGTAGACGAACCTAGGCAGAAAACGTGACCAAATACATCAGAACGAACCAGGTTCAGAAAACTGGAAAAAGCAGGGGGGTCGACCCCCAGGTCGACTACCCAGTCGACCTGGGTCTTGGGCGGGAAAATTCCCGCCCAACCCAATCTGGGTCCGATTTTGAATTTTGAACTCGTTTTCTGACCTGTTCGAATTTTAAATCGAATTCTGAAACTTCTGAAGACCATAACTCCCTCATACGGAGTCCGATTAACGCAAACTCGGACTCTATCTCATGCAGAATTCCGAGACAAATTCAATAGCGCAGCCCGTTTCCCTTGATTTTGATTTTAAAATTTAATTCTGCCTTGATTTGTGAATCTTAGTGTTACAGAATTACTGGGTGTTACAGGGAGGGCATGCGTTTCCTTCTAGCTAGAGGTGGTGTCGGTGCTTAAACTGGCTGACATTTATATTATTTTCACCTATGTGGTTGTTGCTGTTGCGAGGAGCCTCGGTTATATCGGTCGATCCGGGATCGATGGAGTCACTCGTTGGCTCATTTACGCCCCAAAGGGCGGGGAAACGTTGTGTTCAGGCATAATAATCCACATCGGTGGACTGGCCCTGACGATCCAAGGCTTGCCTGCGCGCTTGCCTGAGACTCGGGCTAGATAGTCTCGAATTCGGTAAGGACTATCTTTTTCCTTGGTTCATGACGGAAATCCAATTTCCAAATACGTGACTGTGTGGTTTTGATTGTATACCTATATATGGCGACATAGTGGTATGTGGCATTAATACCGTCTATGATTGATAGTTATGATTTGAAATTGTTTTTGAAACATATAAACACTAGTAATAATATCAAATGATTTTGTTTTATACGTATCAAGCATATTTTGGCCATCATAAGGTAAAACTCTATCCTCCGGTTTACGTTGCATTGTGTGATGGGAACCGAGTCTTATAATGGCTTCATTTTTATAAAAAGCATTGCGATGTTTTACAAGAATTATTTGTTTTAAAGCACTGGAAATCCAATGGAGTAAACCCGTTCCGCGAAAGTGGCGTGGTCCTGTGATTAGCCATATTGTAAATGTGTTAAGTAGATTTCTCATACTAGTCCCATGACTGACTCGTAGTTTGTTTCACTTGCAAACTCGTGTGCCCCTTTTTCTACACGGGCAGCCTTGTATTCAGGTTATTAGAAGGCTTTTTTTGGATAGCTGGAGCTGAAGATGGATTCTACCATTTATCTCTTTTTATGCTGTTCAGCTCCTATTGTACATATTATGTTTGTTTTCCGTTGTAGACATTTATGTATATCTGAACTGTATTTGTACTAAGTATGATCCTGTATACTGTGTAACTTTGATGATTATTGTTTATCCAGTGATTATTTGTTCATTATCTGGTGTATTTATTTATTTCTGTTTTGCTATTATCGGTTTACATGTTATATATTCCAAAGATTACCCTTAACACCATCAGTACGGGTTTTGGGGACGTCACATCGTGGTATCAGAGCTTTGGTTAAGCTTAGTGCTAGAATATAACATATGAACGAGCTCGTCAGAAATAGAACCAGTAGTGTTCTAGGACGGGTAACTCAATACAGATAGGATCAACAATATCCTAGTATGAGTAAAGCAGAATGAAATACACCCCGATAGACACATTTACATTAGAAGTATATGTTTCTATGTTTTAAAATATCTTTTCTGTGACCAGACACTTGATCTGCTATTTGCAGAAGTACTAGAAAATGAGTGTTAGAAACAGAAGAAATGCAGAACCCGATCTAGAGGCTCTATTAAAGAGATATCGAAATCTGGGCGGAGCACAATTCTTGGGCAATGAATCTATAATTCAAACTCAAGCTTGGATGAGTTCTGTCGAAAGAATTTTTGAACGTATCCAGTTGAGAGATGAGCAGAAAAGATTAGTAACATCTTGGGCGCTCAAAGAAGGAGCTTTAATCTGGTGGGAAACAATCATCAAAGATAATCCAGAAGGTGATATCACCTGGGATAGATTCAAAGAGATTTTCCTAGAAAGATTTACTCCTCCTGAAGCGACTTAGCGTCTATGTGAGGAATTCTTGTATTTGATACAAGGAGATATGACCATTCCAGAATATCATAAGAAATTCAACGAACTTTCTCACTTTGATCCTCATCTAATTCAAGATCCAAAGAGGAAGAATCTGAGGTTTATTCATGGCCTGCAAAGAAAATATCGGAATAGTGTAATGAGGAATGTGAAGCTCCCTTTTTCTGAAATGATTTATATGGCTTACCAGTACGAGGATCTCGACAAGATAGGTATGTTGCGTTACGAAGAGGAAGTCAGTTCTAGTAATAAAGGTGAGTTTGAAACTGATCGTCCGGATGCCAGTACGATGTTTGAGGTCAGTAAGAAGCCTAAAATCAATCGGAAAAGGGCCAGATCTGAGAAGGAACTAGTAACGACAGCTGTATGCTCTAACTGCTATAAGCAAGGCCATTTCTCGATAAGATGCAGAGCTTTAAAGAAACATGGGAAGTTTCAAGAGAACAGAAAGTGTAATCGATGTCTTCAGTCTGGTCACCTTTCAAAGGCCTGCCCGCTATTCAAAAAACCTGAAGCAGCACATGCAAATGAAGTGGCAGAAGTGCCTGCATCTTCGTCTGCTCAGGAAAGGGCTGATGTTTTGGAAGGCACGCTTAATGTCAGAAATATTCCAGTCAAAGTACTGTTTGATACAGGCGCGTCGCAAAGCTTTATTGCAAAGAATGCAGTTCAGAAACTGGATTTGAATTTGAAGAAGCTCAAAGAACCAATGACTGTCCATAATCCGGTTGCGGGTTCTCTCAATCTCAGTTAGGTTTGTGCGGTACCTGTCTCTTTTTCCTGTTATAAGTTCCCTACTAACTCTATTGTCATGAATTTTACTGAATTCAATCTTATTTTGGGATTGGATTGGTTAACCAAATATGAGGCAGAGGTTAAGTGCGCCGAGAGAGTTGTTAAGGCAAAGGCCCAATTTGGAAATTATATCACTATACCATGCGAAGGCCGAATTCAAATAGAAAAGACTTTTGGTCAGCTCTCGATGTTTCTCCAGCTCAAATAGAATATATCCCTGTAGTCACAAAGAATATTCCCGACCTCATCAAAGATATTCCAATCGTAAAGAATTATGCAGATGTGTTCGAAGAAGTTGTCAGCTTACCTCCGCAGAGAGAAATTGATTTCAAAATTTCTTTAATCTCGAATGCAAGGCCAGCAGTGCACGCCATTCGGAGGATGACCCTAAAGGAGAAAGAAGAACTAGACAGTCAAACTCGACAGCTAGTATGAAAGGGTCTGATCAGGCCTAGTTTCTCTGATTGGGGAGTAGCAGTGGTGTTTGTCCCAAAATCTGACGTTACTCTGCGACTATGTGTGGATTGTCATGATTTAAATAAGTAGACAATAAAGAGTAAATATCCATCGCCGCGAATCGATGATTTATTAGATCGTCTGAATGGCGCACAAGTATTTTCAAGGATGGACCTAGCTACAGGCTTCCATCAACTTCGAATTGCCGAAGAGTGTGTTTCTATGACAGCATTCAGAGGTCCAGACTTATTCTATGAGTGGTTAGTAATGTCGTTTGGCTTATGTAATGCTCCAGCATACTTTGTCTATTTGATCTCGAGTGTTCAGAGGAGTCCTGAATAAGTTTGTTCTGGTTTTTATCGATGATATTCTAATCTTCTCTAAATCAAAGGCCGAACATGAAAACATTTGGAACAGGTTCTAGAAATTCTGAGAAGGAATGTATTGAAAGCTAAACTGTCCAAATGTATATTCTGGCAAGATGAAGTGAAATTTCTAGGCCACGTCGTATCGAAAGAAGGAATTGCTGTGGATCCAAGTAAAATCACAGCTATTCAAAATTGGAAACAGCCTAGTACTCCTACAGAAGTCCGCAGTTTTCTCGGATTGGCTAGTTATTACCGGAAGTTCGTTAAAGATTTTTCGAAGATATCTAGTCACTTAACGAAGCTTACAAAGAAGCACTCAAAATTCAAGTGGACTCCAGATTGTGAGGAGGCTTTTGAGGAGCTAAAGTTAAGATTAACAACTGCTCCAGTGTTAACCATTATCGACGGCAATCAGGATTTAAAAGTCTGGACAGATGCCTCTAGAGAAGGCCTTGGTGCAGTGTTAATGCAAAGAGGTCAAGTGGTTGCTTATGCTAGCCGTCAACTAAAGACGCAAGAGAAAAACTATGTCACTCATGATCTTGAGTTGTTGGCTATCGTATTTGCTTTGAAAATCTGGAGACAATATCTTCTGGGTGAGAAATTCGAACTATTTACAGATCACCAGTCGTTAAAGTATTTGTTCACCCAGAAGGACTTGAATTTGAGGCAGCAACGTTGGCTAGAGTTCCTTGCAGCATACGATTTTGAGATTCTATACACTCCAGGGAAAGCCAATGTCGTGGCCGATGCGCTGAGTCGAAAGAATGTAATGATCGCCAGCTTTATTATTACGACTTCCTTGATTGACAAAATATCTATTCTTCAGAAGGATGATAATTTTATTAAGGATATGATCAAAAGGATTCCGAAAGGCGAACCCTCGTGTTTTCAAATAGATAGCGAGGGGACCCTGAGATTGAAAGGAAGGATTTGTGTTCCCGACATCCCAGAGTTAAAAAGGGAAGTGTTAGACGAGTGTCACAAATCCAAGCTGAGTATCCATCCCAGTGTGGCCAAAATGTATAACGATCTCAAGCGAACATTCTGGTGGAAGGCTATAAAAGAGACATTTCAATATATGTTAGCCGATGCCCTACTTGCCAACTAGTCAAAAGCGACCAACAGAAACTTGCAGGATTGTTGCGACCGCTGGACGTTCCAGGTTGGAAGTGGGAACATATTTCCATGGACTTTATAGATGGTTTGCCCAGAACCAGAAAAGGAAATGACAGTATTTAGGTGATCGTAGATCGCTTCACGAAGACCGCCCATTTCATACCTGTCAGATCGAACAGAACTGCTCAGAGTTTGGCGCAGATATATTTTAAGGAAATTGTTAGACTACACGGAGTGCCAATCAGTATAGTTAGTGATAGAGATCTCATATTTACTAGCAAATTCTGGGAGGCATTTCAAGTAGAACTTGGAACCAAGCTGAATCTAAGCACCGCCTATCATCCTCAGACAGATGGTCAGACTGAGAGGGTGAATCGTATTTTAGAAGATCTATGCGGGCTTGTGTTCTAGATTTTGGTGGATCATGGGAAGACCATCTGCATTTAGCTGTTGTTATATGAGAATTCAGCTAAATATGTGTATGCTTTATAGGATTTATTGGTTACCTAATACGGCCCAATAAATTTTCAAACCCCTCCTCGTACAAAGGAGGTTATGGCGAAATTTTTCGAAAATTCCGGGTGTTAGCCAAATTTTTGAAGAATTTGAAAATTTTCAGAAACTGAAAAGTTGGAGAATGGAAGCCAGATTGAACGTAGAGTAGATTAATCAAACCACTTTCGACTTGGTTCCTTTTCGGGGACGAAAAGTTTTAAGTGGGGGAAATTAAGTGTAACGACCCGGAAAATCTGAACCAATTTAAAAATTTTAAATTGGCTATTTTAGTGGATTTTAAATATTTAAAATAAATATTTTAAATAATAACGATGAAAAGTAAGTTTGAATCGATATTTGAAAATGAATATAATTAATTCTAATTATAAACAAGGCCTGAAATGGCGCGGTAGTTTCAAAATTTGAATTCGAAATTTGACTGACTGTACCGGGTGCAAAACAAAACGGATTTGAGTGAAACCAAAAATATTTAAATCTGTTAGTGAATACCTTTCTAACGAATCTGAAAAATCAAACTTTCATAGTAGGAAGCAAAAGTTATGGCCAAATGAATTTTCAGAAAGGTCGCTATAGAAATTATATAGCCCGGGAAAATAAACATTTTGCAAACGACCTCGGAATTCGACGAAACCACTTTTGTTGGATCCGGGATGTAAAGTTATTGCTATGTTTCAAATTTCATAATTTTTGAAGCTAATATGTGAGCGTGGCAAAGGAAAATGTGTTTTGGTCAATTATAGTTAAATTGGATCGACCAGAAAAGGGCCATTTTCCAAACAGTCTCAGAATTCGACGAAACTAGTTTTATTGGGACCGTATCGTCAAAACATAGCTAGATTTATTTTTCTGGAATTTTTCGAGTCAGTATGTGGCCCCGACAAATTGAAATGTACGTTCAAATTAAATATTGAATGTTTTATATTTTAATTTGAATGAAAACTGACTGAAACAATCGAATGGGCCTACGAAACATATCCCATTGTGTTCGGAATGGGGGTAAAACGCTAGGGACGACAGTCGTTGGGTCTGGAATGGGGTTCGTGTGTGAAAGAGGGTATTTTCAAAATTTAAAAATTTAAAAATTAAATAAATATATAAAAAAGGGGAGAGGGCCAATCAGATATCAGCCCCTTTCTCTCTCCCCGTCCTCCTCAAAGTCGCGTAGGATGGAAATTCAACCGCCATTTCCCGAGCTTTTTGCCACCGCCACGTGGATCTTCAGCCCCACCTCTAGTTAGGGTTTTTGTTCGCCTCCCTCCCCTCTTCAAATCCGACCAGGTCTCGTCCCCCATCGTCGAGCGGTCGCGGAGATCCGACGCCCTAAAGTTCATCACTTCAGGCCGCCGCCACCATCAGCAGGGACCGCCGAAGTGGGCCCCCTTCCAGGCGCGGGTGCGCCCCTCAGGCCTCTTCGACGCAGCACCCTCCGATCGTCGTAATACTGCGCGGATTTGCTGAAAATTGGATCCCTAGTTTTGAACATTTCAAAAAGGTAAACGGCTATTTTAATTTCAACTATATTATAGCGGTTTAAAGCGCTACGGTCTTTGATTTCACTGTAAAAATCATATCTTTTTCGTTTCTTGACGAAATTCAGTGAAACAAGAGACAGTGGACTCGTGTGGACGTCTTCTACATTCTAGAAGAGACCGCATATTTTTCTGAGCCTTCGGCTATTTTTGGTGGAGTGGAACCCAATGTGAGATTTCTAAATTATAAACGATATGGAAAACGACGATGTATAAATTATATAGTCGATGTATGACTTGTATAAGCGTTGTATACCTCATGTATAAGCGTTGTATAGGTTGTACGTTCGATGTATAAGTTATATATGCGTTGTAAAAATTATATATGTGTTGAAATAGAAGTGAAATGCTTATATGTATATATATATATATATATATATATATATATATATATATATATATATTTATACGCCCCTCGTCCACAAACCATGGACGATATTTATTGGTTGTGATTGGTGTGAAAATTTGTTGATAGCGAATGGTTGATTAGAATTGTTTGTGGTTAAAATTGATTGATCGTGGTTGAAAAATACCCGTTTGTGGTTGAGAATTATTTGGTTGAAACCACATAGGATTCTTTTGTGGAAATGAAATATATATACATGCCGCCTGCGTGCGAACTAGACGCATGATTCCCCATTGTCAAAAGTTGCGAGGCTTTAAGGTAGAGTGAGGAGCCGTACTAGGGACGGCCCCGGTTTTAACTACCCTGCCGTTATGCTGCCGAAATTTTGAATAATATTCATGTGTTAGAATTATTTTCATGTGTTGAAACTATATTCGTGGGTTGAATGGAAATTCATTCGTTGAATAGAAATTCATGTGTTGAATGGTATTCGTGTTTTGAAGTAAATTGTTTTATAATAAAAATCATATTTTTATCATCTATATGAACTATATAAAATAATCATGTTTTGAAATAAATTGTTTTATAATAAAAATCATATTTTTATCATCTATATGAACTATATAAAATAATCATGTTTTGAAATAAATTGTTTTACAATAAAAATCACATTTTTACTATATACATGAATAGTTAAAAATAGCGAAGTGTTGAAATAACTGTCGGTTGTATAAAAATATCATTTTTATCAAATGTATGAAAAGAATATAGTTTTGAAATCGAAGAATCGATATATATATATATATAAATAGAATTGAAATATATCGAATAACGAAGCTGTAGTTCGTGTTTTGAAACCGTGATTTCAAACGATTAGTGCGGGAGATCCGACCATCGGATTTTCCCGAAACCTCAACCGTTGGGTTCGCTTTGGAAATATCTTTCCAACGGCACCAACTTTGTAAAGATCCAACGGTTGGATTGTCTGGAATGTTTCATTCAAATCTGAAGAAAAACAGCGCCAGAATCGATTATATTTATATATATATATATATAAATATAATTAAATTAAATCAAATAACGACGCTGCAGTTCGTATTTTGAAATCGAAACTTCAAACGAGTGTGCCGGGATATCGGACCGTCGGATTTTCCCAAAACTGGAACCGTTGGGTTAGTTTTGAAAAGATCTTTCTAATGATGTAAATTTTGTGAAGCTCCAACGGTTAGATTTTCAGATATGTGTAAATCAAATCTGAAGAAAAATAGCGCCACGGCCGCGTTATGGCCCGAAGCGTCGTTTAATAAATTGGCTATTTTAAAATAAATAAAAATAGCGGTAAATCGTTATAAAATAGTGTAAACGATTTGGATGTGAAATTTAGAAACTAACTAAAGGTTGGCTAAGTCGAATGGTTTCCTGGGTTTTGATCTGATGTTGGTTTCGGCCTTCGGGGTTAATATTTGGGAAATCGTTCTCTTACTGATTTACGGTTAGTGACTAATGAATTGAAATGATGCGTATGTAGTGTTTGTTTAGCACTTGTTTATTATATACGCGAGTTGCTCAGAAAGACCGGGTTTATCCCATTCTGAATAACTGAATCGACGATAAGAAATCGTAGATGAAGACGGTGGTTGAAGACCGGAAATCTTCACCTCGTTTGGATGGTAACTGATGTCCTGATTGGGAGGCATCCCGAAATATGGATAATGAGTGGTGATCGTCAAGGCGTATGTGGAGATCGATGGGTTTGTGAGGTATATAGTGCCTCCGGTTTCGTTCAGACCCAGAACGGACTTGTAAATGGACTGTGTGTCTGACATTGGATTTTATTCTGTGTTGATTGATCTCTATTAAATATACATCTGTTTGGCGGCGGAGAATTTATTCTTTTGCTTAACGCCCTTCTCTGAGACGCACGAGCTCATAGGTTGTATATCGATGGACACCAGTCACATGGAATGAATTGCTAGTGTGGCATGCCTAAGTGACAAATGATCAAGGCTTCTATTGAAAAGCAAAGTCTTGTGGTGATGATCAAAGCACCGCCTGTGTGGCGTAGTTTTGTGTATAACGTGAATTCGCGAACCTCACACCACGGTATGAACCAGAAACGGGAGAAGGACATCAGGGAGGGCATGCGTTTCCTTCTAGTTAGAGGTGGTGTCGGTGCTTAAACTGGCTGACATTTATATTATTTTCACCCATGTGGTTGTTGCTGTTGTGAGGCGCCTCGGTTATATCGGTCGACCGAGACTGATGGAGTCATTCGTTGGCTCATTTATGCCCCCAAAGGGCGGGGAAACGTAGTGTTCAGGCATAATAATCCACATCGGTGGACCGGCCCAGATGATCCAAGGCTTGCCTGCGCGCTTGCCTGAGACTCGGGCTAAACAGTCTCGAATTCGGTAAGGACTATCTTTTGCCTTGGTTCTTGATGGAAATCCAATTTCCAAATACGTGACTGTGCAGTTTTGATTGTATACCTATATATGGCGACATAGTGGTATGGGGCATTAATGCCGTCTATGATTGACAGTTATGATTTGAAATTGTTTTTGAAACATATAAACACTAGTAATAATATCAAATGCTTTTGTTTTATACGTATCAAGCATATTTTGGCCATTATAAGGTAAAACTCTATCCTGCGGTTTGCGTTGCATTGTGTGATGGGAACTGAGTCTTATAATGGCTTCATTTTTATAAAAAGCATTGCGATGTTTTACAAGAATTATTTGTTTTAAAGCACTGGCAATCCAATGGAGTAAACTCGTTCCGCGAAAGTGGCGTGGTCCTGTGATTAGCCATATTGTAAATGTGTTAAGTAGATTTCTCATACCAGTCCCATGACTGACTCGTAGTTTGTTTCACTTGCAAACTTGGGTGCCCCTTTTTCTACACGGGCAGCCTTGTATTCAGGTTATTAGAAGGCTTTTTCTGGATAGCTGGAGCTGAAGATGGATTCTACCATTTATCTCTTTTTATGTTGTTCAGCTCCTATTGTACATATTATGTTTGTTTTCTACTTTAGACATTTATGTATATCTGAACTGTATTTGTACTAAGTATGATCCTGTATACTGTGTAATTCTGATGATTATTGTTTATCCAGTGATTATTTGTTCATTATCTGGTGTATTTATTTATTTCTGTTCTGCTATTATCTGTTTATGTGTTATATTCCAAAGATTACCCTTAACACTGTCAGTACGGGTTTTGGGGACGTCATAGGAAGAAGCACGTATTGGTTGAGAGGGGAGGGGAGGCTGGCGGCGGGGAGCAGCGGACGGTGTCGGAGTGCGGCGGAATGCGATGGACAGCGGGGGTGGGTGAGGGCAGTCGTCGGTCGGTAGGGTTTCTTTTTTTTTCTAAAATTTGGGTGCGTGGAAGAGAATGGGGAAATTCCTGTAGGCTCGCGAGTTATGTTATATTTGGCGACGGCTGGTGAGGGCCGCTTTTTTAGCTGTCGTTGTAGTTCGTAACCAACTAGACCGACTCTTATAGTGAAAAGTACATCATTCAATGGTAATTAAACAAAGAATATTGCCGTTTACCAAAACATAACTTGTATCAGATCAAAAAATGACAAGTTACTTGCTCGAAAAAAAATGATAAGTTAAAATGCTGAAAAGCACCTAAGGCCATTCCTGCCAGATTTCAATGAAATCACTGAAATCCAAATAGATCTTATTAAATCAAGTACCAAATATTTTGAATTTTTTTCAAGTACAAATCTATTACTTAAACATAAAAGCACAATCTCAACAATGCAGATGTGGCGACGGCTTTGGCTTCTCATTTCAAAATGAAGAGCTTTCCTTTACTCCTATCGTTAATTTTTTCCTATCCCAATGCAACTCTCCCACTTTCCATTTATAGTTATTCCTCTCTCATCTCTCTCGTTCTCATTCTTAACCTTTCTCTCCCCTCTGTCGAGCCGCTCCCTTCTCATCTCACCCACTCCCTACACGCTTTTTTTCTTCTGAAATAAAAATTAAAAACCCAAAACCAACTTCTTAAACAACATCTAATTTCTGTTCTTAACAGATTTAATCCCTCTTCACCGTCTTCTAATTTCAAATCCTCGATGATTTAATGAACTTAACTTCTGATTAACCATGGATTTTGATCCTAAGCCACTGCAAGTGATTTGTCGGATCCGAAGATTTTACTTCCTGCTAAAGGTATTACAATTTTTTTTCCTTCAGCGATTTGTTAATCATTTATCATTTTGTACGATTTTTTCTAATTTGAATGTTTTGATCTTCCATCCTAAACCTAACACTGTGCAAAATTAAGATTCCCTAACCCACTAATTATAATTTTTATGAATGAAACCCTAAATTTATCTTCGCTATTAGAAGTATTTCTGTCCATGACTAGGACGCTGACGATGCTGAGTTACTGTAACCCTGACTTGGCTACTGCTATCTTGTATTATTTCTTTGATATCGGGTTTACAGTTTGTACACTGGTTTTATCTAAATAGGATGATATAGAGCATTCAATGACACCCCAAAAATTTAGTGCCCCAATAGCCGCCTTGAATTCCACCTTTCATTTATTATAGTTAACTTGGTAGGAGGTGAAAAAATGAGTGGAAGAAGAGAAAGAGAGAATGTGTGGTAAAAAAAGAGGGAGACCAAAGGGGTGCCCCACTGTTTGAGGTGCCATTGAACCTGCCTCTATATATATATATATATATATATATATATATATATATATATATATATATGTGCGCTCACACACACCCCTCTATGATTTGTTGGTATTAAATATCCATATCGAGCTGGACATTGAAAATCAAAAGCACACAAATTGTTATTTATATTCTTTATTTGAACTTCTACTCTTACTGTAGATTTCTAAATTTGGTTACATGCCATTTCCATCATTATGTTGAACAATATAAATATTTGATCTTAATAATATTTTAAATTTGGTTACATGCTATTGATTTGGCAGTTAGCTACCAAATCGCTGGTAATCCCTCCTCTCCAATCTCTGGTTTGACCATCAAAACTATTAACTTTCTAGTTGTTCTCTGTACTGTAGATTAATTAACTTTTTTAACCATCACTACTTTTGCAAGATTAAATGGGATTGCATTTGTTTTAATTTATATTTGTTCCCTTACAATTTCAGCATGAATTACTGGTAATTCAATGTTTTGTCAACGTACAAGTAAGAAATAAATTTCAGATCTCTTCTATTGCATTTTATAGAGGTATGCTTTTTTACATTTTATCTTTACTTTACCCAATCAGGACGTCAAGAAAAATGATTATACTTGATTTTATATTCTAAAATTATAGTTTTTTCCTTCATGATTTAACTTCATACTATCAGTTTATAAAATCGAACGGTCTAGAATTGCTTAATTTTTCAAACATTATCATGGATGATTTAACTAGTTATGCTGATTTTGCAACTATTCATTACTTGTGTTCTTCGCAAAACATATTATTCTATTTTCCAAAAAAAGAAGAATGTATATTCAACCATACTTTTATACTTTTCTGCCTATGGTAGTTTATAAATTAAAAATTGCAACTACATTGTAATTTCCTCATTTTGAATCATAACTTTTTTCGTTCTTCTACTGCAAGTTGAGTCGTACTCGCTTGAATGTGTTAGGACGAATTTACAAATATAAGAATACAGCAGAGCAAACATTAGCTGCAGAACAAAAACTTCATGACAATGGTAATTATTGTAGCTTAAAGTTTAATGAGTGTTATAAAATGCAACATATTTTGTTTTGCTTGTATTCTATATAACCTTTCTAGCACTAATCTTAATTTATGTTGTTGACTACGGCTACCAACTAATTTCCAGTGTGAATGTAAATTGATATCTCTACTTTTTTTCCATTTATCACGAAAATTCAACAGTCCCCGTTGAATTAAGAACATTCACTGAAGGTTTCTAATACAGCTACTAAACACTGGTTTATCTTCTGGTAGTTGCTATCTAAACTGTAATTTTTAGTCCTATATTCATTTCATTTTCATGGCAAAATTACGGAATTTCCTTCCTTGACTCATGATTTCGATACATACTTTTCTCCATAAAATTATGGAGTATTTAATTGTCTGATTCCTCAAACGCTTTCTATAACAACCCAGAAAATAATAACCAATTTAAAATTTTTATTTTGGCAATCTTAATGAATTTTGAATATTTAAAATGATTTATTTTAAATTATAATGACCAGAAATTTATTTCGAATAGAATCAGAATGTATAAATTCATTTAAATCGAAGTTAGAATATGAATATTTATTTTAATTATAAAAGGAATTGGAAATGGTGCGGTAGTTTGGAAATTTGATTTCAAATTTCAAATGAAAGTTAAGGATTCAAAATAAATCGGATTTCAGTAAAACCAGAAATATTTGAATCTGTTTGAAAATATCTTTCCAACAAATGTGAAAAATCCAGATTTCATAACGGGAATAAAAAAATTAAGTCTAGTTGAAAATTCAAAATAGTCGCTATGGAATTTATATAATATATAGCCCTTAAAAATAGCGACTTTGCAAACGACCTCCATTTTTGACGAAACCACTTTTGTTGGATTTGGAATGTCAAATTATTGTTAGATTCCAATTTTCATAATTTTTGGAATCAATGTGTAAGCGTGGCGGATTTAAACGTGTTTGGTAATTTCAATTTGAATTGAATCGACCAGAAAATGACCATTTTTCAAACGGTCTCCAAATTCAACGAAATTAGTTTTGTTAGGACCGTATTATTAAAACATAGCTAGAATTATTTTTCTGTAATTTTCGGAGTCAGTATGTGGCCCCGGTAAATTAAAATGTGCATTTGAATTTAAAATATATTAATTTATATTTTAAATTTAACAGAAACTGATCAGAATGTTAGAATTGGCTTACGATACATATACCATTATATCCGGAATGGGGGTATTTGTTTAGGGGCGACAGTCACTGGGTTTTATTTGGAGTTCGAATGGAAAATTAACTTTTAAAAATTAAAATTATATATATATATAATTATATATTGGGTCAAAGGGGCCAAACACTACTCATTTACAAACCCGTGGTCAATGGGGTTAAAAATCGCGCCTCCCTCATATTGAAACCGACGATCTGGAAGTTCTGGGCTTTCTCCTCTGATTTCTCGAGATTCGTTCTACCATTCCAGAAGCTTCCAAAGATAAAACCCCTCCTCTTATAACACCCCGCATTTTTATGGAATTAAAAATGTGGAAATATGTATATATACATAGATATATATAAGAGAAAAATTAAATATTACAACAAAACATTAAAAAAGAGGAATGAGAAAAGAATAATGTTTAGCATTGTTCTAAGGTTTGTAAACAAAAGACTTAGTGGCACATTTGGTTAGAGCATGTGACTTGTATACAAGAGGTTCTGAGTTCAATCCCAGCCAGCGCCATATTTTTTGTTTTAGGGGAATAGCTAAAAAGTGGTTTAGTGTGAACGTAGTTCAATAAAAAAAGCGGTTTAGTGTGAAAAGGGTTTATATATATATATATGACATGTGGGTGTCAACACCCCTACTGTTGCGCATCATGTTGCACACATGTCGCATTTTTATTTGTTGATGACGATTTTTGGAGTTTTAGGGCTTATATGGCTTTATCTGATTGGTCTGGTAACATTCTTTTCATTCTGGATGGCTTAGATGAATCCTAGTCAGATCTAAGGGTTCTAATTAATCCTACACATCTATATAAGCACACAAAAACCTAAACCCTAATTTAAACTAAATTCATTCATAAGCCGCCATGCTGCTGCATCCTAAACTAACCTAGCCTCCACCATAACTAATCAAATTCAAGATGAAAGATAAAGATCAAAGCCTAAGAATTGTAAAAAGGAGAACGATTCTACAAACGCCCAATTCTCTTCTTAGTGAGTACAGTTGCTTTCACAAGATAATTAATTAAAATAATTATGATAAGTTGTGATCTGGACTGTGTGAATATGCATGTTGAATCATATGCTATTAGCCAGTTCTGTTATCATCTATTTTGTTAATATATGCCAGTTTGTTATCATTTGTAATTAGATTCATTTTATGATGTTAATTCCTATGTCTAATTACATATGTTTGGTTAGATTCATTCTATGCAAGTTATGTTTTACGCAAGTTTATATGCAAGTTATGATCTATGCAAGTCCATATGCAAGTTTATATGCAAGTTATGTTTTATGCAAGTTTATATGCAAGTTATGATCTATGCAAGTTATGATCTATGCAAGTTATGCATGATTATAAGCAAGTTATGTTTTATGCAAGTTTATATGCAAGTTATGATTTATGCATGTTATGATCTATGCAAGTTATGTTCATCTATGCAAGTTATGCAAGTTTGTATGCAAGTTATGTTCATCTATGCAAGTTATGCAAGTTTATATTCATATGTTTAGATCCGTACCAGTTCATATGTTTAGATCTATGTAAGTTTATGTTTATAAGTTTAGATCTACGCTAGTTCACATTCCATATGTTGATTGGATCTATCTTATATGCTAGTTCACGTTTATATGCTTAACTACATTTATGCTGTTCTATGCCAAGTTTATGTTACCCATACTTAATCAGATCTATATTGTTTTATGTCAGTTATGATGTCATGTGTTTCTTCCCTTTTTCCTTTTTATGAGATGGGCTAATTGCGAGCCTAACGTATTGCATGAATTATATGTACGAACGATGTGGGAACGTTGGGTAAAAGTTGAATATTATGTAATTGGCAAAAATTGGGTTGTAATCATATAATTAATTTTGGACATAACAAGTATATATGACATAACTTGAATTGACTACACTTATGGATAATTGGCATACAAAAATCTAGACTTGGACATGTATGGTAAATATGTAAATTGGCTAAAAGATGAACATGCCTAACCCGAGGTTAGATTGAGTTGCGGTGTAAGACTACCCGGAATCGCCCGGCACATCCAGCAACCGCAACAACCGGTCTAATGTGAGAAGTTAGCGCATCAAGCACAAAACCTGAGGTTAGAATGACTTTGCGGTAGAAGTCTGCCCGGAACCGCCCAGCACATCAAGCAACCGCAAACAACAATTCTAATGTAAGAGGTTGGCGCATTAATAAATCAATTAATTCCAATGAACAGAAATGCTAAGAATGGCAAGGTTAAGTAACATATGAATAGGCAACACTTAACCAAATACAACATGTTAATTAAACAAATGAGTAGGGTTAGGTTAAATTGAGAACACTTAACCATTATAACATGTTGATTTGGAAACCCTAGTAACGGGGACCCATTTCAGCAGTAACCCACATAGATGTATCATTGTATCCTGAACTAGACAGGGTAGGGCACGATTACTGGGCTGATTATAAGCGGTCAAAATAGCGGCGGGTGGTGTGTCAGTGTAGGTTCCGACGGAGTACGGGCATGCACGTTCTCCGGAGTGGAAAAATCAGGCATTGGGCATCAGTAGTTATACGCTATGCATCTTGAATTGTGTCAGGTTGCCATCGTAGGGATTGATACATGCCATGGTGGGACCAGCATAGGTATCTACAAACAAGCGGGGTCGAATGACACAAGTAATAAGTACATGCAAGTTAGGGAGCCGATCGATTAGGGGTAGTGTGGGGACATCTAGTATCTATTATGGGCAAGTAGGCTGTCGAGGATTGTATGGGGTGGATGCCTCTTACTTGATGTTACGCATGTGGGCCACCAATTGCGGGGTTGGGATCAACTCTCAGTATGGAACTAGTAATGGTGCGGTATAACTAGTAATGGTGCGATGTAACTAGTAATGGTATGGTGTAACTAGCATTGGTGCAGTGTAGGAATTATCTTATAGTGATTAGAAACACAACCAATGGTTATCTTATCCATCTTTCCTACCTTGTCATGCATTCTTATGTTACATTCATTTCTTACTTTTCATTTTATAATCTTATCCTATTACTTTAATGATTATTTCGTTAAAGTTACTGGACTCGCCGGACTTTATGTCTGACCTCGTTTGTTTCGCCTCTTTTCTTTCCATTCCCCCCCCTCAGGTTCTCAAGGTGGGCCTAGTGGAGCTTGATTTGGATCTCTACCTCTCTCTTTTAGAAGTGCCTGGATTGCTGAAAGTAAAGTTCAGTTTTATCTCCTTTTCATAATGGCTTTAATATATTGGATTAAGGTTTTAAAAAAATGTACTTTGATAGCTTTTGTACAAGACTAATATGATGTACTTAGTTTTGGTGTTTGAAGATGTAACCAAACTTATTTTCTGTTTTCGCTGCAAGAAAGTTATAAATTTTTCAAGTACTACTTTAAGTATCTGTCTTGTGATATTCTGTTCTATACTCTTATAACACTCCACAAAACTTAATGCATTCCCTTTGTTAGCCTACTTTGTGAACTAGGCTACACAAAGATTAAAACAACAAATATTGAAGATACTCACTCAATAAAGTCGGTTCGGATCGGAGGACCACTAGCCAAGGCAAAGTGATCCAAAGCAGAGGAAGACAGTGCACAAGCCGGACCGGATCGGAAAGAACAAGGCTGATCCAAACCCCACATCATTCCGCTCTGACCCGAATCCAGAATCAAAATACTCACTACCACGTTCCCTTAATACTCGGAATGGTTATGCCCACGATCTACCCACATTTGCCACTAACCTGGTGTGTTGTCACCTCCACAATCCAACTGAACCCGATAGCAACGGGATTGGTGCCACGTGGATCCGAACTGATCCCTCTCCAGGAACATTTTCCACCTACAAATACACAAGAGGCATTTGGAAGGATCTTTTGGTACTTTCAGGATTGAAACTCCTTTGCAACCCAAATTTTATCAACTTATTCAGCCTACAATCATCTTTCAAATCATATTGTGAAGGAAATTGAGTGAATCAATGTATGAAATGAGTGAGAATTGAGTGAAAATCATTATTGTACTCGCATTCAAGACATCAATCAAAAAAGAAGAAAAGTGGACGTAGGCTATTTAATGCCGAACCACTATAAATTTTGTGTTTTCTTCGTTTTTGTTTTCATTTCATTAGAATCTTTACTAGTTTGGGTGTTAGAGCCAATTTTGGATCTAACATTTTGGTGCTTTCATTGAGAGATCTTCGAATTCTCAGCTTTTTGGGATTATCATTCTACTATTTGGACCCTCAAGTTCAAAGAATATAATCCTCTGTTTCTGACATCTTTAAGTACTTGTTGACTAACTGTTGAAGAATCCAATATTATGGCCAAGACAAAAGGAAAAGAAGTGCAAGGCGCTAGGGGAAACGATGCTAGGGAAGATCAACAAGCCATCGTGCTAACGAGGTCACGTGCTCAAGACTCTGGAGCAGGCCGCTCCTGTCAAGAAGGTCCGAACCAGATGGAAGACCCCGATCCTAGCTAGTCCAATGAAGTTGAGGGCACTCATTCTCCCCAACCGAACCGCTCCGGCTAGGCCACTGCACTCTGATCCGATCTGAACCAGAATGAAGCTGGAACTTCTACTCAAGCTCCCACCAACGCTCCGATTCCAGCCACGATGACTAATGTACAATCTGATTCATCTGTACCTGTCACACAGGGAGATTTTTCACGCTTTCTTGACATGCTCCGGAGCACTAAGGAGGCATTGGAAGCCCAAAGGCGTGACAGCCTTCGCATGCAGGAAAACATGATCACTATGGGTAGAGAACTCCAAGAGCTCCGAAGGCAGAAGACTCCTTCCCCAACACGCCGCCTTGCTACAGATGATTCGTCTTCTTCAGACGAGGGACGCCCTCGTGAGAGAAGGCTGCTTGAACGACCTCAGAACCTCGATCAGTTAACATTTGGATCTTTAGGATCCCGAGAAGACGTCGCTCGTGTATTAGGGCCTGATGACCCAAGCCTGCAACAACCTATGTTGCTACCCATGCGTGGATCCCACGTCCTACCCAGGGATCCTAATATTACCAAACCTACGCAACAGTAGTTTCTTCAACCTCTAACCCCTGAGATCGACCGGGAGCGCAGAGAGTAGTGTAGAGCAACACCGCTAGAAATAGGAGGCTATCCCCAAATCAGGAACCCAGGGGTAATCTGAACATCAGACCTAGAGAACCTGTGCAGACATTAAAAAATACCGATGTATGGGCAATGGTGCGCCAGATTATGTCCGAGAGTCGACGGTATACTAATGAAGATTGGGGCATTGAGCGAAGTCATACCCCCTTCATAGATGATATATTGGACTTCTAGTTCCTTCGGCAATTCAACTTTCCTCAGATGGATCGATATTCAGGAAGAACGGACCCAGGGTAGCATCTGATGAGGTATGCATGATTCATGAATGCTGCAGCAGCTCCAGATGCTGTAAAATGCAAAGCCTTTCCAATTTATCTTGAAGACGTGGCGTTAATGTGGTTCACCCGACTCCCCCCTCGGTCGATATCAAATTTCACAGAATTGAGTAAGCGCTTCATGAATCAGTTTCGACTTCATGCTCGAAAGTCCAAGAGCGTCATAGAGTTGTCATGGATTAAACAGGCCCCAGGAGAATCTTTGAAGTCATATTTAGATCGCTTCAACCTGGCCGTCACCGAAGTTAGTGATCCTCATGAGCCCACTATCCTGATGGCCTTGATAGAAGGCGTAGACCCTGACACAAAATTCGGGGATTACTTGTCTGGGAAACTGCCTCCTACTAGAGAATTGTTCTATGAAAAAGCTAATATCTGCTTAAGGCGAGAAGAAGCTCATGCAAATAGGAAGAGAAAGTCTGAAGGGGCCTCGAGGGAAGGTATCCAGAGTAATGTTGCTATGAAACAATCTAGTGATAGTTCAGGGAAGGTTGAAGTAAACGTTGGCAACCAGAGTGGGAGTAATAGCAACAGAAATGGGAACGACAACAGAAGGAACAAAAATCGAGGGAATAGCTCTAGTAAAAGACCCAGATTCTAGACTTTTGAAAACTATACGCCGTTAAATGATACGTTGGAGAATATTTACTTGGATACATATAGCATATTGCAGTACAAAAAACCACCACCCAGAGACTCCACTGAGAAAGAGATCGCAACAGGGAAAGTTTTGTTTGTTCCATCGAACCCACGGTCATTCCACCAACGAATGCCGTCATTTGAGAGATATAGTCGGAAGATTGCCGCGAGAAGGGAAGTTAGACGAGTACAAGGTTGGCCCAAGGGGAAGGGGGCAAGGGGGACAAGCCCTGGACCAAAACCAGCCTACTTCAAAACCCACAGCCCAGCAGAAAGGTAAGGGGATCGTTATTAATACCATTATAGGCGGACCCCACCTAGTTTGTCTTAGTTTCAAAGCAATGGATCAGTACGTCAACGCCGCCAAGCATTTTGAGGTAGGAGAATGCAGTAGCCTCGAAGACATTACTCCAGTAAAACAACAAAAGATGATGTAAGACGACGTCGTATTCCGTAGTAGAGATGATTTCGGAGTTCATTCCCCAACTGACAATCCACTAGTAATTACCACGACAATTGGCCCTGCTTTAGTCCACAAAGTGTTAGTGGACAACGGGAGCTCGGTCAATATCCTCTTCAAGAAAGCTTTCGAACAAATCAGACTTGAAGCTAAAGATCTAAATCCATGCGTAGGATGGATACGTGGCTTCAACGGAGTGTCGACGGCTCCGATGGGCTATAGATCGCCAGAGAGTGTGGATCATGTCGTTTGTAGTTTTTGATGTGGAGTCGCCCTACAATGCCTTCCTAGGCCAACCGGCCCTTGCCGAGTTTAGGGCATGTATTGCACCTTGGTGCTTGCTGCTCAAATTCCCGACTAACTCAGAAATTGGGGTGATGAGGGGCGACCAAGCTACGGGACGGGCTTGTTACATGACGTAGTTGAAGATGCCAATGAAGGGGCTGAATATAGAAACTAAGGACGATTCTGCCCCTCCAAAGGAGAACTCAGCATAGCAATTAAGGGGTCCTGCCCTAAGAGAGTCGCCCTCATATGTGCTCGAGGATATAGATCCCAGAGAGGATAGAGAACCCGAGGATAGGAAGGCGACTCCCAACGAAATAACAGTAGATATACATATTGATGAGACAGATTCGACAAAAGTACAAAAGATGTGCTCGCAACTAGATCCAGTTCGAGCGAAAGAGTTGGCTAATTTTTTAAAGGCAAATCTGGATGTGTTTGCCTGGACTCACACTGACATGTGTGGGATTTCGCATGCCATCATGAGCCACTCTTTGTGTATTAATCCAAAGCACCCACCAGTCAAACAGAAGAGACGGATGTTAGGCCCAGAGCGGTCAACAGCTTTGAAAGAAGAGGTAGAGAAATTAAAAGATAATGGATTCATTAAGGATTCGAAATATCCCGACTGGATATCGAATCCTGTCCTGGTCAAAAAGTCAAACGGGAAATGGCATACATGTATCGACTTTTCTGATTTGAACAAGGCTTGCCCGAAGGATAGCTTTCCTCTCCCCAGAAGTGATCAGCTGGTAGATTCGACGGCCGGGCACGAGATTTTATCCTTTATGGACGCCTATTCTAGGTACAATCAAATTCCCATGCACATACTAGATCAAGAGCATATAAGCTTCATCACAGACTTGGGGTTATATTGTTATGTGGTAATGCCATTTGGGTTAAAGAATGCAGGAGCCACGTATCAGCGCCTGGTCAACCGCATGTTTTATAATCAAATCAGGAAAACCATGGAGGTTTACGTGGATGACATGCTTGTGAAGTCTAAACAATCTTCGGACCATACAAGGGACTTAGCTGAAATGTTTGATATTCTTCGAAGGTATGGGATGAAGTTAAACCCCCTAAAATTTTCGTTTGGGGTCGCTTCTGGAAAATTCCTTGGGTTTATTGTGAGTTCTCGAGGAATTGAGATAAATCCTAGCCAAATAGCAGCAATAAGGGATATTGAAGAACCACGAAAGATCAAAGACGTTCAAAGCTTGGCCGGAAAAGTTGCTGCATTGAGTAGGTTTATCTCCAAAGCTACAGATAGATGTGTACCTTTCTTCGATCTCATAAAACGAGGAAAGCAAAATTTTGAGTGGACCCCCGATTGTGTGGAGGTGTTCCAGAATCTATTAGACTTATTAGAAAAGCCTCCAATATTATCAAAACCTGTGGAACATGAGGATTTGTTTGTCTACTTAGCGGTATCATCTCACGCCGTCAGTACGGCATTAGTACGTGAAGAGGATAAAGTCCAGAAGCCTGTATATTACGTGAGCAAAAAGCTAGCTGCTGCGGAACGTAATTATCCAAAGATATAAAGTCTTGCTTATAGCCTCCTGGTTGCTTCCCGCAAACTTCGCCATTATTTTCAGGCTCACCCAATAGTTGTATGTACCAATCAACCTTTGAGACAAGTGTTGCAAAAACCCGAAGCATCGGGGCGGTTACTTAATGGAACATCAAGCTGAGTCAATTTGATTTGAATTTTCAGCCACGAAGATCAATAAGGGGGAAGGCATTGGCTAACTTTATAGATGAATTTACAATTCCCGAAGAGGAAACATTGGGTGACAAGGTAGTTACTTTGGACCAAGAGTTAGAGCTTAGTCCGTGGAAGCTATATACGGACGGAGCCAAAAATGATCGAAAGTCCGGCGCCGGAGTTATTTTAATAACTTCTGAAGGACGATATATTTACTATGCATTACGATTAGAGTTTGCTGCTACTAACAACGATTCCGAGTATGAAGCCCTGATTGCCGGGCTGAAACTCGCCAAAGATTTGGGAGTGAAGACATTAGATATATATTGCGATTCCAAGATAGTTGTATGCCAGGTTCGGGAAGAATTTACCGCTAAAGGACCTCGACTTGTTACTTATCTCAAAAAGGTAAAGGAGTTGTTGGGAAGTTTGGAGCATTACAACATAACGCACATTCCAAGAATGGAAAACCAGAAAGCGGATCGACTGGCGAAGCTGGCAAGTTCTGATAATCCTAAAGAAACTGAAAAGGTTCCGATAAAGGTTTTGGAATCACCGAGTTTCGACCTAATGGAAGCGGAACTAGTCTTGGAATCGACCCAGAGAGAGAATCCTGGATGACATCGATCAAGAATTTTCTCAAGAATGGAACCCTCCCATTGAAAAAGAGCGAAAGACGAGCTGTAAGACGCAAGGCTGCAAGATACGTTTTACAGGACGACGTCCTTTATCGCCAAGGGTTTTCAATGCCCCTATTACGGTGAATCGGACACGACGACATTAAACGTGTACTACAAGTAGTACATGAAGGTGAGTGTGGAGACCACACTAGGGGCCAAACCTTAGCAAAGAAAGTATTACGGTATGATTATTTCTGGCCTACCGTGAATAAAGACGCGGTTGATTATTCACGACGCTGCGACAGATGTCAAAGATTTGCCAAAGTTCCCAGAGCGCCTCCGACTCAGCTCAAGTCAATGGTAAGCCAATGGTCGTTTGCCATGTGGGGAATTGACATTATTAGAGTGTTACCTATTGCTAGAGGTGGAGCTAAGTACGCAATCATCGTCGTGGACTATTTCACAAAATGGGTGGAAGTTGAACCTTTAACAACCATCACGGCGAGAAAGGTAATCAGTTTTGTGGTCAGAAACATTATTTGTCGATTTGGGATACCGAAGACCATCATAACCAATAATGGGACACGGTTTGACAACATCGAATTTAGGAACTTCTGCCAGAAGTACAAGATTGATAAACGATACACTGCAGTAGCTCACCTGCAGTCAAATGGCCAAGCCGAAGCCATAAACAAGGTCATTAAATCTATTCTGAAGAAGCGATTGGAGCGGGCCAAAGCCAAATGGGTAGACGAGTTGCCACTAGCTTTAAGACGGCTACCGGCCATACTCCCTATTCACTTTCCTTTGGGTCAGAAGCAGTGGTTCCGGTAGAATTGGAAGTCCCTTCTCATTGAGTAACTTATTATGACCCAATGACAAATAGGATACTCCTCCTAGATTCTCTTGATATGATTGAAGAAAAAAGAGACGAAGCAGACTTACGTGCCTCGAGACATTGACATCAAGTAGCATGTTATTATGTCCGGAAAGTTCGCTTCAAAACCTTTGAACCAGCAGATCTAGTACTGAAATGAGTCTTCCCACCTTCGACCCAATTGGGTCCAAAATGGGAAGGGCCATACACCATCCAATGGAAGCTTGATACAGGAGCATTCAAGCTAACGACCGTGGACGGTGAAGAGATTCACAGAGCTTGGAATGCTCAGCACTTACGACGATATCTGAGCTAAATATGAAATGTCTTCCTTTTTGTTTTTAAAAGCTGTGTAAAAAGGCATGACTTTCCTTAAAAAGTTTGTTTAGATGAACAAAGGATTATGAAGTGGATGTAGGTTACGACTTAGTTGAACCACTATAAAAATATCGCGTGTCATTTATTTTCCTGCATTATCTACATATTTGACAATCATTCTATCATGACCATGAAATACGAAACATTAAATTAAATCTGGAAAATTGGAGATAACCTATGTGTAGGAGCGAAAAAATGACCGTTTGCATGATATAATGCAAAAGAATGGGAAGATGTTATTCTTAACTCTAACTCTCATGAATCGAGAGAGAGTATAAAGGACAGGAAGACGACGTCCCTTGGGGCATGAAGGTGCACCCGGATGAGAGACCGCCTCAACAATACTCTAACCTGGTTATGGGACAGGAGAGTATAAAGATGATAGAAAGAATAGGCATCAATGACGAAAGGAAAATGGCCCCGTCGGAGAATCGGGGGCAATTGGATTTTGAATTTAATCAATCTTGAATAATTCTTGCTTAGTTATCCAAGATTGATTGGGGCATATATGTGTACACATATTCCCCTCAACAATGACTTTATTATATAACTGTAATATGACATGCTGTCTATTCGCATTTTTACTTAAGTACTAAACTAACAACTATTAGACATTGCAGGTAATAAACTATTTTTATTTACAAACATGTGAGTTTATACGGGGAAATCAAGCAAAAGATGCGAGGGCCGCATTCGCTGCAATAATTGCGGACCAATTGAATATCAAAATAAAACAAAGCACATCATCACTTGGGCTTTGGAGCAGACTTGGATTTTTTGGCAGCCTGATGAGCATTTCTAGCCTCTTTTTCAGCATCAGTCATAATGCGCTTTGGCCTTTTCTTCTCTGTAGTTGAAGTGCTAGAATCGGTTGATTTCTTCCCAGGAGTCGGAACACTGGAATCAAGAGAAGATTTTTTAGCAAGCTCTTCTTTAATAGACCTAGTTGAAACCTTAATAACTAACCTTGATCCAGGATCCACCACTGCAAGGGGCTTAAGGCTTTCGGGGTTCAAGTCTTCAACTTTTAGCTGCATACGTTTGTCTTGTTCGGGTTTCATTTCAGCCAAAGTGATGTCATCGACACTTTTTGAATCCCCAATTATAGCCACATTAGGATCTTCTTCATGCCCCTTATTATCACCATCATCTTTTAAGGCAACTATCATCTCGTCATCATGAGAAGTATCGGCCTTAGACAGTTCAGTGCCTCCTCCAGATTCGGCAGTGGTAGGATTATCCTGTCCTCCCTGAGCCTTTTTCATGGATTCCTCTCTAATAGAGGATCCTTGAGGCTCATCGATCTTCTCGGCAGGTCCAGCACATACAGAATGAGAAGCAAAAGGTATCAACTCAGGAGAAAATAAAGGATCCTCCAATGATTGCCCAATTATGTGATGAAAGGTGGAGACGGCCTTGACAAATTGAGGTGAAAAGGTAGAAATACCTTCCGATGGTTTCTCAATTGGGGCGACTACCGTCTCTGACGCTGATTTGGGTATAGGAGATAAAAGAGATGCCTTAGGAATTTCCGGGTTCTCCGGATCATATCCCTCGACTTCAGTAGTTTCAGCGGTAGCGGAAGAAGAACAAGCCTCAGGGATATTCTTTTCTTTGGCCAGGCGCTTCTCCTCCTCCATAGCAGTGGCAATGAGGCGACGCCCCTCGGCCAGGGGTGCCGGTTCATCATCTTTCAGATACTTCTCCATAAGTTTATCTTCATCAACGAAGTCCACCTTAAGTTCCTTTTTCTCCCATTCAATAAGTTGACTCCATACGTGAACTAAGGTAGTTGGATAATCTTCAATCCAAGAGATGTTTCGACGACGAATTATGTGCGCAAAGAATTCAATCAGTAATTCGCCAAAACCTTGCACTTCTTCCTAAGCCTCTGATAGCTGTCTACGGGTCTCTTCAGCAGACTTAATGACGTTCTCCACATTCCCCTCAGCTAGGGCAGCCCTATTCTCGGCTTCCATTAACTTGGACTCCAAGTTAGCGTTTCGTTTCTCCAGTTCAGCATTTTTTCTCGCTAACTCGGCTTTTTCTTGCTCAAGAGTATTATAAGCCAGTTGCATTTTGACACTGTCCGACTTAGCGTCTTCCGCTTGTTTCTTCAACTCCAAACGCTCTTGACTATGAGATTCCAGCAAGTCATGATAACGCTTCTGTAACTCCTCAAATTGTTGTTTGAAGTTGTTGGCGTCTCGTTGAGCGATGACGAGTTGAGCCTGTGTGTCTTCTAGGTCCTCCAAAATTTTCAAGGCCTTCTCATCGGAATCCGCAGCCTTTTTCATCGAATCAACGTCTGTAATTAAGTCCGAATAATTCTGGAGAGATTGCGTGAATATTTGAACATCTCCGAGTATTGCTTCTCAACTGCGTCAATCTTTGATTTAGCCTCATCTTCCCACTTTGAGGAAATAGGCTCAAGTGCAGGTAAAAAAGTCAGATTCTCAAAGTAATGATCTGGGAACTGCTTCTCCAGATATGCCATCTTAACTTTGGAATTAGCATGCAGTGGTGGAGGTTTGTAGTATGTTAGTTCAATGTGTTTTCGCTTAGTTGGGACGATGGCTGTATCACCATTTTCAGATCGCTTCTCAGAAACTTTGTGTTTGTCTCGTGAATCGGTATGTTTCGGTGGACTTTTTTCCCGACTGTGTTTGTCTTGAGGAGAAGTTCGGTCTTTAGGCTGCGACGTGTCTTCTCCTCGACGACTCTGGTAGCTCTTATATCTGTCTGGATCCGACCGGACGGGGGAACGAGAGCGCGAGGTGTGTGGTCGATAAGAATCATGAGGCCTTCTGTCATATCTGCCCCGGCTCTCACGGTGATCATGCTCGATATCGGAAGGAGGCCTAGACATGCTACGGCGCATTTTTCTGACATCGTAGAAAGGGCGAGACATTGTACCTGCACAACAATGTAAGTGGAATTCAGAATCAGTGTTCACCTAAGAAGTGAGTGCTGTGATGTGTGGTGCTAATGTGTTGAGTGCATCCTAAGTGGTGTTCCCCCCAACAAACCCGAGTCCGAAGCCAGAATAGCGCGAGCGGGCTCTTTGGCCTTCACCGGAGTAGTCTCCTCTGAAGAAGTGAAAGTTAAAGGATTTGTGCCAAAGTCGTCTGAAGTATAGATGGTTTCAGGCAGGGGGAGATCTCCTAAACCCTTAAATGTGGAATCGTCGGTAGTAGGAGCATTTCCTTGGGAAGCATCTGTCGACAGCTCTATTGGGGATGTTGACTTCTCGGGAGAAATAGCATCGTCAAGGACGGTATATCCTTCTCTATGTTTTTCAGCTATGTTGGCTAACTCATCGTCCTGAGTTGAGGATGGAGAAGGCGAAGTTCGAAGAGGTATTGTCGGACCTTTCGAGCCCTCGCCCGTCTCAGGAATAATGTCTACCGGGGGTATGTATACATATGGACCCGTCCTATGACCTATACTACGGGTAATAGATAGTAACCCATGATGATGGAGATACTCATCCTTAAGAACTTCGTCAATGGTTAGGAACTTTGATCGCCATTGAGAAGCTGATGCAAACGATCAAAGTATAATTGATCTGATATTTGCTTTGGGTTATTAATTGCGAATAAAAAAGAAAGCAAGTTAATGTGTTGGCATGAGCATTTAAAATTGGGATCCAGAAAATCGGTGCTTTACTTGATTTGGTCCATCTCCCGGCGCACCCCGGCTGCTGCCTGATATAAAACCATTCGAGCTTAGAATCGCTAGCTTTGCTACTAAATTGAGCTGTAATGATTTTCCTTTTTGGGACTGATTCAAAATATGAGAAGGAAGGAGTCTCTGGAGTCCGATGCTTGAAATTATAAAAAAAGTGGATGTCATCAAAGGTAGGATTTATACCTAAAACCTATTTGTATGCTATATACAAGGTGTATAAATAAGCATAGGAGTTGGGATGTGATTGCATGGGGGAAATCTGCATCTGTCTCAGAAAATCGACAACAAAAGGCGGAAATGGCTGAATAGCCCCAACCATACACATCAATCGGGTAACTGCCATAAATCCTTCTAGAGGATTATAGGGGCGATTTGTTTTCGATGGCACCATGGTATCTCTTTTTAGTATTCCATGCTTCAGACATATTCGAACAAGTCTGTCGTCATCAATCGTCGATCCAACAGAATCTTTGGGTAACTCCAATATAATGGTAGACTCAAACTCATCAGGAGCACGATTATCTTCTATCCCTCCTTCCTCTTCATCACCAAGAGAAACTTCACTATCAGAAGGTATTTCACTATTGTGTGCTTCTACTTCATAATCTGGGCCCTTATCGTCCCATTCAGTGTCTGAAGGAGAGGATATGTCATCAAGAGTAAATTTCTCGGAAGTTTCCGCAACTTCTCTCTTCTCTGCTAACCTAGATGAACGTCTCTCTGCCATGATCGCTAAACTACTGAAGAAGCAATAATATAAGTTAGAGTAAGATAGCCCGTATCCCCCATGTACGTGTGTGCTATGTGTGCAAAGGATGCAAAGTAAACACATGAGAGCGTGATGCAAAGGTTCGATAAAGCAGTAATGTCCAGAATAGTCCTTGATGTTCGTTTATGGTCGTAAGGCACTATCCTAACTGTTCTTTAAGTTGAAGGTTATGTCAAACATTGATTTAGCCAATTGGACAAATTCTTTTGCATTAAGATGGACTGCTTCGGTTCAGTTCGGGTGTATGTGTTGGGATCGGATCGGGAGGCAAAGCCATGTTTTGGCCTGAAGCAAACATTCACACCCAGCAAGCAAAACCGGATCGGTTCGGAAGTAGGGATTCGGAGCGGTCCGGAGTGACTTGAGTATCCATGCCTCTCTTCCTTGTTTCTCACTCCGACCCGACCCGGTCAAGTGAGCTTTGTTTCCCCTCTTTGCTTTTTACTCCAACCCGATCTGGTCATATGAACCTCTCTCCCTTCTTTCCCTTCACTCTAACGTTTCTCCATTCGAACCGATCCCAGCTCCTCTCCTCCTCTTCTTCTTCTCCATCTTCCATCTCACTCAACCAACACCAAATCCAACTCCACGTCAAAAACCCCAATTAAGACCGAGCACTTATGTGCTCAAATATCCAACAATAGATCCTAATCCCATCTCCCAACGCCTCGAGGTGATGGCGGACCCACCAACAACGACAGCAAGGGAAGACGAGGCCACGGCGTCGAAGCCTAGCAAACACCATGCCCAAATTGTTCAAATTGACTGCAAATTATAACTGAAATCAGTTATTACGAAAATAATCAGAGTTTTAAACCTACCAGAGTGTTTAATTTGAAGATTAACGAGAGGATTTTGGGGTTTTTGAAAGTTAGGGTTTCGATGCAAAATCCGCTAGGCGAGAGCAATGAAAGAAGAAGGAAGAAAAAGATAGGCGATGGGTTTATATATATTTACATTGGCCCTTCGTATTCTCGGCATGTCATCCCACTCGGACCGGAGTACAAGCCCATGGACGTATGTTAACTTGTTGATCCAATATTAAACAAAGTGAAAAGGAAAGTCGATTCGGGTTGGAGTCTGAACCCGAAGGGAATTATATACGTTGACTTGGCATGCAAATTGAATTACATGAAGGAGAAATCTCTGAATTACATGAAATGAAGAAAATAATTCACATATTTCATGGTGTATATATATAAGCAGCAAGAGAACCGACTTTATGGAGCAACGCATCCCTACACGCAAATGGAAACGACTATTCAACAGTTCCAATTCAAAGACCAATAGGCAAATAATGTCAAAGCACGCTTCGTCTTCAACAGAAACGTCCTTTGAGGGGGGGAAATGTTAGCCTACTTTGTGAACTAGGCTACACAAAGATTAAAAGATCAAATATTGAAGATACTCACCCAATAAAGTTGGTTCGGATCGGAGGTCCACTAGCCAAGGCAAAGTGATCCAAAGCAGAGGAAGACAGTGCACAAGCCAGACCGGATCGGAAAGAATAAGTCTGATCCGAACCCCACATCATTCCACTCCGACCCGAATCCAGAATCAAAATACTCACTCCCACGTTACTTAATACTCGAAACGGTTATGCCCACGATCTACCCACATTTGCCACTAACTTGGTGTGTTGTCACCTCCACAACCCATCTGAACCCGATAGCAACGGGATTGGTGCCACGTGGATCCGAACTGATCCCTCTCCAAGAACATTTTCCACCTATAAATACATAATCAAGAGGCATTTGGAAGGATCTTTTGGCACTTTCAGGATTGAAACTCCTTTGCAACCCGAATTTTATCAACTTATTCATCCTACAATCATCTTTCAAATCATATTGTGAAGTAAATTGAGTGAATCAATGTATGAAATGAGTGAGAATTGAGTGAAAATCATTATTGTACTCACATTCAAGACATCAATCAAAAAAGAAGAAAAGTGGACGTAGGCTTTTTAACGCCGAACCACTATAAATTTTGTGTTTTCTTCGTTTTAGTTTTCATTTCATTAGAATCTTTACAAGTTTCGGTGTTAGAGCCAATTTTGGATCTAATACCCTTTATGAGTGACATTAATGGACGTGGGGTGTTACACGTGGTATCTGAGCTGAAGGTTACTAGAACAGATAAAGGATTTTGAAAAACATTTTCAAAAGCATTTTTATAAAGAAGTATTTTCAAAAACATGTTTTAAAGAAGGTTTTTTCAAGAGAAACGTTTATTATGAAAGACATAATCCCCAAGCGCCATATATCTTTCTTCCGATTCTCCATTTGAAATATCTTCCTTTTTTCTTTCTGAGTCTCCTCCTCCACGTTTAGATGCTTTTCCTAAGATATGTAAGGACTTTCGTGCGATGGGTGGAAAACCACTTCATGGGACTGAGACGTTTGTCGAGGCTAGAAATTGGCTCAAGGAAGTGGAGGACTTGTTTGGTATCTTTGAGATAGACGATGGAAAGGAGGTTCAACTAGCTGCTTGGTTAATGAAGGATAAAGCTCCATCTTGGCAGGAGGTTAAGAATGGTGAGCGTGCAGTGGAGGCATGGATATGACACAGGATAAGAAAGTAGAACCTAAGAAGGGTGGAAAGAATAATAAACTCCTGACAAGAGGAAGACAGGTGGTTGTTTCCAGTATGGTGAAGCAAGGACAAGGATAAAGGACAGGATCTTCTAGAGGGCAGGTTGTGTTCTCGTGGCTAGTATACCAGAAAGAGATGGGAAGTTTCTGTTGATGATTTGATTTCTTTTTCCTAGAACTCTTTTCGACTCTTGCGCTTTGCATTCATTTATATATGCCTTGTTAGTTGAAACACTGCACCAAAATACTAGTTTACTTATGGATCTCATTGTAGTCTCAAATCCTATTGGCGGTTCGGCTCATTTACCTATGCTTTATGGGGATTTGAGAGTGTCTATCTTGGGCGTTGGGTTTGAATGCAATGCCTACGTTCTTGGTTTCATGGGCTATGGCTTGATTCTAGGGATGGATTGGCTAACCAGGTATGGTGCCATCCTAGACTGTGAAAAGAGGGTAGTTAGACTGTTGACTCTTTGGGGAAATACCCTTGATATTTCTTGTGACCCTAGAGGTTCGGTGATGCTTAGCTACCTAGAATCACTTAATGCATCCATCGCTAATTTGAAATCTGTTCATGTGCTCCGATGACGCCTTTGATGAGGTTCGGGGTTTACCTCGAGGCGCGAGATAGACTTTCGTATATAATTAGTAGATAATGCAAAACCAGTTGCATTGCCAGTGCACTACATCGCTCCGAGAGAGAGGAGGGAAATCGTTAAGCAAGTAGGGGAGCTACTTCAGAAAGGGTTCATAAGAAGAGGTATTTCGGAATGGGATGCTCCAGTTGTTTTTTCTACAAAGGCGGACGGTTCACTTAGATTATGTGTGTACTATAGGGAGCTAAATAAACTCACAGAGAAAAATAGACACCCATTACCGAGGATAGATGATTTGTTCGATCAGTTGGTTGGCGCTTCAGTTTTCTCGCGGTTGGACTTAGCTACAGGATTTCATCAGCTGAGGAGAGTATAGATAAGACTGCTTTTAGGACTCCCGACGGTTTCTTCGAGTGGCTCCTCATGCCTTTTGGTTTGACGAATGCACCCGCATATTTCGTAGACTTGATGAGTAGGGTGTTTAGGGAAGTTTCTAAACAAGTTCGTAGTAGTCTTTGTCGATGACATTTTGATATTCTGTAGAAGCGAGGAAGAACATGCCCTGCATCTTAGGGAAGTCTTGGATACCCTTCGAGCACATCAACTCAAGGCTAAGTTCTCCAAATGTCATTTTTGGAGGAAGGAAGTGAGGTTCTTAGGACACGTGGTCTCTAAGGAAGGGATAACAGTGGATCCCGCGAAGGTGGTGGCAATCTAAGATTGGAAGGTTCCTAGAAACCCAATGGAAGTTAGAAGTTTTCTAGGGTTGGCGGGCTATTATAGGAAGTTCATTAAAGACTTTACGTTTCACGAGACGAGAGCTTGAGAAAGACAATTCTTGAAGACGGCACAGGGCCAGCAAAAGTCATATGATGATAACAGAAGGACCGATCTTGAGTTCGATGTTGGGGACATGGTTTTTATTATCATCATTGAGGAATGTAGTTCGTTTTGGATCTGTAGGGAAGTTGGCACCGAGGTTCATAGGGCCATTCCCCATTACAGAGAGGATTGGACATATGGCGTATAGAGTGAAGTTGCCGGAGAAGCTTAGTGGTGTTCATGACGTATTTCACGCATCGCATTTGCGGAAGTGTTTATATGATACCACGGAAGTAGTGGAGCTGAGCATGCTTAGGGAAGTGTAAATGGAGCGATATGCCACGATTAGACGAGCTCCTACATGCATCCTTGAATCGGCGGTCAAGAAGTTATGCAACGGAGAGGCCAAGTTGGTTGAAGTCCAATGGGGAGATGATCAAGGAGACGCGACTTGGGAAATGGAAGACAAGATACGTGCGTTATACCCTTTCCTTTTTGAGGGTATGATCTTAACTTCTCCTTTTTCTACCACTTTGTTTCTACTTGTTCTATCGTTTAGTATATCCTCTTGGTTACATCTTCGATCTTTAGGAAGGAAAATCCTATGGTTGTAAACATGTGTTTGAGACATGTTATGTTTGGTGGATGCAAGTGGATGCAGGTGTTTGCTAGTGGTTGCTCGTGTATGCATTTACACACACATTAGGCACTAGATCGGCTCAATCACTTTCATATTGCATAAGAATGAGTGTGCATATTTAAATTAATGGATGTATATTGAATGTGTTATCATATGGATGTTGTATTTGAATGAATGGTTGTGCACTCATATAAAAATGATATGTATCATTAGGATTCTTTGCATACATGTTGGACTCATGGCACTGACATAATTTGCATTGAGAAGGTCAACTGAATCAGTAGACCGCCTGGTCTTTGCATTAGATAAGGAACATATACACACACCTTTGCATATGTTCATATAGCATTAGAAACCTTTTAAGGACAATGGATGCTTGTGGATGATGGGTAAGTAGATGGATGATGGATGGTAGGATATATTCTGCTTAACTTGAAGATTTCAGGGACGAAATCCTTTGAGTACGGGAGAATGTAACAACCCCCATTTTTAATGAAATTAAAAATGTGGAAATATGTATATATACATAGATATATTTAAGAGAAAAAAAAAATGTTGCAACAAAACATAAAAAAAGAGGAATGAGAAAAGAATAATGTTTAGCATTGTTGTAAGTTTGTAAATAAAAGACTTAGTGGCTCATTTGGTTAGAGCACGTGACTTGTATACAAGAGGTTCTGAGTTTAATCACTGCCACCACCATATTTTTTTAGGGGAATGGCTAAAAGGTGGCTTAGCGTGAACGCAGTTCAATAAAAAAAAGCGGTTTAGTGTGAAAAGGGTTATATATATATATATGACATGTGGGTGTCAACACCCATGCTGCTGCGCATCATGTTGCACACATGGCTCATTTTTATTTGTTGATGACGATTTTTGGAGTTTTAGGGCTTATGTGGCTTTATCTGATTGGTCTGGTGACATATCTTTTCATTCTGGATGGCTTAGATGAATCCTAGTCAGATCTAAGGGTTCTAAGTAATCCTACACATCTATATAAACACACATAAGCCTAAACCCTAATCTAAACTAAATTCATTCATAAGCTACCATGCTACTGCATCCTAAACTAACCTAGCCTCCACCATAACTAATCAAATTCAAGATGAAAGATAAAGAACAAAGCCTAAGAATTGTAAAAAGGAGAAACATTCTACAAACGCCCAATTCTCTTCTCAGTGAGTACAGTTGCTTTCACAAGATAATTAATTAAAATAATTATGATAAGTTGTGATGTAGACTGTGTGAGTATGCTTGTTGAATCATCTGCTATTAGCCAGTTCTGTTATCATCTATTTTGTAAATATATGCCAGTTTGTTATCATATGTAATTAGATTCATTTTATGATGTTAATTCCTATGTCTAATTACATATGTTTGGTTAGATTCATTCTATGCAAGTTATGTTTTATACAAGTTATGATCTATGAAAGTTTATATGCAAGTTTATATGCAAGTTTATACGCAAGTTATGCAAGTTATATTTTATGTAAGTTTATATGCAAGTTATGATCTATGCAAGTTTATATGCAAGTTATGCAAGTTCATATGCACGTTATGTTTTATGCAAGTTTAAATGCAAGTTATGATCTATGCAAGTTATGATATATGCAAGTTTATATGCGAGTAATGCAAGTTTATATGCAAGTTATGTTTTATGCAAGTTTATATGTAAGTTATGATCTATGCAAGTTTATATGCAAGTTATGTTCATCTATGCAAGTTATGCAAGTTTACATGCAAGTTATGTTCATCTATGCAAGTTATGCAAGTTTATATTCATATGTTTAGATCCATACTAGTTCATATGTTTAGATCTGTGGAAGTTTATGTTTATAAGTTTAGATCTACGCTAGTTCGCATTCCATATGTTGATTGGATCTATCTTATATGCTAGTTCACATTTATATGCTTAACTAGATTTATGTTACTCTATACCAAGTTTATGTTACCTATACTTAATTAGATCTATATTGTTTTATGCCAGTTATGATGTCATGTGTTTCTTCCCTTTTTCCTTTTTATGAGTTGGGCTAATTGCGAGCCTAACGTATTACATGAATTATAAGTACGAACGACGTGGGAACGTTTGGGGAAGTTTGGGTAAAAGTTGAATATTATATAATTGGCAAAAATTGGGTTGTAATCATATAATTAATTTTGGACATAACAAGTATATGGGACATAACTTGAATTGACTACACTTATGGATAATTGGCATACAAAAATCTAGACTTGGACATGTAAGGTAAATATGTAAATTGGCTAAAAGATGAACATGCCTAACCCAAGGTTAGATTGAGTTGCGGTGTAAGACTGCCCTGAACCGCCTGGCACATCCAGCGACCGCAACAATAGGTATGATGTTGAGAGGTTAGCGCATCAAGCCCAAAACCCGAAGTTAGAATGAGTTTGCGGTAGAAGTCTGCCCGGAACCGCCCAGCACATCCAGCAACCGCAAACAACAGTTATAATGTGAGAGGTTGGTACATTAATAAATCAATTAATGCCAATGAACAGACATACTAAGAATCGCAAGGTTAAGTAACATATGAATAGGCGACACTTAACCAAATACAACATGTTAATTAAACAAATGATTGGGATTAGGTTAAATTGAGAACACTTAACCGTTATAACATGTTGATTAGGAAACCCTGGTAATGGGGACCCATTTCGGCAGTAACCCACATAGATGTATCATGGTACCCTGAACTAGGCAGGGTGGGGCACGATTACTGGGCTGATTATAATCGGTCAAAATAGCGGCGGGTGGTGCGTCAGTGTAGGTTCCGACGAAGTATGGGCATGCACGTGCTCCGGAGTGGAAAAATCAGGCATTGGGCATCAGTAGTTATACACTATGCATCTTGAATTGTGTCGGGTTGCCATCATAGGGATTGATATTCCCCTTGGTGGGATCAGCACAGGTATCTACAAACAAGCAGGGCCGAATGACACAAGTAATAAATACATGCAAGTTAGGGAGCCGATCAATTAGGGGTAGTGTGGGAACATCTAGTATCTATTATGGGCAAGTAGGCTGTCGAGGATTGTATGGGGTGGATACCTCTTACTAGATGTTACGCCCGTGGGCTACCAATTGCGGGGTTGGGATCAACTCTCAATATGGAACTAGTAATGGTGCGGTGTAACTAGTAATGGTGCGATGTAATTAGTAATGATATGGTGTAACTAGCATTTGTGTAGTGCAGGAATTATCTTATAGTGATTAGAAACGCAACCAACGGTTATCTTATCCATCTTGCCTACCTTTTCATGCATGCTTATGTTACAGTCATTTCTTACTTTCCAGTTTATAATCTTATCCTATTACTTTAATAATCATATTGTTAAAGTTACTGGACTAGCCAGACTTTATGTCTGACCTCGTTTGTTTCACCTCTTTTCTTTCCGTCCCCCTCCCCCTCTCCCCCGTTCTCAAGGTGGGCCTACTGGAGCTTGATTTGGATCTCTTTCTCTCTCTTTTGGAAGTGCCTGGATTTCTGAAAGTAAAGCTAAGTTTTATCTCCTTTTCATTACGGCTTTAAGATATGGGATTATGGTTTTTAAAAAATGTACTCTGATAGCTTTTGTACAAGACTGATATGATGTACTTGGTTTTGGTGTTTGAAGATGTAACCAAACTTATTTTCTGTTTCCACTGCAATAAAGTTATAAAATTTTCAAGTACTACTTTATGTATCTGTCTTGTGATATTCTATTCTATGCTCTTATAATACTCCGCGAAACTTAATGCATTCCCTTTGTGAGTGACCTTAATGGATGTGGGGTGTTACACCTCTCCTCAAGACCCTTCTTCCCAATGGTTATGATCTAAAAACTCATCGTGGGATGGCCAGATTTGGGTTTAATCCCGCCGGCAACGCAGCAGTTTTTAGGCCGAGTGGGGCCCTCGATTTTGTGGCGGCTCCTGTCGTTGAAAGAGGGTGGTCGGGGCAACATCGTGGAGGCGTTGGATCTGACTCTGACTAACTAAAGAGACAGCGGCGACGGCAAATCAAAATGGACGTTGGGTTCTCTTGTGTTACAGGCAACATGACGGGGAAAACACAGTGAGTTTTATTCATTTATTTTAGTTTAATTTAATTTAAGTATTATAACAGTAAATTAAAATGAGATTTTTTTTATGAAATAAAGCATTGTTTAAAATCAGTTTTTAATATAAAAATAACATTATCTAAATTCAGTTTTTAATATAAATATCACATTGTTTAAAATAAGTTTTTAATATTAATAGAACATTATCTAAAATCAGTTTTTAATATAAATATAGCATTGTTTATTTTTAGTTTTTTATATATAATAGCATGTATTAAAATATGGTTTTTATGTATATGTAGCTAAATAAAAATATGATTTTTACTAAATATATAACGAAATAAAAATATGATTTTTATTATATGAATGGCGTTATAAAAATGTGATCTCTTATATATATATATATATATATATATATATATATATAATGGTATAAAAGTATGATTTTTATAGTGTAAACATCGAACTAGAAATATCATTTTATCATATAAAAGAATATATTTTAAGTTATATAAAAATATGATTTTTAGTTATATAAAAAATATGATTTTTAGTAGATAAAAATATATAAACATCATATTAAAAATGTGATTTTTACTATGAAAAGCGTGAAAAGGGTTGCATTGGAATTTCGGGCAAATCCAAGTTGTTCAGAAATAAAACTGGCGGAGTGGAAACCAAAGTTGAGAACTCTTTCTCACTCAACTTTTAATTGAGTTATAATATACTAGGATGCAGAGGTGCTTAGAAGCACACGACACCTTTGTTTGAAACCATGTTTGTTTGGTTGTTTGGTTGATTAGTTTGTTTGTTTGAATTTGATTTGGAACGTGAAATGAATGGATTAGAATAGGTATGTGTATGGCACGAGCCAGTATTAGGCGAGGGATAAGGCTAGACATTATTCTAGTTTTAGTATCACGTCGTTATGCTGTCGAAATTTTCCAAAAATGTTAGAATAATAAAAATATCATTTTTTATATATAAATGAACTGTATAAAATATTCATGTGTTGAAATAAATATTTTATCATTAAAAATATAATTTTTAACGAGTATATGAATGAAAACAAATATTCATTTACAAATCGGACGATTTGTTTATGTACACACATTTAATTGATATGGATTGGGACGATTTATTTTACACATCACCCAACTGCACAAATAAAATCTGTGTGTGTTGATTGAAACCCTACATGGGTATTAGGATGATATTGGACATACACTAATCCCAATATTTAGTTGTATGTCAATCGATGGGTTGACAGACTGTTGTAAGCGTTAATTATTTTTATTTAGCGCTTATGCAGTTGTGTAATGCACACTGGATGATGGTTGACTATGTTTGATTATTGTTGTGTACATGTGTGTATGAAATCCACATAAATAAAATTATATAGTAATTGGCTGTTTCTGATTCTCATTCGGAAAGAACGAATTTTTAAATTAAAGAATATTTTAAATTGACGAATAACGAATATTTTAAAATAATATTCAGTAATGGATCAAAATATGATTTTGATGTCCTATTTGGGATGGACACGAAAATATTGAAATACATGAAGCTATGTTGATTAGATGTGTGCCATTTTGACGCGAACGAAATTTATATCGATTTTATTCATTTTCATAATGAATATAAAAAAGGAAGTGATTTCAAAATCTAATGTTTTGAAATTATTACCATTTATATATTAATGTAATGACCCGGATTTTGAGCGACTTTGGTTATCGACATAAACACGATGTCGATAACCAATCAACGAAAAAATCCCGGATGATTAACGAAAGAAATTAGAGGGTGAGGAAAGATAAGATAGAAACTTAGAATAGAAGAAGAAGAACACAACATCAGAGTAACACGAACCTCACAGCGGAACGAATAACATATAATATATATTACATAACTTGAAATATACATCTATACTTGAATATACATCAATATCAAAGTACATCACTTACAACACAGCGGAAATAAACTATAGCTATATGATCATGAAGCCTCCTGCTCCAAGCTCTTCCAGTATATCAGTAAATACCGACTACTTGACTGCCCGTACAAATTTAGGCACCCAAGAGTTTAGGGAAACAAACAAATAAACTCCGGGTCAGTCATGGGACTGGTATGAGTAAAACAGTTTAAAACCGTTCGAACAGGTAAACGATATCTCATAAGACCACGCCGTATAACGGAACGGGTTTTTCCCTTATGAGAATCCAAAATATCTTTATATCAAAAACCCTTTTAATATTATAATAATGTCTATCAACCACAGTATATATAATCATCTAGCAGAAACGCTTTCATCTCACGTTCTACATATATAGTATACAATCAAAACCGCAAGCACGTATTGGGTAATGGATTTCCAACTATGACAAGGTATGGAACCACCTTTCGCTAGTGTACCTCTAGAGAGGAATACACTGGGTTCAACAAGAACATCTTGCAACCCGGCCACACATGACCGACCACTCATTTCGCTTGAGTGTATCGAATGTATATCACCAACGGCTGGGATCAGCAACCGTTTCCCGAATGGGACAGTATCGACAATAGATTTTAAGAAATAAACGAAACTCTAGATCAGGTGATTATACACCCTAATAGGTGCGACCTACATAGCCATGCTTCCTGCCCGATTTCTGTCATTTACCGGTTGATGAGGCTAGAAGCTACGCTTTATCATCACACCAGATTCACTTTGAATGTCACATCATCACATCCATCAAATCACCGATTGACATCTACAACAATACATTATGTGTTAGCTAAAAGAAGTTTCCTTCTCCGCTTCCACTCTTGGTACGGTTGGAGAAATCAATATACGTGATCATCTGGAAATACTCTGTCAGACATCCGTCCATACAAGTCATCTAGGAACAGGACGAACCGAAGGCACTATTCAGTATATCCATCTTAGGCACTGTTATCTAAGACTTATACATTAGCCCTTGCACTTTACTCCGTCTTCAATTATCTTTGGCATACATGATTCGCAACGCTTATGCCAATACAGAGTGGTTCTTTGGATAATAATCCAACCGGTATCTCCATATTAACAACGTTAAAATGGTCAAAACTTTGATAGTCTGTGAGTTATCTATCAAAGAAAAACAAGTGTGCAAACAACGATATTATTTCCAGATGAAATTATTTCGAACAAAAATCATTTAACATTAATCTCTATAGTTCATTTTCATCTCCTGTTTCCCTATATTCAACATTTGCTATTTTCTAAATTTAGAAAATATACGTTATTAACATTTGGAACATTTCCATTTCTTGTTTTCTGTATTAGGAAACATTTCTGATTTCTTGTTTGGAAAACATTCCCAAATCTCCTACGTTTGGATTAAACATCTGTTTAGATAAAACGTCGCAATACCAACTCAACCATTTCCTTTAGTTATAAATTCACTTTACCATCCTTTATTGCCGAACCTTAACCATTCCTTAGTTAAAACGAAGCCAATCAAGTTGGGGTATAATTACCTCTCAGACCTTAACTGAAAAACATTTCTAACCTTGAAATAGGTAAAGTTCACTTTATTCTTTAACTAACTTCCTTACTTAACCTTTCTTTCGAATAACTATATTCGATTAACTCTTTTCACTTAACTCCTTTGGATTAACTCTATTTGCTTAACTCTATTTGATTTACTCTATTCACTTAACTCCTGTCGAATAAACTAGATTCGATAACTTCTCTAACTCTATTTGAATAAACTGTATTCGATTAACTCCTCTAACTCTATTCGAATAAACTATATTCGGTAACTACTTTCAAATAACTAGATTCGATTAACTCAACTCGAATAACCAATATTCGATTACTCTTCTCTTGAATACACTATATTCGATAATTCTACTTCGAATAAGTGATATTCGATAACTCTACTTCGAATAAGCGATATTCGATAACTCTACTCGATTAACTCCATTTGGATAACTCTAACTAGTTAACTCTAACTCTAATCGATTTAACTCTAACTGATTAACTCTGCCTGGTCAACCCTAACTGATTAACTCTACTGGTTAACTCTAACTGGTTTTACTTGGTTTGACTAACTCAATTGATTAACTCGACTGACTAATTCAACTCGATTAACCTAGCTTGATTTTCCTTATCTCGATTAACTGAACTAATCACTTTGATTAACTCGACTAATTCACTTTGATTGACTTAACCAATTCACTTAGTTTAACTTAACTAATTCACTTAGTTTAACTAACCGATTTACTTTGATTAACTAACCAATTCACTTTGATTAACTAACCAATTTACTTAGTTTAACTTAACTAATTCACTTTGATTAATCCTTACCTGATAACCAAATTTGATTAACTTACTCACTAATAAAGTTTATTCCTTTTTTAAGATTTTCTTTTATAATCTATTTGTTTCCTAAATAAATATTTCCTTTATAATCCTATTTATTTAACAAATAAATATCTCCTTTATTCTATTTATTCTAACAAATAAATATTCCTTTATTCTATTTATTCCCTAAATAAATAAATCATTTAACTTTATTTATACCCTAAATAATAAATTCTTTTACCTTTATTTATTTCCTAAATAAATAAATCATTTTATATCTATTTGTAAATGGTTTACAAATATCCCTCTTTCTATTTGTTTTGACAATATTTTCCTTTATATATATTGTTTTACAAATATTTTCCTTTATATTTGATTTCACAAATATATCTCCTCTATATTTGTTTAACAATAAAATCCCTTTATATTTGATTAACAAATATAATTCCTTTATATTCGATTTACAAATATAATTCTTTTATTCAAAATCCTTTTTCTTTTATAATATAAAATCCATTGATTTTATATAAATAAATATATTTAAATTGTACTTTGAAAATCCCTTTATCACATTCTGATATTTCTTATTGTATTTAACACACCATATAACAACGATAACTATTGTCCAAACACACATAATCAACGTCAGATTATATATCACATTATATATCACAATATATAAATCACAGTAAAATAACTGTTGAGGAATCCAGTTGGATTCCTCCAACCTGTTTCCCTGCATCACTGATGTTAGACAATATAATTAACATCGGTTTCACTTCACTGTGAAATATTCTGATAACAGAATCACATATAAATGTTTAACGGTTTATATATATATATACATATATATATATAATTACTACTAACTGACTAGCAGTTCAATCAAATAGTCAACACACAGTCAAACAGACAATATTTAACAGTTCTAAGAATATCACTGAAAATATAAACTGTTCAGAGTTGGTGAGTTTTACTCACCTTGGCGCGTTAATCGTTAAATAACGGTTTGCGTTTATTTAATTGCGACGGACAATTTATTTCGCCATAAATTCAGACGAACTCCAATCCACTCCCAGTCAGTTCCATTGTGGAGCCCTCGTCCATACGATCATGTCGGATCTTGTTTCGTTCAATTCTTATATTGTATGCCGGAGTTATGAATTATACAAATTTGATTATATAAATAGAAATTTAAAACTAACCAACTTAAATTAATTCTATTCTTATATGAGCCTTACCCTTAAAAATAAAGCCCATCCACTTACTTAAAATCCATCCCCATATAACTCTTCTCCCCCATTCCAAGGTACACCGACAACCACGCTGCAAACTCTCTTCACCACTGAATATTTCCAATGCCATTATCACTCCATCACTTCACCAAAACTTCAAACTAAACCCGCCATTCTACTCCTCTCCGAACTCTCTTCAAGTCCGTCACAACTTCAAGCATCTCGCACCAGTTTCCCAAATCCCGTACTCACCTCGCACTCGCGGATGTCAAATTGGGATCGACATAACCGGATTCGCTTTCAAGCATCATAGTGGTTCGGTTTCACCTCAGGAAGACAGAACCGAACTCGCTTTCAAGAATTTGTGCTATAAATTCAAGAACGATTCAGCCCTAGAACTACGGTTCCGAGAACCACGATCCCGACAAGCATCGAACCCAGAACAGTTAGTATCAGTGTGAAGAGATTTCAGATAGGAAGCAAATAAACTTTGTTTGAGGAATTAAGAGAATTTATTTGAATTTATCTGAATTTTTGAAGATTGATTTTCATGTTTTCTTTCTCACGGTGGAAAAATGGTGGAGGCGCTGTCTGTTGACTTCGTGAAGATGGAATTAGGTTTAGGGTGTTAGTAAGGGGTACTTATAGGAATTTTAGATATTTTAGGATATTTTATTTTAATCATTTATAATCAAACATGGTATGTATTTGTCCTTTAAAATTCCTGTGACCACATACGATACCCATAAATCACAAAAATGGACATGCAGCTACAGTTCAACATTACGGTCCTAACGAAACTGATTTCGTCGAATTCCGACTTCGTATGCTCACACAGTGTATTTTTAACTACCAAAATGCTGACTGTTTTCCACTCTAAAAATCCGTACGGCCACACAGTGACTCTAAAAATCACGAAACTGGAAATCTAACAACTAATTGATATTGCGGATCCAACAAAACTGGTTTCGTCGAATTCCAACATCATTTGCAAAAGTGGCTATTTTTAACGTTCTAAATAACCTATTTAAATATATAAATATATTTAAATATAATTAAATTTAATATTTAAAAATTAAATATTATCATCTATATTCACAGTGGAATACCATACAGCTCTACTGGCATTTATAACTTGATATTTCAAATCCCGATTAAATTGATATTCGATTTATATTGAAATTCCCTTTTAAAAATATAAATAATCCCTTTATAAATTATAAAGGAATTCCACAGCGACTTTTCTAAAATTTGATTTGGACGTAAATCAAAATCTATACGACGAAATCCCGATTTTTCTCTTCCACTAGAAAGATATACTCCACCAGCTCCTAACGTTTCTTGTTTCACAGAAATCTGATTTAAAACGAATCCTGTATATTCAATTGAAGTTCAAATCGCCAATTTACGAACTGCAGCGCCATTTCGGGCTCGAATTTAATTATATTATAACTCTACGTTCAAACTGTCATTTATATAATATATTCGTTATTCAAATCAAATTCCAAACTGAATTAAATATCGCAGATGATCCAGTTCACACCATATCGCCATATCAGCCAATTCTGATTATTTCAAAATTAAATATAATATTTAATTTAATATTTTAAATTAAATATTCACCATTATTTAATTCCATGACCATTAAATCCTTTTAATCACCATTTAAATAATTAAATAAATTAATTATAATACCTCTGCCAATGCGGGTCATTACAATCTTTCCCACTTAAAATAATTTCGTCCTCGAATTTGCTAAAAGGTAGAGGACGACCCTATCGACTGGTTAGAACATATTTGTTCACTCCTTAACTTCAGTTTCAACTGAATCAATTTAAATTCAATTAAATTATTAATTAATTCTTATCAACGAAAATTTCCAAAAATCCTGAAAATTTTCTAACGCCTTAATTTTTCGAAAAATTTCGCCAGCACCTCCTTTGTACTGGTCAATACGTCAAACTCCAACTCGCCTCTCTGGGCCATCTCCAACCCAAAAGAAAATCAAACAGCCAAGCGGCTTGCCAATTCGGCTCATAAATCTTATATCCAATAGAAATATAAACTTGTACCTTTTTGTCGGCATATCATTATATCCTTTCCACCTGTTATCAATTTAGCAGATACAAGGGTCATCCCAATCAAATTCCATTCTGCTTTTATCCACAACACAACCATTCGCTTATATCCGAGCCAAATATCATTTCAACTCGAGTTTCTTCTCGATTCCCAACTCTTAACTTGATTATCACATTACACTTCAAATTTGAATCTCACAATCCAATTTGTCTTGATATCATTCTAATTCAATCTCAGTTACCACTTTACTGGCTTTACTTTAATTCAATTTTTCTTTCTGTTAAATTTTGGCTTTAATTCAAACCGTCTTTCCCTGGGAGTTTTAAACAGTTTACTCTTTTCAAAAATCAAATTTTCCTTTTGAACATGTCACCGAGCCCTTAATTAATATTTCATTAGTTAAATCACTTCTCTATTTCTTTATCAATATTTGTTAACCAAATATTTTCAATAACCATATTGGCCTTTCACGTTATTTGGAAAACATTTCCGAATATCGCCTTCCTTTATTATCTAAACTTTAGAAAATATATGCTATTTATAATTGGAAAATATTCCAATTACTTATCTCTTTTCCGATCTCGTTTATTTCTATACTTTGGAAATATTTATTATTCTATTTCCAAGTTTACACTTATTTGGGTTAAAACGGATGTTGTGTAAAACATTGCTACGACAACCCAAATACTATATTCAACTAACTCTTATTCAACATTGATCTTTGAGCCTGAAATCTTACTATTTATTTGTTAATAATGAAATCAATCAAGTTGGGGTATAACTACCTCTCAGACCTTGACTGAATAACATTTATAATGTCAAAACAGATATGACTACTTACTCGAATAATCAATACCATACAACTACTTATTCACCTTTAAACACGTATACGCTTCCTCTTTCTATTCTTACTAGATTTTATTCCTAGTCTTTCTTTTTGATTTTACTATTCTATTTTTGAGTTCGTTTCCTTAGCGACTTATATATATCGATATATAGATTTCTAACTATCAAATTATCTTAAAAATATTCTATCTCCTTAAATTCCCGGAAAAATTCGCCATAACCTCCTTTGTACCGGGTGCATCGGAATATTTCAAATAGCCTCCCATGGCCCTCACCAATCCAAAAGAAAAGGAAAAAGCCAAGCGGCTAGCCGATACGGCGCATAAAATCTCATATATGAATTGAATACATACCATTTCGTCGAGCATTCTATTTATATACCATCATAGCTTATCCATTCCTATCTCATGTATATTTATACCTGCCCAATCTATTTTAACTATACCTGATCGTTTTAACTCAATTCGTTAATTAATTTGTTAATTAACTCTCTAGTCTATTTCACTTTTATATTTGAACATGACATGTTCAAATATATTTTAACTTGCTTATTAACTAATTTGAATCCAAATTTCAAATTTAAGTTCTATATTCGATTTCGAATATCCATTTACAAATCCAATCCACCTTTCAAAGTTCAGCTTCAAATTCAAAACTCGATTAACTAATTCCTCTTCGACTTAGTTAATTCTATTCAATTTCTATTCAAATTTTATATTATAATTCCCATTTGAATTTCTATATTCAAATTCCATATATTCAAATTCTATATTATAATTCCATTTGAATTTCTATATTCAAATTCTATATTATAATTCCATTTGAATTTCTATATTCAAACCCCATTTGAATTTCTATATTCAAATTCTATATTATAATTCCATTTGAATTTCTATATTCAAACCCCATTTGAATTTCTATATTCAAATTCTATATTATAATTCCATTTTAATTTCTATATTCAAACCCCATTTGAATTTCTATATTCAAATTCTATATCACCTCCATTGAATTTCATATATTCAAACTCCCTTTGAATTTCTATATTCAATTTCTATTTCAATTCCATTGAATTTCATATATTCAAACTCCCTTTGAATTTCTATATTCAATTTCTATTTCAAACTCTCTTACTTCAAATTCTACTATTATAAATCCCATTTTGAAATTCAACACAACTTGTTTTTCTCAAAACAAATTCAAAACAGTATCTCTGGTAGTAATTCATCACTTACAACTCGAAAATGAATACTGATGATGCAGCTGTCATCATTAGAATCTATTTTCCAGCGATCGAAGTGAGTTCAATACTATAAAACCATTTCTAAACATTTCCACTTTGAAATTCATTTCAAAATATAATTCATACTGCTTGTAAAACAAATTTAAAATCTCCCAAGATCTTAAATTTTCCTTGTTTTTAATCCAAATCTATTTACAAACACTTATCCAATTCTCCAGAGTTTTAATTCAATTTCTGGTTTAAAATTTCAGATTTAACTCATCTGATTTCACGTATTTTACTTATATGAATTCTGATTGGCTATTTACATAACCATTTAATTTATAATCTTCTTCGATTATAATAACAACCAATATATCCAATATATATCAAAATATACTTTGGGTAAACTTATTTTCATTTACCCTCTTTTCAAAACATATCGTGATGACCCATCGTATTCGAGTGTTTAGTAACTCCTACCGATACAGTGGATCAAACTGATCGACCAGAACTCATAAATGACTCAACCAATAAATCTCCACAATATAAAACAAATTTTTATATCAATAACAAATACGGGCACTCGTATATATACGCTCAACTCAATCTAGGGTATCACTAACCCTATCTCTACCGAGTCACACCACAAAGCCAAGGTAATTCACTAAACTTAAGCTCTGATACCAACTGTAATGACCGGGATTTTGAGCGACTTTGGTTATCGACATAAACACGATGTCGATAACCAATCATCGAAAAAATCCTGGATGATTAACGAAAGAAATTAGAGGGTGAGGAAAGATAAGATAGAAACTTAGAATAGAAGAAGAAGAAGAAGAAGAACACAACATCAGAGTAACACGAACCTCACAGCGGAACGAATAACATATAATATATATAACATAACTTGAAATATACATCTATACTTGAATATACATCAATATCAAAGTACATCACTTACAATACAGCGGAAATAAACTATAGCTATATGATCCTGAAGCCTTCTGCTCCAAGCTCTTCCAGTATATCTGTAAATACCGACTACTTGACTGCCCGTAAAAATTTAGGCACCCAAGAGTTCTGGGGAAACAAACAAATAAACTCCGGGTCAGTCATGGGACTGGTATGAGTAAAACAGTTTAAAACAGTTCGAATAGGTAAACGATATCTCATAAGACCACGCCGTATAACTGAACGGGTTTTTCCCTTATGAGAATTCAAAATATCTTTATATCAAAAACCCTTTTGATATTATAATAATGTCTATCAACCACAGTATATATAATCATCTAGTAGAAATGATATCATCTCACGTTTTACATGTATAGTATACAATCAAAACCGCAAGCACGTATTGGGTAATGGATTTCCAACTATGACAAGGTATGGAACCACCTTTTGCTAGTGTACCTCTAGAGAGGAATACACTGGGTTCAACAAGACCATCTTGCAACCCGGCCACACATGACCGACCACTCATTTCGCTTGAGTGTATCGAATGTATATCACCAACGGCTGGGATCAGCAACCGTTTCCCGAATGGGACAGTATCGACAATAGATTTTTAGAAATAAATGAAACTCTAGATCAGGTGATTATACACCCTAATAGGTGCGACCTACATAGCCATGTTGCCTGCCCGATTTCTGTCATTTACCAGTTGATGAGGCTAGAAGCTACGCTTTATCATCACACCAGATTCACTTTGAATGTCACATCGTCACATCCATCAAATCACCAATTGACGTCTACAACAATACATTACGTGTTAGCTAAAAGAAGTTTCCTTCTCCGCTTCCACTCTTGGTACGGTTGGAGAAATCAATATACGTGATCATCTGGAAATACTCTGTCAGACATCCGTCCATACAAGTCATCCAGGAACAGGACGAACCGAAGGCACTATTCAGTATATCCATCTTAGCACTGTTATCTAAGACTTATACAACAGCCCTTGCACTTTACTCCGTCTTCAATTATCTTTGGCATATATGATTCGCAACGCTTATGCCAATACAGAGTGGTTCTTTGGATAATAATCCAACCGGTCTCTCCATATTAACAACGTTAAAATGGTCAAAACTTTGATATTCTGTGAGTTATCTATCAAAGAAAAACAAGTGTGCAAACAACGATATTCGATAACTGTACTTCGAATAAGCGATATTCGATAACTCTACTCGATTAACTCGATTTGGATAACTCTAACTAGTTAACTCTAACTCTAATCGATTTAACTCTAACTGATTAACTCTGCCTGGTCAACCCTAACTGATTAACTCCACTGGTTAACTCTAACTGGTTTTACTTGGTTTGACTAACTCAATTGATTAACTCGACTGACTAATTCAACTCGATTAACCTAGCTTGATTTTCCTTATCTCGATTAACTGAACTAATCACTTTGATTAACTCGACTAATTCACTTTGATTGACTTAACCAATTCACTTAGTTTAACTTAACTAATTCACTTATTTTAACTAACCGATTTACTTTGATTAACTAACCAATTCACTTTGATTAACTAACCAATTTACTTAGTTTAACTTAACTAATTCACTTTGATTAATCCTAACCTGATAACCAAATTTGATTAACTTACTCGCTAATAACGTTTATTCCATTTTAAAGATTTTCTTTTATAATCTATTTATTTCCTAAATAAATATTTCCTTTATAATCCTATTTATTTAACAAATAAATATCTCCTTTATTCTATTTATTCTAACAAATAAATATTCCTTTATTCTATTTATTCCCTAAATAAATAAATCATTTAACTTTATTTATACCCTAAATAATAAATTTTTTTACCTTTATTTATTTCCTAAATAAATAAATCCTTTTATATCTATTTGTAAATGGTTTACAAATATCCCTCTTTCTATTTGTTTTGACAATATTTTCCTTTATATATATTGTTTTACAAATATTTTCCTTGATATTAGATTTCACAAATATATCTCCTCTATATTTGTTTAACAATAAAATCCCTTTATATTTGATTAACAAATATAATTCCTTTATATTTGATTTACAAATATAATTCTTTTATTCAATATCCTTTTTCTTTTATAATATAAAATCCATTGATTTTATATAAATAAATATATTTCAAATTGTACTTTGAAAATCCCTTTATCACATTCTGGTATTTCTTTTGGTATTTAACACACCATATAACAACGATAACTATTGTCCAAACACACATAATCAACGTCAGAATATATATCACATTGTATATCACAATATATAAATCATAGTAAAATAACTATTGAGGAATCCAGTTGGATTCCTCCAATCTATTTCCCTGCATCACAGATGTTAGACAATATAATTAACATCGGTTTCACTTCACTGTGAAATATTCTGATAACAGAATCACATATAAATGTTTAACGGTTTATATATATATATATATACATATATATATAATTACTACTAACTGACTAGCAGTTCAATCAAATAGTCAACACACAGTCAAACAGACAATATTTAACAGTTCTAAGAATATCACTGAAAATATAAACTGTTCAGAGTTGGTGAGTTTTACTCACCTTGGCGCGTTAATCGTTAAATAACGGTTTGCGTTTATTTAATTGCGACGGACAATTTATTTCGCCATAAATTCAGACGAACTCCAATCCACTCCCAGTCAGTTCCATTGTGGAGCCCTCGTCCATACGATCATGTCGGATCTTGTTTCGTTCAATTCTGATATTGTATGCCGGAGTTATGAATTATACAAATTTGATTATATAAATAGAAATTTAAAACTAACCAACTTAAATTAATTCTATTCTTATATGGGCCTTACCCTTAAAAATAAAGCCCATCCACTTACTTAAAATCCATCCCCGTATAACTCTTCTCCCCCATTCCAAGGTACACCGACAACCACGCTGCAAACTCTCTTCACCACTGAATATTTCCAATGCCATTATCACTCCATCACTTCACCAAAACTTCAAACTAAACCCGCCATTCTACTCCTCTCCGAACTCTCTTCAAGTCCGTCACAACTTCAAGCATCTCGCACCAGTTTCCCAAATCCCGTACTCACCTCGCACTCGCGGATGTCAAATTGGGATCGACATAACCGGATTCGCTTTCAAGCATCATAGTGGTTCGGTTTCACCTCAGGAAGACAGAACCGAACTCGCTTTCAAGAATTTGTGCTATAAATTCAAGAACGATTCAGCCCTAGAACTACGGTTCCGAGAACCACGATCCCGACAAGCATCGAACCCAGAACAGTTAGTATCAGTGTGAAGAGATTTCAGATAGGAAGCAAATAAACTTTGTTTGAGGAATTAAGAGAATTTATTTGAATTTATCTGAATTTTTGAAGATTGATTTTCATGTTTTCTTTCTCACGGTGGATCAATGGTGGAGGCGCTGTCTGTTGACTTCGTGAAGATGGAATTAGGTTTAGGGTGTTAGTGAGGGGTACTTATAGGAATTTTAGATATTTTAGGATATTTTATTTTAATCATTTATAATCAAACATGGTATGTATTTGTCCTTTAAAATTCCTGTGACCACATACGATACCCAAAAAACACAAAAATGGACATGCAGCTACAGTTCGACATTACGGTCCCAACGAAACTGGTTTCATCGAATTCCGACTTCGTATGCTCACACAGTGTATTTTTAACTGTCAAAATACTGACTGTTTTCCACTCTAAAAATCCGTACGGCTACACAGTGACTCTAAAAATCACGAAACTGGAAATCTAACAACTAATTGATATTGCGGATCTAACAAAACTGGTTTCGTCAAATTCTGACTTCGTTTGCAAAAGTGGCTATTTTTAACATTCTAAATAACCTATTTAAATATATAAATATAATTAAATATAATTAAATTTAATATTTAAAAATTAAATATTATCATCTATATTCACAGTGGAATACCATACAGCTCTACTGGCATTTATAACTTGATATTTTAAATCCCGATTAAATCGATATTCGATTTATATTGAAATTCCCTTTTAAAAATATAAATAATCCCTTTATAAATTATAAAGGAATTCCACAGCGGCTTTTCTAAAATTAAATTTGGACGTAAATCAAAATCTATACGACGAAATCCCGATTTTTCTCTTCCACTAGAAAGATTGTAACAACCCGAAAATCTGGGCCAGTTTAAAAATTTTATTTTGGCAACTTCGACGAATTTTGAATATTTAAAATGAATTATTTTAAATAATATCGACGATAAAATTTATTTTGAATAGAATTCGACGTATATATTATATATGTCGTCGTTAGAATATAAATAATTATATATAATTATAAATAGAATTGAAAATGGCGCGGTAGTTCGATAATTCGATTACAAACTTCAATTGGATGTACCGCGTGCAAAATAACCGGATTTTAGTGAAACCAAAAATAATAGGATATAATTGAGAATATCTTTCCAACGAATCCGACGAATCGAAATTTCATAACGGGAATCAAAAGATATGTCCAGTTGAAAATTCTAAATAGTCGCTATGGAATTCAGGTCCTTAAAAATAGACATTTTGCAAACGACCTCGGATTTCGACGAAACCACTTTTGTTGTGTCCGTGATGTAAAGTTATTGCTAGGTTTCAAATTTCATAATTTTTCGAATCAATATGTGGGCGTGGCAAAGGAAAACGCGTTTGACCAGTTTCAGTCGATTTTAATCGACTGGAAAATGGCCATTTTCCCAACGGTCTCAGAATTCGACGAAATTAGTTTTGTTAGGACCGTATCGTCAATACAAAGCTAGAAAATATTTTTCTAGAATTTTTAGAGTTCGTATGTGACCCCGGTAAATTGAAATGTGCGTTCAAATTCAATATATAGAGTTATATTTTAAATTCAACGGAAACAGATCGTAACGGTCGAATTGGCCTGCGATACATATCCCATTGTGTTCGGAATGGGGGTAAGACGCTAGGGACGATAGTCGGTGGGTTCGAATCCGAGTTCGAAAATAAAAGTTACCTTTTTGAAATTTAAAATTAATTAAATATATAAAAACCATTTTATCTTCTTAGCCCCCTTCTTCTTTGCTGTTCATTTCAAAACAAAATAAAATAAATAAATAAACCCTAATCGGAGGCGATCGACGTCGCCACTGCGCCCCCGACACCATCGCAGCCCCCTCCGCCTACGTCCATCGCTTTTCCCCCTCGACGCTCGCTCTCCTTCCCCTGTCTCCAGCTCGCGATACCCCCAAGGCCGCCCCACTTGCTCACCGACTCCGCCGCCCCAGCCTGATGCGCCGCCACCCACCTCGCCTAGTCAGCAACCGCCCCCTCCGTGCTCTCTCTCTTCCTATTTCTTTACCAAACCACGGCCCCACAGCAACAACGATCGCCGTAGCCACCTGCTCGGACCAAATGCCGCCGCCACGAAGCTTCGACGACTCGTCAGCGTAACCCCCCCCCCCCCCCCAATGATAACGCTGTAAGTTTTCCTTTTTGTTTTTATTTATTTAATAAAAATCGAATTTTTATGAATATTATAGCTTAGGAAAAAAATCGGATATTTAAGAAGGATTTAAAAATAGAAAAGATTAGATTTTTAAAAATAGAAAAGATTAGATTTTTAAAAATAGAAAAGATTAGATTTTTGGAAATTGAAAAGGCGAAATCTTTATATATAAAAAGGCGAAATCTTTATATATAAAAAGGCAAAATCTTTATATATATAAAGGCAAAATCTTTATAATTGAAAGGCAAAATCTTTATATTTGAAAAGGCGAAATCTTTATAATAAAAAGGCAAAATCTTTATATATAAAAAGGCGAAATCTTTATATATAAAAGGGCGAAATCTTTATATATAAAAAGGCGAAATCTTTATAATTGAAAAGGCGAAATCTTTATATTTGAAAAGGCGAAATATTTATAATTAAAAAGGCGAAATCTTTATATATAAAAAGGCGAAATCTTTATATATAAAAAGGAGAAATCTTTATAATTGAAAAGGCGAAATCTTTATAATTGAAAAGGCGAAATCTTTATATTTGAAAAGGCGAAATCTTTATATTTGAAAAGGCGAAATCTTTATATATAACACCGTTGTAAAAATAGAATTTTTATCTATATAATAGCAGTGTAAAAATGGGATTTTTATATATTAAATAACGAAGTAAAAATTCGATTTTTATATATTGAATAACGAAGTAAAAATTCAATTTTTTATATATTGAATAGCGAAGAAAAATTCGATTTTTATACATTGAATAGCGAAATAAAAATGTGATTTTTTATATATGTAGTGGCTATGGGCAACGAAAGTGACAGAAAGAGAGAACAGTGATGATTTCCTACAATTGAAGTGTCGTGGAGTTGGGATAGCTTTGGTGAGAACTTCTCACTCAAATTTCCTTTTCTAGTTATATATATATATATGCTAGGATGCTGACGGTGTTTAGTAGCATCCGACACCCGTCATCCACAGACCATGGATGGCTTGTATGCTTGTTTGATGTGTTGTGAAATTTGTTTGTGTTGTTGATGTGAAATCGATAATATAAATTAATGTGTTGAGAGGGAATAAAATATTTATATAGTTGAAAATATTTTATCATTAAAAATATAATTTCTAACGTGAATGTGAATAAATAAATATTCATTTACAAACCGGACGGTTTGTTTATGTACACCTATTTAAAGGACATTGATTGGGACGATAAATTTTACACATCGCCCAACTGCACAAATAAAAATCTGTGTTTGTTGATTTGAAACCCCACAGGGGTATTGGGATAAAATACGACATACACTAATCCCAATAATTAGTTGTATGTCGATCGATTGATTGACAGGCTGTTATAAGCGTTAGATATCTATATTTGATGCTTATACAGTGTAGTGCACTTTGGATGATGGTTGATTATTTATCGTTGCTATTATATACATGTGTTGTATGGAATCCATATAATTAACTTTATATGGTAATTGATTGGGCCTCATTCCAATCGGGAAAATAAAGAATATCATAAAATGAAGGTTCATGTGTTGACCGTACTCATTCGTTGAGATTAGTCATGTGTTGAACGAAAGATTTTAACAATAAAATTTACATATTTATATTATAAAATAAAGGTTCATGTGTTGACCGTACTCATCCGTTGAGATTAGTCATGTGTTGAACGATAGATTTTAACAATAAAATTTACATCTTTATCATATATAAAATTAGAAACTAACTGGAAAATAGATAAGATGAGTGGTCTCCTGGATATTTATCTGATGTTGGTTTCGGCCTTCGAGGTTAATATTCGGGGAATCGTTCTCTTACTAATTTACGGTTGGAGTCTGATTTTAAATCAAACGATAGATACCATAATTTTTATAAAATATATTAAATAACAAAAATAGTCACACGTGGACAGTACTCATTCGTTGAGATTAGTCGTGTGTTGACAAAGATATAGAGTCGTGTATTGAATGAAATATAGATCCATTTGTTGAATATAAAGCCGTGTTGATTAGAGATGCGCTATTTTGACGCGAACGACATTTATATCGATTATATTCGAATTGAATTTGATTTGAATAGAAAATGAATTTGATTTGAATAGAAAACGAATTGAATTTGATTTGGATAGGAAAACGAATTTGATTTGAATTGAATATAAAAGAAATTTGAATTGAATTGAATATATAACGAATTTGAATTGAATCGAATAGAAAACGAATTTGAATTGAATCGAATAGAAAACCAATTTGAATTGAATTGGATATAAAAGAAATTTGAATTGAATTGAATATATAACGAATTTGAATTGAATCGAATAGAAAACCAATTTGAATTGAATTGAATATAAAAGAAATTTGAATTGAATTGAATATATAATGAATTTGAATTGAATCGAATAGAAAACGAATTTGAATTGAATCGAATAGAAAACCAATTTGAATTGAATTGAATATAAAAGAAATTTGAATTGAATTGAATATATAACGAATTTGAATTGAATCGAATAGAAAACCAATTTGAATTGAATCGAATAGAAAACCAATTTGAATTGAATCGAATAGAAAACCAATTTGAATTGAATTGAGTATAAAAGAAATTTGAATTGAATTGAATATATAACGAATTTGAATTGAATCGAATAGAAAACCAATTTGAATTGAATCGAATAGAAAACCAATTTGAATTGAATGGAATATAAAAGAAATTTGAATTGAATCGAATAGAAAACCAATTTGAATTGAATCGAATAGAAAACCAATTTGAATTGAATTGAAAACGAATTCGAATCGAATTGAAAACGAATTCGAATTGAATTGAAAACGAATTGAAATGAATTGAAATGAATTCAAATTGAATTGAAATTTGAATTGAATAGAAATGAATTTTAAAACGAATTTATAAGAAAAAAATTCAATATTGATTTGAATTGAAATGGAAGTTGAAATTGTTTTGAAACGAATTTAAAACGATTTATAAAATTCGTTTTAAATAGAAATCGACGAAATATATATTATATATAATATAATGGCCTGAATAGAACGCGCCGCGCCGCGGCAGTTCGCGAATTTCGACCATTAACTTCGAACGGACATTACGGGAGATCCGACCGTCGGATTCTCCTAAAACCGGAACCGTTGGGTTTGTATCAAAAAGATCATTCTAACGAACATTTGAAATTTGAAATCTAACGGTTGGATTTGGATATACGTCCAAATCAAATTTGGAAAAGGTCACTGAAAGTGCAGTTCGATGGCCGTTGTTGGAAATCGGCTGTACGGGCCTTGATAAAATTATTAAAAATAGCAATAATTTGTGTAAAATCATAAGAAATGATTTGGGAAAAATTGGAATGAAAATCTCCACATTTGAAAAGATAAAAATAGATTTTTATCTAAATGAACTAGTTTTGAACTAAAATTAAAACCCATTTATTTTTAAATAAATAAATTGGATTTGAAATGGGTTTTAAATAACCAGAATTTCTAATATATATATATATATATATAATTGGAATTGAAATAGAATTGATTTATGGGTTTATCGTGAACGGTGTTTTAAATAACATTTGTTCTTTAACCCGATAATAAATAGAATGTGATTTGGGTTTGTCGTGAACTGTGTTTTAAATGACACTAGTTCTTTAACCCAGTAGGAGTTTTAATGAATTTGCAATTAGATTGAAATATGAATTGATAATTTAAATTATCAAATTTGGCAAATGAGCGAGAATGGAGTATTACCAGTTTTGCTCCAAAGCGATAGTTAAATCTTTAATTAGATTTGAACGTGAAATGGTAATTAATTTTACCGATAACACCATGGTATTAGATATGGAGTATTACCAGTTTTTCTTCATGGGATGAATAGGTTGGGATTGAGAAATAAAATAAATAATTACTTCGGAGTGATTCGCTAATCTCGACTGGTTTGGAAAACCATAAGCTGGTTTGATATGACATCCAATGGAAGAATAAATTTTAAAGAATTTATCTTGGATAAAATTAATGGGAACCTTTCCCTAAGAATATGAAAGTTAGAAACTAGCTGTAGGTTAGTTAAGATGAATGGTTTCCTGGATATTGATCTGATGCTGGTTTCGGCCTTCGGGGTTAATATTTGGGAAATTGTCCTCTTGCTAATTTGCGGTTAGTGACTAATGAATTGGAATGAGGCGTATGTTGTGTTTGTGTAACATTTGTTTTAATATACGCGGGTTGTTCGGAAAGGCCGGGTTTACACCCATTTTGAATAACAGATTCGACGATAAGTCGAAGATGAAGACGGTGGTTGAAGACCGGAAATCTTCACATCGTTTGGGTGATTACTGATGATCTTGATTGGGTAGTACACCCAAGATGAGGGAATTAGTTGGTGGTCGTCCAGACGTACTTGGAGATCGATGGATATGCGAGGAAAGTGCCTCCGGTTTCGTTCAGACCCAGAACGAAATTGTAAATGGATTGTGTGTCTGACATCGAATTTTATTCTGTGTTGATTGATTTCTATTAAATATATATTTGTTTGGCGGTGGAGAATTTATTCTCTTGCTTAACGCCCTTCTCTGAGACGTACGAGCTTAGAGGTTATATATCGATAGATATCAATCGCATGGCATGAATTGCCTGTGAGGCACGCTGAGTTGCATAGATCAGGACTTCTGTTGAAAAGCAAAGTCTTGTGGTTGATGATCAAAGCACGGCCTTTGTGGCGTAGCTTTGTGTATAACGTGAATTTGCGAGCCTCACACCTCGGTATGAGTTAAAAACGGGATAAGGACTGCAGGGAGAGCACGACGTTTCTTTCTAGCTTTGGTGGTGTCAGTGACTTACCAGCCCTGACATTTATATACTTTTCACCTATGTGGTTGTTGGATGAGGCGCCTCGATTTTAGGTCTGTAAGGACCGGGAAACGTGTGTTCAGGAATTGCCAATCCTCAAACGTAAGAGAGGACCGGCCCTGAAGCATCCAGGGGTTACCCAGAGTGTGTAGTCCCGAGGCATTTGCTAGAGTGTCTCGAAGCGGAGAGGAGCTTGCCCCTTGCCTCGACTCCTGACGGAAATTCAATTTCCAATACGAGATATTTCGGCTTTATTTGTAGAGCCTAGTATGGCTACATAGTAGCATGGGATGCTATGCCGTCTATGATTTATATTTATGATTGAAATTGTTTTGACACTATACACTTACTATAGTATCAAATGATTTGTTTTAAACGTACCAAGCATGTTTGGCTATTATAAGGGAAAACCCTATCCTCCGGCTTGCGTTGCATTGTGTAATGGGACCTGGGTCTTATAATAGCTTCATTTTTCAAAAAAGCATTGCGTTGTTTATTCGATGCACTGGTATTCTTGGGAGGAAACCCGTTCCGTGTTATACGGCGTGGTCCCTTGAATTACTCTCTTTTAAAGTAAAGCTTTAAATAACTGTTTTAGTTCTCACACCAGTCACATGACTAACCTGGAGTTTATTGTTTTAACCTAAACTCTGGGTGCCCTTATTTTCGACATGGGCAGCTAGTAGTTTTGGTTTTGCAGATTTATATTCACAGGATCCTGATTTACAGCTGGAACGATGCTCGGAAAGCTCTGTATCCGTGTATCACTTTCAGTTGTGCTTTTGTATATTTTTCCGCTGCTATGTAATTTATTCATTTATACTCTGTATATTCTTGTATTCTGATGGAATTGTTGTAATAGCAATGAAATGTTCTTCCATCTGCGTTCATTTGTGTGTTGGTCTCAAAGTATCCGCTCTTTCCTAAACGGGGAAGAAACGGGTTCTTTCAATTGGTATCAGAGCTTTGGTTTACAGAGCTCGAGAACAAGACACATTAGAACCATACGAAAGAATTCATCAGATATTGGATTAGTAATATCCAATTAGAATGACTCGTTAGAGATAGGATCAGTAGTATCCTAGAACGAGTGTGAAGAGTATATTTTCCAATTGAAAACAATTTTGTTTTGAAAATTTAAACCGTTTTATACGTATCTGAATATTTATTTATTTTGAATTTGGACAATCCGATATATAAAGATTTTGCATATACGCATCATGAACGTATATTCAAAGTTTTAATATACTGGATAGATATATAATCATATTCTAGTCGCCCGGAGATGGTACTGATGATAGCACGTGCATCATCAGTATTTATGTTCGTGTTTCGAAGGTGTGATATCTATATACTTCCATTAGACTGGTGTGAGAACCAAAACTTATATACATAGATTTATTTGTTGTGATTTGGCATCAAAAACATGTATTTTTTTTGTATATGCATCAAATTATGAATTTGAAACGTTAATCCACTAATTGATTGGTGTTCGTGTTGTTTGTCTATTTGTTTGATAATTTTGAACCATTATGCCTAATTGCATCAAATATTGAATTGTATTGAAATTTGGTCGCATTTGCTTGCATATACATGTACTTACATTGAACAGGTCATAGCAAGGAGGCTGGAGCAGAGAATAAAATTTGTTTGCCCGACAAATAGGTACATGTTTATCATAATTTACTATTTTGTTTGGGTGATGATGATTTTATGAGCCTATTGGCTAGCCGCTTGGCTTTTTCTTTTTCTTTTTGAGATCAGAAGGCATATATAGCAATTTCGGGATTTTCCCGTGGCTCCCGGTGCAGGGGAGGTTATGGCGAAATTTTTCGAAAAATTAGGGTGTTAGCCAAATTTTTGAAGAATTTGAAAATTCTCAGAAACTGAAAAGTTGGAGGATGGAAGCCAGATCGAACGTAGAGTTGATTAATCAAACCACTTTCGGCTTTGTTCCTTTTCGGGGACGAAAAGTTTTAAGTAGGGGAGATTGTAACAACCGAAAATCTGGGCCAGTTTAAAATTTTTATTTTGGCAACTTCGACGAATTTTGAATATTTAAAATGAATTATTTTAAATAATATCGATGAGAAAATTTATTTTGAATAGAATTCGACGTATATATTATATACGTCGTCGTTAGAATATAAATAATTATATATAATTATAAATAGAATTGAAAATGGCGCGGTAGTTCGATAATTCGATTTCAAACTTCAATTGGATGTACCGGGTGCAAAACAACCCGTATTTTAGTAAAACAAAAAATAATAGGATCTAATTGAGAATATCTTTCCAACGAATCCGACGAATTGAAATTTCATAACGGGAATCAAAAGATATGTCCTGTTGAAAATTCTAAATAGCCGCTATGGAATTCAGGCCCTTAAAAATAGACATTTTGCAAACGACCTCGGATTTCGACAAAACCACTTTTGTTGGGTCCGTGATGTAAAGTTATTGCTAGGTTTCAAATTTCATAATTTTTCGAATCAATATGTGGGTGTGGTAAAGGAAAATGCGTTTGACCAGTTTTAGTTGATTTTAATCGACTGGAAAATGGTCATTTTCGAACGGTCTCAGAATTCGACAAAATTAGTTTTGTTAGGACCGTATCGTCAGTACGAAGGTAGAAAATATATTTCTGGAATTTTTAGAGTTCGTATGTGACCCCGATAAATTGAAATGTGCGTTCAAATTCAATATATAGTGTTATATTTTAAATTCAATGGAAACTGATCGTAACGGTCGAATTGGCCTGCGATACATATCCCATTGTGTTCGGAATGGGGGTTAGACGCTGGGGACGACAGTCGGTGGGTTCGAATCCGAGTTCGAAAAAAAGTTACCTTTTTGAAATTTAAAATTAATTAAATATATAAAAACCCTTTTATCTCCTTAGCCCCCTTCTTCTTTGCTGTTCATTTCAAAACAAAAAAAAAATTAATCGGAGGCGATCGATGAGACAACCCGAACTTCTCCGTGAAGGAAAGCACGGATAGAATTGAGGACAAGACAAAATAGAACTCATATAGAAGAACATTTCATTGTTATTACAACAATTCCATCAGATACAAGAATATACAGAGTATAAATGAATAAATTACATTCGACAAATATCAGAGATTAAAATAAATTACATAGCAGCGGAAAAAATATACAAAACACAACTGAAAGTGATACACGGATACAGAGCTTTCCGGATATCGTTCCAGCTGTAAATCAGGACCCTGTGAATATAAATCTGCAAAACCAAAACTACTAGTTGCCCGTGTCGAAAATAGGGGCACCCAGAGTTTAGGTTAAAACAATAAACTCCAGGTCAGTTATGTGATTGGTGTGAGAACTAAAACAGATATTTAAAACTTTACTTTAAAAGAGAGTAATCCAAGGGACCACGCCGTATAACACGGAACGGGTTTCCTCCCAAGAATACTAGTGCATATACAAAACAGCGCAATGCTCTTTGGAAAAATGAAGCTATTATAAGACCCAGGTCCCATCACACAATGCAACGCAAGCCGGAGGATAGGGTTTTCCCTTATAATAGCCAAATAATGCTTGATACGTTTAAAACAAATCATTTGATACTATCATAGGTGTATAGTGTCAAAAAAATTCAATCATAAATATCAATCATAAGCGGCATGGGTACCATCTATCATGTCGCCATACTAGTTCTACAATTAAAACCGCAATATCACGTATTGGAAATTGGATTCCGTCATGAGCCGAGGCAAGGGGAAAGCTCCTCTCCGCGTTCGAGACACTCTAGCAATGCCTCAGGACCCCACTCTGATCCTTTGGAACCTCCAAGGCCGGTCCTCTCTTACTTTTGAGGATTAATTATTCCTGAACACACGTTTCCCGGTCCTTACAGACCTATATCCGAGGCGCCTCGTATCCAACAACCACACAGGTGAAAAGTATATAAATGTCAGGGCTGGTAGGTCACTGACACCACCCTAGCTAGAAAGAAACGTCGTGCACTCCTTGGGTCCGTATCCCGTTTTTGACTCATACCGAGGTGTGAGGCTCGCGAATTCACGCTATACACAAAGCTACGCCACACAGGCCGTGCTTTGATCATCAACCACAAGACTTTGCTTTTCAACAGAAGCCTTGATCAATTGCCACTTACGCGTGCCACACTAGCAATTCACTCCATGCGACTGATGTCCATCGATATACAACCTCTGAGCTCGTATGTCTCAGAGAAGGGCGTTAAGCAAAAGAATAAATTCTCCGCCGCCAAACAGATGTATATTTAATAGAGATCAATCAACACAGAATAAAATCCAATGTCAGACACACAATCCATTTACAAGTTCGTTCTGGGTCTGAACGAAACCGGAGGCACTTTCCTCGCATATCCATCCATCTCCAAGTACGTCTGGACGATCACCAACTGTTTCCCTCATCCTGGGTGTACAGCCCAATCAAGATCATCAGTAATCATACAAACGATGTGAAGACTTCCGGTCTTCAACCACCGTCTTCATCTTTGACATCTCGTTGAATCGGTTATTCAGAATGGGTATAAACCCGGCCTTTCTGAACAACCCACGTATATGATAAACAAATGTTACACAAACACAACAAACGCTTCATTCCAATTCAGAATATTCTTTTATTCACCAAAATCACATTCTTAGGGAAAGGTTCCCATTAATTTTATCCAAGATAAATTCTTCTAAATTTATTCTTTAATCTTCCTTCGAATATCATTTCAAACTAGTCGGGATTAGCGAACCACACCGAAGTAATTATTTATTTTATTCCCCTATCCCAACCTATGTATCCCATGGAGAAAAACTGGTAATACTCCACAACTAACACCACGGTGTTATCGGTAAAATTAATTACCATTTCACGTTCAAATCTAATTAAAGATTTAACTATCGCTTTGGAGCAAAACTGGTGGTACTCCATTCTCGATCACCTTTCAGATTTGATAGTTTAAATTATCAATTCACTTTTCAATCTAATTAAAGATTCATTAGAACTCCACTTAGTTTTAATCCTTTCAAAAATCAACATCTTGCCTTTAACTGGGTTAAAGAACCAATGTCGTCTAAAACACGATTCACGACAAACCCAAATCACATTTGATATTAAATACAAGGCCTTGAATAGAAAATATATCGGCTTATATTCAATATCAAATTCTGAAACCAACATATATCGTATTGGAAATAACGATATAAAATATATCTTTCAAATTCCCATAACAATATCTGTATAGTCACGAAATCCAACATCGAAGTATTCCGAAGATAATTTCGATTCGACTCCAGTCCAATTCACGTATTGGGAATATTGATTATTTTTAAAATCACTTTCAAATTCAATTTATTTATTTCAAAAATAAATTGATTTTAATTCTAGTTCAAAACTAGTTCATTTCGATAAAAATCTATTTTCATCATTTCAAATGTGGAGTTTTCAATCCCAGTTCTTCTCAAATCATTTCTTATGATTTTACACAAACTATCAATATTTTTAATAATTTTATCAAGGCCCGTACAGTCGATTTCCATCAACGGCCATCGAACTGCACTTACAGCGACCTTTTCTAAATTTGATTTGGACATAATTCCAAATCCAACCGTTAGATTTCAAATTTCTAATATTCATTGGAAAGCTCTTTTCGATACGAACCCAACGGTTCTGGTTTTAGGAGAATCCGACGGTCGGATCTCCCGTAATGTCAATTCGAAGTCAATGGTCGAAATTCACGAACTGCCGCGGCGCGGCGCGTTCTATTCAGGCCATTATATATATAATATATATATATATTATATATTATATATATTTCGTCGATTTCCTTTTTAAAACGTATTTTATAAATCGTTTTAAATTCGTTTTCAAAACCATTTCAACACTATATTCAATTTCAAATCGATTTGATTTCAATTCAACTCGAATTCATTTCAATTTTATTTAATTCAAATTCCAATTCGTTTTCTATTCAATTCATTTCAATTCGAATCGAATTCATTTTCTATTCAATTCGAATTCATTTCAAATTGATTCAATAAAATTTCAATTTGAATTTTTATCTAATTCAATTTGAATTTCATTTCAAAATATTAGATTTTAAAATCACTTTTCAATATTCATTGTAAAACGAATAAAATCGATATAAATATCGTTCATGTCAAAATAGCGCAACTCTAATCAACACGGCTTTATATATTTCAAAAACTTCTTTATTTTATTCAACAAATGAATATTTATTCCATTCAACACATGAATCTATATTTCTTTCAACACACGACTAATCTCCATACACGAGTACTGTCAACACATCACTATTTTTGTTATGTAAAATATTTTATAAAATTATGGTATCTATCGTTTGATTTTCAATTAGACTTCAACCGTAAGGTAGTTCTAATTTTAAATATGATAAAGATGTAAATTTCATTGTATAAAATATTTCACTCAACACATGAACATCGTCAACACATGACTATTTTTATATTCAACACATGAATCTTCTTTTATAATATTCATTACTTTCCCGATTGGAATGAGGCCCAATCAATCACCATATAATGTTAATTATATGGATTCCATACAACACATGTATATAATAGCATTGATAAATAATCAACCATCAACCAAAGTGCACCACACAACTACCTAAGCATCAAATATAAATAATCGACGCTTACACAGTCTGTCGACCAATCGATCGGCAATAATTAAATAATTGGGATTAGTGTACGCCAAATATCATCCCAACACCCGTGTGGGGTTTCAAATCAACAAACACATATTTTTGTTTGTGCAAGTGGGCGATGTGTAAAATTTATCGACCCAATCAATATCAGTCAAACCAGTGTATATAAACAAATCGGTCGATTTGTTTATAAATATTTATTTATTCACATTCACGTTTAAAAATTATATTTTTAACGATAAAATATTTTATTTCAACACATGAATTCCTATTCAGTTCATTTACACAATAAAAATGATATTTTTATTTTTCTAACATATTTTAGAAAATTTCGGCGGCATAACGGCACGATACTAGAAACGGGACGAGGCCTAGCCTTATCCCCGGTCTAGTGAAGGCCCACGCCATTCACACATCAATCAAACTAATTTCATTTCATCAAACAATTCAATTCAACCCAAATAATCTAACCAACTACACAGCCAAACAAACAAGTCCATGGTCTGTGGACGATTGTGTCGGGTGCTACTAAGCACCGTCTGCATCCTAGTATATATATATATAACTAGAAAATGAAATTGAAAGGTGAGAAATTCTCACCGAAAGCTATCCCAACTTCACGACACTTCTATTGTAGAGATCTTCGTCGTTTTCGCCCTTTTGTCGCTTTCGTTGCCCGTAGCCACTATATATACAAAAATCATATTTTTATATTGCTATTTAATATAGAAAAATCGAATTTTTACTATGCTATTCAATATATAAAAATCGCATTTTCACTATGCTATTCAATATATAAAAATCTAATCTTTTCTATTTTAAAAATCTAATCTTATCTATTTTAAAAATCTCGTCTTTTCTATTTTAAAAATCTGATCTTTCCTATTTTAAAAATATCGTCTTTTCTATTTTAAAAATATCGTCTTGTCTATTTTAAAAATATCGTCTTTCTATTTTAAAAATATCGTCTTTTCTATTTTAAAAATCTCGTCTTTTCTATTTCAAAAATCTCGTCTTTTCTATTTTTATCATTATAAAAATCACATTTTTATTTTGCTATACATATAAAGATGATATTTCTAATCTTCCTATCATGTAAAAATTATATTTTTAATTCTCTACATAAACAAAAATCATATTTTTATCCTTCTACTATATGAAAGATTATATTTTTAATACTTTAAAAATATAAAAAATCATATTTTTAATTCTTTTATATAGTAAAGATTATATTTTTAATACTTTAAAAATATAAAAAATCATATTTGCAACCTCTTCATATAAAATAAAACTAAAATTAATCTACAAACTAATTTAATTAAATTAATTTACCTTATCATTGTGGTGGGGAGGGTTTCAGAGCTCGGCAGTGATGGTGGGTGGTGCTCGCGCCTGCGGAGGAGGGTGGTGGCGTCGAGGGTCGGGTAGGGCTGGAGGAGGGGGGGTGCGTGCAGGGGGGCGGCGGCTTAGGGTTTAGGGGGCGGCGGCGGTTCTATGCAGAAGGAGGGGAGGAAGCTCGAATGGAGGGGGAGGCGAGGGGGCCAGCACCGAGGTGGTGCGCCTGATGGCGCGGCGGCGCCCCGATGGGAGGAGCGACGGCGCTCCTCCCCCCTTCGTCTTTTTTCTCTTTTTTTTATTTATTTCGAATTCAATCGGTTGAAAATAACTGAGGGGGGGGGGGGGGCAACGGGTTTCAAGGAGAGGGAGAGAGAATTTTTAATTTTTAATTTATTTAATTATTTTATTTTCACCAAAAAGCAACTTTTATTTTCGACTTCAAAACGAGGCCCACCGCCTGTCGTCCATAGCGTTTTACCCCCATTCCGAACACAATGGGATATGTATCGTAAGCTGATTCGATCGTTTCGATCAGTTTTCGTCAAATTCAACATATAACTCTATATATTGAATTTGAACGCGCGTTTCAATTTACCGGGGTCACATACTAACTAGAAAAATTCCATAAAAATATTTCCTAGCTTCGTATTAATGATACGGTCCTAACAAAACTAGTTTCGTCGAATTCTGAGACCGTTGGAAGAATGGTCATTTTCCAGTCGATTAAAATCAACTAAAACTGGTAAAATGCGTTTTCCTTTGCCACGCTCACATATTGATTCGAAAAATTATGAAATTTGGAATCTAGCAATAATTTGACATCACGGACCCAACAAATGTGGTTTCGTCGAAATCCGAGGTAGTTTGCAAAATGTCTATTTTTAAGGGCCTGAATTCCATAGCGACTATTCAGAATTTTCAACTGGACATATCCTTTGATTCCCGCTATGAAATTTCGATTTTTCAGATTCGTTGGAAAGATATAATCAAATAGATCCTATTATTTTTGGTTTCACTAAAATCCGGATTGTTTTGCACCCGGTACATTCAATTGAAGTTTGAAATCGAATTATCGAACTACCGCGCCATTTTCAATTCTATTTATAATTATATATAAATATTTATATTATAACTACGACGTATATAATATATACGTTCTATTCTATATTCAAAATTAATTTTTCGTCGATATTAGTTAAAATAATCTATTTTAAATGTTCAAAATTCGCTAAAATTGCCAAAATAAAAATTTTAAACTGGCCCAGATTTTCGGGTTGTTACAATCTCCCCCACTTAAAACTTTTCGTCCCCGAAAAGGAACGAAGTCGAAAGTGGTTTGATTAATCAGCTCAACGTTTGGTCTGGCTTCCATTCTCCAACTTTTCAGTTTCTGAGAATTTTCAAATTCTTCAAAAATTTGGCTAACACCCTAAATTTTCGAAAAATTTCGCCATAACCTCCCCTGCGCCGGGAGCCACGAGAAAATCCCAAAATTGCCATATAGGCCTTCTGATCTCAAAAAGAAAAAGAAAAAGCCAAGCGGCTAGCCAATAGGCTCATAAAATCATCATCACCCAAACAAAACAGTAAATTATTGTAAATATGTACCTATTTGTCGGACAAACAAATTTTATTCTCTGCTCTAGCCTCCTTGCTATGACCTGTTCAATGTAAGTGCATGTATATGCAAGCAAATGTGACCAATTTTCAATACAATTCAATATTTGATTCAATTAGGCTAAATGGTTCAAAATTATCAAACAAATAAACAAACAACACAAACAACACAAACATCAGTCAATTAGTGAATTAGAGTTTCAAATTCATAATTTTAACACATATACTAAAAATCATGTTTTTGATGCCAATTCACAACAATGTATCTATCTATATTAGTTTTGGTTCTCACACCAGTCTAATGGAAATATATAGAAATCACACCTTCGAAACACGAACATAAATATTGATAATGCGGCCGCATTACTAGAATTATCTCCGGGCGACTAGAGTGTGATTCTATATCTATTCAGTATATTAAAACTTCGAATATACGTTCATGACGCGTATACGCGAAATCTTTATATACTCGATTGTCCAAATTCAAAATAAATAAATATTCATATACGTATAAAGTGATTTAAATTTTCAAAACAAAATTGTTTTCATTTGAAAAATATACTCTTCGCACTCGTTCTAGGATACTACTGATCCTATCTCTAACGAGTCATTCTAATTGGATATTACTAATCCAATATCTGATGAATTCTTTCGTATGGTTCTAACGTGTCTTGTTCTCGAGCTCTGTCAACCAAAGCTCTGATACCAAACTGAGACAACCCGAACTTCCCCGTGAAGGAAAGCACGGATAGAATTGAGGACAAGACAAAATAGAACACATATAGAAGAACATTTCATTGTTATTACAACAATTCCATCAGATACAAGAATATACAGAGTATAAATGAATAAATTACATTCGAAAAATATCAGAGATTACAATAAATTACATAGCAGCGGAAAAAATATACAAAACACAACTGAAAGTGATACACGAATACAGAGCTTTCCGGATATCGTTCCAGCTGTAAATCAGGACCCTGTGAATATAAATCTGCAAAACCAAAACTACTAGTTGCCCGTGTCGAAAATAGGGGCACCCAGAGTTTAGGTTCAAACAATAAACTCCAGGTCAGTCATGTGACTGGTGTGAGAACTAAAACAGTTATTTAAAACTTTACTTTAAAAGAGAGTAATCCAAGGGACCACGCCGTATAACACGGAACGGGTTTCCTCCCAAGAATACTAGTGCATATACAAAACAGCGCAATGCTCTTTGGAAAAATGAAGCTATTATAAGACCCAGGTCCCATCACACAATGCAACGCAAGCCGGAGGATAGGGTTTTCCCTTATAATAGCCAAATAATGCTTGATACGTTTAAAACAAATCATTTGATACTATCATAGGTGTATAGTGTCAAAAAAATTTCAATTATAAATATCAATCATAGGCGGCATGGGTACCATCTATCATGTCGCCATACTAGTTCTACAATTAAAACCGCAATATCACGTATTGGAAATTGGATTCCGTCATGAGCCGAGGCAAGGGGCAAGCTCCTCTCCGCGTTCGAGACACTCTAGCAATGCCTCAGGTGTAATGGCCCGCAAATCCGTGCTATCTGAGTTGACTAAATACACCACACGTCCAACCCAAATAACACAGAAATACGACTCATTATTAGAAAGAAGTTAGAGGATGAGAAATAGAAAGAAAGAAATATTAGAATAGAAGAAAAACGAAGATCACAACTCACGACGGAACGAAGAAAATATATTATATAACATAAGCTTCGAAAAACAAATCTGTTTTGTACATATATACATACCATCATCAGAGTACACATAACATTTGATCCAGCGGAAGTAACTCTAAAAACTAACGTTGAAGCCTCCTGCTTCAAGCTCCTCCAAGTGTATCTGTAAAAGCCTGAAACACTTGACTGCCCGTACAAATTTGGGCACCCAAGAGTTTAGGAAAACAAACAAAACAAACTCTGGGTCAGTCATGGGACTGGTGTGAGTAAACTCCAACCACTTGTTTAACTTTTAAAAATCCTTTCAAAAGAAAAGATAATAGTAAGACCAGTCCACACATAAACACGGACGGTTTTTACCTTACTATAACCCAAAACACTTTGATATCAAATCCAGTGATATTATAATAATGTCTACATCAAGTAAATAACCAAATAGTAGAACGCTTGCATCTCACGCTCCACATATATAGTATAAAATCAAAAACCGCATGGCGCTTATTGGAGATTGGATTTCCAACAGGACAAGGTATGGGACCACCTTCCGACAGTGCATCTCTAGAGGCGAATACACCTGGGTTCAACAAGAACATCTTGCAACCCGGCCCACACATGACCGACCACTCATTTCGCTTGAGTGTATCGAATGTATATCACCAACGGTTGGACTCAAACCACCGTTTCCCGAATGGGCAGAATCGATAGATTTAGAAACAAAGGAATTTCTCTAGATAGGTGATTATACACCCTAATGGGTGTGACCCACATAGCCATGCTGCCTGCCCGATTTTTGTCCCTTCCCGGTTGTTGAGGCCTGAGGCTACGCATACTTACCATTCATCGATAACACAATCACTTTGAATGCCACATCGTCAGATCCGTTAATCACTAGTTGAGTTTGAACAAATATTCTGGATATTATGCTAAGGGATAAATCCGTTGCAACCATATATATTCATACAGACCAACCCATTTGATCATTGGAAATACTCTGTCAGACATTCGTCCATTTACGTTCGTTCTAGGATTGAACGAAACCGAAGGCACTATTTCTATAAATAGAAAAGCCCTTGCACTTTACTTCGTCTTCAATATATTCAGCATACTTGGTTCGCAACGCTTATGCCGATACGGAGTGGTTCTTCGGATAATAATCCAACCGGTCTCTCCATATTGACAACGATGGTCAAAAACTTCGATAGTCTGTGATTTAACTATCGAATAAAAACAAGTGTTCATCCAACCTATCAAACAAATCACTGGGCTCTTTAATTAATATTTCATTAATTAAATCACTTTTCCATTTCCTCTATCAATATTTGTTATCCAAATATTTTCAATAATCATCTTGCCTCTTATGCCATTTGGAAAACGTTTCCAATTATTAACTTCTTTTATTTTCTATATATTAGAAAATGTCTCTATTTGCAATTAAAAACAATTTCAATCACTTATCTCTATCCCCTTTTGTTTACAACATTCGATTTTTATATCCACTTTACTATCGAGTTCAGTATGTCGATAAAATGATTTCAAATTATCAAAATATCTTAAAAATATTCTAACTCCTTAAATTCCCGGAAAATTTCGCCATAACCTCCCCTGTATCGGGAGCATCGGGAAATTTCAAATAGCTTTCCCGGTCCTTCTAATCTCAAAAAGAAAAAGAAAAAAGCCAAGCGGCTTGCCGATACGGCGCATAAAACCTCATATATGAATTTAAACATGTACCTTATTGTCGAGCACATAAATTAAAATCTTCATATACTCCATCCCATATCTGTTTAACACCTGTTCACCTGTTTCTAATTCAATTCAACTCAATCCATTCGTTTGAATTAAATTTTGAATCGTTTGAATTCAGTTTCGCACAATTATTCTTTAATTAGCCTTTTTGCCTATTTCACTTCTTTAATGAACATAACACGTTCAAATAAACTGTTTAACTTGCTCACAACCAAATTGAATTTCAATTTCAAATTTTAGTTTCCTTTTTGATTTCGAATATAAATTTTCAAATCGAATTCACTTATTCAAACCCCAATATCCCTTCGAAATCTTATTAACTAATTTCTATTTCAAATTAGTTCGTTCTATTCAAAGTCAAAAATCTGGTTTCTGTTTCAAAATCATATTCATTTACACAACTTGAATTCACATATACTTTACAACTCAACCCCGAAATTTTCTAAATAGAACTTCGGATTTTATTTGCTTAAAATCCTTTTATAACATTAAATAAACCGTTATGGTTTTTAAATAGTTCTGGCGCTGTTTTTCTGAAAATTTGATTTTGACATAACTCAAAATCTATACGACGAAATTCAGATTTTTCTCTTTCAATTATATTTGAATTCAAATTTCATTGCAATACTACTTTTGAAATTCTATTTTCAAAGTCTATTTCAAATTCTCTTTTGAAAATTCTGTTTTGAAATCCTATTTCAAATTCTATATATTCAAACACCATTTGAAAGTTCTATATCCAAATCCACTTTGGATTTTCTATTTGAATTCTAAATTCAAATTTCCATTTCCCTTTCTATTATTCAAATTCATTTTCAACACCATTTGAATTTCTATTATTCAAATTCATTTTCAACACCATTTGAATTTCTTATTCTACTTTGAAATCCTATGTTCAAAGTTTATTTCGAATTCTATTTTGAAATTCTATATTCAAATCTCTATTTGAATTTTCTTTATTCGAATTCCTTTGAATTCAAATTTTATTTTTATTCCTTGAATTCAAATTCTATTTTTGATTCTAATTCCATCTATTCAAATTCTATTTGAACTTCTATTTGAATTTCTAATATTCAATCTCCTTTTAAAATTCAAACATTTAAATTCCTTTTCTAATTCAAATGTTATACTCAAATTTCATTTTCAAACTCCAATTCCAAACTTGTATTTCTATTTCAAATGATAATTCTTTTCACTTCATTTATAACTTCGTTATAAAAGAATTATTTATAAACTTCATTTAAAAAAGAAACTACTTGTTTTATTTTTCAAAAAACAAGTTTATATTTTTATTTCCATTTAAAATTCAAATTCTATTTAAAAATAGAATTTTTCCTTTTTAAATCGCCAATATCCTTTTTACGATATTTTAAAATATCATTACTTAAGCCCAGTGATAAAACACACAAAGCAACCAATTATTTATTTTTCTAACACATCATATATAACAATATATATGCAAACAAACAAACAAACAGATAATATATTTTTGAGGAATCCAGTTGGATTCCTCCAACCTGTTTTTCCTGCATCCACAGATGTTAGCACATAAATAATACCCATTCTGCTTCGTGGCAGAATATCGCGGTATAGAAGGTCATCCACTAATCATAGCGTGGGGCGTATAGGGTAATCATCCGCTATGAAACTGCGGGCATCCGCTAATGAGACTGCGGGAATCCAACCAATCAATCAACCCAATATATATATATATAACCTAAATAACTAATATATATAAAGCAACCGGAAATCATTCACACAAGCAACAGACAATTATTTTTAATGAAATAAAAATAATTAGAAATAAAAGGTGAGTGAGATTTACTCACCGTGATTTTTATTCACCGTTTGTCGAATACCCCGTTTAAATTTCCAAATCTCACAGCTATGCATTTACTTGAACCGTCCCAACCGAATATATTCAATACCTATGATTATTTGAATTTATTTAACGATTAAATTATATTAATTTAAATTACTTGCACTTAAGTAATTTAATCACTCTATGTAAATTTAAATATTGCAAAAAAAATGCATACCTTATTGGCTTGTACTACTCGATAAAACCCTAAACATCTCCAAAACAGCGTCAGCCCAAGTATTTAATCTACCCCACTGCGGCATTTCGTCGAACATCACACTGACACTTCACTAATTTCTTGCTAACAACCCTTCCAAGGTGCGATGTTTGCAGCCCCCTTCCACTGCCAAGCCATGTCGCATAACTCCAGGTCACCTCCTGAACCTTCGAACTCCATATCGCATCAGACATCGCACCAACAAAGCAACTGACGAACCCTCTCCAATTTATCCAGTTTGATTTCACGAAATCGTCATCCACCGTCGTCGATCTCCCCTGAAAACACTGAACCGATACTCGACCACACTAACCAATTTTGGACTCGTCAATCCTCTCATCTAAGCTACCTCCTTCACCCAACGAGTTCGACTGAACTTCGGCTCTCAATTCGATGTCGCGACCTGGAGAAACACTCGAGCCCTGTAGCCCGACATCACACCCTTCCTGTTGGCGTCTCTGATGCCTGAGCTTCAGCGAATTCCCGATTTTCAACCCACGGTCTTTGATTTTGGTTTAGAGGAGTTTGGGTTTAAAAGGGATAGGAGCGGTCATTGATTGGAAAAAGGAACGAGAAGAAAGACTTGGTTTCAGAAGGAAAGCTCGGTTCGTTTATATAGATTTGAAACGGAACAGAAGTACATCCATCAAAATTTTATGTTTGCCTGATGTTGAACCGAGGAAGACATAAATTTCGGCTCGAGGAAGGCAATAGGGTGGCATTAAAGAAGTAGGTCGGCTGGTTACAGTTTGATTTGATTTTTCTTTAATTAAAAACTAAACTATATCGCGGTCCTTTAATTTAAAATTCTGAACCGCTATTTTAACGTACAGACCGACGTTTCAATATTATAACGCTATTTTGAATTTAACGAAATAGACTGTACAATTTAATTCGAACAATAAAAATAACATATTAAATTGATATGAGTTAAATTCAAAACAAATAAATTCCTTAAAAATAAATTACTATTATTATCTTTCAAATTCAATTTAAATTCATATTAACCATTTGAATCACTCAGAATCTATTTAGAAAAATTCAAATTGAATTATTTTAGTTCTCGTATTTCGACAATTATATATATATATATGAAATAAATCATATATTGATCACAAATCGGTAATTCAATATAAAAATTCTTGTATATTACTAATTTAATATTTAAAAACCATACTAAATAAATCGATAAAAATCCGGGTCGTTACATTCTTCCCCCCTTAAAATAATTTCGTCCTCGAAATTGCTAAGGTAGGAAAAATGATACAAATTTATTACTTTTCAACATTCCTCTTATGTTGACACTCAACTCCTCGTATTTCAATAATTTAATTCTACCAAAACTTTTGGTCTTCCTTCATTTAATTTGAATGATCTACGATCCATCCATTTATATTCAATCTATGTTCTATTAAACTAATTCAAATTGATTCTAATCAATTCATTCACTTCGACCCATTTAACTAGCTTCAGTTAAATTTTAATTCCAGAATTCAAATCCTTGGGTTTCTTTTCAAATTCTTTCTGAAGTCACATAAATATATATACATATATTTATTTCTATTTTAAATTCAAAACATTTGAATATTCAAACCAATTTGTTTTCTTCCAAACAAATTTCCATCAAAACTTTCTAAGGTAGCAATTCATCACTTAGAAACTTGAAAATGAACACTGATGAGGCTGCAGTCATCATCAGAATTATTTCCCAGCCACTGAAGTGAGTTCAGTGCTTTACCACATTCAAAATCCATTAAAAATGATTTTTATTCAAATCCTTCTAAAACAAAGCTATATTACTTTAATATACTTTGAAAAATATTTTTCAACTTCCCAGGATTTTGAATTCTTAATTCTGGTTTGAATTTAATTCTAATTCATCTCATTTGTATATTTAATTCCTATACAAATTCTACTCTGGTTATAAATAACCATTCTAAATTTATAATCTCATTTGATTATAAAGTCAACATCCAACACATCCATATAATAATAATTCTAGAAAATTATTCTTTCTATATCAAAATAGAAATTTGGGTAAAATTATTTCATTTACCCTTTTTAAAACAATACCGTGTCGAATTTCTCTGTTTAAGTGTTTAGAAACTCCTATCGACTTCGTGGCGTCCCACGATTCGACCAGAATTCATAAACAACTCAACAGACAAGCCAACACAATATAAAACAACTTTTATATCAATTTACAAATACGCTTTCTCGTATATACACTCAACTCATTCTAGGGCACTACTGACCCTATCTCTAATGAGCACATGCCACACAAGCCTAGGTGTTCGCTCAACCTAAGCTCTGATACCACTGTAATGGCCCGCAAATCCGTGCTATCTGAGTTGACTAAATACACCACACGTCCAACCCAAATAACACAGAAATACGACTCATTATTAGAAAGAAGTTAGAGGATGAGAAATAGAAAGAAAGAAATATTAGAATAGAAGAAAAACGAAGATCACAACTCACGACGGAACGAAGAAAATATATTATATAACATAAGCTTCGAAAAACAAATCTGTTTTGTACATATATACATACCATCATCAGAGTACACATAACATTTGATCCAGCGGAAGTAACTCTAAATAACTAACGTTGAAGCCTCCTGCTTCAAGCTCCTCCAAGTGTATCTGTAAAAGCCTGAAACACTTGACTGCCCGTACAAATTTGGGCACCCAAGAGTTTAGGAAAACAAACAAAACAAACTCTGGGTCAGTCATGGGACTGGTGTGAGTAAACTCCAACCACTTGTTTAACTTTTAAAAATCCTTTCAAAAGAAAAGATAATAGTAAGACCAATCCACACATAAACACGGACGGTTTTTACCTTACTATAACCCAAAACACTTTGATATCAAATCCAGTGATATTATAATAATGTCTACATCAAGTAAATAACCAAATAGTAGAACGCTTGCATCTCACGCTCCACATATATAGTATAAAATCAAAAACCGCATGGCGCTTATTGGAGATTGGATTTCCAACAGGACAAGGTATGGGACCACCTTCCGACAGTGCATCTCTAGAGGCGAATACACCTGGGTTCAACAAGAACATCTTGCAACCCGGCCCACACATGACCGACCACTCATTTCGCTTGAGTGTATCGAATGTATATCACCAACGGTTGGACTCAAACCACCGTTTCCCGAATGGGCAGAATCGATAGATTTAGAAACAAAGGAATTTCTCTAGATAGGTGATTATACACCCTAATGGGTGCGACCCACATAGCCATGCTGCCTGCCCGATTTTTGTCCCTTCCCGGTTGTTGAGGCCTGAGGCTACGCATACTTACCATTCATCGATAACACAATCACTTTGAATGCCACATCGTCAGATCCGTTAATCACTAGTTGAGTTTGCACAAATATTCTGGATATTATGCTAAGGGATAAATCCGTTGCAACCATATATATTCATACAGACCAACCCATTTGATCATTGGAAATACTCTGTCAGACATTCGTCCATTTACGTTCGTTCTGGGATTGAACGAAACCGAAGGCACTATTTCTATAAATAGAAAAGCCCTTGCACTTTACTCCGTCTTCAATATATTCAGCATACTTGGTTCGCAACGCTTATGCCGATACGGAGTGGTTCTTCGGATAATAATCCAACCGGTCTCTCCATATTGACAACGATGGTCAAAAACTTCGATAGTCTATGATTTAACTATCGAATAAAAACAAGTGTTCATCCAACCTATCAAACAAATCACTGGGCCCTTTAATTAATATTTCATTAATTAAATCACTTTTCCATTTCCTCTATCAATATTTGTTATCCAAATATTTTCAATAATCATCTTGCCTCTTATGCCATTTGGAAAACGTTTCCAATTATTAACTTCTTTTATTTTCTATATATTAGAAAATGTCTCTATTTGCAATTGAAAACAATTTCAATCACTTATCTCTATCCCCTTTTGTTTACAACATTCGATTTTTATATCCACTTTACTATCGAGTTCAGTATGTCGATAAAATGATTTCAAATTATCAAAATATCTTAAAAATATTCTAACTCCTTAAATTCCCGGAAAATTTCGCCATAACCTCCCCTGTATCGGGAGCATCGGGAAATTTCAAATAGCTTTCCCGGTCCTTCTAATCTCAAAAAGAAAAAGAAAAAAGCCAAGCGGCTTGCCGATACGGCGCATAAAACCTCATATATGAATTTAAACATGTACCTTATTGTCGAGCACATAAATTAAAATCTTCATATACTCCATCCCATATCTGTTTAACACCTGTTCACCTGTTTCTAATTCAATTCAACTCAATCCATTCGTTTGAATTAAATTTTGAATCGTTTGAATTCAGTTTCGCACAATTATTCTTTAATTAGCCTTTTTGCCTATTTCACTTCTTTAATGAACATAACACGTTCAAATAAACTGTTTAACTTGCTCACAACCAAATTGAATTTCAATTTCAAATTTTAGTTTCCTTTTTGATTTCGAATATAAATTTTCAAATCGAATTCACTTATTCAAACCCCAATATCCCTTCGAAATCTTATTAACTAATTTCTATTTCAAATTAGTTCGTTCTATTCAAAGTCAAAAATCTGGTTTCTGTTTCAAAATCATATTCATTTACACAACTTGAATTCACATATACTTTACAACTCAACCCCGAAATTTTCTAAATAGAACTTCGGATTTTATTTGCTTAAAATCCTTTTATAACATTAAATAAACCGTTATGGTTTTTAAATAGTTCTGGCGCTGTTTTTCTGAAAATTTGATTTTGACATAACTCAAAATCTATACGACGAAATTCAGATTTTTCTCTTTCAATTATATTTGAATTCAAATTTCATTGCAATACTATTTTTGAAATTCTATTTTCAAAGTCTATTTCAAATTCTCTTTTGAAAATTCTGTTTTGAAATCCTATTTCAAATTCTATATATTCAAACACCATTTGAAAGTTCTATATCCAAATCCACTTTGGATTTTCTATTTGAATTCTAAATTCAAATTTCCATTTCCCTTTCTATTATTCAAATTCATTTTCAACACCATTTGAATTTCTATTATTCAAATTCATTTTCAACACCATTTGAATTTCTTATTCTACTTTGAAATCCTATGTTCAAAGTTTATTTCGAATTCTATTTTGAAATTCTATATTCAAATCTCTATTTGAATTTTCTTTATTCGAATTCCTTTGAATTCAAATTTTATTTTTATTCCTTGAATTCAAATTCTATTTTTGATTCTAATTCCATCTATTCAAATTCTATTTGAACTTCTATTTGAATTTCTAATATTCAATCTCCTTTTAAAATTCAAACATTTAAATTCCTTTTCTAATTCAAATGTTATACTCAAATTTCATTTTCAAACTCCAATTCCAAACTTGTATTTCTATTTCAAATGATAATTCTTTTCACTTCATTTATAACTTCGTTATAAAAGAATTATTTATAAACTTCGTTTAAAAAAGAAACTACTTGTTTTATTTTTCAAAAAACAAGTTTATATTTTTATTTCCATTTAAAATTCAAATTCTATTTAAAAATAGAATTTTTCCTTTTTAAATCGCCAATATCCTTTTTACGATATTTTAAAATATCATTACTTAAGCCCAGTGATAAAACACACAAAGCAACCAATTATTTATTTTTCTAACACATCATATATAACAATATATATGCAAACAAACAAACAAACAGATAATATATTTTTGAGGAATCCAGTTGGATTCCTCCAACCTGTTTTTCCTGCATCCACAGATGTTAGCACATAAATAATACCCATTCTGCTTCGTGGCAGAATATCGCGGTATAGAAGGTCATCCACTAATCATAGCGTGGGGCGTATAGGGTAATCATCCGCTATGAAACTGCGGGCATCCGCTAATGAGACTGCGGGAATCCAACCAATCAATCAACCCAATATATATATATATAACCTAAATAACTAATATATATAAAGCAACCAGAAATCATTCACACAAGCAACAGACAATTATTTTTAATGAAATAAAAATAATTAGAAATAAAAGGTGAGTGAGATTTACTCACCGTGATTTTTATTCACCGTTTGTCGAATACCCCGTTTAAATTTCCAAATCTCACAGCTATGCATTTACTTGAACCGTCCCAACCGAATATATTCAATACCTATGATTATTTGAATTTATTTAACGATTAAATTATATTAATTTAAATTACTTGCACTTAAGTAATTTAATCACTCTATGTAAATTTAAATATTGCAAAAAAAATGCATACCTTATTGGCTTGTACTACTCGATAAAACCCTAAACATCTCCAAAACAGCGTCAGCCCAAGTATTTAATCTACCCCACTGCGGCATTTCGTCGAACATCACACTGACACTTCACTAATTTCTTGCTAACAACCCTTCCAAGGTGCGATGTTTGCAGCCCCCTTCCACTGCCAAGCCATGTCGCATAACTCCAGGTCACCTCCTGAACCTTCGAACTCCATATCGCATCAGACATCGCACCAACAAAGCAACTGACGAACCCTCTCCAATTTATCCAGTTTGATTTCACGAAATCGTCATCCACCGTCGTCGATCTCCCCTGAAAACACTGAACCGATACTCGACCACACTAACCAATTTTGGACTCGTCAATCCTCTCATCTAAGCTACCTCCTTCACCCAACGAGTTCGACTGAACTTCGGCTCTCAATTCGATGTCGCGACCTGGAGAAACACTCGAGCCCTGTAGCCCGACATCGCACCCTTCCTGTTGGCGTCTCTGATGCCTGAGCTTCAGCGAATTCCCGATTTTCAACCCACGGTCTTTGATTTTGGTTTAGAGGAGTTTGGGTTTAAAAGGGATAGGAGCGGTCATTGATTGGAAAAAGGAACGAGAAGAAAGACTTGGTTTCAGAAGGAAAGCTCGGTTCGTTTATATAGATTTGAAACGGAACAGAAGTACATCCATCAAAATTTTATGTTTGCCTGATGTTGAACCGAGGAAGACATAAATTTCGGCTCGAGGAAGGCAATAGGGTGGCATTAAAGAAGTAGGTCGGCTGGTTACAGTTTGATTTGATTTTTCTTTAATTAAAAACTAAACTATATCGCGGTCCTTTAATTTAAAATTCTGAACCGCTATTTTAACGTACAGACCGACGTTTCAATATTATAACGCTATTTTGAATTTAACGAAATAGACTGTACAATTTAATTCGAACAATAAAAATAACATATTAAATTGATATGAGTTAAATTCAAAACAAATAAATTCCTTAAAAACAAATTACTATTATTATCTTTCAAATTCAATTTAAATTCATATTAACCATTTGAATCACTCAGAATCTATTTAGAAAAATTCAAATTGAATTATTTTAGTTCTCGTATTTCGACAATTATATATATATATATATATATATATATATATATATATATGAAATAAATCATATATTGATCACAAATCGGTAATTCAATATAAAAATTCTTGTATATTACTAATTTAATATTTAAAAACCATACTAAATAAATCGATAAAAATCCGGGTCGTTACATCAGGACCCCACTCTGATCCTTTGGAACCTCCAAGGCCGGTCCTCTCTTACTTTTGAGGATTAATTATTCCTGAACACACGTTTCCCGGTCCTTACAGACCTATATCCGAGGCGCCTCGTATCCAACAACCACACAGGTGAAAAGTATATAAATGTCAGGGCTGGTAGGTCACTGACACCACCCTAGCTAGAAAGAAACGTCGTGCACTCCTTGGGTCCGTATCCCGTTTTTGACTCATACCGAGGTGTGAGGCTCGCGAATTCACGCTATACACAAAGCTACGCCACACAGGCCGTGCTTTGATCATCAACCACAAGACTTTGCTTTTCAACAGAAGCCTTGATCAATTGCCACTTACGCGTGCCACACTAGCAATTCACTCCATGCGACTGATGTCCATCGATATACAACCTCTGAGCTCGTATGTCTCAGAGAAGGGCGTTAAGCAAAAGAATAAATTCTCCGCCGCCAAACAGATGTATATTTAATAGAGATCAATCAACACAGAATAAAATCCAATGTCAGACACACAATCCATTTACAAGTTCGTTCTGGGTCTGAACGAAACCGGAGGCACTTTCCTCGCATATCCATCCATCTCCAAGTACGTCTGGACGATCACCAACTGTTTCCCTCATCCTGGGTGTACAGCCCAATCAAGATCATCAGTAATCACACAAACGATGTGAAGACTTCCGGTCTTCAACCACCGTCTTCATCTTCGACATCTCGTCGAATCGGTTATTCAGAATGGGTTTAAACCCGGCCTTTCTGAACAACCCACGTATATGATAAACAAATGTTACACAAACACAACAAACGCTTCATTCCAATTCAGAATATTCTTTTATTCACCAAAATCACATTCTTAGGGAAAGGTTCCCATTAATTTTATCCAAGATAAATTCTTCTAAATTTATTCTTTAATCTTCCTTCGAATATCATTTCAAACTAGTCGGGATTAGCGAACCACACTGAAGTAATTATTTATTTTATTCCCCAATCCCAACCTATGTATCCCATGGAGAAAAACTGGTAATACTCCACATCTAACACCACGGTGTTATCGGTAAAATTAATTACCATTTCACGTTCAAATCTAATTAAAGATTTAACTATCGCTTTGGAGCAAAACTGGTGGTACTCCATTCTCGATCACCTTTCAGATTTGATAGTTTAAATTATCAATTCACTTTTCAATCTAATTAAAGATTCATTAGAACTCCACTTAGGTTTAATCCTTTCAAAAATCAACATCTTGCCTTTAACTGGGTTAAAGAACCAATGTCATCTAAAACACGATTCACGACAAACCCTAATCACATTTGATATTAAATACAAGGCCTTGAATAGAAAATATATCGGCTTATATTCAATATCAAATTCTGAAACCAACATATATCGTATTGGAAATAACGATATAAAATATATCTTTCAAATTCCCATAACAATATCTGTATAGTCACGAAATCCAACATTGAAGTATTCCGAAGATAATTTCGATTCGACTCCAGTCCAATTCACGTATTGGGAATATTGATTATTTTTAAAATCACTTTCAAATTCAATTTATTTATTTCAAAAATAAATTGATTTTAATTCTAGTTCAAAACTAGTTCATTTCGATAAAAATCTGTTTTCATCATTTCAAATATGGAGTTTTCCATCCCAGTTCTTCTCAAATCATTTCTTATGATTTTACACAAATTATCAATATTTTTAATAATTTTATCAAGGCCCGTACAGTCGATTTCCATCAACGGCCATCGAACTGCACTTACAGCGACCTTTTCTAAATTTGATTTGGACATAATTCCAAATCCAACCGTTAGATTTCAAATTTCTAATATTCATTGGAAAGCTCTTTTCGATACGAACCCAACGGTTCTGGTTTTAGGAGAATCCGACGGTCGGATCTCCCGTAATGTCAATTCGAAGTCAATGGTCGAAATTCACGAACTGCCGTGGCGCGGCGCGTTCTATTCAGGCCACAATATATATAATATATATATATATTATATATATATTTCGTCGATTTCCTTTTTAAAACGTATTTTATAAATCGTTTTAAATTCGTTTTCAAAACCATTTCAACACTATATTCAATTTCAAATCGATTTGATTTCAATTCAACTCGAATTCATTTCAATTTTATTTAATTCAAATTCAAATTCCAATTCGTTTTCTATTCAATTCGAATTGAATTCATTTCAATTCGAATCGAATTCATTTTCTATTCAATTCGATTTCATTTCAAATTGATTCAATAAAATTTCAATTTGAATTTTTATCTAATTCAATTTGAATTTCATTTCAAAATATTAGATTTTGAAATCACTTTTCAATATTCATTGTAAAACGAATAAAATCGATATAAATATCGTTCACGTCAAAATAGCGCAACTCTAATCAACACGGCTTTATATATTTCAAAAACTTCTTTATTTTATTCAACAAATGAATATTTATTCCATTCAACACATGAATCTATATTTCTTTCAACACACGACTAATCTCCATACACGAGTACTGTCAACACATCAGTATTTTTGTTATGTAAAATATTTTATAAAATTATGGTATCTATCGTTTGATTTTCAATTAGACTTCAACTGTAAGGTAGTTCTAATTTTAAATATGATAAAGATGTAAATTTCATTGTATAAAATATTTCACTCAACACATGAACATCGTCAACACATGACTATTTTTATATTCAACACATGAATCTTCTTTTATAATATTCATTACTTTCCCGATTGGAATGAGGCCCAATCAATCACCATATAATGTTAATTATATGGATTCCATACAACACATGTATATAATAGCATTGATAAATAATCAACCATCAACCAAAGTGCACCACATAACTACCTAAGCATCAAATATAAATAATCGACGCTTACACAGTCTGTCGACCAATCGATCGACAATAATTAAATAATTGGGATTAGTGTACGCCAAATATCATCCCAACACCCGTGTGGGGTTTCAAATCAACAAACACATATTTTTGTTTGTGCAGTTGGGCGATATGTAAAATTTATCGACCCAATCAATATCAGTCAAATCAGTGTATATAAACAAATCGGTCGATTTGTTTATAAATATTTATTTATTCACATTCACGTTTAAAAATTATATTTTTAACGATAAAATATTTTATTTCAACACATGAATTCTTATTCAGTTCATTTACACAATAAAAATGATATTTTTATTTTTCTAACATATTTTAGAAAATTTCGGCGGCATAACGGCACGATACTAGAAACGGGACGAGGCCTAGCCTTATCCCCGGTCTAGTGAAGGCCCACGCCATTCACACATCAATCAAATTAATTTCATTTCATCAAACAATTCAATTCAACCCAAATAATCTAACCAACTACACAGCCAAACAAACAAGTCCATGGTCTGTGGACGATTGTGTCGGGTGCTACTAAGCACCGTCTGCATCCTAGTATATATATAACTAGAAAATGAAACTGAAAGGTGAGAAATTCTCACCGAAAGCTATCCCAACTTCACGACACTTCTATTGTAGAGATCTTCGTCGTTTTCGCCCTTTTGTCGCTTTCGTTGCCCGTAGCCACTATATATACAAAAATCATATTTTTATATTGCTATTCAATATAGAAAAATCGAATTTTTACTATGCTATTCAATATATAAAAATCGCATTTTCACTATGCTATTCAATATATAAAAATCTAATCTTTTCTAATTTAAAAATCTAATCTTATCTATTTTAAAAATCTCGTCTTTTCTATTTTAAAAATCTGATCTTTCCTATTTTAAAAATATCGTCTTTTCTATTTTAAAAATATCGTCTTGTCTATTTTAAAAATATCGTCTTTCTATTTTAAAAATATCGTCTTTTCTATTTTAAAAATCTCGTCTTTTCTATTTTAAAAATCTCGTCTTTTCTATTTTTATCATTATAAAAATCACATTTTTATTTTGCTATACATATAAAGATGATATTTCTGATCTTCCTATCATGTAAAAATTATATTTTTAATTCTCTACATAAACAAAAATCATATTTTTATCCTTCTACTATATGAAAGATTATATTTTTAATACTTTAAAAATATAAAAAATCATATTTTTAATTCTTTTATAAAGTAAAGATTATATTTTTAATACTTTAAAAATATAAAAAATCATATTTGCAACCTCTTCATATAAAATAAAACTAAAATTAATCTACAAACTAATTTAATTAAATTAATTTACCTTATCATTGTGGTGGGGAGGGTTTCAGAGCTCGGCAGTGGTGGTGGGTGGTGCTCGCGCCTGCGGAGGAGGGTGGTGGCGTCGAGGGTCGGGTAGGGCTGGAGGAGGGGGGGTTGCGCGCAGGGGGGCGGCGGCTTAGGGTTTAGGGGGCGGCGGCGGTTCTATGCAGAAGGAGGGGAGGAAGCTCGAACAGAGAGGGAGGCGAGGGGGCCAGCGCCGAGGTGGCGTGCCTGATGGCACGGCGGCGCCCCAATGGGAGTAGCGACGGCGCTCCTCCCCCCTTCGTCTTCTTTCTCTTCTTTTTTATTTATTTCGAATTCAATCGGTAGAAAATAACTGGGGGGGGGGCAACGGGTTTCAAGGAGAGGGAGAGAGAATTTTTAATTTATTTAATTATTTTATTTTCACCAAAAAGCAACTTTTATTTTTGACTTCAAAACGAGGTCCACCGCCTGTCATCCATAGCGTTTTACCCCCATTCCGAACACAATGGGATATGTATCGTAAGCTGATTCGATCGTTTCGATCAGTTTTCGTCAAAATCAACATATAACTCTATATATTGAATTTGAACGCGCGTTTCAATTTACCGGGGTCACATACTAACTAGAAAAATTCCATAAAAATATTTCCTAGCTTCCTATTAACGATACGGTCCTAACAAAACTAGTTTCGTCGAATTCTGAGACCGTTGGAAGAATGGTCATTTTCCAGTCGATTAAAATCAACTTAAATTGGTCAAATGCGTTTTCCTTTGCCATGCTCACATATTGATTCGAAAAATTATGAAATTTGGAATCTAGCAATAATTTGACATCACGGACCCAACAAAAGTGGTTTCGTCGAAATCCGAGGTAGTTTGCAAAATGTCTATTTTTAAGGGCCTGAATTCCATAGCGACTATTCAGAATTTTCAACTGGACATATCCTTTGATTCCCGCAATGAAATTTTGAATTTTTAGATTCGTTGGAAAGATATAATCAAATAGATCCTATTATTTTTGGTTTCACTAAAATCCGGATTGTTTTGCACCCGGTACATTCAATTGAAGTTTGAAATCGAATTATCGAACTAACGCGCCATTTTCAATTCTATTTATAATTATATATATATATTTATATTATAACTACGACGTATATAATATATACGTTCTATTCTATATTCAAAATAAATTTTTCGTCGATATTATTTAAAATAATCTATTTTAAATGTTCAAAATTCACTAAAATTGCCAAAATAAAAATTTTAAACTGGCCCAGATTTTCGGGTTGTTACAATCGACGTCGCCACTGCGCCCCACCGCCCCCGACACCATCGCAGCTCCCTCCGCATCCGTCCATCGCTTCTCCCCCTCGACGCTCGCTCTCCTTCCCCTGTCTCCAGCTCGCGATACCCCCAAGGCCGCCCCACTTGCTCACCGACTCCGCCGCCCCAGCCTGATGCGCCGCCACCCACCTCGCCTAGTCAGCAACCGCCCCCTCCGATCCCCTACCTCCTTCCTACGCCCTCCGTGCTCCCTCTCTTGCTCTTTCTTTACCAAACCACGGCCCCATAGCAACAACGGTCGCCGTAGCCACCTGCTCGGACCAAATGCCGCCACCACAAAGCTTCGACGACTCGTCACCGCACCCCCCCAATGATAACGCTGTAAGTTTTCCTTTTTGTTCCTATTTATTTAATAAAAATCGAATTTTTATGAATATTATAGCTTAGGAAAAAAATCGTATTTTTAAGAAGGATTTAAAAATAGAAAAGATTAGATTTTTAAAAATAGAAAAGATTAGATTTTTAAAAATAGAAAAGATTAGATTTTTAAAAATAGAAAAGATTAGATTTTTGGAGATTGAAAAGGCGAAATCTTTATATATAAAAAGGCGAAATCTTTATATATAAAAAGGCGAAATCTTTATAATTGAAAAGGCAAAATCTTTATATTTGAAAAGGCGAAATCTTTATAATTAAAAAGGCAAAATCTTTATATATAAAAAGGCGAAATCTTTATATATAAAAAGGCAAAATCTTTATATATAAAAAGGCGAAATCTTTATATATAAAAAGGCGAAATCTTTATAATTGAAAAGGCGAAATCTTTATATTTGAAAAGGCGAAATCTTTATAATTAAAAAGGCGAAATCTTTATATATAAAAAGGCGAAATCTTTATATATAAAAAGGCGAAATCTTTATAATTGAAAAGGCGAAATTTTTATAATTGAAAAGGCGAAATCTTTATATTTGAAAAGGCGAAATCTTTATATTTGAAAAGGCGAAATCTTTATATATAACACCGTTGTAAAAATAGAATTTTTATCTATATAATAGCAGTGTAAAAATGGGATTTTTATATATTGAATAACGAAGTAAAAATGGGATTTTTATATATTGAATAACGAAGTAAAAATTCGATTTTTATATATTTAATAATGAAGTAAAAATTCGATTTTTTATATATTGAATAGCGAAGAAAAAAATCGATTTTTATACATTGAATAGCGAAATAAAATTGTGATTTTTTATATATCTAGTGGCTACGGGCAACGAAAGTGACAGAAAGCGAGAATAGTGATGATTTCCTACAATAGAAGTGTCGTGGAGTTGGGATAGCTTTGGTGAGAAATTCTCACTCAAATTTCCTTTTCTAGTTATATATATATATATATATATATATATATATATATATATATATGCTAGGATGCAGACGGTGTTTAGTAGCACCCGACACCCGTCATCCACAGACCATGGATGGCTTGTATGCTTGTTTGATGTGTTGTGAAATTTGTTTGTGTTGTTGATGTGAAATCGATAATATAAATTAATGTGTTGAGGGGGAATAAAATATTTATATAGTTGAAAATATTTTATCGTTAAAAATATAATTTCTAATGTAAATGTGAATAAATAAATATTCATTTACAAACCGGACGGTTTGTTTATGTACACCTATTTAAAGGACATTGATTGGATTGATAAATTTTACACATCGCCCAACTGCATAAATAAAAATCTGTGTTTGTTGATTTGAAACCCCACACGGGTATTGGGATAAAATACGACATACACTAATCCCAATAATTAGTTGTATGTCGATCGATTGATTGACAGGCTGTTATAAGTGTTAGATATCTATATTTGATGCTTATACAGTGTAGTGCACTTTGGATGATGGTTGATTATTTATCATTGCTATTATATACATGTGTTGTATGGAATCCATATAATTAACTTTATATGGTAATTGATTGGGCCTCATTCCAATCGGGAAAATAAAGAATATCATAAAATAAAGGTTCATGTGTTGACCGTACTCATCTGTTGAGATTAGTCATGTGTTGAACGAAAGATTTTAACAATAAAATTTACATACTTATATTATAAAATAAAGGTTCATGTGTTGACCGTACTCATCTGTTGAGATTAGTCATGTGTTGAATGAAAGATTTTAACAATAAAATTTACATCTTTATCATATATAAAATTAGAAACTAACTGGAAAATAGATAAGATGAGTGGTTTCCTGGATATTGATCTGATGTTGGTTTCGGCCTTCGGGGTTAATATTCAGGGAATCATTCTCTTACTAATTTACGGTTGGAGTCTGATTTTAAATCAAACGATAGATACCATAATTTTTATAAAATATATTAAATAACAAAAATAGTCACACGTGGACGGTACTCATTCGTTGAGATTAGTCGTGTGTTGACAAAGATATAGAGTCGTGTATTGAAAGAAATATAGATCCATTTGTTGAATATAAAGCCGTTATGATTAGAGATGCGCTATTTTGACGCGAACGATATTTATATCGATTATATTCGAATTGAATTTGATTTGAATAGAAAATGAATTTGATTTGAATAGAAAACGAATTGAATTTGATTTGGATAGGAAAACGAATTTGATTTGAATTGAATATAAAAGAAATTTGAATTGAATTGAATATATAACGAATTTGAATTGAATCGAATAGAAAACGAATTTGAATTGAATCGAATAGAAAACCAATTTGAATTGAATTGAATATAAAAGAAATTTGAATTGAATTGAATATATAACGAATTTGAATTGAATCGAATAGAAAACCAATTTGAATTGAATTGAATATAAAAGAAATTTGAATTGAATTGAATATATAACGAATTTGAATTGAATCGAATAGAAAACGAATTTGAATTAAATCGAATAGAAAACCAATTTGAATTGAATTGAATATAAAAGAAATTTGAATTGAATTGAATATATAACAAAGTTGAATTTAATCGAATAGAAAACCAATTTGAATTGAATCGAATAGAAAACCAATTTGAATTGAATCGAATAGAAAACCAATTTGAATTGAATTGAATATAAAAGAAATTTGAATTGAATTGAATATATAACGAATTTGAATTGAATCGAATAGAAAACCAATTTGAATTGAATCGAATAGAAAACCAATTTGAATTGAATCGAATAGAAAACCAATTTGAATTGAATCGAATAGAAAACCAATTTGAATTGAATTGAATATAAAAGAAATTTGAATTGAATCGAATAGAAAACCAATTTGAATTGAATCGAATAGAAAACCAATTTGAATTGAATTGAATTGAAAACGAATTCGAATCGAATTGAAAACGAATTTGAATTGAATTGAAAACGAATTGAAATGAATTCAAATTGAATTGAAATTTGAATTGAATAGAAATGAATTTTAAAACGAATTTATAAGAAAAAAAATTCAATTTTGATTTGAATTGAAATGGAAGTTGAAATTGTTTTGAAACGAATTTAAAACGATTTATAAAATTTGTTTTAAATAGAAATCGACGAAATATATATTATATATATATTATATATAATATAATGGCCTGAATAGAATGCGCCGCGCCGCGGCAGTTCGCGAATTTCGACCATTAACTTCGAACGGACATTACGGGAGATCCGACCGTCGGATTCTCCTAAAACCGGAACCGTTGGGTTCATATCGAAAAGAGCTTTCTAACGAATATATGAAATTTGAAATCTAACGGTTGGATTTGGAGATACGTCCAAATCAAATTTGGAAAAGGTCGCTGAAAGTGCAGTTCGATGGCCATTGTTGGAAATCGGCTGTACGGGCCTTGATAAAATTATTATAAATAGCAATAATTTGTGTAAAATCATAAGAAATGATTTGGGAAAAATTGGGATGAAAATCTCCACATTTGAAAAGATAAAAATAGATTTTTATCTAAATGAACTAGTTTTGAACTAAAATTAAAACCCATTTATTTTTAAATATATAAATTGGATTTGAAATGGGTTTTAAATAACCAGAATTTCTAATATATATATATAATTGGAATTGAAATAGAATTGATTTATGGTTTTACCGTGAATGGTGTTTTAAATAACATTTGTTCTTTAACCCGATAATAAATAGAATGTGATTTGGGTTTGTTGTGAACTGTGTTTTAAATGACACTAGTTCTTTAACCCAGTAAAAGGAGTTTTAATGAATCTGCAATTAGATTGAAATGTGAATTGATAATTTAAATTATCAAATTTGGCAAATAAGCGAGAATGGAGTATTACCAGTTTTGCTCCAAAGCGATAGTTAAATCTTTAATTAGATTTGAACGTGAAATGGTAATTAATTTTACCGATAACACCATGGTATTAGATATGGAGTATTACCAGTTTTTCTTCATGGGATGAATAGGTTGGGATTGAGAAATAAAATAAATAATTACTTCGGAGTGGCTCGCTAATCTCGACTAGTTTGGAAAACCATAAGCTGGTTTGATATGACATCCAATGGATGATTAAAGAATAAATTTTAAAGAATTTATCTTGGATAAAATTAATGGGAACCTTTCCCTAAGAATATGAAATTTAGAAACTAGCTGTAGGTTAGTTAAGATGAATGGTTTCCTGGTTATTGATCTGATGTTGGTTTCGGCATTCGAGGTTAATATTTGGGAAATTGTCCTCTTGCTAATTTGCGGTTAGTGACTAATGAATTGGAATGAGGCGTATGTTGTGTTTGTGTAACATTTGTTTTAATATACGCGGGTTGTTCGGAAAGGTCGGGTTTACACCCATTCTGAATAACCGATTCGACGATAAGTCGAAGATGAAGACGGTGGTTGAAGACCGGAAATATTCACATCTTTTGGGTGATTACTGATGATCTTGATTGGGCAGTACACCCAAGATGAGGGAATTAGTTGGTGGTCGTCCAGACGTACTTGGAGATCGATGGATATGCGAGGAAAGTGCCTCCAGTTTCGTTCAGACCCAGAACGAACTTGTAAATGGATTGTGTGTCTGACATCGGATTTTATTCTGTGTTGATTGATTTCTGTTAAATATATATATGTTTGGCGGCGGAGAATTTATTCTCTTGCTTAACGCCCTTCTCTGAGACGTACGAGCTTAGAGGTTATATATCGATAGATATCAATCGCATGGCATGAATGGCCTGTGTGGCACGCTGAGTTGCATAGATCAAGGCTTCTGTTGAAAAGCAAAGTCTTGTGGTTGATGATCAAAGCACGGCCTTTGTGGCGTAGCTTTGTGTATAATGTGAATTCGCGAGCCTCACACCTCGGCATGAGTTAAAAACGGGATAAGGACTACAGGGAGAGCACGACGTTTCTTTCAAGCTTTGGTGGTGTCAGTGACTTACCAGCCCTAACATTTACATACTTTTCACCTATGTGGTTGTTGGATGAGGCGCCTCGATTTTAGGTCTGTAAGGACCGGGAAACGTGTGTTCAGGAATTGCCAATCCTCAAACGTAAGAGAGGACCGGCCCTGAAGCATCCAGGGGTTACCCAGAGTGTGTAGTCCCGAGGCATTTGCTAGAGTGTCTCGAAGCGGAGAGGAGCTTGCCCCTTGCCTCGACTCATGACGGAAATTCAATTTCCAATACGAGATATTTCAGCTTTATTTGTAGAGCCTAGTGTGGCGACATAGTAGCGTGGGATGCTATGCCGTCTATGATTTATATTTATGATTGAAATTGTTTTGACACTATACACTTACTATAGTATCAAATGATTTGTTTTAAACGTACCAAGCATGTTTGGCTATTATAAGGGAAAACCCTATCCTCCAGCTTGCGTTGCATTGTGTGATGGGACCTGGGTCTTATAATAGCTTCATTTTTTGAAAAAGCATTGCGTTGTTTATTCTATGCACTGGTATTCTTGGGAGGAAACCCATTCCGTGTTATACGGCGTGGTCCCTTGAATTACTCTCTTTTAAAGTAAAGCTTTAGATAACTGTTTTAGTTCTCACACCAGTCACATGACTGACCTAGAGTTTATTGTTTTAACCTAAACTCTGGGTGCCTTTATTTTCGACACGGGCAGCTAGTAGTTTTGGTTTTGCAGATTTATATTCACAGGATCCTGATTTACAGCTGGAACGATGCTCGGAAAGCTCTGTATCCGTGTATCACTTTCAGTTGTGCTTTTGTATATTTTTCCGCTGCTATGTAATTTATTCATTTATACTCTGTATATTCTTGTATTTTGATGGAATTGTTGTAATAGCAATGAAATGTTCTTCCGTCTGCGTTCATTTGTGTGTTTTTCTCAAAGTATCCGCTCTTTCCTAAACGGGGAAGAAACGGGTTCTTTCAAAGATATACTCCACCAGCTCCTAATGTTTCTTGTTTCACAGAAATCCGATTTAAAACGAATCCTGTATATTTAGTTGAAGTTCAAATCACCAATTTACGAACTGCAGCGCCATTTCGAGCTCGAATTTAATTATATTATAACTCTACGTTCAAACTGTCGTTTATATAATATATTCATTATTCAAATCAAATTCCAAACTGAATTAAATATCACAGATGATCCAATTCACCCCATATCGCCATATCAGCCAATTCTGATTATTTCAAAATTAAATATATTATTTAATTTAATATTTTAAATTAAATATTCACCATTATTTAATTCCACGAACATTAAATCCTTTTAATCACCATTTAAATAATTAAATAAATTAATTATAATACCTCTGCCAATGTGGGTCATTACAATTAATGATATGGAATATTCAATTTTGATTTAAAATTGAATATGAAGTTGAAATCGTTTTAAAAACGAATTTAAAACGATTTATGTAATACGTTTTAAATGGAAAGTGATGAAATATATATAATATTATATATATATATATATATATATGTTAAATAGCCTGAATAGAACACGTCGCACCGCGATCGTTCGCGAATTTCGACCATTGACTTTGAATGGACATTACGGGAGATTCGACCATTGGATACTCCTAAAACCGGAACCATTGGGTTCGTATCGAAAAGAGCTTTCCAACGAATACAAGAGATTTGCAATCTAACTATTGGATTTGGAATTATGTCCAAATCAAATTTGGAAAAGGTCGTTATAAGTGCAGTTCGATGACCGCTTATGAAAATCGACTGAACGGGCCTTGATAAAATTATTAAAAATATTAATAATTTTTGTAAAATCATAATAAACGATTTGGAAAGAATTTAGATGGAAAATTCTCCGTTTGTAAAGATAAAAAAATATTTTTGACAAAATGAACTAGTTATGAACTAGAATTATAATCCAATATTTTTAAATAAATAAAATGGATTTGAAATGGTTTTAAAAATAACCATAATTTCCAGTATATGAATTAGAATGGATTTGAGTCGAAATTATCTTTGGATATTTTGATATTGGATTCCATGAGTATACGAATATTGTGGAGGAATTTGGAAGATATATATATATATATATATATATATTGTTATTCCCAATACGATATTTGTTGAGGTTAGAATTTGATATTGAATATAAGCCGATATAATTTCTACTCAGAGCCTTGTATTTAATATTGAATTGGATTGTGGGTTTGTCGTGAATGGTGTCTTCAATAACACTGTTCTTAAACCCAGTTGAGAAAAGAATAAATCTTTAATTAAGATTTACTGAAGTTTTTCCAATTAATTAATATTTAAATTGGAATTGAATAAAAGAAGTGGATTTTTGGTTTGTCGTGAATGGTGTCTTAAATAACACTATTCTTAAAACCTCGTGTGAAAAGAATAAATCTTTTAATTAAGATTATTAGTGTTCTAGTTAAATGACATTTAATTGGAATAAAATGGAATGTGAATTGGGTTTATTGTGAACTATGTTTTAACGACATTCGTTCTTTAACCCGATTTGCAGTGAAATGTGATTTGGAATTTATAAATCTTTTATTAAGATATAATGGGATTTTCCAAAGGAAAGTTTTCCAGTTTAATATATTAAATTGGAATTAAATGGAATTCGATTGGTAATAATCGAAGTGAGCTTCTGTGGAGGAAGGCTATTAATATATATGGAATTTAAAAGGCTTTGTCGTTATTTCATTTACATTAATAGTCGGATACGGAAATTGATATCGATTATATATATATATATATATATATATATCGATCTGTTTTACCTGAAGATTCCATAATTAATGGAATGTGATTTTCGGTTTATCGTAAACTGTGTTTTAAAGGACATTAGTTCTTTGACCTAGTTAAAGAATGGATTACATATTTAACATTGTATTTCGAACTGTATGGTTGATCTCTGCTAAATATGTATCTGTTTGGTGGCAGAGAATTTATTCTATTACTTAACACCCTTCCCTAAGATGCACGAGCTTAGAGGTTATATATCGGCAGAAATCAATAGTACGATGTAGATTGTCGATGCGGCATGTTTGTGTTTCCAAAGTTAAATAATCATTAATATTGATTTTTGGGAAGATTAAAACTAAGCAGAGTTTTAATGAATCTTTAATTAGATTGAAAAGAGAATGTGATAATTTAAATTATCAAATTCAGGAAATGTTCAAGAATGGAGTAACACCAGTTTTACTCCAAGCGGTAGTTAAATCTTTAATTAGATTTGAACGTGAAGTGGTAATTAAATTTACCGATAACAACGTGGTATTAGATATGGAGTATTACCAGTTTTGATCCATGGGATGAATGGGTTGGGATTGGGAAATTAAACAAATGATTACTTCGGTAAGGTTCGCTAATCCCGACTAGTTTGAATAAACCTTAATTTCGTTTGAATTGATATCCAAAGGAAGATTAAAGAATAAATTTAAAAGAATTTATCTTTGATAAAATTAATGGGAACCTTTCCCAAAGTATAAGAATATTTTAATAAAAGAATATTCTAGATTGGAATGAGGCATATGTTGTGTTTTTATATCACTTGATTATAATATACGCGGGTTATTTGAAAATGCCGAGTTTATAACTATTCTGAATAACTGATTCGACGATAAGTCGACGATGAAGACGGTGGTTGAAGACCGGAGGTCTTCACATCGTTTGGATGATTACTGGTGTCTTGATTGGGCAGTACACCCAAGACAAGGTAACAAGTGGTGATCGTCGAGACGTACTTGGAGATCGACCGGATATGCGAGGACTTCTCTCCTTTATTGGACATATAGGACGAGGAATAAGATGCCTCCGGTTTCGTTCAGACCCAGAATGAACTTGTAAATGGATGTGTGTCTGACATTGGATTTTAATCCATGTTGATTGATCTCTATTAAATATATATCTGTTTGGCGGCGGAGAATTTTTTCTCTTACTTAACGCTCTTCTCTGAGACGTATGAGCTCAGAGGTTATATATCGATAGACATCAGTTTCATGGTGTGGAATGTCAATGTGGCATGCTGAGATGCAAGTGATCAAGGCTTATGTTGAAAAGCAGAGTCTTGTGGTTGATGATTAAAGCATGACCTTAAATATCATTGCTTTGTGTAGCATTAATTCACGAGCTTCACACCCCGGTATGAACCAGAAATGGGTTGAAGGACGGCAGAGAGGACATGTGTTTCTTTCTAGCTAGGAGTGGTGTCATGGTATGGAGCCCAGACATTTTTACTTATGTTATTATTGGAAAGCGAGGTACCTCGGATATATCGGTCACTATGGGGCCGATGGATGATATGGTCGACATACTGACCATTACGCCCCATAAGGCGGGGAAACGTATTGTTCAAGGATTACTAATCCACTTAAAAGATGGATCGGCCCTGCATTTTCCTAGGTGGAATTGCGGTTGTATCCTGAGACATCGTAGGCTAGATTGTCTCGAATTCGGTAAGGATGATCCCTTGCCTTGGTTCATGATGGAAATCTAACTTCCATTACGGCATCATGCAATTTTAATTGTAGAACTAGTATGGCGACATGATATATGGTACCCATGCCGTCTATGATTGACACATTTATATTTGAAGTTGTTTTAAACACTATGCACTTATAATAGTATCAAATGATTTGCTTTAAACGTACCAAGTATGTTTGGCTATTATAAGGGAAAACTCTATCCTCCGGCTTGCGTTGCATTGTGTGATGGAATCTGAGTCTTATAATAGCTTCATTTTTCCAAAAAGCACCGTGTTATACGGCATGGTCCCTTGATTTAATTTATTTTTTTAAAGTAAAGATTTAACAACTGTTTTAGTTCTCATACCAGTCACATGACTGACCTGGAGTTTATTGTTTTAACCTAAACTCTGTGTGCTCCTATTTTCCACACGGGCATATAATAGTTTTGGTTTTGCAGATTTATATTCACAGGATCCTACTTTATAGCTGGAGCTATATTCGAAATGCTCTGTATCCGTGTATTTCTTTCAGTTGTGTTTTGTATTATTTTCCGCTGCATTGTAATTTGTAAATCTCTAACATTTATCAAATGTATATTATTTGTTCATACTCTGTATATTCTTGTACTCTCATGTAAATTGTTGTAATAAGCAATGAAATGTTCTATTGTTTATGTTCTGATTTGTTGTGTTCTCAAACCAATCCGGACTTTCCCGAAAGGGCGAATTTGGGTCGTTTCATTTTGGTATCAGAGCTTTGGCTTACAGAGCTCGAGAACAAGACACGTTAGAACCAAACGAAAGAATTCATCAGAGATTGGATTAGAAATATCCAATGAGAATGACTCGTTAGAGATTGGATCAATAGTATCCTAGAATGAGTTAGAAGAGTATTATTTGAAGAAAAAAAACAAATTTTGTTTTGAAAATTTAACCATTTTATACGTATTCGAATTTTTATTTTATATTGAATTTGGACAATCGAGTATATAAGGATTTTGCATACATGCCTTGCAAACGTGTATACAAAGCCTTAAATATACTGGATAGATATAGAATCACACTCTAGTCGCCCGGGAATGATTCTGATGATGGGGCCCCATCATCGGTGTTATTTTCGAGTTTCAAAAGTGGAATATCTATATATTTCCAATTGAATAGTGTGAGAACCAAAATTAGATTTGGATTTATTTGTTGTGATTTGGCATCAACAGTGGATTTTGTATATATAAAAAAGTTATATGATTGAAAAACTAATCAACTAGTTGATTGTTGATTGTGTTGTTTGATTATTAGTTGAACTAATTAACATATTGGAACAATAAAACCAGTAAGTGAAATTAAGCCAATTTGAATCAAAGATTGAACTGAATTGAAAATTGTTTGGAAATTGCATACATGTACATGCATATATATTGGACAGGTTATAGCAAGGAGGCTAGAGAAGAGGAATAAAATTGTATGCCCGACAAATAGGAACATGTTTACTAATTTATTGGGTTTGGATGACTTTATGAGCCGATTGGCTAGCCTCTTGGCCTTTTCTTTTTCTTTTGGATTGATGAGGGCCCAACATGGCTAGTTACGGTTTTAAATCTCTCCCCGTACAAAGGAGGTTATGGCGAAATTTTTCAAAAATTTAGGGTGTTAGACAAATTTTTGAAGAATTGGAAAATTCTTCGAAACTGAAAGGTTGAAGAATGAAAGCCAAACTGAAAGTTGAGTTGGTTAGTTAAACAACTTTTAGCTCCATTCCTTTTCGAGGATGAAAAGATTAAGTGGGGGAGATTGTAACAACCCGGAAAATCAGAACCAATTTTAAAATTTTATTTTGGCAATTTTAATGAATTTTGAATATTTAAAATGATTTATTTTAAATAATAACGACTGGAAATTTATTTTGAATAGGATTAGAATGTATAAATTTATTTAAATCGAAGTTAGAATATAAATATTTATTTTAATTATAAAAGGAATTGGAAATGGCGAGGTAGTTTGAAAATTAGATTTCAAATTTTATGAACGTACAGGATTCAAAATAAATCAGATTTCAGTAAAACCAGAAATATTTGAATCTGTTTGAAAATATCTTTCCAACGAATGTGAAAAATCCAAAAATTTCTGAAACAACTCAAAATTCCCCTTACAGGAAATCACAAATTGTACTGAGGACAAGATGAATCAGAACACAAATAGAAGAACATTTCATTGCTTATTACAACAATTTCATCAACATACAAGAATATACAGAGTATACATGAATAATATACAGAACAAAAATATCAAAGGTTTACAATTTACAATGCAGCGGAAAAATAATACAAAACACAACTGAAGGTGATATACGGATACAGAGCTTTCCGAATATCATTCCAGCTGTAAACCAGGATCCTGTGAATATAAATCTGCAAAACCAAAACTACTAGCTGCCCGTACGGAAAATAGAGGCACCCAGAGTTTAGGTTAAAACAATAAACTCCAAGTCAGTCATGTGACTGGTGTGAGAACTAAAACAGTTATTAATATGATTTTAAAGTTAGGTAAATCAAGGGACCACGTCGTATGACATGGAACGGGTTTCCTCCCAAGAATACCAGTGCACAAAACAAATAACGCAATGCTAAATAAAGAACAATGAAGCTATTATAAGACCCAGGTCCCATCACACAATGCAGCGCAAGCCGGAGGATAGAGTTTTACCTTATAATAGCCAAATATGCTTGGTACGTGAAATTTCATCTTTTATTATTACTATAAGTGTATAGTATCAAAACAATTTCAATCATAAGTATCAATCATAGACGGCATGGGTACCATATATCATGTCGCCAATACTAGGCTCTACAATCAAAACCGCAAATGTCACGTATTGGAAGTTGGATTTCCATCTGTGAGCCAAGGCAAGGGATCATCCTTACCGCTTCGAGACAATCTAGCCCATGTCTCAGGAATAGAACGCATCATCCCTTGGATCGTCAAGGCCGGTCCATTCGATGTGGATTAAAATGCCTGAACACTACGTTTCCTTGCCCTGTGGGGCGTAAATGAGCCAAATGACTCCATCGGCCCCAGATCGACCGATATAACTGAGGTGCCTCGCAATCCATCATCCACATAAGTAAAATGTCAGGTCTAGTAAAATGCTGACACCACTCCTAGCTAGAAGGAAACGCATGCCCTCCCTGAGGTCCTCTCCCGTTTCTGGTTCACACTGGTGTGTAAGGCTCGCGAATTAACTCTACACAAAGCTACGCTATGTTAAAGTCGTGCTTCGATCATCAACCACAAGACTCTTCTTTTTAACAAAAGCCTTGATCATTTGCATCTCAGCATGCCACACAGGCAATTCACGCTATGCAACTGATGTCTATCAATCACACAAAATAAAATCCGATGTCAGACACACATCCATTTACAAGTTCGTTCTGGGTCTGAACGAAACCGGAGGAACCTTATTCCTCCCCCATATGTCCAATACAGGGGAGAGGCCCTCGTATATCCGTCGATCTCCAAGTACGTCTAGACGATCACCACTTATTACCTCGTCTTGGGTGTACATCCCAATCAAGACATTAGTAATCATCCAAACAATGTGAAGACCTCCGGTCTTCAACCACCATCTTCATCCTTGACATATCGTCGAATCAGTTATTCAGAATGGGATAAACCCGGTCTTTCTGAATAACTCGCGTATATAATAAACAAGTGCTATAAAAACACAACATACGCCTCATTCCAATCCAGAATATTCCTTTATTCAAATATTCTTATACTCTGGGAAAGGTTCCCATTAATTTTATCAAAGATAAATTCTTTAAATTTATTCTTTAATCTTCCTTTGGATATCATTTCAATCTAATTAAAGATGCATTAAAACTCCACTTGGTTTTATTCTTCCCAAAAATCAATATTAACGATTGTTTAACTTGGGAAATCATATCCTGTCTTTAACTGAGTTAAAGAACCAATGTCATTTAAAACACGGTTCACTATAAATCCAAAATTATATTCCATTCCATCAGCCTTTAACCGTAAATTAGCAAGTGAACAATTCCCCAAGTATTAACCCCGAAGGCCGAAACCAACATCAGATCAATACCCAGGAAACCATTCAACTTAACTAATCTCCGGTTAGTTTCTGATTTTCTTAACTCCATTGGGTCTAAGAATAGTATTATTAAAGATACCATTCACGACAACCCAAATCACATTCCATTAATTATGGAATCTTCATGGAAGAACAAATCAATATATAATCGATATCTATTTCCGTATCTGACCAAAATATAAATGGAATACCGGCAACGCCTTTTAAATTCCATTTGTATTAACAGCCTTCCTCCACAGAATTTCATTACGATTATCATCAAATCGAATTCCAATCAATTCCAATTTAATATATATTAAATTGGAAAACTTTACTTTGGAAAACTCCTGTTAAATCCTAATAAAAAGATTTATAAATTCCAAATCGCATTTCACTGCAAATCGGGATAAAGAACAAATGTCGTTAAAAACACAGTTCACAATAAACCCAGTTCACATTCCATCAGTCTCTAACCGTAAATTAGTAAGAGAACAATTCCCTAAGTATCAACCCCGAAGGCCGAAACCAACATCAGATCAATACCCCGGGAACCATTTGACTTAACTAATCTCCGGTCGGTTTCTAATTTTCTTAACTCCATTTGGTTCAAGAACAGTGTTATTAAAGAGACCATTCACGACGAACCCAAAATCCAATTTGATATTAAATACAAGGCTCTAAATAGAAAATATATCAGCTTATATTCAGTATCAAGCTCTGAAATCAACAAATATCGTATTGGAATAACGATATATATATATATCTTCCAAATTCCCCCACAATCTCCGTATAATCACGAAATCCAATATCAAAATATTCTGAGCATAATTTCGATTCAAATCCCTTCAATTCATATATTGGAAATCCTGGTTATTTTTAAAACCATTTCAAATCCAATTTATTTATTTTAAAAGTATTGGATTTATTATTCTAATTCAAAACTAGTTCATTTCGATAAAAATCTATTTTTATCTTTTCAAATATGGAATTTTTCATCCTAATTCTTTCCAAATCATTTCTTATGATTTTACACTAATTATTGATATTTTTAATAATTTTTATAAGGCCTGTATAGTCGATTTCCATAAACGGTCATCAAACTACACTAACATCGACCTTTTTCCAAATTTGATTTGGACATAATTCCAAATCCAACCATTAGATTTCAAATCTCTAATATTCATTAGAAATCTCTTTTCGATACGATCCCAATGATTCTGATTTTAGGAGAATCCGACGGTCGGATCTCTCGTAATGTCCATTTGAAGTCAATGGTCGAAATTCGCGAACTGCCGTAGCGCGGCGCGTTCTATTCAGGCCATTATATATATATATATATATATATATATATATATATACACATATACATGTACATATATATATATATATATTTCATCGATTTCCATTTAAAAAGTATTTTATAAATCGTTTTAAATTCGTTTTTAAAACGATTTCCACTTCATATTCAATTTCTAGTCAAAATTGAATATTTTATATCATCGATATATAAATGATTATATTTTCAAAACATTTGATTTTGAATCAATTCCTTTTTTATATTCATCATAAAAATGAATAAAATCGATATAAATATCGTTCACGTCAAAATGGCGTTAAACTAATCAACACGGCTATATATATTTAAATATTTTCGTATCCATCCCAAATCGGACATCAAAATCAGATTTTGATCTTTTACTGAATATTATTTTAAAATATTCATTATTTTAAAATAATCGTTATTTTAAAATATTTATTCTTTCTGAACTGGAATCAGACACAGTCAATTACCATATAATGTGATTTATATGGATTTCATACACACATGTATATAACAACAATCAAACACAGTCAACCATCATCCAAAGTGCATTCTACACTGCATAAGCTCAAATATAAATATTTAATGCTTACAACAGTCTGTCAATCAATCGATCGACATACAGCTAATTATTGGGACTAATGTATGTCATATATCATCCCAATACCCGTATGGGGTTTCAATCAACAAATATCGTATTTTATTTGTGTAATTGGACGATGTGTAAAATTTATCATCCCAATCAATATCAGTCAAATGTGTGCACATAAACAAATCGTCCGATTTTTTTAATGAATATTTATTTAATTCATATACACGTTAAAAATTATATTTTTAACTATTAAATATTTTTAACTATAAAATATTTTATTCCATAAATTTTTTTATTCCATTCCACATCACACAATCAACTTTCACAACAAAATCAAACAAACAAGTGGTCCATGGTCTGTGGACGACGGGTGTCGGGTGCTGCTAAGCACGTCTGCATCCTATTATATATTTTAACTAGAAAATAAAATAAAAGTGAGAAGTTCTCCCTTTTGGATGCCACTCCTCCATTATCTATTTCTGAACGGTTCGGATATGCCCAAAATTCCAATGCGACTTTTTCCCGCTGTTCATATATAAAAATCACATTTTTATTGCTTCATTCCAATAAATAAAAATCATATTTTAATTTCTACTTCATATATTTTTACAACGCCTCTTTCTATATAAAAATTATATTTTTATATTTTTAATTCTTATATAAAGATTGAATTTTTATTTTGCTACAATATATATAAAAATCCCGCCTTTCTATATATAAAAATATCGACTTTCTATATATAAAAACATCATCTTTCCTACGATAAAAATATAATCTTTACTAAGATAAAAAGTATTATCTTTATTATGATAAAAATATAATCTTTACTATGATAAAAATATAATTTTTACTATGATAAAAATATAATCTTTACTATTAGCTAAAAATCATATTTTTATTGTCTCTATAATATAAAAATCACATTTGTATTATCTATATAATATAAAAATCATATTTTTATTCTATGTACACATTAAAAATTAAATTTTTAGTCTATGTAATTTACATAAAAATCTACAATGCGATTTCCTTCCTAAAAATTTAACTAAACATAATTATATAATTAAAATCACATTCCTGTAAACTGTTCTATAATCTACGTATTTATATTTTTAAAACTAAATTTTAAACTACGCTTTTATATTTAAATTAGCTAAGCTGAAATAAATAATAATAAATAAATAAATAAAAAGAACTCGTTGTAATTCCTTCAGAGGAGGGACCCCCAAAGTCGGAGCGGTTGCCAGAGGGAGGTCGCAGGGGGGTGGTCGACGTGGCTGAGGTACGGCGGTTGGTGGCGCTGGGCCCTCAGCGGCTGCGGTTGAGGGTTTGCGAGGTGAGAGAGCGCCGAAGAGGGAGGAGATGGCCAAAGAAGAGGGTGGCGCGATTGGGCAAGGGTGGGGGCTGGAGCGCGGTGTCGACGACGGCTTCCCCCCATGTTGCTAATCTCTTTTTTTCTATTGTAAATCGATCTGAACGATGGAGAAAAGGGGGGTTAGTGTAAAGAATTTATGTTTTATATTTATTTATTTAATTCTCATAAAGGTTGACTTTTTATTTGAACTCCAAACGAGACCCAACGACTATCGTCTCTAGCTAATTACCTCCATTTCGAACACAATGGGATATGTATCGTAAGCCGATTCGACTGTTTCGATCAGTTTCCGTCAAAATCTAAATATAAATCTAAATATTGAATTTGAACGCACATTTCCATTTACCAGGGCCACATATGGACTTTAAAAATTCCCAAAAAATATTTTCTAGCATCGTATTGACAATACGGTTCTAACAAAACTAATTTCATCAAATTTGGAGACAATTTGAATAATAGTCATTTTCTTGTCGATCCAAATTGACTGAAACTGTCAAAACACGTTTTACTTCGCCACGCTCACATATTGATTCAGAAAATTATGAATTTTGGAATCTAGCAATAACTTGACATCCCGAATCGAACAAAAGTGGTTTCGTCAAAAACGGAGGTCATTTGCAAAATTTCCATTTTTAAGGGCTATATTTTCCATAGCGACTATTTTGAATTTTCAACTGGGCAAAACTTTTGATTCCCGCCATGAAATTTCAATTTTTTGGATTCGTTGGAAAGATATTTTCAAATAGATTCTAATATTTTTGGTTTCGCTAAAATCTGGTTTTTTTTTTAATCCTGTACATTCATTTGAAATTTGAAATCGAATTTTCAAACTACCAAGCCATTTTCAATTCCTTTTATAATTAAAATATATATTTATATTCTAACGTCGATTCAAATAAATATACATTCTAATTCTATTCAAAATAAATTTATTGTCGTTATTATTTAAAATTATTCATTTTAAATATTCAAAATTCATTAAAATTGCCAAAATAAAAAAAATTAAATTGGTTCAGATTTCCCGGGTTGTTACAATTTCATAACGGGAATAAAAAACTATGTCCAGTTGAAAATTCAGAATAGTCGCTATGGAATTTATATAATACTTAGCCCTTAAAAATAGCGGTTTTGCAAATGACCTCCGTTTTCGATGAGACCACTTTTGTTGGATCTGAAATGTCAAATTATTACTATATTCTAATTTTCATAATTTTTGAAATCATATGTAAGCGTAGTGGATTTAAACGTGTTTGGTAATTTTAGTTTTAATTGGATCGACCAAAAAGTGACCATTTGTCAAATGGTCTCTAAATTTGATGAAATTAGTTTTGTTAGGACAGTATCATCAAAACATAGCTAGATTTATTTTTCTGTAATTTTCGGAGTCATTATGTGGCCCCGGTAAATTAAAACTGCGTTTGAATTTAAAATATATTAATTTATATTTTAATTTAACGGAAACTGATCAAAACGTTAGAATTGTCTTATGATACATATCCCATTATTTCTAGAATGAGGGTATTTGGTTAGGGGTGACAGTCGCTGGGTTTGATTTGGAGTTCGAATGCAAAATTAACTTTTAGAAATTAAAATATATATATATATATATATATATATATATATATAATTATATATTAGTTCAAAGGGGTCAAACCCTACTCATTTACAAACCCGTGGTCAACGGGGTCAAAAATCGCACCTCCCTCATATTGAAACCGACGATCCGGAAGTTCTGGCCTTTCTCCTCCGATTTCTCGAGATTCGTTCTGCCATTCCAGAAGCTTCCAAAGGCAAAAATCCTCCTCTCCTCGAGACCCTTCTTCCCAACGGTCATGATCTGGAAACTCATCGTGGGATGGCCAGATTTTGGGTTTAAACCCGCCAGTACCGCAGTAGTTTTTAGGGCGAGTGGGGCCATCGAGTTTGTGGCGGCGCCTGTCGTTGAAAGAGGGTGGTCGGGGTAACATCGTGGAGGCGTCAGATCTGACTCTGACCAACTGAAGAGGCAGCGACGACGACAAATCAAAATGGACGTTGGGTTCTCTTGTGTTACAGGCAACATAACGAGCAAAACACAGTGAGTTTTATTCATTTATTTTAGTTTAATTTAATTTAAATGTTATAACAGTAAATTAAAATGAGATTTTTTTTATGAAATAAAGCATGGTTTAAAATCAGTTTTTAATATAAATATAACATTATCTAAATTCAGTTTTTAATATAAATATCACATTGTTTAAAATCAGTTTTTAATATAAATCGAACATTATCTAAAATCAGTTTTTAATATAAATATAGCCTTGTTTATTTTCAGTTTTATATATATAATAGCATGTATAAAAATATGGTTTTTACGTATATGTAGCTAAATAAAAATATGATTTTTACTAAATATATAGCAAAATAAAATTATGATTTTTATTATATGAATGGCGTTCTAAAAATGTGATCTTATTTATATATATATATATACAGTGTTATAAAAGTATGATTTTTATAGTGTAAACATCGAAATAGAAATATGATTTTTATCATATAAAAGAATATATTTTTAGTTATATAAAATACGATTTTTAGTTATATAAAAAATATGATTTTTAGTAGATAAAAACATATTAACATCATATTAAAAATGTGATTTATAATATACTAGGATGCAGACGGTGCTTAGAAGCACCCGACACCTTTGTTTGAAACCATGTTTGTTTGGTTGTTTGGTTGATTGGTTTATTTGTTTGAATTTGGTTTGGGAAGTGAAATGAATGGATTAGAATAGGTATGTTTATGGCGCGAGCCAGAATTAGGCGAGGGATAAAGCTAAACCTTATTCCGGTTCTAGTATAACGCCGTTATGCTGTCGAAATTTTCTAAAAATGTTAGAACAATAAAAATATCATTTTTACTGTATAAATGAAATGTATAAAATATTCATGGGTTGAAACAAATACTTTATCATTAAAAATATAATTTTTAACGAGTATATGAATGGAAATAAATATTCATTTACAAATCGGACGATTTGTTTAGTACACACATTTAACTGATATGGATTGGGATGATTTATTTTACACATCACCCAACTGCACAAATAAAATTTGTGTGTGTTTATTGAAACCCCACACAGGTATTGGGATGATATTGGACATACACTAATCCCAATATTTAGTTGTATGTCAATCAATGGGTTGACAGACTGTTGTAAGCGTTAATTATTTTTATTTAGCTCTTATGCAGTTATGTAATGCACTCTGGATGATGGTTGATTACGTTTGATCATGGTTGTGTGCATGTGTGTATGAAATCCATATAAATAAAATTATATGGTAATTGACTGTGTCTGATTCCAATTCGGAAAGAGCGAATATTTTAAATTGACGAATAATGAATATTTTAAAACAGCTAATATTTTAAAATAATATTCAATAATGGATCAAAATATGATTTTGATGTCCGATTTGGGATGGACATGAAAACATTGAAATACATGAAGCCGTGTAGATTAGATGTGCGCCATTTTGGCGCGAACGATATTTATATCGATTTTATTCATTTTCATAATGAATATAAAAAAGGAAGTGATTTCAAAATCTATTGTTTTAAAATGTTATCATTTATATATTAATGATATGGAATATTCAATTTTTGATTTAAAATTGAATATGAAGTTGAAATCGTTTTTAAAACAAATTTAAAACGATTTATAAAATACGTTTTGAATGGAAATCGATGAAATATATATATATATATATATATATATATAATATTATATATATATTAAATGGCCTGAATAGAACGCGCCGCAACCGTCCACGAATTTCGACCATTGACTTCGAATGGACAATACGGGAGATCCGACCGTTAGATTCTCCTAAAACCGGAACCATTTGGTTCGTATCGAAAAGAGCTTTCCAACGAATATAAGAGATTTGAAATCTAACGGATGGATTTGGAATTATGTCCAAATCAATTTGGAAAAGGTCGTTGTAAGTGCAGTTCGATGACCGTTTATGGAAATTGACCGTACAGGCCTTGATAAAATTATTAAAAATATTAATAATTTGTGTAAAATCATAATAAATAAGATGGAAAGAATTTGGATGGAAAATTCCCCATTTGTAAAGATAAAAATATATTTTTATCAAAATAAACTATTTATGAACTAGAATTATAATCCAATATTTTTAAATAAATAAATTGGATTTGAAATGGTTTTGAAAATAACCATAATTTCCAATATATGAATTGGAATGGATTTGAATCAAAATTATCTTCGGAATATTTTGATATTGGATTCCGTGAATATACGGATATTGTGGTAGAATTTGGAAGATATATATATTGTTATTCCCAATACGATATTTGTTGATGTTAGATTTTGATATTGAATATAAGATGATATAATTTCTATTCAGAGGCTTGTATTTAATATTGAATTGGATTGTGGGTTTGTCGTGAATGGTTGTCTTCAATAACACTGTTCTTAAACCCAGTTGAGAAAAGAATAAATCTTTATTTAAGATTTAGTGAAGTTTTACCAATTAATTAATATTTAAATTGAAATTGAGAAAAAGAATTGGATTTTGGGTTTGTTGTGAATGGTGTCTTAAATAACACTATTCTTAAAACCCCGTGTGAAAAGAATAAATCTTTTAATTATGATTATTAGTGTTTCGAGTTAAATGACATTTAATTGGAATAAAATGGAATGTGAATTGGGTTTATTGTGAACTATGTTTTAACGACATTCGTTCTTTAACCCGATTTGCAGTGAAATGTGATTTGGAATTTATAAATCTTTTATTAAGATTTAATGGGATTTTCTAAAGGAAAGTTTTCCAATTTAATATATTAAATTGGAATTAAATGGAATTCGACTGGTAATAATCGAAATGAGCTTCTGTGGAGGAAGACTGTTAATATATATGGAATTTAAAAGGCTTTATCATTATTCCTTTTATATTATTGCTCAGATACAGAAATTGATATCGATTATATATATATATATCGATCTATTTTCCGTGAAGATTCCATAATTAATGGAATGTAATTTTGGGTTTATCGTGAACTGTGTTTTAAAGGACATTAGTTCTTTAACCCAGTTAAAGAATGGATTACATATATAACATTGTATTTTGAACTGTATGGTTGATCTCTGCTAAATATATATCTGTTTGGTAGCGGTGAATTTATTCTCTTGCTTAAAACCCTTCTCTAAGTCGTACGAGCTTAGAGGTTATATATCGGCAGAAATCAATAGTACAGTGTAGATTGTCGATGCGACATGTTTGTGTTTCCAAAGTTAAATAATCATTCATATTGATTTTTGGGAAGATTAAAACTAAGTGGAGTTTTAATGATTCTTTAATTAGAATGAAAAGAGAATGTGATAATTTAGATTATCAAATTCGGGAAATATTCGAGAATAGAGTAGCACCAGTTTTACTCAAAGCGATAGTTAAATCTTTAATTAGATTTGAACGTGAAGTGGTAATTAAATTTACCGATAACAACATGGTGTTAGATATGGGTATTACCAGTTTTTCTCCATTGGATGAATAGGTTGGGATTGGGAAATTAAACAAATGATTACTTCGGTAAGGTTCGCTAATCCCGACTAGTTTGAATAAACCTTAATTTGGTTTGAATTGATATCCAAAGGAAGATTAAAGAATAAATTTAAAAGAATTTATCTTTGATAAAATTAATGGGAACCTTTCCGAAAGTATAAGAATATTTGAATAAAAGAATATTCTAGATTGGAATGAGGCGTATGTTGTGTTTTTATATCACTTGATTATAATATACGCGGGTTATTCAGAAAGGCCGGGTTTGTACCCATTCTGAATAACTGATTCGACGATAAGTCGACGATGAAGACGGTGGTTGAAGACCGGAGGACTTCACATCATTTGGATGATTATTGATGTCTTGATTGGGATGTACACCCAAGACAAGGTAATAAGTGTGATCGACCAGACATACTTGGAGATCGACCGGATATGCGAGGACCTCTCTCCTGTATTGGACATCTGGGACGAGGAATAAGGTGCCTTCGGTTTCGTTCAGACCCAAAACGAACTTGTAAATGGATGTGTGTCTGACATTGGATTTTATTCTACGTTGATTGATGTCTATTAAATATATATCTGTTTGGCGGCGGAGAATTTATTCTCTTGCTTAATGCCCTTCTCTGAGACGTACGAGCTTAGAGGTTTTATATCGATAGACATCAGTCGCATGGCGTTGAATGTCAATGTGGCATGCTGAGATGCAAGTAATCTAGGTTTATGTTGAAAAGAAGAGTCTTGTGGTTGATTATCAAAGCACGGCCTTAAATGGCATAGCTTTGTGTAGCGTTAATTCGTGAGCTTCACACCCCGGTATAATCCGAAAACGGGTTGAAGTACGGCAGGGAAGACATGCATTTCTTTCTAGCTAGGAGAGGTGTCATGGTATGGAGCCCAGACATTTTTACTTATGTGGTTGTTGGAAAGCGAGGTACCTCAGATATATCGGTCACTACGGGGTCAATGGATGATATAGTCGATATACTGACCATTACGCCCCATAATGCGGGGAAACATATTGTTCAAGGATTACTAATCTACTTAAAATGTGGACCGACCCTGCATTTTCCTAGGTGCGGTTGCGGCTGTATCTTGAGACATGGTAGGCTAGATTGTCTCGAATTCGCTAAAGATGATCCCTTGCCTTGGTTCATGATGGAAATCCAACTTCCAATACGACATCATGTGGTTTTAATTATAGAACTAGTATGGCGACATGATATATGGTACCCATGTCATATATGATTGATACATTTATATTTGAAGTTGTTTGAAACAATATGCACTTATAATAGTATCAAACGATTTGTTTTAAACGTACCAAGCATGTTTGGCTATTATAAGGGAAAACTCTATCCTCCAGCTTGCGTTGCATTGTGTGATGGGACCTGAGTCTTATAATAGCTTTATTTTTTCAAAAAGCATTGCGCTGATTTTTTTTATGCACTGGTATTCTTGGGAGGAAACTCGTTCCGTGTTATACGGCGTGGTACCTTGATTTACTTTATTTGTTTAAAGTAAAGATTTAACAACTGTTTTAGTTCTCACACCAGTCACATGACTGATCTGGAGTTTAATGTTTTAACCTAAACTCTGGGTGCCCTTATTTTCCACACGGGCAGCTAGTAGTTTTGGTTTTGCAGATTTATATTCACAAGATCCTGGTTTACAGCTGGAGCTATATTCGGAACACTCTGTATCTGTGTATTTCTTTCAGTTGTGTTTTGTATTATTTTCCGCTGCATAAGTAAAAATGTATCCGTGTATCCAACAACCACATAAATAAAAATGTCTAGGCTCCATACCATGACACCACTCCTAGCTAGAAAGAAACGTCATGTTCTCCCAATGGTTCGATCCCGTTTTTGACTCATACTGAGGTGTGAGGCTCGCGAATTAACGCTATACACAAAGCTATGCCCTTTAAGGCCGTGCTTTGATCATCAACCACAATACTCTGCTTTTCAACAGAAGCCTTGATCATTCGCATCTCAGCATGCCACACAGGCAATTCACGCCATGCGACAGATGTCTATCGATATATAACCTCTGAGCTCGTACGTCTCAGAGAAGGGCGTTAAGCAAGAGAATAAATTATCAGCCGCCAAACAGAAATATATTTAATAGAGATCAATCAACACGGAATAAAATCCAATGTCAGACACACAACCATTTACTAGTTCGTTCTGGGTCTGAACGAAACCGGAGGCACCTTATTCCTCGTCCCATATGTCCAATACAGGAGAGAGGTCCTCGCATATCTGGTCGATCTCCAAGTATGTCTCGACGATCACCACTTATTACCTTGTCCGGGGTGTACAGCCCAATCAAGACATCAGTAATCATCTAAATAATGTGAAGGCCTCCATTCTTCAACCACCGTATTCATCGTCGATATATCGTCGAATCAGTTATTCAGAATGGGTATAAACCCACCTTTTCCGAATAATTCGCGTATATAATAAACAAGTGCTACAAAAACACAACATACGCTTCATTCCAATTCTGAATATTCTTTTATTTAACTATTCATATCCTTTAGGAATGGTTCCCATTAATTTTATCAAAGATAAATTCTTTTAAATTTATTCTTTAATCTTTCTTTGGATATCAATTCTAAACCAAATCAAGGTTTAAACTAGTTGGGATCAGTGAACCTTACCGAAGTTATCATTTATTATATTTCCCAATCCCAACCTATTCATCCCATGGAGCAAAACTAGTGATACCCCATATTTAACAGCACGGTGTTATCAGTAAAATTATTTACCATTTCACGTTCAAATCTAATTAAAGATTTAACTATCACTTGGAGAAAAACTGGTGATACTCCATTCTCAATCATTTCATGAATTCGATAAATTTAATTATCTCATTCACATCCCACTCTAATTAAAGATTCATTAAAACTCTAATTCAGTTTTAATCTTCCCAAAAATCAATATTAATGATTATTTAACTTTGGAAACACAAACATGAAGCATTGACAATCTACACCCTACTATTGATTTCTGCCGATATATAACCTCTAAGCTCGTACGTCTTAGAGAAGGGAGTTAAGCAAGAGATTAAATTCTCCGCCACTAAACAGATATATATTTAGCAGAGATCAACCATATAGTTCGAAATACAATGCTAGATAAGTAATCATGCCTTTAACTGGGTTAAAGAACTAATGTCATTTAAAACACAGTTAACGATAAACCCAAAATCACATTCCGTTAATCATGGAATCTTCACGGAGAACAGATCAATATATATAACCGATATCAATTTACGTATCAGAGTAATAATATAAATGGAATTACGATAAAGCCTTTTAAATTCCATATATATTAACAGTCTTCCTCCACAGAGGCTCATTTTGATTATTATCAAATTGAATTCCATTCAATTCAAATTTAATATATTAAACTGGAAAACTTTACTTTGGAAAATTTCCATTAAATCTTAATAAAAAGATTTATAAATTCCAAATCACCTTTCACTGTAAATTGGGTTAAAGAACGAATGTCGTTAAAAACACAGTTCACAATAAACCCAATTCACATCCATTTTTTCCAATTAAATGTTAATTAACTGGAAACTCTAATAATCTTAATTAAAAGATTTATTCTTTTCTCAACTGGGTTTAAGAACAGTGGCAATGAAGACACCATTCACGACAAACCCAAATCCAATTCAATATTAAATTCCAATTTAATATTAAATTCAATATTAAATAACATGACTTTAATAAACAGGGATGAACATAAGGATAAAAACATACTAGCATGATGATTAACTAACAAGGTAGATAAAGGTGTCATCGCATAATCAGGATTAAGGTTTTGCACCACAGGTGTACTAGCAAACTAACATGACTTGAACAAACAAGTATTGATCCCTTGGCCCAAGCTTTTGCCCAATAACATGAAGTGACCCTAATACGCGGTCCAACCAAACGGTCTAGTCGATCGGCTCCCTATAAGCCTAACTCGTCACGTGTTGGTGTCAATGCGGCCCAAACATAATTGTAGTCAGACTGTGCAGGGTCTCCCGTCGGGTGTATCAAGCCCTAGGGTGTCAACCCCTGGACACCATAAACATAAGTGCACAGTCTCGATCAACTGGTACCCGTGCATGCTTTCCCCGGCTTCGGACTATGTGCACAACCATAGTCCGCCCGGAACTACACCGGCGTACCACTCTGCCGTCGCTTTTGGTCACTTACCTCAAGTCCAGTAATCGTGCCCCCACCCTAGCCTAGTTCCTAGGGTCATAATGTTACAAACTTGGGATTACTGCTGGAGTGGACCCCCATTGCTAGGATTTTCTAGTGGGTTAAGTACGGTTTAACCCTCTTGCTAATCATGGATTAACTTGGTTAAGTGTAACGATGAGTTCACGACTTAACCCTGATTAATCTACCAAGCCCAAATTGGTTAAGTATTAAGTGGACCATGACTTAACCCTAATCATGAGGCATTAATTAATTAATGCGCCTTAACCTCTCACATTAGACTTTGTTGCGGTTACTAGTTAAGCCGGTCGGTTCCGGGTAGCTTTACACCACAACTTGGTCAAACCTCGGGTTCAAGGTACAACATGACCAACTTCTCACATTGGGTCCTATTGTTTGTAGCAACTAGTTAAGCCGGTCGGTTCCGGGTAGGTTTACGCTACAAACTCAACCCAACCTCGAGTTGGTTACACTTATATTTTCTAAGTGTCATGTCCATTATGTTTCCAAAACATATTACAAGTTTTCAAGCATTTGGGTAGACCTAACTTAATAGGTAAATTCCCAATGGGTAGACCTAACTTAATAGGTAAATTCCCAATCTTATGTTTTTATGTCTTTTAAGTTTACCCAACCCCAAACGCAATCCCATCGCTTACATATCGCAATAGCGCATAAAGGATAGAAAGAGGGAACTTGGCATAATCATGACATAAAGGTGTTGAAGCCACAAGTTTAACATGGTGGCATATGAAATGTACATATGTCCATATTGTAACACCCCACGTCCATTAATGTCACTCACAAAGGGAATGCATTAACTTCCATGGAGGTTTTAAGTGAATATAGAACAGTAAAATTACAACAAGACAGATATAAAATGGTACTTGGAAATTCAAAAACTTTATTTCATTGTAGCAGAAGTCAAAACATGTTTGATTACATCATAACACCATATTCAATGTCAAGTACAATATCTATCTTGATAAAACAAGCACATAATCCCATTACATGAATAGCCATTAAAAAGAAAGATAACAAGCTGGACTTTACTTCAGCAGTCCAAGCTTTCCAGAAGATAAGCGATCCAACTAGACTCCACTAGAACTTGGCCCAACCTGCGGACCTGAAGGGAGAAAAAGGATGGAAAAGAGGGGGTCAGACATAAAGTCTGAAGAATATGATAATTCTACAATACTATTACCAAAATAACTAGACTAAGGCATAAGCTGGAAAACAAGAAAATGTCTATGAAGAGCAGATTAAGGACATAGACAATCGCTAAAGGCAACGTTATAGGCGCTCCTAAATACTAAAGGATAAACACTATACTGCACCACACCAGTCACCCTAAAGATTCATCCCACTTAGCTTCACTTAGAAACTTTCCCAATGGCTTTACGTACCCCTAGCTGACTACATAGGTGCCGCCTGCCCCTATCTCCACTAGGTGTACCCTACTTCCCATTATTCGATCGGCTCCCTAACTCGTAGATACCCGTGCTGGCCCCACAGTGGGGTGTATCACTCCCCTAAAGTGGCAACCTGATACAACGGACATGCACGGCTTATACCTACACGATGCAACAACGTCTTACCTACCAGCCCGGGTCCACACACGCATATGAAACCCGTTGGACTTGCGTTGCCACCGCTCCCTGTTTTGGCCTCTTATAGTCAAACCCGGTATGCGTGTCCCGTCCTCGACTTGGGTCGAGCCCACAAAGATACGTTTTGGGATACTGGTTGAAATGGGCCCCCACTATTTACCACAAGCATTCCACCTAAGCTTGTCCCCATTAGTCCATCCCACTTAACCCACTTAGTCATGTTCATTTACATGTGTGTTTGGTTAAGTCTAATCGTATTTCAAATGCCTCTAAAGGCAACCACCAAATTCCTCATGCCACCCAAGGCACCTACTTAAACCCCATGTCCCACCTTACATGATTATCTGGTTAAGTATTTCTTAGTTCATTAAGGCCATAACCTCATAAAGACCTCTCGCATTAGACTGGCATTTATGGCAGCTGGATTTGCCGGGCGGGTCCGGGCAGTCTTACACCATAAAAGAGTCTAACCTCGTGTCTTTACAACTGTTATGCTTTAGTTTGGGCCTAGGACCTCTCACATTGGGCCGACATTTGTGACTACTGGATTTGCCGGGCGGGTCCGGGCAGGTTTACATCACAAACGGGTCCAACCTCGTGTCCTAAGCATTGATTATTAATAATAATCCACTTTCCCCCAATTTTAATAATTCCCTACTTGAATTATTAATTACTTCCAATTTTTAACAATGTCCATAATTGACTCAATTATGGACATCCATTCATGGTATGCAAAATCTTACAAAATTGCACCCAATTTATTAATTCCTAATATTACCCCTACCCCACGTTTGAACGTTTATTCGCAAAATATATGTTAGACTCGAATAGCCTAACTCATAGCATAAAAGAGATTATCATAATAACAACATGTATATGTGACCAAATGAATCATAATAAGGGGTGAAACTTGCATATGTCCAACTTGCATAGATTATACATGTCATGGACCTAAAGGTGTCAACTTGTTCAAAATTCACCTAATATAATCTCAATCAATTTTCATAAACTTACATATGAACATGTGTGAATCAACATCATCTAATTTTTTAACAACATGGTTTTATATGGGTACACCTAACTCAATAGGCAAATTCCCATAATCAAGTTTTATTTAATTATAGTTTCAAGTTTATGGGTACACCTAACCTAATAGGCAAATTCCCATAAACAAGATCCATTTAAATTAAGAAAAAAAACATAACTTTAAGCATGATCCAACAACATCATGATTTTTCAACATAATATAGCATGATTTATAACATGGCATAGTATGATAGTATAACATAGCTTGACATGATTATCAACATAGCACGACATAGCATAAGAGAATTTACAACATAGCATGACATAGCATATATAATTTACATCATACGACAGCATAATAACATAATAAGAGATCCACAATATATAGAATTTACAATTACAAATCACATCACTTTCTTGTGATCCATTCATAACTGAGTCAAATTAGTTTGTAATAGTCTTGTGAGAATCATCATACTCACCAACAAAAGAAAAGAATTAGAGAAAGAGAGATCTTTTGATTTGATTTGTGTAGATTTAGTTGTAGATGATTAGGCTTCCTCTTCTTAGTTTGTGACGGCTACGCTGAACTCCATGGCAGCAGCATGACGGTAGCTTCTCTAATTTTACAAGTGATTTAGGTTTAGGGTCTACCCACTTATTTATAGATTTTAGAATGCATTTAGGCCATTAGATTTAACCTAGAAATAACCGCAGCCGTTCAGACAAGATGGGGTTTATCTTGTTGACTCAGCAATGAGTCAGAAGTGACTCACCAAACACTCAGCATATTAATAAACTTCTATTCATGTCATAAATATATATATATTTTCTACAATGTACATATTAGATACATCCCCCCCTTTTACACACTTATTATTGTTTTTATATACATATTAGATACATCCCCTCTCTTACATACTTATTAATATTTTTATATTCATAATAGATACATCCCCTCTCTTACATACTTATTAATATTTTTATATTCATATTAGATACATCCCCTCTCTTACATACTTATTAATATTTTTATATTCATATTAGATACATCCCCTCTCTTACATACTTATTAATATTTTTTTATATTCATATTAGATACATCCCCTCTTCTACACACTTATTATTATTATTTTAGCAACTTTAGTGTTAATAGAAAATTCAGGGTGTTACATTCTCCCCTCCTTTTAGGATTTCGTCCCCGAAATCTTCAAGTCTGGAAGAATGTATATCCTACCATCCAAACGTCCATCTACTCATCCATCATACACAGGCATCCATTGTCCTTAAAAGACTTCTAATGCTTTATGATCATATGCAAGTGTGTGTACATGTCCTTACCTAATGCGAAATCAGGCGGTCTACTGATTCAGTTGACCTCCTTAATGCAAATTATGTAAGTGTCATGAATCCATTATGTATGCAAAAGATCCTAATTGCTTACATACTACTTCTATATGCGTGCACACCCATTCAACCGAATGCAGCATCCATATGATGGTACAACCATTATACATCCATTATACTAAATACATCCATATATATGCAATATGCAATATGTAGTGACTGAGCCGATCTAGTGCCTAAAGTGTGTGTATATATGCATCCACGAGCAACCACTAGCAAACACTTGCATCCATTTTGCATCCATCATACATAACATGTCTCAAACACATGTTTCAACCATAGGATTATCCTAACTAAAGGTCAAAGATACTAATGAGAGGACATACTAAAGATAAGATAAGCTAAGCGATAAAGGAGAAATTAAAAGACATACCCTCAAAAAAGAAAAGGGTACAACGAACGTATCTTCTCTTCTGTCTCCCAAGTTGCGTTGCTCTCATCATCTCCCCATTGCACTTTAACCAGTCTGACCTCTCGATTCCTCAACTTTTTGATCTCCGACCCAAGAATGCATGTAGGAGCTCGTCTAATTGTTGCATCACGCTCTATTTCCACCTCTTTAAGCAAGCTCGGCTCTACCACCTCCGCGGTCTTGTGCAAACACTTCCTCAAATGTGATACATGGAATACGTCGTGTACTCCACTAAGTTTCTCAGGCAACTCCACCCTATATGCCATCTTCCCAATCCTGTCTTTTACAGGAAACGGCCCTACAAACCTTGGTGCTAATTTCCCCACGGACACAAAGCGAACAACATTCTGTAACGGAGATACTTTGATGAAAACCATGTCCCCAATGTCAAACTCAAGATCTGTCCTCCTCTTATCAGCATACGATTTCTGCCTATCTTGTGCTGCTTTCATCCTCCTTCGAATCAACTCAATCTTCTCCGAGGTTTCCCTAACCATATCGGGCCCAAGTAGGATTTTATCGGTAGATTCCCACCAACATGTAGGCGAACGGCAAGGCCTTCCATAAAGAGCTTCGAAAGGTGCCATGCCAATACTAGACTGAAAGCTATTATTATATGCGAATTCTACTAACGGAAGGTGCTCTTCCCATGTACCCCCAAAGTCTAGGATACAAAGCCTTAAAAGATCCTCTAGAATGCGATTCACCCTCTCGGTCTGGCCGTCTGTCTGAGGATGATATGCGGTGCTCAAACATAGCTGAGTCCCTACCGCCTCTTGTAAACTCTTCCAAAATTCGCTAGTAAAGATGGGGTCACGGTCGCTTACTATACTAGAAGGAATACCGTGCAAACGAACTATCTCCTTAATGTATACAGAAGCCAACCACGGAGCAGTCCTCTTACTTTTCATGGGAATAAAATGGGCGCTTTTAGTAAGTCTATCTACTATAACCCAAATCCCCGTGTTACCCTTCCTTGATCTTGGTAATCCATCCACAAAATCCATTGAGATGCTTTCCCATTTCCATAGTGGAACTTCTAATGGGTGAAGCAACCCACCAGGTTTCTTTTGTTCTGCTTTAACTCGTTGGCACACCAAGCATCTAGCGACGTACTCGGCCACTTCCTTTTTCATACCGGCCTAAAAGAAAACCCGCTTCATATCTTCGTACATCTTATCCCCACCGGGATGAATGGTCATTTTTGAGCGATGAGCATCATCAAGAATGGCCTTCCTTAAGTCTTCGTCTTGTGGTACACAAAGTCTATTATCCCTTCGTAACCAACCCTTATCGTCTAGGGTATACCTATGAAGATGGCTTGACGACTCCCCCCCCCCTTTGAGCTTTTCTACTATCTCAACCAACTGTGGGTCGTCTCGCTGTGCCTCACCAACCCGTCCTAGAAGTGTAGGTCTAACCTCCAAGGATGCTAACAGACCGGGTACTAAGTCAACAGAGGGTCTAAAGTCAAACATAGAGATGAATTCTAAGCTTTGTCGTTCAACAAACAACGGACTCAAGGACAACCTTTTCCTACTTAAGGCGTCTGCCACCACGTTACCCTTGCCCGGGGTATATGCTATTTCAAAATCGTAGGAGGCTAAGAATTCCATCCACCGTTGCTGCCTTAAATTCAAATCCTTCTGAGAGAATAAGTATTTTAATGATTTGTGGTCAGTGAACAGTTCAAATTTCTCACCAAGAAGATAGTGACGCCAAGACTTAAGCGCGAAAACAATTGCGGCTAGCTCTAAGTCATGCGTGGGGTAATTCTTTTCATGAACCCTCAACTGCCTTCCACTATAGGCTATTACTCTTCCCTCTTGCATGAGGACCGCGCCAAGTCCCGTCCCACAAGCATCAGTATAGATGGTAAACGGTTTATTCCCGTCTGGCAGCACTAAGACTGGGGCTGAAGTTAAGGCTCTCTTTAAACGTTGGAACGCATCATCGCAATCTTTGTCCCACGTAAAAACCAGGTTCTTCTTCGTTAACCGTGTTAATGGAGCTGATATTTTTGCGAAGTCTTTGATAAACTTCCTATAATAGCCAGCCAACCCCAAGAAACTTCTTACTTCGGTTGCATTTTTAGGGACCTTCCAATCTTGGATGGCCACCACCTTTGCGGGATCCACTGCTATCCCTTCTTTGGAAACCACGTGCCCTAAGAACCGTACTTCCTTCCTCCAGAAGTGACACTTAGAAAATTTTGCCTTAAGGTTATGCGCTCGAAGGGTTTCCAACACTTCCCTAAGATGTAGGGAGTGCTCTTCTTTATTCTTAGAAAAGACTAAGATGTCATCCACAAAGACTACCACGAATTTGTTAAGGTATTCCCTAAACACCCTACTCATCAAATCAACAAAATATGCAGGGGCGTTTGTCAAACCAAAGGGCATCACTAGCCATTCATAGAATCCGTCAGGAGTCCTAAAAGCAGTCTTATCTATACTATCCTCAGCCACTCTCAGTTGATGAAAGCCAGTGGCTAAGTCCAACTGCGAAAACACTGAGGCGCCAACTAACTGATCAAAGAGATCGTCAATCCTCGGCAGTGGGTGTCGGTTCTTTTTAGTAAGCTTGATTAGTTCTCTATAGTCCATACAAAGTCTAAGAGACCCATCCGCCTTTGTGGCAAAAACTACTGGAGCACCCCACTCCGATATACTACGTCTTATGAACCCCTTCTCAAGCAACTCCTTTACTTGCTTATTGAGTTCCCTCCTTTCACGAGGAGCCATGTGGCGCACTGGCAAAGATACGGGTTTAGCATTATCCACAAGATAAATTCGAAAGTCTATCTCCCGCTTTGGAGGTAAGCCCTTCACCTCCTCAAACACATCCGGATATTCCCGGACCACTTCTACCGATCGCAGGTTCTCTACAGACGCGTCAAGCGATTCAAGATAACTTAGCATAACGGAATTTATGGGATTACAAAAGATGTTGAGAGCATTACCAAGGCGAGTCACAAGCCTAACTACTCTCCTTTCACAATCAAGAATGGCCATATTTCTAGACAACCAATCCATTCCTAAAATTAGCCCATAGCCCGTGAAGCCCAATACATAAGCATCACATCTAAATTCAACGCTAAGTATAGAGATTTTCAAATCCAAACATATCATGGTCAAATGAGCCGAACCCCCAATTAGATTTGAAACGACCAAGGGATCCTCTACTAAACTGGTGTTCAAGTGTAGTGATTCAACTAATGATGCAGAGATAAACGAATGAGATGCGCCAGAATCGAATAAGGTACGGACAGGATGATCAAACAGAAAAACTAAGCTTTCAACAGAAATTGTTCTACCTCTTTCTTGCAGCGGTGGGGCCGCAATAGCCTGAACTTGCCCCCTTGCCTGCCCTGGTGCCATAAGAGCCTGCACCTGTCCTCCCGACGTAGACCCTGCCCTCTGCCCCTTCTTTGGACAGTCCTTCACTAAATGTCCCGCATCTCCACAATGAAAACAACCAGTCTTCTTTTTCTTTCTACAATCTTTGCTGAGATGGCCAGGCGTCCCACAATTGAAGCATTTCTTCTTCCCTTTGCCATTATTGTTTTTACCACCCTTCTTATTTTGTTGTTGGGGTTTCTTCTGATCCCCTTTCTTTTCAACTGCCTTATCCTCATGCATAAGTGCCATTTCTACTAGCTTTTCAAAGGTGGCTCCCATAGGGATGTGGGTCATAGCCAACCCTTGCAACGGTTCATTCAAGCCTCTAACGAACCTCAAAGCTTTCTTCTCTGGCGTGTTCACCAACTCCAAGCCAAACCTTGCTAACTGATTAAATTTATTGACATATTCCTTTACTGATGAGCTCCCTTGCTTTAGTGCCAGGAATTTTTCCATATTTAAGTTCTCCTCTGCCCTTGAAAGAAACTTTGCCTCAAACCTTCGTCTGAAATCCGCCCATGAATCAACTGGACGTTCCCCGTTAGTGACCTCCCACCAAAACGAGGCCTCTCCCTTCATTAACCAAGCAGCTAAACGGACTTTCCTCCCATCTTCCACTTCAAAGATATCCAACAATTCCTCAGTCTCCTTAAGCCAATCTCTGGCCTCCACAAACGTCTCAGTCCCTTGAAAAGTTTTTCCTCCCATAGCCTTGAATTCCTTGCACGTCTTTGCAAAAGTGTCAACACGAGGAGGAGGAGGAGGAGGAGGAGGAATGGGTGCAACTAGGGGTGGAGGAGTATCCGCTGGGCCTGCAGTGGTGGCCCTAGCCTCCAAGTATCTCCTAAACCGCCCTGGAATCGTCACACCTTCTGGGAGATTAAGATCTTCAGCCATGCTGAACCGAAAAAGGAAAGATTCAAAATGGAGAATTCGAAAGATAAAGATAAGGATGTGGCTATTTGGGATTATGTTTTTCATAAAAACTCTCTTTAAATAACATGTTTTTTTCTTTGAAAGCACTTCTTCCAAAAATACTTTAGAAAAAAATATTTTTCTAAAAAAAAATTTTATCTGTTCTGGTAACCTTATGCTCTGATACCACGTGTAACACCCCACGTCCATTAATGTCACTCACAAAGGGAATGCATTAACTTCCATGGAGGTTTTAAGTGAATATAGAACAGTAAAATTACAACAAGACAGATATAAAATGGTACTTGGAAATTCAAAAACTTTATTTCATTGTAGCAGAAGTCAAAACATGTTTGACTACATCATAACACCATATTCAATGTCAAGTACAATATATATCTTGATAAAACAAGCACATAATCCCATTACATGAATAGCCATTAAAAAGAAAGATAACAAGCTGGACTTTACTTCAGCAGTCCAAGCTTTCCAGAAGATAAGCGATCCAACTAGACTCCACTAGAACTTGGCCCAACCTGCGGACCTGAAGGGAGAAAAAGGATGGAAAAGAGGGGGTCAGACATAAAGTCTGGTGAATATGATAATTCTACAATACTATTACCAAAATAACTGGACTAAGGCATAAGCTGGAAAACAAGAAAATGTCTATGAAGAGCAGATTAAGGACATAGACAATCGCTAAAGGCAACGTTATAGGCGCTCCTAAATACTAAAGGATAAACACTATACTGCACCACACCAGTCACCCTAAAGATTCATCCCACTTAGCTTCACTTAGAAACTTTCCCAATGGCTTTACGTACCCCTAGCTGACTACATAGGTGCCGCCTGCCCCTATCTCCACTAGGTGTACCCTACTTCCCATTATTCGATCGGCTCCCTAACTCGTAGATACCCGTGCTGGCCCCACAGTGGGGTGTATCACTCCCCTAAAGTGGCAACCTGATACAACGGACATGCACGGCTTATACCTACACGATGCAACAACGTCTTACCTACCAGCCCGGGTCCACACACGCATATGAAACCCGTTGGACTTGCGTTGCCACCGCTCCCTGTTTTGGCCTCTTATAGTCAAACCCAGTATGCGTGTCCCGTCCTCGACTTGGGTCGAGCCCACAAAGATACGTTTTGGGATACTGGTTGAAATGGGCCCCCACTATTTACCATAAGCATTCCACCTAAGCTTGTCCCCATTAGTCCATCCCACTTAACCCACTTAGTCATGTTCATTTACATGTGTGTTTGGTTAAGTCTAATCGTATTTCAAATGCCTCTAAAGGCAACCACCAGATTCCTCATGCCACCCAAGGCACCTACTTAACCCCCATGTCCCACCTTACATGATTATCTGGTTAAGTATTTCTTAGTTCATTAAGGCCATAACCTCATAAAGACCTCTCGCATTAGACTGGCATTTATGGCAGCTGGATTTGCCGGGCGGGTCCGGGCAGTCTTACACCATAAAAGAGTCTAACCTCGTGTCTTTACAACTGTTATGCTTTAGTTTGGGCCTAGGACCTCTCACATTGGGCCGACATTTGTGACTACTGGATTTGCCGGGCGGGTCCGGGCAGGTTTACATCACAAACGGGTCCAACCTCGTGTCCTAAGCATTGATTATTAATAATAATCCACTTTCCCCCAATTTTAATAATTCCCTACTTGAATTATTAATTACTTCCAATTTTTAACAATGTCCATAATTGACTCAATTATGGACATCCATTCATGGTATGCAAAATCTTACAAAATTGCACCCAATTTATTAATTCCTAATATTACCCCTACCCCACGTTTGAACGTTTATTCGCAAAATATATGTTAGACTCGAATAGCCTAACTCATAGCATAAAAGAGATTATCATAATAACAACATGTATATGTGACCAAATGAATCATAATAAGGGGTGAAACTTGCATATGTCCAACTTGCATAGATTATACATGTCATGGACCTAAAGGTGTCAACTTGTTCAAAATTCACCTAATATAATCTCAATCAATTTTCATAAACTTACATATGAACATGTGTGAATCAACATCATCTAATTTTTTAACAACATGGTTTTATATGGGTACACCTAACTCAATAGGCAAATTCCCATAATCAAGTTTTATTTAATTATAGTTTCAAGTTTATGGGTACACCTAACCTAATAGGCAAATTCCCATAAACAAGATCCATTTAAATTAAGAAAAAAAACATAACTTTAAGCATGATCCAACAACATCATGATTTTTCAACATAATATAGCATGATTTATAACATGGCATAGTATGATAGTATAACATAGCTTGACATGATTCTCAACATAGCACGACATAGCATAAGAGAATTTACAACATAGCATGACATAGCATATATAATTTACATCATACGACAGCATAATAACATAATAAGAGATCCACAATATATAGAATTTACAATTACAAATCACATCACTTTCTTGTGATCCATTCATAACTGAGTCAAATTAGTTTGTAATAGTCTTGTGAGAATCATCATACTCACCAACAAAAGAAAAGAATTAGAGAAAGAGAGATCTTTTGATTTGATTTGTGTAGATTTAGTTGTAGATGATTAGGCTTCCTCTTCTTAGTTTGTGACGGCTACGCTGAACTCCATGGCAGCAGCATGACGGTAGCTTCTCTAATTTTACAAGTGATTTAGGTTTAGGGTCTACCCACTTATTTATAGATTTTAGAATGCATTTAGGCCATTAGATTTAACCTAGAAATAACCGCAGCCGTTCAGACAAGATGGGGTTTATCTTGTTGACTCAGCAATGAGTCAGAAGTGACTCAGCAAACACTCAGCATATTAATAAACTTCTATTCATGTCATAAATATATATATTTTCTAAAATGTACATATTAGATACATCCCCCCCTTTTACACACTTATTATTGTTTTTATATACATATTAGATACATCCCCTCTCTTACATACTTATTAATATTTTTATATTCATAATAGATACATCCCCTCTCTTACATACTTATTAATATTTTTATATTCATATTAGATACATCCCCTCTCTTACATACTTATTAATATTTTTATATTCATATTAGATACATCCCCTCTCTTACATACTTATTAATATTTTTTTATATTCATATTAGATACATCCCCTCTTCTACACACTTATTATTATTTTAGCAACTTTAGTGTTAATAGAAAATTCAGGGTGTTACACATATACTCGCATATTGCATCATTAGGCCTCAAAAGTATGCATAAAACCAAACTTAGCATATAAGTGATACATGGTGATAAATGACATGTAGAAGTTGCCATAAGTTCGCATTTAGCCTCACATGCAAGTTATCATAAGGGATATGATAACTTACATGTTGCCAAAATGCCACCTTTAGCATAAAGCTTGAAGCTTTATGCTCATAAGCCCAAGATAAGCTTGCATAACATGGTAACATGAACAAAATGATCAACCCAAACTTGCATAACATAACTTGATAAACTTGCATATCACAACATGGCAAACTTGCATAGCATAACATGGTAAACTTGCATATCATAACATGATAAACTTGCATATCATAACATGGCATACTTGCATAACATAACATGATAAACTTGCATATCATAACATGGCAAACTTGCATAGCATAACATGGTAAACTTGCATATCATAACATGGCAAACTTGCATACATAACATGATAGACTTGCATAACACATCATAGTAAACTTGCATATCATAATGATCAAACACAACTTGCATCATTCATTTAACTTTAGAGTTTAAATATGAAAGTAGAAAAGGGCTTACAATGCTTATGAAGACACAAAAATATGACAAAGCCCTTATGCAATCAAATAGACCCAAAATGCAAGCTCTAATAGAAAAACCCTTGAGCCAAAATGATCAAAACCCTTGCTTTATGATGTAAATATGGAAACTTGACTTGAATGCAAGCTAATGATGCTCATACAAGCTTGAAAACACTTGTATGCATGGAAAATCTCTCATAGAAATAACTTAGAATTTTATGAAGAGGGTGGAGGCCATGAGAGGAATGATTTTGCCATAGTTTAGTTGTAGGATTGATTAATGATGATTTAGGGTTAGGTTAGGGGCTTATTTATAGAGATTAGGATTAGTTTCAACCTCAGGATTAAACCCTAGTTCTAATCTCAGCCCTCAAAACCGAATCTGGCCCCCAAACTCAACACAACTCCAAAATGGTGCACCAGGCAAAACTGCCCGGCTGAGCCAAGTCGACAGGGCTGTCGACTTGGGTCAACCAAGTCGACTCCCAAGTCGACAGGGCTGTCGACTTGGGTGCTCTGGCGGTAATTTTCCCGCCTGGCCCAATCTTACCCTAATTTCCAAATTCAAACTTGAATTTGAAATCTGTTTTTACTTTGAAATTTTCTGAAAACTTCGTTGGGCCTTAATCGGGTCATACGGACTCCGATTTTCGAAAACTCGGACTCTATTTCGCGTATTTTTCCGAGACGAACGCAATGGCATAGCCCGTTTCCCTTGTTTCAGATTTATAAACTAAATTCTGCCTCGATTTATGTTATAACAGGTTATTGAAAATACGGGTTGTTACATTCTCCCCTCCTTAAAGGATTTCGTCCCCAAAATCTTCAAGTTAGGAAGAATACCATCCAACATCCATCTACTCAAAACATCATCCACGAGCAATCATTGTCCTTACAAGATTCTAAATGTTGTATGAACATATGCAAAGGTGTGTGTATATGTACTTATCTAATGCATCATCAATGCAAATTATGTTAGTGAAATGAATCCATATGTATGCAATTCCTAACATAATGTATAACATCTATATGTGTGCACATAACATACATCCATATGCAACATCCATGTGATAACACAAAAATTTTCATCCATGAATAAGCATAAACACTCATGCATATGCAATATGAGGAGTGTGTGAGCCGATCTAGTGCCTAACGTGTATAATGCATCCACGAGTAACCACTTGCAAACACTTGCAACCACTTGCAAACATCAAGCATAACATGTTTCAAACACATGTTTCATCCAAAGGGTTTCTACCTAAGGTTCTCATGACAAGATTAACACGATATAGATAGCAAAAGAAAGATATGCTACGAAGAGATTGGGAAGATAAGCAGGATATACTCCTTTCGGATTACAAGAAATCCTTTCCTAACCCAACCCATATTCTATAAAAGCCCAAAAGGTTTAGTCAACCTAACGGACCCCTTCAAACCCTTGACATGTATTACTAGCCAATAAGTCATACCTCCCGACAGAAATAGGACCGAGAATGGGACCGAGAGGATATACGTAAAAAGATAACATGCGAGTAAGTTCCATGGGAAAACAAGGATCAAGGATATGCTCTTAAAAAGAGATATGATGCGCGTATCTAGCCTTCAGTCTTCTAAGCCACATTTCCTTGAGCTTAACTCCACTGTGCTTTGATCGTCTTTTACTTACTCTTCTATCATTCTTGGCTTAAACATAACTATGACCTCATGGTTTCATGCAAGCTCTCCAAAATTCACTAGTGAATCCTGGATCTCGTTTACTTACTATAAAGTATTCCACGCAGCGGAACTTTTCTTGAAAATACCAATCCACGTTGCCAATTGCTCTTACCAACGTGATTTTCTATAACTCATGCTTGAACGAAATGAACCATCCGCCTGCGAATGATAGGCCGTACTTAGACTCAGTCGCTTGCCCATGACTTCCCGTAGACTATCCCAAAACTGGCTAGTGAAGATTGAGTCATGGTTACTAACTATCCTTTAGGGAACCTCGTGCAACCGCTTTATTTCTTGAAAGTAAACTGTCGCTAGCTATGATGCAGTCCTTTCGCTCTTTACCGGAGTGAAATGAGCACTCTTCGTGAGTCTACCTATTATGACCCACATGCTCGTATTCCCTTTCCTTGATCTAGGCAGTCCATCCACGAAATCCTTCGTGACTCTCTACTACTTCCATTGCGGGGACCTCCAATGGATGTAATAGCCCACCGGGCTTCTATGACTCGGCCTTTAACCTGTTGGCACAACATGCACCTTGGGTCAAACTCGGCAGGGTGTCTCTTGCAAGCACTCTGACTTTGGAGGGGCGTTTGAATCAGGTAAACATGCATAATGATATATCAAGTCAGAACAAGAACATATGTATATATATAAACATAGTAAATAAGATAAGTAAAACAGCGGAAGATTTCAAACTATTTCAAAACAAGTCTGATACAACATAATGTCACTTTCCAAATACACAAGTCTAGATAAAAACAACATCACTGAAAAACTGAAATACATAAGTACTATCCCCAAAATAAGTGATAACCATAGCTAGCTTCATGTCAAGACCGTACATGAGCTAAAATCCCACAAGCAAGCGATCAGAAATCCAAGATAAGCTCCAATATTCCCACCCTGAGAACCTGGGGGGGGGGAACGGAAGAAAAGAGGCGAAAGAAAAACAGGTCAGTCAAAGAGACTGAGTAAGCCCTACTACAATCAATGTAAACTGATAAAGTTAACTGGCATGATGAAAGATGAGATGAACATAAGGATAACTACATACTAGCATGATGATTAACTAACAAGGTAGATAAAGGTGTCATCGCATAATCAGGTTTAAGGTTTTTGCACCACAGGTGTACTAGCAAACTAACATGACTTGAATAAACAAGTATTGATCCCTTGGCCCAAGCTTTGGCCCAATAACATGAAGTGACCCTAATACGCGGTCCAACCAAACGGTCTAGTCGATCGGCTCCCTATAAGCCTAACTCGTCACGTGTTGATGTCAATGCGGCCCAAACATAATTGTAGTCAGACTGTGCAGGGTCTCCCGTCGGGTGTATCAAGCCCTAGGGTGTCAACCCCTGGACACCATAAACATAAGTGCACAGTCTCGATCTACTGGTACCCGTGCATGTTTTCCCTGGCTTCGGACTATGTGCACGACCAAAAGTCCACCCGGAACTACACCGGCGTACCACTCTGCCGTCGTTTTTGGTCTCTTACCTCAAGTCCAGTAATTGTGCCCCCCACCCTAGCCTAGACCCTAGAGCCATAATGATACGAACTTGGGATTACTGCTGGAGTGGACCCCCATTGCTAGGATTTTCTAGTGGGTTAAGTACGGTTTAACCCTCTTGCTAATCATGGATTAACTTGGTTAAGTGTAACGATGAGTTCACGACTTAACCCTGATTAATCTACCAAGCCCAAATTGGTTAAGTATTAAGTGGACCATGACTTAACCCTAATCACGAGGCATTAATTAATTTAATGTGCCTTAACCTCTCACATTAGACCTTGTTGTGGTTACTAGTTAAGCCGGGTGGGTCCGGGTAGCTTTACACCCCAACTTGGTCTAACCTCGGGTTCAAGGTACAACATGACCAACTTCTCACATTGGGTCCTATTGTTTGTAGCAACTAGTTAAGCCGGTCGATTCCGGGTAGTTTTACGCTACAAACTCAACCCAACCTCGAGTTGGTCACACTTATATTTTCTAAGTGTCATGTCCATCATGTTTCCAAAACATATCACAAGTTTTCAAGAATTTGGGTAGATCTAACTTAATAGGTAAATTCCCAATGGGTAGACCTAACTTAATAGGTAAATTCCCAATCTTATGTTTTTATGTCTTTTAAGTTTACCCAACCCCAAACGCAATCTCATCGCTTACATATCGCAATAGCGCATAAAGGATAGAAAGAGGGAACTTGGCATCATCATGACATAAAGGTGTTGAAGCCACAAGTTTAACATGGTGGCATATGAAATGTACATATGTTCATATACTTGCATATTACATTTTTAGGCCTCAAAAGCATGCATAAAACCAAACTTAGCATATTGGTGATACATGGTGATAAATGACATGTAAAAGTTGCCATAAGTTCGCATTTAGCCTCACATGCAAGTTATCATAAGGGATATGATAACTTACATGTTGCCAAAATGCAACCTTTAGCATAAAGCTTGAAGCTTTAAGCTCATAAGCCCAAGATAAACTTGCATAACATGGTAACATGAAAAAAATGATCAACCCAAACTTGCATAACATAACTTGATAAACTTGCATATCACAACATGGCAAACTTGCATAGCATAACATGGTAAACTTGCATATCATAGCATGGCATACTTGCATAACATAACATGATAAACTTGCATATCATAACATGGCAAACTTGCATAGCATAACATGGTAAACTTGCATATCATAACATGGCAAACTTGCATACATAACATGATAGACTTGCATAACACATCATAGTAAACTTGCATATCATAATGATCAACCAAACTTGCATCATTCATTTAACTTTAGAGTTTAAATATGAAAGTAGAAAAGGGCTTACAATGCTTATGAAGACACAAAAATATGACAAAGCCCTTATGCAATCAAATAGACCCAAAATGCAAGCTCTAATAGAAAAACCCTTGAGCAAAAATGATCAAAACCCTTGCTTTATGATGTAAATATGGAGACTTGACTTGAATGCAAGCTAATGATGCTCATACAAGCTTGAAAACACTTGTATGCATGGAAAATCTCTCATAGAAATTTATTTAGGATTTTATGAAGAGAGTGGAGGCCATGAGAGGAATGATTTTGCCATAGTTTAGTTGCATGAGTGAATAATGTTGATTTAGGCTTAGGTTAGGGTCTTATTTATAGAGATTAGGATTAGTTCTAGCCTTAGGATTAAACCCTAGTTCCAATCTCAGCCCTCAAAACCGAATCTGGCCCCCAAACTCAACACAACCCCAAAATGGTGCACCAGGCAAGACTGCCCGGCTGAGCCAAGTCGACAGCCAAGTCGACAGGGCTGTCGACTTGGGTCCAACCAAGTCGACTCCCAAGTCGACATGGCTGTCGACTTGGGTGCTCTAGCGGGAATTTTCCCGCCTGGCCCAATCTAACCCTAATTTCCAAATTCAAGTTTGAATTTGAAATCTGTTTTTACTTTGAATTCTTCTGAAAACTTCGTTGGGCCTTAATCGGGTCATACGGACTCCGATTTTCGAAAACTCGGACTCTATTTCGCGTATTTTTCCGAGACGAACGCAATGGCATAGCCCGTTTCCCTTGATTCAGATTTATAAATTAAATTCTGCCTCGATTTATGTTATAACAGGTTATTGAAAATACGGGTTGTTACATTCTCCCCTCCTTAAAGGATTTCGTCCCCGAAATCTTCAAGTTAGGAAGAACGTATCCTACCATCCAACATCCATCTACTCAAAACATCATCCATGAGCAATCATTGTCCTTACAAGATCCTAAATGTTGTATGAACATATGCAAAGGTGTGTGTATATGTACTTATCTAATGCAAATATCATCAATGCAAATTATGTTAGTGAAATGAATCCATATGTATGCAATTCCTAACATAATGTATAACATCTATATGTGTGCACATAACATACATCCATATGCAACATCCATGTGATAACACAAAAATTTTCATCCATGAATAAGCGTAAACACTCATGCATATGCAATATAAGGAGTGTGTGAGCCGATCTAGTGCCTAACGTGTATAATGCATCCACGAGTAACCACTTGCAAACACTTGCAACCACTTGCAACCATCAAGCATAACATGTTTCAAACACATGTTTCATCCAAAGGGTTTCTACCTAAGGTTCTCATGACAAGATTAACACGATAAACTAGATAAACATGGATAGCAAAAAGAAAGATATGCTAACAAAGAAAAGAGATTGAGAGTGTACCCTAAAAAAGGAATGGATAAAGCCCACGCATCTTCTCCTCGGTTTCCCAAGTTGCGTCTTCTTCGGCTTCACCCCATTGAACCTTCACCAACTTGACCTCTCGATTCCTTAGCTTCTTGGTCTCCGTCCCCAAGATACGAATCGGAGCTCTCCTCAAGGTAGCCTCTTTCTCCACTTCCACATCTTTTAGAACACTTGGCTCAACAACCTCTGCTGATTCATGTAAACACTTCCGGAGATGCGAAACATGAAAAACATCGTGTACTCCGGCAAGCTTCTCGGGCAACTCCACTCTATAAGCCATCTGCCCAATCCTCTCTATAATAGGGAATGGTCCAACAAACCTCGGTGCTAACTTCCCAACGGCTCCAAATCGGACCACATTCCGCAAAGGAGAAACCTTCACGAAAACCTTATCCCCAACATCAAACTCCAAATCAGTTCTTCGCTTATCAGCATAGGATTTCTGTCGGTCTTGGGCCGCTTTCATCCGTCTCCGAATCAACTCGACCTTCTCGGATGTATCTCTGATCATATCAGGCCCAAGTATAAGCTCATCTGTAGTCTCCCACCAACATGTAGGCGACTTGCACGGCCTCCCATATAAAGCTTCAAATGGTCCATCCCTATGCTTTCCTGATAACTGTTATTATATGCAAACTCAACAAGAGGAAGATGGTCTTCCCAAGTACCACCAAAATCCAGAATACAAAGCCTCAACAGATCCTCGAGTACCCTATTCACCCTTTCGGTTTGACCGTCCGTCTGTGGGTGATAAGCTGTACTTAGATTCAACCTCGTGCCCATAGCTTCTTGCAAGCTATTCCAGAATTGACTTGTAAAGATTGGGTCACGGTCACTGACTATACTAGAAGGGACTCCATGTAGTCTCACAATCTCACGAAGATATACAGACGCTAGCCAAGATGCGGTCCTCTTGCTCTTCACCGGAATGAAATGAGCACTCTTCGTAAGTCTATCCACAATAACCCAAATGCTCGTATTCCCTTTCCTTGACCTTGGTAGCCCATCGATAAAATCCATGGAAATACTCTCCCACTTCCATAGTGGAACGTCTAGAGGATGCAATAGCCCACCGGGCTTCTTCGACTCGGCCTTAACTTGCTGGCAAATGATACATCTAGAGACAAACTCTGCCACATCCTTCTTCATCCCAGGCCAAAAGAAAATGCGCTTCATATCTTTATACATCTTATCTCTGCCCGGATGTATAGTCAACTTGGAGCGATGCGCTTCCTCAAGAACTTTTCTTACTAAATCTTCTACCATTGGAACACATAACCTTCCGTCTCTCCTCAGCCAACCCTTGTCATCAATAGAATATCGAGCGAGATGACTGGACGCCTCTCCTCGAATCAGCTTATCCATAATCTCAACTATCTGAGGGTCTTCTCTCTGCGAAGCCCCAACTTGATCAAGAAGGGTAGGTCTGAGTTCCAGAGATGCTAAAGAACCGGTCATCGACTCAATCGCCAAAGAGAAATCAAAGGTTGCCACATACTCTAAATTCTTCATCTCAACGAATAGAGGACTCAGAGTCAACCTTTTTCTACTCAATGCATCTGCTACCACATTCCCCTTGCCAGGGGTATAAGCTATCTCAAAATCGTAGGACGCTTTACTACTTCCATTAGGAATAACGATATATATTCAATATCAAAATTCTGAAATCAATAGATATCGTATTAGGAATAACGATATATATATCTTCCAAATTCCTCCACAATATCCGTATAATCACAGAATCCAATATCGAAATATTCCGAAGATAATTTCGATTCAAGTCCATTCCAATTCATATATTGGAAATTCTGGTTATTTTTAAAACCATTTCAAACCCAATTTATTTATTTTAAAAATATTAGATTATAATTCTAGTTGATAACTAGTTCATTTTGATAAAAATATATTTTTATCTTTTCAAATATGGAATTTTTCATCTCAATTTTTCCAAATCCTTTAATATGATTTTACATAAATTATTGATATTTTTAATAATTTTATCAAGGCCCGTACAATCGATTTCCAAAAACGGTCATCGAACTGCAATTACAGCAGCCTTTTCCAAATTTGATTTGGACATAATTCCAAATCCAACCGTTAGATTTAAAATCTCTTATATTCGTTGAAAGCTCTTTTCGATAAGAACCCAACGGTTCTAGTTTTAAGAGAATCCGACGGACGGATCTCCTATAATGTCCATTCCAAGTCAATGGTCGAAATTCGTGAATTGCCGCGGCACGTTCTATTCAGGCCATTAAATATATATATAATATATATATATTATATATATTTCATCGATTTCAATTTAAAACGTATTTTATAAATTCGTTTTAAAACGATTCTAACTTCATTTTCAATTTTAAATCAAAATTGAATTTTCCTTATCATTATAATATGTAAATGATAACATGTTCAAAATATCAGATTCTGAAATCATTTCCTTTCTGATATTCATTATAAAAATGAATAAAATCGATATAAACACCGTTCACGTCAAAATGGCGTTAATCTAATCAGCACGGCTTCATATATTCAAATATTTTTGTGTCCATCCCAAATCGGACATCAAAATCATATTTTAATCCATTACTGCATATTATTTTAAAATATTAGTTATTTTAAAATATTCATTACTCGTCATTTTAAAAAAATTGTTAATTTAAAATATTGTTCTTTCCGAATTGGAATCAGACACAGTCAATTACCATATAATTTTATTTATGCGGATTTCATACACACATGTACACAACAATAATCAAACACAGTCAATCATCATCCAAAGTGCATTACACAACTGCGTAAGCATTAAATATAAATAACTAACGCTTACTACAGTCTGTCAACCAATCGACTGACATAAAACTAAACAATTGGGATTAGTGTACGTCAAATATCATCCCAATACCCGTGTGGGGTTTCAATCAATACATACAGATTTTATTTGTGCAGTGCGGCGATGTGTAAAATATATCGTCCCAATCCATATCAGTTAAATGTGTGTACATAAACAAATCATTCGATTTGTAAATAAATATTTATTTTATTCATATACACGTTAAAAATTATATTTTTAACTATAAAATATTTATTTCAACTCATGAATATTTTATGCAGTTCATTTATACATTAAAATGATATTTTTATTGTTCTAACATTTTTAGAAAATTTCGGCAGCATAACGGCGCGATACTAGAACCGAAATAAGGTCTAGCCTTATCCCTCGCCTAATAATGGCTCCCTCCATATACAAACCAAATTCTAATCAATTCATTTCATTCTCCAAAGCAAATTCAACCAAATAATCCAATCAACCAAACAAACATGGTTTCAAACAAAGCTATCGGGTGCTTCTAAGCACCGCCTACATCCTAGTATATATATTTAACTAGAAAATAAATTAGAGTGAGAAGTTCTCACCTTTGGGATCCACTCCACCAGTTTTACTCCTGAATTTCTAAACAGCTTGGATTTGCCTGAAATTCCAACGCAACCCTTTTTACGCTGTTCATAGTAAAAATCACATTTTTATTTATACACAGAAAATCACTTTTTTATTTATACAAAGAAAATCACATTTTTATTTATACAAAGAAAATCACATTTTTGTTTATACAAAGAAAATAATTTTTTTATTTATATAAAGAAAATCACATTTTTATTTATACAATGAAAATCACATTTTTATTTATACAAAGAAAACCACATTTTTATATAATGATATATATATATATAATAAAAATCATATTTTTTTTCTATCCTCTATTATATAAAAATCATATTTTTAATTCTCTACATATATAAAAATTCTATTTTTTTATCCTACTTAAAATATCATTTCATACATATGATAAAAATTATATTTTTATTTAACTAAAAATAATATTTTTATCTAGTTAAAATAATATTTTTATATTGCTATTCATTATAAAAATCAAATTTTTATATTCGTTACTTCATTATAAAAATCAATTTTTTATTAAAAAAATAGAAATCAAATCTTTTATATTATTCATATGAATAAAAACCATATTTTTATATTATGAAAAATCATATCTTTTCCATTTAAAAAATGTAACGCCCCACCTCCGCCAAGGTCACTCACAAAGGAATGCACTGGTTTTGGAGGGATATTATCTAGGTAATCATGCACAGAGATATCACAAGACAGAACATAAATAGATAATTAAGTAAACAGCGGAAGAATTTATGAGCAAAACGGACTTTATTTCATTCCAAAATAAACCATGTTTCTTACAAACATTTCAAATAACACTTCATTACAACTGTCTTGTAATAGTAGCCAAAGAAGCAATAACTTAAAAACAGAAAAACAGCTTATTCCCCAAGTGCAGTAAAAAGAAGCAGCCATAGCAAACCGTACATGCTGAGCCAAAGCAAGTGATATCCGAGCTAGATGCTAGTGTTTCCTCCCTGAGAACCAGGGGGGAAACGAAAGAAAAAGAGGCGAAAGAAAAAGGGTCAGTCATAAAGACTGAGTAAGTCCTAGTTACTTTCAGCCTAAAAACTAGTAAAGGTAACATGACATGCATAAACTGAAAGTAACCATAAGCATGATGTCAAGATAATCGAGATAACAGGATAATCAAGTATAATCAAGTATAGGTCAAGTATAGATCAAGAGTAGCATTTTGTGTTCAAGGTTTGCTATACCACTGTACTAGTATTCTGGTTTATGTCAGGTAAAAATCAAGAAAGATTCCCTTGTGTCAATAAGACCCAATTATCAAGAGTTGGCCCCAAGTCAAGTGTATTCAAGAAAGGATCACCTGGCCCAATAATCAAAAGTTGATCCAAGTCAAGGTCCAACTAAATGGCCTAGTCGATCGGCTCCCTATAAGCCTAACTCGTCGTGTTTCGGTGTCATACGGCCCTAATCGCGAATGTAGTTACTTGTGCTAGGCCCACCCCAGGGGTGTATCAAACCCTGGAGTGACAACCACTGACACAATTCAAGTCACACAAGTAAACCTACTGATGCCCACGGGTCAACGCTGGACTCATGTGCACGGCCATGGTCCGCTTGAACTGGTACACCAACTAAGCGTCCCTTTTTAGCCATTCCCCTAAAAAAATATGGCGTTGGCGGGGATCGAACTCTGTACCTCTTGTATGCAAGTCACATGTTCCAACCAAATGAGCTATCATGTATTTTGCTTAAAATTCTTAGAACAATGCTAAACATTATTCTTTTCTCATTCCTCTTTTTCCATGTTTTGCTGCAATATTTAATTTAAGGATATTTTTTTCATACGGAGTCTAATTTACGCAAACTCGGACTCTATGTCAAGCAGAATTCCGAGACGAACGCAGCGGCGCAACCTATTTCATGTAATTATTTTTTTAAAAATTAATTATCCCTTGATTTGTTATTTTTATGTTCATAGAAAATACGGGGTGTTACAAAAAAAAAATCTCCACTTTTCTATTTTAAAAATCTAATCTTTCTCTAATGAAAAATCATAACTTTCTACTAATAAAAATCATACCTTTATTCACATAAAAATCCTATTTTTATTAACATAAAAATCATATTTTTATTAACATAAAAATCATATTTTTATTAACATAAAAATCATATAAAAAACAAAGCAATATATTATAAATAAAACACTTACAGGTTTTTAGCGAGAGAAGGGGGATCTGACTGGACGGTGCCAGGGTGCTGAGGGGGTGTGGCGGCTAACGAAATCAGAGGGGCGGCGGGTTGCTGAAAAGGGGATCGGGTTTTTTTTGGGTTACGGGCTTTCGAGTAGAGGGGGGAGAGATCGTCTGAGTGGAGGGCATGGCTATCGCCTGAGGTGAAAGGAAGGGAAGGGGGCCCGCGGCGGCGCGTAGGTGGTGCAACAGCTAGGGTTCCGTCGATCGTGCTTGGGTTTTTTTTTGTTGAACGAGAATGAGAGGATAAGGGAAGGAGGGTGTTAAGTGTAAATATATATTTTTTATTTATTATTTTTTTCTTCAAAAATGTTGACTTTCCATTTGAACTACAAACGAGACCCAACGACTATAGCCCCCAGCTAATTACCCCCATTTTGAACATAATGGGATATGTCACATATGCCAATTCGACCGATACAATCAGTTTTCATTGAAATTAAAATAAATCAATATATATTTAATTTAAATGTGCATTTCAATTTACTGGGGCCACATACTGACTCCAAAAATTCCAGAAAAATAAATCTGGCTATGTTTTGACGATACGGTCCTAACAAAACAAATTTCGTCAAATTTGGAGAACGTTTGAAAAACGGTCATTTTCCAGTCGATTAATTTCAAACTGAAATGACCAAACATGTTTAAATTCACCACGCTCACATATTAATTCCAAAAATTATGAAAATTGGAATCTAGCAATAATTTGACATTTCGGATCCAACAAAAGTGGTTTCGTCAAAAACGAAGGTCGTTTGCAAAATCGCTATTTTTAAGGGCTATATATTATATAAAATTCCATAGCGACTATTTTGAATTTTCAACTGGACATAACTTTATTATTCCCGCTATGAAATCTGGATTTTTCGCATCCGTTGGAAAGACATTTTCAAATAGATTCCAATATTTCTGGTTTTACCAAAATCCGTTTGATTTTGAATCATGTACATTCATCTGAAATTTGAAATCAAAATTTCAAACTACCGCGCTATTTCCAATTCCTTTTATAATTAAAATAAATATTTATATTCTAACTTCGGTTTAAATAAATATATATGTTATAATTCTATACAAAATATTTTTCTAGTCGTTATTATTTAAAATAAATCATTTTAAATATTAAAAATTCATTAAAATTGCCAAGATAAAAAATTTAAATTGGTTTTGATTTTCTGGGTTGTTACAATCTCCCCCACTTAAATCTTTTCGTCCTCGAAAAGGAACGGAGCTGAAAGTTGTTTAACTAACCAACTCAACTTTCATTATGGCTTTCATTCTTCAACTTTTCAGTTTCTAAGAATTTTCTAATTTCTCAAAAATTTGGCTAACACCCTAAATTTTTGAAAAATTTCGTCATAACCTCCTTTGTACGGGGAGACATTTAAAACCGCAACTAGCCACGTAGTTCCCTCATCATCCAAAAAGAAAAAGAAAAAGCCAAGCGGCTAGCTAGTCGACTCATAAATCATCCAAACCCAAGAAATATAGTAAACATGTACCTATTTGTCAGGAATACAATTTTATTCCTCTTCTCTAGCCTCCTTGCTATGACCTGTTCAATATATATGCCTGTACATATATGCAATTTCAATCCATTTTCAATACAGTTCAAAATTTGATTCGGTTTGGCTCAATTTTGCCTTATATTTTTCTATTGGTTTCATTAGTCTAATATTTTTCTTTAGTCACACTAATTATCATACAACACAACCAGCAATCAGTTTGTTGATTAACGTTTCAAACATATAATTTTAATACTTGTCAAAAATCTTATTTTTTTTAGTGCCAAATCACAACAATAAACCCTATCTAGTTTTGGTTCTCACACCAGTCAATTGGATATATATAGATATCTCACTTTCAAAACTCGAACATAAATTCTGATGATGAAGCTTCAATCATCAGAATCCTCTCCGGGCGACTAGAGTATGATTCTATATCTATCTAGTATATTAAAACTTCGAATATACATTTGCAAGGTGTATATGCAAAATCTTTATATACTCGATTGTCCAAAATCAATTTAAAATAAGTATTCAAATACGTATTATAATGTAACAACCCGGATTTTGAGCCAGTAAATTCTGAATATTTAAATTGGTTTTATATATTTTAATTAAAATATAAAACGATTTTTTTAAGGAATTTATTTAATTAAACAAATATATACGTACACCCCAACTTTTTCCTATTCCTTGTTTATAACGCTAGAAGTGGGAACATAAAATGTAATTATATTTGAAAAATTAGCTTATTGATTTGGAATCTAACACATCTTTGGCGTAAAAATAAGTTTTGTTTTTAGCACTCTAAATATCTGTCAAGTGGCATATGCTAGAGAAAAAATTAGCGTTATCTACCATTGCACTTTTATACCCAAAATATACAAGTACCATTAATTAGCACTGTAAATATATATATATATATATATATGAAATAATATAAATAAATATAGGGAATATGAGGCACATACGTGTGTTTTCTTTCTACCAACATGGTTACGTATTCTCGAATCATAGGATACTTATCACAAACCAATACAAGGTTGGAAAGTAGATCAATACTATACACATAGTATGTTTTGCTATCCTACAAGTCTACATAATATCAAGAAAAAAATTATATAAAACACCTTGCCGTGAAAGCTTCAGAAGCGTGCTCACCGAACCTTTAGTCCCGTGCATACCTATAACACCCCGTATTTTTGGGGAAATACGTTAAGTAACAAATCAGAGAATAATTAAATTGTAACAAAATAATTAAGGGAAACGGGTTCCTGAGACGACCCGAAATCCCGTTCTAACGGAGACAAGGGTTATCTTTGGAATATAACACAGAAACAGATAATAGCAGAACAAAATTAAATAAATACACCAGATATGAACAATAGAATATACTGGATAAAAGTAATCATCAGAGTTACATAGTATACAGGATCTTACTTAGTATAAAGTGAATATTAGGCACAGGTCCCTAAAACGAAACTTAATTAAGCTCACCCCCGGTCATAAACTTATTGTAAATTTAGTCCCTATTTTCAAAAACATATAAAAACATATAAAAAAAATATAAAAAAATCATGTAAATTCGTAATTAATTAAATCAAATAATCGTGAAAAAAATCAGACCAAAAAAACATCAAAAACAACGTCGAAATCACGAAATACAGAAAATCAACGAAATGCAGTAAATTGCATCAAAACATGCATATAAGTCGATTAGTTGCATACATCTGTGCATTTATTTCAAATCTGCGTCAAAACTGCAGTATAAATGCATACATGTATGCACATATTGTTAAAACATGCATCTGCCGATGCATTTATTTAAAAACTGCATACCTACGTGCAACTTATTCACGTTTGCATGTATTTTGACATATATGCACACATGTATGCAGTTATATAGAAAAACTGCATACATGTATGCAATTTTTCAAACAGGCGTGCATAAATATATGCATGTGTATTCGAATAGTTGCATAAATGTATGCAACTATTCGTAAAAGTTGCATACATTTATGCAACTTTTTTTTTTTAATTTCTGTGAACTTTTGGGAATGTTTACAGATTTTAGAATTTTTTTTTTTTTTTTTTAATTGATAGCGCCTGAAAATTTGGACAGAAAACGAAAGAGGCGGAGGTATGGAAAGTGGCAGGCGGAAGATTCCAGGCGGCAGCTAAAATAGGGGGCGGGTTTACAGAGAAAACATTAATTACAGGGATGTACTGTGAATTTAAAAACTTGCAAATAGTTGCATACATGTATGCAACTTTTGCCAATAGTTGCATACATGTATGCAAGTATTTCTGAAGCTGTTTTAGTTGAAAATGCATGCAGAAACCTGCATACATGTGTGCAACTATTTGAAATACTTGCACACATGTATGCAAGTATTTACATGTGAAAATAAAATGTGTGCAGAAACCTGCATACATGTATGCAACTATTTTAAATACTTGCACACATGTATGCAAGTATTGCATGTAAAAATATAACAGAGAAATACTTGCACAGATGAATGCAAGTATTCCAAATATGTGCATGATTTGATGCAGATTACTGCATTTTTCGCTGTTTTCTGTATTTTTTTGATTTTGATGCATGTTTTGATTTTATTATGATCTGAATTTTTAGGCGAGCACAAGTTTTATTTAAATACGAATTTACGTGATTTTTTTATATTTTTTTAATATTTTTTTGATGACTTTTCAGAAAATAGGGACCTAATTTACAATAAGTTTATGACCGGGTTTTTTTTATATTTTGAAACTTAATAGGGACCTCTAAAAAACGCACCCTAGTATAAATATAGTTCAGCTATACATAAATGTCTACAGCGGAAATAAACAAAATATGTACAATAGGAGCTGAACAGCATAAAAATAAATAAATGATAGAATCCATCTTCAGCTCCAGCTATCCAGAAAAAGAACCAGCTAAACCTGAATACAAGGCTGCCCATGTAGAAAAAGGGGCACCCGAGTTTGAAAGTGAAACAAACTACGAGTCAGTCATGGGACTGGTATGAGAAATCCATTCAACACATATATAGTTTGGCTAATCACAGGACCACGCCACTTTCGTGGAACGGGTTTACTCCATTGGATCGCCAGTGCTTTAAAACAAATCTTTCTTTTAAACATCGCTATGCTTTTTATAAAAATGTAGCCGTTATAAGACTCAGTTCCCATCACACAATGCAACGCAAACCGGAGGATAGAGTTTTTACCTTATAACGGCCAAATATGCTTGATACGAATAAAACAAAGGCATTTGATATTATTGCTAGTGTTTATATGTTTTGAAAACAATTTCAAATCATAACTATCAATCATAGACGGCATTAATGCCCCATACCACTATGTCGCCATATATAGGTATACAACCAAAACCGCACGATATCGTATTTGGAAATTGGATTTCCGTCATGAACCAAGGCAAAAGATAGTCCTTACCGAATTCGTGACTCTCTAGCCCGAGCCATAGGCAAGCGCGCAGACAAGCCTTGGAGCGACAGGGCCGGTCCACCGATGTGGATTATTATGCCTGAACAATACGTTTCCCCACCCTTTGGGGCGTAAACGAGCCAACGAATGACTCCATCGGACCCGGATCGTCCGATCAAACCGAGGCGCCTCGCAACAGCAACAACCACATAGGTGAAAAGTATATAAATGTCAGGGCTGGTAGGTCACTGACGCCACCCTAGCTAGAAAGAAACGCATGTCCTCCCTGAGGTCCTTCCTCCCGTTTCTGGTTCATACCGGGGTGTGAGGCTCGCGAATTCACGTTATACACAAAGCTACGCCACACAGGCGGTGCTTTGATCATCACCACAAGACTTTGCTTTTCAACAGAAGTCCTGATCACTGCATCTTAGCATGCCACACAGGCAATTCACACCGTGCAACTGATGGCTATCAATCACACAGAACAAATTCCAATGTCGGACACACAGTCAATTTACAAGTCCGTTCTGGGTCTGAACGAAACCGGAGGCACTAAATACCTTGCAAACCCATCGATCACCACGTACGTCTGAACGATCACCACTCATTATCCATATTTCGGGATGCCTCCCAATCAGGACCTCGGTTACCATCCAAACGAGGTGAAGATCTCCGGTCTTCGACCACCGTCTTCATCTTCGACTTTCAATCGTCGGTCAATTATTTGAAATGAGAATTAACTCGGCCTTCTCAAATAATTCACGTATATTTAGAATTTCAAATCAATTTACTTCAATGGTTAAATTATTCGACAACGCCAATCTTGTTCTTTAATGTAATTTTCACACCAAACACATTCAACCATTAAAAGCCACATAAATCAAGCAAATTCAGTTTATTTCCATTCCATATCGCTTATGATATTTTATAACTATTTATCGCTATTTTTATTTATTTTAAAATAGCTAATTTATTCAAAACGACGCTTCGGGCCATAAAGCGGCCGTGGCGCTGTTTTTCTTCAGATTTGATTTACACATATCTGAAAATCTAACCGTTGGATCTTCACAAAATTTACATCATTAGAAAGGTCTTTTCAAAACGAATCCAACGGTTCCAGTTTCGGGAAAATCCGACGGTCGGATCTCCCGGTACAATCGTTTGAATTTTCGATTTCAAAATACGAACTGCAGCATCGTTATTCGATTAAATATATAATTATATTTATATATATATATATAAATATAATCGCTTCTGGCGCTGTTTTTCTTCAGATTTGAATTAAACATTCCAGACAATCCAACCGTTGGATTTTTACAAGGTTGGTGCCGTTGGGAAGATATTTCCAAGGCGAACCCGACGGTTGCGGTTTCGGGAAAATCCAATGGTCGGATTCCCCGTACTAGTTGTTTGAAATCACGGTTTCAAAATGTGAACTACACGGCCACGTTTCGTTTTAATTTTATTTATATTTATATAGTTATATAAATATAGTTCATTCAATGATTTCAATATCGTTTTCACTTCAAATATTTCACTAACGCCTTAAAATTTTGGAAAATTTCGCCATAACCTCCCCTGCACCGGGAGCATCGGGAAATCGCAAATAGCTTTCCCGGTCCTTCTAATCTCAAAAAGAAAAAGAAAAAGCCAAGCGGCTAGCCAACAGGCTCATAAAATCATCACCCAAACAAAACAGTAAATGTGTACCTATTTGTCGGGCACAAAATTTTATTCCTCTTCTCTAGCCCCTTTGCTATAGCCTGTTCAATGAATATGCATGTACATATATATACAGTTCTTATCATTTATCATTTTCTATTCAACTTCATATTTGATTTCTATTTGGTTTAAAAACACCATTCATTCTAATGTTACATACATAGGTGCAAATCATTTCATTAGCTAATTAATGAATATTTCAACTCATATATGTTTATTTTGAACAAGTGGCTATTTTTAACACTTCACATTTCAACGATTCATGCATACAATAAAAATGTGATTTTTATTGTAAAACAATTCATTTTAAAAAACTATTTTTCTATATAGTTCATATAGGTGACAAAAATAGGATTTTTATCATAAAACAATTTCTTTTAAAATGAGATTATTTTACACATTTCATATAGTCGATAAAAGGTGATTTTTATTATCAAACAATTTATTTCAGAATATGAATACCATTCAACACATGAATCTCAAATCAACGAATGAATATCGATTCAACACATGAAGGTTTTCTATAGTTTCTATATATAGATAAAAATGTGATTTTTATATTTAAAATGCGAATACCATTCAACACATGAATTTCTAATCAATGAATGAATATCAATTCAACACATGAAGGTTTTCTATAGTTTCTATATATAGATAAAAGTGTGATTTTTATATTTAAAACGCGAATACCATTCAACACATGAATTTCTAATCAACGAATGAATATCAATTCAACACATGAAGGTTTTCTATAGTTTCTATATATAGATAAAAATGTGATTTTTATATTTAAAACGCGAATACCATTCAACACATGAATTTCTAATCAACGAATGAATATCAATTCAACACATGAAGATTTTCTATTCAATGAATAAATATAGTTTAAGCAAATGAAAATAATTCAAACACATGAATATTATTCAAAATTTTGGCAGCATAACGGCAGGGTAGTTAAAACCGGGACTGTCCCTAGTACGGCTCCTCGCTCTACCTTAAAACCTCGCGGTTTTTGACAATGGGAATCATGCATCTAGTTCGCACGCAGGCGGCATGTATATATTTATTTCATTTCATTTCCACAAAACTAATCCTATGTGGTCTCAACCAAATATTTCTCAATCGCAAATGGGTATTTTTCAACCACAGTCAATCAATATCAACCACAAACAATCCCAAACAATCATTCGCTATCAATCAATTTTCACAACAATTTCAACCAATAAATATCGTCCATGGTTTGTGGACGAGGGGCGTATATATATATAAATATATATATATATATATATTTATTTATTTATATTTATATATAGCAATTCACTTTTATTTCAACACATATATATATAGCTAGGAAAAGAAATGGAAGAGTGAGAAATTCTCACCAATATCTAATTCAATCCCACGACTCTTCTTTGCATAAATCTTCACCGTTCTCGCCTTTTGTCGCTTTCGTTGCCCGTATTCACTACATATGTAAAGATCGAATTTTTACTTCGTTATTCAATATATAAAAATCGAATTTTTACTTCGATGTTCAACATATAAAAATCGAACCTTTCACTTGTAAAAATCGTTTCTTCACGTCATTAAAAATATAATTTTTTTCTAAGGAAAAATCTAATCATTAACTAATAAAAATATAATCTTTCTTGTCAACAAAAATCAAATCTTTTTCCATTTAAAGTTCAAATCTTTTTCTATTTTAAAGTTCAAATCTTTTTCTATTTTAAAGTTCAAATCTTTTTCTATTTTAAAGTTCAAATCTTTTTCTATTTTAAAGTTCAAATCTTTTTCTATTTTAAAGTTCAAATCTTTTTCTATTTTAAAGTTCAAATCTTTTTCTATTTTAAAAATCTTTATCGAATCAAAAGCTATTTCATAGTATGATTATTTCACAAGTAACATACATAAGTTAAAAAATCACATTTTCTACTTTGAATAAATTAAAATAAATCTCTAAATAAAATGTATTTAAAGACTTACAGTTTTTGGTTGAAGAAGGGGGCGTTCTCGTCGAGAGGAGGGAGGTCAGCGCATCTCAGCGGTCAGGGCTTCACTGTGGGACCCGAGAGGAAGGGAAGGCAGACGAAGGTGGCTCAGGGGGGGTGCGGTGGCTCAGGGAGGTGCGGCAGGGGTTTGAATTCGAAGAAGGGGGGTCTTTGGGTAGCTGCGGTTCGAATGGAGGAGGGGGTGCTGGTGAACGAGGGGTGGGGTGGCGCGACGTCTGGAGAAGATGAACGGAGGGGGGGCAGGGATGAGCGGCAGTCGATCGACGATGAAGGGGGGGCGCCTGAATGAAGTCGGGTTTTTTTCTTTTTTTTTCTATTTTGAACGAGAATGAATGGGAAAGGGAGAAGATAGGGGGTTTAGTGAAATAAGGGTTGACTTTTTTATTTAATTAAAATTTTATATTCCCAAAAAGCAACTTAAAATTTTGGACTCGAAATCGAACACACCGACTGTCGTCCCTAGCGTTTTATCCCCATTCCGAACACAATGGGATATGTATCGTAAGCTGATTCGATAGTTACAATCAGTTTCCGTTTGATTTACATGTAAATCATTATATTGAATTTTAAACGTACATTTCAAATTACCGGGGTCACATACTAACTAGAAAAATTCCAGAAAAATATTTTCTAGCTTCGTATTGACGATACGGTCCTAACAAAACTAGTTTCGTCGAATTCTGAGACCGTTTGAAAAATGGCCATTTTCCAGTCGATTAACATCAACTAAAACTGGTCAAACGCGTTTTCCTTTGCCACGCTCACATATTGAGTCGAAACATTATGAAATTTGAAACCTAGCAATAACTTCACATCCCGGACCCAACAAAAGTGGTTTCGTCGAAATCCGAGGTCGTTTGCAAAATGTCCATTTTTAAGGGCCTGAATTCCATAGCGACTATTCAGAATTTTCAACTGGACATGTCTTTTGATTCCCGCTATCAAATTTCGATTTGTCGGATTCGTTGGAAAGATATTATCAATTAGATCCTATTATTTTTGGTTTCACTAAAATCCGGATTGTTTTGCACCCGGTACAGTCCGACAAAGTTTGAATTCAATTTTTGAAACTACAGCGCCATTTCAGGCCTTGTTAATAATTATAATTAATTATATTCATTTTCAATTGTCGATTCAAACTCAGTTTTCATCGCCATTATTTAAAATATTTATTTTAAATATTTAAAATCCATTATTTTAGCCAATTTAAAATTTTTAAATTGGTTCAGATTTTCTGGGTCGTTACAGTTCCTCCATTGTGTTCGTCTCGAAATTCTGCTTGGAATAGAGTCCAAGTTTGCGTAAATCGGACTCCGTATGAAGAAGATATGGCCTTCGGAAGTTTCAATAAAAATCAGCCCGAAATTCGAAAATTCAGATTTCGAAATTCAAAACAGACACCCGGGCTGGGCGAGAAAATTCCCACCCAGGACCCAGGTCGACACTAGGGTCGACCTGGGTAAACAGGTCGACACTAGGGTTGACCTCCCCCCCCTCCTTTCCAGATCTGGAGACAGATCCATTTTTCTGCACTTGGACGCCTTTCTAACCGGATTCGTGAGCTCTAACCTATTTAAACACCCCCAAACCTAGCTTTCTCTCCACACAATTTCATTCTGCCTATACTCTGCCTCTATTCTAATTAAAAATAAGAATGGCGTCGCTACTCTGCTGAAATCTAAGCTAGAACTAGTACATCTTCTTCCAATCTGAATAGAATTAAAAGAACGACTAATCTACATCAAAGGAAAGCTATTCAGCTTCAGAAAACAGAATTCAAAAAAACAAGACTTGCCTATATTTTGTAAGTATAGTTATATTTCTGATTTAAAAATTAATTGGAAGTCATGGCTTGTAAGAAACTGATATTAGAACGGTGCCTATTAGTGTATCTATGTGGATTCATGTTTATTCATGCGATTTTCCTATGTTATATTCTTGTGATGAAACTAATTGGGATTGATGTTCTCATGGAGTATGTTTGTGGCTTTTATATGTTTACATGAAACCATCATGTTTGTTGATTTTCCTAAGCTATGCCATATGCAAGTTCATCCTTACATGCACAAGTCTAGTTGTGTAGATCTGTGTAAAGTTCACATGCTTATGATTCATGCAAGTTTACTATCATATGCCAAATTTATATGTTGCATTTTTTTATGCTGTTGAAATACTACATGCTCTATGCTTTTCCCATTTTTGTGAGTTAGGCTAAATATCGAGCCTAACACTATATGTAATTTTGCGAACGTACAACGGGGGTAACGTTGGGGGAAAACATGAAATTAAATGTAATTGGCATGTTGTCACATAAGCATGTAAATGAATAGTGGCATAAGAATGGTATAATTTATATACCAAAAATTATGTACACGATTTAGAAGGAAAGTGGGCCATAATTTACATATAAACATGAAAGGTAAATATGTAAAAATGTAAAAGATGAATATGCCTAACCCGTGGTTAGACTGAGTTGTGGTGTAAACCTGCCCGGAACCGACCGGCACATCCAGTAACCACAACAATACCTGTCTAATGCGAGAGGTTAGTGCATCAAGCCCAGAAAGACCCGAGGTTAGACTGAGTTGTGGTGTAAAACTGCCCGGAACCGACCGACATATCCAGTAACCACAACAATACATGTCTAATGTGAGTGGTTGGTGCTTTAATTAAATAATTAAAGCTCATGAACAATCAAGCTAGAAATGGTGAGGTTAAGTAATTAAGGAAACACTTACCCAACTTAACATGTTAACAAGACAAGAAGGGTGGGATTAAGTAATTGAGAAAACACTTAGCCAATTCAACATGTTAACTAGACAAGATTAGGGGTTAAGTTAATTTGGACACTTAACCAACTTAACATGTTAACAAGGCAAGATTTGTGGGGGTTAAGTAAATAAGGAAACACTTAACCATTATAACATGTTAACTAGACAAGTGGGTAAGGTTAAGTAAATGTTTATTATGCTAACTAGACTAGATGGTGGGGTTAAGTAAACTTAGAACACTTAGCCGTTATAGCATGATGAATAAACAGGGTTAAGTTAATGAGAGGCACTTAACCAGTATAACCTGATAAACGAGTAAGGTTAAGGAACACTTAACCAATTTGACATGATATATGGGTAGGTTAAGTCAACATGAACTACTGGATAACACTTAACCAATTTAACATGACAAGTGAATGGATTAAGTTAACTTGAATTGACTGATGACACTTAACCAATCCAACATGACAAGAAAGAGAACTAAGTAGTAAACCTTAGTTAAGAGAACTAATAGTAAACCTTAGTCAAGAAAGCCAAGTAGAACACGAGAAGGAGCGAATGTTCATCTGATCATGAAGAAGGCTCCAGCAAACTGGGGTACGAAGCACGCGGCTTCAAGGGGACATGAGGGTACTCTTGGTATCCCTCTATGAGGCTGCAGATGATCCTCCTGGGCTCATAAAGGTTAAGGTCTGCGTTAGAAGAGCCAAGGGTATGCCTTGGTTGCAATAATAAGGCAACCTAAAGACTAGGATGGACCAGCGTGATTTGGCGAGACCAGTTTTTGCCCTATGATAGCAACTCGTCGTCTACCTACCATCTTGAGTCAGTCGAGATACGTGAAGCGGAAAGGCGGAGACCTCCAACAGACCATATACTTGCTATTTAGTTATGGGTGAGGTTGGCCCATAGGTTTGTGGTCCATAGAAGGGCCAGCGTACAGTTCTCATTCTTATTTTTCTTGGGTGCCTTTCATTTGTTAGTTGAGGGAGGGGTCTAGTGGGACCATAGCCACTGTAAAAGCAGACCTTAGCATCTGCAATCGACAGATATCTGAAAGCTCCCGATCGAGTTCCGTGTTTCTTGATTAGCCCAGCCAAGGGACTCAGGTCACACATATAGAGGACATGTGCATTTCGACATCGATAACGATTCACGACACATACGTGGGGAAAGTCTAGGAACATATACCGCTCTGGGTAGTGTGTCCTAGACTAGGGGGCATCGTTCGATAGGTAGCATAATCCCTAGTTGGACCTAGGTCGCGTAAACCCTGGATCCGAGAAGCATTCAATAGGTAGCATAAACCCCAGTGGCCTTGGGTAGCGTAAACCCTGGTTGAATCTAGGAAGCATTCGATAAGTAAAACCTAGTTGGATCTAGGTAACACTCGATGGATAGGAGACTGCATACACAATAAAACGGGGATCATTTTATCATGAACACACGATGCTAGTGGAAACAGTCCTTAGTGGGTGCAGAGAAATAGAAGTGGGTGTGATAGCCAATTCTGTTAATCTTACCTTGTCTTGTTTTAGGATTATCTTATCACTATGATATGGTTTTAAGTTCAGTTTGTTCATGTCATAGTCCTTTTCTTGTTTACATGCTGAAATATAACTGGACTTACCAGACTTATGTCTGACCTAGTTTGTTTTTACCTCTTTTCTTCCGTTTCCCCCCAAGTAGCCAGGGAGGGAATAGCTCAGCTCATTTTGGACCGTTACTCTTTCCGAGCATGAAGATTCTTTGACGCATTGCTTTGAACCCCATTTTCTACTGCTATATCTGGCACATGCTTTATTGGGGAATATCATTGTCAGTTCATGCTTCTTTATTTTAAACAAGACAGATGCTTTGTTGTAGTAAGTATTGGTGTTGTAAAACAATCTTTGTACAAGCTGTTTTTAATCAATAAAGGTTATTTATTTTCCTCTGCTTTATTTGTATGTCTTGTAATTTTTCTGCATCTTATACCAAAAATGCTCCACCGAAGTTAAGGCATTCCCTTTGTGAGTGACCTTAACGGAGGTGGGGTGTTACACTTGGTATCAGAGCTGAAGGTTACCGGATCAGATAAAAAGATTTGAAAAATTATTTTCAAACGGTTTTAAAATAAGCATTTTCAAAAGAAAAGTTTTGTTTAAAAGGCATATTCCCCAAAGCCATATGCACTATCTTTTGACCCTCTGCTTGAATCCTTGTTTCCTTCTTTCTTGAGTATTTGGGGCTCCTGGCTTTCTGGGAGGTAACCTCATCGCGACATGGTTCTGTAGGCTTGATGAGACTACGACACTTGTCAAAGGGAAAATAAGCGCCTAACTTCCACCTGTAGCCGTGATTTTCTTTCGAGCTTTATAGGATTCTCCGTGCAATGGAGGCAGTTTTCGAGAGACATGTTTATAAGTTACACAAGGATGGCAAAGTTAAGAATGAGGGAGTTTGGCTAAGAAGCACAACACCAGGATGAAGAACCCATGGATATGGACTTGGTTCACAAAGGAGAGGAGGAAAGAATAGTAAAACCTAAAACAAGAGGAAGTATCTTTATTTTGGTATAACGGGTCGTATAGTTAACGGCAAGGGCAAGAACAAAGGACAGGATTTTCCGGAAGGCAAGTGCATGCTCCAACCGCCAGCATACCTGAGAGAGTGGCAGTAAGATTTTTGTTGATAGAGTTTTTCCCCTTTGATCATCCTGTTAGTACTCCTTCTAATTTTATCGCTTCACATTCGTATATATCTGCTTCCATAGTTGAGTCTCTGCACCCTAGATATTGTATAGTAGAGGATCCCATTATAGTCTCAAATCCAATTGCTGGTTCGGCTCATTTATCGTTGAATTGTGAGGATTTGAGAATAGCTATATTAATGCTTATGTTTTTGGTTTCATGGGCTATGGGTTGATTCTAGGCATGGATTGGTTAGCTAGTAATTGTGAAACGATGGTAGTTAGACTTTCGACTTGCCTCGGTAATACCCTCGAGATTTCGTGCGATCCTAAGGGATCAGTTTGTCTTAGCTACCTAGAATCACTTTATCTATCTATCGATGATTTTCGATCCGTTGGAGTAGTCCATGAGTACGCAAGATGTTTTGATTAGGGTAGGGGTTTTCCCCCTAAAACTCGAGACAGACTTCCGCATATATCTAGATGACACTGCAAAGCCAGTTATGTGATCAACGATAATTTTGGAGCAAGATTGGCGAGGGTAGCCAGAGTCGGTAAAGTGCTCAATTGTTTGGTTGTTTTGCTAGTATCATCTCCCATGGATCGTCCAAATTCAGAGGAGGTATCCCTTGGGTGCTTGTCTGATATTGGTTTAGGCCTTTGGGGCTTGTACTTGAGGGATGTCGAGTTCGACTAGAATGGTTTGCGTGAGAAATAAATGGTTGGGGCTGGCACCCTAAGTAAGACTAACCTTAAGAGAGGTAAAAAGCACATAGCAACCATTAGCTTTAGACCCTCAGATTTGTAACATGATGGATAAGATAAGTAGAGGAGAGACCTCTAATCATCTTAGGATATACACTTGGTATCATGGTTAACATCTGTTTATCTTGGAAGGGTAGTTCGGCTACATTGGATACCCTCTAGCACAGTAAGTGACCAAGGTCCTATCTTTACTAATGAGTTGTGGAAATGGAGGTCAAGAAGCTTCGCAATCGTGAAGTTAAGGTACAATGGAGTGAAGCTCATGAAGATGCAACTTAAAAGACTAAAGACTAGATACGCGTATCATACCTTTTTGAGGGTATATCCTTGATCTCTCTTTTTCTGTAGAGTTTAATTGCCTGACTAGTCTCTATCTTTTAAGTATATCCTCTCGGACCTATCCTCAATTCTTAAGTAGAAGCCAATGGATGTAAACATGTGTTTGAAACATGTTATGTTTGATGGTTGCAAGTAGTTACTAGTGGTTGCTCGTGAGTGCATATACACACACATTAGGCACTAGATTGGCTCAGTCACTTTCTTATTACATATGCATATGTGTATTTGTGAAACTTGATGTGTTATCATATGGACGTTGCATTTGTATGAATGATTGTGCACTCATGTAGAAGTTATAAAATACGATTAGGAGTAGTTGCAAACATGATGGACTCATGGCACTGACATGATTTGCATTAAGGAGGTCAACTGAATCAGTAGACCGCCTGATTTTGCATTAGATAAGGACATATACACACACTATGCATATGATCATGAAAAGCATTAGAAACCTTCTAAGGACAATGGATGCATGTGATTGGATGGTAGAGTAGATAGATGTTGGATGGTAGGATAAACATTCTTCCTAACTTAGAGATTTCGGGGACGAAATCCTTTAAAGGAGGGGAGAATGCAACACCCCGTATTTTTTGGGAAATACGTTAAGTAACAAATCATAGAATAATTAAATTGTAAAAAATAATTAAGGGAAATGGGTTACGCCATTTTGTTCGTCTCGAAATTCTGCTTGGAATAAAGTCCAAGTTTGCGTAAATCGGACTTAGTATGAAGAACATATGGCCTTCGGAAGTTTCAATAAAAATCAGCCTGAAATTCAAAAATTCAGATTTCGAAATTCAAAACAGACACCCGGGCTGGGCGGGAAATTCCCGCCCAGGACCCAGGTCGACACTAGGGTCGACCTGGGGGTCGACCTCCCCCCCCCCCCCCCCCCTTTTTCCAGATCTGGAGACAGATCCATTTTTCTGCACTTGGACGCCTTTCTGACCGGATTCGTGAGCTCTAACCTATTTAAACACCCCCAAACCTAGTTTTCTCTGCACACAATTTCATTTTGCCTATACTCTGCCTCTATTCTAATTAAAAATAAGAATGGCGTCGCTACTCTACTGAAATCTAAGCTAGAACTAGTGCATCTTCTTCCAATCTGAATAGAATTAAAAGAACGACTAATCTACATCAAATGAAAGCTAATCAGCTTCAGAAAACAGAATTCAGAAAAACAAGACTTGCCTATATTTTGTAAGTACGGTTATATTTCTGATTTAAACATTAATTGGAAGTCATGGCGTGTAAGAAGCGGTTACTAGAATGGTGCCTATTAGTTTAACTATGTGGATTCATGTTTATTCATGCGATTTTCCTATGTTATATTCTTGTGATGAAACTAATTGGGATTGATGTTCTCATGGAGTATGTTTGTGGTTTTTATATGTTTACATGAAGCCATCATGTTTGTTGATTTTCTTAAGCTATGCCATATGCTAGTTCATCCTTATATGCCCAAGTCTAGTTGTGTAGATCTGTGTAAAGTTCACATGCTTATGATTCATGCAAGTTTACTATCATATGCCAAATTTATAAGTTGCATTTTTTTTATGCTGTTGAAATATTACATGCTCTATGCTTTTCCCATTTTTATGAGTTAGGCTAAATATCGAGCCTAACACTATATGTAATTTTGCGAACGTACAACGGGGGTAACGTTGGGGGAAAATATGAAATTAAATGTAATTGGCATGTTGTCACATAAGCATGCAACTGAATAGTGGCATGAAAATGGTATAATTTATATACCAAAAATTATGTATACTATTTACAAGGAAAGTGGGCCATAATTTACATATAAACGTGAAAGGTAAAAATGTAAAAATGTAAAAGATGAATATGTCTAACCCGAGGTTAGACTGTGTTGTGGTGTAAACCTGCCCGGAACCGACCGGCACATCCAGTAACCACAACAATACCTGTCTAATGTGAGAGGTTAGTGCATCTAGCTCAGAAAGACCCGAGGTTAGACTGGGTTGTGGTGTAAAACTGCCCGGAACCGACCGGCATATCCAGTAACCACAACAATACCTGTCTAATGTGAGTGGTTGGTGCTTTAATTAAATAATTAAAGCTCATGAACAATCAAGCTAGAAATGGTGAGGTTAAGTAATTAAGGAAACACTTAACCAACTTAACGTGTTAACAAGACAAGAAGGGTGGGGTTAAGTAATTGAGAAAACACTTAGCCAATTCAACATGTTAACTAGACAAGATTGATAGGGTTTAAGTTAATTTGGACACTTAACCAACTTAACATGTTAAGAGGGCAAGATTTGTGGGGGTTAAGTAACTAAGGAAGCACCTAACCATTATAACATGTTAACTAGACAAGTGGGTAAGGTTAAGTAAATGTTTAATATGCTAACTAGACTAGATGGTGGGGTTAAGTAAACTTAGAACACTTAGCCGTTATAGCATGATGAATAAACCGGGTTAAGTTAATGAGAGACACTTAACCAGTATAACCTGATAAACGAGTAAGGTTAAGGAACACTTAACCAATTTGACAAGATATATGGGTAGGTTAAGTCAACATGAACTACTGGATAACACTTAACAAATTTAACATGACAAGTGAATGGGTTAAGTTAACTTGAATTGACTGATGACACTTAACCAATCCAACATAACGAGAAAGAGAACTAAATAGTAAACCTTAGTTTAGAGAACTAAGTAGTAAACCTTAGTCAAGAAAGCCACGTAGAACACGAGAAGGAGCAAACATCTGTTTGATCATGAAGAAGGCTCCAACGAACTGGGGTACGAAGCACGTGGCTTCGAGGGGACGTGAGGGTACCCTTGGTATCCCTCTGTGAGGCTGCAGATGACCCTCCTCGGCTCACAGAGGTTAAGGTCTTCGTTAGAAGAGCCAAGGGTATGCCTTGGTTGCAATAATAAGGCAACCTAAAGACTAGGACGGACCAGCGTGATTCGGCGAGACTAGTTTTTGCCCTGTGATAGCAACTCGTCGTCTACCTACCATCTTAAGTCAGTCGAGATACGTGAAGCGGAAAGGCGGAGAACTCCAATAGATCATATACTTGCTATCTAGTTATGGGTGAGGTTGGCCCAAAGGTTTGTGGGGGCATAGAGGGGTCTGCGTACAGTTCTCATTCTTGTTTTTCTTAGGTGCCTTTCATTTGTTAGTTGAGGGAGGTGTCTAGCGAGACCATAGCCATTGTAAAAGCAGACCTTAGCATCTGCAATCGGCAGAAATCTGAAAGCTCCCGACCGAGTTCCGTATTTCTTGATTAGCCCTGCCACGGGACTCGGGTCACACATATAGAGGACATGTGCATCTAGACATCGATAACGATTCACGACACATACGTGGGGAAAGTCTAGGAACATATGCCACTCTGGGTAGTGTGTCCTAGACTAGGGGGCATCGTTCGATAGGTAGCATAATCCCTAGTTGGACCTAGGTCGCGTAAACCCTGAATCCGAGAAGCGTTCAATAGGTAGCATAAACCCCAGTGGCCCTAGGTAGCGTAAACCCTGGTTGAATCTAGGAAGCATTCGATAAGTAAAACCTAGTTGGATCTAGGTAACACTCGATGGATAGGGGACTGCATACACAATAAAAAGGGGATCATTTTATCATAAACACATGATGCTAGTGAAAACAGTCCTTAGTGGGTGCAGAGAAATAGAAGTGGGTGCGATAGCCAATTCCGTTAATCTTACCTTGTCTTGTTTTAGGATTATCTTATCACTATGGTATGGTTGTAAGTTCAGTTTGTTCATGTCATAGTCCTTTTCTTGTTTACATGCTGAAGTATAACTGGTCTTACCAGACTTATGTCTGAACTAGTTTGTTTTCGCCTCTTTTCTTCCGTTTCCCGCCAGATAGCCAGGGAGGGAATAGCTCAGCTCATTTTGGACCATTACACTTTCCGAGCATGAAGATTCTTTGATGCATTGCTTTGAACCCCATTTTCTACTGCTATGGCTGGCTCATGCTTTATTGGGGAATATCATTGTCAGTTTATGCTTCTTTATTTTAAACAAGACAAATGCTTTGTTGTAATAAGTATTGGTGTTGTGAAACAATCTTTGTACAAGCTGTTTTTAATCAATAAAGGTTATTTATTTTCCGCTGCTTTATTTGTCAGTCTTGTAATTTTTCTGCATCTTGTACCAAAAATGCTCCACCGAAGTTAAGGCATTCCCTTTGTGAGTGACCTTAACGCAGGTGGGGTGTTATAATACCAAGCTATTCTATACCCGTGCTCCCCAAGTTATCGTTCCCTTTAAAATAGTGAGCATCCTGCTCATTTTCGTTCTAAAAGAAGACAAAACTTGCAAACAGAAAGTTTCATTAACCAATTAAAAATCAAAATCTCGATGGATTCTAGTTCTATTTGGTTCGTTGACCTCTAAAATCCTTCGACATCCTCCTCATATGATTTTCACAGGGTTCGAATCAATTTCCTTTTGCTCAAAAACCTAACAGCGAACTAGGGTTTTTTAATTTGGTGCTTTTGAAAATTTTAGCTCTCGATTCAAGATTTGAATATCATTTTTGGATTTGTGGCATCAGTTATGGTGTACGTGCGAAATTTTGTGGTATTAATGACAAAAGTGATCGATAGTTTACTGTTGGCACCGTGAAGAGGAGCTCGTCGCTTCTGGCCTATGAGTTGGGCAAAACAGGGACTGGATGATGGAGATTTCATAGAGGATTCCAATGATGTCTCAGTTTATCGAATCATGATGTAAGGTGAAAGGACAGATCGAAGAATGGAGTGAAAATGGTGACGTTTTCCTCGGGTTCGAACGCATGACCTAAAAGACGGAGCGTTGGACTTAGCTAATACAACATGGAAGGTGAAGGTTTATGGTGCGGGTATGGAAATTGAACGGGATGGTGTTCACGACGAGGAAGTAGAGGTCATTTTTGGGTGAAAGATTCCTTGCGCAGGGGAGGTGAGATGGATGATGTTAGCTGTAGCTTGAAAGTGCCAGGCAAGTCAAGGGGAGGTAACAGACGAATGGGGTTATTGTTCTTTGGAGTTAACGAATAAATAAAGGAATTTCCATTTGTAGGAAGATGTCCATAGTGGAGTGGTCATCGATTTCTGCTGTTTTGTCACAAAAGAAAGAATAGCTTGTGCCATAAACCTTGTTCTGCTGAACACAACCAGGAGTGATCACCGAGTTGAAGCTGATGACGGCAACAAGGTGTAGATAATGAGTTGAAATAGGGAATGGTAAATGGTTGGTAAGTTAATTAAGCTAATAAAGGAGGATAAAAGGATGCGAACTGTGACAAATGGTGAGCGGTTTCTATAGCTAAAATTTGGCATAATAGAAGAGGAAGAAAAGCATTTAACGTTAAAAGGTTGGTTAGTTATTTTTAATAATTAATTATCTTGATAAATTTTTGGGAAGTGGTGCGTTTCATTAATTGTGTGATTCTTTGTCACGGAGTTGCGTTGTTGTTATGGGGGATAGTGATGTTGTCGGAGGGTCGATTTATGTTCTGGCGTGAACAAGCAAAGTGAGAGGTGAACTTTGGTGTAAGCAGTTTAGAAACCAGTGAAAGAATGAAGGAGGGATTGTTGTGGAAGGGATCGGAAATGGCAAATGCAGAGTGGCAGGTCACGTTTTGTCATGAAGAAGAAGAAGACGCGTTTTCTTTTGGTAATCGGTTGGTTTAAATCATTAATTAAAGTAACTAAGTGTCAATAAAAATCTAATTAAAGTAAATACTTATTTAAATTAACTCGCATATTAAAATGTGTACAACTTATGTTTACGTCAACAGAATCGGAGAAAGCCAATCACTTTGGAATCATAGCGAAGAGGTCTACGTTATGGAACTGACGTGGTTGAGAACGGAGCAACTGAAATTTCATAGAAAAATTGAATGCTTGTTTGATTTTAAATCGGAATAAAGGCAGAATCATCAACTGCAAACGAAGTGGGTAAATTCACTAACTCTGTCTGATTTATATTTTCATATAAACGAGTTTTAAATTATTTATAGTAATTTTGTACTGTGTGATGGTTGTTTGGATAAATGGTTGACATAGCTATATATATAAATCCTTGATCGATTATTAATTTTGTTTACCATATTGATGTGAAAATAGTATTAATGATGCTGATTAACATCTGTGGATGCAGGGAAACAGGTTGGAGGAATCCAACTGGATTCCTCAACATTTATTTTACTATTTTTATTTGATTGCGATATATGATGTGTTATATAATCCATGATTGGATATGTTGTGTTGGATTTACCCTGGCCCTAGAAACTTAGTATTCTAGATACCATAAAACATTTTCGAATATGGAAAAGAAATTTGGGATTTAAAAATGGAATTTATTCCCAAAACTAGAAATTTAATCTCGAATAGAGTTGGAAATAGAAACCTGTTTAAATGGATAAAATAAGAAGTAAAATTATAAATGAGTTTATAAATTAAGTGATATTTTTATTATTGGATAAATTGAAAATATAAATTCAAGTTCGAAATTATATAGAAAGGTGGAAAGGTATTTTAAACCGATATTCGAAATTGGGATTGAACTTAGCAAGTTGTAAAGGGAATTATGAATGAGAGAAGTAAATTAAAGGAAATTGGATTTGAGATATTTAGTATGAAATCAAATAAATTTGATTATATAAAAAGGAATAGTATTCACGATTGAAGTGAATAATGGTTAAAGTGAAAACATTTATAAAGGAAAATTGAATTTGGAAATATAATTTCAAATGGATATTCAAATAAGAAATAGAAACGGGAATTCGTTTTTAAAGGATAACGATGGATTTTATCCCAATATTTATAGTTATGTCAATAAAACTCTATGTTTTGAAATATTTTAATATTATTTTAAATTAGAATTACCATATGAAGAGGGATTTATAGAAAGCAAATAAATTGATTTTGGAAATCAGGGGATGTATATCTTGTATATCCATTCAGAAAGAAAATTTGAATTGTGTAAAATAAATGGAGAAAGTGTTGATGGAGTAGTAGTTTTATAAATGAAGTTTAGCAATGAAACAGAATATGATGTGGATTTCAAAAGAAAATCGACAACTCGAACTTGAGTAGTAATGATATTTGCAAATAAAAATCAAGTTGATTTGAATAAACGAGTTTAGATTCCTATTAAGGAATGAAATTCATATTTGAAATTGAATAACAGTTGGAAGAAAATGTTTACAAATGGAAATAAATATTAAGGCCATTTGAGTTAAGCTGAAATGGTAGATTTATTTTGAAGTTTGGAACATAAATCGAATATAGATTATTCGAGAGAAAGTTATTTATTGGAATTCGATTATATCGAATTTAGGAAAGTGGTTATTTTTACTTTTCGTTTGAATCAAATTTATTTATTTACTTATTAATTTATTTATTGAAATTAATAAGTACAAGTTATATTTGGAAACAACGAATATAACGCTGTCGTTATATAAATGTTTTATAAATCTAAACAGCGATTTTTAACGCTTCTGTTATAATAAATGTTTTGTTAACCTAGACAGCAATTTTAACGCTGTCGTTATAATAAATGTTTTTATAAATAAAATATTTGGGAACAACGATTATAATGCTACCGTTATAATAAATATTTTTCAGCTAAAGAAGTGGATTCTTAGATTGAACCTAAGAGTCGCGTAAGCGATATTTATTTGAAGTGGTGAGCTTTGAGTATTTCAAAGTTGAGAATGTTGTTCAATTAAGGTCTGAGAGGTAATTATACCCCAACTTGATTGACTTCATGATTGATGGAGAAATGGTTAAGGTTCGATAGTGAAGATGGGTTAGCAATATGGTGAGTTAATAAATGATAAATGGTTTGAGTGATAATAACGATGTTTTATAACATCGTGTTAATTAAAAGGATTTTTGAAATGTTTCCCCAAATAAAATGAGAGATATTTTCTATGCATAGAAAATGAAATGAATTGATCAACGAGGAATTTAGAAATGGAAGATGGAAATATTTTCCGATATTAATAAGGTATATTCTCTAAATAAAGAAAATATGGATTCATGAATATCTATAAATGTTTTCTAACTGGTATAAGAGATATTTTCTTGAATAAAGAAATTAGGATATTAGAAATGTTTTTTTTTTAAATCGATAGAGAAAATAGAACTTTGAAAGGATACGAAAGATGGGAAATGGAAATGATAATATAATAAGGAATTGATTTAAAAAGGAGCCAGTATTGTTTAATGGTTGATCGCTAGAATTTCCATTTTGAAATAGGACCGTTGATTATATGGATGTTACTTTGATAGTTAAATCACCGACTATTAAGGTTTTAGTTATTTTATACCCACGTTGTCAATACGGAGAGACCGGGATTAGATTTATTAGCTGAAAACCACTCCGTATTGGCATAAGCATTACGAATCAACTTATGTTGAAGAGATTATGAAGACGGAGTAAAATGCAAGGGCTGTTCTGTTAATCCTAGGTAGAAATTGCCTAAGATGGATTAATAGAATGGTGCCTTCGGTTTGTCCAGACCGAGGACAACTTGTAAGGACGAGTGTCTGACAGAGTATTTCCAAAGGGATTAAGTACGTTGATTCCTTCAAACGTACGAAGTTGGTGGCAAAGAAGGGAAACTTCTTTAGCCTAACAATCTGAGTATTTTTGTGGGAATAAATTAGTGATTTCCGATGGATCTGACGATGTGGCATTCAAAGTGCATGGTGACCAGATGTTCTGGAAGATAATTCAAACCTCAAGCCTCACAACCAGGAATTGACAAAAATCGGGAAGGCAGTATGGCTAGGTGGGTCGCTCCCATTAGGATGTATAATCACCTATCTAGAGAAATTCCATTTGCTTCTTTAATCTATCGATGATGTCCCTTTCGGGAAACGGTTGTTGATCCCAACCGTTGGTGATATACATTCGATACACTCAAGCAAAATGAGTGGTCGGTCATGTGTGGGTCGGGTTGCAAGATGTTCTTATTGAACCCAGTGTATTCCCCTCTAGAGGTACACTATCGGAAGGTGGTTCCATACCTTGTCATGTTGGAAATCCAATCTCTAATAAGCACCATGCGGTTTTTGATTTTATATAATATATGGAGCGTGAGATGCAAGCGTTCCGCTAGATTCTATTTATTTGTTATAGACACTATTATAATATCACCGTATTTGATATCAAAAATATTTTTGGTTATCGTAAGGTAAAAACCATCCGTGTTTATGTGTGGATCGGTCTTACGATTATCATTTCTTTCGAAAGGATTTTGGAAGTTAAACAAATGGTTGGAGTTTACTCACACCAGTCCCATGACTGACCCAGAGTTTATTTTGTTTGTTTTCCCTAAACTCTTAGGTGCCCGTATTTGTATGGGCAGTCAAGTAGTCGGGATTTTACAGATTCAATTGGAGGAGCTCGAAGCAGGAGGCTTCACCGGTTAGCTACAGGATATCATATTTTCCGCTATGTACTATGTTGTATCTGGAAACAGGTGTTTATAACTGTTCCAGGAATAACTGTTGTGCTCTGATAATGGTATGTATATATAGTTACTGATTTGTATTTTCAAAAGTTATGTTATATAATATATTTTATTCATTCCGTTGTGAGATTTGTCTTCTTCGTTTTCTTCTATTCTAAATTTTCGTTCTTTCTATTTCTCATCCTCTAACTTCTTTCTACTAATAATTCGTATCTCTGTTCAATTTAGGTTGGACATGTGGTGTTATTAATTGACTCAAAGGGTACGGAAATTCGGGCCATTACATATAAGGTTTAAATTTTCAAAAAAAAACGTATTATAAGGTTTAAATTTTCAAAACAATTTTTTTTTTCATTTTTATTTTAAAAATAACACTCTTCCCACTCGTTCTACGATACTACTGATCCCATCTCTAACGAGTCATTCTCATTGGATATTACTAATCTAATCTCTGGTGAATTCTTTCGTAAGGTTCTAATGTGTCTTGTTCTCGAGCTCTGTAAACCAAAGCTCTGATACCAAACTATAACGACCCGAACTTCCCCGGTCTCCGAAGAAAAGAGAAAGAACGGATTGTCTGAGAACACGACAAATTAGAACGCAAACAGAAGAACATTTCATTGCTTATTATAACAATTTACATCAGAGTACAAGAATATACAGAGTATGAACAAATAATATACATTTGATAAATATCATAAATTTACAACTTACAATGCAGCGGAAAATAATTCAAAACATAACTAAAAGAGATACACGGATACAGAGCTTTCCGAATATCATTCCAACTGTAAACCAGGATCCTATGAATATAAATCTGCAAAACCAAAACTACTAGCTGCCCGTGTGGAAAATAGTTGCACCCAAAGTTTAGGTTAAACAATAAACTCCAGGTCAGTCATGTGACTGGTGTGAGAACTAAAACAGTTATTAGATCTTTACTTTAAAAATAAAGTAAATCAAGGGACCACGCTGTATAACACGGAACGGGTTTCCTCCCAAGAATACCAGTGCATAAACAAACAGCGCAATGTTTTTTTGGAAAAATGAAGCTATTGTAAGACCCAGGTCCCATCACACAATGCAACGCAAGCCGGAGGATTGGGTTTTCCCTTATAATAGCCAAACATTCTTGGTACGTTTAAAACAAATCATTTTGACACCATTATAAGTGCATAGTGTATAAAACAATTTCAGATATAAATGTATCAATTATAGGTGGCATGGGTACCATATATCATGTCGCCAATACCAGGCTCTACAATCAAAACTGAAATGTCACGTATTGGAAATTGGATTTTCGTCATGAGCCAAGGCCAGGGATGGCTCCTCACCGCTTCGAGACACTCTACCCAATGTTTCAGGACTACACACTCTGGGCAACCCTTGGATCGGTTGGGCCGGTCCTCTCTTACGTTTGAGGATTGGCAATTCCTGAACACACGTTTCCCCGCCCTATGGGGCGTAAATGAGCCAGATGACTCAATATCCATCGGCTCCGTAGTAACCGATATATCTGAGACGCCTTGCAATCCAACAACCACATAAGTAAAATTGTATGGGCTCCAGACCATGACACCACTCCTAGCTAGAAAGAAATGTTATGTTCTCCCAACGGTCCGATCCCATTTTTGACTCATACTGAGGTGTGAGGCTCGCGAATTAACGCTATACACAAAGCAATGCCCTTTAAGGTCGTACTTTGATCATCAACCACAAGACTCTGCTTTTCAACAGAAGTCTTGATCATTCGCATCTCAGCATGCCACACAGGCAATTCACGCCATGCGACAGATGTCTATCGATATATAACCTCTGAGCTCGTACGTCTCAGAAAAGGGCGTTAATCAAGAGAATAAATTCTCCGCCGCCAAACAGATATATATTTAATAGAGATCAATCAACACAGAATAAAATCCAATGTGACACACATCCATTTACTAGTTCGTTCTGGGTCTGAACGAAACCGGAGGCACCTTATTCCTCGTCCTATATGTCCAATATAGGAGAGAGGTCCTCGCATATCCGGTCGATCTCCAAGTACGTCTGGACGATGTAACACCCCACCTCCGTTAAGGTCACTCGCAATGGGAATGCCGTAACTTTGGTGGAGTGTTTTTAGTAGACAGAACAGAAATTTACAAGACAGATAAAGTATTACTTGAAAATTTTATAACTTTATTACAACAGAAACAGAAATAAGTTTGGTTACATCTTTCAAAATCACAATATCGGAATTCAAGTACATAAATATTGGTCTTGTACAAAAGCCTTTAGAATGCATAGTTTTTAAAGCCATAATCCCCAATACAAACTGCCATGGAAAGATAGAGCCAAAGCCAAGCAATACTTCAAACACTTCAAGCAGAGAGAATCTGAATCAAGCTCCTATATTTCCACCCTAAAAACCTGGGGGGAAACAAAAAGAAAAGAGGCGAAACAAACTAGGTCAGACATAAGTCTGGTAAGTCTAGTGACTTTCAGCATATAAACAGATAATAGTATCATGATATGTAAATAAAACTGGATGAGAGATCACCGTAACAGGAATAGCAAGTTAACAGAAGAAACGGAATGATATAGGCTAAGCTAAGCTTTTCACTTATCTGCACTAATACTAGTATAACAGGATTAGGTGTTACCCTAATGTCTAAACTGAAATAGAAACGGAAACAGAATAATCTCTACAGAAACAGAATGCTATTAATGGGCCTTTACCACCCAAACAGACAGAAGGTACAAAAGCAGAATACTAATAATGGGCCTTTACCACCCAACTAATGGGCCTTTACACCCCAACAGACAGAAGGTACGGAAACAGAATTGGAAACGGAATTAGAGACGGAAACAGAATAATCCCTAAGGAAACAGAATGTTAGAATTAGGTGTACACTAATAATGGGCCTTTACCACCACAACAAACAGTACCACGCAGAAACAGACAGGTGTTACACCCAATAGAAACAGACGGTACCAACAGATATAGACAGAACTAAGTGTACCCTAAGTCCTACCCTCAAGCGATCGGCTCCCTAATACATAGATACCCTGTGTCGGCCCCACAGTAGGGTGTATCACTCCCTAAAGTGGCAACCTATTGGCACAGACCTATTTACAGATGTCACGGTGTCTTACATCCTCAGAGCAGTTCGGATCCATGCACGCTCATGACCCGGTTGGAACGCGCCATCAACGCCCCTCGCCATTATCAGAATGAACCGCTTATAATTAGTTCAGTAAGCGTGCTCGGACCCCTACATAGTGTGGGGTCAAAGTTTTGATACCAGAAAGGGTTACTGACTAATATGGGTCCCAAACAACAGATGTTACAAGTATTTCCCCTCCTAACCTTGTGTCCCCAGACTAGCAGATTTCAGATTAACTTGTTTACAAGTTTCAGACAAAGTTCAGATTACTAGTTCACAGATCAGACATTCAAGTTAACAAGTTTTCAGATTAACAGATCAGATGTACAGATTTAACAGACTTACAGATTGTCTAACTTTGTATTGGGCCTACAGATTCACGAAACGGGTTTATTAGATTCATCAGTCCAGTTAGTTTAACCCTATCCACCCAACAAGTTTTTAGACACCACATTTCTCTTAAATTTTCATTAATTAAATGTTAATGCATAGACCTCTCACATTAGGTCGGTAGCTTGTGGCCGCTGGATGTGCCGGGCGGTTCCGGGCAGACTTCTGCCACAAGGCAGACCTAACCTCGTGTCTAAGCATATTTTAGTTATGCCTACGACCTCTCACATTAGACTGACAGTTTGCGGTTGTTGATTAAGCCAGTTGGTTCCGGACAGGCTTCTACCGCAAACAGAGTCTAACCTCGTGTCATAGCCAATTCATTCCAATACAGATTATACAGATATCAAACTAATTCTGTTCATTTAACAAATTAAACTTCTTCACAGGTTACAACAGATTAATCAAATTTCCATGTTTTACTCAATCTTAGATCGAGCCTACGGATTTTCATACCCAAATTACAGTTATTTAGCTTTCAACAGATTAGGCAATTCGACAGATAACAGATCTAGCAGATTAGGCGATTCAACAGATTTAGCAGATAACAGATTTAGCAGATTAGGCAATTCAACAGATTTAGCAGATAACAGATTTAGCAGATTAGGAAATTCAACGGATTATATATTTCTAAAACTCTATTTACATATCTTGCCTATTCATAAATTTAGCCTAAACTTACATGCCTAAATCATGGTCATAATTCATAATACAACATATGCCCAAATCTTTAGTTAAACTTTGCACAGTACAGAATATTCTCTAAAATCCCAAATCATGATATACCATATGAATTATGCCAAATTATAGCCTTTAATACCAAATATCCAAATATCCACTTTTAGGCGTATTCACATTGATAGTTATCCTATTATAATATAGGTCTCTATGCCTAAGTCACATATTCCTTTTTCAAGTCATGAATCGTTACATAAAATTTACCCCAAAAGTCTAGATCTTTAAATTATAACCTCTCAAAATCAGATCTTCATTTTTATATGCATTATGTCCCCAAGTTTCAAGTCACATGTTATCATACAATGATTCCTCTTCTCCCAAATTACAAAGTATACACAGATCAAGATCTAATTTACAACATATGTCCATTTCTCAAATCAGTCAAAGATCAGTCATGTCCAATTATGCATTATCCATTATTTGTCCCAAAATTTAGCGTTCGTGTGTTAATATCTTATGAGATTTGGCGCAGGCTCGTGGTAGCCTGGCTATAAACAAAAAGGAAGAAAAGAGGGAACAGATACAGAACAGTCACAGTGATATTAACAAGATAGATCCACAGAAAAGTATGCATAACCTCAGATCCAGATTCACAAAAATGTCAAGATAATTATTAAATTTCATATCTGAAAATAACTGTACTCACAAAAAGGGAACGATTCTTGATTTCCGGGATCTGTATTCTAACACTGAATAGCGCTCCTTTGGCGTAGACTATCGATTAGATTAGAAAATAGCTGTTCTCTCTATTCAGATTGGAAGAAGATTAGAAAATAGTAGTTCTAGTTTTGATTATAGCAGAGTAGCGACGCCATTTTTATTTTTAATTAGAATAGAGGCAGAGTATAGGCAGAATGAAATTGTGTGGAGAGAAAACTAGGTTTGGGGGTGTTTAAATAGGTTAGAGCTCACGAATCCGGTCAGAAAGGCGTCTAGGCGCAGAAAAATGGATCTGTCTCCAGATCTGGAAAAGGGGGGAGGTCGACCCTAGTTTCGACCTGTTTACCCAGATCGACCCCCAGGTCGACCCTAGTGTCGACCTGGGTCCTAGGCATAAATTTCCCTGCCCAGCCCGGGTGTCTGTTTTGAATTTCGAAATCTGAATTTTTGAATTTCGGGCTGGTTTTTATTGAAACATCCGAAGGCTATATCTTCTTCATACGGAGTCCGATTTACGCAAACTTGGACTCTATTCCAAGCAGAATTTCGAGACGATCGCAATAGCGTTACCCGTTTCCCTTAATTATTTTGTTACAATTTAATTATTCTCTGATTTGTTACTCTTATGTTCACAGAAAATACTGGGTGTTACATTCGATCACCACTTATTACCTTGTCTTGGGTGTACAGCCCAATCAAGACATCAGTAATCATCCAAATGATGTGAAGGCCTCCGATCTTCAGCCACCGTCTTTATCGTCGACTTATCGTCGAATCAGTTATTCAGAATGGGTATAAACCCGGCCTTTCCAAATAACCCACGTATATTATAATCAAGTGATATAAAAACACAACATATGCCTCATTCCAATCCAGAATATTCTTTTATTCAAATATTCTTATACTTTGGGAAAGGTTCCAATTAATTTTATCAAAGATAAATTCTTTTAAATTTATTCTTTAATCTTCCTTTAGATATCAATTCTAAACCAAATTAAGGTTTATCAATAAGTCGGGATTAGCGAACCTTACCGAAGTAATCATTTATTATATTTCCCAATTCCAACATATTCATCCCATGGAGCAAAACTGGTGATACCCCATATTTAACACCACGGTGTTATCGGTAAAATTATTTACCATTTCACGTTCAAATCTAATTAAAGATTTAACTATCACTTGGAGCAAAACTGGTGATACTCCATTCTTAATCATTTCATGAATTCGATAAATTTAATTATCTCATTCACATCCCAATCTAATTAAAGATTCATTAAAGCTCTAATTCAGTTTTAATCTTCCCAAAAATCAATATTAATGATTATTTAACTTTTGAAACACAAACATGATTGACAATCTACACCGTACTATTGATTTCTGCGGATATATAATCTCTAAGCTCGTACGTCTTAGAGAAGGGTGTTAAGCAAGAGAATAAATTATCCTCCACCAAACAGATATATTTAGCAGAGATCAACCATACAGTTCGAAATAAAATGTTAGACATGTAATCCTGTCTTTAACTGGGTTAAAGAACTAGTGTCATTTAAAACACAGTTCACGATAAACCCAAAATCATATTCCATTAATCATGGAATCTTCATGGAGATTAGATCAATATATATAACCGATATCAATTTCCATATCAGACTAATAATATAAATGGAATAATGACAAAGCCTTTTAAATTCCATATATATTAACAGTTCACGATAAACCCAAAATCATATTCCATTAATCATGGAATCTTCACGGAGATTAGATCAATATATATAACCGATATCAATTTCCATATCAGACTAATAATATAAATGGAATAATGACAAAGCCTTTTAAATTCCATATATATTAACAGACTTCCTCCAATAAAGCTCAATTCGATTGTTATCAAATCGAATTCCATTCAATTCCAATTTAATATTTTAAATTGGAAAACTTTACTTTGGAAAATTTCCATTAAATCTTAATAAAAAGATTTATAAATTCCAAATCACCTTTCAATGTAAATCGAGTTAAAGAACGGATGTCGTTAAAAACACAGTTCATAATAAACCCAATTCACATCCCATTTTATTCCAATCAAATGTTAATTAACTGGAAACTCTAATAATCATTATTAAAAGATTTATTCTTTTCTCAACTGGGTTTAAGAACAATGTTAATGAAGACACCATTCACGACAAACCCAAATCCAATTCAATATTAAATACAAGGCTCTGAATAGAAATTATATCGGCTTATATTCAATATCAAATTATGTAATCAACAAATATCGTATTAGGAATAATGATATATATATCTTTCAAATTCCTCCACAATATCCGTATAATCATGGAATCCAATATCGAAATATTCCAAAGATAATTTCGATTCAAGTCCATTCCAATTCATATACTGGAAATTCTGGTTATTTTTAAAACCATTTCAAACCCAATTTATTTATTTTAAAAATATTGGTATATAATTCTAGTTCATAACTAGTTCATTTTGATAAAAATATATTTTTATCTTTTCAAATATGGAATTTTTCATCCCAATTCTTTCCAAATCATTTATTATGATTTTACACAAGTTATTGATATTTTTAATAATTTTATCAAGGCCCGTACAGTCGATTTCCAAAAACGGTCATCGAACTGCACTTACAGTGACCTTTTCCAAATTTGATATGGACATAATTCCAAATCCAACCGTTAGATTTCAAATCTCTTATATTCATTGGAAATCTCTTTTCGATACAAACCGAATGGTTCCTGTTTTAGGAGAATCTGACGGTTGGATCTCCCGTAATGTCCATTCGAAGTCAATGGTCGAAATTTGCGAACTGCCGCGGCGCGGCGCATTCTATTCAGGCCATTAAATATATATAATATATATATTATATATATTTTGTCGATTTCCATTTAAAACGTATTTTATAAATTCGTTTTAAAATGATTCTAACTTCATTTTCAATTTTAAATCAAAATTGAATTTTCCTTATCATTATAATATATAAATGATAATATTTTCAAAATATCAGATTTTGAAATCATTTCCTTTTTGATATTCATTATAAAAATGAATAAAATCGATATAAATATCGTTCACGTCAAAATGGTGTTAATGTAATCAACACAGCTTCATATATTTAAATATTTTCGCTTCCATCCCAAATCGGACATCAAAATCATATTTTGATCAATTACTGCATATTATTTTAAAATATTAATTATTTTAAAATATTCATTACTCGTCATTTTAAAATATTTGTTAATTTAAAATATTTGTTCTTTCCGAATTGGAATCAGACACGGTCAATTACCATATAATTTTATTTATTTGGATTTCATACACACATGTACACAACAATAATCAAACACAGTCAACCATCATCCAGAGTGCATTACACAACTATATAAGCATTAAATATAAATAATTAACGCTTACAACAATCTGTCAACCAATCGATTGACATACAACTAAATAATTGGGCTCATCCCAATACCCGTGTGGGGTTTCAATTAACATACACATATTTTATTTGGTCGGTGTGTAAAATATATCGTCCCAATCCATATCAGTTAAATGTGTGTACATAAACAAATCGTCCAATTTGTAAATGAATATTTATTTTATTCATATACACGTTAAAAAATTATTTTTAACTATAAAATAATTATTTCAACTCATGAATATTTTATATAGTTCATTTATACAATAAAATGATATTTTTATTGTTCTAACATTTTTAGAAAATTTCGGCAGCATAAAGGCGCTATACTAGAACCGGAATAAGGTCTAGCCTTATCCCTCGCCTAATAATGGCTCGCGCCATATACAAACCAAATTCTAATCAACCCATTTCGTTTCTAAAACCAAATTCAACCAAATAATCCAATCAAACATGGTTTCAAACAAAGGTGTCAGGTGCTTCTAAGCACCGTCTGCAACCTAGTATATATATTTAACTAGAAAATAAATTAGAGTGAGAAGTTCTCACCTTTGGGATCCACTCCGCCAGTTTTATTCCTGAATTTCTGAATAGCTTGGATTTGCTCGAAATTCCAACGCAACCCTTTCTACACTGTTCATAGTAAAAATCACATTTTTATTTATACACAAAAAATCACATTTTTATTTATACAAAGAAAGTCACATTTTTATTTATACAAAGAAAATCACATTTTTATATAATAAAAATCTTATTTTTTTTCTATCCTTTATTATATAAAAATCAGATTTTTAATTCGCTACATATATAAAAATTCTTTTTTTTTTTTTTTGCTACTCAAAATATCAAGTCATACATATGATAAAAATTATATTTTTATTTAACTAAAAATAATATTTTTTCTACTAAAAATAATATTTTTATATCGCTATTCATTATAAAATCAAATTTTTATATTCGTTACTTCATTATAAAAATCGATTTTTTATATAAAAAAAATCAAATCATTTATATTATTCATATGAATTAAAATCATATTTTTATATTATGAAAAATCATATCTTTTCCATTTAAAAAAAATCTCCTATTTTCTATTTTAAAAATCTATTCTTTCTCTAATGAAAAATCATAACTTTCTACTAATAAAAATCATATCTTTATTCACATAAAAATCCTATTTTTATTAAGATAAAAATCCTATTTTTATTAACATAAAAATCCTATTTTTATTAACATAAAAATCATATTTTTTATTAATATAAAAATCATATAAAAAACAAAGATATATATTATAAAAAACACTTACAGGTTTTTAGCGAGAGAAGGGGGTCTGACTGGACGGTGCCGGGGTGCTGAGGGGGTGTGGCGGCTAACGAAATCAGAGGGGCGGCGGGTTGGTGAAAAGGGGATCGGGTTTTTTTTGGATTACGGGTTTTCGAGTGGAGGATGGGAGAGATCGTCTGAGGGGAGGGCGCGGCTATCGCCGGAGGTAAGAGGAAAGGAGCGGGGCCCGCGGCGGCGCGTAGGTGATGCAGCGGCTAGGGTTCCATCAATCGTGCTTGGTTTTTTTTTTTTTGTCTATTGAGCGGGAATGAGAGGATAAGGGGAGGAGGGTGTTAAGTGTAAATATATATATATTATTTATTATTATTTTCTTCAGAAATGTTGACTTTCCATTTGAACTCTAAACGAGACCCGATTATCGCCCCCAGCTAATTACCCTCATTTAGAACACAATGGGATATGTCCCGTATGCCAATTCGACTATTACGATCAGTTTTCATTGAAATTAAAATATAAATCAATATATATTTAATTTAAACGTACATTTCAATTTACTAGGGCCACATACTGACTCCAAAAATTCCAGAAAAATAAATCTGGCTATGTTTTGACAATACGGTCCTAACAAAACTAGTTTCGTCAAATTGGAAGACCGTTTGAAAAACGGTCATTTTCTAGTCGATTAAATTCAAACTGAAATGACCAAACACGTTTAAATTCACCACACTCACATATTAATTCCAAAAATTATGAAAATTAGAATCTAGCAATAATTTGATATTCTGGATCTGACAAAAGTGGTTTCGTCGAAAACGGAGGTCGTTTGCAAAGTCGATATTTTTAAGGGCTATATATTATATAAAAGGGTGCATTTTTTACAGGTCCCTATTAACGTTTTAAATTAGGCTCAGGTCCAGTCATAAACTTATTGTAAATTTAGTCCCTATTTTTTGAAAATTCAGTAAAAAAATCTCGTAAATTCATATTTAATTAAAATAATTAATGTGAAAAAAATTCAGGTGAAAAAACATCAAAAACCACGCCAAAATAAAAAATTACATAAAAACAATGAAATGCAATAAAATGCATCGACAGATGCATATTTCAAATAGTTGCATACATGTACGCATTTGTTTCAAATCTGCATCAAAACTGCAGAATAAATGCATATATGTATGCACATAATGTGAATACATGCATATTCTGATACACTGATTTAAAACCTGCATATGTTCGTGCAATTTTTTCACTTTTGCATAGATTTTAACATATCTGCATACATATATGTATTTATACAAAAAAACTACATACATGTATGCAATTATTCAAGAGGCGTGCATAAATACATGCATGTGTATTCAAATAGTTGCATATATTTATTTTCAAAAAAAAATTGCATATATTTATGCAACTATTTGTAATAGTTGCATACTTGTATGCAATTTTTTTTTGGTCTACAACGTCTGACAATATTTCTAGATTTTAGATTATTTTTTTTAATCAATGACGCATTTTTTTTTGGAAGAAGGTGGAAGTCCCTAAAATGAAGGAGGCACAAGCAAAAATAGGAGGCGGGTTTGAAGATGAAACATGACAGGGATGTGAGTCTAATTAAGTTTGCTTTTAGGGATGTGTGCCTAATTTTCACTATATAAAATTCCATAGCGACTATTCTGAATTTTCAACTGGACATAACTTTTTATTCCCGCTATGAAATCTGGATTTTTCACATCCGTTGGAAAGATATTTTCAAACAGATTCAAATGTTTCTAGTTTCACCAAAATCCAGTTGATTTTGAATCCTGTACATTCATTTGAAATTTGAAATCGAAATTTCAAACTACCGCGCCATTTCCAATTCCTTTTATAATTAAAATAAATATTTATATTCTAACTTCGATTTAAATGAATATATACGTTCTAATTCTATTCAAAATAAATTTCTAGTCATTATTATTTAAAATAAATCATTTTAAATATTCAAAATTCAATAAAATTGCCAAAATAAAAAATTTTAATTAGTTCTGATTTTCCGGGTTGTTACAGATGGAGTGGTTAGAAGGAATGTGGTTGAAGAAAAATGGGTTTTGAATGCAATGTGTTTGGGTAATGTTGTATGAACAGGGACTGGTAGTGGTTGTTAAGTGTGGTGACGCTGTGAAGGTGTGGTTAGTGGTTAGGGTTTGTGAGTGTAATATGAAGTGGACTGATTTGGCAGGGACTAGAATTTCTTACTGGCAGATGGTCGAGGCAACAATAGGGTGCGTTATTGGTGCCAGTTCGGTTGATGATATGAAGTGTTTGTGGTTTGTGGTATGGTAGTAGAGATATGATTATGGTTTGTGATATGATTCAGGTAGGCTGAAGTATTGTGGTTTGTGATATGGGGAACTGGTGCTCAGTAATGTGATTGTGAAGTGTGGTCGTGGTGGAAGCTTGGTGATGACTGATTGCGTGATGTAGGTTGCATAAGGTCGTGGGTTGAACTAGGTGATAAAGGAGTTGTCGAAGTTGAGTGGTTGCACAGATGAGTTTGAAGGTGGGGCAGACTTGCTGTCGGGCTGCTTGTCAAAACAGTAGTGTGGAGATGGTAGGGACTGTCGGGATGGCAACGGTTTTGGAGGGATTATGCTGTTTTGAGTGTGAAAGTGGTGAAAGGGTTGTCGGACAGCGGTGAAGTTTTTATGTAGTTAGTTGTGAAAGTGGTGAAATGTTCGATGGGAATGCAATAGTATGAAACTGCGTTTGTAGGATGCAGAGGAGTAATAGTTTGGAAAAGATGGGTTGCTGAAGTTGTGAAGGCTGGAAGAAGAATTAGTTGTGAATCAGTTGTAGCAGGAAATATGTAGAAACAGAAATGATAAGAGTGAATGTAATAGAAACTTGTAAATGAGATTCAATTTTGAATTGAATTATTTTTTTAAAATTAGAAATGACTAACATTAACTAGAAGTGAGAAATAAAATGAACAGTAAAATGATGGACAAATTTGAAATCAAAATAAAATCATGAATCATGAAATTGCTTGGTAACAACAAAAATGCATATGAAAGTTCATAGAATTGAAAACAGATAGTGTTGCTCTTTTTTTTTAAGATGAACTAAACACAGAGAGAAATTAAACCACCTGAAAATGAACACAACAAGGTAACAAACAATAAAATGCAACAACACTTTTACTTTTTTTTAATGAAAATGCAATGCAATCCCAAACTAAAACACAAAATATAACACAAATGCAAAGGAACAAAACAAAATAAACACGCAATCTTTCTTTCTTTTTTAAAAAAGAACAACAAACAAGAAATTAATTCGAAGAATAAAACTAAAATTAAATTCTCCCCATCAACGGCGCCAAAAACTTGTTCGACGACGAATATTCTATTAATTAGAAATCCGTCGCGAAGTGTATAAAATTGCAAACGCATAGCGTACACTTGTAGTACGTGGCGAATACGGGTTGATCCACAGAGAAAGAAATAATTCTATTTTTATTCAATCAAATTAAAGCAAAGTTGAGTGAAAGATGTTAACTACAACTACAATTAACCTAAACTAACAAACTAAGATAGATAAAAATATGTGAATTAAATATCAGCGTAGAAGCAAATCCACTTTTTAGATCATATAGTTCATCAAGTTATAAAACTATGATCTCTCTATTTTGGTCATAAGTGTGATTAGTTGATGTGTTTATTCTAAGCATGGCGTATTTATGATGTTAATTAGCCCAACATAAGCCATCAAACTTTAACATAACCTCTAATCCGCTTGTTTAACTCTCATGAAAATGATAAAAAGATGGAAATCAAATCTATTTTAAACATGGCCTATTAACTATTATAGCCCATCAAATTTAAATTTAAACAATCACTTCTTTGCCATAATCATAATTTCATTAAGCACTAAAAAGAGAACATAAATTAAAATTACGTTGAAGCTACATAATTAGATAGCTTCATTACCCCTAAATTGAAGGGGATTAGCTTATAATACTTGTTATCATATTAACAATTGTAGCTTGCAACAAGAATGAAAAGCAAAGGAAAAGGAGAGAAAAATGAACAAAAATGTATTCTACTTACATAAAATAAATGAGATCTACGCTACAACAAGAAATAAGAGCCATGTAAGTAAAAGATATCTAATTAACTACCATTGCACAAATGAAAGAAAATACATTAAAATGGCTAAGTAGCCATGGAAAGAAAAGAGAGCTTTGATCCTCCAAACTAAACTAACTAAAAGAGAGGTGATCTACTTACATGACATAAGGGGATATATATACAAGTTTTAAAACCCTAACCCTAATCCATTTTGTTGACTACCAAAAATACCCTCTTCATGAAACTTTCATTTTGTCTTTATCCAATAATTAATCATTAAAAGTGCATAAAGCCTATTTTGTCTCCATTGGCTAATACATTAGCTTCTAATTGTTCCACTAAAGGAATAATGATAATGGGTAGGGTCTTCCACTAACTTCTATTGAATTAATTTCATCTTCATTCCTTTGTATCCACTTTGTGCGTGCATATCTCCATATAAAGTTCATGTGTATACTTCATTTTTGCTCCTAAATTCCTATACGACACATGAAAATGAAAAGGTAAATTTTATCAAAAATAAATACATGCATAAATGACCATTTTGCCCCAATATGAAGATGAATGCACTAATTTGAGAATTTTGAGTTTTTGGTTAAAACATGTAAAAATAGTCCACTTATGTTATTTATTTAACTAAAACAAGAATAAATGTGTGAATATAAATGTGCATATTTATGTGCACATCAGTAATCAATATACCGAGAATATCTCCAAAATCTATTTAATTTTGGAAATATTGTATCTTCAAAATTCTAATACTATTAGAATTAAAACATAAGATATATATAGAAATTATAATAATTGAAAATAGAAAGCAAGCCGAGATTGAAGAGTTTGGAAATGAAGAGGTGGTGTAGCGACCCGAGAAAAATTCGACACTTGAATCCAGACACTAAATCGTCCCGTATCCAAACTCAAATATCGAAAACCCAGAAAGCTAATAGAAAGAAGTTAGAGGGTGAGAAAAGAAAGAAAGAAATATTAGAATAGAAGAATAAGAAGATCAGAATCTCACAGCGGAGTGGACAAAATATAATAATCAATAATACTTTATAAAAGAATTGTATATTACAACATCAGAATATATATTCAGATCAATACGACACACAACGGAAATAAACTAGTACCAGTATATATATGGAATACGTCTCGACTTCAACTCCTCTTCTGAAGCACCAAGCGAAAACAAACCTGTAAGTGTACTCGGTCTGACCCGAGCACATTTGATTTAAAACAAAATTTACCCGGATCAGTCTGAAATACTTTTCAGTGATAAATTCATACAGCAACCAACTTGTTTAACTTTGAAAATCCTTTTGAAATAAAAGGATAATAGTAAGACCAGTCCACACATAAACACAGACGGCTTTTATCTTAATATAACCCAAATCGTTTTGAAATCAATATCTTATTCTGATATTATAATAGTGTCTAAATACAAGTAAATAGAATCTAGCAGAACACTTGCATCTCACGCTCCACATATATAGTATACAAACAAAACCCGCGGGCGCTTATTGGAGATTGGATTTCCAACTATGACAAGGTATGGGACCACCTGCCGATAGTGTATCTCTAGAGACGAATACGCTGGGTTCAACAAGAACGTCTTGCAACCCGGCCCACACATGACTGACCACTCATTTCTCTTGAGTGTATCGAGTATATTGTCACCTTACGGCTTTTTGTCGCGCAACCACCGTAATCCCCGGGAGATACAGAAATGAAAAGAAGTAACAACTATGAATATTCTCTAGATGGTGACAATACACCCTAATGGGTGCGACCCACATAGCCATGCTGCCTGCCCGATTTTTGTCATTTCCCGGTTGATGAGGCTTGAGGCTATAATTGACTTTTGAAAACATCTGGCCACCATTCACATCGTCCATATACGTCATCCAGGTACAGGATGAACCGAAGTTACTCTCCTACTGCATCCAATATAGGAATCACCTCATGGATCAGCAGCGAGAAGTCCTTGCAACCCGTAGATTCCAATCACGACAGAATCACAGTATATCTCTAGGGATCAGCCAGAGATTGTAAGTAACTCTTTCGCTTCATGAAGATCTACAGTCTTCAATTTTCTCCACCTCGATCAGCGTCTTCGACGTATTCGTATTTATTGGCCGGAATGGTTTTCGAATATAAATTCGATCCCGGTCTTCCCGTGCCAATAACGTTGGGTCAGATTTTGATAGTCGGTTATTTAACTATCAAAATAAACAATCATAAAAATAAAACGAATCCATTGGTTTATACACAACATCATTTGGCCATTTAAAAATAATATATTAGTTGGAATACCCAAAAATAATATATTGGCTTCATATATAATTATACTCAAATCCTTTTTACTTATATACCTAGAAAATATCTTAAAATCATATCTAAATTAACCCTCAACTAATATTCAAAACATTGCTATAACATTTCTTATTATCTTATCGATTTCACTTATCATTTGAAAAATAATCATTTCAACTACTTCTTTGGCTTGGTTATTTGAACACCAAAATCACTACCCATGCCTTTTAGGACAATCCCAACCAAACCTCATTTCAATACTTTGAAAACACCGCTTACTTTCACCAATCTCCCTTTTTATTTCTTTCCTTATAGGGATATAATTTAATACCATCAAGCCCCTTTTTATTTCATTTTATTTCAGAAATCTCATTATAAATATATTTCCAAATCCTTCTGATAACGTTACGCTGTTGTTTTCCCAAAATAATTTACTCTAACATCTTCATTATTACGACTAATATCACCTTTCAATCATCCTGAAGTTGTTCAAGTTGGGGTATTTTAATTACCTCTCAGACCTTGATCAACAACGTTCTTATCGTAAGATAGATATCAGTTGTAATACAAAAACCAACACTCATTCCCAATACAACAAATCCCATTATAATCCCATCTGATGGAGTGGCGATTCTATATTGCATCTTTATAATTTAGTTCGTTTAACTACTCTGATTCAAACTGGGATTTACGTTTGATTTCCCATTAAAATTAATCACCAAAACTAATTAATTTAAATAATAATCATCTCCAACCTTTTATCAAAATAAACACGGTTTGTTTTACCATGAACTATACTCATTAAATTGATGAACTAATTAAATAAACAATTTCAGTTGACGTCGTCAACTTGTCAGGACTAGCTCGTTAGTCAATCGTTATTGATCTTGCCATTTAAATTAATTAATAATTAATTTAAAAATCCTATCCACTCTGATTTTATTCAATATAAACTCATTCTAATTGTTACGTCAATTTTGGCCACTTGAATTAGCTAAATAAAATTGTTTAACCATCACTTAATAAGCACGTGCTTCACGCACGGTAGATTCTATACAAAAATGGCAAATTCGTGATTAAACCAAATAATGTATGTACGTGACTGGTTTATTTTTTATTTTATTTTTGAAAATGATATATTTAAAAAAAAATCGGTTATAAAAATAAATTTCATAACTTCGTTTTCTAGCGATTCACCTAACGGTGAATCGATCTTTTATAAAACGGTGTATATCATGACCATCTGCTACTTATTCCACAATCAATACTATATATTGATTCAAAGTTCAACCACAATCAACAACCAACAACCAACAACCAATAGGGTTTTAAAGTCAACGGGTTTTCAAACAGTTCATATAAAATATGAAATAACAATATATTAAAGATTTGAGGAACTGGTTTGATTCCTCCTACCTGTTCTTCTCTGCAACACAGACCATTAAAATATTTCATATCAGTACACAGAAATATTTTAAATGACGATAATCTAATTAACGTCAACCATTTAATCAACCATAGGCATCCAAGGCATCCAATCAACCAATTAAATTTAATTATATGAATTTAGCACATCCTGGTATTTCAGAAATGTGTGAGGATTAACTCACCTTTGTTTTCAGTTGACGGTCTGCGCGTTGCTCGTATAATTTTAAACAAGTGTTTAAAATCATACAAAATTTCGGTTGCATCCTATTCCTTCTAAGTCTGCTCAGCGGCGTGGTGTTCTTTACGGTGATTCCGTCGCTGCCAGTTTCGCGGATTTCAACGACCGTGTTATGCTGATAACAACATTTTTAAATTAAAACAATATACTTAACTTTAATTAATTACTTAATTAATATACTTACCGTTATCGGATGCACTTTCTTCCTGAACATCTATCCGAGGTTCTCACGTCCGTTCTCTTACTACTTTTCTCCTTGCGTACATTGTATTGAACGTGTTGTAGTAGCTTACCAGATTCCTGGCCACCGGACTATTTTCCCATCCCTTCCCTAATTGTCTCATTAACCTTGTTTTCTTTTCACTGATTTATGAATTAGCCTACTTCTTCCATTTGTTTAACTCTTCCTGACGTAATACGTTCCAGCTATTTGGTACTATGACCCAACAAGTTTTCCCTTTTCTATATTTTTACACCTTCACGTCAAAAGAAAACTCCACCTGTTTCATGCATGCGCCTCTCCCTGGTCCATCAACTTCTCCCCGCGTTCATCCCCATACTTGCGTTTCTATCCTTCTTCTTTCTTTCTTTTTTTCACTTTTTTTTTCTTTCAACAGAAACTGTGCCTCACCATCTCCATGCAAAAACACCCAAACCCGTCCTTCCCTTCACGTCCGAAACTTCATATTCTCTCTCCGCTCATCAATTGGCTACCGCCTGTTCTCTTTGTGATGCCATATGTTCTCTAGTTTTCCAGTATCACCAACACACCCCTCCCAAATATCCATGTCCACGTAACCCCTCTTACTTGTTCAACAGCAAGTCCACCCTTCGTTTCTCCCATGCACTTCTTCCTTTATATAATACGTTTTCTTTTTCTCTTTTTCTTCTCTTCATTGAAAGGCCCAACGCCGATGTTTGAAACCAAAAGCTATAGTAGCTTTTTATTTCCCACAACCGTTCTAACGCAACTACCCCAGTCCATTGTTTCACTTGCCAACCATTCAACTTCCCCTTCAGCATCTCGTTTACCACTCCCCCACTGGCGACTCTCAGGCCAAACTTAACCCCTCACCACTGATGCTCTTCCCAAGATCGGCCTACACTGCCAGTTTCCACCGCCATGTCCGTTCATCAGTTCAGCGCGCCCATTCGCCGGTCTCTCCGGCGTGAAACAGCCGGAAACAGCCCATCGCTCTTTTTCTTAAAAACGGAAGCCTACTCCACCTAAAGCTGAATGCTACTGCTCTTTAAATTTTCATACGGTTTGTTTGTTTAAATTTTTGGAAGCTATGAACTTCACTGCCATTGTTTGTTTTACTAGGAAGTATGGAAATGATGAAGGCGCATGCGCTATATATAGAAGGGGGACGGGGGAGATAAGAACAATGTCACGTTGGTGATGTACATCATAGGGTGTAGGGTTGTAGTATAGCTGTGTATATTTCCCTTTCTCCTTTTGCAATGACGTTGACAAATAAACACAGACTGTTGCGAGAGAGGGTAACAGCTTATATATTATAGACGATACGAATTTGGTTGGCCATAGAGTAGCATGCAGCGTCCATTCAAGTGAAAGAAATTAAGAAAGAAAAGAAATGGTAGGGAAAAGAAAAGGGATAAGATAGCTCAGAAGTCAGAAAGGAACATGGTTGCAGTTTTTATTTAGATTTGAGGATAAACTGTGATGAAGTATTCAGGCTAGGTTGCACTATTTTTCTTAGCTGTGTTGATCGATCCTTTCCCTCCAGCTATGCTTTTGTACAAGCACTTGCTGTGTTTAATCACACGATGGATTAGGACATGGCGTGATGCTGATATCTTAGGTAGGCAGTGATAGGATTTAGATAGGGATGCAGGAGGAAAGAAAAATATAGACGTACATGTGATGAGAACAAATGTATAGATTGTTTAAATGCAAGGAAGGCATAACTAGAGGAGGCGGCTACTGGCACTATGAAGACAAAAACATTAAACAGAGAGGTTTGCTATATAGCAAAGACATGGTAAATTAAAAATGGCAGGTAGGTGTAGTTTTACTTAGATAAGACTAAACAATGACTTTGGATGACTAAACAATATAGGGTAGGATTTGGAAAAAAAACATAGGCATTGAAAATGTAAGCTGAAGATTTGTTGTGTCACTTTCAGTATTTAATGAGCCATACATTTGTTTCACAGTTGGAAAAGACAAATGATTTTTCCTTTGCAGATGATATTTAGTTTTAACATTAACGTACCCCGTTATATTAAAATACGTCCGCATACGACTTGCTATAAACAAAAATAAATATACCGTCGCACTCAGCATTGTGCCACGATCACAAAAATATAATAATATCGGTAGCTTGACTTATATTGTGAGACCCTAAAATGTTGACACAGGGTGCAAAATACCCCAAATAAAAAGTTGCTTATTTTAAGAAATAAAAATTATAGTAAAATTTTAAAAATTAAATTATTACTACGCCTCAAAGGACTTGCCTCAAACGATTTCACAGCGACTATTTCGAAATTTGATTTGGGCATAAAATAAAATCTATAATACGAAAACTCGATTTTTCTCCTCCATTAGTAAAATATTATCAACTAGATTCGGACGTTTCTTGTTTCATCGAAATCCGACTTAACACGAGTTCTGTATGATCAATTGAAGTTGAAATTCAAATTTACGAACTACCGCGCAGTTTTGAGTTCATTTTATAATAAATATAAATATAAACGTTCACTCGTCGTTTAATTAGCGAATTTGATATTAAATTCCAGAAATAATTCAAATAAAATATTTAAAATAGATTTAAATATTCGAATAAAATAATCGAAAAATCCAGGTCGTTACAGGTGGAAAGTAATATCATTTTGTGCGTTACTCAGAATCCGTTTGCTGTATTAATTGGAAAATTAGTTTAATTATAAAATAAGATAGTTGTTAATTATTCATTCAAATCAATAGTGATTTATATATATATGTATATATATATATATAATAGATGTATAATAGGAAGATAAGCAATAAAACATTCATAATCCATTAGAATTCTTTTAACAAATTCCTATAATGAGCAAAAATAATGACAAATTTAAGACAATTAAACTTCGTTGGTATAATAGATATAATTTAGTATATAAAATAGATGTATATTCGGAAGATAATCAGCAAAACATTCACGAGTCCATTAGAATTCTCTTACGAAATACTTGTAATAAGCATAAATAATGAAAAATTTAAGATAATTAAACTTCCATTACACATGGCAACACGTGGGATTTTTGAGAAAACAAGAATCAAAATGTCGCCAAATGAACATTGTGCTTTCATATAATATAATAGATAACTATTTTCAATCAAACTGTTATAATTTAAATTTAACTATTATATATATGAAACTACTTTGTATAAAGTGTCTATTTCAAAACTTAGCTATTATGATCCCAAAAATGTGTTGAATCTATGATTACATGAAAATGGTAATTGTAATATGGAAGTTTTAATAAGAACTTGAATCTGATAATGACCCATCTTGTGATAAACTTGTATCCAATATTAAACTATTTTGATATATAATAATGTGAAATCAAAATTCGGACTGAGTTGGTTTTTGAACAAAAATATGATGTTTTATTAAAATATAAAATAACCATGATGTGTAATATTAGATTGGTTGTTAAAGACATCATGGCTGGATACTAGCACACTCTTTATCAATACTGAAACCACTTCAACAACTGTGTACAAGGAACATGTTCAAGAATGAAGTGGTTGGAATATCCAGTGTTCACTGGAATGAAGTAGGTGAATGATGATGGAATGGCTTGACACTTGTGTCATAATTAAAATGACCAAAATATGATCCTACGTCTGCCATTGAGGCTGGCTACTTCTAGAGGATACACCTCTTCCATTACTCACTTAACTTTTGATTCAGTTGGTGCATCTTGATTTGATTTCGAGGTGTTGTACGTTGTCGATAGGTATGAGTTACAACCAGCCTGAAAGGGTAAACTGGTAGAATCCTATCTTAGGCCTTACCTCGTGTGCCTTTTCATATTTTATCCTTATACGAGCTCGTTTTGACTTTTATTTAGTATAAAATATGTTAATTAAGGTGTATTATTGTAAAGCCTTAACACTACTTAAATATTTATTCTATTGATAGGCATTACATATGTAGCATTTCCAACTATATATATACAGTTTAATAATCTTTAAGAGATGGAAAAATTTGTAACATCTCTTAGTTTATTGCACTCATGTTATACAATGATAAAAGATAGAAAATCCCGAAAATATCTCTGATTCTACCACACTCATAGTTTATTTGGTTTGATTTGACTTATATTATAATTTTAGTCCTGACTCGAGCTTGGGTCAGCCTAAGTTGTTTTAATTAGTCGAAGACATTATTCTAAAGTTGTAGCTGGAGACTAACGCTCGTATTTACTAGTATTATTTTACTGCATTACTTGGTATGCATGTTGATTGTTTAACTCTGATATTGTAATACAATATGTATTATGAATAATTTTATGCTTTACTTATGTTATTATTATATTTTACCCTTTCACTATAAGATTTTGTGTTCCGCTTTCTTCTCATCTATTTTTTGTCTTATATTTGAAATCTCGTTAACATTCGCCTTTTGAACGATTCGTATTAGACATGTATGGTTTATTCTCAATAAGAATCATTTCGTTATAGTTGGTATTAGAGCTTTGGTTGAGGGAATATCAAAAACCGTTGAGGTTAACTTATTAAAAGGTTGCGTAATGGAATGCCATATTATGGATTCTAGTATATGTGTGTGTGTGTGTGTGTGTGTAAGAGCATGTATTTGCTAGCATTATAAGCATGTAATATATTGTGTTATTTGTTTTGTTGAGTATTTATAATTTCCGGTTGGTGTATGGGATGCCACGGAATCAACATGGGTTTCTAAATGCTTGAATAAGGCAAACCGATGTGGTATTGTTTTTTGAAAGAGGTAAACAAAATAATATTACCTAAGATTATATTTTATACAAAAGAATGATTTTCATAATTAATATGGTTTACTTGATATGATTATTTGTTAGGAAAAGATAATTCAATTATCATTATTGCTTGTTATGCTCAACTTGTTTTGAGCATTAACTATTATGTGTTGATACAGATAGTTGGATCATCAATTCATAGGTAGTTTACTTTGTATAATAAAAGTGAGTTTTGTTGAAACGAATTTTTTAACCTTCTTTAAATATACCTTTAAGTGAATAACTTAGTTTAACAATTCATGAATATGCTTATGCTTTAAATAAGAAGTATCTAGAAAAATACTATTAGAGTAAATTATATTCAAAAATTTATGAAGAGGAAGTTTAGAATTAGAAATATAAATATTTAACGACGATGGTACCTATCACTTAGTTATCTTAACTACTAGTTTTACATGAAATATTTTTGGGTTAGTACTTATACAATGGTTCTATTAAGGATACTCTTTGGTATTTAGTAAATAAACCATTCTCATGTATGAATGTAAAGTATTCCACAGTTTGTGAAATTTGAAGATTTTATATAAGAAATTAATATTAATATATCTTACAAGATGATAGTTTGTAAATGAAAGAAAATTTTGAAAAGGAGAGATATCTTTAAAAAAATAAAGGTATTTGGACAAAGATTAACAACTTTGTTTTGGGTGAAACTCGTATAACGAAGATTATAAATAAACGAAGTTATTGAAGTTTTAAGATAATATGTTTATGTCAAAATGAAAATTTTAAAGATTTCGTTTTATGGTTACTAAATTAAATCTAAATCTACTTGTTAAATTAATTCATTTTCTGATTGAATTAGGGCATTTGGTCTAGTGGTATGATTCTCGCTTAGGGTGCGAGAGGTCCCGAGTTCAATTCTCGGAATGCCCCTTAATTTTTGTATGTCAGAACATATTTTCTTATTATTTAAGATTGTAGAAGTTCCAATAAACTAACCTGCAGCTTAATGGGTTGAGAAACTATTTCCTAACTGGAAGGTTTTAAGTTCGATCCTTACCTGACGTGTTCTTTTTTTAACTACTTCCACTTTTAGTCCTGGAACCAAATTTCATTTCCTTTGAAACCAATTTGATTGTATGCATGATAATATAAATTTACAAAAGGGTGTTTGTGAAAAAATAAATTTTCCCTCAGTTACTACATCACCAAAAGTGATACTGTAAAATAACTGAATTGAATAATGGCAACTACACTCTTATCATCTTCATTACTTAACAATTCTTGTAAGCTTCTAATTTTGTGTTTCGCCTATGCTAGTTTCTTCCTAAATGGAGAACTAATGGAAAAAAAAATTGTTTTATTTTTTCGGATTAAATATAATTATTTCGACTTAAAAATGGGTACAAGAAGTTTAAGCTACTCACAATGGAAGGTAGCTCCAAAATTAATAGTTGTTTCCCATTTAAAGTTATCAAATAAAAAAATCATCAAAATTATCTCAAAATACATGAGATGGAAAAGGAGCCCAAACTCGTTGATAAATGAAAGTATTAATTTTTTTGAAGTTACCCTATCAAAAAATTTGTAAACTCCAACACAACATAAATGTAACACACAATGAGAAAAATGTTTCCAATAACTTCTTTAACGCGATAATGAATGTTAATGAAAATGGAAATGATACTATAGTCGTCTTGAACTTAAAATGAATAGCTAACAACCAAATTTCAAACACCTTTCTTATTACAGGTAGGAAAATAAGCATCGACAAAAGTTAGTAGAGTGAGCTCAGATTATATCAATGAACTTCTTTTGTAACACTTGGAAAATAATATTAAGATATGAGTCATAATTTGAACTATTGGAAAATTTTCAAAATTTGAAGATGGAACTAAATCTAAATGAATTACTGAATCAATCACTTTATATCTAATTATGAATCATCAAAACTCTTTGCAATCAAATAATTATAACCGTACAAAATTCAAAAGAACTAATTAGAATCAACAATTTATGTTTATGAGAGTATGAATCTTAAAGTTAATTTAACATTAGAGGAGGGGGGCGAATAGTGTTTACAAACTTATATGAATCTCTTAAACTATTTTCAAATAAATATTCAACAACATACAATAAACAATCACAAATGCAAACTCAAATGAACGTAAATACAGTAAAGTAAAAAATATAGAGCATTAAATATATAACATTAGAGATTCTATACTGGTTAGGATTTCTTATACATCTAATCCCATGCATTTGCTTATATGGATTTCTTTTCAAAATTCCACTTTTAATTGGCAGAAGACAAAAGTTAACACGATCTCGATTTCAAGGCTATGAGGCACATCGTCTAGCTAGATTTTCCGAGTTATGGGTATACCCACTTGATTTGAGTGGTTGTAAGCCCTCCCACTTGATTTATAGGCTATAAGCACACCCTCTTGACTTGAATGGGCTGCATGCACATCCACTTGGTTTAAGGGCTACAACCATATCCAAAAGTACTTTAATATAGTTGATAGGTTTTGCAAATTCAAACTTTTGATCTTTTCATAAATAGAATCATATAGCCTCCTGGGTAGCACATTGATCTTGAATTGAAAGATACAAACGATCGAAAACTGATAGTAGTAATCAAAATGAAGAAGTCTAAATTAGTTCTAAATAGTTTTGAATAGAATTAAGAATAATTTTTCATGGAAATTTCAAGAATGTAACAGAAGACCAGAAAATGAGAAAGCAGTTGTTAAAAGATTTGTTTGAGACATCTTGTATATTTTGAATAAACAAATATGTTTGTTCCGAAAGAGCTACTATGAATAGACGCTTCTTTTCAAAATATGAGAAAACCAACCAACGTCATATATGTCCATACACTACATAGGGATATGTCGACATGTCCATATGAAAAATTATTTTCTTTTTTGTTTTAAAATGTTTTGAAGATCTGATACTTTGTAAAATAGTTCGAACATAGTTTATAAATATTTTAATATATATTTTAAATTTAGAGCATATAAAAGGAATTAAAAGGGTATGTTTTCATTTAGCATATAAAAGATTTAGAAAATATATCTTATTAAAAGTAAATGAGAAAGAATATATAAAAAATGTAAATAGAATTAAATTTATATCTAATTGAAATAAAAGACTTAAAATATATTTGGTTGTGTTGGAAACAATGGTTCAGCTCAGTCGTGGACTAAGTCACTTTTTTGAAGACGTTCCGGCGATCTACTCAAGGTGCAAAGTAGGTCGTACTGTTCGCCACTGGCTCTCGGATAAAACAGCCTCTTCCTCGTTTTTTCTTTATATATCGGAACATTTGCACATATGAAGCTGATTCTATTTGCACTCTAGAATAATACTCAAGTTTTTATTTTTATTTTGTAGAAGAACGGTGGGGGAGAAGATAGAAGAAATATATGTTTTTTTTTCTTTTTGAGGAAGAAGAAGAGAGAGGTTTTTTATTCCATATTCTATATCTCTTTCCTTGTCTAAAACCAATTTCTTATATAGAAGAAATGGTAGCTATGTTAGTAGGAGGAAAATTGGACAGCAACTAATGTCATATTAAATAAAAGAAACATTTAAAAAAATTGCAATTTTTAATGTGTAAATTGCATACGTTTCAAAAGAGACGAATGTTAATAAATATTAACTTATTACCATTCATAGCAATATTTTAATACCACGTATTAAAATAAAGAAAATGGACAAAAGATTATAACTTATACAATGTAGATTATATATATTCCAAAAATAACAAAAGATATAAATTTATTAAATTTGTTATCGTACATGGTAATATGTCAATACCATTTATATTTTGTAACAGCTCAATCAAATACAAGTATGTGTGTGTGTTTATATATATATATATATATATATATATATATATATATATATATATACACACATATATATATATATATATATAATTGTTATGTAAATGTAACAGCTTCCCAAAAGAAAATTACTAATACAAAATATAATATCGTTTATAGCTTCCAACGGCTCTATGCATTAATGACTCATAAATATGTTGTCTGTAATAAAATTGCAACAACTCAAAATAAATATTGCACAAAATATGTCAATGTTATTAACTTACAATGGCTCAATTTGTAGTTATTCTTATTTTTTTAATAGTTTCACAAAATGTTCCAATAATCCCCCACTTGAATTTCTTAAAAAAAAATCGAGCTGTTTCAAAAAAAACTCCATAAGATTGTGCATAGTGAGCAGTCTTGAACTCTAGAGTGACACGTTGTCTTGAACTCTACTACTGACATCAAACCATAGACAACCTTTCTAGAGTGCAATCAAATAAGCCCATGCACTTATGGCTTTGCGCGTCTATCCCAGTTTAGTGAACGCTCTAGGAATCTTGCCCAAAACTCCAAAGGAAACGACCACATTTCCACATTCACATAGGTGAGTCTGTCAAGAGTACTCCTGAAGGTAGGTACTCCACTACAAATAGAGTATAGATCACATTAAGAGTTTCTATTAACTCATCCTCTAATCACTTCAGGAATACATGCTTCTTAATATATAAATTTAGCATGTTCATCTACTGTTAGAACACAACTTGTTTTTACCCATTGAACCTAGTTCTTGGGATTCCAGTCATTTAGATCTGGTTACCATTGTGCGTGATTCCATAATCTCAGGGCAATATTCCTATTCTTTTAGAATCATTAAGGACTTTCTTTCTGGTTTGTCCTTTCGTCAAAGGACCTGCCAAATTATCATCACTTCATATGTGATGTTTTCTAACAATACTGTGCATACGACTATCATTTCTTACCGTTATAATATTGGTTTTGTCCTTTTTTCAATAGCCATCAAATTGTCATCACTACATGTATGATGTTCTCTTACAGTATTGTGCTTACCCCTATCGTCTTCTACCGTTGTAGTAACTGTTACGTACTTTTTACAATAGTCGTGGAACTATTGCAATATATTACACCACTGGCGTCGGTTTTTCCATATGGGGATCTCAACTAGCAGATTTCTTTAGTTCTCTCTTTCTTCACTAGCTGTCGCTAATGCTATTATCTCAGTCTCTATAACAGAATGAGTCAAAATAGTATGTTTTCTAGATTTTTCAAGAAACAACTCCTCCAGCAATGCTAAACATATATAGCCATTGGTCGCTTTTGAATCATCATATAAAATATTCCAGTCTACATCGGAATAACCTTTAAGAACGGCTGGAAACTTTTCATAATGTAATCCAAGGTTCATGGTTTATTTTAGGTATCTCATGACCCTTTCAATAACATGTTAATGCTCTATACTAGGTCTTCTGAAAAACCTGCATAATAATCCCATGACATTGGCAGTGTCAGGTCTAATACAATCATTGGCAAACCGAAGGCTGTCAATAATGCTCACATAGTCAGACTGTCGTACACTTTTACCAGTGTTTTTTATTAACTTTACACTAGGATCATATGGTACACTTACAGGTTTACAGTCAAAGTAATTGTATTTCTTTAGAATATTCTCAAAATAATGAGAATGATTCAAAGAAAGTCCTTTTTCGGACCTAATAATCTTAATATCATGGATTACATTCGTCTCGCTTAGATCTTTCATATCGATGTTGACACTTAGTAAAGATTTCACAATGTTTATGTCATGAATGTTTGACCCAAAAATAGGTAGGTTGTCAACATATAGCCATATGATAGTACAAATGTCATTCTCAGATTTGTAATAAATGCATTTGTCACTTTCATTAACTTTAAATTCATGTGAGATTATTAAGTTATCAAATTTGTCACATCATTTCTTAGGTGTTTTTTCTTTTAAACCATATAATGATTTATCTAATTTGTAAATTTTATGTTCTTGACCATGAACTTTACATTATTCAAATCGGTCCATATAAATTTCCTACTCTAATTCACCATTTAAAAATGCAATTTTAACATCCATTTTAAAATTATGAATATATGCAAGTGAAGTTAATGCTCGAATGGATGTAGTTCCACTTACAGGTGAAAAGTGCCAATAAAGTCTATATTCTATCATTGTTTGCATCCTTTAGCTATCAAATAGGCTACATATTTATCAACTATGCCATCATATTTTGATTTCTTTTTAAGCACTCATTTATTTTCTAGATTTACACTAAGTGATAAATTTACTAAGTGCCAATTCTTGTTAGATTCCAAAGAATCCAACTCATCATTTATAATCCCTTGCCAAAGAATTGGCATCTAAGTAAGATAGGCCTCTTGGAAGTTTTAGGGGATTCTCCTTTATAGTAAAAGCTTAAAAATACAAGCAAGGATCTTTTGCCTTTTTTCCTTCTTTTTATGCTTCTAGATTCATATTAAGAAAAATTAACTTCTATTTAGGGCGTTACAAAAGCATGGAAAGTAGCAAGTCAAATAAATACCTAAATGAATGTTATTCTCGAATAGTTGAAAGCAACCCCCACTATTAAAAGAAACCCCCACTATTTTTCTCAAATTAGATGTAACTATGTTTTTTTAATTAAAACAACACTATATGATTCTTCAACAGTGTATGTATTAGATCATAGAGAATTATCCTTTTTTTCATTGATTTCATAACAAAAATATTCACATGATTGTTCAAACAATTTTCTTTACTTATACTCTCAATCAATGTTATTTGTTCCCAAAGGATACTCATTTATTATTCAACAAATGTTCTCCATCTATACGTTCATCCAATGTCATTTGATTAGATGACAACTTAATGAATGTTTGCTATTCATTTATAATTGACATTTAATGACATCTTAAAATATATGCATTTATTGTTAAATAAATGTCATTCAATTAATGTTATTTCCTATAACATTTTCTAGGTTTGCATTTATTTAATGTCAACTTGTATTAGAGACATCTTCAAAATTTGCATTCAATAAGTGCCTATTCTAATGATACTTTCAAAAAAAAAAATCCCTTTAATTATGATTGTTCATAAGTTGTAAATAGCAAGATTGGAACAATCATCAATAACTGTGACATGATATTGACTTTGTGTATATATAAATAAAACTCATTACTTCAATTAGCTCACATGAAAAAAAATCTGAAATTCAAATTCTCTAATAAAAAGTAAATTCCAAAATCAGAATATACGATCAAAAGTAAATAGCTAATCTTATACCAATATTTAAAGTCTGTTACAACTTTAAATTCACTTATTAAATTTTACAATAATGTTTATGACCTATCAAATGTGATTACTATCTCATTTACTATATCATTAAATGTTGTTTAATATCATTTATCATGCAATTAAATGTTTAGTTACAAACATTTACTGCCTCATTTAAAATTCTCTAAGCAAGAAAGGTAAATTTCTAAATATATTCTTCCTGTAAAAGTTTTCCTTTTACAAATTTCATGGATTAGTAAATTGTTAATATGCACCTTAATAAATCATACAAGCACTTTCAAACGGTTCTCTAAAACAATTGTTTTAGCTTAAAATGAATGAAATATAAAATTATAATCGCTAGTTAACAATATTATTATACTTATATTGTTTTCTTAATCTTAATCATTCTTAGAACAAATTTATTCCATTCAAAATCAATTTCAGGACTTAAAAAGATTTACTATTGTTTTCCAAAAGCCTCTTAATTGATTTTTTTTAATTAGCAAAATAATGCAAAATCCAAAATAATAATAGACAAACTATTTCCAAACTCGGAGCAGTTTGTCAATTATAACAGCAATCTCAAATTGTTCACCTAAAGCCATACCTACGGAGATGATCTCAAAAGCTATTTTGAATCTCATGTGATGCATCTCTACTAACCTGTCATTCGTCGAATTTTTTTATGCTAGTGTTTCAAGTGTGGTCCTTTAAATCTGGAAAACATAGCCGACCATTGAAAGTTGAAACTTGGATAATGGAGTAATGTCGTCCATATTTGCAGTCGAGGCCATTATTTAGTCGTAACATCTTCAAATTGTTGGAAACAATGGTTCGACTGAGTTGTGGACTAGCTCACTTTCTTGAAGACATTTAAGCGATCTACTCAAGCTGTAAAGTAGGCCGTACTGTTTGTCGCCGCCTCTGGGATAAAACTGCCTCTTTGTTGTTTTTTTATATATAGGATCATTTGAACATATATAGCCGATTTTGTTTGCACTCTAAATAATATTGTTCAAGTTTTTTTTATTTTGTAGAAGAATGGTGGAGGAGAAGATAGAAAAAATATATGTTTTTTTTTCTTTCTAAGGAGAAAGAGAGAGGTTTTTTTGTTCCATATTCTATATCTCTTTCCTTGTCTAAAACCAATTTCTTATATAGAAGAAATGGTTGCTATTTTAGTGGGAGGAAAATTAGATCGCAATTAATGCCATATCAAATAAAAAAACATTTAGAAATTTTGCAATTTTTAATGTGTAAATTGCATATATTTCAAAAAAGATGAATATTAATTTATTATCATTCATAGCAATATTTTAATACCATGTATTAAAATAAATAAAACAAACAAAAGATTATAACTTATACATTGTAAATTATATATATTCCAAAAACAACAAAAGATAGTAAATTTGTTATCATACATGGTAATATGTCAATGTCATTTCTATTTTGTAATAGCTCAATCAAATACAAGCATGTGTTTATATATATAACCGTTATGTAAATGTAACATATACAAAAAGAAAATTAACGATACAAAATATAATACCATTTATAGCTTCCAATGGTTCTATGCATTAATGGCTCATAAATATGTTGTCTGTAATAAAATTTCAACATCTCAAAATAATAATGGCATAAAATATGTTACCTTATTAACTTACAACGGCTCAAAAGGCCACATGTATATCACTCAGTACACACGTTTACCATTTCTTTTGTGTGTTTGAATTTTATATATATATATATATATATATATATATAGAGAGAGAGAGAGAGAGAGAGGTGTACACACTTCGTTAATTTTATGCAGTTTTACAGATAAAATCAAATAAACAGAGCTATAAATGTTTGAATTTTATGGAATGAAGTACGATATCTTCATCATAAAAACGTTCAAAGAATATAACTTATACATTGGAAACATTCTTTTTCAACGAATTTATTTATTTTAACTAAAATCTCAAGAATGGATGAAACTTACGTATCTTACTACGAAAATTTTCCCTCCGCTGCATTTAGTTAAATGTATTACAAATATCCAAATTTCATTCTTCAAATTTAAAATTTCCTTTTTACATTAAATTTCCATTAGGTATGTGTGACGGCCCGCCCCGCACCAGCCGGCATTTCCTCCGAGAGTGCGCTGTACACATGCCCAACTAGCACGGAACGGTCGCCAAAGAAAGGAAAGAAGAGAATGAGCTAATCAAAAACCTATAGAATGTCTCACGGCGCATGGAACAAAATATAATAATAATATACTTGACATAAAACAGGCGAGACAGTGCATAAGCTAAAAACTAAACCAACAAAGCAGCGGAAATGCAAGTACAGCTTATGATCCAACATCATTATTACAACTTTAAAACTGTCTCTAAAGAAAAAGAAAGCTAAAGTAGAAGATGCACTACTAATGCTCAAGCAGTGATCTTCAACAACACAGGGAGAATATTTATATGTATCATACGTGGAAGCCTCCTGCTCGTCTCCGGATCAGCTACTCGTGCATACCCAGCTAACATGTCTCTAGTCTGCTCGTGAGAGCACCCAGAGTAATAAGAAGAGACATAAAACTCTGGGTCAGACAATAAGTCTGGTATGAGCGATAAGCAGCAAACAGAATAATAACAGGTATACTAAACCATACCTGAACCTGGACCTGCAACCAAAGAGTTAGCACTACATACCGTACAATACTCTAAGGTGCCACTAACATATGGTGTAAAGAATACGGGGTGGGGGTGTGCGTGTCATAATGATGGCAAACAAATCAAACATAGCAACCATCCTCACATCTCTCACTCAGTGCGTAAAGCATACAATGTCCACCACTGTCAATCACTAGACCCATCGAAGTAGTGATGGAGTTCGACTTGTACAACTACTTCTACTACCAAGCTTACCCCATGGAGTCATGACCAAAACTTTACAAATGACCCCACTTCATTGGTCTATAGCTCTTTAGTCATCCTAGGCCACTGTGGCCCTGAATCCGTTCACGTACCCCCCCCCCCCCCCCACATAGTGATCCAAAGTTACAGACATCGACAACCCATTTCCACACGTCCCGTAGCAAAGCCCAACTCATGAAGTCAACTCATTGGTTCCCATCTGGATCCTGAGTTCTACTTCCTATTTGGACTTCCTTTGCATCTCGGGTTTTGGTCGAATTGGAGTCGGTCTTCAAAAGAGTCGTCATAATGAGGTAAAAGTATACGTCTGGTTCAGTTCGGTAGTCCCGACCCGGTTCAGTTCGGTGGTTCTGGCCCATGCCTTGATCAGTGTTCCATTCCTCCTTGGTTCGGTCCTCCAGCTTTGGTTCGGTTCGGATGCCCTATGCCTGGGTTCGATGGTTACTTCCTGGTTCGGTTCGGTGGTTGCTCCGTCCTAGATGTCCCGATCCGATTCGGTGCTTAGCTACAATTCCAGCTCCAAGCTTAGTCCTCGGATCCGATCCCACTCCTTGGTTCTAGTCCGGTCTGATCTCCACGCCTTTACTTCCGATCTGATCCCCTGTTGGTCTCTCTGATCCGATCCCATGCCCAACTCCAACTCGAAGCAAATGACATTCCTTCTCGCCAAGCCCCTTATGTTAAGTTCCAATCCGAATCGAGTCCATTTGCCCGGTTCTCCTATCCGATCCGAGCCCAATAGTCCGATCCGATCCGGTTTGAAACCCTGCACATTTCTTGTGGCTTTCCAGCGACTGTTTTACGCCATACGACGGCGTTTTCGACTAATCTAACAGTTCTAATCAATCACAAAGAATAACATACAGTCATAGCAACATAAAGAATCAACTATAAACCCCAAAACAACAACCATATCATGTAAATTGGATCAAACATAGCCAAAATCTCATATTTTCCCTTAAGCACGTTTAAGCAAAACTAATGATATGATTAGCAAAACTTAACCAAATCAAACCAAATTTCAAACAAAGGTCTAAAACATTATTTTCAAATTTGTAAATATTTTTTCAAAATTTTATCATGTCTAATTTCGTTAATCTTCACTAAATACCCTTAATTAGCCGTAATTAGTGCAAAACTATGCAAATCACTCACTTTGGCCACAAATAAAATACCAAATCTGAAATGAATCTCTGTTTGGCGCTGTTCCCAGTGCAACTCAGCAGCTCTAACCTTGCTTTGGTGCTATTCCTCTATAATATGATGTAGTTTAAGCCAAAACTTGATTAAGAGGTGAATAGAGGTGTATTTAGATGTTGGAGGCCATTGTTAGGTTGAAGAAAGGGTTTGTGGCTGCTGGAAAATGAGTGAAAAACCGAAATCCTAACCCTAGCAGCCCTTAAATATCTCTAATCCCGAAATCCCCCTTTGGGCCTAGCTGTTAATCACCCGATTAAGCCCAATTAAGCTGTTTTTCACTATCTGAAAATTGTTTCAACCATATCTCCCAAACGGTGAGTCTGTTTGGCTAATGTTACCACTCTACGGAATTGTAAACCATCAAACGAATCTAATAGAAGTGGTTTCAGGTCAAAACTCCTTTCCAATCAAAAGTTATGGCCAAAACAAGATCAGCTAGGGGCAAAATGGTCATTTAAAAATCGGGAAAAATCGTGAACATGGGAAATGACCCCAATAGTCGTCTCCCAAAGTTACATGACCATACGACTTCGTATGTGAAAAAATAAATATTCTACGATCCTACGATGCGTAGAATGCGGGTCGTTACACTCTCCCCCCTTAAGAAATTTCGTCCTCGAAATTCCGTAACCCAAAACATACAAATGATCCCGCATGCCTACCAGCCACAAACAACAATCAAGCATGCAAAACAAACAAAACAACTATCCTAGCATGCGGAAAGACTAAATCGAAGTTAAAATCTTACCAGGCAAAGAGTTTTGGATACGTCTTCCTAATGCTCTCCTCTGTCTCCCAAGTACAGTCATTCTCATCTCGCCCCACTGAACTTTGACTAGATTCACCGCTTTCCTTCGAAGTTGCTTCGTATCGTTCCCAACAATACGCATAGGCTTGTGGTTCCCAACCGCCTCTGGTTCAACTTTGATATCATCCAACTGATTAGGTGAAATAGTCACATCTGGGTCGTGCACGAACTTCCTTAACTAGGAAACATGAAATACGTTGTGAACTCCTGCCATCTTCCCTGGTAATTCAACTTTATATGCCAAATTCCCAATTTGCTCAAGAACTGGGAATGGACCAACAAATTTTGGTGCTAACTTGCCTCTCCTGCCAAATCGTATCACACTCTTCAACGGAGATATCTTGACAAACACCAAGTCGCCAATGGAGAACTTTGATTCTCTTCTCCTCTTATCAGCATAACTCTTCTGCCTATCTTGGGCAGCCTTCATTCGCTGTTGGATAACCTTAATCTTAGCTGAAGTTTCTCTTATCACATCAGGTCCAAGCATAAACTTCTCACCAGTTTCTACCCAACATGACGGTGAGTTACACGGCCTTCCGTACAAAGCTTCAAACGGAGCCATACCAATAGTGGATTGATAACTATTATTATATGCAAACTCTACTAGATGCAAATGGTCATCCCATGATCCACCAAAATCCAATACACAGGCTCTCAAGAGGTCTTCTAATACTCGATTCACCCTCTCTGTTTGTTCGTCAGTTTGAGGATGATACGCGGTACTGAGATGTAGTTCTGATCCCAACGCCTCTTGTAAGCTTTTCCAAAATCCACTAGTGAACAATGGATCTCGGTCACTCACAATGCCTTTGGGTATTCCATGAAATCTCACTACCCACTTTACATACAGTTCAGCTAACTTAGCTGTCGTTCTATTCGACTTGACGGGTATAAACCTTGCACTCTTAGTCAATCGGTCCACAATCACCCAAATGCTATCATGGCCCGATCTAGTCCTTGGTAACCCATCAATGAAATCCATTGACACTTGTTCCCATTTCCATTCTGGAATTTCTAATGGTTGCAACAAACCACTAGGCTTCTTTTTCTTAGTTTTAACTAGCTGACAATTCATGCATTTGGATATAAATTTTCCAACGTCTCTTTTCATCCCTTCCCAGTAGTATGTCTGCTTCATGTCTCAATACATCTTGTTACCAACGGGGTGTATAGTCAATTTTGAGTGATGACATTCTCTAAGCACTTCATCTCTCAATCCATTGACATTGGGTACAACTAGCCTTCCATTCTTTCTAAGCCATCCATCTCGATCAAGCCCATACTTGTTCATCTCCTCATCGATACCCATCTCTAACTTAGAGATGATTTCCAATAGGTTAGGATCGTCTCTCTGATTGGAACCAATCTGCTGGGTCTGATCGTCAAACTTGCTAACATTTCTGGATCCAATTCGCACTTTGGTCTAAAATCGTACCCAGCGATGTACTCCACTTGCTTCCATTCTAGAAACATAGCCCCTAAACTGGCATGTCTTCTACTCAATGCATCAGCTACCGCATTGCCCTTTCCTGGTGTATATGCGATGTCGAAATCATAGGAAGCCAAGAATTATAACCATCTTTGTTGTCGTAGATTTAGATCCTTCTTAGAGAAGAGATACTTTAACGATTTATGATCGGTAAACAACTCGAATCTTTCTCCCAAGAGATAATGTCTCCACATCTTCAATGCGAACACGATCGCTGCTAATTCCAAATCATGGGTAGGGTATCTTTTCTCATGTGGTTTCAGTTGCCGACTTGCATAAGCTACAACCCTACCTACCTGCATCAATACAGCACCTAGTCCGATACCACATGCATCCGTATATACCGTCATCTCTTCATCCCCCTTTGGAATGACTAATACTGGTGCACATGTCAACTTTTCCTTTAGACTCTTAAATGCATTCTCGCACTTTTCGTCCCAGACGAAAGCTTGATTCTTCTTGGTCAACCGAGTCAACGGTGCTGCTATCTTGGAGAAGTCTTGGATAAACTTACGATAATATCTAGCTAATCCCAAGAAACTTCTTATGTCCGTTGCATTTATGGGCGTAGACCAATCTTGTACCGTAGCCACCTTCGCAGGGTCCACGACAATACCATTTTCTGAAACAACATGGCCCAAGAATCTCACTTCCCTCCTCCAGAAGTGACACTTAGAAAACTTTCCTTTCAACTGGTGTTTTCTCAACACCTCCATCACTATCCTCAAATGTTCCTTGTGTTCTTCCTCTGTCCTCGAGTAAACCAAAATATCATCCACGAACATAAGAACAAACTTATTCAACTAATCTCTGAATACCCTACTCATAAGATCCACAAAATATGCTGGGGCATTGGTCAGCCCAAATGGCATGACCAACCACTCATAAAATCCAGACGGCCTCCGAAACGCCGTTTTAGCTATACTCTCAGCTTCCACTCTAAGCTGATGAAAAACTGTCATGAGATCCAACTGAGAAAGTACTCTCGCGCCACTCAACTGATCAAACAAATCATCTATCCGCGGTAGAGGATACCTGTTCTTCCTCGTCACCTTATTCAACTCGCGGTAGTCCACACACAAGCGAAGGGAACCATCCGCCTTGGTAGCAAACACAATTGGTGCTCCCCATTCAGAAACACTCCTTCTGATAAACCCGTTCTTCAAAAGATCGCTGACTTGCACCCCGAGCTCTCGCTGCTTCCTTGGTGCCATACGACGAAGTGGCATCACTATAGGTCTGGCGTCTTTCACCAAATCAATATGGAACTCGATCTCTCGGTGTGGTGGAAGCCCGGTCACTTCCTCGAAGACGTCCCGGTACTGGCCAACCACGGGCAAACCTGACAACTCACTATGCGGGATGTCGAGGGAATTTAGAAAACTAGCCATTACCCCATCACTATGTAGACCACCAAACACTACCCTCTGCCCATCATCCGCTCTAGCTGTCACCAACAAGCCCTCACAGTCTACCACCACCCCGTATCTTTGGAGCCAATCGACTCCCAAAATAATGCCAAACCCAGTAAAGCCCAAAACAAAGCAATCACAAACAAACATGCATACATGACTCGATAAGACCACATTACGACAAATCATGCTAAGGCTAGTCGAACCACCAATCGGGTTCGTCACTATTAAAGGTATGTCGACAATCTCGGGCTCCAATCCTAACCTATCTACTAGGTCACTAGATATGAAGGAACTGGAAGCTCCGGTATCAAACAAAACTCTGACAGGAACATCATAAACAGAAAGCATACCTTGAATAATGACATTCTTTCCCTTCTCCCCCGCAGTTGGGGCATTCGACGAAGAAGGAATAGCATTAAGGGCATATGCTTTCACCATTTGCTTTTCTTTAGGGGGTTGCGGACACCTGTCCTTGTGATGTCCCACTTGGCCACAGTTGAAGCACTTCTTATCCGCTGGCTTAGCCCGACAATTACTAGCATAATGGCCCTTCTTACCACAGCTGAAGCATTCAACATCTTTCTTACTCTTTTTCTGGCCATCCTATTATGGTTCTGCTTCCTCTTATTCTGAGAACCACTCTTGCCTCCACCGCTTGCTTGCGGTTTCGGTTCTTCTGCATATGCAGCCTCATTCTTCGGCATAGGTTAAAGACTCTCTGACCTCAATGCTTTCCCCACAATCGATTCAAACATCTCATCGATGTGGTTAATAAGCTTTTCCCCCAAGTACTGATCCAAACCTGTTATAAACTTCTCGTTCTTCTTCTCGGCAGTATCTATTAGGGATAACCCATATTTCGACAAAGTGTCGAATTCGGTAATATACTCCGAGACACCTCTGCCATTCTACTTGAGTTCCAAGAATTTCTTAAACAGCACTGACTTCTGAGCAGCTGGAATGAATTTATCGCTAAAGCGAGCCTTAAACTGATCCCAATTAATCTGATCCTCGGGAGTAGCTGCCTTTGTAGCATTCCACCAATTCATTGTCCGTCCTTGCAGCTGACGGGATGCTAGTCTTCTCTTCATCGCATCCTCGATACCCAAGTCTTCGAAGATACGCTCGCAGCTATCCAACCAATCCTGAACATCCGTAGCCGACTCCGTTCCGTGGAACGGCTTCCTACCAAGACTAGTATAATCCTTATTCAGCTTGGCGAAATCGGCCCTAGGCGCCTGCACTATTGGACCACCACCATTGGGAGCTGCCCTCTGCACATCCCTAAGCATCTCTCTCATGAGGTCAGTAAACATCGCCTCATGTCAGCAGCATTCCCATTATTGGCTCCCCTACCGACACCTCTTGCGTATCGGCTCATCGTTCAATCTGTAAAGAGAAACGATTAACCATCTCCATGGTGGTGCTAGTGCAGTGCGACTTCATCCTTAGCTATACTAATAGTATATATATAGCTTTTAAAAATCAAAATAATCACAAATACACGCTCTCATATACGTATACTATCTCTCCCTGATGAATTCCCTAGGTTAACTACGCAACCTAGAGCTCTGATACCAAGTGTGACGGCCCGCCCCGCACCAGCCGGCATTTCCTCTGAGAGTGCGCTGTACACATGCCCAACTAGCACGGAACGGTTGCCAAAGAAAGGAAAAGAGAGAATGAGATAATCGAAAACCTGTAGAATGTCTCACAGCACATGGAACAAAATATAATAATAATATACTTGACATAAAACAAGCGAGACAGTGCATAAGCTAAAAACTAAACCAACAAAGTAGCGGAAATCCAAGTACAGCTTATGATCCAACATCATTATTACAACTTTAAAACTGTCTCTAAAGCAAATGGAAGCTAAAGTAGAAGATGCACTACTAATGCCCAAGCAGTGATCTTCAACAACATAGGGAGAATATCTATATGTATCATACGTGGAAGCCTCCTGCTCGTCTCCGGATCAGCTACTCGTGCATACCCAGCTAACATGTCTCTAGTCTGCTCGTGAGAGCACCCAGAGTAATAAGAAGAGACATAAAACTCTGGGTCAAACAATAAGTCTGGTATGAGCGATAAGCAGCAAACAGAATAATAACAGGTATACTAAACCATACCTGAACCTGGACCTGCAACCAAAGAGTTAGCACTACATACCGTACAATACTCTAAGGTGCCACTAACATATGGTGTAAAGAATACGGGGTAGGGGTGTGCATGTCATAATGATGGCAAACAAATCAAACATAGCAACCATTCTCACATCTCTCACTCAGTGCGTAAAGCATACGATGTCCACCACTATTAATCACTAGACCCATCGAAGTAGTGACGGAGTTCGACTTGTACAACTACTGCTACTACCAAGCTTACCCCATGGAGTCATGACCAAACCTTTACAAATGACCCCACTTCATTGGTCTATAGCTCTTTATTCATACCTAGGCCACTGTGTCCCTGAATCCGTTCACGTACCCCCTACACATAGTGATCCAAAGTTACAGACATCGATAACCCTTTTGCACACGTCCTGCAGCAAAGCCCAACTCATGAAGTCAACTCGTTGGTTCCCATCTGGATCCTGAGTTCTACTTCCTATTTGGACTTCCTTTGCATCTCGGGTTTTGGTCAAATTGGAGTTGGTCTTCAAAAGAGTTGTCATAATGAGGTAAAAGTATATGTCTGGTTCGGTTCGGTAGTCCCGACCCGGTTCAGTTCGGTGGTTCTGGCCCATGCCTTGATCAGTGTTCCATTCCTCCTCGGTTCGGTCCTCCAGCTTTGGTTCGGTTTGGTGGTTGCTCCTTCCTAGATGTCCCGATCTGATTCGGTGCTTCGATCCAACTCCAGCTCCAAGCTTGGTCCTCCGATCCGATCCCACTCCCTGGTTCTAGTCCGGTCTAATCTCCACGCCCCTGCTTCCGATCCGATCCCCTGTTGGTCTCTCCGATCCGATCCCCTGCCCAACTCTAACTCTAAGCAAATAGCCTTCCTTCTCGCCAAGCCCCTTATGCTAAGTTCCAATCCGAATCGAGTCCACTTGCCCGGTTCTCCTATCCGATCCGAGCCCAATAGTCCGATCCGATCCGGTTTGAAACCCTACACATTTCCCGTGGCTTTCCAACGACTGTTTTACGCCATACGACGGCGTTTTCGACTAATCTAACAGTTCTAATCAATCACAAAGCATACCATACAGTCATAGCAACATAAAGAATCAACTATAAACACCAAAACAACAACCATTTCATGTAAATTGAATCAAACATAGCCAAAATCCCATATTTTCCCTTAAGCACATTTAAGCAAAACTAATGATATGATTAGAAAAACTTAACCAAATCAAACCAAATTTCTAACAGAGGTCTAAAACATTATTTTCAAATTTATAAATATTTTTTCAAAATTTTATCATGTCTAATTTTGTTAATCTTCACTAATTACCCTTAATTAGCCGTAATTAGTGCAAAACTATGCAAATCACTCACCTTGGCCACAAATAAAATACCAAATCTAAAATGAATCTATGTTTGGCGCTGTTCCCAATGTAACTCAGCAGCTCTAACCTTGCTTTGGTGCTATTCCTCTCTAATTTGATGTAGTTTAAGCCAAAACTTGATTAAGAGGTGATTAGAGGTGTATTTAGATGTTGGAGGCCATTGTTAGGTTGAAGAAAGTGTTTGTGGCGGCTGGAAAATGAGTGAAAAACCGAAATCCTAACCCTAGCAACCCTTAAATACCTCTAATCCTGAAATCCCCCTTTGGGCCTAGCTGTTAATCACCCGGTTAAGCCCAATTAAGTTGTTTTTCACTATCTGAAACTTGTTTCACCATATCTCCCAAACGGTGAGTCCGTTTGGCTAATGTGACCACTCTACGGAATTGTAAACCATCAAACAAATCTAATAGAAGTGGTTTCAGGTCAAAACTCCTTTCCAATCAAAAGTTATGGCCAAAACAAGAACAGCTAGGGGCAAAATGGTCATTTAAAAATCGGGAAAAATCTTTAACATGGGAAATGACCCCAATAGTCGTCTCCCAAAGTTACATGACCATACGACTTTGTATGTGAAAGAAATAAATAATCTACGATCCTGCGATGCGTAGAATGCGGGTCGTTATTGTCACGACCGGGAATTTCGCTCGACCCGAATCAGTCGCTAAACCGACTCAAACCGTTCGAAATGCCTGATTGTTTTTTAGAACACGACAAATTAGAACGCAGACGGAAGAACATTTCGTTGTATATTACAACAATTCCATCAGAATACAAGAATATACAGAGTATAAATCAATATTAGTGCAACTAAATATCCTGGCATATATTTTAACTAGAAATAAATTCAAAAGTGAGGAGTTCTCACCGACTAGCTAATCCAAACGCCACGACTCTTCATATGTAGAAGTCTTCGTCGTTTCTTCTTTCATCACTTTCGTCATCCGTATTCACTACATATATAAAAATCGAATTTTTAACTTCGCTATTCAATATATAAAAATCGAATTTTTACTTCGTTATTCAATATATAAAAATGAATTTTTACTTCGCTATTCAATATATAAAAATCGAATTTTTACTTCGCTATTCAATATATAAAAATCGAATTTTTATCTTGCTATTCAATATATAAAAATCATATTTTTATCTTGCTATTCAATATATAAAAATCATATTTTTATCTTGTTATTCAATATATAAAAATCATATTTTTATTCTCTACTTTATATAAAAATTATATTTTTATTACTCTACTAATATAAAAATCATATTTTTATTCTCTACTATATATAAAAATTATATTTTTATTACTCTACTAATATAAAAATCATATTTTTATTCTCTACTTTATATAAAAATTATATTTTTATTACCTACTAATATAAAAATCATATTTTTTGAAACTGATCTTATATTTATTTCAGATTTTAAAAACAATCTTTTTCTATTTTAGAATTTGATTACTAAGTTATATAAACTAAAAAGAAAAAGTAAAGAAAATGCTCACTGTTAATCATCGTTCAGCGTCCAGGATTGAACCATCAAAGAAACCCGCCAGTTAGGGCTTTGATTTGCCGTCGCCGCCGTGCTCCGGGAGATGATCAGAGGTGCTCGCGTCGGAGGGTCAGGGGGCTAGGGTTTTTTCGCCGTTCGAAAGCAGATGGGGGGGTTTCAGCACATCGCAGGAGAATGGGGGGTTTGAGCGCCGTCGCGCTGGTTGCTTTAGGGAGGGGCGCGGTCCCTGCGTCGGTGGCGGCGATGGCGATTTCCGCCATCGATTTGAAGATCGATATTTTTTTTCTTTTATTTTTATTCACTTATACAGAGAAAACGGGGGGGGTTGACTCACGAGGGAAAGGATAAGGGGGTGAGGGGTTATAATAATAAATATATTTAATTATTTATTTTAAAAAGCAACTTTTTATTTCGAATCCGAAACGGGACCCACCGCATGTCGTCCATAGCTAATGGACGGCTTGTATGCTTGTTTGTTTGATTTTGATGTGTAGTTGATTGTGTGATGTGAAATGAAATAAAATATTTATATAGTTGAAATATTTTATAGTTGGAAATAGAATTTTTAACGTGTATTTGAAATGAAATAAATATAAACAAATCGAACGATTTGTTTAAATACACACATTTGACTGATATTGATTGAGACGGTAAATTTTACACATCGCCCAACTGCACAAATAAAATCTGTGTTTGATTGTTTGAAAACCCCACACGGGTATTGGGGTGATATATGACGTACACTAATCCCAATAATTAGTTGTATGTCGATCGATTGATTGACAGACTGTCATAAGCATTAAATATTTATATTTAATGCTTATACAGTGTAGAACGCACTCTGGATGATGGTTGATTATTTATCGTCGTTATTTTATACATGTGTTGTAGAAAACCCATATAATTAACAGTATATGGTAATTGATTGGGCCTCATTCCAGTTTTGAAATAGAAATATTTGAAACGAAATATTTAAATAGAAATATTAGAAATATTTGAAACGAAATTTTTAAATAGAAATATTTGAAAAAGAAATATTTGGAACAGAATATTTGAAAATAGAAATATATGAAGCCGTGTTGATTAGAATGACGCCATTTTGACGTGAACGATATTCATATCGATTATATTCATTTTTCAATGTATATTGGAATTGATTTGAAATTCGAAATAAATTGAATTGATTAGAAATTCGAAATAAATTGAATTGATTTGAAATTTGAAATAAATTGAATTGATTTGAAATTCGAAATAAATTGAAATGATTTGAAATTCAAATAGAATTGAAATTCGAATTAAATTGAAATAGAATTGAAATCGTTTTGAATTGAATTTAAAACGGATTGAAATTGAATTGAAATCGATTTGAATAGAAATCGATTTGAAATGAAATCAAAACGAATTTATATTGGAAAATTCAATTTTGATTTGAATTTGAAAAGGGAGTTGAAATCGTTTTGAAAACGAATTTAAAACAATTTATAAAACACATTTTAAAAGGAAATCGACGAAGTATATATTATATATATTATATATATAATATAATGGCCTGAATAGAACGCGTCGCGCCGCGGTAGTTCGCGAACTTCGACCATTGACTTCGAATGGATATTGCGGGAGATCTGACCGTCGGATTCTCCTAAAACCGGAACCGTTGGGTTCGTATCGAAAAGAGCTTTCTAAAAAATATTAGAAATTAGAAATCTAACGGTTGGATTTGGAATTATGTCTAAATCAAATTTGGAAAAGGTCGCTGTAATTGTAGTTCGATGGCCGTTGATGGAAATCGACTGTACGGGCCTTGATAAAATAATTAAAAATAGTAATAATTTGTGTAAAATCATAAGAAATGATTTGGGAAGAATTGGGATGAAAAACTCCATATTTGAAAAGATAAAAATAGATTTTTATCGAAATGAACTAGTTTTGAACTAGAAAAATAATTTATTTATTTTTTTAAAATAAATAAATTGGATTTGAAATGGTTTTGAAGATAACCAGAATTTCCAATAATTGCATTGGAATGGATTTGAATCGAAATTGTCTTCGGAATATTTCGATGTTGGATTTCGTGATTATACAGATGTTGTTATGGAAATTTGAAAGATATATATATATCGTTATTTCCAGTACGATATTTGTTGGTCGTAGAATTTGATATTGAATATAAGCTGATATATTTTCTATTCAGAGCCTTGTATTTAATATCAAATGTGATTTGGGTTTGTCGTAAATGGTGTCTTCATTAACACTGTTCTTAAGCCCAGTTGAGAAAATGAATAAATCTTTTTATTTAGACTTAATGAAGTGTACCAGTTAAATAATATTTAATTGGAATTGAATTGGTATTGATTTTTGGGTTTATCGTGAACAGTATTTTAAATAACACTTGTTCTTTAACCCGATAATTAATGGAATGTGATTTTGGGTTGTCGTGAACGGTATCTTCAATAATACTGTTCTTAGACCCAAAGGAGTTAAGAAAATCAGAAACTAACTGGAGATTAGTTAAGTTGAATGGTTTCTGGGGTATTGATCTGATGTTGGTTTCGGCCTTCGGGGTTAATACTTAGGGAATTGCTCACTTGCTAATTTACAGTTAGGGACTGATTGAAATGTGATGTGATTTTGGGTTTATCGTGAACCGTGTTTTAAATGACACTGATTCTTTAACCCAGTCAAAGATTAAAACTAAGTGGAGTTTTAATGAATCTTTAATTAGATTGAAAAGATCGAGAATGGAGTATCACAAGTTTTACTCCAGGCGGTAGTTAAATCTTTAATTAGATTTGAACATGAAATGGTAATTGAATTTACCGATAACACCGTGGTGTTAGATATGAAGTATGACCAGTTTTACTTCATGGGATAAATAGGTTGGGATTGGGAAATAAAATAAATGATTACTTCGGTGTGGTTCGCTAATCCCGACTAGTTTGAATTGATATTCAAAGGAGATTAAAGAATAAATTTAAAGAATTTATCTTTGATAAAATTAATGGGAACCTTTCCCAATGTATAAGAATATTTGAATAAAAGAATATTCTGAATTGGAATGAGGCATATGTTGTGCTTGTGTAACACTTGTTTATTATATACGCGAGTTATTCAGAAAGATCGGGTTTATCCCATTCTGAATAACTGATTCGACGTGGTGTCGAAGATGAAGACGGTGGTCGAAGACCGGAGGTCTTCACGTCGTTTGGGTGATTACTGATGATCTTGATTGGGCTATACACCCAAGAGGAGGGAATCAGTTAGTGATCGTCCAGACGTACTTGGAGATCGATGGATATGCGGGGTACTAGGTGCCTCCGGTTTCGTTCAGACCTAGAACGAACTTGTAAATGGACTGTGTGTATGACATTGAATTTTATTCTGTGTGGTTGATTTCTATTAAATATATATATGTTTGGCGGCGGAGAATTTATTCTCTTGCTTAACGCCCTTCTCTGAGACGTACGAGCTCAGAGGTTATACATTGATGGATATCAAACGCATGGAGTGAATTGCCTGTGTGGCATGCCTAAGTGGCAATATGATCAAGGCTTCTGTTGAAAAGCAAAGTCTTGTGGGTGATGATCAAAGCACAGCCTGTGTGGCACAGCTTTGTGTAACGTGAATTCATGAGCCTCACACCCCGGTTGTGAACCAGAAACGGGAGAGGACATCAAGGAGGGCATGCATTTCCTTCTAGCTAGAAGTGGCGTCAGTGGTTTTACACGCCCTGAAGAGTTTGACTTATGTGGTTGTTGCTGTTGCGAGGCGCCTCGGTTATATCGGTCGATCCGGGACCGATGGAGTCATTCGTTGGCTCATTGACACCCCATAGGGTGGGGAAACGCAGTGTTCAGGCATTTCAATCCACATCGGTGGACCGACCCTGACGATCTAAAGGCTTGACTGAGTACTTGCCTGAGACACGGGCTAGAGCGTCTCGAATTCGGTGGAGGAGATCCCTTGCCTCAGTTCACAGATGGAAATCTAATTTCCAAATACGCGACTTTGCAGTTTCATTTGTAGAGCCTAGTATGGCGACATAGTGGGATGGGGCGCTTATGCCGTCTATGATTGATACTTATGATTTGAAATTATTTTGACACTATACACTTATAGTAATAATAAAACATGAAATTTCACGTACCAAGCATTCTTGGCTATTATAAGGTAAAAACCCTATCCTCCGGCTTGCGTTGCATTGTGTGACGGGACCTGGGTCTTATAATAGCTTCATTTTTCTTTATTTAGCATTGCGCTGTTTGTTTTATGCACTGGTTTTCTTGGGAGGAAACCCGTTCCGTGTTATACGGTGTGGTCCCTTGATTTACCTAACTTTAAAAATAAAGATTAATAACTATTTTAGTTCTCACACCAGTCCCATGACTGACCTGGAGTTTATTGTTTTAACCTAAACTCTGGGTGCCCTTATTTTGACATGGGCAGCTAGTAGTTTTGGTTTTACAGATTTATATTCACAAGAACCTGGTTTACAGCTGGAATGATATTCGGAAAGCTTTGTATCCGTGTATCTCCTTCAGTTGTATTTTGTATTATTTTTCCGCTGCTATGTAATTTATTGTAATCTCTGATATTTATCGAATGTGTAATATTGATTTATACTCTGTATATTCTTGTATTCTGATGAATTGTTGTAATATACAACTAAATGTTCTTCTGTCTGCGTTCTGTTTGTGGCTTGTCCTCAACTCAATCCGGGCTTTCCTTCATGGGGAAGTTCGGGTCGTTTCAGTTACACTCTCCCCCCCTTAAGAAATTTCATCCTCGAAATTCCGTAACCCAAAACATACAAAGGATCTCGCATGCCTACCAGCCACAAACAACAATCAAACATGCAAAACAAACAAAACAACCTATCCTAGCATGCGGAAAGACTAAATCGAAGTTAAAATCTTACCAGGCGAAGAGTTCTGGATACGTCTTCCTAATGCTCTCCTTTGTCTCCCAAGTACAGTCATTCTCATTCTCGCCCCACTGAACTTTGACTAGATTCACCGCTTTCCTTCGAAGTTGCTTCGTATCATTCCCAACAATACGCATAGGCTTGCGGTTCCCAACCGCCTCTGGTTCAACTTCGATATCATCTAACTGATCATGTGAAATAGTCACATCTGGGTCGTGCACGAACTTCCATAACTGGGAAACATGAAATACGTTGTGAACTCCTGCCATCTTCCCTGGTAATTCAACTTTATATGCCAAATTCCCAATTTGTTCAAGAACTGGGAATGGATCAACAAATCTTGGTGCTAACTTGCCTCTCCTGCCAAATCGTATCACACTCTTCAACAGAGATATCTTGACAAACACCAAGTCGCCAATGGAGAACTTTAATTCTCTTCTCCTCTTATCAGCATAACTCTTCTGTCTATCTTGGGCAGCCTTCATTCGCTGTTGGATAACCTTAATCTAGCTGAAGTTTCTCTTATCACATCAGGTCCAAGCATAAACTTCTCACCAGTTTCTACCCAACATGACGGTGAGTTACACGGCCTTTCGTACAAAGCTTCAAACGGAGCCATACCAATAATGGATTGATAACTATTATTATATGCAAACTCTACTAGATGCAAATGTTCATCCCATGGTCCACCAAAATCCAATACACAGACTCTCAAGAGGTATTCTAATACTCGATTCACCCTCTCTGTCTGTTCGTTAGTTTGAGGAAGATACGCGGTACTGAGATGTAGTTCTGATCCCAACGTCTCTTGTAAGCTTTTCCAAAATCCACTAGTGAACAACGGATCTCGGTCACTCACAATGCCTTTGGGTATTCCATGAAATCTCACTACCCACTTTACATATAGTTCAGCTAACTTAGCTGTCGTTCTATTCGACTTGACGGGTATAAACCTTGCACTCTTGGTCAATTGGTCCACAATCACCCAAATGCTATCATGGCCCGATCTAGTCCTTGATAACCCATCAATGAAATCCATTGACACTTGTTCCCATTTCCATTCTGGAATTTCTAATGGTTGCAACAAACCACTAGGCTTCTTTTGCTCAGTTTTAACTAGCTGGCAATTCATGCATTTGGATATAAATTTTCCAACGTCTCTTTTCATCCCTTCCCAGTAGTATGTCTGCTTCATGTCTCGATACATCTTGTTACCGCCGGGGTGTATAGTCAATTTTGAGTGATGACATTCTCTAAGCACTTCATCTCTCAATCTATTGACATTGGGTACAAATAACCTTCCATTCTTTCTAAGCCATCCATCTCGATCAAGCCCATATTTGTTCATCTCCTCATCGATACCCATCTCTAACTTGGAGATGATTTCCAATAGGTTAGGATCGTCTCTCTGATTGGAACCAATCTGCTGGGTCTGATCGTCAAACTTGCTAACATTTCTGGATCCAATTCGCACTTTGGTCTAAAATCGTACCCAGCGATGTACTCCAGTTGCTTCCATTCTAGAAACATGGCCCCTAAACTGGCATGTCTTCTAATCAATGCATCAGCTACTGCATTGCCCTTTCCTGGTGTATATGCAATGTCGAAATCATAGGAAGCCAAGAATTCAAACCATCTTTGCTGTCGGAGATTTAGATCCTTCTTAGAGAAGAGATACTTTAACGATTTATGATCGGTAAACAACTCGAATCTTTCTCCCAAGAGATAATGTCTCCACATCTTCAATGCGAACATGATCGCTGCTAATTCCAAATCATGGGTAGGGTATCTTTTCTCATGCGGTTTCAGTTGCCGACTTGCATAAGCTACAACCCTACCTCCCTGCATCAATACAACACCTAGTCCGGTACCACATGCATCCGTATATACCGTCATCTCTTCAATCCCCTTAGGAATGACTAATACTGGTGCACATGTCAACTTTTCCTTTAGACTCTTAAATGCATTCTCGTACTTTTCGTCCCAGAAGAAAGCTTGATTCTTCTTGGTCAACTGAGTCAACGGTGCTGCTATCTTGGAGAAGTCTTGGATAAACTTATGATAATATCTAGATAATCCCAAGAAACTTCTTATGTCCGTTGCATTTTTGGGCGTAGACCAATCTTGTACCGTAGCCACCTTCGCAGGGTCCACGACAATACCATTTTCTGAAACAACATGGCCCAAGAATCTCACTTCCCTCCTCCAGAAGTGACACTTAGAAAACTTTGCTTTCAATTGGTGTTTTCTCAACACCTCCATCACTATCCTCAAATGTTCCTTGTGTTCTTCCTCTGTCCTCGAGTAAACCAAAATATCATCCACGAATACAAGAACAAACTAATTCAACTGATCTCTGAGTACCCTATTCATAAGATCCACAAAATATGCTGGGGCATTGGTCAGCCCGAATGGCATGACCAACCACTCATAAAATCCAGACGGCGTCCGAAACGCCGTTTTAGCTATACTCTCGGCTTCCACTCTAAGCTGATGAAAAACTATCACGAGATCCAACTGAGAAAGTACCCTCGCGCCATTCAACTGATCAAACAAATCATCTATCCGCGGTAGAGGATACTTGTTCTTCCTCGTCACCTTATTCAACTCGCGGTAGTCTACACACAAGCGAAGGGAACCATCCGCCTTGGTAGCAAACACAATTGGTGCCCCCCATTCAGAAACACTCCTTCTGATAAACTCGTTCTTCAAAAGATCGCTGACTTGCACCCCGAGCTCTCGCTGCTCCCTTGGTGCCATACGACGAAGTGGCATCACTATAGGTCTGGCGTCTTTCACCAAATCAATATGGAACTCAATCTCTCGGTGTGGTGGAAGCCCGGTCACTTCCTCGAAGACGTCCCGGTACTGGCCAACCATGGGCAAACCTGACAACTCACTATGCGGGATGTCGAGGGAATTTAGAAAACTAGCCATTACCCCATCACTAGGTAGACCACCAAACACTACCCTCTGCCCATCATCCGCTCTAGCTGTCACCAACAAGCCCTCACAGTCTACCACCACCCCGTATCTTTGGAGCCAATCGACTCCCAAAATAATGCCAAACCCAGTAAAGCCCAAAACAAAGCAATCACAAACAAACATGCATACATGACTCGATAAGACCACATTACGACAAATCATGCTAAGGCTAGTCGAACCACCAATCGGGTTCGTCACTATTAAAGGTATGTCGACAATCTCGGGCTCCAATCCTAACCTATCTACTAGGTCACTAGATATGAAGGAACTGGAAGCTCCGGTATCAAACAAAACTCTAACAGGAACATCATAAACAGAAAACATACCTTGAATAATGACATTCTTTCCCTTCTCCGCCGCGGTTGGGGCATTCGACGAAGAAGGAATAGCATTAAGGGCATATGCTTTCACCATTTGCTTTTCTTTAGGGGGTTGCGGACACCTGTCCTTGTGATGTCCCATTTGGCCACGTTGAAGCACTTCTTATCCGCTGGCTTGGCCCGAGAATTACTAGCATAATGGCCCTTCTTACCACAGCTGAAGCACTCAACATCTTTCTTAATCTTTTTCTGGCCATCCCTATTCTTGTTCTGCTTCCTCTTATTCTGAGAACCACTCTTGCCTCCAACGCTTGCTTGCAGTTTCGGTTCTTCTGCAGATGCAGCCTCAATCTTCGGCTTAAGGTAAAGACTCTCTAATCTCAATGCTTTCCCCACAATTGATTCAAACGTCTCATCGATGTGGTTAATAAGCTTTTCCCCCAAGTACTGATCCAAACCTGTTATAAACTTCTCGTTCTTCTTCTCGGCAGTATCTATTAGGGATAACCCATATTTCGACAAAGTGTCGAATTCGGCAATATACTCCGAGACATCTCTGCCATTCTGCTTGAGTTCCAAGAATTTCTTAAACAACAATGACTTCTAAGCAGCTGGAATGAACTTGTCGCTAAAGCGATCCTTAAACTGATCCCAAGTAATCTGATCCTCGGGAATAGCTGCCTTTATAGCATTCCACCAATTCATTGCCCGTCCTTGCAGCTGACGGGATGCTAGTCTTCTCTTCATCGCATCCTCGATACCCAAGTCTTCGAAGATACGCTCGCAGCTATCCAACCAATCCTGAACATCCGTAGCCGACTCCGTTCCGTGGAACGGCTTCCCACCAAGACTAGTATAATCCTTATTCAGCTTGGCGAAATCGGCCCTAGGGACCTACACTATTGGACCACCATTATTGGGAGTTTCCCTCTGCACATCCTTAAGCATCTCTCTCATGAGGTCAGTAAACATCGTCCTCATGTCAGCAACATTCCCATTATTGGCTCCCTTACCGGCACCTCTTGCGTATCGGCTTATCGTTCAATCTGTAAAGAGAAACGATTAATCATCTCCAAGGTGGTGCTAGTGCAGTGCGACTTCATCCTTAGCTATACTAATAATATATATAGCTTTTAAAAATCAAAATAATCACAAATACGCGCTCTCATATACGTATGCTATCTCTCCCTGATAACTTCCCTAGGTTAACTACGCAACCTAGAGCTCTAATACCAAGTGTGACGGCCCGCCCCGCACCAGCCGGCATTTCCTCCGAAAGTGCGCTGTACACATGCCCAACTAGCACGGAATGGTTACCAAGGAAAGGAAAGAAGAGAATGAGCTAATCGAAAACCTGTAGAATGTCTCACAGCGGATGGAACAAAATATAATAATATATTTGACATAAAACAGGCGAGACAGTGCATAAGCTAAAAACTAAACCAACAAAGCAGCGGAAATCCAAGTACAGCTTATGATCCAACATCATTGTTACAACTTTAAAACTATCTCTAAAGCAAAGGAAAGCTAAAGTAGAAGATGCACTACTAATGCCCAAGCAGTGATCTTCAACAACACAGGGAGAATATCTATATGTATCATACGTGGAAGCCTCCTGCTCGTCTCCGGATCAGCTACTCGTGCATACCCAGCTAACATGTCTCTAGTCTGCTCGTGAGAGCACCCAGAGTAATAAGAAGAGACATAAAAATCTAGGTCAGACAATAAGTATGGTAGGAGCGATAAGCAGCAAACAGAATAATAACAGGTATACTAAACCATACCTGAACCTGCAACCAAAGAGTTAGCACTACATACCGTATAATACTCTAAGGTGCCACTAACATATGGTGTAAAGAATACGGGGTGGGGGTGTGCATGTCATAATGATGGCAAACAAATCAAACATAGCAACCATCCTTACATCTCTCACTCAGTGTGTAAAGCATACAATGTCCACCACTGTCAATCACTAGACCCATTGAAGTAGTGACGGAGTTCGACTTGTACAACTACTGCTACTACCAAGCTTACCCCATGGAGTCATGACCAAACCTTTACAAATGACCCCACTTCATTGGTCTATAGCTCTTTAGTCATACCTAGGCCACTGTGGCCCTGAATCCGTTCACGTACCCCTACACATAGTGATCCAAAGTTACAGACATCGACAACCCCTTTGCACACGTCCCGCAGCAAAGCCCAACTCATGAAGTCAACTCATTGGTTCCCATCTGGATCCTGAGTTCTACTTCCTATTTGGACTTCCTTTGCATCTCGGGTTTTGATCGAATTGGAGTTGGTCTTCAAAAGAGTCGTCATAATGAGGTAAAAGTCTACGTCTGGTTCGGTTCGGTAGTCCCGACCCAGTTCAGTTCGGTGGTTCTGGCCCATGCCTTGATCAGTGTTCCATTCCTCCTCGATTCGGTCCTCCAGCTTTGGTTCGGTTCAGATGCCCTATGCATGGGTTCGATGGTTACTTCCTGGTTCGGTTCGGTGGTTGCTCCCTCCTAGATGTCCCGATCCGATTCGGTGCTTCGCTCCAACTCCAGCTCCAAGCTTAGTCCTCCGATCCGATCCCACTCCCTGGTTCTAGTCCAGTCTGATCTCCACGCCCCTGCTTCCGATCTGATCCCCTGTTGGTTTCTCCGATCCGATCCCCAGCCCAACTCCAACTCTAAGAAAATGGCCTTCCTTCTCGCCAAGCCCCTTATGCTAAGTTCCAATCCGAATCGAGTCCACTTGTTCGGTTCTCTTATCCGATCTGAGCCCAATAGTCCGATCCGATCCGGTTTGAAACCCTGCACATTTCATGCGGCTTTCCAACGACTGTTTTACGCCACACGACGGCGTTTTCGACTAATCTAACAGTTCTAATCAATCACAAAGCATAAAATACAATCATAGCAACGTAGAGAATCAACTATAAACACCAAAACAACAACGATATCATGTAAATTGGATCAAACATAGCCAAAATCCCATATTTTGCCTTAAGCACGTTTAAGCAAAACTAATGATATGATTAGCAAAACTTAACCAAATCAAACCAAATTTCTAACAGAGGTCTAAAACATTATTTTCAAATTTATAAATATTTTTTCAAAATTTTATCATGTCTAATTTTGTTAATCTTCACTAATTACCCTTAATTAGCCGTAATTAGTGCAAAACTATGCAAATCACTCACCTTGGCCACAAATAAAATACCAAATCTGAAATGAATCTCTGTTTGGCGTTGTTCCCAATGCAACTCAGCAGCTCTAACCTTGCTTTGGTGCTATTCCTCTTTAATTTGATGTAGTTTAAGCCAAAACTTGATTAAGAGGTGATTAGAGGTGTATTTAGATATTGGGGGCCATTGTTAGGTTGAAGAAAGGGTTTGTGGCGGGCGGTTGGAAAATGAGTGAAAAACCGAAATCCTTATCCTAGCAGCCCTTAAATACCTCTAATCCTGAAATCCCCCTTTGGGCCTAGCTGTTAATCACCCGGTTAAGCCCAATTAAGCTGTTTTTCACTATCTGAAACTTGTTTCAGTCATATCTCCCAAACGGTGAGTCAGTTTGGCTAATGTGACCACTCTACGGAATTGTAAACCATCAAACGAATCTAATAGAAGTGGTCTCAGGTCAAAACTCCTTTACAATCAAAAGTTATGGCCAAAACAAGATCAGCTAGGGGCAAAATGGTCATTTAAAAATTGGGAAAAATCATAAACTTGGGAAATGACCCCAATAGTCGTCTCCCAAAGTTACATGACCATACGACTTCGTATGTGAAAGAAATAAATATTCTACGATCCTGCGATGCGTAGAATGCGGGTCGTTACAGTATGTTAATTTAAAACGTTGAAATTTCCAAGTCGTTACCAATGTGGATTATCAACATGTAACACTATTACAAGTAAGCAAATGTGACCTAATGTATTTGATGAAAAGATGTTTCTTTAAAATATTTTGATTAAGAATTACAAAAAACTATAAAAGCTATTTTTTGGAAACTTAAAATAAAGACATCAATATTTATAGAAGATATTTTAAAAACATATCTTGGTAAAAATAAAAAAGAAAGAATATACTGAAAAAATGTTAATGGACTTAAAATTATATTTAGACTAAAAATAAAAGACTCAACATATATTTGGTGAAGGTATATAAACTAAGAAATATATTTGATTGGAAGTATTGAATATATCTGATTGGAAGTATAAAAACTTAAAATATATTTGGCTAAAAATAAAAGGAGTTTAAGATATATTTGGTTTAATAATATAAAAGACTTCTAGAAATATATATAGTTAACGTATTTTAAAATTTATTTTTGAATTTAGATAATAAAAATCAAGGAGTGTTACCATGGACTTTAATAAAGTATGATATAACTATATATATAAAACTTCAGTCTTTATATCTTCATATCTTGATCTTCGAACTCACGAATCTTTAATTCATCTCTTAAATCTTCATACTTGTCCTTTGAATCTTTATATTCTCGAGGTTTCACTATGTACGGTCTTTAATTCAACCAATGGTATTAATTTTGTATGAATATCTATAGTTCGACCCGATTAGAAGTCAAATTGTTTTCATTCATTTCTGTCCTTTTTTCATTTAGTACACGAATCAAAACAAAAAAAAAATTATATGATATTCTGTCTGCACTAATTGTTCGATTGATTTCCTATTGTCCAAACATCATCCATTTGATGTTCGGCTCGTACGAAGAGTATCCGAGCCAGCACCTTATTCGATCCATGTTATGTCTGAAACTCAAATAAGATAGAACATTAATACCCCTCTGTATGGTCTGGTCAACCTGATTAACACCCTTGAATTCAACACCTTTTTAATATCCAACTAGGGGTGAGCAATATTCGGTTCAAACCGAATTAACCAACCAAACCGGCTCATTTCGGTTTTAAAACTAAATAGGTTTGAATTCGGTTTGTAAAATAAAAAAATTTGGCTATCGGTTTAACCGAACTTTTAATTTATTATTTAATTATACAGTATATAGTACTTTAAATAATTAGTTTAGTTATATAATACAAAGGTGTTTGTTGCAAATAGATCAAATCTTATCATAAACATAAAATTTACTATATAAAATTTCTCCAAGCATGAATTCATATTTTACTTTGAGTAAATCCATCATTCGAATAATAATACATCCTTCAAGTTCGGTTAAATTGGTTACTGTCTAAATTAACCGAAGTTAATTTGGTTCGGTTCGGTTTGGAAAAAATTTGGTTCTAATCGGTTCGATTTATTTTTCCCTCTAAACCAACTGAACGCTCACCCCTATATTCTGCACTATGATATATACCATATGATAAACATTAGTATCTATATTTTATACGATCATATATATTTGTTGTCATCAAAATCAATAATTGAGATACTAACAACAATGTATGATAAAGAAGCGTACAAGATTATTATTTAAAAAACACCACATTTTATCAGATTTGTCTTAACTTTACACACTACTACAAAAGTGGGCATATTCGACACTAATTTGTGTGTGTTGCAAGCAAAGCATTGCATAAGCTATGTTTTTCTTTTGACCTTCTACAACAATACTCAAATGTTGTTACATTAGATGTGAATGCACTGTTGCAGTGGGAATTCTAGTGTTATTACGTGCAGCACTAGTTAAAAGTGTTGCGTTACATTAGTCTAAAATACACCTCATCAATCTGCGCCCTCATAAACGAAAAAACACAAACGTCAATCTACGCTGATCAATCCACATTACCCTTCCTCTATTTCCCGCTAAGATTTTCATTTTCACGATACTTCTTTTCATTTCTCCACCATCCAGATCCATTGCACGCTTCTTCATTTTGCAACAAATCAACCTTTACTCCACTAAAATCAAATTCTAATTTCCCTAATTAAGGTTGTTTTCTTTTTCGTTTTCTAAATTTCCACTTGGATCGATTTCTTTGTTGTGTCGATACTGATCCTTTTTTGGAGTTTTGATCTTGCCACAAACTAGGGTTACAGGCATGTAGAACCACAACCCTAATCATTCTCCATTACATGGGCCAATCATTTTCCTCCACCTCGTCGTCCTCTCCCTCTTGCCGCTTCAAAAATCTAGATCTACCTTTGTCATGCTCCCGTTTGCTGCCTCCGATTCGTACTACATGGATGGAGACCCGAATAGTGGGTTGATTTCTTTATCGAGTTGCTCAAAACATGAAGTTCTACATCTTGTTAAGACACCCGAATGCACCGATACAGGATTGAGTTCATTTGCAGAAAGATGCAAGATTTTGAGGAAGTTGGGATGGAACGGTTTGACTCTGGTTCCTCACTAATCACAGTATTCTATCAGTGTTAGCAGATGATGCAACAAGAAGGTAAATTTTTGATAAAAGACTGAAGTGATGATTGAAACAAGAAGGTAAATTTTTGGTTCAAGAATTTAATGGTTTACTGATTTAATGTAGAATAAAAATGTTCTTATTTAAATCCCCCTCTTTAAGCAAGATTCAAACAATTGTATGAAAAAACCAAATAGATTTTAATCGTTGTTTTAATCCATTCATGTTTGTTGATTAATAATTTAGTTTCAATTTAAAATAGTTTATCTTTGTATTTGGCTGTAAATGATTTAATTCGTGGCAGCAAATAATTTAAACAAATACTAGAATAGCAAGTCAAAACGTTTATGAATGCTTAACACTATTTTCACAGATTTTATGAGTGATTTAACTGTTGTCATATATTCTGGAAATGATATCGGTTGCAAAAGAAAAAAAAAACTTATTTTGGAGATATGCATTTATTATTTGCTCCTTTTGCTTTTCTCCTCTTTTGCCAATATAACAATCAAAGTCATAAATTATTTATAAACACATGTGCAACAATAGAAAAAAAACATCTGTATAATTTGAGAACTTGTTCCATATAAGTATAAATTATAGAGTAAGTTAAATGTATTGTATTATTTAAAAGAAAATGAAAGATGGGGTTATTTAGTATATTTGGTTCTTTCTTCTTTCATAAATTTATGTTGTGATGGAATTTTATATTGCATAACTAAATTTTAGTAAGTTAAGAAATCCTGAGTGTTTCGTTGCTTGTGTTGGCAAGCCTTTTCTTTAATACTAAATAATAGATGTTTAAACCTTTGCTTTAATAGTAAATAATACTGATCAAAGTTGACCCTCAATCTGTTGCTTTAGTGGTATATAATAATAATACTGATCAATGTTGAACCTCAATGCTCACTTTGTAATGAAAGAGAGCCTCCCAAGCTTATAAATTACCATCAACAGCATAAGTTGTTGAGATCACTTTTTGTTTTAACAAAAGCACATAGTTTAAGATCTCAAATTAACTTAGTAATATAACATAGTATAATGTCAGTTTCAGTCTATGTGTCAGGGTTCAAAATTATGGATTCATAATGTGTGAAGCTTGTGCTGCCATAGGTACAAAGCCGGATACATCAAGTTGGGTATTTTGTGGATATTGATACATCAGACAGAACAAGTACACGTTAGCTTGGATTATACATCAGACAGAATAATTTTGTATTTAATAACACACTATTCAGTTTATATAGCTTTGATTTATTAAGGTTAGCTTGGATTATACATAATACAAACCAATATATATAGTTAATAAGACTTGCATTATACGCATATTGTGATCTATTTCTGATTCTTTATCTGTACCGTCATGCATTATGCATAATGAAATTAACTTCATGGTGATTTAACAAGATTGACTTGCGTAGGAATGTTTAGGACAAAACAAATTATAAACTTTTTGCAGGTTTCCACCTATATATACTTTCCCATTGTTATTTGCTTTGGATCATCTCCATGAACAAATTATAAACATTTTGTCATCTAAACATATGCATTGCTGTTTAAGACAAGAGCTTTACTGTGACGGCAAGGGATTTTCGCTCGGTCCGAACCAGTCGCTAAACCGATCCAGACCGTTCGAAACGCCCTATCGTTTGAGAACACGACAAATCAGAACGCATACAGAAGAACATTTCACTATATATTACAACAGTGCACCAGATTACAAGAATATACAGAGTATAAAAATGAATATTACACAGAAATACCAGAGATTCAAATTACATTTAAATACATCACAGCGGAAAATAATAAGATACACAACTAGAAGTGATATACGGATACAAAGCTTTCCGGATATCGTTCCAGCTGTAAACCAGGATCCTATGAATATAAATCTGCAAAAACCAAAACTACTAGCTGCCCGTGTCAAAATAAGGGCACCCAGAGTTTAGGTTAAAACAATAAACTCCAGGTCAGTCATGTGACTGGTGTGAGAACTAAAACAGTTATTAATCTTTATTTTAAATCATTAGGTAAATCAAGGGACCACGCCGTATAACACGGAACGGGTTTCCTCCCAGGAATACCAGTGCATAAAACAAACAGCGCAATGCTAAATAAAGAAAAATGAAGCTGTTATAAGACCCAGGTCCCATCACACAATGCAACGCAGCCGAGGATAGGGTTTTCCCTTATAACAGCCAAAGAATGCTTGATACGGTTAAAACAAATCGTTTGATACTATTATAAGTGCATAGTGCATAAAACAACTTCAAATCATAAGTATCAATCATAGGCGACATGAGCGTCCCATGCCACTATGTCGCCATATATAGGTTTACAAATAAAACCGCAAAGTCACGTATTTGGAAATTGGATTTCCGTCTATGAACCGAGGCAAAAGATAGTCCTCAACCGATTCGAGACAATCTAGCCCATGTCTCCGGAGCAGCCGCAACTGCCCCTTGGATCGTCAGGGCCGGTCCACCGATGTGGATTATAGTGCCTGAACAATACGTCTCTCCGCCCTATGGGGCGTAAACGAGCCAACTAAATGACTCCATCGGTTCGAGAACGACCGATCAATCCGAGGCGCCTCGCAACAGCAACAACCACATAAGTCAAACTCGTCAGGGCGTGTAAAACCACTGACGCCACTTCTAGCTAGAAAGAAACGCAAGTCCTCCCTGATGTCCCCTCCCGTTTTTGGTTCATACCGGGTGTGAAACTCGCGAAACAAACGTTACACAAAGCTACGCCACAAAGGCCGTGCTTTGATCATCACCACAAGACTTTGCTTTTCAACAGAAGCCTCGATCAATTGCCACTTAGGCATGCCACACAGGCAATTCACTCCATGCGTTTGATATCCATCAATATATAACCCCTGAGCTCGTACGTCTCAGAGAAGGGCGTTAAGCAAGAGAATAAATTCTCCGCCGCCAAACAGATATATATTTAATAGAGATCAATCACACAGACTAAAATCCAATGTCAGACACACAGTCCATTTACAAGTCCGTTCTGGGTCTGAACGAAACCGGAGGCACCTAGTACCCCGCATATCCATCGATCTCCAAGTACGTCTGGACGATCACCAACTGTTTCCATCTTCTTGGGTGTACAGCCCAATCAAGATCATCAGTTATCACCCAAACGACGTGAAGACCTCCGGTCTTCGACCATCGTCTTCATCTTCGACTTATCGTCGTATCAGTTATTCAGAATGGGATAAACCCGGTCTTTCCGAATAACTCGCGTATATTTTAAATAAGTGTTACACAAACACAACATACGCCTCATTCCAATTCATTAGTCACTAACCGTAAATTAATCAAGAGAATAATTCCCCAAATATTAACCCCGAAGGCCGAAACCAACATCAGATCAATATCCAGAAAACCATTCTGTTTGGCTAACCGACAGTCAATTTCTAAATTTCACATTCATAGGGAAAGGTTCCCATTAATTTTATCCAAGATAAATTCTTTAAATTTATTCTTTAATCTCCTTTGAATATCAATTCAAACTAGTCGGGATTAGCGAACCACACCGAAGTAATCATTTATTTTATTTCCCAATCCCAACCTATTCATCCCATGAAGTAAAACTGGTTATACTTCATATCTAACACCACGGTGTTATCGGTAAATTCAATTACCATTTCACGTTCAAATCTAATTAAAGATTTAACTATTGCCTGGAGTAAAACTGGTGATACTCCATTCTCGATCTTTTCAATCTAATTAAAGATTCATTAAAACTCCACTTAGTTTTAATCTTTGACTGGGTTAAAGAATCAGTGTCATTTAAAACACAGTTCACGATAAACCCAAAGTCACATTCATTAATCATCGGGTTAAAGAACGAGTGTTATTTAAAACACTGTCCACGATAAACCCAAAAATCAATATCAATTCAATTCCAATTAAACATTATTTAATTGGTACTCTTCATTAAATCTATAATAAAAAGATTTAATCTTTTCTCAACTGGGTTCAAGAACAGTGTTAATGAAGACACCATTCACGACAAACCCAAATCACTTTGATATTAAACACAAGGCTCTGAATAGAAAATATCCCGGCTTATATTCAATATCAAATTCTACGATTAACAAATGTCGTGCTGGAAATAACGATATGGATATATATATCTTTCAAATTTCCATAACCACATCTGCATAATCACGAATTCCAACATCGAAATATCCCGAAGACAATTTCGATTCAAATCCACTCCAATGCAATCATTGGAAATTATGGTTATTTTTAAAACCCTTTTCTAATTCAATTTATTTATTTAAAAATAAATAGTATTATATTTCTAGTTCAAAACTAGTTCATTTCGATAAAAATCTATTTTTATCTTTTCAAATATGGAGTTTTTCATCCCAATTCTTTCTAAATCATTTCTTATGATTTTACATAAATTATTTCTATTTTTAATAATTTTATTAAGGCCCGTACAGTCGATTTCCATCAATGGCCATCGAACTGCACTTACAGTGACCTTTTTCGAATTTGATCTGGACATAATTCCAAATCCAACCGTTAGATTTCAAATTTCTAATATTCATTAGAAAGCTCTTTTCGATACGAACCCAACGGTTCCGGTTTTAGGAGAATCCGACGGTCGGATCTCCCGTAATGTCCGTTTGAAATAAATGGTCGAAATTCGCGAACTGCCGCGGCGCGGCGCGTTCTATTCAGGCCATTATATTATATATATAATATATATATAATATATATTTCGTCGATTTCTATTCAAAACGAATTATATAAATAGTTTTAAAATTCGTTTCAAATTCTATTTCAACTTCTATTTCAATTTAAAGCAAAATTGAATTCTTCTTTATAAATTCGTTTTAAAATTCATTTCTATTCAATTCGAATTTCAATTCAATTTGAATTCATTTCAATTCGCTTTCAATTCCATTTGAATCCGTTTTCAATTCAATTCATTTCGAAATCGTTTTCAATTCAATTCATTTCGAAATCGTTTTCAATTCAATTCATTTCGAAATCGTTTTCAATTCAATTCATTTCGAAATCGTTTTCAATTCCATTCATTTCGAAATCGTTTTCAATTCAATTCATTTCGAAATCGTTTTCAATTCAATTCATTTCGAAATCGTTTTCAATTCATTTCGAAATATTCGATTTCGAAATCACTTTTCAATATTCATTTTAAAATGAATAAAATCGATATAAATATCGTTCACGTCAAAATGGCGTCAATCTAATCAACACGGCTTCATAAATTTCTATTTTCAAATATTTTATTTCAAATATTTCTTTTTCAAAATAGTTGTCAATACTAAAATATTTCGTTCAACACATGACCAATCTCAACGGATGAGTACTGTCAACACATGAACTTTTATTTTATATTGATAAAGATGTAAATTTTATTACTAAAATATTTCGTTCAACACATGACCAATCTCAATGGATGAGTACTGTCAACACATGAAGTTTTATTTTATAATATTCTTTATTTTCTAAATTGGAATGAGGCCCAATCAATTACCATATAAAGTTAATTATATGGATTTTCACACAACACATGTATATCATAGCATTGAAAAATAATCAGTCATCAACCAAAGTGCACTACACTGTATAAGCATCAAATATAGATATCTAACGCTTAAAACAGCCTGTCAATCAACCGATCGACATATTTAATCAATCAGGATGAGTAAACTTCAAATTTCATCCTAACACCCGTGTGGGGTTTCAAACAATCAAACACATATTTTATTTGTGCAGTTGGGCGATGTGTAAAATTTATCGAACCAATCAACGTCATTCAAATAGGTGTACATAAACAAACCGTCTGGTTTGTAAATGAATATTTATTTTATTCACTTTCACTATATTCATATTCACGTTAAAAATTATATTTTTAACGATAAAACATTTTATTCCAACATATGAATTTCTATTATTCATTTACACAAATAAAATGATATTTTTATTTTCTAACATATTTTAGAAAATTTCGGCGGCATAACGGCACGATACTAGAAACGGGACAAGGCCTAGCCTTATCCCCGGTCTAGTGAAGGCCCACGCCATTCACACATCAATCTTATCAATTCGTTATGCAAACCACAAAATTTGGAGTAAGAGTCTAACCTAGCCTTACTCCTTCGCCTTATAACGGCGCACGTCTAATCCTAACCAATTTATCGATTCGATTTTTCACACCACAAACCACATTCAAACCAAATCATATAACTTAGCTATGAAACCAAGCAAACAAGTCCATGGTCTGTGGACGATTGTGTCGGGTGCTACTAAGCACCGTCTGCATCCTAGTATATATATAACTAGAAAAAGAAATTGAAAGGTGAGAAGTTCTCACTTATAGCTATCCTAGCTCCACGGCACTTCTAATGCAGGAAATCTTCGCCAACTCGCCTTTTGTCGCTTTCGTTGTCCGCTTTCACTACATATATAAAAATCCCATTTTTACTTCGCTATTCAATATATAAAAATCGAATTTTTATTTCAAAGTTCAATATATAAAAATCGAATTTTTATTTCAAAGTTCAATATATAAAAATCGAATTTTTATTTCAAAGTTCAATATATAAAAATCGAATTTTTATTTCAAAGTTCAATATATAAAAATCGAATTTTTATTTTTAAGTTCAAATCTTAAAAATCGAATTTTTATTTTTAAGTTCAAATCTTTTTCGAAAAATCAGTTTTAAACTTTCTTTAAAAACAGTTTTAATTCTTTAAACAAATCAGTTTTAATTATTTTTGCAAATAAGTTTTTATTCTTTATAAAATTTCAGTTTTTATATCTAAAATAAAAATCAGTTTTTACATCTAAAATAAAAATCAGAAAAAAAACAGTAAAATAAAAATCAGAAGAAAAAGAAAAAAAGTAAACTTACAGGGGGGGCTGTAGCGAGGTCGGCGCCGGGGGGGGGGGGGGGGCTCTAAGGGGTCGGGGTTGGGCTGTGGTGGTCAGGCGGAGGTCGTGGGGGCCACAGGGGGTGCGGCAGGCGGAGCGGTGGGCGATGGTGGGGGGGGGGGGGTTGGATGCTTCCGTCGATTCTGTGATTGGGGGAGGGTTTCGAAGGGAGAACAGAACGCGAGGGAGAGGGAGAAGGAAGACGTCGGAGAAGAGGGGGGGTTGGGCCAGCGTTCGCCGGAGGTGGGGAAGAGAGGGCGGGTCTCCGTCTGTTCTCTCTCTCTCTCTTTTTTTTTTTTTTTTTTTTGATTTTGTGATTTCAGTTTTTAACGGGGGGGGGGGGGGCCTGATATAAGGGAAGAGAAAAGGTTTTTTTTTTATTTAATTATTTAAATTACATACAGTTGACTTTTACATACGACCTCTAAACGAGGCCCACCGCCTGTCATCCCTAGCGTTTTACCCCCATTCCGAACACAATGGGATATGTATCGTAAGCCAGTTCGGCCGTTTCGACCAGTTTCCGTCAAATTTACATTTAAATCACTATATTGAATTTTAAACGTACATTTCAAATTACCGGGGTCACATACGAACTTTAAAAATACCAGAAAAATATTTTCTAGCTTCGTATTGACGATACGGTCCTAACAAAACTAGTTTCTTCGAATTCTGAGACCGTTAGAAAAATGGCCAATTTCCAGTCGATTAAAATCAACTGAAACTGGTCAAACGCGTTTTCCTTTGCCACGCTCACATATTGATTCGAAAAATTATGAAATTTGGAATCTAGCAATAACTTGACACTGCGGATCCAACAAAACTGGTTTCGTCGAAATCCGAGGTCGTTTGCAAAATGTCCATTTTTAAGGGCCTGAATTTCATAGCGACTATTCAGAATTTTCAACTGGACATATCTTTTGATTCCTGATATGAAATCTTGATTTTTCGGATTCGTTAGAAAGATATTCACTATTAGATTCCATTATTTTTGGTTTCACTAAAATCCGGATTGTTTTGCACCCGGTACATTCAATTGAAGTTTGAAATCGAATTATCGAACTACCGCGCCATTTTCAATTCTATTTATAATTATATATAATTATTTATATTCTAACGACGACGTATATAATATATGCGATCGATTTATATTCAAAATAAATTTTCTCGTCGATATTATTTAAAATAATTCATTTTAAATATTCAAAATTCGCTAAAATTGCCAAAATAAAAATTTTAAACTGTCCCAGATTTTACGGGTTGTTACAATCTCCCCCACTTAAAACTTTTCGTCCCCGAAAAGGAACAAAGTCGAAAGTGGTTTGATTAATTAACTCTACGTTCGATCTGGCTTCCATTCTCCAACTTTTCAGTTTCTGAGAATTTTCAAAATTTCAAAAATTTGGCTAACACCCTAAATTTTCGAAAAATTTCGCCATAACCTCCCCTGCACCGGGAGCATCGGGGAATTTCAAATAGCTTCCCCGGTCCTTCAGATCTCAAAAAGAAAAAGAAAAAGCCAAGCGGCTAGCCAATAGGCTCATAAAATCATCATCACCCAAACAAAACAGTAAATTATGTAGTAAACATGTACCTATTTGTCGGGCAAACAAATTTTATTCTCTGGCTCTAGCCTCCTTGCTATGACCTGTTCAATGATATATATGTATATGCAAGCAAACGCAACCAATTTTCAATATAATTCAATATGTGATTCAATTAGGCTAAATGGCTAAAAATTAGCAAACAATTAAACAAGCAACACAATCATCAATCAATTAGTGAATTAGAGTTTCAAATTCATAATTTTGATACATATACAAAAATCACATTTTTGATGCCAAATCACAACAATAGGCCCTATCTAATTTTGGTTCTCACACCAGTCAATAGGAAATATATAAATATCACACCTTCGACGCACGAACTCTAATTCTGATGATGTAGCTACAATCATCAGAATCACCTTCGGGCGACTAGAGTGTGAATCCATATCTATCCAGTATATTAAAACTTTGAATACACGCGGATCAGACGTATACGCAAAATCTATATATCCTGGATTGTCCACATCAATATAAATAAATAATCAAATACGAATAATTGATTTAAATTTTCAAAACAAAATTTGTTTTCATTTGAAAAATATACTCTTCACACTCGTTCTAGGATACTACTGATCCCATCTCTAACGAGTCATTGTAATTGGATATTACTAATCCAATATCTGATGAATTCTTTCGTATAGTTTTAATGTGCCTTGTTCTCTGAGCTTTGTAAACCAAAGCTCTGATACCAAATGTGACGGCAAGGGATTTTCGCTCGGTCCGAACCAGTCGCTAAACCGATCCAGACCGTTCGAAACGCCCTATCGTTTGAGAACACGACAAATCAGAACGCATACAGAAGAACATTTCACTATATATTAAACAGTGCACCAGATTACAAGAATATACAGAGTATAAAAATGAATATTACACAGAAATACCAGAGATTCAAATTACATTTAAATACATCGCAGCGGAAAATAATAAGATACACAACTAGAAGTGATATACGGATACAAAGCTTTCCGGATATCGTTCCAGCTGTAAACCAGGATCCTGTGAATATAAATCTGCAAAAACCAAAACTACTAGCTGCCCGTGTCAAAATAAGGGCACCCAGAGTTTAGGTTAAAACAATAAACTCCAGGTCAGTCATGTGACTGGTGTGAGAACTAAAACAGTTATTAATCTTTATTTTAAATCATTAGGTAAATCAAGGGACCACGCCGTATAACACGGAACGGGTTTCCTCCCAGGAATACCAGTGCATAAAACAAACAGCGCAATGCTAAATAAAGAAAAATGAAGCTGTTATAAGACCCAGGTCCCATCACACAATGCAACGCAGCCGAGGATAGGGTTTTCCCTTATAACAGCCAAAGAATGCTTGATACGGTTAAAACAAATCGTTTGATACTATTATAAGTGCATAGTGCATAAAACAACTTCAAATCATAAGTATCAATCATAGGCGACATGAGCGTCCCATGCCACTATGTCGCCATATATAGGTTTACAAATAAAACCGCAAAGTCACGTATTTGGAAATTGGATTTCCGTCTATGAACCGAGGCAAAAGATAGTCCTCAACCGATTCGAGACAATCTAGCCCATGTCTCCGGAGCAGCCGCAACTGCCCCTTGGATCGTCAGGGCCGGTCCACCGATGTGGATTATAGTGCCTGAACAATACGTCTCTCCGCCCTATGGGGCGTAAACGAGCCAACTAAATGACTCCATCGGTTCGAGAACGACCGATCAATCCGAGGCGCCTCGCAACAGCAACAACCACATAAGTCAAACTCGTCAGGGCGTGTAAAACCACTGACGCCACTTCTAGCTAGAAAGAAACGCAAGTCCTCCCTGATGTCCCCTCCCGTTTTTGGTTCATACCGGGTGTGAAACTCGCGAAACAAACGTTACACAAAGCTACGCCACAAAGGCCGTGCTTTGATCATCACCACAAGACTTTGCTTTTCAACAGAAGCCTCGATCAATTGCCACTTAGGCATGCCACACAGGCAATTCACTCCATGCGTTTGATATCCATCAATATATAACCCCTGAGCTCGTACGTCTCAGAGAAGGGCGTTAAGCAAGAGAATAAATTCTCCGCCGCCAAACAGATATATATTTAATAGAGATCAATCACACAGACTAAAATCCAATGTCAGACACACAGTCCATTTACAAGTCCGTTCTGGGTCTGAACGAAACCGGAGGCACCTAGTACCCCGCATATCCATCGATCTCCAAGTACGTCTGGACGATCACCAACTGTTTCCATCTTCTTGGGTGTACAGCCCAATCAAGATCATCAGTTATCACCCAAACGACGTGAAGACCTCCGGTCTTCGACCATCGTCTTCATCTTCGACTTATCGTCGTATCAGTTATTCAGAATGGGATAAACCCGGTCTTTCCGAATAACTCGCGTATATTTTAAATAAGTGTTACACAAACACAACATACGCCTCATTCCAATTCATTAGTCACTAACCGTAAATTAATCAAGAGAATAATTCCCCAAATATTAACCCCGAAGGCCGAAACCAACATCAGATCAATATCCAGAAAACCATTCTGTTTGGCTAACCGACAGTCAATTTCTAAATTTCACATTCATAGGGAAAGGTTCCCATTAATTTTATCCAAGATAAATTCTTTAAATTTATTCTTTAATCTCCTTTGAATATCAATTCAAACTAGTCGGGATTAGCGAACCACACCGAAGTAATCATTTATTTTATTTCCCAATCCCAACCTATTCATCCCATGAAGTAAAACTGGTTATACTTCATATCTAACACCACGGTGTTATCGGTAAATTCAATTACCATTTCACGTTCAAATCTAATTAAAGATTTAACTATTGCCTGGAGTAAAACTGGTGATACTCCATTCTCGATCTTTTCAATCTAATTAAAGATTCATTAAAACTCCACTTAGTTTTAATCTTTGACTGGGTTAAAGAATCAGTGTCATTTAAAACACAGTTCACGATAAACCCAAAGTCACATTCATTAATTATCGGGTTAAAGAACGAGTGTTATTTAAAACACTGTCCACGATAAACCCAAAAATCAATATCAATTCAATTCCAATTAAACATTATTTAATTGGTACTCTTCATTAAATCTATAATAAAAAGATTTAATCTTTTCTCAACTGGGTTCAAGAACAGTGTTAATGAAGACACCATTCACGACAAACCCAAATCACATTTGATATTAAACACAAGGCTCTGAATAGAAAATATCCCGGCTTATATTCAATATCAAATTCTACGATTAACAAATGTCGTGCTGGAAATAACGATATGGATATATATATCTTTCAAATTTCCATAACCACATCTGCATAATCACGAATTCCAACATCGAAATATCCCGAAGACAATTTCGATTCAAATCCACTCCAATGCAATCATTGGAAATTATGGTTATTTTTAAAACCCTTTTCTAATTCAATTTATTTATTTAAAAATAAATAGAATTATATTTCTAGTTCAAAACTAGTTCATTTCGATAAAAATCTATTTTTATCTTTTCAAATATGGAGTTTTTCATCCCAATTCTTTCTAAATCATTTCTTATGATTTTACATAAATTATTTCTATTTTTAATAATTTTATTAAGGCTCGTACAGTCGATTTCCATCAATGGCCATCGAACTGCACTTACAGCGACCTTTTTCGAATTTGATCTGGACATAATTCCAAATCCAACCGTTAGATTTCAAATTTCTAATATTCATTAGAAAGCTCTTTTCGATACGAACCCAACGGTTCCGGTTTTAGGAGAATCCGACGGTCGAATCTCCCGTAATGTCCGTTTGAAATAAATGGTCGAAATTCGCGAACTGCCGCGGCGCGGCGCGTTCTATTCAGGCCATTATATTATATATATAATATATATATATAATATATATTTCGTCGATTTCTATTCAAAACGAATTATATAAATAGTTTTAAAATTCGTTTCAAATTCTATTTCAACTTCTATTTCAATTTAAAGCAAAATTGAATTCTTCTTTATAAATTCGTTTTAAAATTCATTTCTATTCAATTCGAATTTCAATTCAATTTGAATTCATTTCAATTCGCTTTCAATTCCATTTGAATCCGTTTTCAATTCAATTCATTTCGAAATCGTTTTCAATTCAATTCATTTCGAAATCGTTTTCAATTCAATTCATTTCGAAATCGTTTTCAATTCAATTCATTTCGAAATCGTTTTCAATTCCATTCATTTCGAAATCGTTTTCAATTCAGTTCATTTCGAAATCGTTTTCAATTCAATTCATTTCGAAATCGTTTTCAATTCAATTCATTTCGAAATCGTTTTCAATTCAATTCATTTCGAAATATTCGATTTCGAAATCACTTTTCAATATTCATTTTAAAATGAATAAAATCGATATAAATATCGTTCACGTCAAAATGGCGTCAATCTAATCAACACGGCTTCATAAATTTCTATTTTCAAATATTTTATTTCAAATATTTCTTTTTCAAAATAGTTGTCAATACTAAAATATTTCGTTCAACACATGACCAATCTCAACGGATGAGTACTGTCAACACATGAACTTTTATTTTATATTGATAAAGATGTAAATTTTATTACTAAAATATTTCGTTCAACACATGACCAATCTCAATGGATGAGTACTGTCAACACATGAACTTTTATTTTATAATATTCTTTATTTGCTAAATTGGAATGAGGCCCAATCAATTACCATATAAAGTTAATTATATGGATTTTCACACAACACATGTATATCATAGCATTGAAAAATAATCAGTCATCAACCAAAGTGCACTACACTGTATAAGCATCAAATATAGATATCTAACGCTTAAAACAGCCTGTCAATCAACCGATCGACATATTTAATCAATCAGGATGAGTAAACTTCAAATTTCATCCTAACACCCGTGTGGGGTTTCAAACAATCAAACACATATTTTATTTGTGTAGTTGGGCGATGTGTAAAATTTATCGAACCAATCAACGTCATTCAAATAGGTGTACATAAACAAACCGTCTGGTTTGTAAATGAATATTTATTTTATTCACTTTCACTATATTCATATTCACGTTAAAAATTATATTTTTAACGATAAAACATTTTATTCCAACATATGAATTTCTATTATTCATTTACACAAATAAAATGATATTTTTATTTTCTAACATATTTTAGAAAATTTCGGCGGCATAACGGCACGATACTAGAAACGGGACAAGGCCTAGCCTTATCCCCGGTCTAGTGAAGGCCCACGCCATTCACACATCAATCTTATCAATTCGTTATGCAAACCACAAAATTTGGAGTAAGAGTCTAACCTAGCCTTACTCCTTCGCCTTATAACGGCGCACGTCTAATCCTAACCAATTTATCGATTCGATTTTTCACACCACAAACCACATTCAAACCAAATCATATAACTTAGCTATGAAACCAAACAAACAAGTCCATGGTCTGTGGACGATTGTGTCGGGTGCTACTAAGCACCGTCTGCATCCTAGTATATATATAACTAGAAAAAGAAATTGAAAGGTGAGAAGTTCTCACTTATAGCTATCCTAGCTCCACGGCACTTCTAATGCAGGAAATCTTCGCCAACTCGCCTTTTGTCGCTTTCGTTGTCCGCTTTCACTACATATATAAAAATCCCATTTTTACTTCGCTATTCAATATATAAAAATCGAATTTTTATTTCAAAGTTCAATATATAAAAATCGAATTTTTATTTCAAAGTTCAATATATAAAAATCGAATTTTTATTTTTAAGTTCAAATCTTAAAAATCGAATTTTTATTTTTAAGTTCAAATCTTTTTCGAAAAATCAGTTTTAAACTTTCTTTAAAAACAGTTTTAATTCTTTAAACAAATCAGTTTTAATTATTTTTGCAAATAAGTTTTTATTCTTTATAAAATTTCAGTTTTTATATCTAAAATAAAAATCAGTTTTTACATCTAAAATAAAAATCAGAAAAAAAACAGTAAAATAAAAATCAGAAGAAAAAGAAAAAAAGTAAACTTACAGGGGGGGCTGTAGCGAGGTCGGCGCCGGGGGGGGGGGGGGGGCTCTAAGGGGTCGGGGTTGGGCTGTGGTGGTCAGGCGGAGGTCGTGGGGGCCACAGGGGGTGCGGCAGGCAGAGCGGTGGGCGATGGTGGTGGGGGGGGGTTGGATGCTTCCGTCGATTCTGTGATTGGGGGAGGGTTTCGAAGGGAGAACAGAACGCGAGGGAGAGGGAGAAGGAAGACGTCGGAGAAGAGGGGGGGTTGGGCCAGCGTTCGCCGGAGGTGGGGAAGAGAGGGCGGGTCTCCGTCTGTTCTCTCTCTCTTTTTTTTTTTTTTTGATTTTGTGATTTCAGTTTTTAACGGGGGGGGGGGGGCCTGATATAAGGGAAGAGAAAAGGTTTTTTTTATTTAATTATTTAAATTACATACAGTTGACTTTTACATACGACCTCTAAACGAGGCCCACCGCCTGTCGTCCCCAGCGTTTTACCCCCATTCCGAACACAATGGGATATGTATCGTAAGCCAGTTCGGCCGTTTCGACCAGTTTCCGTCAAATTTACATTTAAATCACTATATTGAATTTTAAACGTACATTTCAAATTACCGGGGTCACATACGAACTTTAAAAATACCAGAAAAATATTTTCTAGCTTCGTATTGACGATACGGTCCTAACAAAACTAGTTTCTTCGAATTCTGAGACCGTTAGAAAAATGGCCAATTTCCAGTCGATTAAAATCAACTGAAACTGGTCAAACGCGTTTTCCTTTGCCACGCTCACATATTGATTCGAAAAATTATGAAATTTGGAATCTAGCAATAACTTGACACTGCGGATCCAACAAAACTGGTTTCGTCGAAATCCGAGGTCGTTTGCAAAATGTCCATTTTTAAGGGCCTGAATTCCATAGCGACTATTCAGAATTTTCAACTGGACATATCTTTTGATTCCTGATATGAAATCTTGATTTTTCGGATTCGTTAGAAAGATATTCACTATTAGATTCCATTATTTTTGGTTTCACTAAAATCCGGATTGTTTTGCACCCGGTACATTCAATTGAAGTTTGAAATCGAATTATCGAACTACCGCGCCATTTTCAATTCTATTTATAATTATATATAATTATTTATATTCTAACGACGACGTATATAATATATGCGATCGATTTATATTCAAAATAAATTTTCTCGTCGATATTATTTAAAATAATTCATTTTAAATATTCAAAATTCGCTAAAATTGCCAAAATAAAAATTTTAAACTGTCCCAGATTTTACGGGTTGTTACATTTACCTATAAAATATACTTCAACTGTGAAATTTATTCATTTGTTACAATGTGATGTTAATATGTCAGGATTTGTACTTCATAGATTAATCATCTATATTCAGTAGGTCCGGTGTAATTTAAATATTTCAGTAGGTTACCAGTATTGCTTCATCCAGTACTAGGGTCATTAAACGCTTACACTTGTGTATGCTCCCATTAACATATTCATTCAAGTATAATACTTCTTCATTTATTTCATAGTTTTGCTTCAGGGATGCATATGCATTTACCAAAGTTACAACTCAACTCATGCAGAAGTGAAATATATATTCAGGTCGATGTGCCCAGCTAGTAGTCGTTCTATGTTTACATATTCTAGACTCATAGGAATGTTTACATAATGAAATTCATCAGTACTTGTTCAGATTGATGACCCTTTGTTCCTGTTTTTTCCTTTCTGTGCATCATAGATATTACAAAATCAGTGCACTTATTGTACTGTTAGCAATTAAAAGAGAAATGATTAACTATTAAAATACTAGAAGATTATAACAGGTAGATTTCAGTTTTTAATTATTTTTTGGGTCGGACATGGATTTAAATTTTGATTTAAAATAGAACTGAAATCTTGGTCGATATTTTATTATCTCATATCGATGGATATGTCGGTCGATATTGCCATATCTGGGTCGGTATGTGCAAAACAAGATTTACAATGAGACTTGTTGTTTCATTTTGGAGGGAGATCTTCATCGCCACAAAGTTTTGGTTAATATGAATAATCTTGACATAATTCAAAATAAATATTTTGACGGTTGATATTTACTTAACATTTCAAACATATATACATATACTTACAAATGCTAATATGCATGTGTGTATACTTACACATATTTACGTTTGGACTAGTGTTATACTATGTCTTCTGAGTCACTTATAAATTAGTTTTTTTTTCCTTACAGGAATACAGGTTCTAAAGTATATCCTGCAATGTACATCGAAAATGTAATGCAATGTACATCGAAAATGTAACAAATCTTGCATTTGATGGTATAACTCCTGAAGACCCTGACTATGCATGCATTCAAGGTAATTTATGTTATTGTGATTTTTTCTTTATCTCTTTTTATGTCCTTCAAATTTTGTGCAACTGAGATATTAAATTGCACCCTATCTAATTGATTTTCATCAACTATTCCCTCTGTAAAACAAGTAGGCTTAGCTGAAGCTGGAATGATCTCTAGTAAACTCACAAACTCCGATTTAGGCACACCCACTGAGCACCAAGATACATTCTTCTTTTTTCTTGAAAGGTTTTGTTTCATGTAATTTATTAAAAACATCGCTATTTATATGTTTGACTATCGTTCATCGTTGCTCATGGCAGGCCTGTGTCACGTCAAGATCTTGTCAGTTGGAAGATGGCTCTGGAGAAATGTTGGCTTCCAGAAGTTGACAGAAATGTAATCAATAATGCCATTTAACATTTTACTTTTTCTAGTACTTGTTAAACTGAACCAATACATTATGCAGGCTCTATACCAATGCTCTGGTTACATAGACAGTGAGAGGAAGGCATTGTCCATGGCTAGGTAACCTGTCCTTTTTACTAATTCTCAAAGTTGATCATCATTTATGACCTGCCTGCATTTCAACTTAATATCTGAGGCAGTATCTAAAATAGGAAGGTTGCCAACTGACTTCAAATTCCATATCGTATTATTTCCTTAAATATTTCTTCTATGTACAATTTTTTAAAATGGTTTCGTGGGTGTTCAGCTGTAAGTTTCTGTTTATTGTTAAGAAATAACTGAAAAAGATGCAAATTACTGGTATCAGTTGCCACCATTAAAGTTTACTAGCACTTTCGCTCTTTTGGGAATTCAGGGGTCATTTCACCATAGATCTTTTCATCTAACTGATTTTGGACCGAAGAGGAAGCTAAGAAAGCAAGGGAACATGCAAAAGCTATTGAAGTAGCAAGAACTAGGTGGGAGAAGCACAGAACCATTGCTTTTTCTCTTCATATGCTGTGGTGGTTCTTTTTATGTTTACCTAGAACATATGTTTTAGATGTACAAAACTTGTATTGCGATATTTTTTTTATTAAAGCGTTGTATTCGTTTTCTTCTAATGTAGCATTTGTCTTCTTTTACTGTTGCATTTGCTTTTTTTCTGATGTTGCATTTCAAGATAATAGTGTTGCATTACATAATACAGTGGTGTTGCATTAAATAAAATATTATTAATTCCACATGGCAAGTGGGTCCCATAGCTGACATGGCATGTGACACGTGTGCATCTGACGTGGATAGCTGACGTGGCATATGATACATGGGCAGCTGACATGGAGAACTGACGTGACATGTGACACGTTGGCAGCTGGCGTGGAAAGTTCATGTGGGTCTCACTATCGTGACTTGGAAGCCAGGCTCTGACTTCTGCTTAAGACAACGCTGTATATTGTTGCATTACTTGTAAGTATTGTTGCAATAGGGTTATAATACAATACTTTCTTTCCGTGGCAGTAGATCGGCAAAAGCGTTGCCTTAGAGAGCTAAGGCAACGGTCGCAGATGCTATGCCCCTCTGTTGTTTCCTATTTGAAAAAACGGCCTAAGGCAATGCTTTTTCGATCTACGACCACATAAAACTAGTGTTGAATATACTCACTTTTGTAGTAGTGACAATTGGGGCATTAAATAATTAATGTGGATATGAAATCTGTACAAAAGGTGTTCTGCAAATAGTTGGATAGGTCAAGTCCAAATTCAACTACATGTAATTAAAACGTTCACAAAGTGACATCTTACCAATTATTTTAATTATTAATCTTAATTATCAAGATTTATAAGTATAAAATCTAGGATGTGTTACACTTATTATTCTATAATTGTTCTTTTCAAATAATAATGAACTATTTTTTATAGTTTACTTTATCGAATGTGCTTTCTTATAGCATTTAGATTTGTTGTTAGCTTTAACAAATTGTTATCCAAAATATTTTCAAATGTATCCTTATGTACTTTGTGTTATGATGGTATATAAGTTCTCTTTGAACCACGTTGATAGATATATTGTTCATCTATGAAGTCAACATGAATACCTAATGGAGAGATATTATGTTTACTTTTCCCAGTAATTAGAGTACATAATGTTTTTATTATATGTATTTTCCTCATGTCATATTTTGGTGGGGTACTATTGGAATTTGGTGATACAATATTTCCAAATATCAGTTAGATTTTTTGGAGATATTCGTGGTAATTTCGTTACCTGTTTTGTGCAATAAATGAATGGAAAGAAATGGAAGGAATATTAATGAATAGGGGATATTGGAAATATTCATCATTTATTTAGTTGCCATGTTTCATGAAGAAAAGAAATGGAAAGAGATTAAAATTGGAAAAGGGATTGATTGATGGAGAAAATGGAAAATTATCAATCAATCATATGACAATTAATTAATGGGATATTAGATTTTTTCCATAAATTGATTTATTTACATAAATCAATTGTCTCATCCCCAAGTAATCTTTTCTCTATTTAAAGAGAGGCATAGAGAATGTTATTCCTATGATATATGAGAACATTTGTATTCTTCATTTCTTTTGCTCTACTTAAAAAAAAAATTTGTAATCTCTTGAATATTAATAAAATTTCTTCCCCGTTGAAGTGGACGTACACTATCTCGCGATAATGGAAGCACTATAAATTTGTGTGTTCTCTGTTGCCTTTATTTTTCTGTGATCTGAGATTTATATTCATTTTAAGCTATTTGTCCTATCACATCATTGCAAGATCCTATTGAGGTTTTTTCCCTGAAAGGGATTGATCACCCCTTACAACTGGTATCAGAGCTAGATTCGCAAAGAAGGTGTTTGGTAGAATGGCAGGAGGAGATGAAAACAATACAAATAATACGACAATGCCAGTAGTTGCTCCATACGTCAGAGGCTCCTATGTGGCATCAGGATCACAGTTGACGATAGAGAAGTGGAATGGTGAAGGAGATTCTGAAAAGTGACGTGGGTGATGAAAGCAGTTTTGAGAAGAAATCGCGTTCATCGAGTAATATTTGGTACAGAGACATTGCCTGCTGATATTTCATCAGTGGAATTAGAAGAGATGGAAGAATGGGCCTTTACTACTCTTCAACTTGCTATGGGAAAGAATGTAATTTCTGAAATCAGTCAAGAGACAATAGCTAGAGGCATTTGAAAGAAGTTGGAGGACCTCTACATGAAGAAATCCCTAACCAACCGCCTGATCCTATTAAAGACTTTCTTCACTTATAAGATGAAGGAAGGTTCTTCCATTGAGACACACCTAAGTGTGTTTGATGACCTGTTGATGAAGATGAAGTCTGTTGAATTGAAAATTGATGAAGAACAAAAAGCAACGGTTCTGTTGTGTTTGCTTCCAGAGCGATACACTGGTTTCGCTAACAGCCTTATCTATGGTAGAGACACATTGAAATTAGATGATGTGAAGACAGGTTTGCTCAGTGAAGAGTTGAGAGATCAGATGAAAGAGTTTGGTGTTAGTGATAGCAGTGGAGGAAGTAGTAGTTCAGGCTTATTTGTAGAGAGAGGAAGAGCAGAGAAGAAAGTGAAGAATAATAGGGGGAGTTCCAATTCTAGGAAGCCTAATTCACGGAGTAAGTCTAAAGATGGAAAGTGCTATAATTTTAAGAAACCAGGCCATTGGAGAAGTGATTGTCCAGATTTGGAGAAGAAGACTGATGGTTCTTCATCTATTGCGATGGAGAAAGGCGGGTAGCGATTTGTTGACAGCGGTTGTATCAGATATTGCAGACCACTGGATTCTAGATTCTGGAGCATCATTTCACATGACTCCTAATAAGGATTATTTTTCTTCCTTCGATGCCAAAGAAGGAAGTTCTACCCTTATGGGCAACGATGCTACATGTAAGTCTATGGGAGTTAGTTCAGTTCGTATTCGCATGTATGATGGGATTGTTCGCACACTTTCAAATGTTCTTATGTCCCAGGTCTTCGGAAGTCATTGATATCATTAGGCCAATTGACATCATTGGGATGCAAGATAACCATTGTTAAAGATGGTTTGAGAGTTTCTAGAGAGGCACTTGTATTGATGAAGGGTGTTATGTTGCGAAATCTGTATTTGCTAATGTGTACCACTGTCCATGGAGAATTATGTGTTGGAGTTGATAGTTTTAAAAGTTTGGATGCTACCAAACTTTGGCATATGAGATTAGGTCATACTTCATAGAAGAACTTAGAGTTGATTCGTAAGAAGAAAAAGATCAAGGGAGAAATCTTCAACAAGTTGGATTTTTGCAAGAAGTGTGTATTGGCAAAGCAAACTAGAGTTTGTTTTGGTGATGGCATGCATACTTCTAAGAGGGTATTTGATTATGTGCATTCAGATGTTTGGGGTCATACTCTACAGCTTCTATTGGTGGAGCATATTATTTTGTTTCCTTCATTGATGACTACTCGCGCAAGGTTTAGGTGTATGTAATGAAAGCTAAGTCGGAAGTATTTGAGAAGTTTAAGGTTTGGTTAGCTCTTGTTGAAAACCAAATAGGAAAGAAACTGAAGATTCTTAGATCTGACAATGGTGGCTACTATGTCTCCAAAGAGTTCCTCGACTACTGCAGACAGCGTGGTATTAGAAGACATTTTACTACACCTGGTGATCCGCAATCCAGTGGGGTTGCTGAGAGAATGAATAGGACTCTACTTGAAAAGGCCCGTTGCTTGATATTGACTGTGGGTATGTCTAAGGGTTTTTGGGATGAAGCTATTTCGACTGCAACACATATTATTAATCGGATTCCGTGCTCAGCCATTGATGGGAAGATTCCAGAGGAGGTATGGAGAGGTAAAAATATTTTATTAAGTTATTTTCGTATATTTGGATGTCCAGTTTATGTTCACAATACAAGACATGACAAGTTGGAGCCTAGGGTCTCCAAATGTGTTTTTCTTGGTTATACAGATGGCATAAAAGGATACAGAATTTGGAATCCAATTACGAAGAAAGTTATACATTCCAGACATGTGACTTTTGATGAGTCAGCAATGTTCAAACCTTTGGAAGGTTTATCAGAGGGTTCAGACTCAGTTGATGAGAAGCCTGAAAAGACCGAGATTCTCAGTTTTCAAACCCAAAGTAGAGCTTTTGGTTGCAAGAGGGGTAACTTTTGCAGGAACTCATTGGGAAGTATTCACATTGGAGACTCTTGGTTGCAAGAGATATTATATCAAGGTGGAGATTATTGGAATTTGGTGATACAATATTTTCAAATATCAATTAGATTTTTTGGAGATATTCGTGGTAATTTCGTTACATGTTTTATGCAAGAAATGAATGGAAAGAAATGGAAGGAATATTAATGAATAGAGGATATTGGAAATATTCGTCATTTAATTAGTTGTCATGTTTCATGAAGAAAAGAAACGGAAAGAGATTAAAATTGGAAAATGGATTGATTGATGGAGAAAAGGGAAAATTATCAATCAATCATATGATAATTAATTAATGGGATATTAGTTTTTTCCATAAATTGATTTATTTTACATAAATCAATTGTCTCATCCCCAAGTAATCTTTTCTCTATTTAAAGAGAGGCATAGAGGATGTTATTCTTGTGATATATGAGAACATTTGTATTCTTCATTTCTTTTGCTCTACTTAAAAAAAAAAAAAAAACTCTGTAATCCCTTGAATATTAATAAAATCTCTTCCCCATTGAAGTGAACGTACACTATCTTGCGATAGTGGAACCACTATAAATTTGTGTGTTTTCTATTGTCTTTATTTTTCTGTGATCTGAGATTTATATTCATTTCAAGCTGTTTGTTCTATCACATCATTGCAAGGTCCTATTGAGATTTTTCCGCTGAAAGAGATTGATCACCCCTTACAGGTACAAAATAATTTGATATTTCAAAGGTACTTTAATATTCTCTTAGGTATCTTTAATTGTTAATAATATCAAATAGTACTAATGCAAATGTTGAAATGTTGTTTGATTTAATCGAAGTTTAAACGTTTGAGACATAATTTCCCCTTATTGGGTTCGAAATACTATTATATCCCCTAATTATATTTAAATTTATTTATTCCCTATAAGGTAAATCCACAATGAATGCAAGTGTAACTTAAATTCAAAAAAACAGTAAGCATGGACGAAGGCTGGCAGTTAATGTTAGAACTTTTTTTGACCATTATGCTCAAACTATTTTTATTTTGCATGATTTTCGATTACTTAACTAAAATTTATCAACAAATATTTGTCAAAAGAAAGAGATCAATCTAAAAACTAATATCCATATGTATACACTTTTATATCCATATAAAACATTCAGAAAATGTGTTATTAAATAACTTATGCGGTGCATCCCGTGTGCGTTGCACAGGTTCACACTAGTATAAGTTATTACATATTCAACGAGTGATACAATATTAGTTTAAGATGATATGAAAAATGTAATTTGTGCCCACCTACGCTAATCAGCATTGCATCTACATACAACAGTAACCGTTTCATTAATTGATGTTTTGACATGCCTTGCTAAATCTGTGTATTTTGCAGTATGCAGGAAGCAGTTCTACCATAACATGTTAATTAAAAAGTTAAATTTTTGACTGCTTATCATGTGGGCATTTGGTCTAGTGGTATGATTCTCGCTTAGGGTGCGAGAGGTCCCGAGTTCAATTCTCGGAATGCCCCTATTTTTTGTTACGCCGACACATATTTTATTATTAATTAAAATTCTAGAAAGTTAAGTTACAACAAAAGCGCCTGTAGCTCAGTGGATAGAGCGTCTGTTTCCTAAGCAGAAGGTCGTAGGTTCGACCCCTACCTGGCGCGATGTTGTTACTGTTGGTCGGTTTGTTTTTTCCCGTCTTTAAGCCGGTTATATTTTTACCCATTAAAACCAATTTGTTCATCTCGGAGGGTGATACTGTAAAATAGCTAAAATTGGGGAATGGCGGCTGCACTCTTATCGTCTCCCTTGCTTCACAATTCAAGTAAGCTTCTATTTTTATATTTCGAACATGCTAGTTTGCTGTTCATTTCCTAAGTAAGATTGGAAATGGTTTATAATCTACTGCTGTCTGTTAACTCATCCTCCTAATTTGTTCAACTCTTAAAACAAAGAAATATCTGGGACAATTTACGGGATGGGTTGGGTGCCTTAATGGCATGGTAATCTTCTTCGCCTAAACTTGAGTACATCAGTTTTACAATTTTTTCCTTTCTCAATCTAATTTGCAGAAGCTATTTTGCTTTTGGTAGAATAGGCATGAGCAACAAAACCGCAACCAGAATGTGCGTGAAAAATTATGTGCACATATTATAGATTAGCATGTTTACAATGCGATGTGCAATGTTATTTTCACTACTGTGTGTTAAAAAATACATGTTTACTGGCTATACATTAAGCTCTTTATTGTCCCTATGTCTTGCCTTGACCTTTTTGTAGGAGAATTTTCAATTCATCCCTAACCCTAATCAATTCAAGAGGAATCAAAACCATAAACAATCAGAGACTAGCGGAAGCGTACCAGAATTCATAGAGTTGATTGAATAAGGGTTAGATCTTCCAAGAATACAGTATCCCTTCTCTTCTAAATGTTTCTCACCGACGGGGAAGAGAGAAAACAAAAAGAGCGTACTGTTTCTCGGGGACCGAACCGTTTATATTAACGGACAAAAAAAAAAAAAAATCAGTTATGTCACATTTACAATTTGGCCCCTCAACAAATTGTAATTATCACTTGTTGTTTATACCTTTATAATATAGCAATTATACATATGTGCCCACACATGATTTTTAATCCAACGATCTCCCACTTGGGCAACATATGTTTCTTTATAACTGTACAACCTTATGAGCTCAAAATTTGCTATTGAATAAAGGTAATCTTTAACAATCTCGTCCATCAACCATATTTATATAGGATCATAGTGGTTTTTGCCATATTAATCATGGTTAAACCCATCAGTGGTCACATACATATATATAGTTAAATGACATAGATCAATCCTGAATACGTAGCATGAAAATCACATGTAATGTGAATCAAACACGTATATATTTCGGTTGGTCCTCCTTAAACTTAAGTGAGGTCAGAATCAAAATAGTAAGCAGAGTGAGTGAACTGTATACTTTACTTCTGATCAGAAAACCGAATACATAAATGTCTTAAGGTAAATATATAGCATATAAAATACAAACTTCCACTAAACCATGATATCCTCTAATAGTACACCACCCATATGAGCAGTATGCTCATGAAAGACCTTGGGTGATAAACCTTTTGTGAGCGGATCCGCTATCATGGAGTTTGTTCCAATATGCTCTATAAAAATATATCCACTCTGCACTCTCTCTTTCACAACTAAGAATTTTATGTCAATATGCTTTGACTTAGTTGAGCTTCTATTATTATTAGAGTATAGCACTGCTGATTTATTATCACAATATAGCTTCAATGGTCTTTTTACATTTTCCATAATATACTCTCTAATGTTTTCCTTGCCCTTGAACTTTATGGAAATAAGTTTCTTTAAAAGAGCACTTGTTTCCGCCTTATTGTTTTTCGCAAAGCATTTCTGAATTTCAGCAAGAAAAGCTGTGGCATCGGTGATCTCTTCGGATACCGCACCCCTAAAAGCTTCAAGTATGCCGCGTTTGATAATCATAAGACTCATGCGATTTGAACGGTCTCATTTCTCAAAAATAAAATCCTCCTTTCCTCGGAGGTGCTAGCATCTGTAAGAGAAACAGGTCGATCCATTCTTAATGCAAGGTCTAGATCCATGCAGCCAAGAACAATTTAAAATGTTCTCCTTTCAGTCCTTAAAGTTATTACTATTAAGGACCGCTACTGAATTAAGGTAAGCTGATACAGTAGAATCCATATAAATCAATAAATTCAAATAATGGTTAATCTCATCTCAAGATACCAAACACATCATTAATATCAAGTCTTTGGACAGTAATATTAACTGTAAACGGTACTCTTGTTGTAGCGATCAAATATTGACAATAAGTTTTGTCAAACAATATGCAATCTTTGGATAAACATATTGCTCACATAAAATACCTTATAATCATCACATATTTATCGCCACAAGCATGCATGAAATTCTGCCAAATACTAATTCATCTTTGGGTTCCATTAATAAATGCATGAATTTCATACACATAATTAGTTTGATATTTTACTTAGGTTAATCTACACAAAAGTGATCGCTTTGGCGATATTTTGTTTCAATTAATCTATTTGAAATATCAAATTTCCACAGAAACCAAATTTGAATACATACAAATTTAAATACAAAATTTTTGATCCTTAAAATGTCACACACTGTATTTAATCAATAGTTACCTTATAGGATCATAACTTCATGTATTTAAATTTGTGGCTTTATACTGCGTATTGTCTGTCATTAGTGACAACAATATTTTATTCAAAGGCATGAATTAAATGAGATAGACATCGCTAATTTCATGCAACAGGAAAAGTACCAATGTTTGATAAAAGGCATCATGCTTTGCAAAAGTGGCTTTTACTTTCAATAAAAGGCCATTAAAATGTAAGAGGCAGTACATCCGCATGTACCAAATATCAACAAATGCATGCATTTCAAGTCATCTATCTCACAATCTTTACTACTATGCTTTGCCTGGGAATGCATAAATATAAGGTGTGGACTCATTAATTAATTCCTTGAAAGATACTAAAGGCACTTTACTTGAATATTATACCAGCAAGTAAAAGATCGGAATAAAGACAAAACTTGAATGGTACTGTAATCCAAATTTCCGTATACTAATATGCACCACCAGATCATTTACAAGCAAATAAACGTGCCACTGTAAATGCCTACACCATGACAGCAATTCAGCAAACATATCATGAACATTTTATTCATCATAAAATTTGTTGCTTATAGTTAATAATGCAACAACAAGATGGCTTGGCATAACTTTCTGCATCAAGTGTTAATGCAGTTCATTAAAGAATCATTACACAGGCACACATAATACTTCTAGAAAAATAGAAACACATGACAAGCAGCACAACTCAGTAACTAAAGTACATGCACTGTGTCCATATACCGTGCCTAACAAGGTTACTATAGCTTTAAAGACGTCCCTTTTTTTTTCTTTTTTTTTTTTTTTTTTTTTTTTTTTTTAAAGCATAAAAACTATAGTAGAATCAGTGAATGCCAAAAGGAATTCTTCTACAGCATGATGGGGTTTGACTTTTCTATCAATGTTACTTTTTCATGATGCCCATACGTAATTAAAGAACTACCATCATGACGCTTATTTGACAGCAAATATAATTTTGAATCCGAATCCATATTTTCATACCCAGGTTACCATAACAAATTAATAAATAAACAGTGGATTCAAAATTGCTATAGATGTTTCAAGTTTGAGATACCGGATATTTTCAGTGAAATTCAATAATCACAGTACCCAAAGTCTTGAGAAGGAGAGCACCGATTCCAGTAAACCAAAAGGAAGCAAACGTTGATCTCATGGAACCAAACCACGACAAAATAAAAATCTAACATGGAAGATCATAACACAACCACATTAAATCCTCAAAAATTAATTTAGGGTTGCTCCGATACCATTGTAGGAGAATTTTCAATTCATCCCTAACCCTAATCAATTCAAGAGGAATCAAAACCATAAACAATCAGAGACTAGCGGAAGCGTACCAGAATTCATAGAGTTGATTGAATAAGGGTTAGATCTTCCAAGAATACAGTATCCCTTCTCTTCTAAATGTTTCTCACCGACGGGGAAGAGAGAAAACAAAAAGAGCGTACTGTTTCTCGGGGACCGAACCGTTTATATTAACGGACAAAAAAAAAATCAGTTATGTCACATTTACAATTTGGCCCCTCAACAAATTGTAACTATCACTTGTTGTTTATACCTTTATAATATAGCAATTATACATATGTGCCCACACATGATTTTTAATCCAACACTTTTCACTCTAAGACGCTATGAGACATATGTAATCTGTCTACATTATTTAGAGGTGAAAACTCTGATATATTTCTGAGCAGCCAATGTAGTAATAGCTTGTTGTGGTTGCTCACTACTGAATCCTTCATCTCTGCGCCTCAAAATACCCACTGCAAGAAGAAATGCCTTCCAGATCGGAAAATTTTCTACGATTTCCTCCTTGGTATATATAGCAACAGAATTACTCAAATAGCTAACTTAAGGTTCGTTAATCGTATCACATATTTTATTCTCTTTTTCAACTATTCCACAGCTAGGAAGAAAGGCGAAGAAAAGAGAAGTTGTTATACCTGATCCAGACTACAGAATTCCTGTTGTTTTACTTGGTGAATTACCATTTTCTTATGGATTTCTCCTTCAAATTCAGTACAGTAATATCTGCATTTTGTATATTCTTCCTGTACTATCCACAAAATAATAAACAACGTGTATGTAGAAATATATATGACAACTCCTTACAAGTGGTTGAACCTGCTTCCAAGCTACTTATTGGAATTATGATGCTCGACAACTTCTCGTAAGAAGCTTGCAGAAGTAACTTAAAAGAATAAATTAGAAAGACAGCTATCTATTTCTCTGACTTATGGAGAAATTCCATAAGTAATTTTAACCAAGTAAATGGTCAACACAGCTTTATGAAATTACGTTTCCGTCAATTTATAAAGAAAATGTTATTATTTTGAATTTACCATGATTTAATTATGTAACATGTTATACATATTTATTTTTAAGTTTTAGTAGTCAAACATCAAATTAAAATTATTCGAATGCATTTACTTAGAAGTCACAATTTGAAACTCTTGTTTATAAGTTTCAAAACAAGTTGTTGCTAAACATGCTTCAAGTGCACCTACCACATTGTGTTGGGGCTAGAAAAGGTCAGTAAAACTGTAATGTAGATAAATATTCTGGTGCCACACTCATCATATTTGTGCTTTTTTGCTACTGATACATAGATTAAAATAAATCAGCTATAGCTGGTGGATTTGCATACCAAGAAAATCTATTGCCAGCTGCAACTGTAGGTCTTCTTGGATTGCTTCTACTCTTTCAGGCAAGTTGCAAAATTAATTATTTGGGCCATTGAATTATTCTTTTTATTGCATCATATTTCAAATGTGCAATTGATCGGGTCATGTATTTTACTTTTATTCAGACCACAAGAGTGAGATTTGTTTTCGACGATGAAGCTTTGGTTAGTTTACTTTGCAACTATGGATAAATTAAGAATTCATAATGATTTTATTCTGTAACATGAATTATATTTCCATAATCATGTATATTTTGTAGGAAGTAAAAGTTGGAAATGACCTCAATGAGTCAGGCGAAAATGTTTTTGTTGGTGGCAAAAATCGCTGGAAGTAAGTGATAAGAAATCTCCTGATTTTGCCTTAACAGTATTACTACTATAACAAATAAATTATTCTGCATAGGTACTCTTCTTTTATCAACTGGGAGCTATGGTGGCCTAATTTTCCAGTTTTGGTGTATTTCAAGGAGGCACAAACAAAACCAGAAGGACAAGTACACTTCTTTCCAGTAATATTTGTAAGTGTTACTTGATAAACTGAGTTTTAAATTTCGGTCCGGTTTCAGTTTTGAATTCGAAATACTGATAAAAGATTTTGATATGCTTGTATAGAACGGCAAGCAACTGTATGATGTTATGGTGGAGAGGGCGGGACCGTCGAAAACTAGTACACCCAGGTGATTTTGAAGTATCATATTGATATATAAGGTGCTCATATGAAGCTTTAAGAGATATGTCTATTCTTTTTATATGTGTTGGACTTATTAATACAATGCTAATACTGATGATGCACAGCAGTGTATACATGATTATTGTCAAATGCCTGAATAATTAATTTTCTTGGGTACTGAATAACAGATATTTGTTGCTTCATTTTATTCTTTTTAACTTTGCATAGAAACTTCCTACATTTCATGCAAGTTTGTGGCGCTATTTGGCCTTACCTTGAAATTAATTACAAAATACTGATTATAAGTTTTAAGCATGCCAATATGATTTTGGGATTTTTAGGCGTAAGGACAAAACTTGAGAAAAATTTAGATACAAGGATAAGAGGAAAAAATTTAGGCACAGGGACACCTTTTACTATAAATCATGGAATTTGGGGATCCACTATCATTTTCTATTTTACACTAAAAAATGTCTTTCAACCTAAATTTTTGGTCCTTTGCCCTTGTGTTTAAATTTTTCTTTAGTTTTGTCCTTCATACTATTTTCCTGTATGATTTTTACATTATTTTATCGATTAAACTATTGTGTTGCTTGTGGGTTCAAATGTAATTTGTACGATACAACTCTATTGGGTGATTTATGCATTTTTGTAATTGAATGAAAATTAATTCTGCTGATTTGTTAATATGGTTATAGCTTACATACTGAAATTTTCATGATTTAATGATTTATTAAAATGAATTAATCAATATATCAGTTTATTGAGCCTATTTGAATAGATTAAGTTAAATATATAAAATAATAGTAGATTGTGGTTAACAATAAACACTTTATCCATAAAAGTAATTAGTTTAAAAGAGAGCACTTCTGGAAAATAATTTTTAAGGACAATTTATAAAAAACGATAAATGAATTTATCATTCTTAGTTATACAGAAATAATAATAAATGAATTTATCATTTTTCTATATAACATAAAAAGATAAGTAAATTTATCATTTTTCCATAAATTATCTTTTAAACTAATTATTCAGAAATGATTTCCTTAAAACTTACTATGCTGAAATAGGAAGCTCTTCGACCTAGTTTCCACTAGAAAAGAAGTATAATTTTGTGCATAACAATAATTTATACATTATCACTCAAAAAGCACCAGTTAGTTTTCTAATTAAATGCGTTTGGCAAATCGTAAATGGGCCATGGATTCCATGAATAAATTAACATAATTGTCATGAAAGAATGTTTAAAATACTTGCATACCATAACCACCCTAAATATGCAAAGCAAATTAAATTCTTATTAAAGCTCGATAAGTTTCACATTAAACAATTCTTTGTTGAAATTGGGTGATTCAAATATTTTCCAAAAAGAAAAAAAATTAGCTAATTGGTCTTATCAATCAATTAGACAATACATGAAATGAAGAAAATGAAATGATTTGAAAGGATATATTTTGGAAGAAAACAATTGATTACTAAATCAGTTGATTATTCAATTGATTTATGAATGAGGGAAGAAGTCTATTTATAAATTTTTTGATTTTGCAATATGAAGAAGAAAAAAAGATTGTTAATGATGGTTGATGCAATGGAGGAAAATTATGGAAATCAAGGTCATCTTTATCCATTTACAAGATATCAAATCATAGATATTTGCAAAGGTTTCATGATGATTGAGCTACTTATTTTCTTAATCTTCAAATAATTCCTTCATTTTGAAGTCTATTTAAATGAATGATTTCATCCTCATATTAGTGTGTGAGTGATAGAGAAAAATTCATTCATTATCATCTTCTTCATTATATTCGGGTTTTGAGTGTAAAGAAGTCTTTAGAGAAATTCATTTGTAATTATATATTTTCTCTCCACTATGATAATAATAATTTTACAGTCTCTTTTGCATCCTCTTTCTTTGCTAGAATAAAAAATAATTGTTGGATCCGTGGATGCAGGCATATTTGAATCATGTTAAATCTGTGTTCTCCACTCTCTTGTTTTTTCTTTGTTTAATGATTATTTTTCATTGAATTTATAGTTGATAATTAATCGACGATATATTCTTCTTTTACTACTTCTGCATCTTAGTATTTCGCTGTAGTTTTGACGTTGCGCAGATTAATTTTAATTTTGCATATTAGTTTATTATTTGGAGCAGTAGATTTCACATAGCAGATTCGTATTAGAGCCAGCTTGTCTTGTTCTAGATTAGTTTTCAATAGATGTTCTTTTAGTAGTGGTATGAAATTCATGATGGTAACTTATTTGTAGAATTTTTTTTAGGACATGTGAGGTGAAGATTAATGATAGTTTTCTTCAACTATAACTTATTGCTTTTAGAAGAAGAGAAAGAAGTCATAAGAATCTTGGGGATATAGAGAGATATGCATACCTCACTTCATGTGTCTTAGAAGGGGTGTTTGTTATCATTGTAAGAATAATATATATTTCATATGGGATTGCCCAACTCTTAGAAGAAGAGAGAGAAGAAGAAAGCTTATGCTTCGACAGCGATAAGATTGGATGCAGATGCAAGCGATAGTGACATGTCATTATTTTCAGCTAGTATTTCACATGTAGAGAGTACAAGTTAGCTGATTGATTCTGATGCCTCTTGTTACATGACACCAGTTATGAGTTGTTTTATCAGTTACAAGCAGATCAATGGTGGAGCAGTTCATAGGCGGAATGCCACATCTTGTCATATTGTGGGCGTTGGAAGCATGAGGTTTAGGATGTTTGATGGTATTTTTAGGACTATAACAGATGTTAGACATGTTCTGATGCTACATAGAATTTTGTTATCAGTTGGATCTTTGACTAGTATTGGCATGAGGATATAGTAGATGGAGAGGAATTGAGAATGACGAAGGGTTCCTTGATAGTGATAAAAGGTTGCAACTCGATGAAATTATTATTCTTCATGGAGGGACGGTCTTAGGAGAGTCAATAGTATCTACTATTTGTAGTGTTCTGGATTTTACTCAAAATAACATCTTCATTTAGGTCATTTTAATAAGCAGAGTCTTGAAGAATTGAATAAGCAAAGGTTGATTTATGGTGTTTGTTAGTCGATGCCTAGCTCTTATAAATTTCGTTCTTTTGGGAGAAGAAACATATCACATTTGATGTTGAGAGACGTAGAGCTACAGAATTTCTAAAGTACACTCATTCTTATGTGTGAGGAGGGGACGCATTCCAATTGCATATTTAGGTTAGGCCAGTTATTTCATCTTATTTATTGATGATTTTTCATGTAAGGTTTGAATATGTTTCTTAACGAAGTATTTGTCCAGTTTTATAGATGGAAGACCTTGGAAGGGAAGTAGTCGAGGAAACGTTTCAAGATTCTCAAAACCGGAAATAGTAGTGAATTTACATCACGAGAACTATTTTGAGTCGAGCATACAGATATTTTTCTATTCCTATTGAGTTAAATGTTACGTAGTGGCAAAGCGTATGTGTCAAATGTTATGTGAGAGTGCTATAAGCATGAGAATGACTGCTGGTCTTAAAGAGGGGTTTCTCCACTTGTTTTTTCTATTCCATACTTGACGAGCATAACCCATACCCGCCAAATAGTTTTATTAAAGTACAGAAAGCATAAGTCTTGTTACATCGAAAAGTCATTTTATCGCCATCTCAGAGTTTGCCTAGAGTTCTCGCCGGTTCCTGTAAAAAAGTAAGTGGTTTAGCCAATTTATTACAAGCTTATTTATAGATAAAAAAGGTTATGGTTTATCATCATCTAAGAGCATGTTTAGGGATCTCGCAGGTTTCCCTACATAGACAAGAGACTTAGTCGTTTTATTATTCGGAATTAATTTATCAATTGATGATAATTGCCCTCTCGCGGTGTAATAACCCGGAAATCTAAGCTAATTTAAATTTTTTATTTTGGCGAATTTAATGGATTTTGAATATTTAAAATGAATTATTTTAAATAATGACGAGGAGAAATTTATATTGAATAGAATTAGAACATATATATTTATTTGAATCGTCGTTAGAATATAAATATTTATTTTTAATTATAAAAGGAATTGAAAATGGCGCGGTAGTTCGAAAATTTGATTTAAAAATTCAAATGAACGTACATGATTCAAAATAAGCCGGATTTTAGCGAAACCAAAAATATTAGAATCTAATTGAGAATATCTTTCCAACGAATCCGAAAAATTGAAATTTCATAGTGGGAATCAAAAGTTACGCCCAGTTGAAAATTCAGAATAGTCGCTATGGAATTATGTCCCTTAAAAATGGAAATTTTGCAAACGACCTTCGTTTTCGACGAAACAACTTTTGTTGGATCCGGGATGTCAAGTTATTGCTAGAATCCAAAATTCATAATTTTCTGAATCAATATGTGAGCGTGGCGAAGGAAAACGCGTTTTGACAGTTTCAGTCAATTTTGATCGACCAGAAAATGGCCATTTTTCAAACGGTCTCAGAATTTGACGAAATTAGTTTTGTTAGGACCGTATCGTCAATACGAAGCTAGAAAATATTTTTCGGAAATTTTTAGAGTCCGTATGTGGCCCCGGTAAATTAAAATGTACGTTTGAAAGAAAAATATAATGATTTATATTTTAATTTTAACAGAAACTGATCGTAACAGCCGAATTGGGTTACGAAACATATCCTATTGTGTTCGGAATGAGGGTAATACACTAGGGGCGACAGTCATTGGGTTTGATTTTGAGCTCGTATGTAAAATCTCACTTTTAAAAGAATAATAGAATAAAACGTTAATAAAATATTTATTATAAAGGCCCTCAACCTCAATAAACCCTAGCCTACTTTCTGAGCCTCCGTCCCTCTTCGACGTAAGGCCAGAATCGCTCGATTCTTTCTCCAACAATTCCTCCAACCTCATTCAATAATTTCCACAACATATATAAGCAAAATCGAAGTACTATGAGGGAGCTTCAAATCCATATGGGTTTAATGAATTTTAGTTGAGTGGACAGAGAGAAATCCCGCTTCGAAGCAGCGCCGTTCGGGGGTGGTTCTTGCGTAGGTGGGGCCACCGAGTTGGGTGACGTGGAGGGTGGAGATGCGTGAGGCTTCGACGAGTTGTGTGGGAGGGTCAGATCCGCCTCCGGCGTGACGATGGTGGCGCGGTGGACGGGATGGGAAGTCGATGATGGGTTTTGAAAGGTCCAGGGAGCTGAACGATTGTAAAGTGAGCTTTCTTTCTTTCTTTCTTTATTTTAATTTGACTAATTCAAATATAATGCATTGTTTTCCTTTAAAAAAAATATAATAGAAAAATATAAATATTCTTTTTAATAAATATGAATAACATTGGTTTCTTTTCAGTTTTAAATAGAAAGTAGAAAGAAAAGCATTCATTAAAAATAGAATTTTTATATATTCAGCTTAGAAATAAAAATAGGATTTTTATTTATATTTTTATGAAAATAAAAATATGATTCTTATCGTATGTTTGAAATATTTTTATGAAGATAAAAATATGATCTTTATCGACTGTATCCTATTATCAAAATAGTTAAGCTATGTAAGTACTTTTAGAAAGATAAAAATATGATTTTCAGATCATATACGCTATATATAAAATAGTCATGCTATGGAATAACTTATAATTCGATACAAATATGATTTTCAGATTATATGTGCAATGGATAAAATTTAAGATTAATGATCAAAGAATGATGGAGTGGAACCCTCGGTGAGAACTTCTCACTTTTAATTTATTTTCTAGTTGAAATATATACTAGGATGCAGACGGTGCTTAGCAGCACCTGACACCCGTTGTCCTCAGACCATGGATGACTTGTTTGTTTAATTGATGTGTTGTGAAAGTTGATTGTGTGAAGTGGAATGGAATAAAATATTTTATAGTTAAAAATATAATTTTTAACGTGTATATAAAATATATATCTATAAACAAATCGGACGATTTGTTTATGTACACACATTTGACTGATATGGATTGGGACGATAAATTTTACACATCGCCCAACTGCACAAATAAAACCGGTGTTTGATTGTTTGAAAACACCACACGGGTGTTGGGATGAAATTGGCCATACACTAGTCCCAATAATTAGCTGTATGTCTATCGATTGATTGACAGGCTGTTATAAGTGTTAAATATTTATATTTGATGCTTTTGCAGTGTAGAATGCACTTTAGGTGATGGTTGACTGTGTTTGATTGTTGTAGTATACGTGTGTGTATGAAATCCATATAAATCACATTGTATGGTAATTGACTGTGTCTGATTCCAGTTCAGAAAAACTGAATATTTTAAAATAACGATTATTTTAAAATAACGAATATTTTTCAAATAATATTCAGAAGAGAATCAAAATATGATTTTGATGTCCGATTTGGGAAGGACACAAATATATTTCAATATATAAAGCCGTGTTGATTAGATTGACGCCATTTTGACGTGAACGATATTTATATCGATTTTATTCATTTTTATAATGAATATCGAAAAGGAAATGATTTCAAAATATAATGTTTTGAAAATATTATCATTTATATATCGATGATATGGAATATTCAATTTTGATTTGAAATTGAATATGAAGTTGAAATCGTTTTGAAAACGAATTTAAAACGATTTTTAAAATACGTTTTGAAAGGAAATCGATGAAATATATATCTTATATATATATAATGGCCTGAATAGAACGCGCCGCGCTGCGGCAGTTCGCGAATTTCGACCATTGACTTCGAATGGATATTACAGGAGATCCGATCGTCGGATTCTCCTAAAATCGGAACCGTTGGGTTCGTATCGAAAATAGCTTTCTAACGAATATTAGAGATTTGAAATCTAACGGTTGGATTTGGAATTATGTCCAAATCAAATTTGGAAAAGGTCGCTGTAAGTGCAGTTCGATGGCCGTTTATGGAAATCGACTGTACGGACCATGATAAAATTATTAAAAATAGTAATAATTTGTGTAGAATCATAAGAAATGATTTGGAAAGAATTGGGATGAAAAACTCCATATTTGAAAAGATAAAAATAGATTTTTATTGAAATGAACTAGTTTTGAACTAGAATTACAATCCATTTATTTTTGAAATAAATAAATTGGATTTGAAAGGGTTTTAAAAGTAACCAGAATTTCCAATAATTGAATTGGAATGAATTTGAACCGAAATTGTCTTTAGAATATTTCGATGTTGGATTTCGTGATTATACAAATATTGTTATGTAAATTTGAAAGATATATTTATATCGTTATTTCCAATACGATATTTGTTGGTCGTAGAATTTGATATTGAATATAATCCGATATATTTTCTATTCAGAGCCTTGTATTTAATATCAAATGGGATTTGGGTTTGTCGTGAATGGTGTCTTCATTAACACTGTTGTTAAACCCAGTTGAGAACAAGATTAAATCTTTTTATTTAGATTTAATGAAGTGTACCAATTAAATGGTATTTAATTGGAATTGAATTTGAATTGATTTTTGGGTTTATCGTGAACGGTGTTTTAAATAACACTTGTCCTTTAACCCGATAATTAATGGAATGTGAATTGGGTTTACCGTGAACTGTGTTTTAATGACATTCGTTCTTTAACCCGATTTACAGTGAAATGTGATTTGGAATTTATAAATCTTTTGTTAAGATTTAAAGGAGATTTTCCAAAGTAAAGTTTTCCGATTTAATAAAATAAATTGGAATAGAATGGAATTCGATTTGGTAATAATCGAAGTGAATTTCTATGGAGGAAGACAACTAATATATCTGGAATTTAAAAGGCTTTGCCGTTATTCCATTTATATTATTAGTCGGATATGGAAGTTTATATCGATTATATATATCGATTTGTTTTCCATGAAGATTCCATTGTAAATGGAATGTGATTTTTGGTTTATCGTGAACCGTGTTTTAAATGACATTGGTTCTTTAACCCAGTTAAAGACAGGATATGATTTCCCAAGTTAAACAATCATTAATACTGATTTTTGGGAAGATTAAAACCAAGTGGAGTTTAAATGAATCTTTAATTAGATTGAAATGATCGAGAATGAAGTATCACCAGTTTTGCTCCAGGCGATAGTTAAATCTTTAATTAGATTTGAGCGTGAAATGGTAATTGAATTTACCGATAACACCGTAGTGTTAGATATGAAGTATGACCAGTTTTACTTCATGGGATGAATAGGTTGGGGTTGGGAAATTTAACAAGTGATTACTTCGGTAAGGTTCGCTAATCCCGACTAGTTTGGATAAACCATAATTTGGTTTGAATTGATATTCAAAGTAGATTAAAGAATAAATTTAAAGAATTTATCTTTGATAAAATTAATGGGAACCTTTCCCAAAGTATACGAATGTTTGAATAAAAGAATATTCTGAATTGGAATGAGGCGTATGTTGTGTAACACTTGTTTATTATATATACGAGTTATTCGGAAAGGCCGGGTTTATCCCATTTTGAATAACTGAATCGACGATGTGTCGAGGATGAAGACGGTGGTTGAAGACCAGAGGTCTTCACATCGTTTGGATAATTACTGAGGATCTTGATTGGGCTATACACCCAAGAGGAAGGAATCAGTTGGTGATTATCCAGACGTACTTGGAGATCGATGGATATGCGAGGTATAAGGTGCCTCCGGTTTCGTTCAGACCTAGAACGAACTAGTATGGACTGTGTGTCTGACATTGGATTTTTCTCTATGTTGATTGATCTCTATTAAATATACATCTGCCTGGTGAAGGGGAAATCATTCCCTTACTTCACCCTTCTCTGAGACGTACGGGATCAGAGGTTGTATATCGATAGACATCAGTCGCATGGTGTGAATTGCCTGTGTGACATGCCTAAGTGGCAAATGATCAAGACTTTTGTTGAAAAGCAAAGTCTTGTGCTTGATGATCAAAGCACCGCCTGTGTGTCATAGCTTTTTGTAGCGTTAATTCGCGAGCTTCACACCCCGGTGTGAACCAGAAATGGGAGAGGACAGCAGGGAGGGCATGTGTTTCCTTCTAGCTAGGGTGGTGTCAGTGATCTACCAGCCCTGACATTTATATTATTTTCACCTGTGTGGTTGTTGGATTGCGAGGCGCCTCGGATATATCGGTGACTATGTGGAGCCGATGGAGTCATTTGGCTCATTTACGCCCCAGAGGGTGGGGAAACGCATGTTCATGGTTTAAATTTAATCCACATCGGTGGACTGGCCCTGCATGTTGCCTAGGTACAGTTGCGGCTGAGTCCTGAGGGGCGGGATAGAGCGTCTCGAAACGGTTAGGATTGCACCTTGCCTTGGTTCACGACAGAAATCCAACTTCCAATACATGACTTTGCGGTTTTAATTGTAGAACTAGTATGGCGACATGATATATGGTACCCATGTCGTCTACGATTGATATTTATAATTGAAATTGTTTTGACATTATACACTTATAGTAATAATAAAAGATGAAATTTAGCGTATCAAGCATTCTTTGGCTATTATAAGGCAAAACCTTGTCCTCCGGCTTGTGTTGCATTGTGTGATGGGACCTGGGTCTTATAATAGCTTCATTGTTCTTTATTTAGCATTGCGCTGTTGTTTTATGCACTGGTATTCTTGGGAGGAAACCCGTTCCGTGTTATACGGCGTGGTCCCTTGATTTACCTAACTTTAAAATAAAGATTAATAAATGTTTTAGTTCTCACACCAGTCACATGACTAACCTAGAGTTTATTGTTTTAACCTAAACTCTGGGTGCCCCTATTTTCCACACGGGCAGCTAGTAGTTTTGGTTTTGCAGATTTATATTCACAGGATCCTGCTTTACAGCTGGAATGATATCCGGAAAGCTCTATATCCAAATATCTCCTTCAGTTGTGTTTTGTATTATTTTCCGCTGCTATGTAATGTGAATTGAATCTCTGATACTTTTCTGATGTGTAATATTTATTCATACTCTGTATATTCTTGTATTCTGATGGAATTGTTGTAATAAACAATGAAATGTTCTTCTGTTTGCGTTCCGATTTGTGTTGTTCTCAAAACAATCAGGGGTTTCGAACGGTCTTGGTCGGTTTAGCGATCGATTCGGATCGAGCGAAATTCCTTGTTGTTCCATGTGGTATCAGAGCTTTGGTTTACAGAGCTCGGAGAACAAGACACGTTAGAATCAAACGAAATAATTCATCAGAAATTGGATTAGTAATATCCAATGAGAATGACTCGTTAGAGATGGGATCAGTAGTATCCTAGAACGAGTGCGAAGAGTAGTGTTTTTGAAATAAAATTGAAAGCAATTTTTGTTTTGAAAATTTAAACCAATTATTTGTATTTGAATATTTATTTTAAATTGATTTGGACAATCCAGTATATAAAGATTTTGCATATACATCTGATTCATGTGTATTCGAAGTTTTAATATACTGGATAGATATAGAATCACACTCTAGTTGCCCGGAGATGATGCTGATAATGACCATGGCATCATCAGTGTTTGTGTTCGAGTTTTGAAATTGTGATATCTATATATTTCCAATTGACTGGTGTGAGAACCAAAATATAGTTAGAATATATTGTTGTGACTTGGCATCAAAAACATGATTTTCTGTATATATATCAAAATTATGAATTTGAAACATTAATTCACTAAATGATCGATGGTTGTGTTGTTTGATTATTGGTTTGATATTTCTAACCATTTAGGCCAAATTGTATCAAATGTTGAACTGAATTGAAAATTGTTTGGAAATGCATATATGTACATGTGAATCCATTGAACAGGTCATAGCAAGGAGGCTAGAGAAGAGGAATAAAATTGTTTGCCCGACAAATAGGTATATGTTTGTTGAATTTCTTGGGTTTTGGACGATTTTATGTGCCGCTTGGCTGTTTCTTTTTCCTTTTGGATTGGAGAGGCCTGTATGGCAATTTCGGGATTTTCCCGGTGCTCCCATGCAGGGGAGGTTATGGCGAAATTTTTCGAAAATTTAGGGTGTTAGCCAAATTTTTGAAAAATTTGAAAAAATTTTAGAAACTGAAAAGTTGAAGAACTTAAGCCATAATGAAAAGAATGAAAGTTGAGTTGGTTTGTTAAACAACTTTCAGCTTCGTTCCTTCTCGGGGACGAAAAGTTTTAAGTGGGGGAGATTGTAATAACCCGGAAATCTGAGTCAATTTAAAAAAAAAAATTGGAGAATTTAATGGATTTTGAATATTTAAAATGAATTATTTTAAATAATGACGAGGAGAAATTTATATTGAATAGAATTAGAACGTATATATTTATTTGAATCATCGTTAGAATATAAATATTTATTTTTAATTATAAAAGGAATTGAAAATGGCGCGGTAGTTCGAAAATTCGATTTCAAAATTCAAATGAATGTACATGATTCAAAATAAGCCGGATTTTAGCGAAACAAAAAAATATTAGAATCTAATTGAGAATATCTTTCCAACAAATCCAAAAAATTGAAATTTCATAGCGGGAATCAAAAGTTACGCCTAGTTGAAAATTCAGAATAGTCGCTGTGGAATTCTGGCCCTTAAAAATGGAAATTTTGCAAACGACCTTCGTTTTCGATGAAACCTCTTTTGTTGGATCCGGGATTTCAAGTTATTGCTAGATTCCAAAATTCATAATTTTCTGAATCAATATGTGAGCGTGGCGAAGGAAAACGTGTTTTGACAGTTTCAGTCAATTTTGATCGACCAGAAAATGGTCATTTTTCAAACGGTCTCGGAATTTGACGAAATTAGTTTTGTTAGGACCGTATCGTCAATACGAAGTTAGAAAATATTTTTCGAGAATTTTTAGAGTCCGTATGTGGCCCCGGTAAATAAAAATGTATGTTTGAAATTAAAATATAATGATTTATATTTTAAATTTGACAGAAATTGATCGTAACAGCCGAATTGGGTTACGAAACATATCCCATTGTGTTCGAAATGGGGGTAATACGCTAGGGGCGACAGTCGTTGGGTTCGATTTTGAGCTCATTTGTAAAATCTCACTTTTAAAAGAATAATAGAATAAAAAGTTAATAAAATATTTATTATAAAGACCCTCAACCTCACTAAACCCTAGCCTACTTTCTGAGCCGCCGTCCCTCGCGACGTAAGGCCAGAATCGCTCGATTCTTTCTCCAACAATTCCTCCAACCTCATTTAATAATTTCCACAACATATATAAGCAAAATCGAAGTACTATGAGGGAGCTTCAAATCCATATGGGTTTGATGAATTTTAGTTGAGTGGACAGCGAGAAATCCCGCTTCGAAGCAGCGCCGTTCGGAGGTGGTTATTGCGCAGGTGGGGCCGCCGAGTTGGGTGGCGTGGAGGGTGGAGATGCGTGAGGCTCCGGCGAGTTGTGTGGGAGGGTGGGATCCGCCTCCGGCGTGACGATGGTAGCGCGGTGGACGGGGATGGGAAGTCGATGATGGGTTTTGAAAGGTCCAGGGAGCTGAACGATTATACAGTGAGCTTTCTTTCTTTATTTATTTTAATTTGACTAATTCAAATATAATACATTGTTTTCCTTTAAAAAAATATGTAATAGAAAAATATAAAAATTCTTTTTAATAAATATGAATAACATTGGTTTCTTTTCAGTTTTAAATAGAAAGTAGAAAGAAAAGCATTCATTAAAAATAGAATTTTTATATATTCAGCTTAGAAATAAAAATAGGATTTTTATTTATATTTTTATGAAAATAAAAGTATGATTTTTATCGTATGTTTGAAATATTTTTATGAAGATAAAAATATGATCTTTATCGACTGTATCCTATTATCAAAATAGTTAAGCTATGTAAGTACTTTTAGAAAGATAAAAATATGATTTTCAGATCATATACGCTATATATAAAATAGTCATGCTATGGAATAACTTATAATTCGATAAAATTATGATTTTCAGATTATATGTGCGATGGATAAAATTTAAGATTAACGATCGAAGAATGATGGAGTGGAACCCTCGGTGAGAACTTCTCACTTTTAATTTATTTTCTAGTTGAAATATATACTAGGATGAAGATGGTGCTTAGCAGCACCCGACACCCGTTGTCCACAGACCATGGATGACTTGTTTGTTTAATTGATGTGTTGTGAAAGTTGATTGTGTGAAGTGAAATGGAATAAAATATTTTATAGTTAAAAATATAATTTTTAACGTGTATATAAAATAAATATCTATAAACAAATCGGACGATTTGTTTATGTACACACATTTGACTGATATGGATTGGGACGATAAATTTTACACATCGTCCAACTGCACAAATAAAACCGGTGTTTGATTGTTTGAAAACCCCACACGGGTGTTGGGATGAAATTGGCCATACACTAGTCCCAATAATTAGCTGTATGTCGATCGATTGATTGACAGGCTGTTATAAGCGTTAAATATTTATATTTGATGCTTATGCAGTGTAGAATGCACTTTGGGTGATGGTTGACTGTGTTTGATTGTTGTAGTGTACGTGTGTGTATGAAATCCATATAAATCGCATTGTATGGTAGTTGACTGTGTCTGATTCCAGTTCAGAAAGACTGAATTTTTCAAAATAACGATTATTTCAAAATAACGAATATTTTTTAAATAATATTCAGAAAAGAATCAAAATATGATTTTGATGTCCGATTTGAGATGGACACGAATATATTTAAATATATAAAGCCGTGTTGATTAGATTGACGCCATTTTGACGTGAACGATATTTATATCGATTTTATTCATTTTTATAATGAATATCGAAAAGGAAATGATTTCAAAATATAATGTTTTGAAAATATTATCATTTATATACCGATAATATGGAATATTCAATTTTGATTTGAAATTGAATTTGAAGTTGAAATCATTTTGAAAACGAATTTAAAACGATTTTTAAAATACGTTTTGAAAGGAAATCAACGAAATATATATAATATATATCTTATATATATATAATGGCCTGAATAGAACGCGCCGCGCTGCGGCAGTTCGCGAATTTCGACCATTGACTTCGAATGGATATTACGGGAGATCCGACCGTCGGATTCTCCTAAAACCGGAACCGTTGGGTTCGTATCGAAAAGAGCTATCTAACGAATATTAGAGATTTGAAATCTAACGGTTGGATTTGTAATAATGTCCAAATCAAATTTGGAAAAGGTCGCTGTAAGTGCAGTTCGATGGCCGTTTATGGAAATCGACTGTACGGGCCTTGATAAAATTATAAAAAATAGTAATAATTTGTGTAAAATCATAAGAAATGATTTGGAAAGAATTGGGATGAAAAACTCCATATTTGAAAAGATAAAAATAGATTTTTATCGAAATGAACTAGTTTTGAACTAGAATTATAATCCATTTATTTTTGAAATAAATAAATTGGATTTGAAAGGGTTTTAAAAGTAACTAGAATTTCCAATAATTGAATTGGAATGGATTTGAATCGAAATTGTCTTTGGAATATGTTCGATGTTGGATTTCGTGATTATATAGATACTGTTATGGAAATTTGAAAGATATATTTATATCGTTATTTCCAATACGATATTTGTTGGTCGTAGAATTTGATATTGAATATAAGCCGATATATTTTCTATTCAGAGCCTTGTATTTAATATCAAATGGGATTTGGGTTTGTCGTGAATGGTGTCTTCATTAGCACTGTTCTTAAACCCAGTTGAGAAGATTAAATCTTTTTGTTTAGATTTAATGAAGTATACCAATTAAATGGTATTTAATTGGAATTGAATTTGAATTGATTTTTGGGTTTATCGTGAACGGTGTTTTAAATAACACTTGTCCTTTAACCCGATAATTAATGGAATGTGAATTGGGTTTATCGTGAACTGTATTTTAACGACATTCGTTCTTTAACCCGATTTACAGTGAAATATGATTTGGAGTTTATAAATCTTTTGTTAAGATTTAAAGGAGATTTTCCAAAGTAAAGTTTTCCAATTTAATAAAATAAATTGGAATAGAATGGAATTCGATTTGGTAATAATCGAGGTGAATTTTTGTGGAGGAAGACAACTAACATATCTGGAATTTAAAAGGCTTTGCCGTTGTTCCATTTATATTATTAGTCGGATATGGAAGTTTATATCGATTATATATATATCGATTTGTTTTCCATGAAGATTCCATTGCAAATGGAATGTGATTTTGGGTCTATCTTGAACCGTGTTTTAAATGACATTGGTTCTTTAACCCAGTTAAAGACAGGATATGATTTCCCAAGTTAAACAATCATTAATATTGATTTTTGGGAAGATTAAAACCAAGTGGAGTTTTAATGAATCTTTAATTAGATTGAAATGATCGAGAATGGAGTATCACCAGTTTTGCTTCAAGCGATAGTTAAATCTTTAATTAGATTTGAGCGTGAAATGGTAATTGAATTTACCGATAACACCGTAGTGTTAGATATGAAGTATGACCAGTTTTACTTCATGGGATGAATAGGTTGGGGTTGGGAAATTTAACAAGTGATTACTTCGGTAAGGTTCGCTAATCCCGACTAGTTTGGATAAACCATAATTTGGTTTGAATTGATATTCAAAGAAGATTAAAGAATAAATTTAAAGAATTTATCTTTGATAAAATTAATGGGAACCTTTCCCAAAGTATAAGAATGTTTGAATAAAAGAATATTCTGAATTGGAATGAGGCGTATGTTGTGTTTGTGTAACACTTGTTTATTATATACGCGAGTTATTCGGAAAGGCCGGGTTTATCCCATTTTGACTAACTGAATCGACGATGTGTCGAGGATGAAGACGGTGGTTGAAGACCAGAGGTCTTCACATCGTTTGGATAATTACTGAGGATCTTGATTGGGCTGTACACCCAAGAGGAGGGAATCAGTCGGTGATTGTCCAGACGTACTTGGAGATCGATGGATATGCGAGGTATAAGGTGCCTCCGGTTTCGTTCAGACCCAGAACGAACTTGTATGGACTGTGTGTCTGACATTGGATTTTTCTCTGTGTTGATTGATCTCTATTAAATATACATCTTCCTGGTGAAGGGGAAATAATTCCCTTACTTCACCCTTCTCTGAGACGTACGGGATCAGAGGTTGTATATCGATAGACATCAATCGCATGGTGTGAATTGCCTGTGTGGCATGCCTACGTGGCAAATGATCAAGACTTTTGTTGAAAATCAAAGTCTTGTGCTTGATGATCAAAGCACCGCCTGTGTGGCATAGCTTTGTGTAGCGTTAATTCGCGAGCCTCACACCCCGGTGTGAACCAGAAACGGGAGAGGACAGCAGGGAGGGCATGCATTTCCTTCTAGCTAGGGTGGTGTCAGTGACCTACCAGCCCTGACATTTATATTATTTTCACCTGTGTGGTTGTTGGATTGCGAGGCACCGCGGATATATCAGGGACTATGTGGAGTTGATGGAGTCATTTGGCTCATTTACGCCCCAAAGGGTGGGGAAACGCATGTTCAGGGTTTAAGTTCAATCCACATCGGTGGACTGGCCTTGGATGTTGCCTAGGTACAGTTGCGGCTGAGTCCTGAGGGGCGGGCTAGAATGTCTCGAAACGGTTAGGATTGCGCATTGCCTTGGTTCACGACGGAAATCCAACTTCCAATATGTGACTTTGCGGTTTTAATTGTAGAACTAGTATGGCGACATGATATATGGTACCCATGCCGTTTATGATTGATATTTATGATTGAAATTGTTTTGACACTATACACTTATAGTAATAATAAAAGATGAAATTTAGCGTATCAAGCATTCTTTGGCTATTATAAGGTAAAACCCTATCCTCCGGCTTGTGTTGCATTGTGTGATGGGACCTGGGTCTTATAATAGCTTTATTGTTCTTTAATTAGCATTGCGATGTTGTTTTATGCACTGGTATTCTTGGGAGGAATCCCGTTCCGTGTTATACGGCATGGTCCCTTGATTTACCTAACTTTAAAATAAAGATTAATAAATGTTTTAGTTCTCACACCAGTCACATGACTGACCTGGAGTTTAATTTTTTAACCTAAACTCTGGGTGCCCCTATTTTCCACACGGGCAGCTAGTAGTTTTGGTTTTGCAGATTTATATTCACAGGATCCTGGTTTACAGCTGGAATGATATCCGGAAAGCTCTGTATCCGTATATCTCCTTCAGTTGTGTTTTGTATTTTTTCCGCTGCTATGTAATGTAAATTGAATATCTGATACTTTTCTGATGTGTAATATTTATCCATACTCTGTATATTCTTGTATTCTGATGGAATTGTTGTAATAAACAATGAAATGTTCTTCTGTTTGCGTACCGATTTGTGTTGTTCTCAAAATAATCAGGGGTTTCGAACGGTCTTGGTCGGCTTAGCGATCGATTCTGATCAAGCGAAATTCCTTGTTGTTACATGTGGTATCAGAGCTTCGGTTTACAGAGCTCGGAGAACAAGACACATTAGAACCAAACGAAATAATTCATCAGAAATTGGATTAGTAATATCCAATGAGAATGACTCGTTAGAGATAGGATCAGTAGTATCCTAGAACGAGTGCGAAGAGTAGTGTTTTTGAAATAAAATTGAAAGCAATTTTTGTTTTGAAAATTTAAACCAATTATTCGTATTTGAGTATTTATTTTAAATTGATTTGGACAATCCAGTATATAAAGATTTTGCATATACATCCGATCCATGTGTATTCGAAGTTTTAATATACCTGATAGATATAGAATCACACTCTAGTTGCCCAGAGACGATGTTGATAATGACCATGGCATCATCAGTGTTTGTGTTCGAGTTTCGAAATTGTGATATCTATATATTTCCAATTGACTGGTGTGAGAACTAAAATATAGTTAGAATATATTGTTGTGACTTGGCATCAAAAACATGATTTTCTGTATATATATATCAAATTTATGAATTTGAAACATTAATTCACTAATTGATCGATAGTTGTGTTGTTTGATTATTGGTTTGATATTTTTAACCATTTAGGCCAAATTGTATCAAATGTTGAACTGAATTGAAAATTGTTTGGAAATGCATATATGTACATGTGTATCCATTGAACAGGTCATAGCAAGGAGGCTAGAGATGAGGAATAAAATTGTTTGCCTGACAAATAGATACATGTTTATTGTATTTCTAGGGTTTTGGATGATTTTATGAGCCGATTGGCTAGCCGCTTGGCTGTTTCTTTTTCTTTTTGGATTGGAGAGGCCTGTGTGGCAATTTCGGGATTTTCCCGGTGCTCCCGTGCTGGGGAGGGTAGGGCGAAATTTTTCGAAAATTTAGGGTGTTAGCCAGATTTTTTAAAAATTTGAAAAGCTTTTAGAAACTGAAAAGTTGTAGAACTTAAGCCATAATGAAAAGAATGAAAGTTGAGTTGGTTTGTTAAACAACTTTCAGCTTCGTTCCTTTTCGGGGACGAAAAGTTTTAAGTGGGGGAGATTGTAATAACCCGGAAATCTGAGCCAATTTAAATTTTTTATTTTGGCGAATTTAATGCATTTTGAATATTTAAAATGAATTATTTTAAATAATGACAAGGAGAAATTTATATTGAATAGAATTAGAACGTATATATTTATTTGAATCATCGTTAGAATATAAATATTTATTTTTAATTATAAAAGGAATTGAAAATGGCGCGATAGTTCGAAAATTCGATTTCAAAATTCAAATGAATGTACATGATTCAAAATAAGCCGGATTTTAGTGAAACCAAAAATATTAGAATCTAATTGAGAATATCTTTCCAACGAATCCGAAAAATTGAAATTTCATAGTGGGAATCAAAAGTTACGCCTAGTTGAAAAATTCAGAATAGTCGCTATGGCATTCTGGCCCTTAAAAATGGAAATTTTGCAAACGACCTTCGCTTTCGACGTAACCACTTTTGTTGGATCCGGGATGTCAAGTTATTGCTAGATTCCAAAATTCATAATTTTTGGAATCAACATGTGAGTGTGGCGAAGGAAAACGTGATTTGACAGTTTCAGTCAATTTTGATTGACCAGAAAATGGCCATTTTTCAAATGGTCTCAGAATTTGACGAAATTAGTTTGGTTAGGACTGTATCATCAATACGAAGCTAGAAAATATTTTTCAGGAATTTTTACAGTCCGTATGTAGCCCCGGTAAATAAAAATGTACTTTTGAAATTAAAATGTAATGATTTATATTTTAAATTTAACAGAAACTGATCGTAACAGCCGAATTGGGTTACGAAACATATCCCATTGTGTTCGGAATGGGGGTATTACGCTAGAGGCAATAGTCGTTGGGTTCGATTTTGAGCTCGTATGTAAAATCTCACTTTTAAAAGAATACTAGAATAAAAAGTTAATAAAATATTTATTATAAAGGCCCCCAACCTCACTAAACCTTAGCCTACTTTCTGAGCCGCTGTCCCTCTTCGACGTAAGACCAGAATCGCTCGATTCTTTCTCCTACAATTCCTCCAACCTCATTCAATAATTTCCATAACATATATAAGCAAAATCGAAGTACTATGAGGGAGCTTCAAATCCATATGGGTTTGATGAATTTTAGTTGAGTGGACAGCGAGAAATCCCGCTTCGAAGCAGCGCCGTTCGGAGGTGGTTCTTGCGCAGGTGGGGCCGCTGAGTTGGGTGACGTAGAGGGTGGAGATGCGTGAGGCTCCGGCGAGTTGTGTGGGAGGGTCGGATCCGCCTCCGGCGTGACGATGGTGGCGCGGTGGACGGGGATGGGAAGTCGATGATGGGTTTTGAAAGGTCCAGGGAGCTGAACGATTATAAAGTGAGCTTTCTTTCTTTATTTATTTATTTTAATTTGACTAATTCAAATATAATACATTGTTTTCCTTTAAAAAAATATAATAGAAAAATATAAATATTCTTTTTAATAAATATGAATAACAATGGTTTCTTTTTAGTTTTAAATAGAAAGTAGAAAGAAAAGCATTCATTAAAAATAGAATTTTTATATATTCAGCTTAGAAATAAAAATATGATTTTTATTTATATTTTTATGAAATAAAAATATGATTTTTATCATATGTTTGAAATATTTTTATGAAGATAAAAATATGATCTTTATCGACTGTATCCTATTATCAAAATAGTTAAGCTATGTAAGTACTTTTAGAAAGATAAAAATATGATTTTCAGATCGTATACGCTATATATAAAACAGTCATGCTATGGAATAACTTATAATTCGATAAAATTATGATTTTCAGATTATATGTGCGATGGATAAAATTTAAGATTAACGATCAAAGAATGATGGAGTGGAACCCTAGGTGAGAACTTCTCACTTTTAATTTATTTTCTAGTTGAAATATATACTAGGATGCAGACGGTGCTTAGCAGCACCCGACACCCGTTGTCCACAGACCATGGATGACTTGTTTGTTTAATTGATGTGTTGTGAAAGTTGATTGTGTGAAGTGGAATGGAATAAAATATTTATAGTTAAAAATATAATTTTTAACGTGTATATAAAATAAATATCTATAAATAAACCGGACGATTTGTTTATGTACACACATTTGACTGATATGGATTGGGACGATAAATTTTACACATCGCCCAACTGCACAAATAAAACCGGTGTTTGATTGTTTGAAAACCCCACACGGTGTTGGGATGAAATTGGCCATACACTAGTCCCAATAATTAGCTGTATGTCTATCGATTGATTGACAGGCTGTTATAAGCGTTAAATATTTATATTTGATGCTTATGTAGTGTAGAATGCACTTTGGGTGATGGTTGACTGTGTTAGATTGTTGTAGTGTACGTGTGTGTATGAAATCAATATAAATCACATTGTATGGTAATTGACTGTGTCTGATTCCAGTTCAGAAAGACTGAATATTTTAAAATAACGATTATTTTAAAATAACGAACATTTTTCAAATAATATTCAAAAGAGAATCAAAATATGATTTTGATGTCCGATTTGGGATGGACACGAATATATTTCAATATATAAAGCCGTGTTGATTAGATTGACGCCATTTTGACATGAATGATATTTATATCAATTTTATTCATTTTTATAATGAATATCGAAAAGGAAATGATTTCAAAATATAATGTTTTGAAAATATTATCATTTATATATCGATGATATGGAATATTCAATTTTGATTTAAAATTGAATTGAAGTTGAAATTGTTTTGAAAACGAATTTAAAACGATTTTTAAAATACGTTTTGAAAGGAAATTGATGAAATATATATAATATATATCTTATATATATATAATGGCCTGAATAGAACGCACCGCGCTGCGGCAGTTCGCGAATTTCGACCATTGACTTCGAATGGATATTACGGGAGATCCGACGGTCGGATTCTCCTAAAACTAGAACCGTTGGGTTCGTATCGAAAAGTGCTTTCTAACGAATATTAGAGATTTGAAATCTAACGGTTGGATTTGGAATTATGTCCAAATCAAATTTGGAAAAGGTCGTTGTAAGTGCAGTTCGATGGCCGTTAATGGAAATCGACTGTACGGGCCTTGATAAAATTATTAAAAATAGTAATAATTTGTGTAAAATCATGAGAAATGATTTGGAAAGAATTGGGATGAAAAAATCCGTATTTGAAAAGATAAAAACAGATTTTTATCGAAATGAACTAGTTTTGAACTAGAATAATAATCCATTTATTTTTGAAATAAATAAATTGGATTTGAAAGGGTTTTAAAAGTAACCAGAATTTCCAATAATTGAATTGGAATGGATTTGAATCGAAATTGTCTTTGGAATATTTTGATGTTGGATTTCATGATTATACAGATATTGTTATGGAAATTTGAAAGATATATTTATATCGTTATTTCCAATACGATATTTGTTGGTCGTAGAATTTGATATTGAATATAAGCCGATATATTTTCTATTCAGAGCCTTGTATTTAATATCAAATGGGATTTGGGTTTGTCGTGAATGGTGTCTTCATTAACACTGTTCTTAAACCCAGTTGAGAACAAGATTAAATCTTTTTATTTAGATTTAATGAAGTATACCAATTTAATGGAATTTAATTGAAATTGAATTTGAATTTGAATTGATTTTTGGGTTTATCGTGAACGGTGTTTTAAATAACACTTGTCCTTTAACCCGATAATTAATGGAATGTGAATTGGGTTTATCGTGAACTGTGTTTTAACGACATTCGTTCTTTAACCCAATTTACAGTGAAATGTGATTTGGAATTTATAAATCTTTTGTTAAGATTTAAAGGAGATTTTCCAAAGTAAAGTTTTCCAATTTAATAAAACAAATTGGAATCGAATGGAATTCGATTTGGTAATAATCGAAGTGAATTTCTGTGGAGGAAGACAACTAATATATCTGGAATTTAAAAGGCTTTGCCGTTATTCCATTTATATTATTAGTCGGATATGGAAGTTTATATCGATTATATATATCGATTTTTTTTCCATGAAGATTCCATTGTAAATGGAATGTGATTTTGGGTTTATCGTGAACCGTGTTTTAAATGACATTGGTTCTTTGACCCAGTTAAAGACAGGATATGATTTCCCAAGTTAAACAATCATTAATATTGATTTTTGGGAAGATTAAAACCAAGTGGAGTTTTAATGAATCTTTAATTAGATTGAAATGATCGAGAATGGAGTATCACCGGTTTTGCTCCCGGCGATAGTTAAATCTTTAATTAAATTTGAGCGTAAAATGGTAATTGAATTTACCAATAACACCGTGCTGTTAGATATGAAGTATGACCAGTTTTACTTCATGGGATTAATAGGTTGGGGTTGGGAAATTTAACAAGTGATTACTTCGGTAAGGTTCGCTAATCCCGACTAGTTTGGATGAACCATAATTTGGTTTGAATTGGTATTCAAAGAAGATTAAAGAATAAATTTAAAGAATTTATCTTTGATAAAATTAATGGGAACCTTTCCCAAAGTATAAGAATGTTTGAATAAAAGAATATTCTGAATTGGAATGAGGCGTATGTTGTGTTTGTGTAACACTTGTTTATTATATACGCGAGTTATTCGGAAAGGCCGGGTTTATCCCATTCTGAATAACTGAATCGACGATGTGTCGAGGATGAAGACTGTGGTTGAAGACCGGAGGTCTTCGCATCGTTTGGATAATTATTGATGATCTTGATTGGGCTGTACACCCAAGAGGAGGGAATCAGTTGGTGATCGTCCAGACGTACTTGGAGATCGATGGATATGCGAGGTATAAGGTGCCTCCGGTTTCGTTCAGACCCAGAACGAACTTGTATGGATTGTGTGGCTGGCACTTGATTTTGCTCTGTGTTGATTGATATCTATTAAATATACATCTGCCTGATGAAGGGGAAATCATTTCCTTACTTCACGCTTCTCTGAGACATACGGGATCAGAGGTTGTATATCGATAGACATCAGTCGCATGGTGTGAATTGCCTGTGTGGCATGCCTAAGTGGCCAATGATCAAAACTTTTGTTGAAAAGCAAAGTCTTGTGGTTGATGATCAAAGCACCGCCTGTGTGGCATAGCTTTGTGTAGCGTTAATTCGCGAGCCTCACACCCCGGTGTGAACCAGAAACGGGAGAGGATAGCAGGGAGGGCATGCGTTTCCTTCTAGCTAGGGTGGTGTCAGTGACCTACCAGCCCTGACATTTATATTATTTTCACCTGTGTGGTTGTTGGATTGTGAGGTGCCTCGGATATATCGGTGACTATGTGGAGCTGATGGAGTCATTTGGCTCATTTACGCCCTAAATGGCGGGGAAACGCATGTTCAGGGTTTAAGTTTAATCCACGTCGGTGGACTGGCCCTGCATGTTGCCTAGGTACAGTTGTGGCTGAGTCCTGAGGGGAAGGCTAGAGCGTCTTGAAATAGTTAGGATTGCGCCTTGCCTTGGTTCACGACGGAAATCCAACTTCCAATACGTGACTTTGCGGTTTTAATTGTAGAACTAGTATGCGACATGATATATGGTACTCATGCCGTCTATGATTGATATTTGTGATTGAAATTGTTTTGACAGTATACACTTATAGTAATAATAAAAGATGAAATTTTGCGTATCAAGCATTCTTTGGCTATTATAAGGTAAAACCTATCCTCCGACTTGTGTTGCATTGTGTGATGGGACCTGGGTCTTATAATAGCTTCATTGTTCTTTATTTAGCATTGCGTAGTTGTTTTATGCACTGGTATTCTTGGGTGGAAACCCGTTCCGTGTTATACGGCGTGGTCCCTTGATTTACCTAACTTTAAAATAAATATTAATAACTGTTTTAGTTCTCACACCAGTCACATGACTGACCTGGAGTTTATTGTTTTAACCTAAACTCTGGGTGCCCCTATTTTCCACACGGGCAGCTAGTAGTTTTTGTTTTGCAGATTTATATTCACAGGATCCTGGTTTACAGCTGGAATGATATCCGGAAAGCTCTGTATCCGAATATCTCCTTCAGTTGTGTTTTGTATTATATTCCACCACTATGTAATGTAAATTGAATCTCTGATACTTTTCTGATGTGTAATATTTATTCATACTCTGTATATTCTTGTATTCTGATGGAATTGTTGTAATAAACAATGAAATGTTCTTCTGTTTTCATTCCGATTTGCGTTGTTCTCAAAACAATCAGGGGTTTCGAACGGTCTTGGTTGGTTTAGCGATTGATTCGGATCGAGCATAATTCCTTGTTGTTACAAGCGGGCTAAGCCCGCTTCAATCTCGAGTAGTAGGTGACTGCTACTGTTCAGTAACTGGCTCTATTCAGTACCTGGCTTTATTCATGAAATATTGTGTAAGTTGTCCTTTCTTTACTTGTTCCTCGATCGCATCTTTCATATGCTCGTTTTCACTCTTGGTTTTTCCTTCTCGTTGACCTTCTGATTAGGAGTTCCCTTATATCTGGATATATTATTTCCAAATTTGGGTACAAATCACTATAAGAATCATACATTGGCCCTCTTTTTATTCTGTTTGGTCGGTCATAGTTGTCTTCTACTTTCCACTTTCCTTTTCCTTTATCAGAATCTGGTCTGGACACCATGTTCACTTCTAATGCTTTCTTATCTGCTCTTGCATCTTTCTCGTCATAAGAACCTGTACACTTTGTGATAGAATTCCCCAAGGTCCCAAGGATCCATTCCAAAGATACTTGAAGCCTTTATTATACAAAATTCTGAAGGCCGCGGCTATGAGAACCATTGATGGATATGTCTGATTTTTCAATATTAAGGCTGCATTAAACCTTGATAGAAATGCTCGTAGAGTCTCAATGGTCCTCTGATTAATTGTTGTAAAAATCATCACGTTCTTGAGTCGTTTAATGTGAAATTGAAACTATCCCATAATTTTTATAACTAAATCTGTCAAACTACCAACTTAACCATTTTCAAGTTGCCTAAACCACAAGGTTGTAATCTCGAAAAGGAAGAGTAGGAAGCATTTGGTCACAACCTCTTCAGATGTCCCAGCACTTTCATGTGCATCGTGTACCTCATCGAATGGATGGTTAGATTCGTTCTTCCATTGATAGCATCCAGAATCGAAATCTTAAAGTCCGGTGGGTTTCTTGAATTCTTGATACTCAAAGTGAGTGGACTTCGATGTACACTGTCCACGTATGTTTTAACCAGACCTTCTCTCATAGCCTGTCGAATAACATCAACAAACATGTCGTCGTTGTCCAGAAATTGCCTCCAGTCGTTGGCACCAGTATCAACATTATGACTTCTTAGTTTTCCTACATGGCCGATTTGTTGGAGGAAAGTATCCATCTTCACCTCATACCTCTTCAACTTGTCTTCTTACTTCAACTACCTAGCTTGTACTTGGTTCATCACACTATCTATATCCTCCCTAATCAAGCATATGAAAGGATTTCGACATGAAGAAGCTTCCAGACTTCCTTCGTGTCTAGCTCTATCAGTCTGAGCTTAAGTTTTCTTCCTTTTTGCCATTGCTTCAAGCTTTCCCAAACTCAAATCCTAAGCCTTAATCCAAGTACCCATTTCCTGGTGGGCTTAACACCAAAAGTATTACCAACACCCCAAATGCAATGAGAATCCAACTCCATGGATCTTAGTATAGATCTAAAAATAGAAATGTAGAAAAGTAGTGAAGAACACATGATTTTTAGTGGTTCGACAAAGTCTAACCTATATCCACTTACTGTAATCTTTTATTTATACTGCTGATTACAAGTACAGTTGTTTTTATTGAGGATGAGGTTATAAGAGTTAGTAATTGTTTTCTAAAAAAGGTAGAGTTTTGCATCTAAAAAAAGATCTATTTTTTCCAACACTAAAAGTCTTATATTTTTAGTTAGTTCAGTCTGAATCGAGTTGAAAGTCCATAGATAAGTTGGGGAAGTCGGGACGACCAGGTGATATGAGTTTGGGCCGGATCTCCACAAGTTGGAGTTTGGATCGGTACCGGTCTAAGGTAATCTAAATCAGTACCGATCCAATTTAGTTCGATTGTGGTCGACCCCATCAAGTTCAGGTATTCCCCTTTTCTTTTCCTCGTCTTGTCTTGACTGATCTGAAGTAGTTCTGTTGTGCTAACACAAAATTTGGGCTTTCATGCAACTTGCCCCGTCCCATTCGCTCAATCCGATCCAAAACGGTAGGTCAAAGTAAAGAGTTGAAATGAGGTGTTCGTAGTCATACCGACCTTAATACTAGTATAGTATCTGATCCGATAGTGGTCTCAAACCCCATTGGAGGACCGACACACTTATCCATGATGTGTAGTGGTTTGAGAATTTCTATCTTGGGCATCGAGTTTGAATGTGATGCATATGTTCTGGGCTTTATGGGCTCTGGTTTGATTCTAGGCATGGATTGGCTAGCCATGTATGGTGTCATCCTTGATTGCGAAAAGCGAGCGGTTAGACTTCTTACTTTCTATGGTAGGACTCTCGAGATTTCTTGCAACCCACGGGGGTCGGTGGTGCTCAGTTTTCTAGAAACACTAGATACTTCTGTTGACAATTTGCGATCTGTTCCCATAGTTAGAGACTACCCGAATGTGTTTGAAGAGGTTAAGGGACTATCTTCAAGGCATGAGATGGACTTTCGGATTTACTTGGTAGAGAATGTGAAGCCAGTTGCTTTACCAGTGCGCCATATGGCTCCTAGGGAAAAGAGAGCTCAACAAGCAAGTAGGGGAGCTGTTCGAGAAAGGTTTTATTAAGCGAAGCATTTCAGAGTGGGGAGCTCCAATCATCTTTGCAACTAAGGCAGATGACTCACTTCGTCTATGTGTGGATTATAGGGAGCTGAATAAGCTCACTAAGAAGAATAGGCACCCGCTACCGAGGATTGACGGCTTATTTGACCAGCTAGTAGGCGCATCAGTTTTCTCGTAGATGAATTTGGCCATGGGGTTTCATCAGTTGAGAGTGGCAGAGGACAACATTTATATGACTACATTCAGAACTCCAAACGATTTCTTTGAATGGTTGATTATGCCTTTCGGGCTATCCAATGCACCTACCTTATTTGTGGACTTGATGAGTAGGGTGTTTAGGGAGTTTCTAAATAAGTTCATGGTGGTTTTTGTGGGTGACATTCTGATCTTCTCAAATAATGAGGAGGAGCATGCCCACCACTTAGGAGACGTTCTACGCACTCTTAGTCACGTCATCTCAAGGCGAAGTTTTCAAAGTGTCACTTTTGGAGAAAGGAAGTAAGGTTCCTATGGGATGTGGTCTCCAAGGATGGGATAGCAGTGGACCCCACGAAAGTCATTGCAGTTCAAGATTGGAGGGCTCCAAAGATTGCAATGGAGGTGAGAATTTTTCTATGGTTGTCGGGCTACTATAGAAAGTTTATCAAGGACTTTGCAAGGGTATCGGCCCCGCTCACCCAATTGACAAAGAAGAACTTGGCTTTTTCATGGAACATTGATTGTGAGGATGTCTTTCAAAGATTGAAGAGGGCTCTGACAACAACCCCAGTTCTGACTCTCCCAGATGGAAGCAAGATGTTCACGGTTTACAAAGATGCTTATGCCACAGGGCTTGGTGTCATTTTTATGCAAGAGGGAAGGGTAGTATGCTATGGTAGTAGATAACTGAGGGTTCATGAGAAGAACTACCCTACCCATGATCTATAGTTGGCTGTAATAGTGTTCGCATTGAAGTCTTGGCGACACTATCTACTTGGAGAAAGACTTGAGCTATACACGGATCATAAGTCGCTCAATTACTTGTTCTCTTAGAAGGATCTCAACCTTAGGGAGCAACGGTGGATGGAGTTCCTAGCGTCCTACGACTTCGAGATAGTTTACACCTCGGGCAAGGGTAATGTTGTGGCCGGTGCATTGAGTAGGCAAAGGATGACTTTGAGTCCTCTATTCATAGAAAGGCGGAGCTTGGAGTACATCTCGACCTTTGATTTTAAGCCATATACGGATTTCACATTGGGATTGTTAGCATCATTGGAGGTGCGACCTACTATATTGGAGCGTATTGGATCTATGCAGCGGGAGGACCCTCATATTTCAGACATCTTGGACAAGCTTGGTAGAGGAGAGACTTCTAGTCACCTTGCTAGATATACTGTGGACAATAAATGGTGGCTAAGACGAGACGGAATGCTATGTGTCCCTAAGATTGGAGAATTGCTTAAGGCAGTGCTTGAGGAAGCTCATCATTTTCGGATGATTATCCATCCAGACGGCGACAAAATGTATCGAGACATAAAGAGGGTTTTCTTTTGGACTGGCACGAAGAAAGATATGGCGGAATTTGTATCTCGATGCTTGACTTGCCAAAGAGTAAAGGTTGAACAAAAGAAACCGAGCAGATTGTTTCAACCCTTGGATGTCCCACAATGGAAGTGGCAGAGTGTCTTTATGGATTTCATCGATGGATTGCCACGATCAAGGAAGGGCAGTACAAGCATTTGGGTGATAGTGGATAGACTTACGAAGACCGCTCATTTTATTCCTGTTAAGAGTAAGAGGACGACGTATCTTTGAGAGATAGTTCGATTGCATGGGGGTACCTTGCAGTATAGTAAGCGACCGCGACCCCATCTTTACTAGTGAGTTTTGAAAGAGCTTACAAGAGGCGTTGGGTACATAGCTACATTTGAGTACAGCATACCACCCTCAGACAGAGAGGGTGAATAGAGTTCCTGAGGATCTTCTAAGACTGTGTATCCTAGATTTCGGAGGGACTTGGGAGAAACATCTCATTTGGTGGAGTTCGCCAACAATAACAATTAACAATCGAGCATGGGTATGGCACCCTTTGAAGCATTATATGAACGACCTTATAGATCGCCGACTTGTTGGTGGGAGTCTACGGACAGACTTCTACTTGGACCGGAAATGATTCGAGACACTTCCGAGAAGATAGATCTAATCTGTCGAAGAATGAAAGCCCCTCAAGACATACAGAAATCTTTTGTTGATAAAAGAAGGACCAATTTGGAATTCAAGGTAGGAGATATGGTCTTCATTAAAGTATTAACGCTAAGGAATGTAGTTCGCTTTGGCTCAGTAGGGAAATTGGCGCTAAGATTTATAGGGTCATTCCCTATAGTAGAGAGAATAGGTCAGAAGGCTTATAGGATCAAGCTACCGGATAGGCTGGCAGCTGTACACGTTTTCACATTCTCCATGACACGCCAGAGATAGTAGACCCGAGCATGATTGATGACATGGAAGTTGAGAAGGAAGCATCAGTGAGATGAGTTCCTACTCATATCCTTGGATCAGAAATCAAGAAGCTACATACGAAGGAAATCAGATTGGTTAAAGTGCAATGGGGAGAAGATCATGAAGATGCGACGTAGGGACCTAAAGATAGGATTCGCGCTTCTTATCCTTTTCTTTTTGAAAGTACATTCTTGACTTCTTTTCCAAGCTTTTACTTTGCATTTTGTTCTATCATTCAAGTTTATTTATTCTACCGTTTGAACCTTTCGATCCTTAGGTAGAATCCAATGGTTGGAAACATGTGTTTGAAACATGTTATGATTGATGGTTGCAAATGGATGCAAGTGTTTGTTGATGGTTACTCGTGGATGCATATACACACACTAGGCACTAGATTGGCTCAATCACTTACATATTGCATATGGATGCGTGTGCATTTTAGTTTTCTATGGATGGAAATGAGTGAATCATCGTATGGATATTGCATTTTGATGAATGATTGTGCACACATATAGAGTTTATATGTTATACTAGGGTTATTTGCATACGTTTTGGACTCATGACACAAACATATATTGCATTAAGGAGGTCAACTAATTCTGTCGACTGCCTGATTTTCGCACTAGTGTAAGGACATATACACACAACACCCTTTGCATATGTTCATACAAGCATTAGAAATTTCATAAGGACAATGGATGTCTGTGGATGATGGATGAGTAGATGGTTGTAGGTGGATGTTTGGATAGTAACATTCTTCTTAACTTGGAGATTTCGAGGACGAAATCCTTTAAGCAGAGGAGAATATAACACCCCAAAATTTAGTACACTATAACCATGCTTAAAGATAATAAATTGGGAATAACTTAATTAATTATTCCGAATTAAGTGAAACTAGCAATACCGTCGCGTTTGTCTCTGAGTTCTGGTTCAGATAGACCCTAAGTTTGCGTAAAATGGATAACGTATGAAGAAGTTATGGGCGTTAGAAGTTTGTATATATATAAGGAGCTTATGTATAAATACAATAAAATAGTAATTCGAGAATTTTCGAACGAAGTGAGCGGGAAAGTAAAGCGGGAACTTGGACCGTTGTGGGATGACCCACACTCGGCCTAGGTCGACCCATGGGTCGACATATGGTCGGTTGGGTCGACCCCTTGGGTTTGTGGGTCGACCCACTGCCGATCTGGGCAGATTCGTCCGTAGAATCTAGACTATTTTGCGACCATATTCGCTGCTGACTCACCATTACTTTTACAGTTAAGATTAAAACCCTAAGATCTAAAGGTTGAGGTTGGCTCTGTAAATCTATAAATAGGTGGTTTCTCCCATTCTGATTTACACCATTTCTTCATACCTTCCGCCTCTGTAAACCTATTCTAAAAATATAAACATACAATGGGGGAATGTTGCTGAGGCCTAGATCAAACAGAGATAACAACAGGACTTGCATACATACAACTAAAGGGTATGAATTGGACTTTTCTATAGCATATTGTTATATTTATATAAGAGATTTATTCTCTTCTTCACCAAGACCCACTGTGAGTTCCTGTCATTTACAGATCTGATTTCTTAGACTTTAAACATGACAGTTAAATAAAACTGGTTTAGGATATACAGTGTTAGTAAGATAAATGTTATACCTTTTTTCAATGTTAATCACCTATGTCATTATGATAAGTAAACTTATGCCTTTGATGTTGGATAATTAGTAAGTTATATGTATCTATCTCCCTTTTTCCCATTTTCTATGTTTTATCTTTATTTCCAGTCTTGCCTATATGCATATGCGATTTGAATTTATTCTCCTTCCTCTATTTTCACTTTTTATTTTACTCTAAGCCTAGGCCTTCAGAAGCCTAGGCTATATCCGATTAGAGTATGCGTATAATTAGGGCAATAATGAATGACATAAAAAGAGGAATTTAGGCATGCTATTAAATAGGGATTGTTTAACTATAATTTGGGAAAGGAATAATATACACATGTTTAGACTTGTTGTTAACTGATAGAAAGGGATAATGTGTATATACTAGCTGTAAACAGATAATATGCATAAACATATATATGTTGTAATCTAGGAACATAGTTGATGAATAATATGCATATGAATTGGACATGTAATATTTGACTTAAAACAGACATTAACTAAGCGACATCTTACAATATAGTAAGTACCAGATGTAGGTTAATAAACTGGAATGTTGTAGAAATTGTATACATATGGGCAGATGTTTTGGGATAGGGTTGTACACACATAATGATATGTAATACTACAACCACAGTTATTAGTAAACCTAAACCTATTAGGTTAAATATAAAGTATTAATATGCTAAGAGGTCCCTCTAGGGAAGATAAGACATTCCGGCGGAGTTAAATATTAAGTAAACGGCATGTTACAATATAGTAAGAGGTTCACATGGGGGTGGGTACGGGCGCGTTCCAGCGGAGTCATGAGCGTGCATGAGTCCGATTAGGGAATATAAGACATTATAACACCAGTAAATAGGTATGTGTTATATAGTTGTTGATTAGGTAGTGATACATCCTACTGTCAGGCCTGACACAGGATATTTACATAGTATAGAGCTGATAGCATGGGTAGTAATAAGGGTACACCTAATCATGTTGTTGTGTAATTAGGTCAACACCTAATATGGTTATGTAATTAGGGCACGTCTAATCCTGCTGTTTAATCCTTTAGTTTAATTTTGTTGTTAATCTTGTTGATATGTAATTAGGTTGAGAACCTAATCTTGTTGAACTTGTTGTACTTGTATTGGTGCAGACATGCATGTTTTAGGATATAAATGTGAAGCATTATTCGATCATAGTTTATTCCTGTTATTCTTGTCCATCATGCTGTTTTGTTTAGTTTATAAGTTACCTTATATGACACTGTACCTTTCTCATCTAGTCTTATTTACCTGCCTTGGCATTTCTACTTTATGCACATTTGTAAATCACTGGAACTCGCCAGACTTTATGTCGGGACCCTTTTTCTTTCGCCTCTTTATTTCTTTCCCCCCAGGTCCTCAGAGTGGAAGCACTCAACAGTGACAGGGATTTCTCTTATAGCTTGGACTTGGATTTCGTATGATGTACCGTTTCGACTTGCTCTCTACTTTAATATGGCTTATGGAGAGGGATACGATTTTATGTACTCTTATGCGTTGGTTTATGAGATGTTTTTTATGAAACAAATTTGATATAACTAGTTTTGTTGTGACTTGTCTGAAACTATGCGTTATTTTAATAATGAAGTTAAGATTTTCCGCTGCTTATTTTATCAGTCTTGTAATTTTTTTGTAATTTTTCTCTATTGCGTTTCATGAAACTTAATCCATTCTCTTATGAATGACATTAACGGACATGGGATGTCACATGCTCCAAAAGTCGCGACTCAAAATACACAATCTACATGGATCAATACCGGTCCATGGTTTATAGACCAGTACTGGTCCATGGAGATGCACTATTTTGCATCGCAACTTGCAATAATGTCATACTTATGTCTTCTAAGTTGTATTTGCAAAGTGTAGTACTGAAATGACTTTGTTTGATCATAGTTGCATATTTGTCACCACATAACATATATTTCTTCCTTTAAACCATCGAGTCCACACATGTGAATTGCTCAGATTGGCTTCAAACTTGGTCAGAAGGCTTGCCTGAAGGTTAGAATCATAGTGGCACAAGTCACAAGCCAAAATATTTTACCCTATGGATCGCTACTGGTCCATGGAACATGGAACGGTACTCGTCCATGGAGTTAACGTATTTCGGCTTGAAACTCTTAACACCTTTTTTTATCTCTTTTAGGATCTCCCAACAAAGTTGTACCTGATTCTAATACCATGCTAACCTGTTTTTGCTTAAACCTTTTGCATATCTCTTTCTGGTTTATAATTGGGTTAACATTTGCCCTTTAGAGTGCATTCGTGTTGAAAACATGATGTGCTTTGGAATGAAGATCATATGAACCGTATGATGAAATTATCTAAAGCCGAGAAGTTGACTTTTTTCAAAGATTATTATCGACCAAGGGTTGGCAACTCAACACTATTGGATTTAAAATTTATGTTGCATATCAAAATAAGCTGTCTATACTCTGAATGACTTAGAATTACATGTGTACTCGATTGGAGCAGAAGAACAATTTTTTTTGCAAGGAATGATGGATTGGTGTCGGTCCATTGGTGATGGACCAGTACCGATCCTTGTACTTCATAGATTTTTCTGCTATCTTTTGTTTTAAATACGCTGGTCAGGTCCCTCTTTGTTTTATTATTTCCTGTTGCTAAGAATTTAGGGTTCTGGTCCATTTCATTTCCTTGCCGCCGATCCATCAATTAGAGCTTCGCCGCCGAGCCCAGATTTTACCCTGCTTGCTTGATTTTAGCTGAGAATTCTCAAATCGTCCCCATCGCTTGCTTAACCGCAATTGAGTCATAGTCCGACCAACTATAACCTATTCCAACCCTTCACTTCTTGTAAGTGAAGCCCCTTGTTAGTTTTACACATTACAATCAGGACTACATTGTTTTATTAATAAATTTAGGGTTTACCATGTTGATTCGTCTATGGACTTAACCATTAGGTATTGACCAAAATAATATTGACCAGGGTCGGCCCAGTCATATAATAACTTGCACATAATTTCTGCCTTGATTAGACAACACTTATTGCACTTGACATGAATGCCATTACAGACTTGCACATGATTTCAAACTTGGCCAGCAATATTACTTATATTAACCTTAACTGGTGATAACAGTCATGCTCACTTCATATTCAAAATATAATCTTAATGAATTCGAGACCATTCGCCATATGAAATGTAACCTTTATTTGTTAATTAGGCTGAGCGTCGTACTAAACGAGAAGTGGAAGCGTCTGAATTTTCCCGAATGAACAAATTTGCCTTGCATTGATCTTGCCCTTAATAGCTTGATTTGTCGTTATTGTTAGTTTATATTACTTTCAGCATGTGTGCACATCCGGCAGACTTGTAACAAAAGAGTTTTTTGTTCTGATTTGGGCGGTGCATTCGTTGCTGATTGCTCAAGTCGATAATGGACTAGTCCAGTCAAAGAAAATCAAGCATAGGAAGTTCTTTTATACTTAAGTAGGCTATCTCTGTGAACTCGTTCCATTTGAGAGTTTACACTTTACTGGATACAGTTCACATAAATATGGCACTACACTTGCACTTGGGTGGAGTTCGGGATTCACTAACCGACACAAACATTTTCACACAACACTTCACACTTAGTGGTGCACGTACCTGATTATTCTGAATACAAAGTTCATTATGTAGAATGACCTCTCGACATTTTGAGCGCCTTTGATATGAAGAAGATGATTCTTCTCAAATACAAGTTCAGTCTTCTTCTGGTGCGCATTCATCATCCGTACAAATAGGATCTTCTTTACATGTGCTTATTGAATGAGCTATCATTGCAACGGATCCTGTGATCGCTTTGTCCCGTCCTGTCCTCGGACTTATTCTGAATCAACTTGAAAGGTGCCCTTTCGTAGTAACACATAGGATGCTACACCACGTTTGCATATAGTTTGGCATTTCAAAAGAAGATGTCCAACTTCCCGAGAAAGACGAAGTGTCTGACCGTCCTCTTATTGTATTTACAGCCTGTCACCGCTACATGTGTTTACACTGTGATACCCTTCCTTTTAACCCCTTTCGGTGATCACTCCTTCAGGAGTTAGGAGTCGCACCTTATCAACTGCATCCAAATGGCTATGTTGTGCTTATTGGCCTATATTTGCTTCTATCTCTATGTCTTCGAAAGGAGGAAGGATTATCCTTTCTTAATTTTTGTTGAGGCCGCTAGGAACCGAAAGCTTATCCTGTGTCTAGAGGATAAGATCCCTCCTTTCATGAATCTGTTCTTTTGTGTCAAATGTCCGGAGGGTTTCAAAAGCCTCTGGACGAAAGGAGGTGGACAATCGGGATAAAGTTGCTATTTTTTCGAATTCACAAGTTTATGGCCTTTTGACTCAGCTCCGTTTTTTCTCTTAACTTTTCAGTTTTGCCTTCTCAAGTTAAGGATCCCAAACACTTAGCAATGTTTGATTCTTTAAAGGCTGTCGGGGCAGACGAGAGGCAAAAGAATTCTTGCTCCAAGACGAGTTTCTCCATCAATTGTATTGTTGGAGGCTTATCGATCAATTATTCCTCAAGAAATCTTAATTTCTTCTAATGCTGCAACCGGTGACCAATCTACTCAAAAGTTGAAGGAGGACAAACTGGTAGGAACCTCTCCTTGAGATACCCTAGTTATCGAAAGATTGGGTCAACAGATTGATGTGGAATAAGGCACTTCACACAGGATGTCTCCCATCAACGAAGGCAACGGGAGGGAATTTATACAACGCGAAGGCATATAACTTGTGGACCCTGAAGTGGACATAGAGGAGGGAGAATTTTTGAGTGATAGTGATACTAGTGTCAGAGCCAGCGAGCATAGGCCCCAGTTTGTGAACTAATATAGCGGAGAATCCAGTAGCAGTGAATTTGATATTGATTCCACCCGTCTAGTTACCGATGATATCCAAGTTACTTCACCTCAGACTCCTCCCGTTGACGTCTTAGGCAGAGATGATCAAGGCATTTTTGGGGACTTAAGGGAAATCTATGCGACACCCACTGAAATTTATAAGGATGATCCAACTTTTATTACTCCCACAACATTTAGCTCACCCTACGACACCATCATTCGCTTTCTATGCCCCGAAAATCACTTCCACATTCTTTGGGACTCCCACGATCCTCTCCGTACTGACCGGTTAGTAGGGTAACTGGGTTTAGATAGAACTCTTACGCACACCTTGAACCATAACTACTTGACACATGCTCTTTCTTCTCATCTACACCTGTTTCCAACCTTGTTGCTAATCCAATCTTCCCTTTTTGTAGGTTCTACCATGAGTCACCAATGCCAATATTATGACGATTTTGAGCATTGTGATTCTAGAGGTTTTAAGGGGTCTGGTTGTTTCTATCTATGTCGCTCTGAGACAGAAGAGGAAAGGAGAGAGAGGAAAGCTCGTGAGGATCACGATCACAAAGATCAAAATGGGCATGAGTGGCGAGACCGCGAGGAGCCTGGTATAGGGGTCGTGAAGAGCGAGATAAGAGAGATCATGAAAGCTATGCCCATTATGACCGAGATCATATCCAGGAAGAGGAGAAATATAGAATGCGAAAAAAATATGGCACAAAGAAAAACGCTGACATGGGAGAGATATCCAAATGTGCTAGGAACGATCAAAGCTCAAACCCTCCTGCTACAACATCTACCGATCATGCTTTTGTTGGCACTTCCAATCCTATTTCTCCTGTGGCTACCTTGGCTGAGACAGACATTTACAAAATCATAAAGAGGCCGCCCTATTTGCTTCCAGAGGCACCCATTCAATTATCACAGAGATTTCCTGGATGTTTCTTGGGTAGAGGCACCTAGTCAATTATCACAGAGATTTCCAGAGGCCCTATTTGCTTCCAGAGGCACCCAGTTAATTGTCACCCCGATAGACAAAGAGGAGATGCTAAAGAATATTGAAGTTTTCAAAAATGATGTGGAGAGGCTACCAAACTGGCAGAAATTAGTCTCGGAGCTTCAGAGAGTGGATAAGCTTAACTATTAGGCACATCTTACAATGAAGAGTGATCGTGCTGAGTGGGAAAAAGCTATCAAAGAGTGAGACACATAAATTGAGTGCATCGTTGTTTCTAATGATGAAATTGAAGCTTTTAAGAGGAAAGATGAAGAAGAGCTGGCGGCCGCGGTCCAGTTCCATCAACAACAAAAAGCCTTGATAAATTCTCAACTGCAGGATGCTCATGCCGCATAGAAACTGGTCGAAGACTCCTTATAGGAAGAGAAGAGGATTATTGAAGATTATCGCAAGCAAGTGGCAAACCATAATATAGTGGTCAACGCTGAGGATCTTTAAAACAAAAAATTGAAGGATCATGTAACACCCCGTATTTTCTAAGAATATAAAAAGTGACAAATTAAAGAATACTTAATTTTTGAAGAAGAATTAAGGGAAACGGGCTGCGCCATTGCGTTCGTCTCGAAATTCTGCTTGGGAGAGTCTGAGTGCGTAAATCGGACACCATATGAAGAAGTTGTGAAGCTCAAAAGATTTAAGGATTAAGCATAATTAAATTAAAATAATACTTAATTAACAAAATAGGTTCAAAAATCAAATTTGGCCAAAATTGGGCGAGCGGGAAATTTCCCGCTCAAGGGTGTCGACCCCCTCCAAGGGGTGTCGACATGGGTATCGACCCCCCTTAGGGGGTGTCGACAGGGGTGTCGAGCCCCCTATAAGGGTGTCGACCCCCTCAGCCTAGATCTGGGTAGATACATTGTTTTGTTTCTCGTTCGATTTGTGGCTTTTTTCCTTGACTCCTATGCTATATAAAGACCCCTAAACCCATTGTTTTCACCACACTAATCCATGGCGACACCATGCTACTCTAATCTAAATTAAATTAGTCTTTCTTCTCCACCAAGACAAATCAGAATAGGAATATTCAGATTAGAAGATCAGATCTACAATCAACAAAGCCTATTTCTTTTCTTTTAAGATCCAACAACAGTGAGTTCATGTTACTTTTAGAAATGAAATTTAATTGTAATCCTGACGTGTTAATAAATCTGAATCTGAGACCATTTCTGTTTATCAGATCTGTTCTTACATGCCTGTTTCTGTTCATCAAATCTGTTCTTATATGCCTATTTCTGCCATTACATGCTTGATTTGTTATTCTCTTCTCTCCCTCTTTTTCCCTTTTTATTTTTATAGTCGGGCTACCTTCGAGCCTAGGCCTAACACTGAAATATGCGAATGCGCGGAATTGGGAATCGTTGGGAAAGATAAACTTGGGGACATAATACATGTTGTAATTTAAGACCTAAATTTGGGGCATACTATATATGATGATTTATGACTTGGAAGAAGGGTATTATTGTGCATAATGATATATGACTTGGGATCCTATAATGAAAATAGGGATAACTGTTAAATATGAACACGCCTAAATTTGGATTTTGGGTAATTGGCATACACTATAATCAAAGATTATAATTTGGCATAATTTGGCATAACTTGTATTATGAATCATGGTGAGGGGTGTTGATGGCGCGTTCCAACCGGGTCATGTGCGTGCATGGATCCGGTCTACTTTGGGGAAGTTAAGACGCCGTGACATCTGTAAATAGGTCTGTGTCTTTCTGTAGGTTGCCACTTTAGGGAGTGATACACCCTTCTATGGGGCCGACACAGGGTATTTATGTATTAGGGAGCCGATCGCTTGGGGTGGAATTTAGGGTACATCTGGTTCTGTCTGTTTCTGTTGGGGTACCATCTGTTTCTGTTGGGGTGATAACACTTGTCTGTTTCTGTGTGGTACCGTCTGTTGGGGTGGTAAAGGCCCGTCACTAGTGTACACCTAATTCTAACATTCTGTTTCCCTAGGGATTATTCTGTTTCTGTCTCTGATGCCATTTCTTCTTCTGTTTCTGTACCGTCTGTCTCCGTTGGGGTGGAAAAGGCCCGTTACTAGCATCCTATTTCTGTAGAGGTCATTCTGTTTTAGTTTAGACATTAGGAAAACACCTAATCTCGTTATACTAGTATTAGTGCATAGAAGTGAAAGGTAAGTAAGAATCATATCTTGGTATATATCATTCTTTTTCCTCTGTTTAACCTATGTATACCTGCTACTCATGTTACTGTTATGTCTCATCTAGCTTTATTTACATGTCATGATAATATTATCTGTTTACATGTTGAAAGTCACCAAACTCGCCAGACTTTATGTCTGACCCTTTTTGTTTCGCCTTTTTCTTCCTTTCCCCTCCCCACCCCAGGTTCTCACGGTGGGAACGTAGAAGCTTGATTCGGATTTCTTTCTGCTTAAAGTGCTTGGAAATGCTGAAAGTAATGCTTAGCCTTGTTTCTCTTACATATGGCATTTTGAAGTGGGATTATGGTTTTAAAAATTATGTACTCAGATTGATTTTGTACAAGACTGATATTGTGTACTTGGTTTTGGTGTTTGAAGATGTAATCAAACTTATTTCTGTTTCCGCTGCAATAAAGTTATAAATTTTTCAAGTACTACTTTATGTATCTGTCTTGTAATATTCTGTTTTGTTTACTTATAACACTCTACGAAACTTAATGCATTCCCTTTGTGAGTGACATTAACGGACATGGGGTGTCCCACTTTGTATCAGAGCTGAAGGTTACCAGATTTGATAAAAGTTTTTGAAAACTATTTTCAAAAAGGTTTTAAGAGGAAGTATTTTCAAAAGGAAAGTTTATTTTGAAAAAAAACATACTCCCCAAAGCCATATATCTATTTTTGATTCTCTGTTTTGAATATCTTTTTCTTTCGTTTCAGCATGTCTGGGGATCTTAATCTTCCAGAGGGCGTACAGATACCGGGATGGTTCCGAAGGTCTTTGGAGGCTACAGAGCCTGTTGTAGGCCAAGCAGACGCTCCTTCCCCAGCTGCAGCTGTTGTTCTTCCTCCTCCTCTGCGTGTAGATGCTTTTTCAAAGATATGTAAGGATTTCTGTGCTATGGGCAGAAAAACCTTCAATGGAACTGAGACGTTTGTGGAAGCTCCGAACTGGGTCAAGGAAACAGAGGATTTCTTTGACATCTTTAAAGTCGACGATAAAAGAAATATTCAGTTAGCCGTTTGGCAACTGAAGGATGAAGCTTCTTTTTGGTGGGAGGTTACTAATGCTGAACGTCCGGTAGAGACTTGGGTGGATTTCAGACGAAGATTCGAGATGAAGTTTCTTTCGCAAGCCGAGCAGAGCTTGCAAATGGAGAAGTTTTTGGCACTCAAACAGGGAAGCATGTCTGTTAAACAATATGTTAACAGGTTCAACCAGTTGGCGAGATTTGTGTTGGAGTTGGTAAATACTCCACACAAGAAAGCTTTACGATTTTCTAGAGGACTGAACTAGTCGTTACATGGATCGGCTATGTCCCATGTCCCAATGGGGGCAACTTTTGAAAGGTTGGTTGATACGGCGTTATTACATGAGGAAGCCAAAGGTTAGAAGAAAGAGGAGAAGCTCGAAGAACCACAGATCAAGAAAGTGTGGCCCAAGAAGGAAACACAAACGAAGGACGAGAAGACTAAGAATAAGAAGGAGAAAAAGTGATTTACTTATGGGAGTTTGAGTTATATGAACAAGGATTGCAGAAAAAGGAAGGGCACTTGCTTCAACTGTGGTGAAATGGGATACTTTACTAGGGACTGCCCGAGGAAACAAGGACAAGGCCAAAGGGCAGAATATTCTGGAGGGCAGGTGAATGCTATTGAAGCCAATAGACCGAACAAAGGTACGAAAGTTTCTGTAGAAGGTTTGATTTTCCCTATTTGATAATCCAATTAGAACTCTTTTTATTCTGGCACTTCTCATTCTTTTATTTCTGGTTCTGTGGTTGAGTCTCTACACCTTAATATTAGTTCTGATTCTGGTTCCATTGTTGCCTCAAACCCCATAGGGGGTACGTCTCATCTGTCTGATGACGGGGTTTGAGGATATCTATGTTTGGCGTTTGAGTATATCCTATAGATAGAGTCTTCGACCTTTAGGTAGAAACTAATGGGTGTAAAGATGTGTTTGAGACATGTTATGTTTGATGGTTGCAAGTGGATGCAAGTGATTGCTAGTGGTTTCTCGTGGATGCATATACACACACTAGGCACTAGATCGACTCAAAAACACTCTCATATTGCATATGGATGCGTGTGCATATTTTTGTTTCTTTTATGGATGAAATTGGATGTATCATCACATGAGTGTTGCATTTGGATGAATGATTGTGCACGCATATAGTACTTGTACGATGCATTAGGATTGTTTGCATACATGATTGGACTCATGGCACTGACATAAATTATCATTAAGGAGGTTAACTGAATTAGTGGACCGCCTGATTTCTACATTAGCATAGTGGCATATACACACACCTTTGCATTTGTTCATACAGCATTAGAAATTTTCTAACGACAATGGATGCCTGTGATTAGTGAATGAGTAGATGGATGATGGATGGTAGGATATACATTCTTCTTAACTTGGAGATTTCGGGGACGAAATCCTTTAAGGAGGGGAGAATGTAACACCCCGTATTTTCTAAGAATATAAATAGTGACAAATTAAAGAATGCTTAATTTTTGGAAGAAGAATTAAGGGAAATGGGCTCTGCCATTGCGTTCGTCTCGGAATTCTACTTAGGATAGAGCCCGAGTTTGCGTAAATCGGACACCGTATGAAGAAGTTACGAAGCTCGGAAGATTTAAGGATTAAGCAGAATTAAATTAAAATAATACTTAATTAACAAAACAGGTTCAAAAATCAAATTCGGCCAAAACTGGGTGAGCGGGAAATTTCCCGCTCAAGGGTGTCGACCCCCTCTAGGGGGTGTCGACATGGGTGTCGACCCCCCTTAAGGGGTGTCGATAGGGATGTCGACCCCCTCAGCCCAGATCTGGGCAGATACGTTGTTTTTTTTGGGTTCGATTTGTGGCTTTGTTCCTTGACTCCTATGCTAAATAAAGACCCCTAAACCCATTGTTTTCTCCACACTAATCCATGGCGACACCATGCTGCTATAATCTAAATTAAATTTGTCTTTCTTCTCCACCAAGACAAATCAGAATAGGAATATTCATATTAGAAGATCAGGTCTACAATCAACAAAGCCTATTTCTTTTCTTTTAAGATCCAACCACGGTGAGTTCATGTTACTTTTAAACATGGAATTTAATTGTAATCCTGACATGTTAATAAATCTGAATCTGAGACGATTTTCGTTTATTAGATCTGTTCTTACATGCCTATTTCTGTTCATCAAATCTGTTCTTTTATGCCTAATTCTGCCATTACATGCTTGATTTGTTATTCTCTTCTCTCCCTCTTTTTCCCTTTTTATTTTTATAGCCGGGCTACCTTCGAGCCTAGGCCTAACGCTAAAACATGCGAACACGCGGAATTGGGAATCGCGGGGAAAGATAAATTTGGTGGCATAATACATGTTGTAATTTAAGATCTAAATTTGGTGCATACAATATATGATGATTTATGACTTGGAAGAAGGGGATTATTGTGCATAATTATATATGACTTGGGATCCTATAATGAAAGTAGGGATAACTGTTGAATATGAACATGCCTAAATTGGGATTTTGGGTAATTGGCATACACTGTAATCAAAGATTATAATTTGGCATAACTTGTATTATGAATCATGGCTGGGGTTTTGGAGGCACAATCTGTGTTGTATAAAATTGACTAAAATTTGGGCGAATGTTATATTGTGAATTAGGACCGTAATTTAGGTATGTAAATCTGTAGGCTCAATCTAAGATTGAGCAGAACATGATAATATAACTTTAAGTAACCTGCTGTAACTTGCGGAGATGTTTAATCTGTTAAATTGACTAATCTGCTAAAATCTGTTGAAATTGAATACTGTAATTGAAAAACCTATGATGAACATGAATAATTGTTTAAGAATGAATATGCCTAAAACTGAACCGCGCCTAGGCATGAGGTTAGATTGCACTTGTGGTGTAAGTCTGCCCGGAATCGCCCGACATATCCAATAACCAGAAGTGGTGAATCTATTTTGAGTGGCCTAGTGCGTACATATGAAATAGTACTCAAACACGAGGTTGGATTACACTTGTGGTAGAAATCTGCCCGGAACCGCCCGACATATCCAACATCCACAGGTGGTAAATCTAATGTGAGAGGTCTGGTGCATTAACCAGAAATGATAATAATTTGTCAACTTGGAATACTTAACCTAATTGAATCTGTAGGGGTTACATGAACCTGTTAAATTGAGTAGGGGTTAAGTAAACTAGCTTGAGTAAGTGGGAGGGGTTAAGTTAATCCTAATAAACCAATGGGGTGGGTTATATGTATATAGACCCGACAAACTTAACCTATTGTATATGTCGAATCTGTACAATCTGATATGTTAATCTGTAAATCTGATAATCCGTACATCTGATCCATTAATCTGTGAACTTGTTAATCCGTAAACATGTTAATTCGTAAATCTACTATATTAATCTATAAACCTGTGAATATGTAAATCTTCTCTGTTAGTCTGCAAATGTGTTAATCTGAAATTTGTTAGTCTGGGGACACATGGTTAGGAGGGGTATTTACTTGTGTCATCTGTTGTGTGGGACCCATATCAGTTAGTAACCCTTTCTGGTATCAAACGGCGACCCAACACTAGGTAGGGGTCAGGGCACGCTTATTGAATTGGTTATAAGAGGTCCATTCTGATAATGGCGAGGGGTGTTGATGGCGCGTTCCAACCGGGTCACGTGCGTGCATGGATCGGTCTTCTCTGGGGAAGTTAAGACGCCGTGACATCTGTAAATAGGTTTGTGTCTTTCTGTAGGTTGCAACTTTAGGGAGTGATACACCCTTCTATGGGGCCGACACAGGGTATTTATGTATTAGGGATCCGATCGCTTGGGGTCGAATTTAGGGTACATCTAGTTCAGTCTGTTTATGTTGGGGTACCGTATGTTTCTGTTGGGGTGGTAACACCCGTCTGTTTTTGTGTGGTATCGTCTGTTGGGGGTGGTAAAGGCCCATCACTAGTGTACACCTAATTCTAACCTTTTATTTCCATAGGGATTATTCTGTTTCTGTATCTGATTCCGTTTCTGCTTCTGTTTCTGTACCGTCCGTCTCTGTTGGGTTGGTAAAGGCCCATTACCAACATTCTATTTCTATAGAGATAATTCTGTTTCTGTTTCAGTTTAGACATTAGGATAACACCTAATCCCATTATACTAGTATTAGTGCAAAGAAGTGAAAGGTAAGTAAGAAGCATAGCTTGGTCTATATCATTCTGTTTCCTCTGTTTAACCTATGTATACCTGCTACTCCTGTTACTGTTATCTCTTATCCAGTTTTATTTACATGTCATGATACTATTATCTGTTTAAACTCTGAAAGTCACTGGACTCGCTAGACTTTATGTCTGACCCTTTTTGTTTCGCCTCTATTCTTCCTCCCCCCCCCCCCCCCCAGGTTCTCTGGGTGGGAACGTAGAAGCTTGATTCAGATTTCTTTCTGCTTAAAGTGCTTGGAAGTGCTGAAAGTAATGCTTAGCTTTGTTTCTCTTACATATGGCATTTTGAAGTGGGATTATGGTTTTAAAAATTATGTTCTCTGATGGCTTTTGTACAAGACTGATATTGTGTACTTGGTTTTGGTGTTTGAAGATGTAACCAAACTTATTTCCGTTACCGCTGCAATAAAGTTTTAAAATTTTCAAGTACTACTTTATGTATCTGTCTTGTAATATTCTGTTCTATTTACTTATAATGCTCCACGAAACTTAATGCATTCCCTTTGTGAATGACATTAACGGACATGGGGTGTCACAGATCAGCTTGCTAAGGCCCAGTGGGAGTGTGTGCTGATGAGGCAAGAACGTGATCAAGGCATGCTTGAAAAGGCTGTCGTTGGGTGCATGCCAAAACCATGAGAAAAATCAATTCGATAATGTTTGAGTTTTACGTTCTTTATGTTATGAGGAGGGGAAGCTTGGAATTCTTATAAGAGAAGTATCCTCGTACGTTGGCTTAGGTATGGGAGGAAGTTTTAAAACGGGCAGTCATTGATGGCAGTTATACTAAAGAAGAACTCTTAACATTTTATTTGAATGATAATTCTCAGGCCGCTCTCGCCCGTGGCAAGAGGAGTTAAGATGTGAAAGAGAGATTATCGCTATCGAGGGAGTTGGGCCCTTGGGAGAACCTCACCTTGATTCATAATCTTCCTTGGATGCCTTTGTCCCTCTCGAGGACCCTTTATGTGCCGAAGTTACTTCCGGTGAGGCTGACGCTAGCATCACTGTCACTTCTACTAAAGCTACCCTAGCCTCTGTGGCAATTGTTGATGTCTCTGCTGAATCTACTACCTCTTTGACTACTTCCGTTGATGATGTAAATACTGAGGCAAACCTATCAATTGATGAGGGCAACGACTAAGGTGAGCAGTGTTTTGAGATTGCGACACCGGGATCCTTGGACAAAGGTAACGCTGATATCATTTTTTATCCAGGGTACATCTTTCCTTATTCGAGTTTAATTACTCACTTCCTCAATTTTCACTTGATATAGGACTGGGCTTGCCATATTCCTTTCCTCCTATTTCTAACGCTGCTAGGACCACTATAATGCCAACGTATCTTTTATTATAATGCCAATTCTTGGGATGTAGTGAAGCTTTTTTGCTTTTCCACAACAGCCCTTCACCTTCCTTCCCATCAAACCGTGTCCACATTACTTTCCCCTGTCTTTCTCCGTAGTTTGAACATTGGTAGTGGCGAAAGTCACGTCCCTATTTCCTTCATGTCCTCTCATTTTCCACCCTCTTTTCCACCATTCGCAGAAGCATAGTTTTTTAATAAACAATCCACATCCAAATTACCGCTGGCAGCATAACCACCGATCGACGTTCCCTACTGCCACAGTCTACGTTTTTCAACCACTGTCAGAAACCACAATCAACCCCTCTTCTCCACAACCGCGCATCAGCTTCTATCTTCAGTTAAACCGAATTGAAATCATGCATTCCCACCACTGCCAGTTCTTACTAGCTGATCTAAACTACCTGCGGTTTCTATTTCTTCTACATGACTTCGAATCAGGTCAAGAGGACAAAAGAGCTTAGTAAGCCTTTTTCTAATACTATGTCCTGATTACCCCTTTTCTTCCTCAGACTTTGATATTTTTGTTTTTATACTTCATTCATATGTCGATGGCGACAAGTTTGGACATGAAAGGGCTTGGACTGCAACCAGTTCGAACAAATAGAAATACTCATTTTGATGACTGAACATCAAAGGAATGAAGGTAACGTTTGTTCACAAATTGTGTCTTTGTTTCTTATTTTGTTTCTTTTTCAATACTGATTTCTTCTATTTTCCAGTAAATATCAACTACATTCCTACTTACCTTTCATTCTTAGAAGTTGAACCAGTTGCCATGGCATTATTACTTTGCCTTAATGAATTTGAACCATCAACTACTATCAATTTAGTATTGATTTTTTATTGAATGAATTGATTTTCTTCATTTTTCAACTACAGAAATACTGGAACTCCCCTTGAATGGAGAAAATACATCAACATGTTACTGCAGTGTTCCACTATTGAGCGTACTAATTATGTAAGTAATCTATTCAACATATGAATTCACTGTCAGTACTCATTTTCCAATTCCTGTTACAACATTATTTTTTCACTACATGATTAGTTGGTCAAACGTATATATAGGCATGTATTTATTTTTTGTTAATTTACATTTTTGACTTATTAACATCGAATATGCTAATGGTAAATCAGCAAAACATTGATGATTGGGGAGTTGACAATATCGCTATTATTGTTCCTTCCATATGAAATGCACCATGATAATTTGCCTTTTATTTCACTTTTGGGTTTCGTGTTTTTGCCACAGAATTCCTATTGTCACCTGCTTGCATTGGACATGTTCGTATGACCGAGTCAGTGTGGTAGCTTCTTTGGATTTGTTTTGTCGATACATGGTTGGCATATACACAGGTATATAAGTTCACCGTTAACTCATTGGGCTTACTGATCTTATTACCGAGCACAACACAAAGATGCTTATAGTAGAATACTTGATGCACCAATTTGTTTGCATTTTGCACATAAAAATATAGAAACATAGCATGAATTAGTGACAAAATATTTCATATAATGGAACTGTAATTACTTTTGTTTACACTAAAGTAAAACTTGGCGGCTTCTCTCTAGCATGTGATGGTTTGGCATGGGCACATACATGCATTCATTTTTTGCTATTGCGATAGTTGTCAGTTTGGATTATATAAAATACACAGCTATACTTTATGAGTTACTAAGAATATCCATGTTGACTTTTGAATGTGTGGTTGTTTGTAAGCATGAATAGGTAGGCTTTTAATCTAATGTTTTTTATTCGCAACAATTGCCTCATACATTTTATGCTTTCTTACTTACTAAAAATCGGATTTCGTGATCTTGGTACTTCATGATTTAATAAATGTTTGATTTTTTTTATAAAAAGGTCTTTTAATAAACTAAACATATCGTCCGTACTTCAATTTTTTTAATATGTTCCTAGCATTATGCTGTTTTTGTGATGGTCACCCCGCACCATCAGACATTTCCCCTGAAATGCGCTGCGCCAATGCCCGACTGGCACAGGACGATCGTCAGAAGAAAGGGGTTTGAAATAATGAATAACCAAAGAACCTGTAGTATATCTCACAGCGTATGGAATAAAGTATAATAATAACATAACTTGATATAAAACAGGCGAGACAGTACATAAGCTGAAAACCAAACTATAACCATCAGAGTAGCGGAATCCAAAATACAGCTTCATATCCAATTATTACAACTTTGCAATACTGTCTCTAAAGGAAATAAAAGAGGTATTAATGCCCAAAGCAGTGACCAGCAACAACACAAGGAGTATATGTATATATAGTACGTGGAAGCCTCCTGCTCGTCTCCGGACAGCAACTCGTGCATAATCATCTAACATGTCTCTAATTTACTCATTCAGGAGCACCCAGAGTAATAAGAAGAGACATAAAACTCTGGGTCAGACAAAATTCTTGTAATGACCCGGATTTTGAGCAACTTTGGTTATCGACATAAACTCGATGTCGATAACCAATCATCGAAAAATCACGGTAATTAATGAAAGAAATTAGAGGGTGAAGAAAGATAAGATAGAAACTTATAGAAAAGAAGAAGAAGAAGAACACAATGTCAGAGTAACACGAATCTCACAGCTGAACGAATAAATATATTTCATAACATAACTTTGAAATACAAATATGTACTTGAATATACATATCATTATCAAAGTACAGCACTTACAACACAGCAGAAAAACTATAGCTATATAATCCTGAAGCCTCCTGCTCCAAGCTCTTCCAGTATCTGTAAATCCCGACTACTTGAATGCCCATACAAAATTGGGCACCCAAGAGTTTAGGGAAAACAACAAAATAAACTCCGGGTCAGTCATGGGACTGGTATGAGTAAAACAGTTTAAAACAGTTTGAACAAGTAAATGATATCTCATAAGACCACGCTGTATAACGGAACGGGTTTTTCCCTTATGAGAATCCAAATTATCTTTATATCAAAAACCTTTTGATATTATAATAATGTCTATCAACCACAACTATAATAATCATCTAGTAGAAACGCTTTCATCTCACGTTCTACATATATAGTACACAATCAAAACCGTAAGAACGTATTGGGTAATGGATTTCCAACTATGACAAGGTATGGAACCACCTTTCGCTTGTGTACCTCTAGAGAGGAATACACTGGGTTCAACAAGAACATCTTGCAACCCGGCCACAAATGACCGACCATTCATTTCGCTTGAGTGTATCGAATGTATATCACCAACGGTTGGGATCAGCAACCGTTTCCCGAATGGGGCAGCATCAACAATAGATTTTAGAAATAAATGAAACTCTAGATCAGGTGATTATACACCCTACTTCGGTGCGACCGACTTAGCCATGCTGCCTGCCCGATTTCTGTCATTTACCGGATGTGAGGCTATAAGCTACGCTTTATCATCACACCAGATTCACTTTGAATGCCACATCGTCAAATCCATCAAATAACCGATTGACGTCCTCAACCATACATTATGTGTTAGCTAAAAGAAGCTTCCTTCTTCGCTTCCACTCTTGGTACGGTTGGAGAAACCAATATACGTGATCGTCTGGAAATACTCTGTCAGACATCCGTCCATACAAGTCATCCAGGAACAGGATGAACCGAAGGCACTATTCTGTAAACAGGATAGCCCTTGCATAACTCCATCTTCAATTTCCTTTGGCATATATGATTCGCAACGCTTATGCCAATACAGAGTGGTTCTTTGGATAATAATCCAACCGGTCTCTCCATATTAACAGCATTAAAATGGTCAAAACTTCGATAGTCTATGATTTAACTATCGAAGAAAAACAGGTGTGCAAACAACGATATTATTTCCAAATGGAAATTTATATCGATCAAACATCATTCAACATTTATCTCTTTATTTCATTAATTTACTTAACTCCTGTTTCCCTATGTTCAATATTTCTTATTTTCTAAATTGGGAAAATATACGTTATTAACAATGGAAAACATTTCCATTTCTTGTTTTCTTTATTAGATAACATTTCTGGTTTCTTATTTGGAAAACATTTCCAAAGCTTCTTCATTGGACTTAGGCAGATGTTTAAACAAACCATCGCAATGCCAACTCAAACCATTTCCTTTAATTACTAAATTTACTTAAGCCATCCTTTACTATCGAACCTTAACCATTCCTTAGTTAAAAATGAAGTCAATCAAGTTGGGGTAATACTACCTCTCAGACCTTAACTGAACAATGTTTCTAACCTTGAAATAGACAAAGTTCACCCTTCTAATTCTTTAACAAACTTCCTTACGTAACTCTCTTTCAAATCTTTTCTATTTGAATAAACTATATTCGATAACTCTATTCAATTTATTCTATTCACTTAACTCTTTTGATTTAACTCTAACTCTATTCACTTAACTCCTATCGAATAAACTATGTTCGATAACTCTTTTAATTCTATTTGAATAAACTATATATTCGATTAACTCCTTTTACTCTATTCAAATAAACTATATTCGATTAACTCCTTTATTCTATTTGAATAAACTATATTCGATTAACTCCTTTTACTCTATTTGAATAAACTATATTCGATTAACTCCTTTTACTATTTGAATAAACTATATTCGATTAACTCCTTTATTCTATTCACTTAACTCTTTTGATTTAACTCTAACTCTATTCACTTAGCTCCTATCGAATAAACTATATTCGATAACTCTTTTAATTCTATTTGAATAAACTATATATTCGATTAACTCCTTTTACTCTATTTGAATAAACTATATTCGATTAACTCCTTTATTCTATTTGAATAAACTATATTCGATTAACTCCTTTATTCTATTTGAATAAACTATATTCGATTAACTCCTTTATTCTATTTGAATAAACTATATTCGATTAACTCCTTTATTCTATTTGAATAAACTATATTCGATTAACTCCTTTTACTTTATTATCGAATAAACTATATTCGATTGACTCCTTTATTCTATTTGAATAAACTATATTTGATTAACTCCTTTTACTTTATTATCGAATAAACTATATTCGATTAACTCATTTGCTTTAACTCTAATCGATTAAACTAACATCGATTAACTCCTTTCGATTAAACTAACATCGATTAACTCCTTTTAACTCGATTAAACTATTCATTTATAAAGATTTACTTTTAGTAACGGTTCTTCACTTTACAAATGATTTCCCTTTTATAAAACACTATTCGTTTTATAAACATTTCCCCTTTTATTTACTTTCGAAATATTTCCTTTTTATAAAATCTATTGACTTTATAAAAAACCCTTTTATTTCAATATACATTGAAATAATTCTTTTTACATCCCAGGGTCTTTTATGATATTTAAAATATCGAATAACAATGATCAACATCATTCTAACACACATAATCCATAACAAATATACATCACATCATATATCACAATATATGAAAACAGTAAATAAATGTTGAAGAATCCAGGTGGATTCCTCCAACCTGTCTCCCTGCATCACAGATGTTAAACAATATAATTAACATCACTTTCAGTTCCATATGATATATTTTGTTAAACAGAATCAATATAGAAATCCAACTAACTGACTAGCAGTTCAATCAAACAGTCAACACACAATCAATCAGACAATTTCTAACAGTTCTAAAAATACAACGTGAAATTATAAACTATTCAAAGTTAGTGAGATTTACTCACATTGGACTATCATCGTTAATGAACGATAATTGTCGCTTTGTTCAAACGGACAATTTATTTTGCAATAAATTGTGGCGAGCTCCGATGGACTTCCAGTCAGTTCCAATATGTAGTGCTCGTCCATACGATCCCAACGGATCCAACGGTTCGAAATTCTGATATCATATGGTCGAGATATAACAATTACAAGTTGATACTATTTAAATTGAATTTAAACTAATAGTTAACCTTAAACGGGCCTCACCACACTTTTAACCGACCCATTTGCACTTAAGCCCAAACCGTATCCTTCTTCCTCCCCGTTCCTCTCACGCATGCTCCAGTAAACCCAAAACCGCATACCATTTTCAATCTTCCACACCACATCGTACACTCGTTTTCCACCATACAACCAAATGAAATACACCGAACATCTTCTCCTTCCTTCCTCTACCCGTCCATACACAATTTGCCAAACTCGGTCATCCCTAGAGTTTCGCGTTCGCCGGCTTCCAACACGAAGCAATAGTAAATGTTGCGATATCCTTCATCACGAAATTCCACAAAAAAACCACCAAGGATGCCATTTGATTTCACGAGTTCGACTATCATCACCAATTCGCGGATTTCCGCATTGATTTGCAAAGCAAACGAACCCTAGGTTCGCTGAAACTCCCATCGTCTATTCGACCGACAAGAACAAGGATCGAACTTCATGAAAGAGACATAGAATCGTAGCTTACCCTCTCAGGAGTTCAGAAATATGTATATCAGGATTTATATACATTTATACGAATTGATTTTTGAGTTTTCTTTTGTTCTTTGCTTGTTGTTCTTGCATTGGAAATGACTTGGGGGTTTTATAAGCTGATTTGTGGTTGGTTTCATTTGTGGTTGAGAAGACATGAGGCATGGCCTCCCTATTGTCCAAGAAAAATGTTATATAATTTTTTTCTTTTAATAATATATTTTATTTTATTGATTTTATGTTTGTTTTTGGTCTTTAAAAATCCCCACGATCACATACGATGTCTAAAAATCACGAAAATTGACATGCTGCTAGAATTCGACATTACGGTCCAATGAAACTGGTTTCGTCGAATTCCGACTCCGTATGTTCACACAGAGTATTTTTAACTGTCAAAATACTGACTGTTTTTCACCCTAAAAATCCGTACGGCCACATACTGACTTCAAAAATCACAAAACCGGAAATCTAACAACTATTTGACTTTTCGGATCCAACAAAATTAGTTTCGTCGAATTCCGACTTCGTTTGCAAAAGTGGATATTTTTAAAGCTTTGGATAACCCATTTAAATATATAAATATATTTAAATATAATTAAATAAAATATTAATAAATTAATATTATCGTCTATATTCACAGTGGAATACCAAACAGCTCTAGAATATTCCTCTATGAATTTCTAATTTGATATTTTCAATCTAGATCAACCCGATATTCGATTTATATTGAATTTCCTTTTTAAAATATAAATAATTCCTTTATAAATTATAAAGAAATTCCACAGCGACTTTTCTAAAATTTGATTTGGACATATCTCAAAATCTACACAATGAAATCCCGATTTTTCTCTTCCACTAGAAAGATATACTCCACCAGCTCCACACGTTTCTTGTTTCACAGAAATCCGATTTAAAACGAATCCTGTACATTCAGTTGAAGTTCAAATCGCCAAATAGCGAACTGTCGCGCCGTTTCGAGCTCTATTTTAATTATATTATAATTCTACGTTCAAACTGTCGTTCAAATAATATATTCGTTATTCAAATTCAATTCCAAGCTGAATTAAATATCACAGATGATCTAGCTCACACCATATCGCCATTTCAGCCAATTTTGATTATTTCAGAATTAAATATATTATTTAATTTATTATTTAAATAAATATTCACCATTATTTAATTAACCGGCCATTAACTTCTCTAATTCACTATTTAAATAATTAAATTAATTAATTATAATACCTCTGCCAATGCGGGTCATTACAATCTTTCCCACTTAAAATAATTTCGTCCTCGAAATTGCTAAAAGTTAGAGAACGACCCTATCTACTGGTTAGAACATATTTGTTCACTTCTGAACTTCAGTTTCAACTGAACCAATTTAATTTCAATTAAATTATTAATTAATTCTTATCAACGAAAATTTTCAAAAATCCTGAAAATTTTCTAACGCCTTAACTCTTCGAAAAATTTCGCCCGCACCTTCTTTGTACTGGTCAATACGTCAAACACCACTCGCCTCTCTAGGCCATTTCCAACCCAAAAGAAAATCAAACAGCCAAGCGGCTTGCCAATTCGGCTCATAAATCTTATATCCAATAGAAATATAAACTTGTACCTTTTGTCGGCATATCAACTCTATCACTTCCATATGCTATCAACTCAGCATATACCAATGTTATCCCAATCAAATTCCAATTTGCTTTTATCCACAACACCACCATTCGCTTATATCCGAGCCAAATATCATTTTAACTCGAGTTTCTTCTCGATTCCCAACTCTTAACTTGATTATCATATTACACTTAAAATTTGAATCTCACAATCCAATTTGTCTTTGATATCATTCTAATTCAATCTCAGTTACCACTTTACTGGCTTTACTTTAATTCAAATTTGCTTTCACAAATTTCTGTTAAATTTGTTTTTAATTCAAACAGTCTTTCCCTGGGAGTTTTTAAACAGTTTACTCTTTTCAAAAATCAATTTTTCCTTTTGAACATGTCACTGAGCCCTTAATTAATATTTCATTAGTTAAATCACTTCTCTATTTCTTTATCAATATTTGTTAACCAATTATTTTCAATAACCATATTGGCCTTTTATGTTATTTGGAAAACATCTCCGAATATCGCCTTCCTTTATTTTCTAAACTTTAGAAAATATATGCTATTTATAATTGGAAAATATTCCAATTACTTGTCTCTTTTCCGATCTCGTTTATTTCTATACTTAGGAAATATTCTTTATTATATTTCCAAGCTTACACTTATTTGGGTTAAAACGGATGTTGTGTAAAACATCGTTACGACAACCCAAATACTATATTCAACTAACTCTTATTCAACAATGATCTTCGAGCCTGAAATCTTACTATTTATTTGTTAATAATGAAATCAATCAAGTTGGGGTGTAACTACCTCTCAGACCTTGACTAAATAACATTTATAACGTCAGAACAGATATGACTACTTACTCGAATAACCAATACCATACAGCTACTTATTCACTTTTAAACACATATACACTTTCTCTTTCTATTCTTACGAGATTTTATCCCTAGACTTCTCTTTTGATTATACTATTCTATTTCTAAGTTCGTTTCCTTATCGACTTCTATATATATATCGATACGTTGATTTCTAGTTATCAAATTATTTTAAAAACATTCTAACTCCTTAAATTCCCGGAAAAAATCGCCATAACCTCCTTTGTACTGAGAACATCAGGATATTTCAAATAGCCTCCCATGGCCCTCACCAATCTAGAATAAAAAGAAAAAGCCAAGCGACTTGCCGATACAGCGCATAAAATCTCATATATGAATTAAATACATACCTTTTCGTCGAGCATTCTATTCATTTCACTTCTATACTATATTCCAAACCTGTCTCCCATATATTTATACCTGCCCAATCTATTTTAACTATACCCGATCGTTTTAACTCAATTCGTTAATAAATTTGTTAATTAACTCTTTAGTCTATTCCACTTTTATATTTGAACATGAGATGTTCAAATATATTTTAACTTGCTTATTAACTAATTTGAATCCAAATTTCAAATTTAAGTTCTATATTCGATTTCGAATATCCATTTACAAATCCAATCCACCTTTCAAAGTTCAACTTCAAATTCAAAACTCGATTAACTAATTCCTCTTCGACTTAGTTAATTCTATTCAATTTCTATTCAAAATTTTATATTATAATTCCCATTTGAATTTCTATATTCAAATTCCATATATTCAAATTCTATATTATAATTCCATTTGAATTTCTATATTCAAACCCCATTTGAATTTCTATATTCAAATTCTATATCACTTCCATTGAATTTCATATATTCAAACCCCCTTTGAATTTCTATATTCAATTTCTATTTCAATTCCATTGAATTTCATATTCTACTATTATAAATCCCATTTGAAATTCAACACAACTTGTCTTTCTCAAATCAAATTCAAAACAGTATCTCTGGTAGTAATTCGTCACTTACAACTCGAAAATGAATACTGATGATGCAGCTGTCATCATCAGAATCTATTTTCCAGCGATCGAAGTGAGTTCAATACTATAAAAACATTTCTAAACATTTCCACTTTGAAATTCATTTCAAAATATAATTCACACTGCTTGTAAAACAATTTTAAATCTCTCAGGATATTAAATTTTCCTTATTTTTAATCCAAATCCATTTACAAACACTTATCCAATCCTCTAGAATTTTAATTCAATTTCGGGTTTAAATTTCAAATTTAACTCATTTGATTTCATGTATTTCACTTATATGAATTCTGATTGATTATTTACATAACTATTTAATTTATAATCTTACTCGATTATAATAACAACCAATATATCCAATATATTATAACCATTCCAGTATAAATCCTTTATCAAAATATAATTTGGGTAAATAATTTCGTTTACCCTCTTTTCAAACCATATCATGAAGGTTCATCGTATTCGTGTGTTTACAAAATCCCTACCGATACAGTGGATCAAACTGATCGACCAGAACTCATAAACAACTCTACCAATAAATCTCCACAATATAAAATTATTTTTATATCATATAACAAATACGTTCACTCGTATATATACACTCAACTCAATCTAGGGTATTACTAACCCTATCTCTACCAAGTCACGCCACAGAGCCAAGGTAATTCACTTAACTTAAGCTCTGATACCAACTGTAATGACCCGGATTTTGAGCGACTTTGGTTATCGACATAAACTCGATGTCGATAACCAGTCATCGAAAAATCCCGGTAATTAATGAAAGAAATTAGAGGGTGAGGAAAGATAAGATAGAAACTTATAGAAAAGAAGAAGAAGAACACAATATCAGAGTAACACGAATCTCACAGCGGAACGAATAAATATATTTCATAACATAACTTTGAAATACAAATCTGTACTTGAATATACATATCATTATCAAAGTACAGCACTTACAACACAGCGGAAAAACTATAGCTATATAATCCTGAAGCCTCCTGCTCAAAGCTCTTCCACTCTCTGTAAATCCCGACTACTTGACTGCCCATACAAAATTGGGCACCCAAGAGTTTAGGGAAAACAACAAAATAAACTCCGGGTCAGTCATGGCACTGGTATGAGTAAAACAGTTTAAAACAGTTTGAACAAGTAAACGATATCTCATAAGACCACGCCGTATAACGGAATGGGTTTTTCCCTTATGAGAATCCAAATTATCTTTATATCAAAAACCTTTTGATATTATAATAATGTCTATCAACCACAACTATAATAATCCTCTAGTAGAAACGCTTTCATCTCACGTTCTACATATATAGTATACAATCAAAACCGTAAGCACGTATTAGAAAATGGATTTCCAACTATGACAAGGTATGGAACCACCTTTCTCTTATGTACCTCTAGAGAGGAATACACTGGGTTCAACAAGAACATCTTGCAACCCGGCCACACATGACCGACCACTCATTTCGCTTGAGTGTATCGAATGTATATCACCAACGGTTGGGATCAGCAACCGTTTCCCGAATGGGGCAGCATCAACAATAGATTTTAGAAATAAATGAAACTCTAGATCAGGTGATTATACACCCTACTTCAGTGCGACCGACTTAGCCATGCTGCCTGCCCGATTTCTGTCATTTACCGGATGTGAGGCTATAAGCTACGCTTTATCATCACACCAGATTCACTTTGAATGCCACATCGTCAAATCCATCAAATAACCGATTGACGTCCTCAACCATACATTATGTGTTAGCTAAAAGAAGTTTCCTTCTTCGCTTCCACTCTTGGTACGGTTGGAGAAATCAATATACGTGATCGTCTGGAAATACTCTGTCAGACATCTGTCCATACAAGTCATCCAGGAACAGGATGAACCGAAGGCACTATTCTGTAAACAGGATAGCCCTTGCATAACTCCGTCTTCAATTTCCTTTGGCATATATGATTCCAACGCTTATCCCAATACAGAGTGGTTCTTTGGATAATAATCCAACCGGTCTCTCCATATTAACAACGTTAAAATGGTCAAAACTTCGATAGTCTGTGATTTAACTATCGAAGAAAAACAGGTGTGCAAACAACGATATTATTTCCAAATGGAAATTTATATCGATCAAACATCATTCAACATTTATCTCTTTATTTCATTAATTTACTTAACTCCTGTTTCCCTATGTTCAATATTTCTTATTTTCTAAATTGGGAAAATATACGTTATTAACAATGGAAAACATTTCCATTTCTTGTTTTCTTTATTAGAAAACATTTCTGGTTTCTTATTTGGAAAACATTTCCAAAGCTTCTTCATTGGACTTAGACAGATGTTTAAACAAACCATCGCGATGCCAACTCAAACCATTTACTTTAATTACTAAATTTACTTAAGCCATCCTTTACTATCGAACCTTAACCATTCCTTAGTTAAAAATGAAGTCAATCAAGTTGGGGTAATACTACCTCTCAGACCTTAATTGAACAACGTTTCTAACCTTGAAATAGACAAAGTTCACCCTTCTAATTCTTTAACAAACTTCCTTACGTAACTCTCTTTCAAATCTTTTCTATTCGAATAAACTATATTCGATAACTCTATCCAATTTATTCTATTCACTTAACTCTTTTGATTTAACTCTTACTCTATTCACTTAACTCCTATCGAATAAACTATTTTCGATAACTCTTTTAATTCTATTTGAATAAACTATATATTCGATTAACTCCTTTTACTCTATTCGAATAAACTATATTCGATTAACTCCTTTATTCTATTTGAATAAACTATATTCGATTAACTCCTTTTACTCTATTTGAATAAACTATATTCGATTAACTCCTTTTACTATTTGAATAAACTATATTCGATTAACTCCTTTATTCTATTCACTTAACTCTTTTGATTTAACTCTAACTCTATTCACTTAACTCCTATCGAGTAAACTATATTCGATAACTCTTTTAATTCTATTTGAATAAACTATATATTCGATTAACTCCTTTTACTCTATTTGAATAAACTATATTCGATTAACTCCTTTATTCTATTTGAATAAACTATATTCGATTAACTCCTTTATTCTATTTGAATAAACTATATTCGATTAACTCCTTTATTCTATTTGAATAAACTATATTCGATTAACTCCTTTATTCTATTTGAATAAACTATATTCGATTAACTCCTTTATTCTATTTGAATAAACTATATTCGATTAACTCCTTTTACTTTATTATCGAATAAACTATAATCGAATTAACTCCTTTATTCTATTTGAATAAACTATATTCGATTAACTCCTTTTACTTTATTATTGAATAAACTATATTCGATTAACTCATTTGCTTTAACTCTAATCGATTAAACTAACATCGATTAACTCCTTTCGATTAAACTAACATCAGTTAACTCCTTTTAACTCGATTAAACTATTAATTTATAAAGATTTACTTTTAGTAACGGTTCTTCACTTTACAAATGATTTCCCTTTTATAAAACTCTATTCGTTTTATAAACATTTCCCCTTTTATTTACTTTTGAAATATTTCCTTTTTATAAAATCTATTGACTTTATAAAAAACCCTTTTATTTCAATATACATTGAAATAATTCTTTTTACATCCCAGGGTCTTTTATGATATTTAAAATATCGAATAACAATGATCAACATCATTCAAACACACATAATCCATAACAAATATACATCACATCATATATCACAATATATGAAAACAGTAAATAAATGTTGAGGAATCCAGGTGGATTCCTCCAACCTGTCTCCCTGCATCACAGATGTTAAACAATATAATTAACATCACTTTCAGTTCCATATGATATATTTTGTTAAACAGAATCAATATAGAAATCCAACTAACTGACTAGCAGTTCAATCAAACAGTCAACACAAAATCAATCAGACAATTTCTAATAGTTCTAAAAATACAACGTGAAATTATAAACTATTCAAAGTTAGTGAGATTTACTCACATTGGACTATCATCGTTAATGAACGATAATTGTCGCTTTGTTTAGACGGACAATTTATTTTGCAATAAATTGTGGCGAGCTCCGATGGACTTCCAGTCAGTTCCAATATGTAGTGCGCATCCGTACGACCCCAACGGATCCAACGGTTCGAAATTCTGATATCATATGGTTGAGATATAACAATTACAAGTTGATACTATTTAAATTGAATTTAAACTAATCGTTAACCTTAAACGGGCCTCACCACACTTTTAACCGACCCATTTGCACTTAAGCCCAAACCGTATCCTTCTTCCTCCCCGTTCCTCTCACGCATGCTCCAGTAAACCCAAAACCGCATACCATTTTCAATCTTCCACACCACATCGTACACTCGTTTTCCACCATACAACCAAACGAAATACACCGAACGTCTTCTCCTTCCTTCCTCTACCCATCCATACACAATTTGCCAAACTCGGTCATCCCTAGAGTTTCGCGTTCGCTGGCTTCCAACACGAAGCAATAGTAAATGTTGCGACATCCTTCATCACGAAATTCCACAAAAAACCGCCACGGATGCCATTTGATTTCACGAGTTCGACTATCATCACCAATTCGCGGATTTCTGCCTTGATTTGCAAAGCAAACGAACCCTAGGTTTGTTGAAACTCCCATCATCTATTCGACCGACAAGAACAAGGATCAAACTTCATGAAAGAGACATATAATCGTAGCTTACCCTCTCAGGAGTTCAGAAATATGTATATCAGGATTTATATACATTTATACGAATTGATTTTTGAGTTTTCTTTTGTTCTTTGCTTGTTGTTCTTGCGTTGGAAATGACTGGGGGTTTTATAAGTTGATTTGTGGTTGGTTTCATTTGTGGTTGAGAAAACATGAGGCGTGGCCTCCCTATTGTCCAAGAAAAATGTTATATAATTTTTTTCTTTTAATAATATATTTTATTTCATTGATTTTATGTTTGTTTTTGGTCTTTAAAAATCCCCACGATCACATACGATGTCTAAAAATCACGAAAAGTTACATGCTGCTAGAATTCGACATTACTGTCCAATGACACTGGTTTCGTCGAATTCCAACTCCGTATGTTCACACAGAGTATTTTTAACTGTCAAAATACTGACTGTTTTTCATCCTAAAAATCCGTACGGCCACATACTGACTTCAAAAATCACAAAACCGGAAATCTAACAACTATTTGACTTTTCGGATCCAACAAAATTAGTTTCGTCGAATTCCGACTTCGTTTGCAAAAGTGGCTATTTTTAAAGCTTTGGATAACCCATTTAAATATATAAATATAATTAAATATAATTAAATAAAATATTAATAAATTAATATTATCGTCTATATTCACAGTGGAATACCATACAGCTCTAGAATATTCCTCTATGAATTTCTAATTTGATATTTTCAATCTGGATCAACCCGATATTCGATTTATATTGAATTTCCTTTTTAAAATATAAATAATTCCTTTATAAATTATAAAGAAATTCCACAGCGACTTTTCTAAAATTTGATTTGGACATATCTCAAAATCTACACAATGAAATCCTGATTTTTCTCTTCCACTAGAAAGATATACTCCACCAGCTCCACACGTTTCTTGTTTCACAGAAATCCGATTTAAAACGAATCCTGTACATTCAGTTGAAGTTCAAATCGCCAAATAGCGAACTGCCGCGCCGTTTCGAGCTCTGTTTTAATTATATTATAATTCTACGTTCAAACCCTCGTTCAAATAATATATTCGTTATTCAAATTCAATTCCAAGCTGAATTAAATATCACAGATGATCCAGTTCACACCATATCGCCATTTCAGCCAATTCTGATTATTTCAGAATTAAATATATTATTTAATTTATTATTTAAATAAATATTCACCATTATTTAATTAACCGACCATTAAATTCTCTAATTTACTATTTAAATAATTAAATAAATAAATTATAATACCTCTGCCAATGCGGGTCATTACAATTCTGGTATGAGCGATTGCAGCAAAATAATGCAATAACAGGTATAAATGATCATACCTGACCTGGACCTGGAACCAAAGAGTTAGCACAACAAGATGTACAGTATTCTAAGGTAACACTAACATAGGGTATAAATTGGAAGTGTGAGTGTCATGGTGATAGCAAACATAAAACATAGCAATCATCCACACATATCTCACTCAGTGCGTAAAGCATACGATATCCACTGCTTTCATCACCGGATCCATTGGGACCATGACGGAGTCCAACTCCATACAACTATCACTACGACAATTTTGCCCTTTGGGGCCCTTACGGAGTCCCACTCCATACAACCTCTGACCCCACTGCACTGGTCCATAGTCAATAACCCTAACGGGTCAACCAGTCTACATACCCTCTCTCTCAATGGTGAACCGAAGTTATAGATATCGATAACCCCTTTGCACACGTCCCGCAACAAAGCCCAACTCTAGAAATTAACTCGTTAGTTCCCATCTGGATCCTGAGCAATAACTTCCCATTTGGACTTCCTTTGCATCTCGGGTTTTGGTCTCCTCCATCTCGGTTCGAAGATCAAGCTTCCATTCGGTTCGGAGATATCAGTTCAGGTACACACGGTTCGTGGGTCCCATTCGGCTCATAGGAAGGCGACTTGGGGTCAAGCTTCGGTCTGTGGTTTCTCCAATCCGTGCCCAAGCTTCGGGTCGTGGTTCCCCATTCGTGAGTCCTGCTCAGGTTCGTGAGTCATAGGTCCTTCGTTGGGTCGAGTTGTGATGCCTCCTTAGAGCATCAGGTCGGGTCATGGTGCCTAGGTCACAAGTGGGGGGGATTCGGTCCCATTTCCTGCACTTCTTACAGCAAGCTGTTTACGCCACATGACGGCATTTTCGACCATTCTAACTTCTCCTATGCAATCATAAACATACCAAATAGTAGTAGCAGCATGTAGAATCAACCAAAAACATCAAAACAATGGTTTTACATGTGAATATAGATCAAACATACTCAAATCTATGGTTTTCCCCTTAATCCCCTAAATTTCGGGATTAGCAAACTTAATCCAAATTAAACCAAATTTATACCAGTGACATAAAATATGATTCTTTTTTACATATTTTTCCATATTTTTCTGAGTTATAATTTCGCTAATTATCACTAATCACCCCTAATTAGCCATAATTAGTGAATAAACATGTTAATCACTCACCTTAGCTAAAAATTAATGTTAGATCTGAAACTTATACTGATTTGGCACGGATTCCTATGTAGTGAAGCAGCTCCAACTCTGATTTGGTGTTAATCCGACTTGATTTGACGTAGATTTGATCAATTAGTTATTAGAAAGCAATTAGAAAGAGATTTGGAAGATGGAGGCCATGATTAGGGTTAGAGGAATGTTTGTGGCGGCTAGAAAAATGAAAGGAGATGATTCTCCAACTCCTTTCGACCCTCCCGTAACCCAAATCCCGAAATGGGTTATGGGCCAAGCTGCTAATCACTCTGTTAAGCCCAATTATGTCGTTTTTCATCTTCCAAACATTATTTCAGCCATATCTCCCAAACATTAAGTCCGTTTGATTAATGTGACAACTCTACGGAAAGGTAAACCATCATCTGAATACAATGGAAGTGGTTTCATGTCAAAATTCCTTACCAATCAAAAGTTATAGGCGAAACAAGATTCGCCATGGGTAAAACGGTCATTTAAAATTCGGCAAAAATCGTGAATGTGGGAAATGACTATTGGGTCATTTCCCAAAGTTACACGACCATGTGACTTCGTATGAAAATAAAATAAATATTCTATGATCCTCTAATACGTAGAATGCAAGTCGTTACACTCTCCCCCCTTAAGGAATTTCGCCCCTGAAATTCCTTAACCAAGAAAACATACAATGATGCCCTGCATGCCTATCAGCCATTTACAAACAATGAAACATACATAATAACACAACAAGCCTATCCTAGCATGCAGTTTACTATCAAGGGAATAATTATATCGCGATTAAAATCTTACCAGGTAAAGAGCTCTGGATATGACTTTCTTATGCTCTCCTCGGTTTCCCAAATACAGTCATTCTCATTATCACCCCCACTGGACCTTAACCAGTTTCACCGTCTTCCTCCGAAGTTGCTTCGTATCATGTCCAACAATACGAACCCGTCTGCGGTTTTCAATTGCCTCGGGTACTATCTCGATATCATCCAACTGATCTGGTGAAATAGTCATATCAGAACCGTGCACAAACTTCCTTAACTGAAAATCATGAAATACGTTGTGCACTCCCATCATCTTGTCAGCTAATCCAACTTTATATGCTAAATTCTCAACTTGTTCAAGAACTGGAAATTGACCAATGAATCTTGGTGCTAATTTACCTCTCCTACCAAACCAAATCACACTCTTAAACGGCGAAATCTTGACGAATACCAAGTCGCCAATGGAGAATTTCAAATCTCTTCGCCTTTTATCAGCGTAACTCTTCTGCCTATCTTGGGCAGCCTTCATTTATTATTGAATAACCTTGATTTTATCTAAAGTTTCTCTTATTACATCTTGCCCAAGCATAAATTTCTCACTGGTTTCTAACCAACATGATGGTGAGTTGCACGGTCTTCTATACAAAGCTTCAAATGGAGCTATACCAATACTGGGCTGCTAACTATTATTATACGCGAACTCAACAGATGAAGATGGCCATCCCATGAACCTCCAAAATCTAATATACAAGCTTTCAAGATATCTTCTAATACACGATTTAATCTCTCTTTTTGACCATCGGTTTGAAGATGGTACGTGGTACTGAGATGTAATTTCGACCCTAAAGCCACTTGTAAGCTCTTCCAAAACCCACTAGTAAATAATGGATCTCAGTCACTCACAATGCCTTTAGGTACTCCATGAAATCTCACTACCCACTTCATATACAGTTCCGCTAACTTAGTTGTCATTCTATTCGACTTGACCGGTATAAACCTTGCATTTTGGTCAATCGATCCACAATCACCCAAATACTATCATGACCCGATCTAGTCCTTCGTAAACCATCGATGAAATCCATTGAGACATGTTCCCATTTCCATTCGGGAATCTCTAACGGTTGTAACAAACCACTAGGCTTCTTTAGCTCGACTTTAACTAACTAGCAGTTCATGCACTTGGATATAAACTTCCCAACGTCTCTCTTCATCCCTTCCCAGTAGTAGGTCTGCTTCATGTCTCGATACATTTTGTTACCACCGAGATGTATAGTCAGTTTCAAATGATGACACTCTCTAAGCCCTTCATCTCTCAATCCATTAACATTGGGCACAACTAGCCTCCCATTCTTTCGAAGCCATCCTTCTCGATCAAGTCCATACTTGTTCGTCTCCTCACCGTCGGTAACCATATCTAACTTGGAGGTGATTTCCAATATGTTAGAATCGTCCCCCTGACTGGAACTAATCTGCTCAATCAAAGTTGGTCTGATTGTCAAATTTGCTAACATCTCTGGATCTACTTCACACTTAGATCTGAAATCATATTCTGCGATATGCTCCAGTTGCTTCCATTCCAGAAACATAGCCCCTAAATTGGCATGTCTCCTACTCAATGAATTAGCTATTGCATTTCCCTTTCCAGGTGTGTATGCGATATTGAAATCATATGAAGCCAAGAACTCTAACCATCTCTGCTGACGAAGATTTAAATCCATCTGAGAGAAAATATACTTTGATGATTTATGATTGGTAAACAACTCGAATCTTTCTCCCAAGAGATAATGTCTCCACATCTTCAACGCGAACACGATCGCTGCCAATTCCAAATCATGGGTAGGATATCTTTTCTCATATGGCTTTAGTTGCTGACTAGCATAAGCCATAACCCTACCTCCTTGCATCGGTACATCACCTAGTCCGGTACCACAAGCATCTGCATATATCGTCATCTCTTTGTCCGCCTTAGCAATAAGTAATACTGGTGCACACGTTAACTTCACCTTTAGACCTTTAAATGCATTCTCACACCTTTCGTCCCAAGCAAAAGCTTGATTCTTCTTAGTCAACTGAGTAAACGGCGTCGCTATCTTGGAAAAGTCTTGGATAAACTTACGATAATATCCAGTTAATCCTAAGAAACTTCTCACGTCCGTTGCATTCTTAGGCGTAGACCAATCTTGCACCGTAGCCACCTTCGTAGGATCCACGGCAATACCATTTTCTGAAACAACATGGCCCAAAATCTTACTTCTCTCCTCCAAAAGTGACACTTAGAAAATTTCGCTTTCAGTTGGTGTTTCCTCAACTCCTCCATCACTGTCTTTAAATATTCCTTATGTTCTTCCTCTGTCCTCGAGTAAACCAGGATATCATCCACGAACACAAGAACAAACTTATTTAATTGATCCCTGAAAACCCTATTCATAAGATCAACAAAATATGTGGGTGCATTGGTCAACCCGAATGGCATGACCAACCACTCATAGAATCCTGACGGTGTCCAAAATGTCGTTTTAGGAATACTCTCAGCTGCTACCCGGAGCTGATGAAATCTTGTCGCAGGATCCAACTGGGAGAGCACTCTTGCTCCATTTAACTGATCAAACAAATCGTCTATTCGTGGAAGATGATACTTATTTTTCCTAGTTGCCTTGTTCAACTCACGATAGTCCACACATAAGCGAAGGGAACCATCATCCTTGGTAGCAAATACAACTGGTGCTCCCCACTTGGAAACACTTCTTCAGATAAATCACTTCTTCAAAAGATCACCTACTTGCATTTCGAGCTCTCGCTGCTCCCCTGGTGCCATACGACGAAGAGGCATCACTATAGTTCTAGCATCTTTCATTAAATCAATCCGAAGCTCGATCTCTCGGTGTGGTGGAAGTTCGGTCACTTCCCCGAAGATATCCAGATACTAGCCAGCAATAGGCACATCTGATAAATCATCATGCGGGATGTCGAGGGAATTCAGAAAACAAGCCATCACACCATCACTAGGTAGGCAACCCAATACCACCCTCCTCCCATCATTTTCTCTAATGGTCACCGAAGACCCCTTACAGTCTACCACCACCCCATACCATTGGAGCCAATCGACTCCTAAAATAATGCCAAACCCAGTAAAGCCCAAAACAAAACAATTACAAGCAAACATACATCCATGACTCGATAAGACCAAATTACGACAAATCATATAAAGGCTAGTCAAACCACCGATCGAGTTCATCACAACTAAAGGTCTATCGACAATCTCGGGTTCCAATTCCAACCTATCTACCAGGTCGCTAGATACGAAGGAATAGGAAGCCCCGGTATCAAACAGTACTCGAACAGGAACATCATAAATGGAAAGCATACCTTGAATAATGACATCCTTTCCTTTCTCCGCCGTAGTTGGGGCATTCGACGTTGAAGGAACGACGTTGATAGTATATGCTTTCCCGATCTTCTTCTCCTTAGGAGATTGTGGACATTTATCCTTGTGATGTCCCTTTTGGCCATAATTGAAGCACTTCCTGTCCATTGGCTTTGCTCGACAAACTCTGACATAGTGGCCCTTCTTTCCACAGCTAAAGCACTCGATATCTTTCTTACCCTTCTTTTTCTGACCATCCTTGGCCTGATTCTATTTCCTCTTATTCTAGGAATTCTTCTTGCCTTCACCGCTTGCCTGCAGTTTTGGCTCTCCTGCAGATGCAATAGCAACCTCGGTCTTCGACTTAGGGTAAAGGCTCTCTGATCTAAATGCCTTTCCCACAAGAGATTCGAAGGTCTCATCGATATGGTTTATAAGTCTTTCCCTCAAGTACTCATCTATGCCAATTATGAACTCCTCGTTCTTCTTTTCGGCAGTATCGATAAGAGATAATCCATATTTCGATAAGGTATCGAATTCAGCAATATATTCCGAGACTGCCTTACCATTCTGCTAAAGCTCCAAAAATTTCCTAAAAAATTCTGATTTCTGAGCAGCTGGAATAAACTTGTCAATTAAGTGAGTCTTAAACTGATTCCAAGTAATTTGATCCTTGGGAGTAGCTGCTTTAATGGCATTCCACCAATTCATAGCCCATCCTTGAAGCTGACGCGGTGCTAACTTTCTCTTCATTGCATCATCGATCCCCAAATCCCTGAAGATGCGCTCGCAACTATCAAGCCAATCTTGAACCTCCATAGCCGATTTTGTTCCATGGAACGACTTCCCACCATGACTGGTATAATCCTTGTTTAGCTTGGCGAAATCGGCTCTAGGCACCTGCACTACTGGACCACCACCGTTAGCAGCATTAGGAACTACTCCCTGAGCATCCTAAGCATCTCTCGCATGAAGGCAGTAAACATCGTACTCGTATCAGGGACATTCCCATTGTTGGCCCCTGAACCTGCTCCCGATGCGGGGTTCCTCATCGTACTCCTCGTATTTCGGCTCATCGTTCAATCTATAAAGAGAAAATGATTAATTATCTCCTTAGTGGTGCCAGTGCAGTGCGACTTCATCCTTAGATATACTAATAATATATATATAGTTTTTGAAAACCAGAATATCATAAATACGCGCTCTTATATACATATACTATCTCTCCCTGATGTCTTCCCCTAGGTTAAACTACGCAACATAGGCTCTGATACCAAGTGTGAGGGTTTCCCAGAACCATCAGACATTTCCCTTGAAATGCGCTGCATCAATGCCCGATTGGCACGGGATGATCGTCAGAAGAAAGGGGTTTGAAACAATGAATCACCAAAGAACCCTTAGTATATCTCACAGCGCATAGGATAAAGTATAGCAATAATATAACTTGATATAAAACAGGCGAGACAGTACATAAGTTGAAAACCAAACTATAACCATCAGAGTAGCGGAATCCAAAATACAGCTTCATATCCAATTATTACAACTTTGAAATATTATCTCTAAAGGAAATAAAAGAGGTAAACTACTAATGCCCAAAGCAGTGACTAGCAACAACACAGGGAGAATATGTGTATATAGTACGTGGAATCCTCCTGCTCGTCTCCGGACGACTACTCGTGCATAACTTTCTAACCTGTCTCTAGTTTGCTCGTATAGGAGCACCCAGAGTAATAAGAAGAGACATAAAACTCTAGGTCAGACGAAAGTCTGGTATGAGAGATAGCAGTAAAATAAAGCAATAACAGGTATAAATGATCATACCTGACCTGGACCTGCAACGAAAGAGTTAGTACAACAAGATGTACAGTACTCTAAGGTAACACTAACATAGGGTATAAATGGAAGTGTGAGTGTTATGGTGATAGTAAACATAAAACATAGCAATCATCCTCGCATCTCTCACTCAGTGCGTAAAGCATACGGTATTCACCGCTTTGATCACCAGATCCATTGGGGCCATGACGGATTCCAACTCCGTACAACTATCGCTACGACCACCTTGCCCTTTGGGGCCCTGACGAGGTCCCACTTCACACAACCTATGACCCCACTGCACTGGTCCATAGTCAACAACCCTAATGGGTCAACCAGTCTACATACCTCCTCTCTCAAAGGTGAACCAAAGTTATAGATATCGATAACCCCTTTGCACGTGTCCCGCAACAAAGCCCAACTCTAGAAGTTAACGCGTTGGTTCCCATCTGGATCCTGAGCAATAACTTCCCATTTGGACTTCCTTTGCATCTAGGGTTTTGGTCTCCTCCAGCTCGGTTCAAAGATCGAGCTTCCACTCGGTTCGGAGATTTCGGTTCGGGTATGCATAGTTCGTAGGTCCCATTCGGCTCGTGGGAAAGCGGCTCACGGCTCGGGGTCAAGCTTCAGTTCGTGGTTTCTCCAATCCATGCCCAAGCTTCGGGTCATGGTTCCCCATTCGTGAGTCCTGCTCCGGTTCGTGAGTCGTTGGTCCTTCGTTGGGTCGGGTTATGGTGCCTCCTCAAAGCATCGGGTCGGGTCGGGTCGTGGTGCCTAGGTCACGAGTGGAGGGGGGCGATCCGATCCCATTTCCTGCACTTCTTACAACAAGTTGTTTACACCACACGACAGCATTTTTGACCATTCTAACTTCTCTTATGCAATCATAAACATACCAAACAGTAGTAGCAACATGTAGAATCAACCAAAAACATCAAAACAATGGTTTTACATGTAAATATAGATCAAACATACCCAAACCCATGGATTTTCCCTTAATCCCCTAAATTTCGGGATTAGCAAACTTAATCCAAATTAAACCAATTTTATACCAGTAACATGAAATATGATTTGAGGATTTTTACATATTTTTTCGAGTCATAATTTCGCTAATTATCACTAATCACCCCTAATTAGCCATAGTTAGTGAATAAACATGATAATCGCTCACCTTAGCCACAAATTAATGTTACATCTAAAACCTATACTGATTTGGCATGGATTCCTATGTAGTGCAGCAGCTCCAACTATGATTTGGTGTTAATCCGACTTGATTTGACGTAGATTTGATCAATTAGTGATTAGAAAGCAATTAGATAGAGATTTGGAAGATGGAGACCATGATTAGAGTTAGAGGAATATTTTTGGTGGCTAGGAAAATGAAAGGAGACGATTCTCCAACTCCTTTCAGCCCTCACATAACCCTAATGCTGAAATGGGTTATGGGCCTAGCTGCTAATCACCGTGTTAAGCCTAATTGTGTTGTTTTTCATCTTCCAAACCGTATTTCAGCCATATCTCCCAAACAGTAAGTCTGTTTGATTAATGTGACCACTCTACGGAAAGGTAAACCATCATCTGAATCCAATGGAAGTGGTTTTTTGTAAACATTCCTTACCAATCAAAAGTTATAGGCGAAACAAGATTCGCCAGGGGCAAAACAGTCATTTAAAATTCGGCAAAAATCGTGAATGTGGGAAATGACCCCAATAGTCATTTTCCAAAGTTACACGACCATATGACTTCGTATGAGAATAAAATAAATATTCTATGATCCTCCGATACGTAGAATTCAGGTCGTTACATTTTTTTTATTATGTCGAACTTGAATTGAGCGAAATAGCTTATGTTCTTGACCCTTAAAGTTTTAAAATTTATTAAACATAAATAAAGAGAGGGAAGTGGAGATTTGGAGTAGCGAGCCATTCCCCAGACTGAATGTAAATGGTAGGTAAATAGGAGCGCCTCGAGCTCCCTTAGAAATAAAAGGCTCTGTTCGAACAATTTACAGTTCCCTCCCAAAAAATTTAATCCAATTGTTGCTTTTTTTTCAAGTTTTATTTTATTTACCGAATAAAACTTTGTTCGTGTTGTATTATTTATGATGATGGACGTTGAATGTATTTGTGCAATTACAAGCTCACTTGCTTTCTGGCTTAATTATATTATCCAGCCTACTTATTTCGTATGTAGTGGTCATGGATTGTTTTAATTAGTTTTAGAGTAGAAACATAACACATATTTGTTTGTCCACCTTCTATTGTATTTTAACATCCTTTAACTATCCTACTTTTACAGCTTTTGAATATAGTGGCAATGTCATACCCAGTATGGTTGGAAAACTACGTAGTTGCGAGAACAAATTTAGTTAGGTGATGGGAAATTGATTTGTTGCCAAAAATCAAGAAACATAGGATGCCATGAAAGATTTTTAGAACATTAACCCTTACCTGCTTTTCTACTTTCAACAACAAGAGAACTACTTTAACCAAAAATTGATCATTTCTTTTTTTAATTGCTAATTTTAGTTAACTATTCTATTTTAGGTGTTACTAGGTTCTTTTGTTTTGAAAATATACGATAATAAATATAATGTCTTATTTATACAAGGTATTGGTTTTGTTTTCCTTTTTACATTCTTTAATTGGTCAAAACTGAAATCTCAGCTGAAGACACGGAAAGTGATCACTGCATTGATGATCTAAAAAAACAAACGAAAAGAGAAAAAAGAGTTGATATCCCCTGGACTTAGCATAATAAACTAATTAAAGAGGTTATTTTCCCTTAATACTACTAATATGTTGACATGCATTTGGCTAGGCTGATACATATCCTATAGATGGACAGAAAATGTCTTGAGCAAGCAGATTCGAGATACATGTGCCAGAAGATGTGCACAAAAATGGCCGTGAACTACATGTCACTATGACCAAACATCTGGGTGGGTGTAAGAGAATGTGGTTCAACGTAACTAAAAGCTGGCATGAAGCAAAAGAGTACATCATGGGACTGAAAAATATAAATAAGCCGAGTGTCATAAAAGAAAAAGAAGCATCAAGCTGCAGCAAGGATAAAGACTATTGTGAAGAAGCTATCCGCTACAAATACAATCCAACCCTATAGTTCGCGCATTGATACAGAGAATTTTTTTTAGTGGTGTGGCCGAACCATTATGAAGCATGCTTTACTTATGGCATGCTAATGCGAACGACATAAAAAGCTTGAAACTGTTATGCTAAATATTGTCATATAGTTAGTCTGTACAAATTTTTAATACTGTTTAACAGTTACAATGGACAATTTTCTTATATAGCGTTATATTATTTAACAAAAACAATTATGGATCTTTCTAACGTTTTATACCTCATCTCATGTTTTACCTATATTTTGGCATGTATCATATCACTTCCTATATTTCTTCCATATTCAGAAAATATATAAAACGGAAACTATTGTTTTGTTTTGTTCATAGTGCAATATGCTAAATTTTTAGATGCAAACCTCCGCAAAGATTGTTCATTTTAAACTTCACTTCTAGCTTTGGTCAAATTCATCTATGCACACGTCCATCAGGCGTGCTTATGTACTGGTATAATTAATGTTAAACATATTTGAATATGCTAAATTAATAGTTAATTTATTTTTTTATCCCTATGTACGTGAGTTTTGGTTTCTCACCAACGGCTTCCACTCTGCCAAACTTCGTTCTGAAGGACTAGAGACTCGCTAACACTACTACAACACACACACAACACCAACACCAACTTCACTTGTCAGGCTCCTAAGCAACTTTATGACATCTTATGGGACTCAAACAACTTGCTAACACACTCTAACTCGCAAATACTTGTAGATCCGGAGGTTTAAAGCAAAACGAATTGGGTTTAGGGGGTGTAAGAGGGCTCGACAGCAAAGGGTGGGTTGTGGGGTCCATGATGGGCTTTTGTAGGTCGGTGTGGGGCCCAGGAAGGTAGGGTGCGGGGGTGTTGAGGTGTAAAAATTGGATCTTTAAGGGGTTAAATGCTAAAAGGAGATGGAAAGTGGGTATTTTGGAGTTTGTGTAGGGATAGAGTGGCATGACGACGGTTCAGGAGGCTGGCACAATGTTGAAGGGGGCAGGGAAATGGGCGGCACAGGTCAACGGGGGAGGGTGCGGTGGAGGGTGGCCATGGGAGGAGAGAAATGGAGGAGGAGGAGGTAAATGAAAAATGAAAGAGAAGGAAAGAGGAAAGGAAAAGGAGAAGGGGTTTTCAACAATTTTCCAATCTATTCACGCGGACTGATGAGATGGCGCGACGCAGGAGAAGGAAAGAAAAACACTTGAGGCTGCTAGATGCTTGACACCTCATTTCATGCATTTAGGAACTAGTTTTGTCAATCAACGCAAAAGTGTATTAGTTCACCTCCATGCCTTTTGATTGCACGACCAAACATTTATTCTATTTGTCACGAAATTTTGGATTCTAATATTAAACGTAATTCCGAATCCAACGGAACCGATTTCATCAAATTCCGAGTCGGTTAACCTTTCATTTTATTTTTTGATCGTGTTTCAACACGGGTTCATAACATACGTTTGATTCTCGCACGCTCACTCGCTATCTCCAAAAATTATGAAATTTAGAATTTTACCATTATTCGACACTACGGATCCAATAAAAATAGTTCCATCGAAATCCAAGGTCATCTCAATAATGATCCTTTTTGAACTGCTCAAAACATCTTTAAATAATCGGTTTTTGAATATTGACCATAAATTCTCGTAAAATTATATTAAAAATACTTTTTAAATTGGTTCCAAAATTCTAGGTCGTTGCAGTCTCCCCCCACTTAAAAATTTTCGTTCCCGAAAAGGAAGATAGAAACAAAGTGAAAATAGAAATGATGAAATAAATATAGGTTTATGTAACAACCCGCCCGGAATGGGCCTGATTTTTGACCCAAAAAAGGCCCATCGAAACTTAGAGCCATTCTAAATGGGTCGATGGTTCCTATAAGGAATTATATTTGCATAGAATAATATATAGACACTTCGTATGGAAATCTCACACGGTAGAACGAGAAAAATATAATATCCAATTAAGATGTACCATTTTATAAAAACCACAAAATTCAAACACAGACTTGTCAAAATTACATTTGTTCCATAGGTACATCAATAAATTCATTCTCAAAAGTTTCCATAAGAAGTACAACAATAATAACTAATAAAAGCATAATGTCTTCGTCTTCGGCTTTCATCATTGTGTCGTCAACATAATCTACCCCACCTACTGACATGTTGGATATGTTAATGAGAGGGGTCATAACATAAAGTTCAATGTGACTGAAATATAGCATTTACTTAAAGTCCATACCCTAGATTTAGCTAGTTACATATGTCAAGGTATGTCTACGCTACACACAAACATTCACAAGCACACAAAATTTCTAACTAACGAGGTGGATATCCAAGTCAATCACTTAAGATCTTCATTAGTGTATTTAGGGTAAAACCCCAACAAGGTGGGAATTCTTGGTTACTTATGGACCTATTAAAGGTGGATTCTTATGATCTCTTATAACCTTGAGGCGGACCCTCTTAAGACCCCATCTTAATGCGTTACCGTCCTTAGTCTATTCTCTCACTTGTAATATGAGAAGTATTATTGCGAACGTTACTACTTAACTGATATTACGGTAGAGCACGTATGTCGCTTAAGACTTCCCTTGGATAGTCGGTAAGAATGCTATGGTTATATATCTTTTATAACCCAATTATGTCTGTAGTTTAGCCTTTACAAGCTTCTAGAGGGAGTAGACATCCCCGTGAACCACCCCACTCTGTTACCTCTATGCCTAACCACTTTAAAGAAGGAGGACTCATAGACTTACTTCAAATCTAATAAGGGTAGGTCCCATGACTTTGGTTCCTCTCCAAGGAATAAACCTTTGGAGGGGATCCTAGTCCTAACCACTTAAGACCTAAACTAGATAGGAAGAGAGTCAGCCACTTAAGACCCTCCCAAGGTATAGTAGAAAACCTGCCTATTCATGCACAATAAGTTTACATATATATATATATTTGAAAATTGGTTCTCTTTTATTACGAAACCAAAATAAAACTGTCTTTACGTGCCTCGTTAAAATTCAGCAATCCCCCTAACCTAAATGGGTGCCTTACCGGGGAAAAGAGTACACGTAAATTTGGTATAACATCTCTTCAATACATCAACACATAAAAAAACTAATAAAAAACAAACATAATCCAGATTTAAGACATAAACCCACTACGGCCCAATAGCCCACTTCTTTGAACATTCAAACCCCTCTCAAACATTCATCAAACACTTCAACTACCCATCATCAAACCGCTCAATTCCCCAACGCTCCAGAATTAATGCATTTCTCGAATTTCTAGCCGTTTTACTTCCATTATTTCAGATTAAATACTGAATTTCCCTTTCAATTTACATTAACTTTGTTGCTGAATGAGTGCTTCGATTTTGAAAAATCCTTTGGTTCCTCTCCTTCCATATGAAATAAACAGCAGCAGTAAACGATGCACAAGCCAAATTACGAATATGTTCCTGTTTTCTGAAAATTGAATAAAGAAATTTAACTTCATTTTTCAGATATACTACTCCACTTAAAGGCATCATCAGTTTCTGCCTTAAAGAAATCCAGATATACGCAGCATAGTCACATACAAAGAAGAGATGATTTACGGACTCTGGATGATTATTACAGAAAGGACATGAGGTATCTGATATATTTCCATAGTGGATGATCCTACCTTTGGTATTAAGCCTTCCCATAACAGCAAGGTAAGCAATGAATGACATCTTTTTACTATTCTTTTTATGCCAAATCACAGAATACGTTGTGTCACTTTCTTCATGTATTCTTATATAATCCTAACTTTTATGAAATGAAAATTTCCCACCTTCACACCGTTCATAGAAATCTTGTCTATGATTCAAATGGGTATTGATCAGATTTATTTCTTATATAAGTTCTTGTGTAGCTGGATGAATTTCTGGCATAAGCACACCATTTCTTATGATAGAATTAACTTTGATTTCACCATCACCAATCACAGAAACTCTGTTATACCCCCCAACAAGTCAACCAGACATTGACAATTAATCCATGGATCATACCATAACGAAGTTTCTGCACTATTGGAAATCACTTTATTAAACAATTGTTTAGTATGAGTTCGAAGCCTTAACAATGATTTTCATGTTGATGAAGCATTATTATCATAAGCCATAGTCTAAAAATGCTTGTTTCTTGAATATCTACTATGCATCCATTTACTCCAAAGCGAATTGTTTGAAAGATAATTCCATAACAATTTAATACAAGCTGGTTTTTTAAGATCAGATAAAATTTTCAAACCAATTCCCCCTTCTAATTTTGGCTTGCACAAATTTTTCCATGAGACTTTATGCGCTGTTCCACCCCAAAAAGAGTCAGAACAAATTGACTCCAGTTTGTCTAAAGTGTATACTGGAATTTGATAAATAACAACCAATACTGGATGATAGGAGTCACTAGTGTATTAATCAATTTTGCTCTTCCAACGAAACTTAAATACTTTGCTTCCAACCTTGGATTTTACTTTGAACTCAATGAATCAAAGAATTACACTAAGAATAGTGTAAATAATTAAATGACAATAGAACACCAAGGTACTTAATAGGTAGAGACCCTTGATCAAATCCCAGAATATTTAAGATCTCACTTGAATTAGTTGTATTAACTCGGAAAAACACCTTTGTTTTTGGTGCATTAACATTCAGCCCTGCATGAAACTTTAACTTGTGAAAAATGGAGCTTAAAGTATATGCATTCTTTGTAGAAGATTTCCCGAAAATCATCAAGTCATCTGCGTATAGCAGATGAGTAATTACAGGTTGAACTTGATCACATGGTTGAAAGTTCTTTTTCATTGAAGCTTGATCCATTGAAAAGGTAAAATATTGCATAGAAATGGCAAAAAGATATGGTGATAATGGATCACCCTGCTTAACCACCCTTGAAGATGTAATGAATCCCTTGGGAATTCCTTGAATGAGGATTGAAAATGTTGTCGTAGACATGCATTCAAAAATAAGATTGATAAAGTGAGTAGAAAAATTCATTCAAGACATTAACTAGAAAATAAATTCCTTATTAACATTGTCATAAGCTTTTTGCAAGTCTACTTTAACACACATTTCAGGCATTCCTTTCTTTTTAAAATATCTAAGCATTTCATGAGCTAATAAGATATTGTCCCCTATGTATCTTCCTTTTATAAAGGCACTCTGATTTTCTGATATTAAAAACGGCAAGAAAGGTTTCAATCTGTTACAGAGGACTTTGGAAAAAATCTTGTAATAAACATTACAACAAGATATTGGACGGAAATTAGAGATCTCAGTAGGTTTTTCAGTCTTAGGAATTAGGGAGATAAAGGTATGATTAAGAGCTTTAGGTAATTTACCTAATTTAAAAATATCAGAAATAGCAGCCAGCATATCATACTTTAAAATTTCCCAATGAATCTTCATAAATTTTGCATTTATACCATCTGGCCCTGGGCTAGAACCATCATGAATTGAAAATAGAGCTTCACGTATTTCTACTAGATCCACCTGCTTCATTAAGAATTTCTGACCTTGCTCATTTATATAAGAAGTTGGTTGAAACTCTAGAAAACTTTGAGACGAAACACCATTGAACATATTAGAAAAATAGTTAATGGCCTCTTGTTCAATTTCTTTTGATTTAAATAAAAGATTTCCTTGTTGATCAATCAAAGCCCTGATGTGATTAAAAAACCTTCTGTTTGACATTCTAACATAAACGAATTTCGAATTAGTATCATCTACTTGCAACCAGGAAATTTTAGATTGTTGTCTCAAACCATTAGCATGAATCTTTTGTAAGTCCTGAAATTCTTTCCTTGCCTATAAATAATTCTCGTATACTTGAATTTCCTCTGTATTTTGATAAACAACAATTTCTAATTGAGAAGCAAATAATTCAACTTGTTTCAAATTTGCATCATTTTTATCTCTTAACTTATTCCACTTTTTCGGTTCTGTTTTGCTGTTTTTCAATTTTTGAAGAAATTGATAACTTTGAAAACCCCATACTGCTGCATTTAAAGCATTTGAAACTGCTTCATTGTATCCAGGAAGAAGATGCCAATCGTTTTTATAACGAAGTGGAAAGCCTTTTACTGAAGGAGTAGGAACCAGATCAAGCAAAATTGGATTATGATCACTTGAGCATTGTGAAAGAGATAGAGCTTTCAAATGAAGAAATTGTTGAATGCAAGAGTTATTAACCAAAATCTTATCAGTATTCGTAGCTATACCTTTTCTACGCCAAGTGAAGGTAAATCTAAAAGGTTTAATCTCATTTAAATCTGTTTGTAAAATAAATTTCTGAAATTCCCTTAATTGATAGTAAGGAATAGGAAGACCACCTTTTTTTATCTTTTGGGGATAATGCATTATTGAAGTCATCCATTAATATCCACGCATCTGTCACCAATTTTGCTTCTTCAACCAGTATTTTCCAAAGATTTTGTCTGTCCACAAATGAATTACTAGCATAAATCGAAGAAAATATCATAGAAAATCCACCTTTATTTGATGCATCCACTGTCACATGTTGAAAAGAGCTAGCTATCATTGCCAAATTCCACATATTAGAGTCCCATAATAATAGAATACGACCTTTAAAAACTGCAGAATCATTAGTACAATACTTTTAAGAAACCGGTAAAAGAGAATTAAAAAAATCCTGATTAGATCTAGCTAACTTTGTTTCTACTAAACCAACAATTGTTGATTTAGTATGAGTCAAGAGTGAGAGTACATCCTTCATACGAGAGATAGTACTCATACTCCTGACAATCCAAGACACTATTGTCATTTAATAGTAACACTGCTCCTTGTAGTTCTTTTAGGAGGAGCCATAGTGCCTTGAGAAGTTGCTGAATTATTCTTTTGCATATAACCTGAATTTTTATTAATTAAAGCTGAAACATCATTTTTTCCTTTGTCAGGGTCTTTCTTAGGTTGTTTTCCTTCAATTTCATCTGCTATATGATTCCAAGTATCAGGCATTAAATCTTCAGGAAGCTTTGAATGTAGAAAATCCAGATTATCTAACGGTTCAGTAGCTTTTTCAAACTCATTAATTTCATTATGAATGACAGGACTGTTCTCTGTTTTAGATTCATTTTGCATCACATTTATTGCATCAGAACCTTTAGAAGAAGTTGTAAATTGCTGATCTAAATTTTCTTCATTAAATTCATATTCAGATTCATTCTGCATCCATCTAGGATTAGTTGCTACATCATTTTCATCTTCATCATGTCCAAACAGTTTACATTTTGAACACTTTAAAGGGACAAATTCATACTTAACATTAATTTCAACTTTCTGACCTGTGTAATAAAATAGGGATTTCGGTCTTTAATTATGTTTGAGTATCAATTTCTAGTTTAACTCTTGCATACTTGTAAAACATTTTTCAACAGTGTTAGCATCAATAATCAAAAGATTTGATACAAAGCTAGCCACCATTTGAATCGCATATTTAGTCCATAACTCCATAGGTAGTCCATGAAACCGTACCCAAATCTATATTTTATCACTCTATTTCCTCGATAAATCATAACCTCGAGACCAAGCATCTACCAATAATAAATGCCCAAAATAGGAATATGTAGGTCCTTCTAAAATCCTAGAAAAGTCATCTACATTATCAAATTGAACAGCAAAAAAATACTAAGGAGTTATATGAACATTAAAACTTCCCTCTGGTCTCTATACTTTCTAAATATAATCATTCAATTTAAAAATAGAAAGCTTAAAATGCACCGAAATTAAAGCAATCGTATTGATCCATGCTTGATCTGATTCATTAAAAATCTGTTCGGGGATAAAAACATATTCTGATGCAGGTTTGACAAAAGTGAGATTTTGATCCTTCAGGCTTTGTGATGTCGATCTAGGTTGTGAGCTAATGATTGGATTTGATTGTGGATTTAGTTGAGGAGGATTAGAGGAAGAAGATGGATTGAATTTTGTAGAGGGAAAATCAGATCTAGATTGGGGAAGACGCGATGAATTTTCATTGGTTGTTTCCGCCATTACCGAACCAAAACCGTTGGATATGTGTGTGTGTGTGTGTGTGTGTGTGTATATATATATATATATGCACACTAGGCCTCTCACATTAAACCATACACATGTAGATCCTGGATATGTCAGGCGGTTCCGGGCAGGCTTCTACTACAAGTAGGTTTAACCTCGTGTCATAGTGTATTAGATTTGAATGGCCATTGCACCCAGACCTCTCACATTAGTTGGGTCGATTATGGTTGTTGGATTTGTCAGTGGTTCCGGGTAGTCTTATACCACAAATGGCAACTAACCTTGTGTCTGTGTGTCATTATTAATATATACAAACCAATCTATATGCACACACAAGCAATCAATACATTTATGGGGACACTTCAAATTCCTATCCTAATCGCATTTATTATGTCATTACTACGCTAATTATATTAATTACGCTATATAAATAAAATATTTAGTACGTATAGGTAACGTTAATTTTCGTATGATCGAGAGAACGTTTTAACGAGATAAAAATTGTCAACTTGTCCTAAGTTTAAGGAATACAAGTAAATTTCTGTATTTTGACAGCTACATTTAAGCATGATGACATAATTGCATAGTAACAGATACCAGTAAATGGAAAACACAACATATATACAAATTACAACTTCGACCTCCTAAGCTTATTGGAATGATTCTAGTAATGAACCAAGAATAGGGTATACTTTCACACACACACACACACACACACACATATATATATATATATATATATATACATAGACTTTAATTTATATGATTTACCCCTTTTTACATATTGCACATAAAAACATTCATATTTGATTGACTTCAAATCTAAATACATTTGGATTCAGAATAGAACCCAAACCTAATCAAATAATGAATCAAATCAAATGTAAACCTTTTTAGGTTACAAACAAATATTTAGGAAAAAGGACAAATTACATAAAATAGGAGCACAATACCCAATTGTTCTAAATTCACTACTAAGACCAAGATCCACAAACCAAATAAATTGACAATTCTTGCGAAATACATAAAAATAAAGGATTTTGGGGTTTTGCATTTTAATATTATCGTAGTACAAATTCCTTTTAGGCATACAAATCTATATGATAATCTACAAATGTAGAATATGCCTAAGGAAATACTAAATTCCACTCACATCGATTGGAAGAGCATAGATCTGACGTTGTTGTGCCTTTTTGATGTAAATCAAAACTCTATATATCTATATGCATATTTGTTCAACTCCTCCTCAATAATGGTGCGTCCACTTACCTCTGCTACCTCTTTCTTCCCCTCCAGCCTGACTTTCGCCCCTCTTTCAACCAACCCTGGATTTAATCCTTCTCCTCCTCTTCCATCTCCACTAAGCCTCCCACCCCCCGATCCACCGGACCTCACCTATCTCCCTCCTCATCGGATCCCATCAAATTCAAACCCTAATGTGATTTCTACTGACAAAACGAAAAGATGGTCTTCGCCATTCTATGCTAAGCCAAAGAATGCTGGAATCTTTGCCCCATCACCGATGGAACTCGTATTCAAAGACAACGTGATGATTCCATCTTCTGACATACTAGAAGCTGCGAAAGAGCAGTGGAAAAGCTATTTAGTGGGCCCTTTCTTGGATAAGCCACTCAACTTCTATGCTGTTACCAACCATTTGCAGCGTCTATGGAAACCTCAGGGTGGATTTGAGGTAAAGTTTAATGGAAATGTTTTTTTCTTCTCGTTTTCCAATTCTGACGAGAGGAATAGAATAGTTCAGGCTGATCCAGTGGTTATCCACAATAAACTATTTATAATAAAACTATGGGACTTAAATATTGGGAGTGATGCAAATTTGATAAAGAGCGTGCCTGTATGGATTAAAATGAGGAATATACCATTGTATGCTTGGACTATGGTCGGTATCAGCTGGTTAGCTTTGCGAGTTGGTAAATTTTTATGTATGGACAAATCAACTGAAAGCTTGGAGAGACTCGAATAAGCCAAATGCATGGTGGAAGTCACCCCTCAGTTATCATGAGTTAAAGAATTTCAAGTTGCGCTGCTTGATGGTGGTGAGCAAACAGTCTATGTGCATTATTTATGGAAACTGGAAGCTTGCACTATATGTAACTGTTTTGGTCACTCAACAGAAGACTACAAGAATGGTGAGGGTGTAATAAGCCAAGAAGTTGAAAACATGAACAACATAAGCTCCAATGTAGCGCAGAACTCAGCAATATCAAATAAGAGTCAAGTAGTGAGAAATGAAAGTGAAAGTAAATGCTTCATGGTAAAACTGAGAACAAGAATGGGATACACATTAGAAGGATTGAAGTATGGAGAAAAATCACACAAAGGAGAAATGGGTTTTCACCTAATTTGAAGAGTAGTAAAGGAAAAGGAGTACATATGGATGCCTCAAGTAGTAGGAAAAATGAAAAAGGAGATAATGAAAAAAAACAGCTTTGGTGTTCTAGAAAATATAGAAGAAGATTGCGATGAAGGATCAGATGATCACAATAATGGACGAGTTGAAAGAGTACAGGATGGTGAGATTGAATTAGTTAAGGCTTTACCGACTAAAGCTTTTGGAGGTAGTAATGCTAGTGCTAATGTTAAGTAGACACAAACAAGTACTAATGAACTAGTGGGTGATGTTAACAATGCTAAATGTCGGTCAAATACTGAAGGAGATGCAGCGAATTTCACAAACAAAGCTAAACTTCAACAAAAGGCTCCGCCCGTTTTGATCAATGAGACAAATGAAATGCTAGAGGATGGTGAGATAGCAGGAGGTAATGATGTACCGACTAAGGTCAATGAGAGTTCAAACATTAGCGATGGAGATGGTTTAACCCTGCGGCTTAGTGAAAATGTAAGGACCTATGAGGTAAAAGCTATATTCGACGTTGCAAATGAACAAGATGCTTGTGCTGTCGGTGGACAGACAACTCCTTCTGTGGTGATGAGTTTGGATAGTAACAAGTGTGGAAATAGAGGTGGCAAGGCTTTACAGCAATCAAATGAAACAGCTTTAGAAATACAAAACCTGCACGAGAATCCTACTTTGAATGAAAATGGAGAAAACGTGAGTACTTTGGTGGTGACTGAACAACAATTGGAAAGGAATGCTGATAATTGTGAAGGAACTGAAGCTTTTAATGCGGCCCCGATCCACTCAATCTCAGATGACTTACAACATATAAATGAAAAGCTTCAATTTGAGCTTGATGGATTTGGATCGAACTCTAAGCAGTATCATATGACTTTGAAGACATTAAAGGAATTCAGAGACTTTAAAGAAAGGAATAAGCTGGACGAGTTGAATAAAACCAGGCAAGAAGGAGTCACTGACTTGGTTAAGCAGATGGTTATAAGTGTAAACAACAGAGGTCTAACAACTCCAACTTCTAATTGCAAGAACTCGTACGCTCATATCCAGCGCCACCTGCTTACAAAGAACAGCCTCCAGACCCCGCTATTGAACTTGTGGCAGTGAGCTCCAATGAAAAGGCAAAATCTAATATGCAGATCACTCGAAGTAGGAAGAAGGATATGCTCAGGAACATGCAAAAAAATGGTTAACTATCATTTGACAGTGTAGAACCAAGGTGAAATGTATTGTCGTATTCTAGTGTCAGTGTCTTTGTAAAATTGGTTTTATTGTAATGATGTATTTTCTTCCCTACGTGTAAGCTTAGTTGATATTCGCATGTATATCACCTGAATTCTCTTGTACCTTTTCTATTTTTAATAAAAGAGTGTTATGGAACGCTATAAAAACCGGTTGGCCTTACCAAAAAAAAATTAATTAAATTCTTATATATAGATTTCCTAGGATTCAAGAATGTATTCTAATTTAGATCTATAAGAAAAGATTAAAAAGAAAGTGAAATAGATCTACAGAAGAAGATGAAAGAGAACCTATTTCTTGGATCAATGGCGGTAGAGCTAGAATGGAGGCATAATAGAGAAAAATGGTTAGTGGTATATTTCTAATTTGTTGTGTAAGCACTGGTCGTAGGATTATTTAGATATAATCCTAGTCATCTGTTTCTATTTATTAGCCCTTAAAACCTAACCAAATCAGCCTCATTGGGCATTTCAGCCGTTAGGCGATCTACCTCCCCTCTAAAAGGGAGGTCGACCGATGGTCAACACCCCTCTTGGAGGGGCGGTCGACTGCTTGGTTGTTGAAGTGACCAATGAACGTAACAGGGCTAAGGTGTTAATTATATTTATAACGTTAATTTATTATCCTTATTTCTTGCCATGTTATATTGTTCTTTGTCCCCTCCTTCTTATCTTCATTTTGAAATTCAAACTCATCCAATATATTTATTTCTTGGATATATTCTATTTGTCTAACTATATATACATATTTGTCTGTTTACCATCTAATTTCTTTTGCTTGTAAGTTCTTCGTACGATTACCCTTTTTAGGATGTTATATATGAAAACGATTCAGAATTTCACCACAAATTCGAATAAAAGATTTTCGTAGCAAATTCTTAATGCTAAAAAAATCTCATTTTCCAACCTACTTATATTTTATTATTTAATTTCTTATTTCTATTAATTATTAATGTTTATGTCTTTAGGTGTATTTTACGGGGTGTTACATTCTTCCCCCTTAAAATAGATTTCGTCTCGAAATCTGTTTGAAGGGGAGAAGAACACAACTCGCTCGAAACATCCGTGTTATGCACCCATGTTATATTTTAATTCATCCATCAACATCCATGACTCGCAGTGATTATGAACTGCATACCTTCTAAAGTGAGCTCAACCCTAACGTGTGTAATGGTGTTGCATCCATTTCCTAATATCCAATCTAGCAATCACGATGCATCCATAAACGCTATTTTGAGGAAAAATTACCCGAGAAAAGCTCTGGGTGAGTCTGTTTCATCTTATCCTCAGTCTCCAATGTGCTTTCCACGGGATCATTCCCTCGTTGTACTCGGACGAGGCAAATTGTTACCGACGAAAGACTAGAGTTTCCTACTACTTATCCTCAGACTAGAGTCTGTTTCATCTTATCCTCAGACTAGATTCTGTTTCATCTTATCCTCAGTCTCCAATGTGCTTTCCATGGAACGAGGTACGCTAGACTCCAACTCGAGTTTCCTAAGTCCCCAATTTCATCAAGCTCGAGTCTGATAGCAGGGCCATAAAGGCATTTTCTTAGATGAGATACATGAAAAACATTATGGATTTCCGATAGACGCTCTGGGAGATCCACTCAATAAGCCAAAGTTCCTATCTTCTCGATGATGTGAAAAGGTCTAATAAATCTAGGTGCCAACTTCCCAGTCTTTCCAAACCGAACAGTCTACTTGAGAGGGGATACCTTTACGAATACCAAATCTCCAACTTTAAACTCAAGTTCCCTCCTTCGCTTATCGGCATATGGTTTCTGACTGTCTTGAGCTGCCTTCATCCTCTGCCTAATCAAGGATATTTTCTCCGTGGAATCACGGACGAAGTCTGGTCCGATCACAACCTTGTCGGTTGTTTCCCACCAACAAGTTGGCGATTTTCATGGCCTCCCATAAAGCACCTCAAAACGGGCCATACTAATCGTCATTTGAAAACTATTGTTATATGTGAACTATACGAGTGGTAGGTGCTGCTCCCAAACTCCTTTGAAGTCAATGATGCAAGCTCTAAGCAAGTCTTCCAAGATCTGATTTACTCTTTTCGTCCGGTCGCCAGTTTGCGGATGATAGGTTGTGCTTAGGTTGAGGGTCATTCCCATTGCTTCTTATAGGCTTCTCCGAAATTCGCTTGTGAACAAGGGGTCTCTATCACTCATTATACTGGATGGGATACCATGCAATATGACTATTTCTTTGACATATAGTTGGGCTAATGAGGCTGCGGTCCTTGTTTTCTTGATTGGTATAAAATGGGCGCTTTTGGTTAAAAGATCTACCACAACCCAATGGCCTCAGTTCCCTTTTGGCTTCTAGGAAGTCCATCTACAAAATCCATGGAAATATGTTCCCACTTCCACATGGGAATCTCTAAAGGTAGTAATAATCCTCCAGGCTTTCCGTGCTCTGCTTTTACTTTCTGGCATGTCAAACATTTTGCTACAAATTCGGCTACATCTCTCTTCATTCCTTCCCAATGGAGATTTCTCTTCAAATCCCTATACATTTTACCTCCACTAGGGTGTATGTTCATCTTTGACCTATGGCACTCTTCTAGAATTTCTTTCCTCAATCCTTCATCTTTAGGGACGTAAAGTCGTCCATCCCAAAGTAAACTTCCATTGTCGCTAACTGAATATCTAACTGAATGGGGGAATGTCTCATTCTTCCCCACTTTCTCTTTTAAGCTTCTTAATTCTTCATCAAGGTCTTGTGTACTCCGAACCTTTCTTTCAGAGTAGGTCTAAAGATCATAGCTTCAAGAAAACCATTAGAAGTTACTGGCGAGGATTGCAAATTAAAATTAGAGAGAAACTCTAATTGTTTCCATTCTGAAATAGCATTCAAGGTTGCATGTTTCCAACTTAACTCATCCGCCGCAACATTCCCTTTTCCCCCAGTATACTGGATCATGAAAACGAATGAGGCAATATATTCCATCCACCATTGTTGTCTTCAGTTTAGGTCACGTTGAGAAATCAAATTTCTCCCCTATAAGATAATGCCTCCGCATTTTAAGGGCAAACACTACTGCGGCTAACTCAAGGTCGTGAACTAGGTATCTCTTCTTCGGATTTTTGAGTTGTCAACTAGCATAAGCAACTACTCTTCCTTCTTGGATAAGGATCGCCTCTAAACTGGTCTCGCATGCATCGGTTTAACTATAAACAATTTCGAACCATTGGGTATAATAAGTACTGGCACGCTAGTTAATACTTCCTTTGATTTCATAAAGGCCACGTCACATTTATTACTCCAAGAAAATACCAAATTCTTCTTTACCAGTTGGGTTAAAGGAGTAACAATCTTTGCAAAGTCTTTAATGAATTTCCGATAATATCCAGCCAATCTAAGGAAGCTTCTTACTTCCGTAGCATTTTGAGGTATCCTCCATTCCTTAATTGCCTCGAACTCCGTGGGGTCTACGGCCAAGCCTTCACTTGACACAATATGTCATACAAATCTAACTTCTTCCCCCCAAAAATGGCACTTCGAGAATTTTGCTTTCAGTTGAGTTTTTCTTAATATCCCTAGAACATGTCTTAAGTAATTTTCATGCTCTTTATGGTCTTTTGAAAATATAAGGATATCATCTACGAAGACTACCACAAATCTTATTTAGAATGCCTCTAAATACTCTACTCATAAGGTCAATAAAGAAGGCGGGTGCATTCGTCAATTCGAAGAGCATAACTTCCCATTGGAACAACCCATCCGCTGTCCTAAACGCAGCTTTATCCTTATATCCTCCACAATCCTCAACTGGTGAAATCCTATGGCAAGATCTAATTGAGAAAATATCCGGGCTCCTCCCAAGTGGTCAAATAGGTCATTGATTCTAGGTAGGGTACCTATTCTTCTTGGTCAGCTTATTAAGTTCCCTATAATTCACACAAAATTTTAAAGATTCGTCTGCTTTAGTGGAAAACACAAAAGGTTTACCCCATTCTGAAACTTTCTGTAGTAATTTTGAAATCATCTTATCCAATTCCCTCCTTTCTTTAGGCACCATATGCCTTAAGGGTAATGCCACTGGTCTAGCGTCCTTCTCTAGGTCTATATGAAAAGGGATTTCTCTATGGAGTGGAGGTCTCGTGACTTCCTCAAAGACAACCAAGAACTCACATACTATAGGGATCGAAGATGGTCCTTTTGAACAAGGAAATAAGGAAATAATAAGGTTTTATCCTTGTTCCTAACATTACAAGGAATACTTAGACTACGCCCTCCTTGGTTCCAAAGACGAACGATTCTCTTGTCGCAATCTAGGATGGCCCCATAAAATGATAGCTAATCCACACCTAGGATAAGGTCATACCCAATCAAATTTGATGCATACGCTTCGCAAAGGAATTAGACAACATCGACCTTTAATACTAGGTCTTTGCAAAACAACTCAAGATACTTAGATCCTCCAATAGGGTTGGCCACCTCTGTCGGATTACTTGAGATAGATATGGGAAGGTTCAAAATATTAACTAGTCTCTTAGAGATAAAAGAATGAGTCACTCCGAAATCGAACAAGGTGTATACAAAAATTCCTAAAACGGAAGTTATACCTTCAAGTGCAGGTTGTTCTTGGTCTCGTGGGGGTCGGCTATGAATCGGTGTTGCCACTATTGCATAATTCTGACCACTTCAGATAGCTTTAGGCTTCGGTCGGTCCTTAGACATGTGTCCTTCCTCATGGAAGTTGAAACACTTTCCTTTGAATTCCTTCTTCGCTAATGAAGTCCCACAATCATTGGCCTCATGGCCCGTGTGGTTGCACCTCGTACAAGTCTTAACTTCCTTTTAAAATTTGCTCCCCGTCTTCTTGTTCTTCCACCATTCCTTCTTCCTATTCTTATTGGAACTTCTTTCTCCCTTCTCACCTTCCTTATTTTCCTTAGAGCCATCCGCCGTGCATAGGATAACTGTCTCTGCTTGGGTTTTGAAAGTTATCCCGGACGTTACTTGTGTTAATAAAGTTTCCTTCAGTGGGAAGTTCAACCCTTTAACAAATCTCAAGGCTTTGCTCATTAGGGTGTCTATTAAACCCCTACCAAACTTACTTAATTCAATGAACTTGGCTACATACTTTTGCAAGCTTAGGCTTCCGTGCTTGAGGTGGATAAATTTCTCCAACTGGATTGTCATCTCGGCTTTTGGTAGAAACCTTGCTTCGAAACGGGTTTTGAATTAAGCCCATGTAAATATCTGGCTCTCATTCTCTCCAGATACTAAGTTCCACCACTCAAGGGCCTCTTCTTTCAAGTACCACCCGCTATTTTCCATTTCACTTCATCGGGTCACCCGATAACTTCGAAAATTCTTTCTCAATCCGTTAGCCAGTTTTGCACACCAGTAAAACCCTCCTTTCCAGTGAATGATTTCAATCCAAAATTCGTGAAGCTCTTATAGAAATGAGAAAATTCAAAGGCTGCCTCAATGGTAGGAGCTATAGGCATCGCTGGGGCAGGATTAGCAACAGGGACTTGTTCCACGGTACGAAGATACTGTTGGAACCATTCTAGAAAGTATCGAGGCCTTGTCTGATTTCCTTACTCGGTAGGATAATCAGCCATTCTACTATCTGAAAAGAATGGAAAAATCCTTCAATGGATACTCCTGAGATTGTATTTAAGCTGAAAAGGGATGAAAACGCTAAGGTTGCCTAGTATGGATGCGCATGCGTATCGAGGTAAATATATTATATATATAGTTTGAAAAATCTTTTTCAAAATACAAATACGTCTCTCATACGTATGCTTTCCCTATAATCGAGTAACATAGGTTCATATACCAATTGTAACAACCCGCCGGGAATGGGACTAAATTTCGACCCGTAAAAGGTCCATCGAAACTTAGAGCCGTTCTAAACGGGTCGTTAGTTCCTGTAAGGAATTACATTTGCATAGAATAATATATAAACACTTCGAATGGAAATCTCACATAGCGGAATGAGAAAAATATAATATCCAAATAAGATGTACCATTTTGTAAAAGCCATAGAATCCAAACACAGACTTGTCAAAAATACATTTGTTCCATAGGTACATCAGTAGATTCATTCTCAAAAGATTCCATAAGAAATACAACACTAATAACTAACAAAAGCATAACGTCTTTATCTTCATCTTCATCATCCACCATTGCGTCGTCAACATAATCTACCCCACCTACTGACCTGTTGGATATGTTAAGGAGAGGGGTCAGAACATAAGTTCTGTGTGACTGAAATATAACACTTACTTAAAGTCCATACCCAAGATTTAGCAGGTTACATATGTCAAGGTATGTCTACGCTATACACAAAATTTCACAAGCACACAAAGTTTCTAACTAACGAGGTGGATATCCAAGTCAATCACTTAAGACCTTCATTAGTGTATTTAAGGTAAAAACCCAACGAGGCGGGAATTCTCGATCACTTGTGGCCCTATTAAAGGTGGACTCTTATGATCTCGTATAACCCTGAGCCGGACCCTAGCATCTTAAGACCCCGTCCTAATGCGTCAACGTCCTTAAGTCTATTCTCTCACTTGTAATATGTGAAGTAGTATTGCGAACGTTACTAATTAACTGATATTACGATAGAACACCTATATCGCTTAAAACTTCCCTTAGACAGTCAGTAAGCATGTTATGGCCATATATCTTTTATAACTCAATCATGTCCCTAATTTAGCCCTTACAAGCTTCTAGAGGAAGTGGACATCTCCGTGAACCACCCCACTTCGTTACCGCTATGCCTAAACACTTTATAGAAGGAGGACCCATCGACTTACTTCAAATCTAATAAGGGTGGGTCCAATGAATTTGGTTCCTCTCCAAGGAATAAACCTTCGGAGGATCCTAATCCTAACCACTTAAAACTCAAACGAGATAAGAAGAGAGCCGGCCACTTAAGACCTTTCCAAGGTGTAGTAAACATGCTTAATCACGCACAATAGTTATATATATATATATATATGTGTGTGTGTGTGTGTATGTGTGTGTGCACATTAGACCTCTCACATCAAACCGTATACCTGTAGATGTTGAATATGTCTGGCAGTTCCGGGCAGGCTTCTACTACAAGTAGGTTTAACCTCGTGTCATAGTATACTAGATTTGAATGGCTCATGGCCACCAGACCTCTCACATTAGTTAGGCCTACTTGTGGTTGCTAGATTTGCCAGGTGGTTCCGGACAGACTTATAACACAAATGGCAACTAACTTCGCACCTGTATGTCATTATTAATATATACAAGCCATTTTATACGCACACACAAGTAATCAATATATTTATGGGGACATTTCAAATTCCTATCCTAATCGCATTAATTACATCATTACTATGCTAATTATGTTAATTACACTAGATAAATTGAATATTTAGTACGTATAGGCAATATTAATTTTCGTATGAACGAGAGAACGTTTTAACGAGATAAAAATTGTCAACTTGTCCTAAGTTTAAGGAATACAAGTGAATTACATATTTTGACTGCTACATTTAGGCATGATGACATAATTGGAAAATAATAGATAGCAGTGAAAACACAACTTACATAGAAACTACAACTTGCACCCTAGGCTTATTGGAATGATTCAAGTAATGAACAAAGAATAGGGTATACTTTCATATAAACACATACACACACAAACTTATATATATACACACACGCGCGCACACACACACACACACACATATATATATATATATATATATATACACTTTGTTTCATATAATTTACCCTTTTTAACATATTGCACATAAAAACGTTCATATTTGATTGGCTTCTAATCTGAATATGTTTGGATTCATAACAGGACCAAAACCTAATCAAATAATGAAACGAATCAAATCTAAACCTTTTTAGGTTATAAAACAAATATTTAGACAAAAGGATAAATTACATAAAATAGAAGTACGATACCCAATTGTTCTAAATTCACTTCTGAGATCAAGATCCACAAACCAAACAAATTGACAATTCTTGCGAAATACATAAAAATAGAGGATTTGGGGGTTTTGTGTAGATCTTACGTTATTGAGCCTTTTTGATGTAAATCCCAAATCCAACTCTATAGATCTATATACATAAGAATAAAGTAATTATATTCTTAATCATACAAATATATATGATAATCTACAAACGTAGAATATGCCTAAGGAAATACTAAATTCCACTCACATCGATTGGAAGAGTGTAGATCTGACGTTGTTGTGCCTTTTTGATGTAAATCCCAACTCTATAGATCTATATACATAAGAATAAAGTAATTGTATTCTTATATATATATATATATATATATCCTATGATTCAAAAATACATTATAAATTAGATCTACAAGAAAAGATTAGAAAGAAAGAGAAATAGATTTATAGAAGAAGATGAAAGAGAACCTATTTGTGACACCCCACGTCCGTTAATGTCACTCATTAAGAGAATGCATTAAGTTTCGTGAAGCGTTATAGGTAAACGGAAATAGAAACATTACAGGATATATATAAAATAGCAGCGGAATTTAAAATTTTATTTAGCAGAAAACATCATAGTTCAAAACATGATTACATCATATGTCTGAAATGCATAAAACCTAGTACATCATTAAAACTTCTGTCTGGTACTTTAAACAACTCCAAGAAAGATGAAAGCAGAGTCCTAATCAAGCTTGAGTATTCCCACCCTGAGAACATAAAGGGGAATGGAAGAGAAAGAAGAGGAAACAAAATAGGTCACACATAAAGTCTGGCGAGTACAGTTACTTTTAGCATATAAATAAGTAAAAGTGTCACGATAGGCATATAAAGTGGATAAGAGAGATAACGTCATAAAAGGTAGGTATGACAAGGTAAACAGGGTAAACATGATAAAGTGTATTGCGCTTCTCTAATACTTTCTTTTTCTCTACACCAATACTAGTATAACCAGAATGAGATGATTCCTAACATGTATAAGATGGTAGACTTAGGTGTACTTCTAGTGGGAGGTTTAACTCCATACAATCAACATGCAACCCAACATACCGGAGTAACCCCTGAGGATAATAATGGGCTCCTAAACATACCGGAGTCTAGATGTACCCTAATTACTACCCCCAATCGATCGGCTTTGTGACGACCGCCTACAACCCCCGCACTATACAAGAGGAATAATGCGCTGAAAGGTGTGCCAGGCAGCTATGGGCAATCATCAAGGTATGATACATAAGCGGAACTTGTCATAAACTCACAGCGCAAGGATAAAATATAATAGAACATATACAACGGGTAGTGATAGTGAAGCAGAAAACACTAAACTTCCGTGACAACTAGAAAGTATTTTCCATACACGTGGATATCAACAACAGTGTTTGTGCAATTTGCCTCACTACAACACTCAAATAAATAGCACACAGCGGAAACAAATACTAGATAGTAGTAAAACTGATACGTGAGCCTCCTGCTCGCCATTGATCAACATCGTCGTTCTCACTAAAGCATCACATGTCACCTGCTTCTCAGTCTGCCCACCCACAACCGGATGAACAACCCAAGGTAATAAGAGGAAACATAAAACCTTGAGTCAAACAGCAGTTTTAGTGAGCGATAAAACTGCTAACAAACTTCATCAATAAAGTACATGGGAATGGTTAAATAAACAACTAATCTACCCCAACTCCAGAGAAGACTTACACCTGCCTTCCCCATACCTGACAGTGATAGCCTTTACGATCCATACATCCAAAGGAATATAAATCCAGTCATGGAAATCAGAACAACCATTCATACATGGCAAAAGAAGCTCAACCATCATCACAACAAAGCATTCAAACATCGATGACTTACTCTGGCTATCACTGCCAACCTTGCTTTGAAACCACCGTTATTGTATGATTGGCTAACAATTCGCCATCAACTGTCAAGGACCATACTCGACGCCCCGGTTCTAGCAAAATTGCACAAGCTATACTCAACACGTGTTACACGCTATACTCAACACGTGTCTAGGCCATACACGACTCCCAGGGCACTCGACCTACAATTCATCTTCAATTGTACCCCTGCTTTGAGTCAGCTAGAACCTACAACAACGGAAATTCCTTGGCCTTCTCATCTCTAGTCATTATCAATTACGACTATTAATTAGCTCAGAACACTTTAGAGCAATAACTTCACACGAACTCAATACATCCTTGAGTCGTTTCCACATTCGTCACATCCGACGAACAATTCACCTTACTTCATCATTCCTCCATGGAATTCACTTCGAAGTTACACCATCGCCGAACCAATTACATCACTGCGCTGCGGTTAGGGTTTGGGGGGTCGCCCCCAAAAAAATTTTAAAAGCACTTTTTCTTCAAATTTGGGTCGTACCCGAAAATATAAATTTTCAGAAAACGACCCTATGACCGACCCCTAGCCATGATCGAGCGACCCCTCACCTGGGCGTAAGACCGACCCTCCATGCTCGACCCAATATACTGCTTGACCGACCCACCTTCAACGTGTAGACCGACCAACCCAAACTTCTTGACTACGATCGACCCTCAATGTTCGACCGACCCAAATTTCCTCCAAACCCAGAACCTTTAGACATGTTCGACCGACCCTCCCCAGACCGACCCGACCCGACCCAGCTGAGATCGACCGACCAGGCATAGCTTTTGGCTTGTTCTCTAAGACACACCTTGGACCGACCCACCAAGTTCGACCGACCCACTATGTTCGACCGACCACCATGTTCGACCCAAAACCTACATCCTCCAATGCAACTCCAATATTGACCAAAACTTCGCCAAAACGATTCGTTCGACGAAACCAGGTCATCTAGTACATCCAATATGATCACAAGCATGATATGAAATCAACAATAACACCAATACAACAATTCCATCAACAGACATGTAAAATTCACCAAGAACACCATAAATGTATATATGAGCAAAAACCATGGATCTAATTTGCGCATTCACATGAAATGTCACGGGAATTACTTATCTAAACTTGCTAGATCAGATCATAGGGTAATCTGTATGAAAATGAACTCACCAATGCGTATATCTAAGGAAAAACACTTGAATTTGATGAAAAACATGATCAACTACTAATGCACTTCATTGAATCCATGTGAGAGATGTAATCCACTCACCGATTCTCCTAAACAAGAAAAAATCAATGAAATAGGAATCCATACAGTAAGCACTTGGAACCAAACACCTTGATCCGATGAATCCTTGCCTCAATTGATGTAAATCTAGCCTCCAATGGTGTTGATATATGATTTCCCTCCTTGAATTTGGATTTTTAATGGTGAAAAGGTGTTAGAGGAAGGAGGAGCACAAGGCCTCCAAATGAGATAATGGAAAACTAAAATCATTTACCATATCCCTTATGCCTTATTTATAGTTTCCACCAACCCACTAATGGGCCTCTCCATACCAGCCCATTAAGGCTCCTAAAACCTGAACAGCCAACTGAAAAACCTTAAAACAGCGATTCCTGCCAAACCGCTGAACCAAATCCTTAATGTAACCATTCTACGGAAAGGCAATCATCATTTCCTTTCCAATGGCACATGTCTCATCCTCTAATTCGACCTAAGTCAAAAGTTATGCCCTGTATAAGACTGATAAGGGCAAAATGGTCACAAACAAAATCGATAAAAATTATGGACATGTCTCACATCCCCATAAGCAACATATTAAAAGATGAGAATGATCCAACACTTAGGGAATTGAACAAAAATATTTTACGATCTTCCGATATGTAAAATGCGGGCTGTTACAGGCTCCCTACTCCGTAGATACCCTGTGTTGTCCCCACAATAGGATGTATCACTTCCTAAAGTGGCAACCCTTCGTTTTCAGGATGTGCACAACCATATCTACCGGTGTCACCACGTCTAAACCTCCTTTGCTGGACCCATACACGCACATGACTCCGTCGGAATGCGCCGCCCACACCGTCCTCCATGTTTGGATCTCTTACAATCATCCTAGTAAGCGTTCTCTAACTCCAAACTAGTTCAGAGTACTCGTTTAATACTTATATGTGGGTTATTAACTGAAACGAGTCCCACACACAAGATGATACAAGCTCCCCCCTACGATTGCATCCCCACTAGTATTTCCACAGGTTATGCCTTACCAGAATAAAAGATTGCATAACCCACAGGTTAAGTATGTAGACCTATATATAAATATTACCCACCAACCCAAGATATACTTAACTCTCCCACTGTTCATACAAGTTTACTTAACCCTTACTCAAGTTAACACGTTCACGTAATCCGTATGGATTCAACTAGGTTAAGTATTCAACTTTATTACCATATTCATTTATAGTTATAATGTACTAGACCTCCCACATTAAGCCTACAACTTGTGGATGCTGGATATGCTGGTTGGTGGCGGGCAGATTCTTCCACAAATTGGGCTTAACCTCGTGTCTTAGCACGTCTCGTGTTTATGTACGTAGACCCCTCACATTAGATTCACCACTTGTGGTCGCTGGATATGCTAGGCTGTTCCGGGCAGACTTCCACCACTAGTGTAGTCTAACCTCGTGTCTAAGCGCAGTTACAGTTTCTAATTACTGTAATTCTAGGCAGCTTCATTATTAACCAATCATTCCTATGTCATTATAGGTTTTCATGCCCCTTTCGTAAGTCATGTTCATAATGAACCATATAACCCAAATTAAGGTCTTTAATCAAAGTTTGGTTTATGCCCCAAATCCATATTCATGTATTACATTCAAGTTATGCCCAAATTTCCCAATACAAGTTATGCCCCAAATTTATTGTTTTCCCCTTGTTCCCAATTTTACGCTTTCACAAATTTCAGTGGCATGCCAAGGCTCAAAGGTAGCCTGACTATAAAAATAAAAAGGGAAAAGAAGAAGGAAGAGAACAGAAATAATCACAATTACATGATTGACATATGACGGTAAAATAGGCATAGAAACTAACAATGACAAAGTTGGGCCTAATGAAAATATAGGCATAAAGGAACAGATTTGATGAACATGTGATAGTAGAACTAATTCTAACATAAACAGACATGACGAGATCTAAACAATGAATTAGATATCCAACTAACAATGACAGATCTGACATGATAAATAGGTATAGGCTTAGATCTAGTTCATAGTCATACCAAAATAACTTAAATACATAGGTTATAGCAGATCTGATGTGATTTAAATAGTCATAGGCTTAGATCCAAGTTATTGTCATGTCAAGATTAACTTTTAAGTATTTAGATCTAAAATTAACATAGACTCACTGTGATTGGATCTAAGAAATAGAACAGGAATAGCAGATGTTGAATCACAGATCTCTGAATTAGTCTAACCCGCATTGTAGAAGAAGAGCAAGCTATTTTAGTCTAGGCAGAGGCAGCTTCTAGTCCTCTATTGTTTTTGTGTGAAGAAAACAATGGGTATGGGGTCCTATTTATAGCCTAGAACCTACGAATCTAGACCGGAAAGGAGTCCACGTTCAGAAAAATGAATTCCGCCTCGGATCTACAGGGGGTCGACTCCCTTGGTGTGTCGACCCAAGAGTCGACACCCTCTTGATGGGATCAACCCATGGGTCGATACCCCCTTGATGGGGTTAATGTGGGAATTTTCCCGCTCCCCTTAGGTCTATTTATAGTTGCTTGTCTAAGCACAGACTGTAGGATTATTTAGATATAATCCTAATCGTCTGTTTCTATATATTAGCCCCTAATACCTAACCAAACCAGCCTCATTGGGCTTTTTAACTGCCAGGCGGTCGACCTCCCCTCTAAGAGGGCGGTCAACCTACTGGTCACTGAAGTGCTCAATGAACGTAACGGGGCTAAGGTATTAATTATATATATAACGTTAAATTATTAGCCTTATTTCTTTCCTTGTTTATATTATTCTTTGTCCCTCCTTCTTATCTTCATTTTAAAATTCAAACTCATCCAATATATTTATTTCTTGGATATATTCTATTTATCTAACCATATATATTTGTTTGTTTATCATCTAATTTCCTTTGGTTGTAACTTCTTCATATGATTACCGTTTTCAGTATATTATATATGAAATTGATTCAGAATTTCGCCACGAATTCAAATAAAAGATTTTCGTAGCCAAATTCTTAATGCTGAAAAATCTCATTTTCCTTCCAATTTATATTTCATTATTTAAGTTCTTTTTTCTATTAATTATTAATGTTTATGTCTTTTGGTATATTTTATAGGGTGTTATAGTTTACCTCTCACAGAAGAGTTACTCAGAGATATCCAATCTACACTTGGTATAAGCCTGTTAGATATTATCCTCTGTTTCCCACGTATAGTCTCTAGGATCTCCAATCCACTGTGCTTTAACCATGTTAACTCTCTTATTCCTTAGCACTCTTGTTTCTCGGCCAATTATCTTCATCGGCTCTCTATGAACTGCTAGACTCAGAGTCATTTCCAATCCTCTTGTGCTTCTTCCTCAACTTAAGTCTGCATCATGCACATGCATTCGGAGATGAGAAACGTGAAATACATCATGTGCTTTGAACAACCAATCTGGCAATTGAACTCTAAAAGGTAGAGTCCCAATCTTTTCCAATATCAAGAATGGATCAATATATTTAGGTGAAAACTTTACTTTCTTCCCAAATCGAACCACTCCTCTCAACGAAGAAATTTTCAAATATAGTTGATCACCAACTGAAAATTCTAAGTCTCTTCTTCTAGAATCTACGTAACTTTTCTCTCGGCTCTGTGCTGCCTTTACCCTTTTCTTGATGAAGTCTACTTTATCTACAACTTCTTGGATCATATACTAGGCTCTATCCAATACTAGACCCAATACTAGCTGATTACCAGGCTTTATCCAACATGCAGAAGATCTGCACGACTGACCTTATAATGCTTCAAATGGCGGCATCTTCATACTAGCTTGGAAGATGTTGTTATACTAGAATTCAACAAGACGTAAATGATCTTCCCATGATCCTCTGAAATCAAGGATACAAGCCCTCAACGAATCTTCCAAAATACATTTCACCCCTTCAATTTGACCATCTGTTTGGGGATGGTAAACAGTACTAAGATTTAATTTTGTTCCCAATTCAGACTGAAATGCCTCCCAGAACTTACTGGTAAAGATCGGATCTCGATCATTAACGATGATGTTGGGCATTCTATGCAGGCTAACAATCTCTTTAACATATGTCTGAGCAAGACTCTGAGTTGTTCTACTTGCTTTTACTGGACGAAAATGTGCATTCTTCGTTAAACGATCTACAATAACCCAAATGCCCTCATTGACCATCAATGAAATCCATCGATATCTGGTCCCACTTCTATTTCGGAATCTCTAACAGTTGTAATAACCTAGCAGACTTCTGCTGATCACTCTTAACTTGTTGGCAAGTTGGATACTTGCTAACATATATCGAGATATCTCTTTTCATAGATTTCCACCAGAATGTGTGTTTTAAATCTCGATACATCTTCTGTACCCCTGGATGAATACTTAGCTTAGACTTGTGACATTCATCCAATACTTCTCCTCTGAGCTATGGAATATCTGGTATGAAAATCCACCCTTTCAATCTCAGAATTCCTTTACTATCAATTTGGAAATTCAATACCTCGACTTCTTGAATCCTTTTGCTAATCCTCTAAATAAATTTATTATCTTTCTAAAGAACATAAAATATTATCTATTAGGTAGGGCGTAATAATTAGATTAGCGATAATCGCATTCTTTCTACTGAGCGCATCTACCACAACATTGTCCTTTCCTGGAGTATATAAAATATAAAGACATAGGCCGCCAAAAACTCTAACCAATGTTGTTTTCTCATATTAAGATCTTTCTGGGTAAATAGATATTTCAAAGTTTTATGATCTAAGTAGAACTCAAACTTCTCACCCAATAGGTAATGCCCTCAAAATTTTAAGGCAAATACCATAGCTAGCAACTCCAATTCATGAGTGACATACCTTTTTTCATGCGATTTCAGTTGCCGACTTGCATAAGCAATCACCTTACATCTTTGCATCAACACTGCACCAATTCCTTCAATAGAAGCATAAGTATAGACAGTTAAATCTTGATTACCATCTATGATCATCAACACTGGTGTAGTAGTTAACCATTCTTTTAGCTCTTGGAAAGCGGCTTCACAGTCTGATGTCCAATTAAACTTGGCGTTCTTCTGTAACAACCCGGTAAAAAGAATTCGACGCCAAATTCCGACAATAATACATAAACCCGTATTACTTGCCAAAACTCAAGAATAAAAAATACCAAATAGTTAGGAGAAAGAAATTAGAGGGTGAGATGAGAAACATCAGAGTACATCACACATCTGGAAATTATAACAATATGTCCTCATATACAATCACACAGTGGAATAATATAATATGTCTGAACTCTTCTAGCTCGTCTCTTCACAGTATTTGATAATGTGAACCTGTAACACTCGGTCTAACCCGAGAATTACAAACGCCGGATAAGTCTAGTGAACCAGAGCGAGAAAAACTCGCTAAGTTATAAGCAACAACCAACTTGATTTTAAAGTCAAAATCTTTTTGGAAGAAAAGGATAATCATAAGACCAAATCCACACATAAATACAGATGGCTTTTACCTTACGATAACCCAAACATTCTTGAAATCATATCTTATTCTGATATTATAATAGTGTCTAAACATAAATAAATATCAATCTAGTGGAACGCTTGCATCTCACGCTCCACATATATAGTATACAAACAAAAACACGGGGTCTTATTGGAGAATGGATTTCCATGGCAAGGTATGAGCAACCACCTTCCCAAAATGTACCTACATGACCGGTCCTCACTTCGCTTGAGAGTACCGAATATATCATTACCATGGTTAGGGGCCATCCAACCGAACTGATAGCATACTGTTAGCTTGATTTGTAATCAGGCTATACAAAGCTAAGGGATTAATCGATCGATATACTCGTGAATAAGGAGATGTGGTAGGCAGGCAACCGGGTCGGGTCGGACCTCTATAACCGAACCCCCTTACACATGCTAACCACCAATTCAACTCCAGTAGGTGGAAGCGGGTCGGTTCAAAATATGGGGACCCGACTCCATGGAAATATGAATAATAACATCCCTCACTCAAGTTGGTTCGGTTCGGTAATACTCTTACCGATCCGACCTAACGGTTATGTCCAGAAGCAGTTGCATGAGACAGTTACTGTCCACGATTGAAGTGGTTGCTACCCACTTTCCCACGTCACTCATGAGTTGTCATCATCTTAGAACATCCGAACCCGAGGTTTGCGGGATGGAGCCCACGTAGCATCCGATCCGACCATGATCTAGGCCTATAAATACACCACAACACTCTATTTTAAAGGATCCTTTTGGGCCATTTATCTACTCCAACTCCATCACCAACGAATTTCCTCTATTATTTCAGATTGTACTTAGAATCTTTGAAAATAATTCAGCGAAATTGAGAGAAATTACCGATTGTACTAGTGAGATTGAGTAAATATCGTCATTGTACTAGTATTCAATTCATCAATTAGTGAAGTATAAAGTGGACGTAGGCTCGTTAACGCCGAACCACTATAAATCTTGTGTTCTTGTTGCTTTTTATTTCGTTTTCTTTAGAATCGTTGTTTAATTGGATGTTAAAACCACTTTTTGGTCTAACATTTTGGTGCTTTCACTAAGAAATTTGAATTCTCAGCATTTCAGATTATCATTCTACTTTTTGGATTCTCAAGTCCATAGAAGTTAGTTCGCTTTTTCCATTATTTCTAAAGTTTTTGGTTATGCTCAAAAGAATCAGATTTTATGGCTAAAGGAAAAAGAAAGGAACTACAAGTTTATTGAGAAAATGAGGCGAGTGGAGATCAACAGGCGATAGTTGTAACCAGGTCACGGGGGCACGGTTCAGGGCCAAACCGATCCAGAGGAGGATCCCCGACCAGACCCGAACTCAATGCACCGAACTGAACCGGTGACACTAATCCGAACTGAACCGAAAATTTGAATGCCACCGGTAGTACAATTCTGAATCAAACCAATAGTGCAATTATGATTCAATCCGAACCGGTTACAACTAAAGCTGGCACTTCTACTCAAGTTACCATGAATGCTCTAATGCCAGCCATGACAACTAATGATCAACCATCTTCCTCTACACCCGTCTCACACATGGATTTCTCACGCCTGCTCGATATGTTGGATAGAACTAATGATGCCTTGGAGGCCCAGAGACGTGAAAGCGTCGCTATGCGAGAGAACATGAAAGACGTGAGTAAGCAAATAGATGAGCTTTGCAGGCAAAAAACTCCTTCTCCAACTCTTCATCTCACTGAAGACCATTCATCCTCCTTGGAGGAAAGACGTCCACGTCTGAGGAGGCCATATGAGAGACCCAAGAATCTTGAAGAATTGACATTTGGATCACTTGGATCTCGCGAAGATGCTACTCGTGTCTTGGGACCTAACGACCCTGGCTTGAGAGAACCAATGTTGTTGTCGATGCGGGGATCTCATGTCCTTCCTAGAGATCCCGGCATCTCTAACCCTACTCAAGGACAATTCCTCCAGCCTACTCGTCCTGTGAATGACCGGGATCGTAGAGGGAAAGGATGTTCAGCTACAAACAGAAACCGAAGAACATCACCTGACGTAGGGACAAGACACATCAGGAGAACCAGAAGTGCAGACCTCGAGCCTACGCTGACCAATGCAGAGGTGGAAACAATGGTGCGTAAGATTATAGCTGATAGTAGACACTACACCAACGAAGATTAGGGCATTAAGTGTAGTCATACCCCTTTCGCTAATGATATCCTAGATTTCCAATTCCCTCGACGATTTAATCTACCCCAAATGGAACGATATGGAGGAAGAACTGATCCAAGGCAGCATTTGATGAGGTATTTATGGTACATGAATGTTGTGGCGGCTGCCAATGCTGTAAAATGCAAGGCTTTTCCCATGTATCTTGAGGACATCGCATTGATGTGGTTCACTCGATTCCGCCCTCGATCAACTTCCAATTTCAAAGAGCTAGGCTAGAGCTTCATGAACCAATTTCGACTCCACGCACGAAAGTCCAAAAGTGTCATTGAACTATCCGGGATCAAGCAAGCTCCTGGTGAATCTTTGAATTCATATTTGGATTGCTTTAACCTGGCAGTTACTGAAGTAAGTGACCCACATGAGCCGATTATCTTGATGGCGCTAATAGATGGGGTTGTTAAGGACACAGGGTTCGGGGGATATTTAGCTGGAAAGCCGCCATTGACCAGGGAGATGTTTTATGAAAAAGCAAATATTCGCCTGCAACGAGAGGAGATTTACGCTAATCGAAAGAGAAAGTCCAACGGAGCTCCCAAGGAAGGCATTCAGAGTATTGTTGCAATCAAGTAATCTGGAGACAAAGCCGGAAAAGTCAAAGTAAATGTTGGTAATATAAATGGAGGAAATGGTAACCAGGACGGAAACGATGGCAAAAGAAACAGGAATCGAAGGAACAATTCCAGAAAGATACCTCGATTTCAAACTTTTGAGAATTAAATGCCGCTGAGCGGCACTTTGGAAAACATTTATTTGGATACTTATAACATCGTCCAGTATAAGAAACCTCTGCCTAGCGATTCGACTGAGAAAGAACATGAAACCGGGAAATTCTTTTGTTCCACGAGACTTATGGGCATTCTACAAATGAGTGTCGCCATCTGAGGGATGTCGTTGAAAAACTGCTTCATGCGGGAAGCCTAAACGAGTACAAATTTACCCTAAAGGATAGGGGAAAGGAAAACAATCCCCAAATCAGAACCAGCCTGCCTCCAAACTCACTGCCCAGCAAAAGGGAAAGAATATTATCATCAATACCATAATTGGGGGACCACATCGAGCTGGGTCTAGCAACTGAACAAAAGATCAGTATGTTAACGCAGTTAAACACCAAGAAATAGGAGAATGTAGTAATCTTGAAGAAGGTACACCTGTAAAGCAGCAAAAAACAGCTACAGATGATGTTGTCTTCCGGGATAGAGAGAGCTTGGAGTCGAGGCACCCAGCACTGATCCATTGGTGATAACTACCATTATCAGACCTGCAGTGGTTAAGGAAGTCCTTATGGGTAACGGGAGTCCCATCAACATCCTATTCAAAAAGGCTTTTGATCAGATGGAATTAGAAATGAAGGATTTAAAACCATTTTAAAGCCGTGCGGAGGTTGGATATGCAACTTTAATGGATCATCAACCTCCCCTATCGGAATGGTAAACTTACCAGTAGAGATGGGGGAGGGGGAGCGCCGAAGAGTAAGGATCCTCCAATTTGTGATCATGGGTATTGATTCGCCTTACAACGCTTTCTTAGGATGACCAACTCTTGTAGAGTTTAGAGCTTGCATCACACCTTGGTGCCTGTTAATGAAATTCTCAACTGAAGCTGGAGTGGGGATGATTCATGGTGACCAAGTAACTGGAAGAGTCTGTTATATGGCAGAATTTAAGATGTTGTGCAACGGAAAAGATCTAAAACCAAAGAAAACTTCCCCTCCCGCTAAGGAGCATTCAGCATAGCAACTAAAGACGATATCTTCGAGGGAGTCGCCTGACGACCTGCCTGAAGATATCAATCCTAGAGAGGATGAAGAACCAGGAAGCAGGAAAGCAACACCTAACAAAGCAACCGTAGATATTCCGATTGATAACGATGACCCGACAAATGTCTTAAAGATCAGATCTCACTTAGATCCCCTACGAACGAGGGAGTTAACAGACTTTTTGAAAGCAAACTTAGATGTGTTTGCTTTGACCCACGCTGATATATGTGGGATCTCTCCTTCGATTATGAGCCATTCACTTAGCATAAACCCAAAGCATCCTCATGTGAAACAAAAAACGCGCATGTTGGGCCCGGAGAGGTCGCCGCCCTGAAAGAGGAAGTGGAGAAGTTAAGGGATAACGAGTTCGTCAGAGATTTGACATATCCAGATTGGATATCAAACCCCGTCTTGGTAAAGAAATCCAGTGGAAAGTGGCGAACGTGTATTAACTTTTTTGATCTAAACATAGTCAGCCCGAAGGATATATTTCAACTCCACAGAATTGACTAATTGGTAGACTCAACGGCAGGGCATGAGCTCCTGTCTTTTATGGATGCATATTTAGGGTACAACCAAATTCCCATGCACGTATCAGATTGGAAACATATCAGTTTCATCACGGGCTTGGGGTTGTAGTGTTATGTGGTGACGCCATTCAGACTGAAGAATGTTGGAGCCACCTATCAGCGCTTAGTGAACTGGAAGTTTTACAACCAAATTGGGAAGACAATGGAAGTATATGTGGATGATATGCTTGTAAAGTCGAAGCGATCATCTGACCATACAACTGAACTAGTAGAAATGTTCAGTATTCTCCGACGATATGGTGTGAAGCTTAATCCTCTGAAATGCTCATTCAGAGTTGCATCTGGGAAATTTTTGGGCTTCATAGTCAGTTCCCGTGGAATTGAGATCAATCCCAGTCAAATTGCAGCCATTAGAAATATTGAGAAACAACAAAAGATCAAAGATGTCTAGAGTCTGGCAGGAAAGATCGCAACATTGAGCATATTTACTTCCAAAGCCACAGACGTGCATTCCTTTCTTCGACCTAATAAAACGTGGGAAACGTAATTTTGAGTGGCCCCAGATTGCGTAGAGGATTTTCATAACCTGCTGGACTTCCTAGAAAAACCTCTGATACTGTCTAAACCAATAAATCATGAAGATTTATTTGTATATTTAGCAATGTCATCTCATGCTATTAGTTCAGCTCTGGTCCGCGAGGAAGACAAAGTTCAGAGACCAGTTATTATGTAAGCAAGAAGTTTGCGGCAGTAGAGCATAATTATCCAAAGATAGAAAAACTTACTTATAGTTTATTGATTGCTTCTAGAAAACTCTGCCATTATTTCCAGACTCATCCAATTATTGTGTATACTGATCAACCACTTCGATAGGTCCTACAATGGCCTGAAGCGTTTGGAAGTTTGCTTAAGTAGAATATTGAGCTAAGCTAGTTCGACTTGAACTTCCAGCCCAGAAGATCAATATGGAGGCAAGCATTGGCTGGCTTCATTATTGAATTCACGATCCATGAAGAGGATGTGTTAGGTGAGAAGGCTAGCCACTCAGAACAAAAGTTAGAACTTAGTCCCTGGAAACTATATATAGATGGGGCTAAAAATGATCGATGATCTGGCGCCGGAGTTGTTTTGATAACTACTGAAGGACGATCGATTTATGCTTTACGGTTAGAATTTTCTGCGACTAACAATGATTCTGAATAAGGTCGTGATTGTCAGGTTGAAACTCACAAAGGAAATGGAAGTAACAACGCTAAATATTTTCTATGATTCGAAGATCCTCGTTTGCCAGGTTCAGATCCTTCCAGGCTAAGGGACCTCGACTCGTCACTTACCTAGAAAGGGTAGAGGAGTTATTAGACAACTTGGAACATTATAGCATAATTCACATTCCGCTGACAGAAAATTAGAAAGCGGATAGACTAGCTAAGTTGGCAAGATATGACAATCCGGAAGAGACAGAGATGGTCCCGCTTGAGGTACTAAAGTCCCCAAGCATCGACCAAATGGAAGTCGATCCAGTGCTGGAAACCGAGCCGGAAAGAGAATCATGAATGGAACCAATAAAGAAATTCCTGAAAAATGGAACACTCCCAACAAAAAAGAATGAGAGACAAACCGTGGTTCGTAAAGCCACAAGATGAAGTTCTTTATCGTCAGGGATTTTTAATGCCTTTGCTCCGATGTATAGCACATGACGACATCAAACTTGTACTAAGAGAATTGCATGAGGGTGAGTGTGGAGATCACACCGAAGGTCAAACACTGGCAAAGAAAATATTGTGGTATGGCTACTTCTAGCCAACCATAAATCGAGAGGTAATTTATTATTCACGACGCTGCGATAGGTGCCAAAAATTCGCACAGATTCCTAGAGCACCCCCAGTCAACTTAAGTCAATGGTGAGTCCGTGATCATTTGCTTTGTGGGGGATAGACATTATTGGAAGTCTGCTGATCGCCAAGGGTGGAGCAAAATATGCAATCGCGGTTGTAGACTACTTTACTAAATGGGCAAAGGCCGAACCATTAGCTACAATCACGACAAATCGGTGATTAACTTTGTAGTCAGAAACATCATTTGTCGATTTGAGATTCCCAAAACCATCATAACTGATAATGAAACCCAGTTCAATAGCATTGAGTTCAAAGATTTTTGCCAGAAAAACAAGATTGATAAGAGATACACCGTAGTAGCTCACCCATAATTAAATGGACAAGTCGAGGCAATAAAGAAAATTATTAAGTCCATCCTAAAAAAGTGATTGGAGCAGGCAAAAGCCATGTGGGTCGACGAATTACCATTAGCATTATGGTCCTACTGAACGTTGTACAAGACAGCGACGGGTCATACCCCTTTTCACTTTCTTTCGGATCAGAAGCGGCCATTCCAGTAGAGTTGAAAGTTCCCTCTTATAGGACAACGTACTATGATCCAATGAGGAACAGAGCGCTTCTTCTTGAATCCCTGGACAAGGTTGAAGAAAAAGGAGAAGAAGTAAACCTGCGCGCCTCAAGGCATAGACACCAAGTTGCGCGATACTATAACAAGAAGGTTCTGCCTCACACCTTTGATCTTGGAGACAGTGAAACTAAATACTTGAAATTCAACAGATCCACAGTTTTTTTCTTTTTCTTGTCGAGTAGCCGAGATGAATGAATTTTTGACCATAAAAAAAAATTCTTTTTTTCCTTTTACACGAATTTTACCGATCGGGAAAAATAAAAATATTTATTATACGTGTTATTTGCAGTTATTTTAATTTAGTACAAAAAATTTATCATTTCTTCACATAGAATTCTGTCCAAATTTGATTTGGATAAAAAGAACAATACATTTTTTTCTTTCCTAATGTCTTCCCGACCCCTATCCACCTGGGTCCGAAATGGGAAGGACCATATACCATTCAACGGAAACTTGACACATGAACTTTCAAGTTAACGACCGTGGATGGTGAATGGGTACTTAGAGGGTGGAATGCCCAACACTTGCAACAACACTTGACTTAAAATTTGTATTGTTTTCCTTTGTTTTATAGACTGTGTAAAAAGGCATGACTTGCCTAGAAAAGTCTGGTTAATATAAACAAAACATTATAAAGTGGACGTAGTCTATGATTTGGTTGAACCACTATAAAAATATTGCGTGTCATTTTATTTTCCTGCTTTTATCTCTTTATATCATGTGATTGTTTTGCTCTGGGTATAAAACATTAAACTTGAATTGAAATTTGGGAACAAGTATAACACTTGAACTGGTGAGACTCCGCCTTAAGAAATTAGGTGTAGAAAGAAAACCGGAGCGAACGAGACGACCGTTTCATAATAGAGTGTGAAGGATGGGAAGACAACGTCCTAAACTCTAACTCTCATGACTCGAGAGAGAGTATAAAGGATGGGAAGACAACGTCCCAAAGGCATGATGGTGCACAATGATTAAAGACCACCTTGACCACACTACAACCTGGTCATATGACAGGAGAGTATAAAGGCGCCCAGAACAAGTTCCAATGAAAAAGGATCTTTAAACCCACCAAAGGATTGGGGGACAGTTTAATGATAATCCTAATCAATCCCGAACAAGCCTTGGCCAGACATATTATTCAAGATTGATTGGGGGCATACATACGCGCATCACATCTCCCTGTTGTTTATTACTTAGTTTAGTAATGATTTTTGCATTGTACATATTGTTAATTGGAAATTGAAAAATGAATGTTCTGAATTGATTTCCATGACTACTCCTGAAATGTCTATTAGTGAATATCACACATACACATGAATATGTATGTATATATATATATAACACTAATTAATATATTCTTCATAGCAAACGGGCAGTGTGAACGCGTTCCATTCTTTGGAAAAAAGTGAGCTCGACGGGGATCGAACTCAGGTCTCTCAGTACAAATTTCTATGCAATTACCAGTGAGGTACAACGTCTTTTGTAATTGAGATGGCTTTAATACGGGGAAGTAGCTTTTTATCTGTAGCTGGCCTTTAATTCAAAACGAAGGAGGCATTTCTTGACATCCTGTAAAAACACACAAAAGTAACCAAAGTATCATTTATTTATTTACAAAAGATAAAATATAAGAGCATAAAATAAACACATTTCTATGTTAATCAAATACCCCCACACTTATCTTTTACTTGTCCTCGAGTAAAAAGAAAATGAAAAACTAACTAGATAGGTCGCATTTTCATAGGAAACACGATTGCATTGAGCGTATGCAACAAGCCGTTAAACCTCTAGGTGTCCCTAGTAGGACGAATGGTGTCTCGTGAGGGTTTTCAGCGGATACTACCCACAAAATCCAAATGCACTATGTGTGGATCTAATGTAACTATATGAATGCAATGGACATATGCAAAATAAAAACAAACATGAAAACAAGACTTGTTTCTGAAGTGGTACAACAAATTAAGTTGACAGTTTGTAATCAGTTGACTGTACTTTGAATACCTCAACTTGTCACAAAATTTCAATATAAATCAAGTTTTCAAATGTTAAATTCCAGTTTGGCCAGTTAGTTCGGACGATAACATAGTGCAGCCATGAAATAGATTCTTAGTTTGCTTGGCACAGTTTGTAAAGTGGTATTCTAATTTTCTCATGTATGGCTAGTCAAATCAATAAGGTCAAGAAGTGTTTGGGCATCATCGCTTATTCTTTATTCTATAAAATTTTAAAATTTATGATTAAGTACATACACCTGACTTAGAAGACCAAGGTTTACCACCCATGCACTGCCTCGCGGACTAACGGAGAGTGGGTAAAGAGCTTGGCGGATTGTGCAGGCCGGCTTTGACTTTGTCAACAACGTGTCGGTAATCCTTAGGTGTCCAATTTCATAAAATGAGACCAAGATATTCCAACGCTAACTTTGTCAACAACATGTCGGATAGAGCTTGGCGGGTTTGCACACCAACGCTCGATATACAAGCAATGTTGGATACCCTTGGATTACTATTATTATTATTGAATTTATAAGCACAAAAAGAGAGTTACGCGAATTCAACTTAACACAACTTAGTTTTAAAGGTTTGACAAGCCATTATAAGTATTTTAAGTCCTCCACTTATTTAAACAAAGTCTACAATATAGAATAGATTTCATGGTCATCACCTAAGAATCTCCCTATGTACCGGTTACACTATTATCCCTCAAAATTAAACTTTTCATTATATTTCAAATTCGAACTTAGCTGAGAGAGAAAAATACTATCAACTGGCTAAAAATTGTAAACTTATTTTGTTGTATCAATTGAAAATGAGTCGTATTTAAAAATAATAATTATGGTACGTTAATTAAAATTTATGGTACGTTACTATGATTAAAATGCATGATGGTCCTACATGAAAAGAAAGAAAGAAAAATTAAAGAAAAATCAAAAGAATGCAATGCAGACTCCCCCCCCCCCAAACACACTAGATTGAGACAGTGTCCCAACTATCTAAGGCAGAAAAACAAAAATAAAATGAAAAATGAAAAAGAAAAATAAAAGAAAAAGAACGTGTACCACCTGATTTCATGGTAGATGATCAGGCTCATGCAGATCGATAGGGTCATCTTCGTCATATTGCTCGAATTCCAAAAATGGTTTCAGTCGTTGACCGTTTACTTTGAAGACTTTTCCATCCCTTGGATTTTCAATTTCAACCGCTCCATGAGGATATACTGTTTTCACAACATAAGGTCCAGTCCATCGAGATCTGAGTTTTCCTGGAAACAAGTGAAGTCTAGAGTCATATAAAAGAACTTTTTGACCTACGTTGAATTCCTTACGAAGTATGTTTTTGTCGTGTTGGGTTTTGATTATTTCTTTGTAGATTTTCGCATTTTCATACGCCTCATTTCTTAATTCCTCTAATTCCGAAATTTGTAACTTCCTATGTGAGCCGGCTTTCTCTAAGTCAAAGTTCAAAAATTTTATGGCCCAAAGAGCACGATGCTCTAATTCAAGAGGTAAGTGACAGGCCTTTCCAAAGATTAATCGGTATGGTGACATCCCTAGATTGGTTTTATAAGCAGTGCGAAAAGCCCAAAGTGCATCAATCAGTTTTACGGACCAATCTTTTCTATTGGAATTCACGGTTTTCTCAAGAATTTGCTTGATTTGTCTATTGGAAACTTCTACTTGTCCACTAGTTTGTGGATGGTAAGGGGTCGATAGCTTGTGTGTGATTGAGTATTTCTTGAGCAAGGACTCAAAAGCACGATTACAGAAGTGAGTGCCATTATCGCTAATGATAGATCGAGGTGTGCCAAAGCGCGAAAAGATGTTTTCTTTGAGGAATTTGACAACAACCTTGTTGTCGTTGGTTTTGGTCGGAATGGCTTCAACCCATTTTGAGACATAACCTACCGCAAGCAAGATGTAAAGATTCCCAAATGAATCAGGGAATGGTCCCATGAAGTCGATGCCCCAAACATCGAATAACTCAATCACTAAAATGGGGTTGAGAGGCATCATGTTTCGCTTAGTGATTCGACCCGTTCTTTGACATCGATCACATTTAGAGCAAAATTCGAAAGCGTCACGGAAGAGTGTGGGCCAATAAAAACCGCTTTGCAAAACTTTTGCAGCAGTTTTTCTTGCTCCAAAATGACCGCCACAAGCATGGTCATGTGAGAAATAGAGAATACTTTGGTGTTCATGATCGGGCACACACCTTCGAATGATTTGGTCTGGGCAGTATTTGAAAAGATATGGGTCGTCCCAATAGAAGTTCCGAACTTTCGAGAGAAATTTTTGTTTATCTTGTTTCGACCATTCCGCGGGTGTTTGTTTTGTGACAAGATAATTCACAATGTCAGCGTATCAAGGGGTGTTAGAGATGGAAAGAATTTGTTCGTCAGGAAAATAGTCATCGATTTGGGTGTCGTTAACATTTTCGTGCATAATTCGAGAGAGATAATCAGCTACGACATTTTCAGAACCCTTTTTATCTCGTATTTCTATATCGAATTCTTGAAGAAGAAGGATCCAACGAATCAAGCGGGCCTTGGCATCCTTTTTAGAAAGCAAATATCGGAGGGCAGCATGATCAGTGTAAACTATGACTTTGGATCCTATGAGATATGGTCTGAATTTCTCAAGAGCGAAGACAACTGCCGAAAATTCCTTTTTAGTAGTTGAGTAATTCAATTGGGCCTCGTTTATGGTTTTGCTAGCGTAATAAATAACTCGAGGGAGTTTATCGATACGCTGACCTAAGATGGCTCCAATTGCAAAGTCAGAAGCGTCGCACATAAGTTCGAAGGGCTGAGTCCAATCAGGAGGTTGAATGATGGGAGCTGTGGTCAAGATTGACTTAAGAGTTTCAAAAGATGTTTTGCAGTCATTGGAGAATTCGAACTTAACGTCTTTGGCAAGTAAATTTGAGAGAGGTTCTGAAATTTTCGAGAAATCCTTAATGAATCTTCTATAGAATCCCGCGTGGCCAAGAAATGAACGAACATCTTTAACAGACTTAGAAGGAGGCAGATTAGCAATCAAATCGATTTTAGATTTATCGACTTCAAGGCCATCTTTAGAGATGACATGACCTAGAATTGTCCCTCTTTTTACCATGAAGTGGCATTTTTCCCAATTAACCACGAGTGATTTTTCCTTACAACGTTTTAGGACGAGTTCTAAATGAGTGAGGCATTGGGAAAAAGATGATCCATAAATTGAAAAATCATCCATGAATATTTCCAAGAATTCGTCCACCATATCAGAGAAGATACTCATCATACACCTTTGGAAAGTCGTGGGGGCATTACAAAGACCAAAAGGCATGCGACGATATGCAAAGGTTCCAAAGGGACAAGTAAAGGTGGTCTTGTGTTGATCCTCTAAAGCAACAGGGATTTGGTTATAGCCAGAGTATCCATCGAGAAAACAGTAGTACTCATGACCCGCTAAGTGTTCGAGCATTTGGTCAATAAAAGGTAAGGGAAAATGGTCTTTTCGTGTGGCTGCGTTGAGCTTTCGATAGTCGATACACACACGCCATTTTGTTTTGATTTTTGTTGGGACAAGATCATTACTTTCATTTTTGATCACTGTGATTCCCGATTTCTTTGGTGCGACTTGTACCGGACTCACCCAGGTACTATCAGAGATGGGATAGATGATGTTATTGTCTAGACATTTGATTATCTCCTCCTTGACCACTTCTCTCATGTTTGGGTTTAATCGCCTTTGAGCCTCACGGATGGGTTTAGCCTCATCAACTAAATGCATGCGATGTTCCACAATTGACGGGCTAATTCCTTTTATATCGCTCAGTTCCCACCCCAAAGCTTCTTTATTTTTCCCGCAAAATTTCTAAGAGTTTTTCTTCTTGTTCCTCGGTAAGATCAGAGGCCAAGATTACGGGAAGAGTCTCTGAGGAGTCTAAGTATGTGTACTTAAGGTCTTGTGGCAAGGGTTTGAGAACTAACTTAGGATGGTCTTGAGTGTTAACATTGGTTAACATTCCTTGGTCAGAGTCAGAAGACGAAGGATTTAAGTCAAGAAATTCATTTAGTTTAGAGATGTATTCAAGTTCATCGAAATCGGAGTCGAAATGTTCCAGACACATTTTCAAGGCTTCAGAAGTGTCTTTAGAGGTTTCGTCAACTATGGTTTGAATCATGTCGATTTCATCAGTCTCAAAATCCCTAGGTTGTTTGTTGAGATTAGCTCAATGGTTAAGTGCCCGAAGGAAAGTCGAAGTTGACTGTTCCTACAATTTATGACAGCATTTGAGGTCGCTAAGAAGGGCCGTCCTAAAATCAATGGTATTTGAACTTTGGGATTTGAGACAGGCTCTATGTCTAAAACTATGAAATAGACAGGGAAGTAAAACTGTTCGATCTATATCAAGACGTCTTCGATAATTCCCAATGGCTTTTTGACAGATCGATCGGCTAACTGAAGAGTGATGTTTGTTGGTTTAATTTCCCCTAACCCAAGTTGACAATAAACAGTATAAGGAAGAAGATTGACACTGGCACCAAGGTCGAGTAGGGCACGAGAGATATGGATGTTTCCTATTTTGCAATCAATCGTAGGGCAGCCAGGGTCTTTGTACTTGACTGGGGTAAGATTCGAAAGAGCAGAGCTTGTATTCGCAGTTAGAAAGGCGGTTTTTGGAACATTAGTTGCACGTTTTTGTGTGCACAATTCCTTAAGACATTTGGCATATTGAGGAATTTGTTCAATTGTGTCTAAAAGGGGAATGTTCACATGGACTTGTTTGAAAATTTCCACGATTTTATCGAAATTTGCCGCTTTTTTCTTATTATTGAGTCTATGGGGAAATGGAGCTATTGGTTTTTCGACTCTGTGATGAGTTTCATCATTCGAGGAAGAAGGTTTATCCAAGGAAATAGAAGGTGGTAAGGTCGTAGAAGATGGAATGTTGGTGTTGCCAACATTAATTTTCGAAGGTGGGTCGGGTTTGCCAACACTGGGAGAAGAACTATTGGGATTGCCAACATTTAAGGAAACTTGAGGTTTAGAGGAATTGGCATTCGAAGCCAATGGGTGATCATCAAGATTTGACATTGGGGTCGAGTTAGAAGGTTCGCCAGGGTCGCCCACGTTATTATCAATCCTCTTTCCAGATCGAAGGGTTGTAATAGCATTGACTGGATTATGGTTTTCATCCTCACAAGAATTTACAGCACAAGAGTTATATTTTGGATTCACCTCAGGTTGACTCGGCAACTTTCCTTTCTCGTTATTTTTCGCTAGTTCCTTTATCATATTCATCATTTGTTCCATTTGTTTTTCTAAACGCACAATTTCTGGTGACGATTGAGAAGATTGAGAGGATTGGTTTGATGGTTGAAAATTGGGGTGCCTGTAAGGTTGCTTGGATTGAGATGTTGTTTGAGAGGTTTGAGAAATTGGAGGTGGAGCTTGATAATTTGGGTTGGGAATGAAGGGTTGCACGTGAGATGGGTTAGCTGAATTATTGGGGTTTGACCAAGAAAATTTTGGGTGGTTCCTCCAACCAGGATTGTATGTGGATGAGTAAGGATTATTTTGAGCTATGGCATTAGCTTGGTCCTGAGAGTAATAGTGGGGTAACCCTTCTCCGGCTTGAGGAGTTTGATTTTCTGAGGGAATTTGACTTGGGTCCACGACATGCACTCCTCTAGTAGAAGTACGAATGGGAACACGAATTGATTCCCATTGCATGTCCTTTTCAGAATAATCTTCTAAGAATTGCCAAGCTTCATTGGCTGTCTTAGACATAAAATCTCCTCCACACATTGATTCTAGTTGAGTTCTAGTCTGATAGTTTGACCCTTCATATGCAATTTAACATAAGTGATATTTTAGAATTCCATGATGAGGGCAACTATATAATAGCCGGTTGAATCTCTCAAAGTATTTTGAAAAAGTTTCCCCCTAATTTTGACAAAATTGATTTATCTCGGTTCGGATTTTTAGAGTTTTATGAAAAGGGAAAAACTTTTTCAAGAATGCAGCAACAAATTCATCCCAACTTCTTATGGAATGTCTTGGAAGAGAATTTAGCCATCTTTTAGCGCTTTCAAGTAGTGCAAATGGGATTAGCCTTAGCTTGATCGATTCGTTAGATAGTTGTTGCATTTTTGTTGTGGAAGCATACAATTCAAATTCACTCAGAAATTCCTAAGCATTTTCAGACCCAGTAAATTTTGGTACCCCTTGGATAAAAGAATGTTTTATCTCAAAATTGTTTCCTTCAGCTGGTGGGAACACGATGACAGAGGGTTGAACGGTCCTAGTTGGATAACATCGATCACGAAGAGACAAGGGTCTATCCATTTGGATATTGGGATTTTGAAATTTTTGATTTATTTGATTTTGATCCCCAAAGTTTGGAAAGTTGTGATTCACTCGATTTTGATCCAATTCGGTTGGAAAATTTTGGTTGATTCGAGAACCCCTAGGAGAATTTTGTTGGCTAACACTTTTTTCACTCATTGTTGTTAAATGCAAGCACAGAAATTAGCTACAATGAAATTTTCTGTCCTTATAGGCTCCTAACCCAAAATTATAAAGTGACGCGTTTGATTACTTAGATCAAAAGATTTCTCAGCCAGTTAACGGACAGGAGTTATCGGTGCACCAGGAATCACCCTAGCAATGCAGCCGAAGGTTTAAGTACCTTCAGAGTAACAACCGACATAATATTTACGAATCACCGTAATATTTATAAACGGTTATTTCTCTGTCGTAGTCTAGACACCAAGAAATAATTCGTTCCAAATGAATCAACTATCACAATACAATTAAGCCCTAGATGAGCCCGTGACTCCCTTAAGTCCAATGTCTAACCGTTATTATTAGTCAGATTCTAACGATGAAATGCAATTTGTGGGCTAAGGAAAGGGTGATGAAATCCCTCACCTTATGTGAATTGGGGTGTTGCCCTTAACAGAATGAATAAAAGTGCAGAAATAACAACAATCACACAAAATAATTGCAGAAATTAAAATTTTCACATTCAAGCCGCTGCCCCTGCAGATTTTTTTTACAACAATTGTCTATATTTTTTTTCTTTTGCAGCAGAGCACCTGTAGAGTTTTAAATTTTTTACAGTGAGGTATGGAAGATTGTCCAGAATATTTGAGCTTTACTGTTTGCTTTGCTCGATGCTGATTATTATTGAAAAACTTGTACTCTTGATCCTTCTTTATAGCTTGAACTCCGAATTCCCTGCTTGTTGCTTTTACTTCAATCTTTGATTTCCTTTAATTTTTTTTTTTTTTTTTTTGAAATACAAAATAAAAGAAGTTGCAAATTAGAACAAAACTAACTTTGAAAAAAATCAAACAAAAACAAAACAAAACAAAAATATAAGCAAAACAAACTAACTAAACTTAACACAACTAGAGTCAACAAATCAAAAACGAACTAGTAAACCACAAATAAAAAATATAGAAAGAAAGAAAAGAAAAGAAAAAAAACAAGCACGCCCAACAAGGAAAACAAGCACGCTCAAAATCCAACGTGCGCACCAAAAACAAAGACCCCTCCCTGAACTAAAACACACTCACCTCAGTTATATATTCTCCAGTAAATAATCTAAAGGTATCACAGTTTCCCTACCGTTTTCAGGCAAACAAAACTCAACCCCAAAGTATGGAAACAAATTGCACCTTCCCTCACACGATTAAAATCCACTCAGCAACAAAGTGTTATTTCTCAACTTCAATAACAATACACAACTTTAATACCACCTGTTATTTCTCAGAATAAGGAATTCCTTAAAACCACAAAACAAACTCCCTTTATAAACTCAGAACTCATATCAGACCATTAATTTTCTCAACGCAATAATGGCAACAGAGTCTCCTAGCAAACAATTTCGCAATTCCGCAATCAAACAAGTCGCGATTTTTCTTTGATGTTTTGATTTTCGAAGTGGATTTCCAGCTCCTGAACCGAGTTGTTGCGATCGGCTTTCACTTTGGTTCTCGAATCGGTGGTTCGGTATTGGTGAATTGAAGGTTATCGATTTGGATTTTCTTGAGTTCTGAAGGGTGCGAATTAGAGCGTTCTGACGTGGGTGCGATTTTGTCTAATGCGATTGGGTTTGGGGATTTTCTTTGAGTTGTGTGGTGTATGGCTGGTGGAAACTTGGTGATGGGGGTGCGAGAGGAAGCGCTTGAGGTATTCGGGTCTGGCGTGTGGAGTTGGGGGAGTTGTTCAGTTCGATGGGGTTTGAAATCTGAAGTGGTACGGATCTGAGGAAAATTTGGGCTCTATTACCAAAAACTTGTGTGATTACTATGTGGTGTTACGGGATTGGAGTGGCTGGTTTTGACTGCGGTGTTAATGTAGAGGAATTGTGCTAGGGTCTGACTGGCGTTTGTGGTATGGAGTGGATATGTGGGATTGTTGAATGGTTTGGCAGGGGGTTGTCTTCGATCTGGCCTTTAATTCGAAACGAAGGAGGCATTTCTTGACATCCTGTAAAAACACACAAAAGTAACCAAAGTATCATTTATTTATTTACAAATGATAAAATATAAGAGCATAAAATAAACACATTTCTATGTTAATCAGCAGGACACTTTGTTTAATATATGATGTGATTTATCATTGGTTACTTATATAAATAATGTTTTGATTACTAGTGCATTTAATTGAAATGAATGACAAACTTGCAAACATTGACATCGCAGGAAAACAAGCTACTTTATTTACATAAGCACAAGTTTATACAAGGAGACAAGTCAAAAGATGCGAGGGCCTCACTCGCTACAACAATAGCAGGCCAGTGGAAAATAAAATGAAAGAACTAAATCACATTTCACTTGGATTTGGGGGAAGGCTTGGACATTCGAGTAGCCTTTTATTTCTCTTTTTCTTGCCTCTCAGCATCTGTGAAAAGGCGCTTCTTCGACTTCTTCTTGTCCTTTGGAGGAGTAACTTGTGGAGCAACGGAGGACTGAGAGCTAACTGAGAATTGATTGACTTTGAAAGCTTAACGACTACTCTCCCCAGAAGGTACTAACTGGATGGGATCAATGTTAAGGGGTTCTTCGGTTTCTCCCTCATATTTGACTTTCAAAAGCGCGTCAGTCTTCGCCTTCATCTCAACCAAAGTCTTGTCATCGGCTTTTTCCGAGCCTCCAGTTACGATAACATCATCGTCTCCCTCGTCACCATCATTCCCACCATCGTCCTTTGGAGTTTCTATAATGTCTCCTTCCTTGGGAGTCTCAGTACTGGCCGACACAATAGATTTATTAGTGACCTCTTCCTATTTTTCCTCGGTCTTCTCAACAGACTTTGCATCGGTGCCCTCTTCCTGTTTCTTCTCAGCTTTCTCAGGACTCTGTTGGCGACTTTTTCTTGATTCTCATCAGCCGTCCCGATTGGCTTTGCACCTACAGGGCGAGAAGCAACAAATATTAGCTCAGGACGAAACTCGTGTCCTTCGATTGTTTGCCCAACGATATATCGGAAAGTTGAGATAGCTTTTACAAATTAAGGCGAAAAGGTAGAGATACCTTTAGATGACTTTTCAACATGGGCAACAGGAATTTCTGATGTTGTTTCAACAATGGGAGACAGGAGAGACGCTTTGGGAGTCATGGGTTCTCGGGATCATACCCCTCTACTTCGGTATTCCTAATGGCAATAGATGAAGAGCTGGTTTCGACGGTTTGTTTTCCCTTAAGCTGGTGCATCTCCTCCTCCATAGCAACAACAATAAGTTTAAGTTTACGCCCTTCGGCTAAGAGCACCGGCTCCTCACCCTTTAGATACTTAAATAGAGTCCACCTTGAGCTCTTTCTTCTCCCATTCAACAACCTGATCCCACACAAAGACTAGAGTTGTTGGGTAGTCTTTGATCCAAGGATGTCCTGATAATGGATCACTTGAGAAAAAAACAATACCATGAGCTCACTATAGTTGTCTAATTCTTTTTGGGCTTCAAAAAGTTGTGCATTAGATCCTCAGCAGATTAATAACAATGTTTGCATTCCCTTCGGTTAGGACTGCCCTCGATTCGATTTCCATTAGCTTGGCTTCCAGCTCAGCATTCTTCTTCGCTAACTCCGCCTACTCTTGCTCAAGATGAGCACAAGCTCACTTTTCCTTGGCGATTTCAGATTTAGTATCCTCAGCCTGTTTCTTCAAATCTAAGCGCTCCTGGCTATGAGCTTCCAGTTCAGTATGATAAAGCTTTTGTAGCTCTTCGTATTGTTTCTTATAATTGTCAATATTGAGTTATGTAAGAGAAAGTTGAGCTTGTGTGTCCTCCACTTCTTTTTCTATCTCTTTCAAGATGCTATCATCATACTCAGACATTTCCTTCATATTTTTTACATCAGTGATTAAGTCTCGAATGACTTTGGAAAGATTGTGTGCGTACTTGAACATCTCCTTATATTGCTTATCCGCTAAGTCTATTTTATCCTTGACTTCATCCACTCAATTCGAAGGCACTACTCGAGGGCACGAACGAAAAGCATATTATCAAAGTGATGATCGAAAAATTGTTTCTTCATAAGTTTCGATTTTGCTCTATTCTCGGAATCAAGTGTCACAAGCTTTTCTATTAATAGATCGACTTCTCGTCGCTTAGTAGATACGAGGGTCGTTTTACCTTTCTCTGGCCCTTTCTCAGAATTTTTGGTTTTGTCTTGTGGGTGGGGATGTTTTGGTGGTAGCCTTTCCTGATGATGTTTTTCCTTTAGAAGATTTGAAACTTTGAGTTGTGCTTTATCTCCTTCACGACGGTCCTAATGGCTCCTATGCTTATCAGGGTCAGACCGACGGGGAGAACGGGAGCGTGAAGAATAAGGACGGCTAGAATCATAGTGTCTCTTACTATCTCTCCTACGACTATCATCCCGATCATGTTTCGTATTAGAGTCAAATCTGGGCATGCTTGAATGAACATTTCTGAGAGAATAACTGTAGCGCGTCATTTGTCCTGCAAAACGGCATAAGAAAATATTAGAATCAGGATTAATATGGTACACGAGTGTTGTGACATGCAGAGCAAGTGTGTTGTGCATATCCTAAGCGATTCCCCCAGTAGACTGGAGCCTGGAGCAAGGACTATTTGTGTAGTCTCCCCGGCTTTCACGGGAGTAACATCTTCCTCGGAAGTGGGAAAAAAAGAATCGGTTCCAAAATCTTGTGAAGTGTAAATAGCATCGGGCAAGGGAAGCCTTCCTAGACCCTGATATATGGACTCATCCATGTGAGATTCATTGACTTGAGACTTAGTTATCAGTGGCATCTTAGGAGAGGTTCGTTTTTTGGGAGTGGCAGCATCCTCGGGAGTAACATATTTATGCATATTTCCACCAGGTATATTCACTAGTACATCGTCTTGAATTGGCATAGGAGAGGGTCTCTTTCGGAGTGTAGCAGGATCCTCGCCCCCGGTCGTTCCCTCACTGCCTAATTGCAATTCTTTGTTGGATCCTACAAGTTTTTAACCTTTCAAACTTTCTCCCTTCTCGATTAAAGTTTCAGCTGGCCCCTCGACTTGGGGAACGTATACATAAGGACCTTCCCCATGGCCTATGCTACGAGTCATAACAAGTAGATGATGGCGATGAAGATAGTCATCTACTAGACAATCTCTGACAGTTAGAAATTTTTGATCGCCATTAAGCAAACGATTCAGGCGATCCAATTGCACTTGTGCACTTCCTTATCGGATTAGCAACTGCAAATAAGAATAAGATAAGTTAGTGCATTTGGAAATAATTAAAATCAAAGCATCGGAATCTAAAACTTACTTGATTTGAGCCATCGCCTAGCACATCCCAGCTGTTGTTTTATATAGAACCATTTGGGCTTTCACCTACTTTACTACTGAACAGTTCATCGATAATCTTCTTTTTTGGCACTGACTCGAAGTACACAAAAGATGGGGTCTCTTTTGTTCGATGTTTGAAATTATAGAAGAAGAATACGTCTTTAAAAGTAAGTTCTATCCATAAAATTTCCTTGTATGTGGTGTATAGTTATACAGATAGGCATAGGCATTTGGGTGGAGTCGCATGGGGGCAATTTGCATTCGTCTTAGAAAATCGACGATGAATAGTGAAAACGGAGGGACGACCCCCAAGACACACATCAACCGGCTAATCGCCATGTATCCTTCAAGCGGATTATGAGGCCTGTCTGTTTCAGTAGCCACTTTGATATCTCTTCGGAGAATTCATGGTTTTGAACATAGTCGTTAAGCTTGGGATCATCAATCGTTGACTCAACCGAGTCTGAAGGTGCTTCTAAGATAGTGGCATTCTCAAATTCGTTGGGAGCACGATTGTCTCTTACTCCTCCTTCCTCTTCTTCATCAATATAGGTTTCACTCCCAAATGATTCTCCACTTTCGTGAATTTCTATTTCATGGTCCGAGCCGACACTATCCAATGCTGAGTCTGGACTCTAGAGTAGAGGGTACATCTTCAGGATTTGGATTTTTAGATGGCCCAACAATCTCTTTTCTCTCTGCTAATCTAGATGAATGTCTTGCAGACATGACCGTTGTACAATCCAAGAGACAACAGAAATTAGAGTGTAGTTGCCCGTGCCACTCGTGTGTGTATGTGCTAACTTGTGTTGGTGTATGCAGTGCTGAAGTCATAAAATGTAAAAGTAAGCAGAAAGAAATGCATTATAAGGGAAAGTTAATAATCATTTGTTCGTTAAGTCCAGACGATCCAATTATAGAGGCTCTATCCTAACTATCCATGAGTTTACAAGTTATACTTGGTGGTGGTTAGGTTGTACATAGTTGTGCACCACAAAGTCACTTTGTTAAGGCTCTAGTCTTCACCAAGTTTAAATGATGATATCAGGATTATGCATATGTTCCATGTTAGAGGAATCAGATCGGTTCGAATGTCTATATATGAGGACGATGGGTCGGTTTGGATACACATGTAAGAGAGCATCAGATAGGTTCGGAGGTTCAAGTATTAATGTAATGGGTCAGTCCGGGAGTTCATACACACAAGCATCGTGCTAAAATGGAAATGTTTGAGTGAGCTTGTTAGGCCAGATCGGAATTAAGAGAAGAAAGAGGTCAGCTTGGATCGGATCCTGTGAAGTCAGAACTAGTCGAATCGGGATCCGAACCTATTCAATAGTTCAGGATCCAATTCCTTCACTTTTTTTTTAAGTTTTCCCTAACATCAGACTTTCCATTCCGAACTGATCCCGATAACTCTTACTCACTCAATCCGGTCCCATCCGTTCCATCCTGGTCTGCTCCCACACTTCTGAACTCATCATCTTCTTCTTCCTTCCCACTTCACCAAGAACAACAAACTCGTCGTTTTTTCCTTTACCCATTTCCGAAATCGCGCTCATGAATCGATGTCCTTGGTGCTCATGCTCAGATCATCTTCACCACCGCCTCGAGGCGACGACGAAGCAACCAGCGACGGTGGCAGTGAATCAGAAGACACCAGCGTCAAGTTTGAGGTTGAATTGAGTAAAATCACCTAGATTGATTCTAACTTCGAGTTTAGCTTGGTAAAAACTGAATAAAACGAGATTTTAAACCCCACCTATAAGTCTGTTTCAGGAATTAGAAGGATTCTTGGAGTTTTGAAAGTTAGGGTTTGTAATAGAAATGAGGAAGGCGGAAAAATAAAATAGAGAATGAGATATGAAGTTTCGTAAATTTATATGAGGGGAGGAAGACCGTTCGTGTTCCAGTGGGCCAGACTATCCAAGCCAATCCATTCAGAAAACGAGTCCAGAGCCCTTCAGCCCAGTAATGTAGTGACAGATCGAAGACAAGATGGGTCGGGTTAAGTCGATCCGAAACGAAACATGATTGCCAATTCAGTGATTATGACAACATACAAAGAATGAACATATGAGATCAAAAGACATTATCAAGATTTATGCATGTGTACGACAAAAATATTACGTTAAGGAATTACCCGGGCCTTAAGCGAAGTCTTGAAGTTTTGGTAGCAACAGAAATAATTCCTAATCCCCTGATGTATTATAGGCTCGACAGATACCAAAATACATGACTTCATGAAGCATCATGACTCTACCAAAAGACATAGCTTTTGACCAATATCGATTCAGGAACAAGCAGGTTGGAAATTTCGAAGCATGCTTCACCTTCAATGAAAACGTACTTCGAGAGGGCAAAATGTTAGCATGCTTTGTAACAGGCAATACAAAGCTAAGGGATTAATTGATGGATATACTCATGAACAAGGAGATACGGTAGGCAGGCAACCGGGTCGGGTCAGACCTCTATAACCGAACCTCCCTTACACATGCAAATCACCAATTCAACTCCAGCAGACGGAAGTGGGTCAGTTCGGAATATGGGGACCCGACTCCATGGAATTATGAATAATAGCATCCCTCACTCACGTTGGTTCGGTATTACTCCTACCGATCCGACCCAACGGTTATGCCCAGAAGCAATTGCACGGGACAGTTACTCCCCACGATTGAAGCAGTTGCTACCCACTTTCCTACGTCACTCATGCGCTATCATCATCTTAGAACATCTGAACCCGAGATTTGCAGGATGGGGGCCACGTGGCATCCGATCCGACCATGATCCAGGCCTATAAATACAACACAACACTCCATTTTGAAGGATCTTTTTGGGCCATTTATCTACTCCAAATCCGTCACAAACGAATTTCCTCTATTATTTCAGATTGTACTTAGAATCTTTGAATATAATTCAATGAAATTGAGAAAAATTACCAATTGTGCTAGTGAGATTGAGTAGATATCATCATTGTACTAGTATTCAATTCATCAATTAGAGAAGTATAAAGTGGGCGTAGGCTCATTAACGCTGAACCACTGTAAATCTTGTGTTCTTGCTGCTTTTTATTTCGTTTTCTTTAGAATCATTGTTCAATTGGGTGTTAGAACCACTTTTTGGTCTAACACATACAAAAATAAATAAAGAGACAACAGAAGGCATTTGATTTCTCCAGATCAGGTAATGATATACCCTTTTGATGGGTGCGACCCCGCATAGTCATGCGGCCTCCTTTGAGGTCATAAATTATTTATTTATTCTTATTCTTTTAAAACATCTGGCCACCATTCACTTTGAATGCCATATTGTCGGATCCGCCAAATCAGTAATTGACATCCACAAAAATACTCTAGTCGTTAATCTATGAGAAGTGCCCTTCCCCGCCACTAACAGAAATACGTTTGTACAAATCAACGTACGTGGTTCTTAAGAAATACTCTGTCAGACATTCGTCCATATAAGTCATCCAGGAACAGGGTGAACCGAAGGCACCCTTCTACCACATCCTAGGTATCACCCTATAAATCAATAGCGAGTCCTTGCAATTTGTAGATTCCAACCACGACAGAATCACAGTATATCTCTAGCCGCTAAATCAGAGATTATAAGTAATCCTTCTGTTTTATGAAGATCCACGGTCTTCAATGCTCCATATTCAAATTAGTACCTTCACATATTTTTTGGTACGGAATGGTTTCCGAATATAAATTCGATCCCGGTCTTTCCGTACCAACAATCGTATAGGTCGCTTTTGATAGTCGATTATTTAACTATCAAATAAATAAGCACGAAAATAAAATGAGTTCATCGATTTAGTACTCAACATCACTTAGCCTTTTTACTTATAAATAATTAACGACTGGTTAATTAAAACTTCAAAACCTTTCAATAATTTAAAATATGGTATTTACTTCTTATTCTTATATACTAATGTTTTCAAAACCATTTCATTATAATACTTAGAAAAATATCTTATAACCATATTCAATTCCCCTTTATCTCTCCTTTCAAAACATTTGCTACATCATTCTTCATTATCTATAATTGAAAAATCGATTCAACTTATCCCTCGTAAAACAACGTTATGAACTCCCTTTTTTCATTACTTGAAAACAATAACCAATGCTTATTCTTATAAAATAAACCTATTTCAAAAATTCAACTTTACGCTTGCATTTAATTTGAAAATATCGTTATATTTTTGCGCAATCCCCTTTTATTTTCCTTAACTTTGGAAACATCATTTTATATCATCAAATCTTTTTTAATTTCCTTTACTTCGGAAACCTCATTTTATATTCTTTAAGTTTTCACCAATAATGTTGCATTATTACTTCCCTAATGTAAATAATAAATTATTACTAACCTCTTTACCATTACAAACTACTATCATTCACAAATAATCCTGAAGTCGTTCAAGTTGGTGTATTTTAATTACCTCTCAGACCTTGATCAACAACATTCTTATCTTAAGATAGATATGAGATGTAATTCGAAAACCAATATTCCATTTTAATATCAAAACAAGTCCCATTTAACTATTTTATTAAAAATATGGTTTATAAAATGTAACGACCTAGAAATTTGGAACCAATTTAGAACTTCCAAATTTCGTAAGAATCAAAATAAAATTGAAAATGGATAATGACATAATTGGAACAGGGTCATAATAATAAGTTTTAATATAAAAACAACCCGTTTATAAAGGAAGTATAAGAAATATTTATTTCCAGACCCTGAAACTAGTTCTATTAAATCTGAAATAATGAAATTAGGTAACCAGCCAAGTTTGGCCAAAAACAGAATCTGTTTAATATTGATTTAAAATTGAAAGGTTAAAATTTGAACTAAAAACGGACGATTTTGAGGATATCTTGAGAATGCGATATTGCTAGATCATTAGACCACCTCTGTTGGACCCGAAATAGTGAATTTTAGTACTCAAGGAAGTCTCACGTAAAATGGCTTCTATACGTGGAAAAGGAAAAATAAAAGGCCAAAATTTGACCTAAATTTTGACGGTAATTGGAATTTGATAGTGCTAACAGAAAATCTAGAACCTGAGACCGATCCAAGAAAATTCTAAACATAGGATATTAGTTATGTATAAAGGCTGAGAAAATGTAACGACCCGAAAATTCCCGCGGTTTGAATCGACCATAAACCACACAGGTCTGATCCAAAAGTTGGAAATTCTCGAATCCATTAACTCTGGGCATACAACAACATTAGAACAATAACAGAAGACTTAAAACATTATAATAATGTTACATCAGAGTATAGAATATATCAGAGTACATCGAACATAATAATACAGCGGAAGATTAAATTACAATAGATGTAATACACTACAGCGGAACAATTAAATTAACATATCGGAAGACTACCAATGCTTTGGACACAGCTCTAAGCTTCGATCTAGAATCATGCTCAATATATCTGCAAAATAGGCTACTCGACTGCCCGTGTGGAAAAGAGGGCACCCGAGTTTGCTAAGTGAAACAAACTACGGGTCAGTTATGGGACTGGTATGAGAAATCTTTACTTAACTTAATTGGTAATAAGGCTAATCACAGGACCACACCGCTAACGCGGAAAGGGTTTACTCCATTGGATTGCAGTGCATAAATAAAGTAAATCGTTAAAACAACGCAATGCTTTTTAGAAAAATGAAACCATTATAAGACACAGATCCCATCACACAATGCAACGCAAGCCGGAGGATAGAGTTTTACCTTATAATGGTCAAAAATGCTTGATACGATAAAAACGGATTTGATATTATTATTTGTGTATATATGTTTCAAAACCACTTCAAAGTAAATGTATCAATCCTAGACGGCATAGTACCCCATCCTACTATGTCGCCATATATAGGTTTACAATCAAGACCGTAATGTCGTATTGGAGGTTGGTTTCCATCATGAGTCAAGGCTAGGGACGATCTCCTAACCGATTTGAGACACTCTAGCAATGTCTCAGGATTCAGACGCTGGCGAACCCTTGGATACAGTAGGGCCGATCCACAAATACTTTAGTGGATTGGCAATTCCTGAACACACGCTCCTCGATACTATTGGACCTATAAATTGGTCATTGGCGACCAATGAAAAAAATCCGAGGCACCTCATTCCATCAACCACATAAGTAAAAATGTCGGGCCGTGTAAAAACCCAAAAATTACTTCTAGTTAGAAAGAAACGTGTGCACTCCCTGCGTTCCCTTATCCCGTTTTTGACTCCACCGGGGTGTGAGGCTCACGAGGTAACGCATTACACAAAGCTATGCCTAAATAGGCTGTGCTTTGATCATCATCCACAAGGCTCTGCTTTTCAACAAAAGCCTCGATCAATTGCATCTTGGCATGTCACATTGACAGATCACACCATGCGATCGAAAACTACCAATATATAACCTTCGAGCTCGTGCGTCTCAAAGAATGGTGTTAAGCAAGAGAATAAATTCTCCGCCACCACAGATATATATTAATAGGTATCAATTTAATAACATAGAATGAAATGCAATGTCGGACAATCATCCATTTACAAGTCCGTTCCGGGTCTGAACGAATCCGGAGTCACCTAGGTGCTCGCGTATCCGGACGATCAACAAGTACGTCCGGAAAAACTACCACTATCAACCCTTTGCTGGGAGCGACCCAATGCCAGGTATCAGTAGTCGTCCATTCGATGTGAAGATCGCCGGTCTTCAATTACCTTCTTCAATATCTTCGACTTTTAATTGTCGTCGTAGTAATTATTCAGAATGGGTTAAACCCGGTCTTTCCGAATAACTCACGTATTTTTATAATTAAAAATCAAGTGCTATAAAGACACATCCAATGCCTCTTTCCAATTTAGAATATTCTTTTAAATAAAATATTCAAATTATTAAGGGAAGGTTGCCATTAAATTTCAAAGATAAGTTCTTTTAAATATAATCTTTAATCTTATTTAAAAGATTCATTAAAACTCCAATTCGGTTTTAATATCAAAAATCATAACTTTATGATTATCCAAATTTAAGAAATAAATCTTACTGTTAATTGGGTTAAAGAACAAATGTCATTTAAAACATAGTTCACGGTAAACCCTAATTCACATATCAATTTATTTCAATACTAAATATAATTTGAAACTCTAATAATCTTAGTTAAAAGGTTTATTCTTTCATACAGGGTTTAAGAACAGTGTTATTTAAGACACCATCCACGACAACCCAAAATCCAATCCTTTTGTTATAATATCTTTTAAAAATATTCTTTATTTAAAAGAAATTCTTTGTTTTAAAATATTCTTTATATAAAAGATATTCTGAATCGGAAAGCGACTCAATCATTTACCATATAACTTCGGTTATATGAATTTCATACATCGTATGTAAATGATAACAAAAGATAAATAATCATCAAACCATCATTCAACATATAGAGTGAAGTTCACCACTGCGTGAGCATTAAAATGAAATAATAACGCTCATCGCAGCCTGTCGATCTATCGATTGACATACAAATAAATATTGGGATTAGTGTATATCAGTTATCATCCCAATACCCGTGTGGGGTTTTCAGCCAACAACATTTCATATAAATAAATAATTGGTTAATAAATTTAACCAATTCTAACACTGCTAACATGTTGAAGATAATGAACAAAACATGATATTTTATTCCTAATGCCAAATAAAAATGTATTTGACTCGTATAATTCCCTTATACATTTCTAATATCTAATAGAATGTAATTTATTTATATGACATTATAGCGGAAGACAAATAAAAGATACTTCTCACTATCCTTATTTGTATGCAAATTTCTATCTTTAATTTTAACAAATAAAAGAGATAATTTTATTTGTTCATATTTCCAATGTATAACTTAACACATAAAATGTTTTATTTTAAATGGCATGCAAACTTTAATGTATACATTGACACATTAAAATGTCACTTTTGTTTACATACAATCCTAAGGGGTGTTGTGAAAGTGTAAATGATTCTTTAGTTCACTTACAAATTTTAATGTATGTTTTGCAAATAAAAATGATTCTTATATTTACAAATAAATTATAATGTATGTTATGCAAATAAAGGGGATTCTTATGTTTGCATATAAATTATATTTCAACAAAGTGTATAAAAGTGATACATTCATTTTGTTGACATTTCCATTTTATTGAAATGAATATTTTGTTGTCACACAAATCTAGTTAATAAAGTTGCTATTTGTGTTTAATTCTTTTATTTAACAAAAATTTGATTTTTATTTTATTTCAAATCTCAAAAATGTAATTTTTTTTTCAATCATCATATTCAACAAAATGTAATTTTGTTTCAACTATTGTATTTTTGACAAAAATAAATATTTTGGTTCATCTAAGCTATTTGTCCAAGAATGTTCATTTTGACCAAAAAGGTGTATTTTGCATCAACTAACTTATCTTGACAAAAGTATATGTTTTGACAAAAATATATGGTTTGTTTTAACTAATCTATTATGACACAAGTGTCAAATTTTGTTTCACTAACCTGTTTTGACAAAAAAGATTATTTTTCTTTCAATAATCATGTTTTGGCAAAAATATATTTTTATTCCAATGATCATGTTTTTAACAAAATCTATATTTTTATTTCAATAATCATGTTTTATTTACATAACATAAATTTGTCAAACATGACAATCTTATTCACGTAATATGAGTTTAACAAATATCATGTATAATAAAATGACTATTTAACTAATATGGTGACAAAAATGACTATTTTTATCATATAAAATGGAAACAAAAATAATACTTTAAAATCTATTCTTTTCATTACAACTAAAATGACAACAAAAATGTTTCTTTTGTATAAATTCTTTTTATTGTTACAAACTTGACAATGAAAATATTATTTAAATCCATTCTTTCTAATGAAAACATATTACACAAAAAGGTAATCTTTTTGCTTCATTCTTTTAAATGAAAAAAGTGAATATTTTTACTTAATTCTTTTTAAATGACAAAATGAACACTTTTTGCCTCATTCTTCTTAAATGACAAAAATGAATGTTTTATTTACATTTTTATTGAATGACAAAAATGAATGTTTTATTTACATTCTTATAAATTAGACAAAATAAATATTTTGTTTCATTCTTTTAAAATGCCAAAAATGAATGTTATTAATTCATTCCTTTAAAATGACAAAAATGAATACATTTGTCTTAATCTTTTAAAATGACAAAATTAAATAGTTTTGTCTCATTCTATTAAATGATAAAAATGTATCTTTTTTGTTTAATCGTTTTTAATGAACTAAAAATGCCTCATTCTTGTTTACCCAAAAATACATCTTTTTGTATTGTAACAAAATGACAAATAAAACTTGTCTTTCTATTTACTCTTTTTATTGAAACTAAGATGACACTGAAAATATATCTTTTAATTCTAATTTTTTATTATGACCTATGATGACAACAAAAACATTTTATTTAATTTAATAAATTTACAACAAAGATAAATTCTTTTTATCCTAATCTTTTAATTTTCTCTAATTTATAAGTAAAAAATGATACTTTTAATCCACTTCTTTTATTTACATATAGAATGTAAATAAAAATGTAACTTCTTAAACAATGCTTTTATTTGCATCTAAAATGCAAATAAAAATGTAACTTTTTAAACTATGTTTTTGTTCATACCCAAAATACTAATAAAAATGTAACTTTTTAATTCCTGTTTTATTTGCATCAAAGAATGCAAATAAAAATGCAACTTGTACATTTCTGTTTTATTTGCAACTAAATTTACAAATAAAAATGTAACTTCTAATTTCATGTTTTATTTGCATTAAAGAATGGAAATAAAAATGCAACTTCCAATTCAAGGTTTTATTTGCATTAGGGAATGCAAATAAAAATTCAACCTTTAATTTCATAGTTTATTTGCATCAAAGAATGCAAATAAAAATTCAACTTTTAATACGATTGTTTATTTGCATCTAAATTTGCAAATAAAAATATAACTTTTTATATGATGTTTTTATTGAATTGACCATTCTAATTCAATAATATAAACAAATTGATATTTTTATTGAATTGACGATTCTATTTCAATTCAATGATATAAACAAAAATGATATTATTCAACTGAATTGACAAACAAATTCAATTCAATAAATATGACCAAAAATGATATTTTGAATTGAATTGACAAACTAATTCAATTCAACAAATATGACCCAAATGATATTGAATTGACAATTTAATTCAATTCTATAAATAAGCAAAAGATATTTCATTTTTGTTTAATGTACATGATTCACAAAATATTGGTAAAGAAAAATGATTTATTTTAATTTATCCGACATATACAAATCTGTAATTTAACTAACCGGTCTAGCATACATACATACAAAATACACAGATCAATCATCCCAAAATTTCATCACATCGCATAACAACTTCATTAACATATGCACATTTATTTAACGGCGAGAAAAATAATTAATATTGATTAATTAATTAAAATCAGAAATCTCACAGTGGTTTTTATCTGAAATTTCAAAATCCTCCATTTCAGATCTGGTCTATGTTGTTGTGTAGATCTTGTTTTTCTGATTCCAACGGTGCTTGGTTTGCTGAATTCTGATTTCATTTGGTCAAGTTACGGTCATTTATACATTTAAACATTATTGAATTAATAATATTATTATTAAAAAGTTAATTACATCATTAACCCCGTTAATCCTCCTTCTACATCGTTAGCGATTGCCTGTATACGTGAAAACCCATTGTCGGCCTCAACCCTTCACTTGCGCGCCACCAACCAGAGCATCGGACCACCATCTGACAAGCCTCCTCCGACAGACTTGAAGTGCTCTTCCTACCGCCATAGCCCCTGTCGAACTCGGCCTCCTGATGACCTCAGAAATTGGGTGCGAACGCAGCCCCTTTGTGGCTTGATTCTCGAAATCCGTGCAGTAAACACTCATCGTCATCGTTCAAATTGTTTTTCCTTCTTAGCTCTTTGATTTGGTGTTGGAGGATTCGAAATTCATTAAGGGAATTGCGAGATTTAGCGGAAGAAGGATTGGAGCGTGGTGGCCATTCGTTCATGAAGGTGGCAGCTGTAGATATGATAGGGTTAGGGTTTTGCTTAAGTTAGTATTTATAATATTTTATTATAATATTCATTAATTCATGAAATAAAGCCCGTTAAACCATTCCAGCTCCAATTTCAACCCAACAAAAGTTGTCCCTAGGAAATTACCCACGTTCCGGACGCAATGAGTTAGGTCTCGTCAGCCCAAACGAACGTCTTTGGCCTGTTTTATTTAATTTAATATTTAAATCATTTATTTAATTAATTCGATCTTACATTTAAATTTACCGGGGCCACATAAGACCTCTAAAAATTCCAGAAAAAATATTTCTAGTTATGTTTTGACGATACGGTTCTAACAAGACTAATTTCGTCGAATTCTGAGACCGTTTCAAAAAAGGCCATTTTCTAGTTGATCAGATTTGACTAAAACTGACAAAACACATTTTCTTTTGCCACGCTCAAATATTAATTCGAAAAATTATGAAAATTGAAATCTAGCAATAATTTGACATTCTGGTTCCAACAAAAGTGGTTTCGTCGAAAACGGAGGGCGTTTGAAAAATGGCTATTTTTAATATTAAAAAATATATATATATATTCTACAGCGACTATTCTGAAATTTAAACTGGGCATAACTTGTGATTTTTAAAGTGAAATTTCAATTTCTTACATTCTTTAGAAAGATATGGTTAAAAAGATATAAATATTTCTTGTTTTACTAAAATCCGATTTATTTTGCATCCTGTACAGTCCGTCAAAGTTCAAATTCAAATTTTCAAACTACCGCGCTATTTCTAACTCCTTTTATAATTAAAATAAATATAATCGTTTTAACTTCAATTTAAATAAATTTTTCATCGTTATTATTTAAAATAAATTATTTTAACTATTAAAATTCCATTAAAATTTCTAAAATAAAAATTTTAAATTGGTTCAGAATTTGCGGGTTGTTACAATCTCCCCCACTTAAAATCTTTTCGCCCTCGAAAAGGAATTGAGCTGAAAGTCGTTAAATTAACCAATTTGATTTTTTTTCCTCAATTGGTATCAATAACTTTTTATTCGTTGATTAACTTTTCAAATATATATAACTTTTACATATTCAAAATTATATTTTCCAATATTGGATTATATATATAATCACAAATACGTAGATTATAAATTTGTCACTCTGAACTCATTCTAGGGCATTACTAACCCCATCTCTAATGAGTTTTCTCATCCTAGGATACTGCTGATCCTATCTCTAATGAGTATTCTTATTGGATATTACTATCCAATCTCTGATGAGTCTTTTGTTCAGTCCTAACGAGTTGTACCCCCAAAGATTTGAGCTAACCCAGACCTCTGATACCACATGTAACGACTCGAAAATCTCCGCTGTTTGAATCGACCATAAACCACACAGGTCTGATCCAAAAGTTGGAAATTCTCGAATGCATTAACTCTGGGCATACAACAACATCAGAACAATAACAGAAGACTTTTATAAAACAATATAATAATGTTACATCAGAGTATAGTATATATCAGAGTACATCGAACATAATAATGCAGCGGAAGATTAAATTATAATAGATGTAATACACTATAGCGGAACAATTAAATTAACACAGCGGAAGACTACCAATGCTCTGGACACGGCTCTAAGCTTTGATCCATAAGCCTGCTCAATATATCTGCAAAATAAGCTACTCGACTGCCCGTGTGGAAAAGAGGGCACCCGAGTTTGCAGAGTGAAACAAACTACGGGTCAGTCATGGGACTGGTATGAGAAATCTTTGCTTAACTTAATTGGCAATAAGGATAATCACAGGACCACGCCGCTAACGCGGAACGGGTTTACTCCATTGGATTGACAGTGCATAAATAAAGTAAATTATTAAAACAACGCAATGCTTTTTAGAAAAATGAAACCATTATAAGACTCAGGTCCCATCACACAATGCAACGCAAGCTGGAGGATAGAATTTTACCTTATAATGGTCAAAAATGCTTGATACAATAAAAACAGATTTGATACTATTATTAGTGTATATATGTTTCAAAAACACTTCAAAGTAAATGTATCAATCCTAGACGACATAGTACCCCATCCTACTATGTCGCCATATATAGATTTACAATCAAGACCGTAATATTGTATTGGAGGTTGGTTTCCATCATGAGTCAAGGATAGGGACAATCTCCTAACCGATTCGAGACACTCTAGCAATGTCTCAGGATTCGGACGCTGGCGAACCCTTGGATACAGCAGGGCCGGTCCACAAATACTTTAGTGGATTGGCAATTCCTGAACACACGTTCCCCGATACTATTGGACCTATAAATTAGCCATTGGCGACCAATAAAAAAAAATCTGAGGCGCCTCATTCCATCAACCACATAAGTAAAAATGTCGGGCCGTGCAAAAACCCAAACACCACTTCTAGCTGGAAAGAAACGTGTACGCTCCCTGCGTTCCCTTATCCCGTTTTTGACTCCATCGGGGTGCAAGGCTCGCGAGGTAACGTAATACACAAAGCTATGCCTAAATAGGTTGTGCATTGATCATCATCCACAAGGCTCTGCTTTTCAACAAAAGCCTCGATCAATTGCATCTTGGCATGTCACATTGACAGATCACACCATGCGATCGATAACTACTAATATATAACCTTCGAGCTCGTGCGTCTCAAAGAAGGGTGTTAAGCAAGAGATTAAATTCTCCGCCACCACAGATATATATTAATAGGTATCAATTTAATTACACAGAATGAAATTCAATGTCGGACACACATCCTTTAACAAGTCCGTTCTGGGTCTGAACGAATCCGGAGTCACCTAGGTGCTCGCGTATCCGGACGATCAACAAGTACGTCCGGACAAACTACCACTATTAACCCTTTACTGGGAGCGACCCAATGTCAGGCATCAGTAGTCGTCCATTCGATGTGAAGATTGCCAGTCTTCAATCACCGTCTTCAGTATCTTCGACTTTTAATCGTCATAGTAATTATTCAGAATGGGTTAAACCGGGTCTTTCCGAATAACTCACATATTTTTATAATTAAAAATCAAGTGCTATAAAGACACATCCAACGCCTCTTTCCAATTTAGAATATTCTTTTAAATAAAATATTCATATTATTAGGGGGAGGTTCCCATTAAATTTCAAAGATAAATTCTTTTAAATATAATCTTTAATCTTCTTCTAAAGATTCATTAAAACTCCAATTCGGTTTTAATATCAAAAATCATAACTTTATGATTATCCAAATTTAAGAAATAAATCTTACTATTAATTGGGTTAAAGAACAAATGTCGTTTAAAACATAGTTCACGGTAAACCCTAATTCACATATCAATTTATTTCAATACTAAATATAATTTGAAACTCTAATAATTTTAGTTAAAAGATTTATTCTTTCATACAGGGTTTAAGAACAGTGTTATTTAAGACACCATCCACGACAACCCAAAATCCAATCCTTTTGTTACAATATCTTTTAAAAATATTCTTTATTTAAAAGAAATTCTTTGTTTTAAAATATTCTTTATATAAAAGATATTCTGAATCGGAAAGCGACTCAATCATTTACCATATAACTTCGGTTATATGGATTTCATACATCGTATGTAAATGACAACAAAAGATAAATAATCACCAAATCAACCATTCAACATCCAGAGTGAAGTTCACCACTGTGTGAGCATTAAAATGAAATAATCACGCTTATCGCAGCCTGCCAATCCATCGATTGACATACAAATAAATATTGGGACTAGTGTATATCAGTTATCATCACAATACCCGTGTGGGGTTTTCAGCCAACAACAGTTCATATAAATAAATAATTGGTTAATAAATTTAACCAATTCTAACACTGCTAACATGTTGAAGATAATGAACAAAACATGATATTTTATTCCTAATGCCAAATAAAAATGTATTTGACTCGTATAATTCCCTTATACGTTTCTAATATCTAATAGAATGTAATTTATTTATATGACATTATCGCGGATGACAAATAAAAGATAATTCTCATTATCCTTATTAAAAGAGATAATTTTATTTGTTCTTATTTCCAATGTATAACTTAACACATAAAATGTTTTATTTTAAATGGCATGCAAACTTTAATGTATACATTGACACATTAAAATGTCACTTTTGCTTACATACAATCCTAAGGGGTGTTGTGAAAGTGTAAATGATTCTTTATTTCACTTACAAATTTTAATGTATGTTTTGCAAATAAAGATGATTCTTATATTTACAAATAAATTCTAATGTATGCTATGCAAATAGAGCAAATTCTTATGTTTGCATATAAATTATATTTCAACAAAGTGTATAAAAGTGATACATTCATTTTGTTGATATTTCCACTTTATTAAAATGAATATTTTGTTGTCACACAAATCTAGTTAATAAAGTTGCTATTGTGTTTAATTCTTTTATTTAACAAAAATGTGATTTTTATTTTATTTCAAATCTCAATTAATAAAAATGTAATTTTTTGTCTTCAATCATCATATTCAACAAAATGTAATTTGTTTCAACTATTGTATTTTTGACAAAAATAAATATTTTGGTTCAACTAAGCTATTTGGCCAAGAATGTTCATTTTGACCAAAAAGGTGTATTTTGCTTCAACTAATCTATCTTGACAAAAGTATATATTTTGACAAAAATATATGGTTTGTTTTAACTAATCTATTATGACACAAGTGTTAAATTTTGTTTCACTAACCTGTTTTGACAAAAAAGATTATTTTTCTTTCAATAATCATGTTTTGGCAAAAATATATTTTTATTCCAATGATCATGTTTTTAACAAAATCTATATTTTTATTTCAATAATCATGTTTTATTCACATAACATAAATTTAACAAACATGACAATCTTATTCACGTAATATGAGTTTAAAAAATATCATGTTTAACAAAATGACTATTTAACTAATGTGGTGACAAAAATGACTATTTTTATTTCATATAAAATGGCATCAAAAATGATACTTTAAAATCTGTTCTTTTCATTACAACTAAAATGACAACAAAAATGTTTCTTTTGTATAAATTCTTTTTATTGTAACTAACTTGACAATGAAAATGTTATGTAACAACCCGTATTTTCAATAACCTGTAATAACATAAATCGAGGCAGAATTTAATTCTAAAATGGGAATCAAGGGAAACGGGCTATGCCATTGTGTTCGTCTCGGAAAAATACGCGAAATAGAGTCCGAGTTTTCGAAAATCGGAGTCCGTATGACCAAGATATGGCCTCGCGAAGTTTCACGAAAATTCCCAAATTAAAGTATACTTAATTAAGTGAAATGGGTTGTGTAGATATATATATATATATATATATATATATATATATATTGATATATATATATATATATAATTGAAAATTTAATAAATAAATATGCAAAAATGCTCAAAACAGCGAATTGGGAGAGGGGAATAACCGAACCGGCCGATTTTTGAAGTCGACCCGAGCTCGCTGGGTCGACTAGGGGTTAATCCAGGGTGTTTGGCTGTCAACCCGTGGGCCGATTCGCTCAAGTGCAGATTTTGCATTTGAATGGTTCTCATGGTCCATCTTTAATCTAAAGGCCCTAGATGGTTCCTACACTTGACTTCTTCCCCAAGACATGCTTTGATGGCTTGGATTGAATCTAGGGTTAATCCTATGGCCTAAAACACTTGCCTAATCTATAAATAAGACCCTAACCTACCCTAATTCATTCATAATTAAACCTAGTGACTAAACTATGGCAAAATGCTAGCTCTCATGGCCTCCACTAATTTTATGAAGAGGGTTGCATACTAATCACTCTCTAATCAACTTCTAATCCCTTCTTAGCATCTTAATCTTCTTCATTTGGTGTTCAAAGTTGCTAGTTGTGAGTTTCTATCACTTTGATGATCTTTTGGTAAACTAATTAGATGAGATGTGATGAGATTTATGGTTTTGTATGTGGGTTAATGAGCTTTGAATCATATGATATGATGTTAGCATTAATCTTATGTTTATGCATGTTGAGTATGTAAGCTTATGCAAGTTTAATATGATGTATGTTATGTTTGCATGATGCTAAATATGCAAGTTGTGGGCTATGTAATCATATGCATGTTATGCAAGTTCATGGTAATATGCTATGCAAGTTACATGTTTGTTAATATGCAAGTTACATGTTTGTTAATATGCAAGTTACATGTATGTAAATATGCAAGTTACATGTTTGTTAATATGCAAGTTACATGTTTGTTAATATGCAAGTTACATGTATGTAAATATGCAAGTTACATGTTTCTTTATATGCAAGTTACATGTTTGTTAATATGCGAGTTACATGTATGTAAATATGCAAGTTACATGTTTATTAATATGCAAGTTCATGATGACACATTATGCAAGTCTATAAGCTAATATGCAAGTTTGTTATGCAAAATGAATATGTAAGTTATGTGACATATTATATGCAAGTTATGTGACATGTTATGCAAGTTCATATGCAAGTTATGTGTTTGTTAATATGCAAGATGGCACCTTTGAAACATGTTCATTCATATGCAAGTTGACACCTTTTATATGTGTTATATCATGAACGAAATTACGTGGGAACGATGGGGTAATTAAATGCATAAGTTAATAAGATTGTGTGAAATTAATATAATTATGCATAACACAAAATAAATAAACATAGTATGGGAATTTGCCTATTTGGTTAGGTGTACCCATACTATGTGTTGGGAATTTACCTATTGAGTTAGGTCTACCCCATGGGAATTTACCTATTAAGTTAGGTCTACCCATGTTAAGAAAACTTGATTAATTAGGGATAATTAATATAAAATTATGAGGGTGATTAATTAGGTGTAATTAATTGACTAAGACACGAGGTTGGACTCAGTTGTAGCGTAAAACTGCCCGGACCCAACCGGCTTAACCAGTTGCTACAAATGTTAGCCCAATGTGAGAGGTCTTAGGCACAAACTAAATACGTAATTAATGTAAAGACACGAGGTTAGACTCTGTTATGACATAAGGCTGCCCGGACCCAACCGGCTTAACCAGCGGTCATAAAAGACAGTCTAATGTGAGAGGTCTTTACAAAGGTTACGTTCTTAATTAATTAATTAAGAAACACTTAACCACATTAGCATGTAGAGGGACATGAGGGGTTAAGTGGGTGCCTCGGGTGGCATGAGAAAATCTAGTGGTTGCCTTGGGTGGCAATAGAAAATACGATTAGAATACTTAACCAAAATAGAACATGTAATTAAAACATGATTAAAGGGTTAAGTGGGATATACTAGAAAAAGGGACAAGCTTAGGTGGGTAGCTTGTGGAGGCCCATTTCAACCAGTAACCCATACGTATCTTTGTGGGCTCGACCCATGTCGAGGACGGGACACGCATACTGGGCTTGACTGTAAGAGGCAAACGGGTTAGCGGTGGCAACGCAAGTCCAACGGGCTTCATATGCGTGAGTGGGCCCGGGCTGGTAGGTAAGCCGTTGTTGCATCGAGTAGATATAAGCCGTGCACCTTTAGTTTCATCAGGTTGCCACATTGGGGAATGATACATCCCACGGTGGGGCCAGCACGGGTATCTACGTTAGGGAGCCGATCGAATGGGAAGTAGTGTGTACACCTAGTGGATTGTAGGGCCCCGTGGCGCCTACTTGGTCACCTAGGGGTACGCAGGTACTAATTAGTAAATTTTATAAGTCCTTGGGTGGGATCAACCTTTAAGTTAGGAACGACTGGTGTGGTGCAGTTTAGTAATTTACCTTAGGGAGGGTAGATGCGTCTTTATCCTTTATCTTCGTTTAGTTGACTGCTTAGGGTAGCCATTCATCCCTATATGTTACCGTATATCAGTTTATGTCTTCTCTGGTTACTTTAACGATTGTATTGTTAAAGTTATAGGACTCGCTCAGACTTATGTCTGACCCTGTTGTTTTTATCTTTTTCCCAACCCTCAGGTCCTACGGTGGATCCTAGCAGTAGTGGAGCTTGATCGGATTGCTGTTCCAGTCTTTAGGAGCTTGGATAGATGTAAAGCTCCAGTTATCCAGTTATCTTTTCTTTTGTTTGGCTATTGTATGAGAGTGGGATTATGTACTTCTTTATTTTGATGGATATTGTACTTGACCTTTATTGTGGTTTTATGATGTAACCAGACATGTTTTACTTCCGCTGTTATGAGATGATGTTTTAAAATTTCAAGTACTATTTATATCTGTCTTGTTGTAATTTTTCTGTTCTATATTCACTAAAATACTCCACCGATGCTATGGCATTCCCTTAGTGAGTGATCATAGCGGGAGTGGGGTGTTACACGTGGTATCAGAGCTTAAGATTACCAGAACAGATAAAATTTTTGAGAAAAACTACTTTCTAAGAGTATTTTCGAAGAAAGTATTTTTAAAAGCATGTCTTCTAAGAGAAAAAGTTTTTGAAAAAGAAAAGCATAATCCCCAATAGCCATATCTTTATCTTTCGGAATCTCCTTTTTGAATCTTTCCTCTTTCGTTTCAGCATGGCTGAAGATCTTAACATCCCGGAGGGTTTAGTTATACCACTATGGTATAGGAGGTTGCAAGAGGCTAGGGCCGCGGCTGCGGGTCCGGCCAATGCTACTACACCAGAGACAACCGCTCCTCCTCCTCAGCCTAGAGTGGATAATTTTGCTAAGGTTTGCAAGGAGTTCAAGGCTATAGGAGGAAAACCTTTTCTTGGTTCAGAGACTTTCGTAGAGGCTAGAGATTGGCTTAAGGAAGTGGAAGAGTTGCTAGATATCTTTGAAGTGGAAGAGGGAAAGAAAGTCAAGTTGGCGGCTTGGTTAATGAAGGGAGAGGCCTCATTCTGGTGGGAGGTCACTAATGGAGAACGCCCTGTTGACTCTTGGGCAGATTTTAAGCAAAGGTTTGGGGCTAAGTTTCTCTCAAGGGCGGAAGAGAATCTGTTTATGGAGAAGTTCTTGAATTTGAAGCAAGGGAATCTCACGGTGAAAGAATATGTCAACAAATTCAATCAATTAGCAAGGTTTGGCATAGAGTTGGTGAATACACCGGAGAAGAAGGCTTTGAGGTTCGTTAGAGGCTTGAACGAACCATTGCAAGGAATAGCTATGACTCACATTCCTATGGGAGCCACCTTTGAGAAGCTTGTCTACATGGCACTTATGCATGAGGATGATAAGAATTCTAAGGCACCGGAGAAAAAGGGGGATCAGAAGAAACCGCAACAGCAACAACAAGGCAAGGGCGGAAAAGGCAATGGTGACAAAAAGAAGACGAAGAAGAAGTGCTTCAATTGTGGAACACCAGGACACCTCAGTAAGGATTGTCGCAAAAAGAAGAAGACCGGTTGCTTTCATTGTGGTGAAGCAGGGCATCTTGTGAAAAACTGCCCAAAGAAGGGACAGAAGACGGGGTCTACCTCAGGAGGTCAGGTGCAAGCTCTTATAGCACCACCTCAGTCAGGGGGGCAAGTTCAGGTTCTCTCAGTTCCACCGATTCAGCAGAGAGGTAGAACTATTTCCGTTGAAAGTCTGGTTTTTCTGTTTGATCATCCAGTTCGTACTTTGTTTGACTCTGGCGCATCGCATTCTTTTATCTCATCATCGTTAGTTGAGTCACTGCACTTAGACACCAGTCTAGTTGATGATCCCTTGGTTGTCTCAAACCCAATTGGGGGCTCCATATATCTGTCTATGATATGTTTGGGTTTGAAGATTTCTATACTTAGCGTTGAGTTTAGATGTGATGCTTTTGTATTGGGCTTCACGGGCTATGGGTTGATTTTGGGCATGGACTGGTTATCCAGTAATGGTGCCGTTCTTGATTGCGAAAGGAGAGTTGTCAGGCTCATGACCCGCTTGGGTAACACTCTCGAGATCTCTTGCAATCCCATGGAATCTGTTTTGCTAAGTTATCTTGAATCGCTCGATGCTTCGGTCGAAAGTTTGTGTTCTGTCAGAGTAGTCCGGGAATATCCGGATGTGTTTGAAGAAGTAAAGGGTTTGCCTCCGAAGCGGGAGATAGATTTCCGAATTTATTTGGTGGATAATGCCAAACCAGTGTCTTTGCCAGTACGCCACATGGCTCCTCGTGAGAGAAGAGAACTTCATAAGCAAGTAGGGGAGTTGCTTGAGAAGGGGTTCATAAGGCGAAGTATATCGGAGTGGGGAGCTCCAGTAGTGTTTGCCACGAAGGCGGATGGGTCCCTCAGACTTTGTGTGGATTATAGGGAACTTAATAAGCTCACGAAGAAGAATAGACACCCATTACCGAGGATAGATGATCTCTTTGATCAGTTGGTTGGCGCGTCAGTATTTTCGCAGATGGACTTAGCTACAGGGTTTCATCAGTTAAGAGTGGCGGAGGACAGTATAGAGAAGACTGCTTTCCGGACTCCGGATGGTTTTTATGAGTGGCTAGTGATTCCATTTGGGTTGACAAACGCCCCCGCATACTTTGTTGATCTCATGAGTAGAGTGTTCAGAGAGTATCTGAATAAGTTTGTAGTAGTTTTTGTGGATGACATCTTGGTCTTTTCCAAGAATGAAGAAGAGCATGCCTTACATCTCAAGGAAGTGTTGGAGACTCTTCGAGCGCATAGTCTTAAAGCTAAATTCTCTAAATGCCATTTTTGGAGAAGAGAAGTGCGATTCTTAGGGCATGTGGTCTCTAAGGAAGGGATAGCTGTGGATCCCGCAAAGATAGTATCTATCCAGGATTGGAAAGTTCCTAGAAATGCTACCGAGGTAAGAAGTTTCTTGGGGTTGGCAGGATATTATAGGAAGTTCATCAAAGACTTCGCGAAGATATCAGCCCCATTAACCCGCTTGACGAAAAAGAATCTGGTTTTCTCGTGGGATGTAGATTGTGATGATGCTTTCCGACGGTTAAAGAGAGCTTTGACCACCGCTCCAGTTTTAGTGCTCCCGGATGGGAGTAAGCCGTTTGTTGTTTATACCGATGCTTGTGGAACAGGATTAGGCGCAGTCTTGATGCAGGAGGGAAGGGTAATAGCCTATGGAGGGAGACAATTGAGAGTGCATGAGAAGAATTACCCTACCCATGATCTAGAGTTGGCCGCGATTGTTTTCGCACTTAAGTCTTGGCGCCATTATCTTCTTGGTGAGAGATTCGAGTTGTTCACCGACCATAAATCATTGAAGTACTTATTCTCTCAGAAGGATTTAAACTTAAGACAGCAAAGGTGGATGGAGTTCTTAGCATCCTATGATTTCGAGATAGCGTATACCCCTGGTAAGGGTAACGTGGTGGCAGACGCCTTAAGTAGAAAAAGGCTATCTTTGAGTCCATTGTTCGTGGAACGACGAAGCTTGGAGTTTCTTTCTTTGTTTGACTTCAGACCTTCTGTTGATTTTGTACCTGGTTTGTTGGCATCCTTGGAGGTTAGACCTACTCTTTTGAGACGGATTGGCGAGGCTCAGCGAGACGACCCACAGTTGGTTGTGTTGGTAGAGAAGCTTATAAGAGGGGAGTCGTCCAGCCATTTGGGTAGATACACCATAGATGATAAGGGATGGTTGCATAGAGACGGTAGACTTTGTGTACCGCAAGATGAGGGTTTGAAGAAGGCTATTTTGGATGATGCACATCGTTCAAGAATGACTATTCATCCCGGTGGAGACAAAATGTACCAAGACATGAAGAGAGTTTTCTTCTGGGCCGGTATGAAGAAAGATGTGGCCGAGTATGTGGCTAGATGCTTAGTGTGCCAACAAGTTAAAGTGGAGCAAAGGAAACCCGGTGGGTTGCTACACCCATTGGAAGTTCCACAGTGGAAGTGGGATAGTGTCTCGATGGATTTCATCGACGGGTTACCGAGATCGAGGAAGGGCAATATGGGAATTTGGGTTGTGGTAGACAGACTTACCAAGAGTGCCCATTTTATACCCGTAAAGAGTAAGAGGACCGCTCCATGGCTTGCTTCAGTCTATGTTAGAGAGATTGTTAGATTGCATGGCGTACCATCCAGCATTGTGAGTGATCGAGATCCTATTTTCACTAGTGAGTTTTGGAGAAGTTTGCAAGAGGCGGTAGGGACTCAGTTGTGTTTGAGCACCGCATATCATCCTCAGACGGACGGTCAGACCGAGAGGGTGAACCGTATCTTAGAAGATCTTTTGAGGCTTTGTATCTTGGATTTTGGAGGTACATGGGAAGAACATCTTCCTTTGGTGGAGTTCGCATATAATAACAGCTTTCAGTCCAGTATTGGTATGGCTCCTTTCGAAGCTCTTTATGGAAGGCCTTGTCGATCTCCTACATGTTGGTGGGAATCTACGGATAAGATCTTGCTTGGGCCGGATATGGTTAGAGAGACTTCAGAGAAGATTGATTTAATTCGAAAAAGGATGAAAGCAGCGCAAGATAGACAGAAATCTTATGCGGATCGGAGAAGGACGGATCTTGAGTTTGAGGTTGGGGACATGGTTTTTGTCAAAGTATCTCCATTGAGAAATGTTGTTCGCTTTGGGTCCGTAGGGAAGTTAGCACCGAGATTTGTTGGGCCGTTTCCTATTAAGGAAAGGATTGGACGGATGGCATATAGGGTGGAGTTGCCCGACAGACTTAGTGGTGTTCATGATGTATTCCATGTATCACATTTGAGGAAGTGCTTACATGAGACCGCGGAGGTGGTAGAGCCGAGCTTGCTTAGAGATGTAGAGGTAGAGCGTGATGCGACGATTCGACGAGCTCCTACTCGCATCCTTGGGTCAGAAACTAGGAAGTTGAGGAACAGAGAAGTTCAGCTAGTTAAAGTGCAATGGGGAGATGACGAAAGCAATGCTACTTGGGAGACGGAAGCAAAGATGCGTTCTTTGTATCCATTTCTTTTTGAGAGTATGTCTTTTAACTTCTCCTTTATTGCTTGTCTAGTACTTATCTTATCTTTAGTATATCCTCTCGCTAATACCTATGACCTTTAGATAGGGTAAAACCTATGGTTGAAACATGTGTTTGAAACATGTTATGGTTGATGGATGCATATGGATGCAATTGTTTGCTAGTGGTTGCTCGTGGATGCATATACACACACATTAGGCACTAGATCGGCTCAGTCACTTCATGTTGCATATTGCATAAATGGATGTGGTAGTTAGATTGATGGATGTATCATGGCTGTGTTATCATATGGATGATGCATTTTTGTGTATGGTTGTGCACGCATGTAGAAATTTGTATGTGTCAATAGGGTTTCGCATACATATTGGATGCATGGCACTATCATGGTTTACATTAAGGAGGTTTACTGTATCAGTAACCGCCTGATTTTCGCATTAGGTAAGTACATATACACACACTTTTGCATATATCCATCCAGCATTTAGAATCTTGTAAGGACAATGATTGCTCGTGGATGATGCTTTGAGTAGATGGATGATTGGATGGTAGGATACGTTCTTCCTAACTTGAAGATTTCGGGGACGAAATCCTTTAAGGAGGGGAGAATGTAACAACCCGTATTTTCAATAACCTGTAATAACATAAATCGAGGCAGAATTTAATTCTAAAATGGGAATCAAGGGAAACGGGCTATGCCATTGTGTTCGTCTCGGAAAAATACGCGAAATAGAGTCTGAGTTTTCGAAAATCGGAGTCCGTATGACCAAGATATGGCCTCGCGAAGTTTCACGAAAATTCCCAAATTAAAGTATACTTAATTAAGTGAAATGGGTTGTGTAGATATATATATATATATATATATATTGATATATATATATATATATATATATATAATTGAAAATTTAATAAATAAATATGCAAAAATGCTCAAAACAGCGAATTGGGAGAGGGGAATAACCGAACCGGCCGATTTTTGAAGTCGACCCGAGCCCGCTGGGTCGACTAGGGGTTAATCCAGGGTGTTTGGCTGTCAACCCGTGGGCCGATTCGCTCAAGTGCAGATTTTGCATTTGAATGGTTCTCATGGTCCATCTTTAATCTAAAGGCCCTAGATGGTTCCTACACTTGACTTCTTCCCCAAGACATGCTTTGATGGCTTGGATTGAATCTAGGGTTAATCCTATGGCCTAAAACACTTGCCTAATCTATAAATAAGACCCTAACCTACCCTAATTCATTCATAATTAAACCTAGTGACTAAACTATGGCAAAATGCTAGCTCTCATGGCCTCCACTAATTTTATGAAGAGGGTTGCATACTAATCACTCTCTAATCAACTTCTAATCCCTTCTTAGCATCTTAATCTTCTTCATTTGGTGTTCAAAGTTGCTAGTTGTGAGTTTCTATCACTTTGATGATCTTTTGGTAAACTAATTAGATGAGATGTGATGAGATTTATGGTTTTGTATGTGGGTTAATGAGCTTTGAATCATATGATATGATGTTAGCATTAATCTTATGTTTATGCATGTTGAGTATGTAAGCTTATGCAAGTTTAATATGATGTATGTTATGTTTGCATGATGCTAAATATGCAAGTTGTGGGCTATGTAATCATATGCATGTTATGCAAGTTCATGGTAATATGCTATGCAAGTTACATGTTTGTTAATATGCAAGTTACATGTTTGTTAATATGCAAGTTACATGTATGTAAATATGCAAGTTACATGTTTGTTAATATGCAAGTTACATGTTTGTTAATATGCAAGTTACATGTATGTAAATATGCAAGTTACATGTTTCTTTATATGCAAGTTACATGTTTGTTAATATGCGAGTTACATGTATGTAAATATGCAAGTTACATGTTTATTAATATGCAAGTTCATGATGACACATTATGCAAGTCTATAAGCTAATATGCAAGTTTGTTATGCAAAATGAATATGTAAGTTATGTGACATATTATATGCAAGTTATGTGACATGTTATGCAAGTTCATATGCAAGTTATGTGTTTGTTAATATGCAAGATGGCACCTTTGAAACATGTTCATTCATATGCAAGTTGACACCTTTTATATGTGTTATATCATGAACGAAATTACGTGGGAACGATGGGGTAATTAAATGCATAAGTTAATAAGATTGTGTGAAATTAATATAATTATGCATAACACAAAATAAATAAACATAGTATGGGAATTTGCCTATTTGGTTAGGTGTACCCATACTATGTGTTGGGAATTTACCTATTGAGTTAGGTCTACCCCATGGGAATTTACCTATTAAGTTAGGTCTACCCATGTTAAGAAAACTTGATTAATTAGGGATAATTAATATAAAATTATGAGGGTGATTAATTAGGTGTAATTAATTGACTAAGACACGAGGTTGGACTCAGTTGTAGCGTAAAACTGCCCGGACCCAACCGGCTTAACCAGTTGCTACAAATGTTAGCCCAATGTGAGAGGTCTTAGGCACAAACTAAATACGTAATTAATGTAAAGACACGAGGTTAGACTCTGTTATGACATAAGGCTGCCCGGACCCAACCGGCTTAACCAGCGGTCATAAAAGACAGTCTAATGTGAGAGGTCTTTACAAAGGTTACGTTCTTAATTAATTAATTAAGAAACACTTAACCACATTAGCATGTAGAGGGACATGAGGGGTTAAGTGGGTGCCTCGGGTGGCATGAGAAAATCTAGTGGTTGCCTTGGGTGGCAATAGAAAATACGATTAGAATACTTAACCAAAATAGAACATGTAATTAAAACATGATTAAAGGGTTAAGTGGGATATACTAGAAAAAGGGACAAGCTTAGGTGGGTAGCTTGTGGAGGCCCATTTCAACCAGTAACCCATACGTATCTTTGTGGGCTCGACCCATGTCGAGGACGGGACACGCATACTGGGCTTGACTGTAAGAGGCAAACGGGTTAGCGGTGGCAACGCAAGTCCAACGGGCTTCATATGCGTGAGTGGGCCCGGGCTGGTAGGTAAGCCGTTGTTGCATCGAGTAGATATAAGCCGTGCACCTTTAGTTTCATCAGGTTGCCACATTGGGGAATGATACATCCCACGGTGGGGCCAGCACGGGTATCTACGTTAGGGAGCCGATCGAATGGGAAGTAGTGTGTACACCTAGTGGATTGTAGGGCCCCGTGGCGCCTACTTGGTCACCTAGGGGTACGCAGGTACTAATTAGTAAATTTTATAAGTCTTTGGGTGGGATCAACCTTTAAGTTAGGAACGACTGGTGTGGTGCAGTTTAGTAATTTACCTTAGGGAGGGTAGATGCGTCTTTATCCTTTATCTTCGTTTAGTTGACTGCTTAGGGTAGCCATTCATCCCTATATGTTACCGTATATCAGTTTATGTCTTCTCTGGTTACTTTAACGATTGTATTGTTAAAGTTATAGGACTCGCTCAGACTTATGTCTGACCCTGTTGTTTTTATCTTTTTCCCAACCCTCAGGTCCTACGGTGGATCCTAGCAGTAGTGGAGCTTGATCGGATTGCTGTTCCAGTCTTTAGGAGCTTGGATAGATGTAAAGCTCCAGTTATCCAGTTATCTTTTCTTTTGTTTGGCTATTGTATGAGAGTGGGATTATGTACTTCTTTATTTTGATGGATATTGTACTTGACCTTTATTGTGGTTTTATGATGTAACCAGACATGTTTTACTTCCGCTGTTATGAGATGATGTTTTAAAATTTCAAGTACTATTTATATCTGTCTTGTTGTAATTTTTCTGTTCTATATTCACTAAAATACTCCACCGATGCTATGGCATTCCCTTAGTGAGTGATCATAGCGGGAGTGGGGTGTTACATGTTATTTTAAATCCATCCTTTCTAATGAAAACATATTACACAAAAAGGTAATCTTTTTTGCTTCATTCTTTTAAATGACAAAAGTGAATATTTTTACTTAATTCTTTTTAAATGATAAAATGAACATTTTTGCCTCATTCTTCTTAAATGATAAAATTGAGTGTTTTAGTCTCATTCTATTTAAATGACAAAAACGAATGTTTTATTTACATTCTTATTGAATGACAAAAATGAATGTTTTATTTACATTCTTATAAATTAGACAAAATAAATATTTTGTTTCATTCTTTTAAAATGCCAAAAATGAATGTTATTAATTTATTCCTTTAAAATGACAAAAATGAATACATTTGTCTTAATCTTTTAAAATGACAAAATTAAATAGTTTTGTCTCATTCTATTAAATGATAAAAATGTATCTTTTTTGTTTAATCGTTTTTAATGAACTAAAAATGCCTCATTCTTGTTTAACCAAAAATGTATCTTTTTGTATTGCTACAAAATGACTAATAAAACTTATCTTTCTATTTACACTTTTTATTGAAACTAAGATGACACTAAAAATATATCTTTTAATTCTAATCTTTTTATTATGACCTATAATGACAATAAAAACATTTTATGTAATTTAACAAAGTTACAACAAAGATGAATTCTTTTTATCCTAATCTTTTCATTTTCTCTAATTTAAAAGTAAAAAATGATACTTTTAATCCTATTCTTTTATTTACATCTAAAATGTAAATAAAAATGTAACTTCTTAACTATGCTTTTATTTGCATCTAAAATGCAAATAAAAATGTAACTTTTTAAACTATGTTTTTGTTCATACCCAAAATACTAATAATAATGTAACTTTTTAATTCCTGTTTTATTTGCATCAAAGAATGCAAATAAAAATGCAACTTTTACATTTCTGTTTTATTTGCAACTAAATTTACAAATAAAAATGTAACTTCTAATTTCATGTTTATTTGCATCAAAGAATGCAAATAAAAATGCAACTTCCAATTCAAGGTTTTATTTGCATCAGGGAATGCAAATAAAAATTCAACCTTTAATTTCATAGTTTATTTGCATCAAAGAATGCAAATAAAAATTCAGCTTTTAATACGATGGTTTACTTGCATCTAAATTTGCAAATAAAAATGTAACTTTTTATATGATGTTTTTATTGAATTGACCATTCTAATTCAATTCAATAATATAAACAAATTGATATTTTTATTGAATTGACGATTCTATTTCAATTCAATGATATAAACAAAAATGATATTATTCAACTGAATTGACAAACAAATTCAATTCAATAAATATGACCAAAAATGATATTTTGAATTGAATTGACAAACTAATTCAATTAAAAAAATATGACCCAAATGATATCGAATTGACAATTTAATTTAATTCTATAAATAAGCAAAAGATATTTCATTTTTGTTTAATATACATGATTCACAAAATATTGGTAAAGAAAAATGATTTATTTTAATTTATTCGACATATACAAATCTATAATTTAACTAACCGGTCTAGCATACATACATACAAAATACACAGATCAATCATCCCAAAATTTCATCACATCGCATAACAACTTCATTAATATATGCACAATTATTTAACGGTGAGAAAAATAATTAATATTGATTAATTAATTAAAATCAGAAATCTCACAGTGGTTTTTGTCTGAAATTTCAAAATTCTCCATTTCAGATCTGGTCTGTACTGTTGTGTAGATCTTGTTTTTCTGATTCCAACGGTGCTTGGTTTGCTGAATTCTGATTTCATTTGGTCAAGTTACGGTCATTTAATGTAACGACCCAGAAAATCTGAACCAATTTAAAAATTTTAAATTTGCTAAAATAATGGGTTTTAAATATTTAAAATAAATATTTTCAATAATAGAGATGAAAACTGAGTTTGAATCGACAATTGAAAACAAATATAATTAATTATAATTATAAACAGGGCTTGAAAACGCGCTGCAGTTTCAAAAATTGAATTCAAACTTTGTCGGACTGTACCGGGTGCAAAACAAAACGGATTTTAGCGAAACCAAAAACATTTAAATCTGTTAGAGAATACCTTTCCAACGGATCTGACAAATCAAAATTTGATAGCGGGAATCAAAAGATATGTTCAGTTGAAAATTCTGAATAGTCGTTATGGAATTCAGGCCGTGAAAATGTCCATTTTGCATATGACCTCGGAATTCGACGAAACCACTTTTGTTGGAACATGGATGTAAAGTTATTGCTAGGTTTCAAATTTCATAATTTTCTGAATCAATATGTGAGCGTGGCAAAAGAAGATGTGTTTTGACAATTATAGTTAAATTGGATCGACCAAAAATGGCCTTTTTGCAAACGTCTCAGAATTCGACGAAACTAGTTTCGTTGGGACCGTATCGTCAAAACATAGCTAGATTTATTTTTCTGGAATTTTTCGAATCAGTTTGTGGCCCTGGCAAATTGAAATGCACGTTCAAAATTGAATATTGAATGTTTTATATTTTGATTTGAAGGAAAACTGACTGAAACAGTCGAATGGGTCTACGAAACATATCCCATTATGTTCGGAATAGGGGTAATTAGCTAGGGGCGACAGTCGTTGGGTTTAAATTGGAGTTCTTGACATTAAACAAATTATCTTCGAATTAAAATATTATTAAATAAAGAAATAAAGGGATAAAAAAGGAAAATTAGAAACCCTAATCTCTTATTCACTTCAGGGCCGCCGCTCCAATCGTTTGAAGGGCTGAGACGCTCCGGATTTCTCGTCCAAAAATCATTCAATTTACTCAAAATTAAATCGAAGTTTTTATACAAAAATTCAAGAGATTTGTGAGATCTCTGATCTGATACGGGTATGATCAGTTTTTATGGCATGGACCGCCAGAAATCTCGCTTCAAAGTAGCGCTGTTCGGAGGAGGATCTTGAGTGGGTAGGCCCACCGAATGTTGCGCCACCACTGGCGATGGGGAGCTTTCGCCAAGGCGTTCGACGGAGTGGGTGAGGATGTGGGTCCGGTGGCACAGGAAGCAGGGCGCAGGCGGTTGTTTGATTGAGAGTTGGGTTCGATGGAAGCAGCTTTACAGAACGAAGACACAGTGAGTTGATTTTTATTTAGTTATTGTTTATTTTAGTTTAACTAATTTTAATAAATATAAATGCAGTTTTTTTTAATAAATATAAATGCAGTTTTTAATAAATATAAATGCAGTTTTTTTTAATAAATATAAATGCAGTTTTTTTAAATAAATATAAATGCAGTTTTTAATAAATATAAAGGCAGCTTTTATTTTCATTTTTTTATAAATATATATAGCATTATGACAATAAAACTAGAAAGGTTTTAAAATAAAATTAGGATTGATTTTGAAAATATAAAACAGGATTGTTTTGGAAAAATAAAATACTTTCAAATAGAAAATAGAAAATAGAATTTGTTTTAGAAAATATAAATAGACTTTGACTTAAAAATAAAATTACCTTTGATTTGAAATTAAAATTATCTTTGTCTATAAAATATAAACCATAGTTTAAAAATGTGATTTTGCTATGATAACGAAATTCAATGAAACAGGAAACATCGTGACCGTGTGGACGCCTTCTACCTTTTAGAAGAGGCCGCATATTTTTCTGAGCCTTCTACAATTTTTGGCAAAGCCGAAAGCAATGTGAGATTTCTAATTTATAAACAATATGGAAAACGACGATGTATAAATTATATAGTCGATGTATGAGTTATATAAGCGTTGTACATCTCTTGTATAAGCGTTGTATAAGTTGTACGTTCGATGTATGAGTTATATATGCGTTGTGAAAATTATATATATGTGTTGAAATAAAAGTGAATTGCTATATATAAATATATATATATAAGCCCCTCGTCCACAAACCATGGACGATATTTATTGATTGAAATTGTTGTGAAATTTGATTGATAGCGAATGGTTGTTTGGGATTGTTTGTGGTTGATATTGATTGATTGTGGTTGAAAAATACCCGTTTGTGGTTGAGAAATATTTGGTTGAAACCACATAGGATTAGTCTGTGGAAATGAAATAAATATATACATGCCGCCTGCGTGCGAACTAGATGCATGATCCCCATTGTCAAAAACCGCGAGGTTTTAAGGTAGAGCGAGGAGCCGTACTAGGGACGGTCCCGGTTTTAACTACCCTGCCGTTATGCTGCCGAAATTTTGAATAATATTCATGTGTTTGAATTATTTTCATTTTCTAAAACTATATTTATTCATTGAATAAAAAACCTTCATGTGTTGAATCGATATTCATTCGTTGATTAGAAATTCATGTGTTGAATGGTATTCGCGTTTTAAATATAAAATCACATTTTTATCTATATATAGAAACTATAGAAAACCTTCATGTGTTGAATCGATATTCATTCGTTGATTTGAAATTCATGTGTTGAATGGTATTCATATTTTGAAATAAATTGTTTGATAATAAAAATCACCTTTTATCGACTATATGAACTGTGTAAAATAAACTCGTTTTGAAAGAAATTGTTTTATAAGAAAAATCCTATTTTTATCACCAATATGAAATATATAAAATAATAGTGTTTTGAAATGAATTGTTTTACAATAAAAATCACATTTTAATTATACATGAATCGTTGAAATGTGAAGTGTTAAAAATAGCCACTCGTTCAAATAAACATATAGGAGTTGTAATATTCATTAATTAGCTAATGATATGATTTGTACCTATGTATGTAACATTAGAATGAATGGTGTTTTTAAACCAAATAGAAATCAAATATGAAGTTGAATAGAAAATGATAAATGATAAGAACTATATATATGTACATGCATATTCATTGAACAGGTTATAGCAAAGGGGCTAGAGAAGAGGAATAAAATTTTGTGCCCGACAAATAGGTACACATTTACTGTTTTGTTTGGGTGATGATTTTATGAGCTTGTTGGCTAGCCGCTTGGCTTTTTCTTTTTCTTTTTGAGATTAGAAGGACCGGGGAAGCTATTTGAGATTTCCCGATGCTCCCGGTGCAGGGGAGGTTATGGCGAAATTTTCCAAAATTTTAAGGCGTTAGTGAAATATTTGAAGTGAAAACGATATTGAAATTGTTGAATGAACTATATATATAAATATAATTATATTTAATCGAATAACGACGCTGCAGTTCGTATTTTGAAATCGAAACTTCAAACGATTGTACCGGGAGATCCGACCGTCGGATTTTCCCGAAACTGGAACCGTTGGATTCGTTTTGAGAAGACCTTTCTAATAATGTAAATTTTATGAAGATCCAACGGTTAGATTTTCAGATATGTGTAAATCAAATCTAAAGAAAAACAGCGCCACGGCCGCGCTATAGCCCGAAGCGTCGTTTTGAATAAATTGGCAATGTTAAAATAAATAAAAATAGCGATAAATCGTTATAAAATATTATAAACGATATGGAAGGGAAATAAACTGAATTTGCTCGATTTATGTGGCTTTTGATGGTTGAATGTATTTGGTGTGAAAATTACATTAAAGAACAAAATTGGTGTTGTCGAATAATTTAACCATTGAAATAAATTGATTTGAAATTCTAAATATACGTGAATTAATTGAAAAGGCCGAGTTAATTCTCATTTCAAATAATTGACCGACGATTGAAAGTCGAAGATGAAGACGGTGGTCGAAGACCGGAGATCTTCACATCGTTTGGATGGTAACCGAGGTCCTGATTGGGAGGCATCCCGAAATATGGATAATGAGTGGTGATCGTCCAGACGTACGTGGTGATCGATGGGTTTGCGAGGTATTTAGTGCCTCTGGTTTCGTTCAGGCCCAGAACGGACTTGAAAATGGACTGTGTGTCTGACATTGGATTTTATTCTGTGTTGATTGATCTCTATTAAATATACATCTGTTTGGCGGCGGATAATTTATTCTTTTGCTTAACGCCCTTCTCTGAAACGCACGAGCTCAGAGGTTGTATATCGATGGACATCAGTCGCATGGCATGAATTGCCTATGTGGCATGCTAAGATGCAGTGATCAGGGCTTCTGTTGAAAAGCAAAGTCTTGTGGTGATGATCAAAGCACCACCTGTGTGGCGTAGCTTTGTGTATAACGTGAATTCGCGAGCCTCACACCTCGGTATGAACCAGAAACGGGAGGAAGGACCTCAGGGAGGACATGCGTTTCTTCCTAGCTAGGGTGGTGTCAGTGACCTACCAGCCCTGACATTTATATACTTTTCACCTATGTGGTTGTTGCTGTTGCGAGGCGCCTCGGTTTGATCGGACGATCCGGGTCCGATGGAGTCATTCGTTGGCTCGTTTACGCCCCAAAGGGCGGGGAAACGCATTGTTCAGGAATTTTAATCCACATCGGTGGACCGGCCCTGTCGCTCCTAGGGTCACTCGAGCTCTGATCCTGAGACTCGGGCTAGGCAGTCTCAAATTCGGTAAGGACTATCTTTTGCCTTGGTTCATGACGGAAATCCAATTTCCAAATACGACATCGTGCGGTTTTGATTGTATATATATATATATATATGGCGACATGATATATGGTACCCATGCCGTCTATGATTGATAGTTATGATTTGAAATAGTTTTCAAAACATATAAACACTAGCAATAATATCAAATGCCTTTGTTTTATTCGTATCAAGCATATTTTAGCCGTTATAAGGTAAAACTCTATCCTCCGGTTTGCGTTGCATTGTGTGATGGGAACTGAGTCTTATAATGGCTTCATTTTTATAAAAAGCATAGCGATGTTTAAAAGAATGATTTGTTTTTAAAGCACTGGCAATCCAATGGAGTAAACCCGTTCCACGAAAGTGGCGTGGTCCTGTGATTAGCCAAATTATATATGTGTTGAGTAGATTTCTCATACCAGTCCCATGACTGACTCGTAGTTTGTTTCACTCTCAAACTCGGGTGCCCCTTTTTCTACACGGGCTGCCTTGTATTCAGGTTTAGCTGGTTCTTTCTCTGGAAAGCTGGAGCTGAAGATGGATTCTATCATTTATCTCTTTTTATGCTGTTCAGCTCCTATTGTACATATTTTGTTTATTTCCGCTGTAGACATTTATGTATAGCAGAACTGCATTTGTACTAAGTAAGATCCTGTATACTGTGTAACTCTGATGATTACTTTTATCCAGTATATTCTATTGTTCATTATCTGGTGTATTTATTTAATTTTGTTCTGCTATTATCTGTTTCTGTGTTATATTCCAAAGATAATCCTTGTCTCCGTCGGAACGGGATTTCGGGTCGTCTCATTTAAACATTATTGAATTAATAATATTATAATTAAAAAGTTAATTACATCATTAACACCGTTAATCCTCCTTCTACATCGTTCGTGATTGCTTGTATACGTGAAAACCCATTGTCGGCATCAACCCTTCACTTGCGCGCCACCAACTGTAACACCCCGTAATTCTGCGACATTAAGATTCTCAAATTAAAGTATAATTAATTTTTAAAAGAAAAATTAAAATAAAAAGATCCATGCAGTTGTTTAATTTAAGTATTGTAACTAACAAGAAAAAGAGAAGTAAGGAGAGAACAATAATTATTATTGTTCTAAGACTTATTAACAAAAGCCTCTGTAGCTCAGTTGGTTAAGGCATTGGATTTGTAGCATGGAGGTCGGGGGTTCGAACCCCGGCGGCGGCATAATTTTTTATCTTTGTTTTAGAGAGGGCCAACTGAACATGCAAATATATGTACGTATACAAATTCAAAATTTGAAAGGATAAGAACGTACATATAAGGAAATAAAGAAAATATATATATATATACATATGAGAAATATAAATATATATAAATACAAAAATATATGTATACGAAAGATAAAATTCAAGGTAAGGCTACAGTCAATGAAATATGGCAACATCATTTGAATTTTGAAAATAAAATGAAAGTTGTGCGTATATATATACGCGTAAAATGGTCGTTAGAGGAATTGTATACATATAAGAATATTTCATGTGAATAAAACAGTTAAATAAATTCCAGAAATTCAAAAGTTTGAAAATCAAACTTTTACGCCAAAATAGCTTGTGGGACCCAATGCTGACTCAGCACTGCGTGTATGATAAGGTTTGGCTAGATTCATCTACGTACCTGGACTATTTTCTTAACTAGGTTCAATGCTGACTCAGCGCTGCGTGTACGATAAGGTCTTGAGCAGCTATATAAACAGCCCTAGTCTTCATTCTCTTTGCACCAATTCTCTTCTATCCTTATGCTGCTAAGATTCATGGCTTCTTCCCCTCCTCTAAATTTTCTTAAATAAATAAAATAAAATATGATTCAAGACGAGGAGATGCTGCTAAAAGACTTTTAAGGAGGGATTCAAATCAAAGTTTCAAGTGAAGAATTCAAAGGCTAGCTCAAACAAGTTTCAAGCAACGACGCACGAATCATAGCCACGCTTTCCTTCTTTTCTAGATCTATTTTCTGTAAGTTGGTTATTTCTAGATCTGAATATTTTGTTTTATTTGTGACATGAAATTAAAGGAATAAAGGAATATGCCAAATCTCTCTCTCTCTCTCTTCGAATCTGTGTTTATACTCTTGGACTGAATTAAGAACTGTTATGATTCGAGGACAAATAAGACTGTAACCGTGACTATGACTATAGAACTGTGGCCTTTGAAAGCATATGCCTTTGGACTATGACATAAGCCTTTGATTTTGGGACATATAAACATTGCCTATGACAATGACTTAGGACTATGGGAATTATTTTCCCTTTTGGACTATGAACATCGCCTATATTGCCTATGACCATGGACATTACTTATGACTAAGAACATAAGCCTTTGAATTGGACATAAACTATTGCTTATGACATAATGAGGACAATTGTGATTTTGACACCCATGATTCATGATTAGGAAAATATTGCTTTAGTTTGGTGATTGTGAAATTGGGTCTAAACCCAATTATTTATTCTACCTGTTCCTTGGTTTTTTCTTTGGTTTTAAGACAGTGGGAATTTACCTATTAAGTTAGGTCTACCCACGTTCTTGAACCTATTTTGCCCATTCTTTGGTTTTAAGACAGTGGGAATTTACCTATTTAGTTAGGTCTACCCATATTCTTGAACCTACATTGTTATCCAAACCTTTTTATGCCAATTATTCCTTCTTGTCATTTTGATTCATTCCCTTTTTATCTAGAATCTAGATTTATTTATAATCTAGGTTGAATCACGATTATTCGAACGGTGGGAATGCGATTTGGGGAAAAACATGGAAATGAATATGAACGTAATTGTAAACTGGGAAATTGGCATAATTTGGAGTATGTATTATGACATGCATATTAAAATGAAAACGGGGAAATTTGACATGGATTAGGGAATATGTGATTTTGACATATTAAATTTAGCGTTAGTAAGTAAGCTAAATTTTAGGCATAAAATGTAAACTAGAAAAATAATTCTAGTTTTGCCATAAATTGTGAATTAGGATGTTAAACCAAGATTGGGTTAATTAAGGTTGATTTGGAATAAGTATATTAGCACAATTTTGAATTTATTCATAATTGTGAGCAATTGTCATGTTTAGAATAAATTATGGTTAGCGACACTAAACTTGGTATAATTTACATACCAAAAAGTATAAATATGATAAATAAGAGAGAATGGGCCATAATAATAAATGTGACAATGTACATTAAAAGAGTAGTAATGAAATAAGTAAATTAGGAGTAATTTACTTATAGAATTCGTCATAAATGTTAAATTGTTCATTTACCACAAAATATGTAACTTGGTTAAGTTTTGGCCATAAATTATAAACTAGGATATTTAATCTAGTTTCGGCAATGAAATAGGAAATGGCCTAAACTGCATGTTGGGTTAGGACTTGGGCCTAGAATATAAGTATACTAGTAGGCTTGACAAATAAATATAGGCCAAATTTGTCTAAAAAGGGGAAATGGGCTTTTGAAATAAATTGTTAACAATTTATAAACAAAAGAAAAGTATTTTGATAACATCCCTTTTTGTAACACATAGACCAGAAGGTTCTAGGGTGACAGAGAGGATAGTGTCTAGGCTTGGGTTTGGAAAATACAAGTTTCCTGCCCTCCCTGGCTATCCCTAACTGATCCGAAGGACGGGATGGTTGTTTTCAAAACCAGATTTGGAAATTAATCAAAAACCCTTTGAACTTAGAAAACATGAATATGCCTAACCCGAGGTTAGACTGAGTTGCGGTGTAAACCTGCCCGGAACCGACCGGCACATCCAGTAACCGCAGCAATATCTGTCTAATGTGAGAGGTTGCGGCTTTAATTTATTAATTAAAGCTAGAACAAGAATGGGAGAGTTAAGTCCATAGGAACACTTAACCAACCTAACACGGTTAAGCTAGAATGGGAAGGTTAAGGAACACTTAACCAACTTAGCACAGTTAAAGCTAGAATGGGAGGGTTAAGTCCATGGGAATACTTAGCCAAATTAACATGTTGACTAGACTAGAAGGTGGGGTTAAGTAAAGTTAATACACTTAGCCAATTTAACATGTTAATTAGACTAGAGGTTGGGGTTAAGTAATACACTTAGCCAAATTAATATGTTAACTGGACTAGACCATAGGGTTAAGTAAACTTGAACGCTTAACCATCAGAATATGATAAATGAATAGGGTTAAGTAAAAAGCATGAAGGGATAACACTTAACCAGTGTAATAGGATAAGGGAAGAGGGTTAAGATAGCTTGAATCGACTAAATACACTTAACCAACCCAACCTGGCGAGAAAGAAAACTAAGTAGTAGACCTCAGTTGAAAAAGGGACTAAGTAGTAAAACTTAGTTAAGAAAACAAGGAATTTGGAAACTAAGTGGTAAACCTTAGTTAGTAGAACTAAGTAGTAATTCTTAGTATAACACGAAGGAGCAGACATCCATCTGGTTTTAAGAAGGCTCCAACGAATTGGGTTACGAAGCCCGAGGCTTCGAGGGGACGTGAGGGTACTCTTGGTATCCCTCTGTGAGGCTGCAGATGATCATCCTGGGCTCACAGAGGTTAAGGTCTGCGTTAGAAGAACCGAGGGTATGCCTTGGTTGCAATATATATGTGGCAACCTAAAGACTAGGATGGACCAGCGTGATTCGGCGAGAAGACGGTAGCCCTGTGATAGCAACTCGTCGTCTACCATCCATCTTGAGTCAATCGAGATACGTGAAGCGGAAAGGCGGAGAACTCCAAAAGACCATATACTTGCTATCTAGTTATGGTTGCGGATGGCCATAGGATAGTGGGGCACCGGGGGCCGGCGTATAGTTCTCATTTTACAAGGTGTGCCTTTCATTAGTTGAGGGAGGGGTCAAGTGGGACCATAGCCACTGGAATAAAAACAGACCTTAGCATCTGCATCGGCAGATATCCGAAAGCTCCCGACCGAGTTCTGTATTCCTTGATTTGCCCTGTCACTGGACTCGGATCGCACATTACAGGACATGTGCATCTAGACAAGCGATAACGATTCGCGATACATACGTGGGGAAGCCTAGGAACATATACCACTCTAGGTAGTGTGTCCTAGACTTGGGGGCATTGTTCGACAGGTAGCGTAATCCCTAGTTGGACTAGGTGGCATAAACCCTGAACTCGAAAAGCGTTCAGCAGATAGCGTAAAACTATAGTTAAATCTAGAAAGCAGTGGATAGAAAACCCTAGAGTAGATCTAGGTAACAACTAATAAATGGATGCCTGAAGGCGATGGAAAATACAGGGATTGGGATCGCGTTATCGTTACTAGTTGGGACACTAGTTAGGTGGTGCAGAGATATAGAAACCAGTATAACAAGGAAATAGAGAAGCAGCGAAAATATTAAAGCGTATCCAGTTTATCTTATCTTAGCATATCTTGTGATTACCTTGTCTAATCTTGTTGACCCTGTCGTCATGGTATAATCTTGTATTCAGTTAATTCATGTCGTTTTGTTTTCCATGTTCACATGCTAGAAGTTACTGAACTTACTCAGGCTTTATGTCCGACTCTGTTTTTCTTTCGTCTTCTTTTCTTCCGTTCCCCCCCCCCCCCCCCAGGTAGTAAAGGAGGGAATAATTTAGCTTAGGTTAAGTTGGACTGCCACTCTTTCCCAGCTTGAAGATTTGTCGAAGTTTGCTTGGATTCTCTTTTCATATGCTATGGCTGGCTCTTGCTAAAATCGGGGAATATAAATGTTGTTTTTATGCTTCTTTATTTTGTAAGACAGATTATACTCTGATATTGTAAAGAAACCATTGTACAAACTATTTTATCAATAAAGCAAAGTTTTATTTTCCGCCGTTTAATTTCTGTCTATCTTGTAATTTATCTGCATCTTTTACCCTAAATGCTCCACAGAACTTAGTGCATTCCCTTTGTGAGTGACACTAACGGACGAGGGGTGTTACACGTGGTATCAGAGCTGAAGGTTACCGGATCAGATAAAAGATTTGAAAAATTATTTTCAAAAGGTTTTTAAAGAAGCATTTTTAAAAGAAAGGATTTGTTTTAAAGGCATATTCCCCAAAGCCATACGCATTGTCTTCTCTTCCTCTATTTGAATTCTTGTCTCCTTCTTTCTTGACTCTCTGGGGCTCCTGGCTTTCTGGGAGGTAACCTCACCGAAGGGCGAAGTAGTGCCCGACTTCCATCTATAGCCGTAGTTGTTTTACTTACGGCCAGTCTTCTTTCAAGTTTATAGGGTTTTTTCATGCGATAGAGGCAACTTTCGAGAGATTTGCCAACATGGTTACACGCGGAAGTTTGGCAAAGGAGCACGACCCAAGGATGAGGAAATTATGGATGTAGACTTGGCTCACGAAGGAGGAAGGGATTATAAAACCTAAGACAAGAGCAAGTATCTTTACTATGGTATGATAGGACATATACTTAAGGACAAGGGCAAGAACGAGGACGAGATTTTCAGAAGGACAAGTACATGCTTTCGCCACCAAGCGCACCTAGGAGAAAGGTGGTCCGGTTGGAAGAGTCTAGTTTTCTGTTCGTACTATTTCCTTAGGTTCCGGCGCTTCTTAATTGTTCATACCCACTTCCATAGTTGAGTCTCTGCACCATAGTACGTGTATAGTAGAAAGATCCCACTAGAGTCTCAAATCCAATTGGTGGTCCGACCAGTTTATTTTTTTAGTAGGGATTTGAGAATAGCTATCGAGTTTTCTTATATCATCTCACGTAGATCGTCTAAATTCAGGGAGATATTCCTTGGGTGCTTGTCTGATATTGGTTTAGGCCTTTGGGGCTTGTACTTGAGGAATGTCGAGTTCGGTTTGGATGGTTTGCGGGAGAGATGAATAGTTGTGGTAGGCACCCCCAAAGAGCATGTAGTGACCTTTCGACTCTTATAGTTATGGCATGACGGATAAGAGGGAAACCTCTAATCATCTTAGTACGTATACTTGGTACCGTGATTGACATCTGTTTATTTTGGAATTGGAGGTCGGAAACTTCACAATCGTGAAGTTAAATTGGTTAAGATACAGTGGAGTAAAGCTCAAGAAGGCTAGATACTAGCAACATGCCCTTTTTCCTTAAGGGTGCATTCTTGATTTCTCTGTTTAGGAGCTTTACGCGTAGTTGTTTCTCTCTTTCCAAAGTATATCCTCTAGGTCGTATCTGCGATCCTTAGGTAGAAGCCAATGGATGTAAACATGTATTTGAAACATGTTATGGTTGAATGGTTGCAAGTGGTTGCAAATGGTTGCTCGTGGATGCATAAGCATACGTATTAGGCACTAGATCAAGTTTGGACGCTCTCATATTGCATTTACATATATGCATTTGTTTATAAGTTGAACTTGATATGATATCATATGGACGTTGCATATGGATGAATGGCTGTGCACGCATGTAGTATTTACATGACTAGGGATGTTTGCATGCATGATTGGACGCATGGCACTAACATGATTTGCATTAAGGAGGTCAACTGAATCAGTAGACCGCCTGATTTTGCATTAGATAGAGACATATACACACACTATGCATATGAACATGAAAGCATTAGAAATCTTTTAAGGACAATGAATGCCTGTGATTGAATGGTTGAGTAGATGGGTGATTGGATGGTAGGACACATTCTTCCTAACTTGAAGATTTCGGGGACGAAATCCTTTTAAGTGGGGGAGAATGTAACACCCCGTAATTCTGCGACATTAAGATTCTCAAATTAAAGTATAATTAATTTTTAAAAGAAAAATTAAAAGAAAAAGATCCATGCAGTTGTTTAATTTAAGTATTGTAACTAACAAGAAAAAGAGAAGTAAGGAGAGAACAATAATTATTATTGTTCTAAGACTTATTAACAAAAGCCTCTGTAGCTCAGTTGGTTAAGGCATTGGATTTGTAGCATGGAGGTCGGGGGTTCGAACCCCGGCGGCGGCATAATTTTTTATCTTTGTTTTAGAGAGGGCCAACTGAACATGCAAATATATGTACGTATACAAATTCAAAATTTGAAAGGATAAGAACGTACATATAAGGAAATAAAGAAAATATATATATATATACATATGAGAAATATAAATATATATAAATACAAAAATATATGTATACGAAAGATAAAATTCAAGGTAAGGCTACAGTCAATGAAATATGGCAACATCATTTGAATTTTGAAAATAAAATGAAAGTTGTGCGTATATATATACGCGTAAAATGGTCGTTAGAGGAATTGTATACATATAAGAATATTTCATGTGAATAAAACAGTTAAATAAATTCCAGAAATTCAAAAGTTTGAAAATCAAACTTTTACGCCAAAATAGCTTGTGGGACCCAATGCTGACTCAGCACTGCGTGTATGATAAGGTTTGGCTAGATTCATCTACGTACCTGGACTATTTTCTTAACTAGGTTCAATGCTGACTCAGCGCTGCGTGTACGATAAGGTCTTGAGCAGCTATATAAACAGCCCTAGTCTTCATTCTCTTTGCACCAATTCTCTTCTATCCTTATGCTGCTAAGATTCATGGCTTCTTCCCCTCCTCTAAATTTTCTTAAATAAATAAAATAAAATATGATTCAAGACGAGGAGATGCTGCTAAAAGACTTTTAAGGAGGGATTCAAATCAAAGTTTCAAGTGAAGAATTCAAAGGCTAGCTCAAACAAGTTTCAAGCAACGACGCACGAATCATAGCCACGCTTTCCTTCTTTTCTAGATCTATTTTCTGTAAGTTGGTTATTTCTAGATCTGAATATTTTGTTTTATTTGTGACATGAAATTAAAGGAATAAAGGAATATGCCAAATCTCTCTCTCTCTCTCTTCGAATCTGTGTTTATACTCTTGGACTGAATTAAGAACTGTTATGATTCGAGGACAAATAAGACTGTAACCGTGACTATGACTATAGAACTGTGGCCTTTGAAAGCATATGCCTTTGGACTATGACATAAGCCTTTGATTTTGGGACATATAAACATTGCCTATGACAATGACTTAGGACTATGGGAATTATTTTCCCTTTTGGACTATGAACATCGCCTATATTGCCTATGACCATGGACATTACTTATGACTAAGAACATAAGCCTTTGAATTGGACATAAACTATTGCTTATGACATAATGAGGACAATTGTGATTTTGACACCCATGATTCATGATTAGGAAAATATTGCTTTAGTTTGGTGATTGTGAAATTGGGTCTAAACCCAATTATTTATTCTACCTGTTCCTTGGTTTTTTCTTTGGTTTTAAGACAGTGGGAATTTACCTATTAAGTTAGGTCTACCCACGTTCTTGAACCTATTTTGCCCATTCTTTGGTTTTAAGACAGTGGGAATTTACCTATTTAGTTAGGTCTACCCATATTCTTGAACCTACATTGTTATCCAAACCTTTTTATGCCAATTATTCCTTCTTGTCATTTTGATTCATTCCCTTTTTATCTACGAATCTAGATTTATTTATAATCTAGGTTGAATCACGATTATTCGAACGGTGGGAATGCGATTTGGGGAAAAACATGGAAATGAATATGAACGTAATTGTAAACTGGGAAATTGGCATAATTTGGAGTATGTATTATGACATGCATATTAAAATGAAAACGGGGAAATTTGACATGGATTAGGGAATATGTGATTTTGACATATTAAATTTAGCGTTAGTAAGTAAGCTAAATTTTAGGCATAAAATGTAAACTAGAAAAATAATTCTAGTTTTGCCATAAATTGTGAATTAGGATGTTAAACCAAGATTGGGTTAATTAAGGTTGATTTGGAATAAGTATATTAGCACAATTTTGAATTTATTCATAATTGTGAGCAATTGTCATGTTTAGAATAAATTATGGTTAGCGACACTAAACTTGGTATAATTTACATACCAAAAAGTATAAATATGATAAATAAGAGAGAATGGGCCATAATAATAAATGTGACAATGTACATTAAAAGAGTAGTAATGAAATAAGTAAATTAGGAGTAATTTACTTATAGAATTCGTCATAAATGTTAAATTGTTCATTTACCACAAAATATGTAACTTGGTTAAGTTTTGGCCATAAATTATAAACTAGGATATTTAATCTAGTTTCGGCAATGAAATAGGAAATGGCCTAAACTGCATGTTGGGTTAGGACTTGGGCCTAGAATATAAGTATACTAGTAGGCTTGACAAATAAATATAGGCCAAATTTGTCTAAAAAGGGGAAATGGGCTTTTGAAATAAATTGTTAACAATTTATAAACAAAAGAAAAGTATTTTGATAACATCCCTTTTTGTAACACATAGACCAGAAGGTTCTAGGGTGACAGAGAGGATAGTGTCTAGGCTTGGGTTTGGAAAATACAAGTTTCCTGCCCTCCCTGGCTATCCCTAACTGATCCGAAGGACGGGATGGTTGTTTTCAAAACCAGATTTGGAAATTAATCAAAAACCCTTTGAACTTAGAAAACATGAATATGCCTAACCCGAGGTTAGACTGAGTTGCGGTGTAAACCTGCCCGGAACCGACCGACACATCCAGTAACCGCAGCAATATCTGTCTAATGTGAGAGGTTGCGGCTTTAATTTATTAATTAAAGCTAGAACAAGAATGGGAGAGTTAAGTCCATAGGAACACTTAACCAACCTAACACGGTTAAGCTAGAATGGGAAGGTTAAGGAACACTTAACCAACTTAGCACAGTTAAAGCTAGAATGGGAGGGTTAAGTCCATGGGAATACTTAGCCAAATTAACATGTTGACTAGACTAGAAGGTGGGGTTAAGTAAAGTTAATACACTTAGCCAATTTAACATGTTAATTAGACTAGAGGTTGGGGTTAAGTAATACACTTAGCCAAATTAATATGTTAACTGGACTAGACCATAGGGTTAAGTAAACTTGAACGCTTAACCATCAGAATATGATAAATGAATAGGGTTAAGTAAAAAGCATGAAGGGATAACACTTAACCAGTGTAATAGGATAAGGGAAGAGGGTTAAGATAGCTTGAATCGACTAAATACACTTAACCAACCCAACCTGGCGAGAAAGAAAACTAAGTAGTAGACCTCAGTTGAAAAAGGGACTAAGTAGTAAAACTTAGTTAAGAAAACAAGGAATTTGGAAACTAAGTGGTAAACCTTAGTTAGTAGAACTAAGTAGTAATTCTTAGTATAACACGAAGGAGCAGACATCCATCTGGTTTTAAGAAGGCTCCAACGAATTGGGTTACGAAGCCCGAGGCTTCGAGGGGACGTGAGGGTACTCTTGGTATCCCTCTGTGAGGCTGCAGATGATCATCCTGGGCTCACAGAGGTTAAGGTCTGCGTTAGAAGAACCGAGGGTATGCCTTGGTTGCAATATATATGTGGCAACCTAAAGACTAGGATGGATCAGCGTGATTCGGCGAGAAGACGGTAGCCCTGTGATAGCAACTCGTCGTCTACCATCCATCTTGAGTCAATCGAGATACGTGAAGCGGAAAGGCGGAGAACTCCAAAAGACCATATACTTGCTATCTAGTTATGGTTGCGGATGGCCATAGGATAGTGGGGCACCGGGGGCCGGCGTATAGTTCTCATTTTACAAGGTGTGCCTTTCATTAGTTGAGGGAGGGGTCAAGTGGGACCATAGCCACTGGAATAAAAACAGACCTTAGCATCTGCATCGGCAGATATCCGAAAGCTCCCGACCGAGTTCTGTATTCCTTGATTTGCCCTGTCACAGGACTCGGATCGCACATTACAGGACATGTGCATCTAGACAAGCGATAACGATTCGCGATACATACGTGGGGAAGCCTAGGAACATATACCACTCTAGGTAGTGTGTCCTAGACTTGGGGGCATTGTTCGACAGGTAGCGTAATCCCTAGTTGGACTAGGTGGCATAAACCCTGAACTCGAAAAGCGTTCAGCAGATAGCGTAAAACTATAGTTAAATCTAGAAAGCAGTGGATAGAAAACCCTAGAGTAGATCTAGGTAACAACTAATAAATGGATGCCTGAAGGCGATGGAAAATACAGGGATTGGGATCGCGTTATCGTTACTAGTTGGGACACTAGTTAGGTGGTGCAGAGATATAGAAACCAGTATAACAAGGAAATAGAGAAGCAGCGAAAGTATTAAAGCGTATCCAGTTTATCTTATCTTAACTGTGACGAGAAAGAATTTCGCTCGGTCCGAATCAGTCGCTAAACCGACCCAGGCCGTTCGAAACGCCCTATCGTTTGAGAACACGACAAAACAGAACGCATACCAAAGAACATTTCACTGTATATTACAACAACGCATCAGATTACAAGGATATACAGAGTATAAATGAATATTACACAGAAATATCAGAGATTTAAATTACATTTAAATACATCGCAGCGGAAAATAATAGAATACACAACTAGAATGAGATATACGGATACAAAGCTTTCCGGATATCGTTCCAGCTGTAAACCAGGATCCTGTGAATATAAATATGCAAAACCAAAACTACTAGCTGCCCGTGTCGAAAATAGGGGCACCCAGAGTTTAGGTTAAAACAATAAACTCCAGGTCAGTCATGTGACTGGTGTGAGAACTAAAACAGTTATCATTCTTTATTTTAAAAGTTAGGTAAATCAAGGGACCACGCCGTATAACACGGAACGGGTTTCCTCCCAAGAATACCAGTGCATAAAACAAACAGCGCAATGCTAAATAAAGAAAGATGAAGCTGTTATAAGACCCAGGTCCTATCACACAATGCAACGCAAGCCGGGGGATAGGGTTTTCCCTTATAACAGCCAAAGAATGCTTGATACGTTTTAAAACAAATCATTTGATACTATAATAAGTGCATAGTGTATAAAACAACTTCAAATCATAAGTATCAATCATAGGCGGCATGAGCGTCCCATGCCACTATGTCGCCATATATAGGTTTACAAATAAAACCGCAAAGTCACGTATTTGGAAATTGGATTTCCGTCTATGAACCGAGGCAAAAGATAGTCCTCAACCGATTCGTGACTCTCTAGCCCGAGCCACAGGACCCAGACTCAGGTGGGCCCTTGGATCCTCAGGGCCAGTCCACCGATGTGGATTAAACTTAAACCCTGAACATGCATTTCCCCGCCCTATGGGGCGTAAACGAGCCAACTAAATGACTCCATCGGTTCGAGAACGACCGATCAATCCGAGGCGCCTCGCAACAGCAACAACCACATAAGTCAAACTCGTCAGGGCGTGTAAAACCACTGACGCCACTTCTAGCTAGAAAGAAACGCATGCCCTCCCTGACGTCCTCTCCCGTTTTTGGTTCATACCGGGTGTGAAACTCGCGAAGCAAACGTTACACAAAGCTACGCCACAAAGGCCGTGCTTTGATCATCACCACAAGACTTTGCTTTTCAACAGAAGCCTCGATCAATTGCCACTTAGGCATGCCACACAGGCAATTCACTCCATGCGTTTGATATCCATCAATATATAACCCCTGAGCTCGTACGTCTCAGAGAAGGGCGTTAAGCAAGAGAATAAATTCTCCGTCGCCAAGCAGATATATATTTAATAGAGATCAATCACACGGACTAAAATCCAATGTCAGACACACAGTCCATTTACAAGTCCGTTCTGGGTCTGAACGAAACCGGAGGCACCTAGTACCCCGCATATCCATCGATCTCCAAGTACGTCTGGACGATCACTAACTGTTTCCATCTTCTTGGGTGTACAGCCCAATCAAGATCATCAGTTATCACCCAAACGACGTGAAGACCTCCGGTCTTCGACCATCGTCTTCATCTTCGACTTATCGTCGCATCAGTTATTCAGAATGGGATAAACCCGGCCTTTCCGAATAACTCGCGTATATTTTAAATAAGTGTTACACAAACACAACATACGCCTCATTCCAATTCATTGGTCACTAACCGTAAATTAATCAAGAGAATAATTCCCCAAATATTAACCCCGAAGACCGAAACCAACATCAGATCAATATCCAGAAAACCATTCTGCTTGGCTAACCGACAGTTAGTTTCTAAATTTCACGTTCATAGGGAAAGGTTCCCATTAATTTTATCAAAGATAAATTCTTGAATTTATGCTTTAATCTACTTTTGAATATCAATTCAAACTAGTCGGGATTAGCGAACCTTACCGAAGTAATCATTTGTTTTAATTTCCCAATCCCAACCTATTCATCCCATGAAGTAAAACTGGTAATACTTCATATCTAACACCACGGTGTTATCGGTAAATTCAATTACCATTTCACGTTCAAATCTAATTAAAGATTTAACTATCGCCTGGAGCAAAACTGGTGATACTCCATTCTCGATCATTTCAATCTAATTAAAGATTCATTAAAACTCCACTTAGTTTTAATCTTCGGCTGGGTTAAAGAATCAGTGTCATTTAAAAACACGGTTCACGATAAACCCAAAACCACATTCATTAATTATCGGGTTAAAGAACAAGTGTTATTTAAAACACTGTTCACGATAAACCCAAAAATCAATATCGATTCAATTCCAATTAAATATTATTTAATTGGTACACTCCATTAAATCTAAATAAAAAGATTTAATCCTTTCTCAACTGGGTTCAAGAACAGTGTTAATGAAGACACCATTCACGACAAACCCAAATCACATTCATCAATTATCGGGTTAAAGAACAAGTGTTATTTAAAACACTGTTCACGATAAACCCAAAAATCAATATCAATTCTATTCCAATTAAATGTTATTTAATTGGTACACTCCATTAAATCTGAATAAAAAGATTTAATCTTTTCTCAACTGGGTTCAAGAACAGTGTTAGTGAAGACACCATTCACGACAAACCCAAATCACATTTGATATTCAATACAAGGCTCTGAATAGAAAATATATCGGCTTGTATTCAATATCAAATTCTACGACTAACAAACGTCGTATTGGAAATAACGATATAAATATATATCTTTCAAATTTCCATAACAACACCTGTATAATCACGGATTCCAACATCGAAATATTCCGAAGACAATTTCGATTCAAATCCACTCCAATGCAATCATTGGAAATTTTGGTTATTTTCAAAACCCTTTTCAAATTCAATTTATTTATTTAAAAATAAATAGAATTATAATTCTAGTTCAAAACTAGTTCATTTCGATAAAAATCTATTTTTATCTTTTCAAATATGGAGTTTTTCATCCCAATTCTTCACAAATCATTTCTTATGATTTTACACAAATTATGACTATTTTTAATAATTTTATCAAGGCCCGTACAGTCGATTTCCATCAACGGCCATCGAACTGCACTTACAGCGACCTTTTTCGAATTTGATTTGGACATAATTCCAAATCCAACCGTTAGATTTCAAATTTCTAACATTCGTTAGAAAGCTCTTTTCGATACGAACCCAACGGTTCCGGTTTTAGGAGAATCCGACGGTCGGATCTCCCGTAATATCCGTTTGAAATAAATGGTCGAAATTCGCGAACTGCCGCGGCGCGTTCTATTCAGGCCATTATATTATATATATAATATATATAATATATATATCGTCGATTTTCTATTCAAAACGAATTATATAAATAGTTTTAAAATTCGTTTCAAAATCTATTTCAACTTCCATTTCAATTCAAAGCAAAATTGAATTCTTCTTTATAAATCCGTTTCAAAGTTCATTTCTATTCAATTCAAATTTCAATTCAATTTGAATTCGTTTTCAATTCAATTCATTTCGAAATCGTTTTCAATTCAATTCATTTCGAAATCGTTTTCAATTCAATTCATTTCGAAATCGTTTTCAATTCAATTCATTTCGAAATCGTTTTCAATTCAATTCATTTCGAAATCGTTTTCAATTCAATTCATTTCGAAATTGTTTTCAAATCGATTCATTTCGAAATCGTTTTCAAATCGATTCATTTCGAAATCGTTTTCAAATCGATATAAATATCGTTCACGTCAAAATGGCGTCAATCTAATCAACACGGCTTCATAAAGTTCTATTTTCAAATATTCTATTTCAAATATTTCTTTTTCAAAACTGGAATGAGGCCCAATCAATTACCATATAAAATTAATTATATGGATTTTCATACAACACATGTATATAATAGCATTGAAAATAATCAACCATCAACCAAAGTGCACTACACTGTATAAGCATCAAATATAAATATCCAACGCTTAAAACAGCCTGTCAATCAACCGATCGACATATTCAATCAATCGGGATGAGTGAACTTCAAATTTCATCCCAACACCCGTGTGGGGTTTCAAACAATCAAACACATATTTTATTTGTGCAGCTGGACGATGTGTAAAATTTATCGACCCAATCAACGTCATTCAAATAGGTGTACATAAACAAACCGTCTGGTTTGTAAATGAATATTTATTTATTCACATTCACGTTAAAAATTATATTTTTAACGATAAAACATTTTATTCAACCTATGAATATTCTATTCGGTTCATTTATTCAATAAAATGATATTTTTATTTTTCTAGCATATTTTAGAAAATTTCGGCGGCATAACGGCACGATACTAGAAACGGGACAAGGCCTAGCCTTATCCCCGGTCTAGTGAAGGCCCACGCCATTCACACATCAATTATATCAATTTTATTATGCAAACCACAAAATTTGGAGTAAGTGTCTAACCTAGCCTTACTCCTTCGCCTTATAACGGCGCACGTCTAATCCTAACCAATTTATCGATTCGATTTTTCACACCACAAACCACATTCAAACCAATATCACAATCAATATCCAAACAGCCAAACAAACAAGTCCATGGTCTGTGGACGATTGTGTCGGGTGCTACTAAGCACCGTCTGCATCCTAGTATATATATATAACTAGAAATAAAATTGAAAGGTGAGAAGTTCTCACATATAGCTATCCTAGCTCCACGGCACTTCTAATGCAGGAAATCTTCGCCAACCCGCCTTTTTGTCGCTCTCGTTGCCCGCTTTCACTACATATGTAAAAATCGAATTTTTACTTCGCTATTCAATATATAAAAACCGAATTTTTTATTTCAAAGTTCAATATATAAAAATCGAGTTTTTATTTCAAAGTTCAATATATAAAAATCGAGTTTTTATTTCAAAGTTCAATATATAAAAATCGAGTTTTTATTTCAAAGTTCAATATATAAAAATCGAGTTTTTTAGTTCAAAGTTCAATATATAAAAATCGAGTTTTTATTTCAAAGTTCAATATATAAAAATCGAGTTTTTATTTCAAAGTTCAATATATAAAAATCGAGTTTTTATTTCAAAGTTCAATATATAAAAATCGAGTTTTTATTTCAAAGTTCAATATATAAAAATCGAGTTTTTATTTCAAAGTTCAATATATAAAAATCGAATTTTTATTTCAAAGTTCCATATATAAAAATCGAGTTTTTATTTCAAAGTTCAATATATAAAAATCGAGTTTTTATTTCAAAGTTCAATATATAAAAATCGAATTTTTATTTCAAAGTTAAAATCTTTTTCTTATATTAAAGTTAAAACCTTCTTCTTATATCAAAGTTAAAACCTTTTTCTTATATCAAAGTTAAAACCTTTTCCTATATTAAACCTTAAAATAAAATCAGTTTTCATTTTCTTTATAAATCAGTTTTCAACTAAAATAAAATTCAGTTTTCAACTAAAATAAAATTCAGTTTTCAAGAAAATAAAAAAAACAGTTTTAAAGAAAATAAAATAACAAAAACAAGATCAGGAAACTTACAGGGAGAGGGGGGCTGTCGAGTGGTCGGCGCCGCGATGGGGGGGGGCTCTCGAGCAGGCGGAGGGGGCGGTTGCTCTGGGGTTCGAATCGAGGGCTCGCGCGAGCTGAGGGTGGAGGAGATGGATGGAAACGAGGAGGGGAAGGGGAAGCTCCGGTGGAGACTGGCGAGGCGGACGTCGGTGGCTCCGGGGCCCCAGGGCGGCGGCACGATTTTTATTTTCCCTTCTTTTTTTTTTTATCTGTTTTCTGATTTGAAATGAAACGTGAAAGGGGGGGGGGGGGCCAATGATAAAGGGGGAAAATATATTTTCCCTTTTTTTTATTATTTTAATCGGAAAAAGTTGACTTTCATAAACGACCTCGAAACGAGGCCCACCGCCTGTCGCCCATAGCGTTCTACCCCCATTCCGAGCACAATGGGATATGTGTCGTAGGCTGATTCGACTATTTGAATCAGTTTCCGTTAAATTTACATTTAAATCACTATATTGAATTTTAAACGTACATTTCAAATTACCGGGGCCTCATACTAACTCTAAAAATTCCCGAAAAATATTTTCTAGCTTCGTATTGACGATACGGTCCTAACAAAACTAGTTTCGTCGAATTCTGAGACCGTTTGAAAAATGGCCAATTTCCAGTCGATTAAAATCAACTAAAACTGGTCAAACGCGTTTTCTTTTGCCACGCTCACATATTGATTCGAAAAATTATGAAATTTGAAACCTAGCAATAACTTGACATCACGGACCCAACAAAACTGGTTTCGTCGAAATCCGAGGTCGTTTGCAAAATGTCCATTTTTAAGGGCCTGAATTCCATAGCGACTATTCAGTATTTTCAACTGGACATATCTTTCGATTCCCGATATGAAATCTCAATTTTTCGGATTTGTTGGAAAGATATCTTCAATTAGATCCTATGATTTTTGGTTTCACTAAAATCCGGATTGTTTTGCACCCGGTATATTCAATTGAAGTTTGAAATCGAATTATCGAACTACCGCGCCATTTTCAATTCTATTTATAATTATATATAAATATTTATATTCTAACGACGACGCGTATAAATATATACGTTCGAATTATATTCAAAATAAATTTCTCGTCGATATTATTTAAAATAATTCATTTTAAATAATCTAAATTCGCTAAAATTGCCAAAATAAAAATTTTAAACTGGCCCAGATTTTCCGGGTTGTTACAATCTCCCCCACTTAAAACTTTTCGTCCCCGAAAAGGAACAAAGTCGAAAGTGGTTTGATTATTCAGCTCTACGTTCGATCTGGCTTCCATTCTCCAACTTTTTAGTTTCTGAGAATTTCCAAAAATTTGGCTAACACCCTAAATTTTTGAAAAATTTCGCCATAACCTCCCCTGCACCGGGAGCATCGGGGAATTTCAAATAGCTTCCCCGGTCCTTCAGATCTCAAAAAGAAAAAGAAAAGGCCAAGCGGCTAGCCAATAGGCTCACAAAATCATCATCACCCAAACAAAACAGGAAATTATGTAGTAAACATGTACCTATTTGTCGGGCAAACAAATTTTATTCTCTGGCTCTAGCCTCCTTGCTATGACCTGTTCAATGATATACATGTATATGCAAGCAGATGCGACCAAATTCCAATACAATTCAATATTTGGTTGAATTAGGCAAAATGGTTAAAATTTAGCAACCAAATAAACAAACCACACAAACATCAATCAATTAGTGAATTAGAGTTTCAAATTCATAATTTTGATACATATACAGAAAATCATGTTTTGGTGCCAATTTACAACAATGTGTTCTAACTATATTAGTTTTGGTTCTCACACCAGTCTAATGGAAACATATAGAAATCAGACCTTCGAAACACGAAAATAAATACTGGTGATGGCGCGCCATCATCAGAATCATGTCCGGGCGACTAGAGTGTGACTCTATATCTATCCAGTATATTAAAATTTCGAATACACGCGGATCAGACGTATACGTAAAATCTATATATACTGGATTGTACACATCAATATAAATAGATAATCAACTACGAATAATTGATTTAAATTTTCAAAACAAAATTTGTTTTCATTTTCAAAAATATACTCTTCACACTCGTTCTAGGATACTACTGATCCTATCTCTAACGAGTCATTCTAATTGGATATTACTAATCCAATATCTGATGAATTCTTTCGTATGGTTCTAATGTGCCTTGTTCTCTGCTTTGTTAACCAAAGCTCTGATACCAACTGTGACGAGAAAGAATTTCGCTCGGTCCGAATCAGTCGCTAAACCGACCCAGGCCGTTCGAAACGCCCTATCGTTTGAGAACACGACAAAACAGAACGCATACCAAAGAACATTTCACTGTATATTACAACAACGCATCAGATTACAAGGATATACAGAGTATAAATGAATATTACACAGAAATATCAGAGATTTAAATTACATTTAAATACATCGCAGCGGAAAATAATAGAATACACAACTAGAATGAGATATACGGATACAAAGCTTTCCGGATATCGTTCCAGCTGTAAACCAGGATCCTGTGAATATAAATCTGCAAAACCAAAACTACTAGCTGCCCGTGTCGAAAATAGGGGCACCCAGAGTTTAGGTTAAAACAATAAACTCCAGGTCAGTCATGTGACTGGTGTGAGAACTAAAACAGTTATCATTCTTTATTTTAAAAGTTAGGTAAATCAAGGGACCACGCCGTATAACACGGAACGGGTTTCCTCCCAAGAATACCAGTGCATAAAACAAACAGCGCAATGCTAAATAAAGAAAGATGAAGCTGTTATAAGACCCAGGTCCTATCACACAATGCAACGCAAGCCGGGGGATAGGGTTTTCCCTTATAACAGCCAAAGAATGCTTGATACGTTTTAAAACAAATCATTTGATACTATAATAAGTGCATAGTGTATAAAACAACTTCAAATCATAAGTATCAATCATAGGCGGCATGAGCGTCCCATGCCACTATGTCGCCATATATAGGTTTACAAATAAAACCGCAAAGTCACGTATTTGGAAATTGGATTTCCGTCTATGAACCGAGGCAAAAGATAGTCCTCAACCGATTCGTGACTCTCTAGCCCGAGCCACAGGACCCAGACTCAGGTGGGCCCTTGGATCCTCAGGGCCAGTCCACCGATGTGGATTAAACTTAAACCCTGAACATGCATTTCCCCGCCCTATGGGGCGTAAACGAGCCAACTAAATGACTCCATCGGTTCGAGAACGACCGATCAATCCGAGGCGCCTCGCAACAGCAACAACCACATAAGTCAAACTCGTCAGGGCGTGTAAAACCACTGACGCCACTTCTAGCTAGAAAGAAACGCATGCCCTCCCTGACGTCCTCTCCCGTTTTTGGTTCATACCGGGTGTGAAACTCGCGAAGCAAACGTTACACAAAGCTACGCCACAAAGGCCGTGCTTTGATCATCACCACAAGACTTTGCTTTTCAACAGAAGCCTCGATCAATTGCCACTTAGGCATGCCACACAGGCAATTCACTCCATGCGTTTGATATCCATCAATATATAACCCCTGAGCTCGTACGTCTCAGAGAAGGGCGTTAAGCAAGAGAATAAATTCTCCGTCGCCAAGCAGATATATATTTAATAGAGATCAATCACACGGACTAAAATCCAATGTCAGACACACAGTCCATTTACAAGTCCGTTCTGGGTCTGAACGAAACCGGAGGCACCTAGTACCCCGCATATCCATCGATCTCCAAGTACGTCTGGACGATCACTAACTGTTTCCATCTTCTTGGGTGTACAGCCCAATCAAGATCATCAGTTATCACCCAAACGACGTGAAGACCTCCGGTCTTCGACCATCGTCTTCATCTTCGACTTATCGTCGCATCAGTTATTCAGAATGGGATAAACCCGGCCTTTCCGAATAACTCGCGTATATTTTAAATAAGTGTTACACAAACACAACATACGCCTCATTCCAATTCATTGGTCACTAACCGTAAATTAATCAAGAGAATAATTCCCCAAATATTAACCCCGAAGACCGAAACCAACATCAGATCAATATCCAGAAAACCATTCTGCTTGGCTGACCGACAGTTAGTTTCTAAATTTCACGTTCATAGGGAAAGGTTCCCATTAATTTTATCAAAGATAAATTCTTGAATTTATGCTTTAATCTACTTTTGAATATCAATTCAAACTAGTCGGGATTAGCGAACCTTACCGAAGTAATCATTTGTTTTAATTTCCCAATCCCAACCTATTCATCCCATGAAGTAAAACTGGTAATACTTCATATCTAACACCACGGTGTTATCGGTAAATTCAATTACCATTTCACGTTCAAATCTAATTAAAGATTTAACTATCGCCTGGAGCAAAACTGGTGATACTCCATTCTCGATCATTTCAATCTAATTAAAGATTCATTAAAACTCCACTTAGTTTTAATCTTCGGCTGGGTTAAAGAATCAGTGTCATTTAAAAACACGGTTCACGATAAACCCAAAACCACATTCATTAATTATCGGGTTAAAGAACAAGTGTTATTTAAAACACTGTTCACGATAAACCCAAAAATCAATATCGATTCAATTCCAATTAAATATTATTTAATTGGTACACTCCATTAAATCTAAATAAAAAGATTTAATCCTTTCTCAACTGGGTTCAAGAACAGTGTTAATGAAGACACCATTCACGACAAACCCAAATCACATTCATCAATTATCGGGTTAAAGAACAAGTGTTATTTAAAACACTGTTCACGATAAACCCAAAAATCAATATCAATTCTATTCCAATTAAATGTTATTTAATTGGTACACTCCATTAAATCTGAATAAAAAGATTTAATCTTTTCTCAACTGGGTTCATGAACAGTGTTAGTGAAGACACCATTCACGACAAACCCAAATCACATTTGATATTCAATACAAGGCTCTGAATAGAAAATATATCGGCTTGTATTCAATATCAAATTCTACGACTAACAAACGTCGTATTGGAAATAACGATATAAATATATATCTTTCAAATTTCCATAACAACACCTGTATAATCACGGATTCCAACATCGAAATATTCCGAAGACAATTTCGATTCAAATCCACTCCAATGCAATCATTGGAAATTTTGGTTATTTTCAAAACCCTTTTCAAATTCAATTTATTTATTTAAAAATAAATAGAATTATAATTCTAGTTCAAAACTAGTTCATTTCGATAAAAATCTATTTTTATCTTTTCAAATATGGAGTTTTTCATCCCAATTCTTCACAAATCATTTCTTATGATTTTACACAAATTATGACTATTTTTAATAATTTTATCAAGGCCCGTACAGTCGATTTCCATCAACGGCCATCGAACTGCACTTACAGCGACCTTTTTCGAATTTGATTTGGACATAATTCCAAATCCAACCGTTAGATTTCAAATTTCTAACATTCGTTAGAAAGCTCTTTTCGATACGAACCCAACGGTTCCGGTTTTAGGAGAATCCGACGGTCGGATCTCCCGTAATATCCGTTTGAAATAAATGGTCGAAATTCGCGAACTGCCGCGGCGCGGCGCGTTCTATTCAGGCCATTATATTATATATATAATATATATAATATATATATCGTCGATTTTCTATTCAAAATGAATTATATAAATAGTTTTAAAATTCGTTTCAAAATCTATTTCAACTTCCATTTCAATTCAAAGCAAAACTGAATTCTTCTTTATAAATCCGTTTCAAAGTTCATTTCTATTCAATTCAAATTTCAATTCAATTTGAATTCGTTTTCAATTCAATTCATTTCGAAATCGTTTTCAATTCAATTCATTTCGAAATCGTTTTCAATTCAATTCATTTCGAAATCGTTTTCAATTCAATTCATTTCGAAATCGTTTTCAATTCAATTCATTTCGAAATCGTTTTCAATTCAATTCATTTCGAAATCGTTTTCAAATCGATTCATTTCGAAATCGTTTTCAAATCGATTCATTTCGAAATCGTTTTCAAATCGATATAAATATCGTTCACGTCAAAATGGCGTCAATCTAATCAACACGGCTTCATAAAGTTCTATTTTCAAATATTCTATTTCAAATATTTCTTTTTCAAAACTGGAATGAGGCCCAATCAATTACCATATAAAATTAATTATATGGATTTTCATACAACACATGTATATAATAGCATTGAAAATAATCAACCATCAACCAAAGTGCACTACACTGTATAAGCATCAAATATAAATATCCAACGCTTAAAACAGCCTGTCAATCAACCGATCGACATATTCAATCAATCGGGATGAGTGAACTTCAAATTTCATCCCAACACCCGTGTGGGGTTTCAAACAATCAAACACATATTTTATTTGTGCAGCTGGACGATGTGTAAAATTTATCGACCCAATCAACGTCATTCAAATAGGTGTACATAAACAAACCGTCTGGTTTGTAAATGAATATTTATTTATTCACATTCACGTTAAAAATTATATTTTTAACGATAAAACATTTTATTCAACCTATGAATATTCTATTCGGTTCATTTATTCAATAAAATGATATTTTTATTTTTCTAACATATTTTAGAAAATTTCGGCGGCATAACGGCACGATACTAGAAACGGGACAAGGCCTAGCCTTATCCCCGGTCTAGTGAAGGCCCACGCCATTCACACATCAATTATATCAATTTTATTATGCAAACCACAAAATTTGGAGTAAGTGTCTAACCTAGCCTTACTCCTTCGCCTTATAACGGCGCACGTCTAATCCTAACCAATTTATCGATTCGATTTTTCACACCACAAACCACATTCAAACCAATATCACAATCAATATCCAAACAGCCAAACAAACAAGTCCATGGTCTGTGGACGATTGTGTCGGGTGCTACTAAGCACCGTCTGCATCCTAGTATATATATATATAACTAGAAATAAAATTGAAAGGTGAGAAGTTCTCACATATAGCTATCCTAGCTCCACGGCACTTCTAATGCAGGAAATCTTCGCCAACCCGCCTTTTTGTCGCTCTCGTTGCCCGCTTTCACTACATATGTAAAAATCGAATTTTTACTTCGCTATTCAATATATAAAAACCGAATTTTTTATTTCAAAGTTCAATATATAAAAATCGAGTTTTTATTTCAAAGTTCAATATATAAAAATCGAGTTTTTATTTCAAAGTTCAATATATAAAAATCGAGTTTTTATTTCAAAGTTCAATATATAAAAATCGAGTTTTTTAGTTCAAAGTTCAATATATAAAAATCGAGTTTTTATTTCAAAGTTCAATATATAAAAATCGAGTTTTTATTTCAAAGTTCAATATATAAAAATCGAGTTTTTATTTCAAAGTTCAATATATAAAAATCGAGTTTTTATTTCAAAGTTCAATATATAAAAGTCGAGTTTTTATTTCAAAGTTCAATATATAAAAATCGAATTTTTATTTCAAAGTTCCATATATAAAAATCGAGTTTTTATTTCAAAGTTCAATATATAAAAATCGAGTTTTTATTTCAAAGTTCAATATATAAAAATCGAATTTTTATTTCAAAGTTAAAATCTTTTTCTTATATTAAAGTTAAAACCTTCTTCTTATATCAAAGTTAAAACCTTTTTCTTATATCAAAGTTAAAACCTTTTCCTATATTAAACCTTAAAATAAAATCAGTTTTCATTTTCTTTATAAATCAGTTTTCAACTAAAATAAAATTCAGTTTTCAACTAAAATAAAATTCAGTTTTCAAGAAAATAAAAAAAACAGTTTTAAAGAAAATAAAATAACAAAAACAAGATCAGGAAACTTACAGGGAGAGGGGGGCTGTCGAGTGGTCGGCGCCGCGATGGTGGGGGGGCTCTCGAGCAGGCGGAGGGGGCGGTTTCTCTGGGGTTCGAATCGAGGGCTCGCGCGAGCTGAGGGTGGAGGAGATGGATGGAAACGAGGAGGGGAAGGGGAAGCTCCGGTGGAGACTGGCGAGGCGGACGTCGGTGGCTCCGGGGCCCCAGGGCGGCGGCGCGATTTTTATTTTCCCTTCTTTTTTTTTTTTATCTGTTTTCTGATTTGAAATGAAACGTGAAAGGGGGGGGGCCAATGATAAAGGGGGAAAATATATTTTCCCTTTTTTTTTTATTATTTTAATCGGAAAAAGTTGACTTTCATAAACGACCTCGAAACGAGGCCCACCGCCTGTCGCCCATAGCGTTCTACCCCCATTCCGAGCACAATGGGATATGTGTCGTAGGCTGATTCGACTATTTGAATCAGTTTCCGTTAAATTTACATTTAAATCACTATATTGAATTTTAAACGTACATTTCAAATTACCGGGGCCTCATACTAACTCTAAAAATTCCCGAAAAATATTTTCTAGCTTCGTATTGACGATACGGTCCTAACAAAACTAGTTTCGTCGAATTCTGAGACCGTTTGAAAAATGGCCAATTTCCAGTCGATTAAAATCAACTAAAACTGGTCAAACGCGTTTTCTTTTGCCACGCTCACATATTGATTCGAAAAATTATGAAATTTGAAACCTAGCAATAACTTGACATCACGGACCCAACAAAACTGGTTTCGTCGAAATCCGAGGTCGTTTGCAAAATGTCCATTTTTAAGGGCCTGAATTCCATAGCGACTATTCAGTATTTTCAACTGGACATATCTTTCGATTCCCGATATGAAATCTCAATTTTTCGGATTCGTTGGAAAGATATCTTCAATTAGATCCTATGATTTTTGGTTTCACTAAAATCCGGATTGTTTTGCACCCGGTATATTCAATTGAAGTTTGAAATCGAATTATCGAACTACCGCGCCATTTTCAATTCTATTTATAATTATATATAAATATTTATATTCTAACGACGACGCGTATAAATATATACGTTCGAATTATATTCAAAATAAATTTCTCGTCGATATTATTTAAAATAATTCATTTTAAATAATCTAAATTCGCTAAAATTGCCAAAATAAAAATTTTAAACTGGCCCAGATTTTCCGGGTTGTTACAGCATATCTTGTGATTACCTTGTCTAATCTTGTTGACCCTGTCGTCATGGTATAATCTTGTATTCAGTTAATTCATGTCGTTTTGTTTTCCATGTTCACATGCTAGAAGTTACTGAACTTACTCAGGCTTTATGTCTGACTCTGTTTTTCTTTCTTCTTCTTTTCTTCCGTTCCCCCCCCCCCCCCAGGTAGTAAAGGAGGGAATAATTTAGCTCAGGTTAAGTTGGACTGCCACTCTTTCCCAGCTTGAAGATTTGTCGAAGTTTGCTTGGATTCTCTTTTCAGATGCTATGGCTGGCTCTTGCTAAAATCGGGGAATATAAATGTTGTTTTTATGCTTCTTTATTTTGTAAGACAGATTATACTCTGATATTGTAAAGAAACCATTGTACAAACTATTTTATCAATAAAGCAAAGTTTTATTTTCCGCTGTTTAATTTCTGTCTATCTTGTAATTTATCTGCATCTTTTACCCTAAATGCTCCACAGAACTTGGTGCATTCCCTTTGTGAGTGACACTAACGGACGAGGGGTGTTACACCAACCAGAGCACCGGACCACCATCTGACAAGCCTCCTCCGACCGACTTGAAGTGCTCTTCCTGCCGCCGTGACCCCCGTCGAACTCGGCCTCCTGATGACCACAGAAATTGGGTGCGAACGCAGCCCCTTTGTGGCTTGATATCTCGAAATCCGTGCAATAAAAACTCATCGTCACCGTTCAAATTGTTTTTCCCTTTTAGCTCTTTGATTTGTTGTTGGAGGATTCGAAATTCATTAAGGGAATTGTGAGATTTAGCGGAAGAAGGATTGGAGCGTGGTGGCCATTCGTTCATGAAGGTGGCGGCTGTAGATATGATAGAGTTAGGGTTTTGCTTAAGTTAGAATTTATAATATTTTATTATAATATTCATTAATTCATGAAATAAAGCCCGTTAAACCATTCCAGCACCAATTTCAACCCAATAAAAGTTGTCCCTAGGAAAATACCCACGTTCCGGACGCAATGGGTTTCATTGAAAATGGAGGGCATTTGAAAAATGGCTATTTTTAATGTATATATATATATATATATATTCTACAGCGACTATTCTGAGATTTAAACTGGACATAACTTATGATTTCTAAAGTGAAATTTCAGTTTCTTACATTCGTTAGAATGATATGGTTAAACAGATTTAAATATTTCTTGTTTCACTGAAAACCGATTTATTTTGCATCCTGTATAGTCCGTCAAAGTTCAAATTCAAATTTTCAAACTACCGCGCTATTTCTAACTTCTTTTATAATTAAAATAAACATATTCGTTTTAACTTCGATTTAAATAAATTTTTCATCGTTGTTATTTAAAATAAATTATTTTAAATATTAAAATTCCATTAAAATTTCTAAAATAAATTTTTTAAATTGGTTCAGAATTTGCGGGTTGTTACAGAAAATTCCTTATCGAATATAAAAAGTTATCAACAAAACAAAGCTAAAATAAATTATTTGAAAATGTAAATGAACTTAGATTTTGTATTTAAACACATAGGATTGAAGTACGTTAGAAACCGGATCTTATGGTTGAAGAATTTTTGAAAACCGTTATCGTTTGATACTCCGACACGAGGCCGAAAGGTGCTCGAGAAAACTCAAGTTACTATTCATGAAGATAAGGATGAATTTAAGCCATAAGATCTTTCATGCTTATCCACAAGCCACGTATCATTCATCCATGCATTTTCCTTTATTATAAATAAGCCTTAAGCTTATCCTTTCTTCATTTAACATCTCTTTTCTTCTTGAAAACTCCTCCTACATGAAACTTTCATGGTCGCAAGTTTATGTATAAAATAAAAAGAAAAATCAAAGGAAAGGAAAGAAGAAATTAAAAGGAAAAGGAGAGAAGAAGTAAAGGAGAACCAAGCGCTTCCATTTAATCACCTCCTACTCCATAAAATCTCCTCCCACCTCCCATTTGTTGCTCACGTTTTCCCCCTTATCAAATAAAATAAGGGATTTTCAAGGGAAAAGAAGAAGATAATGGAAGGAAAAGCTAAGGGAAGGACTTATATACCGTAGGCTAAGATCTGCAAGCTTCCAGGAAAAAAAATAGTTTGATTTAAAGTGTATTAAACTAGTTTTAATAACATGCACACAAGGTGTTTGTATAAATTTCTAAAAGAGAAAACCTAAGAAAATTTGTGGTGAATGTTCATGGATTAAGGTTGTAGTTAATAGTTTATCACTTTCATGAAGTTTGTATGTGAATCTGTTGAGATTAGAAGTTAGATCCTGAAGGTAGAAAGAATATTCTATTAGCAAATTTGGGTATGGAAGTAGAAAATGGTAATAGCAAAAGTGAATATTCCCAAGTGAAAGAATAAACGATTTTAGGATAATTAACACCTATGTAAAGTATTGATGTCATTGGAGTTGAGTTAGGAATGAAAATCCTAATTGTAATAAGCTAATTACCAATTTAAGCGATTAGCAAAATTAGGTGTAATATTGTGAAAGCTATAATGACCTTTGAAAATTGTAATCATGAAATTAAGGTGGTTAAATCCATATAAGAAGGTATTCTCATGTACGAATATAGTTAGAATTGGAAATCAAAATATATTTAAAAGTATATTCATGTATACTAGAAAAGGTATTATTATTACAAGGGTAAATGTTAATTATAACCCTTAATGGCTAGGTTGTTAAACATTCGAGAGAGAGCGCAAAGTTGTGATGGTCCCACAATGAAGGAATTGAAACTGGGATGGTGAGTGGTTTATCCCCTTACATTTTCTTGTGGTATTTGTTTGTGTGAGATGATTTCATGAATGTTGTTGTGTGGCTTGAAATGTTTGATATTTTTTGGAAACCCTACACAGGTCATGGGATGAAATTACACTAGTCCCATGTGTTTATTACACAGATTGTTATTTATTATTTAACCCTTATATAGAGTATTGAGATGATGACTCACACAAGTCCCAAGTGTTTACTAAATTGTGTATATGATTGCTTTGTGGATGTTATAGTATATGATATTTGGATTGGGTTAACCAGTGGTTATGAACACCATTTGATTTGATATGTGATTCGGATGGCCTTTTAAGGCAATAGTATGGTTGTATTGATGCTCCCGTATAGGGAGGTTATGGCAAAATTTTCTAGAAATATAGAAACCAAATTGACACTGACATATATGGTTAAATAACTAACGGGTTTGGTTGCAACTCGTTAGACACATGACATCTTGTTTATGTTTATTGGATGTTTGTATATACGCAAATTCTCGGTTATACAGGAGTTGAATGAGTTTCATTCCAGAAATTGGATTTTAAATGATTATTTTAATAATAAAATAATTAGGGAAAATAAAAGTTTGAATTTAAGTTCCAATACTTTTCGAAAATGAAATTGGGTTCATAACAATGAAATTTTGCAAAAAGAACGAACTGGTTTTGAAAAAGTTAAGAACAAGTTATGGCTTATCAAATATTGAAATGAATAGTAAATCGATTTTACGATGAATAGTAAATTGAAGTTGCGTTTGCCTAACAAACGAACTCAATTTTGCGAATTTATGGTTTCAATGTTCTTACTTATTTTTATAATGGGAGTCAGCCAACTTTGAGACTTTAATAATCATTTTTAAAGAATAATATTATTTTAATGATTTAAATATTAATTTAAATACTTAAATGTGGAATAATTGATCTAAAGGTCAAAAATGTGGAAACTGAATTCCAAAAGTTATTTAGTACGGTTTGAATAATTATTGAACTTATTTTGAAGTATTTCGACATGAAAGGATTAAGTTCTCAATGATAATGGTTGAAGACTGGTATTCTTCACATCGGATGGTTAACTTGGTGATGCCTTGGGGTCGATCCTTAATAGGTTAAAGTAACGACATTATCTTCCCGTACTTGAAGTGTATCTGATTGTAAGGACTTGCACTCCCAGGTGGGGACGTGGATTCAAGTGTCTTCGGTTTCGTTTCTATTCCCGGAACGAACTTCTAGATGGATTGCATGTCTGACATGGAATGACCTGGGACATGCTAAGTGCTGAGCAATGATCAGGGCTTTTGTTGAAAAGAAGGGCTCTGTTGTGATGATCAAAGCATGACTTAAATGCGTAGCTTTGTGTATGACGAGACCTCGTAATAGCCTCACACCCTGGTATGATGGTATGCTGATAGTCAGATCAGCATGACTTTCAGTTTTGCACGGATTAGTTCGACCATGTAGGTGAGGTGGCATGCTAATGATAGGTTGTAGGGATTAAATTCCGCCAACCTGAGAAAATGGGTGCGGTGTTGTGTACAAACATGGTATCCGCTGAATGCCCAAGAGATCTTTCGAGTTAGTAACCATCATGATGGAATCCAAACTCCAATACGAACCCTTTACGATTTTCAGTTGTATACTTATGTAGCCAACATAGTGGTATAGGACACTATGCGAGCTAAGATTTATACGTTATTTTCAGTAGGATTTTTCCACACCCTAGACATTATTATAACATGAAATGTTTTGTTTAAACTATGTCAAGCATGTTTTGCGATTATAAGGCAAACCCCCATCCTCCGGCTTACACTTGCATTGTGTGATGGGACCTAGGGCTTATAATCGTTCATTTTTCTAAAAAGTCATGTTTTCAAACTTGGTTTATTGTTGTTGTGCTTGGTTATGGTCGCCATGGTTAGATTTGATTAAATTATTTTATAACTGATATAACCCAAGCCTGACCCGAGTATTTATCGCTCGGGTCAAATCCGAGCGAGTGTTTCCAGGATGGAAGCTTGAAGACTTGGAATCCCACAGAGAATCAGGGCTTCATATGAAGGCCAGACGTACTCTATTATTGGTATATTATGTTAATTCGACAAAGGTATGCAAAATCAGACTTTAATTTTAAAGTGTTTCTATTTCAAAAAAAATAATTTCCACTGTAATGATAGTTTCATATTATATTTTATATGTTCCGTTGCGATTTTGTATTCCGCTATGTTTTGCTTTGATGAACCCTAATGAAACGTATTTTTGCTTGCGTCGAATCGACGTAGGTTTGGGTTTTTGTCGGTTTGAAGTAGGTAAAAATACTGGTCATTACAGTTGGCATTAGAGCTTGAGGTTAAGCGATAACCTTGGTTCTGTGGAATATAGACTTGTCAAAGATAGGATCAGTGGTATCCTAGGGCAAGTGACTCATTAGAGATAGGGCTAGTGATACCCTAGAATGAGTTGGGTGTGAGTGTGTATGTATATGAATATGGGAGACATATTTATAATTTGATATACAAATGGTTTTGTGTTGGATTGATTTGTTGAGCGAGTTATGAACATTGGTCGGTGTAGTAAGGTACCGATGTATCGATAGGTGTTTCTAAACACTAAAATAGAGCAGTCTAACCCAGTTTTTATAATAATTTTGTCCAAAAGTATATTTTCGTAAAATGGATATATGTTTTGATGAAAGTTATGTTTTGGAAAATTTAATCCACTAATTGATTGTTGGGGATAATAATTAGTATAACTAATTAAGAAATTTGAATTCTCGATGATTTTGGACAATCGATGTATTTGTTAAGGAATTATAAAACTCTTTTGATAAAATATTAAAGGTTGTAGGGTATGGATAACTGCGATCCATCTGGAGTTAAACCTAGGAAGGTGACTCGAAAACAAACGAGAAGGATTTATGAGCAGATAAAAGAAGAAAATAGGATGGACCTATGCAAGTATATTCGTAGCTACTCCAGGAAAGATAAGAAAAATGGAAAATTTGTAGGTGTTTGTTGTTATGAATGCCATAAAGAGGGACATTATGCAGTCCTATGCCCAATGAAAAATAAGAAAAAGAAGGAGAGCATGGAAAAGGTACAAAAAGACATAACTTGTTTCCGATGTAAGCAGAAGGGGCATTATGTCCACAATTGTCCAGAAAGGAAAAAGAAACCCAGAGGGGAGATAAGATGCTTCCGGTGTAGGGAAGTAGGACATACTGTCAAGTACTGTAATAAAGAAAAATTGAGCTTACCACATAATAACGAATTAGGATAAGAATCCTGGAGTAGGCCGGAAGGAAATGAACGTTTATTTAGTAATATTATCTTAAGGTTAAAATATATATTTTAAGAATGTATGTAAATGTACAAGGAAGTTTGCTCGGATGTATGTATTTGAATGGTTGTATGGATGTATGAATATATATATATATATGTATATATATATATATATGATATTATGGTATCTTTTTGATAAAATTTGTTATAACATGATTTATAGACAATCTTTGGTTCCGACTTCGATTTTGAGGATTTTTTTTTTAAATGGGGGAGAATGTAACGACCCGGAAATATGGAACCAATTCAGAATTTCCAAATTTCATAAGAATCAAAATAAAATTGAAAATGGATAATGATATAATTAGAATAGGGTTATAATAACGAGTTTTAATATAAAATAGCATGCTTACAAAGAAAGTATAAGAAATACTTATTTCCAGACCCTGAAACTAATTCTATTAAATCTGGAATAATGAAATTAGGTAACCAGCCAAGTTTGGCCAAAAAAATAATCAATTTAATATTAATTTAAGATTTAAAGGTTAAAACTTGAACTAAAAACAGACGATTTTGAGGATATCTTGAGAACAGGATATCGCTAGATCGTGAGAATACCTCCGTTAGATCCGTAATAGTAAATTTTAGTACTTAGGGAAGTTTCACGTAAAATGACATCTGTATGTGGAAAAGGAAGAATTAAAGGCCAAAATTTAACCTAAATTTTGCCGGTAATTGGAATTTGATAGTGATAACAGCAAAACTAGAACCTGAGACCGATCCAAGAAAATTCTAAACGTAGGATATTAGTTTTGTATAAAGGCTGAGAAAATTCCTTATCGAATATAAAAAGTTATTAACAAAACAAAACTAAAATAAATTATTTGAAAATGTAAATGAGCTCAGATTTTGTATTTTAACACATAGGATTGAAGTACGTTAGAAACCAGACCTTATGGTTGAAGAATTTTGAAAACCGTTATCGTTTGATACTCCGACACGAGGCTAGAAGGTGCTTGAGAAAACACAAGTTACTATTAATGAAGATAAGGATAAATTTAAGCCATAAGATCTTTCAAGCTTATCCACAAGCCACATGTCATTCATCCATGCATTTGCCTTTATTATAAATATTTATAATAAATAAGCCTTAAGCTTATCAGTATCTTCATTTTAACATCTCTTTTCTTCTTGAAAACTCCTCCTACATGAACCTTTCATGGTTTAAAGTTTATGTATAAAATAAAAAGAAAAATCAAAGGAAAGGAAAGAAGAAATTAAAGGGAAAAGAGAGAAGAAGTAAAGGAGAACCAAGCACTTCCATTTAATCACCTCCTACTCCATAAAATCTCCTCCCACCTCCCATTTGTTGCTCACGTTTTCCCCCTTATCAAATAAAATAAGGGATTTTCAAGGGAAAAGAAGAAGATAATGGAAGGAAAAGCTAAGGGAAGGACTTATATACCATAGGCTAAGATCTGCAAGCTTCTAGGGCAAAAAAAGAGTTTGATTTAAAGTGTATTAAACTAGTTTTAATAACATGCACACAAGGTGTTTGTATAAATTCCGAAAAGAGAAAACCTAAGTAAATTTGTGGTGAATGTTCATGGGTTAAGGTTGTAGTTAATAGCTTATCACTTCCATGAAGTTTATATGTGAATCCGTTGAGATTAGAAGTTAGATCCTGAAGGTAGAAAGAATATTCTATTAACAAATTTGGGTATGGAAGTAGAAATGGTAATAGCAAAAGTGAATATTCCCAAGCGAAAGAATAAACGATTTTAGGATAATTAACACCTATGTAAAGTATTAATGTCATTGGAGTTGAGTTAGGAATGAAAATCCTAATGGTAATAAGCTAATTACCTATTTAAGCGATTAGCAAAATTAGGTGTAATATTGTGAAAGCTATAATGACCTTTGAAAATTGTAATCATGAATTTAAGGTGGTTAAATCCATATAAGAAGGTATTCTCATGTACGAATATAGTTAAAATTGGAAATCAAAATATATTTAAAAGTATATTCATGTATATTAGAAAAGGTTTTAATATTACAAGTGTTAATGTTAATTATAACCCTTAATGGCTAGGTTGTTAAACATTCGAGAGAGAGCGCAAAGTTGTGATGGTCCCACAATGAAGGAATTGAAGGAACCTATTGGGATGGTGAGTGGTTTATCCCCTTACATTTTCTTGTTGTATTTGTTTGTGTGAGATGATTTCATGAATGTTGTTGTGTGGCTTGAAATGTTTGATATTTTTTGGAAACCCTACACAGGTCATGGGATGAAATTACACTAGTCCCATGTGTTTATTACATGGATTGTAATTTATTATTTAACCCTTATATAGAGTATTGAGATGATGACTCACACAAGTCCCAAGTGTTTACTAAATTGTGTATGTGATTGCTTTGTGGATGTTATAGTATATGATATTTGGATTGGGTTGACCAGTGGTTATGAACACCATTTGGTTTGATATGTCATTTGGATGGCCTTTTAAGGCAATAGTATGGTTGTATTGATGCTCCCGTATAGGGAGGTTATGGCAAAATTTTCTAGAAATATAGAAACCAAATTGACACTGACATATATGGTTAAATAACTAACGGGTTTGGTTGCAACTCGTTAGACACATGACATCTTGTTTATGTTTATTGGATGTTTGTATATACGCAAATTCTCGGTTATACAGGAGTTGAATGAGTTTCATTCCAGAAATTGGATTTTAAATGATTATTTTAATAATAAAATAATTAGGGAAAATAAAAGTTTGAATTTAAGTTCCAATACTTTTCGAAAATGAAATTGGGTTCATAACAATGAACTTTTGCAAAAAGAACGAACTGGTTTTGAAAAAGTTAAGAACAAGTTATGGCTTATCAAATATTGAAATGAATAGTAAATCGATTTTACGATGAATAGTAAATTGAAGTTGCGTTTGCCTAACAAACGAACTCAATTTTGCGAATTTATGGTTTCAATGTTCTTACTTATTTTTATAATGGGAGTCGGCCAACTTTGAGACTTTAATAATCATTTTTGAAGAATAATATTAATTTAATGATTTAAATATTAATTTAAATATTTAAATGTGGAATAATTGGTCTAAAGGTCAAAAATGTGGAAACTGAATTCCAAAAGTTATTTAGTACGGTTTGAATAATTATTGAACTTATTTTGAAGTATTTCGACATGAAAGGATTAAGTTCTCAATGATAATGGTTGAAGACTGGTATTCTTCACATCGGATGGTTAACTTGGTGATGCCTTGGGGTCGATCCTTAATAGGTTAAAGTAACGACCTTATCTTCCCGTACTTGAAGTGTATCTGATTATAAGGACTTGCACTCCCAGGTGGGGACGTGGATTCAAGTGTCTTCAATTTCGTTTCTATTCCCGGAACGGACTTCTAGATGGATTGCATGTCTGACATGGAATGACCTGGGACATGCTAAGTGCTGAGCAATGATCAGGGCTTTTGTTGAAAAGAAGGGCTCTGTGGTGATGATCAAAGCATGACTTAAATGCATAGCTTTGTGTATGACGAGACCTCGTAATAGCCTCACACCCTGGTATGATGGTATGCTGATAGTCAGATCAGCATGACTTTCTGTTTTGCACGGATTCGTTCGACCATGTAGGTAAGATGGCATGCTAATGATAGGTTGTAGGGATTGAATTCTGCCAACCTGAGAAAATGGGTGCGGTGTTGTGTACAAACATGGTATCCGCTGAATGCCCAAGAGATCTTTCGAGTCAGTAACCATCATGATGGAATCCAAACTCCAATACGAACCCTTTACGATTTTCAGTTGTATACTTATGTAGCCAACATAGTGGTATAGGACACTACGCGAGCTAAGATTTATACGTTATTTTCAGTAGGATTTTTCCACACCCTAGACATTATTATAACATGAAATGTTTTGTTTAAACTATGTCAAGCATGTTTTGCGATTATAAGGCAAACCCCCATCCTCCGGCTTACACTTGCATTGTGTGATGGGACCTAGGGCTTATAATCGTTCATTTTTCTAAAAAGTCATGTTTTCAAACTTGGTTTATTGTTGTTGTGCTTGGTTATGGTCGCCATGGTTAGATTTGATTAAATTATTTTATAACTGATATAACCTAAGCCTGACCCGAGTATTTATCGCTCGGGTCAAATCCGAGCGAGTGTTTCCAGGATGAAAGCTTGAAGACTTGGAATCCCACAGAGAATCAGGGCTTCATATGAAGGCCAGACGTACTCTATTATTGGTATATTATGTTAATTCGACAAAGGTATGCAAAATCGTACTTTAATTTTAAAGTGTTTCTATTTCAAAAAAAAAAATTCCACGGTAATGATAGTTTCATATTATATTTTATATGTTCCGTTGCGATTTTGTATTCCGCTATGTTTTGCTTTGATGAACCCTAATGAAACGTATTTTTTCTTGCGTCGAATCGACGTAGGTTTGGGTTTTTGTCGGTTTGAAGTGGGTAAAAATACTGGTCATTACAGTTGGCATTAGAGCTTGATGTTAAGCGATAACCTTGGCTCTGTGGAATATAGACTTGTCAAAGATAGGATCAGTGGTATCCTAGGGCAAGTGACTCATTAGAGATAGGGCTAGTGATACCCTAGAATGAGTTGGGTGTGAGTGTGTATGTATATGAATATGGGAGACATATTTATAATTTGATATACAAATGGTTTTGTGTTGGATTGATTTGTTGAGTGAGTTATGAACATTGGTCGGTGTAGTAAGGTACCGATGTATCGATAGGTGTTTCTAAACACTAAAATAGAGCAGTCTAACCCAGTTTTTATAATAATTTTGTCCAAAAGTATATTTTCGTAAAATGGATATATGTTTTGACGAAAGTTATGTTTTGGAAAATTTAATCCACTAATTGATTGTTGGGGATAATAATTAGTATAACTAATTAAGAAATTTGAATTCTCGATGATTTTGGATAATCGATGTATTTGTTAAGGAATTATAAAACTCTTTTGATAAAATATTAAAGGTTGTAGGGTATGGATAACTGCGATCCATCTGGAGTTAAACCTAGGAAGGTGACTCGAAAACAAACGAGAAGGATTTATGAGCAGATAAAAGAAGAAAATAGGATGGACCTATGCAAGTATATTCGTAGCTACTTCAGGAAAGATAAGAATAAAGGAAAATTTGTAGGTGTTTGCTGTTATGAATGCCATAAAGAGGGACATTATGCAGTCCTATGCCCAATGAAAAATAAGAAAAAGAAGGAGAGCATGGAAAAGGTACAAAAAGACATAACTTGTTTCCGATGTAAGCAGAAGGGGCATTATGTCCACAATTGTCCAGAAAGGAAAAAGAAACCCAGAGGGGAGATAAGATGCTTCCGGTGTAGGGAAGTAGGACATACTGTCAAGTACTGTAATAAAGAAAAATTGAGCTTACCACTTAATAACGAATTAGGATAAGAATCCTGGAGTAGGCCGGAAGGAAATGGTCGTTTATTTAGTAATATCATCTTAAGGTTAAAAAATATATTTTAAGAATGTATGTAAATGTACAAGGAAGTTTGCTCGGATGTATGTATTTGAATGGTTGTATGGATGTATGGATATATGTATGTATATATATATATATATGATATTATGGTATCTTTTTGATAAACTTTGTTATAACATGATTTATAGACAATCTTTGGTTCCGACTTCGATTTTGAGGTTTTTTTTTTAAGTGGGGGAGAATGTAACGACCCGGAAATATGGAACCAATTCAGAATTTCTAAATTTCATAAGAATCAAAATAAAATTGAAAATGGATAATGATATAATTAGAATAGGGTTATAATAATGAGTTTTAATATAAAATAGAACGTTTACAAAGAAAGTATAAGAAATACTTATTTCCAGACCCTGAAACTAATTCTATTAAATCTGGAATAATGAAATTAGGTAACCAACAAAGTTTGGCCAAAAACAGAATCAATTTAATATTAATTTAAGATTGAAAGGTTAAAACTTGAACTAAAAACAGACAATTTTGAGGATATCTTGAGAACAGGATATCTCTAGATCGTGAGACTACCTCCGTTAGATCTGAAATAGTAAATTTTAGTACTTAGGGAAGTTTCATGTAAAATGACATCTGTATGTGGAAAAGGAAGAATAAACGGACAAAATTTGACCTAAATTTTGATGGTAATTGGAATTTGATAGTGCTAACAGCAAAACTAGAACCTGAGACCAATCCAAGAAAATTCTAAACGTAGGATATTAGTTATGTATAAAGGCTGAGAAAATTCCTTATCGAATATAAAAAGTTATTAACAAAACAAAACTAAAATAAATTATTTGAAAATGTAAATGAACTCAGATTTTGTATTTTAACACATAGGATTGAAGTACGTTAGAAACCGGACCTTATAGTTGAAGAATTTTGAAAACCGTTATCGTTTGATACTCCGACACGAGACCGGAAGGTGCTAGAGAAAACACAAGTTACTATTCATGAAGATAAGGATAAATTTAAGCCATAAGATCTTTCAAGCTTATCCACAAGCCACGTGTCATTCATCCATGCATTTGCCTTTATTATAAATATTTATTATAAATAAGCCTTAAGCTTATCTGTATCTTCATTTTAACATCTCTTTTCTTCTTGAAAACTCCTACATGAACCTTTCATGGTCGAAAGTTTATGTATAAAATAAAAAGAAAAATCAAAGGAAAGAAGAAATTAAAGGGAAAAGAGAGAAGAAGTAAAGGAGAACCAAGCACTTCCATTTAATCACCTCCTACTCCATAAAACCTCCTCCCACCTCCCATTTGTTGCTCACGTTTTCCCCCTTATCAAATAAAATAAGGGATTTTCAAGGGAAAAGAAGAAGATAATGGAAGGAAAAGCTAAGGGAAGGACTTATATACCTTAGGCTAAGATCTGCAAGCTTCTAGGGCAAAAAAGAGTTTGATTTAAAGTGTATTAAACTAGTTTTAATAACATGCGCACAAGGTGTTTGTATAAATTCCGAAAAGAGAAAACCTAAGTAAATTTGTGGTGAATGTTCATGGGTTAAGGTTGTAGTTAATAGCTTATCACTTCCATGAAGTTTATATGTGAATCCGTTGAGATTAGAAGTTAGATCCTGAAGGTAGAAAGAATATTCTATTAACAAATTTGGGTATGGAAGTAGAAATGATAATAGCAAAAGTGAATATTCCCAAGTGAAAGAATAAACGATTTTAGGATAATTAACACCTATGTAAAGTATTAATGTCATTGGAGTTGAGTTAGGAATGAAAATCCTAATGGTAATAAGCTAATTACGTATTTAAGCGATTAGCAAAATTAGGTGCAATATTGTGAAAGCTATAATGATCTTTGAAAATTGTAATCATGAATTTAAGGTGGTTAAATCCATATAAGAAGGTGTTCTCATGTACGAATATAGTTAGAATTGGAAATCAAAATATATTTAAAAGTATATTCATGTATATTAGAAAAGGTATTAATATTACAAGGGTTAATGTTAATTATAACCCTTAATGGCTAGGTTGTTAAACATTCGAGAGAGAGCGCAAAGTTGTGATGGTCCCACAATGAAGGAATTGAAGGAACCTATTGGGATGGTGAGTGGTTTATCCTCTTACATTTTCTTGTGGTATTTGTATGTGTGAGATGATTTCATGAATGTTGTTGTATGGCTTGAAATGTTTGATATTTTTTGGAAACCCTACACAGGTCATGGGATGAAACTACATTAGTCCCATGTGTTTATTACACGGATTGTTATTTATTATTTAACCCTTATATAGAGTATTGAGATGATGACTCACACAAGTCCCAAGTGTTTACTAAATTGTGTATGTGGTTGCTTTGTGGATGTTATAGTATATGATATTTGGATTGGGTTGACCAGTGGTTATGAACACCATTTGGTTTGATATGTTATTTGGATGGCCTTTTAAGGCAATAGTATGGTTGTATTGATGCTCCCGTATAGGGAGGTTATGGCAAAATTTTCTAGAAATATAGAAACCAAATTGACACTGGCATATATGGTTAAATAACTAACGGGTTTGGTTGCAACTCGTTAGACACATGACATCTTGTTTATGTTTATTGGATGTTTGTATAAACGCAAATTCTCGGTTTATACAGGAGTTGAATGAGTTTCATTCCAGAAATTGGATTTTAAATGATTATTTTAATAATAAAATAATTAGGGAAAATAAAAGTTTGAATTTAAGTTCCAATACTTTTCGAAAATGAATTTGGGTTCATAACAATGAACTTTGGCAAAAAGAACGAACTAGTTTTGAAAAAGTTAAGAACAAGTTATGGCTTATCGAATATTGAAATGAATAGTAGATCGATTTTACGGTGAATAATAAATTGAAGTTGCATTTGCCTAACAAACGAACTCAATTTTGCGAATTTATGGTTTCAATGTTCTTACTTATTTTTATAATGGGAGTCAGCCAACTTTGAGACTTTAATAATCATTTTTGAAGAATAATATTATTTTAATGATTTAAATATTAATTTAAATATTTAAATGTGGAATAATTGATCTAAAGGTCAAAAATGTGGAAACTGAATTCCAAAAGTTATTTAGTACGGTTTGAATAATTATTGAACTTATTTTGAAGTATTTCGACTCAGTTTTAATAATAAGTCACTTTTGGGTTCGAATATGACTCGTCGTGTAGCGATAGTTCGCGAATTTCGATCCAAAATTTGAAATTGAAATTCCGGGAGATCTAACCCTCAGATTTTCTTGAAACACATCACATTTTGTCCGAAATTTGAATAGCTTTTCAACAACAGAAAAAGAAACATTTTTCAACGGTTGGATTTTCCTATAAGTCTAAATCAGTTTGGTCGAAAAATCCAGTTTCGGTAGTTCAAGTGCCAAATTCGGATTTTTTTTCATAAAAAGGTGTTTATAGATTATATAAAAATATGGAAAAATCATGACAAATCGCCTTAAATTATTTAAAAGTGTTTTGGACCAAATATATTAATATTTGGTATGATAAAAATGAATCGTGTTAAAGTGAGTTATTTAGCAACTAAAATGAACCCTTCAAGAAATCCGGTTTTGACTTTTAATATAAAGGTTGATCTATCCAATTCGTAGGGAAACGACTTCCCACTGATATGGATGTTTTCTGGGGAACCCAGACGAAACCGTTGTGTATCTACAATTCATGAATAGTTCACATGTCGACATCAATCTAATCCTATTTAAACTTTTAATAAGATATTCATTTGAACATAAAGGAGTTTATTTATTAATAAATGAGATTATTAATAAGGGTAAATTAGAATCCAAGTTTCCAATTTATTTAATCAAATTGAAATTGAATAGAAACCAGATTGGTCATTGAGTGAGATAAATCTCCATGGATGATGACTTAAACTATTCGAGGGATTTAAAAGGCTGTGTCGTTATCCCTCTTATAGTGTTTGTTGCATATGGAGGTTTATATTGATTATAAACCAATATGATTTCTGTAGAGATTCCAATATAAAAGGAAATATGATTTTATGTTTGTTGTGAGTGATGTCTTCAATAACCTTGTTTTTTGGCCTAGGAAAAGGTAAGATAATTTTCTAAGTTAAGCAAATGAAATCTTTATTTATAAAGATTTTTGGGAAAGGAATGAACATGTTTTTACATGAGGCAAATGGCGAATAATAGATAAGGATTATTGGAAAGATTTAACTTGGAATTTGAAGTTAAGTAAACAGAATATTTGATTTGAAATCTTTCAACAAGATTTGAAGGAATAATATTTGAAAGGTAATTAAAATTACCAAAACATAAGATGATTAAAAATGGAGTATTACCAGTTTTGCTCCATGAAATAGAAATGAAGAGTTTTCACGTCTTAAAACTTAATATAGTTTTAATGAATGGATTGAATTAAAGAATGGAATGAGGTTCATGAGATCGTGTAAACCGACTGGTTTTAAAAGATGCGCTAGTTATTTGGAAAGGCCAAGTTTTTACTCATTTCGAATAATTATATGACGTGAAAGGATTAAGTTCTCAATGATAATGGTTGAAGACCGGTATTCTTCACATTGGATGGATAACTTGTTGATCCCTCGGGGTCGCTCCTCAAGAGGTTAAAGTAACGACATTATCTGACCGTACTTGAAGCGTATCCGATTGCAAGGACTTGCACTCCTAGGCGGGGATGTGGAATCAAGTGCCTTCTGTTTCGTTCCTATTCCCAGAATGGACTTGTGGATGGACTTCATGTCTGACATGGAATGACCATGTGACATGCTAAATACTGAGCAATGATCAGGGTTTTTGTTGAAAAGCAGAGCTCTGTGGTGATGATCAAAGCATGACTTAAATGCATAGCTTTGTGTATGACGGGACCTCGTGATAGCCTCACACCTCGGTATGATGGTATGTTGATGGTTATATTAGCATGACTTTATGTTTTGCATGGATTCAGTCTACCCAATAGGTGAGGTGGCCTGCCTACTGATAGGTTGTAGGGATTAAATTACGCCAACCTAAGAAAATGGGTGCGGTGTTGTGTACAAACATGGTATCCGCTGAATGCTCAAGAGTTATTTCGAATAAGTAACCATCATGATGGAATCCAAACTCCAATACGAGCCCTTTTACGATTTTGAGTTGTATACTTATGTAGCCAACATAGTGGTATGGGACACTATGCGAGAGAAGATTTATAAGTTATTTTCGGAAGGATTTTTCCCTACCCTAGACATTATTATAATTTGAAATATTTTGTTTAAACTATGTCAAGCATGTTTTGCGATTACAAGGCAAACCCCTACCCTCCGGCTTGCGCTTGCATTGTGTGATGGGACCTAAGGTTTATTATCGTTCATTTTTCTAAAAAGTCAAGTTTTCAAACTTGGTTTATGGTTGCTATGGATGAATGATTACTGTGTTTAGTTGTGGTCGCTATAGCTAGGTTTGATTACATTATTTTATAACTGATATAACCCAAGCCTAACCCGAGTGTTTATCGCTCGGGTCAAATCCAAGCGAGTGTTTCCAGGATAAAAGCTTGAAGACATGGAATCCCGTAGAGAATCAGGGCTTCATATGAAGGTCGGACGCACTCTATTATTGGTATATTATGTTAAGTCGACAAAGGTATGCAAAATCAGACTTTTATTTTGAAGTGTTTTCGTTTCAAAGAAAAAAATTCCGCTGCAATGATATTTTCATATTATATTTTTTTTTGTTCCACTGTGAGTTTTGTATTCCGCTGTGTTTTGCTCTGATGAACCCTAACAAAACGTATTTTTTCTTGCGTTGAATCGACGTGGGTTCGGGTTTTTATCGGTTTGAAGTGAGTAAAAATGCGGGTCGTTACATAATACCTTCCTACTTTTGGAAATCTCTTTCTCGAATATAACCATTATTCCTTGATTCATAAGAAATAACTTACTAAAACGTCACCCTTTTTTCTTCTACTTCTTTAAACAATTCATTTTATAATTCAGTTTTTGTTACAAAATCCTATTACTCACCCCTTTACCAGATTCACTTTTAACCATCACTTCTTCTAATCCATTCAACCATTTCCCGCTTTGAAAATCTTATTTCAATTTCCCCCATTTTACTTAATTTCATTATTAAGAAACGTTAATTTAAAATTAACGCTTTAACACCTTATCTCTTTTATAAACATCATTTATACCATTCTGATTTAATACAAACCCTTTTTATCTTCATTCCCTTTTTCTTAATTCAAACAATTTAAGTGACCGCTTAATTTAAGCTATCGTATTCGCTTAATATCCCTTTTATAACTTTGTTATATAAACTCGGGTTTTAATATAAAACCCATTTATAAACTGCTTTCATATCTCAATTAGATTTCATTTCAACTTCAATTACTTTTAAAATGAACTTCCATTAAAAGTACTATCTTAAATTATTATTCATTAAAATAATAAATTACTTCAATCATTAACTACAGTAGAAGTAGTTAATTTCTTTATTAACTAAAATAAATAGTAAATTCCCTTTTAAATTATTATTAAAATTAAAACAAATATTCGTTAAACTATTTCATTAGATTAAATCAAAACAAAATAATTTAATAATCAATCCCAGTTAAAACGGTTGACTTAGTCAACTCAAAACCCGGTTATCTCATTAACCGATTTTAATTAGTCCTTCCTTTAAATTAATTAATAATATAATTAATTTAAATAATTTCATTTAATTGTTTCTTAAAAACAATTATCCAACTCTTAATCGTTAGTTTAATTTTCTACTCTCTTGCTTATAAATCTGATTAACATCAGAATTTACCTTAAAAAATCAATTAATAATCAATTATAAACTTAAATGATAAATAATAAATATTTATTTCCTTTTAACAAACTTCTGTTCATAATACAGATTTAAAAATCTATCTTCAGTTATAAAATAAATTTTATAACTTCATTTCTATCGGTTCGCCTAACGGTAAATCGATATTCATAAAACGATTGGTTTATAGGCCAATGCTGCCGATTATTCAACCAATATTGCCCATTGATTAAAATCAAAACAATTGTTGAATTTAGATTCAATAACCAACGATCAAGTCAATCATCCAATCATATGGGTTAAACATTTCATATAATTGTAATATGAAAATAAACAATAAGTTTGAGGAATCCCGTTGGATCCCTCCAACCTGTTTTTTTTTCCTGCATCCAAATAGGTTAACTCAAATAAAATAGTCCATTCAATACGATAATATATTATCCGCTAAAATGAACATGAATAATTAATTTAACTGGTCACGGCCAACTAACAACAATACAAGCAACCAATTAAATTTAGTACATTTATATTTATATAAACGTAACCAACAAGGTAAGTTACCTCATTTGGAAATAATCGTTAAAATTAACGATTAGATTTCATTTAAATTAAACGAACATTTAATTTAAATCAATTATATAAAAATATTCGGTATATAGGCAAACAATCATCAAATCATTCAACAACTAGCAAACATAGCACACAAACAATAAACCCGACTTATATAAAATATAAGTGGGAGAACTGAGTGAGTTTAACTCACTTTGATTTCCATTAGTCGCTGAAGCGATTCGGTTACAGTTGAATTAAACAACATTTAATTTAACTGTAATTCCTAGCTATCTTTATCTATGTCCAACTAGTTCCATAATGTTATGTTCTTCACCACGCTTCCGGTGTAACTTATATCGTTCGATTTCGATAACCTAATAAAAAGTTATTCATGATATAAGTTTACATGATTTAATTATAACATTACTTCCTTAACCATATTTAAATTAAACTATTTGCTTTCGTTAGTCCTAAAAGCCCAATTTGTATACTTCAGATTTGAATAAACTGGCCCGACATGTTTTGATCCTTGATTTAAAATTCCTAAACTAATCATTGTTTAAAAACAAATACTAATTACATTTAAAATTTAAGGACTGATTATTTACTTTGGTTTAAATCTTAATAGGTCAACCATTTTGGAATTCCAAATAATCAACCCGACTTATTCTTCGTTCATACCGACTTTAACTTCACACGCCTGATAAATACCCTCTCCGTTTGTTCTTCTACATCCATTCAAAACTCCTTTCCTATTTGCAAATATACTGGCCAATCCCCTTTTGATTGGAGAAAATGGGCCAAACCTTCTTCTGCTTTGTTCCTGAAGAACGAACACCACACTGCTTCCATTCCTTCAGAGCCTCACCACACACGTTTGATTTTTCCAACCGCCGCCACCAAATCCGATTATCGGTCCTCGATCCAACCCCTCCGTCGTGTGCGCCTCAGCCTGGTGGACCTTCGCCAGCAGCCTCGAGCATCACGCCCTCCTCATTCACCAGCAATACTCCACGAACCCACCGCTCTTTCAGACCAAAGTTAGGCAACCACCACGAGCCAAAGATCATCTCCACTGCAAAACTCGTAGAGATCACCAAGCTCTACAAGATTCATGTTAGGAGTTTTTGATATTAATGAACGGATTAAGAGAAATTTAGCTAAGAATTTTCGAACGTTAATGGCCATTCAGGAGAGTGAGTGGAGGCACAGAAATATGTTAACCGTGGAAAATGGTTTGACGCAGTGAAATTAGGTTTAGGTTATATATATAAGGTAGGATTTAATATTATTTTAATTTAACAAAACTTAGCGCCGAAGTAACTTGATAAAACTACTACATACGATATCCGATTGAGTTGAAACATGTAATCCTAGCATAGAAAAATATTCTGGACATGATGGGACAAGTTTCATTAAATTCTGATATCGTTTGTGCAAAATTCCTTTATAAACCAAAGTGAAAAACACGTGTTTAAATTTCCCACGATCACAAATAAAATCCAAATATCTTGAAACTTGAAACACTACAAAAATAAAACATTACGAGTTTGTTAAAATTAGTTTCGTTGAAAACGGGATTCGTTTGATAATCGGTTATTCCATTTTACGTGTAAAACAACGCTATTTTGGATACCAAAATTATCCGGTCTCCAAAAATAACAAAATATATATTTATCCTGGCTCTAAATGTCAATATGAATTCAATAGAATCAGTTTCGCAACTTAATTCAATCGTTATCTCGAGTTGTAAATAAATTCCTATTCAAATCAAATATATATAATTGATCGTTATAAAATATAAACGATTCCATACCGATTATTTTAAAATTTGAGTTGGACATAACTAACAAACTATAACATGAAATCTCGATTTTCCTCTTTCATTAGAAAATTATTATCAAACAGATTCAAATGTTTCTTGTTTCACATAATTTCGAAAAAAAATGGATTCTGTATATTCAATTGATGTTCAAAACTCAATATTACGAACTACCGCAACGTTACGAGCTCGATTTATAATTATATATAAATTAAATGTTTAACATCATTATATAAACGAATTATATATTTTAAATTCATTTAAAATCCCAAATCAGTATTTAAAATAATAATATGAAATAAATATTTACTGCTAAAAGTATGGGACATTACATCTTCTTAGTAAGCTTTGTCAACGGACTGGATAACTTCGATAAATCTTTTACGAATTTTCGATAATAACTCGCCAATCCAAGAGAACTCCTAACCTCAATAGGTATCATTGGTTGCTTCCAATCCCGGATGGCCGTTATCTTGCTCGGATCTACCGATATCACTTCCTTTGATACAACATGTCCAAGGAATTTCACTTCTTATTTCCAAAATAAGCATTTAGAAAACTCGGCTTTTCAATATATTCTTTCTTAGAATCTCCAATACTTGTTCTAAATGTTTGATGTGCTCCTCTACTGACTTTGAAAAGATCAAAATATCATATATAAAGACCAGCACAGACTTATTCAACACTCCATGGAATACCCGATTCTTCAAATCAACGAAATAGGTCGGGGCATTGCATAATCTGAACGACATTACTAACCATTCATAAAATAAACCTGGGCCCCTGAAAGCTGTCAAGAGGACACACTCTTCTGCTATCCTTAACTGATGAAAACCAGTAGCCATGTCCATCTTTGAAAATACTCGTGCTCCATTCAAGTGATCTAATAAATCACCAGTACGTGGCAGTTGGTACTTATTCTTGAGCGTCTGCTTGTTGAGGTCTCAGTAATTCACACATAATCAGAGGGTACCGTCTGATGAAACACCCCACCTCCGTTAGAGTCACTCTCAAAGGGAATACCCTAATTTTGGTGGAGGTTTATAAGTATAAGTCACAGATATACAAGACAGATATAAGAACACATATTTGTAAACAGCGGAAAAACAAGAACTTTTATTTCATAAAAGCAAATACGTGTTACAACAACATCACCATAATTGTCTTACATCCTTTCCAAAAACATAACATAATACTTTCATAATCTGTCTTGATTGCATTATTTAAAGAAGCATAAATAAAACATAGATAAACTGCAAAAGCCCCATAGTGGTTGTCCAAAGCCATAGTTCAAAACGAAAAGGTCCAAGCAATACATTTCTCTTCTTCAAGCTGGATGTTAAGACTGGTCAAGCTGCAGTGTTCCCTCCCTGTGGACCTGGGGGGAGGGAAACGGAAGAAAAGAAGACGAAAGAAAAGTAGAGTCAGACATAAAGCCTGAGTAAGTCTAGTACTATTCTGTCTATGAATAAAGAACTGGGTATGATAAGTATAAACAAGAAGTGGGAAAGCACTATAAACTTGGTTAAGTTGTCTAGGGTCGAATATACTATCGTACCCCATGGTAATCTCTGAACCCATATAAACTAGTTCCCAACTGGCACCCCATAACCAGGGTGATGTGATCCATTCTATGATGATCGGCTCCTACTCGCATAGTTACATGTGTCTTACGGCCCCCGATGTTGTAGTTACCTATGCTGGTCCCACCATGGGGTGTATCAAGTCCCATGGTGGCGGCCCGACACAATCCTAGAATGCACAGGTATGCTACTGGTGTCCAGTGCCTTATTTTTCTGCGCCGGAGTGTGTGCACGTCCGCACCCCGTTAGAACCTACACTGCTACACCACCGCCGTCGATTTGACCTCTTACAATCAGCCCAGTAATCGTGCCCCACCCTGCCTAGTTTCAGGGTATCATGATACACCTTTTAGGGTTACTGCTGAAAAGGGTCCCCCGTTACTAGGTTTTCTATCTCTAGCCAACATGCTAAGTTGGTTAAGTGTTTTCTAACCTAACCCCCACCAGTCCGTTTAGTTTAGCATGTTCCATTTTGATTAAGTCTTTAGTTCACTTAATCCTAACAATCCTGACTCGGCCTTAATTGTCTTATTAAGGCCCTGACCTCTCACATTAGACAGGTATTGTTGTGGCTGCCTGTTGCCGGTTGGTTCCGGGCAGTCTTACGCCACAACTCAGTCTAACCTCGGGTCCTTATTGGGCTCCATGTTTAACCTCGCACATTGGATAGGTATTGTTGTGACTACTGGACAGCCGGGCGGTTCCGGGCAGGTTTACATCACAACTCAATCCAACCTCGGGTTAAACACATCGTATGTTCTACATTTACATATTTTGTCTTTCTTCTTTATTTTTCTTATATGTAAATATTTGCGGCCCATTATTAAGTTAATGGTGTAAAGGTTACACCAATCATGAGCCCAACCCATACTTGAATTTGGGCCCTTCTACTTTATATTTTCATTTATTAATTAGTTTGGCCCAACGCTATTTTCCCCCGTTTAATACGTTCGTTTATCATAATATATGTTGGGCTTAGGCTTTTAAGCCCAACTTAGCCATGAGAAAAAGAAGGGAGGCTTAAAGCGTGATTACATACACAAAAAGGGGAATGTGAACGCATGAACTTGCAATGTGACGTTGGAACTACAAAATAGAAACTGGTGTACTTGCATAGTGGTAACATATACTTTGGTCATAAAGCATAAGTGACATGAATCAAACCATGTAAACTTGTAGTTAAGTTAAGAATACCACTATCGACACATAGGCTTAACTACAACATAAACCTATATTTTATTTAGGCATAATATCAAACATAAGCAATTCATGTTTATAAGATTACTACATGTTTTCAAAGGTGTTTACTTTTGTTACTAACACAAAAGTATAGTTCAAACTAATCATGATTTTAAATCTATTCACATGGCATAAATATTTCTAATATGAAATCATGATTTTTACTTTAGTCATGCAACTTGCAAAAAGGGATTTTTGAATCTAACCTAGCTATGTACCACATATGTCATCATATAATTCTTGTTAACAATATGGATTTCAATTATGCAAAATATCAATCATAGCCTAGTCATATTCATAAGTTTGCAATTAGGTTCTCTAGTACAAAAGCATGGCTTAATACATAGATCATGGTGCCAAAATTTCAACATAGTTTCATATGAACTATAATAACCCAAATTTGTTCCAATTACGTACAAAATGATTTATGTACAAAAATATACATCATGATGGCATAGTAGCAAAACCCCAAACTTGCATGAGTTTCAATTAAACAGCTACATACATGTAGCTTCAACCTGGATTACATAATTTGCGAATATTCCAAACGTACACTTGCATAAAACTACCGCAAACATGTAGTTTTTATAATGAATAACATACTTCCCAATCGCTATACAATATTCCAAACCGATAAGAATCATAGTAACGCACAAGTATGAATTATTTATCACCACAATCAAGTATACAAACCAACACAGTTATTTGTTCATACCAAAATAATACTCTACTTACAATTGTGTGGCGAATTCTCCAATTTAGGAATTTGGAGATGCGATTTGATTTGATTATGTTGCTTTATGCTTTTAGAATTTGCCTTCTTATCCTCTCTCCAATTGGTGGCTACTCTTAGTCGTTCCTCAGCAACATGGCGACATTGTTCTTATTTTTGAATGAATAGATTAGGGTTGAGTCTATGGTCATTTTTATAGGGTTTATGAACTGATTAGGACCATTGATGTTGCTTGGTTTGATCGTAGCCATTCATCCTAAAGAGAGACCAATTAGAGCCTGCCACCTAGCCCTAATGACAAAGCAGACTGCAGAAAATCGACCAACATAGAATAGGCCAGCCAGGTTGGGCTGGGTTCGACCTAGCTCTGGACCAGGTCGACAGCCCTGTCGACGGCCCTGTCGACCTGGCTAGACCAGGTCGACAGCCCAGTCGACCTGGGTGTCTTAGGCGGGAATTTTCCCGCCCTGGCCAATTGGGCCCGATTATTAATTTTTTTCTGAGCTGTTTTATTCTGTTCGAATTTTAAACTTAATTTAAAAACTTCCGAAGGCCATATCTTCTTCATACGGACTCCGTTTTTCGAAAACTCAGACTCTATTTCGCGTATTTTTCCGAGACGAACGCAATGGCGTATCCCGTTTCCCTTAGTTCTTTGATTTCAGATTAATTATACTTTAATTTGTGAATTTCATAGTTATAGAATTCGCGGGGTGTTACATTCTCCCCCACTTAAAAGGATTTCGTCCCCGAAATCTTCAAGTTAGGAGGAATGTATATCCTAACATCCAATCATCCATCTACTCATCCATCAAACACGAGCATCCATTGTCCTTAAGAGACTTCTAATGCTTCATGATCATATGCGAAGTGTGTGTGTACATGTACTTATCTAATGCAAAATCAGGCGGTCTACTGATTCAGTTGACCTCCTTAATGCGAATTATGTAAGTGTCATGAGTCCATTATGTATGCAAATTTTCCTATTCATGATTTTACATGGGTGCACAATCATTCAATACAAATGCGACATCCATGTGACAACACATTAAAGTTCAACCATATACGAAGGCAAACACATATGCATATGCAATATGAAGTGACTGAGCCGATCTAAAACCTAGATTGTGTGTGTATATGCAACCACGAGCAACCACTAACAATCACTTGCAACCATCATCCATAACATGTTTCAATTACATGTTTCCATCCAAAGGGGTTTCTACCTAAAAGATAAGGTCGAGGAAATATACCTAAAAAGATAGATAAAAGCGCAACTTAAGGAAAAGGAAAGATCAAGGATGTACCCTTGAACAGAAAAGGGTAGGTAGTGCGTATTCTAGCTTCAGTTTCCCAAGTCGCGTCTCTCTCGGCGTCGCTCCACTGAACTTTGACGAGCTTGACTTCGCGGTTGCGTAGCTTCTTCACTTCCGTTCCTAATATGCGTGTTGGAACTTTTCTTATGGTTGCTTCGCGTTCCACTTCAGCCTCTTCGAGGATATTTGGCTCTACCACTTCAGCAGACTCATGTAGACATTTTCGGAGATGTGAAACGTGAAAAACGTTGTGAACTCCGGCCAATTTCTCGGGTAGCTCTAATCTATAGGCCATTTTCCCAATTTTCTCGATGATAGGGAATGGCCCTACGAACCTTGGTGCTAGCTTTCCTGTGGTTCCAAAACGAACAACGTTTCTTAGTGGTGATACCTTGAGAAAAACTCTGTCTCCAACCTCAAATTCAAGGTCGGTTCTTCTCTTGTCGGCGTAGGACTTTTGTCTGTCTTGGGCCGTCTTCATCCTTCTTCGTATTAAGTCTACTTTCTCTGAAGTCTCTCGGATCATATCTGGTCCAAGTATGAGCTTGTCCGTAGTCTCCCACCAACAAGTGGGCGATCGGCACGGTCTTCCATATAAAGCTTCGAAGGGCGCCATTCCGATGGTTGCTTGATAGCTGTTGTTGTAGGCAAATTCCACCAAAGGAAGGTGGTCTTCCCATGTCCCTCCGAAGTCAAGGACGCATAGCCTTAAGAGGTCTTCCAAAACTCTGTTCACTCTCTCTGTTTGGCCGTCGGTTTGGGGATGATAGGCCGTGCTCAAGCATAACTGCGTTCCTACTGCTTCTTGCAGACTCCGCCAAAACTCGCTGGTGAAGATGGGGTCTCGGTCACTAACAATGCTAGATGGTATTCCATGGAGTCGAACGATTTCCTTGAGGTAAAGTGATGCTAGGGATGAGGCAGTTCTTTTACTTTTGACAGGTAAAAAGTGGGCGCTTTTAGTAAGCCTATCCACTATTACCCAAATGCTAGTGTTGCCTCTCCTAGACCTAGGCAGCCCATCGATGAAGTCCATTGAGATGCTATCCCACTTCCACTGCGGGACCTCCAGAGGATGTAGCAGTCCGCCAGGCTTTTTCTGTTCCGCCTTAACCTGTTGGCACACCATGCACTTAGAAACGAATTCTGCCACGTCCTTTTTCATGCCGTTCCAAAAGAAAGTCCTTTTTATATCTTTGTACATTTTATCTCCGCCTGGGTGTATCGTCATCTTGGAGTGATGTGCTTCCTCGAGAACCTTCTTTATTAAATCTTTTATCTGTGGGACGCATAGTCTTCCGTCTCGCCTTAGCAAACCCTTGTCGTCGATGGAGTATCTGTTGAGGTGACTTGAAGTCTCACCCCTAATTAGCCTATCAATTGTTTCCACAAGCTGAGGGTCTTCGCGTTGTGCTGTCCCTACTGAATCCACTAAAGTTGGGCGCACTTCGAGAGATGCTAGCAAGCCTAGTACGAAATCGGAGGAAGGCCTAAAGTCGAAGCTGGCTATAAACTCTAGGCTTTGTCTTTCAACAAACAACGGGCTTAGGGTCAATTTCTTTCGGCTCAACGCGTCTGTCACTACGTTGCCTTTGCCCGGAGTGTAGGAGATTTCGAAATCGTACGAGGCAAGAAACTCCATCCATCTTTGTTGCCTCAAGTTAAGATCCTTCTGCGAGAAAAGATATTTCAACGATTTATGGTCAGTGTAAAGTTCGAACTTCTCACCTAGGAGATAGTGTCGCCAAGACTTGAGTGCAAAGACGATGGCGGCTAACTCAAGATCGTGGGTTGGGTAGTTCTTTTCGTGTACTTTCAACTGCCTCCCGCCATAAGCTACTACCCTTCCTTCTTGCATTAAGACGGCGCCTAGCCCTGTCCCACATGCATCCGTATAAACAGTGAACATCTTGCTCCCATCTGGCAGTGTCAAAACTGGGGCTGTTGTGAGAGCCCTTTTCAGTCGTTGGAAAGCAAATTCGCAATCCAAATCCCAATTGAACACTAGATTCTTCTTAGTCAATTTCGTGAGTGGAGCTGAGATTTTCGCAAAATCCCTTATAAACTTTCGATAGAAACCTGCTAGTCCTAGAAAGCTTCGGACCTCAGTTGCATTCCTTGGTGTCTTCCAATCCTGTACCGCCACTACCTTAGCAGGGTCCACTGCTAACCCTTGTTTGGATACTATGTGCCCAAGGAACCTCACCTCTTCTCTCCAAAAGTGGCATTTGGAGAATTAGGCTTTTAGTTGATGGACTCGCAAAGTTTCCATGATTGCCCTTAAGTGTTGAGCATGTTCCTCTTCACTCTTTGAGAAGATAAGGATATCATCTACGAAGACCACTACGGATTTGTTGAGGAAATCTCTAAATACCCTACTCATCAGGTCCACGAAGTAAGCAGGTGCATTTGTCAAGCCGAAAGGCATGACAAGCCATTCAAAGAAGCCGTCTGGGGTTCTGAACGCCGTTTTATCGATGCTATCTTCAGCCACCCTTAGCTGATGAAAACCGGTTGCTAAATCGAGTTGGGAGAAAACAGACGCTCCTACAAGCTGGTCAAATAAATCGTCAATTCTAGGGAGAGGGTGCCTATTCTTTTTCGTTAGCTTGTTGAGCTCCCTATAGTCAACACATAGACGGAGTGAACCATCCGCCTTTGTAGCGAACACCACTGGAGCGCCCCATTCTGAAATACTTCTCCTAATGAACCCCTTTTCTAGAAGCTCTTTAATCTGTTTACTAAGCTCTTTCCTTTCCCGTGGAGCCATGTGTCTAACGGGCAACGCAACGGGCTTTGCATTATCTACAAGATATATGCGGAAGTCTATTTCCCGCTTCGGAGGCAAGCCCTTCACCTCTTCGAAGACATCCGGATATTCCCGGACCACTCTAACTGATTGCAAATTTTCAACAGAGGCATCTAGCGATTCAAGATAACTAAGCATAACCGCATACGAGGGACTACAAGAAATTTCCAAAGTATTACCGAGCTGGGTTAGGAGCCTAACAACCCTTTTCTCACAATCAAGGATGGCCCCATTACTGGATAGCCAATCCATACCCAAAATCAAACCATACCCCGAAAAGCCCAAAACAAAGGCACTACATTGAAATTCTACACTTAGAATAGAAATTTTCAATCCCAAACAGATCATAGACAAATGAGCTGGGCCCCCAATTGGGTTTGAAACAATTAAGGGGTCCTCTACCATACTAGTTTTTAGGTGCAGAGATTCTACTAAAGCAGACGAGATAAAGGAGTGTGATGCGCCAGAATCAAATAAAGTGCGAACGGGGTGGTCACAAAGATAAACTACACTTTCTACAGAAGTATTTATACCTCGCTGTTGCAGAGGTGGCGCTTCCAGCACATGAACCTGTGCCCCCGGGGTGGATCCAGCCCTCTGCCCCTGTCCTCGTTTCTTCGGGCAGTCCTTAGCCCTATGGCCTGTCTCACCGCAAGAAAAGCACCCACCATTCTCCTTGGCCTTCTTTTTCCGGCAGTCCTTTACTAAGTGCCCCACTTTGCCACAGAAATTGCACTTTCTCTTCTCTTTGTTGCCTTTCCCGCCTTTCTTAAAGTCTGTCTTCTTAGGCTGCAAACCCTCTTTCTTCCCTTGAGAGCTTTCTGCCTTTGTCTCCTTCTTGCCCTTATCCTCTTCATTCAGCAATGCCATTTGCACCAATCTTTCATACGTGGCTCCCATGGGTATATGGGTCATGGCCAAACTGTGTAATGGCTCATTCAACCCTTTGACGAAACGGAGAGCCTTCTTGTGCGGGGTGTTGACTAGGTCAAGCCCAAACCTAGCCAGCTCATCGAACTGATTCACATACTCTCTGACTGTCTTGTCCCCTTGCTTAAGAAATAAGAATTTTTCCAACTGCAAACTTCTTTCCGCATCTGAGAGAAATTTAGTCTCAAACCTTGCCCTAAAGTCCTCCCATGTCTCCACTGGTCTTTCAGCATTAGTGACTTCCCACCAGTAGGAAGCCTCGCCCTTCAATAGCCACACTGCCAATTGTACTTTTTGTCTATCCTCTACCTCAAAGATGATGAATAGGTCCTCAGTTTCTTTCAGCCAATTCCTAGCTGCCACGAAGGATTCAGTTCCATGGAAATCCTTTCCTCCCATAGCTTTAAAATCTTTACATATCTTAGCAAATGTGTTTCCCCGTGGAGGAGGTGGAGGAAAAGGTGCTGCTGCAGCTGGATGATTTCCTTCAGCTGGGGGATGAGGAACGGTAGGACCTGGCTGAGTGGCCCTTGCTTCTAAGAACCGTCTAAACCAACTAGGTATTGGCACCCCTTCCGGCAAGTTAAGTTCTTGGGACATGCTGAAACAAAAAGGATAGATTCAAAACGAAGGATAAGAGATAGTACCTATGGCTTTGGGGGGGGGGGGACTTTGCCTTTTTAAAATAAAATAGTATTTTTCTTTTAAAAATGCTTCTTTAAATTTCTTTTTTGAAAATAAATTTTTAGAACTTTTTATCTTATCTGGTAAACCTATGCTCTGATACCAAGTGAAACACCCCACCTCCGTTAGAGTTACTCTCAAAGGGAATGCCCTAATTTTGGTGGAGGTTTATAAGTATAAGTCACAGATATACAAGACAAATATAAGAACACATATTTGTAAACAGCGGAAAAACAAGAACTTTTATTTCAAAAAAGCAAATACGTGTTACAACAACATCACCATAATTGTCTTACATCCTTTCCAAAAACATAACATAATACTTTCATAATCTGTCTTGATTACATTATTTAAAGAAGCATAAATAAAACATAGATAAACTGCAAAAGCCCCATAGTGGTTGTCCAAAGCCATAGTTCAAAACGAAAAGGTCCAAGCAATACATTTCTCTTCTTCAAGCTGGATGTTAAGACTGGTCAAGCTGCAGTGTTCCCTCCCTGTGGACCTGGGGGGGGGGGGGGGGGAACGGAAGAAAAGAAGACGAAAGAAAAGTAGAGTCAGACATAAAGCCTGAGTAAGTCTAGTACTATTCTGTCTATGAATAAAGAACTGGGTATGATAAGTATAAACAAGAAGTGGGAAAGCACTATAAACTTGGTTAAGTTGTCTAGGGTCGAATATACTATCGTACCCCATGGTAATCTCTGAACCCATATAAACTAGTTCCCAACTGGCACCCCATAACCAGGGTGATGTGATCCATTCTATGATGATCGGCTCCTACTCGCATAGTTACATGTGTCTTACGGCCCCCGATGTTGTAGTTACCTATGCTGGTCCCACCATGGGGTGTATCAAGTCCCATGGTGGCGGCCCGACACAATCCTAGAATGCACAGGTATGCTACTGGTGTCCAGTGCCTTATTTTTCTGCGCCGGAGTGTGTGCACGCCCGCACCCCGTTAGAACCTACACTGCTACACCACCGCCGTCGATTTGACCTCTTACAATCAGCCCAGTAATCGTGCCCCACCTTGCCTAGTTTCAGGGTATCATGATACACCTTTTAGGGTTACTGCTGAAAAGGGTCCCCCGTTACTAGGTTTTCTATCTCTAGCCAACATGCTAAGTTGGTTAAGTGTTTTCTAACCTAACCCCCACCAGTCCGTTTAGTTTAGCATGTTCCATTTTGATTAAGTCTTTAGTTCACTTAATCCTAACAATCCTGACTCAGCCTTAATTGTCTTATTAAGGCCCTGACCTCTCACATTAGACAGGTATTGTTGTGGCTGCCTGTTGCCGGTTGGTTCCGGGCAGTCTTACGCCACAACTCAGTCTAACCTCGGGTCCTTATTGGGCTCCATGTTTAACCTCGCACATTGGATAGGTATTGTTGTGACTACTGGACAGCCGGGCGGTTCCGGGCAGGTTTACATCACAACTCAATCCAACCTCGGGTTAAACACATCGTATGTTCTACATTTACATATTTTGTCTTTCTTCTTTATTTTTCTTATATGTAAATATTTGCGGCCCATTATTAAGTTAATGGTGTAAAGATTACACCAATCATGGGCCCAACCCATACTTGAATTTGGGCCCTTCTACTTTATATTTTCATTTATTAATTAGTTTGGCCCAACGCTATTTTCCCCCGTTTAATACGTTCGTTTATCATAATATATGTTGGGCTTAGGCTTTTAAGCCCAACTTAGCCATGAGAAAAAGAAGGGAGGCTTAAAGCGTGATTACATACACAAAAAGGGGAATGTGAACGCATGAACTTGCAATGTGACGTTGGAACTACAAAATAGAAACTGGTGTACTTGCATAGTGGTAACATATACTTTGGTCATAAAGCATAAGTGACATGAATCAAACCATGTAAACTTGTAGTTAAGTTAAGAATACCACTATCGACACATAGGCTTAACTACAACATAAACCTATATTTTATTTAGGCATAATATCAAACATAAGCAATTCATGTTTATAAGATTACTACATGTTTTCAAAGGTGTTTACTTTTGTTACTAACACAAAAGTATAGTTCAAACTAATCATGATTTTAAATCTATTCACATGGCATAAATATTTCTAATATGAAATCATGATTTTTACTTTAGTCATGCAACTTGCAAAAAGGGATTTTTGAATCTAACCTAGCTATGTACCACATATGTCATCATATAATTCTTGTTAACAATATGGATTTCAATTATGCAAAATATCAATCATAGCCTAGTCATATTCATAAGTTTGCAATTAGGTTCTCTAGTACAAAAGCATGGCTTAATACATAGATCATGGTGCCAAAATTTCAACATAGTTTCATATGAACTATAATAACCCAAATTTGTTCCAATGTACAAAATGATTTATGTACAAAAATATACATCATGATGGCATAGTAGCAAAACCCCAAACTTGCATGAGTTTCAATTAAACAGCTACATACATGTAGCTTCAACCTGAATTACATAATTTGCGAATATTCCAAACGTACACTTGCATAAAACTACCGCAAACATGTAGTTTTTATAATGAATAACATACTTCCCAATCGCTATACAATATTCCAAACAGATAAGAATCATAGTAACGCACAAGTATGAATTATTTATCACCACAATCAAGTATACAAACCAACACAGTTATTTGTTCATACCAAAATAATACTCTACTTACAATTGTGTGGCGAATTCTCCAATTTAGGAATTTGGAGATGCGATTTGATTTGATTATGTTGCTTTATGCTTTTAGAATTTGCCTTCTTATCCTCTCTCCAATTGGTGGCTACTCTTAGTCGTTCCTCAGCAACATGGCGGCTTTGTTCTTATTTTTGAATGAATAGATTAGGGTTGAGTCTAGGGTCATTTTTATAGGGTTTATGAACTGATTAGGACCATTGATGTTGCTTGGTTTGATCGTAGCCATTCATCCTAAAGAGAGACCAATTAGAGCCTGCCACCTAGCCCTAATGACAAAGCAGACTGCAGAAAATCGACCAACATAGAATAGGCCAGTCAGGTTGGGCTGGGTTCGACCTGGCTCTGGACCAGGTCGACAGCCCTGTCGACAGCCCTGTCGACAGCCCTGTCGACCTGGCTAGACCAGGTCGACAGCCCAGTCGACCTGGGTGTCTTAGGCGGGAATTTTCCCGCCCTGGCCAATTGGGCCCGATTATTAATTTTTTTCTGAGCTGTTTTATTCTGTTCGAATTTTAAACTTAATTTAAAAACTTCCGAAGGCCATATCTTCTTCATACGGACTCCGTTTTTCGAAAACTCGGACTCTATTTCGCGTATTTTTCCGAGACGAACGCAATGGCGTATCCCGTTTCCCTTAGTTCTTTGATTTCAGATTAATTATACTTTAATTTGTGAATTTCATAGTTATAGAATTCGCGGGGTGTTACATCTGACTTCGGAACAAACACCACTGTTGCTCCCCAACTCGAGAAACTAGGCCTGATTAGACATTTCCATAAAACTATTGAGTTGACTACTCAACTCTTATTTCTCTTTCAATGTCATCCTCTGAATCACATGCACAACCGGCCTCACATTCAGAACTAGATCTATCCTGAAATCAATTTCTATTCGCAGAGGAAACTTCTTCAAACACATCAGCGCAATCTTTAGCAACAGGGATATTCTCTAAAGAAGCGGGGGGAATCTCAAGAGAAGACTAAAAGTCCTTTCTGCCTGTATCTAGACCTTCGCATGGTATAGTTATGAAATTTCCAAACTTGGTCCTAACTTTAACAACCTTGTCAACACATTTAATGTCAGCTTTGTACAAGGTTAACTAATCCAACCCAAGTATAATATCAAACTCGGTAAAATCCATGGCAATCAATTTGAAGGAAAAATGGCACACATCACTTCCAAAAATTCAGATAGAGTCAGTTGCTCATATAAATTCTAATTACCATCATCACTTCCAAGAATTTGCTATTGGTTTCCTCTTTTTCATTGCCATTCCCTTTGCGGTGTTCAAGTTTATTGCAATTGTCATCTTCAACCAATTCATTCTCTATTCATCGTCAAGTCTCTATAAAATAATTGAACTCTGAAATTTTACACCGTTGCAAATGAAAAATAAACCCAACCGTAGAGAGACGTGTTTAGGTTCAAAAAATATCTACTTACAGCCCTGCACATATAATAACATAGGCATACAACAACCGTATACATAAAAGTTGTTCGTTAAACTAATTAAACCGATCATCCATTGCCGGATATATGACAAAAAACGACACGAAGCAAAAAAAGGCACGAACCATCGTTTTCACATAGTACGAGACCAAATTTACCAAAACATAATACGGCAAAATCTGAAATCCTAAAGCCCCAACTCATGTAAAATAAAAGTAAAAGCAATAATCTCAAGATTATATTTTTGATTAGATATGGTAAAATGTTCGCTTTCTTAAGTAAGAATCATGTTGTTTTCTTTCTCCTTTACATAATCATTTTGATTTATTTTTTTCCTCATTAAATTCTATGTTACAGGCTACTGCAGAAGAAATTAACGTAAAAAAGTGAAATGGGTAATTTGATCATATCTTTATGTAATATTAAGGGGGTGCTACTTTAACCGTACACCAATAATAATTCAGGAAAAAAAAAAAAAAAACCCATTTCTTGTCCAAAATTGAAGTGTCAATGTCACAACCTTTGTTTTAGTGTGTTGCTATGGACACTTGGTTTTCCTCTTCCTAATACCATAGACAAAAATAATAAAACATTAAATTTTATGTACTTTCAATTACCCAACTCATTTCATACGACAATCTATCAGAGTACAAAATCGTTTTGCACGGCGAACAACTGCCGAGCAACACCGTTTTCCACGGTCATCAACCACTGAACTACTATTGTCCGGTGGTTGATCACCGATGAAAACGGTGTTGGTCGACTGTTGCTCATCGTACGAAAAAGGTTAAAAATAATGTATTTGGTAGTTTTTTAAATAGTTTGATATAAGACAGTAAAATAATTTTACGATATTTTTTTATTAAGAGCATTTTTGTAAGTACTCCAAAATTGGTTAAGTGGGAACACGAATGAATTTCGAAGTCCTTGTCGCATTTATTCACGGAAATTCGACGGAATTATGGTTGAATTTTACCAAAAATTCAATAAAACAAACGACCACCTAAAGTAAAATAAATAATTTTTAAAAAAAAAAAGTAAAAAACGGTGATCTGCCAAATTTTGTTTTTGAACCTGCCTCTGCTAGCGCACTTGTTTTAAATTTTTACAGGAAGAATATATTCAAAACCACCGGGCAGTGAAACAAGTAAAAACACGAGTTTTTGGATTTTAGGGTTTTAGAAAACCAGATTTTAGATTTTGGAAGTGGCAATTTCAGTATCGAATCCACCATGGTTTCTCCTCGTGAGCTTGTCCAAACAATTGAGTCCACGCTTCTACGACCTTCTCCTGCACATCCAACTCAACAAATCGAGCTTCTTCATGCAATTAGAGCATGTCTTCCTTTGCTAAAAGATCTGCTAAAATATCCGGTTAGTTTGAACCAGCATGATCTGAAATTTACCGTTATCATCAAATTTTTTTTGTCCATTTTTTATCGCATATATTTGTTAAATTTTAGGGTCCCAAAGCTTCGGATAGGGCGCAGGTACAATCTAAGGAGGTTAGGCTTCCTGATTCTTCACCCATATCACTCGATGACATGGATGTTCAAATTGTAAGTGCTTTCATGCGTACTTTTAATTGCCTGGCAGCAGCATTTAGTATAATTCCAATTTTTTTGTAAGCTGTGGTTAGTGTTCAGCTTTATATCGTTCATGATAATACATATAATTTTACGGTCTTCTGACATTTGGTCTGTTGATATATGAGCTGCATGTTATTTTGTTATGTGGCATGTTGTGGCATTTCGATATTGTTTCAACTTTACATATCACCATACGAAGCTGTTACGAGTTTTTTATATCTGTCCATGGTAGGTTTGTACGAACCGTTAAGGTATAACTTAATAATCTGTGTTATTTACAAAGAGGTAAATTGATTCACATTGCATGGAGTCTATTCAATGAACACCACATCTGTAGTTCTTACCTTGAAGGTTGTTTATTAAGTATTGTCCACAAAGTCTTGGTATGGGCGAGCAATTACACTGGAGGAAAATTCACTTTAGCATTGGAACTTTTAAGAAAGGACCATTCTTTAATGTTTGGAAATTATGGTAATAAATTTTTTGGATAATTTTTTTTATAGAACTAGAAACTATTTGCTGGTCACAATCTGTTTCGACCGTTCTTAGTTTTGTTTAATGATTTATTTCAAGGAAATTATGCTCAACTAGTATCAGTGTTATCAAGGCGTGCACCTAGGCTTAAAAAAGGCTCAGGTGTACGCTGTGCGCCTTTTTGCAGTTTGAGGTGTTTTTTGCCAAATTCAAATTTTAGTTTACAAAATAGTTAAATAAAAAAATGAAATAGTTAAATGAATTTTAAAACATGGTTTAAAATTTGAATTTTGGGTAATAAAATATTTAAATAGTTGAACAACTATAAAATATGATTTAAAAATTAATTTGTAGTTAGTAAAATGATTGATTGAACTTGTAACAAAGGCACTTTAAAGGCCCATGGCTCAAAAACCCCCTGGGTTCAAGGCTTGCACTTTTTTGCGCCTTAATGCTTTATCTACTTCGATTAATATACACTGGGAACATGCTATTTTTCTTCTTCTGTAACTTGAGTGCCTGGACCATTATTTCACTTTGGCGCGATTAATTTCCTATAATCAAAATGAATCACTGTACCAAACAATATATTTAATTGTAGGTATTGTTTATGACTTTTTAGTTGCATTTCCTTTTTGCAAATAGATGTCAAATGACCTGCTAAGGTGTTTGAGCATAGGGTTTTTACATTCATGGAACCTGTTTAAATGGAAGTATCAAGTAAGTGCATACGTGACTGCATTTTTATTTTGAACAGCAATATTATCAAGCGTGTTTTACATTTTTGAAGAACTTCGAACAGCAAGAATTCAACGTTTCTGGTTTGGTTATGACGAGTACTACACTTAGTTGAGCTAGCTTTAGTTATCCCATGTACATTCGGAGATGGATTTACATGAGTCCCGGGAGGGTTTGACGCTCCTGCAGGGTTATTGTGTTGATGGCTAGCCACCAAGATTCTACAGATTTTGAGCGAATTTAGATGGTGCTTCATGTGCTGGTAGGGGGAAGACCGTGCGTTCATTAGATAAATTTGATTATAAAATACTCACAAAGCATGCTAGAAGTATATTATTATCGAGTTAAACTCATATATATATATATATATATATATATATATGTGTGTGTGTGTGTGTGTGTGTGTGTGTGTGTGTGTATGTATATGTATATGCGTGCGTGCGTGACATACCGATAATGTCTTCCGAAAATTAAATAAAAATCCAGAGTCCAACAGAACTCTGATGGTGCTTAGAATATCAAGCTTAAAAAGTAGAGCAGAAATTCTAAGTGGTGTGATGGAAATATACCAACTTACCTCGTCTCAACTTATCAGTTCTCAGATGGCATTGCGCACTGCCAATAGATACTCTGTGTGTAATATAAACTATACAGTTATATAGATCATACAATTGTATGCGGATTCTAATGCTGATTATAACCATACAGGGTGCATTAGGTTTTCGTTTTAATATTTTTTTTTTTTTTGGAGAGTTTCGTAAGCTGTCCACCTGAGTTGTGCTTAACAGATGGATGGAGTGGCAGATTGTTATATTTATGCAATAAATAAACGTACCGTCTCACCATATTATTCGATGATTAGCTTGTGTCACACTTGTTTGTCCCAAAACAACTACAGAGCGGCATCTTCTGTTTTTTTTTTTTTTTTTTTTTTTTTTTTTTTAGTAAAAGCTGCTCCCTTACCCATTCAAAACGACGCGATGATTTTTTTTTTTTTTTTTTTTTTTTTTTTTTTTACCACTGTCACACTTAGGGGTGAGCATTGTTCGGTTAAACCAAATAAACCAACCAAACCAATTTATTTTGGTCGGTTTGGTTCGGTTTTGAAATTAAATTGGTTTGTAATCGGTCCGAAAAATTATTCAGTTCGGTTATCGGTTTAACCAAATTAACCGAAGTTTTGCTATAATTTCAAAATTATCGATATTATAATAAATATTTTTGGTTAGTTCAGTTAAGTAAATTATAATCATCACCTATGTGCTAAAATTGATATTAGAAAGCATAAAAATCATAAATAATAATACTCTAATTATATATTTATAATTTGTTCCAAATTATAGTGAACATTTCAAACATAAAGTGTAAAATATTTTTAATCCGGTTTAATAGGATAACCAACCGAAACCAACCAAATTTAATTTGGTTGGTTTGGTTTTCATTTTTATTGGTTTTAGTTTGGTTTGACAAATTTCATCATCGGAAAAACCAAACCAACCAAACGCTCACCCTTAGTCACCCTTTTGTCTACAGCTGTCTCAACCAATCTTCATAATGTTCGTCTCCAGTGTTGAGGAATAAACGGATCAACACATGTTCTTAGCTCATTATTTTATGCTGCGAGTAAATAATAGTTCTTTAGTCCTTTATTTTTATGGTTTGGTCATTTAGTTTTCTTTGGCGCTTACGTCGGATGTATTTTTTATATTCCCTGCGCTTTATAGAACATGGAAAATTGTTTTTGATCCCGCTATTCATTATCCAGGCTCTTAAATTGAGTGATGAACTTCATCTTAATGAAATTGAATGCATTAGGCTGCTGGTTTCTGCAAATAGGGAGGTATATCTTTTTCCCATAGTTCACTGGCCTGTAAAATTTATACAACTTTAGTGTCTCATACTGTGGAATAGGTTCTCATTGGTTTTCCTTTGCGTCTTTAGTGGGTTCTACTTGGTCGTGAACCCTTGGAGATTTTCCGCCTTGCAGCAGGCATGTGGTATGCAGAAAGGCGTGATGTTATAACTTCACTGTATACTCTTATGCAGGTGAGTACCAATAGATTATCCTTTTTAATTCAAATATACTCACACTTCAGATCTTGAATTTTCATGTTCATCTAAGTCTTTCTTTCATTTTTATTTTTAATAGTTGGATATACATCTCTGTCTAATCAGCCTTATTAGCATTGTTCGCTTGTATGACATGCAGGCAGTTGTGTTTGATCAGGCATTGGAGGCTGATTTTCTTGCAGATCTACAGAAGTACTTAACAGATATATTGGAATCTGGATTGAGGCAACGTATAATCACGCTCATAAAAGTTAGAACCTTAAGATCACAGCTTCTTTTATTGTAGAATATCGTCCAATGTGCAAAAATGTTTTATGGTCCATAAGATCCTTTTCTAAGCCATGCTGTTATAAGCTAATTACCTGGATTGTGTGTGTGTGTGTGTGTTTTTTTTTTTTTTTTTTTTTTTAAGAATTGCATGGTACCCGTAAATGATACCACTGAAAGTAGGGTGGAGCATTTTGATCCTGTTAATGGCTTGAGAGCTTAGCTAAAAGAAATAAAACTTAGACAGAGCTTAGTTTTGAAGCGTAGAGTTATACTACGCTCTGTACAAAACTGATGGTTAAGACTTAAGATCATTTTTTTTTTTTTTCAAATATATCTATTCCACTTTAGAAGCTTTTGAAGTTGCTGACATTGAACTTGATTATTCTTTTAAAGGGGTGTGTGAGAACTTGCTGATGAGTTAACGTGGTCATGAATTTCTTGACACACGGTTAACTCTATAAAATATTTTCTCCTTTACTGCTGAATCAACGCTCTTAAAAGATAATAGTAGTGGCCATTATTCTTGTGAATGCATGTTTCTTCAGTTCAATTTATATTCCATATTCTTGTGAATGCATGTTTGTTCAGTTCAATTTATATTCCATAGCGCTGGTGTGCTTTAAGTTCTAAGCACAATTTGATTTTAAATTATTTTCAGGAACTTAATAGAGAAGAGCCGACTGGTTTTGGTGCCCCAAACGGGGAACACTTTGTTCTTGATTTTAGAGGGGCTCTACTTCCACGCCGGTCTGTGGTTTTTCGAGAAAGGCTAAGCCTTAGTCATTGCCTGGTCCTGTCTGTGTTTATTACAAGAATCAGTATGTTACATTCCTTTTATCCTGTTATTCATAAATATCTATGTTGTTTTCTAGTTATATTCTGTTTGATCATCTCTTTGCTTAATAGTTTGGTCATTCTGAAGGGAAAATGGAATCTATAATTATTCATTGAATTTGTCATTGTTGTGCTGTTATTTCATGTTAACTGAAGTATGTATCATACAGCTCTCGGTATATTCGATGGAAGTTGAGAAGTTTTGATGATGTTGATGCGGATACATAATCATTCTTATCTGGCTCGTTATTTAATTTATTTGGTTAATTTTTTCTTTACCGTTAGCATTGTTATTGAATTCACAACCATTGCTTTGTTAACGATTAGCAACGGTGATGTGTCTATAATGAATAAATGATAACAGGACAGTTGATACTCAATTACCATTGGTTGAGTGAATCTGTTCATGAAATTTCGTCGAACCTAGCTTTCTGCGTATATATGAGATAGGTTCTTTGATATACGTCAGTCTAACATCCCATTTGTACATCGATTCAATCTGTTGAATTTTTAGTAGCGGTTATATTAATGCTGGCTGCCTCATTAATTATTGTCACGTTAGCATTATTAACTAGTAACTGAACCAATTAAATGGACCATGCTGAGATGCACAAGAGGTGCTACTGATTCAAGAATGTGTAATAGGCTGCATGCACAAACACACCCCTTTGCCCCCTTGGGGGTTTGGGGGGGGGGGGGTGTTGTGTTTAAGGGTTTTACTTCACCTCTCTTATTTTTCAACCTGCACAGTTCAAAAATGAATGGAAATTTGTGCTTATGTCCTTACATGTCTCAAGATTATTTTTACAAAATTTGGATTAATTTGAATAATCCTAACATCTTTCTAATATTTCAACAACACTAGTGATTTTACTCGAGCAAAACACTTAATATGAATTTCAGGGCTCGAACCCATGATCTCTAGGCACTTCAAAATTTTGAATTTCGGTTGCGTTTCGTCTTGAGAATTTTAGACACAATATCTCTTACCGGCCGAGATCTCAAACGAGATGAATATATTTCAGGTGTACAACTCGGATTGACATCTTGGATTTCAAAGCCCATCTCGGGGTAACTTGATCATACATATCGACAATTTTTTTTTGGGGGATTATAAACCTTTTCTAAATATAAACTCTTTAACATTATATTACTTATAAATCGATAACATAATTTTTTTCATAGGAGGATGGTAGCTTGGAAGATTTTGTAGCGATTGAACAGATTTTACTCATATGAATATTTAACATTAATAACAAATAAAGAAGTCTTTTATTTTTGCTTACAATTAGAAAATAAAAACATAATTAGAAGACTGCAAAAAGTTGATCGTAACGACCCACAAAAGAAGTGAAAAAAAATATGGGAATGTAAAGACATAATTTTGTATGAGATTTTAGTGCAAAATTTCCTTAAAATCATAATATTTTGGACAAAATGAGTGCCAAATAAGATATAAACAATATCTAATGTCTCGTTTCGCTAAAGCTTGTCTAACTAAGTTTGAAAATGAAATCTTGAGTGGCCGGGTTGAGATAAACGAGATTTGAAACAGTTCCTCTAGAATGTTTGTCTGATGCATCATACCTTTAAACTCTTAAGCTTGAGGCCCTTGATAGATATTCCTAGCATGTTTCAAATCAACATTTAAAATAAATGTTGTAGTGGTTGATATCTGATTTTACATTTTGAACATTAGGAATTTTGAGATGTCTCATTTTTTACAGACGTGATGTTCATAGTGTAGATTAAAACATCCCCAAAGTTTCATTTTGATTTGAGATAGTGTAGCGTCGAAAACCGTATAGCTGTAGAATGAGGTTTAATGAGTCCTTAGGCATATGTGTATATGTACATATACGCATACATGCATAATGCACACGTTAGCATTATTAATGAACATTGACCGGATAGGCTGTACGGACCGTGTTGAAATGTATTTTAGAGGTGCTATCGAATCAGAAGCGCACCCCCCCACACACACCCACACGTGTGTGTGTATGCATGCCTGCATGTTATTATGACACAAAATGAAGCACACTACATGTTGCTCTTTGGATCTTGATGGGGTTGAATTCGGGGAGAGATCCAATGGAAGTTTTCCGTATGTATGTATGTATACATGTTTGTGTGTGTATTTGCTTACCTCACCCTCCCCCCCTCCCCCCCCACACACACGCACACACACATGTGTGTGTGTGTGTGTGTTTTTTTGGGTGCAAACATTTGTAGTTATATGCATATGTTATGCTGTGTTGCATGTTATAGCTTCTGTTTTGATTTACAGGGCCAGAAGATGTGAAAAACATATTTGTAGCCTTAAAAGATTCTGCTGATGCACTTGATGAGTCCACCGTGCAAACTCAGGTGGTCTTTCTTCTACATTAGTTTGGTTACTACCAAACAAATAGCGTTGTGTTTAAATCCTTTACTATATTCTCAGGTCTTTAGAAGCTAGAATTTGGTCACTTTTTGAAAATTTAATTGCAGAAAGGATAAACCTGTTTTAGGGGCTAGGAATGATTTTAAACATCCGGATATTTGTAGCATTTAATTAGCAGCTAGGGGTAACCCTTTTTCCAATTGAGTTTTCTTGAAGAAAACCAATGGTAAAACATCAATCATAGTCAATATTCTAGCTTTCCTGGAATTGAAGGCTGTATATAATTGAAACTTGAGTAATACGATATCTTATTACTCTCTTTAAAATTATGAGCACGGGTGCATCTTTCTTTCTATTGTAACTTGTTTTTCATTGTCTCATCTTAATTTCTTGCAGATCACATTCAGCCTTATGTTTACCCTCATAATTGCTTTCATATCTGATGCTCTAAGCTTAGCTTCTGATGGAATATCATCATTACTGGACACCTCATCCCGACTCGAAATTCATGAACTAGTATGCTCACCTCGTTATTTTTTAATTCATTATTTATTTTTCCCTATTATAATGATTTTTAGCATTTTCTTTTCTCTTGTTCAGCTAATGAACACTGGGAACAGTCCAAATGTCGAGGGGTTAGTCAATGTTGTAAGGCTGGCATGGACTATGCACATGATTATTGTTCAAGATCAAAGTGGAAGGGACAATGATTTATCTAATATTTACTCCATCGTGCAACTTGTTTGCTCGAGCAATGTGTTTGAGTTTTTACTTACTAAAGTACTGCGTACTGCTGCCTACCAGGTATCATGATTAATCACAGCTGCATCATGCACTTTTCATACACGATGATTATGTGTTGTTTGTAGACATATTAAGTTCTTTAATCCCGTTTCTTTATTTGTTGCTATTACTGTATTACATACATCTTTTCGTATTCATATACGTCTACGTGACCTTTTTTTTTGGGCCTTCCTATTTTTTTGGGGGGATGGGGGTTGAGGGGGCATTGTCCCATGCCATTGAACATTAAAAACTATATTAACTGTGACTAAAACTCAAACATATTGCTGTGAATCAGTGGTCCCATGTAGTGGTAAACTAATAAGTTTAATCCAACCTGTATTGGTTTTAAATTATTTAGTCATATTTTAAATAAACTTGTCACTAGCGTACGATGAGGTTGTGGAAAAGAAGAAGTTGTGATTAGTATCAGAGCATGCGATGGTGAAATCAGATACTTTCCCATTAACATATGATTACATCAACAGTCAGTTTTGAGCCCCTATATTTTGTCTTAGTGATGGATGAAGACACGAAGGGTATACAAAATGAATTTTTTTGATGTATGCTCTTTGCTAATGATGTTATGCTGATTGATGAAAGTAAGATAGAGATTAATAGGCAATTGGAGTTGTAGAGGAAGACTTTAGAATTGAAGGGTTCCGCGCTTAGCAGAACTAAAACAAAGTATATGAAGTGCGAGTTCAGAAGTGTCAGGTTAGAGGATGGAGAGATTATCCTGGCCGGACAAGTTGTGTCGAGAAAGGATTTCTTTCGATATTTGGGATCTATGTTAGCATCTGACATTTCCTGTAATAGGAAAATCTCATAAAAACTTAAACAAAAGTTCTACAAACAACAATCAAACCTGCGATGTTATGTAGTCTAGAATTTTGGCCTACTAAAAGAAAACACGTCAAGAAGATAAACGTAGTAGAGATGCATATGCTGCGACAAAGTTGTGAGCATACCGGACGAGACCGAATTAGAAATGATGATTTTCATTATAAATTTGGAGTTGCGCTAATTGAAGAGAAGCTAGTCCAACACCACTTAAGATGGTTTGGACATCTTTAACGGAGACCTCACGATGCATCCGTGTGTGTCGAAATTATAGACTGCATTGAATGCTCAAGAAAAGTAGAGGTCGATCAAGCATGATATGTGAGGCGGAAGTAAAAATGGATTTGAAAATTTGAAATATATCCGAAGAGTTGGTGTCGAACACGAACGCATGAAAGTTAGCGATCCATGTATCATAACCTTGAGTTTATGGTTAGTTTAAGGAGTGTTGTAAGTTTTAGGTTATGAGACTAGTCAATAGAGACATAAAGCGTAGTGTTGGTCTTTGGTATCTATTAACCATTATTATTATTGTTATTGTTATCATCGTCATCATTATCACCTTGGTTTTTTATTTATTCATTATTATTTGTTTAATTATTTAATTTTATCTTATCTTTATTTATGTTTTCATCTTTAAATTTCTTGTTATTACTATTTCCTTTAAATTGATGTTGTCATTTGGTTTTGGGTTCCATCTCTAGCCAACCCCAACTTGTTTGAGATTATTGACTTAGTAGTAGTAGCAGCAGTAGTTGTTAATATAACTTGTATAAAAGCTAGCATTTATTGCAAAAAAGTACCTATTCTTTGTAAACATAACATTTATTATGAAATTAACCACTAAATTCCTATAATGGGATTTATATCGATATCTGCAAAACCTAAAACAGGTAGAATGATCAAAATATTTGAAATCTTGAAAAACTGAAAATGCTACAAAATTTGTTTTCTCAAGCCAGTGTTTTAATTTTATTATCCTTTTGCTTTCTTCAAGGAATTCTTAAATGCAGGTTTTAATATCTTTTGAAAAAAAGGGTAGGAATGCAAAGATAACAAAAGCTTAATTGAACTTTCTTGTTTACTTGTCACTTTATATATGCGAATCAGAAGCCTTACTGCTTTCAACTGCTTGTTTATTTTTGCATGAATTAAAATATTTTATTACGCTAAAAGCTTTTCATGGTTCAGAGTGTAACAGTCCAAACAAGAATACGATTTACTTATTTCAACCACAAATATTAAGCCATTGTGCTTTTGATCCTCAGTAAACTCCAGTATCGTTTGAAGTGGGATATTGCCGCTTTTTATGTTGTATTCAGACCAAGGTTTCAAATCTTGGAATCTTGGATTTCCGTCACGTCTTTATCGAAAAGAATTTAGTGGGCTTATCTTGTATCATATGAGATCTTGGACTAGATGAGTTCATCTTAGCTGTCCATCTTGGATTTACATCTCGGTTCCAAAATTTCATTTGAGAGTTACATCAGAGTATGTATTTTGTAAAAAATTACCTTTCATACTATAAGTACTAGTCAGTTACCTTTCATATACAATAAGTTCTAGTCACTGCCTTAAGAAAGCCTTTCTACACTTGCATTAAATATATCACACGCTTATACCTAATTATTTAGTATGAAAAAAAAATCACTTATATCATGTAATGTGAGTAAATAACGAGGAATCATCAATAATGTTCAATATGATATCATATAAGATAAAATAAACACGAAACAAACCATTACATATGTGCCTTCACTCATTTTTTGCATCCTTCACTTGATTTCCTTATACGATATAATCTCCTTTCCACCTTCAACGATTTGTAGTGCTGTAAGGGATGCCATAGTTTTATAACTTCAAATGCAAAGCATTCAATTAGAAGTAAAAATTCTAGATTTGACTGTCAAGTATTGACCATTAGCAAACAAAGCACATTAACAAACCAATAACATAGACATTTCACTTTAACATGAATAGATGAAAGATAATTTCTTTGTTGCATGAAAATAAACATTTAGGGGGGAAAAACTACAGGAACAAAAATTTATTGAAATCAAATCTGGAATCTATTTGAATCAGAAACCTAAATCAGTCAAACCAAAAAATTATAGCATTGGAAAAATTAGGGTTTAAAAAAATAACACTAAAGAAAGCATTAAAAGAAGCACAGTAAAGTCGGGTCAAAAATTTGTTTGAATCGGAAACCTAAAGCAAAATAAAAGTGTATGCTTATCGGAGTCGATGTATATTTTGTTATTTTCTTACACCAGTAGCTGCCGCAAAATAAGAGAGGAAGAGTAAATGACACAGAAACGTGAAGAGTTGACAAAGAGTAAATGACACTGAAATGTGAAGAGTTAACAAAGGTAGAATTAAAAAGGCTTAAATTCGATAAGGGATGGGCCGGCCCATTACAAAAAAATGTTTATTTTATTTAAGATTCAACAATTGGCCTATATCTCGCGTTTAAATCTGGTTCGAGATGCCGGGCGAGATATCGTAACGTTGTTCAAGATTTGAGTCAGGCGAGATCCAATGAAATTGCTTGTTTCGAATCACCCGGTCTTGGAAACGAGATCTCTGGCGAGAGGATCGAGATTTAGGACCTTGATTCAGACTATAATCCGAAGAGTGTTACATTGTAGCGGTTGTTGGATATAATATTCCTGTTTTTCTTCACTGTTGCAAAATTCTTATCTTTTTGTTTTGTTTTGCAGAATGACGACGAAGATTTAGTTTATATGTATAATGGATACATGCACAAGTTGATGATGTTTTTCCTTTCTCATCCACTAACGAAGAACAAGGTTTGTACCTTAAGCTTCAAATTTTCTTTTCTTTTTGATTGATGTTGTACTGAAGGTAATTTGCGAGATTACTTTATTCAAAGTAAAAAGCAGGATACTATAAAAGAAGACCAAGCAATTTGCCCTTTTTAACACCAAAACTTGTTGATAAGTGGTCCAAAATAGGATTTACAAACTACCTGCCACCCTATGCATAACCAGGTGGTGTTTGCAAAAGGAAAACATTTTATTTTTTCAATTAAATGGAATATACAAATCAATGATTTTTCAGAAAGCATCATTTCTGTTGCTTGACCCGTCAATCTTTCAGTATAGACTTAACTATGATCTTTAATATACAACTGATAGTACTATTCACAGCTGTTGGAAATGAATCTATGTACATATTTATTAACTATGGCAAATATGTAATGGATAACATCGGAAATATAATGATGCACATAGTTTCCACCGTGTAAACATATTTTAATTCCGACTAGCACAACACAGTGGAAAAATATAGCATTTACAAAAGTATATTCATTAGTGGTTAAAATATGAATAATTTGGAAACGTGTATGCATTGTGTATGCATGCAAGCATGGAAAATTAAATTATGAAAATAAAGCCAAAAAAATCTTACATTTTGTTTTTGAATGATATGAATTTAATTTCAAACAAGAGTGGATGAATACTAGTTAGAAAAGAAAAATTAAATAGGAAGTTAAAATGTAACAATATTATGAGTATATGTGGTTTTATTTTCATGAATAATTGTAAGCTAATGGTAGTTTGGGAATTGCGAAAAGGCTTGGCCAATGTGAAGTATTTGCTTTGTATAATCAACATTAAATTCTTATAACATATGCGTATTTTCTTTATACAAATTCACATCTATCCAAGGTGGTTATCTGTTTTATGTAGTTTCTCGCATATTTGAATAGCAAAGCATTGCTACCATAGTTCTGACAACATCATTGAAAGAAAATTGTCAGCATTAAAAAATGATTCAGAATGGCTTGATGGGACCTTTTAATTTATATTTTTATGCATCTCATCCTGTACGCTTTTGTGTTTTTCTTCGTTATTATGATTGACGTCCCCTTTTCGAAAGATAAGCATTTTATTTTCAAACCAGTTTTCCTAAGCTGGTATTATTATTTATTTCAATTGGACCACAGGTAAAAGAAATGAAGGAGAAGGCTATGAGTGCTCTCAGTCCATATAATATATCGGGATCAGAGGATTTTAGGGATGGGCCTGTTTTGTATTCGCAAAAACAAGCTCTGAGCTGTCACCAATTCATCTCTATAATGGAGTTAGTTGGTGAAATATACCAGGTACGATTATACCCCCCCCCCCCCCACACACACACACACACACAAAACACACACACACAATTTTTTTTTTGCTGTTTACATACTTTACGGAATATACACGTCTGGTGTCGATATAGCTCATTTTCCTTTGACTGTTATTTAAAAAAGTTCTTTTGCAGTAAGCGCTAACAGACACCAAAATCAGTATAAGTAAATGTATGTGTGTGTAGAGAAAAGCATTACAAAAGTGTGAAAAATAGCATCTAAAAGCCAAACTCCACAAATCAGGAAATCATATCAGCAATGTTTATGTCCTCTTTATCAGTTTATAGGTTTTGCAGATGTCAAATCAGTTATTATTTCTGTTGCAAAAATCCCTTTAGGCTCCCGCCTAGGCGCTAGACTATCCTTACCGCCTCAATTTTTGCCTAATCCATCTAGACGAGAGTTACTGCATTATGTAAGCACATAAACTGGTTTATAGGCACTAGCTATGCACTTAGGGTTGATGCCTCTTATAAACATCCAGATGTTTGTTTTCAAAGATTGTCTTCATGGTTGTTTCCAAATCCATGATTTCCCACACTAAAATTTTAACCAAAATTCATTAGTTTATCAAAAGTGCCTAGCTCCAATTAATCCTTAATCCCCGGCCTGGTGATTAATTCCTAATCCATGCTTCTGCCTATCGATTTTTATAACCTTCGTTATTATGCTGGAGTAATTCACTCATCTGTCTCTGGTAGTTGACCGTACTATATGATTAAAGCTTGTAAAATATCCTTTCTAAATATTTATATTGTGGTAAATGTCCATGTTATTGGTGGACTGAATTGTTTGACCTCATCTTTGTGTTTGTTTTGTTTAGTTCAAGCATACTGACAAACTTTTGTTGCATCACATCAGAAAGAACCTGATTTACTCTATGGAAACGAAGATCTTTGGGCATTTATCAACTTTGCTGGAGAAGATCACACTAACATATGTACAGTAGTTGCATTTCTTGAGCTGCTTAAAACATTGGTAAGCTCAAACCATTACTTACAGTATTATTTATACTAATTATTGCCTCCGTTTTAGTGTGCGTTTGAGCTGTAATTCAAAACTTTTTGCTTATTATTTTCATAACACTCTAACAACCCTTGTAGCAAGCATATAATCTTAACCTGCCCAATTACTCTTTGCTTCATGTAATAGAGCTCTTACCGCGCTATAGGTGCTTTTGATTCTTATTTGATAAAATACGCTTATTTACGAAGATAAAATCAGAAATGATCAAAGAAGAGATGCTAAAAGGATTCTTCTACAATCTTCGTCTTATCCTTACCCTTAAAAATACTACAAGAGTTATTGCTATGGTTTTTTAATCATATTATTGTTATTATTATCTTGCTTTTTAACTAGTTAAGATCTAATTTTACGAATTCTTCAGGCATCCACCGAAGAGGGTGCCTCAAAAGTTTTTGAATTACTTCAAGGTAAAATGTTCCGATCAATTGGGTGGAGTACTTTATTTGAATGCATATCCATTTACGAGGATAGGTTCAAACAATCACTTCAGAGTTCAACAAGCGTATTGCCTGAATTTCCGGATGGTGATGCACAAGCTCTAGTTGCTTATTTGAATGTTCTTCAGAAGGTACATAATACATGATCTTGTTTTCTAGTGCAGTATATGCATGTTTACGATGTCTGAAATGTAGTTTTGGCAATATTAATTTCATACCTTTTCCTTAATGAAAAACGTACAGGGAACACACACACACACACACACAAACTCTCTCTCCAGCAAAAAGGGCTTCATTTCGTTGACCTTTTAAATTAACAGAAAATTGTACATATCTTAATTTTCTATTCGAAGTATGCTATCAAAGGTATTTAGAAAAAAAATGCGTGTTTTGTAAGTTGTAATGCCTTGTATATTTGTCCTTTATGCATTGACATAAATTACATCGTTCTCAAATGCATATCTTATTACTTAAGTGCTTATATAGTGGAACTGAATTGTGAATGGCCATGAATGCTAGTGTTGGGAGTATCATAGTTGGAGATAATTTAATATATCTTTTGGTAAGGACATAAAATTTAACGTTAATGCACAGGTAGTGGAAAATGGAAATCACATTGAAAGGAAAAAATGGTTTACCGATATTGAGCCTTTATTCAAGCTCCTTAGCTATGAGAATGTTCCTCCATATTTGAAGGTTTGAATCCACTGTTGAACCACGAAAAAAAAGCTTGAGCTTCCAACGTAATTCATCCACTCTTGTTAAATATTCATGTACAGGGAGCACTTAGGAATGCTATTGCTGCATTTATTCCAGTTTCTCCTTCTATGAAAGATACAATTTGGAGTTATCTTGAGCAATATGATCTTCCTGTAGTAGTGGGACCTCATGTTGGACATACCGGACAACATATGTCTTCCCAGGTAGTGAATTGATGGTTATATATTTGTGCAAAATGTAAATGTCTAAATTGGTTTTAAATGACATAATAATGGATACAAATAAGTAACTCATGTTAATAATTATATCATTTGCCTCAAAACTATCTGAAATAATTGATTTCGTCATGTTTTGCCCCCTTAATATAGGCATGTGGCGGCTTGTGATCTTTATGCTAGTTACATCCATGTCCAGTTTATATCTAGATTTTAATTATATAGACCATCCTTTTTGAATTTCTCCTATTCTTTAGTGCTAGTTAAACAATTACATTTCTGTATGATCGTTAATGATTTAATTTTTCTCCACAGGAAAAGTTTTGGTTAGATATATGTAACCAAATACATATGCGTGTGTGTGCGCGCACACACACACACACATGAATTTACGCATGTGTATGGTTCATTCGTCCACGTTGCCAAATTGTTTTTGAATCTTTTAATTCAGCAACAGTGTTCATATTCTAGTATTACATGCTCATGCAAGCTATCTGTTGTTATCAGACATTTTAGTGTGTTAAAACTGTAGTCCAGGTGCAATGAAAAAGAGTGCCTAGATCTGGTAACAGACCCAGGTTCGACCTTGTCTTGCACACACTTATCGCAAAAAATAATACTCGAGGTTTTAGGTTTCATGAGTTAAAGCAGAGGGGAACGACTTAATTCCCCTCAGGAGTTTACCGGTCTGCCGGGTTTTCCTTGAGTGAGTATATTCAAAGAAAGAAAAAAGAAATCCGTGACATAGTCCAGTTATTCTTATTACCAACTTGTTGAGAATTTGTGTTCATAGAAGTTCTTGGATACTTCTGAAATTGCTTTGAATAAAGTACATACCAATACGACAAGAGTAGTCAAATTTTTTACATAAAAAGTTTAATGCAGAGTGACCGTGGCATGAAACAATTATTGATTCACCGTTCACTATTACAAATATTTAGAGCATTTCAAAACTTTTTGCATGGTTTCTGTTTTGAAGTTTGATGTTTGAATTGCTGTTTTCACATTCTGGATTGTTGATTGTTTTACCGTTTTTATGTTGTAAATTAAGATATCTACAAAATATTATAATGTAAAAGTAGTTGCTTTCATAGATATACATGATTAGTTAATCAATATCACAACATTTATCACAGTTGTATGACATGCGGTTTGAGCTGAATGAAGTAGAAGCAAGGAGCGAAAAGTATCCTTCAACCATATCCTTCCTGAACTTATTAAATGCACTGATTGCAGAGGAAAGAGTTATTTCTGATAGAGGAAGAAGGTATCTGTTTTATTTATTTATTTTATGCAGTCTAAGGGTGCAATTTAAGCTTAGTTTGTCCCTCCTTTTTTTTTTTTTTTTTTTTTTTTTTTTTTTTTTTTTGATTTAATTTATCAGGTTTATTGGGATCTTTAGATTTGTTTACGATCATGTATTTGGACCGTTCCCTCAAAGAGCCTATGCTGATCCTAACGAGAAATGGCAACTGGCTATTGCTTGTCTTCAGCATTTCAAAATGTACATACTTCTGTTCTTGTTGATTATACATACAAATACATATATACACACACACATTCATATATACATACACACACATTTATATATGTATGTATGTATGTATGTATATATACATATACATACATATATATATATATGTGTGTGTGTGTGTGTGTCTATATATATATATATATATATATATATATATATATATATATATATATATATATATATGAGGCAGGTTCAATGGCACCTCAAATAGTGAGCACCCCTTTAGCCTACCACTTTTCCACCACTCATTTCCCACTAACTCCCCTTCTCTCTCCTTCCACTAACTCTCTCACTTCCCACTCACTTTCTTTAATATAAATAGATTTCCCCAACACGCGCGTGTGCACACAAACACACATACGCACGCACACACATACATACATACATACATATATATATATCTATATACACACACACACATATAATCATGTTGCATATTGCATGTGCGTGTGTATTCACTTTATTGTCTGGCTATAATCATGTTGCATATTGCAAGATTTTTGGGCGATACAATCTTATTATAAGCTTATATTTAGCCAGACCTTTGGTATACTTGGGTTAACACATACAATTGATGTTCGTGTTAGCAGAGTTTTGAGCATGTACAATATTACGGATGAGGATATTTCCTTAGTTGATATATCTCAGTCTGCAAAGTCACATACTCCTCCACTTGAAGCCCAGCTTCCTGCAGTTGAACTACTAAAAGTAAGATTTACTTATTCCACCATGTTATTCATGGATATAATATAACTGTACTAAGGAATGGCCTTTTGTGTTCCTCTAAGTTTTTTTTTTCCTTCAGATAGTTTCTTTTTCAAACTTGAGCAATTATTTAGCAATTATGACCTGGGTATATGATTTTCTTTCCCACCTATTACTAGGAATAATATTAAATAGCTTCATGTCATAATAAGCCATCATTACAAACTCATAATAAGCCATCATTACAAAATCTTGTATCAGTTACAATACACTTGGAATCTGTTCTTATTTTAAAATTTTCAAACTTTGGTTCCAAACAGATTAATTCTTTGCCAGCTCAATTAAGTATGTCCATTAAACACAACTTTATACTAAATATCTTTCTTAATAGACTGTTATAAATGAATTTATTCTGGTAATTTCACGTACTTCTTTGGTTCTGAACAAGAATGCAATTCGAACATTATTGATAGAATCATAGTCGAGTTTTATTGTGAATATAGATTGAATTAAAGAAGCACACGATTCAGAAGGAAAGTGTCTTTATCTTTATGGGCTATCTGGTAATAATTCGAATACTGACATATTCTATGAATGGTCCTTTGGACCCAAAATTTGGGGTTGTTTTTTGCAAGTAAGCTTGTTGTTTTTTGACTGTGGAGCCAGCAGAGAATATTGGTGTAATTGTAAGCATCCTGCATCAAGATTATTTTGGACTTCATCAAATCCAAGCAAATAGCAATAATGCTAGTATAACAGTCATTAAAAGATAATTGTTGTTGATATTTAACCCACTGCCCCTTTTATAACTCAGTCTCAAACCCAGTATTTCTCCCTCTGTTGATCTTTATTCTCAGCTTCATCTCCTCAACTTACTGGGAAAAACAAAATTTTAGTATATACTTGTCATATTTTGACTAGACCTTATTTTCCACATACAGGATTTCATGAGTGGTAAAGTCATATTCCGTAATATTATGAGCATTATCTTGATGGGGGTGGACAACGTCACTGTTGAGAGAACCAGCCAAGTGTATGGACCACTTTTAGAGAAAGCTGTACTTTTGTCATTAGAAACCATAATTCTAGTTCTTGAGAAAGATTATATTCTTGCTGATTTATGGCGTCCGCTATACCAGGTTCCAATTTATTTTATTTGTCATTTCTACATATGTTTGAAAAGGATATCATATTTATTACTGCATGATCTTTGCAGCCCTTGGATGTGATATTATCCCAAGATCAGAACCAAATAGTTGCTCTATTGGAGTATGTACGATTTGAATTTCAACCTCAAATTCAGTTATGCTCAATCAGAATCATGAGCATATTGAGGTATCGATTTCATTTGGCTACCTAAAAACTTTGGTCTGGTGATAAGAATGCCTGAAGTAAAATAATTGTTCAACTGAATTGATGTGCATTTACCATTCTTTTGGCAGTGCTAGAATGGTTGAACTTGTTCCATTACTGCTCAAGATGAATGCAGCTAAAAGTCTAATCGAAGATTATGCTACCTTGTTGGAATCACGGTTTGATGAATGCATTAGCATTGAAAACTCAAAAAGTGATGCTGGCATTTTAATTATGCAGGTTATCAAGATATCTCCTCATTCATTTTTATGTTGTGCCCACTGTTTAATATTTATCTGAAAAATGCTTCTTTCAACTTTGGTGTCAGCTTCTTCTTGATAACATTAACCGTCCACAGCCAAATGTTTCACATTTACTTCTCAAATTTGATATGAAAGATTCTGTAGAACGAACGGTGCTCCAGCCTAAATATCATTTCAGGTTCTTCAAGCTCGTCTTTTAAAATAATTAGTAAACTTGTGCTTATGTATTAAGTGCTAACGAGTATAAACACTCATTGCAGTTGCTTGAAGGTTATTCTTGATAACTTGGAAAAGGTTTACAAGCCTGAAATAAATGCTTTGCTCTATGAGTTTGGTTTTCAGGTTAGATTAGTATTATTGTTTGACTAATTTACTGCTGCCTATATTGACAACTGCATGTACAGAACATATGGTGGTTTTTTTGTTCTTTTCCAAAAATGATTTGAAAAATGCACCGATTTGGAGTTATTAATTGAAGAGAGTAGTTAGTTGCAGTTTATACTTATTAACCTAAAATTGGCTCTTCAATTATTTCAATAGTTAATTTTTGCCACGTGCAGCTCTTACATGAATTATGCCTAGATCCTTCTACTTCTGGACCTACAATGGAGCTATTGTCTTCTAAAAGATATCAATTCTTTGCAAAGGTATATCATATTTACCGAACATAACATAATTCCTGTTTCACTTTTGTCTACATATTTTCATTTTAACTTATCCGCTATTTCCCCAGCACTTAGAAGGTTTTGTCATTGCACCACTTCCTAAGAGAAACAACAATCAGGCTCTCCGTATCAGTACACTCCATCAGGTATACCTTTCTGCTCGTTGCAGACTTTTATATTTGTAGGGTTTGTATTCTACATTTGTTAATTATGCAGCTCTTTTGCAGTTGGACAATTTAATATTTCATCGGGTAATACATAGTTTTGGATATGGGTTAAGTCTTTTCTACTGTTGTCGCCTTTAGGCTTTCATTAAATGTTTCTGAAAACATTTAAAATATTTAAAGTGTCTTTGGGACCTGCGTTACCCCGAATGTTGGTCATTCTGTACATGATACAAATACAGACCATTAAATACACATGGTTTGAGTTTTCAATGGGAGGTTCAAAGTTTCAGTTGTCTTAGTTCAGATTTGATGAATTCCAATTTGAAGCTATATAATTGCCCTATTTTAGGTATTGCATCATGCAAGAGTACGAAAATGGAATTGTTAGTGTGTATAGTGCTGGGGGATATAATATCAAACTCCACACCTACCATGGTTCGAGGCTTCTGTCCAACTCAACTCCAGAATTGAAGTTAATCTGAAATTTCGGTTTTGACTGGAAAACTTAAAAAAAAAAACTTAAGTAAAATTAATTAATTTACAAGTAAAATCAAGGGAACTTGAAAAGTGGAGTACAAGGACTTTCCGAAGCAGAAGTCTAAAGTAATTTATTATCATACTCAAATTTTCAACCTTTATGCAGTCACTTTCTTTTAATCCTATTGTGTGCGTATATATATGTCTCTCTCTCTCTCTATATATATATATGTATATGTGTATATATATACATATAATATAATATAATATAATATGGTATTGGCGTAACACGAAAGAAAAAATCTATCAAAGTAACACCGCACAGAACAAAATATAACGAAACAGCTTCTCTTCATTTTTATTTGCTTAAGACGCAAGATCAGTTACAAGCTTGTACTTGGATGTTTAATTTAACTTTAATTGTTAAAAAATAGGCATAACCTTTTAATTTAAGATTAAACTTCTATATAAATTGTTGAACATTGAACAATGTAATATAACTAAATGACATTCTAAGCCTATGACATTATGTTTATACTATGGAAAAACTCTGTTTGTGTAACATTAATCTTATTTTTTATTCGTATTGTGTAGTAAATGTTTTTCTTAATACATGTGCAATAAATTAATGGGTGCTGTACATCAAGGATCCAGGAAGGCTATGCGCTTTTTTGCATTGTACACTGTTAACAACTATGTCTGTACATTCTTCGTTAATGCCATCCATATGGGAAAAAAAAATTACACTTCATTATCGTGATTAAGTATAATATCTATTCTTCTGGAAATTGAGAAGTTGTCATTTTCTTACACTTGGGTTGCTTTCTGCAATCTTTTGTTACACCTTGAGTATAAAATTGTTATTTTGATCTTGTCCAGAGGGCGTGGCTGTTGAAACTTCTTGCGCTAGAATTGCATTCAGCTGACATTGCCTCAGCATCTCATAAGGAAACATGCCTAGCTATTCTTTCTCAACTGTTTGGCCAATGCCGTGGGCCAGATGCATCGGATACCATTGAAATGGATGCACGGCATAATGGGAACAGAACCATGAATAATAGTAAGGTAACACTTGGTAATTTGATCCATCAACAAAATGTGATTTCATGTAATTTTTGTTAGAAAAATGCTACATGCCTACAATGTCAAACAGTTGCTCGTGCACTTTGAACATCTTGATATGTCTTCTTAGGATTCAGACACTCATATTATTGTCCTATTTGTAATTTGTTACTGCTTATAATTACACTTTGAATTCATCATGATATAACTACTTACCAGTTTTTCAGTGTTGGCCATTAGCTTTGATTTAGCTTTCTGTTTAGTGATCTGTCGATGTAAATTGCCTCTGCCTTAATCCCTCGTTTCCTTATTGATTTGGCATGATCCTATCTTGTTTAAAATCAAATTGCGATCTCGTACCAGGGAAACTGTTGCTTGCACATTTTAGACATCCTCGTCTATCATTTTATGTTTTTGTCCCTTGTGTCATTGTACTATTCTTTGCCATTATTATTTATACTTAAAAGTGGCAGTAATAAGCAAATTTTGTTCGTCGTGTTCATCTTTTATTCAGTATTGGTCATTAACTTTGATTTGCCAATTCTTTTACTTGCCAATTGACTTCAATTTCTTCTGCAATAAAACTTTTTGCCATAAAAGTTCTTGGCTCATCAAAACCTAGCTAGAAGCCCTTTATTGGAACTTCGACATAGGCGAAAGAATGCTGCATGTATCGTGTTAATGGAGAAAAAATTGCCTTACTCCCGTGACCCACAAAATTTGTACATTGAGTAGTGTATGTCCTATAGGGAAAATAAAAGAAAAGAATCAAATAAAAAATAAGATGGTTAAAAAAAAAAAAAACATGAAATGAGTGCAGATCATGTTCCCTCTGTGTAAGAATGATGTAAATGATTTTTTCAAGTTTGTTATATTCTCCTTTTTACAGGTATATATGTGATGAACCCAATGCAAGCCTTTTTCTTTTTTGCATCATCGATCTACCTCACTCCCATCATTGAACTAGTAAAACAAGTGATTTTGAAGTTGTTATAAATTTCCTAGTTTGTCTGTTTACTGGTCCATATATTGCCCAACTCTGAAGGCAATGTCCATGCCTCTAGAAGGTGCTTGGTTATACATCCCTTATCCTTGGTTCTTTCTCAAATAAAGCTACATTCCTGGAACACCACATCGTACAGCAAACAAAACATGTGATCATTCTGAACAATAGACTTATGTATTGCCGTTGTAAACAAAACATGTGATCATTCTGAAACACTTCCTTCCCTGAACTTCATAAAGGCTTCAAAAGTCCGCATTAATGTAAACCCCTGTTTCCCTATTAATTTCTTGTGATCCCATCTTTTTTAAATCAAATTGCTATCTTTGCTAAAACAAGTCTTCTAGTTGCTGCATCTATATTCTATATTATGCTTAAATGCAATTGAGCATATTAATTTATCCAGAATTTTCATGCATAAATCTTGTTGCTTTTTTAACACTGCACGCTGTTGTTTGCAACAACATAATTGTTGATACTTTTATCTCATTTGTTCCATCTATATTATCTGCTATTGCTATTCAAAACTATTATTTACTTTGCCGTTTCCTCGATATTTATGTACTTATTGAGATGATATTATTTAGGTGCTACAGCTGTTAGAGATTGTTCAGTTCAGATCGCCTGATATTGTCACGTATCCTCAGAACATTTCAAATTTGAATTATGACATGGTGAATTACTGGCTTCTTCTAGAATGTCTTCCTTGTTGATTTTATTTATAGGTTGAGCCTACTTTATTTAGGTGGAAGAAATCCTCAAGAATCCTTCAACTACTGAAATTGGTGGCATTTATTACCATTCAGAACGAGGTGATAGGCTCATTGATCTTGATGCGTTCCATGATAAACTGTTAGAGGTTGTTCATTTTGTTTCCTCTTTGTGCACATTCTCCTTTTATTGATTTATTGATTAGCACCAATAACTTAGATCTGCTTACTTGATAATCTATGTTTTGTCATTCCTGAGATGTGTTTTCACTGTAAATACATTGGAAATATATGCAAGTCTGGGTACATTTTTCATCATGTTATATATTTATACGACACATGTATCATATATGGTGATTTTATTCCTCGAATGTTGTAGTAGTAGCTACATCTGTAGGTGTCAGCCAGTGTTGCAACACACTATAGTGCAAGCAACCATGTTTTCATAGTCATGCATGTTGTGATCATAAACTATGTTGGTTTAGGTGAAAGGTGAGGCGACAAACTTGTATATATATATATATATATATATATATATATATATGCCTTTTGCTGCCGAATATAAAATTAACTTGTATATGATATATGCAGTTTAAAAGGCTACATCAGGATGTTGGACAAAAATAAAAAGCAGATAATTAACATCATAATTTTTTGATAAATTTTGGGCATTTAAACTCTAAACTATATCATGAGTTAAGATTCTATAGTTTGATAAGTGATAGTTTTTGTTTTTAGGCCAAGCGAAGCAAACTACACATATAATTACTTGGTTAAAATTTTGTTCGTAACTTGGATATAAAGAAAAAAGAAGAAAAAGATATGGATTCACTGTTTAATTTACGCCTAAAAGAAGCAAGACCAATGTTAATGTTGCTGTGCACTTAAATCCTAATTTGCTTTTTGAGCTCAAATTATGTAAAATAAAGCATTGAAGCTGTGATTATCTTTTGAAACATAATTTAAGCGATAATTAAGTGTGATTTAATGATGTAGATATTTTTTTTCTCATTATGAAGTACAATATCAATATGAGTCGACTCTGATTTGTTTTTATTTCCTTTATTATAATAATAATATTATTAGATATGCAAGCAAATAAGCGTCCATTTGAATGAAGCTGAAAGGAGTGAATTAAGAGATTCTGTCCAGCAATTATTGAGATGGTGCTGGAAATATAACAAGAATCTTGAAGAACAAGCTGCTCAACAACATATGTTGACTGGGTGGTCACATATTGTTGAGGTCCGTGTTCCTCGTAGATTGGTTAGGAAAATATATTCTATTGTTTTGATAACAGTCAACATCTGTTAATTTTTGTCAGGTGTCTGTTTCAAGGAGAATGTCGTTTCTGATTGACCGATCTCAAACTTTGTTTGAGTGAGTTGATTGCTATATATATTATGTAAATTAAAATTTATTTTCTAAAGGAGCATGATTATTATGTTGTAACTATACATGCAGAGTGCTTGATGCTTCACTTAGTGCGTCTGCTTCTCCTGACTGCTCCTTGAAGATGGCAATGATTTTAAGCAACGTGAGTCATTAATTTTTTACTTTCAAGGATAAAATTTATGTACCTATCACTTCATACTGTAAATTTGTACTTATAATTTCTATATAAATAGGTGGCACTTACATGCATGGCTAAGCTACGCGATGAAAGGTTCCTATGTCCAGGAGGTGTCGATTCTGATAGTCTCACATGCCTTGATATATTATCAGTGAAACAACTCTCAAATGGAGCTTGCCAGTCTATTCTGTTAAAACTTGTCTTTGCTATTCTCAGAAACGAGTCATCAGAAATTTTGAGAAGACGGTACTAAATTTGTAGGATTGGAGTTTCTTTTCATTAATGCTCATATTTACAAGTGATTTTGATTTATACCCTGCTGTGTAATTATGTTTAATTGTGTTGTGTCTACGCACGCCTTCATGAAAAGACATATGATATGATAATCTATTCCCATTTTGGCTTTTTTATGTGCTGATCTTTATTTGCTCGCATTTTTTTATCCTTTCTAGCCAGTGTGTATTACTTAATTAGCTGTACTGCCACCCAAGTTATCATCATCAATATTTCTTTATTGTTTCATGAAGAGATAACCGATTTCTACTTCAACTTGTTAACACACTGATCCTTTGTTTTCCACCTTTTACCTTTTTCAGACAGTATGCATTACTTCTTAGTTACTTTCAATACTGCCAAAGTATTCTTGATCCAGATGTGCCATCATCAGTTTTACGTCTACTGCTTCATGAAGACCAAGAACTTGACGATGACATGAATCTTCAAAAGGTACTATATCTCTCTCATATGTATGCTATGTAAATGCTAGTCTCCAGCATACCTCAGTTCAAACAAAATACACTCAGTTTTCTTAAAGATTGACAGGGAGCAGGCAGAGTTAGAGAGGGCTAATTTTGCTATACTGAGAAAAGAGTCTGAATCGATTATTGATGTTGTATGTTTCTTATCTCCTTGATAATATCTCTTGCTGAAATAGAACTGTTATCTTTTCCGGTCTTGATACTTTTTGGTTATCATATGTCCTGACAATGTGTTTCCTTAGTATAAAGTTTGCTTTATTAATTTCAGCTGCAAAGAGTAGAATTCAGCCCATAAGGATTGCAAATACAAAATTTATCTTATCACATAGTATTTTTTTCTGTTGCACATGTCTAGGATGTATATAATCTTGAGGTTGTACTATATATTTTATCTGTAATTGCAATCTTTTTGGGGTAAGAAATGAAATTCTGTATGATTTGTGCAGATTTCGTCGATGAAACCTAGTTTTAAGCCTATAATTCTTTGGACCAAAAATTTGATAAAATGTCTCAATTATTTTACCAATCACAAGTTTCAACTCTATGTTCCATGATCAAATACAATAGTAAATCGACTATGTGGTGGTCCCACCTCCACATCATCCTTATTTTTCTCCGCTGAATGAAGATTGTTGTTGTAAATTGTTTTTTAGATTGGTTTGTTTAGTACTTTATTGTTTCTAGTTAGGAATGCCTTGTGCTGACTTAAATAATATTTATAATATTTGGGCATTTTCGTCTTTACTATTAATGATGAAAGTTCAATTAATAGGATTTCCACCATGTCTTTTTTTAAATTCTGGAAATACCCTTTGTGTAGTATTTACTTCCGATCACTCATCAACAAACACACTACCGATTTGTAGCATGCACCAAAGTCCCCTTCATGACTATCCACCAATTGAATTTCAATATCACTCTCGATTTGTAATCTCTACCGCCAACAAGACCGCTTAAAATAAAGGCTGTAACCATCAAAAGTTTTCCATCTATAACACATTATAAAAGGAACAATACTATAATATTTTTTCCTGCATTAAATATTTTTTAAATAGAATGTACATCTAATTATTTATTTGGGCGTGAGCATTTATACTAGTATCTATAGTATCTATAAAGGATATTTTGGTGGTTTTGATCTGTTTGCATATGATCTTCTAATGCTTTAGCTCTAAATTCTCTCATTTTTGACATGCATCACACAGATGTTAATCCCCCCCCCCCCCCCCTCTCTGCGCACACCACTCTGTTTCATAAGTTGGTATCTGATTAAGCACCCATCTGTAGCCCAAACTTAGTACGAGGTTCTTATTGGCTCATTATTCATGTTAATTTCTGATTTCTGTCAGGTTACAAGAGATGCCACCCAAGGGGGTGAAGCTGGAAAAGCAATTTCTATTTATGTGTTGGATGCATTTATCAGCATAGATCAAAATCGGTTCATTTTGAACCAGTTGCAAAGTAAAGGAGTTATAAGATCTTGCCTGGTGGATATTAGTAATGTTCCGTATAAGGTACATTTGTACTTTACGCGTGCACATTTAAATATGGAACTGCATAAGGTTATTCTTATTATAGTAAAAATAAGTTGTTATAAGTCACAAATCAATGAATGCCGTAACAATGTTTTCATAACACAAAGCATTAGGTGTTTTGGGGTCGTACGGCAAGGCGTGATGCTCAACGTGGTGAGATGTAATTTTTGTTTGGAAGTATTAAATATACATCATATAAGTTAATTGAAAATTGAATTAAAAACATTTAGCATCAGATAATAAAAAGCAAGTGTCAATTAGGTCTGTCAATGGATTATTTCGGACATGGGACAGTACCGTATATCCACTAACGATCAGCAAATTAAGAAATACACGTATGAAATTTTAATCTAACTTTCAACCCCCCCCCCCCCCCCCCCCCCCACACACACACACACACACAAACACACACAGATAATAAACTCATTGATGAACGGAGTGTGAATACTAAATAAATACGTTGATATAACATGCGTAGAGTCTGTGCATTTTGAGCAAAATATAATCATCCGCACGCATTATCGCTCGTCAAATTAACTTCTTAAATATCTACGAATGATGCCTCATCCATAAGCATATCATCATTCATAATTATTAGATATCGATAAATATAAACATTAATAGATATTAAATTTAGTACTTGCTTAATTTGTTCCCTTAACACTGTCAGGGTTAACCACTTTTGGGTTTCTGGAATCCTTTTTTGATCACATTTTTCTATATGCTCATATCCATGAAATATGTTTTTTAACCTCTTAGGATGGGAAATACTCGGTGGAATCCTTGCAACGGATGTGTACTCTTGAAGCCCAATTTTTGTTGCTGTTAAGAATCAGTCACCGGTACAAAAAGCATGGTGCTCAGATTCTCCTATCAATGAATGTTTTGGAACATATTGGCTCATGCAGAGTTGTCACTCTGCAATTTAAGGTTGTATGTGGTTTATTTAAACATTATTAAACGTGCTATTTTTTTTTTGTTCCACAACCATGCTTGTGCTTGAAGCCTTGAACTATTCCTTGAAGTATTACTGCATACAAACTTGTTGTGAGTATGGTTTTGTGTCAAGTTGATGTGCACATACCTTCTTAGAACAAATTTGCATCCAGTAACATGACAATAATTCTAGGGATAACATCTTATTCAAAAGAAAAGGTTTGAGTGAGTATAAATTTAAATAGTGAGAGGTGGTATAAATTGTATAGTCTCCCTCTATATGCGCGCGCTTGCCTGTTTCCCCGTCTCAAATTAAGCTTTAAATTTCTAAGATTTTATTTTTGGATTTAAATAAGTATGGCCGGTTGAATTTTAAGTACAATTTAGTTTCACTTGTTAACTAAAATCTTAGATGTTACAGGTTGAAATAAATATTAAGACATTTAAAGATCTTGTCAATATCGATAATCATGTCTATAATAATGTATGATAAAATCATCTTCCTCTTTTTTCGGACTCCAATCATTTTCTAAATAATTTTGTTTGTCCTGTTTCCACATCCTTTTCCACTCTTATGGCCTTTTAAGTACAATTGTAGGTGATGATGTCCCACACAAGCTGCCTATTTTATTTTGACCTCAAAATATAATGCTGATCACCAATTCTCTTTACGTCAACATGAACATGAGGAAGAGAACGTAATAGCTATGATCTCTATTTAATTTTCTCAATCAAATGGCTACATTGCTCAAGTGGCTTGAATTTGTCAAGGGGTTATCCGAAAAGAGAAGTAGCTTAGTATTGTTGATCATTTATGGTTTTTCTTTCTTGGTTTACTTTCTTCTGCGGCTTATGGCTTATGTCTATGATTTGATCAGGGCATATCTAGACGAGCTGGTCCTATTAATGTCAAAGAAACTGCAGGGGATGACGATAATCGTACTTTGCTAGTAACCCATATGCTGAGAGTAGTATCAAGCCTCACATCATTGATTGACTCGTCGGATTTCCTAGAGGTATCCTACCTTTTCCCTTCATCTTAAATTCAGTTTGTTCTCCATCTTGTGCTTTCCATTTTTTCATTTCATACTAAAGGCTTCTTCTTCTTCTTCTTCTTCCTTTTTTTTTTTTTTTTTTTTTTTTTTTTTTTTTTTTTTTTTGTAGAAGTGTAGAAGCAAAATTTACTTCTGTTGTGGGCTGCTTGTATATTTTGTCTGATATATTTCTTTGCTTCACTTTTCATACAACCTATCATGACAAGCAGTATTGGCAGTTTTATGCGACATTTTTTTCCGTCACTTTCCATATATTTTATAATCATCATCATCATTATCCATAGATTCAATGGTTTAATGACAAATTCAAATTGTGGAAACCCGAAGACACTTCATTTTCTTATTTTGTTTGTCTAGAATGGATTTTCATTGATATAAGTGCTGCAGCATTTTAGGAGTGCGTGATTCAGATATAGCGATAAACAATGATAACCACAATAAGAGTTACCGTGTTTATGTTTATTGATTACAGACATTAGAATTGCCTTTTTTGGAGGTCATGATTCATACTATTAATATAAACTATAAAGCATTATGTTCTGTATACGTATCTTCCATAGTGAAGCTTAATTTGTAAACAGCATAGGTATTCTTTGTTGGTACCTTAATTAGTATCTTGTGTGTTTTTAATTGGTAAAAAAATCAGACTATAACTGTGACAACTGCCTTGGTTGTTTAAGGTTTCTACTTATCTTTTCAGGTAAAAAATAAAATTGTACGAGAGGTAGCAGATTTCATCAAGAGCCATCAATCAATATTCTACCAAATTCTTAAGTCTGATGTTTATGGAGCTGATGAAGTGGCTATAGAACGAGTTCATCTTGTTGTTTCTGTACTAAGTAAAGTATGTAAATTTTCTTATGTTGCTTGTTGCTATGCTACCTTCTATATTTTCTAGCATGCATGTGACTGTTTGTCTGAGTAGATGGATGTGGCATGTCAGTGCAATTCTCGGGTGCTTAGAAACGAGTATGCAATTATCTCATTTCGCAACTTCTTTTAAATTTAATTGTTTTGATGTCTGCAGGTATGGCCATATGAAGAGAACGACGAGTACGGCTTTGTTCAAGAGCTTTTCAGTATGATTAATATATTTTTCCACCTTGATGTTGGATCAAGCAGCTTTGGTCTGTCACCCAATTCTGTGGGGGTAAGCATTTCTGTCCAGAAATAATTTAATCAACTGTAATATCATTTTGATGCATGAATCATTTATTGTTTGGTATGCTATATCTGTGAATGAAACAGAAGCAGAAGCTGGAGCTGATGATTTTCCGACTTTGTTTTAGCTTGAGCACTTACCTATACTTTCTTATTACAAAGAAACAGCTACGATTACAGGTCTGTTTAAAGTAATAATTTCTCATTCGATTTGTGTGTCGATCAGCATGATTGTTATTGATAGGAACATTCCGCCACCGAAGTAGTGATTTTGATAACACCTCTTTGGGATTGTTAGTTAATGTACTTATTTTCATTTTTGCTGCTTTATCCAGTTTCAGAAACCTCCGTTGCCACTCTCCCTATAAACGTTCTGTTATATTTCGATATCGCTGATATATGTTAATCAGCATCTTATGAATTCAAAACTGCATTAGAGATGTCATAAAGTCACTTCAAGTTAGACTGTATGTAAAATGTAATAACCCGGCCTGGTTAAGTATTTTGTCATGCCACACTGATTTTATTATTAACAGTTTAGGATTCTTACCCTTAAATCCTACAAGTATCCTAATCGCAAATCATAACTCTACCTGCATTAGTATGATAAACTCCCTTCAGTTTTTCTGTACATCTAATTGTTAGTATTTTCTTCCTTCGACTGATCAAATACCCGTATATCAGATTTTAGACAGTTCTGGAGAAATTAGCAGTTCTGTTTCACTACAACAACCCACATTAGTCTCAGTTGTTCATCTGCTTAACTCGGTTACGGATGCGTTGGAGAGAGCCGGCGAAGAAAAATCAATATTCCTTAGCAAGGTATTCCGAAAGAGATGTAAATTTACCTTGTTGCTCCTATTTTGTTTTCTTCAGTTAACAATAAATAACATATATCTACTATCCTTTACATTCTTAGAGTCGTGTTTTGTTTTTGCTTTGACTCTTTTGGTTCTGTACTCGGATATTGTAGCTTTTTTGTTTTTTATTTTATATGTGTGCTCTCTTCGTTTTAGAAGATCACACATTTTTGTTCTTCAAAAAAGAAAAAAAAGAAAAAAGAAAAAAAAACAATAAATAACATATATAATGTCTGCAGAGTTACACTAGAATTTTGTGTTTTACCTATCACATCATATGTCCTAATTGACCCGTAATTCTCGCAATTTTGATTTTACTCCCTCTACATATTTATTTGCCATTCTAATTAAAATACTGTTGCTAGTTAAATGTCATTTCGTCACTTTGATAAGAATTCATATGTACTCAAATTTTTAGTATAACCTCACGTACCCCCTGAAAGACTTTTAATTTTTGATATCATGTTTGTGTTAGTCTATATTGTAACAGTTAGAGATGAACATTTGTGAACCAAATAGGTTTGATTTGGTTTGGTTTTGTCAATAAATTGGTTGAATTTGTCATTTTAAAACAACAGTATCCATACCAGTATCATTATTAACTTTTCTTTCATCAATTCATTTTAATGTTTTTAGAAGAGGGAAAGTTTGTAAATATTATAGCACCACATATTTTGATGAATATGAACTTAATCAATCGTTTCAATCTTATATCACGCTAGCAATTGGACAAGTAATCCCATTTAAGGATCAACTGATTAAATCAAATCAAAACAAATTGATTATTTTTCTTTTCGGTTGATTTCTATTTTGAAAAATATATGTTTGGTTTGGTTTTCTAATTTCTACCCGAACCGACTATTTGCTCATCCTTACGAATTGAAATACTTAAAAAATGATTTTGCCTATTATTTGCTTTGATTTGCCCTAGTGTTTAACTCACATTTTGTTATTTGCTTCAGATTCAAGACATTAATGAGCTATCAAGACAGGAGGTTGATGAAATTATCACATTTTGCAATAGACAAGAATGCATATTGTCTAATGATAATATCAGGAAAAGGTATTCTTTTCGCATGTTGCTGTTGTTTGAGTTATTGATTTTGAAAACAGGATATGTTTTTAACTAGAAAATGCTGCAGATTTGCTTTGTTTTGGGTCAATTTAGCACACTTATTAATTTCATGCAACTCACATGTGAATACATTAAGCAAAATCCGTGTGCTCTTTGAGTGTGTGATTTGCACGTTGGTCATTGCCACCCTGGTAACTAGTCCTCAACCGGTCTGCCATTTTTAAGTTTTGGGTTTCCATCCAAAAAAAAAAAAAAAAAAAAAAAAAGGAAAAAAAGAAGCACGTTGCATGTAGTTTTGGAGGGCAACCAATCTGAAATTAAAGTTGACACACAAAATACAAAATTAATTTATTTTTCTCTGAGAAATGATACTTTGAAATCCAATACACCCGAATTATCATCCAGCTATCCATTTTCAGTTTAATGATTTGATCCAACCACTTCCCCTTGAATTTTGCTACCCCGTACTCATATTTTTCGTCCTTTGTAGCACTTCTCCTTTTCTTTTGTGTTTGGGGAAACAACAAAAGTGTTAGAGAAAATTTTCTAAATCGATCTAGAGTCATCGATTAGAAGACTAGAAGCTCCATTGATATTGACAATAACAATTCAATGAAATAAAAAAATGAATCCAAATCTTTCCTTTATTAATGAATTTGGGGAAATACAAGAGAGATTACAAACTAGAAAAGAAACATCACTTTTTCTATGATTACAACGATCAAGGCCTATGCATTTATATATAAGAAGATAACTTGGAGATAAAGTAATCTAGATGTTTTCCATGCATTATAAAGCGTCTTCTCCAAGATAAGATCCATTGGAAAATGTCTTCTCCATTATAATTTCATTATAAATATCTGATCCAAACTAGGATTTTACTTTGATTTTGTACAATAATTTGATTTGAAATATTATGATGAATACTTTTAATACTTCATCACGACACAATATACAAACTTCAATCTCTCCACCCATCTCAACGATCAAGGCCTGTGCATTTATATATAAGAAGATATGGAGATAAACTAATCTAGATGTTTTCCATTATGAAGCGTCTTCTCCAAAATAAGATCCATTGGAAAATGTCTCCTCCAGAATAATTTCATTAAATGTCTGATCCAAACTAGGATTTGACTTTGATTTTGTATAATACTTTGATTTGAAATATTATGATGAATACTTTTAATACTTCATCACGACACAATATACAAACTTCAATCTCTCCACCCATCTCAACTTGCCAACTCAACAAATAAAAGAAATGATTTCATTGCATCGATGCCATTTAGTGTCATTAGCATTTAACCAAGCTAGTCAAGTTTGAGCAATGCTCAAACTTATTTTTCGGAACTGACTTCATATCCACTGGATTGTCTTTTTTATGTGCACCTTTGCTGACTCATCTTTTGATGCTCTTCTCCCAAGATAAGAAAGAACCCACACACATATGTATGTTGGTGTGTGCATCGGAAACCTAATTCTCTATTAAATGTATAACACTTCGACTATCTAAATGGATCCGCACGGTCTTCTGCATCATATTCAAATCCTCTATCAACCACAAGTACAACCCCTGCTTACTCCCCTCCACAGTAGCAACTAACACCGCCTCGGTAGTCGACAAAACATCAATTGATTGTTGTTTTAATGTCTATGAAGTGGGCCCTGTGCCAATTGTAAACACATAGCTCGACACCGATTTCTCTCTGTCCTTGTCCGCTGCATAATCCGATCCACAAAATCCAGTAAGGACAAGATACTTATCGATGCCTCCATATAGCAGGCCAACATTCGAAGTTTATCTCAAATATCTAAGAATCCACTTTACTGTTTGCCAATGAACTTTGCTTGGATTGGACATATATCAATTTACAACACCTATTGTGTGAGTCAAATCTGGTCTGGTGCATAACATACATCAAACTCGCCACGACACTAGCATTTGAAATATACTCCATGATAATTTTCTCCCTATCCGATGTGGGAGTCTTATCATGAGATAAAATAAACTGAGTGCTTAATGGAGTAGCAACCGATTTTGCCGTTACCATCTCATATCAAGCGAGAACTTACTTGATATACTGTATGTGAGTCTTTAACTCTTTTCTCTGCTTATATTTGATGATAATCTCCATTCCTAGTATGCCTTTTCTAAGTCTTTCATATCAAGCCCCCCACTGAACTCTGACTTCAACTCATCATTACTCGCTATATAATGTGAAATAATTAGCATATCATCTGCATATAACAGCAAACAGACCGTACCAATTTCATATCTCTTAAAGTACACACATGGGTCCTTGTGGCTTTTGGCGAATCATTGTGAAAGCATAAAACTTTCATTCTCTACCATTGTCTTGGGGACCTTTCGATCCGTACAAAGATTTGTTTAGTTCGCACGCATGCTGTGTCTTACTAGAATTGATGACCTCCTTTGACTGATGGATATTTATATCATCTTCAAGATCTCCATGCTATCTAATTACTAAAGCTTCAAATCCGAACGAGCAACTAGAGCTATGAATACACAAATTGAAAGTATGTCTCTCATAACTGGAGAGAATATGTCATGAAACTCACCCTTTCGTTGTCCGTACCCCTTCCTAACCAATATCGTCTTGTATCTCGTATCTCCATCTTCATTATCGTTCAGTCTATAGATCCATCTACTACAAATGGCTCGCTTTCTTGATGGAAGAGACGCTAAATTCCAAGTGTGATTTTCATGCATTGACTCCGTCTCCTCCATAGCTATCCTTTATCATAATCAACAGACACAAAGCTTCTCTATGGTTCCTCGGCTCATCATAACACCCAAAGCATATGTAGCCATGTCATCAAAATCAATATCCATAAAATAAACCCAACAAAATCACGAAGCCAAGTTGGCTTCCTTCCCTTTCTAACTGGCCTGGACTCAGACCGAGCTCCGCCATGAGTGTGAACCTCCTCATCTACCATGGTGTAATTGATAACACCGTCAACTGCCTCTCTATCAAAAGAATCTGATGACTTAATCTGTGTTTAGTACCCCCTCTGTCCTCAAACTGCCATCAACGGATCTTAGAAACTTAGATTCTTCCGTGATTGTTTCTCCACTGCTGCTTTCCACTTGAGGAATATGCCAAAAGTTTGATTTTTGAACTTCATTTAAATATATCTCGACTTTCCACTAGAAATCATGGATAAAAGAGACATACTTTTTTCCACTTAGCGAAACACATGGTGAGATCCTCATACATCATTATGCACATACTCCAACACGTCTATTGCCTTGTGTGTTCCAACATTTAACACAACCTTCTTCTGTTACCAAGTCCACATCCCTTGCAAAATTCAAGCTTTGACTTATCGACATAATCAATCAAGCCATGCCTGTATAGCAACTCCAAACTCCATACTCAACATGTCCCATCATAAGATGCCACAATCGAGTCTAGTCTGGATCGGGAGAACCAATCGTTGCAGTTGAAAATAGTGCTCCGTCTAATAGAAATAAGTTTCTCGCCCTTGCATCTTTCATTAAATCCGTGAACCATTCGCTATGATCAACCTCTCGCCTTCTAAACAATTCTTAAGTCAAGCGTACAAAAGCTCCAATCGATATTAAATATCTATGCAATTGTGGTCATGTCTCACAAGAGTAATAGTCCTAATTACCTCATCAAACATCCTAATCCTCGCATTTTCAATACCAACCATATGACATGGCACGTCACTAACAGAATATCCATCGGTCTCTCTACAAGTGACGGAACAACTATGTGGTATTATCTAGGAAGCAAGGATACCGGTGCGTAGTACGGGGATACGTAGATTCGACAAATATGAAAATATGAGGATTCGGGTGCAAGGGATACGACATGTGTAAAAATATTATATATATATATATATGTATGTATGTATGTGTGTATGTATGTATGTATATAGGCGAGCGTTCAATGACACCCGAAACAGTGCATCACCCCTAAATGCCTTCTGATTTCCACCACATCCCGTTTCTCTCTCCCTTCACTCATTCTCTCACCTCCCACTCACTTATTCTAATATAAATGCTTGGTTTATATAGGAGACAAATGAGGTGCTCACTATTTTGGGTGGCATTGAACGCTTCTTATATATATATCACTGTTATCACGGCGACCGACTAGTCGCGACTAGTCATCGACTAGTCGGCCAGTCGGTCCCAAGTCTTCGACTTGGACTGTCGACATGAAATTTGTCAATATGTCGGTCGACAAGGCGCGACTAGTCGACTGACTAGTCGACTAGGCGGTCGACTTAACAGATTGGTTTGCAAATTGGCCCCCCCCCAAAAAAAATAAGCAGATAGGAAGTCCAGTTCAAATAACATTGTCGACGTATTGAAGAAAACTCGACTTCAAAAAAAAAAAAAAAAAAAAAAAACAGAGCGAACAGAAGAAAATCGAGTTCGACAGAAGAAAACCCGTAGTCCTAGTCGCCGCCGCCAATCATCTCCTGCCGCCGCTGATCTCCTGCCGCCGTTGCCTCTAGTTCGAGTAACCCTAGGTACTTCTTTTTTGCTTTGTTTTTTTTCCTCCTGTACAATGTAAACGAGAGTCAAACTTTACTCTTCCTGTTTTTTTCCCTATTACACCTGAAGGCCCTGAACTGATTTTTTTTTTTTTTTTTTTTTTGCAAATGGCTACAGAAGTACCATCGGCAAGTACTGAATTGTATGATCCCTCCAAGGATCCAAAGCGAAAAGCAAAATCAACAGATGTTGGATGGAAATGTTTATGCACATGTTTGAATTTTTATGCATATGAATATACTTATATATTTATCGACTAGTCTACGACTAGTCCACTAGTCGACTAATTGGACCTCCGTCGACTCGACTTACCGCCGTGATAACCATTATATATATATATATATATATATATATATATATATATATATATATATATATATATATATATATATATATATATATATATATATATATATATATATATATATATATAACGATAAAATCTATTACGAAAATAAAGAGTAATAGTTAAAAGACAAAAAATTAAACATTCATTTCACACTTGATATTCTTCGCCTTGAATAGTCATGGCTTCCCATCTCTGGCTCATCAAGTGAAAGATTCGCTATCTCAAGCTCCTCGGCTCATCAAGTGAAAGATTCGCTATCTCAAGCTTCTCGGCTCCATCAAGTTGACTGCTTTGAATTTTATAATAAATCATGTTGACTGCTTTGAATTTTGTATGGTTGTTTATCACATTAACTGTGCTCAGATTGATGTTTCGTCTCCCACAATTTCAATGGCCATCTCAGATTGATGCTTCGTCTCCCATAATTTCAACAGCCATCTAAGATTCCAATCTGAAATTCGCTTTCATGCCACCGACGCACCCCAAATCCGCACCCTTCCCGCACCCCCAGCCCAAATACGGGGATACGTCACATGGCGCACCCCGTACGCACCCCAGCCGCACCCGATACGCAGTACGTCACCCAGAAGCCGCACCCCTGCTTCCTAGGGTATTATGTGATAATATGCTTGGAAGTCAGTGATCTGTAGTGCGCTCCTCGTAGAAGGCGCGCTAGCTAAAATAATGGATAAATCATTATCGCTGTTTTCATCTGATGTATGTATCTTTGTGGTAGGTGCCGATGTTTTCTCTTCTGCTTTCTTTTCTCTCTTCTTCAATTCTGGACACTCATGCCTTTGATGTTCAAGCTTTCCACACGAGTAACAAATCCCTCCTATAGATTTGGATCTAGGCTTCAATCTATCACTACCTTCGATTTATTCTGCTTTCCTTCCCTTAGAAACAAAGCATCGGAACCATCTTCGCTCTCATTATCAATTAATTTCCCCATCAACACTTAAGCTATGCAACCATGTTTTATCATCAGCTACAGTAATGGTAATTCTTCTGTAGATCGTAGAATTCACAAATGTGCCATACTTCGAAGGTAGTGTGCATAATAGTATGACTGCCTGCGCTTCATCTGTAATAGCTACAATAACTGCCTTCAACTTCATTCGCAAAGTGGTAAAGGTATCTATATGTTTGAAAGTGAGGTTCCCGGCGTCCTTTTAAAGGTATAAAGTTGCTGCTAAAGAACAATATGGTTTTCCAAAGTCTTATCCTGATACGCCGTTGTCAATGTATTCCGTACCTTCTTCGCCTCTTTTGTATGATAAAACACCTAGGATTTTATCTGAAAGACAGCTGAATGGTTGTAAGAGCACCTTCTTCCTTTTCTTGTAATTCTTCCTTTGTTAGACCTTGCATTTTATCTGATGTTGAAGTTAACTCTTCTCCTTTGTAAGCACGGACTCCATCTTCAGCTTTCAGGTTTCATGATATCCTTTTCCATTGAATCGATTCACGATATAATTATTCAAAATATCCTTGGATCCTGCCATAGCAAACTAACCTCCAATGACTTCCTTGCTCTGATACCATGTTTTGGCATTCCCGCTTATCCACCGCCGTACACTTAGGCTTCAGCGTGTTAAAGACTAGAAGTTTCGTTAATATGAACAATAATAGATTCAACAATAAAAAGAAACTGAACCTAAAATTTTCCTTTATTAATGAATTTGACGAGATTAAAAAAATAAGATTACAAACTAGAGAAGAAGCATCACTTTTTCTATGGCGACGACGATCAAAGCCAATGTATTGCAACAAATATTTTAACAAAAAACATGTAAATAACATATATTTCTGCCGTCTCTTCACCTCGCTCAGCATTCCCACCATCGTCATAATGAGTTGGAATTTCGGAAGTTCCTCCCTGCTCTTCTCGTATTTTGTAATGAATGCTGAAAACCCAAACTCAAAATGAAACCAAGCAAGCCCTACATTATGCCAAAAAGGTATCATGACAGTGCTACATATATTCATATTCACTCGGAGGTATGTCATTAACAAGATATTAGCTATAAGCTTCAAATGTTGTGTTTAACTCGCCTTTTTTATAGTACACTTGGCTCAACTTCTAAAACTTATGTGCGTCACATATTTTTTTGCAGGCGACTTAGTACGTAGGAGGGATGAGTGTTTATTATAAAAACAAACATTTACTTTTAACTACGCTAAATATTTTTGAAAGTTGGTTTAAACTGGGTACCAAACGCTAAACACAAGATCAAGGGTACCAAACAGTAAACATAAGATCAGTATACATGATGATGAAAGAAGTACGACCTTGTTTATAAAGAGCCTTATGCTTAGTGCAGTGTCAATAGCGGTAGGACAAGCCTTACTCTTAGGCCACAAGATCAATATATGGATGGCAGGCCTTGTCTGTAGAGCGAAAAAGCAAATGAGTTAGTTCGTAAATCCTTCTCTCTAAGTAGTTGGGATGTTTTTTTTTTTCAGGAGATATATTGCAATGATAGAGATGTGCCACCTGGCTGGAAATAGGGACCAGCTTATTACAGTGCTGCTTCAGCTTGCAGAGCGTGCTTTTAACATTCTTTTGATCCATTTTCAGGAAGAGTATGTTTTTTCTTTTCTTTCCATTATCTCTTTTTGAATCTCTATTATTTGCCAAGAGAAGCGCTTTGCTCTTGAGACATGAGGATCATAGTAGTCTTTGCTTGTTTCCTAATTTCACATTCCTTTGTTTTATTAGTATGGTTGAATTTACGAGTTTTAAACAAACTTCCTTATCAGGAATCTTGATTCTAGCGATGTATCTTCATTGTGTGAGAAGTTGCATCCAATCTTAGAAAGACTGGAAAAGTTGAGTGAGGTATGTATTTACAAATGCTCAAATGTGCAGATTACTTCAGAATTCCCCTTTTCATGCAGCATGTAAAAGACTAAAACATGTATATGTTTTTGAAAGGTTTATTAAGAGATTTTAAACCATGCTTTAATTTCTGTTTTATATTTTATACTTTATATCTATGTTTTTCAAAATTTTAGATTTCAAATCATGCTTTAATTTCTGTTTTATATTTTTGTGGCTGATGATAATCATGGATTACTTCTGACTTCTGTTCTATTCAGGCACATAGTTTATAGATGCTAGTTTGCTTTGATTTGGTACCTGAACATATAGATATCATTGCATTAGCATTTAAAACAAAGAAACTATCCAAGTATCAATTTTTGGTATGGCTGCCAATATGAGGAAAACTACATACAAAATGTCCATCCATTTTTGGAATACTTATAATATGATTTGAATCGAAAAAATTTGAATACCTTAACCTGTAATTTTTTTTTTCTATATTTGGGTTGTATTGTTGGTTAAGAATCTCACTGCATAATTTAGCTGTACATTGTAAATTGCATATGGCACATGTTACCAATTTTCAGTTCAATTTAAAAGTGCAGTGGTCATCAAGTTTCACTTATTGTTTGTTTTCTGTTATCTTTCTGAAGGATAAAATAGGGCAGGCTCTCAAGTTGTTTCAGAGATCTTTAAGCACTATCAAAGAAATTTCATTCAGAAATCTTGCTTCATAGGTGTAAATGAATATGTAGTTATCCTGGGAAGAAGAATATCATAAGGAAGCATTTGTTTTTACATCGATCTGAAGCAGTCATTTTTGAGTCCCTGGAAATTTTGAATGCTAGAGTTTTGTAGGGGAGAGACTGGCGGATTGTTCAGTGTAATATTCGATTAGTGCACCATGTAATCTTATTCCTAGTATTTATAGTAAAACACTTGCAGCCCGCCAGGGTGTATCGGTGCTTTAGCTTAGTTTAATTTAAGTTTAGCCTAAAAACAAAACTGATCATATGTAAGCCTTCAGAAATCGTATGGCCTTATTTTGGAATTCTAGAGATAAGGTTTAGTTGAGAAATTGAATGAAAATTAGTTGAATTGTATTTTGTCAAATATGATGAGGCCCTTGGAAAGAAAGTGTTTTTATATGTCCAGTGATGAGGTTTTCATTGATATATATTTGTGATAAGAAATGATGTTTTAGATTGCTAACAGGAATGAGATTAAGCGAAGTAGTTTATTTTTATTATTGAAACAATCACATTGTATTTATATGTACAAAGCTGGGGTATAATACACGTAATGGCCCATGATAGTGTTTTTATCTGGCAACTGTTATTCTTTGCTTCGATTCACTTTTGAAAGACGAAAATAATGGGATCGATGACGGTTTAATAAGCTATTTGAGGGGAAACTGACTTTGATCTGCTTCATATCGAAAGTTAGTTGATTGTTGGTTTCAAATTTGGTGATGTTAGAGCTTTCAATATCGAGAGATTGGCGATGATGGAGCTTCTGATGCTAAGATTGACTTTGACTTGGCATTTGAATCTTTGTTGGTTTTGATTCCGCGTTAGGTCTTTGGATACTTCAGGTATTTCAAGAGTTCTGCTTTAATCTGAATAAGTTTTTCATTGATAAAGGCTATCAATATGTCAGTGACTTGGTAAGTTGGAGGTATGTGTTGAATTTCTACAATTTTCTTTTGTTACGTATTCACGAACAAAACATGAATTAATTTCCATATGTTATGTTCCTGCATGTAAAATCATTGGTAGATAGTGAAATTGTACTTAAATGGACATACGGTAGAACTGGTTTAGAACACCATAATATTGGGTTGTTGCCAAAATATATACGATATCCAGTGATCTTCTATCAACTGGATCAGTTCGAGTCAGTATATCTAATCGTATTCAGATTTTTGCATGCTTCAAACTTCAACCCATGATTGATGGTCCCCTTTCAAGTGTTTGAATATCATTTTTACAGCTTTCTAGTGTTCCTCTTTAGGGTCCTATATGAATTGACATACATTTTAAGGATGCATGATATTTAAGGTCTGGTAATGGTTGCATATTTTATTGTATTGTATTGTTTAGAATTTAAGTATGGATACTCTTTTGTGTTTTGATAACTGGTGTCTTGTTATTATTGGCGTTGGTATGGAATTTGTTCTTTCCATTTTTGCTTTAATTAAGATTTTTATGACATATTAACAATTCTTCACTAGAATCCCTGATGACTTCAATTCCTAAATAGACCGAGATCTCTCAAATCCTTTAGTGAGAAGTATTTGTCTAGATATTGAATGAGTACATTAGTATCTGTACCACGAATACTTGTAATAATCAGGTCATCAACATAAATCAGTATGTATAATTGAAATATCATTAACCTTGATAAACAAAGAAGTATATGATCTGGTAGGATGAAATTTCATGCATAATAATGTGGATTTTAGCTTATCAAACAAGACTCTTGAAAGCATGTTTTAAGCTATAAATTGCTTTATTTAATTTGCATATTAGTCTCTTGTCTTTCATATAGCCTTGGGGTTGTTACATGTAGAATTCTTCCTTTTATTTTCCATTAAATGCATTATTTACATCTAATTGTCTTACTTTCCATCTCGTATGTAATGCAATAGTGAGTACAATTTTGATTGTTGCTGATTTGACTACTAATGAAAAAGTTTCATCAAATTCAAACTCTTGTTGTAGCGTGTATCCCTTTGCCACTCGCCTCGGCTTGCATCTTGCTATTGTTCAATCGAGATCTCTTTTTAATCAGAAAGTTTACTTGCATCCCACTATGTTTTTGTTTTTTGATCAAGAAATTAGATTGCATGTTTCATTTTTTTCTATAAGAGCGTTGTACTATTCATCCATTACCCATTTCCAGTTCTTATCATTGACCGCTTGATCAAATCTGTTGTGTTCCTCAGATGTAATTATGACTGAGAAAACCTTTGGTTTGAACATTCCACTCTTTGGTTTAGTAATCATTGGGTGTCCAATACGAGTTGACTGAGTGGTCCATGCTTGCTCATTTGTATTTTCTTGCATTGCATTGGTTTGCTCATCCTCATGCCTTTGACTTATATGTTGTGTTTGATCACTTGTATGTGTTTGATTGTGCTGATCAGAATTTTCTATTTGCTTAAAGTTTGAATTGTCTGGCATCCTTGAATTGGTATCATTTGAACTTCCATCATTCCATTTAGTGCCTTGTGCATTAGTATATAAAGGTGCACTTGATGTAACGACCGTCTCATACCTCTTGTTCCTAATGACTAAGCGCGTTGTAAACCGTGTTGGGCTATTACGAGATGATTGCCAAGGAAAATAAATTTAAGCAAAACCTGGAGTATATGTCACATTGTTTGGATAATATATAATAATATAATATACAACAGAATAGTCGTGAAGCATGTTAAACCGAAAATCCAATTTTCAAATAAAATCTTTGAATCTAGTATAACATGTCAATAATTTGAATACATTAAACCTCACTTCAGTTTCTCTCAGAGTATATAAAGAAGCCCGGGGAAGCAAGCATATAGCTACATAGTAGAATAATAAGTTAGCCTCCAACTCGTCATCGAACATCAACATCGTCACCAAACCTGCTACTAGTCTACTCTATAATATCGTTGATGAGCTTCCCAGGTTAATAAGAGAAAATATAAAATTTTGAGTTAGACAACAGCTTGGTATAAGCGATAAATGACCATTAACATCTATATTGCAAAATATGATACTAGGTTGTTCAAGGTTTGCTTGACGTGTCCTGACAACCAAAGAGTTGGCACATTATACCTAAATAAGATATGCTGCCCCCAAACAATAACAAAATTAGATGCTACACAGGATAAGATTCCGAATTCCTACTTCACTTCAATATCCTGAGATGATAGCCCATCCGTAGAAAGAAGAAACAAAACATTCAAAACAACAAAAACATCTATCAAGCAATATCCTAGTTATCACCGTCTAAAGCCTTGAATACGTCGATAACCTGTTTGACCATTCTCGCTTATGCCAGGGGCCAATAGAAAGCCTTGGTTTTAGTCAGACTACCATATATCCCACGTACGTTTGCCTTCCCAGAACAACAAGGTCGCTTCCCCAACAATCCAAGGTACCCGACTATCGCTGCTAGTCCTTTTAAGCGTCCCTACATACCCCTGCTACAAGTTTGCACCTAGAACACTCCAAGCTATCGACGATATTTTGCCACTCCTAAACACGTGAGCCATCCAGAAATTCATCTTTATGTCAAGTCCCACTCGGGTCAGTCCATTATCTCGTAGCCACATTCCATCCCGAGCTGCCCATCACATCCTCCTTTGACCACTTCTATTTGAGTTCACAATCAAAGAGCTATAAATTCTCCAGACCATAGTTTCCACCTTGTAGAAGCGATCGACGAACCACAAGTTGCAGCATACTCTTGAAGAAGCACACAACCATTTAGAGAAGTCGCACCATCACTGGCCTCTTCCTGATGGATTGGTACCAATCCATTATCCATGGATCAATACTAGTTCATTGACTTATTCAATTTTGGCTAAGTAATGGTATGTGCCCCTTCCTACTTCCCTTTGTTTTCTTTCGACCATGTTGCATGCCATTCTGACCTTCCATGCAGATCCATCATATTGCAACCCGTCGACCTATCCAGGTCTAACCAAAACTTCACTGTAGCTTCTACATCATCCCTCAATCATGCTGTAGAAGTCACTTCCCAAAATAATGCTTTGGCATGGATCAGTACCGATCCATGCTCTATGCATCGGTACCAGTCCATGTATTTTGCGATTTTGCGGCTCAAACTTTTTGTGATACCTCCTTATGTCCTTCAGATCACACCTCTTCAAATTTCATTTGATTTCGATCTGTGTTTTCGATGATCTGTGCTTTCGATATTCCCTAATCTTTAATCCAAATCTTAATTCAAACAGTTCTAAGCACACAAATCAAGCATGACATACAATTCAAATAGTAATCACATCCAATTTCTGACATATATTGACATATAATCACATACAAGCTTGAATTAAACAATAACAATTATAGATCTAACATAAATTAAGGAAAATTACATACTAATCATATTGGATCTAAAAAGTTACTTGACATATGATATAATTAGGTTAACCTTGGGATTTCTAGATCTGAAATTAACATGGAATATCCGGTTTTAGGGTTGAATTAATATGCATGGCATTTAAGAGACCTAAATATAACGTATCATACAACATAGTTGTAACAACCCAAATCCCATTTGAACGGGGTTTTTCGTAAAATGTAAATCCAAGTCCAGTGAAGCTTGAGTTTGGTGTTTGATATTCTACAAATAGGCGAAGGCACTATATCGGAGCTCGATAAGTAATTCATAGCAGAAATGATTAAAATATAATAGTAAATAAACACTTAACGAGGAAAAGTCACTTTCTTAGGAAAGTGTCTCGGTTCTAAATAATCTCTGCTTTCTGTCTAACCCGTGGATTGTTCTAAGGAGGGGGTCAGAACTAATGTTATGGCGAATGAAAAAATCATATACTTTGACGCATAATACTACATATACCATTACATTTCAATTTTAGTTATATTAGGTTACAATATTCTCGCCTTCGTGCGTAAATCATATCCATCTAATTTCAAGTAGACCAAACCTAATGGTTAATATATATGTAGCTACAAGCCCTTGGACCACCTTGGTTCTAGATATTACCCATAGTACCCTTCATAACCTCCTTGATAGGACACCACCGTCTCTCCACGAGAGTGCTGCAACTATATCTGCAAAAGTCTGCCTTGTATATCTTGCACTACATGCCTACAATGCAAATGTACCGTCGTACGATAAGAAAACGTGGAACTATATTTGCAATTGATTGCCCCGATGCCTACACTAGGAATATTCATGATGTATTACCCTGTCTATACATTAAGGATTCACACATAATTGCTTTGTCTATAATTTTAAGTTTCGCTAATGAGTGGCGCTACTATGGCCCACTTCGTATAGAACTTACTCGGGGATTTACTACATCTATAAAAGACAGTTTCGTTAGACTTACAATACAGATGTTCTAAATGGTCTGTCTCTTCTTAGCGTGGTTGTGGCCCCACATAGCCACCCCTCTACTTGTTGCAAGACTTTCTAGTGGGTTAATGGATTTTCCCTACAATAAACAGACTAAGCACCCGAATAGCGTTTCTACATCTTCTAGCGTCTCGATAGTGAAAAATCACTTGCCTATTAGTTTACCCCAAATCTTCCACGTGCTCGCTACTTACTAATGATGATCGGTATTCGAGTGGCTACTATTCTTATGGGTCCTTCCTGCTATACCTACTGCCAGAGCCAGGTGTCGCATGAATACTCAAAATTCATTCATCATCTTTTGACTGGTTGTAAAGAACAACTTCATTATGTCTACAATACAAGTGTAGTCAAGGCATACCACCTTGATGGACACTATAGGCCTGCGTCCAATGACCGCTCCATCATGCCTACATCGGAGGGCCATCCTAAGGTATCCTCAATGTCTCATTTGAAGTCACTATCTCCTGCTCTGATGAATATCTGGTTCATTGTTAGAACGAGCTTCCTCTACTCTCAAGGATCTACGATGGTACAACTACGTTAGGTCTACATCCAGATTCCCGTTGGACTTCTACAACGCGCCTCATGAGATCAACGCACTTTGAAGGATATGCGATGGTCCGTTTCGGACGTGCATCCAAACTCACGCATCTCACCTTTTTATTATACCATATTTTTAATATTTTCTTACGCATTTATTTTATTTTCTTAATCTTCTTTTATCATTTTATTGTGATGCTAAATTATCTTTTTGTTTTGTTTACTGTTATATGATAGTCTTTGTCTGAAGTACTTACCTATCATAAATCATTTATCACAATAATTACTTTATCTTCTTTAGACTTTAACTGCATTCCCAATTTATTCTTATCTAGGCCTATCAAGTATTTAACTTGATTATTACTCTATTTCATTTTATCGTAGCCTATTTTTAAAATCCTTTCTTTTCTTATCTCCATTGTAAATTTTATTATAGGAACTCGGTAATATTATATTTGGTTAGTTATAGAAACTTTACTATAATCTACTTGTATATTCTAGTATAAAACAATCAAATAAACGATAATGCGTAATTACAAGATATTTCTTTTATAAATTTTCCTTAATTACTAAATAGTGCAAAATACAATAAGTTCCCTATTTTGCACTATTCTTATTTTATTTGCTTTTATTCTTGTAATTACTTTTGTTGTACCTTTTTCAAAATTAAATTATGGAAATATACTCTTTTTCCCAACCAACAAATTAAACTATTACCGACTTCGAACTCTGTTCATATATTAAATTCCCTTTATTCATTTCGTTAGTCTGGCATTTTATTTTAATTTTTCTGTATTTAGTCGTATGCCTCTTTCTATAGTTCTTAAGCCCATGATTACTTATTTTTATTTGGATTCTATTCCATAGGAACAACATTTACATATAAGTATAATTTCTTAAGATTTACAATTTGGATACAGTTAACTGTCCTGAACCAATTACCATAATTTAGTCTAAGTAGGTCAATATCCATTTAATAATTTCAATGGGAATCAAACGATATTATATACCATTATTCAGAAGATATATAATTTAAATTTACATCTTAGAAAAATCACTCAATATTCCAAATCTGATTCAAATCTAGTTCTGTTATTCGTGATCTTCTCTTTTATAACCCTGTCTGGATCCATAAACTGGTATTTGCATGGATTTATAAATATGAATCTAAACTAATAAAATAAACAAACTAGAAAATCAGGTATGTAGAACTTGCGTCATAGGGATGGATTAATTCAGCATCTTTTCCCTAGACCCGCAGTTTCTACCTTCTGTTTGTAAATCAGAAAGCTTAGAATATATATATTCCGAAGAAGTGGAGGAGAAAGAAAAGTGATAGAGCTTTCTTGCCCATTTAGAAAATATGGATTTGGAGGTTAGCCCTACGCATTTATTTACAGAGGTCCAAAATCATGTCGCCTATTCATTTTGAACAATTTGAATCTGAACGTCAAAAACTTAAAAATACGCACGCTCGAAAGCGCGTATGGGTCGCCCCCCATGCTTTCCAGGTCAACCTGTAGGTCAACTCAACATATATATAGGTCGACCTCTACATTTCAAGACGTCAAAATGACGTGTCATATTTATCCCTATTTAATTCCTGCATTTAATTTATAATGTTACTTTGTTAACTTTAATAAATTTCATTTATTTCTATTTTAATTCCGTTTATAATGCGCGTTAACTTTTCAAATTCAAACGTACATTTTTCCTCGAATCTATATGTATATATATATTTGTATAAGATAAATTGCATGCATGCTATCATTCTTGAATTAGTTCTTTTATAATGTTATATTATATTTATTGATTTATAACGTTATGCTTATATAATATTAACTATTAATTAACTTACATTGACTATTTTGTAACGTTACATTTATATAACGTTAACATTTATTGCATCTCATTTATTATATCATAACGTTACTTTTATAAAACGTTAACATTTTAATTAATTCTATTTATATCTCCGTAACGTTATGTTACATAACATTAACTTTTAATTTAATTACCTTTTATTATGTATGTTCAATTTTTCGAACTCGAACGTGCGTTATTTTTGGAATTCACACATTTATATATTTATAAAATAAAATATATATACACGTTGCATGTATAGTTATTTTCTGACATGGAACTTCAAACGTCAATAATTTTTCCGTATGAACTCCATTTGGAACATATTATAGACGTAAATTATATACATCAATAATTTTTCCGTATGAACTTCAAACGTTGCACTACTACTGTGACGGCCCGATCCGCATCAGCCGGCATTTCCTCCGAAAGTGCGCTATACACATGTCCGACTAGCACGGAACGGTCGCCAAAGAAAAGGAAGAAGAGAATGAACTAATCGAAAACCTGTAGAATGTCTCACAGCGCATGGAACAAAATATAATAATAATATACTTGACATAAAATAGGCGAGACAGTGTATAAGCTGACAATTAAAATCAACATCAACATCAGAGTAGCGGAAATCCAAATACAGCTTATTACAACTTTCCAAATTACTGTCTCTAAACAAAAGAAAGAAAAGATGCACTACTAATGCCCAAAGTAGTGACCAACATCTACACGGGGAGAATATATATATATATATATATATATCATACGTGGAAGCCTCCTGCTCGTCTCCGGTATAACTACTCGTGCATCACCAGCTAACCTATCTCTAGTCTGCTCGTGAGAGCACCCAGAGTAATAAGAAGAGACATAAAACTCTGGGTCAGACAAAAAGTCTGGTATGAGCGATAAGCAGCTAAACAGATCAATAACAGGTATACTAAACCATACCTGAACCTGCAACCAAAGAGTTAGCACTACATACCGTACAATACTCTAAGGTGCCACTGAACAGATGGTGTAAAGATACATGGGTGAGGGTGTGCATGTCATAATGATGGCAAACAAATCAAACATAGCAACCATCCTCGCATCTCTCACTCAGTGCGTAAAGCATACGATATCCACTGCTTCGATCACTAGACCCATCGAAGTAGTGACGGAGTTCGACTTGTACAACTACTGCAACTACCAAGCTTACCACATGGAGTCATGACCAAACATTTACAAATGACCCCACTTCATTGGTCTATAGCTCTTTAGTCGTACCTAGGCCACTGTGGCCCTGAATCCGTTCACGTACTCCCTACACATAACGATCCAAAGTTATAGACATCGACAACTTCTTAGCACACGTCCCGCAGCAAAGCCCAATCGTGAAGTTTCACTCGCTGGTCCCCATCTGGATCCTGAGTCAAAACTACTCATTTGGACTACCTTTGCATCTCGGGTTATTGGTCTTCTTCTCCAGATCGGTTCGGCTTCCCCTTCTCCTCACTCCGGATCGTGCTCTTCAAGGTCATTCGGTTCGGATCCACTCCCCCATCTCGTAACAGTTCGGATTGGCTGTGGTCATCACATCGGGTCGGATCGAACTCCTCAACTCCCTCCATGGTGTATTGGTTCGGACCGGGTGACGTGGTTCAGATCGTGGGAGGGGTTCGGGTGGCACACCGGGTCGGGTCGGAGCACTGGCTTCACTTTAGTCTTTTTCCCCACTTTGGATCGGTCTCCATCTCCACAAGCGGATCGGGTCGGGGAGCTACAGGCGGATCGTAGGGAAGGGCTTTACACGGTTCGGTTCGGGTCTTCCTAACCGATCCGATCCGGTTCGGGTGTCTTTCTGTACTTTGTCCAACAAGCTGTTTACGCCATTCGACGGCGTTTTCGACCAATCTAACACTTCTAGACAATCACAAATCATACCATACAGTCATAGCAACATGTACTATCACCCACAAACAGCAAAACAACAATCATAGTATGTAAAATAGATCAAACATGCCCAAAACCCCATATTTTTCCCTTAAGCATGTTTAGGCAAAACTAATGATATGATTAGTAAAACTTAACCAAATCAAACCAAATTTCTAACAGAGGTCTAAAACATTATTTTCGAATTTATAAATATCTTTCCAGAATTTTATCATGTTTAATTTCGTTAATCTTCACTAATTACCCTTAATTAACCGTAATTAGTACAAAACTATGCAAATCACTCACCTTAGCCACAAATAAAACCTTTAGAACTGAAACTCTACCGTTTGGGCGTGAATACCAATGCAACACAGCAGCTCTACCTCGATTCTTGTGCTAATCCACATTGATTTGATGTTGCTAAGCTTAATCCTTGATTAGAAAGTGATTTGGAGGTGTTTTAGAGGTTGGATGCCATTGTTAGGGTTTCTAAGAGGTAAGTGGCGGCTAGAAAACTGAAATAGAATGAAAACCTAACTCATTTCAGCCTCCCCATAACCCTAATCCCGAAATGGGTTATGGGCCCATTCACTAATCACCCTATTTGGCCCGGTTAAGCAGTTTTTCACCTTACAAACCTTATTTCAGCCATATCTCCCAAACGGTAAGTCCGTTTTCCACATGTGACCACTCTACGGAAAGGTAAACCATCATCCGAAGCCAATGGAAGTGGTTTCAGGTCAAAATTCCTTTCCAATCAAAAGTTATGGCCAAAACAAGACCAGCTAGGGGCAAAACGGTCATTTAAAAATCGGGAAAAATCATGAACATGAGAAATGACCCCAATAGTCGTCTCCCAAAGTTACATGACCATACGACTTCGTATGTGAAAGAAATAAATATTCTACGATTCTTCGATGCGTAGAATGCGGGTCGTTACACTCTCCCCCCCTTAAGAAATTTCGTCCCCGAAATTCTCTAACCCAAAACATACAAAGGATCCCGCATGCCTACCAACCATATACAACAATCAATCATGCAAAACAAACAAACAAGCCTATCCTAGCATGCAGAAAGGCTAAATCGAAGTTAAAATCTTACCAGGCGAAGAGTTCTGGATACGTCTTCCTAATGCTCTCCTCTCTCCCAAGTACAGTCATTCTCATTCTCGCTCCACTGGACTTTGACTAGATTCACCGCTTTCCTTCGAAGTTGCTTCGTATCGTTCCCAATAATACGCATAGGCTTGCGGTTCCCAACCGCCTCGGGTTCAACTTCGATATCATCCAACTGATCAGGTGAAATAGTCACATCTGGGTCGTGCACGAACTTCCTTAACTGGGAAACATGAAATACGTAGTGAACCCCTGCCATCTTCTCTGGTAATTCAACTTTGTATGCCAAATTCCCAATTTGCTCAAGAACTGGGAATGGATCAACAAATCTCGGTGCTAACTTGCCTCTCCTGCCAAATCGTATCACGCTCTTCAACGGAGAAATCTTGATAAACACCAAGTCGCCAATGGAGAACCTTAATTCTCTTCTCCTTTTATCAGCATAGCTCTTCTGCCTATCTTGGGCAGCCTTCATTCGCTGTTGGATAACCTTAATCTTGTCTGAAGTTTCTCTTATCTCATCGGATCCAAGCACAAATTTCTCACCAGTTTCTACCCAACATGACGGTGAGTTGCACGGTCTTCCGTACAAAGCTTCAAACAGAGCCATACCAATACTGGATTGATAACTATTATTATATGCAAACTCTACTAGATGCAAATGGTCATCCCATGATCCACCAAAATCCAATATGCAAGCTCTCAGGAGATCTTCTAACACTCGATTCACCCTCTCTGTCTGTCCGTCGGTTTGAGGATGATACACGGTACTGAGATGTAGTTATGATCCTAACGCCTCTTGTAAGCTCCTCCAAAATCCACTAGTGAACAACAGATCTCGGTCACTCACAATGCCTTTGGGTATTCCATGAAATCTCACTACCCACTTTATATACAGTTCCGCTAACTTAGCTGCCGTCCTGTTTGACTTGACGGGTATAAACCTTGCACTCTTAGTCAATCGGTCCACAATCACCCAAATGCTATCATGACCCGATCTAGTCCTTGGTAACCCATCAATGAAATCCATTGAGATTTGTTCCCATTTCCATTCTGGAACTTCTAATGGTTGTAGCAAACCACTAGGCTTCTTTTGCTCAGCTTTAACTAGCTGGTAGTTCATGCTGGTAGTTCATGCATTTGGATATAAACTTCCCAATGTCACTTTTCATCCCTTCCCAGTAGTAGGTCTGCTTCATGTCTCAGTACATCTTGTTACCACCGGGGTGTATAGTCAGTTTTGAGTGATGACATTCTCTAAGCACTTCATCTCTCAATCCATTGACATTGGATACAACTAGTCTTCCATTCTTTCTTAGCCATCCATCTCGATCAAGCCCATACTTGTTCATCTCTCTGTCAATTCCCATCTTTAACTTTGAGATGATTTCCAATAGGTTAGGATCGTTCCTCTGACTGGAACCAATCCGCTCAATCAAAGTGGGTCTGATCGTCAAACTTGCTAACATTTCTGGATCCAATTCGCACTTTGGTCTGAAATCATACCCAGCGATGTACTCCAGTTGCTTCCATTCTAGAAACATAGCCCCTAAACTGGCCTGTCTTCTACTCAATGCATCAGCCACCACATTGCCCTTTCCTGGTGTATATGCGATGTCGAAATCATAGGAAGCCAAGAATTCTAACCATCTTTGCTGCCGGAGATTTAGATCTTTCTGAGAGAAGAGATACTTTAATGATTTATGATCAGTAAACAACTCAAATCTTTCTCCCAAGAGATAATGTCTCCACATCTTCAGTGCAAATACGATCGCTGCCAATTCCAAATCATGGGTAGGGTATCTTTTCTCATGCGGTTTCAGTTGCCGATTTGCATAAGCTACAACCCTACCTCCTTGCATCAATACAGCACCTAGTCCGGTACCACATGCATCCGTATATACCGTCATTTCTTCATTCCCCTTAGGAATGACTAACACTGGTGCACATATCAACTTTTCCTTTAGGCTCTTGAATGCATTCCCGCACCTTTCGTCCCAGACGAAAGCTTGATTCTTCTTGGTCAACTGAGTCAACGGTGCTGCTATCTTGGAAAGATCTTGGATAAACTTACGATAATATCCAGCTAATCCCAAGAAACTTCTTATGTCCGTTGCATTCTTGGGCGTAGGCCAATCTTGTACCGTAGCTACCTTCGCAGGGTCCACGGCAATACCATTCTCTGAAACAACATGGCCCAAGAATCTCACTTCCCTCCTCCAGAAGTGACACTTAGAGAATTTTGCTTTCAACTGGTGTTTTCTCAACACCTCCATCACTATTCTTAAATGTTCCTTGTGTTCTTCCTCTGTCCTCGAGTAGAACAAAATATCATCCACGAACACAAGGACAAACTTATTCAACTGATCTCTGAATACCCTATTCATAAGATCCACAAAGTATGCTGGGGCATTGGTCAGCCCGAATGGCATGACCAACCACTCATAAAATCCAGACGGCGTCCGAAATCCCGTTTTAGCTAAACTCTCAGCTTCGACTCTAAGCTGATGAAAACCTGTCGCGAGATCCAACTGAGAGAATACTCTTGCGCCACTCAACTGATCAAACAAATCATCTATCCGCGGTAGAGGATACTTATTCTTCCTCGTCACTTTATTCAACTCGTGGTAGTTCACACACAAACGAAGGGAACCATCCGCCTTGGTAGCAAACACAACTGGTACTCCCCATTCAGAAACACTCCTTCTGATAAATCCCTTCTTCAAAAGATCGCTGACTTGCACCCCGAGCTCTCGCTGCTCCCTTGGTGCCATACGACGAAGTGGCATCACTATAGGTCTGACATCTTTCATTAAATCAATACGGAACTCAATCTCTCGGTGTGGTGGAAGCTCGGTCACTTCTTCGAAGACGTCCCCATACTGGCAACCCACGGGCAAACCTGAAAACTCACTATGCGGGATGTCGAGGGAATTTAGAAAACTAGCGATTACCCCATCACCGGGTAGACCACCAAACATGAAACGACCCAAACTTCCCCGTAAAGGAAAGAATGGATTGCTTTGAGAACAACACACATCAGAGCACAAATTGAAGAACATTTTATTGTTGATTACAACAATTACATCAGAGTACAAGAAGGTAACAGAGTATGAATACTTATTCCACAATAGAAATACAATAATATCAGAGTTTTAAATTACATTTAAATAGCAGCAGAAAAAAATATACAAATATACAACTGGAAGAAATACACGGATACAGAGCTTTCCGAATACCGCTTCAGCTGTAAGACAGGATCCTGTAAAAAATCTGCAAAAAGCTACTCGACTTCCCGTGTGGAAAATATGGGCACCCGAGTTTGCCAGTGAAACAAACTACAGGTCAGTCATGGGACTGGTATGAGAAATCTTAACTTAACTATCTAATAATAAGGCTAATCACAGGACCATGCCGCTTACGCGGAATGGGTTTACTCCATTGGATTGCCAGTGCATAAAATAACGTAAATCGTTAAACCACGCAATGCTTTTTAGAAAAATGAAACCATTATAAGACCCAAGTCCCATCACACAATGCAACGCAAACCGGAGGATAGGGTTTTACCTTATAATGGTCAAAAGATGTTTGATACGATAAAACGGATTTAATACTAGTGTGTATATATATGGGTAAATATATATTTTAAAAACATTTCAATCATAATGTATCAATCATAGACGGCATAGTACCCCATCCTACTATGTCGCCATACTAGTTCTACAATCAAAACCACAAGGTCGCATTGGAAATTGGATTTCCATCATGAGTCGAGGCTAGGGGCAAGCACCTCTCCGATTCGAGACACTCTAGCAAATGCCTCAGGATCCCCCACAGTGAACCCTTGGATCTTCAGGGCCGGTACCCGCCTATCGGCAGTGGATTGGTTATGCCTGAACACACGCTTCCCGGTTCCTTTGAACCTATAGTATGACCACTAACGACCTATAAAAATCCGAGGCGCCTCAAAATCCATCATCCACATAAGTAATATGTCAGCCAGTTTAAGCACTGACACCACTCCTAGCTAGAAAGAAACGTGTACACTCCCTGCAGTCCTAATCCCGTTTTTGACTCATACCGGGGTGTGAGGCTCGCGAAGTCACGCTATACACAAAGCTATGCCGTAATAGTCTATGCTTTGATCATCCCACAAGGCCCTGCTTTTCAACAAAAGCCTTGATCATTTGCATCTTAGCGTGCCACATTGACAATCCACGCCATGCGATCGATCACTATAAATATATACCAGGGTGTTAAGTTGAGAATAAATCCTCCACCACCAAACAGACATACATTAATAGAAATCGATTTAATTCACATGGAACGAAATCCAATGTCAGACACGCATCCATTTACTAGCTTATGCTCCGGGTCTGAGCAAAAACCAAATCCGAACAATCAACCATAGTCCGGACGACCACCACTGAAGCCCCTTCATGGTAGCTACTCCCATCAAGGGTCTCTGTAGCAACACATCCATTCGATGTGAAGATCGTCGGTCTTCAACCACCGTCTTCATCTTCGACTCTTCATCGTCGTAGTAATTATTCGGAATGGGTTAAACCCAGTCTTCCCGAATAACTCACGTATTTTTATAATTAAAAATCAAGTACTATAAAAACACATCCAACGCCTCATTCCAATTCAGAATATTCTTCTAATAAAATATTCACCTTATCCTATCAAAGATAAATTCTTCAAATTTATGCTTAAATCTTTCTTTTAAAGATTCATCAAAACTCCAATTTGGTTTTAAATACCAAAAATCACTATTCAATGATTATTTAAATTTAAGAAATTAATCTTATCTTTAACTGGGTTAAAAAACTAATGTCATTTTAAAACACCGTTCACGATAAACCCAAAATCGACTTCCATTAAATATGGAACCTTCACAGAAACCAAATCAATATATGATCGTTATAAATTTCTGTATCCGACCAATAATATAAATGGAATAACGGCAAAGCCTTTTAAATTCCATATGTAGTATCGGTTTTCTTTTACAGAAGCTTTTCTCGGTTATAATTAATTCGAATTCTATTCAATTCCAATCTAATATATTAAATTGGAAAACTTTACTTTTGGATAATTCCACTTTAATAAAAGAATTATAAGTTCCAAATCATAATCTTCACTGTCAGTTGAGTTAAAGAACAAATGTCACTTAAAAACATAGTTCACAATAAACCCAACTCACATTCATCTTATTTCAATCACTAAATATAATTGAAACTTTAATAATCCAAACTAAAAGATTATTCTCTTCATACGGGGTTTAAGAACAGTGTTATTTAAGACACTATTCACGACAAACCCAAAATCTAATTTATTTAATTTTAATTAAATATTAACAAATTGGAAATCTTCATTAAATTTAAATTTAATGATTAATCCTAGTTGATAACTAGTGCATTTCAATAAAAATATATTTTTCCTAAAATATATTCTTTTTCTGAAATATATTCTTTTTCTGAAATATATTCTTTTTCTAAGACATTTTCTAAAATATATTCTTTTCTAGAATACCCTTTATCGGAATGTGACTAAATCAACAACCATATATTGTATGTGATCAACAATCATGATAAATAATTATTAAACATCCAAATGACGACCAGAGTGGAATTTATAACTATGTGAGCATTAAAGTAAATAACTAACGCTCATCACAGATTGTCAATCCATCGATTGACAGATAACTAAATATTGGGATTAGTGTGTGTCAAATTTCATCCCAATACCCGTGTGGGGTTTCATCCATCAAGCAAATAATAAATTATTTGTGCACTTGGGCGATGTGTGAAAATTATCGTCCCAATCACATAAACAAGTCGGGTAACTTGTAAATGGGAGTGTAATATTCGAACTTGAATATACTAAACATTATAATTAACATATCACACATTTCAACATCACAGACATATATCTCTATTCTTCTTATTACATATAAATAACATTACAAATGCCACTATTAAAACTATTCTTTTAATTGTCTCTAAAATGACAGTAAAAATACTTCTTTTTAATTTCATACTTTTTATTCAACATAAAATGTCAATAAAAATGTCGCTTTAAATCTACTCTTTTTATTTGATTTTAAAATGACAATAAAAATACAAGTTTTTCATCTACTCATTTATTTGCATTTATAATGTACATCAAAATGTAACTTTTAATCTTATCTTTTTATCGCATCTAAAATGACGATAAAAATATCACTTTTTAATCCATGGTTCTATTTATATCTGAAATATAAATATAAAGGTACTTTCTATCCTATTTAACATTTCTAAACAATATGCTAATCTTGATCTAATTCTTTTCAATGACCAAAAATGGATATTTTTGTGTAACTCATTTTAATGACCAAAAAGGTATATTTTGGTTTAATCATTTTAAATGACCAAAATGTATATTTTGGTTTAACCATTTTTAAATGACAAAACCAAATGTTTGTACTTCATTCCTATAAAATGACCAAAAATGAATGTTTTTAATTCATTCTATTTAATTTGCAAAAATGAACATTTCCAATTCATGACCAAAACTGATAATTTTGCCTAATTCTTTTTGTGTAAACAAAATGTGAATATTTTGTCTAATCCTTTGTATGTAAACAAAATGTGAATATTTTGTCTAATCCTTTTAAATAAACAAAAATGTGAGTTCTTGTCTAATCTTTTTAAATAAACAAAATATGATATTTTTCTTCACTAATCATGTTTTGCACAAAATGATATTTTAATTTGCAAAACCCATTTCTAACAAAAATGTGGTTTTTATTTATATAACAACTTTCAAATCAAAATGTCATTTTTATATGTATAATACATTTCAAATAAAAATGTTGATTTTATTTACATGACAAGTCTCAAATCAAAAATGTCATTTTGTTTGCATAACACATTTCAAATAAAAAGAATGTTTTTATTTAATAAACATTTTCTAACAAAAATGTACTTTTAGTTCTAATTCTTTTAAAGTGACAAAAATTGTAATTTTGTCTAATTCCTTTAATGTACAAAGTATAATCATTTTATCAAATTCTTGTCAATATACAAGATATGATAATTTTGTCTAATCTTTTCAATGTAAACGAAAATGTCATTTTTGTCTTCATTCTTTTAAAGTAAACAAAAATGCTACTTTCATTACTATAATCATGTTTTGACAAAAATGTTACTTCTATTTTTATAATCTTGTTTTGACAACATGCTATTTTTCTTTCACAAAACAAGTTTAACAAAAATGATTTTTATTTCACTAATCAAGTTTTAACAAAAATGTGATTTTTGTTTCATTCCTTATAAATGACAAAATGTGTATTTCTACTTCATTCTTTTTAATGTGACAAAAGTGTCCATTACTAATTCATTCTTTTTAATGTATAAAAATATACATTTTCTAATCATTTCAAAAGTAATAGATTTTAATCCAATAAACATTTTATAACAAAAATGTTATTTTATGTCTAGTGTAACATTTCATAACAAAAATGTTATTTTGTCCTTTATAATCTAATTAACAAAAATGTTAATTTTGCCTATAAATTTTTAATGCAAACAAAAATGTGAATTTTGTTTATAAACTTTTGATGCAAACAAAAATGTGAATTTTGAACAAATCCTTTTGATGTAAACATAAATGCAATTTTGAACAAATCCTTTTGATGTAAACAAAAATGCAATTTTGAACAAATCCTTTTTATGTAAACATAAATGCAATTTTGAACAAATCCTTTTTATGTAAACATAAATGGTCATTTCTAATAAATTCCTTTTAATGTGACAAAAATGATCATTTCTACTTCATTCTTTCAAAGTGGCAAAATGAATGGATTCACTTCATTCTTTTCAAATTGACAAAATGAATGTTCTCAATTTATTCTTTTAAAATAACAAAAATGAATGTTTTTGTTTTATCCTTTTAAAATGTCCAAAGAGAATGTTTTAATTTTCATTCTTATAGAATGACCCAAAAGAATGTTTTAATTCATTCTTATAAAATGAGATGGTTACATTTACATTAGAAATGATAATTTGGTTTAATTCAGTTTTAATTAACAAAAGGTTAATTCTAGTTTCAACAAATATGATAAACAAAATGATAAATTTTGTTTAATCCAATATTCTAATTAACCCCAATGTTAATTGCTAATTCAACAATTCTAATAAAACAAGATAATAGCTTTGTTTAATCCAATTCTAATTAACACAAATGTTAATTCTAACAGATCAATAGAACACACAAATCACAGATCAAATCACGTATGGTATTCAGTAGAATATTACAGCGCAAGAGTAACACTACAATTATGGTAACAAATTTTAATTATAGAATAAAAAGAATAGAGTTTCTCACCACTACTTTTTCTTTAATTTTAAAAGTCCTTGTTTTCAGATCTGGTCACCGTCATCGCGAAGTATTCTTCGACACGAGTCCAACGCAATTCGTTTCGTCAAATTCTGATTAAATATGACGGAGTTATTCAATTTTAAATATTGACGGATTAAAAATTATTTAAATAAATAATTAATTGTTCTGATTATCACCTAAGCATGATTTGGCCGCCTAAACCCCTTACTCATCGTCTCCTTCTTCCTGGAATAATGAAACCGCAAAACCCAAAAAGCTCCGATCTTCCTTTACCTGCCGCGCCGATAGGGATTGCCGTGACCCCGATCAGAAACCACCATGTTGACCGCCGACCTGCTCTCCCCCATCACCGGTTTTGCCTTCGACCTCGGTGCCCCTAGTCGGCCTGAAAACAGCTCCCAACGCCAGTACTTCTAGCCCCAAATTTGAGAAAACTGAACCTCTATTTTCGATCATGACCGTACATTAGGTAGAGCTCGCTTAGGCGTTCCATTTGGTGGTAGAAAGTTCTGAAAAATAGTGTGTGATTATTGAGATATTCGAGGGAGAAGATGGTGCGTTTTCTTCCATTCAATTCGTTTGTGGCAGCTGAAGGAAGATGGACCTAGGGTTTGTTTTGTCTTATTTATAATAAAATAATATTATATTTTCTAGTTTAATGATTTTAGCCCATAAGTCCTTCACAGCTTCAAATTTCAGCCCAACAAGAGATGTCCCTAGGCAAATACCCCCGTTTTGAATCCAATGGGCTAGGTCCCGTCAGCCTAACCAAACGTCTGTAGCCTATTTTATTTAATTTAATATTTAAATCATTTATTTTATTAATACAATCTTACATTTAATTTCTCCGGGACCACATACGACATCTAAAAATTACAGAAAAAATATTTCTAGTTTTGTTTTGACAATACGGTTCTAACGAGACTAATTTCGTCGAATTCTTAGACTATTTGAAAAATGACCATTTTCAAGTCGATTAAATTTGACTATAATTGACAAAACACGTTTTCCTTTGCCACGCTCACATATTAATTCGAAAAATTATGGAAATATAAACTTAACAATAATTTGACATTCCGGTTCCAACAAAAGTGGTTTCGTCGAAAACCGAGATCATTTGCAAAATGACTATTTTTAAGGCCAATATATTATATTAATATATATATATATATATATATATTCTACAGCGACTTTTCTAACTTTTAAACTGGACATAACTTTTGATTTATAAAGTGAAATTTCAGTTTTTCATATTCGTTAGAAAGGTATGATTAAACAAATTCAAATATTTCTGGATTCGCTTAATTCTGACTTAAAATAAATCCTATACATTCAGTCAAAGTTCAAATTCAAATTTTCAAACTGCAGCGCTGTTTTAAACTCCTTTTATAATTAAATTAAATTTATTCGTTTTAAAATAAATTTTGATCGTTCTTGTTTAAAATAAATTATTTTAAATATTAAAATGAATTAAAATTTCTAAACTAAAAATTTTAAATTGGCCCCAAAATTCCGGGTCGTTACAATCGCCCCCACTTAAAATCTTTTCGTCCTCGAAAAGGAACGTAGCTAAAAGTTGTTCAATTAACTAACTCAACTTTAATAATTTATTTATTTATTTATTGGTTTAATTAATTATCATTCTAATATTTTAATTAGTGAAACTAATAATCAAACATCACAACCAGCAATCAATTAAGTGATTAACCTTTCAAATATATATAACTTTTATATATAGTCGAAAAATCATATTTTAGTGCAAATCACATCAATGTGTGCTGACTAAGTGTTGGTTCTCATACCAGTCAATGGAAATATATAGAAATTCGACTTTCGAAACTCGAACATAAATTCTGATGATGGTGCACCGATCATCAGAATCATCTCCGGGCGACTAGAGTGTGATTCTATATCCATCTAGTATATTAAAACTTCGAATATCCGTTAATTACTCGTATATTCGAAATCTTTATATACTCGATTGTCCACATTAAAATATAATAATATACTCAAATACGCATATTAAGATAAAATTTTCAAAACTAAATTTGTTTTCATTTATTTTAAAGAAAATAATACTCTTCATACTCGTTCTAGGATAATACTGATCCCATCTCTAACGAGTTATTCTCATTGGATATTACTAATCCAATCTCTGATGAATTCTTTCGTTCGGGTTCTAATGTGTCTTGTTCTCGAGCTCTATAAACGAAAGCTCTGATACCAATTGAAACGACTCAAACTTCCCCGTAAAGGAAAGACTGGATTGCTTTGAGAACAACACACATCAGAGCACAAACTGAAGAACATTTTACTGATGATTACAACAATTACATCAGAGTATAAGAAGGTAACAGAGTATGAATACTTATTCCACAATAGAAATACAATAATATCAGAGTTTTAAATTACATTTAAATAGTAGCAGAAAAAAATAAATAAATACAAATATACAACTGGAAGAAAGACACGGATACAGAGCTTTCCGAATACCGCTTCAGCTGTAAGCCAGGATCCTGTAAAAAATCTGCAAAAAGCTACTCGACTGTCCGTGTGGAAAATATGGGCACCCGAGTTTGCCAGTGAAACAAATTACAGGTCAGTCATGGGACTGGTATGAGAAATCTTAACTTAACTATCTAATAATAAGGCTAATCACAGGACCACGCCGCTAACGCGGAACGGGTTTACTCCATTGGATTGCCAGTGCATAAAATAACGTAAATCGTTAAACCACGCAATGATTTTTAGAAAAATGAAACAATTATAAGACCCAAGTCCCATCACACAATGCAACGCAAACCGGAGGATAGGGTTTTACCTTATAATGGTCAAAAGATGTTTGATACGATAAAACGGATTTAACATTAGTGTGTATATATATGGGTAAATATATATTTTAAAAATATTTCAATCATAATGTATCAATCATAGATGGCATAGTACCCATCCTACTATGTCGCCATACTAGTTCTACAGTCAAAACCGCAAGGTCGTATTGGAAATTGGATTTCCATCATGAGTCGAGGCTAAAGGCAAGCTCCTCTCCGATTCGAGACACTCGAGAAAATGCCTCAGGATCCCCCGCAGTGAACCCTTGGATCTTCAGGGCCGGTCCCCGCCTATCGGCAGTGGATTGGTTATGCCTGAACACACGCTTCCCGATTCCTTTGAACCTATAATATGACCACTAACGGCCTATAAAAATCCAAGGCGCCTCAAAATCCATCATCCACATAAGTAAAATGTCAGTCAGTTTAAGCACTGACACCACTCCTAACTAGAAAGAAACGTGTGCACTCCCTACAGTCCTAATCCCGTTTTTGACCCATACCGGGGTGTGAGGCTCGCGAAGTCATGCTATACACAAAGCTATGCTGTAATGTCCCGACTTTTCTGACTATTTTTAAATCATTTTAATAAAGAATTAAAATGAGGATTCTATTTAAAAATATATACTAAGGAGATTCTTGAAAAAAAAAACAAATATACACATGAATGAGCATATGTATGTAATCTTATTATTATTATATATATACTTGATAAAATCTTTGATTTAAAAATGTAAAACAAGTATATATTATTTAAAAAGGAATTTCATATAGAAATGAAATTCTTCATACTATTATTTTGCCAAACTAAGGAGTTGAAAACAAAGAACTAGAACATAAACAAAAATAAAGGAGCATGTGCTCATTTAAAAATAAAGGAGGGATTAGAAAAAAAAAAAAAAAAAAAAAAAAAACACCACAACATGTTGCCTACAACATGAAACATTACGGCCAAAACATGAATTTTATAACACATGAACCACTTATCATCTTAAATATCCAAACAAAAGACAAAAAGGAAATCTCTAGCAAGACAAAACAATTTCCAAGAAGAGACAAGCATTTAATGGAACATACCTTAAATAGTAACACTAGAATTAGCATATCATTACCTAAATCCTATAGTAAAGATGACATGTGTATTTCCAGCAAAGAAGAAAACAAATGCAAGCATTTGTTTAAGGCTTTAAAAATCCAAAATGGATCCTTGCATTTAATGCAAGAATGATTCAAGCTTCTAGGAGCACTACCTAGGAGCATGTCATTAGCTACAAGCCTAAGTAAGACAAATTTTAAAGTACTTGAGCTCCTCATTTCTGGCCGTAGGTATAGATAGAAGAGGGGTGAGGCTATGAGAGTTTACTGTGTGAACATGTGCTCAGAAATTCATATTTTAATGCATGACTTTACCTATATATACCACTCAAATTCTCTCATACTTTCACACAAGCAAACCGAATTTTCATCTCAAAATCTGAGGACATTTTCTGGATCATAGGAAAGCTTTTTGGTGAGTGAAACTCTTAAAATTTTCTGAATTTAAATACTAGCTGTAAAACAGTTTTTATACGAATCAAAACTGCTCTGCTTTGTTGTTACTGTCTGTTATTATTAATCATAGATCATGATGCTAGATCACACTGATTTCATTCCTGTTAGTGATCCATTAGATAGTAGGCATCCTTGAATGTGTGTGTGTGTGCAAAATTTACTGATGTTGAAGACTACTGTTAAAAACCTGTATGTGTTCTGTAATTACAGAACTTGTTCATTTGTGGATAAATCCATGATGATCCATGAATTGATTTCTAAAGTATGTAAAGCTAGTGTAAACACACCATATAACATATATCAGATCAAAGAAATACCATTTTGAAATATATAAGTCCAAAACAAAATACACAGTAAAGCTCTCTGTTAAACCATAATCAAAGTGAAAATTCAAATGAAATAAAAACATGGTTTGATGTTATGAATCGAATCCACAATACAAATGATGATTTTTAATGTAAAAATCCTGATTTTTAAGTTGGTATATCTCGAGAATTCTGGACATGGACGGAAAATGGGTTTAAGTGGATTTCCCACGATCCAAGCCACCAGGGGGTCGGCGGTTTCGAGAGGGGGAGCGTCGGGGACCAGGAGTTCGGGGAAAAATGCAAACATATTTTTATAAGGTACGGATTTCGTAGATGAGTCGAATTTAGGGTTTTTTGGGTTGAAATGGGTTCACCTGTATGACCCAGAACTGTTCACCGTCGGCGGCGAGAGGAACGTGCGGTGGTGGGGGAAAAGTGGCGTCAGGGGGTGGCGATGCTGAGGCCAGGAGGGTTCGGTGGCTAGCGGTCTGTGGTGGGTGAGCGAAGGGGTTTCTTCGATGGTGGTTTTTGGACGTGGAGAAATCGAGTGGGAAAATCACTGTAGCATCGACGAATATGGCGTCTGGCGGCTCCGACGAAGTCCTGGAGTGGTGGCCGTCATGACTGGGGGTTCGACGTGGATGGTCGAGGGCCGGGTGGTGTGTGCACGTGCACACTGTGCACTGGTATACGAGGAAGGAGGAGGGGTACTTGGCCAAAGTACCAGGCAGGGTGGTACTGCACGAGATCATGGTGGCCAGGGCAGTTTTTGAGGGAAAATCACGGTGTCAGCAAATCTGGTACTTTGGCACTACCAGAGTCCAGTTCTGGCACTTGCCAAATCCGGTACTCTGGTAGTACCAAAGTCCGGTGTTCTTCGTTCAGTAGAATACGAGATTTTAAATTTAAATAAATTTTAAATTTAAAATATAAATAAATAAATAAATAAATGTTTTTATTAAGCCGATAACAAGTGAGAAGTAGAAACTGAGTTTTGAACCGACAAGTTCGACCGTGAAAGATCAACCAAGTTGAAATGTAAATCAGACGGAAATAAATAATTTAAAATAAATTATTTGAATTATTTATATAATAAATAATCGTTAAAGGATAAGAACAAAAGGAAAAATAAGTTCAAACATCATTTAATCAAAGGGAAAATACACCGTGTGCGGAGCACGGGAAATTTCCAAAGGATGAACAAACACCGTCAAAACCCATATACACCTCAACTGAGGTATGTAACAGATAAACTAATGATGCTAATGCAAACCAAATAAACAAACACTGTTTGGAAAATATATATTTTATCTGAATAAAGTGATACTCCTGATTTCACTGATAAACAATTATCGACTGTAAAATATTTCGTACATCGTTCGAAGAGTCCGGAATAAACAAATTCCACTTCGATTCGAAGTATACGACGCATGTCAACGTGCTAAAGACAACGAGATGCAAGCGTTATTTAGAATGATATTTTTGGTCTGTTCGAACCCAGAACAAACCCGAATGGACGAGTGTCTGACAACGTATATCAGTCAGATCTTGCACATCGAATTTACGTAAGTATATTATGTTGGTGGCAGGGAAATTCGTTTCTTTTTGCTTCATTACCCGTAATATATTTGGGAAATCGAATGAGTATTTTCTGACGGATAGGACGATGTGGCATTCAAAGAATGGAAAGAGAAAACCTGTCAGAAGAACAACGTAGCCTCAAAACTTCACAACCCGGAGGTAACAAAAGTTGGGCTAGGCAGCATGGCTAGTTGGGTCATACCCAAGCAGGGTATATTATCACCATCTAGAGGATTTCCTTATTTACTTCTAAAATCATTTTCACTGCTGTTGCATTCGGAAACGGTAAATCGAGCTCAACCGTAGGAGTGATAATATATTCGTTACACTCAAGCTAAATGAGTGGACGGTCATGTGTGGCCGGGTTACAAGACGTTCTTGTTGAACCCCAGTGTATCCTCTCTAGAGTACACTGATCGGTGGGTGCTCCCATACCCTGTATGTTGGAATCCAAACTCAAATACGCGCTCTGCGACTTTAAATTTGTATACTATATATGTGAACGTGAGATGCAAGCATTTCACTAGATTTTAATTACCTGTTACAAACTATTATAATATCAAATGTCTTGATATAAAAGAGATTAGATCATTTCCAGATATTAGACATGGATGGATCTAATGATTTTTATGTTAAAAGTAATAACATGGATCAATATAAACACCTTGACACCTATACCCTGTTTTTACTGTCTAACTATGTTTCCTCACACCAGTCCCCTGACTGACCCAGAGTTTATTTTTGTGTTTCTTAAACTCTTGGGTACTCATAATATTTATTATGAGTAGACAAGTAGGTTCAGGCGAGGCAAGTGGAACATGATGCTGAACCAGTTCAAGACCCAGTAGCATATATGTTTAATTTATCAGTTTAATTACCAATGGTATTGTAATATGGTATTGTATGAACCATGATTATGTAATATATTATGTACTCTGATGTATCAGGCTTTGTGATGTAATATATAAGTATTTTGTGAAATTCCGCTGTGAGATTCTGATAACTTCTTTCTCTTCTATTCTATAAGCTCTACCTTTTCTATCTCATCTTCTAAATTCTTTCAATAATGACACGGTTTCCCAGGTATGGAAAATCGCGCCGTTACAGTTGGTATCAGAGCATAAGAGCTTAAGTTTGCCTAGGTGAATACTTAGAGTGAGCATCGAGAGAGCGTATTTTTACTAAAAACTATTTTAGTATGGGTCGTCCTTAGTTCTCAACCATAGTTATTAACCTTAGTTATCAAACCTAGTTATTTGGTTAAAGTGACCCCTAAAGACTGGTTTCTGAGTGAGTATTAACTCTCGAATCATTTACTCAGAAGTTGACAATGAGTTCTCAAGCAAGGCGAAGACGAGGAGCAAGTCGGGCAACTACGACAAATGGGCACACTGTTAATCAGACCCAAGTGGAAACGACTGAAGTAGTCCAAGCTCCAACGCAGCTAAACTTCGCTATGATTTGTAAGAACTACACTACTCTGGGAGGAAAAACCTTTAAGGGAACAGAATCACTAGTTGACGTCCAAGCATGGATTAGATCATGTGAAAAGATTTTTAAGGGGCTGAAACTGGATGACGAGTATAAACGACTGTTAGCATCATGGAATCTGGAAGGAGCTGCAGCTATCTGGTGGGATGCCCAGACTGCAAATACTCCAGAGGAGAACTTTACTTGGGCTATGTTCAAAGAAGTTTTTGAAGCTCAGTATCTGCCTGCAACTGGGAAAACCAGGATGTACCGAGACTTCATCGATTTGAAGCAAGAAACCATGACTGTCACTGAGTACGAAAACAAGTTCAATGCAATGTCAAGCTTTGGACCAGAGTTGGTAAATACCTCGCTGAAAAAGAACGAGATGTTCGTAGCTGGATTGAAGGATAGTCTGCAAGGCCGTATGATGGGGCATCTGAAAGATCCATTTGTTGAACTTGTAGATTTAGCACTCAGATATGAAGCACTGGATGCTAAGAACCCAACTGCAACAAAGACTCAGACGGGAGAAGCAAGTGGAGGGAATCCCCAGAAAAGGAAATTCAACCCTGATTGGAAAGGTAACCAAAACCAAGGAAAGGCTGTGCAACAGAAGACTGAAAACCGCTTCAAAAATGTGTTGTGTCACAACTGCAAACAAAAGGGTCACATTGCAAGGTTCTGTAAGCAGAAGAGCAACAAGAAACCCCAACAGCAGCAACCACAACAACGATGGTTAGAGTTTCTTGCATCGTATGATTGGGATATCATCTATACGCCGGGCAAAGCAAATGTAGTAGCAGACGCTTTGAGTAGAAATGCGATTCTAACCCTACTAGAAGTCACACCGACTCTCCAAGAAAGGATTATGAGAAATCAGAGAAGAGATGCTAAACTGGAGAAGATCATACAAGGAGTCGCGAATGGAAGGGAGTCTGATTTCGAATTGAACAACCGAGGAGTGTTAAGAATTAACAATAGATTATGTGTTCCGGATGTGGATGGATTGAGACAAGAAGTTTTGAAAGAATGTCATGCATCAAGGTTGAGTATTCATCCGGGAATTCATAAAATGATTAACGATATGAAAAGAGTATTCTGGTGGCCAGGAATGATGAAGGATGTCACAACTTTTGTGAATGAGTGTTTGTGTTGTCAGCAAGTCAAGGGAGATCATCAAAAGACTGCTGGATTGTTGCGATCTTTAGAAATACCCAACTGGAAGTGGGAAATGATATCAATGGATTTTATCGATGGATTACCAAGGACCAGAAGAGGTTTTGAAGGAATTTGGGTAATTGTCGATCGACTGACAAAAAGTGCACATTTTATTCCTGTAAAACCAACACGTATAGCCGCATCATTAGCCGAAGTCTTTATGAGAGAAATTGTGCGATTACATGGAGTTCCATCAAGCATTGTAAGCGATCGAGATCCCATCTTTACAAGTAACTTTTGGAGAGCACTACAAAGAACTTTGGGAACGAGATTGAATCTCAGTACAGCTTACCATCCTCAAACGGACGGTCAAACTGAGAGAGTGAACCGGATTTTGGAAGATTTGTTAAGAGCGTGTATTCTTGATTTTGGAGGGTCGTGGGAAGATCATCTACACCTAGTCGAATTTTCTTATAACAACAGTTATCAGGCGAGTATACAAATGGCACCATACGAAGCATTGTATGGAAGACCCTGTAAAGCACCATCATGTTGGATTGAATCCGGAGACAAATTAATACTTGGACCAGACATGATCCGAGAAGCAACCGAGAAAGTAGAATTGGTGAAGTTAAGAATGAAAGAAGCCCAGGATCGACAGAAAAGTTATGCCGATCAAAGACGAAGAGATCTTGTATTTGAGATAGGAGACCTGGTATTTGTGAAGATTTCGCCAATGAGAGGAGTGGTGAGATTTGGAAAAGCTGGAAAGTTAACTCCGCGATATGTTGGACCTTTCCGAGTTATGGAGAGAATTGGTTTTCAAGCCTACAGAGTAGAATTACCAGAACATATGGCAGGGATCCACAACGTATTCCATGTGTCTCATTTAAGGAAATGTTTGCACGATCCGTCTTTAATTCTGGAACCATCTGTTCAGCAAGAAATAGAAATTGAACCAGATTTGACTATAATTCGACGACCATTTCGTATTATCAACAGAGAAGAAAAGCAACTTCGCAACAAGGCAGTAAGTCTGCTTAAGATTCAGTGGAGCGATAATCCGAAAGATTGCACGTGGGAGACCGAGAACCATATCAGGAAATTATACCCGGATTTATCTACAGATTAGGTATGTTTTACTGTTTGGGTGTTTGGATGAAATGAAACCTTGGATTTCTTCATTTCGGTAAGTATTGGTATATACATTTGTGGATTCGGTTTATTAGGACTTATGAACTCCCTTGCTATGATTTTATCATTGACGAGTTCTTTTCCTTGTTTACTTTCAGATGGCACCACTGATGAAGAGGACCGCTAGAAAGAGACTTACATCACACCAAACAGAGAAACTACTAGCCAAGCGAGCAAGAGTGGGTGATTCTGAAGATGTTAGAGGAAGGATACCAAGTGAGGATGAAGGCACACACAGGGCCTCGGATGAGTCGAATGTAGGCAGAGAGGAACCCATGGAGCAAGATCCAGACAGCACGGAGCCCTCAGAGGATGATGGTGTACTTATGATTGAAACCAGTTGTGGAGACAATGATAGTGATGACGAAGACAGTGACCAAAAAGGAGATGAGGCTGAGGATATGAATATGGATGGGGATGATGAAGAAGAACCCGAGGAGGAAGAAGAGTTTGTACCTGAGACACCGATAGTTGATATGGGAGAGCAGCCAACGGAATTTGTGGACCCAGCAGTGGTGATATGGGAAAAACTGAAGCAAGCACTTGTAGAGTATCACGAAGTAGGAGGATGGGTTGAGATTTTCGGAGACTTTGGTTATCCTTGGATTCAGGTGTACATGATTCCGCCCGTAGAGGTTATAGAGATCTCTGATGATGAAGAGGTGGTACCGACTAATCCGGAGATCATGGATGTTTTTGTACCATCTGATGATGAGGATGAGGTGGTAGAGGTCGTTAACATATCCGATGATGAGTGGATCGTGATCGAGAGTGATCCAGATGAGTAGAGTGCAGTAGACTGATGTGTATGGACTATGTATGTGTATATTATGTAGCTATAACTTGATGTAGTCAAGTATAGCCTATCTTTGTAGTATGGTGTGTATGTCTATGATTAGTCAGGTGTAGCACTAGTAGTATGTTATCTAGACCAGTGCTAGTATCGAACTAATTGTATAATTAGGATGCACTAAGCAATTATGATATGTAGTAGCATCTTTTGGGAAAAACCGTCTATTTTCTTACTTTTAAATTTCGGGGACGAAATTCTTATAAGGGGGGTGGACTGTAATGTCCCGACTTTTCTGACTATTTTTAAATCATTTTAATAAAGAATTAAAATGAGGATTCTATTTAAAAATATATACTAAGGAGATTCTTGAAAAAAAAAACAAATATACACATGAATGAGCATATGTATGTAATCTTATTATTATTATATATATACTTGATAAAATCTTTGATTTAAAAATGTAAAACAAGTATATATTATTTAAAAAGGAATTTCATATAGAAATGAAATTCTTCATACTATTATTTTGCCAAACTAAGGAGTTGAAAACAAAGAACTAGAACATAAACAAAAATAAAGGAGCATGTGCTCATTTAAAAATAAAGGAGGGATTAGAAAAAAAAAAAAAAAAAAACACCACAACATGTTGCCTACAACATGAAACATTACGGCCAAAACATGAATTTTATAACACATGAACCACTTATCATCTTAAATATCCAAACAAAAGACAAAAAGGAAATCTCTAGCAAGACAAAACAATTTCCAAGAAGAGACAAGCATTTAATGGAACATACCTTAAATAGTAACACTAGAATTAGCATATCATTACCTAAATCCTATAGTAAAGATGACATGTGTATTTCCAGCAAAGAAGAAAACAAATGCAAGCATTTGTTTAAGGCTTTAAAAATCCAAAATGGATCCTTGCATTTAATGCAAGAATGATTCAAGCTTCTAGGAGCACTACCTAGGAGCATGTCATTAGCTACAAGCCTAAGTAAGACAAATTTTAAAGTACTTGAGCTCCTCATTTCTGGCCGTAGGTATAGATAGAAGAGGGGTGAGGCTATGAGAGTTTACTGTGTGAACATGTGCTCAGAAATTCATATTTTAATGCATGACTTTACCTATATATACCACTCAAATTCTCTCATACTTTCACACAAGCAAACCAAATTTTCATCTCAAAATCTGAGGACATTTTCTGGATCATAGGAAAGCTTTTTGGTGAGTGAAACTCTTAAAATTTTCTGAATTTAAATACTAGCTGTAAAACAGTTTTTATACGAATCAAAACTGCTCTGCTTTGTTGTTACTGTCTGTTATTATTAATCATAGATCATGATGCTAGATCACACTGATTTCATTCCTGTTAGTGATCCATTAGATAGTAGGCATCCTTGAATGTGTGTGTGTGTGCAAAATTTACTGATGTTGAAGACTACTGTTAAAAACCTGTATGTGTTCTGTAATTACAGAACTTGTTCATTTGTGGATAAATCCATGATGATCCATGAATTGATTTCTAAAGTATGTAAAGCTAGTGTAAACACACCATATAACATATATCAGATCAAAGAAATACCATTTTGAAATATATAAGTCCAAAACAAAATACACAGTAAAGCTCTCTGTTAAACCATAATCAAAGTGAAAATTCAAATGAAATAAAAACATGGTTTGATGTTATGAATCGAATCCACAATACAAATGATGATTTTTAATGTAAAAATCCTGATTTTTAAGTTGGTATATCTCGAGAATTCTGGACATGGACGGAAAATGGGTTTAAGTGGATTTCCGACGATCCAAGCCACCAGGGGGTCGGCGGTTTCGAGAGGGGGAGCGTCGGGGACCAGGGGTTCGGGGAAAAATGCAAACATATTTTTATAAGGTACGGATTTCGTAGATAAGTCGAATTTAGGGTTTTTTGGGTTGAAATGGGTTCACCTGTATGACCCAGAACTGTTCACCGTCGGCGGCGAGAGGAACGTGCGGTGATGGGGGAAAAGTGGCGTCAGGGGGTGGCGATGCTGAGGCCAGGAGGGTTCGGTGGCTAGCGGTCTGTGGTGGGTGAGCGAAGGGGTTTCTTCGATGGTGGTTTTTGGACGTGGAGAACTCGAGTGGGAAAATCACTGTAGCATCGACGAATATGGCGTCTGGCGGCTCCGACGAAGTCCTGGAGTGGTGGCCGTCATGACTGGGGGTTCGACGTGGATGGTCGAGGGCCGGGTGGTGTGTGCACGTGCACACTGTGCACTGGTATACGAGGAAGGAGGAGGGGTACTTGGCCAAAGTACCAGGCAGGGTGGTACTGCACGAGATCATGGTGGCCAGGGCAGTTTTTGAGGGAAAATCACGGTGTCAGCAAATCTGGTACTTTGGCACTACCAGAGTCCAGTTCTGGCACTTGCCAAATCCGGTACTCTGGCAGTACCAAAGTCCGGTGTTCTTCGTTCAGTAGAATACGAGATTTTAAATTTAAATAAATTTTAAATTTAAAATATAAATAAATAAATAAATAAATGTTTTTATTAAGCCGATAACAAGTGAGAAGTAGAAACCGAGTTTTGAACCGACAAGTTCGACCGTGAAAGATCAACCAAGTTGAAATGTAAATCAGACGGAAATAAATAATTTAAAATAAATTATTTGAATTATTTATATAATAAATAATCGTTAAAGGATAAGAACAAAAGGAAAAATAAGTTCAAACATCATTTAATCAAAGGGAAAATACACCGTGTGCGGAGCACGGGAAATTTCCAAAGGATGAACAAACACCGTCAAAACCCATATACACCTCAACTGAGGTATGTAACAGATAAACTAATGATGCTAATGCAAACCAAATAAACAAACACTGTTTGGAAAATATATATTTTATCTGAATAAAGTGATACTCCTGATTTCACTGATAAACAATTATCGACTGTAAAATATTTCGTACATCGTTCGAAGAGTCCGGAATAAACAAATTCCACTTCGATTCGAAGTATACGACGCATATCAACGTGCTAAAGACAACGAGATGCAAGCGTTATTTAGAATGATATTTTTGGTCTGTTCGAACCCAGAACAAACCCGAATGGACGAGTGTCTGACAACGTATATCAGTCAGATCTTGCACATCGAATTTACGTAAGTATATTATGTTGGTGGCAGGGAAATTCGTTTCTTTTTGCTTCATTACCCGTAATATATTTGGGAAATCGAATGAGTATTTTCTGACGGATAGGACGATGTGGCATTCAAAGAATGGAAAGAGAAAACCTGTCAGAAGAACAACGTAGCCTCAAAACTTCACAACCCGGAGGTAACAAAAGTTGGGCTAGGCAGCATGGCTAGTTGGGTCATACCCAAGCAGGGTATATTATCACCATCTAGAGGATTTCCTTATTTACTTCTAAAATCATTTTCACTGCTGTTGCATTCGGAAACGGTAAATCGAGCTCAACCGTAGGAGTGATAATATATTCGTTACACTCAAGCTAAATGAGTGGACGGTCATGTGTGGCCGGGTTACAAGACGTTCTTGTTGAACCCCAGTGTATCCTCTCTAGAGTACACTGATCGGTGGGTGCTCCCATACCCTGTATGTTGGAATCCAAACTCAAATACGCGCTCTGCGACTTTAAATTTGTATACTATATATGTGAACGTGAGATGCAAGCATTTCACTAGATTTTAATTACCTGTTACAAACTATTATAATATCAAATGTCTTGATATAAAAGAGATTAGATCATTTCCAGATATTAGACATGGATGGATCTAATGATTTTTATGTTAAAAGTAATAACATGGATCAATATAAACACCTTGACACCTATACCCTGTTTTTACTGTCTAACTATGTTTCCTCACACCAGTCCCCTGACTGACCCAGAGTTTATTTTTGTGTTTCTTAAACTCTTGGGTACTCATAATATTTATTATGAGTAGACAAGTAGGTTCAGGCGAGGCAAGTGGAACATGATGCTGAACCAGTTCAAGACCCAGTAGCATATATGTTTAATTTATCAGTTTAATTACCAATGGTATTGTAATATGGTATTGTATGAACCATGATGATGTAATATATTATGTACTCTGATGTATCAGGCTTTGTGATGTAATATATAAGTATTTTGTGAAATTCCGATGTGAGATTCTGATAACTTCTTTCTCTTCTATTCTATAAGTTCTACCTTTTCTATCTCATCTTCTAAATTCTTTCAATAATGACACGGTTTCCCAGGTATGGAAAATCGCGCCGTTATAGTTGGTATCAGAGCATAAGAGCTTAAGTTTGCCTAGGTGAATACTTAGAGTGAGCATCGAGAGAGCGTATTTTTACTAAAAACTATTTTAGTATGGGTCGTCCTTAGTTCTCAACCATAGTTATCAACCCTAGTTATTTGGTTAAAGTGACCCCTAAAGACTGGTTTCTGAGTGAGTATTAACTCTCGAATCATTTACTCAGAAGTTGACAATGAGTTCTCAAGCAAGGCGAAGACGAGGAGCAAGTCGGGCAACTACGACAAATGGGCACACTGTTAATCAGACCCAAGTGGAAACGACTGAAGTAGTCCAAGCTCCAACGCAGCTAAACTTCGCTATGATTTGTAAGAACTACACTACTCTGGGAGGAAAAACCTTTAAGGGAACAGAATCACTAGTTGACGTCCAAGCATGGATTAGATCATGTGAAAAGATTTTTAAGGGGCTGAAACTGGATGACGAGTATAAACGACTGTTAGCATCATGGAATCTGGAAGGAGCTGCAGCTATCTGGTGGGATGCCCAGACTGCAAATACTCCAGAGGAGAACTTTACTTGGGCTATGTTCAAAGAAGTTTTTGAAGCTCAGTATCTGCCTGCAACTGGGAAAACCAGGATGTACCGAGACTTCATCGATTTGAAGCAAGAAACCATGACTGTCACTGAGTACGAAAACAAGTTCAATGCAATGTCAAGCTTTGGACCAGAGTTGGTAAATACCTCGCTGAAAAAGAACGAGATGTTCGTAGCTGGATTGAAGGATAGTCTGCAAGGCCGTATGATGGGGCATCTGAAAGATCCATTTGTTGAACTTGTAGATTTAGCACTCAGATATGAAGCACTGGATGCTAAGAACCCAACTGCAACAAAGACTCAGACGGGAGAAGCAAGTGGAGGGAATCCCCAGAAAAGGAAATTCAACCCTGATTGGAAAGGTAACCAAAACCAAGGAAAGGCTGTGCAACAGAAGACTGAAAACCGCTTCAAAAATGTGTTGTGTCACAACTGCAAACAAAAGGGTCACATTGCAAGGTTCTGTAAGCAGAAGAGCAACAAGAAACCCCAACAGCAGCAACCACAACAACGATGGTTAGAGTTTCTTGCATCGTATGATTGGGATATCATCTATACGCCGGGCAAAGCAAATGTAGTAGCAGACGCTTTGAGTAGAAATGCGATTCTAACCCTACTAGAAGTCACACCGACTCTCCAAGAAAGGATTATGAGAAATCAGAGAAGAGATGCTAAACTGGAGAAGATCATACAAGGAGTCGCGAATGGAAGGGAGTCTGATTTCGAATTGAACAACCGAGGAGTGTTAAGAATTAACAATAGATTATGTGTTCCGGATGTGGATGGATTGAGACAAGAAGTTTTGAAAGAATGTCATGCATCAAGGTTGAGTATTCATCCGGGAATTCATAAAATGATTAACGATATGAAAAGAGTATTCTGGTGGCCAGGAATGATGAAGGATGTCACAACTTTTGTGAATGAGTGTTTGTGTTGTCAGCAAGTCAAGGGAGATCATCAAAAGACTGCTGGATTGTTGCGATCTTTAGAAATACCCAACTGGAAGTGGGAAATGATATCAATGGATTTTATCGATGGATTACCAAGGACCAGAAGAGGTTTTGAAGGAATTTGGGTAATTGTCGATCGACTGACAAAAAGTGCACATTTTATTCCTGTAAAACCAACACGTACAGCCGCATCATTAGCCGAAGTCTTTATGAGAGAAATTGTGCGATTACATGGAGTTCCATCAAGCATTGTAAGCGATCGAGATCCCATCTTTACAAGTAACTTTTGGAGAGCACTACAAAGAACTTTGGGAACGAGATTGAATCTCAGTACAGCTTACCATCCTCAAACGGACGGTCAAACTGAGAGAGTGAACCGGATTTTGGAAGATTTGTTAAGAGCGTGTATTCTTGATTTTGGAGGGTCGTGGGAAGATCATCTACACCTAGTCGAATTTTCTTATAACAACAGTTATCAGGCGAGTATACAAATGGCACCATACGAAGCATTGTATGGAAGACCCTGTAAAGCACCATCATGTTGGATTGAATCCGGAGACAAATTAATACTTGGACCAGACATGATCCGAGAAGCAACCGAGAAAGTAGAATTGGTGAAGTTAAGAATGAAAGAAGCCCAGGATCGACAGAAAAGTTATGCCGATCAAAGACGAAGAGATCTTGTATTTGAGATAGGAGACCTGGTATTTGTGAAGATTTCGCCAATGAGAGGAGTGGTGAGATTTGGAAAAGCTGGAAAGTTAACTCCGCGATATGTTGGACCTTTCCGAGTTATGGAGAGAATTGGTTTTCAAGCCTACAGAGTAGAATTACCAGAACATATGGCAGGGATCCACAACGTATTCCATGTGTCTCATTTAAGGAAATGTTTGCACGATCCGTCTTTAATTCTGGAACCATCTGTTCAGCAAGAAATAGAAATTGAACCAGATTTGACTATAATTCGACGACCATTTCGTATTATCAACAGAGAAGAAAAGCAACTTCGCAACAAGGCAGTAAGTCTGCTTAAGATTCAGTGGAGCGATAATCCGAAAGATTGCACGTGGGAGACCGAGAACCATATCAGGAAATTATACCCGGATTTATCTACAGATTAGGTATGTTTTACTGTTTGGGTGTTTGGATGAAATGAAACCTTGGATTTCTTCATTTCGGTAAGTATTGGTATATACATTTGTGGATTCGGTTTATTAGGACTTATGAACTCCCTTGCTATGATTTTATCATTGACGAGTTCTTTTCCTTGTTTACTTTCAGATGGCACCACTGATGAAGAGGACCGCTAGAAAGAGACTTACATCACACCAAACAGAGAAACTACTAGCCAAGCGAGCAAGAGTGGGTGATTCTGAAGATGTTAGAGGAAGGATACCAAGTGAGGATGAAGGCACACACAGGACCTCGGATGAGTCGAATGTAGGCAGAGAGGAACCCATGGAGCAAGATCCAGACAGCACGGAGCCCTCAGAGGATGATGGTGTACTTATGATTGAAACCAGTTGTGGAGACAATGATAGTGATGACGAAGACAGTGACCAAAAAGGAGATGAGGCTGAGGATATGAATATGGATGGGGATGATGAAGAAGAACCCGAGGAGGAAGAAGAGTTTGTACCTGAGACACCGATAGTTGATATGGGAGAGCAGCCAACGGAATTTGTGGACCCAGCAGTGGTGATATGGGAAAAACTGAAGCAAGCACTTGTAGAGTATCACGAAGTAGGAGGATGGGTTGAGATTTTCGGAGACTTTGGTTATCCTTGGATTCAGGTGTACATGATTCCGCCCGTAGAGGTTATAGAGATCTCTGATGATGAAGAGGTGGTACCGACTAATCCGGAGATCATGGATGTTTTTGTACCATCTGATGATGAGGATGAGGTGGTAGAGGTCGTTAACATATCCGATGATGAGTGGATCGTGATCGAGAGTGATCCAGATGAGTAGAGTGCAGTAGACTGATGTGTATGGACTATGTATGTGTATATTATGTAGCTATAACTTGATGTAGTCAAGTATAGCCTATCTATGTAGTATGGTGTGTATGTCTATGATTAGTCAGGTGTAGCACTAGTAGTATGTTATCTAGACCAGTGCTAGTATCGAACTAATTGTATAATTAGGATGCACTAAGCAATTATGATATGTAGTAGCATCTTTTGGGAAAAACCGTCTATTTTCTTACTTTTAAATTTCGGGGACGAAATTCTTATAAGGGGGGTGGACTGTAATGTCCCGACTTTTCTGACTATTTTTAAATCATTTTAATAAAGAATTAAAATGAGGATTCTATTTAAAAATATATACTAAGGAGATTCTTGAAAAAAAAAACAAATATGCACATGAATGAGCATATGTATGTAATCTTATTATTATTATATATATACTTGATAAAATCTTTGATTTAAAAATGTAAAACAAGTATATATTATTTAAAAAGGAATTTCATATAGAAATGAAATTCTTCATACTATTATTTTGCCAAACTAAGGAGTTGAAAACAAAGAACTAGAACATAAACAAAAATAAAGGAGCATGTGCTCATTTAAAAATAAAGGAGGGATTAGAAAAAAAAAAAAAAAAACACCAAAACATGTTGCCTACAACATGAAACATTACGGCCAAAACATGAATTTTATAACACATGAACCACTTATCATCTTAAATATCCAAACAAAAGACAAAAAGGAAATCTCTAGCAAGACAAAACAATTTCCAAGAAGAGACAAGCATTTAATGGAACATACCTTAAATAGTAACACTAGAATTAGCATATCATTACCTAAATCCTATAGTAAAGATGACATGTGTATTTCCAGCAAAGAAGAAAACAAATGCAAGCATTTGTTTAAGGCTTTAAAAATCCAAAATGGATCCTTGCATTTAATGCAAGAATGATTCAAGCTTCTAGGAGCACTACCTAGGAGCATGTCATTAGCTACAAGCCTAAGTAAGACAAATTTTAAAGTACTTGAGCTCCTCATTTCTGGCCGTAGGTATAGATAGAAGAGGGGTGAGGCTATGAGAGTTTACTGTGTGAACATGTGCTCAGAAATTCATATTTTAATGCATGACTTTACCTATATATACCACTCAAATTCTCTCATACTTTCACACAAGCAAACCGAATTTTCATCTCAAAATCTGAGGACATTTTCTGGATCATAGGAAAGCTTTTTGGTGAGTGAAACTCTTAAAATTTTCTGAATTTAAATACTAGCTGTAAAACAGTTTTTATACGAATCAAAACTGCTCTGCTTTGTTGTTACTGTCTGTTATTATTAATCATAGATCATGATGCTAGATCACACTGATTTCATTCCTGTTAGTGATCCATTAGATAGTAGGCATCCTTGAATGTGTGTGTGTGTGCAAAATTTACTGATGTTGAAGACTACTGTTAAAAACCTGTATGTGTTCTGTAATTACAGAACTTGTTCATTTGTGGATAAATCCATGATGATCCATGAATTGATTTCTAAAGTATGTAAAGCTAGTGTAAACACACCATATAACATATATCAGATCAAAGAAATACCATTTTGAAATATATAAGTCCAAAACAAAATACACAGTAAAGCTCTCTGTTAAACCATAATCAAAGTGAAAATTCAAATGAAATAAAAACATGGTTTGATGTTATGAATCGAATCCACAATACAAATGATGATTTTTAATGTAAAAATCCTGATTTTTAAGTTGGTATATCTCGAGAATTCTGGACATGGACGGAAAATGGGTTTAAGTGGATTTCCGACGATCCAAGCCACCAGGGGGTCGGCGGTTTCGAGAGGGGGAGCGTCGGGGACCAGGGGTTCGGGGAAAAATGCAAACATATTTTTATAAGGTACGGATTTCGTAGATGAGTCGAATTTAGGGTTTTTTGGGTTGAAATGGGTTCACCTGTATGACCCAGAACTGTTCACCGTCGGCGGCGAGAGGAACGTGCGGTGGTGGGGGAAAAGTGGCGTCAGGGGGTGGCGATGCTGAGGCCAGGAGGGTTCGGTGGCTAGCGGTCTGTGGTGGGTGAGCGAAGGGGTTTCTTCGATGGTGGTTTTTGGACGTGGAGAAATCGAGTGGGAAAATCACTGTAGCATCGACGAATATGGCGTCTGGCGGCTCCGACGAAGTCCTGGAGTGGTGGCCGTCATGACTGGGGGTTCGACGTGGATGGTCGAGGGCCGGGTGGTGTGTGCACGTGCACACTGTGCACTGGTATACGAGGAAGGAGGAGGGGTACTTGGCCAAAGTACCAGGCAGGGTGGTACTGCACGAGATCATGGTGGCCAGGGCAGTTTTTGAGGGAAAATCACGGTGTCAGCAAATCTGGTACTTTGGCACTACCAGAGTCCAGTTCTGGCACTTGCCAAATCCGGTACTCTGGCAGTACCAAAGTCCGGTGTTCTTCGTTCAGTAGAATACGAGATTTTAAATTTAAATAAATTTTAAATTTAAAATATAAATAAATAAATAAATAAATGTTTTTATTAAGCCGATAACAAGTGAGAAGTAGAAACCGAGTTTTGAACCGACAAGTTCGACCGTGAAAGATCAACCAAGTTGAAATGTAAATCAGACGGAAATAAATAATTTAAAATAAATTATTTGAATTATTTATATAATAAATAATCGTTAAAGGATAAGAACAAAAGGAAAAATAAGTTCAAACATCATTTAATCAAAGGGAAAATACACCGTGTGCGGAGCACGGGAAATTTCCAAAGGATGAACAAACACCGTCAAAACCCATATACACCTCAACTGAGGTATGTAACAGATAAACTAATGATGCTAATGCAAACCAAATAAACAAACACTGTTTGGAAAATATATATTTTATCTGAATAAAGTGATACTCCTGATTTCACTGATAAACAATTATCGACTGTAAAATATTTCGTACATCGTTCGAAGAGTCCGGAATAAACAAATTCCACTTCGATTCGAAGTATACGACGCATATCAACGTGCTAAAGACAACAAGATGCAAGCGTTATTTAGAATGATATTTTTGGTCTGTTCGAACCCAGAACAAACCCGAATGGACGAGTGTCTGACAACGTATATCAGTCAGATCTTGCACATCGAATTTACGTAAGTATATTATGTTGGTGGCAGGGAAATTCGTTTCTTTTTGCTTCATTACCCGTAATATATTTGGGAAATCGAATGAGTATTTTCTGACGGATAGGACGATGTGGCATTCAAAGAATGGAAAGAGAAAACCTGTCAGAAGAACAACGTAGCCTCAAAACTTCACAACCCGGAGGTAACAAAAGTTGGGCTAGGCAGCATGGCTAGTTGGGTCATACCCAAGCAGGGTATATTATCACCATCTAGAGGATTTCCTTATTTACTTCTAAAATCATTTTCACTGCTGTTGCATTCGGAAACGGTAAATCGAGCTCAACCGTAGGACTGATAATATATTCGTTACACTCAAGCTAAATGAGTGGACGGTCATGTGTGGCCGGGTTACAAGACGTTCTTGTTGAACCCCAGTGTATCCTCTCTAGAGTACACTGATCGGTGGGTGCTCCCATACCCTGTATGTTGGAATCCAAACTCAAATACGCGCTCTGCGACTTTAAATTTGTATACTATATATGTGAACGTGAGATGCAAGCGTTTCACTAGATTTTAATTACCTGTTACAAACTATTATAATATCAAATGTCTTGATATAAAAGAGATTAGATCATTTCCAGATATTAGACATGGATGGATCTAATGATTTTTATGTTAAAAGTAATAACATGGATCAATATAAACACCTTGACACCTATACCCTGTTTTTACTGTCTAACTATGTTTCCTCACACCAGTCCCCTGACTGACCCAGAGTTTATTTTTGTGTTTCTTAAACTCTTGGGTACTCATAATATTTATTATGAGTAGACAAGTAGGTTCAGGCGAGGCAAGTGGAACATGATGCTGAACCAGTTCAAGACCCAGTAGCATATATGTTTAATTTATCAGTTTAATTACCAATGGTATTGTAATATGGTATTGTATGAACCATGATGATGTAATATATTATGTACTCTGATGTATCAGGCTTTGTGATGTAATATATAAGTATTTTGTGAAATTCCGCTGTGAGATTCTGATAACTTCTTTCTCTTCTATTCTATAAGTTCTACCTTTTCTATCTCATCTTCTAAATTCTTTCAATAATGACACGGTTTCCCAGGTATGGAAAATCGCGCCGTTACAGTTGGTATCAGAGCATAAGAGCTTAAGTTTGCCTAGGTGAATACTTAGAGTGAGCATCGAGAGAGCGTATTTTTACTAAAAACTATTTTAGTATGGGTCGTCCTTAGTTCTCAACCATAGTTATTAACCTTAGTTATCAACCCTAGTTATTTGGTTAGAGTGACCCCTAAAGACTGGTTTCTGAGTGAGTATTAACTCTCGAATCATTTACTCAGAAGTTGACAATGAGTTCTCAAGCAAGGCGAAGACGAGGAGCAAGTCGGGCAACTACGACAAATGGGCACACTGTTAATCAGACCCAAGTGGAAACGACTGAAGTAGTCCAAGCTCCAACGCAGCTAAACTTCGCTATGATTTGTAAGAACTACACTACTCTGGGAGGAAAAACCTTTAAGGGAACAGAATCACTAGTTGACGTCCAAGCATGGATTAGATCATGTGAAAAGATTTTTAAGGGGCTGAAACTGGATGACGAGTATAAACGACTGTTAGCATCATGGAATCTGGAAGGAGCTGCAGCTATCTGGTGGGATGCCCAGACTGCAAATACTCCAGAGGAGAACTTTACTTGGGCTATGTTCAAAGAAGTTTTTGAAGCTCAGTATCTGCCTGCAACTGGGAAAACCAGGATGTACCGAGACTTCATCGATTTGAAGCAAGAAACCATGACTGTCACTGAGTACGAAAACAAGTTCAATGCAATGTCAAGCTTTGGACCAGAGTTGGTAAATACCTCGCTGAAAAAGAACGAGATGTTCGTAGCTGGATTGAAGGATAGTCTGCAAGGCCGTATGATGTGGCATCTGAAAGATCCATTTGTTGAACTTGTAGATTTAGCACTCAGATATGAAGCACTGGATGCTAAGAACCCAACTGCAACAAAGACTCAGACGGGAGAAGCAAGTGGAGGGAATCCCCAGAAAAGGAAATTCAACCCTGATTGGAAAGGTAACCAAAACCAAGGAAAGGCTGTGCAACAGAAGACTGAAAACCGCTTCAAAAATGTGTTGTGTCACAACTGCAAACAAAAGGGTCACATTGCAAGGTTCTGTAAGCAGAAGAGCAACAAGAAACCCCAACAGCAGCAACCACAACAACGATGGTTAGAGTTTCTTGCATCGTATGATTGGGATATCATCTATACGCCGGGCAAAGCAAATGTAGTAGCAGACGCTTTGAGTAGAAATGCGATTCTAACCCTACTAGAAGTCACACCGACTCTCCAAGAAAGGATTATGAGAAATCAGAGAAGAGATGCTAAACTGGAGAAGATCATACAAGGAGTCGCGAATGGAAGGGAGTCTGATTTCGAATTGAACAACCGAGGAGTGTTAAGAATTAACAATAGATTATGTGTTCCGGATGTGGATGGATTGAGACAAGAAGTTTTGAAAGAATGTCATGCATCAAGGTTGAGTATTCATCCGGGAATTCATAAAATGATTAACGATATGAAAAGAGTATTCTGGTGGCCAGGAATGATGAAGGATGTCACAACTTTTGTGAATGAGTGTTTGTGTTGTCAGCAAGTCAAGGGAGATCATCAAAAGACTGCTGGATTGTTGCGATCTTTAGAAATACCCAACTGGAAGTGGGAAATGATATCAATGGATTTTATCGATGGATTACCAAGGACCAGAAGAGGTTTTGAAGGAATTTGGGTAATTGTCGATCGACTGACAAAAAGTGCACATTTTATTCCTGTAAAACCAACACGTATAGCCGCATCATTAGCCGAAGTCTTTATGAGAGAAATTGTGCGATTACATGGAGTTCCATCAAGCATTGTAAGCGATCGAGATCCCATCTTTACAAGTAACTTTTGGAGAGCACTACAAAGAACTTTGGGAACGAGATTGAATCTCAGTACAGCTTACCATCCTCAAACGGACGGTCAAACTGAGAGAGTGAACCGGATTTTGGAAGATTTGTTAAGAGCGTGTATTCTTGATTTTGGAGGGTCGTGGGAAGATCATCTACACCTAGTCGAATTTTCTTATAACAACAGTTATCAGGCGAGTATACAAATGGCACCATACGAAGCATTGTATGCAAGACCCTGTAAAGCACCATCATGTTGGATTGAATCCGGAGACAAATTAATACTTGGACCAGACATGATCCGAGAAGCAACCGAGAAAGTAGAATTGGTGAAGTTAAGAATGAAAGAAGCCCAGGATCGACAGAAAAGTTATGCCGATCAAAGACGAAGAGATCTTGTATTTGAGATAGGAGACCTGGTATTTGTGAAGATTTCGCCAATGAGAGGAGTGGTGAGATTTGGAAAAGCTGGAAAGTTAACTCCGCGATATGTTGGACCTTTCCGAGTTATGGAGAGAATTGGTTTTCAAGCCTACAGAGTAGAATTACCAGAACATATGGCAGGGATCCACAACGTATTCCATGTGTCTCATTTAAGGAAATGTTTGCACGATCCGTCTTTAATTCTGGAACCATCTGTTCAGCAAGAAATAGAAATTGAACCAGATTTGACTATAATTCGACGACCATTTCGTATTATCAACAGAGAAGAAAAGCAACTTCGCAACAAGGCAGTAAGTCTGCTTAAGATTCAGTGGAGCGATAATCCGAAAGATTGCACGTGGGAGACCGAGAACCATATCAGGAAATTATACCCGGATTTATCTACAGATTAGGTATGTTTTACTGTTTGGGTGTTTGGATGAAATGAAACCTTGGATTTCTTCATTTCGGTAAGTATTGGTATATACATTTGTGGATTCGGTTTATTAGGACTTATGAACTCCCTTGCTATGATTTTATCATTGACGAGTTCTTTTCCTTGTTTACTTTCAGATGGCACCACTGATGAAGAGGACCGCTAGAAAGAGACTTACATCACACCAAACAGAGAAACTACTAGCCAAGCGAGCAAGAGTGGGTGATTCTGAAGATGTTAGAGGAAGGATACCAAGTGAGGATGAAGGCACACACAGGGCCTCGGATGAGTCGAATGTAGGCAGAGAGGAACCCATGGAGCAAGATCCAGACAGCACGGAGCCCTCAGAGGATGATGGTGTACTTATGATTGAAACCAGTTGTGGAGACAATGATAGTGATGACGAAGACAGTGACCAAAAAGGAGATGAGGCTGAGGATATGAATATGGATGGGGATGATGAAGAAGAACCCGAGGAGGAAGAAGAGTTTGTACCTGAGACACCGATAGTTGATATGGGAGAGCAGCCAACGGAATTTGTGGACCCAGCAGTGGTGATATGGGAAAAACTGAAGCAAGCACTTGTAGAGTATCACGAAGTAGGAGGATGGGTTGAGATTTTCGGAGACTTTGGTTATCCTTGGATTCAGGTGTACATGATTCCGCCCGTAGAGGTTATAGAGATCTCTGATGATGAAGAGGTGGTACCGACTAATCCGGAGATCATGGATGTTTTTGTACCATCTGATGATGAGGATGAGGTGGTAGAGGTCGTTAACATATCCGATGATGAGTGGATCGTGATCGAGAGTGATCCAGATGAGTAGAGTGCAGTAGACTGATGTGTATGGACTATGTATGTGTATATTATGTAGCTATAACTTGATGTAGTCAAGTATAGCCTATCTTTGTAGTATGGTGTGTATGTCTATGATTAGTCAGGTGTAGCACTAGTAGTATGTTATCTAGACCAGTGCTAGTATCGAACTAATTGTATAATTAGGATGCACTAAGCAATTATGATATGTAGTAGCATCTTTTGGGAAAAACCGTCTATTTTCTTACTTTTAAATTTCGGGGACGAAATTCTTATAAGGGGGGTGGACTGTAATGTCCCGACTTTTCTGACTATTTTTAAATCATTTTAATAAAGAATTAAAATGAGGATTCTATTTAAAAATATATACTAAGGAGATTCTTGAAAAAAAAAACAAATATACACATGAATGAGCATATGTATGTAATCTTATTATTATTATATATATACTTGATAAAATCTTTGATTTAAAAATGTAAAACAAGTATATATTATTTAAAAAGGAATTTCATATAGAAATGAAATTCTTCATACTATTATTTTGCCAAACTAAGGAGTTGAAAACAAAGAACTAGAACATAAACAAAAATAAAGGAGCATGTGCTCATTTAAAAATAAAGGAGGGATTAGAAAAAAAAAAAAAACACCACGACATGTTGCCTACAACATGAAACATTACGGCCAAAACATGAATTTTATAACACATGAACCACTTATCATCTTAAATATCCAAACAAAAGACAAAAAGGAAATCTCTAGCAAGACAAAACAATTTCCAAGAAGAGACAAGCATTTAATGGAACATACCTTAAATAGTAACACTAGAATTAGCATATCATTACCTAAATCCTATAGTAAAGATGACATGTGTATTTCCAGCAAAGAAGAAAACAAATGCAAGCATTTGTTTAAGGCTTTAAAAATCCAAAATGGATCCTTGCATTTAATGCAAGAATGATTCAAGCTTCTAGGAGCACTACCTAGGAGCATGTCATTAGCTACAAGCCTAAGTAAGACAAATTTTAAAGTACTTGAGCTCCTCATTTCTGGCCGTAGGTATAGATAGAAGAGGGGTGAGGCTATGAGAGTTTACTGTGTGAACATGTGCTCAGAAATTCATATTTTAATGCATGACTTTACCTATATATACCACTCAAATTCTCTCATACTTTCACACAAGCAAACCGAATTTTCATCTCAAAATCTGAGGACATTTTCTGGATCATAGGAAAGCTTTTTGGTGAGTGAAACTCTTAAAATTTTCTGAATTTAAATACTAGCTGTAAAACAGTTTTTATACGAATCAAAACTGCTCTGCTTTGTTGTTACTGTCTGTTATTATTAATCATAGATCATGATGCTAGATCACACTGATTTCATTCCTGTTAGTGATCCATTAGATAGTAGGCATCCTTGAATGTGTGTGTGTGTGTGCAAAATTTACTGATGTTGAAGACTACTGTTAAAAACCTGTATGTGTTCTGTAATTACAGAACTTGTTCATTTGTGGATAAATCCATGATGATCCATGAATTGATTTCTAAAGTATGTAAAGCTAGTGTAAACACACCATATAACATATATCAGATCAAAGAAATACCATTTTGAAATATATAAGTCCAAAACAAAATACACAGTAAAGCTCTCTGTTAAACCATAATCAAAGTGAAAATTCAAATGAAATAAAAACATGGTTTGATGTTATGAATCGAATCCACAATACAAATGATGATTTTTAATGTAAAAATCCTGATTTTTAAGTTGGTATATCTCGAGAATTCTGGACATGGACGGAAAATGGGTTTAAGTGGATTTCCGACGATCCAAGCCACCAGGGGGTCGGCGGTTTCGAGAGGGGGAGCGTCGGGGACCAGGGGTTCGGGGAAAAATGCAAACATATTTTTATAAGGTACGGATTTCGTAGATGAGTCGAATTTAGGGTTTTTTGGGTTGAAATGGGTTCACCTGTATGACCCAGAACTGTTCACCGTCGGCGGCGAGAGGAACGTGCGGTGATGGGGGAAAAGTGGCGTCAGGGGGTGGCGATGCTGAGGCCAGGAGGGTTCGGTGGCTAGCGGTCTGTGGTGGGTGAGCGAAGGGGTTTCTTCGATGGTGGTTTTTGGACGTGGAGAACTCGAGTGGGAAAATCACTGTAGCATCGACGAATATGGCGTCTGGCGGCTCCGACGAAGTCCTGGAGTGGTGGCCGTCATGACTGGGGGTTCGACGTGGATGGTCGAGGGCCGGGTGGTGTGTGCACGTGCACACTGTGCACTGGTATACGAGGAAGGAGGAGGGGTACTTGGCCAAAGTACCAGGCAGGGTGGTACTGCACGAGATCATGGTGGCCAGGGCAGTTTTTGAGGGAAAATCACGGTGTCAGCAAATCTGGTACTTTGGCACTACCAGAGTCCAGTTCTGGCACTTGCCAAATCCGGTACTCTGGCAGTACCAAAGTCCGGTGTTCTTCGTTCAGTAGAATACGAGATTTTAAATTTAAATAAATTTTAAATTTAAAATATAAATAAATAAATAAATAAATGTTTTTATTAAGCCGATAACAAGTGAGAAGTAGAAACCGAGTTTTGAACCGACAAGTTCGACCGTGAAAGATCAACCAAGTTGAAATGTAAATCAGACGGAAATAAATAATTTAAAATAAATTATTTGAATTATTTATATAATAAATAATCGTTAAAGGATAAGAACAAAAGGAAAAATAAGTTCAAACATCATTTAATCAAAGGGAAAATACACCGTGTGCGGAGCACGGGAAATTTCCAAAGGATGAACAAACACCGTCAAAACCCATAAACACCTCAACTGAGGTATGTAACAGATAAACTAATGATGCTAATGCAAACCAAATAAACAAACACTGTTTGGAAAATATATATTTTATCTGAATAAAGTGATACTCCTGATTTCACTGATAAACAATTATCGACTGTAAAATATTTCGTACATCGTTCGAAGAGTCCGGAATAAACAAATTCCACTTCGATTCGAAGTATACGACGCATATCAACGTGCTAAAGACAACGAGATGCAAGCGTTATTTAGAATGATATTTTTGGTCTGTTCGAACCCAGAACAAACCCGAATGGACGAGTGTCTGACAACGTATATCAGTCAGATCTTGCACATCGAATTTACGTAAGTATATTATGTTGGTGGCAGGGAAATTCGTTTCTTTTTGCTTCATTACCCGTAATATATTTGGGAAATCGAATGAGTATTTTCTGACGGATAGGACGATGTGGCATTCAAAGAATGGAAAGAGAAAACCTGTCAGAAGAACAACGTAGCCTCAAAACTTCACAACCCGGAGGTAACAAAAGTTGGGCTAGGCAGCATGGCTAGTTGGGTCATACCCAAGCAGGGTATATTATCACCATCTAGAGGATTTCCTTATTTACTTCTAAAATCATTTTCACTGCTGTTGCATTCGGAAACGGTAAATCGAGCTCAACCGTAGGAGTGATAATATATTCGTTACACTCAAGCTAAATGAGTGGACGGTCATGTGTGGCCGGGTTACAAGACGTTCTTGTTGAACCCCAGTGTATCCTCTCTAGAGTACACTGATCGGTGGGTGCTCCCATACCCTGTATGTTGGAATCCAAACTCAAATACGCGCTCTGCGACTTTAAATTTGTATACTATATATGTGAACGTGAGATGCAAGCGTTTCACTAGATTTTAATTACCTGTTACAAACTATTATAATATCAAATGTCTTGATATAAAAGAGATTAGATCATTTCCAGATATTAGACATGGATGGATCTAATGATTTTTATGTTAAAAGTAATAACATGGATCAATATAAACACCTTGACACCTATACCCTGTTTTTACTGTCTAACTATGTTTCCTCACACCAGTCCCCTGACTGACCCAGAGTTTATTTTTGTGTTTCTTAAACTCTTGGGTACTCATAATATTTATTATGAGTAGACAAGTAGGTTCAGGCGAGGCAAGTGGAACATGATGCTGAACCAGTTCAAGACCCAGTAGCATATATGTTTAATTTATCAGTTTAATTACCAATGGTATTGTAATATGGTATTGTATGAACCATGATGATGTAATATATTATGTACTCTGATGTATCAGGCTTTGTGATGTAATATATAAGTATTTTGTGAAATTCCGCTGTGAGATTCTGATAACTTCTTTCTCTTCTATTCTATAAGTTCTACCTTTTCTATCTCATCTTCTAAATTCTTTCAATAATGACACGGTTTCCCAGGTATGGAAAATCGCGCCGTTATAGTTGGTATCAGAGCATAAGAGCTTAAGTTTGCCTAGGTGAATACTTAGAGTGAGCATCGAGAGAGCGTATTTTTACTAAAAACTATTTTAGTATGGGTCGTCCTTAGTTCTCAACCATAGTTATCAACCCTAGTTATTTGGTTAAAGTGACCCCTAAAGACTGGTTTCTGAGTGAGTATTAACTCTCGAATCATTTACTCAGAAGTTGACAATGAGTTCTCAAGCAAGGCGAAGACGAGGAGCAAGTCGGGCAACTACGACAAATGGGCACACTGTTAATCAGACCCAAGTGGAAACGACTGAAGTAGTCCAAGCTCCAACGCAGCTAAACTTCGCTATGATTTGTAAGAACTACACTACTCTGGGAGGAAAAACCTTTAAGGGAACAGAATCACTAGTTGACGTCCAAGCATGGATTAGATCATGTGAAAAGATTTTTAAGGGGCTGAAACTGGATGACGAGTATAAACGACTGTTAGCATCATGGAATCTGGAAGGAGCTGCAGCTATCTGGTGGGATGCCCAGACTGCAAATACTCCAGAGGAGAACTTTACTTGGGCTATGTTCAAAGAAGTTTTTGAAGCTCAGTATCTGCCTGCAACTGGGAAAACCAGGATGTACCGAGACTTCATCGATTTGAAGCAAGAAACCATGACTGTCACTGAGTACGAAAACAAGTTCAATGCAATGTCAAGCTTTGGACCAGAGTTGGTAAATACCTCGCTGAAAAAGAACGAGATGTTCGTAGCTGGATTGAAGGATAGTCTGCAAGGCCGTATGATGGGGCATCTGAAAGATCCATTTGTTGAACTTGTAGATTTAGCACTCAGATATGAAGCACTGGATGCTAAGAACCCAACTGCAACAAAGACTCAGACGGGAGAAGCAAGTGGAGGGAATCCCCAGAAAAGGAAATTCAACCCTGATTGGAAAGGTAACCAAAACCAAGGAAAGGCTGTGCAACAGAAGACTGAAAACCGCTTCAAAAATGTGTTGTGTCACAACTGCAAACAAAAGGGTCACATTGCAAGGTTCTGTAAGCAGAAGAGCAACAAGAAACCCCAACAGCAGCAACCACAACAACGATGGTTAGAGTTTCTTGCATCGTATGATTGGGATATCATCTATACGCCGGGCAAAGCAAATGTAGTAGCAGACGCTTTGAGTAGAAATGCGATTCTAACCCTACTAGAAGTCACACCGACTCTCCAAGAAAGGATTATGAGAAATCAGAGAAGAGATGCTAAACTGGAGAAGATCATACAAGGAGTCGCGAATGGAAGGGAGTCTGATTTCGAATTGAACAACCGAGGAGTGTTAAGAATTAACAATAGATTATGTGTTCCGGATGTGGATGGATTGAGACAAGAAGTTTTGAAAGAATGTCATGCATCAAGGTTGAGTATTCATCCGGGAATTCATAAAATGATTAACGATATGAAAAGAGTATTCTGGTGGCCAGGAATGATGAAGGATGTCACAACTTTTGTGAATGAGTGTTTGTGTTGTCAGCAAGTCAAGGGAGATCATCAAAAGACTGTTGGATTGTTGCGATCTTTAGAAATACCCAACTGGAAGTGGGAAATGATATCAATGGATTTTATCGATGGATTACCAAGGACCAGAAGAGGTTTTGAAGGAATTTGGGTAATTGTCGATCGACTGACAAAAAGTGCACATTTTATTCCTGTAAAACCAACACGTACAGCCGCATCATTAGCCGAAGTCTTTATGAGAGAAATTGTGCGATTACATGGAGTTCCATCAAGCATTGTAAGCGATCGAGATCCCATCTTTACAAGTAACTTTTGGAGAGCACTACAAAGAACTTTGGGAACGAGATTGAATCTCAGTACAGCTTACCATCCTCAAACGGACGGTCAAACTGAGAGAGTGAACCGGATTTTGGAAGATTTGTTAAGAGCGTGTATTCTTGATTTTGGAGGGTCGTGGGAAGATCATCTACACCTAGTCGAATTTTCTTATAACAACAGTTATCAGGCGAGTATACAAATGGCACCATACGAAGCATTGTATGCAAGACCCTGTAAAGCACCATCATGTTGGATTGAATCCGGAGACAAATTAATACTTGGACCAGACATGATCCGAGAAGCAACCGAGAAAGTAGAATTGGTGAAGTTAAGAATGAAAGAAGCCCAGGATCGACAGAAAAGTTATGCCGATCAAAGACGAAGAGATCTTGTATTTGAGATAGGAGACCTGGTATTTGTGAAGATTTCGCCAATGAGAGGAGTGGTGAGATTTGGAAAAGCTGGAAAGTTAACTCCGCGATATGTTGGACCTTTCCGAGTTATGGAGAGAATTGGTTTTCAAGCCTACAGAGTAGAATTACCAGAACATATGGCAGGGATCCACAACGTATTCCATGTGTCTCATTTAAGGAAATGTTTGCACGATCCGTCTTTAATTCTGGAACCATCTGTTCAGCAAGAAATAGAAATTGAACCAGATTTGACTATAATTCGACGACCATTTCGTATTATCAACAGAGAAGAAAAGCAACTTCGCAACAAGGCAGTAAGTCTGCTTAAGATTCAGTGGAGCGATAATCCGAAAGATTGCACGTGGGAGACCGAGAACCATATCAGGAAATTATACCCGGATTTATCTACAGATTAGGTATGTTTTACTGTTTGGGTGTTTGGATGAAATGAAACCTTGGATTTCTTCATTTCGGTAAGTATTGGTATATACATTTGTGGATTCGGTTTATTAGGACTTATGAACTCCCTTGCTATGATTTTATCATTGACGAGTTCTTTTCCTTGTTTACTTTCAGATGGCACCACTGATGAAGAGGACCGCTAGAAAGAGACTTACATCACACCAAACAGAGAAACTACTAGCCAAGCGAGCAAGAGTGGGTGATTCTGAAGATGTTAGAGGAAGGATACCAAGTGAGGATGAAGGCACACACAGGACCTCGGATGAGTCGAATGTAGGCAGAGAGGAACCCATGGAGCAAGATCCAGACAGCACGGAGCCCTCAGAGGATGATGGTGTACTTATGATTGAAACCAGTTGTGGAGACAATGATAGTGATGACGAAGACAGTGACCAAAAAGGAGATGAGGCTGAGGATATGAATATGGATGGGGATGATGAAGAAGAACCCGAGGAGGAAGAAGAGTTTGTACCTGAGACACCGATAGTTGATATGGGAGAGCAGCCAACGGAATTTGTGGACCCAGCAGTGGTGATATGGGAAAAACTGAAGCAAGCACTTGTAGAGTATCACGAAGTAGGAGGATGGGTTGAGATTTTCGGAGACTTTGGTTATCCTTGGATTCAGGTGTACATGATTCCGCCCGTAGAGGTTATAGAGATCTCTGATGATGAAGAGGTGGTACCGACTAATCCGGAGATCATGGATGTTTTTGTACCATCTGATGATGAGGATGAGGTGGTAGAGGTCGTTAACATATCCGATGATGAGTGGATCGTGATCGAGAGTGATCCAGATGAGTAGAGTGCAGTAGACTGATGTGTATGGACTATGTATGTGTATATTATGTAGCTATAACTTGATGTAGTCAAGTATAGCCTATCTATGTAGTATGGTGTGTATGTCTATGATTAGTCAGGTGTAGCACTAGTAGTATGTTATCTAGACCAGTGCTAGTATCGAACTAATTGTATAATTAGGATGCACTAAGCAATTATGATATGTAGTAGCATCTTTTGGGAAAAACCGTCTATTTTCTTACTTTTAAATTTCGGGGACGAAATTCTTATAAGGGGGGTGGACTGTAATGTCCCGACTTTTCTGACTATTTTTAAATCATTTTAATAAAGAATTAAAATGAGGATTCTATTTAAAAATATATACTAAGGAGATTCTTGAAAAAAAAAACAAATATACACATGAATGAGCATATGTATGTAATCTTATTATTATTATATATATACTTGATAAAATCTTTGATTTAAAAATGTAAAACAAGTATATATTATTTAAAAAGGAATTTCATATAGAAATGAAATTCTTCATACTATTATTTTGCCAAACTAAGGAGTTGAAAACAAAGAACTAGAACATAAACAAAAATAAAGGAGCATGTGCTCATTTAAAAATAAAGGAGGGATTAGAAAAAAAAAAACACCAAAACATGTTGCCTACAACATGAAACATTACGGCCAAAACATGAATTTTATAACACATGAACCACTTATCATCTTAAATATCCAAACAAAAGACAAAAAGGAAATCTCTAGCAAGACAAAACAATTTCCAAGAAGAGACAAGCATTTAATGGAACATACCTTAAATAGTAACACTAGAATTAGCATATCATTACCTAAATCCTATAGTAAAGATGACATGTGTATTTCCAGCAAAGAAGAAAACAAATGCAAGCATTTGTTTAAGGCTTTAAAAATCCAAAATGGATCCTTGCATTTAATGCAAGAATGATTCAAGCTTCTAGGAGCACTACCTAGGAGCATGTCATTAGCTACAAGCCTAAGTAAGACAAATTTTAAAGTACTTGAGCTCCTCATTTCTGGCCGTAGGTATAGATAGAAGAGGGGTGAGGCTATGAGAGTTTACTGTGTGAACATGTGCTCAGAAATTCATATTTTAATGCATGACTTTTCCTATATATACCACTCAAATTCTCTCATACTTTCACACAAGCAAACCAAATTTTCATCTCAAAATCTGAGGACATTTTCTGGATCATAGGAAAGCTTTTTGGTGAGTGAAACTCTTAAAATTTTCTGAATTTAAATACTAGCTGTAAAACAGTTTTTATACGAATCAAAACTGCTCTGCTTTGTTGTTACTGTCTGTTATTATTAATCATAGATCATGATGCTAGATCACACTGATTTCATTCCTGTTAGTGATCCATTAGATAGTAGGCATCCTTGAATGTGTGTGTGTGTGCAAAATTTACTGATGTTGAAGACTACTGTTAAAAACCTGTATGTGTTCTGTAATTACAGAACTTGTTCATTTGTGGATAAATCCATGATGATCCATGAATTGATTTCTAAAGTATGTAAAGCTAGTGTAAACACACCATATAACATATATCAGATCAAAGAAATACCATTTTGAAATATATAAGTCCAAAACAAAATACACAGTAAAGCTCTCTGTTAAACCATAATCAAAGTGAAAATTCAAATGAAATAAAAACATGGTTTGATGTTATGAATCGAATCCACAATACAAATGATGATTTTTAATGTAAAAATCCTGATTTTTAAGTTGGTATATCTCGAGAATTCTGGACATGGACGGAAAATGGGTTTAAGTGGATTTCCGACGATCCAAGCCACCAGGGGGTCGGCGGTTTCGAGAGGGGGAGCGTCGGGGACCAGGGGTTCGGGGAAAAATGCAAACATATTTTTATAAGGTACGGATTTCGTAGATGAGTCGAATTTAGGGTTTTTTGGGTTGAAATGGGTTCACCTGTATGACCCAGAACTGTTCACCGTCGGCGGCGAGAGGAACGTGCGGTGGTGGGGGAAAAGTGGCGTCAGGGGGTGGCGATGCTGAGGCCAGGAGGGTTCGGTGGCTAGCGGTCTGTGGTGGGTGAGCGAAGGGGTTTCTTCGATGGTGGTTTTTGGACGTGGAGAACTCGAGTGGGAAAATCACTGTAGCATCGACGAATATGGCGTCTGGCGGCTCCGACGAAGTCCTGGAGTGGTGGCCGTCATGACTGGGGGTTCGACGTGGATGGTCGAAGGCCGGGTGGTGTGTGCACGTGCACACTGTGCACTGGTATACGAGGAAGGAGGAGGGGTACTTGGCCAAAGTACCAGGCAGGGTGGTACTGCACGAGATCATGGTGGCCAGGGCAGTTTTTGAGGGAAAATCACGGTGTCAGCAAATCTGGTACTTTGGCACTACCAGAGTCCAGTTCTGGCACTTGCCAAATCCGGTACTCTGGCAGTACCAAAGTCCGGTGTTCTTCGTTCAGTAGAATACGAGATTTTAAATTTAAATAAATTTTAAATTTAAAATATAAATAAATAAATAAATAAATGTTTTTATTAAGCCGATAACAAGTGAGAAGTAGAAACCGAGTTTTGAACCGACAAGTTCGACCGTGAAAGATCAACCAAGTTGAAATGTAAATCAGACGGAAATAAATAATTTAAAATAAATTATTTGAATTATTTATATAATAAATAATCGTTAAAGGATAAGAACAAAAGGAAAAATAAGTTCAAACATCATTTAATCAAAGGGAAAATACACCGTGTGCGGAGCACGGGAAATTTCCAAAGGATGAACAAACACCGTCAAAACCCATATACACCTCAACTGAGGTATGTAACAGATAAACTAATGATGCTAATGCAAACCAAATAAACAAACACTGTTTGGAAAATATATATTTTATCTGAATAAAGTGATACTCCTGATTTCACTGATAAACAATTATCGACTGTAAAATATTTCGTACATCGTTCGAAGAGTCCGGAATAAACAAATTCCACTTCGATTCGAAGTATACGACGCATATCAACGTGCTAAAGACAACGAGATGCAAGCGTTATTTAGAATGATATTTTTGGTCTGTTCGAACCCAGAACAAACCCGAATGGACGAGTGTCTGACAACGTATATCAGTCAGATCTTGCACATCGAATTTACGTAAGTATATTATGTTGGTGGCAGGGAAATTCGTTTCTTTTTGCTTCATTACCCGTAATATATTTGGGAAATCGAATGAGTATTTTCTGACGGATAGGACGATGTGGCATTCAAAGAATGGAAAGAGAAAACCTGTCAGAAGAACAACGTAGCCTCAAAACTTCACAACCCGGAGGTAACAAAAGTTGGGCTAGGCAGCATGGCTAGTTGGGTCATACCCAAGCAGGGTATATTATCACCATCTAGAGGATTTCCTTATTTACTTCTAAAATCATTTTCACTGCTGTTGCATTCGGAAACGGTAAATCGAGCTCAACCGTAGGAGTGATAATATATTCGTTACACTCAAGCTAAATGAGTGGACGGTCATGTGTGGCCGGGTTACAAGACGTTCTTGTTGAACCCCAGTGTATCCTCTCTAGAGTACACTGATCGGTGGGTGCTCCCATACCCTGTATGTTGGAATCCAAACTCAAATACGCGCTCTGCGACTTTAAATTTGTATACTATATATGTGAACGTGAGATGCAAGCGTTTCACTAGATTTTAATTACCTGTTACAAACTATTATAATATCAAATGTCTTGATATAAAAGAGATTAGATCATTTCCAGATATTAGACATGGATGGATCTAATGATTTTTATGTTAAAAGTAATAACATGGATCAATATAAACACCTTGACACCTATACCCTGTTTTTACTGTCTAACTATGTTTCCTCACACCAGTCCCCTGACTGACCCAGAGTTTATTTTTGTGTTTCTTAAACTCTTGGGTACTCATAATATTTATTATGAGTAGACAAGTAGGTTCAGGCGAGGCAAGTGGAACATGATGCTGAACCAGTTCAAGACCCAGTAGCATATATGTTTAATTTATCAGTTTAATTACCAATGGTATTGTAATATGGTATTGTATGAACCATGATGATGTAATATATTATGTACTCTGATGTATCAGGCTTCGTGATGTAATATATAAGTATTTTGTGAAATTCCGCTGTGAGATTCTGATAACTTCTTTCTCTTCTATTCTATAAGTTCTACCTTTTCTATCTCATCTTCTAAATTCTTTCAATAATGACACGGTTTCCCAGGTATGGAAAATCGCGCCGTTACAGTTGGTATCAGAGCATAAGAGCTTAAGTTTGCCTAGGTGAATACTTAGAGTGAGCATCGAGAGAGCGTATTTTTACTAAAAACTATTTTAGTATGGGTCGTCCTTAGTTCTCAACCATAGTTATCAACCCTAGTTATTTGGTTAAAGTGACCCCTAAAGACTGGTTTCTGAGTGAGTATTAACTCTCGAATCATTTACTCAGAAGTTGACAATGAGTTCTCAAGCAAGGCGAAGACGAGGAGCAAGTCGGGCAACTACGACAAATGGGCACACTGTTAATCAGACCCAAGTGGAAACGACTGAAGTAGTCCAAGCTCCAACGCAGCTAAACTTCGCTATGATTTGTAAGAACTACACTACTCTGGGAGGAAAAACCTTTAAGGGAACAGAATCACTAGTTGCCGTCCAAGCATGGATTAGATCATGTGAAAAGATTTTTAAGGGGCTGAAACTGGATGACGAGTATAAACGACTGTTAGCATCATGGAATCTGGAAGGAGCTGCAGCTATCTGGTGGGATGCCCAGACTGCAAATACTCCAGAGGAGAACTTTACTTGGGCTATGTTCAAAGAAGTTTTTGAAGCTCAGTATCTGCCTGCAACTGGGAAAACCAGGATGTACCGAGACTTCATCGATTTGAAGCAAGAAACCATGACTGTCACTGAGTACGAAAACAAGTTCAATGCAATGTCAAGCTTTGGACCAGAGTTGGTAAATACCTCGCTGAAAAAGAACGAGATGTTCGTAGCTGGATTGAAGGATAGTCTGCAAGGCCGTATGATGGGGCATCTGAAAGATCCATTTGTTGAACTTGTAGATTTAGCACTCAGATATGAAGCACTGGATGCTAAGAACCCAACTGCAACAAAGACTCAGACGGGAGAAGCAAGTGGAGGGAATCCCCAGAAAAGGAAATTCAACCCTGATTGGAAAGGTAACCAAAACCAAGGAAAGGCTGTGCAACAGAAGACTGAAAACCGCTTCAAAAATGTGTTGTGTCACAACTGCAAACAAAAGGGTCACATTGCAAGGTTTTGTAATGTAATGACCCAGATTTTTTCTGGCCGATTTATTTTGAATATTTAATATTTAATATTGAGCTGATAATATAAATCGATTTTTATTTAATTTTCAATATAACTATCGTAATACGAGGATCTTATATATGAATTTTTATTTTGAATTTAAACGATAATAAATATTAATTTATTTTCTAAGAATTTGTGGTTTTGAATTTAAAATATATTATATTAATTTAATATGGTTATTTTATAGTATGTTCGAATTAGATTTTTTAATCGTTTCTGTTCAGTTCAAAATAGTGTTATTCCATTTTAAAAACTGATTCCGTTAAGTTCAAACAGCGTATAATCTTGAAAAATGACGGTCGTTAAGTTAACATAGGGTTCCATGGTTGAAGTCAAGGGACCGTAAGATATTTTGGTTATTTAATAAAACTAAATAATCAAATCAATTTAATTTAAATACTACCACCCTAAAACCAAACAAGCCGACCTCTTCTTCCAACGCAGACCTACCATCTACCTCGAGCTGAAATATTTGCTCCTTCTCTTCAAGACAAAGTTAAACAACAAATTAATGGCTTCGTACTGGTTGTCTCCAGATCACATCTATATAAACAAGCATCGCTCTTCGTATTTTCCCCAAATTTGGCCCTCTTTATTCTTTTTCCACCCAATCCAATAATATAAACAGCCGACTCTCCTTTTGTTCCTAATGAAAATCGATTTCTTCAATTCAAAGAAGAAAAAGAGAGAGTTGCGAAATCAAAAACCACACATTCGAACTCTAGATCCTGAAGCTCGATTCAGAGCCCGGAGCGCTGAGTTGAGAGGAGCGATGGGAGGTCACTGCAGATTTAGGGGAGGCGGAGCGTGTGTGATTGGTCGATAAGGAGTGGAGTTCGGCAATTGAAATTGAATTCAATTTATGATGAACGACGTAAGCTGTAGGGTTGTTCGAAGATTTCAGGAAGGAGAATGGGACTTAGGGTATCGATGTCAAATTGGTGAAGGCGCGATGTAGAATAGTTAGACATTCAGAGTTTGGCAGCGCTCAGATGTCTGGAGGGATTGAGGAACACCTGCGACGAGTTCCAGTTAGCAGAGAAGTTCAAACTAGGAACTGAGGTGGAAACTGATTTCTTTGATGAGTTCGGCAATGAGATGCTATAGCCGAGAGTCTCTATTTGCAAGAAAGGAGAGTGATCTCAAACTTGATTTGGTTGTAGTTGCTTTTGCCTGAGGAAGATGACTAGTTATGGGGGATAGTAGCAGGTTATGGTTTGGAGAATCAAACTAAAGAAGGTGAGTTTTTAATTAAATTTGAGTAGTTTATTAGTTAACAAAGAAATTAGTTAGTAAAGAATAAATTTGTAGACTAATCATTTAAGTGAAGTTAAAGTTGAGTTGGAATTTAGATAACACATGAGTAATTTAAATTAAAGTAAGTTAAAAATCAAATTTAGGTTACCTTTAATCCCATTAGTCGATATAATCCGTATATCTGATAAATGCAAAATTTAAACTTATACAAGGTAATTAAATCGAGAAGCCAGTTCCGTAGAGCTGTAGTTGCAGAAAATACAATCAGATGTTGGATTGGAAATTTTCTGAAATCAATTGGGAACAGAACGGATCGAACCAATAAATCAGGTGAGTAAATCTCACTCACCTTTAGAATTATTTTTATTTCATTAAAAATAATTGTTTGTTGCTTGTGTGAATGCTTTCTGCTTGTTTTATATATATTAGTTATTTAGCCTATATATATATATATATATATTGGGTTGATTGATTGGTTGGATTCCCGCAGTCTCATTAGCGGATGCCCGCAGTTTCATAGCGGATGATTACCCTATACGCCCCACGCTATGATTAGTGGATGACCTTCTATACCGCGATATTCTGCCACGAAGCAGAATTGGTATTATTTATGTGCTAACATCTGTGGATGCAGGAAACAGGTTGGAGGAATCCAACTGGATTCCTCAAAAATATATTATCTGTTTGTTTATTTGATTGCATATATATTGTTATATATGATGTGTTAGAAAAATAGATAATTCGTTGATTTGTGTGTTTAAATATCACTGGGCTTAAGTAATGATATTTAAAAATATCGTGGAAGGATATTTGAGGTTTAAAAAGGAAAAATTCTATTTTTAAATAGAATTTGATTTTTTTTAAATGGAATAAAAATTATAAACTTGTTTTTAAAAATAAGACGAGTAGTTTCTTTATAAACGAAGTTTATATATAGTCTTTTATAACGAAGTTATAAATGAAGTGAAAAGAATTATCATTTGATAATTCAGAAATAGAAATTCAAGTAGAAATTTGAATATGAGATTTCAAAATAGAATTTGAAATAAACTTTGAAAGTAGGATTTCAAAGTAGAATTGAAATAGGATTTCAAAATAGGGAATCCAAATAGTTTTGAAATGGAATTTGAATTCAAGGGAATTCAAATGAATTTGAATAATGGAAATTCAAATGGTGTTGAAAATGAATTTAAATATTAGAAATTCAAATGGGTTTTAAACTATGGAATTTTGAATGTAGAATTTGAAAGGAGTTTGAATATTTGAATTCCAATAGAATTCAAATATAGAAATTGGAATATAGAAAGTTCAAATGAATTCAAATATTGAATTTGAATATAGGGAATTCAAATAGAAATTCAAGTATTGAATTTGAATATCAAATAGAAAAGGAATTGGAATTTGAATATAGAATTCAAATAAAAGTGAGATTGGAATTTGAATCAAGGAATTCAAATAGAGTTAAAATGGAATTGAATTCATTTTAAAGAAGTTTAAAAGGTTATATATAGAAATATAATTAAAACGAACTCGCCGCAGCGCTGCAGTTCGTAAATTAGCGATTCGAACTTCAATTGAATATACAGAACCCAATTGAAGTCGAAATTCTTTGAAACAAGAAACGTCAGGACCGGTTTGATAATAGTTTTCTAATGAAAGAGAAAAATCTGAATTTCGTCGTATAGATTTTGAGTTATGTCAAAATCAAATTCTCAGAAAAACAGCGCCAGAACCATTATAAAACCATAACGGTTTATTTAATTAAATTAAAGGATTTTAAGCAAATAAAAATCGAAATTTCTATTTAGAAAAATCCAGATGTGAGTTATAAAATATATGTGAACTCCAGTGGAGTAATGAGTTGATTTCTGAAATAGAAATCAGATTTTTGATTTATTGAATAGAGTTAACTAATTCGAATAGAAATTAGTTAATGAGATTTCGAATGAATATTGAGCTTTAAATAAGTGAATTCGATTTGAGAATTTATATTCGAAATAGAAAAGGAAACTGGAATTGAAATTGAAATTCAAATTGGTTATGAACGAGTTAAATATTTGTTCGAACATGTTATGTTCAACAAAGAAGTGAAATAGGCAAAAAGGCTAATTAAAGAATAATTGAGCGAAACTGAATTCAAACGATTCAAAATTGAATTCAAACGAATGGATTGAGTTGAATTGGATTGGAAACAGGTGAACAGGTGTTAACAGATATGGGATGGAGTATATGAAGATTTTTATTTATGTGCCCGACAAAAAGGTACATGTTTAATTCATATATGGGTTTTATGCGCCGTATCGGCAAGCCGCTTGGCTTCTTCTTTTTCTTTTTGAGATTAGAAGATACCGGGAAGCTATTTGAAATTTCCCGATGCTCCCGATACAGGGGAGGTTATGGCGAAATTTTCCGGAAATTTAAGGAGTTAGAATATTTTTAAGATATTTTGATAATTTGAAATCATTGTATCGACGTATTGAATTCGATAGTAAAGTGAATATAAAAATCGAATGTTGTAAACAAAAAGGGGATAGAAATAAGCGATTGGGATTGTTTCCAATTGCAAATAGAGATTTTTCTAATATATAGAAAATAAAAGAAGATGATATTTGGAAACGTTTTCCAAATGGCATAAGAGGCCGAAATGGTTATTGAAAATATTTGGTTAACAAATATTGATAAGAGAATATAGAAGAGATTTAATTAATGAAATATTAATTAAAGGGCCCAGTGATTTGTTTGATATGTTTGGATGAACACTTGTTTTTATTCGATAGTTAAATCATAGACTATCGAAGTTTTTGACCATCGTTGTCAATATGGAGAGACCGGTTGGATTATTATCCGAAGAACCACTCCGTATCGGCATAAGCGTTGCGAACCAAGTATGCTGAATGTATTGAAGACGGAGTAAAGTGCAAGGGCTTTTCTATTTATAGAAATAGTGCCTTCGGTTTCGTTCAATCCCAGAACGAACGTAAATGGACGAATGTCTGACAAAGTATTTCCAATGATCAAATGGGTTGGTCTGTATGAATGTATATGGTTGCAACGGATTTATCCCTTAGCATAATATCCAGAATATTTGTGCAAACTCAACTAGTGATCAACGGATCTGACGATGTGGCATTCAAAGTGATTGTGCTATCAATGAATGGTAAGTATGCGTAGCCTCAGGCCTCAACAACCGGGAAAGGACAAAAATCGGGCAGGCAGCATGGCTATGTGGGTCGCACCCATTAGGGTGTATAATCACCTATCTAGAGAAATTCCTTTTGTTTCTAAATCTATCGATTCTGCCCATTCGGGAACGGTGGTTTGAGTCCAACCGTTGGTGATATACATTCGATACACTCAAGCGAAATGAGTGGTCGGTCATGTGTGGGCCGGGTTACAAGATGTTCTTGTTGAACCCAGTGTATTCGCCTCTAGAGATACATCATCGGAAGGTGGTCCCATACCTTGTCATGTTGGAAATCCAATCTCCAATAAGCGCCATGCGGTTTTTTTGATTTTATAATATATATGTGGAGCGTGAGATGCAAGCGTTCTACTATTTGGTTATTTACTTGATGTAGGCATTATTATAATATCACTGGATTTTTGTATCAAAGTGTTTTGGGTTATAGTAAGGTAAAAACCGTCCGTGTTTATGTGTGGGCTGGTCTTACTATTATCTTCTCTTTCGAAAAGAGTTTTGAAAGTTAAACAAGTGGTTGGAGTTTACTCACACCAGTCCCATGACTGACCCAGAGTTTATTTTGTTTTGTTTTTCCTAAACTCTTGGGTGCCCAAATTTGTACGGGCAGTCAAGTGTTTCAGGCTTTTACAGATACACTTGGAGGAGCTTGAAGCAGGAGGCTTCAACGTTAGTTATCTAGAGTTACTTCCGCTGGATCAAATGTTATGTGTACTCTGATGATGGTATGTATATATGTACCAAACAAATTTGTATTTCGAAGCTTATGATATATAATATATTTTATTCGTTCCGCTGTGAGTTTGTGATCTTCGTTTTCTTCTATTCTAATATTTCTTTCTTTCTATTTCTCATCCTCTAACTTCTTTCTAATAATGAGTCGTATTTCTGTGTTATTTGGGTTGGACGTGTGGTGTATTTAGTCAACTCAGGTAGCACGGATTTGCGGGCCTTTACAGTGGTATCAGAGCTTAGGTTGAGCGAATACCTAGGCTTGTGTGGCATGTGCTCATTAGAGATAGGGTCAGTAGTACCCTAGAATGAGTTGAGTGTATATACGAGAGAGCGTATTTGTAATTTGATATAAAAATTTGTTTTATATTGTGTTGGCTAGTCTGTTGGGTAATTTATGAATTCTGGTCGAATCGTGGGACGCCACGGAGTCGATAGGAATTTCTAAACACTTGAACAGAGAAATTCGACACAGTATTGTTTTAAAAAGGGTAAATGAAATAATTCTACCCAAAATTTCTATTTTGATATAGAAAGAATAATTTTTGAAATTATTATATTATATGGATGTGTTGATTGATATCATTATAATCAGATGAGATTATAAATTAGAATGGTTATTTATAACCAAATAGAATTTGTATAGGAATTAAATATATACAAATGAGATGAATTAGAATTTAATTCAAACCAGAATTAAGAATTCAAAATCCTGGGAAGTTGAAAAATATTTTTCAAAGTATATTAAAATAATATAGATTTGTTTTAAAGGGATTTGAAAGAAAATCATTTTTAATGGATTTTAAAATTTTTAAAGCACTGAACTCACTTCAGTGGCTGGGAAATAATTCTGATGATGATTGCAACATCATCAGTGTTCATTTCCGAGTTTCTAAGTGATGAATTGCTACCTTAGAAAAAGTTTTGACGGAAATTTGTTTGAAAGAAAACAAATTGGTTTGAATATTCAAATGTTTTGAATTTTAAATGGAAATAAATATACATGTATATATTTAAGTGATTTCAAAAGGATTTGAAATGAAAATCCTGGGATTTGGATTCTGGAATTGGAATTTAACTTAAGCTAGTTAAATGGAATGAAGTGAATCAATTAACTAGAATCAATTTGAATAGGTTTAATGGAATATAGATTGGATATAAATGGATTGATCGTAGATCATTCGAATCAAATGTGTGAAGACCAAAAGTTTTGATTGAAATTAAAGTCATAGAAATATGAGGAGTTGAGTTTCAACATAAGTGAATTTTTGAAAAAATATAGATTTGTACCCTTTTTCCTACCTTAGCAATTTCGAGGACGAAATTATTTTAAGGGGGGAAGAATGTAACGACCCAGATTTTTTCTGGCCGATTTATTTTGAATATTTAATATTTAATATTGAGCTGATAATATAAATCGATTTTTATTTAATTTTCAATATAACTATCGTAATACGAGGATCTTATATATGAATTTTTATTTTGAATTTAAACGATAATAAATATTAATTTATTTTCTAAGAATTTGTGGTTTTGAATTTAAAATATATTATATTAATTTAATATGGTTATTTTATAGTACGTTCGAATTAGATTTTTTAATCGTTTCTGTTCAGTTCAAAATAGTGTTATTCCATTTTAAAAACTGATTCCGTTAAGTTCAAACAGCGTATAATCTTGAAAAATGACGGTCGTTAAGTTAACATAGGGTTCCATGGTTGAAGTCAAGGGACCGTAAGATATTTTGGTTATTTAATAAAACTAAATAATCAAATCAATTTAATTTAAATACTACCACCCTAAAACCAAACAAGCCGACCTCTTCTTCCAACGCAGACCTACCATCTACCTCGAGCTGAAATATTTGCTCCTTCTCTTCAAGACAAAGTTAAACAACAAATTAATGGCTTCGTACTGGTTGTCTCCAGATCACATCTATATAAACAAGCATCGCTCTTCGTATTTTCCCCAAATTTGGCCCTCTTTATTCTTTTTCCACCCAATCCAATAATATAAACAGCCGACTCTCCTTTTGTTCCTAATGAAAATCGATTTCTTCAATTCAAAGAAGAAAAAGAGAGAGTTGCGAAATCAAAAACCACACATTCGAACTCTAGATCCTGAAGCTCGATTCAGAGCCTGGAGCGCTGAGTTGAGAGGAGCAATGGGAGGTCACTGCAGATTTAGGGGAGGCGGAGCGTGTGTGATTGGTCGATAAGGAGTGGAGTTCGGCAATTGAAATTGAATTCAATTTATGATGAACGACGTAAGCTGTAGGGTTGTTCGAAGATTTCAGGAAGGAGAATGGGACTTAGGGTATCGATGTCAAATTGGTGAAGGCGCGATGTAGAATAGTTAGACATTCAGAGTTTGGCAGCGCTCAGATGTCTGGAGGGATTGAGGAACACCTGCGACGAGTTCCAGTTAGCAGAGAAGTTCAAACTAGGAACTGAGGTGGAAACTGATTTCTTTGATGAGTTCGGCAATGAGATGCTATAGCCGAGAGTCTCTATTTGCAAGAAAGGAGAGTGATCTCAAACTTGATTTGGTTGTAGTTGCTTTTGCCTGAGGAAGATGACTAGTTATGGGGGATAGTAGCAGGTTATGGTTTGGAGAATCAAACTAAAGAAGGTGAGTTTTTAATTAAATTTGAGTAGTTTATTAGTTAACAAAGAAATTAGTTAGTAAAGAATAAATTTGTAGGCTAATCATTTAAGTGAAGTTAAAGTTGAGTTGGAATTTAGATAACACATGAGTAATTTAAATTAAAGTAAGTTAAAAATCAAATTTAGGTTACCTTTAATCCCATTAGTCGATATAATCCGTATATCTGATAAATGCAAAATTTAAACTTATACAAGGTAATTAAATCGAGAAGCCAGTTCCGTAGAGCTGTAGTTGCAGAAAATACAATCAGATGTTGGATTGGAAATTTTCTGAAATCAATTGGGAACAGAACGGATCGAACCAATAAATCAGGTGAGTAAATCTCACTCACCTTTAGAATTATTTTTATTTCATTAAAAATAATTGTTTGTTGCTTGTGTGAATGCTTTCTACTTGTTTTATATATATTAGTTATTTAGGCTATATATATATATATATTGGGTTGATTGATTGGTTGGATTCCCGCAGTTTCATTAGCGGATGCCCGCAGTTTCATAGCGGATGATTACCCTATACGCCCCACGCTATGATTAGTGGATGAACTTCTATACCGCGATATTCTGCCACGAAGCAGAATTGGTATTATTTATGTGCTAACATCTGTGGATGCAGGAAACAGGTTGGAGGAATCCAACTGGATTCCTCAAAAATATATTATCTGTTTGTTTATTTGATTGCATATATATTGTTATATATGATGTGTTAGAAAAATAGATAATTCGTTGATTTGTGTGTTTAAATATCACTGGGCTTAAGTAATGATATTTAAAAATATCGTGGAAGGATATTTGAGGTTTAAAAAGGAAAAATTCTATTTTTAAATAGAATTTGATTTTTTTTTAAATGGAATAAAAATTATAAACTTGTTTTTAAAAATAAGACGAGTAGTTTCTTTATAAACGAAGTTTATATATAGTCTTTTATAACGAAGTTATAAATGAAGTGAAAAGAATTATCATTTGATAATTCAGAAATAGAAATTCAAGTAGAAATTTGAATATGAGATTTCAAAATAGAATTTGAAATAAACTTTGAAAGTAGGATTTCAAAGTAGAATTGAAATAGGATTTCAAAATAGGGAATCCAAATAGTTTTGAAATGGAATTTGAATTCAAGGGAATTCAAATGAATTTGAATAATGGAAATTCAAATGGTGTTGAAAATGAATTTGAATATTAGAAATTCAAATGGGTTTTAAACTATGGAATTTTGAATGTAGAATTTGAAAGGAGTTTGAATATTTGAATTCCAATAGAATTCAAATATAGAAATTGGAATATAGAAAGTTCAAATGAATTCAAATATTGAATTTGAATATAGGGAATTCAAATAGAAATTCAAGTATTGAATTTGAATATCAAATAGAAAAGGAATTGGAATTTGAATATAGAATTCAAATAAAAGTGAGATTGGAATTTGAATCAAGGAATTCAAATAGAGTTAAAATGGAATTGAATTCATTTTAAAGAAGTTTAAAAGGTTATATATAGAAATATAATTAAAACGAACTCGCCGCAGCGCTGCAGTTCGTAAATTAGCGATTCGAACTTCAATTGAATATACAGAACCCAATTGAAGTCGAAATTCTTTGAAACAAGAAACGTCAGGACCGGTTTGATAATAGTTTTCTAATGAAAGAGAAAAATCTGAATTTCGTCGTATAGATTTTGAGTTATGTCAAAATCAAATTCTCAGAAAAACAGCGCCAGAATCATTATAAAACCATAACGGTTTATTTAATTAAATTAAAGGATTTTAAGCAAATAAAAATCGAAATTTCTATTTAGAAAAATCCAGATGTGAGTTATAAAATATATGTGAACTCCAGTGGAGTAATGAGTTGATTTCTGAAATAGAAATCAGATTTTTGATTTATTGAATAGAGTTAACTAATTCGAATAGAAATTAGTTAATGAAATTTCGAATGAATATTGAGCTTTAAATAAGTGAATTCGATTTGAGAATTTATATTCGAAATAGAAAAGGAAACTGGAATTGAAATTGAAATTCAAATTGGTTATGAACGAGTTAAATATTTGTTCGAACATGTTATGTTCAACAAAGAAGTGAAATAGGCAAAAAGGCTAATTAAAGAATAATTGAGAGAAACTGAATTCAAACGATTCAAAATTGAATTCAAACGAATGGATTGAGTTGAATTGGATTGGAAACAGGTGAACAGGTGTTAACAGATATGGGATGGAGTATATGAAGATTTTTATTTATGTGCCCGACAAAAAGGTACATGTTTAATTCATATATGGGTTTTATGCGCCGTATCGGCAAGCCGCTTGGCTTCTTCTTTTTCTTTTTGAGATTAGAAGATACCGGGAAGCTATTTGAAATTTCCCGATGCTCCCGATACAGGGGAGGTTATGGCGAAATTTTCCGGAAATTTAAGGAGTTAGAATATTTTTAAGATATTTTGATAATTTGAAATCATTGTATCGACGTATTGAATTCGATAGTAAAGTGAATATAAAAATCGAATGTTGTAAACAAAAAGGGGATAGAAATAAGCGATTGGGATTGTTTCCAATTGCAAATAGAGATTTTTCTAATATATAGAAAATAAAAGAAGATGATATTTGGAAACGTTTTCCAAATGGCATAAGAGGCCGAAATGGTTATTGAAAATATTTGGTTAACAAATATTGATAAGAGAATATAGAAGAGATTTAATTAATGAAATATTAATTAAAGGGCCCAGTGATTTGTTTGATATGTTTGGATGAACACTTGTTTTTATTCGATAGTTAAATCACAGACTATCGAAGTTTTTGACCATCGTTGTCAATATGGAGAGACCGGTTGGATTATTATCCGAAGAACCACTCCGTATCGGCATAAGCGTTGCGAACCAAGTATGCTGAATGTATTGAAGACGGAGTAAAGTGCAAGGGCTTTTCTATTTATAGAAATAGTGCCTTCGGTTTCGTTCAATCCCAGAACGAACGTAAATGGACGAATGTCTGACAAAGTATTTCCAATGATCAAATGGGTTGGTCTGTATGAATGTATATGGTTGCAACGGATTTATCCCTTAGCATAATATCCAGAATATTTGTGCAAACTCAACTAGTGATCAACGGATCTGACGATGTGGCATTCAAAGTGATTGTGCTATCAATGAATGGTAAGTATGCGTAGCCTCAGGCCTCAACAACCGGGAAAGGACAAAAATCGGGCAGGCAGCATGGCTATGTGGGTCGCACCCATTAGGGTGTATAATCACCTATCTAGAGAAATTCCTTTTGTTTCTAAATCTATCGATTCTGCCCATTCGGGAACGGTGGTTTGAGTCCAACCGTTGGTGATATACATTCGATACACTCAAGCGAAATGAGTGGTCGGTCATGTGTGGGCCGGGTTACAAGATGTTCTTGTTGAACCCAGTGTATTCGCCTCTAGAGATACATCATCGGAAGGTGGTCCCATACCTTGTCATGTTGGAAATCCAATCTCCAATAAGCGCCATGCGGTTTTTTTGATTTTATAATATATATGTGGAGCGTGAGATGCAAGCGTTCTACTATTTGGTTATTTACTTGATGTAGGCATTATTATAATATCACTGGATTTTTGTATCAAAGTGTTTTGGGTTATAGTAAGGTAAAAACCGTCCGTGTTTATGTGTGGGCTGGTCTTACTATTATCTTCTCTTTCGAAAAGAGTTTTGAAAGTTAAACAAGTGGTTGGAGTTTACTCACACCAGTCCCATGACTGACCCAGAGTTTATTTTGTTTTGTTTTTCCTAAACTCTTGGGTGCCCAAATTTGTACGGGCAGTCAAGTGTTTCAGGCTTTTACAGATACACTTGGAGGAGCTTGAAGCAGGAGGCTTCAACGTTAGTTATCTAGAGTTACTTCCGCTGGATCAAATGTTATGTGTACTCTGATGATGGTATGTATATATGTACCAAACAAATTTGTATTTCGAAGCTTATGATATATAATATATTTTATTCGTTCCGCTGTGAGTTTGTGATCTTCGTTTTCTTCTATTCTAATATTTCTTTCTTTCTATTTCTCATCCTCTAACTTCTTTCTAATAATGAGTCGTATTTCTGTGTTATTTGGGTTGGACGTGTGGTGTATTTAGTCAACTCAGGTAGCACGGATTTGCGGGCCTTTACAGTGGTATCAGAGCTTAGGTTGAGCGAATACCTAGGCTTATGTGGCATGTGCTCATTAGAGATAGGGTCAGTAGTACCCTAGAATGAGTTGAGTGTATATACGAGAGAGCGTATTTGTAATTTGATATAAAAATTTGTTTTATATTGTGTTGGCTAGTCTGTTGGGTAATTTATGAATTCTGGTCGAATCGTGGGACGCCACGGAGTCGATAGGAATTTCTAAACACTTGAACAGAGAAATTCGACACAGTATTGTTTTAAAAAGGGTAAATGAAATAATTCTACCCAAAATTTCTATTTTGATATAGAAAGAATAATTTTTGAAATTATTATATTATATGGATGTGTTGATTGATATCATTATAATCAGATGAGATTATAAATTAGAATGGTTATTTATAACCAAATAGAATTTGTATAGGAATTAAATATATACAAATGAGATGAATTAGAATTTAATTCAAACCAGAATTAAGAATTCAAAATCCTGGGAAGTTGAAAAATATTTTTCAAAGTATATTAAAATAATATAGATTTGTTTTAAAGGGATTTGAAAGAAAATCATTTTTAATGGATTTTAAAATTTTTAAAGCACTGAACTCACTTCAGTGGCTGGGAAATAATTCTGATGATGATTGCAACATCATCAGTGTTCATTTCCGAGTTTCTAAGTGATGAATTGCTACCTTAGAAAAAGTTTTGACGGAAATTTGTTTGAAAGAAAACAAATTGGTTTGAATATTCAAATGTTTTGAATTTTAAATGGAAATAAATATACATGTATATATTTAAGTGATTTCAAAAGGATTTGAAATGAAAATCCTGGGATTTGGATTCTGGAATTGGAATTTAACTTAAGCTAGTTAAATGGAATGAAGTGAATCAATTAACTAGAATCAATTTGAATAGGTTTAATGGAATATAGATTGGATATAAATGGATTGATCGTAGATCATTCGAATCAAATGTGTGAAGACCAAAAGTTTTGATTGAAATTAAAGTCATAGAAATATGAGGAGTTGAGTTTCAACATAAGTGAATTTTTGAAAAAATATAGATTTGTACCCTTTTTCCTACCTTAGCAATTTCGAGGACGAAATTATTTTAAGGGGGGAAGAATGTAACGACCCAGATTTTTTCTGGCCGATTTATTTTGAATATTTAATATTTAATATTGAGCTGATAATATAAATCGATTTTTATTTAATTTTCAATATAACTATCGTAATACGAGGATCTTATATATGAATTTTTATTTTGAATTTAAACGATAATAAATATTAATTTATTTTCTAAGAATTTGTGGTTTTGAATTTAAAATATATTATATTAATTTAATATGGTTATTTTATAGTACGTTCGAATTAGATTTTTTAATCGTTTCTGTTCAGTTCAAAATAGTGTTATTCCATTTTAAAAACTGATTCCGTTAAGTTCAAACAGCGTATAATCTTGAAAAATGACGGTCGTTAAGTTAACATAGGGTTCCATGGTTGAAGTCAAGGGACCGTAAGATATTTTGGTTATTTAATAAAACTAAATAATCAAATCAATTTAATTTAAATACTACCACCCTAAAACCAAACAAGCCGACCTCTTCTTCCAACGCAGACCTACCATCTACCTCGAGCTGAAATATTTGCTCCTTCTCTTCAAGACAAAGTTAAACAACAAATTAATGGCTTCGTACTGGTTGTCTCCAGATCACATCTATATAAACAAGCATCGCTCTTCGTATTTTCCCCAAATTTGGCCCTCTTTATTCTTTTTCCACCCAATCCAATAATATAAACAGCCGACTCTCCTTTTGTTCCTAATGAAAATCGATTTCTTCAATTCAAAGAAGAAAAAGAGAGAGTTGCGAAATCAAAAACCACACATTCGAACTCTAGATCCTGAAGCTCGATTCAGAGCCTGGAGCGCTGAGTTGAGAGGAGCAATGGGAGGTCACTGCAGATTTAGGGGAGGCGGAGCGTGTGTGATTGGTCGATAAGGAGTGGAGTTCGGCAATTGAAATTGAATTCAATTTATGATGAACGACGTAAGCTGTAGGGTTGTTCGAAGATTTCAGGAAGGAGAATGGGACTTAGGGTATCGATGTCAAATTGGTGAAGGCGCGATGTAGAATAGTTAGACATTCAGAGTTTGGCAGCGCTCAGATGTCTGGAGGGATTGAGGAACACCTGCGACGAGTTCCAGTTAGCAGAGAAGTTCAAACTAGGAACTGAGGTGGAAACTGATTTCTTTGATGAGTTCGGCAATGAGATGCTATAGCCGAGAGTCTCTATTTGCAAGAAAGGAGAGTGATCTCAAACTTGATTTGGTTGTAGTTGCTTTTGCCTGAGGAAGATGACTAGTTATGGGGGATAGTAGCAGGTTATGGTTTGGAGAATCAAACTAAAGAAGGTGAGTTTTTAATTAAATTTGAGTAGTTTATTAGTTAACAAAGAAATTAGTTAGTAAAGAATAAATTTGTAGACTAATCATTTAAGTGAAGTTAAAGTTGAGTTGGAATTTAGATAACACATGAGTAATTTAAATTAAAGTAAGTTAAAAATCAAATTTAGGTTACCTTTAATCCCATTAGTCGATATAATCCGTATATCTGATAAATGCAAAATTTAAACTTATACAAGGTAATTAAATCGAGAAGCCAGTTCCGTAGAGCTGTAGTTGCAGAAAATACAATCAGATGTTGGATTGGAAATTTTCTGAAATCAATTGGGAACAGAACGGATCGAACCAATAAATCAGGTGAGTAAATCTCACTCACCTTTAGAATTATTTTTATTTCATTAAAAATAATTGTTTGTTGCTTGTGTGAATGCTTTCTGCTTGTTTTATATATATTAGTTATTTAGGCTATATATATATATTGGGTTGATTGATTGGTTGGATTCCCGCAGTCTCATTAGCGGATGCCCGCAGTTTCATAGCGGATGATTACCCTATACGCCCCACGCTATGATTAGTGGATGACCTTCTATACCGCGATATTCTGCCACGAAGCAGAATTGGTATTATTTATGTGCTAACATCTGTGGATGCAGGAAACAGGTTGGAGGAATCCAACTGGATTCCTCAAAAATATATTATCTGTTTGTTTATTTGATTGCATATATATTGTTATATATGATGTGTTAGAAAAATAGATAATTCGTTGATTTGTGTGTTTAAATATCACTGGGCTTAAGTAATGATATTTAAAAATATCGTGGAAGGATATTTGAGGTTTAAAAAGGAAAAATTCTATTTTTAAATAGAATTTGATTTTTTTTTAAATGGAATAAAAATTATAAACTTGTTTTTAAAAATAAGACGAGTAGTTTCTTTATAAACGAAGTTTATATATAGTCTTTTATAACGATGTTATAAATGAAGTGAAAAGAATTATCATTTGATAATTCAGAAATAGAAATTCAAGTAGAAATTTGAATATGAGATTTCAAAATAGAATTTGAAATAAACTTTGAAAGTAGGATTTCAAAGTAGAATTGAAATAGGATTTCAAAATAGGGAATCCAAATAGTTTTGAAATGGAATTTGAATTCAAGGGAATTCAAATGAATTTGAATAATGGAAATTCAAATGGTGTTGAAAATGAATTTGAATATTAGAAATTCAAATGGGTTTTAAACTATGGAATTTTGAATGTAGAATTTGAAAGGAGTTTGAATATTTGAATTCCAATAGAATTCAAATATAGAAATTGGAATATAGAAAGTTCAAATGAATTCAAATATTGAATTTGAATATAGGGAATTCAAATAGAAATTCAAGTATTGAATTTGAATATCAAATAGAAAAGGAATTGGAATTTGAATATAGAATTCAAATAAAAGTGAGATTGGAATTTGAATCAAGGAATTCAAATAGAGTTAAAATGGAATTGAATTCATTTTAAAGAAGTTTAAAAGGTTATATATAGAAATATAATTAAAACGAACTCGCCGCAGCGCTGCAGTTCGTAAATTAGCGATTCGAACTTCAATTGAATATACAGAACCCAATTGAAGTCGAAATTCTTTGAAACAAGAAACGTCAGGACCGGTTTGATAATAGTTTTCTAATGAAAGAGAAAAATCTGAATTTCGTCGTATAGATTTTGAGTTATGTCAAAATCAAATTCTCAGAAAAACAGCGCCAGAACCATTATAAAACCATAACGGTTTATTTAATTAAATTAAAGGATTTTAAGCAAATAAAAATCGAAATTTCTATTTAGAAAAATCCAGATGTGAGTTATAAAATATATGTGAACTCCAGTGGAGTAATGAGTTGATTTCTGAAATAGAAATCAGATTTTTGATTTATTGAATAGAGTTAACTAATTCGAATAGAAATTAGTTAATGAGATTTCGAATGAATATTGAGCTTTAAATAAGTGAATTCGATTTGAGAATTTATATTCGAAATAGAAAAGGAAACTGGAATTGAAATTGAAATTCAAATTGGTTATGAACGAGTTAAATATTTGTTCGAACATGTTATGTTCAACAAAGAAGTGAAATAGGCAAAAAGGCTAATTAAAGAATAATTGAGCGAAACTGAATTCAAACGATTCAAAATTGAATTCAAACGAATGGATTGAGTTGAATTGGATTGGAAACAGGTGAACAGGTGTTAACAGATATGGGATGGAGTATATGAAGATTTTTATTTATGTGCCCGACAAAAAGGTACATGTTTAATTCATATATGGGTTTTATGCGCCGTATCGGCAAGCCGCTTGGCTTCTTCTTTTTCTTTTTGAGATTAGAAGATACCGGGAAGCTATTTGAAATTTCCCGATGCTCCCGATACAGGGGAGGTTATGGCGAAATTTTCCGGAAATTTAAGGAGTTAGAATATTTTTAAGATATTTTGATAATTTGAAATCATTGTATCGACGTATTGAATTCGATAGTAAAGTGAATATAAAAATCGAATGTTGTAAACAAAAAGGGGATAGAAATAAGCGATTGGGATTGTTTCCAATTGCAAATAGAGATTTTTCTAATATATAGAAAATAAAAGAAGATGATATTTGGAAACGTTTTCCAAATGGCATAAGAGGCCGAAATGGTTATTGAAAATATTTGGTTAACAAATATTGATAAGAGAATATAGAAGAGATTTAATTAATGAAATATTAATTAAAGGGCCCAGTGATTTGTTTGATATGTTTGGATGAACACTTGTTTTTATTCGATAGTTAAATCACAGACTATCGAAGTTTTTGACCATCGTTGTCAATATGGAGAGACCGGTTGGATTATTATCCGAAGAACCACTCCGTATCGGCATAAGCGTTGCGAACCAAGTATGCTGAATGTATTGAAGACGGAGTAAAGTGCAAGGGCTTTTCTATTTATAGAAATAGTGCCTTCGGTTTCGTTCAATCCCAGAACGAACGTAAATGGACGAATGTCTGACAAAGTATTTCCAATGATCAAATGGGTTGGTCTGTATGAATGTATATGGTTGCAACGGATTTATCCCTTAGCATAATATCCAGAATATTTGTGCAAACTCAACTAGTGATCAACGGATCTGACGATGTGGCATTCAAAGTGATTGTGCTATCAATGAATGGTAAGTATGCGTAGCCTCAGGCCTCAACAACCGGGAAAGGACAAAAATCGGGCAGGCAGCATGGCTATGTGGGTCGCACCCATTAGGGTGTATAATCAACTATCTAGAGAAATTCCTTTTGTTTCTAAATCTATCGATTCTGCCCATTCGGGAACGGTGGTTTGAGTCCAACCGTTGGTGATATACATTCGATACACTCAAGCGAAATGAGTGGTCGGTCATGTGTGGGCCGGGTTACAAGATGTTCTTGTTGAACCCAGTGTATTCGCCTCTAGAGATACATCATCGGAAGGTGGTCCCATACCTTGTCATGTTGGAAATCCAATCTCCAATAAGCGCCATGCGGTTTTTTTGATTTTATAATATATATGTGGAGCGTGAGATGCAAGCGTTCTACTATTTGGTTATTTACTTGATGTAGGCATTATTATAATATCACTGGATTTTTGTATCAAAGTGTTTTGGGTTATAGTAAGGTAAAAACCGTCCGTGTTTATGTGTGGGCTGGTCTTACTATTATCTTCTCTTTCGAAAAGAGTTTTGAAAGTTAAACAAGTGGTTGGAGTTTACTCACACCAGTCCCATGACTGACCCAGAGTTTATTTTGTTTTGTTTTTCCTAAACTCTTGGGTGCCCAAATTTGTACGGGCAGTCAAGTGTTTCAGGCTTTTACAGATACACTTGGAGGAGCTTGAAGCAGGAGGCTTCAACGTTAGTTATCTAGAGTTACTTCCGCTGGATCAAATGTTATGTGTACTCTGATGATGGTATGTATATATGTACCAAACAAATTTGTATTTCGAAGCTTATGATATATAATATATTTTATTCGTTCCGCTGTGAGTTTGTGATCTTCGTTTTCTTCTATTCTAATATTTCTTTCTTTCTATTTCTCATCCTCTAACTTCTTTCTAATAATGAGTCGTATTTCTGTGTTATTTGGGTTGGACGTGTGGTGTATTTAGTCAACTCAGGTAGCACGGATTTGCGGGCCTTTACAGTGGTATCAGAGCTTAGGTTGAGCGAATACCTAGGCTTGTGTGGCATGTGCTCATTAGAGATAGGGTCAGTAGTACCCTAGAATGAGTTGAGTGTATATACGAGAGAGCGTATTTGTAATTTGATATAAAAATTTGTTTTATATTGTGTTGGCTAGTCTGTTGGGTAATTTATGAATTCTGGTCGAATCGTGGGACGCCACGGAGTCGATAGGAATTTCTAAACACTTGAACAGAGAAATTCGACACAGTATTGTTTTAAAAAGGGTAAATGAAATAATTCTACCCAAAATTTCTATTTTGATATAGAAAGAATAATTTTTGAAATTATTATATTATATGGATGTGTTGATTGATATCATTATAATCAGATGAGATTATAAATTAGAATGGTTATTTATAACCAAATAGAATTTGTATAGGAATTAAATATATACAAATGAGATGAATTAGAATTTAATTCAAACCAGAATTAAGAATTCAAAATCCTGGGAAGTTGAAAAATATTTTTCAAAGTATATTAAAATAATATAGATTTGTTTTAAAGGGATTTGAAAGAAAATCATTTTTAATGGATTTTAAAATTTTTAAAGCACTGAACTCACTTCAGTGGCTGGGAAATAATTCTGATGATGATTGCAACATCATCAGTGTTCATTTCCGAGTTTCTAAGTGATGAATTGCTACCTTAGAAAAAGTTTTGACGGAAATTTGTTTGAAAGAAAACAAATTGGTTTGAATATTCAAATGTTTTGAATTTTAAATGGAAATAAATATACATGTATATATTTAAGTGATTTCAAAAGGATTTGAAATGAAAATCCTGGGATTTGGATTCTGGAATTGGAATTTAACTTAAGCTAGTTAAATGGAATGAAGTGAATCAATTAACTAGAATCAATTTGAATAGGTTTAATGGAATATAGATTGGATATAAATGGATTGATCGTAGATCATTCGAATCAAATGTGTGAAGACCAAAAGTTTTGATTGAAATTAAAGTCATAGAAATATGAGGAGTTGAGTTTCAACATAAGTGAATTTTTGAAAAAATATAGATTTGTACCCTTTTTCCTACCTTAGCAATTTCGAGGACGAAATTATTTTAAGGGGGGAAGAATGTAACGACCCAGATTTTTTCTGGCCGATTTATTTTGAATATTTAATATTTAATATTGAGCTGATAATATAAATCGATTTTTATTTAATTTTCAATATAACTATCGTAATACGAGGATCTTATATATGAATTTTTATTTTGAATTTAAACGATAATAAATATTAATTTATTTTCTAAGAATTTGTGGTTTTGAATTTAAAATATATTATATTAATTTAATATGGTTATTTTATAGTACGTTCGAATTAGATTTTTTAATCGTTTCTGTTCAGTTCAAAATAGTGTTATTCCATTTTAAAAACTGATTCCGTTAAGTTCAAACAGCGTATAATCTTGAAAAATGACGGTCGTTAAGTTAACATAGGGTTCCATGGTTGAAGTCAAGGGACCGTAAGATATTTTGGTTATTTAATAAAACTAAATAATCAAATCAATTTAATTTAAATACTACCACCCTAAAACCAAACAAGCCGACCTCTTCTTCCAACGCAGACCTACCATCTACCTCGAGCTGAAATATTTGCTCCTTCTCTTCAAGACAAAGTTAAACAACAAATTAATGGCTTCGTACTGGTTGTCTCCAGATCACATCTATATAAACAAGCATCGCTCTTCGTATTTTCCCCAAATTTGGCCCTCTTTATTCTTTTTCCACCCAATCCAATAATATAAACAGCCGACTCTCCTTTTGTTCCTAATGAAAATCGATTTCTTCAATTCAAAGAAGAAAAAGAGAGAGTTGCGAAATCAAAAACCACACATTCGAACTCTAGATCCTGAAGCTCGATTCAGAGCCTGGAGCGCTGAGTTGAGAGGAGCAATGGGAGGTCACTGCAGATTTAGGGGAGGCGGAGCGTGTGTGATTGGTCGATAAGGAGTGGAGTTCGGCAATTGAAATTGAATTCAATTTATGATGAACGACGTAAGCTGTAGGGTTGTTCGAAGATTTCAGGAAGGAGAATGGGACTTAGGGTATCGATGTCAAATTGGTGAAGGCGCGATGTAGAATAGTTAGACATTCAGAGTTTGGCAGCGCTCAGATGTCTGGAGGGATTGAGGAACACCTGCGACGAGTTCCAGTTAGCAGAGAAGTTCAAACTAGGAACTGAGGTGGAAACTGATTTCTTTGATGAGTTCGGCAATGAGATGCTATAGCCGAGAGTCTCTATTTGCAAGAAAGGAGAGTGATCTCAAACTTGATTTGGTTGTAGTTGCTTTTGCCTGAGGAAGATGACTAGTTATGGGGGATAGTAGCAGGTTATGGTTTGGAGAATCAAACTAAAGAAGGTGAGTTTTTAATTAAATTTGAGTAGTTTATTAGTTAACAAAGAAATTAGTTAGTAAAGAATAAATTTGTAGGCTAATCATTTAAGTGAAGTTAAAGTTGAGTTGGAATTTAGATAACACATGAGTAATTTAAATTAAAGTAAGTTAAAAATCAAATTTAGGTTACCTTTAATCCCATTAGTCGATATAATCCGTATATCTGATAAATGCAAAATTTAAACTTATACAAGGTAATTAAATCGAGAAGCCAGTTCCGTAGAGCTGTAGTTGCAGAAAATACAATCAGATGTTGGATTGGAAATTTTCTGAAATCAATTGGGAACAGAACGGATCGAACCAATAAATCAGGTGAGTAAATCTCACTCACCTTTAGAATTATTTTTATTTCATTAAAAATAATTGTTTGTTGCTTGTGTGAATGCTTTCTACTTGTTTTATATATATTAGTTATTTAGGCTATATATATATATATTGGGTTGATTGATTGGTTGGATTCCCGCAGTTTCATTAGCGGATGCCCGCAGTTTCATAGCGGATGATTACCCTATACGCCCCACGCTATGATTAGTGGATGAACTTCTATACCGCGATATTCTGCCACGAAGCAGAATTGGTATTATTTATGTGCTAACATCTGTGGATGCAGGAAACAGGTTGGAGGAATCCAACTGGATTCCTCAAAAATATATTATCTGTTTGTTTATTTGATTGCATATATATTGTTATATATGATGTGTTAGAAAAATAGATAATTCGTTGATTTGTGTGTTTAAATATCACTGGGCTTAAGTAATGATATTTAAAAATATCGTGGAAGGATATTTGAGGTTTAAAAAGGAAAAATTCTATTTTTAAATAGAATTTGATTTTTTTTTAAATGGAATAAAAATTATAAACTTGTTTTTAAAAATAAGACGAGTAGTTTCTTTATAAACGAAGTTTATATATAGTCTTTTATAACGAAGTTATAAATGAAGTGAAAAGAATTATCATTTGATAATTCAGAAATAGAAATTCAAGTAGAAATTTGAATATGAGATTTCAAAATAGAATTTGAAATAAACTTTGAAAGTAGGATTTCAAAGTAGAATTGAAATAGGATTTCAAAATAGGGAATCCAAATAGTTTTGAAATGGAATTTGAATTCAAGGGAATTCAAATGAATTTGAATAATGGAAATTCAAATGGTGTTGAAAATGAATTTGAATATTAGAAATTCAAATGGGTTTTAAACTATGGAATTTTGAATGTAGAATTTGAAAGGAGTTTGAATATTTGAATTCCAATAGAATTCAAATATAGAAATTGGAATATAGAAAGTTCAAATGAATTCAAATATTGAATTTGAATATAGGGAATTCAAATAGAAATTCAAGTATTGAATTTGAATATCAAATAGAAAAGGAATTGGAATTTGAATATAGAATTCAAATAAAAGTGAGATTGGAATTTGAATCAAGGAATTCAAATAGAGTTAAAATGGAATTGAATTCATTTTAAAGAAGTTTAAAAGGTTATATATAGAAATATAATTAAAACGAACTCGCCGCAGCGCTGCAGTTCGTAAATTAGCGATTCGAACTTCAATTGAATATACAGAACCCAATTGAAGTCGAAATTCTTTGAAACAAGAAACGTCAGGACCGGTTTGATAATAGTTTTCTAATGAAAGAGAAAAATCTGAATTTCGTCGTATAGATTTTGAGTTATGTCAAAATCAAATTCTCAGAAAAACAGCGCCAGAACCATTATAAAACCATAACGGTTTATTTAATTAAATTAAAGGATTTTAAGCAAATAAAAATCGAAATTTCTATTTAGAAAAATCCAGATGTGAGTTATAAAATATATGTGAACTCCAGTGGAGTAATGAGTTGATTTCTGAAATAGAAATCAGATTTTTGATTTATTGAATAGAGTTAACTAATTCGAATAGAAATTAGTTAATGAAATTTCGAATGAATATTGAGCTTTAAATAAGTGAATTCGATTTGAGAATTTATATTCGAAATAGAAAAGGAAACTGGAATTGAAATTGAAATTCAAATTGGTTATGAACGAGTTAAATATTTGTTCGAACATGTTATGTTCAACAAAGAAGTGAAATAGGCAAAAAGGCTAATTAAAGAATAATTGAGAGAAACTGAATTCAAACGATTCAAAATTGAATTCAAACGAATGGATTGAGTTGAATTGGATTGGAAACAGGTGAACAGGTGTTAACAGATATGGGATGGAGTATATGAAGATTTTTATTTATGTGCCCGACAAAAAGGTACATGTTTAATTCATATATGGGTTTTATGCGCCGTATCGGCAAGCCGCTTGGCTTCTTCTTTTTCTTTTTGAGATTAGAAGATACCGGGAAGCTATTTGAAATTTCCCGATGCTCCCGATACAGGGGAGGTTATGGCGAAATTTTCCGGAAATTTAAGGAGTTAGAATATTTTTAAGATATTTTGATAATTTGAAATCATTGTATCGACGTATTGAATTCGATAGTAAAGTGAATATAAAAATCGAATGTTGTAAACAAAAAGGGGATAGAAATAAGCGATTGGGATTGTTTCCAATTGCAAATAGAGATTTTTCTAATATATAGAAAATAAAAGAAGATGATATTTGGAAACGTTTTCCAAATGGCATAAGAGGCCGAAATGGTTATTGAAAATATTTGGTTAACAAATATTGATAAGAGAATATAGAAGAGATTTAATTAATGAAATATTAATTAAAGGGCCCAGTGATTTGTTTGATATGTTTGGATGAACACTTGTTTTTATTCGATAGTTAAATCACAGACTATCGAAGTTTTTGACCATCGTTGTCAATATGGAGAGACCGGTTGGATTATTATCCGAAGAACCACTCCGTATCGGCATAAGCGTTGCGAACCAAGTATGCTGAATGTATTGAAGACGGAGTAAAGTGCAAGGGCTTTTCTATTTATAGAAATAGTGCCTTCGGTTTCGTTCAATCCCAGAACGAACGTAAATGGACGAATGTCTGACAAAGTATTTCCAATGATCAAATGGGTTGGTCTGTATGAATGTATATGGTTGCAACGGATTTATCCCTTAGCATAATATCCAGAATATTTGTGCAAACTCAACTAGTGATCAACGGATCTGACGATGTGGCATTCAAAGTGATTGTGCTATCAATGAATGGTAAGTATGCGTAGCCTCAGGCCTCAACAACCGGGAAAGGACAAAAATCGGGCAGGCAGCATGGCTATGTGGGTCGCACCCATTAGGGTGTATAATCACCTATCTAGAGAAATTCCTTTTGTTTCTAAATCTATCGATTCTGCCCATTCGGGAACGGTGGTTTGAGTCCAACCGTTGGTGATATACATTCGATACACTCAAGCGAAATGAGTGGTCGGTCATGTGTGGGCCGGGTTACAAGATGTTCTTGTTGAACCCAGTGTATTCGCCTCTAGAGATACATCATCGGAAGGTGGTCCCATACCTTGTCATGTTGGAAATCCAATCTCCAATAAGCGCCATGCGGTTTTTTTGATTTTATAATATATATGTGGAGCGTGAGATGCAAGCGTTCTACTATTTGGTTATTTACTTGATGCAGGCATTATTATAATATCACTGGATTTTTGTATCAAAGTGTTTTGGGTTATAGTAAGGTAAAAACCGTCCGTGTTTATGTGTGGGCTGGTCTTACTATTATCTTCTCTTTCGAAAAGAGTTTTGAAAGTTAAACAAGTGGTTGGAGTTTACTCACACCAGTCCCATGACTGACCCAGAGTTTATTTTGTTTTGTTTTTCCTAAACTCTTGGGTGCCCAAATTTGTACGGGCAGTCAAGTGTTTCAGGCTTTTACAGATACACTTGGAGGAGCTTGAAGCAGGAGGCTTCAACGTTAGTTATCTAGAGTTACTTCCGCTGGATCAAATGTTATGTGTACTCTGATGATGGTATGTATATATGTACCAAACAAATTTGTATTTCGAAGCTTATGATATATAATATATTTTATTCGTTCCGCTGTGAGTTTGTGATCTTCGTTTTCTTCTATTCTAATATTTCTTTCTTTCTATTTCTCATCCTCTAACTTCTTTCTAATAATGAGTCGTATTTCTGTGTTATTTGGGTTGGACGTGTGGTGTATTTAGTCAACTCAGGTAGCACGGATTTGCGGGCCTTTACAGTGGTATCAGAGCTTAGGTTGAGCGAATACCTAGGCTTGTGTGGCATGTGCTCATTAGAGATAGGGTCAGTAGTACCCTAGAATGAGTTGAGTGTATATACGAGAGAGCGTATTTGTAATTTGATATAAAAATTTGTTTTATATTGTGTTGGCTAGTCTGTTGGGTAATTTATGAATTCTGGTCGAATCGTGGGACGCCACGGAGTCGATAGGAATTTCTAAACACTTGAACAGAGAAATTCGACACAGTATTGTTTTAAAAAGGGTAAATGAAATAATTCTACCCAAAATTTCTATTTTGATATAGAAAGAATAATTTTTGAAATTATTATATTATATGGATGTGTTGATTGATATCATTATAATCAGATGAGATTATAAATTAGAATGGTTATTTATAACCAAATAGAATTTGTATAGGAATTAAATATATACAAATGAGATGAATTAGAATTTAATTCAAACCAGAATTAAGAATTCAAAATCCTGGGAAGTTGAAAAATATTTTTCAAAGTATATTAAAATAATATAGATTTGTTTTAAAGGGATTTGAAAGAAAATCATTTTTAATGGATTTTAAAATTTTTAAAGCACTGAACTCACTTCAGTGGCTGGGAAATAATTCTGATGATGATTGCAACATCATCAGTGTTCATTTCCGAGTTTCTAAGTGATGAATTGCTACCTTAGAAAAAGTTTTGACGGAAATTTGTTTGAAAGAAAACAAATTGGTTTGAATATTCAAATGTTTTGAATTTTAAATGGAAATAAATATACATGTATATATTTAAGTGATTTCAAAAGGATTTGAAATGAAAATCCTGGGATTTGGATTCTGGAATTTGAATTTAACTTAAGCTAGTTAAATGGAATGAAGTGAATCAATTAACTAGAATCAATTTGAATAGGTTTAATGGAATATAGATTGGATATAAATGGATTGATCGTAGATCATTCGAATCAAATGTGTGAAGACCAAAAGTTTTGATTGAAATTAAAGTCATAGAAATATGAGGAGTTGAGTTTCAACATAAGTGAATTTTTGAAAAAATATAGATTTGTACCCTTTTTCCTACCTTAGCAATTTCGAGGACGAAATTATTTTAAGGGGGGAAGAATGTAACGACCCAGATTTTTTCTGGCCGATTTATTTTGAATATTTAATATTTAATATTGAGCTGATAATATAAATCGATTTTTATTTAATTTTCAATATAACTATCGTAATACGAGGATCTTATATATGAATTTTTATTTTGAATTTAAACGATAATAAATATTAATTTATTTTCTAAGAATTTGTGGTTTTGAATTTAAAATATATTATATTAATTTAATATGGTTATTTTATAGTACGTTCGAATTAGATTTTTTAATCGTTTCTGTTCAGTTCAAAATAGTGTTATTCCATTTTAAAAACTGATTCCGTTAAGTTCAAACAGCGTATAATCTTGAAAAATGACGGTCGTTAAGTTAACATAGGGTTCCATGGTTGAAGTCAAGGGACCGTAAGATATTTTGGTTATTTAATAAAACTAAATAATCAAATCAATTTAATTTAAATACTACCACCCTAAAACCAAACAAGCCGACCTCTTCTTCCAACGCAGACCTACCATCTACCTCGAGCTGAAATATTTGCTCCTTCTCTTCAAGACAAAGTTAAACAACAAATTAATGGCTTCGTACTGGTTGTCTCCAGATCACATCTATATAAACAAGCATCGCTCTTCGTATTTTCCCCAAATTTGGCCCTCTTTATTCTTTTTCCACCCAATCCAATAATATAAACAGCCGACTCTCCTTTTGTTCCTAATGAAAATCGATTTCTTCAATTCAAAGAAGAAAAAGAGAGAGTTGCGAAATCAAAAACCACACATTCGAACTCTAGATCCTGAAGCTCGATTCAGAGCCTGGAGCGCTGAGTTGAGAGGAGCAATGGGAGGTCACTGCAGATTTAGGGGAGGCGGAGCGTGTGTGATTGGTCGATAAGGAGTGGAGTTCGGCAATTGAAATTGAATTCAATTTATGATGAACGACGTAAGCTGTAGGGTTGTTCGAAGATTTCAGGAAGGAGAATGGGACTTAGGGTATCGATGTCAAATTGGTGAAGGCGCGATGTAGAATAGTTAGACATTCAGAGTTTGGCAGCGCTCAGATGTCTGGAGGGATTGAGGAACACCTGCGACGAGTTCCAGTTAGCAGAGAAGTTCAAACTAGGAACTGAGGTGGAAACTGATTTCTTTGATGAGTTCGGCAATGAGATGCTATAGCCGAGAGTCTCTATTTGCAAGAAAGGAGAGTGATCTCAAACTTGATTTGGTTGTAGTTGCTTTTGCCTGAGGAAGATGACTAGTTATGGGGGATAGTAGCAGGTTATGGTTTGGAGAATCAAACTAAAGAAGGTGAGTTTTTAATTAAATTTGAGTAGTTTATTAGTTAACAAAGAAATTAGTTAGTAAAGAATAAATTTGTAGGCTAATCATTTAAGTGAAGTTAAAGTTGAGTTGGAATTTAGATAACACATGAGTAATTTAAATTAAAGTAAGTTAAAAATCAAATTTAGGTTACCTTTAATCCCATTAGTCGATATAATCCGTATATCTGATAAATGCAAAATTTAAACTTATACAAGGTAATTAAATCGAGAAGCCAGTTCCGTAGAGCTGTAGTTGCAGAAAATACAATCAGATGTTGGATTGGAAATTTTCTGAAATCAATTGGGAACAGAACGGATCGAACCAATAAATCAGGTGAGTAAATCTCACTCACCTTTAGAATTATTTTTATTTCATTAAAAATAATTGTTTGTTGCTTGTGTGAATGCTTTCTGCTTGTTTTATATATATTAGTTATTTAGGCTATATATATATATTGGGTTGATTGATTGGTTGGATTCCCGCAGTCTCATTAGCGGATGCCCGCAGTTTCATAGCGGATGATTACCCTATACGCCCCACGCTATGATTAGTGGATGACCTTCTATACCGCGATATTCTGCCACGAAGCAGAATTGGTATTATTTATGTGCTAACATCTGTGGATGCAGGAAACAGGTTGGAGGAATCCAACTGGATTCCTCAAAAATATATTATCTGTTTTTTTATTTGATTGCATATATATTGTTATATATGATGTGTTAGAAAAATAGATAATTCGTTGATTTGTGTGTTTAAATATCACTGGGCTTAAGTAATGATATTTAAAAATATCGTGGAAGGATATTTGAGGTTTAAAAAGGAAAAATTCTATTTTTAAATAGAATTTGATTTTTTTTTAAATGGAATAAAAATTATAAACTTGTTTTTAAAAATAAGACGAGTAGTTTCTTTATAAACGAAGTTTATATATAGTCTTTTATAACGAAGTTATAAATGAAGTGAAAAGAATTATCATTTGATAATTCAGAAATAGAAATTCAAGTAGAAATTTGAATATGAGATTTCAAAATAGAATTTGAAATAAACTTTGAAAGTAGGATTTCAAAGTAGAATTGAAATAGGATTTCAAAATAGGGAATCCAAATAGTTTTGAAATGGAATTTGAATTCAAGGGAATTCAAATGAATTTGAATAATGGAAATTCAAATGGTGTTGAAAATGAATTTGAATATTAGAAATTCAAATGGGTTTTAAACTATGGAATTTTGAATGTAGAATTTGAAAGGAGTTTGAATATTTGAATTCCAATAGAATTCAAATATAGAAATTGGAATATAGAAAGTTCAAATGAATTCAAATATTGAATTTGAATATAGGGAATTCAAATAGAAATTCAAGTATTGAATTTGAATATCAAATAGAAAAGGAATTGGAATTTGAATATAGAATTCAAATAAAAGTGAGATTGGAATTTGAATCAAGGAATTCAAATAGAGTTAAAATGGAATTGAATTCATTTTAAAGAAGTTTAAAAGGTTATATATAGAAATATAATTAAAACGAACTCGCCGCAGCGCTGCAGTTCGTAAATTAGCGATTCGAACTTCAATTGAATATACAGAACCCAATTGAAGTCGAAATTCTTTGAAACAAGAAACGTCAGGACCGGTTTGATAATAGTTTTCTAATGAAAGAGAAAAATCTGAATTTCGTCGTATAGATTTTGAGTTATGTCAAAATCAAATTCTCAGAAAAACAGCGCCAGAACCATTATAAAACCATAACGGTTTATTTAATTAAATTAAAGGATTTTAAGCAAATAAAAATCGAAATTTCTATTTAGAAAAATCCAGATGTGAGTTATAAAATATATGTGAACTCCAGTGGAGTAATGAGTTGATTTCTGAAATAGAAATCAGATTTTTGATTTATTGAATAGAGTTAACTAATTCGAATAGAAATTAGTTAATGAGATTTCGAATGAATATTGAGCTTTAAATAAGTGAATTCGATTTGAGAATTTATATTCGAAATAGAAAAGGAAACTGGAATTGAAATTGAAATTCAAATTGGTTATGAACGAGTTAAATATTTGTTCGAACATGTTATGTTCAACAAAGAAGTGAAATAGGCAAAAAGGCTAATTAAAGAATAATTGAGAGAAACTGAATTCAAACGATTCAAAATTGAATTCAAACGAATGGATTGAGTTGAATTGGATTGGAAACAGGTGAACAGGTGTTAACAGATATGGGATGGAGTATATGAAGATTTTTATTTATGTGCCCGACAAAAAGGTACATGTTTAATTCATATATGGGTTTTATGCGCCGTATCGGCAAGCCGCTTGGCTTCTTCTTTTTCTTTTTGAGATTAGAAGATACCGGGAAGCTATTTGAAATTTCCCGATGCTCCCGATACAGGGGAGGTTATGGCGAAATTTTCCGGAAATTTAAGGAGTTAGAATATTTTTAAGATATTTTGATAATTTGAAATCATTGTATCGACGTATTGAATTCGATAGTAAAGTGAATATAAAAATCGAATGTTGTAAACAAAAAGGGGATAGAAATAAGCGATTGGGATTGTTTCCAATTGCAAATAGAGATTTTTCTAATATATAGAAAATAAAAGAAGATGATATTTGGAAACGTTTTCCAAATGGCATAAGAGGCCGAAATGGTTATTGAAAATATTTGGTTAACAAATATTGATAAGAGAATATAGAAGAGATTTAATTAATGAAATATTAATTAAAGGGCCCAGTGATTTGTTTGATATGTTTGGATGAACACTTGTTTTTATTCGATAGTTAAATCACAGACTATCGAAGTTTTTGACCATCGTTGTCAATATGGAGAGACCGGTTGGATTATTATCCGAAGAACCACTCCGTATCGGCATAAGCGTTGCGAACCAAGTATGCTGAATGTATTGAAGACGGAGTAAAGTGCAAGGGCTTTTCTATTTATAGAAATAGTGCCTTCGGTTTCGTTCAATCCCAGAACGAACGTAAATGGACGAATGTCTGACAAAGTATTTCCAATGATCAAATGGGTTGGTCTGTATGAATGTATATGGTTGCAACGGATTTATCCCTTAGCATAATATCCAGAATATTTGTGCAAACTCAACTAGTGATCAACGGATCTGACGATGTGGCATTCAAAGTGATTGTGCTATCAATGAATGGTAAGTATGCGTAGCCTCAGGCCTCAACAACCGGGAAAGGACAAAAATCGGGCAGGCAGCATGGCTATGTGGGTCGCACCCATTAGGGTGTATAATCACCTATCTAGAGAAATTCCTTTTGTTTCTAAATCTATCGATTCTGCCCATTCGGGAACGGTGGTTTGAGTCCAACCGTTGGTGATATACATTCGATACACTCAAGCGAAATGAGTGGTCGGTCATGTGTGGGCCGGGTTACAAGATGTTCTTGTTGAACCCAGTGTATTCGCCTCTAAAGATACATCATCGGAAGGTGGTCCCATACCTTGTCATGTTGGAAATCCAATCTCCAATAAGCGCCATGCGGTTTTTTTGATTTTATAATATATATGTGGAGCGTGAGATGCAAGCGTTCTACTATTTGGTTATTTACTTGATGTAGGCATTATTATAATATCACTGGATTTTTGTATCAAAGTGTTTTGGGTTATAGTAAGGTAAAAACCGTCCGTGTTTATGTGTGGGCTGGTCTTACTATTATCTTCTCTTTCGAAAAGAGTTTTGAAAGTTAAACAAGTGGTTGGAGTTTACTCACACCAGTCCCATGACTGACCCAGAGTTTATTTTGTTTTGTTTTTCCTAAACTCTTGGGTGCCCAAATTTGTACGGGCAGTCAAGTGTTTCAGGCTTTTACAGATACACTTGGAGGAGCTTGAAGCAGGAGGCTTCAACGTTAGTTATCTAGAGTTACTTCCGCTGGATCAAATGTTATGTGTACTCTGATGATGGTATGTATATATGTACCAAACAAATTTGTATTTCGAAGCTTATGATATATAATATATTTTATTCGTTCCGCTGTGAGTTTGTGATCTTCGTTTTCTTCTATTCTAATATTTCTTTCTTTCTATTTCTCATCCTCTAACTTCTTTCTAATAATGAGTCGTATTTCTGTGTTATTTGGGTTGGACGTGTGGTGTATTTAGTCAACTCAGGTAGCACGGATTTGCGGGCCTTTACAGTGGTATCAGAGCTTAGGTTGAGCGAATACCTAGGCTTGTGTGGCATGTGCTCATTAGAGATAGGGTCAGTAGTACCCTAGAATGAGTTGAGTGTATATACGAGAGAGCGTATTTGTAATTTGATATAAAAATTTGTTTTATATTGTGTTGGCTAGTCTGTTGGGTAATTTATGAATTCTGGTCGAATCGTGGGACGCCACGGAGTCGATAGGAATTTCTAAACACTTGAACAGAGAAATTCGACACAGTATTGTTTTAAAAAGGGTAAATGAAATAATTCTACCCAAAATTTCTATTTTGATATAGAAAGAATAATTTTTGAAATTATTATATTATATGGATGTGTTGATTGATATCATTATAATCAGATGAGATTATAAATTAGAATGGTTATTTATAACCAAATAGAATTTGTATAGGAATTAAATATATACAAATGAGATGAATTAGAATTTAATTCAAACCAGAATTAAGAATTCAAAATCCTGGGAAGTTGAAAAATATTTTTCAAAGTATATTAAAATAATATAGATTTGTTTTAAAGGGATTTGAAAGAAAATCATTTTTAATGGATTTTAAAATTTTTAAAGCACTGAACTCACTTCAGTGGCTGGGAAATAATTCTGATGATGATTGCAACATCATCAGTGTTCATTTCCGAGTTTCTAAGTGATGAATTGCTACCTTAGAAAAAGTTTTGACGGAAATTTGTTTGAAAGAAAACAAATTGGTTTGAATATTCAAATGTTTTGAATTTTAAATGGAAATAAATATACATGTATATATTTAAGTGATTTCAAAAGGATTTGAAATGAAAATCCTGGGATTTGGATTCTGGAATTGGAATTTAACTTAAGCTAGTTAAATGGAATGAAGTGAATCAATTAACTAGAATCAATTTGAATAGGTTTAATGGAATATAGATTGGATATAAATGGATTGATCGTAGATCATTCGAATCAAATGTGTGAAGACCAAAAGTTTTGATTGAAATTAAAGTCATAGAAATATGAGGAGTTGAGTTTCAACATAAGTGAATTTTTGAAAAAATATAGATTTGTACCCTTTTTCCTACCTTAGCAATTTCGAGGACGAAATTATTTTAAGGGGGGAAGAATGTAACGACCCAGATTTTTTCTGGCCGATTTATTTTGAATATTTAATATTTAATATTGAGCTGATAATATAAATCGATTTTTATTTAATTTTCAATATAACTATCGTAATACGAGGATCTTATATATGAATTTTTATTTTGAATTTAAACGATAATAAATATTAATTTATTTTCTAAGAATTTGTGGTTTTGAATTTAAAATATATTATATTAATTTAATATGGTTATTTTATAGTACGTTCGAATTAGATTTTTTAATCGTTTCTGTTCAGTTCAAAATAGTGTTATTCCATTTTAAAAACTGATTCCGTTAAGTTCAAACAGCGTATAATCTTGAAAAATGACGGTCGTTAAGTTAACATAGGGTTCCATGGTTGAAGTCAAGGGACCGTAAGATATTTTGGTTATTTAATAAAACTAAATAATCAAATCAATTTAATTTAAATACTACCACCCTAAAACCAAACAAGCCGACCTCTTCTTCCAACGCAGACCTACCATCTACCTCGAGCTGAAATATTTGCTCCTTCTCTTCAAGACAAAGTTAAACAACAAATTAATGGCTTCGTACTGGTTGTCTCCAGATCACATCTATATAAACAAGCATCGCTCTTCGTATTTTCCCCAAATTTGGCCCTCTTTATTCTTTTTCCACCCAATCCAATAATATAAACAGCCGACTCTCCTTTTGTTCCTAATGAAAATCGATTTCTTCAATTCAAAGAAGAAAAAGAGAGAGTTGCGAAATCAAAAACCACACATTCGAACTCTAGATCCTGAAGCTCGATTCAGAGCCTGGAGCGCTGAGTTGAGAGGAGCAATGGGAGGTCACTGCAGATTTAGGGGAGGCGGAGCGTGTGTGATTGGTCGATAAGGAGTGGAGTTCGGCAATTGAAATTGAATTCAATTTATGATGAACGACGTAAGCTGTAGGGTTGTTCGAAGATTTCAGGAAGGAGAATGGGACTTAGGGTATCGATGTCAAATTGGTGAAGGCGCGATGTAGAATAGTTAGACATTCAGAGTTTGGCAGCGCTCAGATGTCTGGTGGGATTGAGGAACACCTGCGACGAGTTCCAGTTAGCAGAGAAGTTCAAACTAGGAACTGAGGTGGAAACTGATTTCTTTGATGAGTTCGGCAATGAGATGCTATAGCCGAGAGTCTCTATTTGCAAGAAAGGAGAGTGATCTCAAACTTGATTTGGTTGTAGTTGCTTTTGCCTGAGGAAGATGACTAGTTATGGGGGATAGTAGCAGGTTATGGTTTGGAGAATCAAACTAAAGAAGGTGAGTTTTTAATTAAATTTGAGTAGTTTATTAGTTAACAAAGAAATTAGTTAGTAAAGAATAAATTTGTAGACTAATCATTTAAGTGAAGTTAAAGTTGAGTTGGAATTTAGATAACACATGAGTAATTTAAATTAAAGTAAGTTAAAAATCAAATTTAGGTTACCTTTAATCCCATTAGTCGATATAATCCGTATATCTGATAAATGCAAAATTTAAACTTATACAAGGTAATTAAATCGAGAAGCCAGTTCCGTAGAGCTGTAGTTGCAGAAAATACAATCAGATGTTGGATTGGAAATTTTCTGAAATCAATTGGGAACAGAACGGATCGAACCAATAAATCAGGTGAGTAAATCTCACTCACCTTTAGAATTATTTTTATTTCATTAAAAATAATTGTTTGTTGCTTGTGTGAATGCTTTCTACTTGTTTTATATATATTAGTTATTTAGGCTATATATATATATATATTGGGTTGATTGATTGGTTGGATTCCCGCAGTTTCATTAGCGGATGCCCGCAGTTTCATAGCGGATGATTACCCTATACGCCCCACGCTATGATTAGTGGATGACCTTCTATACCGCGATATTCTGCCACGAAGCAGAATTGGTATTATTTATGTGCTAACATCTGTGGATGCAGGAAACAGGTTGGAGGAATCCAACTGGATTCCTCAAAAATATATTATCTGTTTGTTTATTTGATTGCATATATATTGTTATATATGATGTGTTAGAAAAATAGATAATTCGTTGATTTGTGTGTTTAAATATCACTGGGCTTAAGTAATGATATTTAAAAATATCGTGGAAGGATATTTGAGGTTTAAAAAGGAAAAATTCTATTTTTAAATAGAATTTGATTTTTTTTTAAATGGAATAAAAATTATAAACTTGTTTTTAAAAATAAGACGAGTAGTTTCTTTATAAACGAAGTTTATATATAGTCTTTTATAACGAAGTTATAAATGAAGTGAAAAGAATTATCATTTGATAATTCAGAAATAGAAATTCAAGTAGAAATTTGAATATGAGATTTCAAAATAGAATTTGAAATAAACTTTGAAAGTAGGATTTCAAAGTAGAATTGAAATAGGATTTCAAAATAGGGAATCCAAATAGTTTTGAAATGGAATTTGAATTCAAGGGAATTCAAATGAATTTGAATAATGGAAATTCAAATGGTGTTGAAAATGAATTTGAATATTAGAAATTCAAATGGGTTTTAAACTATGGAATTTTGAATGTAGAATTTGAAAGGAGTTTGAATATTTGAATTCCAATAGAATTCAAATATAGAAATTGGAATATAGAAAGTTCAAATGAATTCAAATATTGAATTTGAATATAGGGAATTCAAATAGAAATTCAAGTATTGAATTTGAATATCAAATAGAAAAGGAATTGGAATTTGAATATAGAATTCAAATAAAAGTGAGATTGGAATTTGAATCAAGGAATTCAAATAGAGTTAAAATGGAATTGAATTCATTTTAAAGAAGTTTAAAAGGTTATATATAGAAATATAATTAAAACGAACTCGCCGCAGCGCTGCAGTTCGTAAATTAGCGATTCGAACTTCAATTGAATATACAGAACCCAATTGAAGTCGAAATTCTTTGAAACAAGAAACGTCAGGACCGGTTTGATAATAGTTTTCTAATGAAAGAGAAAAATCTGAATTTCGTCGTATAGATTTTGAGTTATGTCAAAATCAAATTCTCAGAAAAACAGCGCCAGAACCATTATAAAACCATAACGGTTTATTTAATTAAATTAAAGGATTTTAAGCAAATAAAAATCGAAATTTCTATTTAGAAAAATCCAGATGTGAGTTATAAAATATATGTGAACTCCAGTGGAGTAATGAGTTGATTTCTGAAATAGAAATCAGATTTTTGATTTATTGAATAGAGTTAACTAATTCGAATAGAAATTAGTTAATGAGATTTCGAATGAATATTGAGCTTTAAATAAGTGAATTCGATTTGAGAATTTATATTCGAAATAGAAAAGGAAACTGGAATTGAAATTGAAATTCAAATTGGTTATGAACGAGTTAAATATTTGTTCGAACATGTTATGTTCAACAAAGAAGTGAAATAGGCAAAAAGGCTAATTAAAGAATAACTGAGCGAAACTGAATTCAAACGATTCAAAATTGAATTCAAACGAATGGATTGAGTTGAATTGGATTGGAAACAGGTGAACAGGTGTTAACAGATATGGGATGGAGTATATGAAGATTTTTATTTATGTGCCCGACAAAAAGGTACATGTTTAATTCATATATGGGTTTTATGCGCCGTATCGGCAAGCCGCTTGGCTTCTTCTTTTTCTTTTTGAGATTAGAAGATACCGGGAAGCTATTTGAAATTTCCCGATGCTCCCGATACAGGGGAGGTTATGGCGAAATTTTCCGGAAATTTAAGGAGTTAGAATATTTTTAAGATATTTTGATAATTTGAAATCATTGTATCGACGTATTGAATTCGATAGTAAAGTGAATATAAAAATCGAATGTTGTAAACAAAAAGGGGATAGAAATAAGCGATTGGGATTGTTTCCAATTGCAAATAGAGATTTTTCTAATATATAGAAAATAAAAGAAGATGATATTTGGAAACGTTTTCCAAATGGCATAAGAGGCCGAAATGGTTATTGAAAATATTTGGTTAACAAATATTGATAAGAGAATATAGAAGAGATTTAATTAATGAAATATTAATTAAAGGGCCCAGTGATTTGTTTGATATGTTTGGATGAACACTTGTTTTTATTCGATAGTTAAATCACAGACTATCGAAGTTTTTGACCATCGTTGTCAATATGGAGAGACCGGTTGGATTATTATCCGAAGAACCACTCCGTATCGGCATAAGCGTTGCGAACCAAGTATGCTGAATGTATTGAAGACGGAGTAAAGTGCAAGGGCTTTTCTATTTATAGAAATAGTGCCTTCGGTTTCGTTCAATCCCAGAACGAACGTAAATGGACGAATGTCTGACAAAGTATTTCCAATGATCAAATGGGTTGGTCTGTATGAATGTATATGGTTGCAACGGATTTATCCCTTAGCATAATATCCAGAATATTTGTGCAAACTCAACTAGTGATCAACGGATCTGACGATGTGGCATTCAAAGTGATTGTGCTATCAATGAATGGTAAGTATGCGTAGCCTCAGGCCTCAACAACCGGGAAAGGACAAAAATCGGGCAGGCAGCATGGCTATGTGGGTCGCACCCATTAGGGTGTATAATCACCTATCTAGAGAAATTCCTTTTGTTTCTAAATCTATCGATTCTGCCCATTCGGGAACGGTGGTTTGAGTCCAACCGTTGGTGATATACATTCGATACACTCAAGCGAAATGAGTGGTCGGTCATGTGTGGGCCGGGTTACAAGATGTTCTTGTTGAACCCAGTGTATTCGCCTCTAGAGATACATCATCGGAAGGTGGTCCCATACCTTGTCATGTTGGAAATCCAATCTCCAATAAGCGCCATGCGGTTTTTTTGATTTTATAATATATATGTGGAGCGTGAGATGCAAGCGTTCTACTATTTGGTTATTTACTTGATGTAGGCATTATTATAATATCACTGGATTTTTGTATCAAAGTGTTTTGGGTTATAGTAAGGTAAAAACCGTCCGTGTTTATGTGTGGGCTGGTCTTACTATTATCTTCTCTTTCGAAAAGAGTTTTGAAAGTTAAACAAGTGGTTGGAGTTTACTCACACCAGTCCCATGACTGACCCAGAGTTTATTTTGTTTTGTTTTTCCTAAACTCTTGGGTGCCCAAATTTGTACGGGCAGTCAAGTGTTTCAGGCTTTTACAGATACACTTGGAGGAGCTTGAAGCAGGAGGCTTCAACGTTAGTTATCTAGAGTTACTTCCGCTGGATCAAATGTTATGTGTACTCTGATGATGGTATGTATATATGTACCAAACAAATTTGTATTTCGAAGCTTATGATATATAATATATTTTATTCGTTCCGCTGTGAGTTTGTGATCTTCGTTTTCTTCTATTCTAATATTTCTTTCTTTCTATTTCTCATCCTCTAACTTCTTTCTAATAATGAGTCGTATTTCTGTGTTATTTGGGTTGGACGTGTGGTGTATTTAGTCAACTTAGGTAGCACGGATTTGCGGGCCTTTACATGTAAGCAGAAGAGCAACAAGAAACCCCAACAGCAGCAACCACAACAACGATGGTTAGAGTTTCTTGCATCGTATGATTGGGATATCATCTATACGCCGGGCAAAGCAAATGTAGTAGCAGACGCTTTGAGTAGAAATGCGATTCTAACCCTACTAGAAGTCACACCGACTCTCCAAGAAAGGATTATGAGAAATCAGAGAAGAGATGCTAAACTGGAGAAGATCATACAAGGAGTCGCGAATGGAAGGGAGTCTGATTTCGAATTGAACAACCGAGGAGTGTTAAGAATTAACAATAGATTATGTGTTCCGGATGTGGATGGATTGAGACAAGAAGTTTTGAAAGAATGTCATGCATCAAGGTTGAGTATTCATCCGGGAATTCATAAAATGATTAACGATATGAAAAGAGTATTCTGGTGGCCAGGAATGATGAAGGATGTCACAACTTTTGTGAATGAGTGTTTGTGTTGTCAGCAAGTCAAGGGAGATCATCAAAAGACTGCTGGATTGTTGCGATCTTTAGAAATACCCAACTGGAAGTGGGAAATGATATCAATGGATTTTATCGATGGATTACCAAGGACCAGAAGAGGTTTTGAAGGAATTTGGGTAATTGTCGATCGACTGACAAAAAGTGCACATTTTTTTCCTGTAAAACCAACACGTACAGCCGCATCATTAGCCGAAGTCTTTATGAGAGAAATTGTGCGATTACATGGAGTTCCATCAAGCATTGTAAGCGATCGAGATCCCATCTTTACAAGTAACTTTTGGAGAGCACTACAAAGAACTTTGGGAACGAGATTGAATCTCAGTACAGCTTACCATCCTCAAACGGACGGTCAAACTGAGAGAGTGAACCGGATTTTGGAAGATTTGTTAAGAGCGTGTATTCTTGATTTTGGAGGGTCGTGGGAAGATCATCTACACCTAGTCGAATTTTCTTATAACAACAGTTATCAGGCGAGTATACAAATGGCACCATACGAAGCATTGTATGGAAGACCCTGTAAAGCACCATCATGTTGGATTGAATCCGGAGACAAATTAATACTTGGACCAGACATGATCCGAGAAGCAACCGAGAAAGTAGAATTGGTGAAGTTAAGAATGAAAGAAGCCCAGGATCGACAGAAAAGTTATGCCGATCAAAGACGAAGAGATCTTGTATTTGAGATAGGAGACCTGGTATTTGTGAAGATTTCGCCAATGAGAGGAGTGGTGAGATTTGGAAAAGCTGGAAAGTTAACTCCGCGATATGTTGGACCTTTCCGAGTTATGGAGAGAATTGGTTTTCAAGCCTACAGAGTAGAATTACCAGAACATATGGCAGGGATCCACAACGTATTCCATGTGTCTCATTTAAGGAAATGTTTGCACGATCCGTCTTTAATTCTGGAACCATCTGTTCAGCAAGAAATAGAAATTGAACCAGATTTGACTATAATTCGACGACCATTTCGTATTATCAACAGAGAAGAAAAGCAACTTCGCAACAAGGCAGTAAGTCTGCTTAAGATTCAGTGGAGCGATAATCCGAAAGATTGCACGTGGGAGACCGAGAACCATATCAGGAAATTATACCCGGATTTATCTACAGATTAGGTATGTTTTACTGTTTGGGTGTTTGGATGAAATGAAACCTTGGATTTCTTCATTTCGGTAAGTATTGGTATATACATTTGTGGATTCGGTTTATTAGGACTTATGAACTCCCTTGCTATGATTTTATCATTGACGAGTTCTTTTCCTTGTTTACTTTCAGATGGCACCACTGATGAAGAGGACCGCTAGAAAGAGACTTACATCACACCAAACAGAGAAACTACTAGCCAAGCGAGCAAGAGTGGGTGATTCTGAAGATGTTAGAGGAAGGATACCAAGTGAGGATGAAGGCACACACAGGACCTCGGATGAGTCGAATGTAGGCAGAGAGGAACCCATGGAGCAAGATCCAGACAGCACGGAGCCCTCAGAGGATGATGGTGTACTTATGATTGAAACCAGTTGTGGAGACAATGATAGTGATGACGAAGACAGTGACCAAAAAGGAGATGAGGCTGAGGATATGAATATGGATGGGGATGATGAAGAAGAACCCGAGGAAGAAGAAGAGTTTGTACCTGAGACACCGATAGTTGATTTGGGAGAGCAGCCAACGGAATTTGTGGACCCAGCAGTGGTGATATGGGAAAAACTGAAGCAAGCACTTGTAGAGTATCACGAAGTAGGAGGATGGGTTGAGATTTTCGGAGACTTTGGTTATCCTTGGATTCAGGTGTACATGATTCCGCCCGTAGAGGTTATAGAGATCTCTGATGATGAAGAGGTGGTACCGACTAATCCGGAGATCATGGATGTTTTTGTACCATCTTATGATGAGGATGAGGTGGTAGAGGTCGTTAACATATCCGATGATGAGTGGATCGTGATCGAGAGTGATCCAGATGAGTAGAGTGCAGTAGACTGATGTGTATGGACTATGTATGTGTATATTATGTAGCTATAACTTGATGTAGTCAAGTATAGCCTATCTATGTAGTATGGTGTGTATGTCTATGATTAGTCAGGTGTAGCACTAGTAGTATGTTATCTAGACCAGTGCTAGTATCGAACTAATTGTATAATTAGGATGCACTAAGCAATTATGATATGTAGTAGCATCTTTTGGGAAAAACCGTCTATTTTCTTACTTTTAAATTTCGGGGACAAAATTCTTATAAGGGGGGTGGACTGTAATGTCCCGACTTTTCTGACTATTTTTAAATCATTTTAATAAAGAATTAAAATGAGGATTCTATTTAAAAATATATACTAAGGAGATTCTTGAAAAAAAAACAAATATACACATGAATGAGCATATGTATGTAATCTTATTATTATTATATATATACTTGATAAAATCTTTGATTTAAAAATGTAAAACAAGTATATATTATTTAAAAAGGAATTTCATATAGAAATGAAATTCTTCATACTATTATTTTGCCAAACTAAGGAGTTGAAAACAAAGAACTAGAACATAAACAAAAATAAAGGAGCATGTGCTCATTTAAAAATAAAGGAGGGATTAGAAAAAAAAAAAAAAAAAAAACACCACAACATGTTGCCTACAACATGAAACATTACGGCCAAAACATGAATTTTATAACACATGAACCACTTATCATCTTAAATATCCAAACAAAAGACAAAAAGGAAATCTCTAGCAAGACAAAACAATTTCCAAGAAGAGACAAGCATTTAATGGAACATACCTTAAATAGTAACACTAGAATTAGCATATCATTACCTAAATCCTATAGTAAAGATGACATGTGTATTTCCAGCAAAGAAGAAAACAAATGCAAGCATTTGTTTAAGGCTTTAAAAATCCAAAATGGATCCTTGCATTTAATGCAAGAATGATTCAAGCTTCTAGAAGCACTACCTAGGAGCATGTCATTAGCTACAAGCCTAAGTAAGACAAATTTTAAAGTACTTGAGCTCCTCATTTCTGGCCGTAGGTATAGATAGAAGAGGGGTGAGGCTATGAGAGTTTACTGTGTGAACATGTGCTCAGAAATTCATATTTTAATGCATGACTTTACCTATATATACCACTCAAATTCTCTCATACTTTCACACAAGCAAACCGAATTTTCATCTCAAAATCTGAGGACATTTTCTGGATCATAGGAAAGCTTTTTGGTGAGTGAAACTCTTAAAATTTTCTGAATTTAAATACTAGCTGTAAAACAGTTTTTATACGAATCAAAACTGCTCTGCTTTGTTGTTACTGTCTGTTATTATTAATCATAGATCATGATGCTAGATCACACTGATTTCATTCCTGTTAGTGATCCATTAGATAGTAGGCATCCTTGAATGTGTGTGTGTGTGCAAAATTTACTGATGTTGAAGACTACTGTTAAAAACCTGTATGTGTTCTGTAATTACAGAACTTGTTCATTTGTGGATAAATCCATGATGATCCATGAATTGATTTCTAAAGTATGTAAAGCTAGTGTAAACACACCATATAACATATATCAGATCAAAGAAATACCATTTTGAAATATATAAGTCCAAAACAAAATACACAGTAAAGCTCTCTGTTAAACCATAATCAAAGTGAAAATTCAAATGAAATAAAAACATGGTTTGATGTTATGAATCGAATCCACAATACAAATGATGATTTTTAATGTAAAAATCCTGATTTTTAAGTTGGTATATCTCGAGAATTCTGGACATGGACGGAAAATGGGTTTAAGTGGATTTCCGACGATCCAAGCCACCAGGGGGTCGGCGGTTTCGAGAGGGGGAGCGTCGGGGACCAGGGGTTCGGGGAAAAATGCAAACATATTTTTATAAGGTACGGATTTCGTAGATGAGTCGAATTTAGGGTTTTTTGGGTTGAAATGGGTTCACCTGTATGACCCAGAACTGTTCACCGTCGGCGGCGAGAGGAACGTGCGGTGGTGGGGGAAAAGTGGCGTCAGGGGGTGGCGATGCTGAGGCCAGGAGGGTTCGGTGGCTAGCGGTCTGTGGTGGGTGAGCGAAGGGGTTTCTTCGATGGTGGTTTTTGGACGTGGAGAACTCGAGTGGGAAAATCACTGTAGCATCGACGAATATGGCGTCTGGCGGCTCCGACGAAGTCCTGGAGTGGTGGCCGTCATGACTGGGGGTTCGACGTGGATGGTCGAGGGCCGGGTGGTGTGTGCACGTGCACACTGTGCACTGGTATACGAGGAAGGAGGAGGGGTACTTGGCCAAAGTACCAGGCAGGGTGGTACTGCACGAGATCATGGTGGCCAGGGCAGTTTTTGAGGGAAAATCACGGTGTCAGCAAATCTGGTACTTTGGCACTACCAGAGTCCAGTTCTGGCACTTGCCAAATCCGGTACTCTGGCAGTACCAAAGTCCGGTGTTCTTCGTTCAGTAGAATACGAGATTTTAAATTTAAATAAATTTTAAATTTAAAATATAAATAAATAAATAAATAAATGTTTTTATTAAGCCGATAACAAGTGAGAAGTAGAAACCGAGTTTTGAACCGACAAGTTCGACCGTGAAAGATCAACCAAGTTGAAATGTAAATCAGACGGAAATAAATAATTTAAAATAAATTATTTGAATTATTTATATAATAAATAATCGTTAAAGGATAAGAACAAAAGGAAAAATAAGTTCAAACATCATTTAATCAAAGGGAAAATACACCGTGTGCGGAGCACGGGAAATTTCCAAAGGATGAACAAACACCGTCAAAACCCATATACACCTCAACTGAGGTATGTAACAGATAAACTAATGATGCTAATGCAAACCAAATAAACAAACACTGTTTGGAAAATATATATTTTATCTAAATAAAGTGATACTCCTGATTTCACTGATAAACAATTATCGACTGTAAAATATTTCGTACATCGTTCGAAGAGTCCGGAATAAACAAATTCCACTTCGATTCGAAGTATACGACGCATATCAACGTGCTAAAGACAACAAGATGCAAGCGTTATTTAGAATGATATTTTTGGTCTGTTCGAACCCAGAACAAACCCGAATGGACGAGTGTCTGACAACGTATATCAGTCAGATCTTGCACATCGAATTTACGTAAGTATATTATGTTGGTGGCAGGGAAATTCGTTTCTTTTTGCTTCATTACCCGTAATATATTTGGGAAATCGAATGAGTATTTTCTGACGGATAGGACGATGTGGCATTCAAAGAATGGAAAGAGAAAACCTGTCAGAAGAACAACGTAGCCTCAAAACTTCACAACCCGGAGGTAACAAAAGTTGGGCTAGGCAGCATGGCTAGTTGGGTCATACCCAAGCAGGGTATATTATCACCATCTAGAGGATTTCCTTATTTACTTCTAAAATCATTTTCACTGCTGTTGCATTCGGAAACGGTAAATCGAGCTCAACCGTAGGAGTGATAATATATTCGTTACACTCAAGCTAAATGAGTGGACGGTCATGTGTGGCCGGGTTACAAGACGTTCTTGTTGAACCCCAGTGTATCCTCTCTAGAGTACACTGATCGGTGGGTGCTCCCATACCCTGTATGTTGGAATCCAAACTCAAATACGCGCTCTGCGACTTTAAATTTGTATACTATATATGTGAACGTGAGATGCAAGCGTTTCACTAGATTTTAATTACCTGTTACAAACTATTATAATATCAAATGTCTTGATATAAAAGAGATTAGATCATTTCCAGATATTAGACATGGATGGATCTAATGATTTTTATGTTAAAAGTAATAACATGGATCAATATAAACACCTTGACACCTATACCCTGTTTTTACTGTCTAACTATGTTTCCTCACACCAGTCCCCTGACTGACCCAGAGTTTATTTTTGTGTTTTTTAAACTCTTGGGTACTCATAATATTTATTATGAGTAGACAAGTAGGTTCAGGCGAGGCAAGTGGAACATGATGCTGAACCAGTTCAAGACCCAGTAGCATATATGTTTAATTTATCAGTTTAATTACCAATGGTATTGTAATATGGTATTGTATGAACCATGATGATGTAATATATTATGTACTCTGATGTATCAGGCTTTGTGATGTAATATATAAGTATTTTGTGAAATTCCGCTGTGAGATTCTGATAACTTCTTTCTCTTCTATTCTATAAGTTCTACCTTTTCTATCTCATCTTCTAAATTCTTTCAATAATGACACGGTTTCCCAGGTATGGAAAATCGCGCCGTTACATATGCCGTAATAGGCTATGCTTTGATCATCCCACAAGGCCCTGCTTTTAAACAAAAGCCTTGATCATTTGCATCTTGGCGTGCCACATTGACAATCCACGCCATGCGATCGATCACTATTAATATATACCAGGGTGTTAAGTAGAGAATAAATCCTCCACCACCAAATAGACATACATTAATAGAAATCGATTTAATTCACATGGAACAAAATCCAATGTCAGACACGCATCCATTTACTAGCTTATGCTCTGGGTCTGAGCGAAAACCAAATCCGAACAATCAACCATAGTCCGTGCGGCCACCACTGAAGCCCCTTCAAGGTAGCTACTCCCATCAAGGGTCTCTGTAGAAACACATCCATTCGATGTGAAGATCGTCGGTCTTCAACCACCGTCTTCATCTTCGACTCTTCATCGTCGTAGTAATTATTCGGAATGGGTTAAACCCGGTCTTCCCGAATAACTCACGTATTTTTATAATTAAAAATCAAGTACTATAAAAACACATCCAACGTCTCATTCCAATTCAGAATATTCTTCTAATAAAATATTCACCTTATCCTATCAAAGATAAATTCTTCAAATTTTTGCTTAAATCTTTCTTTTAAACATTCATCAAAACTCCAATTTGGTTTTAAATACCAAAAATCACTATACAATGATTATTTAAATTTAAGAAATTAATCTTATCTTTAACTGGGTTAAAGAACTAATGTCATTTTAAAACACCGTTCACGATAAACCCAAAATCGACTTCCATTAAATATGGAACCTTCACAGAAACCAAATCAATATATGATCGTTATAAATTTCTGTATCCGACCAATAATATAAATGGAATAACGGCAAAGCCTTTTAAATTCCATATGTAGTATCGGTTTTCTTTTACAGAAGCTTATCTCGGTTATAATTAATTCGAATTCTATTCAATTCCAATCTAATATATTAAATTGGAAAACTTTACTTTTGGAAAATTCCCCTTTAATAAAAGATTTATAAGTTCCAAATCATAATCTTCACTGTCAGTTGAGTTAAAGAACAAATGTCGCTTAAAAACATAGTTCACAATAAACCCAACTCAGATTCATCTTATTTCAATCACTAAATATAATTGAAAACTTTAATAATCCAAACTAAAAGATTATTCTCTTCATACGGGGTTTAAGAACAGTGTTATTTAAGACACTATTCACGACAAACCCAAAATCCAATTTATTTAATTTCAATTAAATATTAACAAATTGGAAATCTTCAATAAATTTAAATTTAATGACTAATCCTAGTTGATAACTAGTGCATTTCAATAAAAATATATTTTTCCTAAAATATATTCTTTTTCTGAAATATATTCTTTTTCTAAGACATTTTCTAAAATATATTCTTTTCTAGAATACCCTTTATCGGAATGTGACTAAATCAACAACCATATATTGTATGTGATCAACAATCATGATAAATAATTATTAAACATCCAAATGACGACCAGAGTGGAATTTATAACCGTGTGAGCATTAAAGTAAATAACTAACGCTCATCACAGACTGTCAATCCATTGATTGACAGATAACTAAATATTGGGATTAGTGTGTGTCAAATTTCGTCCTAATACCCGTGTGGGGTTTCATCCATCAAGCAAATAATAAATTATTTGTGCACTTGGGCGATGTGTGAAAATTATCGTCCCAATCACATAAACAAGTCGGGTAACCTGTAAATGGGAGTGTAATATTCGAACTTGAATATACTAAAAATTATAATTAACATATCACACATTTCAACATCACAGACATATATCTCTATTCTTCTTATTACATATAAATAACATTACAAATGCCACTATTAAAACTATTCTTTTAATTGTCTCTAAAATGACAGTAAAAATGCTTCTTTTTAATTTCATACTTTTTATTGAACATAAAATGTCAATAAAAATGTCGCTTTAAATCTACTCTTTTTATTTGTTTTTAAAATGACAATAAAAATAAAAGTTTTTCATCTACTCATTTATTTACATTTATAATGTACATCAAAATGTAACTTTTAATCTAATCTTTTTATCGCATCTAAAATGACGATAAAAATATCACTTTTTAATCCATGGTTCTATTTATATCTGAAATATAAATATAAAGTTACTTTCTATCCTATTTAACATTTCTAAACAAAATGCTAATCTTGATCTAGTTCTTTTCAATGACCAAAAATGGATATTTTAGTGTAACTCTTTTTAATGATCAAAAAGGTATATTTTGGTTTAATCATTTTAAGTGACCAAAATGTATATTTTGGTTTAACCATTTTTAAATGATAAAACCAAATGTTTGTACTTCATTCCTATAAAATGACCAAAAATGAATGTTTTTAATTCATTCTATTTAATTTGCAAAAATGAACATTTCCAATTCATGACCAAAACTGATAATTTTGCCTAATTCTTTTTGTGTAAACAAAATGTGAATATTTTGTCTAATCCTTTGTATGTAAACAAAATGTGAATATTTATCTAATCCTTTTAAATAAACAAAAATGTGAGTTCTTGTCTAATCTTTTTAAATAAACAAAATATGATATTTTTCTTCACTAATCATGTTTTGCACAAAATGATATTTTAATTTGCAAAACCCATTTCTAACAAAAATGTGGTTTTTATTTATATAACAACTTTCAAATCAAAATGTCATTTTTATATGCATAATACATTTCAAATAAAAATGTTGATTTTATTTACATAACAAGTCTCAAATCAAAAATGTCATTTTGTTTGCATAACACATTTCAAATAAAAAGATTGTTTTTATTTAATAAACATTTTCTAACAAAAATGTACTTTTAGTTCTAATTCTTTTAAAGTGACAAAAATTGTAATTTTGTCTAATTCCTTTAGTGTACAAAGTATAATCATTTTATCAAATTCTTGTCAATGTACAAGATATGATAATTTTGTCTAATCTTTTCACTGTAAACGAAAATGTCATTTTTGTGTTCATTCTTTTAAAGTAAACAAAAATGCTACTTTCATTACTATAATCATGTTTTGACAAAAATGTTACTTCTATTTTTATAATCATGTTTTAACAAAATGCTATTTTTCTTTCACAAAACAAGTTTAACAAAAATGATTTTTATTTCACTAATCAAGTTTTAACAAAAATGTGATTTTTGTTTCATTCCTTATAAATGACAAAATGTGTATTTCTACTTCATTCTTTTTAATGTGACAAAAGTGTCCATTACTAATTCATTCTTTTTAATGTATAAAAATATACATTTTCTAATCATTTCAAAAGTAATAGATTTTAATCCAATAAACATTTTATAACAAAAATGTTATTTTATGTCTAGCGTAACATTTCATAACAAAAATGTTATTTTGTCCTTTATAATCTAATTAACAAAAATGTTAATTTTGCCTGTAAATTTTTAATGCAAACAAAAATGTGAATTTTGTTTATAAACTTTTGATGCAAACAAAAATGTGAATTTTGAACAAATCCTTTTGATGTAAACATAAATGCAATTTTGAACAAATCCTTTTGATGTAAACAAAAATGCAATTTTGAACAAATCCTTTTTATGTAAACATAAATGCAATTTTGAACAAATCCTTTTTATGTAAACATAAATGGTCATTTCTAATAAATTCCTTTTAATGTGGCAAAAATGATCATTTCTACTTCATTCTTTCAAAGTGGCAAAATGAATGAATTCACTTCATTCTTTTCAAATTGACAAAATGAATGTTCTCAATTTATTCTTTTAAAATAACAAAAATGAATGTTTTTGTTTTATCCTTTTAAAATGTCCAAAGAGAATGTTTTAATTTTCATTCTTATAGAATGACCCAAAAGAATGTTTTAATTCATTCTTATAAAATGAGATTGTTACATTTATATTAGAAATGATAATTTGGTTTAATTCAATTTTAATTAACAAAAGGTTAATTCTGGTTTCAACAAATCTGATAAACAAAATGATAAATTTTGTTTAATCCAATATTCTAATTAACCCCAATGTTAATTGCTAATTCAACAATTCTAATAAAACAAGATAATAGCTTTGTTTAATCCAATTCTAATTAACACAAATGTTAATTCTAACAGATCAATAGAACACACAAATCACATATCAAATCACGTATGGTATTCAGCAGAATATTACAGCGCAAGAGTAACACTACAATTATGATAACAAATTTTAATTATAAAATAAAAAGAATAGAATTTCTCGCCACTACATTTTCTTCAATTTTCAAAGTCCTTGTTTTCAGATCTGGTCACCGTCATCGCGAAGTATTCTTCGACACGAGTCCAACGCAATTCGTTTCGTCAAATTCTGATTAAATATGACGGAGTTATTCAATTTTAAATATTGACGGATTAAAAATTATTTAAATAAATAATTAATTGTTCTGATTATCACCTAAGCATGATTTGGCCGCCTAAACCCCTTACTCATCGTCTCCTTCTTCCTGGAATAACGAAACCGCAAAACCCAAAAAGCTCCGATCTTCCTTCACCTGCCGCGCCGCTAGGGATTGCCGTGACCCCGATCATAAACCACCATGTTGACCGCCGACCTGCTCTCCCCCATCACCGATTTTGCCTTCGACCTCGGTGCCCCTAGTCGGCCTGAAAACAGCTCCCAACGCCAGTACTTCTGGCCCCAAATTCGAGAAAACCGAACCTCTATTTTCGATCATGACCGTACATTAGGTAGAGCTCGCTTAGGCGTTCCATTTGGTGGTAGAAAGTTCTGACAAATAGTGTGTGATTATTGAGATATTCGAGGGAGAAGATGGTGCATTTTCTGCCATTCAATTCGTTTGTGGCGGCTGAAGGAAGATGGACCTAGGGTTTGTTTTGGCTTATTTATAATAAAATAATATTATATTTTCTAGTTTAATGTTTTTAGCCCATAAGTCCTTCACAGCTTCAAATTTCAGCCCAACAAGAGATGTCCCTAGGCAAATACCCCCGTTCTGAATCCAATGGGCTAGGTCCCGTCAGCCCAAACGAACGTCTGTAGCCTGTTTTATTTAATTTAATATTTAAATCATTTATTTAATTAATACAATCTTACATTTAAATTCTCCGGGACCACATACGACATCTAAAAATTACACAAAAAATATTTCTAGTTTTGTTTTGACAATACGGTTCTAACGAGACTAATTTCGTCGATATCTGAGACTGTCTGAAAAATGGCCATTTTCAAGTCGATTAAATTTGACTGTAATTGACAAAACACGTTTTCCTTTGCCACGCTCACATATTAATTCGAAAAATTATGGAAAAATAAACTTAACAATAATTTGGCATTCTAGTTCCAACAAAAGTGGTTTCGTCGAAAACCGAGGTCGTTTGCAAAATGACTATTTTTAAGGCCAATATATTATATTAAAATATATATATATATATATATATTCTACAGCGACTTTTCTAACTTTTAAACTGGACATAACTTTTGATTTATAAAGTGAAATTTCAGTTTTTCAGATTCGTTAGAAAGATATGATTAAACAGATTCAAATATTTCTGGTTTCGCTCAATTCTGACTTAAAATGAATCCTATACATTCAGTCAAGGTTCAAATTCAAATTTTCAAACTGCAGCGCTGTTTTAAACTCCTTTTATAATTAAATTAAATTTATTCGTTTTAAAATAAATTTTGATCGTTCTTGTTTAAAATAAATTATTTTAAATATTTAAATGCATTAAAATTTCTAAACAAAATTTTTTAAATTGGCCCCAAAATTCCGGGTCGTTACAAAACACTACCCTCCGCCCATCATCCGCTCTAGCTGTCACCAAAAAGCCCTCACAGTCTACCACCACCCCGTATCTTTGGAGCCAATTAACTCCCAAAATAATGCCAAACCCAGTAAAGCCCAAAACAAAGCAATCACAAACAAACATGCATCCATAACTCGATAAGACCACATTACGGCAAATCATGCTAAGGTTAGTCGAACCACCAATCGGATTCGTCACTACTAAAGGTCTATCGATAATCTCGGGCTCTAATCCCAACCTGTCTACCAGGTCACTAGATATGAAAGAACTGGAAGCCCCGGTATCAAACAAAACTCTAACAGGAACATCATAAACAGAAAGCATACCTTGAACGACAACATTCTTTCCTTTCTCCACCGCAGTTAGGGCATTCGACGTAGAAGGAATAGCATTAAGGGCATATGCTTTCACCATCTGCTTTTCTTTAGGGGGTTGCAGACACTTGTCCTTGTGATGTCCCACTTGGCCACAGTTGAAGCACTTCCTATCCGCTGGCTTGGCCCGACACTCTTTGGCATAGTGGCCCTTCTTACCACAGCTGAAGCACTCAACATCTTGCTTATTCTTTTTCTTCTGTCCATCCTTGGTCTGATTCTGCTTTCTCTTATTCTGAGAATCATTCTTGCCTCCACCGTTTACTTGCGGCTTTGGCTCCTCTGCAGATGCGACCTCAGTCTTCGACTTAGGGTAAAGACTCTCTGACCTCAATGCTTTCCCCACAATCGATTCAAACGTCTCATCGATGTGGTTAATAAGCCTTTCCCCCAAGTACTGATCCAAGCCAGTTATGAAATTCTCGTTCTTCTTCTCGGCAGTATCTATTAGGGATAACCCATATTTCGACAAGGTGTCGAATTCGGCAATATACTCCGAGACAGCTCTACCATTCTGCTTGAGTTCCAAGAATTTCTTAAACAGCACTGACTTCTGGGCAGCTGGAATGAACTTATCGCTAAAGCGAGCCTTAAACTGATCCCAAGTAATCTGATCCTCGGGAGTAGCTGCCTTTATAGCGTTCCACCAATTCATTGCCCGTCCTTGCAGCTGACGGGATGCTAACCTTCTCTTCATCGCATCCTCGATACCCAAATCTTCGAAGATATGCTCGCAGCTATCCAACCAATCCTGAACATCCGTAGCCGACTCCGTTACGTGGAACGGCTTCTCACCAAGACTAGTATAATCCTTGTTCAGCTTGGCGAAATCGGCCCTAGGCGCCTGCACTATTGGACCACCACCATTATTGGGAGCTGCCCTCTGCACATCCCTAAGCATCTCTCTCATGAGGTCAGTAAGCATCGTCCTCATGTCAGCAGCATTCCCATTATTGCACCTCTTGCGTATCGGCTCATCGTTCAATCTGTAAAGAGAAAACGATTAAACATCTCCATAGTGGTGCTAGTGCAGTGCGACTTCAACCTAAGCTATACTAATAGTGTATATATATATATATATATATATATATTTATAGCTTTTGAAAACCAAAATAATCACAAATACGTGCTCTCATATATGTATACTATCTCTCCCTGATGACTTCCCTAGGCTTACTACGCAACCTAGAGCTCTGATACCAAGTGTGACAGCCCGCCCCGCACCAGCCGGCATTTCCTCCGAAAGTGCGCTGTACACATGCCCGACTAGCACAGAACGGTCGCCAAAGAAAAGGAAGAAGAGAATAAACTAATCGAAAACCTGTAGAATGTCTCATAGCGCATGGAACAAAATATAATAATAATATACTTGACATAAAACAGGCGAGACAGTGTATAAGCTGACAACTAAAACCAACATCAACATCATCATCAGAGTAGCGGAAATCCAAATACAGCTTATTACAACTTTCCAAATTACTATATCTAAACAAAAGAAAGAAAAGATGCATTACTAATGCCCAAAGTAGTGACCAGCATCGACATAGGGAGAATATCTATATATATCATACGTGGAAGCCTCCTGCTCGTCTCCGGTATAACTACTCGTGCATCACCAGCTAACCTGTCTCTAGTCTGCTCGTGAGAGCACCCAGAGTAATAAGAAGAGACATAAAACTCTGGGTCAGACAAAAAGTCTGATACGAGCGATAAGCAGCTAAACAGAACAATAACAGGTATACTAAACCATACTTGAACCTGGACCTGCAACCAAAGAGTTAGCACTGCATACCGTACAATACTCTAAGGTGCCACTGAACAGATGGTGTAAAGATAACGGGGGTGGGGGTGTGCATGTCATAATGATGGCAAACAAATCAAACATAGCAACCATCCTCACATCTCTCACTCAGTGCGTAAAGCATACGATATCTACTACTTCGATCACTAGACCCATCAAAGTAGTGACGGAGTTCGAATTGTACAACTACTGCTACTACCAAGCTTACCACATGGAGTCATGACCAAACATTTACAAATGACCCCACTTCATTGGTCTATAGCTCTTTAGTCGTTCCTAGGCCACTGTGGCCCTGAATCCGTTCACGTACTCGCTACGCATAGCGATCCAAAGTTATAGACATCGACAACTCCTTAGCACACGTCCCGCAGCAAAGCCCAATCGTGAAGTTTCACTCGCTGGTTCCTATCTGGATCCTGATTCAAAACTACTCATTTGGACTACCTTTGCATCTCGAGTTATTGGTCTTCTTCTCCAGATCGGTTCGGCTTCCCCTTCTTCTCACTCCGGGTCGTGCTCTTCAAGGTCATTCGGTTCAGATCCACTCCCCCATCTCGTAACAGTTCGGATCGGCTGTGGTCATCACATCGGGTTGGATCGAACTCCTCAACTCCCTCCATGGTGTATCGGTTCGGATCGGGTAACGTGGTTCAGATCGTGGGAGGGGTTCGGGTGGCACACCGGGTCGGGTCGGAGCACTGGCTTCACTTTAGTCCTTTTCCCCACTTTGGATCGGTCTCCATCTCCACAAGAGGATCGGGTCGGGGAGCTACAGGAGGATCGTAAGGAAGGGCTTTACACGGTTCGGGTCTTCCTAACCGATCCGATCCGGTTCGGGTGTCTTTCTGCACTTTGTCCAGCAAGCTGTTTACGCCATTCGACGGCGTTTTCGACTAATTTAACACTTCTAGACAATCACAAATCATACCATACAGTCATAGCAACATGTATAATCTCCCACAAATAGCAAAACAACAATCATAGTATGTAAAATGGATCAAACATGCCCAAAACCCCATATTTTTCCCTTAAGCATGTTTAGGCAAAACTAATGATATGATTAGTAAAACTTAACCAAATCAAACCAAATTTCTGACAGAGGTCTAAAACATTATTTTCGAATTTATAAATATTTTTCCAGAATTTTATCATGTTTAATTTCGTTAATCTTCACTAATTACCCTTAATTAACCGTAATTAGTGCAAAACTATGCAAATCACTCACCTTAGCCACAAATAAAACCTTTAGAACTGAAACTCTACTGTTTTGGCGCGAATACCAATGCAACACAGCAGCTGTACCTCGATTCTTGTGCTAATCCGCCTTGATTTGATGTTGCTAAGCTTAATCCTTGATTTGAAAGTGATTTGGAGGTGTTTTAGTGGTTGGAGGCCATCGTTAGGGTTTCTAAGAGGTAAGTGACGGCTAGAAAACTGAAATAGAATGAAAACCTAACTCATTTCAGCCTCCCCATAACCCTAATCCCGAAATGGGTTATGGACCCATTCACTAATCACCCTATTTGGCCCGGTTAAGCAGTTTTTCACCTTGCAAACCTTATTTCAGCCATATCTCCCAAACGGTAAGTCCGTTTTCCACGTGTGACCTCTTTACGGAAAGGTAAACCATCATCCGAAGCCAATGGAAGTGGTTTCAAGTCAAAACTCCTTTCCAATCAAAAGTTATGGCCCAAACAAGATCAGCTAGGGGCAAAACGGTCATTTAAAAATCGGGAAAAATCGTAAACATGTGAAATGACCCCAATAGTCGGCTCCCAAAGTTACATGACCATACGACTTCGTATGTGAAAGAGATAAATATTCTACGATCCTTCGATGCGTAGAATGCGGGTCGTTACAACTACCTTATCCAAAAATACGAAATTATTCCAAATTTCTAAACACTTGACATATGGACAATCATCTTAATACCATGCTTATCGTACATCCTATTCCTTGGTCACTCTAGGACCTATTGTTCTTTAATTTCCATAACCCAACCTTGATGTACAAAACTATTCTCAAAAACTTTTCATATGTCATTTCTTTCAAAAGTGGGTTTCTTTATAGATTTAGGTGTATATAATATATTATTTTTTGAATACATTCATTTACTATCTATTTAGGATCTTTAAACATAAGCACTGATACCAATTGTAACAACCAAAATCCCAAAGGATTATGATTTTTTTGCAAAATGCTAAAATCCAAGTCCATTGAAGCTTGAGTTGGGTGCTTTCCGCAAGTACGAAAAGACAATATATCAGATCATAATAAATAACTCATAGCAGAAATGATTAAAAAATAATAGTGAATAAACACTTACCAAAGAAATGACACTTTCTAAAACATGTGTCCCAAAGCTGGATAATCTCTACCTTTTATCTAACCTATGGGTTGTTATGAGGAAAGGGTCACAACTAATTTTCTAGTTAATGACAAAATTATATGCTTCTAAGCATAAGACTACATATATTGTTATATTTCCATTTAAGTTATATTAGATTTATCTAGGTTATAATACTCTCATCTCCATGCATAAATCGTACTCATCTACTCCTAAGAAGAATCCAATAATCAGTATATATGCTACATGCCATTAGACCACCTCGGATGTATCCTCCTCGATAGGAACTACTCTCGTGCCACGAGAGTGCTACAACTACATCTGCAAAGGAGCCTCGTATTCCCTCCACTACATTCCTACAATGCAGATATTCCACCGTCCAATAAGAAAACGTGAAACTGCATCCATAATGGACCGCTTCAATGTATGTACTGTAGATATCCACGATGTACCACCTTGTGCATACATTGACGTTTCATACTTAATTTCTCTATCTATACTTCTGATTCTCGCTAATAAGTGACACTACTAAGATACACTTCGTATGAAACTCAGTCGGATATACTACTTCTATAAAGGACAACTTTTTAGGCTTACAATACAAATGTTCTAAATGGTTTATCTCTTCTCAATTTGGTTATGGCCTTACACAACCACCCGTCTACTAGCTGGACAACTTTCTAATAGGTCAATTTCTTTGCCTTAGAACAAACAGACTAAGAAACCAAATAGTATTGCCACCTCATCCAGCGTATCGATAGTGAAAGATCATTGGCTTGTTGGTTTAACCCAAATCTTACCCATGCCTGATATTGACTGATGTTGACCAGTATCCGAGTGGCTACTATCCTTATGGGTCATGTCCACTATACCTACTCCTAAAGCTAGGTAACCCGCTCACAGTGCTAGGTGTTGCACGAATATTCAAAAATCATCCATTAACCTTTTGACTGCTTGTAAATGACAACTTCATTACGCCTGTAATATAAGTACAATCAAGGCATACCATCTTGATGGATAATATGGACCTTCCTCCAATGGCCTACTCCACTATGCTTATATCAGTGGGTCATCCTAGGGTATCCTCCATGTCTTGTTCGAAATCACTATCTCTGCTCTGACGGATATCTAGTTCATCGTTAGGATGGATTTCATCCACTTCCAAGGATCTGCGATGGTGCAACTACATTATGCCAACATCCATATTTTCCTTGGACTAGTACAACGTGCCTCGTGAGATCAACACACTATGAAGGATGTGCGATGGATTGCTTCGTTAGGCCTACATCCAAACTTCCTTTGGAATGATCCAAACACATCTCACCTTTTTATCATGCCCTACGACTAATATTTTCTTACATGTTTAATTTATCTTATGTTTTCTTTCATCTGCTTTTATCCTTTTATTATGATACTAAATTATCTTTTAGTTTTCTTGCTATTATAAATAATCTCATCCCGAAGTACTTACCTACCAAAATACATAAATCATTTATCATAATAATTACTTTATCTCTTTATTTATTTTCTTTCTACGTGTAATAACCCAAGTCCCAATGAGTCTAGATTTTTCGCAAAAATGCTTAAAATCCAAGTCCACTGAAGCTTAAGTTGGGTGTTCGGTATCCTGCAAATAAACAAAGATAATATGTCAGAGCTCAATAGATACCTCATAGAGGAAATGATTAAAATATAACAGTAAATAAATATTTACCAAGAAAATGACACATTCTAAAACAAGTGTCTAAAAGTTGAACAAACTCTACCTTCTAACCAACCCGTTGGTTGTTGTGAACAAAGAAACAAAACTAATGTTCTGGTGAATGAAAAAATCATATACTTTTATGCATAACACTACATATACCGTTACATTTCCATTTTAATTATATTTGGTTTATTTAGGTTACTATACTCTCACATCTGTGAAATAAATCGTACCCATCTACTCTCAAGTAGATCAAAAATAATAATCGATATATATATATATATATACACACACATACATACATATACATACATACATACATACATACATATATATATATATATATATATATATATATATATATATATATATATATATATATGCACACACAGACACCCCCTTGGACCACCTCGGTTCTAGATAGTACATATAGTGCCCTTCATATCCTCCTTGATAGGAAACATTTGTCTTGCCAAGAGAGTGTTGCAACTACATATGCAAAGGACCACCTCGTATGCCCTACAACACACACCTACAATGTCGATGTTCCGTCATCTAATAAGAAAACGTGAAACTGCATCCTCAATGAACCATTCAAATGCCTACACTGCAAATATCCACGATGTATTACCCTGTGCATATATTGTGGATTCACACGCAATCTCTCTATATGTACTTATTAGTCCTGCTAACAAGTGGCACTACTAAGGTCCACTTTGACCAGAACCCAGTCCGCGATTTACTACGTCTATAAGTGACAGCTTCATTCGGCCTACAATATGGATGTTTTTAATGGTCCCTCTCTTCTTAATGTGGTTATGGACCCACACTGCCACCCTTCTACTAGTTGGAAGATTTTATTATAGGTTTGTGGATTTTCCCTATGATAAACATACTAAGCAACCAAAAGGTGTTGCCACCTCATCCAACGTCCCGATAGTGAAAGACCACTGACCTGTTGGTTTAACCCATCAGCATTACTTTGCAAATGGAATTTCTCCTAAGGGTATGTTTTTTTTTTGAAAATTGGTTAATATGCCAACATGGTTGTCAGGGTCGGCCTTGTAACAACCCTGATTTTTTGGGCCAATTTAAAAATTTATTTTAAGTAATTTTAATGAGTTTTGATATTTAAAATAATCTATTTTAAATAATAATGATCCCAAATTTGATTCAAATCGAAGTTAGAATGAATAATTTAATTTTAATAATAAAAAGAGTTAGAAATAGCGCGGTAGTTTGAAAAGTCAAACTTGAACTTTGACTGACCGTACAGGATGCAAAATTTAACGGATTTTAGTGAAACCAAAAATATTAGAATCTATTTAAAAATATCTTTCCAACGAATCCGAAAAATCGAAATTTCATAGCGGAAATCAAAAGTTATGGCCAATTCAATTTTTAGAAGGTCGCTAGGAAATTTATAAGGGTCAAAAATGCTACTTTTTGCATATAAAGGAATTTGAACTCGAAACCACTTCCATTGAGTTCAGAATGATGTTTCTACATTGAAAAACAGTAAACACTTATATATTTCGAGTTTCAGAAATTATTTGTTTAAAAATGTATTTTTAATATTAAATATATTGGCCTAAAAAATAGTCATTTTTCATACGAGCTCTGTTTTCGACGAAACCACTTTTGTTGGAACCGTAATGTCAAATTATTGCTAGGTTTCAATTTTCAGAATTTTTCGAATTAATATGTGAGCGTGGGAAAAGAAAATGTGTTTTGACTATTTTAGTTAAATTTAAACGCCTTAAAAATAGCCATTTTTCAAACAGTCTCAGAATTCGATGAAAATAATTTTGTTGGGTTCGTATCGTCAAAAAAAAGCTAAAAATGATTTTTCGGTAATTTTTAGAATTAATATATAATTATAATTGAAATTTTTAGTGTAAACGGACAATTTTTGACTTTAAAAATTCATTAAAAATTCGTACGAGCTCAGAATTGAACGAAATTACTTTTTCTAGGTCCGCAGCATCAAAACATAGCTAAATATAGTTTTTGGGAATTTTTGAAGTTAATTTGTGGCCCTGGTGAATTTTCATGTACGGTCAATATTTAATTAATTAATTTTTAATAAGATTTAAAAAAAACGCTACAGACATCAGAATTGGGGCCCGAGACATAGCCCATTGCGCTCAGAAGACGTCAAAACCCTAAGAACGACAGTGAGCAGGCCAAATTTCGAGTTAGTGGGTAAACGGACCTTTATTGGATAATAACCTAATTAAATAATAATATAAATAAGAGAGAGTACGACCTCCTTTTCTTCCCCGTCGTTCTACCCGTCCATAGCCACTCAAAAACAACCCATCATGGCCGAAACTTCTCTCCTCCTTTTCTCCCAATCCATAAAGAATTAGCTTAGGCCGTAGTTAAACTTTTTGAAGCTCTTCTCACTCTCTTCAATCTCCAACAAGTTTCATCCATTTTCATCGACCGTAGGCGAAGAACGAGCACCCCCAACCCGCGCTGAACGGACCCCCGCCGCGCCTCCTCCTTGCAGCCGCACCCTCCCATCTTCCCGGTGAAGATAGCCCTCTCGTAGCTCTCCAATCTCCCGCAAACCGTTCGTAAAACCGTCGACTACAGCTCCCGAAATCCACATTTGAAGATTTGAACAATTCTGAAAATTAAGGTATAAATATTTCAGAATTAGCCACGCTTATTTCCTTGCTGTGCCAGTTGTTAAAGGCTAGAATTCTAATTTTTACATGAATTTGAATTGGAATCATTTCAGATCCGAAATCGTTTTGAATTCAAACACAAGATCTGATCAAAGTTGACAATTCATTTCAGATCCAGCCTAGGTGAGAATTTATTTTTAATTTAATTTGATTTATTTAATCATTATTTCTATGATTATTAATAAGTAGATCTAATAAGACGTGATGTTTAGAACATGGATTTGAACTGTTCACCCCGTATGATGTTGAATCTGATTTGCATGAGATTAGATATGAAATTTTGAGGTTTAAATCTGAATTAAAAATTAATTAAAGTTAATTATGTGTTTAATCACGCCATGTTGATTTTACATATGTCAAGTTAAAACATCACCTAGTAGTTACCTTGATGCTAATTGTTAGATTTGGACTTGTTGTTATGTTTGGATGTTGTGGTTATGCGATGTGATGAAAATTTACATCTTATTTGATGCAAATAAAATAAGAATTCGACTTGTGGTGGAATTTACATTTTATTATGTAAAATTAAAATAAGAAATTTACATCGTATGAGAAAATTAACATTATTCTTAGTGTAATAATAAGTAATTACATCGTATGTGTAAATTAACATTTTTAATGTTAATATGATAGAAATTCAACCGTAGGATGTAAATTAACATTTTTAATGTTAATATGATAGAAATTCAACTGTAGGATGTAAATTAACATTTTTAATGTTAATATGATAGAAATTCAACCGTAGGATGTCATTAACATTTTTAATGTCAATTTTAAAAAGGAGTTTAACCGTAGGATTACATTTTTACATTGTAAATAGAAAAGATTACATTTTTACATTGTAAAGTAGAAAAGGTAACATTTTTACATTTGTAAATAGAAAAGATTATATTTTTACGTTGTAAAATAGAGAAGTTATTATTTTTACATTGCAAAATATAAAAGTTGATGTCTTTACATTGTAAAACATAAAAGTTGATATTTTTACATTGAAAATATAAAAGTAGATACTTTTACATTGTAAGTAAAAGAATGAAATTTTATGTTGTAAAATGAATTTACATCGCATGAATTATATAACATTTTATTTTGATATTTATGAATGAATTTACATCGCATTGATTTATATAACATTTTATTTTGATATTTATGAATGAATTTATATCGCATGAATTATATAACATTTTATTTTGTTATTTATGAATGAATTTACATCGCATTGATTTATATAACATTTTATTTTGATATTTATGAATGAATTTACATCGCATTGATTTATATAACATTTTATTTTGATATTTATGAATGAATTTACATCGCATTGATTTATATAACATTTTATTTTGATATTTATGAATGAATTTACATCGCATGAATTATATAACATTTTATTTTGTTATTTATGAATGAATCTGCATCGCATGAATTAAATAACATTTTATTATGTAGTTTAAGAATGAATTTATACCGCATGAACAAAAGTTACATTTTTATATGTAATATATATATAAATTTGCACCGTATGACGAAAATTACATTTTTCTATGTAATTAAAATGTAAATTTACATTGCATGACAAAAATTACATTGTTATATGTAAATTATAAAGTGAATTTATGTCGTATATTAAAAATTACATTTTTCTTTGTAATTAGTATGAGAATTCCATCGTATGTTAAAATTTACACTTTTTATATGTAAATTATAAAGTGAATTAATGTCGTATGTTGAAAATTACATTTTTCTTTGTAATTAACATGGAAATTTCATCATATGTTAAAATCTACATTTTTTAATATGTGCATTATATATGGAATTACACCGTAGGATAAAATTTACATTTTTATATGTAATTAAAACATGAATTTACATTGTGTATTAAATATTACATTTTTTGTATGTAATGTCTATAGGAAAGTATACCGTACGACAAAACTACATTTTTCTATGCAATTAAAGGATGCAATTTCATTGTATGATCGAAATTGCATTTTTCTTATGTATATATGTAACATAAAAATGAGAATGAACATTAGAAATAAAATTGATTTATTTCATATGTAATTTAGATGTAGTGTTTGCATTGTAATTAAAAATCATATTTTTACAATGTGAATTAGATGTAGTGTTTGCATTGTAATTAAAAATCATATTTTTACAATGTAAATTAGAAGTAGTGTTTGCATTGTAATTAAAATCATATTTTTATAATGTAAATAGGGAGTAGAGTTGGATTGTAAAGAAAACTTGCAATTTGATATGTAAATTTAAAATAGGATTCACTGCAAATATAAGTTACATTTTTATAATGTAACTAAGATGAGAATGTACATTGAAGTTGAAATCTACGTTTAAAAGTAGGATTTTGAATGTATCAAATTTTACATTTGTTTTACATGTAAATAAAGAATACAGGAATTTGCATAGGAATTAAACTTACATTTTTATGTAAATAAAAAGGATGGAATTTACATTTTCAATGTAAGGAAAGAATGAATTTAGGATGCGGTAATATTATCTTCATTTTCAAATGAATTAAAATTTAGTAAGTATCGATAATTGTGTAGAGCGTTGTTTTAATCAAACGACGTTATTACGATTTAATGATTATATATATATATAATTAAAATTAAACGAATAGGGCGTGGTAGTTCGCGTTTTGAAATCGTACTTTTAAACGTCTATACAAGAAGATCCGACCGTCGGATTTCCTTGAAACTGAAACCGTTAGGACCGTCTTGGAAAAATCTTTCCAATGATATATATTACGTTAAGATCCAACGGTTAGATTCTGAGAAATGTGAAAATCGAAATTGGTTGAATGCAGCGCCATAGTCGCCCATGGACTTAAGGCGTCGTTATATAAAAATTTAATTATTTTAAATAATTAAAATAGGAATGAATAGTTTATAAAAATAATTATTAATGTGTAAGAAGGATTTTCAATATATATATATATATATACGAGGATTATTTGGAAAGTCCGAGTTTATCTCATTCCAAATAATTAAACGACGTTTAAAAATCCAAGATTGGAAGACGGCGATTGAAGACCGTCAAATCTCCACATCGAATGGACGATGATGACTGTTGCCTTAGAATGGCTCGCTACCATGATAGGGTAATAGTAGGAGTTGCCCAAACGTAGTGTTGATTTGTACGGATTTGGCTTTCGCTCAGACCCAGAGCATAAGCTTATAAATGGATGGTGTGTCTGACATCGTACTCCATTATATATCATGTTATTAATCTCCTGTCGAATGTATAGATGTTTGGTGGCGGAGAATTTATTCTCTTGCTTAACACCCGTTCATATATTTCGGTAAAGGATTGATAGTGTGATATGGAGTAATGATGTGGCATGCTAAGATACACATGATCAAGGCTTTGTTGAAAAGAAGGCCTTGTAGGACGATCAAAGCATAGTCTGTTTAGGCATAGCTTTGTGTATAGCGTGACTTCGCGAGCCTCACACACCGGCAGAGTCTAAAACGGGAGAAGGGAACGCAGGGAGAGCAGCACGTTTCTTTCTAGCTAGAGTGGTGTCAGTGACCTACCAGCCCTGACATTTTACTTATGTGGATGATGGAATGAGGCGCCTCGGATGATAGGTCCTATAGGACTGGGAAACATGTGTTCAGGTATAACTAATCCGCTAAGCTGTATTTGCGGACCGGCCCTGCAGCAATCCAAGGGTTCTCCGTGGGGAATCCTGAGACACTAGCTAGAGTGCTCGAATCGGTAAGGAGCTCCTCTCTAGCCTTGACTCATGATGGAAACCAAAAATCCAAATACGAACCGACGAATTTGATTGTATTACTAGTACGGAGGCATAATATATGGGTACCTATGCTTCCTAGGATTGATACATTATGATTGAAATTGTTTTTAAAACATATACACACTAATAATAATATCAAATTCGTTTTTAACGTATCAAGCATGTTTAATCACCATAAGGTAAAACTCTATCCTCTGGTGTGCGTTGCATTGTGTGATGGGACTCGAGTCTTATGGTGATTTCATTTTTCTAAAAAGTATTGCGTTGTTTTACGATTTACTTCAAGTTATGCACGACAATCCATTGGAATAAAACCCGTTCCGCATTAGCGGCGTGGTCCATGGATTTGCCTTATTACTATTAGTTAAATTAGTTAAGAATTCTCACACCAGTCCCACGACTGACCCGTTGTTTGTTTCCACCTTTGCAAACTCGGGTGCCCTCTTTTCCACACGGGCAGTCGCGTAGTTTGTCTACAGGTTTATCTCGAGCAGGATTCTGGATTGAAGCTTAAAGCTGTGTCCAGAGCATAGTTGTCTTCCGCTGTATCTATTTTATTTCCGCTGCAATGTATTAAATTTATTGTAAAATTTTCTTCCGCTATATTTTAATTTCGATGCACTCTGATATATTCTGTACTCTGATGTTATATTATCATGATGTAATAAAAGTCTGCTGTTGTTGTTCTGATGTGTTGTATTCCCAAAGTTAACGTAGGCGGAATTTGAACGGTTTTGGTCGATTTTGCGATCGATTAAGGCCGGGCAAAATCCGACTCGTTACAGTTGGTATCAGAGCTTTGGTTAGCTCAAATCTTTGGGGTACAACTCATTAGAACTGAACAAAAGGCTCATCAGAGATTGGATTAGTAATATCCAATTAGAATACTCATTAGAGATAGGATCAGCAGTATCCTAGAATGAGAAAACTCATTAGAGATAGGGTTAGTAATGCCCTAGAATGAGTTGGGAGTAGCAAGCCTATAATATACGTATTTGTGATTAATTATACTCTATTTTGGAAAATATGATTTTGAATATATAAAAAGTTATATATTTGAAAGTTAATCAACTAATGAAATTATTTAAACCAATGGAGAAAATATATATATATATATATTAGTTAGTTAATTAATCAACTTTTAGCTTCGTTCCTTTTCGAGGACGAAAAGTTTTTAAGTGGGGGAGACTGTAACAACCCTGATTTTTTGGGCCAATTTAAAAATGTATTTTAAGTAATTTTAATGAGTTTTGATATTTAAAATAATCTATTTTAAACAATAATGATCCCAAATTTGATTCAAATCGAAGTTAGAATGAATAATTTAATTTTAATAATAAAAAGAGTTAGAAATAGCGCGGTAGTTTGAAAAGTCAAACTTAAACTTTGACTGACCGTACAGGATGCAAAATTTAACGGATTTTAGTGAAACCAAAAATATTAGAATCTATTTAAAAATATCTTTCCAACGAATCCGAAAAATCGAAATTTCATAGCGGAAATCAAAAGTTATGGTCAATTCAATTTTTAGAAGGTCGCTAGGAAATTTATAAGGGTAAAAAATGCTACTTTTTGCATATAAAGGAATTTGAACTCGAAACCACTTCCATTGAGTTCAGAATGATGTTTCTACATTGAAAAACAGTAAACACTTATATATTTCGAGTTTCAGAAATTATTTGTTTAAAAATGTAATTTTTAATATTAAATATATTGGCCTTAAAAATAGTCATTTTTCAAATGACCTCTGTTTTCGACGAAACCACTTTTATTGGAACCGGAATATCAAATTATTGCTAGGTTTCAATTTTCAGAATTTTTCGAATTAATATGTGAGCGTGGGAAAAGAAAATGTGTTTTAACTATTTCAGTTAAATTTAAACGCCTTAAAAATAGCCATTTTTCAAACAGTCTCAGAATTCAACGAAAATAATTTTGTTGGGTTCGTATCGTCAAAAAAAAGCTAAAAATGATTTTTCGGTAATTTTTAGAATTAATATATAATTATAATTGATTTTTTTAGTGTAAACGGACAATTTTTGACTTTAAAAAATCATTAAAAATTCGTACGAGCTCAGAATTGAACGAAATTAATTTTTCTAGGTCCGCAGCGTCAAAACATAGCTAAATATAGTTTCGGGAATTTTTGAAGTTAATTTGTGGCCCCGGTGAATTTTCATGTACGGTCAATATTTAATTAATTAATTTTTAATAAGATTTAAAAAAAAACGCTACAGACATCAGAATTGGGGCCCGAGACATAGCCCATTGCGCTCAGAAGATGTCAAAACCCTAAGAACGACAGTGAGCATGCCAAATTTCGAGTTAGTGGGTAAACGGACCTTTATTGGATAATAACCTAATTAAATAATAATATAAATAAGAGAGAGTACGGCCTCCTTTTCTTCCCCGTCGTTCTACCCGTCCGTAGCCGCTCAAAAACAACCCATCATGGCCGAAACTTCTCTCCTCCTTTTCTTCCAATCCACAAAGAATTAGCTTAGGCCGTAGTTAAACTTTTTGAAGCTCTTCTCACTCTCTTCAATCTCCAACAAGTTTCATCCATTTTCATCGACCGTAGGCGAAGAACGAGCACCCCCTACCCGCGCTGAACGGACCCCCTCCGCGCCTCCTCCTTGCAGCCGCACCCTCCCATCTTCCCGGTGAAGATAGCCCTCTCGTAGCTCTCCAATCTCCCGCAAACCGTTCGTAAAACCGTCGACTACAGCTCCTGAAATCCGCATTTGAAGATTTGAACAATTCTGAAAATTAAGGTATAAATATTTCAGAATTAGCCACGCTTATTTCCTTGCTGTGCCAGTTGTTAAAGGCCAGAATTCTAATTTTTACATGAATTGGAATTGGAATCATTTCAGATCCGAAATCGTTTTGAATTCAAACACAAGATCTGATCAAAGTTGACAATTCATTTCAGATCCAGCCTAGGTGAGAATTTATTTTTAATTTAATTTGATTTATTTAATCATTATTTCTATGATTATTAATAAGTAGATCTAATAAGACGTGATGTTTAGAACATGGATTTGAACTGTTCACCCCGTATGATGTTGAATCTGATTTGCATGAGATTAGATCTGAAATTTTGAGGTTTAAATCTGAATTAAAAATTAATTAAAGTTAATTATGTGTTTAATCGCGCCATGTTGATTTTACATATGTCAAGTTAAAACATCACCTAGTAGTTACCTTGATGCTAGTTGTTAGATTTGGACTTGTTATGTTTGGATGTTGTGGTTATGCGATGTGATGAAAATTTACATCTTATTTGATGCAAATAAAATAAGAATGCGACTTGTGGTGGAATTTACATTTTATTATGTAAAATTAAAATAAGAAATTTACATCGTATGAGAAAATTAACATTATTCTTAGTGTAATAATAAGTAATTACATCGTATGTGTAAAATAACATTTTTAATGTTAATATGATAGAAATTCAACCGTAGGATGTAAATTAACATTTTTAATGTTAATATGATAGAAATTCAACTGTAGGATGTAAATTAACATTTTTAATGTTAATATGATAGAAATTCAACCGTAGGATGTCATTAACATTTTTAATGTCAATTTTAAAAAGGAGTTTAACCGTAGGATTACATTTTTACATTGTAAATAGAAAAGATTACATTTTTACATTGTAAAGTAGAAAAGGTAACATTTTTACATTTGTAAATAGAAAAGATTATATTTTTACGTTGTAAAATAGAGAAGTTATTATTTTTACATTGCAAAATATAAAAGTTGATGTCTTTACATTGTAAAACATAAAAGTTGATATTTTTACATTGAAAATATAAAAGTAGATACTTTTACATTGTAAGTAAAAGAATGAAATTTTATGTTGTAAAATGAATTTACATCGCATGAATTATATAACATTTTATTTTGATATTTATGAATGAATTTACATCGCATTGATTTATATAACATTTTATTTTGATATTTATGAATGAATTTATATCGCATGAATTATATAACATTTTATTTTGTTATTTATGAATGAATTTACATCGCATTGATTTATATAACATTTTATTTTGATATTTATGAATGAATTTACATCGCATTGATTTATATAACATTTTATTTTGATATTTATGAATGAATTTACATCGCATTGATTTATATAACATTTTGTTTTGATATTTATGAATGAATTTACATCGCATGAATTATATAACATTTTATTTTGTTATTTATGAATGAATCTGCATCGCATGAATTAAATAACATTTTATTATGTAGTTTAAGAATGAATTTATACCGCATGAACAAAAGTTACATTTTTATATGTAATATATATATAAATTTGCACCGTATGACGAAAATTACATTTTTCTATGTAATTAAAATGTAAATTTACATTGCATGACAAAAATTACATTGTTATATGTAAATTATAAAGTGAATTTATGTCGTATATTAAAAATTACATTTTTCTTTGTAATTAGTATGAGAATTCCATCGTATGTTAAAATTTACACTTTTTATATGTAAATTATAAAGTGAATTAATGTCGTATGTTGAAAATTACATTTTTCTTTGTAATTAACATGGAAATTTCATCATATGTTAAAATCTACATTTTTTAATATGTGCATTATATATGGAATTACACCGTAGGATAAAATTTACATTTTTATATGTAATTAAAACATGAATTTACATTGTGTGTTAAATATTACATTTTTGTATGTAATGTCTATAGGAAAGTATACCGTACGACAAAACTACATTTTTCTATGCAATTAAAGGATGCAATTTCATTGTATGATCGAAATTGCATTTTTCTTATGTATATATGTAACATAAAAATGAGAATGAACATTAGAAATAAAATTGATTTATTTCATATGTAATTTAGATGTAGTGTTTGCATTGTAATTAAAAATCATATTTTTACAATGTGAATTAGATGTAGTGTTTGCATTGTAATTAAAAATCATATTTTTACAATGTAAATTAGATGTAGTGTTTGCATTGTAATTAAAAATCATATTTTTACAATGTGAATTAGAAGTAGTGTTTGCATTGTAATTAAAATCATATTTTTATAATGTAAATAGGGAGTAGAGTTGCATTGTAAAGAAAACTTGCAATTTGATATGTAAATTTAAAATAGGATTCACTGCAAATATAAGTTACATTTTTATAATGTAACTAAGATGAGAATGTACATTGAAGTTGAAATCTACGTTTAAAAGTAGGATTTTGAATGTATCAAATTTTACATTTGTTTTACATGTAAATAAAGAATATAGGAATTTGCATAGGAATTAAACTTACATTTTTATGTAAATAAAAAGGATGGAATTTACATTTTCAATGTAAGGAAAGAATGAATTTAGGATGCGGTAATATTATCTTCATTTTCAAATGAATTAAAATTTAGTAAGTATCGGTAATTGTGTAGAGCGTTGTTTTAATCAAACGACGTTATTACGATTTAATGATTATATATATAATTAAAATTAAACGAATAGGGCGTGGTAGTTCGCGTTTTGAAATCATACTTTTAAACGTCTATACAAGAAGATCCGACCGTCGGATTTCCTTGAAACTGAAACCGTTAGGACCGTCTTGGAAAAATCTTTCCAATGATATATATTACGTTAAGATCCAACGGTTAGATTCTGAGAAATGTGAAAATCGAAATTGGTTGAATGCAGCGCCATAGTCGCCCATGGACTTAAGGCGTCGTTATATAAAAATTTAATTATTTTAAATAATTAAAATAGGAATGAATAGTTTATAAAAATAATTATTAATGTGTAAGAAGGATTTTCAATATATATATATATATATATATATATACGAGGATTATTTGGAAAGTCCGAGTTTATCTCATTCCAAATAATTAAACGACGTTTAAAAATCCAAGATTGGAAGACGGCGATTGAAGACCGTCAAATCTCCACATCGAATGGACGATGATGACTGTTGCCTTAGAATGGCTCGCTACCATGATAGGGTAATAGTAGGAGTTGCCCAGACGTAGTGTTGATTTGTACGGATTTGGCTTTCGCTCAGACCCAGAGCATAAGCTTATAAATGGATGGTGTGTCTGACATCGTACTCCATTATATATCATGTTATTAATCTCCTGTCGAATGTATGGATGTTTGGTGGCGGAGAATTTATTCTCTTGCTTAACACCCGTTCATATATTTCGGTAAAGGATTGATAGTGTGATATGGAGTGATGATGTGGCATGCTAAGATACATATGATCAAGGCTTTGTTGAAAAGCAGGCCTTGTGGGACGATCAAAGCATAGTCTGTTTAGGCATAGCTTTGTGTATAGCGTGACTTCGCGAGCCTCACACACCGGCGGAGTCTAAAACGGGAGAAGGGAACGCAGAGAGAGCAGCACGTTTCTTTCTAGCTAGAGTGGTGTCAGTGACCTACCAGCCCTAACATTTTACTTATGTGGATGATGGAATGAGGCGCCTCGGATGATAGGTCCTATAGGACTGGGAAACGTGTGTTCAGGTATAACTAATCCGCTAAGCTGTATTTGCGGACTGGCCCTGCAGCTATCCAAGGGTTCTCCGTGGGGAATCCTGAGACACTAGCTAGAGTGCTCGAATCGTTAAGGAGCTCCTCTCTAGCCTTGACTCATGATGGAAACCAAAAATCCAAATACGAACCGACGAATTTGATTGTATTACTAGTACGGAGGCATAATATATGGGTACCTATGCTTCTTAGGATTGATACATTATGATTGAAATTGTTTTTAAAACATATACACACTAATAATAATATCAAATTCGTTTTTAACGTATCAAGCATGTTTAATCACCATAAGGTAAAACTCTATCCTCTGGTGTGCGTTGCATTGTGTGATGGGACCCGAGTCTTATGGTGATTTCATTTTTCTAAAAAGCATTGCGTTGTTTTACGATTTACTTCAAGTTATGTACGACAATCCATTGGAATAAAACCCGTTCCGCATTAGCGGCGTGGTCCATGGATTTGCCTTATTACTATTAGTTAAATTAGTTAAGAATTCTCACACCAGTCCCACGACTGACCAGTTGTTTGTTTCCACCTTTGCAAACTCGGGTGCCCTCTTTTCCACACGGGCAGTCGAGTAGTTTGTCTACAGGTTTATCTCGAGCAGGATTTTGGATTGAAGCTTAAAGCTGTGTCCAGAGCATAGTTGTCTTCCGCTGTATCTATTTATTTCCGCTGCACTGTATTAAATTTATTGTAAAATTTTCTTCCGCTGTATTTTAATTTCGATGTACTCTGATATATTCTGTACTCTGATGTTATATTATCATGATGTAATAAAAGTCTGCTGTTGTTGTTCTGATGTGTTGTATTCCTAAAGTTAACGTAGGCGGGATTTGAACGGTTTTGGTCGATTTTGCGATCGATTAAGGCGGGGCAAAATCCGACTCGTTACAGGCCTTAAACTCCCGATCTTTCACCAGGCAGAAGAATGCCTTTTCATTGGGCCACACTATGTTGGCAGCGAGTATGTTTTTAGCTAAACAATAATTTGGATAAAATTTGAAATAAACATTGTTGTCACTTGCAAATTGATACGTACCCATAATATTTTCTTGATTTGTGGGATTCTGTAGATTATGAAGATATAGTTGTCTTTTACCTTGTATGCAAGCAAGTCCAACATGTATAATTTGTATACTCTCATCATTGCCCTTGTGTACGTACTTTTTAACTGTGTACTCTTTCTTCCCAAGATTTAGATTGTCTAAGTTATTGGTGATGTGGTTGATTGCTCCTGAATCTAGGTACCAGTTCTCATCCACTATGTGTTCTGGCATTACTGCAGTATTTTTCTGATACCCTTTAGCAATTGTTGGTTGATTATTTGTTTCAATATATCAGTACTTAAACTGGCTATTCTTGTGTTGTTTTGATTCTGTCTAGCAGTGTAGTTTACATTGAACCTGAAATGTGACCAACTCTCACATGTCTAACATTTCTGCATGCTGTTGTTATTATTCCATCTGCATGTTCTTCTTGACCTATATGAGTATCCACCTCTTTGATTACCTTGTGATGATTTCCCTGATTTTGAACTATAAACATTCTAATTTTGTAGTTGGCATCATGCTTAACTAATAAATCCGAATCTTTTGACTTCTTGTTCTCTATTCTTGCTTCATATATACAAATAGGATTGAATGAATATATTCAATTGATGGTAGAATTCCTTTGAAAATATAATTGCTATAATGGACTCAAATTCATCATTTGAATCTTTTAAAATGGTTAGAATATGGTCTTGGTTGGTAATCTTGTTGCTATTTAATGAATCATAATTTTTTTAACATTTGAGAGGAACTCTATCTTAGTTCGGTTGTCCTTTCTTTCACTTTGTAACAGCCGTTTTGTAATAACCCGGAAATCTGAGCCAATTTAAAATTTTTATTTTGGCAATTTTAGCGAAGTTTGAATATTTAAAATGAATTATTTTAAATAATAACGATGAGAAAATTTAATTTGAATAGAATTAGAACGTATATGTTTATATACATCGTCGTTAGAATATAAATATTTATTTATAAATATATAAAAGAAATTTGAAATGGCGCGGTAGTTCGATAATTCGATTTCAAATTTCAAATGAATGTATCGGATGCAAAATAAACCGGATTTTAGCGAAACCAAAAATATTAGAAGCTAATTGAGAAGAATATCTTTCCAACGAATCCGAAAAATCGAAATTTCATACCAGGAATCAAAAGTTACGCCCAGTTGAAAATTCAGAATAGTCGTTATGGAATTCTGGCCCTTAAAAATGGAAATTTTGCAAACGACCTCGGTTTTCGACCAAACCACTTTTGTTGGATCCGTGATGTCAAGTTATTGCTAGATTCCAAAATTCATAATTTTTCGAATCAATATGTGAGCGTGGCAAAGGAAAACGCGTTTGACCAGTTTCAGTTGATTTTAATTGACTGGAAAATGGCCATTTTTCAAACGGTCTCAGAATTCGATGAAACTAGTTTTGTTAGGACCGTATTGTCAATACGAAGCTAGAAAATATTTTTCGAAGATTTTTCAAATTAGTATGTGGGCCCGGTAAATTGAAATGTGCGTTCAAATTCAATATATAGAGTTATATTTGGATTTTGACGAAAACTGATCGAATCAGCCTGCGATACATATCCCATTGTGTTCGGAATTGGGGTAATTAGCTAGGGACGACAGGCGTTGGGTCTCGTTTCGAGGTCGAAAATAAAAGTTGCTTTTTAGAAAATTTAATAATAAAATATATATTTAATTATATAGCCCCCTCCTCTATTTCTCTCTTCCCTCATTATCGTTGACCAGAAACTAAAAAAAAAAAAGAAAAAGAAAAAACCCCGCCCTCAATCGCGTCGCCCCCCCATGCCGCTGCCACCGCCGCCTTGGCCGACCTCCGACCCTTCACCACCTCGGCGCGCGCCTCCCCAAAACCCGCCTGAAGCTCCCCCTTCCTCTCCTCCTCAATAAAACCGCTGTTCCAACCCCAAAGACCCCCGCCGCCGCAGCCTGGACCACCCCCACCACCTCCACAACGCCCATCGCACCCCCTCCGACTACCAACGCCATCCCCCACCCCCTCACCTCCGCTGTAAGTCTTTTATTTCATTTTATTTATTATTTTTCTTTATTTGTTGAATGTAAATAGGTTTTAAAAGAAAAAAATTCAGTTTTGTTTATTATGAATATGAAATCAAATTTTTATTGATAATAAAGTTTCAATTTTTATAGAAAAAGGTTTAATTTTTAATTAGAGAAAAGGTTCGATCTTTAATTTCATGAAAGGAGGGATCTTTAATAACATGAAAGTTTAGTTTTTTAACATGATAAAGATATGATTTTTATAATATAGAAAGTATAAAATATGATTTTTACTTAGGTAGAGTATTAAAAATATAATTTTTATATTATATAGATGGTAAAAATTTGATCTTTACTTACGTAGCGAAATAAAAATCTGATTTTTATTATATATATGTTAAAATAAAAAAAATGTGATTTTATAGCGATGATATAAAAATTCGATCTTTATATACGAAGTAGGAAGATGAGATTTTTAATTTGAAAAAGGCGATATTTTTACTTATATAAAATAGGGTTTTTCTCATGTGAATAACAACATGAAGTGATAATTTAAAAATAGAAATAGCGATATTTTTGTAAACAAAAATATCATTGTTTTGTGAATAAAAATAGGTTTTTTATGATATCATAGCGAAGAAAATTCGATTTTTATAATGAAGTATATAATATAGATATTAAAAATATATAAAGTAGAAATAAAATATGATTTTTATTTATTCGAATGAAGCGATAAAAATATAATTTTTATTATGAACAGCGTGAAAAGAACTGCATTGGAATTTCAAGCAGATCTAGACGGTTCAGCAGTTCAAAAGCAAAGCACGGCGGAGTGGAACCCTCTGTGAGAACTTCTCACTTTAAATTTTCTTTTCTAGTTAAAAATATATAATAGGATGCAGACGGTGCTTAGCAGCACCCGACACCCGTCATCCACAGACCATGGATGACTTCTATGTTTGATTGTTTGTTGTGGTGAAAATTTATTGTGTGTTGTGAGATGAAATAAAATATTTATACAGTTAAAAATATTTTATCGTTAAAAATATAATTTTTAACGGGTATGTGAATAAATAAAAATATGTGTTTGTTGATTTGAAACCCCACACGGGTATTGGGATGATATTTGGCATACACTAATCCCAATTATTTAATTGTATGTCGATCGATTGGTCAACAGACTGTGTGAGCGTTAATTATTTATATTTGATGCTTATGCAGTTGTATGGTGCACTTTGGATGATGGTTGATTATTTATCAGTGCTATTATATACATGTGTTGTGTGGAATCCATATAATTAACATTATATGGTGATTGATTGGGTCTCATTCCAATTGGGGAAATAAAGATTATTATAAAATATAAATAATCATGTGTTGAAAATAATCATGTGTTGAAAGAAATATTTTAACAATAAAATTTACATCTTTATCATATTTAAAGTTAGAAACTAACTGGAAAATAGATAAGATGAGTGGTTTCTTGGGTATTGATCTGATATTGGTTTTGGCCTTCGGGGTTAATACTTAGGGAATCATTCCCTTACTACTTTACGGTTGGAGACTGATTTAAAAATCAAACGATAGATACCATAATTTTATAAAATATATTAAATAACAAAAATAGTCATGTGTTGCCAGTGCTCATGTGTTGAGAATATTCATGTGATGAATAGAAATATATATTCATGTGTTGAATAAAATAAATATTCATTTGTTGAATAGAATAACGAATTTATTGAAATATATAAAGCCGTGTTGATTAGAGACGCGCCATTTTGACGTGAGCGATATTTATATCGATTATATTCGTTTTTAAAATAAATATAGAAAAGGAAGTGATTTCAAAATATAACGTTTTGAAAATATTATCCTTTATATAGTAATGATATGAAATATTCAATTTTGATTTGAAATTTAATATGAAGTTGAAATTGTTTTGAAAACGAATTTAAAACGAATTATAAAATACGTTTTGAATTGAAATCGACGATATATATATAATATATATATTAAATGGCCTGAATAGAAAGCGTCGCGCTGCGGCAGTTCGTGAATTTCGACCATTGACTTCGAATGGACATTACGGGAGATCCGACCGTCGGATTCTCCTGAAACCGGAACCGTTGGGTTTGTATCGAAAAGAGCTTTCTAACGAATATTTTAAATTAGAAATATAACAGATGGATTTGGAATTATGTCCAAATCAAATTTGGAAAAGGTCGCTGTAAGTGCAGTTCGATGGCCGTTGATGGAAATCGACTGTACGGGCCTTGATAAAATTATTAAAAATATCAATAATTTGTGTAAAATCTTAAGAAATGATTTAGGAAAAATTGGGATGAAAAATTCCACATTTGAAAGGATAAAAATATATTTTTATCGAAATGAACTAGTTTTGAACTAGAATTAAAATCAATTTATTTTTGAAATAAATAAACTGAATTTGAAAGGGGTTTTAAAAGTAACCAGAAATTCCAATATACGAATGGGAATGGATTTGAGTCGAAATTACCTTCGAAATATTTTGATGTTGGATTTCGTGATTATACAGATATTGTTATGGGAATTTGTAAGATATATTTATATCGCTATTTCCAATACGATATTTGTTGGTCGTAGAATTTGATATTGAATATAAGCCGATATATTTTCTATTCAGAGCCTTGTATTTAATATCAAATGTGATTTGGGTTTGTCGTGAATGGTGCCTTCATTAACACTGTTCTTAAGCCCAGTTGAGAAAAGGATTAAATCTTTCTATTTAGATTTAATGAAGTGGACCAATTAAATAATATTTAATTGGAATTGAATTTGAATCTGATTTTGGGTTTATCGTGAACCGTGTTTTAGATGACGTTTGTAACATCCCATAATTTTTACTAAGTTTGATTTGGATTTTTATTATATAATTTTGAATTTTCCGAATATAAATTGAATTTTATAAGGTTTGAATATAAAAAAAATTTAACTAAAGATTATTGTTGAAATTAAATTTAATTGTGTAATTTAGTTAGACAACGTTCATTTCGGAAAATGTTTCGTCGTTAATCAAATTTTCAAAATGAGTTGTAGTTCAGTTGCTGAAAACGATCAGAATCTGAAATTAAATTATAATTAAATCGATTTAAAATAATCGTTCAGTTTCCATATGCGCAGTGTTAAATTATTTTATAGAATTTTACTGAAATTTTTAAATTTGAAAAATAAGAGAATATTTTTTTATGTATTTTAGGGTAACCATGGTCCATTTGACACGAATCAATCGACCGGTTTATATTTTGTTTTAAGTTCTGTATACCCAGTTGTTATGATTGGAATTGTATTACCGTCCGTAGTTTAAATAAATAAGTGCATTTCGAACCCGGATTTGTTGTCTACACTTTTTCGTTTCCTTCCCTGGCGTGTCTACATTGCTAAACAAATGTGAACCAAACTTAAACGTTTACCCAAATATTTGTATACCACGATGGAACCTTTTAAGGAAGCTCGGCACGTGTAGAGTGAATGAAGCCAGTAAAGGACATCTGTCCGAAAAGGGGACACATGCCACCTCCATTCCCATGTTTTCAATTGCAGCTACACCAAGCTTCTCTCTCCCCATAACGCGTTCTGTCCTTCCCTTTATGTCACACTGAAAGTTTTCCCCTCCTCTTCGTGTTAATTGCGCCACCGTCCCTTTCACCTCCACATACCCTCCGCCATGTATGCTACTCGCTTCCGCCAGTCCACATGAACCTCCTCCACTAGCAGATCTGCACCTTCCCTACCCCATGCAACATAGTAGAACTTCGCGCCCGCGGCCTCCTGCATGCGAGTTCCGCCACCTTGCAACTCCTCCGCCGACTATCCACTCTCTCTCCCTTCTCTAAGGTCGCTGCTTCCCTTTAGGTACAACATGCAAATCCCTTTAAAACCAGTCTGTCTCCCTCTTCCGTAGTTCTCATCCGCCAGTCACCAAGCCCTTTCCACTTCCTTTTCATGGCTTTCCTTTCTCAACAACTCCTCCGCCAATGTGTCCATCTCCTTAGCCGCAACTTCCACTGTCAGCACTATGAAACCCGCTAACCCAGTTGCTTCAAAGAATAGAAGCCCACTTACTGTGCATGCACATAAGTACTAGAACAAATATAGAAAACTGCTCCGCCGCTCTTTCCTGCACCGACCAACACCCCTTCATCCAGTTTCTGACACTCTTTCCCGCATAGCAATTTTCGCTTTCCCCTTCCAGAAAGCAGTCGGCCCCCACTTGAGAAAAAAAACAAAGTAAAACTGTCTGCCTCCTTTTATATAAAAAAATATACACAAGCAAATCCGAAGTCTTGCGTTGGAACAAGCTTTTGGCTCTCAAGTTAATGTTAGACCAAGTGCATGCGAACTTACATGTACATGAGTTGCGGGAAAAGAAGTGGTGCGGGTTGCCGAAAAGGAGTAGTGCGCGGCGTCCGTGTGTGAGATTTGCAGACAACACGGGAGCTCGTCAGCGAGAGAATTCGGAAAGCTTTGGTGAGAACTTCTAATTTAAACTATTTATTTAAATTAGTTAATTATAATTAGCTGAGATGAATTATGATTTGTTGATGATGATTGTGTGATGGATGTTGATGTTTGAATGTTTGCTCATGTAATTAGATAATACACTGAACACGAGTAAGCGTTATTGACTGTAACGCTTGTGCACAGTTAAAATATTTGTTGTGATAATGAATTCGTATCCATCTGATCGTATGGTTCATTTGGATAAATATGATTGCATTGTATGATATCACACACACACAAACACACCGTGGTTGTGGAAATATTTGGGTGATCAATTTAGAATCTCCTTCCTATATACGATTTTATTTAATTATTAAATAATATTTAAAATATTAGTTTTAAATATCAACCTTTAAATATTGAATTAGGAAATGATTTGAATTATGTATTGATTTTAAATAACGATCTTTATATCTATCTGAAACTAGTTTTGGTAAAAATATATTATTTTCAAAATTAAATTCAAAATGAGACTGAAATTTGAATATGGTTTTATATCTATATTAACGATGTCTTTTATAATAATGATATAATATACACCAGAACATTCTAGGATGACAGAGAGGATAGTGTCTAGGCTTGGGTTTGGAAATTCAGTTTCCTGCTCTCCCTGGCTATCCCTAACTGGTCCGACAGCGGGATGGTAAATTCGAAATCTAATTTGAACTGTTCAAATGATTTGGAAATGTAAATTAAATTTGAAAAGGATTTGAATAATTTATATTTAAATCATTATATGGTTTGAATAGAACGCACTATGATTCAACAATTCGGAAATATTGATTTCAAGTTTTGAATTGATTATTTGAAATAAATTTGACTTGAAATAAAGAACGATGAATTGTAAATGATGACAGTTTCGAAAAGCATTGTGATATTTGGATTTTTAATAATTAAAAATCTTAAATGGCTATTTCAATAACAATACTTTTGGGTAACATTCCAAATATTGTGTTGGTTTGAAATTCATAAGCGTGAACTATTATTTGACTATAAGAATGATTATATAATAGTTCAAATATTTTTAAAGTATTGAAATATTTATATGATATGGAAATGGGTTTTTTTCAAAATTTAAAATTTGGATATGGTCGAAGATAAATCTTCAGATGTTCGATATTTATTCGGTAGATGAAAACTCTTATTATCTGAGGAATTTAAGAGGTAAATTCACCGTTATTCCGCTTATAACATGAGTTGGATACGGAAATTTATATTGAATATAAGTTGACGGTATTTCTATCCAGATCGAATGTCGAAGAATTGAATAAATCTTTTAATTAAAGATATGGGTTTCTCCACCTGATTGAAATAAGTTAGATAGAAATAATCTTCGATATTTGGTATAAATTTCATGGTGTAAATGAATACTATCTGGGAATTCGAAAGATATTATTTCACGTTATTCCACTTATGGTATTCGTCGATTATGAGGATTTATATCAAATATGAGTGGATAAAAATTTCTGTGTAATTTATGATTCAATATCGATTGATTTGGGTTTGTCGTGAATCATATCTTCAATAATATCATTCTTGAAAACCGATGAGATTGAATGGTGGAAATTCATATCGAAATTGGAGATTTAATCAAATCTTGGATTTGAGATAAGAAATTGAAGCGAAGTTAAAAATCTTGGATTTCAAAGAAGATTTTAAAATGATAATGAGATGTATGAAATTTAAAATAATTCAAATCCTGAGTTATATATGAATTGATAATCATTTGGAAGGAGATTTGAATCAAAAAGCCTGTGTAAACCATAGCTACTGTTTTAAAGTACGCTCGTTACTTGGAAAGACCAGGATCGAATATATGTTCGAAAACCATTCCATGTAATAATACGACGTTATGAAGCAATTCAAGACTTGGTAAACGACGAATGAAGACCGGGAATATTTAAAAAAATTTAGATTGATCGTGATAAATGTCTCGGTTAGGTAGGCCACCGATACGAGGTATGAGTTACATGAGACCTGAACATATTTAAGTATTTTCGGGTTGTTGTTCCATTCAGACCCAGAACGGATTTGTATGGATGGTGTGTCTGACGTTGAAATTGGCCGCATAGCACTAATTTCCATTAATGTATATCAGATTTGTGGCAATATATTATCCTCGTCTCTAAGTCATATGAACTTAGAGGGTATGCATTGATTGAAATCAGTGATATGTCGTGGATTGTCAATGTGTCATACCCAAGTTATGAGACGAGCTAGTGATGATCAAAGAATGGCTTATCGAAGCATCGCTTTGCGTATGACGTAACATCAACAAACCTCACACCCGGATTGATGAGAAACTGGCGGTTAGGTTTTATACTTATATATGAATTGATGATGAAGCTGTGCAGCAGTGGGAACCACTTATGAACCTGGGGAAGTTGGGTTTGTTCGGGGGGCCGTGTCTGGTCGAAAACCGTTGATCTGCCCTGACGATGTGTAGTTGGTGTCCGCGTATGGATGAAAAATCCATTGAGGCACTTCGTTTTGTATCCCTAATTGATCTTTCGTGCCAGGAATCATCAAGTTGGAAATCCAATCTCCAATACGAGCCATACGATTTTGGTTTGTATATATATATTAATATATGGCGACATAATATTAATGGTATTATGCTGCCTAGGATTAATACATTTATTTGCGAAATTTGTTTTTCCACGTTATATGATAGTATTAAAAGAGGATTTTCACGTATGAAAGCACATTTGATTATCATAAGATAAAACCCGCCCATCTGGCGTGCGCTTGCATTGTGTGATGTGGGACGAGCTTATGATAGCTTCATTTTCAAAAGTCATAGCAAATTTCTATGCTCGGGAATTCATATGGAGTTAACCCGTTCCGCATTAGCGGCGTGGTCCGTTGAATTACCCAACTTTAAAAATGAATCCTAAATAACAACTGTTTTGAGTTCTCACACCAGTCCCACGACTGACCCGGAGTTTACTGTTCCTTCCTAAACTCTGGGTGCCCATTAATTTCCACACGGGCAGCCAGTAGTTTAGTTTTGCAGTTATAGATTGTTGGAGCAGGATCCATAGTGCTTCCAGAGTTGGAGTCCACGATAGAGTTGAAGCTTCCGCTGTGTTTTGATCTTCCGCTGAGAGTAAAGTTATTTTCTTTTCTTCCGCTGTGAAATCAATGTACTCTGATAACTCTGATGTAATATTTTGTAATGAAATAAAAAGTCCTGTTATTTTTGTTCAATATATGTATGTACCCATAACAATTCATCTTTGTGAACGGTTTAAGTCGGTTTAATTACCGGCGAAAATCGGGCAAGAAGATGGGTCATTACAGTTGGTATCAGAGCTTTGGTTCATAAAAAGATACAGGGTGCGACATATTTTGAACAAAGAATGGGACTCATCAGAGTTATAATATCTCGTTAGAGATAGGGTTAGGAATACCCTAGAATGAGATTTGGAATATTTCGTAGAGAGAGCGTATTTTGAAAATAAATTATTGTGAACTAAGTAAATCATTTGAAAATCATGTTGAAAAATAACTTTTAATAAGAATTTTCAAGTATTTTTACTTGACGTCGTGATTGGACTATTGAGTATGTAAGGATTTTGAATATACGTCTGATCAGCGTATATACAAAGTCCAATATATACTAGATAGATGTAGAATCACATTCTAGTCGCTCGAGGATGATTCTACTGATGACCATGGCAACATCAGTACTTATTTTCAAGTTTCGAAAATGGGATGACTATATGATTCCGGTCAAGACATCGAGAAATACTTAAACTATTTCGATATGTTGGAAATATTAGAAGGATTTAATATAAGATAGATAAGCTAAAAACATACTTAACCTGTACAATATGCTAATTCCAGAAGTAAATCTCACTTAAAGAATTGGAAAATGAATCTTGAAAGTGCAAGTAAGTAAGCTCATTTGTAAATCATATATGTTGAACATCACTCAGTTTTAACAAAAGAATTGATCAAGTTATAACAAATGTTTGAATATAAATTGTGAGATTGAATAAGTATAATCAGAGAAGATATCATATGCCTCGATGAGTGTTAAGCATTAAAGTCGAACCTATACCTGGCATGAATTGTAAACGATAAAATGCAAGTTAAGCTATTTTTTTTCCTCTCGAAAGTGTACTTCGGCTGTCAAACTCCCCTTAAGAAATTTGAAGTTAGTTTTAACTTAAGTAAAGAATTAGGTTAAAATGATGATTTAAAATTGTAACAAATATTTAAGTGGGGGAGAAAACTGTATTTCCTAATTAAAACTGTATGAGCAATCCAAATAGGAAGTATTTAAAGAGTAACTGCGTAGGATGCAAAGAAAAACGAAATTTGAAGTAAGATTCACTCAAGAGGTAGTTAATGAAAACAAAATAAGTACCCTAAGAATAAACTACTTATGATTATATTCTTATGTGCGCTCGACTTTCCTATCTTGGCCTAAGTTAGTTCCATTGTTTAATTTGAACCATTAAGTAGCGTATTTCATCCCTTTTACTTTAGTTGGTCGAATATCTTGACTTGAATCATCATACTTTTGGAACTGTCTATACTCGTATCCTTGGTGCACTTGACTTCCTTGCCTTGATCCTATTTGAGAAACTGAACCAAACTTATTGATCTTGAGTAGTTCTATCTTTGGATTTAGGGCATTATACCTTTCGATGCTCATTCGATATTGAGTTTGGTCTTGAATGCATGGAATTTGACTTGATCATGCATGTATACCCTTTTTGTGTCGTTTGTCGAATGAAACCAAGATAGAGTTCAACCAAATAACTTTGATTTATCCAAGATAATATGTTAACGAAACTTAAACAAATGAGCTGTGCATAGAAATTGGAAATGTTGAAATATAGAATTCAATTTACGCAAGAAAAATGAATTTTTAAAGATGAACTGTAAGGATTTGGTTCCAAATATTGAAACTTATTTCTAATGTTTGAATAATGATGGTTTGAAACATGTACGTACTAAATCAAAGTGCGCAGAGGAAGCGTGATGGTATTTTAAATAAAACCGTTTTAAGAGATTTTCCGGCTAGTTGAGTAAGAAAAATAATAATTCTAAACATGATTTATATGTAAACAAGAATAAAAAGAGATATATATTTTGAATTTTTAAGTGGATTTGGAAAGTATTATTCAATTAGGTTATAAATGGGTTAATTTGAATTGGAAACAATTAGAATAAAATTTTGAAATAGAACGAAATATAATTATATCCCTTCCCTTGTCGCTGGATTTTGCTCGACCCGTTGTCATCTTTTGAATATCACCCCGAATTGTCATGCTTGAAATTTTTACTGTCCAACTTTATCTCTGAACTCTTCTTATTTCCCTGCTTTGATAAATCCATGGACAAGTAAATTAATTTGGATTTGGAGCCAGTATTTTTAATTATCTCTTAAATTGAACTTGAACTTGTATTGAAGAGCAATAGAATTTCAAATATTAAATTTAGCCAAGAGGATATTTTAATTGAATGATTTGGGAAAATTTATTTGAGAACTTGGATTTAAATTTCTAATTTAAGCACTTATAATTGATAAGAAAACCATGGGTTTCGTAAGAGTAAGTTTGGAAGATAATTTCCAAAATATAAATTTTTCTTAGGGTCATAGACCTCTAAGTACTAGACCGTATTTTTCCTAGTTTATCCTTAGTGGTAGGATAGCAGCTCTGAGTCAAACTCAGAGAATTCGATTTTAAACAAGACCGGTGACGACCCTAGTAATCACGAGATTATAGAAGTTTCCTTAGACTCTACCTTTAGTGAGAATCAGATGCCTTGAGGATGATTTGAGCCTTGGTTGTGACCATTACATTTCTGATATATTGAGATAGAAATGGGATTTAAAATTTAGTAAGGAGTTTAAATTACTCGACTTCCTTCTCGAGGACGAAAAGTTCTTAAGGAGGGGTGAATGTAACATCCCATAATTTTTATTAAGTTTGATTTGGATTTTTATTATATAATTTTGAATTTTCAGAATGTAAATTGATTTTTATAAGGTTTGAATATAAAAAAAATTTAATTAAAGATTATTGTTGAAATTAAAATTTATTGTCTAATTTAGTTAGACAACGTTCGTTTCGGAAAATGTTTCGTCGTTAATCAAAATTTCAAAATGAGTTGTAGTTCAGTTACTGAAAACGATCAGAATCTGAAATTAAATAATAATTAAATCGATTTAAAATAATCGTACGTTCAGTTTCCATACACGCAGTGTTAAATTATTTTATAGAATTTTACTGAAATTTTTAAATTTGAAAAATAAGAGAATATTTTTTTATGTATTTTAGGGTAACCATGGTCCGTTTGACACGAATCAATCGACCAATTTATATTTTGTTTTAAGTTCTGTATACCCAGTTGTTATGATTGGAATTGTATTACCGTCCGTAGTTTAAATAAATAAGTGCATTTCGAACCCGGATTTGTTGTCTACACTTTTTTGTTTCCTTCCCTGGCGTGTCTACAGTGCTAAACAAATGTGAACCAAACTTAAACGTTTACCCAAATATTTGTATACCACGATGGCACCTTTTAAGGAAGCTCGGCACGTGTAGAGTGAATGAAGCCAGCAAAGGACATCTGTCCGAAAAGGGGACACATGCTACCTCCTTTTCCATGTTTTCAATTGCAGCTACACCAAGCTTCTCTCTCCCCATAACGCATTCTGTCCTTCCCTTTATGTCACACCGAAAGTTTTCCCCTCCTCTTCGTGTTAATTGCGCCACCATCCCTTTCACCTCCACATACCCTCCGCCATGTATGCTACTCGCTTCCGCCAGTCCACATGAACCTCCTCCACTCGCAGATCCGCACCTTCCCTACCCCATGCAACATAGTAGAACTTCTCGCCCTCGGCCTCCTGCATGCGAGTTCCACCACCTTGCAACTCCTCCCCCGACTACCCACTCTCTCTCCCTTCTCTAAGGTCGCTGCTTCCCTTTAGGTACAACATGCAAATCCCTTTAAAACCAGTCTGTCTCCCTCTTCCGTAGTTCTCATCCGCCAGTCACCAAGCCCTTTCCACTTCCTTTTCATGGCTTTCCTTTCTCAACAACTCCTCCGCCAATGTGTCCATCTCCTTAGCCGCAACTTCCACTGTCAGCACTATGAAACCCGCTAACCCAGTTGCTTCAAAGAATAGAAGCCCACTTACTGTGCATGCGCATAAGTACTAGAACAAATATAGAAAACTGCTCCGCCGCTTTTTCCTGCACCGACCAACACCCCTTCGTCCAGTTTCCGACACTCTTTCCTGCATAGCAATTTTCGCTTTCCCCTTCCAGAAAGCAGTCGGCCCCCACTTGAGAAAAAAAACAAAGTAAAACTGTCTGCCTCCTTTTATATATAAAAAAAAATATACAAAAGCAAATCCGAAGTCTTGCGTTGGAACAAGCTTTTGGCTTTCAACTTAATGTTAGACCAAGTGCATGCGAACTTACATGTACATGAGTTGCGGGAAAAAAAGTGGTGCGGGTTGCTGAAAAGGAGTAGTGCGCGGCGTCCGTGTGTGAGATTTGTAGACAACACGGGAGCTCGTCAGCGAGAGAATTCGGAAAGCTTTGGTGAGAACTTCTAATTTAAACTATTTATTTAAATTAGTTAATTATAATTAGCTGAGATGAATTATGATTTGTTGATGATGATTGTGTGATGGATGTTGATGTTTGAATGTTTGCTCATGTAATTAGATAATACACTGAACACGAGTAAGCGTTATTGACTGTAACGCTTGTGCACAGTTAAAATATTTGTTGTGATAATGAATTCGTATCCATCTGATCGTATGGTTCATTTGGATAAATATGATTGCATTGTATGATATCACACACACACAAATACACCGTGGTTGTGGAAATATTTGGGTGATCAATTTAGAATCTCCTTCCTATATACGATTTTATTTAATTATTAAATAATATTTAAAATGTTAGTTTTAAATATCAACCTTTAAATATTGAATTAGGAAATGATTTGAATTATGTATTGATTTTGTATAACGATCTTTATATCTATCTGAAACTAGTTTTGGTAAAAATATATTATTTTCAAAATTAAATTCAAAATGAGACTTTTGAAATTTGAATATGGTTTTATATCTATATTAACGATGTCTTTTATAATAATGATATAATACACACCAGAACGTTCTAGGATGACAGAGAGGATAATGTCTAGGCTTGGGTTTGGAAATTCAGTTTCCTGCTCTCCCTGGCTATCCCTAACTGGTCCGACAACGGGATGGTAAATTCGAAATCTAATTTGAACTGTTCAAATGATTTGGAAATGTAAATTAAATTTGAAAAGGATTTGAATAATTTATATTTAAATCATTATATGGTTTGAATAGAACGCACTATGATTCAACAATTCGGAAATATCGATTTCAAGTTTTGAATTGATTATTTGAAATAAATTTGACTTGAAATAAAGAACGATGAATTGTAAATGATGATAGTTTTGAAAAGCATTGGGATATTTGGATTTTTAATAATTAAAAATCTATTTGATTTAAATGGCTATTTCAATAACAGTACTTTTGGGTAATATTCCAAATATTGTGTTGGTTTGAAATTCATAAGCGTGAACTATTATTTGACTATAAGAATGACTATAAAATAGTTCAAAGATTTTTAATGTATTGAAATATTTATATGATATGGAAATGGTTTTTTTTTTTCAAAATTTGGATATGGTCGGAGATAAATCTTCGGATGTTCGATATTTATTCGGTAGATGAAAACTCTTATTATCTGAGGAATTTTAGAGGTAAATTCACCGTTATTCCGCTTATAACATGAGTTGGATACGGAAATTTATATTGAATATAAGTTGACGGTATTTCTATCTAGATCGAATGTCGAAGAATTGAATAAATCTTTTAATTAAAGATATGGTTTTCTCCACCTGATTGAAATAAGTTAGATAGAAATATTCTTCGATATTTGGTATAAATTTCATGGTGTAAATGAGTACTATCTGGGAATTTGGAAGATATTATTATATCGTTATTCCACTTATGGTATTCGTCGATTATGAGGATTTATATCAAATATGAGTGGATAAAAATTTCTGTGTAATTTATGATTCAATATCGATTGATTTGGGTTTGTCGTGAATCATATCTTCAATAATATCATTCTTGAAAACCAATGAGATTGAATGGTGGAAATTCATATCGAAATTGGAGATTTAATCAAATCTTGGATTTGAGATAAGAAATTGAAGCGAAGTTAAAAATCTTGGATTTCAAAGAAGATTTTAAAATGATAATGAGATGTATGAAATTTAAAATAATTCAAATCCTGAGTTATATATGAATTGATAATCATTTGGAAGGAGATTTGAATCAAAAAGCCCGTGTAAACCATAGCTACTATTTTAAAGTACGCTCGTCACTTGGAAAGACCGGGATCAAATATATGTTCGAAAACCATTCCAAGTAACAATATGACGTTATGAAGCAATTCAAGACTCGGTAAACGACGAATGAAGACTGGGAATATTTGAATTTGTTTAGATTGATGGTGATAAATGTCTCGGTTAGGTAGGCCACCGATACGAGGTATGAGTTACATGAGACCTAAACATATTTAAGTATTTTCGGTTGTTGTTCCGTTCAGACCCAGAACGGATTTGTATGGATGGTGTGTCAGACGTTGAAATTGGCCGCATAGCACTAATTTCCGTTAATGTATATCGGATTTGTGGCAATATATTATCCTCGTCTCTAAGTCATATGAACTTAGAGGGTATGCATTGATTGAAATCAGTGATATGTCGTGGATTGTCAATGTGGCATACCCAAGTTATGAGACGAGCTAGTGATGATCAAAGAATGGCTTATCGAAGCATCGCTTTGCGTATGACGTAACATCAACAAACCTCACACCCGGATTGATGAGAAACTGGCGGTTAGGTTTTATACTTATATATGAATTGATGATGAAGCTGTGCAGCAGTGGGAACCACTTATGAACCTGGGGAAGTTGGGTATATTCGGGGGGGGGGGGGGGGGGGGCGTGTCTGGTCGAAAACCGTTGATCTTCCCTGACGATGTGTAGTTGGTGTCCGTGTATGGATGAAAAAGCCATTGAGGCACTTCGTTTTGTATCCCTGATTGATCTTTCGTGCCAGGAATCATCAAGTTGGAAATCCAATCTCCAATACGAGCCATACGATTTTGGTTTGTATATAAATATATACATATGGAAACATAATATTAATGGTATTATGCTGCCTAGGATTAATACATTTATTTGCGAAATTTGTTTTTCCATATTATATGATAGTATTAAAAGAGGATTTTCGTGTATGAAAGCACGTTTGGTTATCATAAGATAAAACTTGCCCATCTGGTGTGCGCTTGCATTGTGTGATGTGGGACGAGCTTATGATAGCTTCATTTTCAAAAGTCATAGCGAATTTCTATGCACGGGAATTCATATGGAGTTAACCCGTTCCGCGTTAGCGGCGTGGTCCGTTGAATTACCCAACTTTAAAAATGAATCCTAAATAACAACTATTTTGAGTTCTCACACCAGTCCCACGACTGACCCGGAGTTTATTGTTCCTTCCTAAACTATGGGTGCCCATTAATTTCCACACGGGCAGCCCCAGTAGTTTAGTTTTGCAGTTATAGATCGTTGGAGCAGGATCCATAGCGCTTCCAGAGTTGGAGTCCACGATAGAGTTGAAGCTTCCGCTGTGTTTGATCTTCCGCTGAGAGTAAAGTTATTTTCTTTTCTTCCGCTGTGAAATCAATGTACTATGATAACTCTAATGTAATATTTTGTAATGAAATAAAAAGTCCTGTTATTTTTGTTCAATATATGTATGTACCCATAACAATTCATCTTTGTGAATGGTTTAAGTCGGTTTAATTACCGGCGAAAATCGGGCAAAAAGATGGGTCGTTACAACGTTGGTTCTTTAACCCGGTTAAAGACAGGATGTTGATTTTTGGGAAGATTAAACCTAAGTGGAGTTTTAATGAACCTTTAATTAGATTGAAAAGTGATCGAGAATGGAGTATCACCAGTTCTTGTTGCAGTCATGATGGGGGGTTCTCGCTTCGCGGTTTGGTGGCGAACGGGAGACTCTTACCCCCACATGTCCCTTGCGGGGGTTGGTTAGGCAGTGGCCGGGAGGCTCGAGAGGGTCGCCATAAAACAAGCGTACTGGGGGACCAATGTGAGCCACGGTGGGTTTTACCTGCTGCAATGGAGGATGAAGTGATGGTTGCAAAGCCTACCGGATTTCACGTTGTCATCACAGTTGGTATCAGAGCTTTGGTTTACAGAGCTCGAGAACAAGACATATTAGAACCATACGAAAGAATTCATCAGATATTGGATTAGTAATATCCAATTAGAATAACTCGTTAGAGATGGGATCAGTAGTATCCTAGAACGAGTGTGAAGAGTATATTTTTCAAATGAAAACAATATTGTTTTGAAAATTTAAACCATTTTATACGTATTTGAATATTTATTTATTTTGAATTTGGACAATCGAGTATATAAAGATTTCGCATATACGCGTCATGAACGTATATTAGAAGTTTTAATATACTAGATAGATATAGAATCACACTCCAGTTGCCCGGGAATGGTTGTGATAATGCTGCAGTGTTATCAGTATTTATTTTCGAGTATCGAAAGTGAGATATCTATATATTTCCATTAGACAGGTGTGAGAACCAAAACTATATCGATTTATTGTTGTGATTTGGCATCAAAAACATGATTTTCTGTATATATATCAAAATTATGAATTTGAAACGTTAATACACTAATTGATTGATGGTTGTGTTGTATGATTATTCCTTTAAACCATTATGTGAATGAACAGTGAATTTAGGCCAAATTGAATCAAATATTGAACTGTATTGAAAATTAGTTGCAATTGCATGCATATACATGTGTATCTATTGAACAGGTCATAGCAAGGAGGCTAGAGCAGAAGAATAAAATTGTTTGCCCGACAAATAGGTACATATTTATTGTATTTCTTGGGTTTTGGATGATTTTATGAGCCGATTGGCTAGCCGCTTGGCTTTTTCTTTTTCTTTTGGATTGAAGAAGGCCATGGGAGGCTATATGAAATATCCCGAAGTCCCCGGTGCAGGGGAGGTTATGGCGAAATTTTTCGAAAATTTAGGGTGTTAGCCAAATTTTTGGAAAATTTGAAAAATTCTTAGAAACTGAAAAGTTGAAGAACTTAAGCCGTAAAGAAAACAAAGGAAGTTGAGTTGATTAGTTAAATAACTTTCGGCTTCGTTCCTTTTCGGGGACGAAAAGTTTTAAGTGGGGGAGATTGTAATAACCCGGAAATCTGAGCCAATTTAAAATTTTTATTTTGGCAATTTTAGCGAAGTTTGAATATTTAAAATGAATTATTTTAAATAATAACGACGAGAAAATTTAATTTGAATAGAATTATAATGTATATATTTATATACGTCATCGCTAGAATATAAATATTTATTTATATATATATAAAAGGAATTGGAAATGGCGCGGTAGTTCGATAATTCAATTTCAAACTTCAAATGAATGTACCGGGTGCAAAATAAACCGGATTTTAGCGAAACCAAAAATATTAGAAGCTAATTGAGAATATCTTTCGAACGAATCCGAAAAATCAAATTTTCATAGCGGGAATCAAAAGTTACGCCCGGTTGAAAATTCAGAATAGTCGCTATGGAATTCTGGCCCTTAAAACTGGAAATTTTGGAAACGACCTCGGTTTTCGACGAAACCACTTTTGTTGGATCCGTGATGTCAATTTATTGCTAGATTCCAAAATTCGTAATTTTTCGAATCAATATGTGAGCGTGGCAAAGAAAAACGCGTTTGACCAGTTTCAGTTGATTTTAATCGACTGGAAAATGGCCATTTTTCAAACAGTCTCATAATTCGATGAAACTAGTTTTGTTAGGACCGTATCGTCAATACGAAGCTAGAAAATATTTTTCGAAGATTTTTCAAGTTAGTATGTGGGCCCGGTAAATTGAAATGTGCGTTCAAATTCAATATATAGAGTTATATTTGGATTTTGACGAAAAATGATCGAATCGATCGAATCAGCCTGCGATACATATTCTATTGTGTTCGGAATGGGGGTAATTAGCTAGGGACAACAGGCGGTGGGTCTCGTTTCGAGGTCGAAAATAAAAGTTGCTTTTTAGAAAATTTAATAATAAAATATATATTTAATTATATAGCCCCCTCCTCTATTTCTCTCTCCCCTCATTATCGTTGACCAGAAACTAAAAAAAAAAAACGCTTCCCTCAATCGCGTCGCCCCCCTATGCTGCTGCCACCGCCGCCTTGGCCGACCTCCGACCCTCCACCACCTCGGCGCGTGCCTCCCCAAAACCCGCCTCCGCCTGAAGCTCCCCCTTCCTCTCCTCCTCAATAAAACCGTTGTTCCAACCCCAAAGACCCCCGCCGCCGCAGCCTGGACCACCCCACCACCTCCACGACGCCCATCGCACCCCCTCCGACCACCAACGCCATCCCCCACCCCCTCACGCCCGCTGTTAGTCTTTTATTTCATTTTATTTATTATTTTTCTTTATTTGTTGAATGTAAATAGGTTTTAAAAGAAAAAATTCAGTTTTTTTTATTATGAATATGAAATCAAATTTTTATTGATAATAAAGTTTCAATTTTTATAGATAAAGGTTTAATTTTTAATTAGAGAAAAGGTTCGATCTTTAGTTTCATGAAAGGAGGGATTTTTAATAACATGAAAGTTTAGATTTTTAACATGATTAAGATATGATTTTTATATTATAGAAAGTATAAAAATATGATTTTTACTTAGGTAGAGTATTAAAAATATAATTTTTATATTATATAGATGGTAAAAATTTGATCTTTACTTACGTAGCGAAATAAAAATCTGATTTTTATTATATATATGTTGAAATTAAAAAAATGTGGTTTTATAGCGATGATATAAAAATTCGATCTTTATATACGAAGTAGGAAGATGAGATTTTTAATTTGAAAAAGGCGATAAGGCGATATTTTTACTTATATAAAATAGGGTTTTCTCATGTGAATAACAACATGAAGTGATAATTTAAAAATAGAAATAGCAATATTTTTGTAAAAAAAATATCATTGTTTTGTGAATAAAAATAGGATTTTTATGATATCATAGCGAAGAAAATTCGATTCTTATAATGAAGTATATAATATAGATATTAAAAATATATAAAGTAGAAATAAAATATGATTTTTATTTATTCGAATGAAGCGATAAAAATATAATTTTTATTATGAACAGCGTGAAAAGAACTGCATTGGAATTTCAAGCAGATCCAGACGGTTCAACAGTTCAAAAGCAAAGCACGACGTAGTGGAACCCTCTGTGAGAACTTCTCACTTTAAATTTTCTTTTCTAATTAAAAATATATACTAGGATGCAGATGGTGCTTAGCAGCACCCGACACCCGTCGTCCACAGACCATGAATGACTTGTATGTTTGATTGTTTGTTGTGGTGAAAATTTATTGTGTGTTGTGAGATAAAATAAAATATTTATACAGTTAAAAATATTTTATCATTAAAAATATAATTTTTAACGGGTATGTGAATAAATAAAAGTCTGTGTTTGTTGATTTGAAACCCCACACGGGTATTGGGATGATATTTGGCATACACTAATCCCAATTATTTAATTGTATGTCGATCGATTGGTCGACAGACTGCGTGAGTGTTAATTATTTATATTTGATGCTTATGCAGTTGTGTGGTGCACTTTGGATGATGGTTGATTATTTATCAGTGCGATTATATACATGTGTTGTGTGGAATCCATATAATTAACGTTATATGGTAATTGATTGGGCCTCATTCCAATTGGGGAAATAAAGAATATTATAAAATATAAATAATCATGTGTTGAAAATTATCATGTGTTGAAAGAAATATTTTAACAATAAAATTACATCTTTATCATATTTAAAGTTAGAAACTAACTGGAAAATAGATAAGATGAGTGGTTTTCTGGGTATTGATCTGATATTGGTTTTGGCCTTCGGGGTTAATACTTAGGGAATCATTCCCTTACTACATTACGGTTGGAGTCTGATTTAAAAATCAAACGATAGATACCATAATTTTATATAGTATATTAAATAACAAAAATAGTCATGTGTTGACAGTGCTCATGTGTTGAGAATATTCATGTGTTGAATAGAAATATATATTCATGTGTTGCATAGAATAAATATTCATTTGTTGAATAGAATAACGAATTTATTGAAATATATAAAGCCGTGTTGATTAGAGACGCGCCATTTTGACGTGAGCGATATTTATATCGATTATATTCGTTTTTAAAATAAATATAGAAAAGGAAGTGATTTCAAAATATAACGTTTTGAAAATATTATCCTTTATATAGTAATGATATGAAATATTCAATTTTGATTTGAAATTGAATATGAAGTTGAAATTGTTTTGAAAACGAATTTAAAACAAATTATAAAATACGTTTTGAATTGAAATCGACGATATATATAATATATATATTATATATATTAAATGGCCTGAATAGAACGCGCCGCGCTGCGGCAGTTCGTGAATTTCGACCGTTGACTTCGAATGGACATTACGGGAGATCCGACCGTCGGATTCTCCTGAAACCGGAATCGTTGGGTTTGTATCGAAAAGAGATTTCTAACGAATATTTGAAATTAGAAATCTAACGGTTGGATTTGGAATTATGTCCAAATCAAATTTGGAAAAGGTCGCTATAAGTGCAGTTCGATGGTCGTTGATGGAAATCGACTGTACGGGCCTTGATAAAATTATTAAAAATATCAATAATTTGTGTAAAATCATAAGAAATGATTTGGGATGAAAAATTCCACATTTGAAAGGATAAAAATATATCTTTATCGAAATGAACTAGTTTTGAACTAGAATTAAAATCAATTTATTTTTGAAATAAATAAACTGAATTTGAAAGGGGTTTTAAAAGTAACCAGAAATTCCAGTATACAAATTGGAATGGATTTGAATCGAAATTACCTTCAGAATATTTCGATGTTGGATTTCGTGATTATACAGATATTGTTATGGGAATTTGAAAGATATATTTATATCTTTATTTCCAATACGATATTTGTTGGTCGTAGAATTTGATATTGAATATAAGCCGAAACATTTTCTATTCAGAGCCTTGTATTTGATATCAAATGTGATTTGGGTTTATCGTGAATGGTGTCTTCATTAACACTGTTCTTAAGCCCAGTTGAGAAAAGGATTAAATCTTTCTATTTAGATTTAATGAAGTGTACCAATTAAATAATAATTAATTGGAATTGAATTTGAATGTGATTTTGGGTTTATCGTGAACCGTGTTTTAGATGACGTTGGTTCTTTAACCCGGTTAAAGACAGGATGTTGATTTTTGGGAAGATTAAACAAAGTGGAGTTTTAATGAATCTTTAATTAGATTGAAAAGTGATCGAGAATGGAGTATCACCAGTTTTGCTCCAAAGCGATAGTTAAATCTTTAATTAGATTTGAACGTGAAATGGTAATTAATATTTACCGATAACACCAAGGTGTTAGATATGGAGTATTACCAGTTTTTCTCCATGGGATATATAGGTTGGGATTGGGAAATAAAATAAATAATTACTTCAGTGTGGTTCGCTAATCCCGACTAGGTTGGAAAACCATAATATGGTTTGAAAAGATATCCAAAGGTGGATTAAAGAATAAATTTAGAAGAATTTATCTTTGATAAAATTAATGAGAACCTTTCCCAAAGAATGTGATTTTGTGAATAAAAGAATATTCTGAATTGGAATGAGGCATATGTTGTGTTTGTGTAACATTTGTTTATTATATACGCGGGTTATTCGGAAAGGTCGGGTTTATACCCATTCTGAATAACCGATTCGACGATATGTCGAAGATGAAGACGGTGGTTGAAGACCGGAAGTCTTCACATCATTTGGGTGATTACTGATGATCTTGATTGGGCTGTACACCCAAGAGGAGGGAATCAGTTGGTGATCGTCCAGATGTACTTGGAGATCGACGGATATGCGAGGAAAGTGCCTTCGGTTTCGTTCAGACCCAGAATGAACTTGTAAATGGACTGTGTGTCTGACATTGGATTTTATTCTGTGTTGATTGATCTCTATTAAATATACATCTGTTTGGCGGCGGAGAATTTATTCTCTTGCTTAACGCCCTTCTCTGAGACGTACGAGCTCAGTGGTTGTATATCGATGGACATCGGTCGCATGGAGTGAATTGCCTGTGTGGCACGCCTAAGTGGCAATTGATCAAGGCTTCTGTTGAAAAGCAAAGTCTTGTGGTTGATGATCAAAGCACGGCCTGTGTGGTGCAGCTTTGTGTATGACGTTAATTCACGAGCCTCACACCTCGGTATGAGTCAAAAACGGGATAGTGACTGCAGGGAGAGCACGACGTTTCTTTCTAGCTAGTGGTGGTGTCAGTGCTTAAACTGGCTGACATTTATATACTTTTCACCTGTGTGATTGTTGGATACGAGGCGCCTCGGATATAGGTCTGTTAGGACCGGGAAACATGTGCTCAGGAATTGCCAATCCTCAAAAGTAAGAGAGGACCGGCCCTGAAGATCCAAGGATCATAGTGGGGTTCTGAGACATTTGCTAGAGTGTCTCGAATCGGAGAGGAGCTTGCCCCTTGCCTCGACTCATGACGAAAATCCAATTTCCAATACGTGATATTGCGGTTTTATTTGTAGAACCTAGTATGGCGACATAGTGGTATGGGTCATTCATGCCGCCTAGGATTGATATTTATGATTGAAATTGTTTTGAAACTGGTAACAACCGGGAAATTCGCTCGATCCGAATCAATCGCTAAACCGACCCAGACCGTTCGAAATGCCTGATTGTTTTGAGAACACGACAAATTAGAACGCAGACAGAAGAACATTTCATTGTTTATTACAACAATTCATCAGAATACAAGAATATACAGAGTATAAATAAATATTATACAACAGAAAATATCAGAGATTACAATACATTACATAGCAGCGGAAAATAATATAATGCACAACTAGAAGAGATATACGGATACAAAGCTTTCCGGATATCATTCCAGCTGTAAACCAGGATCCTGTGAATATAAATATGCAAAACCAAAACTACTAGCTGCCCGTGTCAAAACAAGGGTACCTAGAATTTAGGTTAAAACAATAAACTCCAGGTCAGTCATGGGACTGGTGTGAGAACTAAAACAGTTATTAATCTTTATTTTAAAGTTCGGTAAATCAAGGGACCACGCCGTATAACACAGAACGGGTTTCCTCCCAAGAATACCAGTGCATATAACAAAACAACGCAATGCTTTTTGGAAAAATGAAGCTATTATAAGACCCAGGTCCTATCACACAATGCAACGCAAGCCGGGGGATAGGGTTTTCCCTTATAATAGCCAAACATGCTTAGTACGTTTAAAACAAATCATTTGATACTATAATAGGTGTATAGTGTCAAAACAATTTCAATCATAAATATCAATCATAGGCGGCATAGCATCCCATGCTACTATATCGCCAATACTAGGCTCTACAATCAAAACCGCAAATGTCACGTATTTGGAAGATGGATTTCCGTCTGTGAACCGAGGCAAAAGATAGTCCTCTACCGATTCGAGACAATTTAGCCTACCATGTCTCAGGAACAGAGCTCGAGTGTCCCTTGGATCCTCAGGGTCGGTCCACCGATGTGGATTAAACTTAAACCCTGAACATGCATTTCCCCGCCCTATGGGGCGCAAATAAGCCAACGAATGACTCCATCGGACCCGGATCGTCCGATCAAACCGAGGCGCCTCGCAACAGCAACAACCACATAAGTCAAACTCGTCAGGGCATGTAAAACCACTGACGCCACTTCTAGCTAGAAAGAAACGCATGCCCTCCCTGACGTCCTCTCCCGTTTTTGGTTCACACCGGGGTGTGAGGCTCGCGAATTCACGATATACACAAAGTTGCGCCACACAGGCCGTGCTTTGATCTTCAACCACAAGACTCTTCTTTTCAACAGAAGCCCTGATCAATTGCCACTTAGGCATGCCACACAGGCAATTCACCCCATGCGTTTGATATCCATCAATATATAACCCCTGAGCTCGTACGTCTCAGAGAAGGGCGTTAAGCAAGAGAATAAATTCTCCGCCGCCAAACAGATATATATTTAATAGAAATCAATCACACAGACTAAAATCCAATGTCAGACACACAGTCCATTTAGAAGTTCGTTCTGGGTTTGAACGAAACCGGAGGCACCTAGTACCCCGCATATCCATCGATCTCCAAGTACGTCTGGACGACCACTAACTGATTCCCTCCTCTTGGGTGTACGGCCCAATCAAAATCATCAGTAATTATCCAAACGACGTGAAGACCTCCGGTCTTCAACCACCATCTTCATCCTCGACACCACGTCGAATCAGTTATTCAGAATGGGATAAACCCGGTCTTTCTGAATAACTCGCGTATATAATAAACAAGTGTTACACAAACACAACATACGCCTCATTCCAATTCAGAATATTCTTTTATTCAAATATTCATACACTTTGGGAAAGATTCCCATAAATTTTATCAAAGATAAATTCTTTAAATTTATTCTTTAATCTTCTTTGAATATCAATACAAACTAGACGGGATTAGCGAACCACACCGAAGTAATCATTTATTTCCCAATCCCAACCTATTCATCCCATGAAGTAAAACTGGTAATACTTCATATCTAACACCACTGTGTTATCAGTAAATTCAATTACCATTTCACGTTCAAATCTAATTAAAGATTCAGCTATCGCCTGGAGCAAAACTGGTGATACTCCCTTCTCGATCTTTTCAATCTAATTAAAGATTCATTAAAACTCCACTTAGTTTTAATCTTTAACTGGGTTAAAGAATCAGTGTATTTAAAACAGGGTTCACGATAAACCCAAAATCACATTCCATTAATTATCGGTTTAAAGAACAAGTGTTATTTAAAACACTGTTCACGATAAACCCAAAAATCAATACCAATTCAATTCCAATTAAATATTATTTAATTGGTACACTTCATTAAATCTAAATAAGAAGATTTAGTCTTTTTCTCCACTGGGCTTAAGAACAGTGTTAATGAAGACACCATTCATGACAAACCCAAATCACACTTGATATTAAATACAAGGCTCTGAATAGAAAATATACCGGCTTATATTCAATATCAAATTCTCCGACCAACAAATATCGTATTGGAAATAACGATATAAATATATCTTTCAAATTTCCATAACAATATCTGTATCATCACGAAATCCAACATCGAAATATTCCGAAGACAATTTCGATTCAAATCCATTCCAATGCAATTAATGGAAATTCTGGTTATTTTCAAAACCATTTCAAATCCAATTTATTTATTTTTAAAAATAAATAAATTATTACTCTAGTTCAAAACTAGTTCATTTCGATAAAAATCTATTTTTATCTTTTCAAATATGGAGTTTTTCATCCTAATTCTTCACAAATCATTTCTTATGATTTATTATTAATATTTTTATCAAAGCCTGTACAGTCGATTTCCATCAACGACCATCGAACTGCACTTACAGTGACCTTTTCTAAATTTGATTTGGACATAATTCCAAATCCAACCGTTAGATTTCTAATTTCAAAAATTCGTTATGAAACCAACGGTTCCGGTTTTAGGAGAATCCGACGGTCGGATCTCCCGCAATATCCATTCGAAGTCAATGGTCGAAGTTCATGAACTACCGCGGCGCGGCGCGTTCTATTCAGGCCATTATATTATATATATAATATATATAATATATACTTCGTCGGATTCCTTTTAAAATGTATTATGTAAATCGTTTTAAATTCGTTTTCGAAATGATTTCAACTTCTTTTCAAATTCAAATCAAAATTGATTCTTTCCTTATAAATTCATTTCAAATTGATTTTAATTCAAATCAATTTTTAATTCAATTTCAATCCGAATTCATTTCTATTCAATTTCTATTCGAATTCATTTCTATTCAATTTCAATTCGAATTCATTTCTATTCAATTTCAATTCGAATTCATTTTTATTCAATTTCAATTCTAATTCGTTTCAATTCAATTTCAATTCGAATTTCAATTCATTTCAAAATATCGGATTTTGAAATCACTTTTGATATTCATTGTAAAATGAATAAAATCGATATAAATATCATTCACGTCAAAATGGCGTCAATCTAATCAACACGGCTTCATATATTTTTATTTTCAAATATTCTATTTCAAATATTTCTTTTTCAAATATTTCTATTTCAAATATTCTATTTCAAATATTCTATTTTAAATATTTCTTTTTCAAATATTTCTTTTTCAAATATTCTATTTCAAATATTTCTTTTTCAAATATTTCTTTTTCAAATATTCTATTTCAAATATTTCTTTTTCAAATATTTCTTTTTCAAATATTCTATTTCAAATATTTCTTTTTCAAATATTCTATTTCAAATATTTCTTTTTCAAATATTCTATTTCAAATATTTCTTTTTCAAATATTCTATTTCAAATATTTCTTTTTCAAAACTGGAATGAGGCCCAATCAATTACCATAAAATGTTAATTATATGGATTTTCTACAACACATGTGTGAAAACCCGTAACTTCCCCGGTGAGGAAAGCGCGGATAGTTCGAGAACAAGCCACAACAGAACACATATAGAAGAACATTTCATTGTATATTACAACAATGCATCAGATTACAAGAATATACAGAGTATAAATGAATAAATATTACACAGAAATATTAGAGATTAAAATTACATTTAAATACATAGCAGCGGAAAATAATACAATACACAACTAGAAGAGATATACGGATACAAAGCTTTCCGGATATCATTCCAGCTGTAAACCAGGATCCTGTGAATATAAATCTGCTAAACCAAAACTACTAGCTGCCCGTGTGGAAAATAGGGGCACCCAGAGTTTAGGTTAAAACAATAAACTCCAGGTCAGTCATGTGACTGGTGTGAGAACTAAAACAGTTATTAATCTTTATTTAAAGTTAGGTAAATCAAGGGACCACGCCGTATAACACGGAACGGGTTTCCTCCCAAGAATACCAGTGCATAAAACAACAGCGCAATGCTAAATAAAGAAAAATGAAGCTGTTATAAGACCCAGGTCCTATCACACAATGCAACGCAAGCCGGGGGATAGGGTTTTCCCTTATAACAGCCAAAGAATGCTTGATACGTTTAAAACAAATCATTTGATACTATTATAAGTGCATAGTGTATAAAACAACTTCAAATCATAAGTATCAATCATACGCGGCATGAGCGTCCCATGCCACTATGTCGCCATATATAGGTTTACAAATAAAACCACAAATGTCACGTATTTGGAAATTGGATTTCCGTCATGAACCAAGGCAAAAGATAGTCCTTACCGAATTCGAGACTGCCAAGCCCGAGTCTCAGGATCAGAACGCATCGACCCTTGGAGCGACAGGGCCGGTCCACCGATGTGGATTAAAATGCCTGAGCACTACATTTCGCCGCCCTTTGGGGCGTAAGCGAGCCAACAAGTGACTCAATCGGACCCGGATCGTCCGATCTAACCGAGGCGCCTCGCAACAGCAACAACCACATAGGTGAAAAGTATATAAATGTCAGGGCTGGTAGGTCACTGACACCACCCTAGCTAGGAGGAAACGTAGGCCCTCCCTGAGGTCCTTTCTCCCGTTTCTGGTTCATACCGGGGTGCGAGGCTCGCGAATCAACGCTACACAAAGTGTGACGGCCTAGAATTTCGCTCGGTCCGAATCAGTCGTTAAACCGATCTAGACCGTTCGAAACCCCTGAACGTTTGAGAACAGGACAAATCAGAACACAAACAGAAGAACATTTCATTGCTATTACAACAATTCCATCAGATACAAGAATATACAGAGTATAAATGAAGAAATTACATTTGATATATATCAGAGATTACAATAAATTACATGGCAGCGGAAAATAATACAAAGCACAACTGAAGGTGATATACGGATGAAGAGCTTTCCGGATATCATTCCAGCTGTAAACCAGGATCCTGTGAATATAAATCTGCAAAACCAAAACTACTAGCTGCCCGTGCGGAAAATAGGGGCACCCAGAGTTTAGGTTAAAACAATAAACTCCAGGTCAGTCATGTGACTGGTGTGAGAACTAAAACAGTTATTTAAAGGTTTACTTTAAAAGAGAGTAATTCAAGGGACCACGCCGTATAACACGGAACGGGTTTCCTCCCAAGAATACCAGTGCATATAATAGACAACGTAATGCTTTTTCGAAAAATGAAGCTATTATAAGACCCAGGTCCCATCACACAATGCAACGCAAGCCGGAGGATAGGGTTTTACCTTATAATAGCCAAACATGCTTGGTACGTTTAAAACAAATCATTTGATACTATAACAAGTGTATAGTGTCAAAACAGTTTCAATCATAAATATAAATCATAGACGGCATAGCATCCCATGCTACTATGTCGCCATACTAGGCTCTACAAATAAAACCGAAATATCTCGTATTAGAAATTGGATTTCCGTCATGAGTCGAGGCAAGGGGCAAGCTCCTCTCCGCGTTCGATACACTCTAGCAAATGCTCAGGACTACGCACACTGGGTAACCCTTGGATCGGTTGGGCCGGTCCTCACTTACGTTAGAGGATTGGCAATTCCTGAACACACGTTTCCCGGTCCTTACAGACCTATAATCGAGGCGCCTCATTCCAACAACCACAAAGGTGAAAAGTATATAAATGTCAGGGCTGGTAAGTCACTGACACCACCAAAGCTAGAAAGAAACGTCGTGCTCTCCCAACGGCCCGTATCCCGTTTTTAACTCATACCGAGGTGTGAGGCTCGCGAATTCACGTTATACACAAAGCTGCCACGTAGGCTGTGCTTTGATCATCAACCACAAGACCTTGCTTTTCAACAGAAGCCTTGATCATTGCATCTTAGCGTGCCACACAGGCAATTCATGCCATGCGACTGATGTCCATCGATATACAACCTCTGAGCTCGTACGTCTCAGAGAAGGGCGTTAAGCAAAAGAATAAATCCTCCGCCGCCAAACAGATGTATATTTAATAGAAATCAATCAACACAGAATAAAATCCAATGTCAGACACACAATCCATTTACAAGTCCGTTCTGGGTCTGAACGAAACCGGAGGCACTTTCCTCGCATATCCATCCATCTCCAAGCACGTCTGGACGACCACCAACTATTTCCATCCTCTTGGGTGTACAGCCCAATCAGGATCGTCAGTAATTACCCAAACGATGTGAAGACTTCCGGTCTTCGACCACCGTCTTCATCTTCGACATATCGTCGAATCGGTTATTCAGAATGGGTGTAAACCCGGATTTTCCGAACAACCCGCGTATATTAAAAACAAATGTTACACAAACACAACATACGCCTCATTCCAATTCATTAGTCACTAACCGCAAATTAGCAAGAGAGCAATTTCCTAAACATTAACCCCGAAGGCCGAAACCAACATCAGATCAATACCCAGGAAACCATTCTTCTTAGCCAACCTACAGCTAGTTTCTAAATTCCACATTCTTAGGGAAAGGTTCCCATTAATTTTATCCAAGATAAATTCTTTAAAATTTATCCTGTATCTTCCTTTGGATGTCATTTAAAACCAAATTATGGTTTTTCCAACTAGTCGAGATTAGCGAACCGTAACGAAGTAATTATTTATTTTATTTCCCAATCCCGACATATTCATCCCATGAAGCAAAACTGGTAATACTCCATATCTAACACCGTGGTGTTATCGGTAAAATTAATTACCATTTCACGTTCAAATCTAATTAAAGATTTAACTATCGCTTTGGAGCAAAACTGGTAATACTCCATTCCCGCTCATTTCTAAATTTGATAATTTAGATTATAGATTCACATTTCAATCTAATTGCAGATTCGTTAGAACTCCTTTTACTGGGTTAAAGAACTAGGTGTTATTTAAAACACAGTTCACGACAAACCCAAATCACATTCTATTTGTTATCGGGTTAAAGAACTAGTGTTATTTAAAACACCGTTCACGATAAACCCATTTCAAATTCAATCAAATATATTAGAAATTCGATTATTTAAAACCCCTTTTTAAATCTAATTCATTTATTTAAAAATAATTGGGTTTTAAATTTAGTTCAAAACTAGTTCATTTCGATAAAAACCCATTTTTATCTTTTCAAATATGGAGTTTTTCACCCCAATTCTTCCCAAATCATTTCTTATGATTTTACACTAATTATTACTATTTTTAATAATTTTATCAAGGCCCGTACAGTCGATTTCCAACAATGGCCATCGAACTGCACTTACAGCGACCTTTTTCGAATTTGATTTGGACGTATCTCCAAATCCCACCGTTAGATTTTGAATTTCTAATATTCGTTAGAAAGCTCTTTTCGATACGAACCCAACGGTTCCGGTTTTAGGAGAATCCGACGGACGGATCTCCCGTAATGTCCGTTTGAAATAAATGGTCGAAATTTACGAACTACCGCGGCGCGGCGCGTTCTATTCAGGCCATTATATTATATATATAATATATATGATATATATTTCGTCGATTTCTATATAAAACGAATTATATATATAGTTTTGAATTCGTTTCTAAAGCAAATTCAACTTCCATTTCAATTCAAATCAAAATTGAATTCTTCTTTATATATTCGTTTTAAAATTCACTTCTATTCAATTCAAATTTCAATTCAATTTGAATTCATTTCACTTTGCTTTCGATTCAATTTGAATTCGGTTTCAATTCAATCCAATTTCAAAGTCGTTTTCTATTCGATTCAAATTCATTTTCTATTCAAATCAAATTCGTTTCGTTTTCTATTTGAATCCGATTCATTATATATTCAATTGAAACCAAATCCGTTAAATATTCAATTCGAATTCAATTTGTTTTCAATCCAATTTGAATTCGATTCGTTATAAATTCAATTGAAATTAAATCGGTTTTCTATTCCATTCAATTCGAAATCGTTTTATATTCAATTCATTTCGAAATCGTTTTATATTCAATTCATTTCGAAATCGTTATATATTCAATTCATTTCGAAATCGTTTTATATTCAATTCATTTCGAAATCGTTATATATTCAATTCATTTCGAAATCGTTATATATTCAATTCATTTCGAAATCGTTTTATATTCAATTCATTTCGAAATCGTTTTATATTCAATTCATTTCGAAATCGATAAAATCGATATAAATATCGTTCGCGTCAAAATGGCGCATCACTATTCAACACGGCTTTATATATTCTATTTCAAATATTTCTTTTTGTCAACACACGACTAATCTCAACGAATGAGTACCGTCCATGTGTGACTATTTTTGTTAAAATATTTCGTTCAACACATGACTAATCTCAACGGATGAGTACAGTCAACACATGAACCTTTATTTTATATTGATAAAGATGTAAATTTTATTATTAAAATATTCGTTCAACACATGACTAATCTCAGCGGATGAGTACAGTCAACACATGAACCTTTATTTTATATATTCTTAAAGATGTAAATTTTATTATTAAAATATTCGTTCAACACATGACTAATCTCAACGGATGAGTACAGTCAACACATGAACCTTTATTTTATATTGATAAAGATGTAAATTTTATTATTAAAATATTCGTTCAACACATGACTAATCTCAACGGATGAGTACAGTCAACACATGAACCTTTATTTTATATTGATAAAGATGTAAATTTTATTATTAAAATATTCGTTCAACACATGACTAATCTCAACGGATGAGTACAGTCAACACATGAACCTTTATTTTATATTGATAAAGATGTAAATTTTATTATTAAAATATTCGTTCAACACATGACTAATCTCAACGGATGAGTACAGTCAACACATGAACCTTTATTTTATATATTCTTTATTTTCTAAATTGGAATGAGGCCCAATCAATCACCATATAATGTTAATTATATGGATTTTCATACATCACATGTATATAATAGCATTGAAAAATAATCAACCATCAACCAAAGTGCACAACACTGTATAAGCATCAAATATAAATATCTAACGCTTATAACAGCCTGTCAATCAATCGATCGACATGTTTAATCAATCAGGATGAGTGAACTTCAAATTTCATCCCAACACCCGTGTGGGGTTTCAAACAATCAAACACAGATTTTATTTGTGCAGTTGGGCGATGTGTAAAATTTATCGACCCAATCGATATCAGTCAAATCAGTGTATATAAACAAATCGGTCGATTTGTTTATAAATATTCATTTATTCACTTTCACGTTAAAAATTATATTTTTAACGATAAAACATTTTATTTTAACACTTGAAATTCTATTCAGTTCGTTCTTTAAATAAAATGATATTTTTATATTTCTAACATATTTTAGAAAATTTCGGCGGCATAACGGCACGATACTAGAAACGGGACGAGGCCTAGCCTTATCCCCGGTCTAGTGAAGGCCCACGCCATTCACACATCAATCAAATTCACCAAACAACCAAATTCAAATCAAATCATCCAACTAATTTATGCAACCAAACAAACAAGTCCATGGTCTGTGGACGATTGTGTCGGGTGCTACTAAGCACCGTCTGCATCCTAGTATATATATATATAACTAGAAAAAGAAATTTGAAAGGTGAGAAATTCTCACCAATAGCTATCCTAGCTCCACGGCACTTCATTGATAGAAATCTTCATCGCTATCGCATCTTCGTCATCTTCGTTGCCCGTAGTCACTACATATATAAAAATCACACATTTTTATATTTCGATGTCTTTAAAATAAAAATCACATTTTTATTTATTCACTTTCAATTTTAAAAAGTCATATTTTTACAATCACTTCAAATATTTAAAAATCGAATTTTTATTCAATTATTCAATATATAAAAATCGACTTTTTATCACTATGTCATTATAGATAAAAATTATATTTTTATCACGCTATTTTCCATATAAAGATTTCGCCTTTTCTAAAATAAAGATTTAGCCTTTTCAAAAATAAAGTTTTCGCCTTTTCAAAAATAAAGTTTTCGCCTTTATAAAAATAAAGTTTTCGCCTTTATAAAAATAAAGTTTTCGCCTTTATAAAAATAAAGTTTTCGCCTTTATAAAAATAAAGTTTTCGCCCTTATAAAAATAAAGTTTTCGCCTTTATAAAAATAAAGTTTTCGCCTTTATAAAAATAAAGTTTTCGCCTTTATAAAAATAAAGTTTTCGCCCTTATAAAAATAAAAAGATTTCATCTTTATAAAAATCTCATTTTTATTTTTCTACACATATAAAGATGATATTTTTAATATTCCCATCATGAAAAATTTATATTTTTAATACTTTAAAAATATAAAAATCATTTTTTTTAACTCTCTATAACCATAAATAAAAATCGTTTCTTTATCTCCTAAAAATCAAATCTCTTTTATAATCAAAGATCCTTTCTTTTTATATGTAAAGTTCTCGCCTTTTCTATTTTTAAAGTTCAACCCTTTTTATCTCATATACATAGCCAACAAGACTAATTTTAATCATGAAAAAAAAACGATTTTTCTAAATTTATAAAAGCTATTACATAATAAATAAATAAAGAAACGAATAAAAATAAAACATTAAAAACTTACAGGGGTTTGGGGTCTGAAATCGAGGAGGGAGGAGCCTAAGGGGGGCGGTGGGGGTTCGCTGTGGGGGCGTGAGATGCTGGTGGCGGCCTCGAGATGGAGGGAGGTGGCGCAGCGTTCGATTGGGGGGCTCGAGGTCGTGGGGTGGCTCGGGTGGGCGGCGATTGGCTGCGCGATGGGTTTCAGGATTCGAGGCGATGGGGTCTTCATCGCGTCAGAGGGGTGGTGGGCGGCTCCGTTCGTGGGCGAGGAGGGAGAAGAAGGGGAGGGCGGCGAGCTGAGGGAGGGGGTCTGCGTCGATGGTGAGGCGGCGCGGTGGTTTAGGGGGGGGGGGCGGCGATTCCGATCTCCCCCTTTTTTTTTCTGTCGGTTTTCTGGTTTGAAAAATAAGAGGGGGGGGGCAGAAGATAAGGGAAAAAAAGGGGGGTTACTTTTTTTATTTTATTTATTTAATTATTTAATTCAACCTAAAGTTGACTTTTTTATACGACCTTGAAACGAAGCCCACCGCCTGTCGTCCATAACGTTTTACCCCCGTTCTGAACACAATGGGATATGTATCGCAAGCTGATTTGACCGTTTGAATCAGTTTCCGTTTAATTTATATTTAAATCATTATATTGAATTTTAAACGTACATTTCAAATTACCGGGGTCACATACTAACTCTAAAAATTCTCGAAAAATATTTTCTAGCTTCGTATTGACGATACGGTCCTAACAAAACTAGTTTCGTCGAATTCTGAGACCGTTGGAAAAATGGCCAATTTCCAGTCGATTAAAATCAACTAAAACTGGTCAAACGCGTTTTCCTTTGCCACGCTCACATATTGATTCGATAAATTATGAAATTTGGAACCTAGCAATAATTTAACATTGCGGACCCAACAAAAGTGGTTTCGTCGAAATCCGAGGTCATTTACAAAATTCCCATTTTTAAGGGCCTGAATTCCATAGCGACTATTCAGAATTTTCAACTGGACCTATCTTTTGATTCCCGCTATGAAATTTTGATTTGTCGGATTCGTTGGAAAGATATTATCAAATAGATCCTAATGTTTTTGGTTTCACTAAAATCCGGATTGTTTTGCACCCGGTACATTCAATTGAAGTTTGAAATCGAATTATCGAACTACCGCGCCATTTTCAATTCTATTTATAATTATATATAAATATTTATATTCTAACGACGACGTATATATAAATATATACGTCGAATTATATTCAAAATAAATTTTCTCGTCGATATTATTTAAAATAATCTATTTTAAATATAGAAAATTCGCTGTAATTGCCAAAATAAAAATTTTAAACTGGCCCAGATTTTCCGGGTTATTACAATCTCCCCCACTTAAAACTTTTCGTCCCCGAAAAGGAACAAAGTCGAAAGTGGTTTGATTATTCAACTCTACGCTCGATCAGGCTTCCATTCTCCAACTCTTTAGTTTCTGAGAATTTTCAAAATTTCAAAAATTTGGCTAACACCCTAAATTTTTGAAAAATTTCGCCATAACCTCCCCTGCACCGGGAGCATCGGGGAATTTCAAATAGCTTCCCCGGTCCTTCTAATCTCAAAAAGAAAAAGAAAAAGCCAAGCGGCTAGCCAATAGGCTCATAAAATCATCATCACCCAAACAAAACAGTAAATTATTTAGCAAACATGTACCTATTTGTCGGGCAAACAAATTTTATTCTTCGGCTCTAGCCTCCTTGCTATGACCTGTTCAATATAAGTATATGTATATGCAAGCAAATGCGACCAATTATCAATACAGTTCAATATTTGATACAATTAGACATAAATGGTTAAAATTATCAAACAAATAAACAAACAACACAAACATCAATCAATTAGTGGATTAGAGTTTCAAATTCATAATTTGATACATATATACGGAAAATCTTGTTTTTGATGCCAATTCACAACAATGTGTTCTAGCTATATTAGTTTTGGTTCTCACACCAGTCTAATGGAAATATATAGAAATCACACCTTCGAAATTCGAATATGAATACTGATGATGATGCACCATCGTCAGAATCATCCCCGGATGTCTAGAATGTGATTCTATATCTACCCAGTATATTAAAACTTCGAATATACGTTCATGACGAGTATACGCAAAATCTATATATACTCGATTATCCATATTCTAAATAAATAAATATTCAAATACGTATAAAACAATTTAAATTTTCAAAACAAAATTGTTTTCTTTTGAAAAATATACTCTTCGCACTCGTTCTAGGATACTACTGATCCTATCTCTAACGAGTAATTCTAATTGGATATTACTAATCCAATATCTGATGAATTCTTTCGTATGGTTCTAATGTGTCTTGTTCTCGAGCTCTGTAAACCAAAGCTCTGATACCAAATGTGACGGCCTAGAATTTCGCTCGGTCCGAATCAGTCGTTAAACCGATCTAGACCGTTCGAAACCCCTGAACGTTTGAGAACAGGACAAATCAGAACACAAACAGAAGAACATTTCATTGCTATTACAACAATTCCATCAGATACAAGAATATACAGAGTATAAATGAAGAAATTACATTTGATATATATCAGAGATTACAATAAATTACATGGCAGCGGAAAATAATACAAAGCACAACTGAAGGTGATATACGGATACAGAGCTTTCCAGATATCATTCCAGCTGTAAACCAGGATCCTGTGAATATAAATCTGCAAAACCAAAACTACTAGCTGCCCGTGCGGAAAATAGGGGCACCCAGAGTTTAGGTTAAAACAATAAACTCCAGGTCAGTCATGTGACTGGTGTGAGAACTAAAACAGTTATTTAAAGGTTTACTTTAAAAGAGAGTAATACAAGGGACCACGCCGTATAACACGGAACGGGTTTCCTCCCAAGAATACCAGTGCATATAATAGACAACGTAATGCTTTTTCGAAAAATGAAGCTGTTATAAGACCCAGGTTAAAAATCATATTTTTATTACTTTAAAAATATAAATTTTTATTTAATATTCCTATCATGTAAAAATTATATTTTCACTTCTCTACATAAACAAAAATCATATTTTTACAATCACTTCAAATATTTAAATAATCGAATTTCGAGAGAACTAAAACAGTTATTAGTCTTTATTTTAAATCATTAGGTAAATCAAGGGACCACGCCGTATAACACGGAACGGGTTTTCTCCCAAGAATACCAGTGCATAAAACAAACAGCGCCATGCTAAATAAAGAAAAATGAAGCTGTTATAAGACCCAGGTCCCATCACACAATGCAACGCAGCCGAGGATAGGGTTTTCCCTTATAACAGCCAAAGAATGCTTGATACGGTTAAAATAAATCGTTTGATACTATTATAAGTGCATAGTGTATAAAACAACTTCAAATCATAAGTATCAATCATAGGCGGCATGAGCGCCCCATCCCACTATGTCGCCATACTAGGCTCTGAATAGAAAATATATCGGCTTATATTCAATGTCAAATTCTACGACTAACAAATGTCGTATTGGAAATAACGATATAAATATATATCTTTCAAATTTCCATAACAACACCTGTATAATCACGAATTCCAACATCGAAATATTCCGAAGACAATTTCGATTCAAATCCGCTCCAATGCAATCATTGGATATTCTGGTTATTTTTAAAATCCTTTTTTTTTTAATTCAATTTATTTATTTAAAAATAAATAGAATTATAATTCTAGTTCAAAACCAGTTCATTTCGATAAAAATCTATTTTTATCTTTTCAAATATGGAGTTTTTCATCCCAATTTTACCCAAATCATTTCTTATGATTTTACACAATTTATTATTATTTTTAATAATTTTATCAAGGCCCGTACAGTCGATTTCCATCCATGGCCATCGAACTGCACTTACAGCGACCTTTTTCAAATTTGATTTGGACATAATTCCAAATCCAATCGTTAGATTTTGAATTTCAAATATTCGTTAGAAAGCTCTTTTCGATGCGAACCCAACGGTTCCGGTTTTAGGAGAATCCGACGGTCGGATCTCCCGTAATGTCCGTTTGAAATAAATGGTCGAAATTCACGAACTGCCGCGGCGCGGCGCGTTCTATTCAGGCCATTATATTATATATATAATATATATAATATATATTTCATCGATTTATATTTAAAACGAATTATATAAATAGTTTTAAAATTCGTTTCAAAAGCAATTTCAACTTCCATTTCAATTCAAATCAAAATTGAATTCTTCTTTATAAATTCGTTTTAAAATTCATTTCTATTCAATTCAAATTTCGATTCAATTTGAATTCATTTCAATTCGCTTTCAATTCAATTTGAAATCGTTTTCAATTCAATTCATTTCGAAATCGTTTTCAATTCAATTCATTTCGAAATCGTTTTTAATTCAATTCATTTCGAAATCGTTTTCAATTCAATTCATTTCGAAATCGTTTTTAATTCAATTCATTTCGAAATCGTTTTCAATTCAATTCATTTCGAAATCGTTTTTAATTCAATTCATTTCGAAATCGTTTTCAATTCCTTTTATAATTATATATAATTATTTATATTCTAACGACGACGTATATAATATATACGTTCGATTTATATTCAAAATAAATTTCTCGTCGATATTATTTAAAATAATTCATTTTAAATAATCAAAATTCGATAAAATTGCCAAAATAAAAATTTTAAACTGGCCCAGATTTTCGGGTTATTACAATCTCCCCCACTTAAAACTTTTCGTCCCCGAAAAGGAACAAAGTCGAAAGTGGTTTGATCACTCGACTCTACGTTCGATCTGGCTTGCATTCTCCAACTTTTTAGTTTATGAGAATTTTCAAAATTGCAAAAATTTGGCTAACACCCTAAATTTTTGAAAATTTTCGCCATAACCTCCCCTGCACCGGGAGCATCGGGGAATTTCAAATAGCTTCCCCGGTCCTTCAGATCTCAAAAAGAAAAAGAAAAAGCCAAGCGGCTAGCCAATAGGCTCATAAAATCATCATCACCCAAACAAAACAGTAAATTATGTAGTAAACATGTACCTATTTGTCGGGCAAACAAATTTTATTCTCTGCTCTAGCCTCCTTGCTATGACCTGTTCAATATAAGTATATGTATATGCAAGCAAATGCGACCAATTATCAATACAGTTCAATATTTGTTGTTTGTTTATTTGTTTGATAAATTTTAATGTGACGGCCTGGAATTTCGCTCAATCCGAATCAGTCGTTAAACCGATCTAGACCGTTCGAAACCCCTGAACGTTGAGAACAGGACAAATCAGAACACAAACAGAAGAACATTTCGTTGTATATTACAACAATTCCATCAGATACAAGAATATACAGAGTATAAATGAATAAATTACATTCGACAAATATCAGAGATTACAATAAATTACACAGCAGCGGAAAATAATACAAAGCACAACTGAAGGTGATATACGGATACAGAGCTTTCCGGATATCATTCCAGCTATAAACCAGGATCCTGTGAATATAAATCTGCAAAACCAAAACTACTAGCTGCCCGTGCGGAAAATAGGGGCACCCAGAGTTTAGGTTAAAACAATAAACTCCAGGTCAGTCTTGTGACTGGTGTGAGAACTAAAACAGTTATTTAAACTTTACTTTAAAAGAGAGTAATTCAAGGGACCACGCCGTATAACACGGAACGGGTTTCCTCCCAAGAATACCAGTGCATAGAATAAACAGCGCAATGCTTTTTCGAAAAATGAAGCTATTATAAGACCCAGGTCCCATCACACAATGCAACGCAAGCCGGAGGATAGGGTTTTACCTTATAACAGCCAAACATGCTTGATACGTTTAAAACAAATCATTTGATACTGTAATAAGTGTATAGTGTCAAAACAATTTCAATCATAAATATAAATCATAGACGGCATGAGTGCCCCATCCCACTATGTCGCCATACTAGGCTCTACAAATAAAGCCGAAATACACGTATTGGAAATTGGATTCCGTCATGATTCGAGGCAAGGGGCAAGCTCCTCTCCGCGTTCGAGACACTCTAGCAAATGCCTCAGGGTTACGCACACTGGGCAACCCCTGGATCTTCAGGGCCGGTCCTCGCTTACGTTAGAGGATTGGCAATTCCTGAACACACGTTTCCCGGTCCTTACAGACCTATAATCGAGGCGCCTCACATTCCAACAACCACAAAGGTGAAAAGTATATAAATGTCAGGGCTGGTAAGTCACTGACACCACCAAAGCTAGAAAGAAACGTCGTGCTCTCCCTGCAGTCCGTATCCCGTTTTTAACTCATACCGAGGTGTGAGGCTCGCGAATTCATGTTATACACAAAGCTGCCACGTAGGCGTGCTTTGATCATCAACCACAAGACTTTGCTTTTCAACAGAAGCCTTGATCATTGCATCTTAGCGTGCCACACAGGCAATTCATGCCATGCGACTGATGTCCATCGATATACAACCTCTGAGCTCGTACGTCTCAGAGAAGGGCGTTAAGCAAAAGAATAAATTCTCCGCCGCCAAGCAGATGTATATTTAATAGAAATCAATCAACATAGAATAAAATCCAATGTCAGACACACAATCCATTTACAAGTCCGTTCTGGGTCTGAACGAAACCGGAGGCACTTTCCTCGCATATCCATCCATCTCTAAGTACGTCTGGACGACCACCAACTATTTCCATCCTCTTGGGTGTACTGCCCAATCAGGATCGTCAGTAATTATCCAAACGATGTGAAAACTTCCGGTCTTCGACCACAGTCTTCATCTTCGACTTATCGTCGAATCGGTTATTCAGAATGGGTATAAACCCGGACTTTCCGAACAACCCGCGTATATTAAAAACAAATGTTACACAAACACAACATACGCCTCATTCCAATTCATTAGTCACTAACCGCAGATTAGCAAGAGAACAATTTCCCAAACATTAACCCCGAAGGCCGAAACCAACATCAGATCAATACCCAGGAAACCATTCTTCTTAGCCAACCTACAGCTAGTTTCTAAATTTCACGTTAAACCGATCTAGACCGTTCGAAACCCCTGAACGTTTGAGAACAGGACAAATCAGAACACAAACAGAAGAACATTTCATTGCTATTACAACAATTCCATCAGATACAAGAATATACAGAGTATAAATGAAGAAATTACATTTGATATATATCAGAGATTACAATAAATTACATGGCAGCGGAAAATAATACAAAGCACAACTGAAGGTGATATACGGATACAGAGCTTTCCGGATATCATTCCAGCTGTAAACCAGGATCCTGTGAATATAAATCTGCAAAACCAAAACTACTAGCTGCCCGTGCGGAAAATAGGGGCACCCAGAGTTTAGGTTAAAACAATAAACTCCAGGTCAGTCATGTGACTGGTGTGAGAACTAAAACAGTTATTTAAAGGTTTACTTTAAAAGAGAGTAATTCAAGGGACCACGCCGTATAACACGGAACGGGTTTCCTCCCAAGAATACCAGTGCATATAATAGACAACGTAATGCTTTTTCGAAAAATGAAGCTGTTATAAGACCCAGGTCCCATCACACAATGCAACGCAAGCCGGAGGATAGGGTTTTACCTTATAATAGCCAAACATGCTTGGTACGTTTAAAACAAATCATTTGATACTATAACAAGTGTATAGTGTCAAAACAGTTTCAATCATAAATATAAGTCATAGACGGCATAGCATCCCATGCTACTATGTCGTCATACTAGGCTCTACAAATAAAACCGAAATATCTCGTATTGGAAATTGGATTTCCGTCATGAGTCGAGGCAAGGGGCAAGCTCCTCTCCGCGTTCGAGACACTCTAGCAAATGCTCAGGACTACGCACACTGGGTAACCCTTGGATCGGTTGGGCCGGTCCTCACTTACGTTAGAGGATTGGCAATTCCTGAACACACGTTTCCCGGTCCTTACAGACCTATAATCGAGGCGCCTCATTCCAACAACCACAAAGGTGAAAAGTATATAAATGTCAGGGCTGGTAAGTCACTGACACCACCAAAGCTAGAAAGAAACGTCGTGCTCTCCCAACGGCCCGTATCCCGTTTTTAACTCATACCGAGGTGTGAGGCTCGCGAATTCACGTTATACACAAAGCTGCCACGTAGGCTGTGCTTTGATCATCAACCACAAGACCTTGCTTTTCAACAGAAGCTTTGATCATTGCATCTTAGCGTGCCACACAGGCAATTCATGCCATGCGACTGATGTCCATCGATATACAACCTCTGAGCTCGTACGTCTCAGAGAAGGGCGTTAAGCAAAAGAATAAATCCTCCGCCGCCAAACAGATGTATATTTAATAGAAATCAATCAACACAGAATAAAATCCAATATCAGACACACAATCCATTTACAAGTCCGTTCTGGGTCTGAACGAAACCGGAGGCACTTTCCTCGCATATCCATCCATCTCCAAGCACGTCTAGACGACCACCAACTATTTCCATCCTCTTGGGTGTATAGCCCAATCAGGATCGTCAGTAATTACCCAAACGATGTGAAGACTTCCGGTCTTCGACCACCGTCTTCATCTTCGACATATCGTCGAATCGGTTATTCAGAATGGGTGTGAACCCGGATTTTCCGAACAACCCGCGTATATTAAAAACAAATGTTACACAAACACAACATACGCCTCATTCCAATTCATTAGTCACTAACCGCAAATTAGCAAGAGAGCAATTTCCTAAACATTAACCCCGAAGGCCGAAACCAACATCAGATCAATACCCAGGAAACCATTCTTCTTAGCCAACCTACAGCTAGTTTCTAAATTCCACATTCTTAGGGAAAGGTTCCCATTAATTTTATCCAAGATAAATTCTTTAAAATTTATCCTGTATCTTCCTTTGGATGTCATTTAAAACCAAATTATGGTTTTTCCAACTAGTCGAGATTAGCGAACCGTAACGAAGTAATTATTTATTTTATTTCCCAATCCCGACCTATTCATCCCATGAAGCAAAACTGGTAATACTCCATATCTAACACCGTGGTGTTATCGGTAAAATTAATTACCATTTCACGTTCAAATCTAATTAAAGATTTAACTATCGCTTTGGAGCAAAACTGGTAATACTCCATTCCCGCTCATTTCTAAATTTGATAATTTAGATTATAGATTCACATTTCAATCTAATTGCAGATTCGTTAGAACTCCTTTTACTGGGTTAAAGAACTAGGTGTTATTTAAAACACAGTTCACGACAAACCCAAATCACATTCTATTTGTTATCGGGTTAAAGAACTAGTGTTATTTAAAACACCGTTCACGATAAACCCATTTCAAATTCAATCAAATATATTAGAAATTCGATTATTTAAAACCCCTTTTTAAATCTAATTCATTTATTTAAAAATAATTGGGTTTTAAATTTAGTTCAAAACTAGTTCATTTCGATAAAAACCCATTTTTATCTTTTCAAATATGGAGTTTTTCACCCCAATTCTTCCCAAATCATTTCTTATGATTTTACACTAATTATTACTATTTTTAATAATTTTATCAAGGCCCGTACAGTCGATTTCCAACAATGGCCATCGAACTGCACTTACAGCGACCTTTTTCGAATTTGATTTGGACGTATCTCCAAATCCCATCGTTAGATTTTGAATTTCTAATATTCGTTAGAAAGCTCTTTTCGATACGAACCCAACGGTTCCGGTTTTAGGAGAATCCGACGGTCGGATCTCCCGTAATGTCCGTTTGAAATAAATGGTCGAAATTTACGAACTGCCGCGGCGCGGCGCGTTCTATTCAGGCCATTATATTATATATATAATATATATGATATATATTTCGTCGATTTCTATTTAAAACGAATTATATATATAGTTTTGAATTCGTTTCAAAAGCAAATTCAACTTCCATTTCAATTCAAATCAAAATTGAATTCTTCTTTATAAATTCGTTTTAAAATTCACTTCTATTCAATTCAAATTTCAATTCAATTTGAATTCATTTCACTTTGCTTTCGATTCAATTTGAATTCGGTTTCAATTCAATCCAATTTCAAAGTCGTTTTCTATTCGATTCAAATTCATTTTCTATTCAAATCAAATTCGTTTCGTTTTCTATTTGAATCCGATTCATTATATATTCAATTGAAACCAAATCCGTTAAATATTCAATTCGAATTCAATTTGTTTTCAATCCAATTTGAATTCGATTCGTTATAAATTCAATTGAAATTAAATTGGTTTTCTATTCCATTCAATTCGAAATCGTTTTATATTCAATTAATTTCGAAATCGTTTTATATTCAATTCATTTCGAAATCGTTATATATTCAATTCATTTCGAAATCGTTTTATATTCAATTCATTTCGAAATCGTTATATATTCAATTCATTTCGAAATCGTTATATATTCAATTCATTTCGAAATCGTTTTATATTCAATTCATTTCGAAATCGTTTTATATTCAATTCATTTCGAAATCGATAAAATCGATATAAATATCGTTCGCGTCAAAATGGCGCATCACTATTCAACACGGCTTTATATATTCTATTTCAAATATTTCTTTTTGTCAACACACGACTAATCTCAACGAATGAGTACCGTCCATGTGTGACTATTTTTGTTAAAATATTTCGTTCAACACATGACTAATCTCAACGGATGAGTACAGTCAACACATGAACCTTTATTTTATATTGATAAAGATGTAAATTTTATTATTAAAATATTCGTTCAACACATGACTAATCTCAACGGATGAGTACAGTCAACACATGAACCTTTATTTTATATATTCTTAAAGATGTAAATTTTATTATTAAAATATTCGTTCAACACATGACTAATCTCAACGGATGACTACAGTCAACACATGAACCTTTATTTTATATTGATAAAGATGTAAATTTTATTATTAAAATATTCGTTCAACACATGACTAATCTCAACGGATGAGTACAGTCAACACATGAACCTTTATTTTATATTGATAAAGATGTAAATTTTATTATTAAAATATTCGTTCAACACATGACTAATCTCAACGGATGAGTACAGTCAACACATGAACCTTTATTTTATATTGATAAAGATGTAAATTTTATTATTAAAATATTCGTTCAACACATGACTAATCTCAACGGATGAGTACAGTCAACACATGAACCTTTATTTTATATATTCTTTATTTTCTAAATTGGAATGAGGCCCAATCAATCACCATATAATGTTAATTATATGGATTTTCATACATCACATGTATATAATAGCATTGAAAAATAATCAACCATCAACCAAAGTGCACAACACTGTATAAGCATCAAATATAAATATCTAACGCTTATAACAGCCTGTCAATCAATCGATCGACATGTTTAATCAATCAGGATGAGTGAACTTCAAATTTCATCCCAACACCCGTGTGGGGTTTCAAACAATCAAACACAGATTTTATTTGTGCAGTTGGGCGATGTGTAAAATTTATCGACCCAATCGATATCAGTCAAATCAGTGTATATAAACAAATCGGTCGATTTGTTTATAAATATTCATTTATTCACTTTCACGTTAAAAATTATATTTTTAACGATAAAACATTTTATTTTAACACTTGAATTTCTATTCAGTTCGTTCTTTAAATAAAATGATATTTTTATATTTCTAACATATTTTAGAAAATTTCGGCGGCATAACGGCACGATACTAGAAACGGGACGAGGCCTAGCCTTATCCCCGGTCTAGTGAAGGCCCACACCATTCACACATCAATCAAATTCACCAAACAACCAAATTCAAATCAAATCATCCAACTAATTTATGCAACCAAACAAACAAGTCCATGGTCTGTGGACGATTGTGTCGGGTGCTACTAAGCACCGTCTGCATCCTAGTATATATATATATATAACTAGAAAAAGAAATTTGAAAGGTGAGAAATTCTCACCAATAGCTATCCTAGCTCCACGGCACTTCATTGATAGAAATCTTCATCGCTATCGCATCTTCGTCATCTTCGTTGCCCGTAGTCACTACATATATAAAAATCACACATTTTTATATTTCGATGTCTTTAAAATAAAAATCACATTTTTATTTATTCACTTTCAATTTTAAAAAGTCATATTTTTACAATCACTTCAAATATTTAAAAATCGAATTTTTATTCAATTATTCAATATATAAAAATCGACTTTTTATCACTATGTCATTATAGATAAAAATTATATTTTTATCACGTTATTTTCCATATAAAGATTTCGCCTTTTCTAAAATAAAGATTTAGCCTTTTCAAAAATAAAGTTTTCGCCTTTTCAAAAATAAAGTTTTCGCCTTTATAAAAATAAAGTTTTCGCCTTTATAAAAATAAAGTTTTCGCCTTTAAAATAAAGTTTTCGCCTTTATAAAAATAAAGTTTTCGCCTTTATAAAAATAAAAAGATTTCATCTTTATAAAAATCTCATTTTTATTTTTCTACACATATATAGATGATAATTTTAATATTCCCATCATGAAAAATTTATATTTTTAATACTTTAAAAATATAAAAATCATTTTTTTTAACTCTCTATAACCATAAATAAAAATCGTTTCTTTATCTCCTAAAAATCAAATCTCTTTTATAATCAAAGATCCTTTCTTTTTATATGTAAAGTTCTCGCCTTTTCTATTTTTAAAGTTCAACCCTTTTTATCTCATATACATAGCCAACAAGACTAATTTTAATCATGAAAAAAAAACGATTTTTCTAAATTTATAAAAGCTATTACATAATAAATAAATAAAGAAACGAATAAAAATAAAACATTAAAAACTTACAGGGGTTTGGGGTCTGAAATCAAGGAGGGAGGAGCCTAAGGGGGGCGGTGGGGGTTCGCTGTGGGGGCGTGAGATGCTGGTGGCGGCCTCGAGATGGAGGGAGGTGGCGCAGCGTTCGATTGGGGGGCTCGAGGTCGTGGGGTGGCTCGGGTGGGCGGCGATTGGCTGCGCGATGGGTTTCAGGATTCGGGGCGATGGGGTCTTCATCGCGTCAGAGGGGTGGTGGGCGGCTCCGTTCGTGGGCGAGGAGGGAGAAGAAGGGGAGGGCGGCGAGCTGAGGGAGGGGGTCTGCGTCGATGGTGAGGCGGCGCGGTGGTTTAGGGGGAGGGGGGGCGGCGATTCTGATCTCCCCCTTTTTTTTTCTGTCGGTTTTCTGGTTTGAAAAATAAGAGGGGGGGTGGGGCAGAAGATAAGGGAAAAAAAGGGGGGGTTACTTTTTTTATTTTATTTATTTAATTATTTAATTCAACCTAAAGTTGACTTTTTTATACGACCTTGAAACGAAGCCCACCGCCTGTCGTCCATAACGTTTTACCCCCGTTCTGAACACAATGGGATATGTATCGCAAGCTGATTTGACCGTTTGAATCAGTTTCCGTTTAATTTATATTTAAATCATTATATTGAATTTTAAACGTACATTTCAAATTACCGGGGTCACATACTAACTCTAAAAATTCTCGAAAAATATTTTCTAGCTTCGTATTGACGATACGGTCCTAACAAAACTAGTTTCGTCGAATTCTGAGACCGTTGGAAAAATGGCCAATTTCCAGTCGATTAAAATCAACTGAAACTGGTCAAACGCGTTTTCCTTTGCCACGCTCACATATTGATTCGATAAATTATGAAATTTGGAACCTAGCAATAATTTAACATTGCGGACCCAACAAAAGTGGTTTCGTCGAAATCCGAGGTCATTTACAAAATTCCCATTTTTAAGGGCCTGAATTCCATAGCGACTATTCAGAATTTTCAACTGGACCTATCTTTTGATTCCCGCTATGAAATTTTGATTTGTCGGATTCGTTGGAAAGATATTATCAAATAGATCCTAATGTTTTTGGTTTCACTAAAATCCGGATTGTTTTGCACCCGGTACATTCAATTGAAGTTTGAAATCGAATTATCGAACTACCGCGCCATTTTCAATTCTATTTATAATTATATATAAATATTTATATTCTAACGACGACGTATATATAAATATATACGTCGAATTATATTCAAAATAAATTTTCTCGTCGATATTATTTAAAATAATCTATTTTAAATATAGAAAATTCGCTGTAATTGCCAAAATAAAAATTTTAAACTGGCCCAGATTTTCCGGGTTATTACACAAAGCTACGCCACAAAGGCCGTGCTTTGATCACCAACCACAAGACTTTGCTTTTCAACAGAAGCCTTGATCATTTGCATCTTAGCATGCCACACAGGCAAACCATCCTATGCAACCGATATCAGTCACACAGAATGAAATCCGATGTCAGACACATAGTCCATTTACAAGTCCGTTCTGGGTCTGAACGAAACCGGAGGCACCTAGTACCCCGCATATCCATCGATCTCCAAGTACGTCTGGACGATCACCAACGGTTTCCATCTTCTTGGGTGTACAGCCCAATCAAGATCATCAGTAATCACCCAAACGACGTGAAGACCTCCGGTCTTCGACCATCGTCTTCATCTTCGACTTATCGTCGTATCAGTTATTCAGAATGGGATAAACCCGGTCTTTCCGAATAGCTCGCGTATATTTAAAATAAGTGTTACACAAACACAACATACGCCTCATTCCAATTCATTAGTCACTAACCGTAAATTAATCAAGAGAATAATTCCCCAAATATTAACCCCGAAGGCCGAAACCAACATCAGATCAATATCCAGAAAACCATTCTGCTTGGCTAACCGACAGTTAGTTTCTAAATTTCACATTCATAGGGAAAAGTTCCCATTAATTTTATCAAAGATAAATCATTAAAATTTATTCTTTAATCTGTTTTTGAATATCAATTCAAACTAGTCGGGATTAGCGAACCTTACCGAAGTAATCATTTATTTTAATTTCCCAATCCCAACCTATTCATCCCATGAAATAAACTGGTAATACTTCATATCTAACACCACAGTGTTATCGGTAAATTCAATTACCATTTCACGTTCAAATCTAATTAAAGATTTAACTATCGCCTGGAGTAAAACTGGTGATACTCCATTCTCGATCTTCTCAATCTAATTAAAGATTCATTAAAACTCCACTTAGTTTTAATCTGTGACTGGGTTAAAGAATCCGTGTCATTTAAAACACGGTTCACGATAAACCCAAAGTCACATTCCATTAATTATCGGGTTAAAGAACGAGTGTTATTTAAAACACTGTTCACGATAAACCCGAAAATCAATATCTGATTCAATTCCAATTAAATATTATTTAATTGGTACACTTCATTAAATCTAAATAAAAAGATTTAATCTTTTCTCAACTGGGTTCAAGAACAGTGTTAATGAAGACACCATTCACGACAAACCCAAATCACATTTGATATTCAATACAAGGCTCTGAATAGAAAATATATCGGCTTATATTCAATATCAAATTCTACGATTAACAAATGTCGTGCTGGAAATAACGATATAGATATATATCTTTCAAATTTCCATAACAACATCTGTATAATCACGAATTCCAACATCGAAATATTCCGAAGACAATTTCGATTCAAATCCACTCCAATGCAACCATTGGAAATTCTGGTTATTTTTAAAACCCTTTTCTAATTCCATTTGTTTATTTAAAAATAAATAGAATTATAATTCTAGTTCAAAACTAGTTTATTTCGATAAAAACCAATTTTTATCTTTTCAAATATGGAGTTTTTCATCCCGATTCTTTCTAAATCATTTCTTATGATTTTACACAAATTATTACTATTTTTAATAATTTTATCAAGGCCTGTACAGTCGATTTCTATCAACGGCTATCGAACTGCACTTACAGCGACCTTTTTCAAATTTGATTTGGACATAATTCCAAATCCAACCGTTAGATTTCAAATTTCTAATATTCGTTAGAAAGCTCTTTTCGATACGAACTCAACGGTTCCGGTTTCAGGAGAATCCGACGGTCGGATCTCCCGTAATGTCCGTTTGAAATAAATGGTCGAAATTCACGAACTGCCGCGGCGCGGCGCATTCTATTCAGGCCATTATATTATATATATAATATATATAATATATATTTCGTCGATTACTATTTAAAACGAATTTTATAAATAGTTTTGAATTCGTTTCAAAAACAATTTCAACCTTTATTTCAAATTCAAATCGAAATTGAATTTTTCTATTATAAATCCTTTTTACTTTCATTTCTATTTGATTTTAATTCAAATCGATTTTAATTCGATTCGAATTCATTTTCTTTTCAATTCCATTCAATTCGAATTCGTTTTCTTTTCAATTCAATTCAAAATCGTTTTCCTATTCAATTCAAATTCAATTCATTTCATTTCGAAATCGTTTTCAATTCATTTCATTTCGAAATCATTTCTGCTCAATTTCTATTCGAATTCATTTCTATTCAAATTTCAAATCGAATTCATTTCTATTCAAATTTCAAATCATTTTCATTTCTATTCTAATTTCAAATCATTTCAGTGTATTTCAAATTTCAAATCAATTCAGTTTAATTCGAATTTCAATTCACTTTAAATATAATTCGAATTTCAATTCTTTTCAAAGTATTAGATTTTGAAATCACTTTCGGTATTCATTATAAAATGAATAAAATCGATATAAATATCGTTCACGTCAAAATGGCGTCAATCTATCAACGCGGCTTCATATATTTCAATTTTCAAATATTCTATTTCAAATATTTCCTATTATCAAAATATTTGTTATTATCAAAATATTTCGTTCAACACATGACTAATCTCAACGGATGAGTACAGTCAACACATGAACCTTTATTTTATATCGATAAAGATGAAAATTTTATTATTAAATTATTTCGTTCAACACATGACTAATCTCAACGGATGAATACAGTCAACACATGAACCTTTATTTTATAATATTCTTTATTTTATAAATTGGAATGCGGCCCTATCAATCACCATATAATGTTGATTATATGGATTTTCATACAACACGTGTATATAATAGCATTGAAAAATAATCAACCATCAACCAAAGTGCACTACACTGTATAAGCATCAAATATAGATATCTAACGCTTATAACAGCCTGTCAATCAATCGATCGACATATTTAATCAATCAGGATGAGTGAACTTCAAATTTCATCCCAACACCCGTGTGGGGTTTCAAACAATCAAACACAGATTTTATTTGTGTAGTTGGGCGATGTGTAAAATTTATCGACCCAATCAATGTCAGTCAAATCAGTGTACATAAACAAACCGTCCGGTTTGTAAATGAATATCTATTTTATTCACTTCACGTTAAAACTATATTTTTAACGATAAAATATTTTATTTAACCTATGAATGTTCTATTCAGTTCATTTATTCAATAAAATGATATTTTTATTTTTCTAACTCATTTTAGAAAATTTTGGCGGCATAACGGCACGATACTAGAAACGGGACGAAGCCTAGCCTTATCCCCGGTCTAGTGAAGGTCCACGCCATTCACACATCAATCAAATCAATTCATTTCACCACACAGTTCAATTTCAATCAAATGATCTAACTAATTTTTGCAATCAAACAAACAAGTCCATGGTCTGTGGACGATTGTGTCGGGAGCTACTAAGCACCGTCTGCATCCTAGTATATATATATATATATATATATATATATATATATATATATATAACTAGAAAATGAAATTGAAAGGTGAGAAATTCTCACCGATAGCTATCCTAACTCCACGGCACTTCATTTGCAGAAACCTTCGTCGCTCTCGCCTTTTTGTCATCTTCGTTGCCCGTATTCACTACATATGTAAAAATCGAATTTTTACTTTGCTATTCAATATATAAAAATCGAATTTTTATACCGCTACTATATAGATAAAAATTATATTTTTACAACGCTACTCTTCTATAAAGATTTCGCCTTTTCGAATATATCATTATAAAAATCACATTTTTAGTTTTCTACACATATAAAGATGATATTTTTAATATTCCTATCATGTAAAAATTATATTTTTACTTCTCTACATAAACAAAAATCATATTTTTACATCTTCCACTTAATAAAGATTATATTTTTAACACTTTAAAAATATCAAAATCATATTTTGATTATCTTCCTTATATAAAAATTATATCTTTATTCTTTCCACGATATAAAAATTATATTTTTAATCTTCACTTAATAAAAATTATATTTTTAATCGATTAAAAATCAGATCTTTTATCATATTAAAAATATATATCAAACTGAATCTTTTTATGCACAAACATCTATTCTTTTTTATAAATAAAAACCAAAGTTTTCCTATAATATAAAATCAGTTTTCCATATATAAAAATCATATTTTGATTACTTTAAAAATCAAATCTTTTCTGTTTTACACTACACAAAAAAAAATTCAGTTTTTAAACTAAATTAAAATCATAAAACTCACCTTGATAATCGAAGGAAGTGGAAGAAGGAAGGAGTAAAGAGGAGAGAGCGCGCAACTGAAAGGGGGAAGGGGGCTTCGATGCGTCGGTTTCTTCGATGGGGGGGGGGGGGGTTCTCGTGCAGTGACGCGATTAGAGGGGGGGGGGGGTTTCTCGGCGTTGCGGTCGACGAAGAGCAAGGGGGAGGAGGTGAAGCAGAAGGGGATGGGGATCGGAGGGGGGGGGGGGAGAAGGCGATGAAGAGGGCGGCGGCGCGACAGGGTCCTCCCCCTTTCCGTCGTCCCCCTGTTTTTTTTTCTGCATTGATTAAAAATGAGAAGGGGGGGGGCAGAGTATAGAGATAAAGGAGAGGAGGGATTAAATTTTTAATTTATTTAATTATTTTATTTACAAAAATGTTGACTTTTACATACGACCTCTAAACGAGGCCCACCGCCTGTCGTCCATAGCATATTGCCCCCATTCCGAACACAATGGGATATGTATCGTAAGCTGATTCGATTATTTTGATCAGTTTCCGTTGAATTTACATTTAAATCACTATATTGAATTTTAAACGTACATTTCAAATTACCGGGGTCACATACTAACTCTAAAAATTCTCGAAAAATATTTTCTAGCTTCGTATTGACGATACGGTCCTAACAAAACTAGTTTCGTCGAATTCTGAGACCATTTGAAAAATGATCATTTTCCAGTCGATTAAAATCAACTGAAACTGGTCAAACGCGTTTTCCTTTGCCACGCTCACATATTGACTCGAAAAATTATGAAATTTGAAACCTAGCAATAATTTTACATCACGGATCCAACAAAAGTGGTTTCGTCGAAATCCGAGGTCGCTTGCAAAATTTCTATTTTTAAGGGCCTGAATTCCATAGCGACTATTCAGAATTTTCAACTGGACATATCTTTTGATTCCCGCTATGAAATTTCGATTATTCGAATTCGTTGGAAAGATATTCACAAAGAGATCCTAATGTTTTTGGTTTCACTAAAATCCGGATTGTTTTGCACCCGGTACATTCAATTGAAGTTTGAAATCGAATTATCGAACTACCGCGCCATTTTCAATTCTATTTATAATTATATATATAATTATTTATATTCTAACGACGACGTATATAAATATATACGTCGAATTCAATTCAAAATAAATTTCTCGTCGATATTATTTAAAATAATTCATTTTAAATATTCAAAAATCGCTATAATCGCCAAAATAAAATTTTTAAACAAGCCCAGATTTTCGGGTTGTTACAACATGTATAAAATAACAACGATAAATAATCAACTATCATCCAGAGTGCGTCCTACACTGTATAAGCATCAAATATAAATATTTAACGCTTATAACAGCCTGTCAATCAATCGATCGACATACAGCTAATCATTGGGACTAGTGTATGTCATATATCATCCCAATACCCATGTGGGGTTTCAAACAATCAAACACAGATTTTATTTGTGCAGTTGGGAGATGTGTAAAATTTATCGTCCCAATCAATATCAATCAAATCAGTGTATATAAACAAATCTACGATTTGTTTATAAATATCTATTTCATTTCATATACACGTTAAAAATTCTATTTTTAACTATATAAATATTTTTATTTCATTTCACATCACACAATCAACTACACATCAAAATCAAACAAACAAGCATACAAGCCGTCCATGGTTTGTTGACGACGGGTGTCGGGTGCTACTAAACACCGTCTGCATCCTAGTATATATTTTAACTAGAAAACAAAATTAAAAGGTGAGAAGTTCTCACCGACTAGCTAATCCAACGCCACGACTCTTCTTATGTAGAACATCTTCACCGTGCTTGCCTATCATTACTTTCGTCATCCGTATTCACTACATATATAAAAATCGAATTTTTACATCGCTATTCAATATATAAAAATCGAATTTTTACTTTGCTATTCAATATATAAAAATCGAATTTTTACTTTGCTATTCATTATATGAAAATCGAATTTTTACTTTTCTATTCAATATATAAAAATCGAATTTTTACTTTTCTATTCAATATATAAAAATCGAATTTTTACTTTTCTATTTAATATATAAAAATCATATTTTACTTTTGTATTCAATATATAAAAATCATATTTTTATTTCAAATCTCTATATGTAAAGATTGCATTTTTATTTCGTTACAGGAATAAAGATAATATTTTTATTCTTTCTATAGTATAAAAATCATATTTTTATCCTTCCTATGATATAAAAATCCTATTTTCACCCTTTCTAAAAATCATAACTTTATGCCATCGAAAAAAAATCATACCTTTAAGTAAATAAAAATCATGTCTTTATGCCGCCATCTTATTTAAAAACAATGCTTCATGTTGTTTTTAAAAAAAAATCCAAACTTCGTATAAATAAATATCTAAACTAATTTAAATAAATATCTAACCTAATTGAAATAAATATCTAAACTGATTTAAAGAAATAAAACTAATTAGCAGTGTGGACCTGTCTTCTTCGCTGGACTGGAGGAACCCAAGCCTCGCTTCCTCAATCCACTTGCGCAGAGGAGCCTGGAGGTTCTGGAGACGCTGCTGTCCCTGACGGAGGGGGAGCAAGGGTTTGACGTTGGAAGTTTTTGGGCTTCGCGGTGGATGGGGGTGCTTACTACGGAGTTTGACGAAGGGGAGGGGCGCGCTATCTTCGGTGGGTGGCCGGATGGAGGGCGCGACCGTCGCGACGTTGGTGGGTTTAGGGTTGGGTTCGATTTAGGGTGTGAGGCTCGAATCAGAAGAGAACGGCGAGGAGAGAGAAGGTGGAGGGTGGAAGGCGAAGCGGAGGATTGGAGGCGAGGTCCTGGGGGGGGGGGGGGAGGGCGACGACGAGTGGTGGCGGCTAGGGCATCGAGGTCAACGCGCGGTTTTTTTCTTTTTTTGTCTCGATTTGAACTGGAAAGGTAAAGGCAGAGTCGGCAGCGAGGTCCTGGGGGGGGGGGGGGGGTGGGCGACGACGAGTGGTGGCGGCTAGGGCATCGAGGTCAACGCCCGGTTTTTTTTTTCTGTCTCGATTTGAACTGGAAAGGTAAAGGCAGAGAGAAAGAAGTGGGGAGGGGGGGGGGCTTATAATAAAATATATATTTTTAATTTATATCCAAAAAGTTAGTTTTTCCTTCGAACGCCGAATCGAAGCCAACGACTATCGTCCCTAGCGTAATACCCCCATTCCGAACACAATGGGAAATGTTTCATAACCCAGTTTGGCTGTTAAGATCAATTTTCACCTAAATTAATATATAATTCACTATATATTCAATTTAAACGTACATTTTAAATTACTGGGGCCACATACTAACTCAGAAAATTCCAGAAAAATCATTTCTAGCTTCGTATTGACGATACGGTCCTACCAAAATTAATTTCGTCAAATTCTGAGACAGTTTGAAAAATGGTCATTTTCTGGTCGACCGAAATTGACTGAAACTGCCAAAACACGTTTAACTGTGCCACGCTCACATATTGATTCAGAAAATTATGAATTTTGGAACCTAGCAATAATTTGACATCCCGGATCCAACAAAAGTGGTTTCGTTGAAAACCGAGGTCGTTTGCAAAATTTCCATTTTCAAAGGCCTTTATATATATTAAAATATATATATAAATTCCACAGCGACTTTTCTGAATTTTAAACTGGACATATCTTTCAACTTCTAAAGTGAAATCTCAGTTTCTTGGCTTCGTTAGAAAGATATGATTAAACAGATTCAAATATTTCTTGTTTCGTTCAATTCCGACTTATATTGAATTATGTATATTCATTTGAAATTCGAAATTGAATTTTCGAACTGCAGCGCCATTTCAGGCTCGTTATATAATTAAAATAAAATTATTCGTTTTAACTTCATCGAAAATAAATTTTCCGTCGTTATTATTTAAAATAATTCATTTTAAATAATCAAAATTCATTAAAATTGCCAAAATAAAAATTTTAAATTGGCTCGGATTTCCGGGTTATTACAATCTCCCCCACTTAAAACTTTTCATCCCCGAAAAGGAACGAAGCCGAAAGTTGTTTAACAAACCAACTCAACTTCCATTATTTTTCACTACGGCTTAAGTTCTTCAACTTTTCAGTTTCTAAGAACTTTTCAAAATTTTCAAAAATTTGGCTAACACCCTAAATTTCCGAAAAATTTCGCCATAACCTCCCCGCACCGGGGACTTTGGGATATTTCATATAGCCTCCCATGGCCTCCTTCAATCCAAAAGAAAAAGAAAAAGCTAAGCGGCTAGCCAATCGGCTCATAAAATCATCATCACCCAAACAAAACAGTAAATTATGGTAAACATGTACCTATTTGTCGGGCAAACAAATTTTATTCCTCTGCTCTAGCCTCCTTGCTATGACCTGTTCAATGAAAGTACATGTATATGCAAGCAAATGCAACCAAATTTTCAACACAATTCACTATTTGATTCAATTTGGCTAAAGGTTCAACATTTAATTAATCAAATGTGACAAAAAAGAATTTCGCTCGGTCCGAACCAGTCGCTAAACCGACCCAGACCGTTCGAGATGCCCTATCGTTTGAGAACACGACAAAATAGAACGCATACAAAAGAACATTTCACTGTATATAACAACAATGCATCAGATTACAAGAATATACAGAGTATAAACAAATAAATATTACACAGAAATACCAGAGATTTAAATTACATTTAATTACATAGCAGCGGAAAATAATACAATACACAACTAGAAGAAGATATACGGATACAAAGCTTTCCGGATATCGTTCCAGCTGTAAACCAGGATCCTGTGAATATAAATCTGCAAAACCAAAACTACTAGCCGCCCATGTCGAAAATAGGGGCACCCAGAGTTTAGGTTAAAACAATAAACTCCAGGTCAGTCATGTGACTGGTGTGAGAACTAAAACAGTTATTAATCTTTATTTTAAAGTTAGGTAAATCAAGGGACCACGCCGTATAACACGGAACGGGTTTCCTCCCTAGAATACCGGTGCATAAAACAACATCGCAATGCTAAATAAAGAAAAATGAAGCTGTTATAAGACCCAGGTCCTATCACACAATGCAACGCAAGCCGGGGGATAGGGTTTTTCCTTATAACAGCCAAAGAATGCTTGATACGTTTAAAACAAATTGTTTGATACTATTATAAATGCATAGTGTATAAAACAACTTCAAATCATAAGTATTAATCATAGGCGGCATGGGTACCATATATCATGTCGCCATACTAGTTCTACAATTAAAACCGCAAATGTCGTATTGGAAGTTGGGTTATCATTTATGGTATGAACCGAGGCTAGGGGCAAGATCCTCACCGATTCGAGACTGTCTAGTCCGAGTCTCAGGCAAGCGCGCAGACAAGCCTTGGATCGTCAGGGCCGGTCCACCGATGTGGATTATTATGCCTGAACACTGCGTTTCCCCGCCCTTTGGGGCGTAAGCCTGGCCCGTCAGCCGACCAGAAGCATCGGCCGAAACCGATATCACGAGGCGCCTCGCTTTTCAGCAAGTAATAATAAGCAACATCCACATGAGTCAAACTCGGCAGCCAGTTCAAGCACTGACGCCACTCCTAACTAGAAGAAAACGCATGTCCTCCCTGATGTCCGTATCCCGTTTTTGGTTCATACCGGGTGTGATACTCGCGAATCAACGTTACACAAAGCTACGCCACAAAGGCCGTGCTTTGATCATCAACCACAAGACTTTGCTTTTCAACAAAAGACTTGATCCATGCAACTCAGCATGCCACATTGTCAGTTCATACTGTACCACTGATTTCTGCCAATATATAACCTCTAGGCTCGTACGTTTCAGAGAAGGGTGTATAACAAGAGAATAAATTCTCTGCCACCAAACAGATATATATTTAGCAGGGATCACCAAATACAGTATAAAGGAATACAACGTCAGACACACTATCCATTTACAAGTCCGTTCTGGGTCTGAACGAAACCGGAGGCACTTTCCTCGCATATCCATCCATCTCCAAGTACGTCTGGACGACCACCAACTATTTCCATCCTCTTGGGTGTACAGCCCAATCAGGATCGTCAGTAATTACCCAAACGATGTGAAGACTTCCGGTCTTCAGCCACCGTCTTCATCTTCGACATATCGTCGAATCGGTTATTCAAAATGGGTATAAACCCGGCCTTTCCGAACAACCCGCGTATATTAAAAACAAATGTTACATAAACACAACATACGCCTCATTCCAATTCAGAATATTCTTTTATTCACAAAATCACATTTTTAGGGAAAGGTTCCCATTAATTTTATCCAAGATAAATTCTTTAAAATTTATCCTTTAATCTTCCTTTGGATGTCATTTCAAACCAGATTATGGTTTTCTAAACTAGTCGAGATTAGCGAACCACACCGAAGTAATTATTTATTTTATTTCCCAATCCCAACCTATTCATCCCATGAAGCAAAACTGGTAATACTCCATATTTAACACCATAGTGTTGTCGGTAAAATTAATTATCTTTTCACGTTCAAATCTGATTAAAGATTTAACTATCGCTTTGGAGCAAAACTGGTGATACTCCATTCTCGCTTATTTTCTAAAGTTGATAATTTAAATTATCAATTTAATTGAAGATTCATCAAAATTATTTTTACTGGGTTAAAGAACTTGTGTCATTTAAAACACAGTTCACGATAAACCCAAATCACATTCTATTTATTATCGGGTTAAAGAACTAGTGTTATTTAAAACACAGTTCACGATAAACCCATGAATCAATTCTGTTTTAAACCCATTTCAAATCCAATAAATTTATTTAAAAATAAATGGGTTTTAATTTCAGTTCAAAACTAGTTCATTTCGATAAAAATCTATTTTTATCTTTTCAAATATGGAGTTTTTCATCCCAATTTTTCCCAAATCATTTCTTATGATTTTACACTAATTATTACTATTTTTAATAATTTTATCAAGGCCCGTACAGTCGATTTCCATCAACGACCATCGAACTGCACTTACAGCGACCTTTTCCAAATTTGATTTGGACGTATCTCCAAATCCAACCGGTAGATTTCAAATTTCTAATATTTGTTAGAAAGCCCTTTTCGATACGAACCCAACGGTTCCGTTTTTAGGAGAATCCGACGGTCGGATCTCCCATAATGTCCGTTTGAAATAAATGGTCGAAATTCACGAACTGCCGCGGCGCGGCGCGTTCTATTCAGGCCATTATATATATATATATATATATTATATATATATATATCGTCGATTACCTTTTTAAAACGTATTTTATAAATCATTTCAAATTTGTTTTAAAAACAATTTCAACCTTTAATTCAAATTCAAATTAAAATTGAATTTTCCTTTATAAATTCTTTCTACATTCACTTCTATTTGATTTCAATTCAAATCGATTTCAATTCTATTTCAATTCGTTTCAATTGAATTTAATTCAATTCAAATTCGTTTTCTACTCAATTCAATTCGAATTCGTTTTCTATTCAATTCAATTCGAATTCGTTTCGAATTCGTTTTCTAATCAATTCAAATTCGATTCTATTTGAATCCATTTTCTATTCAATTCAAGTTTCAATTCAATTTGAATCCATTTCAATTCGTTTTAAATTCATTTCGAAATCGTTTTATATTCAATTCATTTCGAAATCGTTTTATATTCAATTCATTTCGAAATCGTTTTCAATTCATTTCATTTCGAAATCGTTTTCAATTCATTTCATTTCGAAATCGTTTTCAATTCATTTCATTTCGAAATCGTTTTCAATTCATTTCATTTCGAAATCGTTTTCAATTCATTTCATTTCGAAATCGTTTTCAATTCATTTCAAAATATTCGATTTCAAAATTACTTCTTAATATTCATTTTAAAATGAATAAAATCGATATAAATATCGCTCCCGTCAAAATGGCGTCAATCTAATCAACACGGCTTCATATATTTCTATTTTCAAATATTCTATTTCAAATATTTCTTTTTCAAAATAGTTGTTATTATCAAAATATTTCGTTCAACACATGACTAATCTCAACGGGTGAGTACTGTCAACACATGAACCTTTATTTTATATTGATAAAGTTGTAAATTTTATTACTAAAATATTTCGTTCAACACATGACTAATCTCAACGGATGAGTACTGTCAACACATGAACCTTTATTTTATATTGATAAAGATGTAAATTTTATTACTAAAATATTATTTATTTTCTAAATTGGAATGAGGCCCAATCAATTACCATATAATGTTAATTATATGGATTTTCATACATCACACGTATATAATAGCATTGAAAAATAATCAATCATCAACCAAAGTGCACTACACTATATAAGCATCAAATATAGATATCTAACGCTTATAACAGCCTGTCAATCAATCGATCGACATATTTAATCAATCAGGATGAGTGAACTTCAAATTTCATCCTAACACCCGTTTGGGGTTTCAAACAATCAAACACATATTTTATTTGTGCAGTTGGGCGATGTGTAAAATTTATCGTCCCAATCAATGTCCTTCAAATAGGTGCACATAAACAAACCGTCCGGTTTGTAAATGAATATTTATTTATTCACATTCACTATATTCATATTCACGTTAAAAATTATATATTTTTAACGATAAAACATTTTATTCTAACATATGAATTTCTATTCAGTTCATTCTTTAAATAAAATGATATTTTTATTTTCTAACTTATTTTAGAAAATTTCGGCGGCATAATGGCACAATACTAGAAACGGGACAAGGCCTAGCCTTATCCCCGGACTAGTGAAGGCCCACGCCATTCACACATCAATCAAATCAATTTCATTTCACCGAACAATTCAATTCAAACTAAATAATCTAACCAACTACACAACCAAACAATTAAACAAACAAGCCATCCATGGTCTGTGGATGACGGGTGTCGGGTGCTACTAAACACCGTCTACATCCTAGTATATATATATATAACTAGAAAAAGAAATTGAAGAGTGAGAAGTTCTCACAGAGGGTTCCACTCCGCCGTGCTTTGCTTCTGGATTTCTGATGGTCACTTCAATCCCTTTTCCACGCTGTTCATATTAAAATCACATTTTTATTCTTTCTATAATATAAAAATCATATTTTTATGTTCGTAAAAATCATAACTTTACGAATTATAAATCATGGCTTCGTATGAAAAATCTCACCATTATATATTTTTAAAAATCTTGTTTTAGCTTTCTATAACTAGGCTATTTTTATTTTCAAAAATACTACCATTTATATTTTTAAAAATCTCATCTTTATATTCTTATTATGAAATCATACGCATAAAAATCGTATTTTTAAATTAAATCTCTACATATAAAAATTTCATTTTTAATTTCTACTAAGTCATTTATAATAAAACCATACTCTTATATTATTAAAAACAATGTGTGTACATATTTTTAAAAATCTTTAAAAAAAATAAAATCAATGCTAATTCACTTTAGAATCTGAAAATGAAATCTGAAAGTAAATCGATATGGATTTTTTTTTTTTAAATCAACCTAAATTAATTAATTTAAATTAATTAAACCCTAAATTACCTTCAGCAGTGGTTCACCGTCGTCCCTGAGCTCGCGACGCCACCTGGCGCCATCGGAGGATGATCAGAGGTGATCACATGGAAGGGCATTGAGCTGCGCGCCTGGGGGACCCACCATCTCCAATCTCGGTGGCGGCCTTCTTCGATTCGGGTGCTAGGGCGTCGCTGTTGAAGCGGGGAAGGGAGAGATGAGGGAAACGATGGAGAAGGAGCGGAGTAGAAGGGGAGGGCGACGGTGGAGATGGCCGGGTGGCGAGGGCGACGGAGGCGGGCTGAGGATGAAGGCGACGAGATTTAATTTGGGGGGGGGGCGCGATTTCTGTCGTTGACCACGAGATGGGATATAAAAGGGTTTGACCAAGTCTGAGGAGAGAGGATGTGAGGGAGTGCTTATATAAAAATATATATTTTAATTTATTAATTTCTAAAAAGCAACTTTAAAATTCGAACTCGAAATCAAACCCACCGACTGTCGTTCCTAGCTAATTACCCCCATTCCGAACACAATGGGATATGTATCGTAGGCTGATTCGATCGTTTCGACCAGTTTCCGTTAAAATCAACATATAACTCTATATATTGAATTTGAACGCGCATTTCAATTTACCGGGGTCACACACTAACTCTATAAATTGCAGAAAAATATTTTCTAGCTTCGTATTGATGATACGGTCCTAACAAAAGTGGTTTCGTCGAAATCTGAGGTCGTTTGCAAAATGTCCATTTTTAAGGGCCTGAACTCCATAGCGACTATTCAGAATTTTCAACTGGACATATCTTTTGATCCCCGCTATGAAATTTTGATTTGTCGGATTCATTGGGAAGATATCATCAATTAGATCCTAATGTTTTTGGTTTCACTAAAATCCGGATTGTTTTGCACCCGGTACGTTCAATTGAAGTTTGAAATCGAATTATCGAACTACCGCGCCATTTTCAATTCCTTTTATAAATATAAATAAATATTTATATTCTATCGACGACGCGTATAAATATATACGTTCTAATTTCTGTTCAAAATAAATTTTCTCGTCGATATTATTTAAAATAATTTATTTTAAATATTTAAAATTCGCTAAAATTGCCAAAATAAAAATTTTAAACTGGCCCAGATTTTCCGGGTTATTACATCAAACAATAATCAAACAACACAACCAGCAATCAATTAGTTGATTAACGTTCCAAATCCATAATTTTGATACATAGTCAAAAATCACATTTTTGATGCCAAATCACAACAATAGGCCCTATCTAATTTTGGTTCTCAAACCAGTCAATTGGAAATATATAGAAATCTCACTTTCGTCACTCGAAAATAAATTCTGATGATGTTTCGAACCACCATCAGAACATCCACGGGCGACTAGAGTGTAATTCTATATCCATCCAATATATTAAAACTTCGAATACACGCGGATCAGACGTATACGCAAAATCTTTATATATACTGGATTGTCCAAATCAATATAAATAAATAATAAAATACGAATAATTGATTTAAATTTTCAAAACAAAAATTGTTTTTATTTCAAAAACACACTCTTCACACTCGTTCTAGGATACTACTGATCCCATCTCTAACGAGTCATTCTCATTGGATATTACTAATCCAATATCCGATGAATTCTTTCATATGGTTCTAATGTGTCTTGTTCTCTGAGCTTTGTAAACCAAAGCTCTGATACCACGATGTAACGAACGGGAATTTCGCTCGATCCGAATCAGTCTCTAAACCGACCCAGACCGTTCGAAATGCCTGATTGTTTTGAGAACACGTCAAATTAGAACGCAGACACAAGAACATTTCATTGTTTATTACAACAATTCATCAGAATACAAGAATATACAGAGTATAAATAAATATTATACAACAGAAAATATCAGAGATTACAATACATTACATAGCAGCGGAAAATAATACAATGCACAACTAGAAGAGATGTACGGATACAAAGCTTTCCGGATATCATTCCAGCTATAAACCAGGATCCTATGAATATAAATCTGCATAACCAAAACTACTAGCTGCCCGTGTCAAAAAAAGGGCACCCAGAGTTTAGGTTAAAACAATAAACTCCAGGTCACTCATGGGAATGGTGTGAGAACTAAAACAGTTATTAATCTTTATTTTAAAGTTCGGTAAATCAAGGGACCACGCCGTATAACACGGAACGGGTTTCCTCCCAAGAATACCAGTGCATATAACAAAACAACGCAATGCTTTTTGGAAAAATGAAGCTATTATAAGACCCAGGTCCTATCACACAATGCAACTCAAGCCGGGGGATAGGGTTTTCCCTTATAATAGCCAAACATGCTTAGTACGTTTAAAACAAATCATTTGAAACTATAATAGGTGTATAGTGTCAAAACAATTTCAATCATAAATATCAATCATAGGCGGCATAGCATCCCATGCTACTAGGTCGCCAATACTAGGCTCTACAATCAAAAACCGCAAATGTCACGTATTTGGAAGTTGGATTTTAGTCTGTGAACCGAGGCAAAAGATAGTCCTCTACCGATTCGAGACAATCTAGCCTACCATGTCTCAGGAACAGAGCTCGAGTGTCACTTGGATCCTCAGGGCCGGTCCACCGATGTGGATTAAACTTAAACACTGAACATGCATTTCCCTGCCCTATGGGGCGCAAATGAGCCAACGAATGACTCCATCGGACCCGGATCGTCCGATCAAACCAAAACGCCTCGCAACAGCAACAACCACATAAGTCAAACTCGTCGGGGCGTGTAAAACCACTGACGCCACTTCTAGCTAGAAAGAAACGTATGCCCTCCCTGACGTCCTCTCCCGTTTTTGGTTCACACCGGGGTGTGAGGCTCGCTAATTCACGTTATACACAAAGCTGCGCCATATAGGCCGTGCTTTGATCTTCAACCACAAGACTCTGCTTTTCAACAGGAGCCCTGATGAATTGCCACTTAGGCATGCCACACAGGCAATTCACCCCATGCGTTTGATATCCACCAATATATAACCCCTGAGCTCGTACATCTCAGAGAAGGGCGTTAAGCAAGAGAATAAATCCTCCGCCGCCAAACAAATATATATTTAATAGAAATCAATCACACAGACTAAAATCCAATGTCAGACACATAGTCCATTTACAAGTTCGTTCTGGGTTTGAACGAAACCGGAGGCACCTAGTACCCCGCATATCCATCGATCTCCAAGTACGTCTGGACGACCACTAACTGATTCCCTCCTATTGGGTGTATGGCCCAATCAAGATCATCAGTAATTATCCAAACGACATGAAGACCTCCGGTCTTCAACCACCGTCTTCATCCTCGACACCACGTCGAATCAGTTATTCAGAATGGGATAAACCCGGTCTTTCTGAATAACTCGCGTATATAATAAACAAGTGTTACACAAACACAACATACGCCTCATTCCAATTCAGAATATTCTTTTATTCAAATATTCATACACTTTGGGAAAGATTCCCATAAATTTTATCAAAGATAAATTCTTTAAATTTATTCTTTAATTTTCTTTGAATATCAATTCAAATTAGACGGGATTAGCGAACCACACCGAAGTAATCATTTATTTTCGAATCCCAACCTATTCATCCTATGAAGTAAAACTGGTAATACTTCATATCTAACACCACAGTGTTATCAGTAAATTCAATTACCATTTCACGTTCAAATCTAATTAAAGATTCAGCTATCGCCTGGAGCAAAACTGGTGATACTCCCTTCTCGATATTTTCAATCTAATTAAAGATTCATTAAAACTCCACTTAGTTTTAATCTTTAACCGGGTTAAAGAATCAATGTCATTTAAAACACGGTTCACGATAAACCCAAAATCACATTCCATTAATTATCGGGTTAAAGAACAAGTGTTATTTAAAACACTGTTCACAATAAACCCAAAAATCAATACCAATTCAATTCCAATTAAATATTATTTAATTAGTACACTTCATTAAATCTAAATAAAAAGATTTAATCTTTTTCTCCACTGGGCTTAAGAACAGTGTTAATGAAGACACCATTCACGACAAACCCAAATCACACTTGATATTAAATACAAGGCTCTGAATAGAAAACATACCGGCTTATATTCAGTATCAAATTCTACGACCAACAAATATCATACTGGAAATAACGATATAAATATATCTTTCAAATTTCCATAACAATATCTGTATCATCACGAAATCTAACATCGAAATATTCCGAAGACAATTTCTATTCAAATCCATTCCAATGCAATTATTGGAAATTCTGGTTATTTTCAAAACCATTTAAAATCCAATTTATTTATTTTTAAAAATAAATAAATTATTACTCTAGTTCAAAACTAGTTCATTTCGATAAAAATCTACTTTTATCTTTTCAAATATGGAGTTTTTCATCCCATTTCTTCACAAATCATTTCTTATGATTTTACACTAATTATTAATATTTTTATCAAGGCCCGTACAGTCGATTTCCATCAAAGGCCATCGAACTGCACTTACAGCGACCTTTTGTAAATTTGATTTGGACATAATTCCAAATCCAACCGTTAGATTTCTAATTTCTAAAATTCGTTAGAAAGCTCTTTTCGATACGAACCCAACGGTTCTGGTTTTAGGAGAATCCGACAGTTGGATCTCCCGCAATATCCATTCGAAGTCAATGGTCGAAGTTCACGAACTACCGCGGCGCGACACGTTCTATTCAGGCCATTATATTATATATAATATATATAATATATACTTCGTCGGTTTCCTTTTAAAACGTATTATATAAATCGCTTTAAACTCGTTTTCGAATGATTTCAACTTCTTTTCCAATTCAAATCAAAATTGAATCTTTCCTTATAAATTCGTTTTAAATTCATTTCAAATTGATTTTAATTCAAATCAATTTTTAATTCAATTTCAATCCGAATTCATTTCTATTCAATTTCAATTCGAATTCATTTCTATTCAATTTCAATTCGAATTCACTTCTATTCAATTTCAATTCGAATTCACTTCTATTCAATTTCAATTCGAATTCTAATTCGTTTCAATTCAATTTCAATTAGAATTCACTTCTATTCAATTTCAATTCAATTCGAATTCTAATTCGTTTCAATTCAATTTAATTTGAATTTCAGTTCATTTCAAAATATCGGATTTTGAAATCACTTTCGATATTCATTGTAAAATGAATAAAATCGATATAAATATCATTCACGTCAAAATGGCGTCAATCTAATCAACACGGCTTCATATATTTCTATTTTCAAATATTCTATTTCAAATATTTCTTTTTCAGATATTTCTATTTCAAATATTCTATTTCAAATATTCTATTTCAAATATTTCTTTTTCAAATATTTCTATTTCAAATATTCTATTTCAAATATTTCTTTTTCAAATATTCTATTTCAAATATTTCTTTTTCAAATATTTCTTTTTCAAATATTCTATTTCAAATATTTCTTTTTCAAATATTTCTTTTTAAATATTCGATTTCAAATATTTCTTTTTTCAAATATTCTATTTCAAATATTTCTTTTTTAAGTATTCTATTTCAAATATTTCTTTTTCAAAACTGGAATGAGGCCCAATCAATTACCATAAAATGTTAATTATATGGATTTTCTACAACACATGTATAAAATAACAACGATAAATAATCAACGATCATCCAGAGTGCGTCCTACACTATATAAGCTTCAAATATAAATATTTAACGCTTATAACAGCCTGTCAATCAATCGATCGACATACAGCTAATCATTGGGATTAGTGTATGTCATATATCATCCCAATACCCGTGTGGGGTTTCAAACAATTAAACACAGATTTTATTTGTGCAGTTGGGCGATGTGTAAAATTTATCGTCCCAATCAATATCAATCAAATCAGTGTATATAAACAAATCTCCGATTTGTTTATAAATATCTATTTCATTTCATATACACGTTAAAAATTCTATTTTTAACTATATAAATATTTTTATTTCACACATCACACAATCAACTACACATCAAAATCAAACAAACAAGCATACAAGCCGTCCATGGTCTGTTGACGACGGATGTCGGGTGCTACTAAACACCGTCTGCATCCTAGTATATATTTTAACTAGAAAACAAAATTAAATGGTGAGAAGTTCTCACCGACTAGCTAATCCAACGCCACGACTCTTCTTATGTAGAACATCTTCACCGTGCTCGCCTTTCATCACTTTCGTCATCCGTATTCACTACATATATAAAAATCGAATTTTTACTTCGCTATTCGATATATAAAAATCTAATTTTTACTTTGCTATTCAATATATAAAAATCAAATTTTTACTTTGCTATTCAATATATAAAAATCGAATTTTTACTCTTCTATTCAATATATAAAAATCATATTTTTACTTTTCTATTCAATATATAAAAATCATATTTTTATTTCAAATCTCTACATGTAAAGATTGCATTTTTATTTCGTTACAGGAATAAAGATAATATTTTTATTCTTTCTATAGTATAAAAATCATATTTTATCCTTCATATGATATAAAAATCATATTTTCATCTTTTCTAAAAATCATAACTTCATGCCATCGAAAAAAATCATACCTTTAAGTAAATAAAAATCATGTCTTTATGCCGCCATCTTATTTAAAAACAATGCTTCATGTTGTTTTTTAAAAAATCCAAACTTCGTATAAATAAATATCTAAACTAATTTAAATAAATATCTAACCTAATTGAAATAAATATCTAAACTGATTTAAGGAAATAAAACTAATTAGCAGTGTGGACCTGTCTTCTTCGCTGGACTGGAGGAACCCAAGCCTCGCTTCCTCAATCCACTTGCGCAGCGGAGCCTGGAGGTTCTGGAGACGCTGCTGTCCCTGATGGAGGTGGAGCAAGGGTTCGACGCTGGAAGTTTTTGGGCTTCGCGATGGATGGGGGTGCTTGCTGCGGAGGTTGACGAAGGGGAGGGGCGCGCTGTCTTCGGTGGGTGGATGGAGGGCGCGACCGTCGCGACGTTGGTGGGTATGGGTTGGTTTCGATTTAGGGTGTGAGGCTCGAATCAGAAGAGAACGGTGAGGAGAGAGAAGGTGGAGGGTGGCAGGCGAAGCAGAGGATGGGCGGCGAGGTCCGGGGGGGGGGGGGGGGGGGGCGACGACGAGTGGTGGCGGCTAGGGCATCGAGGTCAACGCGCGGTTTTTTTTTCTGTCTCGATTTGAACTGGAAAGGTAAAGGCAGAGAGAAAGAAGTGGGGGGGGGGCTTATAATAAAATATATATTTATTTTTAATTTATATCCAAAAAGTTAGTTTTTCCTTCGAACCCCGAATCGAAGCCAACGACTGTCGTCCCTAGCGTATTACCCCCATTCCGAACACAATGGGAAATGTTTCGTAACCCAGTTTGGCTGCTATGATCAATTTTCACTTAAATTAATATATAATTCAGTATATATTCAATTTAAACGTACATTTTAAATTACTGGGGCCACATACTGACTCTGGAAATTCCAGAAAAATTATTTCTAGCTTCGTATTGACGATACGGTCCTAAAAAAATTAATTTCGTCAAATTCTCAGACCGTTTGAAAAATGGTCATTTTCTGGTCGATCGAAATTGACTGAAACTATCAAAACACGTTTAACTGTGCCACACTCACATATTGATTCAGAAAATTATGAATTTTGGAACCTAGCAATAATTTGACATCCCAGATCCAACAAAAGTGGTTTCGTCGAAAACCGAGGTCATTTGCAAAATTTCCATTTTCAAAGGCCTTTATATATATTAAAATATATATAAATTCCACAACGACTTTTCTGAATTTTAAACTGGACATATCTTTCAACTTCTAAAGTGAAATCTCAGTTTCTTGGCTTCGTTAGAAAATGATTAAAAAGATTCAAATATTTCTTGTTTTGTTCAATTCCGACTTATATTGAATTCTGTATATTCATTTGAAATTCGAAATCGAATTTTCGAACTGCAGCGCCATTTCTGGCTCGTTATATAATTAAAATAAAATTATTCGTTTTAACTTCATTGAAAATAAATTTTCCGTCGTTATTATTTAAAATAATTCATTTTAAATAATCAAAATTCATTAAAATTTCCAAAATAAAATTTTTAAATTGGCTCGGATTTCCGGGTTATTACAAAACTATACACTTATAGTAATATCAAAATAATCTGTTTTTAAACGTATCAAGCATTCTTTGGCTATTATAAGCTAATAACCCTATCCTCCGGCTTGCGTTGCATTGTGTGATGGGATCTGGGTCTTATAATAGCTTAATTTTCTTTATTTAGCATTGCGCTGTTTGTTTTATGCACTAGTATCCTTGGGAGGAACCCGTTCCGTGTTATACGGCGTGGTCCCTTGATTTACCTAACTTTAAAAATAAAGATTAATAACTGTTTTAGTTCTCACACCAGTCACATGACTGACCTGGAGTTTATTGTTTTAACCTAAACTCTAGGTGCCCCTATTTTCCACACGGGCAACTAGTAGTTTTGGTTTTGCAGATTTATATTCACATGATCCTGATTTACAGCTGGAACGATACTCGGAAAGCTCTGTATCCGTGTATTACTTTTAGTTGTGTTTTGCATTATTTTCCGCTGCGATGTAGTTAAATGTAATTTATTGTAATCTCTGATATTTGTCGAATGTGTAATATTTATTCATACTCTGTATATTCTTGTATTCTGATGGAATTGTTTGTAATAAGCAATGAAATGTTCTTCTGTGTGCATTCTATTTTATCGTGTTCTGAAGGTAATCCGTGCTTTCCTTACCGGGGAAGTTACGGGCTATCACACGTTTATGGTACATTACTTTTATAGCTGAATGGTTGTTGAATGCTTTCCACATTGATATCTCGATCTCATTGGTAGTTTTACAACCTACCACTTATGGTATCAGTTTTAAACTTATAATGATAGTAACCATGAATTGATGAGTCCGTCTTGCTTGTGATATTTCACATATTCACCATTACCGACAGTTTTGTTTTCTTAATCAGTTGGTACTTGGATGGTATAGCCAATGTTCCATGAATATATCCTTTGAGGCCATAACTTTCAATAGTTTTTGCAACCTGAAACTTCCATAGAAGGTAATTATCTTCCTCCAAATGCACAATAGTTAATTGACTATGTGGGTTATTACTGTCATAACCAATTTTTCAACTGTTGCAGTTTGATTTTGGATAGTTCCAGAATTCTCAGAAGTTTCGTACCTTGTTTCTTTTGCCATGAGGGATGACTATGTTGATCCTTTAATCAAGTGTGGTGCTAAAAGCACCGTGAAACGTGCTTGCTAACACCGTCACTAAATACCACCATCTTTTGTATACAAATACACCTTTGGCCACCATGAATTAAAAAATAGGCACCCACCCCTAAATTATTCCTGCTATTCCTTCATTCGGCACTTCGAACTCGATGCCAGTCTCGTTATCTTCTGCATTATCGTTCTTTGAATTCAGCATACTCAATGTCTCATATTACTCACTAAATCCATAACAATAATTTTAATTTTTAAAAATCAAAAGAGAAAAAAGACAATAGCAATAGAAACCATACAAAAATAATTTAAGATAAATAACCTCATCTTCTGTCTTAGAGCATTGGCTATTCGCGAGACCTTCGTTCTATATACGTTCTCGTCCTTCATTGCTAAGAAATCTAACAATAATGATTACTAAAATAATTTTTCCTCAAATTACAATAAAATTGAGAATTAGGGTTTAAGAGGAATCAATTGGGGAAGAAGTAGATGGCGGATCATGTTAGGAAGCAAATCAGGTCGATGTTTATATTTGATCGATGAGATAAGATGATAAAAAGAAATAGTGTTTACGTTTGGACTAATGGCGGGAGTTGGAATACGTTCGGTGATTAGCGATTGAGTGGAGGAATGAAACTGGTGTTAGGAAGTATATTAATTTAATTAAGAGTGATTAAATTAAGCATGGTGTTAGGAAGCACAATTCAGGGTGCTTTTAGCAGCATACTTAATCAAAGAAGTTCAATAGATGATGAAAAGGTTGATCTTAATATGCAGGAAGAAATCTTGATTAGAAATTCTAGCTTAGGTAATGAAATTTGTAACAAGAACATGCTTGATGCGGCCAAGTAATTTTGTGAGATGATGTTTTTTATCTAATGGATTTTTTAACAAGGCATTTTCTTTGGTTTTATGATGGTATTTTTTCTAAACATCTTTTTGAATTTCTCAATTTCTCTCTTTCTTGATTTAGTAAAGGGGTTATGCTGTAGCCAAACACTACGTTTTGGGGGAGGCGATCTATATCTTTCTTAAATCTACTGGAAAATAATGAGACTTAATCTCGGATGAGAGAAAAACTCAATTGATGAATATTTTTTAGACGAGTTTTAATCCCTACCTTCCCAAATGGATATGCTATTTAGTTGATGATATTGGTCTGATACCAAGAAAGAAATATAGTTTGTATATTTCTGGTGATGTGGTTTTGATTGATATTGATTCGTAAAAAAAAAATGATGTTTTAGATTGCAATAGAATAGATACTAAGAAGAGTTGTTTATTTTCATCACTGAATCGATGGTTTGATGCATTGCATTTATATATGAAGAACTGGGCTATAATACACGAAATCGACCAGTGATAGTGTTTTGACTGGACTACTTTATTTTACATAACCAGTATACTATTTCATTCATTAACAAGGATGTGTTAAACAGAGTGAGATTTAATCATTTAGGTTTACGATTGGAAAATAAAGTGAGTATGTTATGGGGGGATAGAAACCTCAAAATCCACTTGGAAATTGACATGATAAATATATTTTTGTTTGTTTTTATATATTTAAGTAAGGAAATTGAGTAATTTGTTAATATTTTCATTTAGAAAAAGAATTTTGGTTCAAAACGAAGTTTCATTGTATGAAGTTTGGTTTTCTATTTCTAGTGCCATTGTTAACTTGGTTTCATTAAATAGACATCTAATTATTTCAAAGCATAAAAGTTGTTTATTTTCTCTTTTTAGATCAAATTCATCTCTTTTAAAAATATACAAAAATCACATAATATACAAGAGAAAATTATGAATTTTATTCTTTAATCTAGAACTACATGGTGATAGAATTTCTAATAGTACGAGAGATTGTAGAAAAGATGAAATTTTGTAATCTTATTCTGGCCCCCTTGATTTACATTACAGTCCTTTATATAGATGTAGTACATGAGCTTAAAACAAGCAATAACAATTTCCCTTTAATAAGCTATAAAGGGAAAATAATATAAGAGGAAAGTATTAAGTGCATGAGTCAGCTTGATCCTTATCCTGTGAATACATGAGTCAGCTTGATCCTTATCCTGTGAATGCATGAGTCAGCATGATCTGTATCCTTAACACTCCCCCTCAAGTTGGAGCATGGGTTTCAAAAATGCCCAACTTGAAAAGAAGAAAATCAAATTGTGACTTGCCGAGTGCCTTAGTAGAAATATCCCCCAATGTAACAACCCGTATTTTCAATAACCTGTAATAACATAAATCGAGGCAGAATTTAATTCTAAAATGGGAATCAAGGGAAACGGGCTATGCCATTGTGTTCGTCTCGGAAAAATACGCGAAATAGAGTCCGAGTTTTCGAAAATCGGAGTCCGTATGACCAAGATATGGCCTCGCGAAGTTTCACGAAAATTCCCAAATTAAAGTATACTTAATTAAGTGAAATGGGTTGTGTAGATATATATATATATATATATATATATATATTGATATATATATATATATATAATTGAAAATTTAATAAATAAATATGCAAAAATGCTCAAAACAGCGAATTGGGAGAGGGGAATAACCGAACCGGCCGATTTTTGAAGTCGACCCGAGCCCGCTGGGTCGACTAGGGGTTAATCCAGGGTGTTTGGCTGTCAACCCGTGGGCCGATTCGCTCAAGTGCAGATTTTGCATTTGAATGGTTCTCATGGTCCATCTTTAATCTAAAGGCCCTAGATGGTTCCTACACTTGACTTCTTCCCCAAGACATGCTTTGATGGCTTGGATTGAATCTAGGGTTAATCCTATGGCCTAAAACACTTGCCTAATCTATAAATAAGACCCTAACCTACCCTAATTCATTCATAATTAAACCTAGTGACTAAACTATGGCAAAATGCTAGCTCTCATGGCCTCCACTAATTTTATGAAGAGGGTTGCATACTAATCACTCTCTAATCAACTTCTAATCCCTTCTTAGCATCTTAATCTTCTTCATTTGGTGTTCAAAGTTGCTAGTTGTGAGTTTCTATCACTTTGATGATCTTTTGGTAAACTAATTAGATGAGATGTGATGAGATTTATGGTTTTGTATGTGGGTTAATGAGCTTTGAATCATATGATATGATGTTAGCATTAATCTTATGTTTATGCATGTTGAGTATGTAAGCTTATGCAAGTTTAATATGATGTATGTTATGTTTGCATGATGCTAAATATGCAAGTTGTGGGCTATGTAATCATATGCATGTTATGCAAGTTCATGGTAATATGCTATGCAAGTTACATGTTTGTTAATATGCAAGTTACATGTTTGTTAATATGCAAGTTACATGTATGTAAATATGCAAGTTACATGTTTGTTAATATGCAAGTTACATGTTTGTTAATATGCAAGTTACATGTATGTAAATATGCAAGTTACATGTTTCTTTATATGCAAGTTACATGTTTGTTAATATGCGAGTTACATGTATGTAAATATGCAAGTTACATGTTTATTAATATGCAAGTTCATGATGACACATTATGCAAGTCTATAAGCTAATATGCAAGTTTGTTATGCAAAATGAATATGTAAGTTATGTGACATATTATATGCAAGTTATGTGACATGTTATGCAAGTTCATATGCAAGTTATGTGTTTGTTAATATGCAAGATGGCACCTTTGAAACATGTTCATTCATATGCAAGTTGACACCTTTTATATGTGTTATATCATGAACGAAATTACGTGGGAACGATGGGGTAATTAAATGCATAAGTTAATAAGATTGTGTGAAATTAATATAATTATGCATAACACAAAATAAATAAACATAGTATGGGAATTTGCCTATTTGGTTAGGTGTACCCATACTATGTGTTGGGAATTTACCTATTGAGTTAGGTCTACCCCATGGGAATTTACCTATTAAGTTAGGTCTACCCATGTTAAGAAAACTTGATTAATTAGGGATAATTAATATAAAATTATGAGGGTGATTAATTAGGTGTAATTAATTGACTAAGACACGAGGTTGGACTCAGTTGTAGCGTAAAACTGCCCGGACCCAACCGGCTTAACCAGTTGCTACAAATGTTAGCCCAATGTGAGAGGTCTTAGGCACAAACTAAATACGTAATTAATGTAAAGACACGAGGTTAGACTCTGTTATGACATAAGGCTGCCCGGACCCAACCGGCTTAACCAGCGGTCATAAAAGACAGTCTAATGTGAGAGGTCTTTACAAAGGTTACGTTCTTAATTAATTAATTAAGAAACACTTAACCACATTAGCATGTAGAGGGACATGAGGGGTTAAGTGGGTGCCTCGGGTGGCATGAGAAAATCTAGTGGTTGCCTTGGGTGGCAATAGAAAATACGATTAGAATACTTAACCAAAATAGAACATGTAATTAAAACATGATTAAAGGGTTAAGTGGGATATACTAGAAAAAGGGACAAGCTTAGGTGGGTAGCTTGTGGAGGCCCATTTCAACCAGTAACCCATACGTATCTTTGTGGGCTCGACCCATGTCGAGGACGGGACACGCATACTGGGCTTGACTGTAAGAGGCAAACGGGTTAGCGGTGGCAACGCAAGTCCAACGGGCTTCATATGCGTGAGTGGGCCCGGGCTGGTAGGTAAGCCGTTGTTGCATCGAGTAGATATAAGCCGTGCACCTTTAGTTTCATCAGGTTGCCACATTGGGGAATGATACATCCCACGGTGGGGCCAGCACGGGTATCTACGTTAGGGAGCCGATCGAATGGGAAGTAGTGTGTACACCTAGTGGATTGTAGGGCCCCGTGGCGCCTACTTGGTCACCTAGGGGTACGCAGGTACTAATTAGTAAATTTTATAAGTCCTTGGGTGGGATCAACCTTTAAGTTAGGAACGACTGGTGTGGTGCAGTTTAGTAATTTACCTTAGGGAGGGTAGATGCGTCTTTATCCTTTATCTTCGTTTAGTTGACTGCTTAGGGTAGCCATTCATCCCTATATGTTACCGTATATCAGTTTATGTCTTCTCTGGTTACTTTAACGATTGTATTGTTAAAGTTATAGGACTCGCTCAGACTTATGTCTGACCCCGTTGTTTTTATCTTTTTCCCAACCCTCAGGTCCTACGGTGGATCCTAGCAGTAGTGGAGCTTGATCGGATTGCTGTTCCAGTCTTTAGGAGCTTGGATAGATGTAAAGCTCCAGTTATCCAGTTATCTTTTCTTTTGTTTGGCTATTGTATGAGAGTGGGATTATGTACTTCTTTATTTTGATGGATATTGTACTTGACCTTTATTGTGGTTTTATGATGTAACCAGACATGTTTTACTTCCGCTGTTATGAGATGATGTTTTAAAATTTCAAGTACTATTTATATCTGTCTTGTTGTAATTTTTCTGTTCTATATTCACTAAAATACTCCACCGATGCTATGGCATTCCCTTAGTGAGTGATCATAGCGGAAGTGGGGTGTTACACGTGGTATCAGAGCTTAAGGTTACCAGAACAGATAAAATTTTTGAGAAAAACTACTTTCTAAGAGTATTTTCGAAGAAAGTATTTTTAAAAGCATGTCTTCTAAGAGAAAAAGTTTTTGAAAAAGAAAAGCATAATCCCCAATAGCCATATCTTTATCTTTCGGAATCTCCTTTTTGAATCTTTCCTCTTTCGTTTCAGCATGGCTGAAGATCTTAACATCCCGGAGGGTTTAGTTATACCACTATGGTATAGGAGGTTGCAAGAGGCTAGGGCCGCGGCTGCGGGTCCGGCCAATGCTACTACACCAGAGACAACCGCTCCTCCTCCTCAGCCTAGAGTGGATAATTTTGCTAAGGTTTGCAAGGAGTTCAAGGCTATAGGAGGAAAACCTTTTCTTGGTTCAGATACTTTCGTAGAGGCTAGAGATTGGCTTAAGGAAGTGGAAGAGTTGCTAGATATCTTTGAAGTGGAAGAGGGAAAGAAAGTCAAGTTGGCGGCTTGGTTAATGAAGGGAGAGGCCTCATTCTGGTGGGAGGTCACTAATGGAGAACGCCCTGTTGACTCTTGGGCAGATTTTAAGCAAAGGTTTGGGGCTAAGTTTCTCTCAAGGGCGGAAGAGAATCTGTTTATGGAGAAGTTCTTGAATTTGAAGCAAGGGAGTCTCACGGTGAAAGAATATGTCAACAAATTCAATCAATTAGCAAGGTTTGGCATAGAGTTGGTGAATACACCGGAGAAGAAGGCTTTGAGGTTCGTTAGAGGCTTGAACGAACCATTGCAAGGAATAGCTATGACTCACATTCCTATGGGAGCCACCTTTGAGAAGCTTGTCTACATGGCACTTATGCATGAGGATGATAAGAATTCTAAGGCACCAGAGAAAAAGGGGGATCAGAAGAAACCGCAACAGCAACAACAAGGCAAGGGCGGAAAAGGCAATGGTGACAAAAAGAAGACGAAGAAGAAGTGCTTCAATTGTGGAACACCAGGACACCTCAGTAAGGATTGTCGCAAAAAGAAGAAGACCGGTTGCTTTCATTGTGGTGAAGCAGGGCATCTTGTGAAAAACTGCCCAAAGAAGGGGCAGAAGACGGGGTCTACCTCAGGAGGCCAGGTGCAAGCTCTTATAGCACCACCTCAGTCAGGGGGGCAAGTTCAGGTTCTCTCAGTTCCACCGATTCAGCAGAGAGGTAGAACTATTTCCGTTGAAAGTCTGGTTTTTCTGTTTGATCATCCAGTTCGTACTTTGTTTGACTCTGGCGCATCGCATTCTTTTATCTCATCATCGTTAGTTGAGTCACTGCACTTAGACACCAGTCTAGTTGATGATCCCTTGGTTGTTTCAAACCCAATTGGGGGCTCTATATATCTGTCTATGATATGTTTGGGTTTGAAGATTTCTATACTTAGCGTTGAGTTTAGATGTGATGCTTTTGTATTGGGCTTCACGGGCTATGGGTTGATCTTGGGCATGGACTGGTTATCCAGTAATGGTGCCGTTCTTGATTGCGAAAGGAGAGTTGTCAGGCTCATGACCCGCTTGGGTAACACTCTCGAGATCTCTTGTAATCCCATGGAATCTGTTTTGCTAAGTTATCTTGAATCGCTCGATGCTTCGGTCGAGAGTTTGCATTCTGTCAGAGTGGTCCGGGAATATCCGGATGTGTTTGAAGAAGTAAAGGGTTTGCCTCCGAAGCGGGAGATAGATTTCCGAATTTATTTGGTGGATAATGCCAAACCAGTGTCTTTGCCAGTACGCCACATGGCTCCTCGTGAGAGAAGAGAACTTCATAAGCAAGTAGGGGAGTTGCTTGAGAAGGGGTTCATAAGGCGGAGTATATCGGAGTGGGGAGCTCCAGTAGTGTTTGCCACGAAGGCGGATGGGTCCCTCAGACTTTGTGTGGATTATAGGGAACTTAATAAGCTCACGAAGAAGAATAGACACCCCTTACCAAGGATAGATGATCTCTTTGATCAGTTGGTTGGCGCCTCAGTATTTTCGCAGATGGACTTAGCTACAGGGTTTCATCAGTTAAGAGTGGCGGAGGACAGTATAGAGAAGACTGCTTTCCGGACTCCGGATGGTTTTTATGAGTGGCTAGTGATGCCATTTGGGTTGACAAACGCCCCCGCATACTTTGTTGATCTCATGAGTAGAGTGTTCAGAGAGTATCTGAATAAGTTTGTAGTAGTTTTTGTGGATGACATCTTGGTCTTTTCCAAGAATGAAGAAGAGCATGCCTTACATCTCAAGGAAGTGTTGGAGACTCTTCGAGCGCATAGTCTTAAAGCTAAATTCTCTAAATGCCATTTTTGGAGAAGAGAAGTGCGATTCTTAGGGCATGTGGTCTCTAAGGAAGGGATAGCTGTGGATCCCGCAAAGATAGTATCTATCCAGGATTGGAAAGTTCCTAGAAATGCTACCGAGGTAAGAAGTTTCTTGGGGTTGGCAGGATATTATAGGAAGTTCATCAAAGACTTCGCGAAGATATCAGCCCCATTAACCCGCTTGACGAAGAAGAATCTGGTTTTCTCATGGGATGTAGATTGTGATGATGCTTTCCGACGGTTAAAGAGAGCTTTGACCACCGCTCCAGTTTTAGTGCTTCCAGATGGGAGTAAGCCGTTTGTTGTTTATACCGATGCTTGTGGAACAGGATTAGGCGCAGTCTTGATGCAGGAGGGAAGGGTAATAGCCTATGGAGGGAGACAATTGAGAGTGCATGAGAAGAATTACCCTACCCATGATCTAGAGTTGGCCGCGATTGTTTTCGCACTTAAGTCTTGGCGCCATTATCTTCTTGGTGAGAGATTCGAGTTGTTCACCGACCATAAATCATTGAAGTACTTATTCTCTCAGAAGGATTTAAACTTAAGACAGCAAAGGTGGATGGAGTTCTTAGCATCCTATGATTTCGAGATAGCGTATACCCCTGGTAAGGGTAACGTGGTGGCAGACGCCTTAAGTAGAAAAAGGCTATCTTTGAGTCCATTGTTCGTGGAACGACGAAGCTTGGAGTTTCTTTCTTTGTTTGACTTCAGACCTTCTGTTGATTTTGTACCTGGTTTGTTGGCATCCTTGGAGGTTAGACCTACTCTTTTGAGACGGATTGGCGAGGCTCAGCGAGACGACCCACAGTTGGTTGTGTTGGTAGAGAAGCTTATAAGAGGGGAGTCGTCCAGCCATTTGGGTAGATACACCATAGATGATAAGGGATGGTTGCATAGAGACGGTAGACTTTGTGTACCGCAAGATGAGGGTTTGAAGAAGGCTATTTTGGATGATGCACATCGTTCAAGAATGACTATTCATCCCGGTGGAGACAAAATGTACCAAGACATGAAGAGAGTTTTCTTCTGGGCCGGTATGAAGAAAGATGTGGCCGAGTATGTGGCTAGATGCTTAGTGTGCCAACAAGTTAAAGTGGAGCAAAGGAAACCCGGTGGGTTGCTACACCCATTGGAAGTCCCACAGTGGAAGTGGGATAGTGTCTCGATGGATTTCATCGACGGGTTACCGAGATCGAGGAAGGGCAATACGGGAATTTGGGTTGTGGTAGACAGACTTACCAAGAGTGCCCATTTTATACCCGTAAAGAGTAAGAGGACCGCTCCATGGCTTGCTTCAGTCTATGTTAGAGAGATTGTTAGATTGCATGGCGTACCATCCAGCATTGTGAGTGATCGAGATCCTATTTTCACTAGTGAGTTTTGGAGAAGTTTGCAAGAGGCGGTAGGGACTCAGTTGTGTTTGAGCACCGCATATCATCCTCAGACGGACGGTCAGACCGAGAGGGTGAACCGTATCTTAGAAGATCTTTTGAGGCTTTGTATCTTGGATTTTGGAGGTACATGGGAAGAACATCTTCCTTTGGTGGAGTTCGCATATAATAACAGCTTTCAGTCCAGTATTGGTATGGCTCCTTTCGAAGCTCTTTATGGAAGGCCTTGTCGATCTCCTACATGTTGGTGGGAATCTACGGATAAGATCTTGCTTGGGCCGGATATGGTTAGAGAGACTTCAGAGAAGATTGATTTAATTCGAAAAAGGATGAAAGCAGCGCAAGATAGACAGAAATCTTATGCGGATCGGAGAAGGACGGATCTTGAGTTTGAGGTTGGGGACATGGTTTTTGTCAAAGTATCTCCATTGAGAAATGTTGTTCGCTTTGGGTCCGTAGGGAAGTTAGCACCGAGATTTGTTGGGCCGTTTCCTATTAAGGAAAGGATTGGACGGATGGCATATAGGGTGGAGTTGCCCGACAGACTTAGTGGTGTTCATGATGTATTCCATGTATCACATTTGAGGAAGTGCTTACATGAGACCGCGGAGGTGGTAGAGCCGAGCTTGCTTAGAGATGTAGAGGTAGAGCGTGATGCGACGATTCGACGAGCTCCTACTCGCATCCTTGGGTCAGAAACTAGGAAGTTGAGGAACAGAGAAGTTCAGCTAGTTAAAGTGCAATGGGGAGATGACGAAAGCAATGCTACTTGGGAGACGGAAGCAAAGATGCGTTCTTTGTATCCATTTCTTTTTGAGAGTATGTCTTTTAACTTCTCCTTTATTGCTTGTCTAGTACTTATCTTATCTTTAGTATATCCTCTCGCTAATACCTATGACCTTTAGATAGGGTAAAACCTATGGTTGAAACATGTGTTTGAAACATGTTATGGTTGATGGATGCATATGGATGCAATTGTTTGCTAGTGGTTGCTCGTGGATGCATATACACACACATTAGGCACTAGATCGGCTCAGTCACTTCATGTTGCATATAGCATAAATGGATGTGGTAGTTAGATTGATGGATGTATCATGGCTGTGTTATCATATGGATGATGCATTTTTGTGTATGGTTGTGCACGCATGTAGAAATTTGTATGTGTCAATAGGGTTTCGCATACATATTGGATGCATGGCACTATCATGGTTTGCATTAAGGAGGTTTACTGTATCAGTAACCGCCTGATTTTCGCATTAGGTAAGTACATATACACACACTTTTGCATATATCCATCCAGCATTTAGAATCTTGTAAGGACAATGATTGCTCGTGGATGATGCTTTGAGTAGATGGATGATTGGATGGTAGGATACGTTCTTCCTAACTTGAAGATTTCGGGGACGAAATCCTTTAAGGAGGGGAGAATGTAACAACCCGTATTTTCAATAACCTGTAATAACATAAATCGAGGCAGAATTTAATTCTAAAATGGGAATCAAGGGAAACGGGCTATGCCATTGTGTTCGTCTCGGAAAAATACGCGAAATAGAGTCCGAGTTTTCGAAAATCGGAGTCCGTATGACCAAGATATGGCCTCGCGAAGTTTCACGAAAATTCCCAAATTAAAGTATACTTAATTAAGTGAAATGGGTTGTGTAGATATATATATATATATATATATATATATTGATATATATATATATATATAATTGAAAATTTAATAAATAAATATGCAAAAATGCTCAAAACAGCGAATTGGGAGAGGGGAATAACCGAACCGGCCGATTTTTGAAGTCGACCCGAGCCCGCTGGGTCGACTAGGGGTTAATCCAGGGTGTTTGGCTGTCAACCCGTGGGCCGATTCGCTCAAGTGCAGATTTTGCATTTGAATGGTTCTCATGGTCCATCTTTAATCTAAAGGCCCTAGATGGTTCCTACACTTGACTTCTTCCCCAAGACATGCTTTGATGGCTTGGATTGAATCTAGGGTTAATCCTATGGCCTAAAACACTTGCCTAATCTATAAATAAGACCCTAACCTACCCTAATTCATTCATAATTAAACCTAGTGACTAAACTATGGCAAAATGCTAGCTCTCATGGCCTCCACTAATTTTATGAAGAGGGTTGCATACTAATCACTCTCTAATCAACTTCTAATCCCTTCTTAGCATCTTAATCTTCTTCATTTGGTGTTCAAAGTTGCTAGTTGTGAGTTTCTATCACTTTGATGATCTTTTGGTAAACTAATTAGATGAGATGCGATGAGATTTATGGTTTTGTATGTGGGTTAATGAGCTTTGAATCATATGATATGATGTTAGCATTAATCTTATGTTTATGCATGTTGAGTATGTAAGCTTATGCAAGTTTAATATGATGTATGTTATGTTTGCATGATGCTAAATATGCAAGTTGTGGGCTATGTAATCATATGCATGTTATGCAAGTTCATGGTAATATGCTATGCAAGTTACATGTTTGTTAATATGCAAGTTACATGTTTGTTAATATGCAAGTTACATGTATGTAAATATGCAAGTTACATGTTTGTTAATATGCAAGTTACATGTTTGTTAATATGCAAGTTACATGTATGTAAATATGCAAGTTACATGTTTCTTTATATGCAAGTTACATGTTTGTTAATATGCGAGTTACATGTATGTAAATATGCAAGTTACATGTTTATTAATATGCAAGTTCATGATGACACATTATGCAAGTCTATAAGCTAATATGCAAGTTTGTTATGCAAAATGAATATGTAAGTTATGTGACATATTATATGCAAGTTATGTGACATGTTATGCAAGTTCATATGCAAGTTATGTGTTTGTTAATATGCAAGATGGCACCTTTGAAACATGTTCATTCATATGCAAGTTGACACCTTTTATATGTGTTATATCATGAACGAAATTACGTGGGAACGATGGGGTAATTAAATGCATAAGTTAATAAGATTGTGTGAAATTAATATAATTATGCATAACACAAAATAAATAAACATAGTATGGGAATTTGCCTATTTGGTTAGGTGTACCCATACTATGTGTTGGGAATTTACCTATTGAGTTAGGTCTACCCCATGGGAATTTACCTATTAAGTTAGGTCTACCCATGTTAAGAAAACTTGATTAATTAGGGATAATTAATATAAAATTATGAGGGTGATTAATTAGGTGTAATTAATTGACTAAGACACGAGGTTGGACTCAGTTGTAGCGTAAAACTGCCCGGACCCAACCGGCTTAACCAGTTGCTACAAATGTTAGCCCAATGTGAGAGGTCTTAGGCACAAACTAAATACGTAATTAATGTAAAGACACGAGGTTAGACTCTGTTATGACATAAGGCTGCCCGGACCCAACCGGCTTAACCAGCGGTCATAAAAGACAGTCTAATGTGAGAGGTCTTTACAAAGGTTACGTTCTTAATTAATTAATTAAGAAACACTTAACCACATTAGCATGTAGAGGGACATGAGGGGTTAAGTGGGTGCCTCGGGTGGCATGAGAAAATCTAGTGGTTGCCTTGGGTGGCAATAGAAAATACGATTAGAATACTTAACCAAAATAGAACATGTAATTAAAACATGATTAAAGGGTTAAGTGGGATATACTAGAAAAAGGGACAAGCTTAGGTGGGTAGCTTGTGGAGGCCCATTTCAACCAGTAACCCATACGTATCTTTGTGGGCTCGACCCATGTCGAGGACGGGACACGCATACTGGGCTTGACTGTAAGAGGCAAACGGGTTAGCGGTGGCAACGCAAGTCCAACGGGCTTCATATGCGTGAGTGGGCCCGGGCTGGTAGGTAAGCCGTTGTTGCATCGAGTAGATATAAGCCGTGCACCTTTAGTTTCATCAGGTTGCCACATTGGGGAATGATACATCCCACGGTGGGGCCAGCACGGGTATCTACGTTAGGGAGCCGATCGAATGGGAAGTAGTGTGTACACCTAGTGGATTGTAGGGCCCCGTGGCGCCTACTTGGTCACCTAGGGGTACGCAGGTACTAATTAGTAAATTTTATAAGTCCTTGGGTGGGATCAACCTTTAAGTTAGGAACGACTGGTGTGGTGCAGTTTAGTAATTTACCTTAGGGAGGGTAGATGCGTCTTTATCCTTTATCTTCGTTTAGTTGACTGCTTAGGGTAGCCATTCATCCCTATATGTTACCGTATATCAGTTTATGTCTTCTCTGGTTACTTTAACGATTGTATTGTTAAAGTTATAGGACTCGCTCAGACTTATGTCTGACCCCGTTGTTTTTATCTTTTTCCCAACCCTCAGGTCCTACGGTGGATCCTAGCAGTAGTGGAGCTTGATCGGATTGCTGTTCCAGTCTTTAGGAGCTTGGATAGATGTAAAGCTCCAGTTATCCAGTTATCTTTTCTTTTGTTTGGCTATTGTATGAGAGTGGGATTATGTACTTCTTTATTTTGATGGATATTGTACTTGACCTTTATTGTGGTTTTATGATGTAACCAGACATGTTTTACTTCCGCTGTTATGAGATGATGTTTTAAAATTTCAAGTACTATTTATATCTGTCTTGTTGTAATTTTTCTGTTCTATATTCACTAAAATACTCCACCGATGCTATGGCATTCCCTTAGTGAGTGATCATAGCGGAAGTGGGGTGTTACACCCAACCATGAAGATGTTGAAACATGTGACAGAGAGACTTGAAACTTGCAACTTGAATCTTGGAATCTGGAAACTTGAAAACTTGAAACACTACATTCACCTCAAGCCTTCAACAACTTCACTTTTACAAATGGTTTTTATAGTGAACAGACCACATTAATGGTTTTTAAAGTGGACAAACCACTGCATACACCCTAAAAAATGGTTTTTATGGTGAACCAATCACATTAATGGTTTTTAAAGTGGACCAATCACTACGGTTTTTATGGTGAACCAACCACATTAATGGTTTTTAAAGTGGACGAACCACTATGGTTTTTATGGTGAACCAACCATATTAATGGTTTTTAAAGTGGACCAACCACTACGGTTTTTATGGTGGACCAACCACATTAATGGTTTTTAAAGTGGACCAACCACTACATACACCCTAACAAACGGTTTTTATAGTGAACCGACCACATTAATGGTTTTTAAGTGGACCAGCCACTGCATAAGTTGTCGAGGAAAATCTCATTACAAGAATTACAACCAAGAGTGCATCGACCAATGCAACGAAACCAAGGCAGGAAACTAAGACTTGAACAACAACAAGGGTAAACGGTAAAAAAATTAAAAGTTTTTTTTTTTTGCATTTTCTCCCCTCTTTTTAACTTGCCTCTGATACCACGAAAGAATTTCTAATAGTATGAGAGATTGTAGAAAAGATGAAAATTTGTAATCTTATTCCTAGCCCCCTTGATTTACATTACAGTCCTTTATATAGATGTAGTACATGAGGTTAAAACAAGCAATAACAGTTCCCCTTTAATAAGTTTTAAAGGGAAAATAATATAAGAGGAAAGTGTTAAGTGCATGAGTCAGCTTGATCCTTATCCTGTGAATGCATGAGTCAACATGATCCTTATCCTTAACACATGGTGTTTTTAGATGTTTCTATTTTCAAAAAAAAAAAAAGTAAAGGAAAAAGAAAAGACAAATTATGTTTCTTAAATTAAACTCTAACACTTTTCAAAACATAACATGTCACACAAAATTCAAATTATTAATCAAATTGAATTGTTTTTATTTTAGCAAAAATGTGCATTTTGAACATCATATATTTGCAGATAGTACTATAAATGTGTGCATCTTAAAAAGCACTTGAAGCTGATTTTTATTATTAAAAGACTTTGACATTGGGTTGACTGATCTATTTGAATGAGATGTACCCTCTTGCTTGAGCAACATTTCCCTTCATGTGAGTGTGTGTGTATACAGCCTCAATACAATCAATGGTATCATTGATTGACCATGCTTATAGTATAGTGTAAAAACTTAAGATTCAAAGTATTTTAATGTTAAAATAACAATGTACATCACCATCATCACATCACATAAGATCTTAATTAAACTGTAAACCATTCTCAACTAGTCATTTTTTATCTATTCCAAATAATCACATTCAGTTAATCCATGCTGCCTAAATGGACATGAACAATTCACTATTAATTATATGGGAGTCATTATGTATACTAATTTGGACGAATATATTGTCATCTTGTTCCATGTACATCTTAACTAAGAGCATCTAGTGATAAGTACTTACTAATATGTTCAATGCTTGTAGTTGAGAATGCATTTGTTACTATAGTCAATTAGGTATACTTTAAAAAAAAATCTACCTGTATATACTTCATGTATTTAAAACATGGCTTATACCCCAGTATAACATTATTTAGAACATATAGAATGAAACCAGAAACTTGCTTTTTTCGAACTTAGGTTACTATATGATATAAGTACATAATTAGATCACATCATTCCCCTCAGAGCACACATTTAACTCTATCATGATAAATTTTCATCGAAGCCCAAATTTTTTATGCTTGAGTCGGATTTGTGATTGCCACCTTGCACCTTTAGTACCCGATTACCATAAAGACTGCATATAACATACATGGTTATTTAGAGTGGCAGTCGAGAGTAAATAGCAGTAAACTGAATTAGAACTTGCCTTATATCCCATAAAACTTAATATACAATATAATAACCAATACACACACAAAAAATAGATAATTCAATAATATCACTAAATGAACCAAACAAAATTTGAGTGCATCAACTTCATCACAATTACACAAACAACAACAAATAAAAAAAACTTTAAATTTAAAACCGTCCCTTATAGAGAAATGGCATTCATATAGCTTCACGATACTACACAATAAACTATAAGGATAATAGTTTGACAAGTGTGTGTGTATATATATTAATATAAGCATGAGCCATCTACTCGATCTATGTACGACTCCCAATGTTATCTACTTCATGTTTTATCTAATCTACTCTTGTATAAGTACCTAAGATGACAAGAAATAAAGAAATAACAGTAAGTCAGTTTCATGCCATATTAATTATTCTGAATGCAATATATGCAATTCTGAGATGGTTTTGAATGGTGTGGGTAGTCAGATATGTTCCATTATGTGGACTTCATTATACAAGGGGATTTACATCCCAGATTGTGTACAAACTGTTTTTCTGAAGGATATTTGGAATTCAAGGGCTTGTATACAAATGGCATGAAGTAGATTTAAGGAATTCTAGGGGTTGTTCATGGTCTATCTTAGAAATTGCCGATGCTTCAATTATTCTCAGGATCTCACGATACACTGGGCTGCAACCTTAACTACTGAAGCACCTGGTGTTTGTACTAACATAGAGCAGATGCAACTGCTTGAATCAAGGTGATTTCAGTGTCGTTTCCAATCCAGTTTCACAAGCATATTCAAGTCCTTAAACTGCTACCTATTTGAGGACTGATTTACAAGTAAACTTCTACATGAACATGGCTAGGCATGACCGATAGGGTCGTAACTATGTAAGGAATATGGATAATGTGTGTTGAAGTGCAGGAGGCACTCATAGCAGCGGGAAGTTCTGACCTCATCATGGGTCTTTTTTTCTTTTCTTTTTTCTTACAGCTTTTGTATTGTTTTAGATTATATATGTTCCATTTGTAATTCAGGTTAGAGTGCTAACCTTATTATGTAACTTTCTTTGAAGTTAATAAAGCGTAGAAAATTTCAAAAATAATAATACGAGGAGCGTTTCGGGGAACTTTGTTTTGCAGCACCCCTACCCATTCGTAAGCTAGACCAATCCAGTTCCAACAAGAATTTGTAGATCTTTAATCCACATATATATTATCATCTATCCAAAATTTGAGCTTGTTTCGACATTCTTTGAATAATATATTTGATGTTTAAATTTAACGGTTCAAATAAATGTCTGAACAATGAATAATTAAGCTAAGATTTTACGAATGTCAGAATAAGCTCAAATTTTGGATAAATGATGGTATATATGTGGATTAAAGATCTACAAATTCTTGTTGGATTTGGATTAGTGTAGCTTACAAACGGGTAAAGGTGCTAAAGGGGTGTTGCAAAAGAGAGGTGCAACTCGGAATGCTCTTTATATATATATATATATATATATATATATATATGTGTGTGTGTGTGTGTGTGTGTGTGTGTGTGTATGTATAAAAACTGGTATATCACATATAAATTGGTATACAATAGGTAAGAACATTGAGTATATAGAATCATACCTAACATTTCTCTATGTCCAATAAGATTGCACATAACATAATATATGTTATACAATCATCTAATATGTGTATCATACTAAGTAGTGTATACATTGTTGGGATGCCTAACTCATATTACCTAAATTACATGACATCTCACTCAAATCTCAACAACCATTGCGATCTTAGAAAACACGAAGGGCATAACAGCCTTCAACCAAATCTTGCATAACTTACTCATATGTCAATTAGGCATACGATATTTCATATGACAGCATTTAGTGGTCAATGACTACTCAACATCTAAATAATTAATGCTCGAGCTCATGCCACACTCAAAGGACTAAGAACTAGACACAGTAGACATCCAATCCCATGGGAACACTCAGATCACCAAAAGTACACCAGGATTACCCTTAGTGAGTATTATATTAATCTGCCTTTCGTAGTGCCCTGAACCAATGTGGAATGACAACTTTTTACTCATGGATATTAAAAAATACAGTCCATTGGGGTAAGTAAAACGAATCTAAGGGTGTGTTTTTTGCGAACGGTAACGGGGTATCTGAGCGTGGCATTTGAGCGTGGAACGTTAGCGAACGGGGAATGCATTTTTTGCTACAAATGGGGTATTTGAGCTTGGTATTTGAATGGGGTATTTATATATAATGCGATTGTAACTTATTTGTTTTGAATTATTTAAATACTAATTGCACATAAAAAATGACCAAATTTCATTAAATGAAACAGAAATACAGCTTGTACATTGAAAATAAAATGAGTACATAAAAAACAACTAACTACGACGATGATCCAAACTCCTCAACTCCGGTAAAATAAAACCCCGTACATCACTGTCGTCTAGTGCGTCGACAATCTCCAGATTACGCGGGTCATTGCGTAAAATCAACATGATTTCCTATTACTCAATATCTGACACAACTTGAACAATATTGTAGCAACGAGAAATGACATTCTGAAGGTGGGGGGTCACGAATCCGCGGCTCATACTGCCACCGTTGATAGCTCTGCGCCTGGGGAGTTGAGCAGAAGGCGAGTTGCTAGTAGTCATTTAATCAGAATAATAACCTACATCAACAATGGTGAAAGACTGAGCTGGTGCAGGTACAGGTGCAGTAGAAGGTACTGGATATAGGCAAAAGGGTGTGCCTAAACAATTGTCAAAAAGTTAGTTTTGCTTTCGAAACTTCGCTGGTGCATTTCTTCTGAATCACCTATATGCTCTGACTGGGTCACTAGCCCACCACTCGTCAGTGTCATCCAACTGATCATTCACTAAAGCCCATTCCCTGCTCAGTATCCGCAGTAGTCTATCCCAATCATGAAATTACCATTTCCAGTTATTCCACTTATTTTTAATCTGAGTTTCTCTGTAAACCAGATTAAAACAGTCATTTAATGCCTACGCAACCACCCATAAAAGCTATTGTCCCTAGCTATCCCCAGCCTCCCTTTCCTCTGTTCAATTGACAAAAGGTTCAGAACTAGTAGAACCAGAATCGGAAGACATACTGAAAAACAAAAAAAACAAAAAATTAGAAAATATATATTATAGAGTTAAAAAAATAAACACAACGGTATAAAAAATAATTTTTTTGTAGCTTCGTTTGTCGGAAAAAAAATCAAATAAGAGAGGGAAGGACGTGGAGGTGATGCTGAAATGGAGGAAGGGGGGATTATAAAGGGAGGGAGCAACGTTCTGGAAATTGGACCGCTGGCTTGAGTTTGCTTCCGACGCCAACGGTCCATTCTCCAACAGTCAATTTGACATTTGTTTATCATGGATTGGTGGGTGTACGCATCATGCATCGCTAACGTGGCATTATTTTACTGCGAACGGCACCCAATTCCATACCAGGTCATCAACTTAATCTTATAGCAGGAATGTAAAATATAATATATTGAACATCATAAACAAACTAAACAAATGAATATACTAATCAAAGCAACCCATTAATAAATATCAATATAAAGAGCCAGAATATATTATCTCTATTCATATGGGGTTCTAAATTCAATATCTAGCACCCCAAGCCTCATACAAAATTGTATGCAGTGTCGTGTACTACATCGAGGAAAAGTGTGCATGTATATATTTACAGTATGGTAATTTCACGCCTTCAGAATGCTCCAGCTGTCTTGCAATCCTATCCTCAATGCAATTGACTCTCAAACTATCCAATTGAATACCAAAATTTTCCATGGCATAAACAGACAAAGAAAAAAATGCAAGTTAGACATAAAGCCTGGTATGAGGAGAAGTATCTCAAATTACCGTATATCATATCTAATGGCTCGATAATTTCTACCTTTCGAATCGACTATAATCCATACAAGTCTGATCCTGACAGCAAAAATCATCGAGACATTAACTTTGGGGATATGGCACATCAGACAGAAACAAAAGACCTTTCATTAACATTATCTGAATGTTACATCAGAATACAAGAATATATATAAGAGTATAATAAAGTTAAATACAATGCACAACAAAAACATAATATTACATTACACAGCGGAAGACTAACAAATACCCCAGACACAACTTTAGCTTCAATCCAAAATCCTGCTCAATAAATTTGTAAAACAAAACTACTCGACTTCCCATATGGAAAAAAGGGCACCCGAGTTTGCAAGGGAAAAATAAACTACGAGTCAGTCAAGAGACTAGTGTGAGAACTAAACAGTTATCTTAATACTTATTTAAAAATAAGGTATATCATGGGGCCACGCCGTATAACACGGAATGAGTTTTCTCCACATGAATACCAAATCATAAACAACTATCACAAACAGACTCTTAGAGCCTACAATGCAACAAACAATACGCAATTCCTCAAACTACCCATTTAGACCTAATCCCCAAACTTAGATTTCAAAATCTAATTAACTTTACAGAAGTTGTCTCTTCGAACTTTATTTCCAAATTCTTATTTTAAATCATTTGAGATACATATCTAGCTTTTATATCAAATTAACTTTCACTTCGGGATCAAAAAACCAAATAACTTGGAAATTTAGTTGGAAATTCCAGAACTTATGCATAACAAAATGTATGCAACCAAATATCGAGAGGTTTCTCCCATCAACAAGGACAACGGCACCTACCATCCTTTACTATATATATAAGCGCATCTCCCACTACACAGAGTAGACTACATCGACCACTGACCAATTACTAGTCATTCTGCTACCTGTACTTTTATTATGGGTTACCCGAATCTTTAGCCACATACTAAATCATTTTATATCCCGATGTAGTAAAATCATTAACACCAATAATCACAAATAAATCAAATTTATGATAATTTTCCATTTTCAAAACCATCGGGTTTAGTCCTGGAAATTCTTTCTGCTTTATAAGACATCCCCTGTCCAAAATCGTGAATAACATTTTCTTTCTCTCATCAAAATTCCATTTCAAAACTATTTGTTACTACCAAAATTAACTCCGAGACAGACAGACGGTGAATGGGTATCGAACCGCGATAAGTATAGAAGAATAATCTGTATGCAAGAATCAGACACAAGATAAAACCGAGAGCACAATGGAACAACTCGAAAGCTAGGAAACCAACACCACCATTAAGGAAAAGAACTCAAAACCTATACAAAGAAGGGATATCGGCAGGATAATTCTGGCATGAAGGGCAACTGATCAGAGGGTCACCCAAGATGGAAGCCAATGAAAAGGAAGACCGGGAATCCTACAGGCCGACACCTAGAAGGATGAAAGGGCTTTCGGATTGCTTAATACCGAAACACAGAGAAATAAGAGCGTCAAAAGCACAGAGTTTGAAGAATAAGGGAATCGTCCGGGAACCAGTTACCGAGACCTCCATTAGATGATCATCGAGAGGTCACTTTAGTAAACAACTAATAAAGTACTAGAAGCAACCCTTCAGAAATCTACCTGAAGGTAAGCTGGAACCTCAAAGAGAGACAAGATACCTAGACTAATCTACTTAGTGTCGATACCGATAGGGGTAGCGGATCCAAAAACCATCCACTTAAATCGTGAAGGCAAGTTCCACGAAAGATTGATAGCAAGACCAAAAGCTCACGACCGGAAGCCTATATCTGGGAGCCTAAAGCCTTCCTAAAGCTATCCATACCGACAAGCTTGGTATCGATACAAAGAAGATAGACATGACATCAAAAAGAAGTTCCAAAGACCGGGACCATTCTTCCGAGAGCTAGAGCTAGCACCCTAAAAAGCCATAAGCAAAGTCAAAAGAGCGGCAGAGAGCCAAAGCAACCAGGACCGAAGGGAAAAGCGGCCAACAAGGGCTTATACTGGCCCAATAGTATTTGTCTATATATAAGACCCCAGGGTTCTCATTTTCAGGACGAATTCTTCATTTCTCATCCTTGTACTCTTTTTCTCTAGAGTAAACCCTAATTTCTTAATCAATTTGGGGATTTCTATTGTAATCACTTATGTACTCCAAATCAAGGATTAATAAAGAGTGGATCAACACTTAGTATATTTTCTTATGAGTTCCTTATGAGTTTTCTTAGTGGTTCTATGACACCCTACGTCCGTTAATGTCACTAATTTAGAGAATGCATTAAGTTTCGTGAAGCGTTATAGGTAAACAGAAAAAGAAACATTACAAGACAGATAATAAATAGCAGTGGATTTAAAAAAATTATTAACCAGAAAACATCGTAGTTCAAATCATGGTTACATCATATGTCTGAAATGCATAAAACCCAATACATCAATTTTTAAAACTTCTATCTTGTACTTAAATCATCAGAATACAATAACAAAAGAAGCGTAATACCCAAAACATAGACATAGTAGAGAGATACGAAATCAAGCAGTACATCTAAGCATCTCTAAGTAAGATGAAAGCAGAATCCTGATCAAGCTTGAGTATTCCCACCCTAAGAACCCTGGTGGGGGCGGGGGGAGGGGGAACAGAAGAGAAAGAAGAGGAAACAAAATGGGCCAGACATAAAGTCTGGCGAGTCCAGTTACTTTTAGCATATAAATAAGTAAAAGTACCATGACAGACATATAAAGTGGATAAGAGAGATAACATCATAAAAGGCAAGTGTGACAAGGTGAACAGGATAAACATGATAGAGTATAGTGCACTTCTCTAGTACTTTCTCTTTCTCTCTCTGCACCAATACATGTATAACCAGAATGAGATGATCCCCAACAAGCATAAGACGGTAGACTTAGGCGTACTTCTAGTGAGAGATTTTACCCCATACAATAACAGGCAGCCTAATATACCGGAGTTACCCCCAAGGATAATAACTAGCTCCTAAACATACCAGAGTCTATATGTACCCTATTTACTACCCTAATCGATTGGCTCCCTACTCCATAGATACCCTGTGCTGGCCCCACAGTAGGATGTATCACTTCCTAACGTGGAAATCCTTCATTTTCAGGATGTGCACAACCATATACACTGATGTCACGACGTCTAAACCTCCTCTGCCGTACCCATACACGCACATGACCCCGTCGGAATGCGCCGCCCACACTACCCCTTCGTTTGGATCTCTTACAATCAGCCTAGTAAGTGTGCCCCGACTCCGATCTAGTTCGGAGTACTCGTTTGATATCTATATATGGGTTACTAACTGAAACAGTCCCACACACAAGCTTCCCCCTACGCTTGCATCCCCACTAGGTTTTCCACAGGTTACGCCATACTAGAGTAAAAGATTGCATAAGCCCACAGGTTAAGTTTGTGGGCCTATATATAAATATTACCCACCAACCCAAGATATGCTTAACCCTCCCACTATTTCATAAAATTTTACATAACCCCTACTCAAGTTAACATATACGATCCCTATGGATTCAACTAGGTTATGTATTCAAGTTTATTACCATATTCATTTATATTTATAATGTACTAGACCTCCCACATTAAGCCCACAACTTGTGGACGATGGATATGCTGGGCGGGTCTGGGAAGACTTCTTCCATAAGTTGGACTTAACCTCGTGTTTAGCACGTCACGTGTTTATGCACTTAGACCCCGATTCACCAATTGTGGTCGCTGGATATGCCAGTTGGTTTTGGGCAGACTTCCACCATAAATGTAATCTAACCTCGTGTCTAAGCACGGTTACAGTTTCTAATTACTATAATTCTAGGCATTTCCATTATTAACCAATCATTCCTATGTTATTCTAAGTTTTCACGCCCCTTTCCCAAGTCATGTTCATAATGAACCATATGCCCCAAATTAAGGTCCTTAATCACAATTGTGGTTCATACCCTAAATCCACATTCATGTATTACATTTGATTTATGCCCAAATTTTCCAATACAAGTTATGCCCCAATTTTAACGTTTTCCCCTCGTTCCCAATTTTACGCGTTCGCATATTTTAGCAGCATGCCTAGGCTCGAAGGTAGCATGGCTATAAAAATAAAAGGGAAAAGATGAAGGGAAGAGGACAAAAATGAACATAATAACAAGATTGACATATAATGGAAAAAATAGGCATAGAAACTAATAAACATGCAGTGACAAAGTTGGGCAAAATGACAAGATAGGCATATAGGAACAGATTTGATGAACATGTGATAGTAGAACTGATTCTAACATAATAGGGACATCATAAACAGGCATGATGAGATCTAAGCATTGAATTAAATCAACAAACAATGGCAGATCTGGCATGATAAATAGGTATAGGCTTAGATTTAGTTTATAGTCATGTCAGAATAACTTAGATACATAGGTTATGGCAGATCTGATATGATTCAAATAGTCACATGCTTAGATCCAAGTTATAGTCATGTCAAGATTAAATTTTAAGTATTTATATCTAAAATTAATGTAGACTCACAGTGATTGGATCTAGAAAATAGAAGAAAGATTGCAAATATTGAATCATAGATTTCTAAACTTGAATGACTTGATTGCTGAAGAAGAAAAGGCTTAATTTAATTTGGGCAGAGGAAGCATATAGTTCTCCATTGTTTTTGAGTGAAGAAAACAATGGGTATAGGTTCTTATTCTTAACCTAGAATCAACGAATCTGGTCAAGGAAGGAGTCTACGTTCAGAAATGGAATTCTACCTCGGATCTGCAGGCGGGTCGACCCTCCTTGGTGTGTCGACCCAAGGATCGACACCCCCCTTATAGAGTCGACCCATGGGCAGGAAATTTCCTGCTCCCCTTTTTTTTCTCGAATTTAAACTGTTTTAAATTTCTGGACTTATTTTATTCATATATATTCTTCTTATGTGTATACAAACTTCAAACCTTAATAACTTCTTCATACGGTGTCCGTTTTACGCAAACCAGGTGTCTATTTTGATCAGAATTCCAAGACGAATGCAATGGTGCAGTCCGTTTCACCTAATTCTGGATATTTAATTAAGTATTCTTTAATTTATCATATTTAGTGTTGTTAAAATTACGGGGTGTTACATTCTCCCTTACTTAAAGGATTTCATCCCCGAAATCTCCAAGTTAAGAAGAATGAATATCCTAACATCCATCTACTCATCCACCGATCATAGGCATCCATTGTCCTTAAAAGATTTCTAATGCTTATGTGAACATATGCAAAGGTGTATGTGTATGTCCTTATACTAATGCGAAAGATCAGGCGATCTACTGATTCAGTTGACCTCCTTAATGCAATGTATGTTAGTGCCATGAATCCATCATTTATGCAAATAATCCTATTATAACATGTAAGTTTTATATGTGTGCACAATCATTCGTCCAAGTGCAACATCCATATGATTATACATCCATTTCCATCCATAAAAGAAGAAAAATGCACACACATCCATATGAAGTATGAGAGTGATTGAGCTGATCTAGTGCCTAATGTGCGTGTATATGCATTCACGAGCAACCACTAGCAAACACTTGCATCCATTTGTATCCATCAAACATAACATATTTCAAACATGTGTTTACATCCATGGATTCCTACCTAAAGGTCGAAGATTCGATCGATGGGATATACTTAAATGATAGAAACAAGCATGAATAAAAGTTTTGGAAAGGAAGTTAAGAATGTACCCCTGAAAAGAAAGGGGTACGAAGCGCAAATCATTTCTTCGGTCTCTCAAGTTGCATTCTCTTGGTTATCTCCCCATTGAACTTTCATCAACTTAACTTCTCTGTGGCGTAGTTTCTTTTCTTCTGATCCAAGAATACGGGTAGGAACTCGTCTAACTGTCGTCTCCCGTTCCATATCTACTTCCTCCAATATACTCGGCTCAACTACTTCTGCAGTATTATGCAAGCACTTCCGCAAGTGAGAAACATAGAAAACATCATGAACACCGGATAGTCTTTCTGGTAGCTTTACTCTGTAGGCCATTCAGCCAATCCTTTCTGTTATGTGAAATGGCCCTATAAATCTTGGTGCCGATTTCCCTACAGATCCAAAGCGAACCACATTCCTTAATGGTGATACCTTAATGAAAACCATGTCTCCCACCTCAAACTCAATGTCGGTCCTTCTTCTATCTGCATAGGATTTTTGCCTACCCTGAGTGGTCTTCATTCGCCGTCTAATAATATCAATCTTTTCCGAAGTTTCTCTAACCATATCCGGTCCAAGCACAAGTCTTTCTGTAGACTCCCACCGAGAAGTTGGTGATTTACAGGGTCGCCCGTACAATGCTTCGAAGGGTTCCATGCCAATGCTAGCTTGATAACTGTTGTTGTAGGCGAACTCTACTAAAGGACTCTTCCTAAGTCCCTCTGAAGTCTAGGATACACAGTCTTAAAAGATCCTCAAGATCTCTATTCACCCTTTCTGTCTGTCCACCAGTCTGAGGGTGATAAGCGGTGCTCAAACACAACTGTGTACCTAATGCTTCTTGCAAGCTCCTCCAAAATTCACTAGTAAAAATGGGGTTACGATCACTTATGATACTGAAAGGTACTCCATGAAGACGGTCCATCTCACGAACGTAAATTGCTGCTAACCATGCTGCCATCCTCTTACTCTTAACTGGAATGAAATGAGCGCTCTTAGAAAGTTTGTCTACTACAACCTAAATACTGGTGTTGCCCTTCCTTGATCTAGGAGACCCATTGATGAAATCCATAGAGATGCTCTCCCACTTCCAATGTGGGACCTCTAAAGGATGAAGTAAACTACCGGACTTCTTTTGCTCAACTTGGACTTGCTGGCAAATCAAACATTGAGAAACAAACTCCGCCACATTTTTCTTCATTCTAGCCCAAAAGAAAACCCTCTTCATATCTATATACTTCTTATCACTGCCTGGATGAATAATCATCTTAGAATGATGGGCTTCCTCTAAGTCTGTCTTTAACAAACTCCCAACCCGGGGAACACAAAGCCTTCCATCTTGTCGCAACCACCCTCTATCGTCTGTGGAATATCTACTGAGGTGACTAGAAGTCTCCCCTCTACTGAGCCTATCCAAGATGTCTGAAATCTATGGATCATCTCGCTGCGAAGCTCCTATCTGATCCATAAGAGTAGGCCGCACCTCTAGTGATTCTAATAAGCCAGGAAAAAACTAGGTGGAGGGTCTAAAGTCAAAAGTTGATATAAACTCCAAGCTTTTCTTCTCCACACACAGAGGACATCCTCTTCCTACTTGGTGCGTCTGCCACCACATTACCCTTGATGGGGGTATAAGTAATCTCGAAATAATAAGATGCTAGGAACTCCATCCACATTTGTTGCCAATTATTAAGATCCTTCTGCGTGAACGAGTACTTGAGAGATTTATGATCGGTGTACAACTCGAACTACTCTCCAAGAAAATAATGGCGCCAAGTCTTTAGCGCGAATACTATGGCAGCCAGCTCTAAGTCATGGGTGGGGGTAGTTCTTCTCATGAACTCTTACCTTTCTACCTCCATAACATACCACCCTTCCCTCTTGCATCAGAACCACACCAAGCCCTGTACCACATACATCAGTGTATACTGTAAATACTTTGTTCCTATCGGGAAAGGTCAAGACTGGGGCTATTGTTAGAGCCCTCTTCAATCACTGGAAAGCATCGTCACAATCTACATCCCAAGAAAACGTCAGATTCTTCTTCGTTTTCCTGGTGAGTGGGACTGATATCTTTGCGAAGTCCTTAATGAACTTCATATAATAGCCTGCCAATCCAAGAAAGCTTCTCACCTCTGTTGCATTCTTTGGGATTTGCCAATCTTGAACTGCAACTACTTTTGCAGGATCTACCGCTATCCCATCTTTAGATAACGCATGCCTTAGAAATCTCACCTCTTTTCTCCAAAAATGCCATTTGGAGAATTTCTCCTTAAGCTGATGCACATGCAGAGTTTTCAAAGCCTCCCTTATATGTAAGGCATGCTCTTCCTCGCTCTTTGAGAAAATTAAGATGTCATCAAAAAAGACCACAACAAATTTTTTTAGGAACTCTCGAAACACTCTATTCATCAGATCAACAAAATAGGCGGGTGCATTCGTCAACCCAAAAGGCATAACGAGCCATTCAAAGAAACCAACTGGAGTCCTAAAAGCGGTCTTGTCTATACTGTCCTCAACTGATGAAACCCCATGGCCATGTCTAACTGGGAAAAAACTGATGCACCAAAAAGCTGGTCAAACAAATCATCTATCCTCGTGAGTGGGTGCTTGTTCTTTTTGGTGAGTTTGTTCAACTCTCTATAGTCTACAAATAAGTGAAGCGAACCATCAGCCTTTGTTGCGAATACCACCGGAGCACCCTATTCAAGTATGCTTCGCCTAATAAACCCTTTCTCAAGTAGCTCCCCTACTTGCTTGCTAAACTCCCTCCTTTCCCCTGGAGCCATATGGCGCACAAGCAATGCAACTGGTTTTGCATTGTCCACCAAGTATATACGAAAATCGATCTCATGCCTCGGTGGTAATCCCCGAACTTCATCAAACTATTAGGATACTCAAGGACTACTGGTACAGATCGCAGATCATCGATAGATGCATCAAGTGACTCTAGGAAACTAAGCATGACAGATCCCTTTAGGTCATAAGAAATCTCGAGGGTCCTCCCATGGTAAGCCAAAAGTCTAATGACCCTCCTCTCACAATCTAGAATGGCACCATACATGGCTAGCCAACCCATCCCTAGAATCAATCCACAACCCATGAAACCAAGCACATTTGCATCGCACTCAAACTCGATGCCTAACACCGATATTCTCAAACCACGACAAATCATAGATAAAGGAGCCGTACCACCAATGGGGTTTGAGACAACTACGGGATCCACTACCATACTAGTACTAAGGTGCAAAGACTCGACCACAAAATATGATATAAAAGAATGCGAAGCGCCAGAATCAAAAAGAGTCCTAATAGGATGATTGGAAAGAGAAATCAAACCTTCCATGGGAACTTTCCAACCTCTATCTGGAGCAGTGGTCACGAGAGCATGCACCTGCCCTCCAGAAGCTCCTTCCCTTTGACCTTGTCCTTGCTTCTTCGGGCACTCCTTATAAAAGTGTCCGACCTCTCCACAACTGAAACAAGTATTCTTCCTTCTTTTGCAATCCTTGATCAAATGACCCTCGCATCCGTAATTATGGAACTTCCTCTTATCCTTAGCCTTGTCATTCTTCCTGTTCTTCTTTTGTTGTTGTTGTTGTCCTTTCTTTGGCCACACTTTCTTATTTTGTGTTTCCTCCACCTTAGTTTCTTTCTTGTCGCATTTATCTTCCTCATGCATCAATGCCATACCGACTAACCTCTCGAAAGTTTCTCCCATTGGAATATGAGGCATAGCTAACCCATTGAGGGGTTCATTCAATCTTCTAGCAAACCACAAAGCTTTCTTATACGGAGTAACCCCTAGCTCCAACCCAAACCTCGCCAGTTGATTGAATTTGTTGACATACTCTTTGATAGTCATACCTCCTTGCTTGAGTGCCATAAACCTTTCCATTTGCATACTTTACTCAGCTTGAGAAAGAAACTTCGTTCCAAACCTCTACCTAAAAACATCCCAAGTCTCCACTGGACGTCCTACTTGGGTCACTTCCCACCAAAATGAAGCCTCATCTATCAGCAATAAAGCGGCTAACTGAATCTTCCTACGATCATCAACTTCGAAAATTCCAAACAAGTCCTCTGTCGCTTTAAGCCAATTCCTTGCTTCTATGAAAGTTTCAGTTCCTCGGAAAGGCTTTCCACCCAAAGCATAGAAATCTTTGCAGATCTTAGAGAAATAATCTGCTCGTGGAGGAGGAGGATGAGGAACAACGGCTGCAGCTGGGGGAGGAACGTCTGCTTGGCCACCGACGGACGTCGTGGCCTCTAGATACCTACGAAACCTGCCTAGTATCGTAACACCCTTAGGAATATTAGGTTCCTTAGACATGCAGAAAAGAAAAGGAAAAGGGATTCAAACAGAGAATCGAAAGATATCACATATGGCTTTGGGGAATATGTTTTTTAAAGCATACTTTTCTTTTGAATATTCTTTCTTTTAAAACCTTTTTGAAAATAGTTTTCAAAATCTTTTATCCAATCTGGTAACCTTCAGCTCTTATACAAAGTGTGACACCCCACGTCCGTTAATTTCACTCATTTAGAGAATGCATTAAGTTTCGTGAAGCGTTATAGGTAAAAAGAAACAAAAACATTACAAGATAGATGATAATTAGCAGTGGAATTTAAATTTTTTATTAAGCAAAAAAGATCATAGTTCAAAACATAGTTACATCATATGTCTAAAATGCACAAAACCCAGTACATCGATTTTTAAGACGTCTGTCTTGTACTTAAATTATCAGAGTACAATAATAAAAGAAGCATAATCCCCAAACACAGACATAGTAGAGAGATACGAAATCAAGCAGTACATCTAAGAAGCTCCAAGCAAGATGAAATCATATTCCTGATCAAGCTTGAGTATTCCCACCCTAAGAACCTTGGGGTGGAGGGGGGAGGGGGATGGAAGAGAAAGAAGAGGAAACAAAATGGGTCAGACATAAAGTTTGGCGAGTCCAGTTAATTTTAGCATATAAATAAGTAAAAGTATCATGACAAACATATAAAGTGGATAAGAGAGAAAACATCATAAAAGGCAGGTGTGACAATGTAAACATGATAGAGTATAACGCGCTTCTCTATTACTTTCTCTTTCTCTCTCTCTGCACCAATACTAGCATAACCAGAATGAGATGATCCCCAACAAGCATAAGATGGTAGACTTAGGCGTACTTCTAGTGAGAGGTTTTACCCCATATAATTACAAGAAGCTCAACATACCGGAGTTGCCCCTAAGGATAATAATAGGCTTCTTAACATACCCGAGTCTAGATGTACCCTAATTACAACCCCAATCGATCGGCTCCCTACTCCGTAGATACCCTGTGCTGGCCCCACAGTAGGATGTATCACTTCCTAAAGTGGCAACCCTACGTTTTCAGGATGTGCACAACCATATCTACTGATGTCACGGCGTCTAAACCTCCTCTGTCGGACCCATGCATGCACATGATCCCGTCGGAATGCGCTGCCCACACCACCCCTTCCTTTGGATCTCTTACAATTGGCCCAGTAAGAGTTCCCCGACTCCGTGCTAGTTCGGAGTACTCATTTGATAGCTATATGTGGGTTACTGATTGAAATGGGTCCCACACACAAGATGATTCAAGCTTCCCCCACGCTTGCATCCCCACTAGGTTTTCCACAAGTTAAGCCATACCAGAGTAAAAGATTGCATAAGCCCACAGGTTTAGTTTGTGGGCCTATATATAAATATTAAAGATATACTTAACCCTTCCATTATTTCATACAATTTCACTTAACCCCTACTCAAGTTAACATATACAATCCCTATGGATTCAACTAGGTTAAGTATTCAAGTTTATTACCATATCCATTTATGGTTATAATGTACTAGACCTCCCACATTAAGCCCACAACTTGTAGATGCTGGATATGCCGGGCAGGTTCGGACAGACTTCTACAAGTCGGACTCAACCTCATGTCTTAGCACGTCACGTGTTTATGCACTTAGACCCCTCACATTAGATTCACCACTAGTGGTCGCTGGATATGCTGGTTGGTTCCGGGCAGACTTCCACCACAATTGTACCCTAACCTCGTGTTTAAGCACGGTTACAGTTTCCAATTACTGTAATTCTAGGCATTTCCGTTACTAACCAATTATTCCTATGTCATTATAGGTTTTCATGCCCCTTTCCCAACTCATGTTCATAATGAAACATATGCCCCAAATAAAGGTCTTTAATCACAATTGTGGTTAATGCCCCAAATCCACATTCATGTATTCCATTCAATTTATGCCCAAATTTCCCAATACAAGTTATGCCCCAATTTTAACGTTTTCCCCTCGTTCCCAATTTTACACGTTTGCATGTTTTAGCGGCATGCCTTGGCTCGAAGGTAGCCTGGCTATAAAAATAAAAGGAAAAGAAGAAGGGAAGAGGACGAAAATGAACATAATAACAAGATTAACATATAATGGAAGAAATAGGCATAGCAACTAATAAACATACAGTGACAAAGTTGGGCATAATGACAAGATATGCATATAGGAACAGATCTGATGAACATGCGATAGTAGAACTGATTCTAACATAAGAGGGACATCATAAACATGCATAATGAGATCTAAGAAATGAATTAGATCAAAAAAAATGACAGACCTGACATGATAAATAGGTATAGGCTTAGATTTAGTTTATAGTCATGTCAGAATAACTTGGAAACACAGGTTATGGCAGATCTGATATGTTTCAAATAGTCACAGGCTTAGATCCAAGTTATAGTCATGTCAAGATGAACTTTCAAGTATTTAGATCTAAAATTAACGTAGTCTCACTCTGATTGGATCTAGAAAATAGAAGAAAGATTGCAGATATTGAATCACAGATCTCTAAACTTGAATGACTTGATTGCTAAAGATGAAAAGTCTTGATTTAATCTAGGCAGAGGCAACATCTAGTTCTCCATTGTTTTTGAGTGAAGAAAACAAAGGGTATAGGGTCTTATTTATAGCCTAGAATCAACGAATTGGTTAAGAAAGGAGTCTACATTCAGAAAATGGAATTCTTCCTCGGATATGCAGGGGGGTAAATCCCCCTTGGTGTGTCGACCCCTCCTTGGTGTGTCGACCCAGGGGTCGACGCCCCCTTTATGGGGTCGACCCATGGGTCGACACCCCCTTGATGGGGTCGACACCTATAGGCAGGAAATTTCCCGCTCCCCTTTATATGCTCGAATTTGAACCGTTTTGAATTTCTGGACTTATTTTATTCATATGTATTCTTCTTATGCATATACAAACTTCAAACCTTAATAACTTCTTCATACGGTGTTCGTTTTACGCAAACCGGGTGTCTGTTTTGACCAGAATTGCTAGACGAACGCAATGCGCAGTTTATTTCACTTAATTCTAGATATTTAATTAAGTATCCTTTAATTTATCATCTTTAGTGTTGTTAAAATTACGGGGTGTTACATTCTCCCTTACTTAAATGATTTCGTCCTCGAAACCTCCAAGTTAAGAAGAATGTATATCCTAACATCCACATCCATCTACTCATCCACCGATCACAGACATCCATTGTCCTTAAAAGATTTCTAATGCTAATGTGAATATATGAAAAGGTGTGTGTATATGTACTTATACTAATGCGAAAGATCAGGAGATCTACTAATTCAGTCGACCTCCTTAATGCAATGTATGTTAGTGCCATGAATCCACCATGTATGCAAATGATCCTATTATAACATGTAAGTTTTATATGTGTGCACAATCATTCGTCTAAATGCAACATCCATATGATGATACATCCATTTCGATCCATAAAAAGAAGAAAAATGCACACACATCCATATGCAATATGAGAGTGATTGAGCTGATCTAGTGCCTAATGTGTGCGTATATGCATCCACGAGCAACCACTAGCAAACACTTGCATCCACTTGTATCCATCAAACATAACATATCTCAAACACATGTTTACATCCATGGGATTCCTACTAAAGGTTGAAAATTCGATCGATATGATATAACTAAATGATAGAAACAAGAATGAATAAAAGCTTTGGAAAGGAAGTTAAGAACATACCCTTGAAAAGAAAAGGGTATGAAGCGTGAATCTTGTCTTCGGTCTCCCAAGTTACATCCTCTTGGTTGTTTCCCCATTGAACTTTCATCAACTTGACTTCTCTATGGCGTAGCTTCTTAACTTCTGATCCAAGAATACGGATAGGAACTCGTCTAACTATCGCCTCCCGTTCCACCTCTACTTCCTCCAATATAGTCGGCTTAACTACTTCTGCGGTATCATGCAAGCACTTCCGCAAATGAGAAACGTGGAAAACATCATGAACACAGGATGGTCTTTCTGGTAGCTTTAGTCCATAAGCCATTTGGCCAATCTTTCTGTTATGGGAAATGGCCCTACAAATCTTGGTGCCAGTTTCCCTACAAATCCAAAGTGAACCACATTCCTTAATGGTGACACCTTAATAAAAACTATGTCTCCTACCTCAAACTCAATGTCAGTCCTTCTCCTATCTACATAGGATTTTTTTCTATCCTGAGCGGTCTTCATTTTCCGTCTAATAAATTCAGTCTTTTCGGAAGTTTCTCTAACCATATCCGGTCCAAGTAGAAGTCTTTCTGTAGACTCCCACCAACAAGTTAGTGATCTATAGGGTCGCCCATACAATGCTTCGAAGGGTACCATGCCAATGATATCTTGATAATTGTTGTTGTAGGTGAACTCTACTAAAGGAATATGCTCTTCCCAATTCCCTCTGAAGTCTAGGATACAGAGTCCTAAAAGATCCTCAAGAACTCTATTCACCCTTTTTGTCTGTCCATCAGTCTGAGGATGATAAGCGGTGATCAAACACAACTGTGTACCTAATGCTTCTTGCAAGCTCCTCCAAAATTCACTTGTAAAAATGGTGTCACAATCACTTATGATACTGGAAGGTACTCCATGAAGACGGTCTACCTCACAAACGTAAATTGCTGCCAACTATGCTGCCGTCCTCTTACTCTTAACTTGAATGAAATGAGCGCACTTAGTAAGTCTGTCTACTACAACCCAAATACTGGTGTTGCCCTTCCTTGATCTAGGCAACCATCGATGAAATCCATTGTGAAGCTCTCCCACTTCCACTGTGGAACCTCCAAAGGATGAAGTAAACCACCGGGTTTCTTTTGCTCAGCTTTGACTTACTGGCAAATCAAACATTGAGAAGCAAACTCCGCCATATCTTTCTTCATCCTAACCTAAAAGAAAACCCTCTTCATATCTCTATTCATCTTATCACTACCTGGATGAATAGTCATCTTAGAATGATGGGCTTCCTCTAGGAATGTCTTTAATAAACTCCAAACTCGGGGAACACAAATCCTTCCATCTTGTTGCAACCACACTTTATCGTCTGTGGAATATCTACTGAGGTGACTAGAAATCTCCCCTCTACCGAGCCTATCCAAGATGTCTAAAATATGTGGATCATCTCGCTGTGAAGCTCCTATCTGATCCATAAGAGAAGGTCACACCTCCAGTGATGCTAATAAGCCAGGCAAAAACTCGGTGGAGGGTCTAAAGTCAAAAGTCGATATAAACTCCAAGCTTTTCTTCTCCATAAACAGAGGACTTAAGGCCATCCTCTGCCTACTCAGTGCATCTTCCACCACATTACCCTTGCCAGGGTATAAGCAATCTCGAAATCATAATATGCTAGGAACTCCATCCACCTTTGTTGCCTTAAATTAAGATCCTTCCACGAGAACAAGTACTTGAGAGATTTGTGATCGGTGTACAACTCGAACTTCTCCCCAAGCAAATAATGGAGCCAAGTCTTAAGCACGAATACTATGGCAGCCAGGTCTAAGTCATGGGTAGGGTAGTTCTTCTCATGAACCCTTAACTGTCTACCTTTACAACATACTACCCTTCCCTCTTGCATCAGAACCGCACCAAGCCCTGTACCACATGCATCAGTGTATACTATAAACACTTTGATCCCATTGGGCAAAGTCAAGACTGGGGCTGTTGTCAGATCCCTCTTCAATTGCTGGAAAGCATTGTCACAATCTACATCCCAAGAAATCGTCAGATTCTTCTTCGTCATCCGGGTGAGTGGGGCGGATATCTTTGCGAAGTCCTTAATAAACTTCCTATAATAGCCTGCCAATCCAAGACAACTTCTCACCTCCGTTGCATTCTTTGGGATTTTCCAATCTTGAACTGCAACTACTTTTGCAGGATCTACTGCTATCCCATCTTTAGAGACCACATGCCCTAGAAATCTCACCTCTTTTCTCCAAAAATGGCATTTGGAGAATTTCTCCTCAAGCTGATGCGCACATAGAGTTTTCAAAACCTCCCTTATTTGTAAGGCATGCTCTTCCTCATTCTTTGAGAAATTTAAGATGTCATCAATAGTGACCACAACAAATTTATTTAGGAACTCTCGAAACACGCTACTCATCAGATCAACAAAATAGGCAGGTGCATTCGTCAACCCGAAAGGCATAACGAGCCATTCAAAGAAACGATATAAAGTCATAAAAGCGGTCTTGTTTATACTATCTTCAGGCACCCTCAACTAATGAAACCCCATGGCCATGTCTAACTGAGAGGAAACTGATGCACCATCAAGCTGGTCAAACAAATCATCTATCCTCAGGAGTGGATGCCTGTTCCTTTTGGTGAGTTTTTTTCAACTCTCTATAGTCTACACATAAGCGAAGCGAACCATCCGCCTTAGTTACAAAAACCACCGGAGCACCCCACTCATATATGCTTCGCCTAATAAACCCTTTCTCAAGTAGCTCCCATACTTACTTGCTAATCTCACTTCTTTCCCTTGGAGCCATATGGCGCACAAGCAATGTAACTAGCTTTGCATTGTCCACCAAGTATATGCGAAAATCGATCTCGCGCCTCGAAGGTAATCCCCGAACCTCATCAAAACATTAGGATACTCACGGACTACTGGTACAGATCGCAGATCATCAATAGATGCATCAAGTGACTCTAGGAAACTAAGCATGACATACCCCTTTAGGTCATAAGAAATCTCGAGGGTCCTCCCATGGCAAGTCAAAAGTCTAACGACCCTCCTCTCACAATACAGAATGGCATCATACATGGCTAGCCAATCCATCCCTAGAATCAATCCATAGCCCATGAAACCGAGCACATATGCATCGCACTCGAACTCGATGCCTAACACCGATATTCTCAAATCCCGACAAATCATAGATAAATGAGTCGTTCCTCCAATGGGGTTTGTGACAACAATGGGATCCACTACCATACTAGTACTAAGGTGTAGAGACTTAACCACAGAATCAGATATTAAAGAATGCGAAGCGCTAGAATGAAAAAGATTCCTAATAGGATGATTGGAAAGAAAAATGAAACCTTCCACGGAAACTTTCCTACCTCTATCTGGAGCACTGGTCACGAGAGCATGCACCTTCCCTCCATTAGTTCCGGCCCTTTGACCTTGTCCTTGCTTCCTCGGGAACTCCTTAGAAAAGTGTCCGACCTCTCCACGACTGAAACAAGCATTCTTCCTTCTTTTCCAGTCCTTGAACAAATGACCCTCGCGTCCGTAATTATGGCACGCCCTATTATCCTTAACCTTGTCATTCTTTTTTCCCTTCTTTGTTGTTGCTGTTGTCCTTTCTTTAGCCACACATTCTTATTTTGTGTTCCCTCCACCTTAGTTTCTTTCTTGTTGCCTTTATCTTCCTCATGCGTCAATGCCATATAAACTAGCCTCTCAAAAGTTGCTTCCATCGGAATATGAGACATAGCTAACCCATGGAGAGGTTCATTCAATCCTCTAGCAAACCGCAAAGCTTTCTTAGGCGGAGTATCCACTAGCTCTAACACAAACCTCGCCAATTAATTAAATTTGTTGACATACTCTTTGACAGTCATGCCTCCTTGCTTGAGTGCCAGAAACCTTTCCATTTGCATACTTTACCTAGCTTGAGAAAGAAACTTCATTTCAAACTTCTATCGAAAATCATCCTAAGTCTCCACTGGACGTCCTTCTTGTGTCACTTCCGACCAGAATGAAGCCTCATTTTCCAACAGCTAAGCAGCTAACTGAATCTTCCTTTGATCGTCAACTTCAAAAATTCCAAACAAGTCCTCCGTCTCTTTAAGACAATTCCTTGCTTCTATGAAAGTTTCAGTTCCTCGGACTGGCTTTTCACCAATAGCATAAAAATCTTTGTAGATCTTAGAGAAATTATCTACTCGCGGAGGAGGAGGATGAGGAACATCGGGTGCAGCTGGGGGAGGAATGTCTGCTTGGCCACCGACATGCGCTGTAGTCTCTAGATACCTACGGAACCAGCCTAATATCGTAACGTCCTTAGAATATTAGGTTCCCTAGACAAGCTGAAAAGAAAAGAAAAAGGGATTTAAATAGAGAATCATAAGATATTACGTATGGCTTTGGGAAATATGTTTTTCAAAATAGATTTTTCTTTTGAAAATGCTTTCTTTCAATACCATTTTGAAGATAGTTTTCAAAATCTTTTATCCAATCTGGCAACCTTCAGCTCTGATACCAAATGTGATACCCCACGTCCGTTAATGTCACTCGTTAAGAGAATGCATTAAGTTTCGTGAAGCGTTATAGGTAAACAAAAACTGAAACATTACAAGACAAATAATAAATAGCAGTGGAATTTAAAAAATTTATTAAGAAGAAAACATCGTAGTTGTAATAACCCGGAAATCTGAGCAGATTTAAAATTTTTATTTTGGCAATTTTAGCGAATTTTGGATATTTAAAATGAATTATTTTAAATAATAACGACGAGAAATTTATTTTGAATAGAACCAGAACGTATATATTTATTTGAATCGTCGTTAGAATATAAATATTTATTTATAATTATAAAAGGAATTGAAAATGGCGCGGTAGTTCGAAAATTCGATTTCAAAATTCAGATGAATGTACAAGATTCAAAATAAACCGGATTTTAGTGAAACTAAAAATATTTGAATCTATTTGAGAATACCTTTCCAACGAATCTGAAGAATCAAAATTTCATAGCGGGGATAAAAAGTTATGCCCAGTTGAAAATTCGGAATAGTCGCTATGGAATTCTGGCCCTTAAAAATGGCCATTTTGCAAACGACGTCGGTTTTCGACGAAACCACTTTTGTTGGATCCGCGATGTCAAATTATTGCTAGGTTTCAAATTTCATAATTTTTCGAATCAATATGTGAGCGTGGCGAAGGGAAACGTGTTTGACCAGTTTCAGTTGATTTTAATCGACCGGAAAATGGCCATTTTTCAAACGGTCTCGGAATTTGATGAAATTAGTTTTGTTAGGACCGTATCGTCAATACGAAGCTAGAAAATATTTTTCGGGAATTTTTAGAATCTGTATGGGGGGCCCGGTAAATTGAAATGTGCGTTCAAATTCAAAATATAGAGTTATATTTTGACTTTGACGAAAACTGATCGAAACAGTTGAATCAGCTTTCGATACATATCCCATTGGGTTCGGAATAGGGGTAATTAGCTACGGGCGACAGGCGGTGGGCTTCGTTTCGAGTTCGAAATAGAAAGTTGCTTTTTGAAATTAATAAAATAAAATAAAATAATATATTTATATATATATATATAATATTCCTTCTCTTTCTCTTATAACCCCCTATCGTTTTCTTTTTCCCAATCGCGCTCGCGCCTTCACCGATTGCGACGACAACCATCCAATCGCTCCAGTCCCCCTCCTTTGCCACCTCAACTTCGCCGCCATACCCCCTCCACTGCCTCGCGCCGGCTATCCCCAAGCCCCAATTCGAACCATAAACGGCCCAAGCCTTCCAACACGGAAAACCCTAGAAGATGAAGACTGAACCACCGCTGCAGCCACTACTCCACGCGCGCCACCGGAGTTCACCACCGCCTCGCCATTGACGCGCCCCTCCACCTCCACCGCCCCTCCGAAAATATATGTATAGTTCCCTTGTTTATTTAATTTTATTTCTTTATATTTTTATTCATGAAATTAACTTGGTAATGGAACACAGTTTTCTTCTTAACTGAAATTAGAAATGAAAAAAAACTAGGAAGGAATGATTTTTATTTGTAGAAAGATTAGATTGTTGTTCATAAAAGGATAGATTTTTAGGAATGATAAAAATAGGATTTTTATATTATAGCAAGAATAAAAATATGATTTTTATTAATGTAAGACATAAAAATATAATTTTTTATATAATGTAGATAATAAAAATACGATTTTTATAGTATAGAAAGAATAAAAATACGGTTTTTATATTATATAACTAGTAAAAATTCGATCTTTATATTAGAAGTAGATATATAAAAATATAATTTTTATATAGAGAATAGCATGATAAAAATATAATATTTATTATATGAACACCGATTTAAAAATAGAATTTTTATCTATAAAGTAGCAATGTAAAAATAGAATTTTTATCTGTAAAGTAGCGATGTAAAAATAGAATTTTTATCTATAAAGTAGCGATGTAAAAATAGAGTTTTTGTCTATAAAGTAGCGATGTAAAAATAGAGTTTTTATCCATATAGAGTGATTATAAAAAAGGTGATTTTTATATACATAGCAACAATATAAAAATGTGATTTTTATATATGTAGTGGCTACGGACAGTAAAATTGACAAAAGGCGATAACAGCGAAGATTTCCTACATATGAAGCGTCGTAGTGTTTGGTTTAGCTAGTCGGTGAGAACTCCTTACCTTTAATTTAAATTTCTAGTTAAAAATGTATACTAGGATGCAGACGGTGTTTAGTAGCACCCGACAACCAACGTCCACAGACCATGGACGACTTGTATGCTTGTTTGTTTGATTTTGATGTGTAGTGATTGTGTGATGTGATGTGAAATGAAATAAAATATTTATGTAGTTAAAAATATTTTATAGTTGAAAATATAATTTTTAACATGAATGTGAATAAATAAATATAAACAAATAGGACGATTTGTTTATATACACATATTTGACTGATATTGATTGGGACGATATATTTTACACATCGCCCAACTGCACAAATAAAATCTGTGCTTGTTGTTTTGAAACCCCACACGGGTATTGGGATGATATTTGACGTACACTAATCCCGATTGTTTAGTTGTATGTCAATCGATGGATTGACAGACTGTGTAAGCACTAATTATTTATATTTAATGCTTATGCAGTGGTGTGGTGCACTTTGGATGATGGTTGATTATTTATCATTGTTATTTTATATATGTGTTGTAGAAGATCCATATAATTAACATTATATGGTAATTGATTGGGCCTCATTCCATATTTGAAATAGAAATATTTGAAATAGAAATATTTGAAAAAGAAATATTTGAAATAGAAATATTTGAAAAAGAAATATTTGTAATAGAATATTTAAAATAGAAATATATGAAGCCGTGTTGATTATATTGACGCCATTTTGACGTGAACGATATTTATATCGATTTTATTCATTTTTCAATGAATATTGAAAGTCATTTCAAAATTCAAATTAAATTGAATAGATTTGAAATTCGAATTAAAGTGAAATAGATTTGAAATTCGAATTAAAGTGAAATGAATTGAAATTCGAATTAAAGTGAAATGAATTGAAATTCGAATTAAATTGAAATTGAATTGAAATCAATTTGAAATGTATTTAAAACGAAGTTATAAGGAAAAATTCAATTTTGATTTGAATTTGAAATGATGTTGAAATCGTTTTGAAAACGATTTTAAAACGATTTATAAAATACGTTTTGAAAGGAAATCGACGAAATATATATATATATATATATATATATAATGGCCTAAACAGAACGCGTCGCGCCGCAGCAGTTCGCGCAATTCGACCATTGACTTCGAATGAATATTACGGGAGATCCGACCGTCGGATTCTCCTAAAACCGGAACCATTGGGTTCGTATCGAAAATAGCTTTCTAAGAATATGAGAAATTTGAAATCTAACGGTTGGATTTGGAATTATGTCCAAATCAAATTTGGAAAGGTCGCTGTAAGTGCAGTTCGATGACCTTTGATGGAAATCGACTGTACGGGCCTGGATAAAATTATTAAAAATATTAATAATTTGTGTAAATCATAATAAACGATTTGGAAAGAATTGGGCTGAAAAATCCCATATTTGAAAAGATAAAAATAGATTTTTATCGAAATGAACTAGTTTTGAACTAGAATATTAATTCTATCTATTTTTAAAATAAATAAAGTGGATTTGAAATGGTTTTGAAAATAAACAGAATTTCCAATAATTGAATTGGAAGGGATTGGAATCGAAATTATCTTTGGAATATTTCGATGTTGGGTTTCGTGATTATACAGATATTGTTATGGAAATTTGAAAGATATATTTATATCTTTATTTCTAATACGATATTTGTTGGTTGTAGAAGTTGATATTGAATATAAGCCGATATATTTTCTATTCAGAGCCTTGTATTTGATATCAAATGTGATTTGGGTTTGTCGTGAATGGTGTCTTCATTAACACTGTTCTTGAACCAAGTTGAGAAAAAGATTAAATCTTTTGTTTAGATTAAAAGAAGTGTACCAATTAAATGATATTGAATTGGAATTGAATATGGATTGATTTTTGGGTTTATCATGAATGGTGTTTTAAATAACACTTGTTCTTTAACCCGATAATTAATGGAATGTGATTTTGGGTTGTCGTGAACGGTATCTTCAATAATACTGTTCTTAGACCCAGTGGAGTTAAGAAAATCAGAAACTAACTGGAGATTAGTTAAGTTGAATGGTTTCTTGGGTATTGATCTGATGTTGGATTCGGCCTTCAGGGTTAATACTTAGGGAATTGCTCACTTGCTGATTTACGGTTAGGGACTGATTGAAATGTGATGTGATTTTGGGGTTTATCATGAACCTTGTTTTAAATGACATCGGTTCTTTAAACCAAGTAATGATTAAAACTAAGTGGAGTTTTATTGAATCTTTAATTAGATTGAAAAGATCGAGAATGGAGTATCACCAGTTTTGCTCCAGGCGATAGTTAAAGCTTTAATTAGATTTGAATGGGAAATGGTAATTGAATTTACCGATAACACCGTGGTGTTAGATATAAAGTATTACCAGTTTTACTTCATGGGATGAATAGGTTGGGATTGGGAAATTAAAATAAATGATTACTTCGGTGTGGTTTGCAAATCCCGACTAGTTTGAAGTGATATTCAAAGGAAGATTAATGAATAAATTTAAAAGAATTTATCTTTGATAAAATTATCGGGAACCTTTCCCTAAGAATGTGAAATTTAGAAACTAACTGTAGGTTAGCTAAGCAGAATGGTTTCCTGGGTATTGATCTGATGTTGGTTTCAACCTTCGGGGTTAATATTTGGGGAATTATTCTCTTGATTAATTTACGGTTAGTGACAGATGAATTGGAATGAGGCGTATGTTGTGTTTATGTCACACTTGTTTATTATATACGCGAGTTATTCGGAATGACTGGGTTTATCCCATTCTGAATAACTGTTACGACGATAAGTCGAAGATGAAGACGGTAGTCGAAGACCGGAGGTCTTCACATCGTTTGGATGATTGCTGATGATCTTGATTGGGCCGTACACCTAAGAGGAGGGAATCAGTTAGTGGTCGTCCAGACGTACTTGGAGATCGATGGATAAGCGAGGTACATGGTGCCTCCGGTTTCGTTTAGACCCAGAACGGACTTGTAAATGGACTGTGTGTCTGACATTGGATATCATTATGTGTGATTGATGGATATCGGTTGCATGGAGTGGTTTGCCTGTGTGGCATGCTAAGTTGCAAATGATCAAGGCTTTTGTTGAAAAGCAAAGTCTTGTGGTTGATGATCAAAGCACGGCCTTTGTGGCGTAGCTTTGTGTAGCGTAGATTCGCGAGACTCACACCCCGGTTGTGAACCAGAAACGGGAAAGGGCATCAGGGAGGGCATGCGTTTCCTTCTAGTTAGAAGTGGCGTCAGTGGTTTTACATGCCCTTAAAAATTTGACTTATGTGGTTGTTGGTTTGCGAGGCGTCTCAGATATATCGGTCGATCCGGAACCGATGGAGTCATTCGTTGGCTTATTTACGCCCAAAAAGGCGGGGAAACGTAGTGTTCAAGCATAATAATCCACATCGGTGGACCGACCTTGACGATCCAAAGGGTTGATACGTTCTGATCCTGAGGCTCGGGCTAGAGAGTCTCGAATCGGTAGAGGACTATCTTTTGCCTCGGTTCACAGATGGAAATCCAATTTTCAAATACGTGACTTTGCGATTTTGATTGTAGAGCCTAGTACGGGGACATGATATATGGTACCCATGCCGTCTATGATTGATATTTATGATTTGAAGTTGTTTTATACACTATGCACTTATAATAGTATCAAATGATTTGTTTTAAACGTACTAAGCATGTTTGGCTATCATAAGGGAAAACCCTATCCCCCGACTTGCGTTGCATTGTGTGATAGGACATGGGTCTTATAATAGCTTCATTTTTCCAAAAAGCATTGCGCTGTTTTGTTATATGCACTGTTATTCTTGGGAGGAAACCCGTTCCGTGTTATACGGCGTGGTCCCTTGATATATCTGATTTAAAGTAAAGTTTTAAATAACTGTTTTAGTTCTCACACCAGTCCGATGACTGACCTGGAGTTTATTGTTTTAACCTAAACTCTGGATTCCCTTATTTTGACATGGGCAGCTAGTAGTTTTGGTTTTGCAGATTTATATTCACAGGATCCTGATTTAAAGCTGGGACGATACTCGGAAAGCTCTGTATCCGTGTATTACTTCTAGTTGTGTTTTGTATTATTTTCCGCTGCGATGTATTTAAATGTAATTTAAATCTCTGATATTTCTGTATTTTATTTGTTTATACTCTGTATATTCTTGTATTCTGATGAATTATTGTAATATACAATGAAATGTTCTTCTGTCTGCGTTCTTTTGTGTGTTGTTCTCAAAGTATCCGCTCTTTCCTCACCGGGAAGTTACGGGTCCTTACAGTGGTATCAGAGCTTTGGTTTACAAATCTCAGAGAACAAGACACATTAGAACCATACGAAAGAATTCATCAGAGATTGGATTAGTAATATCCAATAGGAATGACTCGTTAGAGATAGGATCAGCAGTATCCAAGAACGAGTGTGAAGAGTATATCTTTAAAATGAAAATAAATCTTGTTTTAAAATTTAAATCGGTTTATACGTATTTGAATATTTATTTGTATTGAATTTGGACAATCCAGTATATATAGATTTTGCATATACGTCTGATCCACGGGTATTCAAAGTTTTAATACACTGGATAGATATAGAATCGCACTGTAGTCGCCCGGGAATGATTCTGATGATGGGTACCCATCATCAGTGTTGTGTTCGAGTTTCGAAGGTGGGACGTCTATATATTTCCTATTGATTGGTGTGAGAACCAAAATTAAATAGGGCTTATTGTTGTGATTTGGCATCAAAAATGTGATTTTTAACTATATATCCAAATTATGAATTTGAAACGTTAATCAAATAATTGATTACTGATTGTGTTGTTTGATTATTATTTGATTAATTAAAATGTTGAACCTTTAGCCAATTTGATCAAATAGTGAATTGTATTGAAAATTAGTCGCATTTGCATGCATATACATGTACTTACATTGAACAGGTCATAGCAAGGAGGCTAGAGCAGAAGAATAAAAATGTTTGCCCGACAAATAGGTACATGTTTATTGTATTTATTGGGTTTTGGATGATTTTGTGAGCCGATTGGCTAGCTTCTTGGCTTTTTCTTTTTATTTTGGATTGAAAAAGGCCATGGGAGGCTATATGAAAAATCCCGAAGTCCCCGGTGCCGGGGAGGTTATGGCGAAATTTTTCGAAAATTTAGGGTGTTAGCCAAATTTTTGAAAAATTTGAAAAGTTCTTAGAAACTGAAAAGTTGAAGAACATAAGCCGTAATGAAAATAGGTAAGTTGAGTTGATTTGTAAAACAACTTTCGGCTTCGTTCCTTTTCGGGGACGAAAAGTTTTAAGTGGGGGAGATTGTAATAACCCGAAAATCTGAGCCAATTTAAAATTTTTATTTTGGCAATTTTAGCGAATTTTGGATATTTAAAATGAATTATTTTGAATAATAACGACGAGAAATTTATTTTGAATAGAATCAGAACGTATATCTTTATTTGAATCGTCGTTAGAATATAAATATTTATTTATAATTATAAAAGGAATTGAAAATGGCGCGGTAGTTCGAAAATTCGATTTCAAAATTCAGATGAATGTACATGATTCAAAATAAACTGGATTTTAGTGAAACCAAAAATATTTGAATCTATTTGAGAATACCATTCCAACGAATCTGAGGAATCGAAATTTAATTGCGGGGATAAAAAGTTATGCCCAGTTGAAAATTCAGAATAGTCGCTATGGAATTCTGGCCCTTAAAAATGGCCGTTTTGCAAACGACGTCAGTTTTCGATGAAACCACTTTTGTTGGATCCGCGATGTCAAATTATTGCTAGATTTCAAATTTCATAATTTTTCGAATCAATATGCGAGCGAGGCAAAGGGAAACGTGTTTGACCAGTTTCAGTTGATTTTAATCGACTGGAAAATGGCCATTTTTCAAACGGTCTCGGAATTTGACGAAATTAGATTTGTTAGGACCGTATCGTCAATACGAAGCTAGAAAATATTTTTCGGGAATTTTTAGAGTTTGTGTGGGGGCCCGGTAAATTGAAATGTGCGTTCAAATTCAATATATAGAGTTATATTTTGACTTTGACGAAAATTGATAGAAACAATCGAATCAGCTTACGATACATATCCCATTGGGTTCAGAATAAGGGTAATTAGCTATGGGCAACAGGCGGTGGGCTTCGTTTCGAGTTCGAAATAGAAAGCTGCTTTTTGAAATTAATTAAACAAAACAAAATTATAAATATATATAATATTCCTTCTCTTTCTCTTATAACCCCCCTTGTCGTTTTCTTTTTCCCAAAATCGAAGGGGGAAATCGCGCTCGCGCCTTCACCGATGGCGACGACGACCATCCAATCGCTCTAGTCCCCCCCTCGACTTCCCCGCCATACCCCCTCCACTGCCTCGTGCCGGCTATCCCCAGACCCCCAATCCCCAATTCGAACCCTAAACGGCCCAAGCCTTCCAACACGCAAAACCCTAGACGATGAAGACTGAACCACCGCTGCAGCCACTACTCCACGCGTGCCACTGGAGTTCACCACCGCCTCGCCATTGACGCGCCCCTCCACCTCCACCGCCCCTCCGAAAATATACATGAGTTTCCCTGTTTATTTAAATTTATTTCTTTATATTTTTATTCATGAAATTAACTTGGTAATGGAACACAGTTTTCTTCTTAACTGAAATTAGAAATGAAAAAAACTAGGAAGGAATGATTTTTATTTGTAGAAAGATTAGATTGTTGTTCATAAAAGGATATATTTTTAGGAATGATAAAAATATGATTTTTATATTATAGCAAGAATAAAAAAATGATTTTTATTAATGTAAGAGGTAAAAATATAATTTTTTATATAATGTAGATAAAAAAAATATGATTTTTATAGTATAGAAAGAATAAAAATACAGTTTTTATATTATATAACTAGTAAAAATTCGATCTTTATATTAGAAGTAGATATATAAAAATATAATTTATATATACAGAATAGCATGATAAAAATATAATCTTTATTATATGAACACCGATGTAAAAATAGAATTTTTATCTATAAAGTAGCGAGGTAAAAATAGAATTTTTATCTATAAAGCAGAGATGTAAAAATAGAATTTTTATCTATAAAGTAGCGATGTAAAACTATAGTTTTTATCTATAAAGTAGCGATGTAAAAATAGAGTTTTTATCCATATAGAGTGATTATAAAAAAGGTGATTTTTATATACATAGCAACAATATAAAAATGTGATTTTTATATATGTAGTGGCTACGGACAGTGAAATTGACAAAAGGCGAGAACAGCGAAGATTTCCTACATATGAAGAGTCGTGGTGTTTGGTTTAGCTAGTCGGTGACAACTCCTCACCTTTAATTTAAATTTCTAGTTAAAATTATATACTAGGATGCAGACGGTGTTTAGTAGCACCCGACACCCGTCGTCCACAGACCATGGACGGCTTGTATGCTTGTTTGTTTGATTTTGATGTGTAGTTGATTGTGTGATGTGAAATGAAATAAAATATTTATATAGCTAAAAATATTTTATAGTTGAAAATAGAATTTTTAACGTGAATTTAAAATGATATAAATATAAACAAATCGGACGATTTGTTTATATACGCACATTTGACTGATATTGATTGGGACAATATATTTTACACATCGCCCAACTGCACAAATAAAATCTGTGTTTGTTGTTTTGAAACTCCACACGGGTATTGGGATGATATTTGACGTACACTAATCCCGATTGTTTAGTTGTATGTCAATCGATGGATTGACAGACTGTGTAAGCGCTAATTATTTATATTTAATGCTTATGCAGTGGTGTGGTGCACTTTGGATGATGGTTGATTATTTATCGTTGTTATTTTATACATGTGTTGTAGAAAATCCATATAATTAACATTATATGGTAATTGATTGGGCCTCATTCCATATTTGAAATAGAAATATTTGAAATAGAAATATTTGAAAAAGAAATATTTGAAATAGAAATATTTGAAAAAGAAATATTTGAAATCGAATATTTGAAAATAGAAATATATGAAGCTGTGTTGATTAGATTGACGCCATTTTGATGTGAACGATATTTATATCGATTTTATTCATTTTTCAATGAATATTGAAAGTGATTTCAAAATTCGAATTAAATTTAATAGATTTGAAATTCGAATTAAAGTGAAATAGATTTGAAATTCGAATTAAAGTGAAATGAATTGAAATTCGAATTAAAGTGAAATGAATTGAAATTTGAATTAAATTGAAATCAATTTGAAATGAATTTAAAACGAATTTACAAGGAAAAATTCAATTTTGATTTGAATTTGAAATGAAGTTGAAATCATTTCGAAAACAAATTTAAAACGATTTATAAAATACGTTTTGAAAGGAAATCGACGAAATATATATATTATATACATATAATTGCCTGAATAGAACGCGCCGCGCCGCGGAAGTTCGCGAATTTCGACCATTGACTTCGAATGAATATTATGGGAGATCCGAACGTCAGATTCTCCTAAAACCAGAACCGTTGGGTTCGTATCGAAAAGAGCTTTCTAACAAATATGAGAAATTTGAAATCTAATGGTTGGATTTGGAATTATGTCCAAATCAAATTTGGAAAAGGTCGCTATAAGTGCAGTTCGATGGCCTTTGATGGAAATCGACTGTACGGGCCTGGATAAAATTATTAAAAATATCAATAATTTGTGTAAAATCATAATAAATGATTTGGAAAGAATTGGGCTGAAAAATCCCATATTTGAAAAGATAAAAATAGTTTTTTATCGAAATGAACTAGTTTTGAACTAGAATATTAATTCTATCTATTTTTAAAATAAATAAAGTGGATTTGAAATGGTTTTGAAAATAAACAGAATTTCCAATAATTGAATTGGAAGGGATTAGAATCGAAATTATCTTCGGAATATTTCGATGTTGGGTTTCGTGATTATACAGATATTGTTATGGAAATTTGAAAGATATATTTATATCGTTATTTCCAATACGATATTTGTTGGTTGTAGAAGTTGATATTGAATATAAGCCGATATATTTTCTATTCAGAGCCTTGTATTTGATATCAAATGTGATTTGGGTTTGTCGTGAATGGTGTCTTCATTAACACTGTTCTTGAACCCAGTTAAGAAAAAGATTAAATCTTTTATTTAGATTAAATGAAGTGTACCAATTAAATGATATTTAACTGGAATTGAATTTGGATTGATTTTTGGGTTTATCCTGAACGGTGTTTTAAATAACACTTATTCTTTAACCCGATAATTGATGGAATGTGATTTTGGGTTGTCGTGAACGGTATCTTCAATAATACTGTTCTTAGACCCAACGGAGTTAAGAAAATCAGAAACTAACAGGAGATTAGTTAAGTTGAATGGTTTCTTGGGTATTGATCTGATGTTGGTTTCGGCCTTCGGGGTTAATACTTAGGGAATTGCTCACTTGCTGATTTACGGTTAGGGACTGATTGAAATGTGATGTGATTTGGGGGTTTATCGTGAACCGTGTTTTAAATGACATCGGTTCTTTAACCCAAGTAAAGATTAAAACTAAGTGGAGTTTTAATGAATCTTTAATTAGATTGAAAAGATCGAGAATGGAGTATCACCAGTTTTGCTCCAGGCGATAGTTAAAGCTTTAATTAGATTTGAACGGGAAATGGTAATTGAATTTACCGATAACACCGTGGTGTTAGATATGAAGTATTACCAGTTTTACTTCATGGGATGAATAGGTTGGGATTGGGAAATTAAAATAAATGATTACTTCGGTGTGGTTCGCAAATCCCAACTAGTTTGAAGTGATATTCAAAGGAAGATTAAAGAATAAATTTAAAAGAATTTATCTTTGATAAAATTAATGGGAACCTTTCCCTAAGAATGTGAAATTTAGAAACTAACTGTAGGTTAGCTAAGCAGAATGGTTTCTTGGGTATTGATATGATGTTGGTTTCGGCCTTCGAGGTTAATATTTGGGGAATTATTCTCTTGATTGATTTACTGTTAGTGACTGATGAATTGGAATGAGGCGTATGTTGTGTTTATGTAACACTTGTTTATTATATACGCGAGTTATTCGGAAAGACCGGGTTTATCCCATTCTGAATAACTGTTACGACGATAAGGCGAAGATGAAGACGGTGGTCGAAGACCGGAGGTCTTCACATCGTTTGGATGATTACTGATGATCTTGATTGGGCCATACACCCAAGAGGAGGAAATCAGTTAGTGGTCGTCCAGGCGTACTTGGAGATCGATGGATAAGCGAGGTACAAGGTGCCTCCGGTTTCGTTCAGACCCAGAACGGACTTGTAAATGGACTGTGTGTCTGACATTGGATATCATTCTGTGTGATTGATGGATATCAGTTGCATGGAGTGGTTTGCCTGTGTGGCATGCTAAAATGCAAATGATCAAGGCTTTTGTCGAAAAGCAAAGTCTTGTGGTTGGTGATCAAAGCACGACCTTTGTGGCGTAGCTTTGTGTAGCGTAGATTCGCGAGCCTTACACCCCGGTTGTGAACCAGAAACGAGAGAGGACATCAGGGAGGGCATGCGTTTCCTTCTAGTTAGAAGTGGCGTCAGTGGTTTTACACGCCCTGACGAGTTTGACTTATGTGGTTGTTGCTTTGCGAGGCGCCTCGGATATATCGGTCGATCCGGGACCGATGGAGTCATTCGTTGGCTCATTTACGCCCCCAAGGGCGGGGAAACGTAGTGTTCAGGCATAATAATCCACATCGGTGGAGCGACCTTGACAATCCAAAGGGTTGATGCGTTCTGATCCTAAGGCTCGGGCTAGAGAGTCTCGAATCGGTAGAGGACTATCTTTTGCCTCGGTTCACAGATGGAAATCCAATTTCCAAATACGTGACTTTGCGATTTTGATTGTAGAGCCGAGTACGGCAACATGATATATGGTACCCATGCCGTCTATGATTGATATTTATGATTTGAAGTTGTTTTATACACTATGCACTTATAATAGTATCAAATGATTTGTTTTAAACGTACTAAGCATGTTTGGCTATTATAAGGGAAAACACTATCCTCCGGCTTGCGTTGCATTGTATGATAGGACCTGGGTCTTATAATAGCTTCATTTTTCCAAAAAGCATTGCGCTGTTTTGTTATATGCACTGTTATTCTTGGGAGGAAACCCGTTCCGTGTTATACGGCGTGGTCCCTTGATATATCTGATTTAAAGTAAAGTTTTAAATAACTGTTTTAGTTCTCACACCAGTCCCACGACTGACCTGGAGTTTATTGTTTTAACCTAAAATCTGGGTGCCCTTATTTTGACACGGGCAGCTAGTAGTTTTGGTTTTGTAGATTTATATTCACAGGATCCTGATTTACAGCTGGGACGATACTCGGAAAGCTCTGTATCCGTGTATTACTTCTACTCGTGTTTTGTATTATTTTCCGCTGCGATGTATTTAAATGTAATTTAAATCTCTGATATTTCTGTATTTTATTTGTTTATACTCTGTATATTATTGTATTCTGATGAATTGTTGTAATATACAATGAAATGTTCTTCTGTCTGCGTTCTTTTGTGTGTTGTTCTCAAAGTATCCGCTCTTTCCTCACCGGGGAAGTTACGGGTCCTTACAGTAGTTCAAAACATGGTTACATCATATGTCTGAAATACATAAAACCCAGTACATTAATTTTTATAACTTCTCTCTTGTACTTAAATCACCAGAGTACAATAATAAAAGAAGCATAATCCCTAAAACATAGCCATAGTAGAGAGATACTGTAATAACCCGGATTTTTAGCGACTTTGGTTATCGACATAAACACGACGTCGATAACCAAAACACCGAAAAATCCTGGTAATTTAGTGAAAGAAATTAGAGGGTGAGGAAAGATAAGGTATAAACTTAGAATAGAAGAAGAAGAAGAACACAACATCAGAGTAACACGAACCTCACAGCGGAACGAATAACATATAATATATATAACATAACTTGAAATATACATCTGTACTTGAATATACATATCATTATCAAACTACAACACTTACAGCACAGCAGAAATAACTATAACTATATGATCCTGAAGCCTCCTGCTCTAAGCTCTTCCAGTATATCTGTAAATCCCGACTACTTGACTGCCCGTACAAATTCAGGCACCCAAGAGTTTAGGGAAACCAAAACAAATAAACTCCGGGTCAGTCATGGGACTGGTATGAGTAAAATAGTTTAAACAGGTTGAGCCATTAAACGATATCTCATAAGACCACGCCGTATAACGGAATGGGTTTTTCCCTTATGAGAATCCAAAATAAACTTTATATAAAAACTCATTGATATTATAATAGTGTCTATCAACCACAATATAATAATCATCTAGCAGAAACGCTTTCATCTCACATTCTACATATATTGTATACAATCAAAACCGCAAACACGTAGTGGGTAATAGATTTCCAAATATGACAAGGTATGGAACCACCTTTCGCTAGTGTACCTCTAGAGAGGAATACACTGGGTTCAACAAGAACATCTTGCAACCCGGCCACACATGACCGATCACTCATTTCGCTTGAGTGTATCGAATGTATATCACCAACGGTTGGGATCAGCAACCGTTTCCCGAATGGGACAGCATCAACAATAGATTTTTAGAAGTAAATGAAACTCGAGATCAGGTGATTATACACCCTACTTCGGTGCGACCGACTTAGCCATGCTGCCTACCCGATTTCTGTCATTTACCGGATGTGAGGCTAGAAGCTACGCTTTATCATCACACCAGATTCTCTTCGAATGTCACATCATCAAATCCATCAAATCACCGATTGACGTCCTCAACCATACATTATGTGTTAGCTAAAAGAAGTTTCCTTCTCCGCTTCCACTCTTGGTACGGTTGGAGAAAACAATATACGTGATCGTATGGAAATACTCTGTCAGACATCCGTCCATACAAGTCATCCAGGAATAGGATGAACCGAAGGCACTATTCTGTAAACAGGATAGCCCTTTGCATAACTCCGTCTTCAATTTCCTTTGGCATATATGATTCGCAACGCTTATGCCAATACAGAGTGGTTCTTTGGATAATAATCCAACCGGTCTCTCCATATTAACCACGTTAAAATGGTCAAAACTTCGATAGTCTGTGATATAACTATCGAAGGAAAACAGGTGTGCAACCAACGATATTATTTCCAAATGGAAATTTATATCAATCAAACATCATTCAACATTTATCTCTTTATTCCATTAATTTACTTATCTCATGTTTCCCTATATTCAATATTTCCTATTTTCTAAATTTGGAAAATATACGTTACTAACAATGGAAAACATTTCCATTTCCTGTTTTCTTTATTAGAAAAACATTTCTGGTTTCTTATTTGAAAAACATTTCCAAAGCTTCTTCATTGGACTTAGACAGATGTTTAAACAAACCATCGCGATGCCAACTCAAACCATTTCCTTTACTGCCGAACCTTAACTATTCCCTAGTTAAAAACGAAGCCAATCAAGTTGGGGTAGAACTACCTCTCAAACCTTAACTGAACAACATTTCTAACTTTGAAATAGACAAAGTTCACTTTATATCCCTTTACTAACTTCCTTACTTAACCCTCCTTCGAATAGCTATATTCGATTGACTCTTTCCACTTAACTCTATTCGATTAACCCTTATCATTTAACTCTATTGGACTAACACTATTGGATTAACTCTATTTGACTAACGCTATTGATTTACTCATTTCACTTAACTCCTTTCGAATAAAATATATTTAATAACTCCTTTTACTTTCTTCGAATAAACTATATTCGATTAACTCATTTTACTTTCTATTCGAATAACAATATTCGATTAACTCATTTTCTTTAACTCTAATCGATTAAACTAACATCGATTAACTCCTTTGCTTTAACTCTAATCGATTAAACTAACATCGATTAACTCCTTTTACTTTAACTCTAATCGATTAAACTAACATCGATTAGCTCCTTTGCTTTAACTCTAATAGATTAAACTAACATCGATTAACTCCTTTTACTTTAACTCTAATCGATTAAACTAAAATCGATTAGCTCCTTTTACTTTAACTCTAATCGATTAAACTAACATCGATTTGCTCCTTTTACTTTAACTCTAATCGATTAAACTAACATCGATTAGCTCCTTTTACTTTAACTCTAATCGATTAAACTAACATCGATTAGCTCCTTTTACTTTAACTCTAATCGATTAAACTAACATCGATTAGCTCCTTTTACTTTAACTCTAATCGATTAAACTAACATCGATTAGCTCCTTTTACTTTAACTCTAATCGATTAAACTAACATCGATTAGCTATTTATTGATAAAGATTTACTTTTAGTAACAGTTCTTCACTTTACAAATGAATTTCCTTTTATAAAACTCTATTTGTTTTAAAAACATTTTTCCCTTTTATTTACTTTCGAAATATTTCCTTTAATAAAATCTGTTGATTTTATAAAATCCCTTTATTTCAATATACATTGAAATAATTCTTTTTACATCCCAGGGTCTTTTATGATATTTAAAATATCGAATAACAATGATCAACATCATTCCAACACACATAATCCATAATAGATTATATAACACACCATATATCACAATATATGAAAACAGGAAAATAAATGTTGAGGAATCCAGTTGGATTCCTCCAACCTGTTTCCCTGCATCACAGATGTTAAACAATATAGATAACATCACTTTCAGTTCCATATGATATATTATGTTAAACAGAATCGATATATAAAATTCAACTAACTGACTAGCAGTTCAATCAAACAGTCAACATACAGTCAATCAACCAATATCTAACAGTTCTAAAAATACAACATGAAATTATAAACTGTTCAGAGTTAGTGAGATTTACTCACATTTGCGTGTTAGCCGTTAAATAACGGTTTGCGTTATTTGATTCAGTCGGACAATTTATTTCGCCATAAATTGTAACGAGTCCCGATTCACTCCCGGTCAGTCTCATTGTGTTGTTCCCGTCCATACGATCCTGTCGGATCTTGTTTCGCATTCCTTCACACGGCCCACCAACACGTTGAAGCCCAGAACTACATGCATCCTTCTTCCCTGACCTACTCTGGTACATCGTTCCTCATTTTCCCCTTTCCCGTATCTTAAACAAATCATGCCTCTTTTATACTCAACCACAAACCATATCAAAACAAAAATACCATCAGATTCTCTACCAAAACCTCATCCCACCCACATCATTACTGTACAACTCGAACTCCCCCCCATATCAATCGCATCGTTCCTCATTCACAGCCCAAGCCGACTTCGTTCTTCATCCATCTCTCACTCCATACTCAGTAAAACTTTGAACTACACATACCATCAAATCCCTTCACTCGTTCCTGGTTTTATACAAACCCGACATCGACTGAACCCGTCTCAAAATCACGATTGCTTTCCCTGAACCCGTGACCTTCCTGACACAATCGAACCCCACAAAATGGGTGCGAGAATGAAGAGGGACCGCTGAGCATTTCATACACATCTCCCTTTCAATTTATAGCAATTTATTTGAATTCTCCTTGATTTTTGAAGTCACCGATTTTGGGTTTCTATGGAAGATAGTGTCGGCGGTTTCTTTTTGATGTTTGCTGAAGAAATATTTTTGGTCTTAAGGCTTAAGGTTTAGGACGTTTTATATGGATCTTCTCTTGTGGATTATCGAAGGCCACATCTTTGATTTGAGAAACACTAATTATTGCAGGTGAAATGAAGGATGCGTGGATCCTTTTTTTCCTCTTTCCTTTTCTTGTGGTTCAATTGTTAAACACTTAGTGTAATAAGGACCATTCATTTCTGTGGTTTAATTGTTAAACACTTAGTGTATAAAGGACCATTCATTTTTGTGGTTTAATTGTTAAACACTTAGTGTATAAAGGACCATTCATTTTTGTGGTTCTGTCGAATGCTCCCATGTGTGATCATCAAGTGAAATAGGGTGCCGGTTATATAAAACTTCGTTCGCGTACAAATTGCTATGGACAGAAATAATAACACTGTTGTGACCAGCGGTGTATCACGGTCCTAAAAATATAAAAATATCGGTAGGTGGACTCATATTTTGAAACTTCAAAATGTTGATTTCAAGGTGCCAAATACTTCAAATAAAAAGTCGCTTATAAAATTAATTAAAAATTACAGTAAAATCCTAAAAATTAAATCATCACTACTTCCCAAAAGAACCTTGTCTAAGTTCAAACCCGATCTCTAGTTATATCGAATAAACCGATACGGTCGATAAACGATTCTATAGCGACTATTTTAAAATTTGATTTGGACGTATCTCAAAATCTATATGACGAAATCATGATTTTTCTCTTCCACTAGGAAGATATACTCCACCAACTCCGTACGTTTCTTGTTTCACAGAAACCCGGCTTAAAACGGATCCTGTACATTCAGTTAAAGTTCGAATCGCCAATTTACGAAGTGCAGCGCCATTTCGAGCTTGATTTTAATTATATTATAATTATACGTTCAAACTGTCGACGATTGAATATATTCGTTATTCAAATTCAATTCCAAGCTGAATTAAATATCACAGATGATCCGGTTCACACCATATCGTCATTTCAGCCAATTCTGATTATTTCAGAATTAAATATATTATTTAATTTATTATTTTAATTAAATATCCACCATTGTTTAATTCCACGACCATTTAATTCACTATATCACTATTTATATAATTAAATAAATTAATCATAATACCTCTGCCAATGCGGGTCAGTACAATCTTCCCCACTTAAAATAATTTCGTCCTCGAAATTGCTAAAAGGTAGAGAACGACCCTATAGACTGGTTAGAACATATTTGTTCACTTCTTAACTTCAGTTTCAACTGAACCAATTTAATTTCAATTAAATTATTAATTAATTCTTATCAACGAAAATTTTCAAAAATCCTGAAAATTTTCTAATGCCTTAACTCTTCGAAAAATTTCGCCAGCACCTCCTTTGTATTGGTCAATCGGTCAAACTCCAACTCGCCTCTTTGGGCCATCTCCAACCCAAAAGAAAATCAAACAGCCAAACGGCTTGCCAATTCGGCTCATAAATCTTATACCCAATAGAAATATAAACTTGTACCTTTTTGTCGGCATATCATTATATCCTTTCCACCTGTTATCAATTCAGCAGATACAAGGGTCATCCCAATCAAATTCCAATCTGCTTTTATCCACAACACAACCATTCGCTTATTACCATGCCAAATTTTTATTTCAAACTCAAGTTTCGTTCTTGATCCCCAACTCTTAACTTGATTATCACATTACACTTCAAATTTGAATCTCACAATCCATTTTGTCTTGATATCATTTTAATCCAATCTCAGTTACCACTTTACTGGCTTTACTTTAATTCAAATTTGCTTTCACAAATACCTGTTAAATTTGTTTTTAATTCAAACAGTCCTTCCCTGGGAATTTTCCTTTTTGAACATATCACTGAGCCCTTAATTAATATTTCATTAGTTAAATCACTTCTCTATTTCTTTATCAATATTTATTAACCACATTTTTCAATAACCATATTGGCCTTTTATGTTATTTAGAAAATATTTCCGAATATCGCCTTCCTTTATTTTCTAAACTTTAGAAAATATATGCTATTTATAATTGGAAAATATTCCAATTACTTATCTCTTTTCCGATCTCGTTTATTTCTATACTTAGGAAATATTCTTTATTATATTTCCAAGCTTACACTTAATTGGGTTAAAACGGATGTTGTGTAAAACATCGTTACGACAACCCAAATACTATATACAACTAACTCTTATCCAACATTGATCTTCGAGCCTGAAATCTTACTATTTATTTGTTAATAATGAAATCAATCAAGTTGGGGTATAACTACCTCTCAGACCTTGACTGAATAACATTTATAACGTCAAAATAGATATGACTACTTACTCGAATAATCAATACCATACAACTACTTATTCACCTTTAAACACGTATACGCTTTCTCTTTCTATTCTTCCGAGATTTTATTCCTAGTCTTCCCTTTTGATTATACTATTCTATTTCTAAGTTCGTTTCCTTATCGACTTCTATATATATCGATACGTTGATTCTAACTATCAAATTATCTTAAAAATATTCTAACTCCTTAAATTCCCGGAAAAATTCGCCATAACCGCCTTTGTACTAGGAGCATCGGGATATTTCAAATAGCCTCCCATGGCCCTCACCAATCTAAAAGAAAAAGAAAAGGCCGAGCTGCTAGCCGATACGGCGCATAAAATCTCATATGTGAATTAAATACATACCTTTTCGTCGAGCATTCTATTTATATACCTTCATACCTTATCCATACCTATCTCATGTATATTTATACCTGCCCAATCTATTTTAACTATACCTGATCGTTTTAACTCAATTCGTTAATTAATTTGTTAATTAACTCTTTAGTCTATTTCACTTTTATATTTGAACATGACATGTTCAAATATATTTTAACTTACTTATTAACTAATTTGAATCCAAATTTCAAATTTAAGTTCTATATTCGATTTCGAATATCCATTTACAAATCCAATTCACCTTTCAAAGTTCAACTTAAAATTCAAAACTCGATTAACTAATTCCTCTTCGACTTAGTTAATTCTATTCAATTTCTATTCAAATTTTATATTATAATTCCCATTTGAATTTCTATATTCAAAATTTATTTCACTTTCGATATTCAACTCCTATATTTGAATTCCTTTATATTTCCTATATTCAAATTCTATATTTGAATTCCATTTGAATTATATATTCCAATTCCCATTTCAACTCTATTTGAATTCTATATTCAAATTCCTATTTCAAATTCTATTTTGAAATTCTATTTTCAAATTCCATTTCAATCTATTTGAATTCAATATTCAGATTTCATTTCAAACTATTTGAATTCTATATTCAAATTTCATTTCCAACTATTTGAATTCTATATTCAAATTTCATTATTTAAACCTTCTTTATTCAAATCTCCTTTGAATTTCTATATTCAAATTCCCTTTTGAATTCTCTTATTTAAATTCTATGTTTGAACTTCCTTTATTCAAATTTCTTTAAATAAGTCTCGATTTCAATTCCTTTTGAAATCGATATTTCTACCTTTGGAAAATAGATTTCCCTTTCAATTTCACACTTGTATTTTTATTTCTGAATTATCCAATGATAATTCTCTTCACTTCATTTATAAACTTCATTTATAAAAGAACTATTTATAAACTTCGTTTATAAAGGAACTTCTCGTTTTATTTCCTTTAAAACAAGTTAATATTTCAAATCTATTTAAAAATTCAAATTCTATATTTTAAATCCCATTTTGAAATTCAACACAACTTTTCTTTCCCAAAACAAATTCAAAACAGTATCTCTGGTAGTAATTCGTCACTTACAACTCGAAAATGAATACTGATGATGCAGATGTCATCATCAGAATCTATTTTCCAGTGATCGAAGTGAGTTCAATACTATAAAACCATTTCTAAACATTTCCACTTTGAAATTCATTTAAAAAATATAATCCACATGGCTTGTAAAACAATTTAAAATCTCCCAGGATCTTAAATTTTCCTTATTTTTAATCGAAATCCATTTACAAACACTTATCCAATTCTCCATAGTTTTAACTCAAATTCTGGCTTAAATTTCAGATTTAACTCATCTGATTCCACGTATTTCACTTATATGAATTCTGATTGGTTATTTACATAACCATTTAATTTATAATCTTTCTCGATTATAATAACAACCAATATATCCAATATATTATAATTTTGATATATATATCTTCTCTATATCAAGATATACCTTGGGTAAAATTATTTTAATTTACCCTCTTTTCAAAACATACCATGACGGTTCATCGTATTCGAGTGTTTAGAAACTCCTACCGATACAGTGGATCAAACTGATCGATCAGAACACATAAACAACTCAACCAATAAATCTCCACAATATAAAATTATTTTTATATCATCTACAAATACGTTCACTCGTACATATACACTCAAACTCAATCTAGGTTATTACTAACCCTATATCTACCGAGTCACGCCACAGAGCCAAGTTAATCAATTAACCTTCTGCACAGATACCAACTGTAATGACCCAGATTTTTAGCGACTTTGGTTATTGACATAAACACGATGTCGATAACCAAAACACCGAAAAATCCTGGTAATTAGTGAAAGAAATTAGAGGGTGAGGAAAGATAAGGTAGAAACTTAGAATAGAAGAAGAAGAAGAACACAACATCAGAGTAACACGAACCTCACAGCGGAACAAATAACATATAATATATATAACATAACTTGAAATATACATCTGTACTTGAATATACATATCATTATCAAAGTACAACACTTACAACACAGCGGAAATAACTATAACTATATGATCCTGAAGCCTCCTGCTCCAAGCTCTTCCAGTATATCTGTAAATCCCGACTACTTGACTGCCCGTACAAATTTAGGCACCCAAGAGTTTAGGGAAAACAAAACAAATAAACTCTGGGTCAGTCATGGGACTGGTATGAGTAAAACAGTTTAAAACAGGTTGAGCCATTAAACGATATCTCATAAGATCACGCCGTATAACGGAACGGGTTTTTCCCTTATGAGAATCCAAAATAAACTTTATATCAAAACTCATTGATATTATAATAGTGTCTATCAACCACAATATAATAATCATCTAGCAGAAACGCTTTCATCTCACGTTCTACATATATTGTATACAATCAAAACCGCAAACATGTAGTGGGTAATGGATTTCCAACTATGACAAGGTATGGAACCACCTTTCGCTAGTGTACCTCTAGAGAGGAATACACTGGGTTCAATAAGAACATCTTGCAACCTGGCCACACATGACCGATCACTCATTTTGCTTGAGTGTATCGAATGTATATCACCAACGGTTGGGACCAGCTACCGTTTCCCGAATGGGACAGCATCAACAATAGATTTTTAGAAGTAAATGAAACTCTAGATCAGGTGATTATACACCCTACTTCGGTGCGACCGACTTAGCCATGCTGCCTGCCCGATTTCTGTCATTTACCGGATGTGAGGCTAGAAGCTACGCTTTATCATCACACCAGATTCTCTTCGAATGTCACATCGTCAAACCCATCAAATCACCGATTGACGTCCCCAACCATACATTATGTGTTAGCTAAAAGAAGTTTCCTTCTCTGCTTCCACTCTTGGTACGGTTGGAGAAATCAATATACGTGATCTTCTGGAAATACTCTATCAGACATCCGTCCATACAAGTCATCCAGGAACAGGATGAACCGAAGGCACTATTCTGTAAACAGGATAGCCCTTTGAATAACCCCGTCTTCAATTTCCTTTGGCATATATGATTCGCAATGCTTATGCCAATACAGAGTGGTTCTTTGGATAATAATCCAACCGGTCTCTCCATTTTAACAACGTTAAAATGGTCAAAACTTCGATAGTCTGTGATTTAACTATCGAAGGAAAACAGGTGTGCAACCAACGATATTATTTCCAAATGGAAATTTATATCAATCAAAAATCACTCAACATTTATCTCTTTATTCCATTAATTTACTTATCTCATGTTTCCCTATATTCAATATTTCCTATTTTCTAAATTTGGAAAATATACGTTATTAACAATGGAAAACATTTCCATTTCCTGTTTTCTTTATTAGAAAAACATTTCTGGTTTCTTATTTGAAAAAAATTTCCAAAGCTTCTTCATTGGACTTAGACAGATGTTTAAACAAACCATCGCGATGCCAGCTCAAACCATTTCCTTTACTGCCGAACCTTAACTATTCCCTAGTTAAAAACGAAGCCAATCAAGTTGGGGTAGAACTACCTCTCAGACCTTAACTGAACAACATTTCTAACTTTGAAATAGACAAAGTTCACTTTATATCCCTTTACTAACTTCCTTACTTAACCCTCCTTCGAATAGCTATATTCGATTGACTCTTTTCACTTAACTCTATTCGATTAACCCTTATCAATTAACTCTAATGGACTAACACTATTGGATTAACTCTATTTGACTAATGCTATTGATTTACTCATTTCACTTAACTCCTTTCGAATAAACTATATTCGATAACTCCTTTTACTTTCTTCGAATAAACTATATTCGATTAACTCATTTTACTTTCTATTCGAATAACTATATTCGACTAACTCATTTTCTTTAACTCTAATCGATTAAACTAACATCGATTAACTCCTTTGCTTTAACTCTAACCGATTAAACTAACATCGATTAGTTCCTTTTACTTTAACTCTAATCGATTAAACTAACATCGATTAGCTCCTTTTACTTTAACTCTAATCGATTAAACTAACATCGATTAGCTCCTTTTACTTTAACTCTAATCGATTAAACTAACATCGATTAGCTCCTTTTACTTTAACTCTAATCGATTAAACTAACATCAATTAGCTCCTTTTACTTTAACTCTAATCGATTAAACTAACATCGATTAGCTCCTTTTATTTTAACTCTAATCGATTAAACTAACATCGATTAGCTCCTTTTACTTTAACTCTAATCGATTAAACTAACATCGATTAGCTATTCATTGATAAAGATTTACTTTTAGTAACAGTTCTTCACTTTACAAATGATTTTCCTTTTATAAAACTCTATTCGTTACATTTTTCCCTTTTATTTACTCTCGAAATATTTCCTTTAATAAAATCTGTTGATTTTATAAAATCCCTTTATTTCAATATACATTGAAATAATTCTTTTTACATCCCAGGGTCTTTTATGATATTTAAAATATCGAATAACAATGATCAACATCATTCCAACACACATAATCCATAACAGATCGTATAACACATCATATATCACAATATATGAAAACAGTAAAATAAATGTTGAGGAATCCAGTTGGATTCCTCCAACCTGTTTCCCTGCATCACAGATGTTAAACAATATAGATAACATCACTTTCAGTTCCATATGATATATTCTATTAAACAGAATCGACATAGAAAATTCAACTAACTGACTAGCAGTTCAATCAAACAGTCAACATACAGTCAATCAACCAATATCTATCAGTTCTAAAAATACAACATGAAATTATAAACTGTTCAGAGTTAGTGAGACTTACTCACATTTCCGCGTTAGCCGTTAAATAACAGTTTGCGTTATTTGATTCAATCGGACAATTTATTTCGCCATAAATTGTAACGAGTCCCGATTCACTCCCGGTCAGTCTCATTGTGTTGTTCCCATCCATACGATCCTGTCGGATCTTGTTTCGTATTCCTTCACACGGCCCACCAACACGTTGAAGCCCAGAACTACACGCATCCTTCTTCCCCGACCTGCTCTGGTACATCGTTCCTCATTTTCCCCTTTCCCGTATCTTAAACAAATCATGCCTCTTTTATACTCAACCACAAACCATATCAAAACAAAAATACCATCAGATTCTCTACCAAAACCGCATCCCACCCACATCATTACTGTACAACTCGAACTCCCCCGCCATAACAATCGCGTTGTTCCTCATTCACAGCCCAAGCCGACTTCGTTCTTCATCCATCTCTCACTCCATACTCAGTAAAACTTCGAACTACACATACCATCAAATCCCTTCACTCGTTCGTGGTTTTATACAAACCCGACATCGACTGAACCCTTCTCAAAATCACGACTGCTTTCCCTGAACCCGTGACCTTCCTGACACAATCGAACCCCAAAAAATGGGTGTGAGAATGAATAGGGACCGCTGAGCATTTCATACACATCTCCCTTTTAATTTATAGCAATTTATTTGAATTCTCCTTGATTTTTGAAGTCACCGATTTTGGGTTTCTATGGAAGATAGTGTCGGCGGTTTCTTTTTGATGTTTGCTGAAGAAATATTTTTGGTCTTAAGGCTTAAGGTTTAGGACGTTTTATATGGATCTTCTCTTGTGGATTATCGAAGGCCACATCTTTGATTTGAGAAACACTAATTATTGCAGGTGAAATGAAGGATGCGTGGATCCTTTTTTTCCTCTTTCCTTTTCTTGTGGTTCAATTGTTAAACACTTAGTGTAATAAGGACCATTCATTTCTGTGGTTTAATTGTTAAACACTTAGTGTATAAAGGACCATTCATTTTTGTGGTTTAATTGTTAAACACTTAGTGTATAAAGGACCATTCATTTTTGTGGTTCTGTCGAATGCTCCTATGTGTGATCATCAAGTGAAATAGGGTGCCGGTTATATAAAACTTCGTTCGCGTACAAATTGCTATGGACAGAAATAATAACACTGTTGTGACCAGCGGTGTATCACGGTCCTAAAAATATAAAAATATCGGTAGGTGGACTCATATTTTGAAACTTCAAAATGTTGATTTCAGGGTGCGAAATACTTCAAATAAAAAGTCGCTTATTAAATTAATTAAAAATTACAGTAAAATTCTAAAAATTAAATTATCGCTACTTCCCAAAAGAACCTTGTCTAAATTCAAACCCGGTCTCTAGTTATATCGAATAAACCGATACGGTCGATAAACGATTCTATAGCGACTATTTTAAAATTTGATTTGGACGTATCTCAAAATCTATACGATGAAATCCTGATTTTTCTCTTCCACTGGGAAGATATACTCCACCAACACCGTACGTTTCTTGTTTCACAGAAATCCGGCTTAAAACGGATCCTGTACATTCAGTTAAAGTTCGAATCGCCAATTTACGAAGTGCAGCGCCATTTCGAGCTCGATTTTAATTATATTATAATTGTACGTTCAAACTGTCGACGATTGAATATATTCGTTATTCAAATTCAATTCCAAGCTGAATTAAATATCACAGATGATCCGGTTCACACCATATCGTCATTTCAGCCAATTCTGATTATTTCAGAATTAAATATATTATTTAATTTATTATTTTAATCAAATATCCACCATTGTTTAATTCCACGACCATTTAATTCACTATATCACTATTTATATAATTAAATAAATTAATCATAATACCTCTGCCAATGCGGGTCATTATAGATACGAAGCCAAGAAGTACAACTAAGCAGCACCAAGCAAGATGAAATCAGAATCCTGATCAAGCTTGAGTCACGCTAAGAACATGGGGGGGGGGACAGAAGAGAAAGAAGAGGAAATATAATGGTTCAGACATAAAGTCTGGCGAGCCCTGTCACTTTTAGCATATAAATAAGTAAAAGTATCATGACAGGCATATAAAGTGGATAAGAGAGATAACATCATAAAAGGCAGGTGTGACAAGTTAAACAGGATAAACAAGATAGAGTATAGCGCGCTTCTCTAGTACTTTCTCTTTCTCTCTCTCTCTGCACCAATACTAGTACAACCAGAATGAGGCGATCCCCAACAAGCATAACATGGTAGACTTAGGCATACTTCTAGTGAGAGGTTTTACCCCATACAATAACAGGCAGCCCAACATACCGGAGTTAACCCTAAGGATAATAACGAGCTCCTAAACATACCAGAGTCTAGATGTACCCTAATTACAACCCCAATTGATCGGCTCCTTACTCCGTAGGTACCCTGTGTTGGCCCCATATTAGGATGTATCACTTCCTAAAGTTGCAACCCTTCGTTTTCAGGATGTGCACAACCATATATACTAATTTCACAGCGTCTAAACCTCCTATGCCGAACCCATGCACACGCATGACCCCGTCAGAACATGCCGCCCACCCCACCCCTTCGTTTGGATCTCTTACAATCAGCCCAGTAAGCCTGCCCTGACTCCAACCTAGTTCGGAGTATTCGTTTGATACCTATATATGGGTTATTGACTGAAACAGGTCCCACACACAAGATGATACAAGTTTCCCCTACACTTGCATCCCTACTAGGTTTTCCACAGGTTATGCCATACCAGAGTAAAAGATTGCATAACCCCACAGGTTAAGTTTGTGGGCCTATATATAAATATTACCCACCAACCCAAGATATACTTAACCCTCCCACTGTTTCATACAATTTTACTTAACCCCTACTCAAGTTAACACATACAATCCCTATGGATTCAGCTAGGTTAAGCATTCAAGTTTATTACCATATTCATTTATGGTTATAATGTACTAGACCTCCCACACTAAGCCCACAACTTGTGGATGCTGGATATGTCGGGCGGGTCCGGGCAGACTTCTTCCATAAGTCGGACTCAACCTCGTGTGTTAGCACGTCACATGTTCTTGCACCTAGACCCTCACATTAGATTCACCACTTGTGGTCGTTAGATATGTAGGTTGTTTCCGGGCAGACTTCCACCACAAGTGTAATCTAACCTCATGTCTAAGCACGGTTATAGTTTCTAATTACTGTAATTCTAGGCATTTCCATTATTAACCAATTATTCCTATGTCATTATATGTTTTCATGCCCCTTTCCCAAGTCATTTTCATAATGAACCATATGCTCCAAATTAAGGTATTTAATCACAATTGTGGTTTATGGTCCAAATCCACATTCATGTATTACATTCAATTTATGCCCAAATTTCCCAATACAAGTTATGCCCCAATTTTAATGTTCTCCCCTAATTCCCAATTTTACGCGTTTGCTTATTTTAGAGGCATTCCTAGGCTCGAAAGTAGCCTAGCTATAAAAATTAAAGGGAAAAGAAGAAGGGAAGATGTAGTGACCCGAAAATCCGGTCCAATTTGAGCTGACTAAATAACACAAGTCCAACCCCAAATTGCACTGGAAATTCAAAAAACTAATAGAAAGAAGATAGAGGGTGAGAATAGATAAGGTAGAACTATTAGAATAGAAGAAGAAGAAGATCATCATCATCATCAGAGTAACACGAATCTCACAGCAGAACGAATAAAATATAACATACTTTTGAAATACAAACAGTATATGTATACAATAATATTGCAGAGTACAACACTTACAACACAGCGGAAATAACTATAGCTATATGATCCTGAAGCCCCCTGCTCCAAGCTCTTCCAGTATATCTGTAAATCCCGACTACTTGACTGCCCGTACAAATTTAGGCACCCAAGAGTTTAGGGAAAACAAAACAAATAAACTCCGGGTCAGTCATGGACTGGTGTGAGTAAACTCAAATCATTTTAACAGGTATATGATATATCATAAGACCACGCCGTGAATACGGAACGGGTTTTTCCCTTATGAGAATCCAACATCTTTGAAAAGCAGTATCACTGATATTATAATAATGTCTAAATACAATTAGATATCAATCTAGCAGAAACGCTTTCCTCTCACGTTCTACATATATAGTATACAATCAAAACCGCGGGGGCGTATTGGATGATTGGATTTCCAACTATGACAAGGTATGGAACCACCTTCCGATCAGTGTACTCTAGGAACGATACACTGGAGTTCAACAAGAACATCTTGTAACTCAGCCACACATGACCGACCACTCATTTCGCTTGAGTGTATCGAATGCAACCATTCCCGTAAATATATATGGCACAACATTGATAGATTTAAGAAGCAAATGAATATTCTCTAGATAGGTGATTATACACCCTACTTCGGAGCGACCGACTTAGCCATGCTGCTTGCCCGATTTTTGTCATTTACTGGATGCGAGGCTAGAAGCTACGCTTACTTTCCATTTCATCGATAACACGATCACTTGGAATGCCACATTTTCAGATCCGTAAATCATTAGTTGGGTTTATACAAATAGTTTCTGGATTTTATGCGAAGGGAATAAATCCGTTGGCCACCATATATATTTGTACAGTCCAACTTATTCGATCATTGGAAATATTCTGTCAGACATTCGTCCATATACGTTCGTTCTGGGACTGAACGAAACCGAAGGCACTATTCTGTAAACAGGATAGCCCTTGCATAACACCGTCTTCAATTATCTTCATCATATTTGATCACAACGCTTATGTCAATACGGAGTGGTTCTTCGGATAATAATCCAACCGGTCTCTCCATATTTACAACGTAAAATGGTCAAAACTTCGATAGTCTGTGATTTAACTATCAAATGAAAACATGTCGGTGTACAAACAACGATCTTAATTCCAAATGGAATTATCGATCCAATCATCGAATATATATATATCTATATCTATATATATATATTCATATTTCCTTATTTCTACACTTAGAAAACATCTTTGATTTATATTTGGAAAACGTTTCCGAAACTCATTTATATGGATTTCAACTAACGCTGTATGAAACATCGTTACGACTACTAAATCCATAAGTCATTTATTACTTAACTACATTACTAATCATCCTTTGTTATCGAACTTCAACTATTCCTTAGTCAATTTCGAATTCAATCAAGTTGGGGTATAATTACCTCTCAAACCTTAACTGAACAACGATCTTAACCTTGCGATAGATAAAGCTTGTAACATACTGTCTTTCGTCCACTTCAAACTGGTAATTAAACCAACTTGAACCGTTCGAAATGACAGAATGTTATTAGCTTCTGAGGTAAATAAAATAAATCACAGAATCATAGACACAGAAAAATAGAATATCTCGCAGCGGAATAAATAAATTATACAATAGTAGTTCATGAAGCTACTAATTTTTTTTCATAACTTATACATAATATCAGAGTTACAAAATTAAATACAGCGGAAGTCTAAATACAAGAATTTCTAATACAAAGAAGAAATAGCCAGAATCAACAGGTAGAGGTGGTATCTTCAATAGTCTCCAGCTTCAAGAGGTGAAATATCGACACTGCGATACTCGATCTGACCCGAGCAATAATGCAAAATAAAACAACTCGGATCAGGACTAACATTCTCATGGAAGTAAATCAACTTAAATGAAATATTCAATGAAATGCATCAGTAACTTAAAGGATGTTTGGGATCACCATCCTCTAAGGATCCGTTAAATTAATATCATATAATATAATATGCTATTATAATAGTGTCTATGTTTAAATATACTATTGAAAATAGTGTAAGCGGGATTACCATTATTACCCTTACACCGTTTATACCGTTATCGTACAGTTTGCATATAACACACCAGTACGTCGGCGGATAGGGATGCGCCGTGATACAACAACGCTAAATCAAAATCGTAGGGGGCTCGATCAGGATAATATGACAAGGCACACGAGGAATACCCACGGTAGGATTCTACCGATGCACGCCCGGACCGGTGGTAACGCATAGCCGCAACTACCGCCCACCTCGAACAACACTCCCATAATCAAGGGTGGCCACCAATCAAATCACAAAGTAATAGATATAGTTCGAAGAAGTGTGTCCAATGGAGGTGCGACCTCACTTAATCACGGTATAGCACCTGTTTTAGTCATTTTAATTATGACCCGAAGGTCAAGGCTATCCATCAACGTTCTCTTTCTTCAATCCAGTAATCGCCACCAAACCATCCTACTTCATTCTGGAACTCCACCGCGTACACAGTTGTTAAAGTGGTTTTCGGTATTGGCAGAGAGTATGACAATATCCGATCCCGGTCTCTTTAACAACCAAACGTTTACATTTTTCACACCGTGGCCATTATAAAATCATACCTTGAAATAAATTGATTTAAGAAATTTCTTTAATTCAAACCAAACAGTTTATGAATCAATTCCTTATATAAAATTATTTCAATTCATACTCAGTCAATTTATAATCGAATTCATATATTCATATCAATTATAAATTCAAATTCCAATTAACTACGTAGCTCACATTCACTTCCTATACAATTCAATATTTAAGTCAATTCAAAATTCGCATTTATTAGAAATCAAATTCATTGAATCAAGTATCGTTATATAAATTTAATTCTTTAAACCTCGCATTTAAATCGCAAAATCAAAACTTATCAGCCTTTTGAGTTTATTATTAAAGTTTATAAAATATATATAAAATAAGCATTGAAAATATTTTTTATAAGTTATAAATTTATATAGAAAATAACTTTATAAACATATATAGGTTTAAATTAATTCAGAAATAGATTTAGAAAGAATAATTTATTATAATATATTAATTTAAGTTTAAAGCACATATATGATTAAATTATATAGTTTAAAATAAATAAATTATAAGTAAAATCTTAAATAAGCATTTAAATACATTTTTACTCATAAAATCATTTTAAAACATGTAATTTAGAATTTACAAAATTTAAGTATAAACCTTTAAAATATAAATATAAAATACAAGATCTTAAATTAATATTATTACAATCAAACTTTCCAAATCATTTTAATTCGAAAACATGACCAACGGTGTCCGTATATAGTTTTCTACCCTATGGTCAAGTGATACAGATATTTATCATTTCAACCCGTAATTTATAAAATTTCTACGGGTTTATCATTTCAACCCGTAATCCCAAATTCAGTGAAAATCGTTCAGGTCTATCATTTCAACCCATAACGATTTTTCCCTAATCTAATGTCCGTTCGGGTATGTATCATTTCAACCCTTAGTGATTTTTCCTAAACTAGGGGTATATACAACATAACAAATCATCACATATCATCAATCACATTATAGTCATATGTAATCAGTGTACATACATGTCATATAAATATCGTGTCACATATGAAAGTGCATATTTTAAACAAACAATTTCTACTGACAATCCTATACATTTCATAACAGTTCATTTAGTTGATCTAACTTCTATGAAGTAATGTGAGTCAGGTGTGAGATAAACTCACTTTTCGTGGCGTAGATTAAAGACAATAGATGGATTTATGCAGAATTGAAACGACGACTTCCATGCACGATTCAGAATAATTTCAGCTCGATGATCGCTCAATATTTTATTTTATTTTATAAGAGGAGAAGGGATTTTCTCAGCAAAACAACATAGAAATTGGATTTGTGGAACAGTTTACGAAACCTTTTTTTCATAGGTATAAAAGGAGCAACACAATTACACAAAAATTCCATTACCTTATATATATTATATATAAAACATACACATCAAAATTCTTACATATATATTTTTTTTATAAAAAAAATCAACTCTACAATCCAAACACCTATCAAAATTTTCAAAATATTTTCTTTATAAAAAGAAAACAAAATAGAAACTTAACCCAAACTCATGCATACAACAGCTATATACATATTATATAAAGGGAGCGGTTATATGAACACAAAAATTTGACATAAATCAAAAGGTATAATTTCTCAACCACATGATCAATTTATCTTTATGTGAGGGGTGCAAATCATGAGGTAATCTTATGGTTTAGATTTTATATCACTCAATTTGTGTCAAATCTTTGTGTCTAAATAGACTTTCCTTTAGATAAATCACACAAACACATACACGTAGGCGAAATAAAAAAAAAGCACGCCCCAAACAAACACACACACATATATATATATATAATATAAATTAAACATAAATCGACACAAAAAAACTGAAGTAAGATAAACCCACACAAACACATAACTTGACCCAATGGGCAAGGGAAATGCAAGAAGGATGGATCATGATTTTTACCAAAAAGTTACAAAACTAAACCAAATTTTTAACCATTTTAAAAGTGATTTTTGAACAAGTTAAATTCATAATTTGGAAAAATCATATGAAAAGTTGTTACAAATTCTTTTCTCTTCAATTTAAAAAAAAGAAAAACCAATTTCCGATAAAATTTGAAGAAGATATGATCAAAACAGCGACGAACAGATATTTGAATCTGAAATCTGGCTTCAAAAACGCACCTGAAAGATTGGCAGTTTCAACCAAGAAAAATTCGAAATCTGAAAAAGTGTATTGCACAAAAGTTTTAGCTCTTTCAATTTTACACAATTTGAAAAAAAAGTGAAGTCGATTTGGGTTCCGTATGAGGAAGTTATGGTCCCTACAAAACAGAACAAAATCTGAAAAAAAATAGAAAATAAAAGGAGAAAAAGGAGAAGAGATTGATGGATTTGGTTGCTTCTATTTCTTTTTGGTTTGAGAAGTTTCTCCATTAGATTTAGATGTAGATCTTGATTTTAGCCATGGTTGATTGCTGAGAATTTTGGAGAAGAAGAAAAAAGGGAATGGTTGTATGAATGAATAACATGATGATATAAACAAAAAAAAACCCAGCGTAAATAATCATTCATGGCTTTCCAATTTTTAATGTTAATTAATGAATGTGTCCCCGCAAATTAATTTCCACCAATTCAAATTCAAACCAGTATTAATACAAATGACAATGTAAAGAAATATATAGATTATATATATATAAGCTTCCAGGTCTTTATAAACGAAGAAGAAGAATATAGAGAGGGGAGGAGAGATAACAGTAAAGGAACAGAGCGTGTGCTAAAATAAGAATTAAAGTGGTAGTTGCTTATTTTAATACTCACAAGAAAATTAATGGGAGAAGGAAATGGACAAAGTTTGAACGGAGATTGTGGGACCAAATGGATTCTTATTTATTTCATATAGCCTTTAAACGTGGTTAAAAAATTCAAATGTAGATGCCATATTTCACGTACACCGTGTTTACTAATTTATCAACAGACTGATTGATATTCCAAATTAAAATTTCAAATTGGCTAATATTATTGCTTTGAAAACGCTCCGTGATGCAAATGAAAGGGTAGGAGTTTAATGCTACATAACGCTTGACAAATTCAGGAAATGTAAAGATTTTAAAAGGAAATATAAAATATATTCATTTGAGAACGAAAGGAAATAAGTAAAAGGAGGCGAACGGTTCAAATTTTGAAATAATAAACATGCAAGGAAAGTAATTGTACTAATAAATGGACATTGAATTTTAAAAGTTACACATTAATTGCAAATAAAAGGAAATATAAATTTTTAATTCAGAGGACGAATGGTTTGACAATAAATAAATAAACAATCAAACATTTCGAAATTCAAAATGCATAACATTCTTTTGGAAATAGAAACTTTCCATTGGAACGTAAGTGAACGAATGGAAACAGGGAACCGAAATGAATGAATATAGGGAAATAAATGGAAGGAAAACGAATGTTTAGTTTTTTTTGAAATTAACAACCATGTGAGGAAAGGAATAATATCAAGGAATAGATGTTTAACTTTAAAAATGTAAACGGTGTTGGCAAATAAAGGAATGATATAAATATTTTTTTTTACAAGTAAAATAAATAATAGACGAAATAAAAAAAATCCAAACAAATAAAATAAATAAAACAAAATTTAAATTAAATCATTAAATAAAATATACTCTAAAAATTGAGGTTGTTACAATCTCCCCTACTCAAACCTTTTCGTCCCCGAAAAGGAACGAGGTAGAGAAATAGTAATTAAATAATTAATATATTTAAACCAAAGGTTCATATTTATATTCACACCTATATACACACACACACACATATATATATATCACAAATTAAAAACTTTATAATCTATTTAAATTTATTAATTTCGATATATGCATAACTTTATAAACTATATCGTTATAGATTTCAACTAAGATAATATCATTTTCTTACAAAATCTACATCTTTACCTCTTATTCAAAATGTATAGTTTATAAAATATAAAGTCTTAAAGTATAAACATCAAATCCTTTCAAAATATTGGTATTACCATAACATAATATTATTTACGAATATATATATATATATATATCAAAATTTCAAATAAATATTAAATAAGAATACTCTTCTTCTACTTCTTATCTCGTTATAGACAAGGATAAGTTATAGAATTCGAGGTAAAAGCTGAACGAACGAAAGAACCTAATCAAAGAGGATCTACGAAGGAAGATAGACTCAATGGACAGGAAATCACAGGAAAAGAATTTAAAAATATATATAAGAAAATTATATTCGAAAATATTTCTTTAAAACCATTTTAAAAACCATTTATACTTTAAAAATACGCTCTTTCGCAATAAGGATTAAGCGACTAATTCCACTCATTCTAGGGTATCACTACCCTATCTCTAATGAGTTTTTACCTCATAAGCTAAAGTTTTGATAAACCAAAGCTCTGATACCAAATGTAACATACTGTCTTTCGTCCACTTCAAGCTGGTAATTAAACCAACTTGAACTGTTCGAAATGACAGAATGTTATTAGCTTCTGAGGTAAATAAAATAAATCACAGAATCATAGACACAGAAAAATAGAATATCTCGCAGCGGAATAAATAAATTATACAATAGTAGTTCATGACGCTACTAAAAAAAAATTCAAAACTTATACATAATATCAGAGTTACAAAATTAAATACAGCGGAAGTCTAAATACAAGAATTTCTAATACAAAGAAGAAATAGCCAGAATCAACAGGTAGAGGTGGTATCTTCAATAGTCTCCAGCTTCAAGAGGTGAAATATCGACACTGCGATACTCGATCTGACCCGAGCAATAATGCAAAATAAAACAACTCGGATCAGGACTAACATTCTCATGGAAGTAAATCAACTTAAATGAAATATTCAATGAAATGCATCAGTAACTTAAAGGATGTTTGGGATCACCATCCTCTAAGGATCCGTTAAACTAATATCACATAATATAATATGCTATTATAATAGTGTCTATGTTTAAATATACTATTGAAAATAGTGTAAGCGGGATTACCATTATTACCCTTACACCGTTTATACCGTTATCGTACAGTTTGCATATAACACACCAGTACGTCGGTGGATAGGGATGCGCCGTGATACAACAACGCTAAATCAAAATCGTAGGGGGCTCGATCAGGATAATATGACAAGGCACACGAGGAATACCCACGGTAGGATTCTACCGATGCACGCCCGGACCGGTGGTAACGCATAGCCGCAACTACCGCCCACCTCGAACAACACTCCCATAATCAAGGGTGGCCACCAATCAAATCACAAAGTAATAGATATAGTTCGAAGAAGTGTGTCCGATGGAGGTGCGACCTCACTTAATCACGGTATAGCACCTGTTTTAGTCATTTTAATTATGACCCGAAGGTCAAGGCTATCCATCAACGTTCTCTTTCTTCAATCCAGTAATCGCCACCAAACCATCCTACTTCATTCTGGAACTCCACCGCGTACACAGTTGTTAAAGTGGTTTTCGGTATTGGCAGAGAGTATGACAATATCCGATCCCGGTCTCTTTAACAACCAAACGTTTACATTTTTCACACCGTGGCCATTATAAAATCATACCTTGAAATAAATTGATTTAAGAAATTTCTTTAATTCAAACCAAATAGTTTATGAATCAATTCCTTATATAAAATTATTTCAATTCATACTCAGTCAATTTATAATCGAATTCATATATACATATCAATTATAAATTCAAATTCCAATTAACTACGTAGCTCACATTCACTTCCTATACAATTCAATATTTAAGTCAATTCAAAATTCGCATTTATTAAAAATCAAATTCATTGAATCAAGTATCGTTATATAAATTTAATTCTTTAAACCTTGCATTTAAATCGCAAAATCAAAACTTATCCACCTTTTGAGTTTATTATTAAAGTTTATAAAATATATATAAAATAAGCATTGAAAATATTGTTTATAAGTTATAAATTTATATAGAAAATAACTTTATATATGAACACAAAAATTTGACATAAATCAAATGGCATAATTTCTCAACCACATGATCAATTTATCTTTATGTGAGGGGTGCAAATCATGAGGTAATCTTGTGGTTTAGATTTTATATCACTCAATTTGTGTCAAATCTTTGTGTCTAAATAGACTTTCCTTTATATAAATCACACAAACACATACACGTAGGCGAAATAAAAAAAAAGCACGCCCCAAACAAACACACACACATATATATAATATAAATTAAACATAAATCGACACAAAAAAACTGAAGTAAGATAAACCCACACAAACACATAACTTGACCCAATGGGCAAGGGAAATGCAAGAAGGATGGATCATGATTTTTACCAAAAAGTTACAAAACTAAACTAAATTTTTAACCATTTTAAAAGTGATTTTTGAACAAGTTAAATTCAGAATTTGGAAAAATCATAAACTGAAAAGTTGTTACAAATTCTTTTCTCTTCAATTTAAAAAAAAAGAAAAACCAATTTCCGATAAAATTTGAAGAAGATATGATCAAAACAGCGACGAACATATATTTGAATCTGAAATCTTGCTTCAAAAACGCACCTGAAAGATTGGCAGTTTCAACCAAGAAAAATTCGAAATCTGAAAAAGTGTATTGCACAAAAGTTTTAGCTCTTTCAATTTTACGCAATTTGAAAAAAAAGTGAAGTCGATTTGAGTTCCGTATGAGGAAGTTATGGTCCCTACAAAACAGAACAAAATCTGAAAAAAAAATAGAAAATAAAAGGAGAAAAAGGAGAAGAGATTGATGGATTTGGTTGCTTCTATTTCTTTTTGGTTTGAGAAGTTTCTCCATTAGATTTAGATGTAGATCTTGATTTTAGCCATGGTTGATTGCTGAGAATTTTGGAGAAGAAGAAAAAAGGGAATGGTTGTATGAATGAATAACATGATGATATAAACAAAACAAATACCAGCGTAAATAATCATTCATGGCTTTCCAATTTTTAATGTTAATTAATGAATGTGTCCCCGCAAATTAATTTCCACCAATTCAAATTCAAACCAGTATTAATACAAATGACAATGTAAAGAAATATATAGATTATATATATATATATATATAAGCTTCCAGGTCTTTATAAACGAAGAAAAAGAATACAGAGAGGGGAGGAGAGATAACAGTAAAGGAACAGAGCGTGTGCTAAAATAAGAATTAAAGTGGTAGTTGCTTATTTTAATACTCACAAGAAAATTAATGGGAGAAGGAAATGGACAAAGTTTGAACGGAGATTGTGGGACCAAATGGATTCTTATTTATTTCATATAGCCTTTAAACGTGGTTCAAAAATTCAAATGTAGATGCCATATTTCACGTACACCGTGTTTACTAATTTATCAACAGACTGATTGATATTCCAAATTAAAATTTCAAATTGGCTAATATTATTGCTATGAAAACGCTCCGTGATGCAAATGAAAGGGTAGGAGTTTAATGCTACATAACGCTTGACAAATTCAGGAAATGTAAAGATTTTAAAAGGAAATATAAAATATATTTATTTGAGAACGAAAGGAAATAAATAAAAGGAGGCGAACGGTTCAAATTTTGAAATAATAAACATGCAAGGAAAGTAATTGTACTAATAAATGGACATTGAATTTTAAAAGTTACACATTAATTGCAAATAAAAGGAAATATAAATTTTTAATTCAGAGGACGAATGGTTTGACAATAAATAAATAAACAATCAAACATTTCGAAATTCAAAATGCATAACATTCTTTTGGAAATAGAAACTTGCCATTGGAACGTAAGTGAACGAATGGAAACAGGGAACCGAAATGAATGAATATAGGGAAATAAATGGAAGGAAAACGAATGTTTATTTTTTTTTGAAATTAACAACCATGTAAGGAAAGGAATAATATCAAGGAATAGATGTTTAACTTTAAAAATGTAAACGGTGTTGGCAAATAAAGGAATGATATAAATATTTTTTTTTACAAGTAAAATAAATAATAGACGAAATAAAAAAAATCCAAACAAATAAAATAAATAAAACAAAATTTAAATTAAATCATTAAATAAAATATACTCTAAAAATTGAGGTTGTTACAAAGCTTATCACTTCAATTTCTAAAACCATTTGCTTACGCAAATTCTCGGATTCAGATTACGAATCCGCTTCCTTTATGAAAACATTTATTATAACCCTAACGTTATAAATTTTACTTCTAAAATATCTAACTTATAAGTCTAACATTTATTTCTTACTTTGATTAATTTATCTAACAACTAATTTATTTATAAATAAATAAATCCTGATTTAAAAACCGGAAAGTAAATAATACTTTCCCCGAATTCGATATAATCGAAATCGCCATATAACTCCCTTTCGAGTAATCTCTATTTCATTAACTCTTCTTTGAATAACTAATATTCGATAAACTCTCTTCGAATAACTAATATTCGATTAACTCATTTCGAATAGATTATATTCGATTCTCTCTTTCCGGTTAATTCTATTTAATTAACTCTTATCTCGAACAACTAATATTCGATTAACTCTAATTTGTTTAACTCTATTTCATTACTCCTATTCGAATAACTAATATTCGAATAACCCTATTTGATTAACTCCTTTTTATTTAACTCTTATTCGAACAACTAATATTCGAATAACTCTATTTTGCTTTATTCTTACTGCTTAACTCTTATTTGATTAACTCTACTGAATTAACTCTATTCCGAATAACTAATATTTGATTTGACTTCATCCTTAATAACAATGTCTGTTTTAACTCTAATCGATTAACTCCAGTTGATTATTCTAATCGATTAACTCTATTGAACTAACCCTATTTCGAATAACTAATATTCGATTAACTCCATTCGCTTGACTCTAGATCGCAGCGATCACAATGGTTACGCCTAATTCCCTCAGGAAACATCCGACTGCCGTAGGCTATCTGCAGCCCTGCGAATTACGCTAGCAGTCGTGCTAAATGGTACTTACCCTAATTAACTATGTCTGTTTTATCTCTATCTCGAATAACTATATCCGATCGACTCTAATTGAATAACTAATATTCAATTAACCCTGATTCGATTAACTCTAATTCAATTAATCCTATTTGTTTAACTCATATTCGATTAACTAATCTTCGACTAACTAATAGTCGATTTACACTTATTTGCTTAACCAAAATTCGACTAACTGATAGTCGATTAACTTACTTCGACTAATTCGATTAACTTTTATTTGGTTATCTCTAATCGATTAACTTTATTTGATTATCTCTAATTGAATAACTAATATTCAATAAACTCTTTCAAATAACTAATTCGATTAGCTCCTTCGAATACTAAATTCGATTTAACTCTATTTGATTATCTCTTTTATATCTCGTCAATTTCCTTTTTATAACGTTTATTTTCCGTTACAACTATTCCCTTTTTTATAACTTCTAATTTCCGTTACAAATATTTCCTATTTATAACTTCTATTTACCGTTACAAATATTTCCTATTTATAACTTCTATTTACCGTTACAAATATTTCGTATTTATAACTTCTATTTACCGTTACAAATATTTCTATTTATAACTTCTATTTACCGTTACAAATATTTCCTATTTATAACGTTTTATTTATCTTCTAAATAAATATTCCTTTATTCTATTTATTTTCTAAATAAATATTTTTCTTTTCAATTCTATTTATTTTCTAAATAAATATCCCTTTTATAAAACTCTATTTGTTTTATAAATACTTCCTTTTATAAAACCGTGTTCGTTTTATAAATAATTTCCTTTAATAAAACCGTGTTCGTTTTATAAATACTCTATTTTCAAATTGTTTCCTTTTATAAAATCGGTTGATTTTATAAAACTCCTTTATTTCGATATACATTGAAATATTCCTTTTTCCTATTCTATTTGTTTTATCAACATTTTTTTCCCTTTTATAAAACTCTATTCGTTTTATAAATACTTTCCTTTTATAAAACCGTGTTCGTTTTATAAATAATTTCCTTTTATAAAATCCTGTGATTTTATAAAATTCCTTTATTTCAATATACATTGAAATATTCCATTTCACAACTCAGGGTTTCTTATGATATGTAAAATATCGAATAACAATGATTAATATCATTCTAACACACATAATCCAGAACAGATTATATAACACATCATATAGCACAATATATGAAAACAGTAAAATAATTGTTGAGGAATCCAGCCGGATTCCTCCAACCTGTCTCCTTGTATCCACAGATGTTACACAGTATAATGTATATCATATTTCATTTTGAAATGAAATACCCTGCTGTACAGAACCATATTTGATTAACAGTACATAGATTAACTATAACTACGTTTTCAATCAAATCTATTTAACAGTCCAGTTTAACAATCAATATACAGCAGTCAATAAATAAAGTACAATTTATATTAAAATATAAATTGAGGAGAGTTAGTGAGTTTTACTCACATTGTCCGTTAACCGTTAAATAACGCGTTACGGTCGTTGATTCGGATAAACGTGTTATTTTGCAACACATTCCTACTAGCTTCGAAATCCGACATTTCCGATGACTTCCCCTCACTTCCCTCGTCAAACACATTAGCATAGGCTCACACCACTTCCTGACATCTACCCTACCCTTGTGTTTTCTTCACTTCAACATTCTTGAAGCAAAAACAGTGCCCGCCTCAACTATTATATCGCGCAACAAATCGTCTCTTTTAAACCAGCTCCATCAACTTCGCACCCGTATACTTTTCACCACATCTCCTCTACACAAGTTAATTCTTCATACAAAGAATTACTTCAATCTCCCTTCATGTTTGTTTTGAACGGCCTCCACGCTTTTTAATTTGCCAAAAGTTTCAAAACAACCAACAATCACTGTTTAATTCATTGGACACGTCCCCCTTTCTTTCTGCTCAGTGCTCACGCCATACTGCCTTCTGATACCCGTTCTGTCTTCGTCCTGTCCATCTCTTCACTTTAAAAACCCGTCACCTGCTGTATGAAACCTCACCATTAACGCCACTTAACCCCCCTCATTCCTTTTCTCCGATGTAAAACAAAAGTACAACTCCTCCCTTACTTTCTAGACTTCGAACATCATTCACGAAGTAGCACAGCAGACCACCCATACTTCACTTCAATGGCCATATACCCGATTCCCTTTCACGGTTTGCCCCACCTCAAACTCCAGTATATTTATTTCATCATCACAAAAATCATTGTTTCCCTACCCACGTGCTAAACACGTCTCCTTCAATTTGGAAAAATCCTGCTGCTCCTCTCATCCACCCGTACTCCCTCTCCCATTCGTGCCTCCACCGAACCCAAAGTAAACATCACCATCTTGCTCCTCTCAAACATCTCCTTCGCATCCTCCAAATCATACACACTCGCACTTCTACTGCCATTTCCCATGTTGACCACTACTTTGACCAACAACTGCTACCTCGCTGATCGTCAAACGCCACCGCCGATGTTCTCAATCAACTCATCACTTAAAACCGCACCTGCCTGTCACCTCCTTACCACCTCCGGCATCACCATTCACATCCCGTCCTTTCCCTCGAGCTCAGCCCACCTATAGGACATCGACACTTTTTGTGTCGGATTACCATCAAACCTTGCCAACCAAAACTCCTTGCAACCATGAACCCAACCGCATCGATCCCCTCCCCTAGCTCCCACAAGCCGCAGCCCTAGCCACGCCTGAGACAAAAGTCGAGGAACCCTCTTGACATCGCATCATTTTCTGTGTATACCCAAACGAAGTACACCACCATACGATCACAGCGGACCCAAGAACGCTTGATTTCGTGGAGAATTGAGTTGTTTTAATTCCTTGAATATCAAAGAGAGGTGGCGGCTTCTTTTTGCTGAAGCCAATAAGAAAATAATTAGGTTTTAAGAAGAGAGGGAAAGGGTATTTATAGAGATTTAGAAATTAGATATTTTCTTTGTACTTTTGAATGGATTGGTTAAGTCCACGTTGTTGCTTTGAGGCCCAAGAGAATAAGCGGCTGGAACTAAAACGAGGCGTGGTCTCTCTTTGATCGTGTATAGGGATTCATAGATGTCTAGTGTTCGGAAACGTACAACTGCGTATGTATGTTTCTCTACGGACAGAAATAAAAACACCATCGTGATGAACGAGGTGTCCTGACTCCAGAAATATAATAATATCAGTAGACGGACTCATATTTTGAAACTTCAAATTTTGATTTCAGCGTGCAAAACACTTCAAATAAAAAGTTACTTATTTAATTAATTAAAAATTACAGTAAAATTATAAAAATTAAATTATCGTTATCTCTCAAAAGAACCTTGTCTAAATTCAAACCCGATCTCTAGTTATATCGAATAAACCGTTACGGTCGATAAACGATTATATAGCGACTATTTTAAAATTTGATTTGGATATATCACAAAATCTACATGACGAAATCCTGATTTTTCTCTCTCACTAGAAAGATATACTCCACCAGCTCCGTACGTTTCTTGTTTCACAGAAATCCGATTTAAAACGAACCTTGTACATTCAGTTGAAGTTCGAATCGCCAAACAGTGAACTGCCGCGCCATTTCAAGCTCGATTTTAATTATAATATAATTATACATTCTAACGTCGACGATTAAATTATATATTCGTTATTTAAATAATTAAATAAGTTAATTATTACACTGTCAAATATTCAGATCATTACATTCTTCCCCACTTAAAATAATTTCGTCCTCGAAATTGCTAAGGCAGAGGACGACCCTATCTACTGGGTAAATATTTATCAGTTTACCCCTTATTTCTGATTTCAACTGAACCAATTAATATTGACTAAAATATTAATTCCTTCCTACTAACCTAAATTTTCAAAAATTCTGAAAATTTTCTAACGCTTAAATTTTTCGGAAAATTTCGCCATAACCTCCTTTGTACAGCCCTATCGGTAAAACCACAACTCGCCTCTCTAGGCCTTCTCCAACCCAAAAGAAAATCAAAACGCCAAGCGGCTTGCCAAATCGGCTCATAAATTCCAACTTATATGAAATATAAACTTGTACCTTTTTGCTGACCATATCATTATACCATTCCCATTGGTTATCAACTTTGCATATACCATGCCATTCCAATCAAACTCCAATCAGTTTAATATCATCTAAATCATTTGGTTATATCCAAGCCAAATTCCACTTCAAGTTCCATTCTTGATTCTTAATTCTTATATCGTAAATCAACTTACTCGATATCCTTCCAATATAATTCCATATTATATTTAACCTTGCCTAAGTTTGATTCATATTTATTTATTCATTTTTACTATTTTAATCCATTTAACTTCATAAGTTAAATTCAAATTCCAGAATTTAAATTCCTAGGCTCATTTCAAATCAATTTGAAATCATAATACCAATTCAAAACCTTAGAATTTCTAAACAACTTGTTTTCCTCAAACAATTCAAAAAAAAAATCTTTGGTAGTAATCCATCATTTAGCAACTCGAAAATGAACACTGATGATGTGGCCACACCCATCAGGGTTATTTTCCAGTTTATCGAAGTGAGTTTAATACTATAACACTTTCAATTTGAAAACATTTTCAAAATCTCCCAGGAACTTAAAATTTCCTTATTTTAATTCCTAATCCTGATTTAATTTCAGATTTAATTCATCTTATTTCATATACTTTACTTATATGAATTCTGATTAGTTATCTATAACCATTTCGCCTTTTTATAATCTCATCTGATTATAATAACAACCAACACAACCAATTATACTATGTTAATGTCAAAACATATCATGTTGGTTCATCGTATTCGAGTGTTTACAAACCCCTATTGATATTGTGGTGCCCCACCATCGACCAGAATTCATAAGCCACTCAATCAATAAATCTCCGCAATATAAAACAAATTTTTATATCAATTACAAATACGTTCACTCGTATATATACACTCAACTCAATCTGGGATATTACTAATCCCATCTCTACTGAGTTATGCCACAGAGCCAAGGTATAACTTAACCTTAAGCTCTGATACCAATTGTAGTGACCCGAAAATCCGGTCCAATTTGAGCTGACTAAATAACACAAGTCCAACCCCAAATTGCACTGGAAATTCAAGAAACTAATAGAAAGAAGATAGAGGGTGAGAATAGATAAGGTAGAACTATTAGAATAGAAGAAGAAGAAGATCATCATCATCAGAGTAATACGAATCTCACAGCGGAACGAATAAAATATAACATACTTTTGAAATACAAACAGTATATGTATACAATAATATTGCAGAGTACAACACTTACAACACAGCGGAAATAACTATAGCTATATGATCCTGAAGCCCCCGCTCCAAGCTCTTCCAGTATATCTGTAAATCCCGACTACTTGATTGCCCGTACAAATTTAGGCACCCAAGAGTTTAGGGAAAACAAAACAAACAAACTCCGGGTCAGTCATGGACTGGTGTGAGTAAACTCATATCATTTTAACAGGTATATGATATCTCATAAGACCACGCCGTGAATACGGAACGGGTTTTTCCCTTATGAGAATCCAACATCTTTGAAAAGCAGTATCACTGATATTATAATAATGTCTAAATACAATTAGATATCAATCTAGCAGAAACGCTTTCATCTCACGTTCTACATATATAGTATACAATCAAAACCGCGGGGGCGTATTGGATGATTGGATTTCCAACTATGACAAGGTATGGAACCACCTTCCGATCAGTGTACTCTAGGAACGATACACTGGAGTTCAACAAGAACATCTTGTAACTCAGCCACACATGACCGACCACTCATTTCGCTTGAGTATATCAAATGTACATCACCAACGGTTGGGATCAGCAACCGTTCCCGTAAATATATATGGGACAGCATTGATAGATTTAAGAAGCAAATGAATATTCTCTAGATAGGTGATTATACACCCTACTTCGGAGCGACCGAATTAGCCATGCTGCCTGCCCGATTTTTGTCATTTACCAGATGTGAGGCTAGAAGCTACGCTTACTTTCCATTTCATCGATAACACGATCACTTGGAATGCCACATTTTCAGATCCGTAAATCATTAGTTGGGTTTATACAAATAGTTTCTGGATTTTATGCGAAGGGAATAAATCCGTTGGCCACCATATATATTTGTAAAGTCCAACTCATTCGATCATTGGAAATATTCTGTCAGACATTCGTCCATATACGTTCGTTCTGGTACTGAACGAAACCGAAGGCACTATTCTGTAAACAGGACAGCCCTTGCATAACACCGTCTTCAATTATCTTCATCGTATTTGATCACAATGCTTATGTCAATACGGAGTGGTTCTTCGGATAATAATCCAACAGGTCTCTCCATATTTACAACGTAAAATGGTCAAAACTTCGATAGTCTGTGATTTAACTATCAAATGAAAACATGTCGGTGTACAAACAACGATCTTAATTCCAAATGGAATTATCGATCCAATCATCGAATATATATATATATCTATATATATATTCATATTTCCTTATTTCTACACTTAGAAAACATCTTTGATTTATATTTGGAAAACGTTTCCGAAACTCATTTATATAGATTTCAACTAACGCTGTATGAAACATCGTTACGACTACTAAATCCATAAGTCATTTATTACTTAACTACATTACTAATCATCCTTTGTTATCGAACTTCAACTATTCCTTAGTCAATTTCGAAGTCAATCAAGTTGGGGTATAATTACCTCTCAGACCTTAACTAAACAACGATCTTAACCTTACGATAGATAAAGCTTATCACTTCAATTTCTAAAACCATTTGCTTACGCAAATTCTCGGATTCAGATTACGAACCCGCTTCCTTTATGAAAACATTTATTATAACCCTAACGTTATAAATTTTACTTCTGAAATATCTAACTTATAAGTCTAACATTTATTTCTTACTTTGATTAATTTATCTAACAACTAATTTATTTATAAATAAATAAATCCTGATTTAAAAACCGGAAAGTAAATAATACTTTCCCCGAATTCGATATAATCGAATTCGCCATATAACTCCCTTTCGAGTAATCTCTATTTCATTAACTCTTCTTTGAATAACTAATATTCGATAAACTTTCTTCGAATAACTTATATTCGATTAACTCATTTCGAATAGATTATATTCGATTCTCTCTTTCCGGTTAATTCTATTTAATTAACTCTTATCTCGAACAACTAATATTCGATTAACTCTAATTTGTTTAACTCTATTTCATTACTTCTATTCGAATAACTAATATTCGAATAACCCTATTTGATTAACTCCTTTTTATTTAACTCTTATTCGAACAACTAATATTCGAATAACTCTATTTTGCTTTACTCTTTGTAACAACCCGAAAATCTGGGCCAGTTTAAAATTTTTGTTTTGGCAATTTTAGCGAATTTTGATTATTTAAAATGAATTATTTTAAATAATATCGACGAGAAAATTTCTTTTGAATAAAATTCAATCGAATATATTTATATAGATCGACGTTAGAATATAAATAATTATATATATAATTATAAAAGGAATTGAAAATGGCGCGGTAGTTCGATAATTCGATTTCAAACTTCAATTGAACGTACCGGGTGCAAAACAACCCGGATATTAACGAAACCAAGAATATTAGGATCTATTTGAGAATATCTTTCCAATGAATCCGACAAATCAAAATTTCATAGCGGGAATCAAAATATATGTCCAGTTGAAAATTCTAAATAGTCGCGGTGGAATTCAGGCCCTTAAAAATGGGAATTTTGCAAACGACCTCGGATTTCGACGAACCAGTATTGTTGGGTCCGTGGTGTCAAATTATTGCTGGATTCCAAATTTCATAATTTTTCGATTCAATATGTGAGCGTGGCGCAGGAAAACGCGTTTGACCAGTTTCAGTTGACTTTAATCGACTGGAAAATGGCCATTTTTCAAACGGTCTCAGAATTCGATGAAACTAGTTTTGTTAGGACCGTATCGTCAATACGAAGCTAGAAAATATTTTTTGGGAATTTTTAGAGTTAGTATGTGACCCCGGTAAATTGAAATGCGCGTTCAAATTCAATATATAGAGTTATATGTTGGTTTTGACGGAAACTGATCGAAACGATCGAATCAGCCTACGATACATATCTCTTTGTGTTCGGAATGGGGGTAATACGCTAGGGACGACAGTCGGTGGAGTTTGTTTGGTGTTCAGATAAAAAGTTGCTTTTTAAAAAAGTTAAAAATAATAAATTAAACCCTATATACCTTGGCCCCCCCTCTCTTCTTTCCCTACCCCCGTTGACCAGAAAGGAAATTAAAAAAGAAAAAAGAAAAAAAAAACGAAATCGAGCAGGGGCGGAATTGCTCCCCCACCCACGACGCGCCACCGTGCCCTTCCCATCGTCGCCAGGAACCTCCACCTCCACCGCAACCCTCCACTGCGCCTCCCCCTTGCTTCTTCGAACGTCCCGAGCCCCTTAGCCTCTCCACCGAGGAACCCTAGCCCAAAGCAGTGTCGCCACCGCCCCTGAGCCACGCCTCCGACCGCTGTAGACCCCAGACCACCGCTCCCATGCCTCCGATTGCCACCTGCACCGCCCGAGTCAAGGGAAGACGCCGCTGTTCCATTTTCAGATCGGAGGAAGGAAGAAAAATGGGGTAACGATTTTATACTCAGTTTTTAATAAATATAAAAGTGTTTTTAAATTTCAGATTTAAATATAAATTAGCATGGAATTTTATTTTCTGATTTTATGTATAAAAATATGATTTTTGTTTAGGTAGAGAATTAAAAATATAATTTTTTACATGATAGGAATATTAAAAATAGCATCTTTATATGTGTAGAAAAATAAAGATTGATTTTTATAAGACGATATTTTTAAATATGAAAAGACGATATTTTTAAATATGAAAAGACGATATTTTGAGATGAGTAGTGAAGTAAAAATATGATTTTTACTTCGAGAAAAATATAATTTTTATATCATAGAAAGGCAAATCTATATTTTTGAAAAGGCGAAATCTTTTTATATAGTAGCGAAGTAAAAATTCGATTTTTTTACATATGTGGTGGCTACAGCAACGAAGATGACAAGAATGCGATAACGGCGAAGATTTCTACCTAAGAAGAGTCGTGGCGGTTGATTAGCAATTCTGTGAGAATTTCTCACTCTTCAATTTCTTTTCTAGTTATATATATATGCTAGGATGCAGACGGTGTTTAGTAGCACCCGAAACCCGTCGTCCACAGACCATGGACGGCTTGTATGCTTGTTTGTTTGATTTTGATGTGTGGTTGATTGTGGGATGTGTTGTGAAAGGAAATAAAATATTTATATAGTTAAAAATAGAATTTTTAACGTGTATGTGAAAAGAAATAAAAATAAACAAATCGGACGATTTGTTTATATACACACATTTGACTGATATTGATTGGAACGATAAATTTTACACATCGCCCAACTGCACAAATAAAATCTGTGTTTGATTGTTTGAAACCCCACATGGGTATTGGGATGATATTTGACGTAAACTAATCCCAATAATTAGTTGTATGTCGATCGATTGATTGACAGGCTGCTATAAGCGTTGAATATTGATATTCGATGCTTATACAGTGTAGAATGCACTTTGGATGATGGTTGATTATTCATCGTTGTTATTTTATACATGCGTTGTAGAAAATCCATATAATTAACATTATATGGTAATTGATTGGGCCTCATTCCAGTTTTGAAGTAAAAATATTTGAAAAAGAAATATTTGAAATAGAATATTTGAAAATAGGAATATATGAAGCCGTATTGATTAGATTGACGCCATTTTGACGTGAACGATATTTATATCGATTTTATTCATTTTATAATGAATATCGAAAGTGATTTCAAAATCTGATTTTTCGAAAAGAACTGAAATACAAATTGAAATTGAATATAAATGAATTCGAATTAAAATTGAATAGAAGTGAATTCGAATTGAAATTGAATCGAATTGAAATTTAATATAAATGAATTCGAATTGAAATTGAATATAAATGAATTCGAATTAAAATTGAATAGAAATGAATTCGAATTGAAATTGAATCGAATTGAAATGTAATGTAAATGAATTCGAAATGAAATTGAATTGAAAACGAACTAAAAGTGAATTCAAAATCGATTTGAATTGAAATCAATTTGAAATGAATTTAAAACGAATTTATATTGGAATATTCAATTTTGATTTGAAATTGAATATAAAGTTGAAACCGTTTTGAAAATGAATTTAAAACGATTTATAAAATTCGTTTTAAAAGGAAATCGACGAAGTATATATTATATATATTATATATATAATATAATGGCCTGAATAGAACGCGCCGCACTGCGGCAGTTCGCGAATTTCGACCATTGACTTCGAACGAACATTACGGGAGATCCGACCGTCGGATTCTCCTAAAACCGGAACCGTTGGGTTCGTATCAAAAAGAGCTTTCTAACGAATGTTATAAATTTGAAATCTAACGGTTGGATTTGGAGATACATCCAAATCAAATTCGAAAAAGGTCGCTATAGGTGCAGTTCGATGGCCGTTGTTGGAAATCGACTGTACGGGCCTTGATAAAATTATTAAAAATAGTAATAATTTGTGTAAAATCATAAGAAATGATTTATAAAGAATTGGGATGAAAAACTCCATATTTGAAAAGATAAAAATAGATTTTTATCGAAATGAACTAGTTTTGAACTAGAATAATAATTCTATTTATTTTTAAATAAATAAATTGAATTTGAAAAGGGTTTTAAAAATAACCAGAATTTCCAATGATTGCATTGGGATGGATTTGAATCGAAATTGTCTTTGGATTAGTTCGATGTTGGATTTCGTGACTATATAGATGTTGTTATGGAAATTTGAAAGATATAGATATATATATCGTTATTTCCAATACGATATTTGTTGGTCGTAGAATTTGATATTGAATATAATCCGGGATATTTTCTATTCAGAGCCTTGTATTTAATATCAAATGTGATTTGGGTTTGTCGTGAATGGTGTCTTGGCTAACACTGTTCTTGAACCCAGTTGAGAAAAGATTAAATTTTTTTATTTAGATTTAATGAAGTGTACCAATTAAATAATATTTAATCGAATTGATATTGATTTTTGGGTTTATCGTGAATCGTGTTTTAAATAACACTTGTTCTTTAACCCGATAATTAATGGAATGTGATTTTGGGTTTATCGTGAACCGTGTTTTAAATGACACTGATTCTTTAACCCAGTTAACGATTAAAACTAAGTGGAGTTTTAATGAATCTTTAATTAGATTGAAAAAATCGAGAATGGAGTATCACCAGTTTTGCTCCAGACGTTAGTTAAATCTTTAATTAGATTTGAACGTGAAATGGCAATTGAATTTACCGATAACACTGTGGTGTTAGATATGAAGTATAACCAGTTTTACTTCATGGGATGAATAGGTTGGGATTGGGAAATTAAAATCAATGATTACTTCGGTAAGGTTCGTTAATCTCGACTAGTTGAATCGAAATTCAAAAGGAGATTAGAGAATAAATTCAAGGAATTTATCTTGGATAAAATTAATGGGAACCTTTCCCTATGAATGTGAAATTTAGAAACTAACTGTCGGTTAGCCAAGCAGAATGGTTTTCTGGATATTGATCTGATGTTGGTTTCGGCCTTCGGGGTTAATATTTGGGGAATTATTCTCTTGATTAATTTACGGTTAGTGACTGATGAATTGGAATGAGGCGTATGTTGTGTTTGTGTAACACTTATTTAAAATATACACGAGTTATTCGGAAAGACCGGGTTTATCCCATTCTGAATAACTGATACGACGATAAGTCGAAGATGAAGACGGTGGTCGAAGACCAGAAGTCTTCACGTCGTTTGGGTGATTACTGACGATCTTGATTGGGCTGTACACCCAAGAAGATGGAAACAGTTGGTGATCGTCCAGACGTACTTGGAGATCGATGGATATGCAGGGTACTAGGTGCCTCCGGTTTCGTTCAGACCCAGAACGGACTTGTAAATGGACTGTGTGTCTGACATTGGATTTCATTCTGTGTGACTGATATCGGTTGCATAGAGTGGTTTGCCTGTGTGGCATGCTAAGATGCAAATGATCAAGGCTTCTGTTGAAAAGCAAAGTCTTGCGGTGATGATCAAAGCACATCCTGTGTGGCACAGCTTTGTGTAACGTGAATTCGCGAGCCTCGCACCCCGGTTGTGAACCAGAAACGGGAGAGGACATCAGGGAAGGCATGCGTTTCTTTCTAGCTAGGGTGGTGTCAGTGACCTACCAGCCCTGACATTTATATACTTTTCACCTATGTGGTTGTTGTTGTTGCGAGGCGCCTCGGTTTGATCGGACGATCCGGGTCCGATGGAGTCATTCGTTGGCTCATTTACGCCCCAAAGGGCGGGGAAACGTAGTGTTTAGGCATAATAATCCACATTGGTGGACCGGCCCTGACGATCCAAGGGGCAGTTGCGGCTGTTCCTGAGGGGCGGGCTAGAGCGTCTCGAATCGGTTGAGGACTATCTTTTGCCTCGGTTCATAGATGGAAATCCAATTTCCAAATACGTGACTTTGCGATTTTGATTGTATAACCTATATATGGCGACATAGTGGTATGGGGCATTCATGCCGCCTACTTATGATTTGAAGTTGTTTTATACACTATACACTTATAATAGTATCAAATGATTTCTTTTAAACGTATCAAGCATTCTTGGCTATTATAAGGTAAAAACCCTATCCCCCGGCTTGCGTTGCATTATGTGATAGGACCTGGGTCTTATAATAGCTTCATTTTTCTTTATTTAGCATTGTGCTGTTGTTTTATGCACTGGTATTCTTGGGAGGAAACCCGTTCCGTGTTATACGGCGTGGTCCCTTGATTTACCGAACTTTAAAATAAAGATTAACTGTTTTAGTTCTCACACCAGTCCCATGACTGACCTGGAGTTTATTGTTTTGACCTAAACTCTGGGTGCCCTTATTTTGACACGGGCAGCTAGTAGTTTTGGTTTTGCAGATTTATATTCACAGGATCCTGGTTTACAGCTGGAACGATATCCGGGAAGCTTTGTATCCGTATATCTCTTCTAGTTGTGTATTGTATTATTTTCCGCTGCTATACAATGTATTGTAATCTCTGATATTTCTGTGTAATATTTATTTGTTTATACTCTGTATATTCTTGTAATCTGATGCATTGTTGTAATATACAATGAAATGTTCTTTTGTATGCGTTCTATTTTGTCATGTTCTCAAAATGATCAGGCGTTTCGAACGGTCTGGGTCAATTTAGCGACTGGTTCGGACCGAGCGAAATTCCTTTTCGTCACAGGTGGTATCAGAGCTTTGGTTTACAAAGCTCAGAGAACAAGGCACATTAGAACCATACGAAAGAATTCATCAGATAATTGGATTAGTAATATCCAATGGGAATGACTCGTTAGAGATGGGATCAGTAGTATCCTAGAACGAGTGTGAAGAGTATATTTTTAAAGTAAAAACAAGTTTTGTTTTGAAATTTAAATCAACTATTCGTATTTGATTATTTATTCTATATTGATCGGGACAAATCCGATATATAAAGATTTTGCATATATGTCTTGCAAACGTGTATTCGAAGTTTTAATGTATTGGATAGTTATAGAATCATACTCTAGTTGCCCGGGGATAATTCTGGTGACGGGGCACCATCGCCAGTATTTATATTCGAGCGACGGAAGTGAGATTTCTATAAATTTCCAATTGACTGGTGTGAGAACCGAAATTAGATAGGGCCTATTGTTGTGATTTGGCACCAAAAATCTGATTTTTTGACTATATATCAAAGTTATGCATTTGGAATGATAATCAACTAATTGATTGATGTTTGGGTTGTTTGTTTATTTGTTTGCTAATTCTTAGACATTTAGCCTAATTGAATCACATATTGAATTATATTGAAATTGGTTGTGTTTGCTTGCATATACTTGTACTTACATTGAACAGGTCATAGCAAGGAGGCTAGAGCAGAAGAATAAAATTGTTTGCCCGACAAATAGGTACATGTTTACTACATAATTTCCTGTTTTGTTTGGGTGATGATGATTTTATGAGCCTATTGGCTAGCCGCTTGGCTTTTTCTTTTTCTTTTTGAGATCAGAAGGCCTATATGGCAATTTCGGGATTTTCCCATGGCTCCCGGTGCAGGGGAGCTTATGGCAAAAATTTTCGAAAATTTAGGGTGTTAGCCAAATTTTTGAAATTTTTGAAAATTCTCAGAAACTGAAAAGTTGGAGAATGGAAGCCAGATCGAGCGTAGAGTTGATTGATCAAACCACTTTCGACTTTGTTCCTTTTCGGGGACGAAAAGTTTTAAGTGGGGGAGATTGTAACAACCCGAAAATCTGGGCCAGTTTAAAATTTTTGTTTTGGCAATTTTAGCGAATTTTGATTATTTAAAATGAATTATTTTAAATAATATCGACGAGAAAATTTCTTTTGAATAAAATTCAATTGAATATATTTATATAGATCGACGTTAGAATATAAATAATTATATATATAATTATAAAAGGAATTGAAAATGGCGCGGTAGTTCGATAATTCGATTTCAAACTTCAATTGAACGTACCGGGTGCAAAACAACCCGGATTTTAACGAAACCAAGAACATTAGGATCTATTTGAGAATATCTTTCCAATGAATCCGACAAATCAAAATTTCATAGCGGGAATCAAAATATATGTCCAGTTGAAAATTCTAAATAGTCGTTGTGGAATTCAGGCCCTTAAAAATGGGAATTTTGCAAACGACCTCGGATTTCGACGAAACCAGTTTTGTTGGGTCCGTGGTGTCAAATTATTGTTGGATTCCAAATTTCATAATTTTTCGATTCAATATGTGAGCGTGGCGCAGGAAAACGCATTTGACCAGTTTCAGTTGATTTTAATCGACTGGAAAATGGCCATTTTTCAAACGGTCTCAGAATTCGACGAAACTAGTTTTGTTAGGACCATATCGTCAATACGAAGCTAGAAAATATTTTTCGGGAATTTTTAGAGTTAGTATGTGACCCCGGTAAATTGAAATGCGCATTCAAATTCAATATATAGAGTTATATGTTGGTTTTGACGGAAACTGATCGAAACGATCGAATCAGCCTGCGATACATATCTCATTGTGTTCGGAATGGGGGTAATACGCTAGGGACGACAGTCGGTGGAGTTCGTTTGGTGTTCAGATAAAAAGTTGCTTTTTAAAAAAGTTAAAAATAATAAATTAAACCCTATATACCTTGGCCCCCCCTCTTCTTTCCCTACCCCCGTTGACCAGAAAGGAAATTAAAAAAGAAAAAAGAAAAAAAAAGCGAAATCGAGCAGGGGCGGAATTGCTCCCACACCCACGACGCGCCACCGTGCCCTTCCCATCGTCGCCAGGAACCTCCACCACAACCCTCCACTGCGCCTCCCCCTTGCTTCTTCGAACGTCCCGAGCCCCTTAGCCTCTCCACCGAGGAACCCTAGCCCGAAGCAGTGTCGCCACCGCCCCTGAGCCACGCCTCCGACCGCTGTAGACCCCAGACCACCGCTCCCATGCCTCCGATTGCCACCTGCACCGCCCGAGTCAAGGGAAGACGCCGTTGTTCCATTTTCAGATCGGAGGAAGGAAGAAAAATGGGGTAACGATTTTAAACTCAGTTTTTAATAAATAAAAAAGTGTTTTTAAATTTTAGATTTAAATATAAATTAGCATGGAATTTTATTTTCTGATTTTATGTATAAAAATATGATTTTTGTTTAGGTAGAGAATTAAAAATATAATTTTTTACATGATAGGAATATTAAAAATAGCATCTTTATATGTGTAGCAAAATAAAGATTGATTTTTATAAGACGATATTTTTAAATATGAAAAGACGATATTTTGAGATGAGTAGTGAAGTAAAAATATGATTTTTACTTCGAGAAAAATATAATTTTTATATCATAGAAAGGCAAATCTATATTTTTGAAAAGGCGAAAACTTTTTATATAGTAGCGAAGTAAAAATTCGATTTTTTTTTACATATGTAGTGGCTACAGCAACGAAGATGACAAGAATGCGATAACGGCGAAGATTTCTACCTAAGAAGAGTCGTGGCGTTGGATTAGCAATTCTGTGAGAATTTCTCACTCTTCAATTTCTTTTCTAGTTATATATATATGCTAGGATGCAGACGGTGTTTAGTAGCACCCGACACCCGTCGTCCACAGACCATGGACGGCTTGTATGCTTGTTTGTTTGATTTTGATGTGTGGTTGATTGTGGGATGTGTTGTGAAAGGAAATAAAATATTTATATAGTTAAAAATAGAATTTTTAACGTGTATGTGAAAAGAAATAAAAATAAACAAATCGGACGATTTGTTTATATACACACATTTGACTGATATTGATTGGAACGATAAATTTTACACATCGCCCAACTGCACAAATAAAATCTGTGTTTGATTGTTTGAAACCCCACACGGGTATTGGGATGATATTTGACGTAAACTAATCCCAATAATTAGTTGTATGTCGATCGATTGATTGACAGGCTGCTATAAGCGTTGAATATTGATATTCGATGCTTATACAGTGTAGAATGCACTTTGGATGATGGTTGATTATTCATCGTTGTTATTGTATACATGCGTTGTAGAAAATCCATATAATTAACATTATATGGTAATTGATTGGGCCTCATTCCAGTTTTGAAATAAAAATATTTGAAAAAGAAATATTTGAAATAGAATATTTGAAAATAGGAATATATGAAGCCGTATTGATTAGATTGACGCCAATTTGACGTGAACGATATTTATATCGATTTTATTCATTTTATAATGAATATCGAAAGTGATTTCAAAATCTGATTTTTCGAAAAGAATTGAAATTCAAATTGAAATTGAATATAAATGAATTCGAATTAAAATTGAATAGAAGTGAATTCGAATTGAAATTGAATCGAATTGAAATTTAATATAACTGAATTCGAATTGAAATTGAATATAAATGAATTCGAATTAAAATTGAATTGAAATGAATTCGAATTGAAATTGAATCGAATTGAAATTTAATGTAAATGAATTCGAATTGAAATTGAATTGAAAACGAACTAAAAGTGAATTCAAAATCGATTTGAATTGAAATCAATTTGAAATGAATTTAAAACGAATTTATATTGGAATATTCAATTTTGATTTGAAATTGAATATAAAGTTGAAACCGTTTTGAAAATGAATTTAAAACGATTTATAAAATTCGTTTTGAAAGGAAATCGACGAAGTATATATTATATATATTATATATATATAATATAATGGCCTGAATAGAAGGCGCCGCGCCGCGGCAGTTCGCGAATTTCGACCATTGACTTCGAACGGACATTACGGGAGATCCGACCGTCGGATTCTCCTAAAACTGGAACCGTTGGGTTCGTATCGAAAAGAGCTTTCTAACGAATGTTAGAAATTTGAAATCTAACGGTTGGATTTGGAGATACATCCAAATCAAATTCGAAAAAGGTCGCTATAGGTGCAGTTCGATGGCCGTTGTTGGAAATCGACTGTACGGGCCTTGATAAAATTATTAAAAATAGTAATAATTTGTGTAAAATCATAAGAAATGATTTAGAAAGAATTGGGATGAAAAACTCCGTATTTGAAAAGATAAAAATAGATTTCTATCGAAATGAACTAGTTTTGAACTAGAATAATAATTCTATTTATTTTTAAATAAATAAATTGAATTTGAAAAGGGTTTTAAAAATAACCAGAATTTCCAATGATTGCATTGGGATGGATTTGAATCGAAATTGTCTTTGGATTAGTTCGATGTTGGATTTCGTGACTATACAGATGTTGTTATGGAAATTTGAAAGATATAGATATATATATCGTTATTTCCAATACGATATTTGTTGGTCGTAGAATTTGATATTGAATATAATCCGGGATATTTTCTATTCAGAGCCTTGTATTTAATATCAAATGTGATTTGGGTTTTTCGTGAATGGTGTCTTGGCTAACACTGTTCTTGAACCCAGTTGAGAAAAGATTAAATTTTTTTATTTAGATTTAATGAAGTGTACCAATTAAATAATATTTAATCGAATTGATATTGATTTTTGGGTTTATCGTGAACAGTGTTTTAAATAACACTTGTTCTTTAACCCGATAATTAATGGAATGTGATTTTGGGTTTATCGTGAACCGTGTTTTAAATGACACTGATTCTTTAACCCAGTTAACGATTAAAACTAAGTGGAGTTTTAATGAATCTTTAATTAGATTGAAATAATCGAGAATGGAGTATCACCAGTTTTGCTTCAGACGTTAGTTAAATCTTTAATTAGATTTGAACGTGAAATGGTAATTGAATTTACCGATAACACTGTGGTGTTAGATATGAAGTATAACCAGTTTTACTTCATGGGATGAATAGGTTGGGATTGGGAAATTAAAACCAAAGATTACTTCGATAAGGTTCGTTAATCTCGACTAGTTGAATCGAAATTCAAAAGGAGATTAGAGAATAAATTCAAGGAATTTATCTTGGATAAAATTAATGGGAACCTTTCCCTATGAATGTGAAATTTAGAAACTAACTGTCGGTTAGCCAAGCAGAATGGTTTTCTGGATATTGATCTGATGTTGGTTTCGGCCTTCGGGGTTAATATTTGGGGAATTATTCTCTTGATTAATTTACGGTTAGTGACTGATGAATTGGAATGAGGCGTATGTTGTGTTTGTGTAACACTTATTTAAAATATACGCGAGTTATTCGGAAAGACCGGGTTTATCCCATTCTGAATAACTGATACGACGATAAGTCGAAGATGAAGACGGTGGTCGAAGACCGGAAGTCTTCACGTCGTTTGGGTGATTACTGACGATCTTGATTGGGCTGTACACCCAAGAAGATGGAAACAGTTGGTGATCGTCCAGACGTACTTGGAGATCGATGGATATGCGGAGTACTAGGTGCCTCCGGTTTCGTTCAGACCCAGAACGGACTTGTAAATGGACTGTGTGTCTGACATTGGATTTCATTCTGTGTGACTGATATCGGTTGCATAGAGTGGTTTGCCTGTGTGGCATGCTAAGATGCAAATGATCAAGGCTTCTGTTGAAAAGCAAAGTCTTGCGGTGATGATCAAAGCACAGCCTGTGTGGCACAGCTTTGTGTAACGTGAATTCGCGAGCCTCGCACCCCGGTTGTGAACCAGAAACGGGAGAGGACATCAAGGAGGGCATGCGTTTCTTTCTAGCTAGGGTGGTGTCAGTGACCTACCAGCCCTGACATTTATATACTTTTCACCTATGTGGTTGTTGCTGTTGCGAGGCGCCTCGGTTTGATCGGACGATCCGGGTCCGATGGAGTCATTCGTTGGCTCATTTACGCCCCAAAGGGCGGGGAAACTTAGTGTTCAGGCATAATAATCCACATTGGTGGACCGGCCCAGACGATCCAAGGGGCAGTTGCGGCTGTTCCTGAGTGGCGGGCTAGAGCGTCTCGAATCGGTTGAGGACTATCTTTTGCCTCGGTTCATAGATGGAAATCCAATTTCCAAATACGTGACTTTGCGATTTTGATTGTATAACCTATATATGGCGACATAGTGGTATGGGGCATTCATGCCGCCTATGATTGATACTTATGATTTGAAGTTGTTTTATACACTATACACTTATAATAGTATCATATGATTTCTTTTAAACGTATCAAGCATTCTTGGCTATTATAAGGTAAAAACCCTATCCCCTGGCTTGCGTTGCATTGTGTGATAGGACCTGGGTCTTATAATAGCTTCATTTTTCTTTATTTAGCATTGCGCTGTTGTTTTATGCACTGGTATTCTTGGGAGGAAACTCGTTCCGTGTTATATGGCGTGGTCCCTTGATTTACCGAACTTTAAAATAAAGATTAACTGTTTTAGTTCTCACACCAGTCCCATGACTGACCTGTAGTCTATTGTTTTGACCTAAACTCTGGGTGCCCTTATTTTGACACGGGCAGCTAGTAGTTTTGGTTTTGCAGATTTATATTCACAGGATCCTGGTTTACAGCTGGAACGATATCCGGGAAACTTTGTATCAGTATATCTCTTCTAGTTGTGTATTGTATTATTTTCCGATGCTATACAATGTATTGTAATCTCTGATATTTCTGTGTAATATTTATTTGTTTATACTCTGTATATTCTTGTAATCTGATGCATTGTTGTAATATACAATGAAATGTTCTTTTGTATGCGTTCTATTTTGTCGTGTTCTCAAAACGATCAGGCGTTTCGAACGGTCTGGGTCGGTTTAGCGACTGGTTCGGACCGAGCGAAATTCCTTTTCGTCACACTCTTACTACTTAACTCTTATTTTATTAACTCTACTGAATTAACTCTATTCTGAATAACTAATATTTGATTTGACTTCATCCTTAATAACAATGTCTGTTTTAACTCTAATCGATTAACTCCAGTTGATTATTCTAATCGATTAACTCTATTGAACTAACCCTATTTCGAATAACTAATATTCGATTAACTCCATTCGCTTGACTCTAGATCGCAGCGATCACAATGGTTACGCCTGATTCCCTCAGGAAACATCTGACCGCCGTAGGCTATCTACAACCCTGCGAATTACGCTAGCAGTCGTGCTAAATGGTATTTACCCTAATTAACTATGTCTGTTTTATCTCTATCTCGAATAACTATATCCGATCGACTCTAATTGAATAACTAATATTCAATTAACCCTGATTCGATTAACTCTAATTCAATTAATCCTATTTGTTTAACTCATATTCGGTTAACTAATCTTTGACTAACTAATAGTCGATTTACACTTATTTGCTTAACCAAAATTCGACTAACTGATAGTCGATTAACTTACTTCGACTAATTCGATTAGCTTTTATTTGGTTATCTCTAATCGATTAACTTTATTTGATTATCTCTAATTGAATAACTAATATTCAATAAACTCTTTCAAATAACTAATTCGATTAGCTCCTTCGAATACTAAATTCGATTTAACTCTATTTGATTAACTCTTTTATATCTCGTCAATTTCCTTTTTTTAACGTTTATTTTCCATTACAACTATTCCCTTTTTTATAACTTCTAATTACCGTTACAAATATTTCCTATTTATAACTTCTATTTACCGTTACAAATATTTCCTATTTATAACTTCTATTTACCGTTACAAATATTTCCTATTTATAACTTCTATTTACCGTTACAAATATTTCCTATTTATAACGTTTTATTTATCTTCTAAATAAATATTCCTTTATTATATTTATTTTCTAAATAAATATTTCCCTTTTCAATTCTATTTATTTTCTAAATAAATATCCCTTTTATAAAACTCTATTTGTTTTATAAATACTTCCTTTTACAAAACCGTGTTCGTTTTATAAATAATTTCCTTTTATAAAACCGTGTTCGTTTTATAAATACTCTATTTTCAAATTGTTTCCTTTTATAAAATCGGTTGATTTTATAAAACTCCTTTATTTCGATATACATTGAAATATTCCTTTTTCCTATTCTATTTGTTTTATCAACATTTTTTTCCCTTTTATAAAACTCTATTCGTTTTATAAATACTTTCCTTTTATAAAACCGTGTTCGTTTTATAAATAATTTCCTTTTATAAAATCCTGTGATTTTATAAAATTCCTTTATTTCAATATACATTGAAATATTCCATTTCACAACTCAGGGTTTCTTATGATATGTAAAATATCGAATAGCAATGATTAATATCATTCTAACACACATAATCCAGAACAGATTATATAACACATCATATAACACAATATATGAAAATAGTAAAATAATTGTTGAGGAATCCAGTCGGATTCCTCCAACCTGTCTCCTTGCATCCACAGATGTTACACAGTATAATGTATATCATATTTCATTTTGAAATGAAATATCCTGCTGTACAGAACCATATTTGATTAACAGTACATAGATTAACTATAACTACATTTTCAATCAAATCTATTTAACAGTCCAGTTTAACAATCAATATACAGCAGTCAATAAATAAAGTACAATTTATATTAAAATATAAATTGAGGAGAGTTAGTGAGTTTTACTCACATTGTCCGTTAACCGTTAAATAACGCGTTATGATCGTTGATTCGGAAAGACGTGTTATTTTGCAATACATTCCCACTAGCTTCGAAATCCGACATTTCCGATGACTTCCCCTCACTTCCCTCGTCAAACACATTAGCATAGGCTCGCACCACTTCCTGACATCTACCCTACCCGTGTGTTTTCTTCACTTCAACATGCTTGAAGCAAAAACAGTGCCCGCCTCAACTATTATATCACGCAACAAATCGTCTCATTTAAACCAGCTCCATTAACTTCGAACCCGTATACTTTTCGCCACATCTCCTCTACACAAGTTAATTCTTCATACAAAGAATTACTTCATCCTCCCTTCATGTTTGTTTTGAACGGCCTCCACGCTTTTTAATTTGCCAAAGTTTCAAAACAACCAACAATCACTGTTTAATTCATTGGACACGTCCCCCTTTCTTTCTGCTCAGTGCTTACGCCATACTGCCTTCTGATACCCGTTCTGTCTTCGTCCTGTCCATCTCTTCACTTTAAAAACCCGTCACCTGCTGTATGAAACCTCACCATTAACGCCACTTAACCCCCCTCATTCCTTTTCTCCGATGTAAAACAAAAGTACAACTCCTCCCTTACTTTCTAGACTTCGAACATCATTCACGAAGTAGCACAGCAGACCACCCATACTTCACTTCAATGGCCATATACCCGATTCCCTTTCACGGTTTGCCCCACCTCAAACTCCAGTATATTTATTTCATCATCACAAAAATCATTGTTTCCCTACCCACGTGCTAAACACGTCTCCTTCAATTTGGAAAAATCCTGCTGCTCCTCTCATCCACCCGTACTCCCTCTCCCATTCGTGCCTCCACCGAACCCAAAGTAAACATCACCATCTTGCTCCTCTCAAACATCTCCTTCGCATCCTCCAAATCATACACACTCGCACTTCTACTGCCATTTCCCATGTTGACCACTACTTTGACCAACAACTGCTACCTCGCTGATCGTCAAACGCCACCGCCGATGTTCTCAATCAACTCATCACTTAAAACCGCACCTGCCTGTCACCTCCTTACCACCTCCGGCATCACCATTCACATCCCGTCCTTTTCCCTCGAGCTCAGCCCACCTACAGGACATCGACACTTTTTGTGTCGGATTACCATCAAACCGTTCTGACCAAAACTCCTTGCAACCATGAACCCAACCGCATCGATCCCCTCCCCTAGCTCCCACAAGCCGCAGCCCTAGCCACGCCTGAGACAAAAGTCGAGGAACCCTCTTGACATCGCATCATTTTCTGTGTATACCCAAACGAAGTACACCACCATACGATCACAGCGGACCCAAGAACACTTGATTTCGTGGAGAATTGAGTTGTTTTAATTCCTTGAATATCAAAGAGAGGTGGCGGCTTCTTTTTGCTGAAGCCAGTAAGAAAATAATTAGGTTTTAAGAAGAGAGGGAAAGGGTATTTATAGAGAGTTAGAAATTAGATATTTTCTTTGTACTTTTGAATGGATTGGTTGAGTCCACGTTGTTGCTTTAAGGCCCAAGAGAATAAGCGGCTGGAACTAAAACGAAGCGTGGTCTCTCTTTGATCGTGTATAGGGATTCATAGATGTCTAGTGTTCGGAAACGTACAACTGCGTATGTATGTTTCTCTACGGACAGAAATAAAAACACCATCGTGATGAACGAGGTGTCCCGACTCCAGAAATATAATAATATCAGTAGACGGACTCATATTTTGAAACTTCAAAATGTTGATTTCAGCGTGCGAAACACTTCAAATAAAAAGTTGCTTATTTAATTAATTAAAAATTACAGTAAAATTCTAAAAATTAAATTATCGTTATCTCTCAAAAGAACCTTGTCTAAATTCAAACCCGATCTCTAGTTATATCGAATAAACCGTTACGGTCGATAAACGATTATATAGCGACTATTTTAAAATTTGATTTGGATATATCACAAAATCTACACGACGAAATCCTGATTTTTCTCTCTCACTAGAAAGATATACTCCACCAGCTCCGTACGTTTCTTGTTTCACAGAAATCCGATTTAAAACGAATCTTGTACATTCAGTTGAAGTTCGAATCGCCAAACAGCGAACTGCCGTGCCATTTCAAGCTCGATTTTAATTATAATATAATTATGCGTTCTAACGTCGACGATTAAATAATATATTCGTTATTTAAATAATTAAATAAGTTAATTATTACACCATCAAATATCCGGGTCATTACAGAAGAGGGCAAAAATGAACATAATAACAACATTGACATATAATGGCAAAAATAGGCATAGCAACTAATAAACATACAGTGATAAAGTTGGGAATAATGACAAGATAGGCATATAGGAACAAATCTGCTGAACATGTGATAGTAGAACTGATTCTAACATAATAGGGATATCATAAACAAGTATGATGAGATCTAAGCAATGAATTAAATGAACAAACAATGACAGATCTGACATGATAAATAGGTATAGGCTTAGATTTAGTTTATAGTCAGGTCAGAATAACTTAAATACGCAGGTTATGGCTGATCTAATATGATTAAAATAGTCGCAAGTTTAGATCGAAGTTATAGTCATGTCAAGATTAACTTTTAAGTATTCAGATCTAAAACTAACGTAGATTCACTGTGATTGTATAACACCCCACGTCCGTTAATGTCACTCATAAAGGGAATGCATTGTTTCGTGGAGCGTTATAAGTAAACATAACGGAATATTACAAGACGGATAAAGTAGTACTTGAAAAATTAATAATTTTATTGCAGCGGAAATAGAAATAGGTTTGGTTACACCTTCAAAACAACAAAACCAAGTACATAATACCCGTCTTGTACAAAAGCCTTCAGAGTACATAATTTTAAAGCCATAACCCGAAACAGAAAATGCCAAAAGCAGAATCAAAGACAAGCAATACATCTTTCAACTTCAAGCTGGAAGAAAGAAACATCTGAACTAAGCTTGAGTATTTCCTCCCTGAGAACCTGAGGGGGGGAACGGAAGAAAAGAGGCGAAACAAACTAGGTCAGACAATAGTCTGGTGATTCCAGTAACTTTGACAATATAATCATTGAAGTAACATGATAAGAACATAAACTGGAAAGTAAGAAATGACTGTACATAAGCATGCATGAAAAGGTAGGCAAGATGAATAAGATAAACGTTGATTGCGCTTCTAATCACTATAGGGTAATTACACTGTAGCAATGCTAAATATATCTCACCGTTACTAGTTCCATACTGAAAGTTGATACCAACCCCGCAATTGGTAGCCTACAGGCGTAACATCTAGTGAGAGGTATCTACTCCATACAATCCTTGACAGCCTACTTTCCCATAATAGATACTAGATGTCCCCATACTACTCCTAATCGATCGACTCCCTAACTCACATGTATTTATTACTTGTGTTATTCGGCCCCGCTTGTTTGTAGATACCTGTGATAGTCCCACCATGGGGTGTATCAATCCCTATGATGGCAACCTGACACAATTCAAGATGCACAGTGTATGACTACTGATGCCCAGTGCCTGCTTTTTCCACTTCGGAGCACATGCACGCTCGTGCTCCATCGGAACCTACACTGACGCACCACCCACCGCTATTTTGACCGCTTATAATCAGCCCAGTAATCATGCCCCACCCTGCCTAGTTCAGGGTACCGTGATACATCTATGTGGGTTACTGCTGAAATGGGTCCTCGTTACTAGGGTTTCCTAACCAACATGTTATAACGGTTAAGTGTTCTTAATTTAACCTAACCCCACCTATTTGTTTAATTATCATGTTGTGTTGGTTAAGTGTAACGTATCCATATGTCACTTAACCTTCCCACTGATTCACGCATGTTTATTTAACGGTTAAGTTTGTGGGCCTATATATACTAATATTACCCACCTACCCAAGATTTACTTAACCCTTTTACTTATCAAGTCCATATGTATTATTGGTTAAGCTTTCCTTAACCCTATCCACTTTGTTCATGTAATATTGGTTAAGTTGTCTTCTTACCCATGTTAACTTATCCCCACCCACCTAACTCGTTTAGGTATCATATTCATCTTTGATCAGCATTAATTAGTTATTAATGCACAGACCTCTCACATTAAGTCGATCACTTGTGGCCGCTGGATATGCCGGGCGGTTCCGGGCAGACTTCCACCATAAGCCAGACTTAACCTCGTGTCTAAGCATCTAGTTTATGCCTTTGACCTTTCACATTAGACTGCCGTTTGCGGTTGCTGGATATGCCGGGCGGTTCCGGGCAGTCTTATACCGCAAACCAAGTCTAACCCCGTGTCTTAGGCATTCATCTTTTAGCTAATTTACATATTTACTGTCCAAGTCTAGATTTATATGTAAATTATCCATAAGTGTGGTGAGTTCAAGCTATGCCACATTTGCTTGTTATGCCCAAAATTACTTAATTAAGTTATACCCAATTCCTCGCGTTTCAATCACACGTACAACAAGGTCCAAAAGTAAAACGGAGAGGGATAGAGGAGAAACACAAGAATTGACATAAGGAACAAAATAGGCATGTAAAGGTGCACCCAACTAAAGAATTATGTTTCCAATAGACATGTTGTACATTAACAATAAGCATGGCTAAACTGAGCAAGTTACATCATAGGCATAAAGATTCGATAGAATTGAACATAAAAGAATCACCAGTTTGGTGTACAACATGATAGGTTCCATCACAACAGTCTTATAGGCATAGGTAATTCAATTTTGACAAAAAGGATAAGCATGATTCAGAATTGGTTATCTTACAATTAGGCATAGTTCTAGGTTCGATTCATTACAAGTCATGATTCCTATTACATGTTCCAAATCTGAGAAATAACCGAACTTACCAAATTATCACAAGTTTACACCCAAACCCATTTATGTCAAGTCTCATGTTTGCTTATTATATACAATTTTTCCCAAACCATAGCCATCATCAATTTATCCCTTCTTACAAATCACATGTTATTCAACATTTCCCAAACTTTTCCCCCCTCATTCAAGCGTTATACATGTTTGAATTTCGCATAATATATTAGTCTTGAAGTTAGCCTAACTCATAAAAAGAAAAAGGAAAAAGGAAGAGGGAAGAGAATCATGGTATCAAAATAGGCATAAATATACGAGCACGAATAGGCATGAACTGATAAAATTCATCAGAAAAGCATGGGCTATTAACCAAAAAAGATGACAACTTGCAAATTTGATAAGATAGGCATAATCATATGATCACAATTTACAACTTATCATAATTACTTTAGTTTAATTATCTTGTGAAAGCTACATGAACTCACAAAGATTAAGAAAGAAGAGAAGATCAGGAATCTGATTTCTGAAGTTGATAAGCTAATCCATTGATGTAGGATTTTATCTTTCTCTTTTATCTTGAATTTGATTAGTTGTGGTGGAGGCTAGGTCAGCTTAGAGATGGACAGCATGACGACTACATAGAATAGGGTTATGAGGTTTGGGGTTTAGGTTTGATGTGAATATATAGAAGTACAGAATTAATATGAGCCTTTAGATCAACCTAGAATCCATCCAAACCATCCAGTCTAAGAAAATGCGTAATCAGGCAAATCAGAAGTAGTCACGTAGCCCTACGACTCAGAAAATCATCACTGTCCAGAACAGTCAGCAGGGGTCGACCTCTAGGGGGAGGGGGGTCGACACCCTCTGGCGGGAATTTTCCCGCCCGCTTCTTTTCGCTGGTTTGAATTCGAATTTATATTTATTAATTATTTATTTAATTCTGATATAAACTTGAAATTTTCTAAGCTCCATAACTTCATCATATGGAGCCCGATTTACGCAAACTCAGACTCTATCTCAAGCAGAATTCCGAGACGAACGCAATGGCGTAACCTGTTTCCCTAATTCTTCTTCTAAAAATTAAGTGTTCTTAAATTTGTTAATTTTAATATTTAAAATTATGGGGTGTTACATTCTCCCCTCCTTAAAGGATTTCGTCCCTGAAATCTCCAACTCAAGAAGAATGTATATCCTACCATCCAACATCCATCTACTCAACCATTCAATCACAGGCATCCATTGTCCTAAAGAAGATTTCTAATGCTTTCATGATCATATGCATAGTGTGTGTATATGTCTAATGCAAAATCAGGCGGTCTATTGATTCAGTCGACCTCCTTAATGCAAATCATGATAGTGCTATGCGACCATTATGTATGCAATAGAAACCTATTGATACATATCATTTCTATATGAGTGCACAACCGTACATTCATACAAATGCAACATCCATATGATAACACATCAAGTTTCAACCCATATACAAATACATATATGCATATGCAATATGAATTTGACTGAGCCGATCTAGTGCCTAATGTGTGTGTAAATGCATCCACGAGCAACCACTAGCAAACACTTGCATCCAACAAACATAACATGTCTCAAACACATGTTTACAATCATAGGATTTTCCTATCTAAAGATCGAGGATGTAAACGAGAGGACATACTAAACAATAGAATAAGTATAAACAAAGCGGCAGAAAAGGGATAAGTTAAGAACATATCCTCACAAATGGAAAGGGTATGACGCACGTATCATGTCTTCCGTCTCCCAAGTCGCGTCTCCTTGATCATCTCCCCATTGGATTTTAACCAACTTGACCTCTCTGTTGTGTAACTTCTTGATCTCCGATCCAAGGATGCATGTAGGAGCTCGTCTAATCGTGGCATCTCGCTCCACTTCCACTTTTATAAGCATGCTCGGCTCCACTACTTCCACGGTATCATGTAAACACTTCCGCAAATACGACATGTGAAACACGTCATGAACACTACTAAGCTTCTCCGACAACTTCACTCTGTACGCCACCTGTCCAATCCTCTCTGTAATGGGAAAGGGACCTACAAACCTTGATGCTAATTTCCCTGTAGCTTCAAAGCAAACTACGTTCCTCAATGGCGACACTTTGACAAAAACCATGTCCTCAACATCAAACCCAAGATCGGTCCGTCTCTTGTCAACATATGACTTTTGCCGGTCCTGTGTCGTCTTCATTTATCTTCGAAACAAGTCCATCTTTTCTGAAGTTTCTCTCTAATCAGCTCGGGTCCAAACAAAATTTTATCCATAGACTCCCACCAACAAGTTGGTGATCAACACGGTCATCCATAAAAACCCTAATACTAGCTTAATAACTGTTGTTATAAGCAAACTCCACAAATGGAAGGTGCTCTTCTCATGTCCCTCCAAAACCTAGGATACATAACCTCAAAAAGGTCTACAAGGATTCTACTCACCCTTTTTGTCCATCCATCCGTCTGTAGACGATATGCGATGCTCAAACATAACTACGTACCTACCGCCTTTTACATGTCGCCTTTTCCTTTTCCATCGAAAACTGCTCCAAGCCTTGTCCCACAAGCACCGGTATATACTGTGAATGGTTTATTCCCATCTAGCAAAGTCAAAACTGGGGCTAATATCTTCGCAAAAGTCCTTAACGAGCTTCCTATAGTAGCCCGCCAACCCTAGAAAACTTCTTACTTCCGTTGCTTTTCTAGGAACTTTCCAATCTTGGATTGTCACCACCTTTGCAGGATCCACTGCTATCCCTTCCTTAGAGACCACGTGTCCTAAGAACCTCACTTCTTTCCTCCAAAAATGACATTTGGAGAACTTAGCTTTGAGTTGATGCGCTCGTAGGGTCTCTAAGATTTCCTAGATGTAGGGCATGCTCTTCCTCGCTTCTAGAGAAAATCAAAATACCATCCACAAAGACTACCACAAACTTGTTTAGAAACTCCCTAAACACCCTACTCATCAAATCTACGAAATATGCGGCTGCATTCGTCAAACCAAAAGGCATGACGAGCCACTCGAAGAAACCGCCGAGAGCCCTAAAAGCAGTCTTATCTATGCTATCCTCAGCCACCCTTAGCTGATGAAATCCTTCAGCTAAATCCAACTGCGAGACAACCGAAGCACCAGCCAACTGATCAAACAAGTCATCTATCCTCGGCAATGGGCGTATGTTCTTCTTCGTGAGCTTGTTCTGCTCCCTATAGTCCATGCACAATCTAATCAAACCATCAGCCTTCGTAGCAAAAACAACTGGAGCACTCCATTCTGAAATACTTCTTCTTATGAACCCTTTCTCAAGTAGCTCCCCTACTTGCTTACTGAGTTCCCTCCACTCTCTCGGAGCCATGTGGCGCACTGGTAATGCAACTGGCTTTGCATTATCTACTAAGTATATACGGAGGTCTATCTCGCACCTTGGGGTTAAACCCCGAACCTCATCAAAGATGTCACCATGCTCACGGACTATACAAACAGATTTCAAATCATCAATGAATGCGTCAAGAGATTCTAGGTAGCTAAGCATCACTGAACCCCTAGGGTCACAAGAAATATCAAGGGTCTTTCCACGACGAGTCAACAGTCCAACTACCCTCTTTTCGTAGTCTAGGATGGCACCATGCTTGGTTAGCCAATCCATCCCTTGAATCAAGCTATAGCCCGTGAAACCAAGAACGAAGGCGTTGCATTCAAACCCAATGCCCAAGATAGACACTCTCAAATCCCGACAAAACATAGATAAGTGAGCCGAACCACCAATATGATTTGAGACTACAATGGGATCCATAACTAGACTAGTATTTAGGTGCAGTGTTTCAACTAACGAAGCAGATACAAACGATTGCGAAGCGCAAGAGTCAAACAAAGTTCGAATAGGATGATCAAAAAGGAAAATCAAAATTCCAAGAAAAACGTTTCTATCTCTCTCCTGTCCTGGTGCCATGAGAGCATGAACCTGTCCTCCGGAAGTAGGTCCTGTCCTCTGCCCTTGTCCTTGTTCTTGCCTCCTCGGGCAGTCTTTAATCAGATGTCCTGCCTCATCGCAATAAAAACAACTAGGCTTCTTTTTCTTCCTATAGTCCTTAATTACATGGCCCGTTATACCACAGTAAAGACACCTTCTCTTGTCACTGGGTTAATTTTCCACTTTTCTACCTTACCTTATTCGTGGATTAAAGCTATATCAACAAATTCCTCATCCTTGGGTTGTGATCCTTAGCCTAAACTCCCTCATCGACCAAGCAGCTAGCTGAACCTTCCTTCCATCGTATATCTCAAAGATACTAAACGAGTCCTCCAATTCCTTGAGCCAATTCTAGCTTCGACAAACGTCTCAGTCTTATGAAACGGTTTTCCACCCATCGCATGAAAGTCCTTGCATATCTTAGGAAAAGGCATCTACACGCGGGGAAAGAGACTCAAGAAGGAAAAAGGAAGAGATTCGAAACAAAGAATCGAAAGAAAGATATATGGCTTTTTGGGGATTATGTTTTTCATAATAAACCTTTCTCTTGAAAACTCCTTCTTTAAAACATGTCTTTGAAAATACTTTTATATAAAAAAATGCTTTTGAAAACGGTTTTCAAAATATTTTATCTGTTCTGGTAACCTTCAGCTCTAATACCAAGTGTAACACACCCCACGTCCATTAATGTCACTCACAAGGGGAATGCATTAAGTTTCGTGGAGCGTTATAAGTAAACAGAACGGAATATTACAGGACGGATAAAGTAGTACTTGAAAAATATATAACTTTATTACAGCGTAAATAGAAAAAGGTTTGGTTACACCTTCAAAACAACAAAACCAAGTACATAATATCAGTCTTGTACAGAAGCCTTCAGAGTACGTAATTTTAAAGCCATAACACCTAATAGAAAATGCCATAAGAAGAATCAAAGCCAAGCAATACATCTTTCAACTTCAAGCTGGAAGAAAGAGACATCTGAACTAAGCTTGAGTATTTCCTCCCTGAGAACCTGGGGGGGGGGGGGGGGGGGGACGGAAGAAAAGAAGCAAAACAAATTAGGTCAGACATTAGTCTGGTGAGTCTAGTAACTTTGACAATATAATCAGTGAAGTAACAGGTTAAGCACATAAACTTGAAAGTAAGAAATGACTGTACATAAGCATGCATGACAAGGTAGGCAAGATAAATAAGATAAACGTTGATTGCGCTTCTAATCACTATAGGGTAATTACTACATTGCACCAATGCTAAATATATCGCACCGTTACTAGTCCCATACAGAAAGTTGATCCCAACCCCGCAATTGGTAGCCCTCAGGCGTAACATCTAGTAAGAGGTATCTACCCCATACAATCCTGGACAACCTACTTGCCCATAATAGATACTAGATACCCCTATACTACCACTATTCGATGGCTCCCTAACTCGCATGTTGTGACGGCCCGCTCCGCACCAGCCTACATTTCGTCTGAAAGTGCGCTGTACACATGCCCAGCTAGCACAGAACGGTCGCCAGAAGAAAAGAAAGAAGGGAATGAACTAATCAAGGAACCTGTAGAATGTCTCACAGCGCATGGAATAAAATATAATAATAACATACTTGACATAAAACAGGTGAGACAGTGCATAAGCTGGTAACTAAAATCAATCATCAATCATCAGAGCAGCGGAAATTCAAATACAGCTTATTACAATTTTCCAAATTTACTATCTCTAAACAAAAGAAAGCTAAAGTAGAAGATACACCACCAATGCCCAAGCAGTGATCTTCAACAACACAGGGAGAATATTATGTATATAGTACGTGGAAGCCTCCTGCTCGTCTCCGGATCATCTACCCGTGCATCACCAGCTAACCTGTCTCTAGTCTGCTCGTGTGAGCACCCAGAGTAATAAGAGGAGACATAAAACTCTGGGTCAGACATAAAGCCTGGTGTGAGCGATAAGCATCTAAACAGAATAATAACAGGTATACTAAACCATACCTGAACCTGGACCTGCAACCAAAGAGTTAGTACCACATACCGTACAATACTCCAAGGTGCCATAATAAATAGTGTAAGAATACGGGGGTGGGGTGTGCATGTCACAATGATAGCAAACAAATCATCCATAGCAACCATCCTCACATCTCTCACTCAGTACCTAAAGCGTACGACATCTACCACTTTGGAACACTAGACAACTGAGGTAACGACGAATCCCGACTTGTAGAAACCCTGCTATGACCAAGCTAAACATATGGAGTCATGACCAAACATTTCAATGACCCACTTCATTGGTTGTAGCCCTTGGTTCTACCGATGCCATAATGGCCCTGAGTCCGTCTTCGTACCTCCTACCATAGTGGTTCAAAGCTATAGACATCGATAACTCCTTGGCACGCGTCCCGCAGCAAAGCCCAACCATGAAGCGAACTCGTTGATTCCCATCTGGATCCTGAGCTCTAACTTCTCCTTTGGACTACCTTTGCATCTCGGGTATTGGCCATCATCTTCATCCGGATCGGTCTTCATCTTGCTCCACTCGCTTCAGATCGGACAAGAATCATCAGTTCGGCTCGGTCAACCTTCAGCTTCCGGTTCGGTTCGTGGCCTTCATCTCGTGGCGGTTCGGATCGGTCCTGGTCACTCCTGGCGGATCGGGTCAGCCTTCGAATCCAATCGTTACCCATCGGTTCGGGTCGGAGTAGCTCATGCTCACGAGAGGCGGATCAGGTCGGGTGGTGTGAGCGGGTCGGTTCGGATAGTGTGCTCCAACTTGTGATCCTTCATGGCCATCAATTCGCAAGCTTCCAGGTGGTCCGGATCGGTCTCCATCACCACAAGCGGTTCGGAGGGACAGTTTCACAATGGTTCGGTTCAGACCTCCCATCCGATCCGATCCGTTTCAGGTACTTTCCTGCACTGACTTTCCAGCGACTGTTTTGCGCCATACGACGGCGTCTTCGACCAATCTAACTATTTTAATCAATCACAATTCATGTCAAACTGTCATAGCAACATATAACATCAATTGCAAACACCATAACAACAATTTGATAGATTTAAAATGGATCAGACATAGCTAGAACCCCTCATTTTCCCTTAATCACTCTTAATCATGTTTAAGCATACAATTAGCAAAACACATCGAAATTATCTCAAATTTCTAACAGAGCCTTAAAACATTATTTTAGAATTTTAGGAATTTTTCTAGAATTTATTTACGTATAAATTCGCTAATCTTCACTAATCACCCTTAGTTACCGTAATTAGTGCAAAAACTATGCAAATCACTCACCTTGGCCACAAACAAAATTCTCAGAACTGAAACTCCTCTGATTTGGGGCGAGTACTGATGTCCAACAGCAGCTCTAACCTTGCTTTGGTGTTTTTTCTCCTTCATTTGATGTTGCTAAGCCTAATCTTCAATTAGAAAGTGATTTGGGGTGTTTTAGATGTAGGAAGCCATTGTTAGAGTGTCTAAGGATGAAAGTGGCGGCTGGAAAATGTCTAAAGAAATGTTTTCTAACCCTAATCAGCCCCTATATACCCCTAAACCCGAAATTCCCCTTGGGCCTAGCTGCTAATCACCCGGTTAAGCCCAATTAAGCTGTTTTTCACCATCTGAAACTTGTTTCAGCCATATCTCCCAAACGGTAAGTCCGTTTGGCTAATGTGACCACTCTACGGAAAGAGAAACCATCATCCAGAGGCAATGGAAGTGGTTTCAGGTAAAAATTCCTTTCCAGTCAAAAGTTATGGCCAAAACAGTACCAACTAGGGGTAAAATGGTCATAAAAAAAATCGGGAAAAATCATGAACATGGGAAATGACCCCAATAGTCGTCTCCCAAAGTTACATGACCATACGACTTCGTATGCGAAAGAAATAAATATCCTACGATCCTATGATGCGTAGAATACGGGTCGTTACATTCTCCCCCCCTTAAGAAATTTCGTCCCCGAAATTCCTTAACCCAAAACATACAAAGGATCCCGCATGCCTAACAAACACATACAACAATCAATTCATGCAAAACAAGCAAACAAGTCTATCTTAGCATGCGAAAAACTAAATCGCTAATAAAATCTTACCAGACAAAGAGTTCTGGATACTTCTTCCTTATGTCCTCCTCTGTTTCCCAAGTACAATCATTCTCGTCCTCGCTCCACTATACCTTGACTAGCTTCACCGCCTTCCTTCGAAGTTGCTTCAAGTCGTGCGCGACAATACGGGCCGGCTTACGGTTCCCAACCGCCTCGGGTTCTACTTCGAAGTCCTCTAACTGATCGGGTGAAATAGTCATATCTGAGTCGTGAACGAACTTCCTTAGTTGGGAAACATGAAATACGTTGTGAACTCCCGCCATCTTCTCTGGTAAGTCAATTCTATATGCCAAATTTCCGACTAGTTCGAGAACAGGGAACGGGCCAACGAATCTTGGTGCCAACTTGCCTTTCCTGCCAAATCGTATTACACTCTTCAACGGAGAAATCTTAACAAACACCAAGTCGCCAACGGAGAATTTTAAGTCTCTTCTCCTCTTATCAGCATAACTCTTCTGCCTATCTTGGGCAGCCTTCATTCGTTGTTGAATGATCTTGATCTTATCTGAAGTTTCCCTCACCACATCTGGTCCAAGCATAAACTTCTCGCCAGTCTCTATCCAACATGATGGTGAGTTGCACGGTCTTCCGTACAAAGCTTCAAATGGAGCCATACCGATACTGGATTGGTAACTATTATTATATGCAAACTCTACTAGATGCAAATGGTCATCCCATGATCCACCAAAATCCAATATACATGCTCTCAAGAGATCTTCCAAAATACGATTCACCCTTTCCGTCTGACCGTCGGTCTGAGGATGATATGCGGTACTGAGATGTAACTCTGACCCTAGAGCCTCTTGTAAGCTCTTCCAAAACCCACTAGTTAACAACGGGTCTTGGTCACTCACAATGCTTTTAGGTACTCCATGAAATCTCACTACCCATTTCATATACAATTCTGCTAACTTAGCTGCCGTTCTGGTCGATTTGACTGGTATAAACCTTGCACTTTTAGTCAGTCGGTCTACAATCACCCAAATGCTATCATGTCCCGACCTAGTCCTTGGCAAACCATCAATAAAATCCATCGAGACTTGCTCCCATTTCCATTCGGGAATTTCTAAGGGATGTAACAACCCACTAGGCTTCTTTTGCTCAGCTTTAACTAGCTGGCAATTCATGCACTTAGATATAAACTTCCCAACGTCTCTTTTCATCCCTTCCCAGTAGTAAGTCTGCTTCATGTCTCGATACATCTTATTACCACCGGGATGTATAGTCAGTTTTGAGTGATGACATTCTCTAAGCACTTCATCTCTCAATTCATTGACATTGGGTACAACAAGTTTTCCATTCTTTCTAAGCCATCCATCTCGATCAAGCCCATACTTGTTCATCTCCTCATCGATACCCATCTTTAACTTGGAGATGATGTCCAATAGGTGAGGATTGTCCCTCTGACTAGAGCCGATTCGCTCAATCAAGGTGGGTCTGATCGTCAAACTTGCTAACATTTCTGGATCCAATTCGCACTTTGGTCTGAAATCATACCCAGCGATGTACTCCAGTTGCTTCCATTCTAGAAGCATAGCCCCTAGGCTGGCATGTCTCCTACTCAATGCATCAGCCACCGCATTGCCCTTTCCCGGTGTATATGCGATGTCAAAATCATAGGAAGCCAAGAATTCCAACCACCTTTGTTGCCGGAGATTTAAATCCCTCTGGGAGAAGAGATACTTCAACGACTTATGATCTGTAAACAGCTCAAATCTTTCTCCCAAGAGATAGTGTCTCCACATCTTTAATGCAAACACGATCGCTGCCAATTCTAAATCATGGGTAGGGTATCTTCTCTCGTGCGGTTTCAATTGTCGACTTGCATAAGCTACAACCCTACCGCCTTGCATTAATACAGCACCCAGTCCGGTACCACAGGCATCCGTGTATACTGTCATCTCTTCATTCTCCTTAGGAATGACTAACACTGGTGCGCTTGTCAACTTGTCCTTTAGACTCTTGAATGCATTCTCGCACCTTCCATCCCAGACAAAAGCTTGATTCTTCTTAGTCAACTGGGTCAATGGTGCTGCTATCTTGGAGAAACCTTGGATAAACTTACGATAATATCTAGCTAATCCCAAGAAACTTCTTACGTCTGTTGCATTCTTGAGCGTAGGCTAATCCTGTACCGTGGCCACCTTTGCCGGGTCCACGGCAATACCATTCTCTGATACAACATGGCCCAAGAACCTCACTTCCCTCTTCCAGAAGTGACACTTAGAAAACTTTGCTTTCAATTGGTGTTTTCTCAACACCTCCATCACTATCCTTAAATGTTCCTTGTGTTCTTCCTCTGTCTTCGAATAGACCAAAATATCATCAACGAACACAAGGACAGACTTATTCAACTGATCTCTGAATACCCTATTCATAAGATCCACAAAATATGCCGGGGCATTAGTTAGCCCAAATGGCATAACCGACCATTCATAAAATCCAGACGGCGTTCGAAATGCCGTTTTAGCTATACTCTCAGCTTCCACTCTAAGCTGATGAAAACCTGTCGCGAGATCCAACTGAGAAAATATTCTCGCGCCACTCAACTGATCGAACAAATCATCTATCCACGGTAAAGGATACTTATTCTTCCTCGTCACTTTATTCAACTCGCGGTAGTCTACACACAAACGAAGGGAACCATCCGCCTTGGTAGCAAACACAACTGGTGCTCCCCATTCAGAAACACTCCTTCTGATAAATCCCTTCTTCAAAAGATCGCTGACCTGCACCTCGAGCTCTCGCTGCTCCCTTGGTGCCATACGACGAAGTGGCATCACTATAGGTCTGGCATCTTTTACCAAATCAATACGAAACTCAATCTCTCGGTGTGGTGGAAGTCCGGTCACTTCTTCGAAAACATCCGGATACTGGCCAACCACGGGCAAACCTGACAACTCACTATGCGGAATGTCGAGGGAGTTTAGAAAACTAGCCAATACCCCCTTACTGGGTAGACCACCAAACACTATCCTCCGCCCATCATCCGCTCTAGCTGTCACTAAGAAGCCCTCACAGTCTACCACCACCCCGTATCTTTGGAGCCAATCTACTCCCAAAATAATGCCAAACCCAGTGAAGCCCAAAACAAAGCAATCACAAACAAACATGCATCCATGACTCGATAGAACCACATTACGACAAATCATGCTAAGGCTAGTCGAACCACCAATCGGGTTCGTCACTACTAAAGGTCTATCGACAACCTCGGGCTCCAATCCCAACCTATCTACCAGGTCACTAGATATGAAAGAACTGGAAGCTCCGGTATCAAATAAAACTCTAACAGGAACATCATAAACGGAAAGCATACCTTGAATGACGACATTCTTTCCCTTCTCCGCCGCAGTTGGGGCATTCGACGAAGAAGGAATAGCATTGAGAGCATATGCTTTCACTATTTGCTTTTCTTTAGGGGGTTGCGGACACTTGTCCTTGTGATGTCCCATTTGGCCACAGTTGAAGCACTTCCTATCCGCTGGCTTGGCCCGACAATTACTAGCATAGTGGCCCTTCTTACCACAGCTGAAGCACTCCACATCTTGCTTATTCTTTTTCTTCTGGCCATCCTTAGTCTGATTCTGCTTTCTTTTATTCTGGGAACCACCCTTGCCTCCACTACTTGCTTGTGGCTTTGGCTCATCTACGGATGCAACCTCAGTCTTCGGCTTAGGGTAGAGACTTTCCGATCTTAACGCTTTCCCCACAATCGATTCAAATGTCTCATCGATGTGGTTAATAAGTTTTTTCCCCCAAGTACTGATCCAAACCAGTTATGAATTTCTCATTCTTTTTCTCGGCAGTATCAATAAGAGATAACCCATATTTTGACAAAGTGTCAAATTCAGCAATATACTCCGAGACAGCTCTGCCATTCTGCTTGAGCTCCAAGAACTTCTCAAACAACATTGACTTCTGAGCAGCTGGAATGAACTTCTCACTAAAGCGAGCCTAAACTGCTCCCAAGTAATCTGATCTTCGGGAGTAGCTGCCTTTATAGCATTCCACCAATTCATTGCCCGCCCTTGCAGCTGACGGGACGCTAGCCTTCTCTTCATCGCATCCTCGATACTCAAATCCTCGAAGATGCGTTCGCAACTATCCAACCAATCTTGAACATCCGTAGCTGACTCCGTTCCGTGGAACGGCTTCCCACCAAGGCTAGTATAATCCTTATTCAGCTTGGCGAAGTCGACTCTTGGCGCCTGCACTATTGGACCACCACCATTTCCACCATTGGGAGCTGCCCTCTATACATCTCTAAGCATCTCTCTCATGAGGTCTGTAAACATCGTCCTCATGTCAGCAGCATTCCCATTGTTGGCTCCCCTACCAGCACCTCTAGTATATCGGCTCATCGTCAATCTGAAAAAGGAAACGATTAACGACTCCATAGTGGTGCTAGTGCAGTACGACTTCATCCTTATACTACTAATAGTATATATATATATATATAGCTTTTTAAAACCAAAGTAATCACAAATACGCTCTCTCGTATACGTATATTATCTCTCCCTGATAACTTCCCTAGGTTAACTGCACAACCTAGAGCTCTGATACCAAGTGTGACGGCCCGCTCCGCACCAGCCTACATTTTCATCTGAAAGTGCGCTGTACACATGCCCAGCTAGCACAGAACGGTCGCCAGAAGAAAAGAAAGAAGGGAATGAACTAATCAAGGAACCTGTAGAATGTCTCACAGCGCATGGAATAAAATATAATAATAACATACTTGACATAAAACAGGTGAGACAGTGCATAAGCTGGTAACTAAAATCAATCATCAATCATCAGAGCAGCGGAAATCCAAATACAGCTTATTACAATTTTCCAAATTTACTGTCTCTAAACAAAAGAAAGCTAAAGTAGAAGATACACCACCAATGCCCAAGCAGTGATCTTCAACAACACAGGGAGAATATTATGTATATAGTACGTGGAAGCCTCATGCTCGTCTCCGGATCATCTACCCGTGCATCACCAGCTAACCTGTCTCTAGTCTGCTCGTGTGAGCACCTAGAGTAATAAGAGGAGACATAAAACTCTGGGTCAGACATAAAGCCTGGTGTGAGCGATAAGCATCTAAACAGAATAATAACAGTTATACTAAACCATACCTGAACCTGGACCTGCAACCAAAGAGTTAGTACCACATACCGTACAATACTCCAAGGTGCCATAATAAATAGTGTAAGAATACGGGGGTGGGGTGTGCATGTCACAATGATAGCAAACAAATCATCCATAGCAACCATCCTCACATCTCTCACTCAGTACCTAAAGCGTACGACATCTACCACTTTGGAACACTAGACAACTGAGGTAACGACGAATCCCGACTTGTAGAAACCCTGCTATGACCAAGCTAAACATATGGAGTCATGACCAAACATTTCAATGACCCACTTCATTGGTTGTAGCCCTTGGTTCTACCGATGCCATAATGGCCCTGAGTCCGTCTTCGTACCTCCTACCATAGTGGTTCAAAGCTATAGACATCGATAACTCCTTGGCACGCGTCCCGCAGCAAAGCCCAACCATGAAGCGAACTCGTTGATTCCCATCTGGATCCTGAGCTCTAACTTCTCCTTTGGACTACCTTTGCATCTCGGGTATTGGCCATCATCTTCATCCGGATCGGTCTTCATCTTGCTCCACTCGCTTCGGATCGGACAAGAATCATCAGTTCGGCTCGGTCAACCTTCAGCTTCCGGTTCGGTTCGTGGCCTTCATCTCGTAGCGGTTCGGATCGGTCGTGGTCACTCCTGGCGGATCGGGTCAGCCTTCGAATCCAATCGTTACCCATCGGTTCGGGTCGGAGTAGCTCATGCTCACGAGAGGCAGATCGGGTCGGGTGGTGTGAACGGGTCGGTTCGGATAGTGTGCTCCAACTTGTGATCCTTCATGGCCATCAATTCGCAAGCTTCCAGGTGGTCCGGATCGGTCTCCATCACCACAAGCGGTTCGGAGGGACGGTTTCACAATGGTTCGGTTCGGACCTCCCATCCGATCCGATCCGGACCAGGTACTTTCCTACACTGACTTTCCAGCGACTGTTTTGCGCCATACGACGGCGTCTTCGACCAATCTAACTATTTTAATCAATCACAATTCATGTCAAACTGTCATAGCAACATATAACATCAATTGCAAACACCATAACAACAATTTGATAGATTTAAAATGGATCAAACATAGCTAGAACCCCTCATTTTCCCTTAATCACTCTTAATCATGTTTAAGCATACAATTAGCAAAACACATCGAAATTATCTCAAATTTCTAACAGATCCTTAAAACATTATTTTAGAATTTTAGGAATTTTTCCAGAATTTATTTACGTATAAATTCGCTAATCTTCACTAATCACCCTTAGTTACCGTAATTAGTGCAAAAACTATGCAAATCACTCACCTTGGCCACAAACAAAATTCTCAGAATTGAAACTCCTCTGATTTGGGGCGAATACTGATGTCCAACAGCAGCTCTAACCTTGCTTTGGTGCTTTTTCTCCTTAATTTGATGTTGCTAAGCCTAATCTTCAATTAGAAAGTGATTTGGGGTGTTTTAGATGTAGGAAGCCATTGTTAGAGTGTCTAAGGATGAAAGTGGCGGCTGGAAAATGTCTAAAGTAATGTTTTCTAACCCTAATCAGCCCCTATATACCCCTAAACCCGAAATTCCCCTTGGGCCTAGCTGCTAATCACCCGGTTAAGCCCAATTAAGCTGTTTTTCACCATCTGAAAATTGTTTCAGCCATATCTCCCAAACGGTAAGTCCGTTTGGCTAATGTGACCACTCTACGGAAAGAGAAACCATCATCCGAAGCCAATGGAAGTGGTATCAGGTCAAAATTCCTTTCCAGTCAAAAGTTATGGCCAAAAAAGTACCAACTAGGGGTAAAATGGTCATAAAAAAAAATCGGGAAAAATCATGAACATGGGAAATGACCCCAATAGTCGTCTCCCAAAGTTACATGACCATACGACTTCGTATGCGAAAGAAATAAATATCCTACGATCCTATGATGCGTAGAATACGGGTCGTTACACATGTATTTGTTACTTGTGTTATTCGGCCCCGCTTGTTTGTAGATACCTGTGCTGGTCCCACCATGGGGAGTATCAATCCCTATGATGGCAACCCGACACAATTCAAGATGCACAGTGTATGACTACTGATGCTTAGTGCCTTCTTTTTCCACTCCGGAGTACGTGCACGCCCGTACTCCGTCGGAACCTACACTAACACACCACCCACCGCTATTTTGACCGCTTATAATCAGCCCAGTAATCATGCCCCACCCTGCCTAGTTCAGGGTATCGTGATACATCTATGTGGGTTACTGCTGAAATGGGTCCCCGTTACTAGGGTTTCCTAACAACCATGTTATAACGGTTAAGTGTTCTCAATTTAACCTAACCCCACCCATTTGTTTAATTAACATGCTGTGTTGGTTAAGTGTCGCATATCCATATGTCACTTAACCTTTCAACTGATTCACACATGTTTATTTAACGGTTAAGTTTGTGGGCCTATATATACTAATATTACCCACCTACCCAAGATTTACTTAACCCTTTTACTTATCAAGTCCATATGTATTATTGGTTAAGCTTGCCTTAACCCTATCCACTTTGTTCATGTAATATTGGTTAAGTTGTCTTCTTACCCATGTTAACTTAACCCCACCCACCTAACTCGTTTAGGTGTCATATTCATCTTTGATCAACATTAATTAGTTATTAATGCACAGACCTCTCACATTAAGTCAATCACTTGTGGCCGCTGGATATGCCGGGCGGTTCCGGGAAGACTTCCACCACAAGCTAGACTTAACCTCATGTCTAAGCATCTAGTTTATGCCTTTGACCTCTCACATTAGACTGCCGTTTGCGGTTGCTGGATATGCCGGGCGGTTCCGGGCAGTCTTATACCGCAAACCAAGTCTAACCTCGTGTCTTAGGCGTTCATCTTTTAGCCAATTTACATATTTACTGTCCAAGTCTAGATTTATATGTAAATTATCCATAATTGTGGTCAATTCAAGCTTGCCAAATTTGCTTGTTATGCCCAAAATTACTTAATTAAGTTATACCCAATTCCCTGCGTTTCAATCGCACGTACAACAAGGTCCAAAAATAAAATGGAGAGGGATAGAGGAGAAACACAAGAATTGACATAAGGAACAAAATAGGCATGTAAAGGTGTACCCAACTCAAGAATCATGTTTCCAATAGACATGTTGTACATTAACAATAAGTATGGCTGAAATGAGCAAGTTACATCATAGGCATAAAGATTCGATAGAATTGAACATAAAAGAATCACCAATTTGGTGTACAACATGATAGGTTCCACCACAACAGTCTCACAACCATAGGTAATTCAGTTTTGACAAAAAGGATAAGCATGAATTGGAATTGATTATCTTACAATTAGGCATAGTTCTAGATTCGATTCATTACAAGTCATGATTCCTATTACATGTTCCAAATTTGAGAAATAACTGAACTTACCAAATTATCACAAGTTTACACCCAAACCCATTTACGTCAAGTCTCATGTTTGCTTATTATATACAATTTTTCCCAAACCATAGCCATCATCAATTTATGCCTTTTTACAAATCACATGTTATTCAACATTTCCCAAACTTTTTCCCCATCATTCAAGCGTTATACGTGTGCGAATTTTGCATAATATGTTAGGCTCGATGTTAGCCTAACTCATAAAAAGAAAAAGGAAAAAGGAAGAGGGAAGAGAATCATGGTATCAAAATAGGCATAAATATACGAGCATGAACAGGCATGAACTGATAGAATTGATCAGAAAAGCACAGGCTATGAACCAAAAAAGATGACAACTTGAAAATTTGATAAGATAGGCATAATCATATGATCACAATTTACAGCTTATCATAATTACTTTAGTTTAATTATCTTGTGAAAGCTACATGAACTCACAGAGATTAAGATAGAAGAGAAGATCTGGAATCTGATTTATGAAGTTGATAAGATAATCCGTTAATGTAGGCTTTAATCTTTCTCTTTTATCTTGAATTTGATTAGTTATGGTGGAGGCTAGGTCAGCTTAGAGATGGACAACATGATGGCTTCATAGAATAGGGTTATGAGGTTTAGGGTTTAGGTTTGATGTGATTATATAGAAGTATAGAATTAATATGAGCCTTTAGATCAACCTAGGATCCATCCAAACCATCCAGTCCAAGAAAATGTGTCATCAGGCCAATCAGAAGTCGCCACGTAGACCTACGACTCAGAAAATCGTCACTGTCCAAAACAGTCAGCAGGGGTCGACCTCTACAGGGGGGTCGACACCAGTGTCGACACCCCTGTAGGGGGGTCGACACCCTCTGGCGGGAATTTTGCCGCCCTCTTCATTTCGCTGGTTTGAATTCGAATTTAGATTTATTAATTATTAATTTAATTCTGATATAAACTTGAAATTTTCTAAGCTCCATAACTTCTTCATACGGAGCCCGATTTACGCAAACTCGGACTCTTTCTCAAGCAGAATTCCGAGACGAACGCAATGGCGTAACCCGTTTCGCTAATTCTTCTTCTAAAATTAAGTGTTCTTAAATTTGTTAATTTTAATATTTAAAATTATGGGGTGTTACAGATTGGATCTAGAAAATAAAAGGAAGATTGCAGATATTGAATCATAGATCTCTAAATTTGAATAACATGATTGCTGAAGGAGAAAAGGATTGATTTAATATGGGAAGAGGCAACATCTAGTTCTCCGTTGTTTTTGAGTGAAGAAAACAAGGTATTGGGTCTTATTTATAGCCTAGAATCTACCAATCTGGTCAAGAAAGGAGTCTACGTTCAGAAAAAGGAATTCTGCCTCGGATCTGCAGGGTAGAGGTCGATACCCCCCTTATGGGTTCGACCCATGGGTCGACACCCCCTTGATGGGGTCGACACCCATTGGCGGGAAATTTCCCACTCCCTTTTTTCTGCTCGAATTTGAACTATTTTGAATTTCTGGACTTATTTTATTCATATATTCTTCTTATGCATATACAAACTTCAAACCTTAATAACTTCTTCATACGGTGTTCGTTTTACGCAAAGCAGGTGTCTATTTTGACCAGAATTCCGAGATGAACGCAATGGCGCAGTCCGTTTCAATTAATTATGGATATTTAATTAAGTATTATTTAATTTATCATCTTTGGTGTTGTTAAAATTACGGGTAATTACACTCTCCCCTACTTAAAGGATTTTGTCCCCGAAATCTCCAAGTTAAGAAGAATGTATATCCTAACATCCACATCCATCTACTCATCCACCGATCACAGGCATCCATTGTCCTTAAAGATTGCTAATGCTTATGTGAACATACGCCAAGGTGTGTGTATATGTCCTTATACTAATGCGAAAGATGAGGTGATCTACTGATTCAGTCGACCTCCTTAATGTAATGTATGTTAGTGCCATGAATCCATCATGTATGCAAATAATCCTATTATAACATGTAAGTTTTATATGTGTGCACAATCATTCGTCCAAATGCAACATCCATATGATGATACATCCATTTCCATCCATAAAAAGAAGAAAAATGCACACACATCCATATGCAGTATGAGAGTGATTGAGCCGATCTAGTGCCTAATTTGTGTGTATATGCATCCATGAGCAACCACTAGCAAAAACTGGCATTCAATTGTATCCATCAAACATAACATGTCTTAAACACATGTTTACATCCATGGGATCCTACTAAAGGTAGAAAATTCGATCGATAAGATATAATTAAATGATAGAAACAAGCATGAATAAAAGCTTTGGAAAGGAAGTTAAGAACATACCCCTGAAAAGAAAAGGGTACGAAGTGCGAATCTTGTCTTCGGTCTCCCAAGTTTCATCCTCTTGGTTGTCTCCCCATTGAACTTTCATCAACTTGACAACTCTGTTGCATAACTTCTTAACTTCTGATCCAAGAATACGGGTAGGAACTCGTCTAACTGTCTCCTCCCATTCCACCTCTACTTCCTCCAATATATTCGACTCAAATACTTCTGCGGTATCATGCAAGCACTTCCGCAAACGAGAAACATGGAAAACATCTTGAACACCGAATAGTCTTTCTGGTAGCTTTACTTTATAGGCCATTTGGCCAATCCTTTCTGTTATGGGAAATGGCCCTACAAATCTTGGTGCCAATTTCCCAACAGATCCAAAGCGAACAACATTCCTTAATGGTGATACGTTAATGAAAACCATGTCTCCCACCTCAAACTCAGTGTTAGTCCTTCTCCTATCTACATAGAATTTTTGCTTATCCTGAGTGGTCTTCATTCGCCATCAAATAAGTTTAATCTTTTTTGAAGTTTCTCTAACGATATCTGATCCAAGTAGAAGTCTTTCTGTAGACTCCCACCAACAAGTTGGTGATCTACAGGGTCGCCCATACAATTCTTCGAAGGGTGCCATGCCAATGCAAGCTTGATAACTGTTGTTGTAGGCAAACTCTACTAAAGGAATATGCTCTTCCCAATTCCCTCCGAAGTCTAGGATACAGAGTCTTAAAAGATCCTCAAGAACTCTATTCACCCTTTTTGTCTGTCCATCAGTCTGAGGGTGATAAGCGGTGCTCAAACACAACTGTGTACCTAATGCTTCTTGCAAGCTCCTCCAAAATTTACTGGTAAAAATGGGGTCATGATCACTTACAATACTGGAAGGTACTCCATGAAGGCGGACTATCTCACGAATGTAAATTGCTGCCAACCATGCTGCCATCCTCTTACTCTTAACTGGAATGAAATGAGCGCTCTTAGTAAGTCTGTCTACTACAACCCAAATACTGGTATTGCCCTTCCTTGATCTAGGTAAACCATCGATAAAATCCATAAAGACTCTCTCCTACTTCCACAGTGGGACCTCCAAAGGATGAAGTAAACCACCGGGCTTCTTTTACTCAGCTTTGACTTGCTGGCAAATCAAACATTTAGAAACAAACTCCACCACATCTTTCTTCATCCCAGCCCAAAGGAAAACCCTCTTCATATCTTTTTACATCTTATCACCGCCTGGATGAATAGTCATCTTAGAATGATGGGCTTCCTCTAGGATTGTCTTTAACAAACTCCCAACTTGGGGAAAACAAAGCTTTTCATCTTGTCGCAACCACCCTCTATCTTCTGTTGAATATCTACTGAGAAGCATTGTAGTTCAAAACAAGGTTACATCATATGTCTGAAATGCATAAAACCCAGTGCATCAATTTTTAAAGTTTCTGTCTTGTACTTAAATCATCATAGTACAATAACAAAAGAAGCATAATCCCCAAAACATAGCCATAGTAGAGAGATACAAAATCAAACAGTACATCTAAGCAGCTCTAAGAAAGATGAAAGCAGAATCCTGATCAAGCTTGAGTATTCCCACTCTAAGAACCTGTTGGGGTGGCGGAAGAGAAAGAAGAGGAAACAAAATGGGTCAGACATAAAGTCTGGCGAGTCCAGTTACTTTTAGCATATAAATAAGTAAAAGTATCTTGATTGGCATATAAAGTGGATAAGAGAGATAACATCATAAAAGGCAGGTGTGACAAGGTAAACAAGATAAACATGATAGAGTATAGCACACTTCTCTAGTACTTTCTCATTCTCTCTCTACAACAATTCTAGTATAACCAAAATGAGATGATCCCCAACAAGCATAAGATGGTAGACTTAGGCATACTTCTAGTGAGAGGTTTTACCCCATACAATAACAGGCAGCCCAACATACCGGAGTTACCCCTAAGGATACTCCCTAATTACTACCACAATCGATTGGCTCCCTACTCCGTAGATACCCAGTGCTGGCTCCACAATAGGATGTATCACTTCCTAAAGTGGCAACCCTTCGTTTTCAGGATGTGCACAACCATATCTACTGATGTCACGGCGTCTAAACCTCCTCTACCGGACCCATGCACACACATGACCCCGTCGGAACGCGCCGCCCACACTGCCCCTTCGTTTGGATCTCTTACAATCAGCCCAGTAAGCATGCCTCGACTCCGACCTAGTTCGGAGTACTCGTTTGATACCTATATATGGGTTATTAACTGAAACGGGTCCTACACACAAGATGATACAAGCTTCCCCCTACGCTTGCATCCCCACTAGGTTTTCCATAGGTTATGCCATACCAGAGTAAAAGATTGCATAACCCTATAGGTTAAGTTTGTGGGCCTATATATAAATATTACCCACCAACCCAAGATACACTTAACCCTCCCACTGTTTAATACAATTTTACTTAACCCTTACTCAAGTTAACATATAATCCCGATGGATTCAACTAGGTTAAGTATTCAAGTTTATTACCATATTCATTTATGGTTTAATGTACTAGATCTCCCACATTATTCCCACAACTTGTAGATGTTGTATATGCCGAGCGGGTCCGGGCAGACTTCTTCCACAAGCCAGACTCAACCTCGTGTCTTAGCACGTCACGTGTTTATGCACTTAGACCCCTCACATTAGATTCACCACTTATGGTCACTGGATATGTCGGTTGGTTCCGGGCAGACTTCCACCACAAGTGTAATCTAACCTCCTGTCTAAGCACGGTTACAGTTTCTAATTACTGTAATTCTTGGCATTTCCATTATTAACCATCTATTCCTATGTCATTATAGGTTTTCATGCCCCTAAGTTATGTTCATAATGAACCATATGCCCCAAATTAAGGTCTTTAATCATAATTGTGGTTTATTCCCCAAACCCACATTCATGTATTACATCCAATTTATACCCAAATTTCCCAATACAAGTTATGTCCCAATTTTAACATTTTCCCCTCATTCCCAATTTTATGCGTTCGCATATTTTAGCGGCATACCTAGGCTCGAGGTAGCCTTACTATAAAAATAAAAGAGAAAAGAAGAAGGGAAGAGGACATAAATGAACATAATAACAAGATTGACATATAACGGCAGAAATAGGCATAACAACTAATAAACATACAGTGATATAGTTGGGCATAATGACAAGATATGCATATAGGAACATGTCCGATGAACGTGTGATATTAGAACTGATTCTAACATAATAGGGACATCATAAACATGTATGATGAGATCTAAGCAATGAATTAGATTAACAAACAATGGCAGATCTGACATGATAAATAGGTATAGGCTTAGATTTAGTTTATAGTCATGTCATAATAACTTAGATACACAGGTTATGGCAGATCTGATATGATTCAAATATTTACAGGTTTTGATCCAAGTTATAGTCATGTCAAGATTAACTTTTAAGTGTTTAGATCTAAAATTAACATAGACTCACAGTGATTGGATCTAGAAAATAGAAGAAAAATTGCAGATATTGAATCACAGATCTCTAAACTTGAATGACTTGATTGCTGAAGAAGAAAAGGCTTGATTTAATCTGGGCAGAGGCAACATCTAGTTCTCCATTATTTTTTAGTGAAGAAAACAATAGGTATAGGGTCTTATTTATAGCCTAGAATCAACGAATCTGGTCAAGAAAGGAGTCTACATTCTATAAAATGGAATTCTGCCTCGGATCTGCAGGGGGGTCGACCCCCCTTGCTGTGTCGACCCAGGGGTCGACACTCCCTTGACGGGGTCAGCACCCATGGGCGGGAAATTTCCTGCTCCCCTTTTTCTGCTCAAATTTGAACTGTTTTGAATTTCTGGACTTATTTTATTCACATATATTCTTCTTATGTGTATACAAACTTTAAAACTTAATAACTTCTTCATATGATGTCCGTTTTACGCAAACCAGGTGTCTGTTTTGACTAGAATTCTGAGATGAACGCAATGGCGCAGTCCATTTCAATTAATTATGGATATTTAATTAAGTATTCTTTAATTTATCATCTTTAATATTGTTATAATTACGGGATGTTACAGGTTCCCTATCCTACATACATTATGCTTCTCACATGGTTTTGGATCCCTACTCAAGCTTAAGCCTTTCTGCAAAGTCATTGCAAAACACCTTCCTACAAGCCATTTAGCCTACTACTGAATGTTGCATTTAGGGAACCCTTGTACTAAGATAGGTGTTGGTTCTCAAGTTTCTTAAGCATGATGCTCACCCCCTGAGGGAAGAGTAACTATCCGTTCGGGATTAGACCTTGATACCCAGGAAACGGTGAACTAACTCAAGCTCGCGGAAGCTAGATAACCCCATTTTCCCCTTAGCTCCGCTTCCATAGACCTATCTTCGGTGTTGATGAAAAATATTGTTAATATTTTGACGCTAGAAGGAGGGCTTGAACCTCCGACCTTGTGGTTAACCTTACCCCATATCTAACTGCATTGTTCCGGCCCCGGTTGGACTAAGCTTTGAAGAAGCAGAATCATGAATTGAAGGTTTCTACGAGTAATTAATTATTTTTCCATGGTTTCATCAAGTATTAGTGATCCATGGACAATCGAGAAGGCTAAGATAGAAGCCTAGCGAATTCAAGATAAAGAAAGAGATGTAGAGCCTTATGACCCTGATCATTGGAGCATCAACCCATTCCATTTGGGACCAACCCCGATCTTTTCCCTAAGCAATTCTAGAACATAGGAATATAACCTCTTTCTTCATATCAGGAAAGACATGCAAACACAGGCTAGTGGAACGATGTTTGAGCAGAGAATTGAGAGAGGTTTCGTTTACCCTACTGCAAAAGAGTTTAAAGGGGTACACTCTTGCGCCAAGACATAGCTAAAAGAAAATTCAAAGATAAAGATGAGATAATGGAATCGAGTGGTAAAAAGGCTAAGTTGCAACATCGAAAGAAAGCATTCGAGTCAAACCAAAAGGGTGTGAGCTCACTACGTCAATTGAGGGTATCTACTTCCAGACTAAACACGGGTTAAACTTTTGGCTGTCATCAAAGAAGAAACCCACGTACGAAGCTAAGTTAGGAGGGCCTTATTGCTACTACCATATGATGAATGGACATGAAACCAATCATTATAGAGTCCTGGAGGGGATGATTATCAACTTCTTAAGCCAAGGAAAACTACACAGATATGTAAAGAAAACATAGTCGACTACAACAATACATTCTTTGAGAAAAGGATTGGCAACACGATTATAGAAACAAAAACCCTCTCAAAACTCGAAATGACCAAAGTCGGGTCAAAGCTCAAATGGATAAAAATCCATGTCACCTCCGAGTTGACTAGGACAAGGCACCCCCGGAGGGGGTGAGGTGTAAGCCTTTTTCCGTGCCCGAATCAGAAAGGGACAGGTTAAAGCATCAAAAACGTAAGCCTTCGACCCACACTAGAAATGGTCGTGACGGAGCGTCTAATTAGCACGCCCTGCCTCTACTTGTAGAAGAGTACGCCCTGCCTCTTCTATGAACTAAGCATGTCCTACCTCTTCTCGTAGAAGAGCACATTTTACCTCTTCTTATGTTCCGCGTTACCCATAGAAGGGAGAACAAACCCTTATCATCACCTGTGATGACCAAGATAAGGCATCCCTTGGAGGGGGCTGGATTGTAAGCCTCTATCACCACCTACGATGGACAGGGTAGAGCATTGAAAGAGCAAGCATTAAGCGCATCCATGATGGCTCGGTTTAAGCATCTAAGACCTTATCATCAGCTACAATGGCCTGGATAAGGCACCTCCTGGAGGGAGGTCGGGTAAGTCCTTGGTCCCTTCTTGTGGATAAGCTAGCCAAGCGCATCGGAAGCACATGCCTAGAGAGTGACCAACAAAACACATACATCCTCTGCTTCGGTAACCAAAAGCCCAGAGAGTGGCTCAAGAAGCATGTACATCCTCTGCTTCTTAAATCGAACCTGGAGGAGGAAAAAAAACTAACTACCAGAAATGGGTCTCTTGTCTTCTATTAAATACCCGAATCTGGGTTAATTCGAGACTTCTATTAAATACACGAATCTGGGTTAGTTCGGGACTTCTATCAAATACCCGAATCTAGGTTAGTTTGGAATTTCCATTAAACACCAGAAGTGAGTTCCTGGTCCACTATTAAGAAACCTGAATCCAGGTTGGATCTAAACTTCTATTATTACTGGAGGAGGATTCCCGGATTTCATCCTAAGATTCTGATCTAGAATATGGACCAAAGCTTCCAGTCATTACTAGAATGGGCATTCTGGCCATCTTTTGTTAGTACCCTCGTTTGGATTACAAAGACTTAAAGTTTCATTCCCGAAGAGAGATCAAAAAAACAAAGCTTAGAGGAAAATTCAGAGTCTATTATTAAAAGGCTTTCGAACAAAGATAGCGGTCTTCCGTCTTACTCAGGGAGATTTCCTAAACCTCTTATGTACCAAATCATTATTATTTCTATTCAATACAAGTAATAAGTCACATGACAAGTGACACACACGATTTACAAGTTTACTTACAAAAATTGCGTCATTGACTATTCAAATATTGATGTGTATACATTATAATTACAAACAACAACCAAATGTCCTGCCTCCCTTCATTCTCAGGTAAAGTGGGAATGATGGTGTGACAAATTGCGATGCTTAGGAGCTCGTTAAATTTACACACCTTTCTGCTAACTTCATAAAGGTTGTTAGAGGGTTTGACTTGAAGTTTCAAAGCCCTATATAAGCTCTGCACATAGCCCTGAGAGACTTATTGTCTTTCTCTAACTCAAATAGGTTTATACGCCAGTCATGTTTTTCCTCTTGTAAATGCCCGATTTGATCAACGTACCGGTTAAGACGGATGAATGTATCCTCAATCAATTTGGTGTCATAGATGTTCTTCATCTCAACTATCACTCTCTTGCAGAAATGACCGATTCTTCTAACCCTTGAGGGGGTTTCTTCATGTAAAAATACTTTTCAGAAATTGAGGCCTTAGGCATAGTCGCGACACTAGAAGGCTGAGACACCGTTATGATAGGGATGTTTTTGAAGGAGTATTCTATGTCTTATATTTTGCATTAACATTGTATAACTCAATTTCCAAGTTAGTGATGCGTTGGCATAAACCTCTTAACTCATTCTCGAAATCAATAGAGGGTTTGGTCTTTATATACGTCTTCAATCCAAGAATGACTCTTTCTTTTCCTTCTAACTGGCCTTTCAGGGCATTTATTCTCTCATTCAAATGCTTGATAGATAAATCTTGAAGCAAGATCGTTCTCTCTCGAGATATAGAGAGTCCCTCACTTCACCTACCCCTTTCCTCAATAGCTAATGGCAATTCTTCCTGAGGTGGAAATATTTCATGTCTATCCGCCTACTCATAAGAATAAAAAGTAGTTATGCATAAATCTTTTTACCCACTAGAGTAGTGTCATATTTCTATATTAAAGCTTTGCATAAATTTTGTTCAAAACCAATTTTCCAGGGATTTGATAAATACACGAACCAGAAAGAGTTACAAGGGTTCAGATTCACTTATCAATACATTTATTGTTTACATATCAGCTCAGCATGCTCAATCCTAAGTCTTTTTTAAATCGCCTCACGGTCCTCTCTAAAAAAGATAAGGGGAAGCCGAAGGAATATCGTATAAACACTCTTAAGTTCTCTTCGAAAACATTTTCTCTTGAAAACATAAAGATATGTTGAAAACTCCCTTCTTAGTCTACAAGTCGAATGTAACGCACCTCTATGGTAAACAAGGTTCCGTTATAATGTAAATAAGAAAATTAATAGCCATGTATATTAAATAGAATTCCATACATGTTTTACGTAATCACAACATCAAGTTTACAAATACTCCTCAACTTGACCTTTTAAATAGCTTAGTGATAAAATTATCCTTATTGCACTTAAGCTTTTCCGGGGGAAGGTCCCTGGGAATTAAGTAAACCGTTTCAAGATTCCAGCAAGCCCTGGGATGTGGGTCTGACCTAAACTCGTCTAGATAAAGCCTACGAAGGCGACGCATTAAATCCCCACATTATGATCCCCTAGAAAAGAAAATTCTACTGTTATGTATCGTTTATAGACTTCATACAAGAAGTTAACAAAAATGTCTCTATCCTCAATCAACATCCAAAATAAGGTCATCAACTCCTTGTTCTCCTCCCGAATGGCCTCCCTGTTCTTACGAGCTCTCTTCCGTCTAGGCGCCACCTCGTGCTCCTTATAAGATATGAGCTTAGATATGCTCTTCTCTAGATCATGATATTTTCGAGATAAAGCATTATAGTCTTTTTACAACCTTTCTTGCTCTATAAGATCAAGTTATTTCCCTCTATTTTTTTATCTATTTCTGCTCTAAATCATGAGGCGATATTTCTTTTGGTCTATACAATGCAATGACAGGAAACTAGTTGCCACCATATACAAATAAGGAAAAGGCATGTTAAGGAGAAAAGGCTATACCTGGGAAAAAGATACCTCGGGTTAGGTGAACTTTTTTCCTCCCAAAGTCTCAAAAGTACCACCTTTGTTAGTTGGAGGAGCGCCAGAGTCTCGGGAAGCATGAGCACCTGCAGCATCAGAGCTGGTCCTTGTGGAATCTGGTGAAACCCCTGTAGCTGCAGAAGGATCATTCCCATCCTTATCATCCTCACCTCGATGGTCATCGCCATCGGGTCCACCACTTTTATCACCTCTATGGTTCCATCATCATCAACAAAATCTGAATACTCCTCTTTATTACCAGAATCGTCAGAAAGGTCCTTAATATATAAGAGATCTTCAGTTTTGAGTTTTCCCTTCTTTGACATCTCGACTCCTTGCTGGCCCAACTTGACCCTTTCCATGACCTTATTCCTAATGAAGGTAGGGGCGGTAGCAGATTGCATTTTGGGAAGAATTCGAAGTTTATCAGAAAAGATGTGAACTAAGGCATCCTCATAGTATTCAGTCTTGATTTGAGGAAGATGAACTTGCAAAAAGAAATTCTGCTCTTGGCCTCATAAATTATCCTTGCCGCATGAGAAAGCTTCTCATCCTTCTTTTTAAATTCATCAGCGTGACTAACCACATTTTCTACTATTTGGTACTCGAAGGTAGAAGCTTGGTCAGATAAAAAAAACTTCGCCTGCCTCTCTTTTTCAAGAGTTGTTTCGGCATGTTCAAGGGAAGCCTTCAACCTCTCATATTCATCACTCAAAGCCTCATTAGCTTCCCGGAGTCGAGTAACCTCGGGGAAAGATGAGGAAGGAGTCGTTTTAGACAAAAGCCATCTTTTAGTAACCTAAGTAAGAAGTAGAATTCAATAAGCCACTATAATAAATTGAAGACAAGAGAAAGGTTAAGAAAGAAAAGCCTATACTGAGAGCTGCTGATTGACTAGATGCTGATAAAAAATCTCCTCGTCTAAAGAAGTGGAAGGTAACGAAATGTTCATAACTTCCGGATAGGAAAGAACGAGCTTCACAAGTTCATCAAATCTCAACGTGGGTATGAAAAACCTCAGGGGGTTGACATGTTGAGAAGTAGAAGTTTGAGTCATGGCGTGTTTGTCCTTTTCTAACATACTCAGAAGGGTCGACGGTAAAACAGGACCCCCACGTTCACAACCAGAAGTACCCTCATGAGAGGTAGGAATAGTAACATCGACAGAATCAACAGAAAAGGCTATAGGGCCGACATTTCTTGACTAGCAATTCTAGCAATAACATCCCGTGAGAGAGAAGCAAAAACATCATGTCTTTTAGCCGGAGCTCAACGGTCGATTCGGCCAATCTCTTGATAGAAATGGCAGTGGTTTGATCTAGAACATCAATGGGTGTTACAAATTCAAAAGTCGGGACCCTTGATCAAAAATAAATACAAAGGTAAACTCAGGAATGAGTATCCTGCAAGTTAAAGCTTCTCCAAAAAGAAAGTGGCAACCCCAATAAGGATACCTGAAAACAAAGGAGACGAAATAGTAAACACGTCCGAGGCCAATGTCAAGTACTTGGATCCTAAGAAACGAATAGGTGGACGCCCTAGGATCTTCTGCCAAGGTTAACAAGATGGACCAACTCCGGGGATATTCAAATGCCTTGGAGATAATTTCAAGCGCACGAGACTCACTCTCCGTTAAAGCAACCCTCTTGGAAGCAGGATCTGGAAAGAAAGTAAAATCAAACAAAGCCTTGGAAAAATATGATTACTCATAAGAAAGTTGGGGAACTCACCGAAATTTGCCTGAAAAGCCAACAGGGCATCTGATAAAAAAGAACTGATCTTCCCAAGGGTTTAGTCTTACTAATACTACCGCTAATAATTTTCTTCAAAGGATTGGCCCACAAAATAGGCGAATCTGTTCCTTCCGAAAACTACGCCAAATGTTGAATAAGATTGGAAGTACAGGAAGTCTGGGTGGATTCGAGTGCTAGAAATTCGAGACATAAAAGTAAAGTATAGGTGTGTCGTAGAAGTTGGATAGGTACGTTTCCTAGGTCCCGTAAGAGTCAAGATATAAAAGTCGGAAGGGGAAACAAGCCCCCATGCCAAATATGGATGGCAGAATATGCAAAGCAACCTTTTGGAGGATTTCTGATATTATCCCAATTGATGGCGGGAATGGCATCTACATCAGACATCCCACAGCTATTAAGAATGGAATTCACTTCATCCTGAGAAGTGATTAGAGAGTTCTTCAAAGATAATGATTTCTTTTTCCAAAAGGTGCTAGGAACGCCAGACTTTGGTTGGCTAGAGCTCTTTTTGTTGGACATAGTGCTGCCAGGTGATATAATTTCATAGCACATGCATTAGTACCACATCCCTATATACAAAATGGGTAGACAACATGTAAATCTGTTAATGCTATAAATTCAAACTATTGCATGTCAAGATAGTCCTAAATATTAATCTGGACAAAATTGTGTTCACTTAGAAGCAATCAAGCCCTTAATAATGACGAAGTTAGTCACCATGGCATCAAAGATGAAAGAAAGTGAAAGAATGGTGCCAAGAAGACTGAAAGGAACGGGTAATGGTTAAACTAGGACCAAATGATCCTAAGTCATCAACAAAAGCCCGACTGGCCTTCGGGTCCGGCACACGTAAGGTCAAAGTCGAAAGGTTATGGCAATAAAGCTCTTAAACTTTACCGACACCATCTCTTTGACAACCCTTCTGAATTATTCACCACTTCCGGACTAATCCAATACTTGCATTACTAAACAAGTGCAGAAATTGGTGTCGGTAAAGTCAGGACAAATAAGTCGATAACATTGACGATGAGCTCACCGACACCGAAGGCATAAATTTCACTTTATAACAGTAAATAACCTTTCTAATGAAAATTGTGCATCTCGAACCTTCAAGCAATTACACTGGGGGAAAGATCACTCATCTAGTTCACCATGAATCGTAATCTAAATTGCCAATGATTAAATATCTTGTATTTCACTTGAAAAATCCTAATTGATTTAAGTGCTAAGCTTAAATTTCTACTTATAATTGAAATAAGAATACTTACAAGGGATTGAATCTGAAATTCTCAAAAAGATTTGGTACTTCTCGGTGAAAAGTAATCTGTTTTGAGTAATTAATGTTGCAGGCAGAAGAGTGAAGAAGAAGAAGAAGAAAGGGCAATAATTATACCAAATTACTTTTAATCAAGCCGTACAGGCAAGAGCCAATCAACGGGTCCGATTGAGGAAAATCAAGAGACATAGAATCGAAATGCCGAAAGGACATTGAAATTTGACTTGGAAAGTCGAAATTACCCCTTCACAAGGGGTGGGGGCAAATGTTACTACCAAAATTAACTCCGAGACAAACAGATGGTGAAGGGATATCGGACCGTCACAAGTATAAAAGAATAATCCGTAAGAAAGAATCATGCACATGGTAAAACGAGAGCACAAGGAAACAACCTGAAAGCCAGGCAACCGACACCATCATTAAGGAAAAGAACTCAAAACCTATACAAAGAAGGGATACCGGTAGGATTACTCTAGCATGAAGGGAAACCGACCAGAGGGAAGCGAATGTAGAGGAAGACCAGGAATCCTACAGGCCGAAACCCAGAAGGACGAAAGTGCTTTCGGCATTAACTTGCTTAATACCAAAACATAGAGAAACAAGCGCGTCATAATCACAGAGTTTGAAGCCTAAAGGGATCGTCCGGGAACCAGTTACCGAGACCTCCATTAGATGATCACCGAGAGGCCACTTTAGTGAACAACTAATAAAGCACCTGAAGCAACCCTCTGGAAAGCCAAGATACACTTCAAGAATCTACCGAAAGGTAAACCGAAACCTCGAAGAGAGACAAGCTATCCACACTAATCTACTTAGTGTCGATACCGATAGGGGTGGCGAACTTGGAAACCATCCACTTAAATCATGAAGGCAAGTTCCACGAAAGATTGATAGCAAGACCAAAAGCTCACGATCGGAAGCCTATATCCGGAAGCCAAAATCCTCCCTAAAGCTATCCATACCGACAAGCTTGGTATCGGTACAAAGAAGATAGACATGACATCAAAAAGAAGTTCCAAAGACTGGGACCATTCTTCCGAGATCTAGAGCCGGCACCCTAAAAAGCCATAAGCAAAGTCAAAAGAGCGGCTGGGAGCCCAAGCAACCGGGACCGAAGGGAAAAGCGACCGACAAGGGCTTCTGCTGGCCCAATAACAAAAGGGCCCTCGATTTGTCTACAAATAAACCCTAAGGGTCTCATTTTCGAGATGGGTTCTCCATTTCTCATCCTTGCACTCTTTTTCTCTAGAGTAAACCCTAATTTCCAAATCAATTTGGGGATATCTATTGTAATCACTTATATACTCCAAATCAAGGATCAATAAAGAGTGGATCAACACTTAGAATATTTTCTTATGAGTTCCTTATGAGTTTTCTTAGTGGTTACCTAGCTACATACGTTATGCTTCTCACATGGTTTCAGATCCCTACTTAAGCTTTTCCACAAAGTCATTGCAAAACACCTTCCTACAAGCCATTTAGCCTTCTACTGTGTGTTGTATTTAGGGAACCCTTGTCCTAAGATAGTTGTTGGTCTCAAGTCGCTTAAGCATGATGCCCATCCCCTGAAACAGTAACTATCCTCTCGAGCTTAGACCTTGATATCTAGGAAACGGTGAATGAACTCAAGCTTGCAGAAGCTAGATAACCCCATTTCCCCCTTAGGTCCATTTCCATAGACCTATCTCCGATGTTGACGAAAAATATTGTTAACACCGTTCAGTAAATATATATGAACCCAACAAACTTGCTAAACACCTCATAATCAAGTTGTGAAATAAATCACAAGTTGTTAACATATAGGTATTTTCTACCCAACCCAATGCTAAATATAAAAGCATATTTGCTTACAAACCGATCGAGCACAATCCAAATAATTAATCGATCATAATAAATATAAAAAACCAAGTATATTTGGTTCATAACTCTTTCAAATTAGGTTTTTTGATTTAACATAATTTTTTCATATTTTTAATAATTTTAATATGGCCATTTCAGCTGATTTCTAATTACGATCATCGAACTGCATTTACAACGACCTTTTCAAATATTATTTTGGACTTATCCTAAAATATAACCATTGGATTTTAAGTCTTCACATGTCGTTTGAAAGCACTTTTCATTTTGGACCCGATGTTTTGAGTTTTGGGAAAATCCGATGGTCGGATCTCCCGGTACATCAATTGGAAGTTACAGGTCAAAGTTCGTGAACGACCATTGCGCGACGAGTTCTATTCTGACCATACTTCGATTATAATCGAATCAAATCGTTTCTACGATAGTTTATTAACTACATAAAAACCAATATTAAGTCAATGTCCATACCAACGACCATCTAAGGTTTAACACATCCCAACATTCATAATAACTAGGGTCTATTGCATAGGTCCCTATTAAGTTTCGAAATTAGGCTCGCATCCAGTCCTAAATTTATTGTAAATTAGGTCCCTATTTTTCGAAAATTCATAAAAAAATAAAAAATCACGTAAATTAGTATTTAATCTAAACACGTAAACATAAAAAAATTCAGATAAAAAACCATTGAAAAACACATCAAAAACAAAAATGAACAGAAAACAACTGAAATGCAGTTAATTGCATCAAAGGATGCATATATTTGAAATTCTTGCATTCATCTGTGCAACTATTTCAGTTATGCATCTTTGTTGACATTTTTGCATACACGCATGCAAGTAATACAGAATTCTTGCATACAAGTATGTTATAATTCGTAGGCATGAAAATCAGTTCGTATTTATTTGCATACATGCATACAAGTATTCAGAATATTTGCACACATGTATGCAACAATCTACAAGCATGAATATCCGTTCATTTTTACTTGCATACATGTATGCAAGAAAAACCAAATACTTGCATGCACGTATGCAAGAATTCATGCAAATTTTCATTGTAAATGCTTCAGGAATTCTTGCATGCATATGTGCAATTATTGTGTATACTTGCATACATATATGCAAGTTTTTTTCCATGGTCTTCTGGGAACGTTAGCGGATTCTATAAAAAAAATTTACATGGCAGTGCCTTTTATTAACAAAACACATAACTCAGAAAATAGGGACCCACTTTAAAATGACACTTGGGGAGGGAGGCCGTTTATATTTTGAAACCTTTTGTGGACCTGACGCTTAATTATTCTAAGTGTCACATATGCAAGTAACGGTATATATCTTACTTAAAGATCAAATCTTTTACATACTAAGTGACCTCTATGTGAACTCACATACAACATCCTCAGACCATTATCAAACCATCATATGAACTGACATATAACATCATAAGTTAAAAGAAACTCATACGAATTCACAAACATAAGTTAAAAATTAACTAGCTCCTTTTATGGTTTACAAGCTCTCACCTTGGTCCACTCCACCTAACTTAATGTAAGATACCCTAGAGTTCTCAAACAATTTCAACAGCTTTCCAGTGTCACTAAATATTTTCTGGAGAAATTTGGGAAGAGGTTCGATGTTATGGGGTTTCGGAAGTTAACCAACTGTTAGCCTGCTTTGTGACCAGGCTACCCAAAGCAAAGATCATGTTGACACACCTCTCGGTAAATGCTGTCTGATATGGAATCTCTGGATAACATCGCTCTCTGGCATTGGAAGCATCATCAGAAGACACAAGGCGGTTTGGTCAAAATCACAACATCAGTATAAACTGGCCCGAAACCCCTATCAAATTACCTCATTTGGATCAATTCACCTCATATACTCGTAGCCCTCTGAATAAGCTTCAGTTTGAGCTTTGGTTCGGCTCAATCGGACTTACGGTTTGAAAGTTATGCCCGTTTTCGTGAACGGGTCCAGATTAGCATCAACTCGTGTCATTCCTGGTCGGATCGCGTACCGTGGATCGTGGATACTGGATCGGATCGCCCCCTCTGTTCGCGGAGCGTCCTCAAGCCACGATCCGTCCACTCCAGCTCGCAACCAAGCCTCAGATCGTGAAGCCCATATCACGAACCGAGCCCATATCACGAACCGATCCCAGACCCACGAACCGATCGCCGAACCTGCAGATACATGCACTGTTTTGACCTATTCTTAAGGCTATTCGACCTCCTACTTTTCCGGATCGCATGCCACGTGTCCTACCACGACCCAGTCCTCCCAGGAGCTTTCCTACAGCTATAAATACACCTTCAGATGGCATTTTCAAGGGACTTTTGGCATCTCCTCATCCATGGCTGCCATGGCCAACACTTCTCCATGAATAACCACCATTCTTCTTCAATAAATTCAATGGATTCGGAGAGAATTATTCATTGAATTCAAGTGATTGAAAGACAATATTCATTGTAATTGTAATCTATGAGGGAAATGAGAAAATATGAAGTGGACGTAGGCTCGTTAACGCCGAACAACTATAAAAATCTCGTTGTCTTGCTTTTTTCTCTAATTTTCGATTATTTCTTCATATCCTATGCTCAAAATACGACGATTTGGGTGTTAGGACCATTTTTTGGTCTAACATTTTGGTGCTTTCACTGAGAACTGAATTCTCATTCTATTGGATTGTTGCTCTATTATTTGGATTTGAAAGTCCGAAGAAAGCAGTCCGCCTTCCTACCATTTTTTGAAGATTTTGGCGATTTCAGAAAATCAGAAGTTTATGGCTCCGAAGAAAGCAAAGGAATCGCATACTCCGCTACCAAATGAAGAACAAACAGATAACGCACAGGAGCAGGTGGTCGGTTCGCGGTTCGCGGCTCGCAGGGGGCATCACGAACCACCCCCAGGTGACCTCCTCGACCCGAACCAAAGATTCAAAAATGGGGACACCGCGTCTCGTAGGGGTGACCACGATCCGGTCTCAGAATGTACCCACGATCCGACCAGAAGCTAAAAATTTGAAGGCCTCCGCATATCAGTTCCTTCCATGCCCCTGATGGCAACCACGAACCGAAGAGGTCCAGCGATCCGCGATCCGAAGAGGTCCAGCGATCCGCGATCCGGAGAGGTCCAGCGATCCGCGACACGAAGAGGCCCAGCGATCCGCGACCCGAAGACGCCCAGCGATCCGCGACACGAAGAGGCCCAGCGATCCGCGACCCGAAGAGGCCCAGCGATCCGCGACACAAAGAGGCCCAGCGATCCACGACCCGGAGAGGTCCAGCGATCCACAACTCAGAAAAAAGATGACGAACAAAGGTCACGACCCGACCCGAGAAAGTGACATTTTTTGGAAAAAATGCGTTTTTCTGATCATTTCAGAAAAGGCTCTGTCGTCCAAAATCGAAAAAATCGTGTGGTGCCCACGGACCCCCGCCGGCGCTACGCCCGGACCCGCTGACGGCCTCGCCTTCGGCTCGGAGCACGGCTCGCCTTCGGCTCGGAGTATGTTTTCCCCTACAAGTAACAATCAAGATTCAGTAGATAGTCTGAGGATATCAACGGCAAGTTGGTGATGGTTGGAATCCTTCCTAGAACCATAACACCTATTTACTGATGTTGTTCAATGTGAGGAGTTATTGAAAAGACTCAGCACGCTGGCTATGACAATATATAATGATCGTCTCATAGCGACCTCCTCTTCCAGAGCTCCGATGGTGTATAGATTTCGCCAATGCAACTGATAATGTCCGTGAACGAATAGTGATCACCTAGTTCACATGACTTAAACTTGTCCGACTGGTGAAGTCCCAGATAGCACTAATATGGAGCGGTCCAGGCACTACTCCGAAGACTCGGATGATCATAGCAATGATGTGTCACGATGACAAGATGCTAGAAATTGACTACGGATCCTATCTTTACAAATCTACACTTCACTTGTATGGTGTGCTGAAAGACATAAGTCCTTCGGTCTACTCCTGGGAGAACTTAGCTCGCCTTTGCAATGCATGACTGCTATCCATTACATTATTGAAGATTGATTTCCATCATATAAGAGTTACATCAACACACTTTGGTGCCCAGAATCAGGTACCAGTGGAACCACCGCGAGCCGTGATTGGACATATGATCTTTGCTTGGACGATAGCAATTTGATTGCTCACCAGCCACCATACGATCTCGGTCGAGAGATGAGAACTTGAGATCAACGCAAATATGAACCAACCATTATCTCTCCACTTCATGCAACAAGTTGTGACAGAATGTGTGAATATTACTTAAAGCCTTGCAAACCATGCTATCATATTCAAGCTTATCTGATCAAGGTCTAGACAGACCAGCTCTAACATAGTTCAGATCTTGCATTGCACCCTAGTGCCTGTTGCTAAATATCCAAACCAAAGATGGAGTGGGAATGGTCTATGGTGATCAAGTTATTGGAAAAGCTGACTATTCGGTTGGATGGACTATGTTACACAACAGGGATGGCGTGAAACCCAAAGATGTTTCCCCTCCAGATGAAATGAAATGTGAAGGAGGTGTCAATATTGCGAATAATGGGAGCATCGCAAAAGGAATTGCCCAATGACCTGCCCGAATACATAGATCCCAGAGAGGATAGTGATTCGGGATGCAGAAGGGTGACATCTAATAACGCAACTGCACGTGTTCCGACTGGCGGCGCCGACCTTACTAAGGTCTTCAAATCGGATCTCATTTAGGCATCTTCCGAACAAGGGGACTGACATGTTTTCTGTAGGCGAGCCTGGGTGTGTTCGTTTGGACCAGTGCTAATATTTGCGGGATTTTATCCCAAATTATGAGTCATTTCTTAGGTATAAACCTGAAGTGTGCTCCTGTCAAGCAAATAAGACGTATGCAGTAAGTTCACTATCGCGGGATTTTATATGGAGTTCCCATTCGAAATGAAAGATGAAATCAAGCACCCGGAAGTTGTATACAGACGATGCAAGAAATGATCGGCAATCCAACGCTGAAGTTTTGCAGATAACCCCCGAAGGACGACTCGAAAGGAATTCCAATCGGAGAAACCACAACTCACAGTTTACCTAGAATGGGCAGAAGAGTTATTGGATGGATTGGAACGTTACAACATACCTCATATTTCATACACAGAAGATCTAAAGTCGAATCATCTGGTCGAATAAGAAATTTCCGATAATCCAGAAAAGATAGAGATGATCCCCATCAAGACACTATGAAATACAACCATTGATAAAATGGAAGTTGATCCAACGATTGGAGACCAAACTCGGAAAAGAGTCATGGTTAACTCCATGATAAACTTCCTACAGCACAGAATGCATCTAACAAGGTGAAGTGAAAGGCTTGCAATCGTTCTTTGTGCCTCGACATATGACATGCAAGTCAACATTGCTTATTTTCCTTGGAAGGTTGTCCCAAAATTGATACTGATGCGCCTCATTGCTAGTTCACCGCCCTGAATGCTATGACAAAATCACTAATCAAGTCCCAGCTTGATGAGAAATATACGTGAACAGAATTTCTGATAAGTGACGTTTTACTGATAGAAAGTGAAGATTCACACTTTCACTCCTCTCATCAACTATCTGCTAAGTAACTCATCCCCCGGATGCTGGGGGCAGATGGAGATTTGAGCATAAATTGCTCGAGATTACATCATCTCATTCAGAGCTGATACATCAAGAATTTTTCTGGCCATTTGACTTAGTCTTGCCTGAAAGTTAGCGAGTTGAAGATCTAGAACGCTTACGCATGAATGTTGGTTGATTGTCGGCGTACCAACCCTTGTCCCCGATATGGGATCGATGGTATAATCAGCCAATTTATGTGATATGATTATCCCACTAGCAGTAATATCCTATTTCCTAGCATGGAAAGTGCAAAAATTTCTATAAGCATGAATCCATTGTTTTCATGTTAATTTACAACCTAACACCAATGCAAAGATGTGCTACCGTTAGCAATCCAGTCATGGCTTCCTGACACTCTATCCTTACCCTCAGCACGGGGGCAAAAAGGCGATTTGAAGGAGATGCGACCTCATCACTCGCTTATAGTACCTACCTAGCCGCCTTTGCCATCTCAAGACCCCGATCAAGCCCTTTATTGACAGAGATAGGGCGAAGCAAAATGGACCTGCAATGAATATGCAACGCCATTTTTCACTCAGAATGATACTCATTCCTTTAACAGGATTATTCTATAACCATGACTCTTATATTTGCATGATTTATGAGTTATTGATGTAATTAACTCAGATGAATTAATATGTGGATGGTGTAGGTATCCAGGATTTGCTACCGATCAAACTTGTAACACCCGCATATAGAGCCATAGAGCAATACTATAACGAGCTCGACTGAACTGCTCGATTACAAAGCCACGCTCTTCGTCTAAAGAATGTTGTATAACTCAAGGTGGATCCGGGATGACCATCCAATCCTTAGCTCACACGTGGCAGACCACAAGACGATTGAACATAAATCATTGAGTTACAAAGTCATAGTCCGACTCCAGATGGACGCGGTGTGACCGCCTACATGGCTCGATCCTATGCTCGACGCCACCAAATTACATGAATTCAAATAAAGGAGGCAACACTGCCTCTTAATTTGCTTACTTTTCAATCATGAAATTTGCTTTCACATGCTTTCCGAGTTATTGACGTGGCTAATTCGTGCGGTGTGAATAATGCAGGTACCCGAAGTCTGGTGCCAACCATTCCTCCCGTAGACTGTTCGGAGGAACTCAAAGCCTTAGCAAATGCTCCAACTGCTTGTCCGACGGGTTTTAATCCTCGGAGCTTGGATTAAAATCTAAACCTAGGACGAGTTTGATGAGCGTGCATGATTGCAGACCGCTTGATCCGTGACTCTAACTCTCCAGAGCAGAGAGAGAGAGTATAAAAGCGTCTCCGATTGAGCGCTGAGAAAAAGCTCGCGATGGAACTGCTGAGCTCGAACTCTAACTCTCCAGAGCAGAGAGAGAGTATAAAAGCGTCTCCGATTGAGCGCTGAGAAAAAGCTCGCGATGGAACTGCTGAGCTCGAACTCTAACTCTCCATAGCAGAGAGAGAGTATAAAAGCGTCTCCGATTGAGCGCTGAGAAAAAGCTCGCGATGGAACTGCTGAGCTCGAACTCTAACTCTCCAGAGCAGAGAGAGAGTATAAAAGCGTCTCCGATTGAGCGCTGAGAAAAAGCTCGCGATGGAACTGCTGAGCTCGAACTCTAACTCTCCAGAGCAGAGAGAGTATAAAAGCGTCTCCGATAGAGCGCTGAGAAAAAGGCTCGCGATGGAACTGCCAAGCTCGAACTCTAACCCTGCTGAAGGATCGGGAGAGTATAAATGCGCTTGAGACTTAGCGCCACAAGAACTCCTACCCTGCTGAAGGATCGGGGAGCAGACTGACTGCTGAGTTCGAACTCCAGAGAGAGTATAAAGGCATAGATTGAAATGCCAATTAAGGGCTCTTACCCAGCCAGAGTGTCGGGGGCCAGACTGAAAACTGAACCCGGATCCTCCATGTCCGGACATGGGGGCAAAACAGTTAAGATCCTAATCAATCCTCAACAAAGTCCTGGCCAGGCACTTAGTTAATGATTGATTGGGGACATACCTGTGCACACATACTACTTTAGTGCATTTTCATTTACAATTACATTGACTGGTTATAACGCTTCATGACTTATTTGCCCATTTGCGTTTCAAGTGTTTAAATGTAGGATCACAAAACAAGGCTGGACAAAATGCGAGATCCGAACTCGCACGACAATAGCAGACCAATAGAAAACAACTAAAGGGCCGCGTCTAGAAGGATGACGTGGGTGTATAATTCTAAACTGCCTGTGCGACTCAAGGCGACGACAGAAAAGAGGCCTGGATAGTGAATTGTTCAGCGACATGTTATACAACTTAGTACTCGCAACTGGAAGAACCCGGGCGAGGCCCTGAAATTTTTGGATGTCTACCCTGCATTAATACGATCTTGATCGATCATTGATTCTTTGGCCTTAGTACGATTCAGCGTAATCGTGGAATTCTAGACTTCTACGGATTACGGGCTTATTCTACCGTCCTAACCCCGTCTTACATTCTGAAAGCAACCTCCTCTCCTCATGTATACATGTCTGAATTCGAAAGGCCATCTGAGGACCATGAAACGGATGCTGAAAGAACATCCATTTATCGGTACCAATGACTCCTCGATTTAGAAGACTCACATATGACCAGACGTGAATTGACAACCCTATCAGGCATGCTAATTGGATGCATCATAGCTGCTTTGTCCACAACTTTTCCCATGATGCAAAGAGCAAACGGGAACACTCGAGGCGACTACGATCTGCCCCTTCACCGCTTGATTTCTATCCTCGGAGCTTGGATGGAAAACTAGGGCTTATCATAGCCTGAACACCAACAATTCATTTTTGCACCCAACTCCGATTCATGATACGAGCCATGAGCAACATAGATTAACTACTCAATGCCTATATTCATAATTGAATGACAGGAGCCCGAGGCTGACCTTCACATGTTTCAAAACTTCACACTAGGGGCCCCAGCGCTAAATCGGAAGGTTGAGCAATAATCATCACCCTGCTGGAAATGATAGAATCGAAACTCAAGCAGCAACAAACTTGGTTTGGTCAGGTCAGATGGCAACCATCAGCTCAGATCAAACACAAACCAATCAGCAGGCGTGCAGCATGCAGCTTCGATTCAGAACATCATGGATGGAAACATGGACAATGGAACAGCTACCTGCAACATCCTAGATGAGAATGCAAGAATTGTAACAAACTCAGGTTATGAGAGTGGATACTCGAGCGACATTTCACACTCAGCTACAAGTAAGAGCGCAACAATTCGAAGAACAGGAACCCGGTCGGGTCGAATGACCCGAACCATTACCCGGTGGCAATATCGACGTGGAAACAAGAAATCAGCAAAGTCCCGTTTTGTAATCTCAGATTCAATGCCGGGGGCACCAGCCATGATATTGACATTATGCAGCAGTTCTTTGATGGCAACCTGCTCACCAGTTTGATTCGGATCCTCTCGGGAGGCGACACTTCTCAAGATGATATGGATAACAACAATTACAGCCCTCACACGTGGGATGTCATGATCCCCTGTTATTCCCCCAGACTTTAAATTTTCTCGGTAACAAGACTTGCTCAGAGTTTTGATGAATTCAACACCGAAGTGGATAGACTTTCATGACAAAAAGGTGTTAACATCGAGACGAATCACCTAGATGCCTTCCCGACTAAAGAGTGGAGTACCTTCTAATTCCCGAAACGATAAGGACAAAGGAAAAGCCCTGGAAAACAATGGCAAGAATGTGCAATTCCAAAGAGGATCTATACCACTTGTCGGGCCCATAATCTTGTTTTTCAAGCTCGATTGAACCGAGCATGAGAAAGAGACTCAATAAGACTGTGATTACCATTCCGGACAATGCTAAAACATAAACGGAGGGGCCCGACTTTTTCCATAATGATATTTATTTCCCCGCGTTTAACCAGTTTACCTGACTCCGCGACTGATCTGATAGGAGCAACCGAGTCCGCTGACGCCCAATGAGGCATTCCTCACTATCTGACTAAAAAGAAAAGACGATATCAAAGCAAGTGTAGTTCGACCTTTTGTGAATACAACACCAACTTTCCCTGACTCGAGAGAGGACAAAAAATGTCTTAGGTCGACTAAGACTATTGAACCTGCAACTCTTACCCGATGTGGCGACGAGAAGTATAAAGGCTTAAAGATTGGATGTCTAATTCACTCAACCCCCATCGATGCTGGGGGCATAAACCCTGACTTCGCCTGCCCTTAAATGGTACTGAGGGTACGAGCGTCGATTCGTGGACTGACCGTGAAGACAACTCAGGATTGGAGCAAGATTCAAAACATGTATGTTATGCTTTCAGAGTACGACCTTAATCATCTTTCCCGATCTAGCGAGCCAGTTTACGGGTTAAATGTGACTTCAAAGATTCAAATCGCTGTTACACCGGATGGAAAATGTTACAAATATGAACAGTATGTGAGCCGCGGATCACAAGGCGATCCAAAGCGATTATGGGTTCCTTTGACCACGATCCAGGGTGATCATGGCTTTCAGATTCCTTACTGTTACGATTCGATGGGATTCTATGATCCTGGGTCGATATCAAGATATCAAGATAATCCAAACTTGAGTACAAATGACAAAGTCATATGTTGATCCTGATGTGCTTTGTCCCAACCACCCAGGTACCAACTAAAAGCTTGAGGATTCTGGAACTACTTAATGATTTGGATGGCCACTTCATGCATTGACTTATATGTAAAAGAAAGTCTGACTCGACGATGCATTCGGCTTACGAAAAATGAATAAATTGTTTGGCAACGACCTATGCGTGTAGAATCACGTTCGGGAGCCAACGATTTAGCATGACTTTAGACGAGTGAGTTAGACCTTTTGATTTGACGAGGTCTAAACAATTATGTGATCATCTCGAATACTCCTTCCAGAGAGCATGGCTCGACTAGCTTCCAAGGATGCAATGCAACAATTGGATAAAGACTGCTCAAGGAAGAATAACGCTCCGAGAAGAGTTAGCCTGACATATTCAAAGCACATCTCATCTACGATAAAATGTACTTTGGGGGGCAAAATGTTAGCCTGCTTTGTGACCAGGCTACCCAAAGCAAAGATCATGTTGACACACCTCTCGGTAAATGCTGTCTGATATGGAATCTCTGGATAACATCGCTCTCTGGCATTGGAAGCATCATCAGAAGACACAAGGCGGTTTGGTCAAAATCACAACTTCAGTATAAACTGGCCCGAAACCCCTATCAAATGACCTCATTTGGATCTATTCACCTCATATACTCGTAGCCCTCTGAATAAGCTTCAGTTTGAGCTTTGGTTCGGCTCAATCGGACTTACGGTTTGAAAGTTATGCCCGTTTCCGTGAACGGGTCCAGATTAGCATCAACTCGTGTCATTCCTGGTCGGATCGCGTACCGTGGATCGTGGATACTGGATCGGATCGCCCCCTCTGTTCACGGAGCGTCCTCAAGCCACGATCCGTCCACTCCAGCTCGCAACCAAGCCTCAGATCGTGAAGCCCATATCACGAACCGAGCCCATATCACGAACCGATCCCAGACCCACGAACCGATCGCCGAACCTGCAGATACATGCACTGTTTTGACCTATTCTTAAGGCTATTCGACCTCCTACTTTTCCGGATCGCATGCCACGTGTCCTACCACGACCCAGTCCTCCCAGGAGCTTTCCTACAGCTATAAATACACCTTCAGATGGCATTTTCAAGGGACTTTTGGCATCTCCTCATCCATGGCTGCCATGGCCAACACTTCTCCATGAATAACCACCATTCTTCTTCAATAAATTCAATGGATTCGGAGAGAATTATTCATTGAATTCAAGTGATTGAAAGACAATATTCATTGTAATTGTAATCTATGAGGGAAATGAGAAAATATGAAGTGGACGTAGGCTCGTTAACGCCGAACCACTATAAAAATCTCGTTGTCTTGCTTTTTTCCCTAATTTTCGATTATTTCTTCATATCCTATGCTCAAAATACGACGATTTGGGTGTTAGGACCATTTTTTGGTCTAACACCAACGAATAAGTGGACATATATTGGTTTTTTGGAGTAAATGGGCCGAGTTTCGGGTGCAAAGAGGCTTGGAATGAGGTGGGGTCCACTTTTTAGGTTGGATGGGGGCTGGTGATGTGGCAAGGGTGCTGTTTGGATGCGGATGTGGCTAGTTTGGGGTGGAGGGTGGTGTAAAATGGGTGTAGGGGGTAAAAAATGAGTGTTTTAAGGTAGAGATTGGTTTTTGGGTGAAGTGGGGTCCACTAGGGAAGGAGGGCTGATATGTGGGCTGTGGGGGAGAAGGAAGGTGGCAGGTTGGGTGGTGGATGGTCGCAGCCATGGCCATAGAGGAAGTAGGAGAATGGAAAAATGAATGAAAAATGAGAGGTATGCTCCTTTTTTTTTATAGGAAATTTGGTGACGCAGATCACTGAGGTTTCGGCGCTAGGGAGGAAGGCAGAAGGCACAAGTTGTTGCCTTGGATGGGTGATAACTCGGTAAAAACACACTTTATTCCTAAATGAACAGTTATAGGAAAATGTAGATATAAGCTAATTAGCTTACATCGTTCGTACAACTTGTTGACGCAAATAGGCGTACAATATCGAATATATTTTTTGGTCATATTCATCAGTATTTCGTGCTCTTTGAGAATATGTAAATAAAATTTAAAATATATTTTATTTATTATTTTTGTTAATTAAAACGAGCTCTAATTGACTATTGATCCTTATATGATCTATTACACTAATAGATGTTGTATAACGACGTATTAGTGCTTACGGAAATTAATCTATCTTGTAAAAATATTTTTATATCATTAGACAACTATATTTTATTCTTATCATAATTTTAAATATTATTTATTAGCTTAAAACTAATTAATTAAATCATATAAATCAATTTTCTTTGAAATTTACCTATATGTTTAATACTCGTATAATTACATAATAATCCCAATAATTATGAAACTTGAAACTCTACTATATTTTTCCAATACTTTTTTAATGGTCTTCGTATCGTCAGATTCGAAGACCGTCTCCAAAATGGTCATTCAATATCTTATTATTCGATTTTAACTGATTTTACTAACCTGGGTTTATATTACGCACACTTACATACTAACTCCAATTAACTTAAAATTTGGAATCTTATTATTATTCACTACTATGGATTCGATAAAAATGATTTCGTCAAATTCCGAGATCATTTGCAACATTTCTATTTTTCTAGCTTTTTAAACTAACACTGAATTATCGATTTTCAAAATAATTTTTCTAATTATTATTTTAAACTCCAATAACCTTATTCTAACTATCATATAAGTTGTATTTCATCAGAATTCTCAAAATTTTCAAAATTAGTGAATAGTGTCAAATTTTCATTTCTAACGAAAATTGTTTGAGCTGATAAGTTGTTAAAACTTATTTTAATAACTTATTTGACCATTATACAATATGAAATCGTATTTAGAAATATGTGTATGTATCCAGAACCATATGCGATTATTTAATTTCTTAAAAACTCGAATTTTCAAAATTTTAAATTGGTTCCAAAATTTTGGGTCTTCACATTCTCCCCTACTTAAAAACCTTTTCATCCTCGAAAAAGAAATAAGATGAAAGCAAAATTATTTTCTTATCTAATAGGTTTAAAAAATTATCGACTATCCAAAATCGTTGATGATTTCAATTTCTATATCGCAATTACGCTCTCTCATATGCGCAATACTCTTAGCTCATTCTAGTGTATTATTAACCCCATCTCTAATGCGTTTCTCTTCTAGGATATTACTAATTCTAGCTCTGGCGAGTTCTTTTATTCTGTTCTAACGAGTCGTATCCCAAATCTTATGAATTAACTAATGCTCTAATACCAACTGTAAAGGCTCAAAAATTCCCGCCTTTCAAATCGACTGTAATCCACATAAGTCCGATCCAAATGGCATAAATCCTTGAGACATTAACTTTGCTCATACGACACATCAGACAAAAACAAAATACTTTTCATTAACATCATATGAATGTTACATCAGAGTATAAGAATATATATCAAAGTATAATAAACTTAAATACAATGTGCAACGGAAATACAATATTACATTACACAGCGGAAGACTAACTAATGCCCTGGATACAGCTTTAGCTTCAATACATAATTCTGCTCAATAAATCTGTACAACAAAACTACTCGACTCTCCATGTGGAAAAAAGGGCACCCGAGTTTGCAAGCGAAAAACAAACTACAAGTCAGTCATGGGACTGGTGTGAGAACTAAAAAGTTATCTTAATACTTATCTAAAAGTAAGGCATATCACGGGACGATGTTGTATAACACGAAATGGGTTTTCTCCACATAAATACTAAATCAAAAACAACTATCACAAGTAGACGCTTGGAGCCTACGATGCAACAAAAAATATGCAATTCCTCAAACTAACCATTTAGACTTAATCCCCAAACTTAGATTTTCAAAATCTAATTAACTTTATAGAAGTAATCTCTTTGTACTTTTTTCCCGAATTCTTGTCTCAAATCATTTGAAATAAATATATAGCTTTTATATCAAATTAGCTTTCACTTCAGGATGTAAAAACCAAATCACTTGGAAATTTACTTGGAAATTCAACAACTAATGCATAACAAAACGTATGCAACCAAATATCAGGAGGTTTCCCCCATCAAAAAGGCAAAGGGCATGTACCATCCTTCACTATATATATAGGTGCATCTCCCACTATACAGAGCAGACTACATCGACCAATGACCAATTACTAGTCATTTTGCTACCTATACTTTTAGTTATGGGTTACTCGAACCTTTAACCATATACTAAATCATTTTATATCCCGAAGTGGAAAAATCATCAACACCAATAATAAAAAATAAATCGAATCTATGATAATTTTCCATTTTCAAATCATTTCAAAACCAACGGGTTTAGTCCTCGAGATCCTTTCCAATTTTTTTTTATAAAACATTCCCTATACAAAATAGGGAATAACACATTCTTTCTTCATCCAAATTACATTTCAAAAACCAACCATTAGATTGAAACGAACCCGACAACCTCGCTAAATACCTCATAGTCAAATCGTGAAATAAATCACAAGGTGTTAGCATATAAGTATTTTTTACCTAACCCAATGCTAAATATAAAAGCATGTTCGCTCATAAACTGGTCGAGCACGATCCAAACAATCAATCGACCACAATAAATGTAAAAAACCATGTATATTTGGTTCATAACTCTTTCAAATCAGTTATTATGATTTAACATAATTTTAATATGGCCATTTCATTTGATTTTCAATTACGGTCATCGAACTGCATTTACAACGACCTTTTCAAATATTGTTTTGGACTTGTATTCAAATCTAACCATTGGATTTTAAATCTTTACATAACATTTGAAAGCTCTTTTCATTTCGAACCCAATGTTTTATGTTTTAGGAAAATTCGACGGTCAGATATCCCGGTACATCGGTTGGAAGTTACATATCGAAGTTCGCAAACTACCGCTGCGCGATGAGTTCTATTCTGACCATACTTCGATTATAATAGAATCGAACCGATTCTATGATATTTTATTAACTACATAACAACCAATATTAAGTTAATGTCCATATCAACGACCATTTAAGGTTTAATCCATCCCAATGTTCGTAACAACTATTATAAGTATCATATATCCAAGTGACGGTATATATCTTACTTAAAGATCAGATCTTTTTCATAGTAAGCCATACTAAACCACCCCAAACATTATCAAACCATCATACGAACTCACATACAACATCATAAGTTAAAATAAACTCATACAAATTCACAAACACAAGTTAAAAGTTAACTGGCCCTTTTTATGGTTAATAAGATCTCATCTTGGTTTCCACTTCACCTAACTTTGATTGTAAGATACCCTAGAGATCTCGAACAATTTTGATAGCCTACCGGCCTCACCAAATATTTTCTGGAGAAACTTGGACAAAGGTTCGACGCTATGGGGTTTCGGAAGTTGACCGACGAATAAGTGGACGTATAATGGGTTTTTGGAGCAAACGGGGTGGAGTATCGAGATGCAAAAGGGCTCAAGATGAGGTGGGTTCCACTTTTTGGGCTGAGTGGGGGCTATGACGTGGCAGGAGGACTATATGGGGCTGTTTGGGTGCGGATGTGGCTAGTTTGGGGTGGAGGGTGGTGGAAAATGGGTGTAGGAGGTGAAAAATGGGTGTTTTAAGGTAGAGAATGACCTTTGGGTGAAGTAAGGTCCGCCAGGGAAGTGGGGGCTGACGTGTGGGCTGTGGGGGAGGAGGAAGGTGGTGGGTTGGGTGGTAGAGGGTCATGGCCATGACCATGGAGGAAGAAGGGAGGAGGAAGAAGGAGAATGGAAAAATGAATGAAAAATGAGATGTATGCTCCTCTTTTTATAGGAAATTTGATGACGCACTGAGGTTTCGGTGCTAGGGAGGAAGGAAGAAAGCACAAGTTGTGGCTTTGGATGGGTGAAAACTCGGTAAAAGCACACTTTATTCCTAAATGAACAGTTATAGGAAACTAAAGATATAAGCTAATTAGCTTACATCATTCATACAACTTGTTGACTCAACTAGGCATACAATATCGAATATATATTTTTGGTCATGTTCATTAGTATTTCGTGCTCTTCGAGAATATGTAAACAAAATTTAAAATATATTTTATTTATTATTTTTATTAATTAAAATGATCTCTAATTGACTATTGATCCTTATATGATTTATTACACTACTGGACGTTGTATAACGACGTATCAATGCTTATGGAAATTAATCTATCTTGTAAAAATATTTTCATATCATTAGACAACTATATTTTATTCTTATCACATTTTTAAATATTATTACGGGCAGCTAGTAGTTTTAGTTTTTGCAAATTTCTATTTCACAAGATCCTGGATTACGGCTGGAGCTATATTCAGAATGCTTTGTATCCGTGTATTTCTTTCGGTTGTTGTAGTTGATGTCTTCCAATGCACATTATATTCATGTATTATATTTTCCGCTGCTTTGTAATTTGTAAATCTCTGATATTTATTTTTACGCTGTATATTATTTATTTATTCTCTGATACTCTTGTACTCTGATGTAAATTATTGTAATAGCAATGAAATGTTCTATTGTTTGTGTGATGATGCGTCGTGTTCTCAATGCAATCCGCGTTCTCGTTCGGTCAAAGCCGGATGGGAATTTCGTGTCAGCTTTACAAAGCTCTGATACCAAGCCATATTAGGACCGAACGAAAGAATTCATCAGAGATAGAATTAGTAATATCCTATAAGAATGACTCGTTAGAGATAGGATAACTAATACCTTATAATGAGTACAAAGAGTGTTATTTATTAAAAACAAATTTAGTTTTGAAAATTATATCTTTCTATACGTATTTGAGTATTCATTTTAAATTGAAATTTGGACTATCGAGTATTAGAAGATTTTGCATATACGTGTCATTAACATATATCCGAAGTCTGGGTCCTTTTAGTTTGCTTTAATTAAAAAAAAAGATACATGAATTTTTTCATCTCTAGACCTGTGTAGGGTTTGTATTAATTCCATATGGATTATTTTATTTCCAAAACTGGGGCAAGGTATAAGATTACGACTTTTTACACGTCTTCCTGAGGTATTGCTAGAGTGTTTCATATCGGAAGGAGACATCCCTTGCCTTAACTCATGATGGAAATCCAATTTCCAATACGATACTTTTCGGTTTTAGTTGTAAACCTATATGGTGGCGTAGTGGCATGGGACGCTCATGTCGTCTATGAGTGACACATTTATATTTGAAGTTATTTTGACACTATGCACTTATAGTAGTATCAAAATGATTTGTTTTAAAGCGTATCAATCATGCTTGGCTATTATCGGGTAAAACTCTATCCTTCGGCTTGCGTTGCATTGTGTGATGGGACCTGAGTCTTATAATAGCTTCATTTTTCAAAAAGCATTGTGTTGTTTATAAATTGTTTCATTTCAGAGTATTCATGGGAGTAAACCCGTTCCGTGTTATATGACATTCCATGATTTCCCAACTTTTAAAATAAAGATTTAATAACTGCTTTAGTTCACACACCAGTCCCATGACTGACTCGGAGTTTATTGTTTCCACCTAAACTCTGGGTTCCCATATTTTCCACATGAGCAGCTAGTAGTTTTGGTTTTCGCAGATATTTCTTTTCACAGGATCATGTATTATAACTGGAGCTATATTCGAAAGCTTTGTATCTGTGTATTTCATTCAGTTGTGGTAGTTGATGTTTTCCGCTGCACATTATACTTATGTATTATTTTTCCGCTGCTTTGTAATTTTAATCTCTGATATTATTTTATTTTTCTGCTGTGTATTATTTGAACTCTGATATATTCTATACTCTTATGTAAATTGTTGTAATAGCAATGAAATGTTCTATTGTTTGTGTTCTGATGAGTCGTGTTCTCAAAGCAATCCATGCTCCTCCGTCTCCTCGGGGATCGAGAAGTCTGGGTCGTTTCAGTTTCGAAAAATCTAAATTTGAGATTAAGCCTAAATGGGTAGATTGAGGAATAGCATGTTGTATGATGCATTGTAGATCCATATGTCTATTATTGGCATAGTTTGTTTTTGGTATTCTTGGGAGGAAACCCGTTTCGTGTTATACGGCGTGGTACCTTGATTTACCCCACTTTTAAGTAAAGATATAATAACTGTTTTAGTTCTCACACCAGTCCCATGACTGACTCCGAGTTTATTGTTTCTACCTAAACTCTAGGTGCCCATATTTTCCACATGGGTAGCTAGTAGTTTTGGATTTGCATATTTCTTTTTAACAGGATCCTGATTTACAATTGGAGCTATATTCGGAAAGCTTTGTATCAGTGTATTTCTTTCAGTTGTGTTAGTTGATGTATTTCCACTGTGTATTGTATTTATACATTTTTATTTCCGATGCTATGTAATTTAAATCTCTGATATTTTTCTGCTGTGTAATATTATTTATGTGTACTCTGATATAAATTATTGTAATAGCAATGAAATGTTCTCATTTTTGTGTTCTGACTAGTCGTATTCTCAAAGCAATCTACTGTTTCCCCTCTCCTCGGAGACTGGGAATTTCGGATCATTAAATTTGGTATCAAAGCTTTGGTTTACAGAGCCAGAGAACAAGGCACATTAGAACCGAATGAAAGAATTCATCAGGGATATGATTAGTAATATCCTATAAGAATAACTCGTTAGAGATAAGGTTAGTAATACCTTAGAATGAGTTGGAAGAGAGTTATTTAAAATGAAGAAAATGAATTTAGTTTTGAAAATTATACCATATTATACGTATTTGAGTATTTTATTTTATTTTGAATTTGGACTATAGAGTATAAGAAGATTTTGCATATACTCCTTGCAAACGTGTATACGAAGTCTCAGATATACTGGGTAGATATAGAATCACACTCTAGTCGCTCGGGGATGATTCTATTGATGACTATGTAGCATCAATTGTTTATGTTCGAGTTTCGAAAATAGGATCTCTATATATTTCCAATTGACTGGTGTGAGAACCAAAACTAATTAGAGTCTATTATTTGTGATTTGGCATTGAAAATATGATTTTTGGGTATATAAAAATTATATATTTGAAAAGTTAATCAATTAATTGATTACTGGTTGTGAGTGTGATTATTAGTTTAACTAATAAAAATATTGGAACAATAAAACCAATATGAAAATGGAAGGTAAAATTTAGCCAAATCGAATCGAATATTGAATTAAATTGAAAATGAATTGGAATTGCACACATAGACATATATATACGTATATGTATATATGTTGAGAAGCTTAACAGCTTCGCGTTGAGTAAAGAAATAAATTGTGTACCCAACAAACAGGTGCACCTTAATGAGTTGGTTGTGCAATTTTATTTGTTATAAACTACTGTGAATAAATTTGGATGCATTGTGATGGTTGTTCTGTGTGAAATTAAAACCCATGCCATAGGATAAAAACAAATAAATTGTGAACTACACCACATGACATACTACATGAAGATATCATATTCCATATAAGCATTTGGCGCTTGTATGACGAGGTTTGGATTACCATTCGAGTGAGATGCTTGTATGGCGAGGACTGAATTACAGATTGAACAGAAGACTAATTATGGACTTATTACAATATATGTAACTGTGCTCGGGGTAGGATTAATAAAAATCCTACACAGGTCTGGAGATGTCAATAATTCACGTCTCTCTTATTTTTAATTAAGGCACATGGATTATTTTATTTCCAACACTGGGGCAAGGTATGAGATTTCGATATTTTTACACGTCTTTCTTGGGCATAGATAGGTCACAAAAATTGTGTATGCTTTTTATTGATTTATTGTGTGCCTAATACGGCCCAATAAAATTTTAAACCCTCCCTGTACAAAGGAGGTTATGGAGAATTTTTTCGAAAATTTAGGGCGTTAGCCAAATTTTTGAAAAATTAGAAAGTTCTTAGAAACTGAAAAGTTGTAGAACTCAAGCCAGAATGAAAGTTGAGTTGGTTAATTAAACAACTTTCAGCTCCATTCCTTTTTTAGGACGAAAAGATTTTAAGTGGGGGAGATTGTAACAACCCGGAATTTCTGAACCAATTTAAAAAAAAATTATTTTGGCTATCTTAATGGATTTTGAAGATTTAAAATGATTTATTTTAAATAATAACGACTAAAAATTTATTTAAATCGAGGTTAGAACGTATACATTTATTTTAATTATAAAATGAGCCTGAAATGGCGTGGTAGTTTGAAAATTCGATTTTAAATTTCAAATGAATGTACAGAATTCAATATAAATCGGATTTCAGTAAAACTTGAAATGTTTGGAATATTTTGAATCGTAATTTTCTAACAAATGTGAGAAACTGATATTTCAATTTATAAATTGTAAGTTATGTCCAATTTAAAATTTAGAATATTCGCTATGGAATTTATATATATTTTAATATTACATAGCCCTTAAAAATAGCCATTTTGCAAATGGCCTCCATTTTCGACAAAACCACTTTTGTTGGATCCGGAATGTCAAATTATAGTAAGGTTTCAAATTTCATAATTTTTGGAATTAATATGTAAGCGTGGTGAATTTAAATGTGTTTTGTAATTTTAGTTTGAATTTAATTGACTGCAAAGGGGCCATTTTTCAAACGACCTCCAAATTCGATGAAATTAGTTTTGTTAGGACCGTATCATCAAAACATAGCAAGATTTCAAAATTCATAATTTTTGGAGTCAGTATGTGGCCCCGGTAAATTAAAATGTACATTCAAATTCAATATTGACCGTTATGTTATTTATATTTTAGTTTTGATAAAAGATGATCGAAACAGTCGAATTGGCTTATGAAACATATCCCATTAGTTCAGAATGGGGTATTTAGCTAGGAATGACAGTCGTTGGTTTAATTTAGAGTTCGTAACGATAAACAAACATTTTTGGAATTAATTAATTATTAAAAATATATATATATACTCCTCAAAATTGGTCAAACCCTAATCAGTAGTTGGAGCCGCCGTCATTCACTAACCTACGGCAGAAAATTCTCGAAATTAAATTCCCAAATCTCCTCCAATCCAATCAGTTTCAAGCTGAACTCATAATACAAAAATTGTAGAACTTTTTACGATCTTCAAACCTATACCAATTTGATTAGAATTCATCAAGTAAATCGCATGATTTTGGGGCATGAAGTCGTCGGCTTTGGGTGGGTTTTCTAGTCGGATGGGGCCCGCGTGTTCACCGTTGGGCACGGAGGTGGCGAGGTTGAGGGCATGGTGGTGATTGATCAGGTCCAGGGTGCTCCGATGAGCGTGCGCAGGCAAGGGGACGGAGTCGACATGGGTTCGATGGTTTACTGGAGTGATTACGATGGAAAGAGATGGTCAGGGGAAAGTAATTAAATTGATTACATTTTTAATTGTTGATTAATGTAATTAATATTTAAAATATCATATCTTTTCCAAACCAGGTCCAAATCAAATGATTTTAGTTGCGTTGGATTCGCAACAACGAACAATACAACATGGAACTGACCAGAACGGAAATGGAGCAAATTGGATTTTTTTAACTAAATTAAACGGTCGTTTATTTTAGTTTAAAAACAGAAATTCAAAAATAAAGAATAGCGGAGTGGAAACCAATCTGAGAACTCCTTCTCACTCAATATTTTATCTTGTATTTATTTTTGGAGTTCAACACACAAACTCACACAAATCATTTAAATTGAAAGCGATGTATGGATATTAGCGACACTCACATTTCATACTCCGAGGATGGCTACTTGTGGCGCCATAAATGGCATTGGATAGTTGAGTTGTGACGACCCCAAACCCCTATTCCATGATGGCAAGGGTAATCTTTGGAATATAACATGTAAACAGTAATAGCAGAACATAAATATATCATTTCACCAGATAATTTACAACATAATACAGGATCATACTTAGTACAAAAATACAGTTCAGCTTAATATAAAATGTCTACAGCAGAATCAAACATAATATACATAACAGGAGCTGAACATCATAAAAAGAAGTGATTGAATCCATCTTCAGCTCCATAGCTATCCAGACAGAGCCTGCTAAAACCTGAATACAAGGCTGCCCGTGTAGAAAATAGGGCACCCGAGTTTGCAAGTGAAACAAACTACGAGTCAGTCACGGGACTGGTATGAGAAATCTACTTAACTTATTTTATAATAAGGACAATCACAGGACCACGCCGCTAACGCAGAACGGATTTACTCCATTGGATTGCCAGTGCTAAAAACAAGTAAATCATTCAAACATCGCAATGCTTTTTACAAAAATGAAGCCATTATAAGACTCAGGTCCCATTACACAATGCAACGCAAGCCGGAGGATAGAGTTTTACCTTATAATGGTGATACGTATAAAACAAAAGCATTTGATATTATTACTAGTGTTTATATGTTTCAAAAACAACTTCAATCATAAGTATCAATCATAGACGGCATGGGTACCATATATCTTGTCGCCATATATAGGTTTATAATCAAAACCGCACAATGTCGTATTTGGAAATTGGATTTCTGGCATGAACCAAGGAAAGGGATTTCCTTACCGCTTCGAGACAATCTAGTCCATGTCTCAGGACCAAGACACAGGTAGGCCCTTGGATCGTCATGGCCGGTCCACACGGAATGGATTAAAATGCCTAAACACTGCGTTTCCCAGCCCTATGGGGGCGTAAACTGGTCATATCCCGACCAAACCATCGGCTCCGAAGAGACCGAAATAACCGAGGCGCCTCGCTATCCATCATCTACATAAGTAAAACGCCAGGGCTTGCAAAACGCTGACACCACTCCAAGCTAGAAGGAAACACATGTCCTCCCTGATGTCCTCTCCCGTTTCTGATTCATACAGAGGTGTGAGGCCCGCGAATCAGCGCCATACACTAAGCTATGCTATTTAAAGCCGTGCTTTGATCATTAACCACAAGGCTCTGCTTTTCAACAAAAGCCTTGATCACTGCATCTCAGCATGCCACACAGGCAATTCACGCCATGCAACTGACGTATATCAATCACACAGAATGAAATCCAATTTCGGACACACAGTCCATTTACGAGTCCGTTCTGGGTCTGAACGAAACCGGAGGCACCTTATTCCTCGCCCCATATGTCCAATATAGGAGAGAGGTCCTCGCACATACGAACGATCAACAAGTACGTCCGGACAACCACCACTATAACCCGTTCAGGGAAGCAACTCCCATCAAAGGCATCAGTGGCCATCCATTCGATGTGAAGATCATCAGTCTTGCACCGTCTTCATATCTTCGACTTCTAATCGTCGACCAATTATTTGAAATGAGATTTAACTCGGCCTTTTCAAATAATTCACGTATATTTAGAATTCAAATCAATTCATTTCCATGGTTAAATTATTTGACATTCATAATTCAGTTCATTAATGTAATTTTCATGTCAAACACATTCAACCATCAAATATCCGATAAACCGAGTAAATTCGGTTTATTTCCATTCCATATCGTTTATAATATTTTATAAGGATTTATCGCTATTTTTATTTATTTAAAAATAGCCCATTTATTCAAACGACGCTTTAGGCCATAACGCGGCCATGGCGCTGTTTTTCCCCAGATTTGATTTACACATATCTGAAAATCTAATCATTGGATCTTTATAAATATTATATCATTTGAAAGATATTTTCAAAGCGGACCCAACGGTTCCAGTTTTGGGAAAATCCGATGGTCGAATCTCCTGGTACAATCGTTTAAATTTACGATTTCAAAATACGAACTGTAGCGTCATTATTCGTTTTATTTTAATTATATATATATAATCCATTATGGCATTGTTTTCATTCAGATTTGAATTTAAAATTTCACACAATCTAACCGTTGGATCTTTACAAATTGGTATCGTTGGAAAGATATTTTCAAAGCGGAGCCAACGGTTCCAGTTTCGGGAAAATCCGATGGTCGAATCTCCCGTAATAATCATTTAAAATCACGATTTCAAAATACGAACTGCATCGTCGTTATTCGTTTTATTTTAATTATATACATATAAATATAACCCGTTCTTCGATTTCCAAACCATTTTCATTTCACATATTTGATAAAAATAATATTTTTACCCAACAAATTTTTGTTTCAACACATGAGTATTTTTAACACTTCATATATATAATAAAAATGTGAATTTTATTGTTAAAACAATTTATTTCAAACATGAATATTTTTAGCGATTCATATATATATAATAAAAATGTGATTTTTATTATTAAAACAATTTATTTCAAACACAAATATTTTTAACACTTCATATACATGATAAAAATGTGATTTTTATTGTTAAAACAATTTATTTGTCATATGAATATTTTTCCAACACATGAATACATTTCGACACATGAATATAAATCAAACATACGAATATTTCAAAAAAATTCGCAGCATAACGGTAGGGGGTTAAAAACCGGCACCGTCCCGAGTACGGCTCCTCGCACTACCTTACGCCTCGCGGCGTTCTGTAAAAACCCGTAACTTCCCCGGTGAGGAAAGCGCAGATAGTTCGAGGACAAGCCACAACAGAACGCAGACGGAAGAACGTTTCATTGCATATTACAACAATTCCATCAGAATACAAGAATATACAGAGTATAAATGAATATTACACCACAGAAAATATCAGAGATTACAATAAATTACACAGCAGCGGAAAATAATACAATACACAACTAGAAGAGATATACGGATACAAAGATTTCCGGATATCGTTCCAGCTGTAAACCAGGATCCTGTGAATATAAATCTGCAAAACCAAAACTACTAGCTGCCCGTGTCGAAAATAGGGGCACCCAGAGTTTAGGTTAAAACAATAAACTCCAAGTCAGTCATGGGACTGGTGTGAGAACTAAAACAGTTATAAATCTTTATTTTAAAGTTAGGTAAATCAAGGGACCACGTCGCTAACGCGGAACGGGTTTCCTCCCAAGAATACCCGTGCATAAAACAAACAGTGCAATGCTAAATAAAGAGAAATGAAGCTATTATAAGACCCAGGTCCCATCACACAATGCAACGCAAGCCGGAGGATTGGGTTTTCCCTTATAACAGCAAAACATGCTTAGTACGTTTAAAACAAATCATTTGATACTACTATAAGTACATAGTGTATAAAACAACTTCAAATCATAAGTATCAATCATAGGCGGCATAAGCGCCCCATCCCACTATGTCGCCATACTAGGCTCTACAAATAAAACCGCAAATGTCACGTATTTGGAAATTGGATTTCCATCTATGAACCGAGGCAAAAGATAGTCCTCAACCGATTCGAGACGCTCTAGCCCGTGTCTCAGGACCCAGACACAGGTGGGCCCTTGGATCGTCAGGGCCGGTCCACCGATGTGGATTAAAATGCCTGAACAATGCGTTTCCCCGCCCTTTGGGGAATAAATGAGCCAACGAATGGATCCATTGGACCCGGATCGTCCGATCTAACCGAGGCGCCTCGCAACAGCAACAACCACACAGGTGAAAAGTATATAAATGTCAGGGCTGGTAGGTCACTGACACCACCATAGCTAGAAGGAAACGCATGCCCTCCCTGAGGTCCTCTCCCGTTTCTGGTTCACAACCGGGGTTTGAGGCTCGCGAATTCACGTTACACAAATCTATGCCACACGGGCGGTGCTTTGATCATCAACCACAAGACTTTGCTTTTCAACAGAAGCCTTGATCATTTGCATCTTAGCACGCCACACAGGCAAACCACTCTATGCAACCGATATCAGTCACATAGAATGAAATCCAATGTCAGACACACAGTCCATTTACAAGTTCGTTCTGGGTCTGAACGAAACCGGAGGCACTTTCCCCGCATATCCATCGATCTCCAAGCACATCTGGACGACCACCGACTGATTCCCTCATCTTAGGTGTACAACCCAATCAAGATCATCAGTAATCACCCAAACGATGTGAAGACTTCCGGTCTTTAACCACCGTCTTCATCTTTGACACCACGTCGAAACAGTTATTCAGAATGGGATAAACCCGGTTTTTCTGAATAACTCGCGGATATATTAAATAAGTGTTACACAAACACAACATACGCCTCATTCCAATTCAGAATATTCTTTGGGAAATGTTCCCATTAATTTTATCAAAGATAAACTCTTTTAAATTTATCCTTTAATCTTCTTTTGAATATCAATTCAAACTAGTCGGGATTAGCGAATCACACCGGAATAATCATTTATTTTATTTCCCAATCCCAACCTATTCATCCCATGAAGTAAAACTGGTAATACTTCATATCTAACACCACAGTGTTAATGGTATATTCAATTACCATTTCACGTTCAAATCTAATTAAAGATTTAACTATCGCCTGGAGCAAAACTGGTGATACTCCATTCTCGATCTTGTCAATTTAATTAAAGATTCATTAAAACTCCACTTAGTTTTAATCTTTAATTGGGTAAAAGAATCAGTGTCATTTAAAACACGATTCACGATAAACCCAAAATCACATTCCATTAATTATCGGGTTAAAGAACAAGTGTTATTTAAAACACTGTTCACGATAAACCCAAAAATCAACACCAATTCGATTCCAATTAAATATTATTTAATTGGTACACTTCATTAAATCTAAATAAAAGGATTTAATCTTTTCTCAACCAGGTTCAAGAACAGTGTTAATAAAGACACCATTCACGACAAACCCAAATCACATTTGACATTAAATACAAGGCTCTGAATAGAAAATATACCGGCTTATATTCAATATCAAATTCTACGACCAACAAATATCGTATTGGAAATAACGATATATATATCTTTCATATTCCCATAACAATATCTGTATCCTCACGAAATCCAACATCGAAATATTCCGAAGACAATTTCGATTCAAATCCATTCCAATGCAATCATTGTAAATTCTGGTTATTTTTAAAACCCTTTTCAAATTCAATTTATTTATTTATAAACAAATAAAATTTTAATTCTAGTTCAAAACTAGTTCATTTCGATAAAAATATATTTTTATCTTTTCAAATATGGAGTTTTTCATCCCAATTCTTCCCAAATCATTTCTTATGATTTTACACAAATTATCGATATTTTTAATGATTTTATCAAGGCCCGTACAGTCGATTTCCATCAACGGCCATCGAACTGCACTTATAGCGACCTTTTCCAAGTTTGATTTGGACATAATTCCAAATCCAACCATTAGATTTCAAATTTCTAATATTCGTTAGAAAGCTCTTTTCGATACGAACCCAACGGTTCCGGTTTTAGGAGAATCCGACGGTCTGATCTCCCGCAATATCTGTTCGAAGTCAATGGTCGAAATTCGCGAACTACCGCGGCGCGGCGCGTTCTATTCAGGCCATTATATTATATATATAATATATACTTCATTGATTTCAATTCAAAACGTGCTTTATAAATCGTTTTAAATTCATTTTCAAAACGGTTTCAACTTCATATTCAATTTCAAATCAAAATTGAATATTCCAATATAAATTTGTTTTAAATTCATTTCAAATTGATTTCAAATTGATTTCTATTCAATTTCACTTTAATTCGAATGCAATTCCTTTCGGTTTCAATTCAAATTCAATTATATTCAGTTTCAATTCTGTAACACCCCGCCTCCGCTAGGGTCACTCGCAAAGGAATGCACTAGCTTTAGAGGGGCATTATTGGTAAACATGCACAGAAATATCACAAGATAGAACATATAAAATAGCGGAAGTAAAATCAAACTTTCATAACATGAATAAATAAGGTCTAAAGCCTTTTACGTCAGAGTACAACAAAACATGTCTTGCAATAGTAAAGAAGCATAAAGACTTTTTAATAAATTATTCCCCAAGTAAAAACAATAAAGTAGCCATAGCCAAGAGAAGTCCAAGCCATTCATGATGACCTCCAAGCGGAAGAAGCCCGAACTAAACTGCATTGTTTCCTCCCTGTAACCTGGGGGGGAAACGGAAGAAAAGAGGCGAAACAAAACGGGTCAGTCAAAAAGACTGGTAAGTCCTATCTACTTCCAGCATAAAAACAGATAAAGGTGACATGACATGCATAAACTGAAAGTAAACATGGTGATGATGACAAGATAGATACTAAGCCAGGATAATAGGATAAATTACCGTACCCAGATAAACCTAGGTGTCATGATAAATTACGATGTTAAAGTAAAACAAGGTATTACATCGTCGGGTTTCCATCAAGTATAACATTCCAAGGTGTCCCTCAAGTCTAACATCCCCGAGCTCTATCTGTATATACTCTATATCTACCATACTAGTATCTTTTCCCGTACATGTGTTAACCATGAATAACCCTTACTCAACAGTTCGTATAACGGTCCATGTTAACCTAATGTAAGTCTCTAAACTCGTATGTTTCCTTCCATGTATATGTTCAGTCCCTTGCCGTACACCGCACGGGCTTTCCCATGAGGTCCCACTTTAACGTAGTTCTATGACCCTTAAGGTCGTTTTGGACTGTCACCCTATCTTTAACTAAGGTCTTTCAACATGAATCATTGTTTGTACAACTAGGACTTACGCCACCTAGGACCGCTAGGGATTATGCTTACCTATCTCACGTTTTCGTATTTCGGTTTGGGTTCAACCACCTAGGGATACTAGGGATTACGCTAACCCTCAACCACGCCCTTTTTCCCACGCATTCATCGTCAAACGTTTTTCTATGACTGTATGCACATGTATCACTATGTGCCACCCGAGTCCTGTCACAGGGCTAATCAAGAAGTACAGGACTCGGTCGGGAGCTTTCAATTTATCTGCCGATGCAGATGCTAAGGTCTGCTTTCTACACGTGGCTATGGTCCCACGAGACCCCTCCCTCAACTAGCGAAAGGCAACACAAGAGAAAATCTTGCCTGAGAACTACACTCCGGCCAGCCCACATCCTACGGCCTACCTCACCCATAATTAGATAGCAATTATGGTCTGTTGGGTGTTCCCTGCCTTTCCGTACGTACACGCTTGACTCAAGATGGTAGATGATCGACGAACTTGCTATCTCGGGCACTACCATGTATTCGTCGACTCACTGCTATCCATCCCAGTCTTTAGGTCGCTCGCATAGCAACCAAGGCATACTCTTGGTTCTTCTAACGCAGACCTTAACCTCTCGTGAGCCTAGTATAATGACCTGGCAGCTCATAGAGGGATACCAAGAATATCCTCACGTTCCCCGAAGCCGCTGCTTCGTTACCCAGTTCGCTGAAGCCTTTATCTAAATCAGATAGCCCGCTCCTACACGTATACTTAAACGATGACCTACCGTATCGGGTTACTCATCTATCTAAGAAGTGGTCCAAATTTCCTTGACTAAGGATTATTACTTAGCTTCCCTTAACTAAGGTTTACCACTTAGCCTTATTTCCATTATCCTTGTTAACTATGGTCGTTTACCCAATCCTCCGAATTGGGGTTTGTCTAATGGGTTAAGTGTCACTTCAGAAAATTTACTTAACCTTATCAAGTTATCGTGTTGGATTGATCAAGTGTTAGTTAACTTAACCCCGTCCATTAGTCGTATAAAAACGGTCAAGTGTCATTAGGCAAATCAAGTTACTTAACCTACCCAACCTTGTCATGTTTTGTTAAGTATCATTAGCCTAACCAATTTACTTAACCCATTTGTCCATGTCATATTTGGTTAATAGTCATTAATCAAATTAACTTAACCCTATCATGTGGCATTAATTACTTAATGCACCCAACCTCTCACATTAGACTTTGTTGTGGTTACTAGTTAAGCCGGTCGGTTCCGGGTAGCTTTACACCACAACTTGGTCTAACCTCGGGTTCAAGCACAACATGACCAACTTCTCACATTGGGTCCTATTGTTTGCAACTACTAGTTAGGCCGGTCGGTTCCGGGTAGTTTTATGTTGCAAACTCAACCCAACCTCGAGTTGGCCACTTTCATGTTTAGTCTAGTGTCATGTTCATATTCAAGCTTCAAGCAATTGGGTAGACCTAACTTAATAGGTAAATTCTCAATGGGTAGACCTAACTTAATAGGTAAATTCCCAAGCTTATGTTTTTATGTATACTTACATGTCAACTTCCATGTTATAATTCAAGTCATGTTTTCAAGTATAAACACATGTCATATTTAACGTTACACGTTGTCATGTTCATATCCATTTACCCAAATCATGGTTCATGTCAAGTTTAGCTCGCCTATCATGTTTTCATGTAACTTCAAGTTAAGTTTTTCATGCTATATTCACGCTTGTCTAACCTCAACCCAAATCGTGTTCCAACGCAAGAATGGACGAGTCTCATCGTAGAGATACTATGCTACACAATGACCCCAAACATGCATAGTATCGTGAGGGTTTGGTTTTAAACATACATAAGTTCATGAAGGTTTGGCCACAAGCATTCATAACATGAAAAGAAAAGGGGATTGGCCATAAGTATGCATAATGTCATAAAAGATTTGGCTACAAACTTGCATGCTAACATTAGGGGTTTGGGTTCATAAACATGCATAAGCCCCAAAACCGAATCTTAGCCAATGTTTCACTAGTAAAAATGGTCCCTAAAGGTTCATGCTAGCATTTCATGCATAAAGATCCAAACTTGCAAGTTAAACTAGGTTATGCATAGCATGAGAGGCATGATTAAGTCACTCACATAGCCTAAAACCATAAACATGAACACAAGAGGCAAGGTAAGGTTCATATAGGTTCGCATAATCATGTTTAGCCTCATTTTATCCCATGTCATTATCAAAACTACCGTTTCCATCTAAAAGTAGCTAGAACTTACCTAGTTAGGCCTAGGGAAAGAAGCATGAATCATCTTGGCTAAGAAAGGTGCCTCCTTTGTTGAAGAATCGTCATGAAACCCGCATAGCAACGTTGATCTTCCTTCCATTTGGTGTAGCTAGCTTGCACTACTTGATTTGAACCCGATTTGAGTGCTTAGGCTTTAGAAAAAGGGAATGGAGGCCATGATCACTTGGCATTTGGGCAGCACTTCGTGGAGAGAGTGATTTATGAGGGTTTAGGAGGGGGCTTAGGGGTGTTTTTATAGAGATTAGGAGTGTTTTAGGCCATAGGATTAGATCTAGGATAGATTAGGACCATCAGATCTCGGAAGCTTCCAGAATCAGCCCAAGAGCAGGACCAGGTGAGACAAACAGGTGCGCCAGGCAATTTGCGCCGGCCACCCCCTGTCGACAGGCATGTCGACAGGGCTGTCGACTTGGTCTGGGCCCAAGTCGACAGGCCTGTCGACAGCCCTGTCGACATGGCCTAGGCGGGGAAACTTCCCGCCTAGCCCCAGATCTGGTTTTCAAACCTATTTCCGAATTTCAAATTTTCAGAAATCTTCTTTGGGCCTTTAACGGGTCATACGGACTCCGATTCTCGAAAACTCGGACTCTATTTCGCGTATTTTTCCGAGACGAACGCAATGGTGAATCCCGTTTACCTTAATTCTAGAAGTATGAACAGAATATCTTTTATCTTCATGCTTCACTGGTTTATATGCTTTGCGTATCATCGTATACGTATGTAAATTTCTTACTTTTAAAATGTAAAAATACGGGGTGTCACATCCTCCCACCCTTAAAGAATTTCGTCCCCGAAATTCAATAGTAGTAGGATTTATGTCCCCATATTAGCATCCAGAAGTGTTCAGCCAATTGTTGCAAACATGTGCACATGTGCAAAAGTGAATCACATTGTAGAAAAATATGTATGCCTAACTTGTGGTACCACCTAAATGAATGCAATTTCTTAAAAATTTCTTTTTTTCAAACCATGATGCTCTCATCCTAAATATACTTGCAGTTCTATATGAATGCAAAAATTTGAAAAAGTAATTTCATCCAAATTTTCCCACACCCTTATAAAATAAGAGTGAAGTTCATCCAATTTGAGCATCCAAAATCCTACCATCCATTATTAATTTAGAAAAATCTATTTTTCTAAATTTTTATGTAACGGAGAGATATCCCGTTTTGTTGTTTTCATTGTTCTTCGTTATCAGACATTATCGTTCAATATTTCATAATTACATTAGACACAACAAATTGCGTAAACAAACAACGTACAAACTTTATTAAGATAGTTTTAGTACATCGTTACAACTAGACAACAAAAGGAACAGCTAAACAATACTGAAAATAAAATACTATCCTACGGATAACTGATAGAGGTCAATCCTGATGGAAATAGCTACGGATGAGCTCCTCTAAGCTAGCAAGCCTCTCTTCCTGTCGTCGGTTCCCTTGCCTAAGCTCTAACTGTAGGTCTTGCATCCCAGCCCCCAACTGATCATAAGAGGAACTCATATCCTGAAGCATCTGCTGCTGTGTCTGAGCCATGGCTACCTGTGACTCCAGTGTCTGCTGTTGTGACCTCATAATATCCTGGTGGCTCCTCATCAAGCGAGCCTGCTGCTGTGAAACATATCTCAGCTCAGTCCTCCAGTCTGGATCCCTAGTAGCCCATGGATCCCAGGCACCTGTATCCGGAGCCCCCTGTGCCGGGGCCTGATAAGGCCAGGCTCCATCCCCAGCCTGCTCACCCTCGTGCTGTGGTGCCTGATGGGGCCCCTCAAACTGTCCAAACTGACCATTATGCGGCTCCTCCTCTTGCTCCTCCTCCTCCTCACCCTCATCCTCTTCCTCATCTAATCCCTCATGCTCCATAGGTTGTGGCTCCTCTTGCAGCTCATGCATATTTATACTCATTCTCCCTAGTGCAGCTTCAGTGATGATAACAGAGGGATGGTTAGAAAGTGTCACATAATCCTCATCATGCAAATCCACCCCGAACCAGCAGAAAACTATGGTCCATAAGTTCCCAAAACAAATATTGGAGTGCCTTGCTCCCCTAAAGATCTGGTACTGCTGTAAGATGGTTCTTGCCCAGTTTATTTGTATGCCCCCAAAAATAGCATAAGTAGCGGCCTTAACAACTACAAGGACTCTGTCAAACCCATGATTCTGCCCCGCAATATTATATTGCAATATTCTGATCACAAACCTAGCTAGGGGGCGCAAATGCGTACTATCCCATTGCCTATCCAGTCCATTAAAAAAAATCCTTCCCCACATATTCAAATCATCCATCTCCAGATCATTTATATCGAGTCCCGTACCCCGGATATTCAAAATTTCCCCAAATTGGACCTCATTCATAAATATATGGGTACCCTTAACCCATGAACCATAAGTTATCAACCCATTATCATCCACATCAATTTGCAAACGAGCATCAAAAAGTCTTACCATACGCTTGTAGCCTCTCCTCTCGGCTGTGTGCGTATCCAGAATATGAATAAGACCCGCATTAACAAACAAACTTTCCACGGCGGTTCCCGCAAAATCCACAAACCTCACCGGTCGGCCTAGAAGCAAATTCCTAGTGGCAAGCTGCATGTAGTGCTCAATTATCCCTGGTTGCTCGTCACACCATTCGACCTCTTGCGCGGTTAATTGAGGGTAAAGCTCGTAGGGATTGGGTTGATTGGCCATGGTGATTTAAACACGAATTGGAAGAGGGGAACTATAGATCCGGATGGAGAGGGTCTCTAGCTTCGATTTGAGATTAATTTTATGAAGAACGGTGGAGAAACGAGGTGATGGGAGGTGGTGGAGTTGGTGAATTTTCGGTTTTGGCTGGGAGGGAAGGAGAAGAGAATTGGGGGTTATGAGCTGAAGCTCTCGGCCTTCGGGCCTTTATATTTTTTTCGATCTGCAGGCACGTCGTGTCGACAGCCCTGTCGACAGGGGGGGTATGTCGACAACCCTGTCGACAGCCCTGTCGACTGGCCCTCTTTTCATTTTTATTTTCTTTACTTGCCCTACCATTCTTCCATTATCTTACTTCCTCCTAACTCAACTCCATTTCCTCGAGAACTATTCCCCCATCATAAAGAAAACACTTTCCTAAATCAAAACTACTTGTAACCAAAGCCAACGTGACTATCGATGGGAGAGAGAAGGGAAAAGAGGATTCAACTAATAAAACAAGGACATTGCTAATGGCTTTTGGGGAATAATTTTTAAAACAAAGTTTTCCTTGAAAAATGCTTCTTTGTAAATGGTTTTTCAAATAATTTTTCAGAAGATCTTTAAAAACTTTTGCCCAGTCTAGTAACCTTCTGCTCTGATACCAAATGTAACACCCCGCCTCCGCTAGGGTCACTCGCAAAGGAATGCACTAGCTTTAGAGGGGCATTATTGGTAAACATGCACAGAAATATCACAAGACAGAACATATAAAATAGCGGAAGTAAAATCAAACTTTCATAACATGAATAAATAAGGTCTAAAGCCTTTTACGTCAGAGTACAACAAAACCTGTCTTGCAATAGTAAAGAAGCATAAAGACTTTTTAATAAATTATTCCCCAAGTAAAAACAATAAAGTAGCCATAGCCAAGAGAAGTCCAAGCCATTCATGATGACCTCCAAGCGGAAGAAGCCCGAACTAAACTGCATTGTTTCCTCCCTGTAACCTGGGGGGGGGAACGGAAGAAAAGAGGCGAAACAAAACGGGTCAGTCAAAAAGACTGGTAAGTCCTATCTACTTCCAGCATAAAAACAGATAAAGGTGACATGACATGCATAAACTGAAAGTAAACATGGTGATGATGACAAGATAGATACTAAGCCAGGATAATAGGATAAATTACCGTACCCAGATAAACCTAGGTGTCATGATAAATTACGATGTCAAAGTAAAACAAGGTATTACATCGTCGGGTTCCCATCAAGTATAACATTCCAAGGTGTCCCTCAAGTCTAACATCCCCGAGCTCTATCTGTATATACTCTATATCTACCATACTAGTATCTTTTCCCGTACATGTGTTAACCATGAATAACCCTTACTCAACACTTCGTATAACGGTCCATGTTAACCTAATGTAAGTCTCTAAACTCGTATGTTTCCTTCCATGTATATGTTCAGTCCCTTGCCGTACACCGCACGGGCTTTCCCATGAGGTCCCACTTTAACGTAGTTCTATGACCCTTAAGGTCGTTTTGGACTGTCACCCTATCTTTAACTAAGGTCTTTCAACATGAATCATTGTTTGTACAACTAGGACTTACGCCACCTAGGACCGCTAGGGATTATGCTTACCTATCTCACGTTTTCGTATTTCGGTTTGGGTTCAACCACCTAGGGATACTAGGGATTACGCTAACCCTCAACCACGCCCTTTTTCCCACGCATTCATCGTCAAACGTTTTTCTATGACTGTATGCACATGTATCACTATGTGCCACCCGAGTCCTGTCACAGGGCTAATCAAGAAGTACAGGACTCGGTCGGGAGCTTTCAATTTATCTGCCGATGCAGATGCTAAGGTCTGCTTTCTACACGTGGCTATGGTCCCACGAGACCCCTCCCTCAACTAGCGAAAGGCAACACAAGAGAAAATCTTGCCTGAGAACTACACTCCGGCCAGCCCACATCCTACGGCCTACCTCACCCATAATTAGATAGCAATTATGGTCTGTTGGGTGTTCCCTGCCTTTCCGTACGTACACGCTTAACTCAAGATGGTAGATGATCGACGAACTTGCTATCTCGGGCACTACCATGTATTCGTCGACTCACTGCTATCCATCCCAGTCTTTAGGTCGCTCGCATAGCAACCAAGGCATACTCTTGGTTCTTCTAACGCAGACCTTAACCTCTCGTGAGCCTAGTATAATGACCTGGCAGCTCACAGAGGGATACCAAGAATATCCTTACGTTCCCCGAAGCCGCTGCTTCGTTACCCAGTTCGCTGGATCCTTTATCTAAATCAGATAGCCCGCTCCTACACGTATACTTAAACGATGACCTACCGTATCGGGTTACTCATCTATCTAAGAAGTGGTCCAAATTTCCTTGACTAAGGATTATTACTTAGCTTCCCTTAACTAAGGTTTACCACTTAGCCTTATTTCCATTATCCTTGTTAACTATGGTCGTTTACCCAATCCTCCGAATTGGGGTTTGTCTAATGGGTTAAGTGTCACTTCAGAAAATTTACTTAACCTTATCAAGTTATCGTGTTGGATTGATCAAGTGTTAGTTAACTTAACCCCGTCCATTAGTCGTATAAAAATGGTCAAGTGTCATTAGGCAAATCAAGTTACTTAACCTACCCAACCTTGTCATGTTTTGTTAAGTATCATTAGCCTAACCAATTTACTTAACCGATTTGTCCATGTCATATTTGGTTAAGAGTCATTAATCAAATTAACTTAACCCTATCATGTGGCATTAATTACTTAATGCACCCAACCTCTCACATTAGACTTTGTTGTGGTTACTAGTTAAGCCGGTCGGTTCCGGGTAGCTTTACACCACAACTTGGTCTAACCTCGGGTTCAAGCACAACATGACCAACTTCTCACATTGGGTCCTATTGTTTGCAACTACTAGTTAGGCCGGTCGGTTCCGGGTAGTTTTATGTTGCAAACTCAACCCAACCTCGAGTTGGCCACTTTCATGTTTAGTCTAGTGTCATGTTCATATTCAAGCTTCAAGCAATTGGGTAGACCTAACTTAATAGGTAAATTCCCAATGGGTAGACCTAACTTAATAGGTAAATTCCCAAGCTTATGTTTTTATGTATACTTACATGTCAACTTCCATGTTATAATTCAAGTCATGTTTTCAAGTATAAACACATGTCATATTTAACGTTACACGTTGTCATGTTCATATCCATTTACCCAAATCATGGTTCATGTCAAGTTTAGCTCGCCTATCATGTTTTCATGTAACTTCAAGTTAAGTTTTTCATGCTATATTCACGCTTGTCTAACCTCAACCCAAATCGTGTTCCAACGCAAGAATGGACGAGTCTCATCGTAGAGATACTATGCTACACAATGACCCCAAACATGCATAGTATCGTGAGGGTTTGGTTTTAAACATACATAAGTTCATGAAGGTTTGGCCACAAGCATTCATAACATGAAAAGAAAAGGGGATTGGCCATAAGTATGCATAATGTCATAAAAGATTTGGCCACAAACTTGCATGCTAACATTAGGGGTTTGGGTTCATAAACATGCATAAGCCCCAAAACCGAATCTTAGCCAATGTTTCACTAGTAAAAATGGTCCCTAAAGGTTCATGCTAGCATTTCATGCATAAAGATCCAAACTTGCAAGTTAAACTAGGTTATGCATAGCATGAGAGGCATGATTAAGTCACTCACATAGCCTAAAACCATAAACATGAACACAAGAGGCAAGGTAAGGTTCATATAGGTTCGCATAATCATGTTTAGCCTCATTTTATCCCATGTCATTATCAAAACTACCGTTTCCATCTAAAAGTAGCTAGAACTTACCTAGTTAGGCCTAGGGAAAGAAGCATGAATCATATTGGCTAAGAAAGGTGCCTCCTTTGTTGAAGAATTGTCATGAAACCCGCATAGCAACGTTGATCTTCCTTCCATTTGGTGTAGCTAGCTTGCACTACTTGATTTGAACCCGATTTGAGTGCTTAGGCTTTAGGAAAAGGGAATGGAGGCCATGATCACTTGGCATTTGGGCAGCACTTCGTGGAGAGAGTGATTTATGAGGGTTTAGGAGGGGGCTTAGGGGTGTTTTTATAGAGATTAGGAGTGTTTTAGGCCATAGGATTAGATCTAGGATAGATTAGGACCATCAGATCTCGGAAGCTTCCAGAATCAGCCCAAGAGCAGGACCAGGTGAGACAAACAGGTGCGCCAGGCAATTTGCGCCGGCCACCCCCTATCGACAGGCATGTCGACAGGGCTGTCGACTTGGTCTGGGCCCAAGTCGACAGGCCTGTCGACAGCCCTGTCGACATGGCCTAGGCGGGGAAACTTCCCGCCTAGCCCCAGATCTGGTTTTCAAACCTATTTCCGAATTTCAAATTTTCAGAAATCTTCTTTGGGCCTTTAACGGGTCATACGGACTCCGATTCTCGAAAACTCGGACTCTATTTCGCGTATTTTTCCGAGACGAACGCAATGGTGAATCCCGTTTACCTTAATTCTAGAAGTATGAACAGAATATCTTTTATCTTCATGCTTCACTGGTTTATATGCTTTGCGTATCATCGTATACGTATGTAAATTTCTTACTTTTAAAATGTAAAAATACGGGGTGTCACAAATTCGAATTCATTTCTATTTAATTTAATTCGAATTCACTTCTATTCAATTTCAATTCGAATTCACTACTATTCAATTTCAATTTGAATTCATTTCTATTCAATTTAATTCGAATTCACTTCTATTCAATTTCAATTCGAATTCATTTCTATTCAATTTAATTCGAATTTCAATTCTTTTCAAAATTTCATATTTTGAAATCACTTTCGATATTCGTTATAAAATGAATAAAATCGATATATATATCGTTCACGTCGAAATGGCGTAAATCTAATCAACACGGCTTCATATATTCATATTTTCAAATATTCCTTTTCCAAATATTTCTATTCAAATATTTCTTTTTCAAATATTTCTATTTCAAATATTTCTATTTCAAATATGTCTATTTCAAATATGGAATGAGGCCCAATCAATTACCATATAATGTTGATTATATGCATTTTCTACAACACATGTATATAATAACAACGATGAACAATCAACCATCATCCAAAGTGCATTCTACACTGTATAAGCATCAAATATAAATATTTAACGCTCATAACAGTCTGTCAATCAATCGATCGACATACAACTAATTATTGGGATTAATGTATGTCATATATCATCCCAATACCCGTGTGGGGTTTCAAACAATCAAACACAGATTTTATTTGTGCAGTTGGGCGATGTGTAAAATTTATCGTCCCAATCAATATCAGTCAAATGTGTGTATATAAACAAATCACGATTTGTTTATTAAAAATTCTATTTTTAACTATAAAATATTTTTAGCTATATAAATATTTTATTTCATTTCACATCACATCACACAATCAACTACACATCAAAATCAAACAAACAAGCATACAAGCCATCCATGGTCTGTGGACGATGGGTGTCGGGTGCTACTAAACACCATATGCATCCTAGTATATATTTTTAACTAGAAAAATTAAATTAAAGGTGAGAAGTTCTCACAGAATAGCTAATCCAATGCCGCGACTCTTCTTAGGTAGAAATCTTTGTCGTTCTCGCCCTTTTGTCAATTTTCACTGCCCGTATTCTCTACATATAAAATTACATTTTTACTTTACTATTCAATATATAAAAATCCAATTTTTACTTCGCTATTCAATATATAAAAATTGAATTTTTACTTTGCTATTCAATATATAAAAATTGAATTTTTACTTCGCTATTCAATATATAAAAATCGAATTTTTACTTCGCTATTCAATATATAAAAATCGAATTTTTACTTCTCTATTAAATATATAAAAATCGAATTTTTAGCTAAATAAAAATCTTCTTTTTACTTCATCCAACATCATATTTTTATATATGAGATTTACAACTAAAGATCATATTTTTACTACTCCACATATTTCTTTTAAAACTGAAACCTTTTTCTAAATAAAAATATAATCTCTCTAGCTTATAAAAATTATAATCTTTTATTCTAAATCAGATTTTTAAACATGATCACTATATAGTAAACTGAAAATAAAATAAATAAATTTAAATAAAATAAAATAAAACAAAAGGACGCACCTTAAATTCGATTTTTCTTAGAAGGAAGGGTGCTGTAGTGTACTGGGCGGAGAGGGGTTGGCGAGGTCGTGCTCAGGTGGAGAGAGGGGGGGTCGCGTCGGCAGATGGAAGAAGGGGGGAGCGCGTCGGCAAATGGAAGAAGGGGGGAGAGGGGTTTCGCATCGGCAGATGGAGTGGGGGGGGGGGAGGGGATTCGCGGCGGCGGATGGAGTGGGGGGGGGGAGCGATCGACGCGGTGGCGTCGCTGATGGGTGGGGGGGTGCGATTAGTTTAGGTTTTTTTTTCATTTTTTTTCTTCTGACGGGATGAAGTATGAGGGAGAGAGGGTGAGGTGAGAGATAATATATATAATTATTTAATTAATTTATTTCTTTAAAAAGCAATTTTTAATTTCGACCACCAAACGAGACCCACCGCCTGTCGTCCATAGCTAATTACCCCCATTCCGAACACAATGGGATATGTAACTTAAGCTGATTCGATCGTTTCGATCAGTTTTCGTCAAAATCAACATATAACTCTATATATTGAATTTTGAACGCGCATTTCAATTTACTGGGGTCACATACTAACTCGAAAAATTCCAGAAAAATATTTTCTAACTTCGTATTGACGATATGGTCCTAACAAAACCAATTTCGTCAAATTCTAAGACTATTTGAAAAATGGCCAATTTCCAGTCGATTAAAATCAACTAAAACTGGTCAAACGCGTTTTCCTTTGCCACGCTCACATATTGATTCGAAAAATTGAAATTTGGAATCTAGCAATAATTTGACATCACGGATCCAACAAAAGTGGTTTCGTCGAAATCCGAGTTTGTTTGCAAAATTTCCATTTTTAAGGGCCAGAATTCCATAGCGACTATTCTGAATTTTCAACTGGACATATCTTTCGATTCCCGCTATGAAATTTCGATTTCTCGGATTCGTTGCAAAGATATCCTCAAATAGATCCTATTATTTTTGGTTTCACTAAAATCCGGTTTATTTTGCACCCGGTACATTCATTTGAATTTTGAAATCGAATTATCGAACTACCGTGCCATTTTCAATTCCTTTTATAAATATAAATAAATATTTATATTCTATCGTCGATCTATATAACTATATACGATTGAATTTTATTCAAAAGAAATTTTCTCGTTGATATTATTTAAAATAATTCAATTTAAATAATCAAAATTCGCTAAAATTGCCAAAATAAAATTTTTAAACTGACCCAGATTTCCGGGTTATTACAATCTCCCCCACTTAAAACTTTTCGTCCGCGAAAAGGAACGAAGCCGAAAGTTGTTTAACTAATCAACTCAACATTCATTATTTTCACTACGGCTTAAGTTCTTCAACTTTTCAGTTTCTAAGAACTTTTCAAATTTTTCAAAAATATGGCTAACACCCTAAATTTTCGAAAAATTTCGCCATAACCTCCCCTGCACCGGGAGCACGGGAAAATCCCGAAATTGCCATACAAGCCCTCTGATCTCAAAAAGAAAAAGAAAAAGTCAAGCGGCTAGCCAAGCGGCTAGCCAATCGGCTCATAAAATCATCATCACCCAAACAAAACAGTGTGTTATGGTAAACATGTACCTATTTGTCGGGCAAACAATTTTATTCTTCTGCTCTAGCCTCCTTGCTATGACCTGTTCAATGTAAGTACATGTATATGCATGCAAATGCGACCAATTTTCAATACAATTCACAATTTGATTCAATTTGGCTATATGGTACAAATTTTAATAAATCAACCAATAATCAACAACACAACCATCTATCAATTAGTTGATTAGCTTTTGAAATTCATAACTTTGATATATAGTCAAAAATCACATTTTTAATGCCAAATCACAACGATAAGCCCTATCTAGTTTCGGTTCTCACACCAGTCCATTGGAAATATAGAAATCTCACTTTCGTTACTCGAAAATAAATACTGGCGATGGTGCCCCGTCACCAGAATTATCCCCGGGCACTAGAGTATGATTCTATAACTATCCAGTACATTAAAACTTCGAGTACACGTTTGCAAGACATATATACAAAATCTTTATATATCGGATTGTCCAAATCAATTTATAATAAATAGTCAAATACGAATAGTTGATTTAAATTTTCAAAACAAAATTCATTTTCATTTTCAAAAATATACTCTTCACACTCGTTCTAGGATACTACTGATCCCATCTCTAACGAGTCATTCTCATTGGATATTACTAATCTAATATCTGATGAATTCTTTCGTACGGTTCTAATGCGCCTTATTCTCTAAACTTTGTAAACCAAAGCTCTGATACCACACTGTAAAAACCCGTAACTTCCCCGGTGAGGAAAGCGCGGATAGTTCGAGGACAAGCCACAACAGAACGCAGACGGAAGAACATTTCATTGCATATTACAACAATTCCATCAGAATACAAGAATATACAGAGTAAAAATGAATATTACACAACAGAAAATATTAGAGATTACAATAAATTACATAGCAGCGGAAAATAATACAATACACAACTAGAAGAGATATACGGATACAAAGCTTTTTGGATATCGTTCCAGCTGTAAACCAGGATCCTGTGAATATAAATCTGCAAAACCAAAACTACTAGCTGCCCGTGTCGAAAATAGGGGCACCCAGAGTTTAGGTTAAAACAATAAACTCCTGGTCAGTCATGGGACTGGTGTGAGAACTAAAACAGTTATAAATCTTTATTTTAAAGTTAGGTAAATCAAGGGACCACGCCGCTAACGCGGAACGGGTTTCCTCCCAAGAATACCAGTGCATAAAACAAACAGTGCAATGCTAAATAAAGAGAAATGAAGCTATTATAAGACCCAGGTCCCATCACACAATGCAACGCAAGCCGGAGGATAGGGTTTTCCCTTATAATAGCCAAACATGCTTAGTACGTTTAAAACAAATCATTTGATACTACTATAAGTACATAGTGTAGAAAATAACTTCAAATCATAAGTATCAATCATAGGCGGCATAAGCTCCCCATCCCACAATGTCGCCATACTAGGCTCTATAAATAAAACCGCAAATGTCACATATTTGGAAATTGGATTTCCATCTATGAACCGAGGCAAAAGATAGTCCTCAACCGATTCGAGACGCTCTAGCCCGTGTCTCAGGACCCAGACACAGGTGGGCCCTTGGATCATCAGGGCCGGTCCACCGATGTGGATTAAAATGCCTGAACACTGCGTTTCCCCGCCCTTTGGGGCGTAAATGAGCCAACGAATGGCTCCATCGGACCCGGATCGTCCGATCTAACCGAGGCGCCTCGCAATAGCAACAACCACACAGGTGAAAAGTATATAAATGTCAGGGCTGGTAGGTCACTGACACCACCCTAGCAAGAAGGAAACGCATGCCCTCCCTGAGGTTCTCTCCCGTTTCTGGTTCACAACCGGGGTGTGAGGCTCGCGAATTCACGTTACACAAAGCTATGCCACACAGGTGGTGCTTTGATCATCAACCACAAGACTTTGCTTTTCAACAGAAGCCTTGATCATTTGCATCTTAGCATGCCACACAGGCAAACCACTCTATGCAACCGATATTAGTCACACAGAATGAAATCCAATGTCAGACACATAGGCCATTTACAAGTCCGTTCTAGGTCTGAACGAAACCGGAGGCACTTTCCTCGCATATCCATCGATCTCCAAGCGCATCTGGACGACCACCGACTGATTCCCTCATCTTGGGTGTACAGCCCAATCAAGATCATCAGTAATCACCCAAACGATGTGAAGACTTCTGGTCTTCAACCACCGTCTTCATCTTCGACACCACGTCGAAACAGTTATTCAGAATGGGATAAACTCGGTCTTTTTGAATAACTCGCGTATATATTAAACAAGTGTTACACAAACACAACATACGCCTCATTCCAATTCAGAATATTCTTTGGGAAAGGTTCCCATTAATTTTATCAAAGATAAACTCTTTTAAATTTATTCTTTAATCTTCTTTTGAATATCAATTCAAACTAGTCGGGATTAGCGAATCACATCGGAATAATCATTTATTTTATTTCCCAATCCCAACCTATTCATCCCATGAAGTAAAACTGGTAATACTTCATATTTAACACCACAGTGTTATCGGTAAATTCAATTACCATTTCACGTTCAAATCTAATTAAAGATTTAACTATCGCCTGGAGCAAAACTGGTGATACTCCATTCTCGATCTTGTCAATTTAATTAAAGATTCATTAAAACTCCACTTAGTTTTAATCTTTAACTGGGTTAAAGAATCAGTGTCATTTAAAACACGGTTCACGATAAACCCAAAATCACATTCCATTAATTATCAGGTTAAAGAACAAGTGTTATTTAAAACACTGTTCAAGATAAACCCAAAAATCAATACCAATTCGATTCCAATTAAATATTATTTAATTGGTACACTTAATTAAATCTAAATAAAAGGATTTAATCTTTTCTCAACTGGGTTCAAGAACAGTGTTAATAAAGACACCATTCACGACAAACCTAAATCACATTTGACATTAAATACAAGGCTCTGAATAGAAAATATACCGGCTTATATTCAATATCAAATTCTACGACCAACAAATATCGTATTGGAAATAACGATATATATATATATATCTTTCAAATTCCCATAACAATATCTGTATTCTCACGAAATCCAACATTGAAATATTCCGAAGACAATTTCGATTCAAATCCATTCCAATGCAATCATTGTAAATTCTGGTTATTTTTAAAACCCTTTTCAAATTCAATTTATTTATTTAAAAACAAATAGAATTTTAATTCTAGTTCAAAACTAGTTCATTTCGATAAAAATCTATTTTTATCTTTTCAAATATGGAGTTTTTCATCCCAATTCTTCCCAAATCATTTCTTATGATTTTACACAAATTATCGATATTTTTAATGATTTTATCAAGGCTCGTACAGTCGATTTCCATCAACGGCCATCGAACTGCACTTATAGCGACCTTTTCCAAATTTTATTTGGACATAATTCCAAATCCAACTGTTAGATTTCAAATTTCTAATATTCATTAGAAAGCTCTTTTCGATACGAACCGAACGGCTTCGGTTTTAGGAGAATCCGACGGTCGGATCTCCCGCAATATCCGTTCGAAGTCAATGGTCGAAATTCGCGAACTGCCGCAGCGCGTTCTATTCAGGCGATTATATTATATATACTTCGTCGATTTTAATTCAAAACATGCTTTATAAATCGTTTTAAATTCATTTTCAAAACGGTTTCAACTTTATATTCAATTTCAAATCAAAATTGAATATTCCAATATAAATTTATTTTAAATTCATTTCAAATTGATTTCAATTCAATTTCACTTTAATTCGAATGCAATTCCTTTCGATTTCAATTCAAATTCAATTCTATTCAATTTCAATTCGAATTCATTTCTATTCAATTTAATTCGAATTCACTTCTATTCAATTTCAATTCGAATTCACTTCTATTCAATTTGAATTCATTTCTATTCAATTTAATTCGAATTCACTTCTATTCAATTTCAATTTGAATTCATTTCTATTCAATTTAATTCGAATTTCAATTCTTTTCAAAATTTCATATTTTGAAATCACTTTCGATATTCGTTATAAAATGAATAAAATCGATATAAACATCGTTCACGTCGAAATGGCGTAAATCTAATCAACATGGCTTCATATATTCATATTTTCAAATATTCCTTTTTCAAATATTTCTATTCAAATATTTATTTTTCAGATATTTCTATTTCAAATATTTCTATTTCAAATATGTCTATTTCAAATATGGAATGAGGCCCAATCAATTACCATATAATGTTGATTATATGGATTTTCTACAACACATGTATACAATAACAACGATGAACAATCAACCATCATCCAAAGTGCATTCTACACTGTATAAGCATCAAATATAAATATTTAACGCTCATAACAGTCTGTCAATCAATCGATCGACATACAACTAATTATTGGGATTAATGTATGTCATATATCATCCCAATACCCGTGTGGGGTTTCAAACAATCAAACACAGATTTTATTTGTGCAGTTGGGCGATGTGTAAAATTTATCGTCCCAATCAATATCAGTCAAATGTGTGTATATAAACAAATCATCCAATTTGTTTATTTTTGTTTCATTTCATATACACGTTAAAAATTCTATTTTTAACTATAAAATATTTTTAGCTATATAAATATTTTATTTCATTTCACATCACATCACACAATCAACTACACATCAAAATCAAACAAACAAGCATACAAGCCGTCCATGGTCTGTGGACGACGGGTGTCGGGTGCTACTAAACACCGTCTGCATCCTAGTATATATTTTTAACTAGAAAAATTAAATTAAAGGTGAGAAGTTCTCACAGAATTGCTAATCCAATGCCGCGACTCTTCTTAGGTAGAAATCTTCGTCGTTCTCGCCCTTTTGTCAATTTTCACTGCCCGTATTCTCTATATATATAAAAATCACATTTTTACTTTGCTATTAAATATATAAAAATCGAATTTTCACTTCGCTATTCAATATATAAAAATCGAATTTTTACTTCGCTATTCAATATATAAAAATCGAATTTTTACTTCTCTATTCAATATATAAAAATCGAATTTTTACTTCGCTATTCAATATATAAAAATCGAATTTTTACTTCGCTATTCAATATATAAAAATCGAATTTTTAGCTAAATAAAAATCTTTTTTTTACTTCATCCAACATCATATTTTTATATATGAGATTTACAACTAAAGATCATATTTTTACTACTCCACATATTTCTTTTAAAACTGAAACCTTTTTCTAAATAAAAATATAATCTCTCTAGCTTATAAAAATTATAATCTTTTATTCTAAATCAGATTTTTAAACATGATCACTATATAGTAAACTGAAAATAAAATAAATAAATGTAAATAAAATAAAATAAAAGGACGCACCTTAAATTCGATTTTTTGTAGAAGGAAGGGGGCTGCAGTGTACTGGGCGGAGAGGGGTTGGCGAGGTCGAGCTTAGGTGGAGAGGGGGGGGGGTTGCGTCGGCAGATGGAAGAAGGGGGGAGCGCGTCGGCAAATGGAAGAAGGGGGGAGAGGGGTTTCGCGTCGGCAGATGGAGTGGGGGGGGGGGGGGGCAGGGGATTCGCGGCGGCGGATGGAGTGGGGGGGGGGGTGGAGCGATCGACGCGGTGGGGTCGCTGATGGGGAGGGGGGCGCGGCGCGATTAGTTTAGGTTTTTTTTCATTTTTTTTCTTCTGACGGGATGAAGTATGAGGGAGAGAGGGTGAGGTGAGAGATAATATATATATAATTATAAAATTAATTTATTTCTTTAAAAAGCAAATTTTAATTTCGACCACCAAATATGACCCACCGCCTGTCGTCCATAGCTAATTACCCCCATTCCGAACACAATGGGATATGTAGCTTAAGCTGATTCGATCGTTTTGATCAGTTTTCGTCAAAATCAAAATATAACTCTATATATTGAATTTTGAACGCGCATTTCAATTTACTGGGGTCACATACTAACTTGAAAAATTCCAGAAAAATATTTTCTAACTTCGTATTGATGATACGGTCCTAACAAACCAATTTCGTCAAATTCTGAGACTGTTTGAAAATGGCCAATTTCCAGTCGATTAAAATCAACTAAAACTGGTCAAACGCGTTTTCCTTTGCCACGCTCACATATTGATTCGAAAAATTATGAAATTTGGAATCTAGCAATAATTTGACATCACGGATCCAACAGAAGTGGTTTCGTCGAAATCCAAGGTTGTTTGCAAAATTTCCATTTTTAAGGGCCAGAATTCCATAGCGACTATTCTGAATTTTCAACTGGACATATCTTTTGATTCCCGCTATGAAATTTCGATTTCTCGGATTCGTTGCAAATATATCCTCAAATAGATCCTATTATTTTTGGTTTCACTAAAATCCGGTTTATTTTGCACCCGGTACATTCATTTGAGTTTTGAAATCGAATTATCGAACTACCGCGCAATTTTCAATTCCTTTTATAAATATAAATAAATATTTATATTCTATCGTCGATCTATATAACTATATACGATTGAATTTTATTCAAAAGAAATTTTCTCATTGATATTATTTAAAATAATTCATTTTAAATAATTAAAATTCGCTAAAATTGCCAAAATAAAAATTTTAAACTGGCCCAGATTTCCGGGTTATTACACGTTCCCTAAGGGGCTTATCCTTATAATCTAAATATTTCGATCATTTTCATATCACAACGAATTTCTCTACAAACAATTCCAATTTTGTTTCAACTACAAATAACCATTATCAACCATTCGCATTTATCAACCAAATTTCACATCAATCAAAATCCAAACAATCACAACCAATATATATCCTCCATGGTCTGTGGACGAGGGGAGTATATATATAGATATACGTATATAAATATATTTCTATTTCATTTCAACTCCATTTAATGCATATATAATTTTTACAACGCATATATAACTTATGCATCGCATATATAATTTATATAACGCTTATACATGAGGTGTACAACGCTTATATAACTTATACATCGATTATATAATTTATACTTCGCCATTCCATATCGTTTTGAATTTAGAAATCTCACATTGGGTTCCACTCCTCCAAAAATTGTAGGAAGCTCCAAAAATTCTCTAGTCTCTTCTAGAATGTAGAAGATGTCCTTACGGTCCTGGTGTCTCTTGTTTCACTGGATTTCGACCACATAGCAAAAAGATATGGTTTTTATAAGTTTGCAACGCTTTTATTTTTCGAAATCAATTTAAATAAAACAAAGTCGTACCTTTCAGCAAATGGTTCCAAACTAGGTTTGGATTTTTCGTGCAAACGGTGAAGCGATGGGACGATCGGCCTTTGCAGCGATGAAGAGGGAGGAGAGGCACGCTGGCGTCAGGGGGTAGGGTCCACTTCGGTGCACCAAGGAAGGAGCGGCGGCGGTTCAAAGGTTGGCACTTCGGGGAGGTGAAGCTCGAAAAATACTTGACGATAGAGGGCATGGTGGCTATGGATTCGAAGCTCACGAGGAGATCTTCAAAAAGTTCCAAAGGGCCTATCATTTTTATTGAGCGGATGGAGAGCAATCGGGGAGGGAAGGATGGGCTTATTTACGCCGTCGCGATGGGGGAGAGAGAAGGGGTTCCGCCTTTTTTTTATTTTTTTAAATTAATGAATGAAAAATCCTTATTAGGCGATATTTATATTTATTCGAAAAATAATGTTTCCTTAACCGGACCCCAAATCAAACCCAACGACTGTCGCTGCTAGCTAAATACCCCCATTTCGAACACCATGGGATATGTTTTATAGGCCCATTCGACTGTTTCTGTCAGTTATTCTTCAAATTAAAATATAAAATGTTCAAATATGGATTTTAACGTACATTTTAATTTGCCGGGGCCACATACTGATTCCAAAAATTCCAGAAAAATAAACCTAGCTTGGACGACACCATCCCAACAAAACTAGTTTCGTCAAATTTGGAGACCGTTTGAAAAATGATCATATTTTGGTTGATCCAAATTGACTAAAATTAACCAAACACATTTTCTTTTGCCACGCTCACATATTAATTCCAAAAATTATGGAATTTGAAATCTATCAATAATTTGATATTCCAGATCCAACAAAAGTGGTTTCGTCGAAAACGTAGGCCGTTTGCAAAATGTCTATTTTCACGGGCTATATTAATTCCCTAGCGACCTTTATGAAAATTCGTTTAGCCATAACTTTTGATTCCCGCTATGAAATTTTGATTTTTCAGATTCGTTATAAAAATATTCTCAAACAGAATTAAATATTTTTGGTTTCACTAAAATCCGTTTCATTTTGCATCCTGTACAGTCAGTCAAAGTTCGAATTCAAATTTTCAAACTACCGCGCCTTCTCAGGCCTTGTTTTATAATTAAAATAAATATATTCACTAACTTCGATCCAAAAGAATTTTAAGTCGTTATTATTTAAAATAATTTATTTTAAATATTCAAAATCCCCTAAATTAGCCAAATTAAAAAAAATTAAATTGGTTCTGATTTTCTGTGTTGTTACATGAGTATTTATTTATATGGATGATTTGGTGATTTGTATATTGTTATTCTGATGATCAACATATTAAAATAATGTTAATATTATTGTGATAGTTGAAATTAAATTATAAATATCCATTTATAATTTAAACAGTGAAAATTGGTTAAATAGAAAAATAATTCAAACCGAATTAGAATTGGTTAAATTTATTAACCAATGATTTATTTAAATAGACTGTTGTTGTTTGAAAACCCCACATGGGTATTGAGATGATATTTGACATACACTAATCCCAATATTTAGTTGTATGTCAATCGATTGATTGATCGACTGTTGTGAGCATTATTTATTTATTTTAATGCTTATACGGTTATAGAATGCACTCTAGATAATGTTTGAATGTTTAATGATTATTTATCACTATTATTGAATACATGCGATGTATGAAATCCATACAACTGAAATTATATGGTAACTGATTGAGTTACATCCCTATACTGAATATAAATGAATATTTTAAAATAATATTAGTGAAGAATCAAATATGATTTTGATGTCCGATTTAGGATGGACACAAAATATTGAAATATATGGAGCCGAATTAAATAGAAGTGCGTCATTTTAACTCGCATGAATTTTTATATCGATTTTATTTATTTTTATAATGAATATCGGAAATAATTGATTTCAAAATCTAATATTTTGAAAATATTATCATTTAAATATTATAATGATATGGAATATTCAATTTTGATTTAAAATAAAAAACGAAGTTAAAATCATTTTAAATGAATTTAAAACGTTTTATAAAATACGTTTTAAATGGAAATCGATGATATATATATTATATATATTCAATAGCTTGAATGGAGCGTGCCACGCATGGACTGTTCGCGAATTTCAACTATTAACTTCAAATGGATGTAACGGGAGATCCGACCGTCAGACTCTCCTAAAATCGGAACCGTTGGGTTCGTATTGAAAAGATCTTTCGAATGATGATAAGAGATTTGAAATCTAACGGTTAGATTTTAAGACGTATCCAAATCAGTTTTGGAAAAGGTCGCTATATATGTAGTTCGGTGGCCGATATTGGAAATCGACTGTATGTGTCTTAATAAAATTAATAAAAATATGAATAAATTGTGTAAAAACATAATAAATGATTTGGAAAGATTTTGGATGAAATATTCCACATTTGTAAAGATAAAGATATTTTTATCAGAATAAGTTATTTTGCAACTTGAGATAAGAATTGAAAAGAATTGGAATGGTTTTAATCTAATCAGAAATTTCCAATGTATGAATTGGAATGGATTTAAATGGAAATAATCTTCGGAATATTTCAATATGGGATTCCATGATTATGCAGATATTGTTGAGGAATTTGGAAGATATAGATATCGTTATTCCCAATACGATATCCGTTGGTTTTAGAATTTGATATTGAATATAAGTCGATATTATTTTTATTTAGAGCCTTGTATTTAATATCAAATTGGATTTTGGGTTTGTCGTGAATGGTATCTTTATTAACACTGTTCTTAAACCCAGTTGATAAAAGAATAAATCTTGTAACTAAGATTTTATGGAAATTTTCCAATGTAAAGTTTTCCAATTTAATAAAATAAATTGGAACGGAATGGAATTCGATTAGTGATAATCGAGATGAGCTTCTGTGAAGGAAGGCGTTTACTATTTATGGAATTTTAAAAGGCTTTGTCGTTATTCCGTTTATAGTATTAGTCAGATACGGAAATTTATGTCGATTATATACTGTTATGATTTCCGTGAAGGTTCCATTTTGATGGAAGATGATTTTGAGTTTATCATGAACTTTATTTAAATGACATTTGTCCTTTAACGCAAGTAAAAGCAGGATTAATTTCCAGAAAGTTGAACAATCATTAAATAATGAATTTTAGAGATTGAAACTAAGAAGAGTTTTAATAAATCTTTAATTAGATTTGAATGAATGGTGATTAAATTTACAAAAACATGAGATGTGGTATAAACCAAATATGCTTAGTTTTTGACATTGATTGAGATTTATTGATTATTTGGATTGTGCTCGATCAGTTTATGAGCAAAATATGCTTTTACATTTAGCATTGGGTTGGGCAGAAATATTTGTATGCTAACATCTTGTGAAACACTTCACGATTTGACTACGAGATGTGTAGTAATGTTGTTGTGTTCATTTCAAATTTAATAAATGATTTTGAAATGATATTTTTCTTAAGTGAAAAGAAATGTATTCCGGATTTTGGACACGGAATGTTTCATAAAACAGAAAGGATTTCGAGGACTAAACCCGATGTTGTCGAAATGATTTCGAAATGTATTTTGTGTTTAACATTGTAGTTCATCACATAACCGATTAGTTGCTATTGATGATATATCTGTTTGGTGGCAGAGAATTTATTCTCTTGCTTAAAACCCTTCTTTGAGACGTACGAGCTCAAAGGTTATGTAATTAATAGTGACTGGTCATATGTGTCAATTGCTAATGTAAAGTACTATAGTTTGAAAGTACTTGTGATTATTATGCTGTGAAATGATTCTTCCCAACTTCGGGATATAAAATGATTTAGTATGTGGCTAAAGATTCAGGTAACCCGAACGACTAAAAGTATGGGCGAGATGGCCGATATATTTTCCTCGAGGGCGTGGGAGGTGCATCGTCAATGTAGCCTGCTCCATCGCGAGAGGTGCACATATATATATCGAGTTGGTAAGATGCGTACCCTTTTCCATGTCTAAGGGCTGAATACCTCCCGATATTTGGTTGCATATCTTTTTGAATGCATTGTGATGTTTTGGAATTCATATTTCCAAAGATTTTGGTTTGAGATCTCGAAGTGAAATCTACTTTGATATAAAAGCTAGATATGTATTTCAAAATGATTTGAAATAAGAAATCGAGAATAAAGTCCAAAGAAATAATTTCTATAAAATGAATTGGATTTCGAAAAATCTAAATTTGGGATTATGCCTAAATGGGTAGATTAAGGAATTGTATGTTGTATGATGCATTGTAGATCCATATGTCTATTATTGGCGTAGTTTGTTTATGGTATTCTTGGGAGGAAACCCGTTCCGTGTTATACGGTGTGGTCCCTTGATTTACCCCACTTTTAAAGTAAAGATATAATAAATGTTTTAGTTCTGACACCAGTCCCATGACTGACTCGGCGTTTATTGTTTCTGCCTAAACTCTGGGTGCCCATATTTTCCACACGGACAGCTAGTAGTTTTGGATTTGCAGAATTCTATTTAACAGGATCCTGGTTTATAGCTGGAGCTATATTCGTAAAGCTTTGTATCCGTTATTTCTTTCAGTTGTGTTAGTTGATGTATTTCCGCTGTGTATTGTATTTATACATTTTTATTTCTGCTGCTATGTAATGTATATCTCTGGTGTTTTTCTGCTGTGTATTATTATTTATTCATACTCTGATATTCTAGTACTCTGATGTAAATTGTTGTAATAGCAATGAAATGTTCTCATGTTTGTGTTCTGACGAGTCGTGTTCTCAAAAAAATCCGTTGTTTCCCGTCTCCTCGGAGACCTTGGGATTTTAGATCATTAAAATTTATTAGCTTAAAACTAATTAATTAAATCGTATAAATCAATTTTCTTTGAAATTTACCTTTATGTTTAATACTTGTATAATTGCATACTAATCCCAATAATTATGAAACTTGAAAATCTATTATATTTTTCTGATACTTTTCTAATGGTCTTGGTCTTGTCAGGTTCAGAAACCATTTCCAAAATGGTCATTCATTATCTTATTATTCGATTTTAACTTATTTTTCCAAACTGGGTTTATATTATGCACGCTTATATACTAACTCCAATTAACTTGAAATTTGGAATCTTATCATTATTCACTACTACAGATTCGATAAAAATGGTTTCGTCGAATTCCGAGATCGTTTGCAACGTTTCTATTTTCTAGCTTTTTAAATTAACACTGAAATATCGATTTTTAAAATAACCTTGCTAATTATTATTTTAAAACTCCAGTAACCTTATTCTAACTATCATATAAGTTGTATTTTATCAGAAATCTCAAATTTTTCAAAATCGGTGAACAATGTCAAATTTTCATTTCTGACGAAAATTGTTTGAGCTGATAAGTTGATAAAACTGATTTAAATAGCTTATTTGACTGTTATTGTAACGACCCGGATTTTCAGCCGTTGAATTCTGAATATTTAAACTGGTTTAAATATTTTATTTGAATTATATATAAGAATTTATAAAGAATTTATTTAATAAAACGATATCTGAGTGTAACTCGAACAGACGATTGAATTAGTCCACGAAACCAATTCCGTTGAGTTCGTATCGTCGATTAGAGTCAGTATAGGTATATATTTTGTTATTTTTAAAGACCGTGAAATTTGACGTTAAAAATGGTATTGCGGTGCACGTAAAAATAGCCTACCAGGAAAACAGTCTCAGAATGCGACGAAACTAGTGCCGTTGGGTTCGTATCGATTAATTATTTTAGGATATCAAAGTTTCAAGTTGATTTGATTTATCTAGTGATCGTGGAAAAATTAAATGCGTGTTTATTTCTGGTTTTATAAAGGAATTTTTTTCAAACGATGTCGGAATTCGACGAAACTTGTCCATTGGGTCCGGAATACCTTTTTATACCAAGATTAGCTTTTTATCAGTAGGCAGAAGTCGACTGTGGTCAGTTTTATTTGATACTTCACCGCGAAGTTACGTTATAATATAAAATAATAAAAATACTCTATATAGACCTCACAACCTTATCCCCTGACAGTAGACTTCTGAAATCCCATTATATAATATATATAAACCAATATTCCTAAACAAAGAAATGAAGTACAAAACATCAGCCAAGTTTTAAAAACTATCCGTGCCATCCAGACTTGTTGAGACCGTGACCACCAAGGAAATTTAGCACCGTGCTCTCCAAGCAGTTAAAAGAGTGTGTCTGCTAATCAATTTCAATTTCGTGGGTGACAATCTATTGGATGTCGTGCTCTCCAAACCTGGTATCCGTGCATGCCAAGAAACTCAAAATATAAATACAAAGAATGCTCCTCCCACCCCTTTCATTTACACAGCAAAACTCCTCCCTCAAACTAAATAGTCCTCTTCTAATCCCTAAATTCCCTTTTCTTCTGAATTTGTTTTCTCGTTTCAACTCTAAACCGCGAATTCAAATCACGAAATATCCATCCACTTCAACAACAAATTTTAGATCCACTCAAATTCTTAAACCTAGGATCGATCTTGTCTATTTTCGAATGATGTGAGTGACAGGATTTCTCGAGTGCTAGGGCATCGGGCTTTGTATAACAAGGGAGTTTGTATTTTCTGTCCATCGTTGCTAGGAGCTGGGCGACCTGTGGAGGTGGAAGCTATGGCGGAGGAGGAGTGTTGCGAGCTATGAGGGGGCGCTGGCAATAGTTGGTCAGAGGAGCGGTCAAAGGGGGTGGAGTGGAACGACGCGTGAAGTAGGAGTAGGGGATCGAAGTCCGGTCATTTTTCGATGGTGCAAAAATCAAAAAACTGTGGCGAGATGACTCACAGTTTGTTTTTGAAAGAAGCAGATGATTTAAAAACTTGATTAGGGGAAGAAGTCTGTTATCCTTGTTTGCCTAGAAGAAATATATGTGAGTTTTATTATGGGAGGAGGTGATGTCTGTTTGATGGTTTGGAGTTAAAGGCTTTAAACAGTGAAGGGTTCGAACTGGGGCCAAGGGGAAGGAACGAGTTTTGGCGATGTAGTTGTGGCTTAGTGATCTTAAGGGTGGCGCTAGTTTTGGTATTGGTGACAAGAATTATTAAAGAAGAATTGAGGAAGAGTGCCAAGGTTTTGGGGATAATACGTTTGGTACTGATGATGGATTATAACAGGGATGAAAGCGTGCCTAAGCGATGATACAAAGTGGGGTCAAAGGGGAGTGTTCGCATTTGTCTGTAGGAGGAAAAATTGGGGTTCGTTCGTTACTAAACTTAGAGGAATGAGGGAAGTAAATAAAAAGAAATTGGGATTTAATGAGTGGCTCTCGATGTTGTAACTCATGTTCGTTGCGATGAGGTGGTATGGGAATAGTGGAAAATGATGACAGGCATGTTAAAATGTTTGTTCAGATAAACAGAGCGGTATTCACCAGTTTCAGCAGAGAACAAGCAAGATTAAAATCGTTGGGTGTGGCTTTTCTAGAAAAGGAATTGGGCGAAGGAGATTAAGTAAGTATAATCACTTAATTATATATATGTAATTCACTAAATTTTTGGCTAAACACGGTTAATAATGTTATTAAGGATTTTAGTTAAATAATTAACTATTAACGACGTTTAACTAATGTATATACTTGTAACCTGTGTATTTCACCCCTACATGATCAGAATTCAACGAACCGGTCAAGTAAGAATTATAGCGATGAGGCTACAGTTTGGGACAGTTTTCGTTGAGAACAGTGCTGTTGGAATTTCATGGAAAGATCAAACGCTTATTTGATTCTAGAAAGAAATAAAAGCAGAATCATCAACTACAAATAGGTGAGTAAACTCACTAAACTCTGTCTCGTTTATATTTTTATATAAACGAGTTTTAAATTTATTTATAATTATTTTATACCGTGATGGTTGTTTGGATGGATGGTTGCAAAAATTGGTTGAATAGTTGATATAGTTATATCATTGATCAATTATTAGTGCTATTTACTATGATTAATGTTGACTGACATCTGTGGATGCAGGGAAACAGATTGGAGGGATCCAACTGGATCCCTCAACATTTATATTACCGTTTATTATTTATGGTGATGTGTATACTATGATGGATTGTACTATGTTGAATCACCCTAACACTGGAAATTTGGTATTTTAAATACCGTAAAAGATTTTCGAATATAGAAAAGAAATTGAGGTTTAAAAAGAGAATTTATTTCCAAAAGAGAAATTAAATTTTGAATGGAATTAAAAAGTAGAAACTTGTTTTATTAAAACAAGAAGTTGTTTTTAAACGAGTTTATAATCGTTGAATAAATTGAATATAAATGCTTTATTTAAATTTATATGGAAAAGTGGAAATTAGATTTGAAATCAATATTTGAGATGGGATTTGAACTTAGCAGAGTATAAAGTAAATCATAAACAAGATTTTTAACGATTGGAATAAAATCAGATTTGTTTCCAAGACTCTGAATAGAAGTTATAAATAGAATTCGGGGTTTAAGAGAATATGTATAAGTACGAAATCAAAAGATTTTATATAAAAGAAGTATATTCAGGATTTAAAATGGACAATGGTTCAAAGGAAATAGTTTGCAAATGAAATATTTATAAGGGAAGAACACAGCAGACAATTGTGTTAAACATTTATAAATAGATTTTTGGAATAAAAATCCAAGGAAGAAATCTTGTTGTAAAGAAGGTGGAAACCGGATTTTTTATCCTCATATACTCTTTATCTTATGGGTTTCGACAAACAGAATGGTATATGACTGCATTGTTTAAATCCAGATATTTTGACTATCTTTTAAAAATTAACAACGGAAGCGTGTGCGTCGCACACGGTATTTTATTTGGAAACAACAATTATAACGCTGTCTTTGTAAGAAACGCTTTTATTAAACTAAACAGCGATTTTAGCGCTGTTGTTATACTAGATGTTTGTAAATCTATACAACGATTTTAGATGCTGCTGTTATAATAAATGTCTTGGAAAATCTATATAGCAGTTTTAACGCTGTCATTATAATAACAGTTTTGTAAACCTAAACAGCGATATTAATGCTGTTGTTATAATAGATGTTCTATAATTCTAGACAGTGATTGTAACGCTGTTGTTAAAAGCAATGTTTTATAAATCAAATATTTGGAGACAGCGATTATAACGCTACCGTTATAATCAATATTTTTCTGCAAAGGAAGTGTGTTCTTGGATCGAATCCGAGAGTTGCGTAAGCGATGGTTTGTTTATAAGTGGTGAGCTTTGACAGTTTCAAGGTTGAGAATGTTGTTCAGTTAAGGTCTGAGAGGTAATTATACTCCAACCTGATTGACTTCATGATCGATGGAGGAATGGTTAAAGTTCTATGGTGAAACTTGGTTGGGCAATATGGTTAGCTAATAAAGGATTAGTGGGTTGAGTTATAATAACGATGTTTATAATACCGCATTAATTTGAAATGTTTTTTCCCAACTAAAATGAGAGATATTTTCTACACATAGAAAATGAAATGAAAATGAAATGAATTGTCAACGAGGAATTAAGAGACAGGAATTGGAAATAATAATTAAATAAGAAATTAAATTAAAAGGGGCCTGGTGTTGTTTGATGCTTGATCGGTAGAAATTTCTGATTGGAAATAGGACCGTTGATTGTATGGGTGTTTCTTTGATAGTTAAATCACCGACTATCAAAGTTTTATTTTATTTTATACCTCCATTGTCAATATGGAGAGACCGGGATCAGATTGAATATCTGAAAACCACTCCGTATTGGTATAAGCGTTATGAATTGACTTATGTGAAGATAATTGAAGATGGAGTTATGCAAGGGCTATCCTGTTTATAGAATAGCGCCTTCGGTTTGTCCAGACCCAGGACAACTTGTATGGACGAGTGTCTGATAGAGTATTTCCAAAGGGATTATGTACGTTGATTCCTTCAAACGTACGAAGTTGGTGGCATAGAAGGGAAACTTCGTTAGCCTAACAATCTGAGTATTTTTGTGGGAATCAATTAGTGATTTCCGATGGATCTGACGATGTTTCATTCAAAGTGAATGGTGGCCAGATGTTTGGGAAGATAATTCAAACCTCAACCCTCACACCCGGGAAATGACAAAAATCGGGCAGGCAGCATGGCTATGTGGGTCGCACCCATTAGGATGTATAATCATCTATCTAGAGAAATTCCATTTGTTCTTAAATCTATCGATGCTGTCCCTTTCGGGAGACGGTTGCTGATCCCAACCGTTGGTGATATACATTCGAAACACTCAAGCGAAATGAGTGGTCGGTCATGTGAGGGCTGGGTGGCAAGACGTTCTTGTTGAACCCAGTGTATTCGTCTCTAGAGATACACTATCGGCAGGTGGTCCCATACCTTGTCATGTTGGAAATCCAATCTCCAATAAGCGCCCTGCGGTTTTTGATTTTATATTATATATGGAGCGTGAGATGCAAGAGTTCCGCTAGATTCTATTTATTTGATGTAGACATTATTATAATATCATTGGATTTGATATCAAAAATATTTGGGTTATCGTAAGGTAAAAACCATCCGTGTTTATGTGTGGATCGGTCTTACGATTATCTTTTCTTTTGAAAGGATTTTAAAAGTTAATCAAATGGTTGGAGTTTACTCACACTAGTCCCATGACTGACCCAGAGTTTATTTTGTTTGTTTTCCCTAAACTCTTGGGTGCCCAAATTTGTACGGGCAGTCAAGTAGTCGGGATTTTCCAGAGTCACTTGGAAGAGCTGGAAGCAGGAGGCTTCATCGGTTAGCTATAGACTATCATATTTTCCGCTGTGTATATCTGGAAACAGGCGTTTATAACTGTTCCAGAAATTGTTGATGTGCTCTGATGATGGTATGTATATAAAGTTACTGAAGAATATTTCAAAGTTTATGTTATCTAATATATTTTATTCGTTCCGCTGTGAGTTGGTGATCTTCGTTTTCTTCTATTCTAATATTTCTTTCTTTCTATTTCTCATCCTCTAACTTCTTTCTAAAAATGATTCGTATTTCTGTGCAATTTGGGATGGACGTGTGGTATGATTAGTCGACTCAAAGGATACGGAAGTTCTGGTCGTTTCATTTGGTATCAGAGCTGAAGGTTGAGTAGTAACCTTGGCTCTGTGGCGTAACTCAATAGAGATGGGGTTAGTGATACCCTAGATTGAGTTTGAGTGGATATATATGAGTGCATATTTGTAGATTTGATTTGAAAATTGTTTTATATTGAGTTGGCTGGTTTGTTGAGTGGGTTATGAATTCTGGTCGATACAGGATGTACAACTTTATCGATAGGTGTTTCTAAACTCTCGAACAAAACAATTCGACATGGTATTTTTTTTAAGATGGGTAAACGATAAAATTTTGCCCAAATGATATTTTGATATAAAAGTGATAATTTTCTGAAATTATTGAATGTGTTGATTGTTATTATAATCAAGTGGAATGGTGAAATATTGAAATGGTTATATATAACCAAATATGACTGATATATGGAAAATATACATAAATAAGATGAACTGAAATTAAATTCAAATCAGAATTGGAATTTAAATTCCGGGAGTTTAGAAATATTTTTTGAAGTATTTTTAAAAGTAATATAACATTACTTTAAAGTATTTTTGAATAAGAATGATTTTAAATGGATTTTAAAAGTGATTAAGCACCGAAATCACTTCAGGGGGCGAGAAAATAGTACTGATAATGGGTCGCGACATTATCGGTATTCATATTCTAGTTTCTGAGTGAGGATTGCTACCATAATAGTTCGTTAATGGAAAATTTGTTTGGAAAAACAAGTTATTTTTAAAATTCAAAGGTTTTGGATTTGTAAATGGTTATGGATATATGTATCTATATTATTTCAAGCGAGTTTGAAATAAAACCCGGGAATTTGAATTCTGAGATTAAGATTTAACCTGTATAAGTTGAATAGATTGAAATGGCAAAAATATATCAAAATTCCGAATAAAATTAAATAAAGAGAAATGTTGGAATTCGAAATATTAATATGAATTCGACCTATGTATAAACAAGTTGAATATATATTGGATGCTGTTGTTTGGAATTAAACTGTGATGGAATTGAACTCAAACAGGATAAAGGGGTTGATTTTTGAAAACAGAACTTAGTTTGGATTAGTGAATGGAAGTGAACTAATCAGAAGTTGACTAGAGATTTAAGAACTGGAAGTTGGATTGATTTGAAACCAACTGGGAACGGATATAAATATGCTGAGCAGATATTGAATGGAAGCAAATGCAAGAGATAGAGATATGCCCGACAAAAAGGTACATGTTTACAATATTACTTGGGTTTCATGATTTTATGAGTTTGTGGGGCAAGCCACTTGGCTTTTTGATTTTCTTTTGGATTGGAGAAGGCCTAGAAAGGCGAGTTGTGGTTGTACCGATTGATCCGTGCAGAGGAGATGCCACCGAAATTTTTCAGAATTTAAAGTGTTAGAAAATTTTCGGAATTTTTCGTTAGTGAGAATAAATTAATATTTTAAAATAAATTGGTCCAGTTAAACTGAAGATAAGAAGTGAACAAAAAGGGTAGGGTATGAAGCATCTTTTCCTACTTAGCAATTTCAAGGACAAAATTATTTTAAGGGGGAAGGAATGTAACGACCCGGATTTTCAGCCATTGAATTCTGAATATTTAAACTGGTTTAAATATTTTATTTGAATTATATATAAGAATTTATAAGGAATTTATTTAATAAAATGATATTTGAGTGTAACTCGAACAGACGATTGAATTAGGCCACGAAACCAATTCCGTTGAGTTCGTATTGTCGATTAGAGTCCGTATAGGTATATAGTTTGTTATTTTTGGAGACCGTGAAATTTTACGTTAAAAATGGTATTGCGGTGCGCGTAAAAATAGCCTACCGGGAAAACAGTCTCAGAATGCGCCGAAACTAGTGCCGTTGGGTTCGTATCGATTAATTATTTTAGGATATCAAAGTTTCAAGTTGATTTGATTTATCTAGTGATCGTGGAAAAATTAAATGCGTGTTTATTTCTGGTTTTATAAAGGAAATTTTTTCAAATGATGTCGGAATTTGACGAAACTTGTCCCATTGGGTCCGGAATACCTTTTTATACCAAGATTAGCTTTTTTATCTGTAGGCAGAAGTCGTCTGTGGTCAGTTTTATTTGATACTTCACCACGAAGTTTCGTTATAATATAAAATAATAAAAATACTCTATATAGACCTCACAACCTTATCCCTTGACAGTAGACTTCTGAAATCCCATTATATAATATATATAAACCAATATTCCTAAACAAAGAAATGAAGTACAAAACATCAGCCAAGTTTTAAAAACTATCCATGCCATCCAGACTTGTTGAGACCGTGACCACCAAGGAAATTTAGCACCGTGCTCTCCAAGCAGTTAAACAGTGTGTCTGCCAATCAATTTCAATTTCGTGGGTGCCAATCTAGTGGATGCCATGCTCTCCAAACCTGGTATCCGTGCATGCCAAGAAACTCAAAATATAAATACAAAGAATGCTCCTCCCACCCCTTTCGTTTACACAGCAAAACTCCTCCCTCAAACTAAATAGTCCTCTTCTAATCCCTAAATTCCCTTTTCTTCCAAATTTGTTTTCTCATTTCAACTCTAAACCGCGAATTCAAATCACGAAATATCCATCCACTTCAAAAACAAATTTTAGATCCACTCAAATTCTTAAACCTAGGATCGATCTCGTCTATTTTCGAATGATGTGAGTGATGGGATTTCTCGAGTGCTAGGGAATCGGGCTTTGGATAACAAGGGAGTTTGTATTTTCTGTCCATCGTTGCTAGGAGCTGGGCGACCTGTGGAGGTGGAAGCTATGGCGGAGGAGGAGTGTTGTGAGCTGTGAGGGGGCGCTGGCGATGGTTGGTCAGAGGAGCGGTCAAAGGGGGCGGAGTGGAACGACGCGTGAAGTAGGAGTTGGGGATCGAAGTCCGGTCGTTTTTCGATGGTGCAGAAATCGAAGAACTGTGGCGAGATGACTCACGGTTTGTTTTTGAAAGAAGCAGATGATTTAAAAACTTGATTAGGGGAAGAAGTCTGTTATCCTTGTTTGCCTTAAAGAAATATATGTGAGTTTTATTATGGGAGGAGGTGATGTCTGTTTGATGGTTTGGAGTTAAAGGCTTTAAATAGTGAAGGGTTCGAACTGGGGCCAAGGGGAAGGAACGAGTTTCGGGGATGTAGTTGTGGTTTAGTGATCTTAAGGGCGTCGCTTGTTTTAGTATTGGTGACATGAATTATTAAAGAAGAATAGAGGAAGAGTGCCAAGTTTTTTGGGATAATACGTTTGGTACTGATGATGGATTATAACAGGGATGAAGGCGTGACTAAGCGATGATACAAAGTGGGGTCAAAGGGGAGTGTTCGCATTTGTCTATAGGAGGAAAATTGGGGTTCATTCGTTACTAAACTTAGAGGAATGAGAGAAGTAAATAAAAAGAAATTGGGATTTAATGAGTGGCTCTCGACGTTGTAACTTATGTTCGAGAGCGATGAGGTGGTATGGGAATAGTGGAAAATGATGACAGGCATGTTAAAATGTTTGTTCAGATAAACAGAGCGGTATTCACCAGTTTCAGCAGAGAACAAGCAAGATTAAAAGCGTTGGTTGTGGCTTTTCTAGAAAAGGAATTGGGTGAAGGAGATTAAGTAAGTATAATCACTTAATTATATATATGTAATTCACTAAATTTTTGGCTAAACACGGTTAATAATGTTATTAAGGATTTTAGTTAAATAATTAACTATTAATGACGTTTAACTAATGTATATACTTGTAACATGTGTATTTCACCCCTACGTGATCAGAATTCAACGAACCGGTCAAGTAAGAATTATAGCGATGAGGCTACAGTTTGGGACAGTTTTTGTTGAGAACAGAGCTGTTGGAATTTCATGGAAAGATCAAACACTTATTTGATTTTAGAACGAAATAAAAGCAGAATCATCAACTGCAAATAGGTGAGTAAACTCACTAAACTCTGACTCGTTTATATTTTTATATAAACGAGTTTTAAATTTATTTACAGTTATTTTATACCGTGATGGTTGTTTGGATGGATGGTTGTAAAAATTGGTTGAATAGTTGATATAGTTATATCATTGATCAATTATTAGTGCTATTTACTATGAGTAATGTTGACTGACATCTGTGGATGCAGGGAAACAGGTTGGAGGGATCCAACTGGATCCCTCAACATTTATATTACCGTTTGTTATTTATGGTGATGTGTATACTATGATGGATTGTACTATGTTGAATCACCCTAACACTGGAAATTTGGTATTTTAAATACCGTAAAAGATTTTCGAATATAGAAAAGAAATTGAGGTTTAAAAAGAGAATTTATTTCCAAAAGAGAAATTAAATTTTGAATGGAATTAAAAAGTAGAAACTTGTTTTATTAAAACAAGAAGTTGTTTTTAAATGAGTTTATAATCGTTGAATAAATTGAATATAAATGCTTTATTTAAATTTATATGGAAAAGTGGAAATTAGATTTGAAATCAATATTTGAGATGGGATTTGAACTTAGCACAGTATAAAGCAAATCATAAACAAGATTTTTGACGATTGGAATAAAATCAGATTTGTTTCCAAGACTCTGAATAGAAGTTATAAATAGAATTTGGGGTTTAAGAGAATATGTATAAGTACGAAATCAAAAGATTTTATATAAAAGAAATATATTTAGGATTTAAAATGGATAATGGTTCAAAGAAAATAGTTTGCAAATGAAATATTTATAAGGGAAGAACACAGCAGACAGTTTTGTGTTAAACATTTATAAATAGATTTTTGGAATAAAAATCCAAGGAAGAAATCTTGTTGTAAAGAAGGTGGAAACCGGATTTTTTATCCTTATATACTATTTATCTTATGGGTTTCGACAAACAGAATGGTATATGTCTGCATTGTTTAAATCCAGACATTTTGACTATCTTTTAAAAATTAACAACGGAAGCGTGTGCGTCGCACACGGTATTTTATTTGGAAACAGCAATTATAACGCTGTCTTTGTAAGAAATGCTTTTATTAAACTAAACAGCGATTTTAGCGTTGTTGTTATAATAGATGTTTGTAAATCTATACAGCGATTTTAGATGCTGCTGTTATAATAAATGTCTTGGAAAATCTAAATAGCAGTTTTAACGCTGTCATTATAATAACAGTTTTGTAAACCTAAACAGCGATATTAATGCTGTTGTTATAATAGATGTTCTATAATTCTAGACAGTGATTGTAACGCTGTTGTTAAAAGCAATGTTTTATAAATCAAATATTTGGAGACAGCGATTATAACGCTACCGTTATAATCAATATTTTTCTGCAAAGGAAGTGTGTTCTTAGATCGAATCCGAGAGTCGCGTAAGCGATGGTTTGTTTATAAGTGGTGAGCTTTGACTGTTTCAAAATTGAGAATGTTGTTCAGTTAAGGTCTGAGAGGTAATTATACTCCAACCTGATTGACTTCATGATCGATGGAGGAATGGTTAAAGTTCGATGGTGAAACTTGGTTGGGCAATATGGTTAGCTAATAAAGGATTAGTGGGTTGAGTTATAATAACGATGTTTATAATATCGCGTTAATTTGAAATGTTTTTTCCCAACTAAAATGAGAGATATTTTCTACACATAGAAAATGAAATGAAAATGAAATGAATTGTCAACGATGAATTAAGAGACAGGAATTGGAAATAATAATTAAATAAGAAAATAAATTAAAAGGGGCCTGGTGTTGTTTGATGCTTGATCGGTAGAAATTTCCGATTGGAAATAGGACCGTTGATTGTATGGGTGTTTCTTTGATAGTTAAATCACCGACTATCAAAGTTTTATTTTATTTTATACCTCCATTGTCAATATGGAGAGACCAGGATCAGATTGAATATCTGAAAACCACTCTGTATTGGTATAAGCATTATGAATCGACTTATGTGAAGATAATTGAAGACGGAGTTATGCAAGGGCTATCCTGTTTATAGAATAGCGCCTTCGGTTTGTCCAGACCTAGGACAACTTGTATGGACGAGAGTCTGACAGAGTATTTCCAAAGGGATTACGTACGTTGATTCCTTCAAACGTACGAAGTTGGTGGCATAGAAGGGAAACTTCTTTAGCCTAACAATCTGAGTATTTTTGTGGGAATCAATTAGTGATTTCCGATGGATCGGACGATGTGGCATTCAAAGTGAATGGTGGCCAGATGTTCGGGAAGATAATTCATGTAACACCCCACCTCCGCCAATGCCACTCTTGCAAGTACACTAGATTTGGAGGGGCGTTAAACAAGGTAAACATGCAAGCAGATATCACAAGACAGAACATATAAGTAAAACAGAGTAGTAAAGCAGCGGATAAAACTAACATTTCAAAACCATAGTCAAGTTACATCAAAGTACTTGGTCATTATTTTCCATAAAACAAAGTCTAAAACATAAATTGAAAACTGGAAAAAACATAAAGTAACTATCCCCAAAGTAGCATAATGCCATAGCATGCTCAAACCATACATGAGCTATCCAGAAAAGCAGCTAAAGATCCAGCTAGGTACCAGTGTTCCCACCCTGCAAACCTGGGGGGGGGGGGGGGGGGACGGAAGAAAAGAGGCGAAAGAAAACGGGTCAGTCAAAAAGACTGGTAAGTCCTATCTACTATTAGTATAAAAACTGATAATGTTAACTGGACATGTAAAACAGAGATGAGATGTAGGGAGATAACTGGCATGGTGAAAAGTTATCAAGATAGATCAAGTGTGGCATCGCATATACAAGGTTAAGTTGCACCAAGTGTGTACTAGTAATCCATGTCAAGTGTAAACTAGAAATGATCCCTTGGCCCAATCTTGGCCCAATATCCCGAGATGACCTAGATCAAGGTCCAACAACACGCTCTAGTCGATCGGCTCCCTAAAAGCCTAACTCGTCAAGTGTCGGTGTCATACGACCCAATCACGAAGTGTAGTCAAACTGTGCTAGGTCCACCCTAGGGTGTATCAAGTCCTAGGGTGCCAACCACGGACACAAATCAAGCACGCACAGTCTAAACCTACGGGTGCCCGTGTCTGCTTTTTCAACTTCGGACCATGTGCACGACCATAGTCCGCCTGAACCTACACCGGCGCACCTACTCAGCCGTCGTTTTGGTCGCTTACATGTCATCCCAGTAATCGTGCCCCACCCTAGCCTAGTCCCTAGGGTATCATGATACAATCAAGAGGGTTAACGATGAAAAGGACCACGTAACTAGTGTTCTAACGAGTTAAATGTGGTTAACCCTACCCAATCAAGTTGGTTAAGTGTACCCAAGGTTCATGACTTAACCCTATCAACCCGTCGTGTTTAATTGGTTAAGTATTCAAGTGGTCCATGACTTAACCCTATCATGTGGCATTAATTAATTTAATGCACCCAACCTCTCACATTAGACCTTGTTGTGGTTACTAGTTAAGCCGGGCGGGTCCGGGTAGCTTTACACCACAACTTGGTCTAACCTCGGGTTTCAAGTGCGACATGACCAACTACTCACATTGGGTCCTATTGCTTGTAGCCACTAGTTAAGTCGGTCGGTTCCGGGTAGATTTATGCTACAAACTCAACCCAACCTCGAGTTGGCCATTCTCATGTTTTCTAGAAGTCATGTCCAAATTCATGTTTCAAGCATAATCACATGTCATATTTCATGTCACCTTTTCAAGTCATGTTTTTATGTCATTTTAGTTTACCCATAACGTAACCCCATCGCATGTGAGTTCGCATAAACGCAAATAGATATCAAAAGGGGAAACTTAGAAGCATGACATAATAAGGTTTTGGGCCACAAGTTAAACATGGTGGCATATGAGGCAAAGGTGTTCATAAACTTGCATATTACATCATAGGCCTCAAAACATGCATAATATCAACTTAAGCAAATAGGTGAAACATGATCATAAATGACATAGAATGGTGGCTAGTGATTCGCATATAACATCATATGCAAGATAACACAAGGTTTATGAGAGTTTCTGTAACACCCCGTATTTTCTGAGAATATTAAAAAAAATGGTTAATTATGAAGAAGTTATTAAGCCTTGAAGTTTGTATGCATATGAGAGAAATATATATAGATATATATATAAATTAAATAAATAAACATGCAAAAAAGGTTCAAAACAGCGAATTGGGAGGGGGAATAACCGAACCGGCCCATTTTTGAGGTCGACCCAAGCCCCGTTGGGTCGATTAGGGGTTAATCCAGGGTGTTTGGCTGTCATCCCGTGGGCCGATTCACTCAAATGTAGATTTTGCATTTGAATGTTTTCATGATTCAGGGTTAATCTAATGGTCCTAAATAACTTCCTACACCTATATATACATCCCTAACCTAAACCTAAATCTCATATACAATTCTCTAGCCTCCATTGCTCTCTTCCTCTCTAAAAATAAATAAATCAATGGCGTCTCTACTCTGCTGAAACCTAAGCTAGGACTTGTGCTTCTTCTTCCTCCAATTCTGATTAGGATTAAAAGAGAACAGCTACAACACCTTTTTTTTTAGAATCCAACAAAGGAAAGTGCAGTTATTTTCTGATATAAACTTTAATCATAATTGTGACATGATTGTAAATCTGAATTTGAGAATACGTATGTTCTGTTCTGATCTATTTTATTCTATATCTCTTTCTTCTTTCTGTTTTATAGCCAGGCTACCCCGAGCCTGCGCCAAATCTCATAAGAGATTAACGCACGAACGTTAAACTTTGGGATAAATAATGAATGATGGCATAATTGGACATGGCTAATCTGTGACTAAAAGGACATAGGTTGTAAACTAGATTTAGATCTGTGCATATTCTGTGAATTGGAAGAAGAGGAACCATTGTATATTAACATGTGACTTGAGACATTGGACATAACACATATTTTTGAGTTAAAGATCTGTTATAATTTAAAGTTCTAGATTGTTGGGCATATTGTTTATATAGAAATTCATGATTTGGGATAAAAAGAGAATATGACTTAGGTGTAAAGATCTATATTAAGATTTGATAACTGTTAAATGTGAATAACACCTAAGTGGGAGATCTTTGAATATATGACATGCATGGCTATATTTGGTATATAATCATAATTATGAATCATGACAATTATTTAGGCATTCAAACTTAGGCCAAATTTATAATTAGGCAAGATATGTCAATGAAACTTTAAGGAATAATTAAATCCGTTATATTGCCTAATCTGCTAGATCTGTTATATTGCCTAATCTGCTAGATATGTTATACTGCCTAATCTGCTAGATCTGTTATATTGCCTAATCTGCTAGATCTGTTATATTGCCTAATCTGCTAGTTCTGTTATATTGCCTAAACTGCTAATTAGATTGATTTGCCTAATCTGCTAATTATGTTAATTTTGCCTCATCTGCTAAATCTGTTAAATCGCCTAATCTGCAAGATTTGTTATCTGTTTAATCTGTTGAATGGCGTAATCTATTGGAACTGAAATGCTGAAATTTGAAGTATGCAATCCTGTAGGCTCGATTTAAAATTGAGCAAAACTTGTTAATAGAACCTCGAATAATCTGCTGTAACTTGTAAAGAAGTTAATTTGTTAAAATCTGTGAATGAGCACATTTGTTAAACATAAAACATGGCTAACTCGAGGTTAGAATGAGTTTGCGGCGTAATTCTGCCCGGAACCACCCGGCACATTCCAGTGGCCGCAAACAATAGGTTCTAATGTGAGAAGCTAGTCATAACGTGCTTAAAACCCGAGGTTAGACTCAGTTTGCGGTAGAAACCTGCCCGGAACCAACTGGCCTAACCAGTGGCCATAAACTGTCAGTCTAATGTGAGAGGTCTGGGCATTAATGAAAATCTTAGATAAATATGATGTCTAAAACGTGTTGGGTGGATAGGGTTATACCAACTGGACTGATAAATCTAACAAACCCGTTTCGTGAATCTGTAGGCCTAATTACAAAATTAGACAATCTGTAAGTCTGTTAAAACAGTACATCTGATCCGTTAGTCCGAAAACTTGTTAACTTGAATGTCTGATCTATGAACTAGTAAATCTGAACTCTGTATGTCTGAAACCTGTAACAAGTTAATCTGAAATCCGTTAATCTGGGGACACAAGGTTAGGAGGGGAAATACTTGTGTCATCTGTTGTTTGGGACCCATATTAGTCAGTAACCCTTTCTGGTATCAAAACTTTGACCCAACAGTAGGTAGGGTCCGGGCACGCTTACTAAACTAATTATAAGCGGTTCATTATGATAATGGCGAGGGGTGTTGATGGTGCGTTCCAACCGGGTCATGTGCGTGCATGGATCCCGGTCTGCCTCTGAGGATGTAAGACGTCGTGACATCTGTAAATAGGTCTGTGTCATTCAAAGGTTGCCACTATAGGGAATGATACACCCTTCGGTGGGGCTGGCACAGGGTATTTATGTATTAGGGAGCCGATCGCTTGGGGTAGGGTTTTAGGGTACACTTAGTTCTGTCTGTTTCTGTTGGTACCGTCTGTTTCTGTTGGGTGGTAACACGTGTCTGTTTCTACGTGGTATCGTCTGTTCGGGTGGTAAAGGCCCATTTACTAGTGTACACCTAATTCTACATTCTGTTTCCGTAGGGATTAATATGACTATTTCTGTTCGGGTGGTAAAGGCCCATTATTAATATTCTGTTTCTGTTCGGGTGGTAAAGGCCCATTATCAGCATTTTGCTTTTGTCTGTTTCTGTTGGGTTGGTAAAGGCCCATTACTAGCATTCTCTTCTATGGAAATTATTCTGTACCCGTTTCTGTTTCAGTTTAGACATTAAGGTGACACCTAATCCTGTTATACTAGTATTAGTGCAGAAAAGTGTAAAGCAATAGCTTATATCATTCTGTTCTTCTGTTATATCTGTTACATCTGTTACGGTTATCTCTCATCCAGTTTTATTTTCATGTCATGTTATTATTATCTGTTCATAACTGAAAATCACTGGACTTGCCAGACTTTTTGTCTGACCCTTGTTGTTTCGCCCCTTTTTCTTCTGTTTCCCCCCAGGTTATCCAAGGAGGGAATACTTTAGCTTGATCCGGATTCCTTTTGCTTGAAGTGCTTAAAGTATGGCTTGGCTCTGTATAGCTTCCGTTCTGTGGGATTATGATTTTAAAGTTTTGTACTCTGATGGCTTTTGAACAAGACTGATATATATGTACTTGAGTTTTTGGTAAAGTTGTAACCAAACTGATTTCTGTCCACTGCAATAAAGTTATAAAGTTTTTAAAGTACTATTTTTATATCTGTCTTGTAATATTCTGTTCTGTTTACTAAAATGCTCCATCAAAGTTAAGGCATTCCCTTTGTGAGTGACCTTAACGGAGGTGGGGTGTTACAGTTTCTATGTTGCTTTATGCAACATTTTCAATCAAAGCTCATAGCTTTCTATGCATAAGGTAAAGGTGATAGCTTTACAAACATGCATAGAATAAATTTATGCATAACATGATAGGATCAAAGCACATATCCTACTTAGGCCCAAACTCAACTTGCAACATGTCATATTTAACTTCATAGTTAGAATCTAAGAGTAGTATAGGGCTTACAATGCTATGAAGACTAGAATAAATATAAAATAAGATTGAGACGAAGCCACACTAGCAAATCCGCAACCAAAGACGATAAACTCCACTTCAAGACTTGAGAACAAGAAGGAATAACCCCAAAGACAAAGAAAGATGGCTCTTTTACTTAAGAAAGATGGCTCCTTTATGACATATATTGATTTGAGACACTCATGCTCTCATGAAGAAGGTGGAGGCCATGATTAGTGAACATTTGGGCAGCATTTAGTTGTAGGAATGATTAATGAACGTTTAGGCTAGGTCTAGGGGTCTTTTTATAGAGATTAGGGGTAGTTTAGACCATAGGATTAACCCTAAAACGAATCTGAACCATTAACTCCCGTTAGAAACCAACAAAAGAGGACCCAACATGCCAAAATGGTGCACCAGAAAAATTGGTCCGACCGGGGGGGGGGGGGGCGACCCCTGGGTCGACATGGGTGTCGACCCATTGGGGGGTCGACACTGGTGTCGACACCTATGTCGACCCTGACTGGGGGGGGAAAATTCCCACCCAGTCTGTTTTGGCTGAAATTCGATTCTGAATTCGAATTTGAACTGTTTTCGGGCTTAGAATTTTCTGAAAACTTCATTGGGCCATAACTTGGTCATACGGACTCTGTTTTTCGAAAACTCGGACTCTATTTCTTGTATTTTTCCGAGACGAACGCAATGGCACAGCCCGTTTCCCTTGATTCATATTTTATAATTTAATTCTACCTTGATTTATGTTATATCTTGTTATTTAAAATATGGGTTGTTACATCCTCCCCACCTTAAAGGATTTCGTCCCCGAAATCTCTAAGTTAGGAAGAACGTATCCTACCATCCATCATCCATCTACTCAAAACATCATCCACGTGCAGTCAATGTCCTTAACAAATTCTAAATGCTGTATGATTATATGCAAAGGTGTGTGTATATGTACTTATCTAATGCGAAAATCGGGCGGTTACTGATTCAATAAACCTCCTTAATGCAAAGTATGTTGGTGAAAAGAGTCCATATGTATGCAAAATCCTAACATAATTTATAATCTCTACATGAGTGCACATAACATTCATCCATATGCAACATCCACGTGATAGCATAACAAGTTTCATCCATGAATAAGTATAAGCACTCATGCATATGCAATATGAAAGTGCGTGAGCCGATCTTAGTGCCTAATGTGTATCATGTATCCACGAGTATCCACTTGCAAACACTTGCAAACATCAAGCATAACATGTTTCAAATACATGTTTCATCCAAAGGGTTTCTACCTAAGGCTCTCATGACAAGGTTAACGAGATAACAAGATAAACAGGATAAATATGAATAGCAAATAGAAAGACATGTAAAAGGAAAAGAGGTCGAGAATGTACCCTAAAAAAGAAATGGATAAAGCCCACGCATCTTCTCCTCGGTTTCCCAAGTTGCATCTTCTTCGGCTTCACTCCACTGAACTTTCACCAATTTGACTTCTCGATTTCTTAGCTTCTTGATCTCCGTTCCCAAGATACGAATCGGATCTCTCCTCAAGGTTGCCTCTTTCTCTACCTCCACGTCTTCAAGAATGCTTGGTTCAACCACCTTAGCGGACTCATGTAAGCACTTTCGGAGATGCGAGACATAAAAGACATTATGCACTCCGGCCAGCTTCTCGGGCAATTCCACTTTATAGGCCATCTTTCCAATTCTCTCTATGATAGGGAAGGGTCCTACGAACCTTGGTGCCAGCTTCCCAACTGCTCCAAAACGTACCACATTACGCAAAGGAGAAACCTTCACGAAAACCATGTCTCCCACTTCGAACTCCAAATCTGTCCTTCGCTTGTCAGCATAGGGTTTCTGTCTGTCTTGGGCCGTTTTTGTAACACCCCACTCCCGCTATGATCACTCACAATGGGAATGCCATAACATCGGTGGAGTATTTTAGTGAATATAGAACAGAAAAATTACAACTAGACAGATATAAATAGTACTTGAAATTTTAAAACATCATTTCACAACAGCGGAAGTAAAACATGTCTGGTTACATCATAAACTCACAATAAAAGTCAAGTACAATATCCATCAAGATAAAGAAGTACATAATCCCACTCTCATACAATAGCCAAAACAAAAGGAAAGATAACTGGATAACTGGAGCTTTACATCTACCCAAGCTCCTAAAGACTGGAACAGCAATCCGATCAAGCTCCACTACTGCTAGGATCCACCACAGGACCTGAGGGTTGGGAAAAAGATAAAGACAACGGGGTCAGACATAAGTCTGAGTGAGTCCTATAACTTTAACAATACAATCGTTAAAGTAACCAGAGAAGACATAACTTGATATACGGTAACATATAGGGATGAACGGCTATACTAAGCAGTTAACTAAACTAAGATAAAGGATAAAGACGCATCTACCCTTCCTAAGGTAAATTACTAAACTGCACCACACCAGTCGTTCCTAACTTAAAGGTTGATCCCACCTAAGGACTTATAGAATTACTTTAATAATACTTGCGTACCCCTAGGTGACCAAGTAGGCGCCACGGGGCCCTACAATCCACCAGGTGTACACACTACTCCCCATTCGATCGGCTCCCTAACGTAGATACCCGTGCTGGCCCCACCTTGGGGTGTACCATTCCCCAACGTGGCAACCCGATATAATCAACGGTGCACGGCTTATATCTACACGATGCAACAACGGCTTATCTACCAACCCGGGCCCATTCACGCATATGAAGCCCGTTGGACTTGCGTTGCCACCGCTAACCCGTTTTGGCCTCTTATAATCAAGCCCAATATGCGTGTCCCGTCACTCGACATGGGTCGAGCCTACAAAGATACGTTTGGGATATTGGTTGAAATGGGCCCCCACAAGCTACCCACTTAAGCTTGTCCAATATCTAGTGTATCCCTCTTAACCCTTTAATCATGTTTAATTACATGTTTCTCTTGGTTAAGTATTCTAATCGTATTTTCTATTGCCACTCAAGGCAACCCACTTAAGATTCCACATGCCACCCAAGGCACCCACTTAACCCCTCATGTCCCACTACATGCTATAATGGTTAAGTGTTTCTTAATTAATTAAGACCGTGATCTCCCGTAAAGACCTCCCACATTAGACTGACTGTTATGACCGCCTGGTTAAGCCGGTAGAATCCGGGCAGTCTTACGTCATAACAGAGTCTAACCTCGTGTCTTTACCTTAATCACGTATTTAATTTATGGCCAAGACCTCTCACATTAGACTGACATTTGTAGCAACTGGTTAAGCCGGTCGGGTCCGGGCAGTTTTACACTACAAATGAGTCCAACCTCGTGTCTTAGTCGATTAATTACACCTAATTAATCACCCCCATATTAATTATCCCTAATTAATGTCAAGCTTTTCATAACATGGGTAGACCTAACTCAATAGGTAAATTCCCATGGGGTAGACCTAACTCAATAGGTAAATTCCCAACACATAGTATGGGTACACCTAACTTAATAGGCAAATTCCCATACTATGTTCCTTTATTTTATGTTATGCATAATTATATTAATTTCACACAATCTTATTAACTTATGCATTTAATTATCCCATCGTTCCCACGTAATTTCGTTCATGATATAACACATATAAAAGGTGTCAACTTGCATATGAATGAACATGTTTCAAAGGTGCCATCTTGCATATTAACAAACACATAACTTGCACATGCACTTGCATAACATGTCACATAACTTGCATATAATATGTCACATAACTTACATATTCACTTGCATAACAAACTTGCATATTAACTTATAGACTTGCATAATGTGTCATCATGAATTTGCATATTAACAAACATATAACTTGCATATTTACATACATGTACTTGCATATTTACTTACATGTAACTTGCATATTAACAAACATGTAACTTGCATATTAACAAACATGTAACTTGCATATTTACAAACATGTAACTTGCATATTAACAAACATGTAACTTGCATATTAACAAACATGTAACTTGCATATTTACATACGTGTAACTTGCATATTAACAAACATGTAACTTGCATATTAACAAACATGTAACTTGCATAGCATATTACCATGAACTTGCATAACATGCATATGATTACATAGCCCACAACTTGCATATTTAGCATCATGCAAACATAACATACATCATATTAAACTTGCATAAGCTTACATACTCAACATGCATAAACATAAGATTAATGCTAACATCATATCATATGATTCAAAGCTCATTAACCCACATACAAAACCATAAATCTCATCACATCTCATCTAATTAGTTTACCAAAAGATCATCAAAGTGATAGAAACTCACAACTAGCAACTTTGAACACCAAATGAAGAAGATTAAGATGCTAAGAAGGGATTAGAAGTTGATTAGAGAGTGATTAGTATGCAACCCTCTTCATAAAATTAGTGGAGGCCATGAGAGCTAGCATTTTGCCATAGTTTAGTCACTAGGTTTAATTATGAATGAATTAGGGTAGGTTAGGGTCTTATTTATAGATTAGGCAAGTGTTTTAGGCCATAGGATTAACCCTAGATTCAATCCAAGCCATCAAAGCATGTCTTGGGGAAGGGGTCAAGTGTAGGAACCATCTAGGGCCTTTAGATTAAAGATGGACCATGAGAACCATTCAAATGCAAAATCTGCACTTGAGCGAATCGGCCCACGGGTTGACAGCCAAACACCCTGGATTAACCCCTAGTCGACCCAGCGGGCTCGGGTCGACTTCAAAAATCGGCCGGTTCGGTTATTCCCCTCTCCCAATTCGCTGTTTTGAGCATTTTTGCATATTTATTTATTAAATTTTCAATTATATATATATATATATATCAATATATATATATATATATATATATCTACACAACCCATTTCACTTAATTAAGTATACTTTAATTTGGGAATTTTCGTGAAACTTCGCGAGGCCATATCTTGGTCATACGGACTCCGATTTTCGAAAACTCGGACTCTATTTCGCGTATTTTTCCGAGACGAACACAATGGCATAGCCCGTTTCCCTTGATTCCCATTTTAGAATTAAATTCTGCCTCGATTTATGTTATTACAGGTTATTGAAAATACGGGTTGTTACATTCTCCCCTCCTTAAAGGATTTCGTCCCCGAAATCTTCAAGTTAGGAAGAACGTATCCTACCATCCAATCATCCATCTACTCAAAGCATCATCCACGAGCAATCATTGTCCTTACAAGATTCTAAATGCTGGATGGATATATGCAAAAGTGTGTGTATATGTACTTACCTAATGCGAAAATCAGGCGGTTACTGATACAGTAAACCTCCTTAATGCAAACCATGATAGTGCCATGCATCCAATATGTATGCGAAACCCTATTGACACATACAAATTTCTACATGCGTGCACAACCATACACAAAAATGCATCATCCATATGATAACACAGCCATGATACATCCATCAATTCTATCTACCACATCCATTTATGCAATATGCAATATGAAGTGTCTGAGCCGATCTAGTGCCTAATGTGTGTGTATATGCATCCACGAGCAACCACTAGCAATCAATTGCATCCACATGCATCCATCAACCATAACATGTTTCAAACACATGTTTCAACCATAGGTTTTACCCTATCTAAAGGTCATAGGTACTAGCAAGAGGATATACTAAAGATAAGATAAGTACTAGACAAGCGATAAAGGAGAAGCTAAAAGACATACTCTCAAAAAGAAATGGATACAAAGAACGCATCTTCGCTTCCGTCTCCCAAGTAGCATTGCTTTCGTCATCTCCCCATTGCACTTTCACTAGCTGAACTTCTCTGTTCCTCAACTTCCTAGTCTCTGACCCAAGGATGCGAGTAGGAGCTCGTCGAATCGTCGCATCACGCTCTACCTCTACATCTCTAAGCAAGCTCGGCTCTACTACCTCTGCGGTCTCATGTAAGCACTTCCTCAAATGTGATACATGGAATACATCATGAACACCACTAAGTCTGTCGGGCAACTCTACCCTATATGCCATCCGTCCAATCCTTTCCTTAATAGGAAATGGTCCAACAAACCTCGGTGCTAACTTCCCAACGGACCCAAAGCGAACAACATTTCTCAATGGAGATACTTTGACAAAAACCATATCCCCAACCTCAAACTCAAGATCCGTCCTTCTCCGATCCGCATAAGACTTCTGTCTATCTTGCGCTGCCTTCATCCTTCTACGAATTAAATCAATCTTCTCTGAAGTCTCTCTAACCATATCTGGCCCAAGCAAGATCTTATCCGTAGATTCCCACCAACATGTAGGAGATCGACAAGGCCTTCCATAAAGAGCTTCGAAAGGAGCCATACCAATACTGGACTGAAAGCTGTTATTATATGCGAACTCCACCAAAGGAAGATGTTCTTCCCATGTACCTCCAAAATCCAAGATACAAAGCCTCAAAAGATCTTCTAAGATACGGTTCACCCTCTCGGTCTGACCGTCCGTCTGAGGATGATATGCGGTGCTTAAACACAACTGAGTCCCTACCGCCTCTTGCAAACTTCTCCAAAACTCACTAGTGAAGATAGGATCTCGATCACTCACAATGCTGGATGGTACGCCATGCAATCTAACAATCTCTCTAACATAGACTGAAGCAAGCCATGGAGCGGTCCTCTTACTCTTTACGGGTATAAAATGGGCACTCTTGGTAAGTCTGTCTACCACAACCCAAATTCCCGTATTGCCCTTCCTCGATCTCGGTAACCCGTCGATGAAATCCATCGAGACACTATCCCACTTCCACTGTGGAACTTCCAATGGGTGTAGCAACCCACCGGGTTTCCTTTGCTCCACTTTAACTTGTTGGCACACTAAGCATCTAGCCACATACTCGGCCACATCTTTCTTCATACCGGCCCAGAAGAAAACTCTCTTCATGTCTTGGTACATTTTGTCTCCACCGGGATGAATAGTCATTCTTGAACGATGTGCATCATCCAAAATAGCCTTCTTCAAACCCTCATCTTGCGGTACACAAAGTCTACCGTCTCTATGCAACCATCCCTTATCATCTATGGTGTATCTACCCAAATGGCTGGACGACTCCCCTCTTATAAGCTTCTCTACCAACACAACCAACTGTGGGTCGTCTCGCTGAGCCTCGCCAATCCGTCTCAAAAGAGTAGGTCTAACCTCCAAGGATGCCAACAAACCAGGTACAAAATCAACAGAAGGTCTGAAGTCAAACAAAGAAAGAAACTCCAAGCTTCGTCGTTCCACGAACAATGGACTCAAAGATAGCCTTTTTCTACTTAAGGCGTCTGCCACCACGTTACCCTTACCAGGGGTATACGCTATCTCGAAATCATAGGATGCTAAGAACTCCATCCACCTTTGCTGTCTTAAGTTTAAATCCTTCTGAGAGAATAAGTACTTCAATGATTTATGGTCGGTGAACAACTCGAATCTCTCACCAAGAAGATAATGGCGCCAAGACTTAAGTGCGAAAACAATCGCGGCCAACTCTAGATCATGGGTAGGGTAATTCCTCTCATGCACTCTCAATTGTCTCCCTCCATAGGCTATTACCCTTCCCTCCTGCATCAAGACTGCGCCCAATCCTGTTCCACAAGCATCGGTATAAACAACAAACGGCTTACTCCCATCTGGGAGCACTAAAACTGGAGCGGTGGTCAAAGCTCTCTTTAATCGTCGGAAAGCGTCATCACAATCTACGTCCCATGAGAAAACCAGATTCTTCTTCGTCAAGCGGGTTAATGGGGCTGATATCTTCGCGAAGTCTTTGATGAACTTCCTATAATATCCTGCCAACCCCAAGAAACTTCTTACCTCGGTAGCATTTTTAGGAACTTTCCAATCCTGGATAGATACTATCTTTGCGGGATCCACAGCTATCCCTTCCTTAGAGACCACATGCCCTAAGAATCGCACCTCTCTTCTCCAAAAATGACATTTAGAGAATTTAGCTTTAAGACTATGTGCTCGAAGAGTCTCCAACACTTCTCTGAGATGTAAGGCATGCTCTTCTTCACTCTTGGAAAAGACCAAGATGTCATCCACAAAAACTACTACAAACTTATTCAGATACTCTCTGAACACTCTACTCATGAGATCAACAAAGTATGCGGGGGCGTTTGTCAACCCAAATGGCATCACTAGCCACTCATAAAAACCATCCGGAGTCCGGAAAGCAGTCTTCTCTATACTGTCCTCCGCCACTCTTAACTGATGAAACCCTGTAGCTAAGTCCATCCGCGAAAATACTGAGGCGCCAACCAACTGATCAAAGAGATCATCTATCCTTGGTAAGGGGTGTCTATTCTTCTTCGTGAGCTTATTAAGTTCCCTATAATCCACACAAAGTCTGAGGGACCCATCCGCCTTCGTGGCAAACACTACTGGAGCTCCCCACTCCGATATACTCCGCCTTATGAACCCCTTCTCAAGCAACTCCCCTACTTGCTTATGAAGTTCTCTTCTCTCACGAGGAGCCATGTGGCGTACTGGCAAAGACACTGGTTTGGCATTATCCACCAAATAAATTCGGAAATCTATCTCCCGCTTCGGAGGCAAACCCTTTACTTCTTCAAACACATCCGGATATTCCCGGACTACTCTGACAGAACACAAACTCTCGACCGAAGCATCGAGCGATTCAAGATAACTTAGCAAAACAGATTCCAAGGGATTGCAAGAGATCTCGAGAGTGTTACCCAAGCGGGTCATGAGCCTGACAACTCTCCTTTCGCAATCAAGAACGGCACCATTACTGGATAACCAGTCCATGCCCAAGATCAACCCATAGCCCGTGAAGCCCAATACAAAAGCATCACATCTAAACTCAACGCTAAGTATAGAAATCTTCAAACCCAAACATATCATAGACAGATATATGGAGCCCCCAATTGGGTTTGAGACAACCAAGGGATCATCAACTAGACTGGTGTCTAAGTGCAGTGACTCAACTAACGATGATGAGATAAAAGAATGCGATGCGCCAGAGTCAAACAAAGTACGAACTGGATGATCAAACAGAAAAACCAGACTTTCAACGGAAATAGTTCTACCTCTCTGCTGAATCGGTGGAACTGAGAGAACCTGAACTTGCCCCCCTGACTGAGGTGGTGCTATAAGAGCTTGCACCTGGCCTCCTGAGGTAGACCCCGTCTTCTGCCCCTTCTTTGGGCAGTTTTTCACAAGATGCCCTGCTTCACCACAATGAAAGCAACCGGTCTTCTTCTTTTTGCGACAATCCTTACTAAGGTGTCCTGGTGTTCCACAATTAAAGCACTTCTTCTTCGTCTTCTTTTTGTCACCATTGCCTTTTCAGCCCTTGCCTTGTTGTTGCTGTTGCGGTTTCTTCTGATCCCCCTTTTTCTCTGGTGCCTTAGAATTCTTATCATCCTCATGCATAAGTGCCATGTAGACAAGCTTCTCAAAAGTGGCCCCCATAGGAATGTGAGTCATAGCTATTCCTTGCAATGGTTCGTTCAAGCCTCTAACGAACCTCAAAGCCTTCTTCTCCGGTGTATTCACCAACTCTATGCCAAACCTTGCTAATTGATTGAATTTGTTGACATATTCTTTCACCGTGAGATTCCCTTGCTTCAAATTCAAGAACTTCTCCATAAACAGATTCTCTTCCGCCCTTGAGAGAAAATTAGCCCCAAACCTTTGCTTAAAATCTGCCCAAGAGTCAACAGGGCGTTCTCCATTAGTGACCTCCCACCAGAATGAGGCCTCTCCCTTCATTAACCAAGCCGCCAACTTGACTTTCTTTCCCTCTTCCACTTCAAAGATATCTAGCAACTCTTCCACTTCCTTAAGCCAATCTCTAGCCTCTACGAAAGTCTCTGAACCTAGAAAAGGTTTTCCTCCTATAGCCTTGAACTCCTTGCAAACCTTAGCAAAATTATCCACTCTAGGCTGAGGAGGAGGAGCGGTTGTCTCTGGTGTAGTAGCATTGGCCGGACCCGCAGCCGCGGCCCTAGCCTCTTGCAACCTCCTATACCATAGTGGTATAACTAAACCTTCCGGGATGTTAAGATCTTCAGCCATGCTGAAACGAAAGAGGAAAGATTCAAAAAGGAGATTCCGAAAGATAACGATATGGCTATTGGGGATTATGCTTTTCTTCTTCAAAAACTTTTTCTCTTAGAAGACATGCTTTTAAAAATACTTTCTTCGAAAATACTCTTAGAAAATAGTTTTTTTTTCTCAAAAATTTTATCTGTTCTGGTAACCTTAAGCTCTGATACCACGTGTAACACCCCACTCCCGCTATGATCACTCACAATGGGAATGCCATAACATCGGTGGAGTATTTTAGTGAATATAGAACAGAAAAATTACAACTAGACAGATATAAATAGTACTTGAAATTTTAAAACATCATTTCACAACAGCGGAAGTAAAACATGTCTGGTTACATCATAAACTCACAATAAAAGTCAAGTACAATATCCATCAAGATAAAGAAGTACATAATCCCACTCTCATACAATAGCCAAAACAAAAGGAAAGATAACTGGATAACTGGAGCTTTACATCTACCCAAGCTCCTAAAGACTGGAACAGCAATCCGATCAAGCTCCACTACTGCTAGGATCCACCACAGGACCTGAGGGTTGGGAAAAAGATAAAGACAACGGGGTCAGACATAAGTCTGAGTGAGTCCTATAACTTTAACAATACAATCGTTAAAGTAACCAGAGAAGACATAACTTGATATACGGTAACATATAGGGATGAACGGCTATACTAAGCAGTTAACTAAACTAAGATAAAGGATAAAGACGCATCTACCCTTCCTAAGGTAAATTACTAAACTGCACCACACCAGTCGTTCCTAACTTAAAGGTTGATCCCACCTAAGGACTTATAGAATTACTTTAATAATACTTGCGTACCCCTAGGTGACCAAGTAGGCGCCACGGGGCCCTACAATCCACCAGGTGTACACACTACTCCCCATTCGATCGGCTCCCTAACGTAGATACCCGTGCTGGCCCCACCTTGGGGTGTACCATTCCCCAACGTGGCAACCCGATATAATCAACGGTGCACGGCTTATATCTACACGATGCAACAACGGCTTATCTACCAACCCGGGCCCATTCACGCATATGAAGCCCGTTGGACTTGCGTTGCCACCGCTAACCCGTTTTGGCCTCTTATAATCAAGCCCAATATGCGTGTCCCGTCACTCGACATGGGTCGAGCCTACAAAGATACGTTTGGGATATTGGTTGAAATGGGCCCCCACAAGCTACCCACTTAAGCTTGTCCAATATCTAGTGTATCCCTCTTAACCCTTTAATCATGTTTAATTACATGTTTCTCTTGGTTAAGTATTCTAATCGTATTTTCTATTGCCACTCAAGGCAACCCACTTAAGATTCCACATGCCACCCAAGGCACCCACTTAACCCCTCATGTCCCACTACATGCTATAATGGTTAAGTGTTTCTTAATTAATTAAGACCGTGATCTCCCGTAAAGACCTCCCACATTAGACTGACTGTTATGACCGCCTGGTTAAGCCGGTAGAATCCGGGCAGTCTTACGTCATAACAGAGTCTAACCTCGTGTCTTTACCTTAATCACGTATTTAATTTATGGCCAAGACCTCTCACATTAGACTGACATTTGTAGCAACTGGTTAAGCCGGTCGGGTCCGGGCAGTTTTACACTACAAATGAGTCCAACCTCGTGTCTTAGTCGATTAATTACACCTAATTAATCACCCCCATATTAATTATCCCTAATTAATGTCAAGCTTTTCATAACATGGGTAGACCTAACTCAATAGGTAAATTCCCATGGGGTAGACCTAACTCAATAGGTAAATTCCCAACACATAGTATGGGTACACCTAACTTAATAGGCAAATTCCCATACTATGTTCCTTTATTTTATGTTATGCATAATTATATTAATTTCACACAATCTTATTAACTTATGCATTTAATTATCCCATCGTTCCCACGTAATTTCGTTCATGATATAACACATATAAAAGGTGTCAACTTGCATATGAATGAACATGTTTCAAAGGTGCCATCTTGCATATTAACAAACACATAACTTGCACATGCACTTGCATAACATGTCACATAACTTGCATATAATATGTCACATAACTTACATATTCACTTGCATAACAAACTTGCATATTAACTTATAGACTTGCATAATGTGTCATCATGAATTTGCATATTAACAAACATATAACTTGCATATTTACATACATGTACTTGCATATTTACTTACATGTAACTTGCATATTAACAAACATGTAACTTGCATATTAACAAACATGTAACTTGCATATTTACAAACATGTAACTTGCATATTAACAAACATGTAACTTGCATATTAACAAACATGTAACTTGCATATTTACATACGTGTAACTTGCATATTAACAAACATGTAACTTGCATATTAACAAACATGTAACTTGCATAGCATATTACCATGAACTTGCATAACATGCATATGATTACATAGCCCACAACTTGCATATTTAGCATCATGCAAACATAACATACATCATATTAAACTTGCATAAGCTTACATACTCAACATGCATAAACATAAGATTAATGCTAACATCATATCATATGATTCAAAGCTCATTAACCCACATACAAAACCATAAATCTCATCACATCTCATCTAATTAGTTTACCAAAAGATCATCAAAGTGATAGAAACTCACAACTAGCAACTTTGAACACCAAATGAAGAAGATTAAGATGCTAAGAAGGGATTAGAAGTTGATTAGAGAGTGATTAGTATGCAACCCTCTTCATAAAATTAGTGGAGGCCATGAGAGCTAGCATTTTGCCATAGTTTAGTCACTAGGTTTAATTATGAATGAATTAGGGTAGGTTAGGGTCTTATTTATAGATTAGGCAAGTGTTTTAGGCCATAGGATTAACCCTAGATTCAATCCAAGCCATCAAAGCATGTCTTGGGGAAGGGGTCAAGTGTAGGAACCATCTAGGGCCTTTAGATTAAAGATGGACCATGAGAACCATTCAAATGCAAAATCTGCACTTGAGCGAATCGGCCCACGGGTTGACAGCCAAACACCCTGGATTAACCCCTAGTCGACCCAGCGGGCTCGGGTCGACTTCAAAAATCGGCCGGTTCGGTTATTCCCCTCTCCCAATTCGCTGTTTTGAGCATTTTTGCATATTTATTTATTAAATTTTCAATTATATATATATATATATATCAATATATATATATATATATCTACACAACCCATTTCACTTAATTAAGTATACTTTAATTTGGGAATTTTCGTGAAACTTCGCGAGGCCATATCTTGGTCATACGGACTCCGATTTTCGAAAACTCGGACTCTATTTCGCGTATTTTTCCGAGACGAACACAATGGCATAGCCCGTTTCCCTTGATTCCCATTTTAGAATTAAATTCTGCCTCGATTTATGTTATTACAGGTTATTGAAAATACGGGTTGTTACAGTTTTCATCCGTCTTCTCACCAATTCAACTTTCTCGGATGTGTCCCGTATCATATCGGGCCCAAGTATAAGCCTATCTGTTGTCTCCCACCAACAAGATGGTGACCTACACGGCCTCCCATACAAAGCTTCAAATGGTGCCATCCCTATGCTGGCTTGATAGCTATTATTATAAGCAAACTCTACAAGAGGAAGGTGGTCTTCCCAAGTACCACCAAAGTCAAGAACACACAGCCTCAAAAGATCTTCTAGCACTCTATTCACCCTTTCGGTTTGGCCATCCGTCTGGGGGTGATAGGTTGTACTCAGATTCAATCGCGTACCCATCGCTTCTTGCAAACTATTCCAGAACTGGCTAGTGAAAATAGGGACACGATCGCTAACTATGCTAGAAGGAACTCCATGCAACCGCACTATCTCCTGAAGATAAATAGATGCTAGCCATGATGCGGTCCTCTTGCTCTTTACTGGAATGAAATGAGCACTCTTCGTAAGTCTATCAACTATAACCCATATGCTCATATTCCCTTTCCTTGACCTAGGCAGTCCATCCACAAAATCCATAGAGATACTTTCCCACTTCCATTGCGGGACCTCCAATGGATGTAATAGCCCACCGGGTTTCTTTGACTCGGCTTTCACTTGTTGGCACACCATGCACTTTGAAACATACTATGCCACATCTTTCTTCATTCCAGCCCAAAAGAAAATGCGCTTCATATCTCTATACATCTTATCTCCTCCAGGATGTATAGTCATCTTCGAGTGATGTGCTTCTTCGAGAACTTTATGCACCAAGTCTCCTACTTGTGGAACGCATAACCTTCCATCACGCCTTAGCCAACCCTTGTCATCAATAGTATATCTAGCAAGGTGACTAGACATCTCACCACGGATCAACTTGTCCATGATCTCAACTATCCGCGGGTCTTCCTTCTGTGAAGTCCCTACTTGATCAAGAAGTGTGGGTCTAAGCTCAAGGGATGCTAATGAACCCGTCATCGACTCAACAGCCATTGTGAAATCAAAGGTTGCCAAGAACTCTAGACTCCTCATTTCAACAAACAAGGGACTCAAAGTCAACCTACTTCTGCTTAGTGCATCAGCCACAACATTACCCTTGCCAGGGGTATAAGCTATCTCGAAGTCATAAGATGCCAAGAATTCCATCCACCTTTGCTGCCTTAGATTCAGATCTTTCTGCGAGAAGAGGTACTTGAGTGACTTGTGATCAGTATATAACTCAAACCTTTCGCCTAGAAGATAGTGGCGCCAGGATTTGAGTGCAAAGACGATCGCCGCCAACTCCAAATCATGAGTGGGATAGTTCTTCTCACGAACTTTAAGTTGCCTACCCCCATAACATATCACTCTTCCCTCTTGCATCAGAACAGCACCTAACCCCGTACCACATGCATCGGTGTACACGGTAAACATCTTACCGCCATCGGGTAATGCCAAACTGGAGCTGTAGTAAGGGCCCTCTTGAGCCTTTGAAAAGAAAGCTCACACTCTAAGTCCCATGCAAAGACTAAGTTCTTCTTCGTCAACTTAGTAAGAGGGGCTGAAATCTTAGCGAAGTCCCTGATGAACTTCCTATAGTAGCCCGCCAGACCGAGAAAGCTTCTTACTTCGGTTGCATTCCTAGGAGTCTTCCAGTCTTGAACTGCAACCACTTTTGCGGGATCTACTGCTATGCCTTGCTTAGAAACTATATGTCCAAGAAACCGAACTTCCCTTCTCCAGAAATGGCATTTGGAGAACTTGGCTTTCAACTGATGAGCTCTAAGCGTATCCATCACTTCCTTGAAATGTCTGGCATGTTCTTCCTCATCCTTTGAGAAGATCAAAATATCATCCACGAAGACAACCACGAACTTGTTAAGGAACTCCCTGAACACCCTACTCATCAAATCTACGAAGTAGGCGGGTGCATTAGTCAAACCGAATGGCATGACAAGCCATTCAAAGAATCCATCTGGAGTCCTAAACGCAGTTTTATCAATACTATCCTCAGCCACTCTAAGCTGATCGAATCCGGTGGCTAGATCGAGCTGAGAGAAAACAGAAGCACCAACAAGCTGGTCAAAGAGGTCATCAATCCTCGGTAACGGGTGCCTATTCTTCTTTGTCAGCTTGTTCAACTCTCGATAATCAACACATAGATGAAGCGAACCATCCGCCTTAGTAGCGAATACCACCAGAGCACCCCATTCAGAAATGCTTCGCCTAATAAAAATTTTCTCAAGCAGCTCCTTGATTTGCTTGCTGAGCTTTCTTCTTTCTCGCGGGGCCATGTGCCTAACGGGCAATGATACTGGCTTGGCATTATCAACAAGATAAATGCGAAAATCTATCTCTCGTTTAGGGGGTAACCCCTTAACCTCTTCAAAGACATCAGGATATTCTCGAACCACCCTTACAGATTGCAGATCATTGATGGACGAGTCAAGAGATTCAAGATAACATAACATGACGGGATCTCTAGGGTTACAAGAAATTTCTAGGGTATTACCGAGGCGAGTCATAAGCCTCACCACCCTATGCTCACAATCGAGAATGGCTCCATAAGTGGACAACCAATCCATGCCCAAGATCAACCCGTATCCCGTGAACCCGAGAACATAAGCATTACACGTGAATTCTACGGTCAAGATAGAAATCTTCAAATCCACACAAATCATAGATAAATGGGCAGAACCCCCAATTGGATTTGAAACACTGACGGGATCCTCAACTAGACTAGTACTTAGGTGCAAACTTTCAACAATGTCAGAAGAAATAAAGGTATGCGATGCGCCAGAATCAAATAAAGTGCGAACAGGAAAGTCAGAAATATAAACAAGACTTTCTATAGAAATACTACCTCGGTCCTGAACTGGAGCAGTGTTGAGAGCGTGCACTTGCCCTCCAGAAGGTCCTGCACGCTGATTCTTCCCTTGCCCTTGTCCTTGCTTCTTGGGGCAATCCTTGCTAAAGTGTCCAGTCTCTCCACAATGAAAGCATTCGCCCAACTTCCTCTTCTTCTTTCTGCAATCCTTGGCTATGTGCCCAACAATCCCACAGAAGTTGCATTTTCTGGGGTCCTTTGCCTTGGCCTTGTTGCCCTTGTTGTTCTTGTTGTTCTTATTGTTCTGATTGCCCTGACTTCCTCCCCACTTGGAGTCCGTCTTCTTGGTTTGAGTCTCATTAGCCTTGACTTCCTTCTTGCCATTCTTATCGTCTCCTTGAAGCAATGCCATGTCTACTAGGCCTTCAAAAGTGGCCCCCATGGGTATATGAGATAGGGCTAAGCCTTGTAATGGCTCATTCAACCCTCATGCAAAGCGTAAAGCCTTCTTCTGGGGAGTATTAACCATGTCCAAACCGAATCGAGCGAGCTGGTTAAACTTATTCATATACTCCCTCACGGTCATGTCCCCTTGCTTCAAAGATATAAACTTCTCCAATTGCAGATTCGCCTCAGCTGATGATAGAAACTTAAGCCCAAATCTTGTCCTAAAGTCGGCCCAAGTCTCTATAGGCCTAGTAGCATTGGTGACCTCCCACCAATAAGCAGCTTCTTCTTTTAATAACCATGCTGCCAATAAAACCTTTATATGGTCTTCCACATCAAAGATAGCGAAGAGATCCTCAGTTTCTTTCAACCAATTTCTCGCCTCCACAAAAGTCTCCGTCCCAATAAAATTCTTGCCACCCATCACCTTAAAGTCCTTGCAAACCTTTGCGAAATCTGCTTGTGGATGCTGAGGAGGAGGAGGAGGAGGAACCTCAGTTACGGTGGGGGTATTTGCTGGGCCCGCATTGTTGGCCCTAGCTTCCAAGTACCTCCGGAACCATCCGGGAATGGTCACTCCCTCGGGAAGGTTAAGATCGGCCATGCTGAAAAAGGAAAAGATAGATTAAGAACGAGGAAACGAAGGATAGCGCTAATGGCTTTTGGGGAATAGCCTTTTAAAATAACTAGACTTTTCTTGGAAAATACTTAATTGGCTTTGAAAATAGTTTTCCAAAATGGTAAGTTTAAAAACACTTTTACTCAAATCTTGTAAACCTTATGCTCTGATACCAAATGTAACACCCCACCTCCGCCAATGCCACTCTTGCAAGTACACTAGCTTTGGAGGGGCATTAAACAAGGTAAACATGCAAGAAGATATCACAAGACAGAACATATAAATAAAACAGAGTAGTAAAGCAGCGGATAAAACTAACATTTCAAAACCATAGTCAAGTTACATCAAAGTACTTGGTCATTATTTTCCATAAAACAAAGTCTAAAACATAAACTGAAAACTGGAAAAAACATAAAGTAACTATCCCCAAAGTAGCATAATGCCATAGCATGCTCAAACCATACATGAGCTATCCAGAAAAGCAGCTAAAGATCCAGCTAGGTACCAGTGTTCCCACCCTGCAAACCTGGGGGGGGGGGAACGGAAGAAAAGAGGCGAAAGAAAACGGGTCAATCAAAAAGACTGGTAAGTCCTATCTACTATTAGTATAAAAACTGATAAAGTTAACTGGACATGTAAAACAGAGATGAGATGTAGGGAGATAACTGGCATGGTGAAAAGTTATCAAGATAGATCAAGTGTGGCATCGCATATACAAGGTTAAGTTGCACCAAGTGTGTACTAGTAATCCATGTCAAGTGTAAACTAGAAATGATCCCTTGGCCCAATCTTGGCCCAATATCCCGAGATGACCTAGATCAAGGTCCAACAACACGGTCTAGTCGATCGGCTCCCTAAAAGCCTAACTCGTCAAGTGTCGGTGTCATACGGCCCAATCACGAAGTGTAGTCAAACTGTGCTAGGTCCACCCTAGGGTGTATCAAGTCCTAGGGTGCCAACCACGGACACAAATCAAGCACGCACAGTCTAAACCTACGGGTGCCCGTGTCTGCTTTTTCAACTCCGGACCATGTGCACGACCATAGTCCGCCTGAACCTACACCGGCGCACCTACTCAGCCGTCGTTTTGGTCGCTGACATGTCAGCCCAGTAATCGTGCCCTACCCTAGCCTAGTCCCTAGGGTATCATGATACAATCAAGAGGGTTACCGGTGAAAAGGACCACGTAACTAGGGTTTCTAACGGGTTAAATGTGGTTAACCCTACCCAATCAAGTTGGTTAAGTGTACCCAAGGTTCATGACTTAACCCTATCAACCCATCGTGTTTAATTGGTTAAGTATTCAAGTGGTCCATGACTTAACCCTATCATGTGGCATTAATTAATTTAATGCACCCAACCTCTCACATTAGACCTTGTTGTGGTTACTAGTTAAGCCGGGCGGGTCCGGGTAGCTTTACACCACAACTTGGTCTAACCTCGGGTTTCAAGTGCGACATGACCAACTACTCACATTGGGTCCTATTGCTTGTAGCCACTAGTTAAGCCGGTCGGTTCCGGGTAGATTTATGCTACAAACTCAACCCAACCTCGAGTTGGCCATTCTCATGTTTTCTAGAAGTCATGTCCAAATTCATGTTTCAAGCATAATCACATGTCATATTTCATGTCACCTTTTCAAGTCATGTTTTTATGTCATTTTAGTTTACCCATAACGTAACCCCATCGCATGTGAGTTCGCATAAACGCAAATAGATTTCAAAAGGGGAAACTTAGAAGCATGACATAATAAGGTTTTGGGCCACAAGTTAAACATGGTGGCATATGAGGCAAAGGTGTTCATAAACTTGCATATTACATCATAGGCCTCAAAACATGCATAATATCAACTTAAGAAAATAGGTGAAACATGATCATAAATGACATAGAATGGTGGCTACTGATTCGCATATAACATCATACGCAAGATAACACAAGGTTTATGAGAGTTTCTATGTTGCTTTATGCAACATTTTCAATCAAAGCTCATAGCTTTCTATGCATAAGGTAAAGGTGATAGCTTTACAAACATGCATAGAATAAATTTATGCATAACATGATAGGATCAAAGCACATATCCTACTTAGGCCCAAACTCAACTTGCAACATGTCATATTTAACTTCATAGTTAGAATCTAAGAGTAGTATAGGGCTTACAATTCTATGAAGACTAGAATAAATATAAAATAAGATTGAGACGAAGCCACACTAGCAAATCCGCAACCAAAGACGATAAACTCCACTACAAGACTTGAGAACAAGAAGGAATAACCCCAAAGTAAAAGAAAGATGGCTCTTTTACTTAAGAAAGATGGCTCCTTTATGACATAGATTGATTTGAGACACTCATGCTCTCATGAAGAAGGTGGAGGCCATGATTAGTGAACATTTGGGCAGCATTTAGTTGTAGGAATGATTAATGAACGTTTAGGCTAGGTCTAGGGGTCTTTTTATAGAGATTAGGGGTAGTTTAGACCATAGGATTAACCCTAAAACGAATCTGAACCATTAACTCCCGTCAGAAACCAACAAAAGAGGACCCAACATGCCAAAATGGTGCACCAGAAAAATTGGTCCGACCGGGGGGGGGGGGGTCGACCCCTGGGTCGACATGGGTGTCGACACTGGTGTCGACACCTATGTCGACCCTGACTGGGCGGGAAAATTCCCGCCCAGTCTGTTTTGGTTGAAATTCGATTCTGAATTCGAATTTGAATTGTTTTCGGGCTTAGAATTTTCTGAAAACTTCATTGGGCCATAACTTGGTCATACGGACTCCGTTTTTCAAAAACTCGGACTCTATTTCGCGTATTTTTCCGAGACGAACGCAATGGAACAGCCCGTTTCCCTTGATTCATATTTTATAATTTAATTCTGCCTTGATTTATGTTATATCTTGTTATTCAAAATATGGGTTGTTACAATTCAAACCTCAAGCCTCACACCCGGGAAATGACAAAAATCGGGCAGGCAGCATGGCTATGTGGGTCGCACCCATTAGGATGTATAATCACCTATCTAGAGAAATTCCATTTGTTCTTAAATCTATCGATGCTGTCCCTTTTGGGAGACGGTTGCTGATCCCAACCGTTGGTGATATACATTCGATACACTCAAGCGAAATGAGTGGTCGGTCATGTGAGGGCCGGGTTGCAAGACGTTCTTGTTGAACCCAGTGTATTCGTCTCTAGAGATACATTATCGGCAGGTGGTCCCATACCTTGTCATGTTGGAAATCCAATCTCTAATAAACGCCCTGCGGTTTTTGATTTTATATTATATATGGAGCGTGAGATGCAAGTGTTCCGCTAGATTCTATTTATTTGATGTAGACATTATTATAATATCACTGGACTTGATATCAAAAATATTTTTGGGTTATCGTAAGGTAAAACCCATCAGTGTTTATGTGTGGATCGGTCTTACGATTATCTTTTCTTTCGAAAGGATTTTGAAAGTTAAACAAATGGTTAGAGTTTACTCACGCCAGTCCCATGACTGACCCAGAGTTTATTTTGTTTGTTTTCCCTAAACTCTTGGGTGCCCAAATTTGTACGGGCAGTCAAGTAGTCGGGATTTTCCGGAGTCACTTGGAAGAGATGGAAGCAGGAGGCTTCACCGGTTAGCTATAGACTATCATATTTTCCGCTGTGTATATCTGGAAACAGGCGTTTATAACTGTTCCAGAAATTGTTGATGTGCTCTGATGATGGTATGCATATAAAGTTTCTGAAGAATATTTCAAAGTTTATGTTATCTAATATATTTTATTCGTTTCGCTGTGAGTTGGTGATCTTCGTTTTCTTCTATTCTAATATTTCTTTCTTTCTACTTCTCATCCTCTAACTTCTTTCTAAAAATGATTCGTATTTCTGTGTAATTTGGGTTGGACGTATGGTATGATTAGTCGACTCAAAGGGTACGGAAGTTCGGGTCGTTTCAGTTATACTTTTTGAAATCGTAATTAAAAATGAGTGTATGTATCTAGAACCGTGCACGATTATTTTAATTTCTTAAAAACTCGAATTTTCAAAATTTTAAATATGTTCCAAATTTTGGGTCGTTACATCATAGTTATATAAGTATATATGAAATACCATAAGGTACAATCGGTCCTCTCTGCAAACATGGCCACACTAACCCAAACTACCCATAAACATGTAAAGTAATCCAATCTCGAAAGGTAGGATATCACACTATAACCTACAAGTCACCACAATTACTGAAGTATAACTGGCAGACAATAATATACCATAATGCAAGTAACCCAATATCAAAGGCGAGGGTATTGTATTTGAAATTCAGCCAGCATGCAGCTGAAGTTATTAATGAATTTCAAGAAATTACCCTATTGGACCTTTATTGGGCCTATAAAGTTTATTTATTTAAATTATTCTGAATTTAATTTAAATAAATCATATGTTTCACTTAAATATATAAATTATTGAAATAAATTTATTTAGTTTATTTTCGATTAACATAAGAACACATATGTATATGTGTGCGCTTGTGTAAATTAACTTGTTGACCTAAATGTTTGCTATGAAAAGAAACAATCATGCTACGTCTCAAGTTATGAATGATTACATAAAATAATAACAGTAGTGTATTAAAAAACAATTCTACATTATATATCAATCAAAGATTTTAAGCATAAATACAATGCATTATAAACAAAAGTCAAATTTGAAATGCAGCATTATGTGTATTTAATCTATTATGTTATGAAATAAAATATTAAATTTTGAAGCCGTACATAATTTTACATTGTGCATTATAAATTTTTTTCTTTAATACGTATAGGGGGAAGATATAAGATAACTGCTGCTGAATGTCCAAGAAGTATGAATGCTCGATTGTTCAAAGATGACTTATGAATCAAGTTTTTTAGACTGATTAACTGCCACAGTCAATTTTGAAAGAAAGGTGTGATGGACTCATAAAGGCAATAAACTCAGCTATAATTTTATTTTAGGTATTGTGAAAAATATTGATACGCAACATACCCAACAACATGTTCATACCACTTTTAAGTGAGAAACTCAAAATTTGTATATTCATCACTGCTATTAAAGAAATCCATCTTCCATGATTATAGGATGCGCTTTGATAAATAGACGGTAGAAGATTCTCTGCTTCATTGTCATAATCTTACAAGGGGTTTCAAATGGATTATTTAGGGTCGTACGAGGGTCAAGAAAAATTTGACCCAACCCATTTACAACCCATTTATTCTGACCCATTTAACATAATGTCTTACCTAACCCAACCCACATATTATATGGGTTACCCATCTAACCTATCTAAATGTATCTGGTATTTTTTATATATAATTATGATAATTAATTTGTTATTTTCTAAGTATAAACATTAATCACCTTAGAGAGCTATAATGTTCATTCATAGGACGAAATATCCAAGTGTTCCATACTGTCCGTAATTTAGGTGAGAGCCTATCGGTCGAAGTTTCGTCCGGTTTCGAGGTTATATAAATAAATTGCTGTATTTTTACAAAAAAATAATGACTTTATATGTAGGCTGGTTCAAATATGAGAATATAGCCTATTATTTTCTAAGCACAACTGTTAGTCACTTTGGATACTTACAGTGTTCGTTCATAGGACAAAATATACGAGTGCTTCATATTGTCCGTAATTTAGGTGAGAGTCTACTAGTTGAAGTCTCGTTCGGTTCTGAGGCAGTATGAAGAAATTACCGCAGTTTTTACAAAAAAAATAGCGAGTTTGTATGTATGAAGAGTTCAAATATGGGAATATAGCCTGTTATTTTTCAAGTACAACTAGTAGTCACCTTGGAGAACTATAGTGTTCGGTCACAGGAAGAACGTCCGAGTGTTTCAAACTACCCGTAATTTAGGTGGGAATCTATCGATCGAAATTTCATTCGGTTCGATGGCAGTACGAAGAAATTACTGCAGTTTTTACAAAAAAAATAGCAACTTCGTATTTAGGCAGAGTTCAAACATGGGAATACAGTATGTTATTTTCTAAGTACAACTGGTAATCACTTTGGAGAACTACAGTGTTTGGTCATAGGGAAAAACATCCGAGTGGTTCACACTATCCGCAATTTAGGTGGGAATCTATTGGTCAAAGTCTCATTCGATTCTGAGGCAGTATGAACAAACTGCTGCAGTTTTTACAAAAAATTTAGAGACTTCGTATGTAGACAAAGTCCAAATATGGTAATATAGCCTGTTATTTTCTAAGTACAACCGCTAGTCATCTTAGATAACTACAATATCCGTTCATAAAATGAAACGTCCGAGTGTTCATTACCGTCCGTAATTTATGTGGGAGTTTATTGGTCGATATGAACCATTTAATAAAAAATTATAAATGGGTTGACCCAAAGGGATGTAATAAGGGTAAAATGGGTTGGGTAAATAGGTAGAGTCATATTTTGCAGGTTAAAATACCAAGAACTAAGATTTTTTTGAAAACAGAAAGGGTACTTAATTACATGAAAGACGAGTATAAATAATTTAAGTTGGCCAAAAATAAAATAGCATTACAACAAATACTTTACAAAAAATAAATAAAAGCCAACTCAAACATATACAGAACACCACAAAGCACCATGCTACATTGACCAAACTCATTACACAGCACAAGACATAAAACACACTACATTAAAATCACAAGGCCCAGCCAACATCTTCAAGCTTTGGAATCGCACATAGCCAGCTACAAACATCCTAAAACTAAACATAAAACATGCCCAATCGAACGCCCAGAAATCCAAATAAGATCCATCTTAAACAAACAAGCAATGCATCAAACCGCATGTAGCACATAAACTATCAGGAAGTTCATCATTCACCACCCTTGTAGACACAACAAAATAGTGCCAACTACATAACTTACACCAAAGAAAATAAGTATCTGAACTGAACACAATTGCCCCTACAATAGAACTTCAACAAAAGGATCCGAGTCATAAACCCCAAGGTGGAGCAACCAAAGCATACACATTTGACAAGACTACACCTACCACACATGCAGATCCCTAAGCAACCAAATCTCGATCAAAACAAAATGGCAAACATCTAAAAGAAAACACCAAAATATTGTAACCAAAAGAGCATGCAGACTTTCTGAGAAACAAGGAAGTAACAGGAAACTTCAGCAAAATAATACAGAGAATTACCTTTTATTAATTCCTCCATTCACCACTCCACCTATATTGCTTCCTTCCTCTCTTGCTTTCTTAGACTTTCACCTAGTTTTGAATTGTGACACAAGCTTAACCCACTCAGGATTCTTTTCGACCAAGGGTTTATCTCAAATAATTATATTATTACCTCTTAATTTACCACCCTTATCTTTACATCTTCTTCTTTTAATGCTGCTAGAAGAAGACGACCAGTCTGAATCCTCTATCATATTATCTTGTAGAGCCTTTTTGCCAAATTGATATTGATAAAATGAAGGGAAATTACCATTAACATTAAAACTATCTTTATTTTTAGCACCCCCGTACAAATCAGTCTCTTCACTAACATTCATACCCCTGAATTCCTCACTCTTTCCATTACAATCAGTCTCATTGCTTACCACCAATTTCCTGGAATTTTTAAGATTGTTCATTGAATGATCACAGACCTCCTCCTTGTAAACCTCAACATTCTTCTCCTGCACTTTATCTATAACAGATTTATTTCTAACTTCACTTGTAAAGATCAACATCCTTTTCTATATCATTTTCTCTGTCCTGCTTATCCACATTATAAACTTCAAGAATATTAAATGGATTAACCTTATCCACTATCCTAATCTCCACATTTCCACTCTTTGAATCATTATTCATTCTCTTAACCTTGCTCTCTTTCACTGAATCTTTAAGGATATGTTGATTCATGTCATTCTCAATATATTTGTCATCTATATCCATTCCAGTCTCTAAGTTTGACTTGTTTTTGGGAGACCAAATCTTTATTGATTTACAAGTACTATTAGAATGCTTGAATATCTTACAAACTGTACATAAAGAGGGGATCCATTTATACAATACTCTTTGCCAAACAACCCCACCATTACAACATTCAATAGGAACAGCTTCAGGGAAATCAAAATCAGAATTAACTTCAACTGGGATTTTTGCATATGAAATTCTAACTATGCTTTCTATAACATTATCCAATTTTAACGGATTACTTAGTAGAGAAGCTATTCTCCTAATAGATTTAACAGACCAAAAGTCTAAATCGAGGTTAGGCAATCTTATCCAAATTGGTAATGAATGCAGAAATTCCCTTGTTAATTTAAGCCCGGACTGCCATTTTTCATCATAATCAACCTCTTATTATAATAGTACGGACTTAAAGATAGAATCCTATCACATTCTTCCTCATTTTCACATTTTAAAATGAAAAAACCATTTTCCCTAGAATATAATTGATATTACCATTCGGTTTCCAATATCGATCTATATAGTCTTCGGGAAAATTATAATAAGGTTTGTTTCCAAAGACATAAAAAACAATTGAGTGCAACCATCTTTCTCTAGCCCGGTTAGTCAAATCTTCATTGATTACAGTGATCCCAGTATTATCCTTCATAGCCGGTTCATAAAAACGGAGTTGGATAGAGTTTTAATGATACATATTTTCTATAATAATTTCTATCCAAGCTCTCAAATTCTTAAAATTACAAATTAATTATAAATCTGACATTTCTCAACTAGATCCAGAAAATCCCTCTTCGAATTAATATTTGGAAAATTATTGTTACCTTTGATAGAAGGATTTCTATGGCCTGCATGTTGTCCAAACTACGTAGATCAAGAGGAATTGTAAATCGATAATCAGAATCTGAAATATTAGCGAAGTTTCGAGGAAGATTTGGATTTTCTGAGAGAACTATCGCAGTTTTCACTAAAGTGGAAACTTTTTATGAACTACCAAGAATAAGACTAAAACTTGATACCGTCTATGCATCGAACCGAGCTTATGAATTCACCAACAAAAAGAAACGAACATGTCACATTTGATAAATAGTTGCATGAAAATGAGCACGAATCCATGGAAAAAAGTAGTTAGTAAAAAGCTACCATTTTTACATATATTATGAATACCCGTAGAGGTTAAATATACACGAAAAAGTTTAGAATAATATACCACAAAATGATATAGCTAGCTAGATTTAATATTGAATATAAATTAATTTTGTATGCTCTTATACCTGACAAATATCCAATACATACAAACCAACATCATGTATAAAATATTATTAAATAGTCGCAACGAATTGGATGATCCACATGTCAATAGATGCCAATTTAAGGAAATATTCAACCAACTAACTAGAAATGCACATTCGTTAATGTTTTATGAAAATTTTGTTTTGCTAGAAATCAACAATGGCTGTTGAAAGATAATGACAAAATAAAAAGCTAATTATGATAGTAGACAAAAATAATATAACCATATATAAATACCATGAAGTACAAAGTCAAATGTATTCCAAAGAAACAACGTTGAAAAGTCAATATTTTGTGATATAAGTATAAGATTAACAACGGATGAACGCTTACAGTTACAGATACTAATATAACCGTACAACGGTGGAAAAACCGATCGTTAAAAGAAAAACATAAATGATATAAACTCAAAATATCATCATAACAATGAAAATCTTAATTGTAATAAAAAAATGCAAGAGTTGACGTAATAAAAAAATCACAAATTTTTGAACTAATTTATTAAAAAGAATCATTTAAAAGTTCCATTATCATTTGAAAAACCGGCTAAAATAAAAATAAATTAAAATAAAACTAAATATTGGACCTTGTCATTATTGATAGCTGTTCCAACAAGAAACTTATTCGCTTGAATAATCGATGGCTAATTGTGACATAACTGTGGTCTTTTACTTTTTTCATTCATACACTCAACCTGAGAAACACCAATAAGGGGTATTCATAACAATTTCTTTAGCTTTTGTTAGTGTATATCTTCACTTTCATTGTTCTTAATCTTATAGAGGTCATCGGCACTACAACCTATAAGTTCCTTTGCCGATTCATTGAAAGCAGTAATTCAAGTTTTAGCAGTTTGGTCAAAAATCTTTGTTTCCACAAGTCAACTTCAGATTTGCAAAATGCACTGACATTAAGCAAAGTAAATAGTTGTATTCAAAGATGATGAACTGAATTTGGTGAATTGATTGTGTGATGCATGTTATTCTTTTGGACATGTGTAAATATATATCAAGATGTAAAATTGTGATAATGTGATAATACTGGCATTCTTTTTCCAGATATTCACAAAGCTTGCCATATGCATAGATTTCTCTCCTGGTCGACATAATTTATTTTCATGACTCTTGCAATTTGTTTTCTGTTACAATGAATAATTCATTTCAAGGTTAAACTAAAGATTAGTCGATGCTGCAACTCTTTGTCCTGCAATAGTAATGCTGATAAATAAGTAGTGCTAGTTGCTAGGTGACAATTGAAAAGTGATAAATCTAAAATTGCAAACTATAGATTTCAGGTTGTACGTGTTCAGTCATTGCATGGTCATAATCTAGAACTTTCAGTTTACGTTGAATACAATTTCAATTTAAGTCAAAGACATTTCCCCCAACACGTTCACCGCTTCCCTACTATTTGTGCATATGCTTCCTTTGATATAATCAGGTTCACCTTTTGCTTAATTTGTTCAAAGCTTCTGAATTCAACTCCAGCACATACTGTATTGACAATCCAGCTATAGTTTTCTATATACTTCTTCCAAATTGTCTTATCAATTTAATGTTATTTTTTTTCAAATGGATTCTACTCATGACTCTTGTAATTGTTTCGAGCGATTATTTGAAGTAAATCCCTATAATGAATAGTATCAATACAAGTTATATTGCATAATTTGCTTACATTGAAGTTTTATTGTATTATTACATATTTAAGAATAAAACATGCAACTTATAAAAGTTTATAAGGAAAATGATTACCATGTTGAAGGTTGATGGTGTTTCCACATGCATAATATCAATACAATCTTCAAGTGGATTTCCATCATTACCCGTATAGGCTATCTATTCAAATCAATAAGATATATATATATATATATATATATATATATATATATATATATATAAATGGAAAATGTTAGAGCATCTCCAACAAAGGGAGGATTCAGCCTCTGAATCATGAATTGAGCCTAATATGTGTCCCAACTGGTATTCTTCCCCTGAATATTCAGGGGGAAATTATGGGGACAATTCTGAATCTTGAATTGGCCCCGTGCGCCGAATTTATCGGCGTGCCACGTAGCGTGTCGATTTTTTCGGCGTGCGCCTATAAAATCGGCGTGCCACGTGACACGCTGATAAGTTCGGCGCCTCAACACCCAAACATTTCCCAATGGCTATTAACGGTTGCATTTTAACTAGAGAACAATAAAACGGTCTTATTTTCCTAACAGCTATAAAACGGTCAAAAACTTTTCAACCGGCTATATTTTCAGTTATAAATTGGTTCCTTTCTACCATTCTACATCACAACATATTCAAAATTCCTTTCTATCTGTTTAATCTAAAAAAAAATTTAACTCTATAGTGTCATCACCATTCAAAAAAATTTCACATCCGACGATGAATGGAAGCCAGTTTTCGCAAGCCCATATGAACAATGTCCTGGGAACTCAATCAAGCAAACAAGGAACTATTTTGTGGACAGACGAAGAGGACATTGGTCTATGCACCATCTATTGTCATTATTCACAAGATTCGACTACAAGGAATAACCAATCAGCCGCTATGTTTTGGAAAAAAATTATGACCGCCTTCGTTGAGAAGCATCCAGAAGGCTTGCGGACATTGTCGGCATCAAGGTCGTTTCGGCAAAATAAGCCATCAAACAACATTTTATGAATCACAAGTTTACAAAATAACGATAGAGAATCCAAGCGACATGGGAGGAGAGGATAATCTGGTATATTTTCTTACTACATACGTTAGTGGTTTGTAGATTGATTTTATGATTCATATTCCCTATTTTTATTACAAACGAATGGCAAACGAGGAGTTCAAGGAGCTTTTTGCTATAGAAAATGGCGCGAAAAGGCTACATTATTATCACTTTATGCATTGTTATGATCTGCTTACTAGTCAACCAAAATGGAACTCAGAACTTGCTAAGAGCCTTCGCGATTTTCAAACTGCTAGCAAGAGTAAGATAAAATCTTCTAAATCTGGGTATTATTCCAGTCCAAGCGAGTCAACAACCAAAATTTCTCAATGTGTAGTGGAAAACCTACTTGATGAGTTCAATACCATGATTGACGAAGATTTTAGACCTGAGGGAGTCAAAGTTGCAAAAAGAAGGGGCAAAACTGCTGTTGAACTTGAAGGAAAAGTGAACGCGCACCACGAAAAACACGGTCGTAGACATGTAGAAAGACGTGTAGAAGCCAAGGAAAAAATAGAAGTTATGAAAAGATTTGCTGATCTGGAAGAGAAGAGGCTACAAATTCTAGCGGACGAGTTAGTGTATAAGAAACAACAAGAAGAGAATGCTATCATGAACAAAGATCTGACTGGAATGCCTGAATTGGAGAAGGAATTTTGGATGGGAATGAAACAGCGTATTCTAATGTCAAGGTTTCCTCGGTTATAAGTAGATTGTTCACCTCTATCTGTATTACTAGTTGCTTGTATTATGTTGATGCAGTAACATTATATTTCCTACTGTAGTAACAATTTTCTTATAAATGCAATATATGCTTTATTTATATTGCTACTGTTTCCCTAAGTTGATATGTTTATACTATGTACTAAAGTATAAAATTAGAAGAACTCCATATTTCTCGTAGGATCATTAAATAAAAGAAAAGTTCAACAACTTGTAAACAAAACCATAAGCCTATTCAACCCCATATTGGGTTAGCCAACTATAACGCAGTTTATAGGCTTTGTGGCCAACAAAATCAGTGCCGTAGTCTACAAGGTAACAAGAATCAAAAGTTGCCAAGTTAGATTAAATATGTCTTCGTCTTCAATTGTATGTATAAACTTTTGATATCGTTCACAAGGTGCTACGAAACGCCGATGAGCCATATGAATTTCAACAAAAGATCGTGTAGTAGTGAAGGTACGATGGTTGTTATGTAATCTTATTATCATAGACCAAATTCTTCATGGGTTGGACCCTCTCCATTTTGCATCAGTAACAAATCTATCCTATCAACTTTGATATAGGATTTCATGAGTATAAGTAAGTCCCGAGGAGAGAATTCTATTGTAGTCGCACTAGAGCTAGCATTAGTTTGGTTGTGATGATTATAGTTAACCATTTTCCTTGCTATGTTGTTTCATGAACGTGCTTTTGGATTTTGAACTTCAACTACTCGTTGAGTACCACGAATAATTTCATTTTGAACTGGTTCGTCTACCACTTTTACTTGTGTATCTGGAATGAATCCACCCTCTTTCTCGTCCTCCTTGTTCCATTCATACTCATTAAACATTTTATCCGTGATTTCATCATTGATTTCCCAATCGTCCATTTAAGATACACAGTAACAAAAAATGTATTATCTATACAAAGAAGTACTTGAACTCGTAGAAGCAAAAAGTGTACTGGTTTATCACCCTAATGTCATGGTTGATCTAGATTGCAAAAATTATAGTTATGGTTGGAGGACAAAATATAAACTATTTAAATGAGTGAGGGTGATTGTTGAGGTCTTCCTATACCATATATCATAGTTGTACCACAACTTGTCGCCTGAGATAAAGCTCTGTAATCAATAGTTGAGCTGTAGAATAGAGACATATGACATGACTACACTCTATCCTCAACAATCGATGTTACTACACTTTTCAACACTTGTGCAACGTGTTATAGCTTATCCAATGAATAGAAACAACATGACTTGAAAAGTCATACTGATTAAAGGTGACATGTTCACTGCTTTATTAAAGCAAAGCACGAAATCAGCAGACTTGCCAACCTTTAACACCACCCAGCCCCTCTTCCTCTATTCAGCACTTTTGAATTCTTAGTTTTTTCAAATTACTCTGTAACGACCCGGGTTTTCGCGACTTTGGTTATCGACATAAACTCAATATTGACTATTCAAGCATCGGAAATACCAGATAGTTAATGAAAGAAAATAGAGGGTGAGAATAGATAAGATAGAAACTTAGAACAGAAGAAGAAGAACATACATCATCATCAGAGTAACACGAAACTCACAGCGGAATGAATAATATATAATAAATACATAGCTTTGAAATAAAACTAGTATATGTATACAGTAACATTATCAGAGTACAACACTTACAACACAACGGAAATAACAATAGCTATATAATCCTGAAGTCTCCTGCTCCAAGATCTCAGTATATCTGCAAAATCCTGACTAATTGATTGCCCGTAAAAAATTGGGCACTCAAGAGTTTAGGGAAAACAAAACAAAATAAACTCCGGGTCAGTCATGGGACTGGTGTGAGTAAAATAATTTAAAACAGTTTGAGCAATTAAACGATATCTCATAAGACCACGCCGTATAACGGAATGGGTTTTTCCCTTATGAGAATCTAAATCATTTGATTTAGCTTTCAAATAAAACCCTTTTGAAAGAAATGATAAATCTTATATCGAATTCATCTGATATTATAATAGTGTCTATCAATCACAATATAATAATCATCTAGCAGAACGCTTTCATCTCACGTTCCACATACATAATATATAATCAAAAACCGCGGGCGCTTATTGGGTAATGAATTCCAACTAGTAAGGTATGGGACCACCTTCTGACAGTGTATCTCTAGAGAGGAATACACCGGGTTCAACAAGAACATCTTGCAACCCAGGCTAAACATGACCGGTCACTCATTTCGCTTGAGTGTACCGAATGTATTATCACCAAAGGTTGGGATCAACAACCGTTTCCCGAAAGGGACAACATCGAAATAGATTATAGAAGTAAATCGAATTTCTCTAGATCAGGTGATAATACACCCTAATTGGCAGCTAACCACTTAGCCACGCGACCTACCTGATTTTATACCATTCTTGTTTGTGAGGCTAGAGGCCATAACGTAAAGATCGTATCTTTATTTACTTCGAATGTCACATCGTAATACCCGCCAAATCACAAATTGATTTCTCCAAACATACCACGGGTGTAACAACTCGGAAATTCTGAGCCAATTTAAAATTTTTATTTTGGCGATTTTAATGAATTTTGAATATTTAAAATGAATTATATTAAATAATAACAAGGGAAAATTTATTATCAACGAAGTTAAAACGAATAAATTTATTTTAATTATATAACGAGCCTGAAATGACGCGGCAGTTCGAAAATTTGATTTCGAATTTCAAATGAATATACAGAATTCAATATAAGTCAGAATTGAACGAAACAAGAGATATTTGAATCATTTTGATCATATCTTTCCAATGAAGTTAAGAAACTGAGATTTCACATTGTAGAGTGTAAGATATGTCCAGTTTAAAATTCAGAAAAGTCGCTATGGAATTTATATATATTTTAATATATATAAAGCCCTTAAAAATGGAGATTTTGCAAACGACCTTCGTTTTAGACGAAACCACTTTTGTTGGATCCGGGATGTCAAATTATTGCTAGGTTTCAAAATTCTTAATTTTCTGAATCAATATGTGAGCGTGGTGCAGTTAAACGTGTTTTGACAATTTCAGTTAAATTCAATCGACTGGAAAATGGCTATTTTTCAAACGGTCTCAGAATTCAATAAAATTAGTTTTGTTAGGACCGTATCGTCAATACAAGCTAGAAATAATTTTTCTGGAATTTTTAGGGTCCGTATGTAGCCCAGGTAAATTAAAATGTACATTCAAATTCAATATATACTGTTTTATATTTTGAATTTGATAAAAACTGATCGTAATAGTCGAACTGGCTTATGAAACATATCCCATTGTGTTTGGAATGGGGGTAGTTAGATAGGGGCGACAGTCGTTGGGCTCGAATTGGTGTTCGATTAAAGAATTAACTTTTTTGGACTTAAATGGAATAAGAAAATATATTTTATATAAAACCCCCTTCCTCCCTCATTCAACAATCAATGACAAAAAAAACCAATCCCGCCCCTCGTCTAGATCCCTTCCGCTGTACCCCCCTTCGCCGGGACGCCCTCGTCGAGCGCACCACCTCAGGTGATCCCTTCCGCCACCGTCGCTTCTCTCTCCCCCTCCTCTTCTGATAAAGGTCGTGGCCTCTCTAAACCCGCAACCCCAACGCCTAACCCAAATCTGCCCGGAGCCACCGCCAGTGCCACGACCACCCCCCAACTTCGGCGACCGCTCCGCCCTACCAGAATACGCCGCCTCCCCTCCCTTTCCAATTCGACCAGCAACCTCACCCCTCCCCTCTACGCAGACCAGCGAACACAACAAACCCCGAAGCCCCTTCCGATTGCCGAGGCCAGCGGGAACTTCCCTTACTGAAAAACCCAATCAAAGTGAGTTTTTGATTGTGTTTATTTCTTTTAGTATACAAGAATGTAATTTTATCTAAAAGAAATTCTAATTTAATCTTATGAAATATATGATTTCTTTGATGTTGAATACATGATCTTTAAACTAGTGAAAATATGATTTTTAAACTATTAAATATATGATTTTTAAACTGTTAAATATATGATTTTTAAACTAGTAAATATAAGATTTTTAATTTGCTAAAGATTAGATTTTTAATTTGCTGAAGATAAGATTTTTAATTAGCTAAAGATGGGATTTTTATTCATATAGATCGTTATAAAAATATAATTATATATGGTGTAGAGAATATAATTTTTACGTGATGAAGAGGTTAAAAATATAATTTTTATATAGCTAATGAAATAAAAATGCGATTTTTAACTATGTGGAAATAGAATTTTTATCCATGTAGCGTAGTTATAGGAATGTGATTTTTATATACTAGAGAATATATAAAAATGTGATTTTATATATGTAGTGAATACGGACAACGAAAGTGACAAAAGGCGAGCACGACGAAGATTTTCTATATATGAAGAGTCGTGACATTTGGTTTAGCTTCTCGGTGAGAACTCCTCACTTTTATTTTGATTTCTAGTTGAAATATATACTAGGATGCAGACGGTGCTTAGTAGCACCCGACACCCGTCGTCCACAGACCATGGATGACTTGTTTGTTTGATTGCTGTGTTGTGAAATTTGATTGTGTGATGTGGAATGAAATAAAATATTTTATAGTGGAAAATATTTTATGGTTAAAAATATGATTTTTAACGTGTATATAAAATAAATAGTAATAAACAAATTGGACGATTTGTTTATGTACATTGATTTGACTGGTATTGACTGGGACGATAAATTTTACACATCGCCCAACTGCACAAATAAAAGTCTGTGTTTGTTGATTTGAAACCCCACACGGATATTGGGATGATATTTGACGTACACTAATCCCGATTGTTTAGTTGTATGTCAATCGATGGGTTGACAGATTGGGTAAGCGTTAATTATTTATATTTAATGCTTATGCAGTTGTGTGGTGCACTCTGGATGATGGTTGATGATTTATTGTTGCTATTATATACATGTGTTGTAGAAAATCCATATAATTAACATTATATGGTAATTGACTGGGCCTCATTCCAATTTGGAAAATAAGGAATATTATAAAAGAAAATTCATGTGTTGAATAGAAAGAAAATTCATGTGTTGAATAGAAAGAAAATTCATGTGTTGAATAGAAAGAAAATTCATGTATTGAATAGAATAATAATTCATGTGTTGAATAAAATAAATTCATGTGTTGAATAAAATAAATATTCATGTGTTGAATAAAATAAATTCATGTATTGAATGAAATAGATATTCATGTGTTGAATAAAAATATATATTCATGTGTTGAAGAAAATATTCATTTGTTGAATAGAATAACGAAGTTATTGAAATATATAAAGCCGTGTTGGTAAGATATGCGCCATTTTGACGCGAACGATATTTATATCGATTATATTCGTTTTTATAATGATTATAGAAAACGAAGAGATTTCGAACTATAATGTTTTGAAAATATTATCGTTTGTATATCGATGATGTGGAATATTCAATTTTGATTCGAAATTGAATTTGAAGTTGAAATCGTTTTGAAAACGAATTTAAAACGGTTTATAAAATATGTTTTAAAAGGAAATTGAAGAAATATATATAATATATATAGAATGTCCTGAAGAGAACGCGCCGCGCCGCGGTAGTTCGCGAATATCGACCATTGGCTTCGAATGGATATTACGGGAGATCCGACCGTCGGATTCTCCTTAAACCGGAACCGTTGGGTTCGTATCGAAAAGAGCTTTCTAACAAATATTAGAAATTAGAAATCTAACAGTTGGATTTGGAATTATGTCCAAATCAAATTTGGAAAAGGTCGTTGTAAGTGCAGTTCGATGGCCGTTGATGCAAATTGACTGTACGGGCCTTGATAAAATTATTAAAAAAAGTAATAATTTGTGTAAAATTATAAGAAATGATTTATGAAGAATTGGGACGAAAAATTCCATATTTGAAAAGATGAAAGCAGATTTTTATCGAAATGAACTAGTTTTGAACTAGAATTATAATCCCATTTATTTTTACAATAAATAAAGTGGATTTGAAATGGTTTTGAAAATAACCAGAATTTCCTATAATTGAATTGGAATGGATTTGAATCAAAATTGTCTTTGGAATAATTCGATGTTGGATTTCGTGATGATACAGATATTGTTACAGGAATTTGAAAGATATATTTATATCATTATTTCCAATACGATATCTGTTGGTCGTAGAATTTGATATTGAATATAAGCCGATATATTTTCTATTCAGTGCCTTGTATTTAATATCAAATGTGATTTGGGTTTGTCGTGAATGGTGTCTTCATTAACACTGTTCTTAAACCCAGTTGAGAAAAAGATTAAATCTTTTTATTTAGATTTAATGAAGTGTACCAATTAAATGGTATTTAATTGGAATTGATTTTTGGGTTTATCGTGAATGGTGTTTTGAATAACACTTGTTCTTTAACCTGATAATTAATGGAATGTTATTTTGGGTTTATCGTGAACCGTGTTTTAGATGACATTGGTTCTTTAACCCAGTTAAAGATAGGATATATTTTTTTTTGGGAAGATTAAAACTAAGTGGAGTTTTAATGAATCTTTAATTAGATTGAAGTGATCGAGAATGGGGTATCACCAGTTTTGCTCCAGGCGATAGTTAAATCATTAATTAGATTTGAACATGAAATGGTAATTGAATTTACCGATAACACCGTGGTGTTAGATATGAAGTATTACCAGTTTTACTTCATGGGATGAATAGGTTGGGATTGGGAAATAAAATAAATGATTACTTCGGTGTGGTTCGCTAATCCCGACTAATTTGAATTGATATTCAAAAGGAGATTAAAGAATAAATTTAAAGAATTTATCTTTGATAAAATTAATGGGAACCTTTCCCAAAGTGTAAGAATATTTGAATAAAAGAATATTCTGAATTGGAATGAGGCATATGTTGTCTTTGTGTAACACTTATTTATTATATACGCGAGTTATTCAGAAAGGCCGGGTTTATCCCATTCTGAATAACTGATTCGACGATGTGTCGAGGATGAAGATGGTGGTCGAAGACCGGAGGTCTTCACATCGTTTGGGTGATTGCTGATGATCTTGATTGGGCTGTACACCCAAGAGGAGGGAATCAGTTGGTGATCGTCCAGACGTACTTGGAGATCGATGGATATGCGAGGTACAAGGTGCCTCCGATTTCGTTCAGACCCAGAACGAACTTTTAAATGGACTATGTGTCTGACATTGGATTTATTCTGTGTGATTGATTTCTATTATATATATATATATATATATATATATATATCTTCTTGGCAGCGGAGACTTTATTCTCTTGCTTAACGCCCTTCTCTGAGACGTACAAGCTCAGGGGTATATATTGATGGATATTAATCGTATGGAGTGAATTGCCTGTGTGGCATGCCTAAGTGGCAATTGATCAAGGCTTCTATTGAAAAGCAAAGTCTTGTGGTTGATGATCAAAGCATCGCATGTGTGGCATAGCTTTGTGTAACGTTGATTCGCGAGCCTTACACTCTGGTTGTGAACCAGAAACGGGAGGGGACATCAAGGAGGGCATGCGTTTCCTTCTAGGTAGGGTGGTATCAGTGACCTACCAGCCCTGACATTTATCTTATTTTCACCTGTGTGGTTATTGTTGTTGCGAGGCGCCTCAGATATATAGGTGACTATGTGGAGCCGATGGAGTCATTGGACTCATTGACGCCCCAAAGGGCGGGGAAACGCATTGTTCAGGCATTTTAATCCACATCGATGGACCGACCCTGACGATCCAAGGGCCCACCTGAGTCTGGGTCCTAAGACATGGGCTAGAGCATCTCGAATCGGTAGAGGACTATCTTTTGCCTCGGTTCACAGATGGAAATCCAACTTCCAATACGTGACTTTGCAATTTTGATTGTAGAGCCTAGTATTGGCGACATGATATATGGTACCCATGCCGTCTATGATTGATATTTATGATTGAAATTGTTTTGACACTATACACTTATAGTAATAATAAAACATGAAATTTTGCGTACCAAGCATGTTTGACTATTATAAGGGAAAACCCTATCCTCCGGCTTGTGTTGCATTGTGTGATGGGACCTGGGTTTTATAATAGCTTCATTTTTCCAAAAAGCATTGCGCTGTTTTGTTATATGCACTGGTATTCTAGGGAGGAAACCCGTTCCGTGTTATATGGCGTTGTCCCTTGATATATCTGATTTAAAGAAAAGTTTTAAATAACTGTTTTAGTTCTCATACAAGTCAGATGACTGACCTGGAGTTTATTGTTTTAACCTAAACTCTGGGTGCCCTTATTTTGACACGGGCAGCTAGTAGTTTTGGTTTTGCAGATTTATATTCATAGGAATCTGGTTTATAGCTGGAATGATATCCGAAAAGCTATGTATCCGTATATCTCTTTCAGTTGTGTTTTGTATTATTTTTCCGATGCGATGTATTTAAATGTAATTTAAATCTCTGATATTTTGAGATGTATATTATTTACTCATACTCTGTATATTCTTGTATTCTGATGTAATTGTTGTAATAAACAATGAAATGTTCTTCTGTTTGCGTTCCAATTTGTCGTGTTCTCAAAACAATCAGGGGTTTCGAACGGTCTTGGTCGGTTTAGCGATCGATTCGGATCGATCGAAATTTTAAATTGTCTCATTTGGTATCAGAGCTTTGGTTTACAAAGCTCGAGAGCAAGACACATTAGAACCATACGAAAGATTTCATCAGAGATTGGATTAGTAATATCCAATAAGAATGACTCGTTAGTGATGGGATCAGTAATATCCTAGAACGAGTGTGAAGAGTATATTTTTAAAATGAAAACAAATTTTGTTTTGAAAATTTAAACTTTATTCAACGTATTTGAATATTTTTTGTATTGAATTTAGGCAATCTAATATATAAAATTTTTGCATATACGTCTGATCCACGGGTATTCGAAGTTTTAATATATTGGGTAGATATAGAATCACACTCTAGTCGCCCGGAGATGACACTGATGATAACAGCTGCATCATCAGTGGATTTATGTTCAAGCTTTGAAAGTGGGATCTCTATATATTTCCATTAGACTGGTGTGAGAACTAAAATAAAGTTAGAATATATTGTTGTGACTTGGCATCAAAAACGTGATTTTTGACGATATATCAAAGTTATGAACTTGAAAAGCTAATCAACTAATTGATTGCTGATTGTGTTGTTTGATTAATTAAATGTTGAACCTTTAGCCAAATTGAACCAAATAGTGAATTGTATTGAAAATTAATCGCATTTGCATGCATATACATGTGCTTATATTAAACATGTCATAGCAGGAAGGCTAGAGCAGAAGAATAAAATTGTTTGCCCGACAAATAGGTACATGTTTACTAATTTCTTGGGTTTTGGATGATTTTATGAGTCGCTTGGCTGTTTCTTTTTGGATTGATGAGGGCCATGGGAGGTTATTTGAAATATCCCGAAGCTCCCGGTGCAGGGGAGGTTATGGCGAAATTTTTCGAAAATTTAGGGTGTTAGCCAAATTTTTGAAAAATTTGAAAAGTTCTTAGAAACTGAAAACTTGAAGAACTTAAGCCGTAATAAAAATAATGGAAGTTGAGTTGATTAGTTAAACATTTTTCAGCTTCATTCCTTTTCGAGGACGAAAAGATTTTAAGTAGGGGAGAATGTAACAACCCGGAAATTCTGAGCCAATTTAAAATTTTTATTTTGGTGATTTTAATGAATTTTGAATATTTAAAATGAATTATTTTAAATAATAACGATGGAAAATTTATTATCGACGAAGTTAAACCGAATAAATTTATTTTAATTATATAACGAGCTTGGAATGGCGTAGCAGTTTGAAAATTCGATTTCGAATTTCAAATGAATATACAGAATTCAATATAAGTCAGAATTGAACGAAACAAGAGATATTTGAATATGTTTGATCATATCTTTCCAACGAAGTTAAGAAACTGAGATTTCACATTGTAGAGTGTAAGATATGTCCAGTTTAAAATTCAGAAAAGTCACTATGGAATTTATATATATTTAAATATATATAAAGCCCTTAAAAATGGAGATTTTGCAAACAAACTTCGTTTTCGATGAAACCACTTTTGTTGGATCCGGGATGTCAAATTATTGCTAGGTTTCAAAATTCATAATTTTCTGAATCAATATGTGAGCGTGGCGCAGTTAAACGTGTTTTGACAATTTTAGTTAAATTCAATCGACTGGAAAATGGCTATTCAACGAAATTAGTTTTGTTAGGACCGTATCGTCAATACTAAGCTAGAAATAATTTTTCTGGAATTTTTAGGGTCCGTATGTGGCCCAGGTAAATTAAAATGTACGTTCAAATTCAATATATACTGTTTTATATTTTGAATTTGATAAAAACTGATCGTAATAGCTGAACTGGCTTACGAAATATATCCCATTGTGTTCGGAATGGGGGTAATTAGCTAGGGGCGACAGTCGTTGGGCTGGAATTGGTGTTCGATTAAAGAATTGACTTTTTTGGACTTAAATGGAATAAGAAAATATATTAAATATAAAACCCCATTCCTCCCTCATTCAATAGTCAACGATAAATAAAAAAAACTGATCCCGCCCCTCGTCCGGATCCCTTCCGCCATACCCCCATTTGTCGGGACGCCCTCGTCGAGCGCACCACCTCAGGTGATCCCTTCCGCCACTGTCGCTTCTCCCTCCCCCTCCTCTTTTGATAAAGGCCGTGGCCTATCTAAACCCGCAACCCCAACGCCTGACCCAAATCGGCCAGGAGCCACCGCCAGTGCCACGACCACCCCCCAACTTCGGCGACCGCTCCGCCCTACCAGAATACGCCGCCTCCCCTCCCTCTCCAGTTCGACCCGCAACCTCACACCTCCCCTCTACGCAGACCAGCGAACGCAACAAACCTCGAAGCCCCTTCCGATTGCCGAGGCCAGAGGGAACTTCCCCTACTGAAAAACCCAATCAAAGTGAGTTTTTGATTGTGTTTATTTCTTTTAGTATATAAGAATGTAATTTTTTCTTAAAGAAACTCTGGTTTTAATCTTATGAAATATATGATTTCTTTGATGTTGAATATATGATTTTTTAAACTAGTGAAAATATGATTTTTAAACTGTTATATATATGATTTTTAAACTGTTAAATATAAAAATTTTAAACTAGTGAATATAAGATTTTTAATTTGCTAAAGATTAGATTTTTGATTTGCTGAAGATAAGATTTTTAATTTGCTAAAGATGGGATTTTTATTCATATAGAGCGTTATAAAAATATAATTATATATGGTGTAGAGAATATAATTTTTATGTGATGAAGAGGATAAAAATATAATTTTTATATAGCTAATGAAATAAAAATACGATTTTTAACTATGTGAAAATAGAATTTTTATCCATGTAGCGTAGTTATAGGAATGTGATTTTTATATACTAGAGAATATATAAAAATGTGATTTTATATATGTAGTGAATACGGACAACGAAAGTGACAAGAGGCGAGCACGATGAAGATTTTCTACATATGAAGAGTCGTGGCATTTGGTTTAGCTTCTCGGTGAGAAATCCTCACTTTTATTTTGATTTCTAGTTGAAATATACACTAGGATGTAGACAGTGCTTAGTAGCACCCGACACCCGTCGTCCACAGACCATGGATGATTTGTTTATTTGATTGCTATGTTGTGAAATTTGATTGTGTGATGTGGAATGAAATAAAATATTTTATAGTGGAAAATATTTTATGGTTAAAAATATGATTTTTAACGTGTATATAAAATAAATAGTAATAAACAAATCAGACGATTTGTTTATGTACACTGATTTGACTGGTATTGATTGGGACGATAAATTTTACACATCGCCCAACTGCACGAATAAAAATCTGTGTTTGTTGATTTAAAACCCCACACGGGTATTGGGATGATATTTAATGTACACTAATCCTGATTGTTTAGTTGTATGTCAATCGATGGGTTGACAGACTGTGTAAGCGTTAATTATTTATATTTAATGCTTATGCAGTTGTGTGGTGCACTCTGGATGATGGTTGATGATTTATCGTTGCTATTATATACATGTGTTGTAGAAAATCCATATAATTAACACTATATGGTAATTGATTGGGCCTCATTCCAATTTGGAAAATAAGGAATATTATAAAAGAAAATTCATGTGTTGAATAGAAAGAAAATTCATGTATTAAATAGAAAGAAAATTCATGTGTTGAATAGAAAGAAAATTCATGTATTGAATAGAATAAAAATTCATGTGTTGAATAAAATAAATTCATGTGTTGAATAAAATAAATATTCATGTGTTGAATAAAATAAATTCATGTGTTGAATGAAATAGATATTCATGTGTTGAATAAAAATATATATTCATGTGTTGAAGAAAATATTCATTTGTTGAATAGAATAACGAAGTTATTGAAATATATAAAGCCGTGTTGGTTAGATATGCGCCATTTTGACGTGAATGATATTTATATTGATTATATTCGTTTTTATAATGATTATAGAAAACGAAGTGATTTCAAAATATAACGTTTTGAAAATATTATCATTTGTATATCGATGATGTGGAATATTCAATTTTGATTCGAAGTTGAAATTGTTTTGAAAACGAATTTAAAACAGTTTATAAAATACGTTTTAAAAGAAAATCGACGAAATATATATAATATATATAGTATATACATAGAATGGTCTGAATAGAACGCGCCGCGCCGCGGTAGTTCGTGAATTTCGACCATTGACTTCGAATGGATATTACGGGAGATCCGACCGTCAGATTCTCCTAAAACCGGAACCGTTGGCTTCGTATCGAAAAGAGCTTTCTAATGAATATTAGAAATTAGAAATCTAACAGTTGGATTTGGAATTATGTCCAAATCAAATTTGGAAAAGGTCGTTGTAAGTGCAGTTCGATGGCCGTTGATGGAAATCGACTGTATGGGCCTTGATAAAATTATTAAAAATAGTAATAATTTGTGTAAAATCATAAGAAATGATTTATGAAGAATTAGGACGAAAAATTCCATATTTGAAAAGATGAAAGAAGATTTTTATCGAAATGAACTAGTTTTGAACTAGAATTATAATCCCATTTATGTTTACAATAAATAAAGTGGATTTGAAATGGTTTTGAAAATAACCAGAATTTCCAATAATTGAATTGGAATGGATTTGAATCGAAATTTTCTTTGGAATATTTCGATGTTTGATTTCGTGATGATACAGATATTGTTATGGGAATTTGAAAGATATATTTATATCGTTATTTCCAATACGATATTTGTTGGTCGTAGAATTTGATATTGAATATAAGCCGATATATTTTCTATTCAGTGCTTTGTATTTAATATCAAATGTGATTTGGGTTTGTTGTGAATGGTGTCTTCATTAACACTGTTCTTAAACCCAGTTGACAAAAAGATTAAATCTTTTTATTTAGATTTAATGAAGTGTACCAATTAAATGGTATTTAATTGGAATTGATTTTTGGGTCTATCGTGAACAGTGTTTTGAATAACACTTGTTCTTTAACCCGATAATTAATGGAATGTGATTTTGGATTTATCGTGAACCGTATTTTAGATGACATTGGTTCTTTAACCCAGTTAAAGACAGGATATTGATTTTTTTGGGAAGATTAAAACTAAGTGAAGTTTTAATGAATCTTTAATTAGATTGAAGTGATCGAGAATGGGGTATCACCAGTTTTGCTCCAGGCGATAGTTAAATCTTTAATTAGATTTTAATGTGAAATGGTAATTGAATTTACCGATAACACCGTGGTGCTAGATATGAAGTATTACCAGTTTTACTTCATGGGATGAATAGGTTGGGATTGGGAAATAAAATAAATGATTACTTCGGTGTGGTTCGCTAATCCCGACTAATTTGAATTGATATTCAAAAGGAGATTAAAGAATAAATTTAAAGAATTTATCTTTGACAAAATTAATGGGAACCTTTCCCAAAGTGTAAGAATATTTGAAAAAAAGAATATTCTGAATTGGAATGAGGCGTATGCTGTATTTGTGTAACACTTGTTTATTATATACGCGAGTTATTCAGAAAGGCCGGGTTTATCCCATTCTGAATAACTGATTTGACGATGTGTTGAGTATGAAGACGGTGGTCGAAGACCGGAGGTGTTCACATCGTTTGGGTGATTGCTGACGATCTTGATTGGGCTGTACACCCAAGTGGAGGGAATCAGTTGGTGATCGTCCAGACGTACTTGGAGATCGATGGATATGCGAGGTACAAGGTGCCTCCGGTTTCGTTCAGACCCAGAACGATCTTGTAAATGGACTGTGTGTCTGACATTGGATTTTATTCTGTGTGATTGATTTCTATTAAATATATATATGTTTGGCGGTGGAGAATTTATTCTCTTGCTTAACGCCCTTCTCTGAGACGTACGAGCTCAGGGGTTATATATTGATGGATATCAATCACATGGAGTGAATTGCCTGTGTGGTATGCCTAAGTGGCAGTTGATCAAGGCGTTTATTGAAAAGCAAAGTCTTGTGGTTGATGATCAAAGCACCACCTGTGTGGCATAGCTTTGTGTAATGTTTATTCGCGAGTCTCACACCCCGGTTGTGAACCAGAAATGGGGGAGGACATCAGGGAGGGCATGCATTTCCTTCTAGCTAGGGTGGTGTCAGTGACCTACCAGCCCTGACATTTATATTATTTTCACCTGTGTGGTTGTTGCTGTTGCGAGGCGCCTCAGATATATCAGTGACTATGTGGAGCCGATGGAGTCATTGGACTCATTGACGCCCCAAAGGGCGGGGAAACGCAGTGTTCAGGCATTTTAATCCACATCGGTGGACCGGCCCTGACGATCCAAGGGCCCACCTGAGTTTGGTTCCTGAGACATGGGCTAGAGCTGTAGGATCTAAATTAACCCTAGAGGGGGGGTGAATAGGGTTTATCGCAGATTTTCACAGAGTAAATAAATAATCACAGCACAGATAATAGTCAGAAGAAATGCAGAAAATAAATAACACACAAATATACCCAGCTTCGGCAAAACCCTGCCTACTGCTGCATTCCCCAAGGTTTCTACTAGGAGTTAAAACAATCTCTACGCTTACAATCCTCTGTAAACTCGCGACACTCGCTCCCAACTGTTCTTAACCCTACGCTCAAAACCCTGCACTGGTTTTTATCCCCAAAACCAGATTTCCCCGAATTACAATTCCCGTAATTCGTCTCCCTAGTTTTAGAGACAAACTAGAAAACTCTAGACTTGTTAGCAAATTGAAATTAAAGATGAACAAAAAACAAAAAAACAAAAAACCCCTTAAAACTTTGAAAACCCTAGGAATTAAATAAGGGTTATCCCCTTTAGTTAAAGCTTGGCCGACCTCTTTTGTTATTGCTTCACCACTCTTTTTCTTTTGTTTGGCTCGATCTCCTTGTTTCTGTAAAAATGGCGGCCTAGGGTTTGCGATCTAGGGTTTTCTTCTGGAATCCGATTCTCTGCAAAATGATCGATCGATCGTACTCTTGCTCTGTTGTTTTGCCGATGTTGGTCTCGTGCTCTGATGGTTCTTCGATTTGCAGATTCACTCGTTCTAGATCCAAGTGATTATTGGTATGATTTTTCCACTTCTAATTTTTCTTTTATTGCGTTGATACTTGGATACTTTGCTTGTGATGAATCGGTGGTTATTTATAGGATTAAATTCCTAAATATGTGCTCTGATTTCGTATTAGACTTTGGTCATGGAATTGCATAATTTTTGGGCTTGACATCTTCTTGATTTCTAGAATTGCTTCTGGATGTTTGATTGAGTCTTTTATTCCATAAAAATTGCGAAATCCTTTTCCTGAAAATATTTCCTTAAATCGTGATTTCTGGAATTTGAAATCTTCAAAACTTGCGTGAGAGTTCTGGATTTTTACTTTGTCTTCCTTAAAAGAAATCTTGATTAAATAAATCTGTAAGACCAATTTTTCTGGAAATTCATCTGGAGTCCTTTTGGTTTTTTTTTTTTTTCTTCGATTCAAATTTTGTGGAATAACTTGCGTTTAACCTGTATACTTTAAACTTGAATTTCCTGCTTTAAATCAATCCCTTGATTTATGGAACTTTGCGAGAATTTTGGCATTTAGATCTTCCTTATATAATTTGTTTATGCTCCAAGAATTTAAACTCTGACTTTTTTATGCTTCCTTAATAAAAAAAACTGAACGGATACTATATTTGATTTTGTATTTATTGCCATATCCTTGTCAATGTGCATCTGCATATGCCTGTGTTCCCATGTGGTCTTTTGCTTGTCATGTTGTTTTATTTCTCTGTCTCGAATAAAATCTGATACTACACTTAGATTATGCCTCAGAGCAGTCTTGTGCTTGTGACTTGTTTAATTCAACTCCCATTGAACAGATGTTTCTGATTTGAACTAATATTGTACTTGATGTTTTTGCCTCAACCTTGGTTTGCTGCCTTGACCTTCCTTTGAACCATACTTGAATTTTGCTAGATAATTTTAAACTGATATTGTACTTCTTGTTGGTCTGTTGATGCTTGGGTAGTTTGTTGCCATTTCCTGTATGGATACATTGAACCTTTAATACTTCTGCTTGCTCGAACACTGGTAATACTTGAATTCGAGCTACTGTACTTTTGTCTTGAGTTATTTTCATATTTGATTTAGTCATTGAATTTGGTTTTAACTGATAAGAGCAGTTTCAATCTTGATCTTCCCTTAGGATGCTTGCACAGCTCGGCTTGCCATGATTTCTGGTTGCATCTGTCTTGTTTAAACACTAAACTTGAGTTATTCATTTTTGTACATAAGCATGCACTTCCTCGACTTTGACAATTGTATATGTTCACAGCCATCTTTAAAAAACATGTATAACTGCATCATTTTGTTATGACCTATATATGTTAAAGCATATTTGTATTGATCATTTCTTGAGTCTGTAATGGCTTGTACTTGTCCATTTTTCTTGTACTTGGGTCTGGCTGCCTTAAAATTGCTTTTTGCATATTTGTTTGAATTCCTTCATTTCTGCCACTTGATTGTCTAGCTTCTTTAGCTTGACTATGTGATCTGCATCCTCACTGCTTTGTCCCTTCTTGCTGGTTTGAACTTGATGTACCCTCTAGCTACACCATTGTGCTCGGCCATTGTTGTTTGTTTTTAGTTTGCATTTGAAATGAAACTTGTGCTCGACCATTTGTTTTTGCTGTTTTGATTTAGCACTCTTGACCATATGCACTGAGTTGAGATGGTCCAAGTGCCTACTCCTCAGTCGCGTCACTGGATTGGCGTGGCAGTGCACACGTGTACGTGTGTATATGCAGCCATCCAGACGAGTTTTCCTGTGCCTGCATATCAGACAAAGTCTAGAAAAATGATGAGAAACACACCGCAAATCTGAGGCAAATAAAATTTAAAAATAAATTTTTATTTGCTTTTATTTAATTTTATTTTTGTTGCAGTCTACTGTGTGTTTTCCTTATGACAGGTATGAAGACAGGATTTGACTGAAGGATGTGAAGATAAGAAGACTGAAGATGATGATATTCATATATGTTACTATATACGAGTGAACTGTTTAGAAATGTAGTTTATATGAAAGTGTTTGTATGTGTAGTTGTATAGAGTGAGTGACACAGTTGTAGAAATATAATATGTCAAATAGTGGAGTAAAAAGATGTACTTTTTGATATTGAAATAAAATATTTTTATTTAAATAAAATACTGTGTGATTGTTTAAATTTCTGTACAGCTATATTTTATTTAAATAAAATATTATAATCATGTCTGTTGTGTAGTATACCAGTACAGTTACAAACACATTCAATAATAAAATAAATTTGTTTGTTATCATCAAACAAAAATCATATATTCGTGTATACAACACTGTTATATACAACAATCTCCCCCTTTTGATGATGACAAACAAATAAAAGATTTTGAATGTGTTTGAATGTGAAATATATTACTCCCCCTATTTGTATGCTCCCCCTACAACTGAACTCCCCCTATATATGTGGAAAAATATGAATGATAAAATCCAACTGACCAATCTCTCCCTAGATATTTAATTTCCAATATTAAAATATCTTTGAATTAAATACTCATCAATCAAAATCTTGACCATTCTCCCCCTTTTGTTATCATCAAAAGGATAATAGAAATTGAAATAGTGATGAATATTGACTATAAATATAAATTCAAATTAAGAGAGAGAATATATATCGCAAATCCCATTTAATCAAACAAAAATCATAATAATCTTTAAATCAGAAGCAAATTTCACTTTCAGAATGAATGGATTTACGATGGATTTTATCGAATGAGGAGAGTTCAATAAAAATTGAATATTTGAATATAAATTTTAAAGATTTTAAATATGCAAAAAAAAAAGTGTTAAGCACTTTCTAACCACGCATAGCCCAAAGGTCTTTTAAATGGGGTTAGTAGTAACTTAACTTTATCCTCTCTAATGAGTTCCATCCATGCACAGCCCGAAGGTCTTTTAAGTGAGAATGGAAGCACATAGAAATTAAGGTAATTCACCCACGCATAACCGCGAGGATTTTTAAATGGGAGTGAATACCAAGGATAATTTATTTATTTATTTTTTTTTATTTATTTTTTTTTATTTTTAAATTTTAAGAATAATTAGAACTCCCCAAATTAAATAAAACCATGATGAATGACAGAAATATGGTAGATATAGAAGATGGTCGTGAAATAAGCTCTAATTCAAAGATATTATAAAATCTGTTTAATCATCATGGGATTTAAGATAATATCTCTTCTAGTTATGAATTATACCATAGTCGCAACTCATCACAGCTTCATAAATCTATTAATAATTTTGATGAGTCCCAAAACGGTTCAAATTAATCAATAATTTCAATTTTTGAATAAATAATCAAAAATAATTTTAAAATTGAAAATATCAATTTTAAGAGGAGTTTTTGAAAAATGCAAGTTGAAAATCAGCTTAAAAAATCAATCAGTTAGAAAATGAAATTTTCTAATATTTTTAACACTGATTGCTCCTAGACAATTTTTAAAACCATTTATATATTTAATTCAAATTGTCTATGAATTTTAACTAAATCCAGTTACTGATTTTCTAACTTATCATTTAATCACCAACACACTTAAAACGAATCAAATCAATTTCCTTATCAGAGCAGCACAAGATCATTTTCAAAGCAAGAATCACAAGTGACATCATCAGAGATTTTTTTTTATTATTATAATCACCTAAAAAATAATTGTTTGAAATCTTATTAAATCTGAAGATAATTGTTTGAAATCACCAAAAAAAAATCAATTTTTTATAATCCAAGAATTTCAACTATGAATGATTTCAAAAACAGCCAAGTAAAAAATAAACTAAAAGGAATAAAAGTACGAGTTTAGAGATCATACCTGACTTACCATAATCAACGTGATGCAATGAATCTCCAACTCTGAATCTATGGCTAAGGAACTCCAAATAATTCGATATATGAATCAACTTGAATTTTATCTAACTTAAGCACAGTTGTTCCTCAGCCTCCCACAGTACCTAAATGTTTATTCGATCGAGTGGTCTAACAAAAGTTGTTTTACCACTCTTATCTTCGTTTACACGTTTTGGTACCCAAACCCGTTTATATAACAATCCATTACTATTCACTAGCGTACCCTTTGGAACCCAAATTTTTTTAGATTTTCTTAAATTCATTTTGTTGATTTTTGGAATCCAAACAGATTTAAATGAATTGTTTTTAACCGAGTTATCAATTTGTTTATGATTTAAAAACCCTTTGAAATTATTAAATTTCAAAAATTCAGTTTGATTGTTTTCAAAGCCAATTAAAGGGTTTTTAAAATCATTAAAATTTTGTTTTTTAACTTGATTAGATTCAAATCCAAGTCCCTTTTTATTCTGAACAAAAAATTGATTTTTTAACAACATATTCAACGATTTCTCTCCTTTAGAAAATTTAGTCAAAGCTGACTCAAGTCGTTGAATTTTAAATTTAAGATTGCTATTTTCTTTCATTAAATTTGAGCAACGATTAATAGCAATTTTCCTCTTTTCAGCGTCAGTTTGTTTTAAAATCAAATTTTCGTTTTCAAGTGCTTTGATTCTAGCATCGGACTTGGAAATTTCAATTTCAAATTGTTTTCTCTTTCCAAAATCAAGTTTTTCATATTCTCTAAACTTTTCAATCACCTTTTCAAAATCAAGATTTTCATTTTTCAAATTCATGTTTTCTCTTTTAAGTAACTCAAGATCAGTTTTTAATTTCAAAAAATCGTTACTCAAAAATCGACATTTTTCGCATTCTGAAAACGATGAATTCTTAAGTTTTTCAAGTTTTGTTTCTAAGCTGTTATTTTCTTGAACTAGTTTTGACCTATCAGATTTTAATTTCTTAACTTTTAGTTCAAGAGAATCAACAGTTTTTGTGAGATCGTGACACATTAGAATTAAATCTTTATAAGTAAAATTCGATACCTCACTTGAATCCTCTTCACTACTTTCTGAATCAGATTGAGCCATAAGACACAAATTAGCTTCCTCTTCTTCACTTTCAGAAACTTCTTCTCCTTCTTCATCATCCCATGTAGTAGCAAAAGCTTTCTTCTTTCTTCTGGACTTCTTCCTCTTTTCATTTTTAAGCTGTGGGCAATTTGGTTTGATATGACCGGGTTTCTTGCAATTGTAGCAAAACACTTCATTGTCTGAACTATCTGAACTTTCGGACTTGTCGGTTTTTGAATTCTTCTTTCGTGGTTTGTATTTTCCTTTGGCCCACTTTTTCAAAACCATGGCTAGCTCTTCAGCGGGATCATCATCATTACTTTCAACAGAATTATTTAGAGCGATCGTCTTCTTCTTTGATTCAGAATCCTTTCGTTCTTCTCTTGCTTTCAACTCCATCTCGTAAGTAATCAGATTTCCGATCAACTCTTCCATGCTTACTTTATTTAGATCTTTTGATTCTTGAATCGCCGTCACCTTTGCTTCAAAATTCATCGGTAGCACTCTCAGTATTTTTCTGATCAATTCCACTTCAGTATAGGTTTTGCCAAGAGCTTTTGCATTGTAGACCAGTGATGAGAAGCGTCCATACATCTCTTTTATATCTTCGTCTTTTTGCATAGAGAAATTTTCATATTCGTTGCTGAGTAGAGCGAGACGAGATTCTTTTACTTGAGATGTACCTTCGTGTGTGACCTCCAACGTATGCCATATTTCCTGTGCTGTCTCACAATGAGAAATTCGATTAAATTCAGTTTTATCAAGAGCACAAATTAAAGCATTCATTGCTTTGGCATTAGTTGAAAATAATTTTTTATCATTAGCTTCCCACCTATCTTTTGATTTAGGAATTTCAACACCACTTACAATAACAGTGGGAGATCTATAACCCGTTTCAATAATATCCCACACATCATAATCGACAGAACTTAAGTAAATTTTCATCCTAGCTTTCCGATAGGCATAATCAGTTGCATTAAACATTGGTGGCCTAGCTATGGACTGACCCTCAGAAAAAGCGTTGTTTGACAAATTCATGACTCTAGAGTTAAAAATACCTGCTCTGATACCACTTGTAGGATCTAAATTAACCCTAGAGGGGGGGGGGGGGTGAATAGGGTTTATCGCAGATTTTCACAGAGTAAATAAATAATCACAGCACAGATAATAGTCAGAAGAAATGCAGAAAATAAATAACACACAAATATACCCAGCTTCGGCAAAACCCTGCCTACTGCTGCATTCCCCAAGGTTTCTACTAGGAGTTAAAACAATCTCTACGCTTACAATCCTCTGTAAACTCGCGACACTCGCTCCCAACTGTTCTTAACCCTACGCTCAAAACCCTGCACTGGTTTTTATCCCCAAAACCAGATTTCCCCGAATTACAATTCCCGTAATTCGTCTCCCTAGTTTTAGAGACAAACTAGAAAACTCTAGACTTGTTAGCAAATTGAAATTAAAGATGAACAAAAAACAAAAAAAACAAAAACCCCTTAAAACTTTGAAAACCCTAGGAATTAAATAAGGGTTATCCCCTTTAGTTAAAGCTTGGCCGGCCTCTTTTGTTATTGCTTCACCACTCTTTTTCTTTTGTTTGGCTCGATCTCCTTGTTTCTGTAAAAATGGCGGCCTAGGGTTTGCGATCTAGGGTTTTCTTCTGGAATCCGATTCTCTGCAAAATGATCGATCGATCGTACTCTTGCTCTGTTGTTTTGCCGATGTTGGTCTCGTGCTCTGATGGTTCTTCGATTTGCAGATTCACTCGTTCTAGATCCAAGTGATTATTGGTATGATTTTTCCACTTCTAATTTTTCTTTTATTGCGTTGATACTTGGATACTTTGCTTGTGATGAATCGGTGGTTATTTATAGGATTAAATTCCTAAATATGTGCTCTGATTTCGTATTAGACTTTGGTCATGGAATTGCATAATTTTTGGGCTTGACATCTTCTTGATTTCTAGAATTGCTTCTGGATGTTTGATTGAGTCTTTTATTCCATAAAAATTGCGAAATCCTTTTCCTGAAAATATTTCCTTAAATCGTGATTTCTGGAATTTGAAATCTTCAAAACTTGCGTGAGAGTTCTGGATTTTTACTTTGTCTTCCTTAAAAGAAATCTTGATTAAATAAATCTGTAAGACCAATTTTTCTGGAAATTCATCTGGAGTCCTTTTGGTTTTTTTTTTTCTTCGATTCAAATTTTGTGGAATAACTTGCGTTTAACCTGTATACTTTAAACTTGAATTTCCTGCTTTAAATCAATCCCTTGATTTATGGAACTTTGCGAGAATTTTGGCATTTAAATCTTCCTTATATAATTTGTTTATGCTCCAAGAATTTAAACTCTGACTTTTTTATGCTTCCTTAATAAAAAAAACTGAACGGATACTATATTTGATTTTGTATTTATTGCCATATCCTTGTCAATGTGCATCTGCATATGCCTGTGTTCCCATGTGGTCTTTTGCTTGTCATGTTGTTTTATTTCTCTGTCTCGAATAAAATCTGATACTACACTTAGATTATGCCTCAGAGCAGTCTTGTGCTTGTGACTTGTTTAATTCAACTCCCATTGAACAGATGTTTCTGATTTGAACTAATATTGTACTTGATGTTTTTGCCTCAACCTTGGTTTGCTGCCTTGACCTTCCTTTGAACAATACTTGAATTTTGCCAGATAATTTTAAACTGATATTGTACTTCTTGTTGGTCTGTTGATGCTTGGGTAGTTTGTTGCCATTTCCTGTATGGATACATTGAACCTTTAATACTTCTGCTTGCTCGAACACTGGTAATACTTGAATTCGAGCTACTGTACTTTTGTCTTGAGTTATTTTCATATTTGATTTAGTCATTGAATTTGGTTTTAACTGATAAGAGCAGTTTCAATCTTGATCTTCCCTTAGGATGCTTGCACAGCTCGGCTTGCCATGATTTCTGGTTGCATCTGTCTTGTTTAAACACTAAACTTGAGTTATTCATTTTTGTACATAAGCATGCACTTCCTCGACTTTGACAATTGTATATGTTCACAGCCATCTTTAAAAAACATGTATAACTGCATCATTTTGTTATGACCTATATATGTTAAAGCATATTTGTATTGATCATTTCTTGAGTCTGTAATGGCTTGTACTTGTCCATTTTTCTTGTACTTGGGTCTGGCTGCCTTAAAATTGCTTTTTGCATATTTGTTTGAATTCCTTCATTTCTGCCACTTGATTGTCTAGCTTCTTTAGCTTGACTATGTGATCTGCATCCTCACTGCTTTGTCCCTTCTTGCTGGTTTGAACTTGATGTACCCTCTAGCTACACCATTGTGCTCGGCCATTGTTGTTTGTTTTTAGTTTGCATTTGAAATGAAACTTGTGCTCGACCATTTGTTTTTGCTGTTTTGATTTAGCACTCTTGACCATATGCACTGAGTTGAGATGGTCCAAGTGCCTACTCCTCAGTCGCGTCACTGGATTGGCGTGGCAGTGCACACGTGTACGTGTGTATATGCAGCCATCCAGACGAGTTTTCCTGTGCCTGCATATCAGACAAAGTCTAGAAAAATGATGAGAAACACACCGCAAATCTGAGGCAAATAAAATTTAAAAATAAATTTTTATTTGCTTTTATTTAATTTTATTTTTGTTGCAGTCTACTGTGTGTTTTCCTTATGACAGGTATGAAGACAGGATTTGACTGAAGGATGTGAAGATAAGAAGACTGAAGATGATGATATTCATATATGTTACTATATACGAGTGAACTGTTTAGAAATGTAGTTTATATGAAAGTGTTTGTATGTGTAGTTGTATAGAGTGAGTGACACAGTTGTAGAAATATAATATGTCAAATAGTGGAGTAAAAAGATGTACTTTTTGATATTGAAATAAAATATTTTTATTTAAATAAAATACTGTGTGATTGTTTAAATTTCTGTACAGCTATATTTTATTTAAATAAAATATTATAATCCTGTCTGTTGTGTAGTATACCAGTACAGTTACAAACACATTCAATAATAAAATAAATTTGTTTGTTATCATCAAACAAAAATCATATATTCGTGTATACAACACTGTTATATACAACAAGAGCGTCTCAAATCGGTAGAGGACTATCTTTTGCCTCGGTTCACAGATGGAAATCCAACATCCAATACGTGACTTTGCGGTTTTGATTGTAGATCCTAGTATTGGCGACATGATATATGGTACCCATGCCGTCTATGATTGATATTTATGATTGAAATTGTTTTGACACTATACACTTATAGTAAAAATAAACATGAAATTTAGCGTACCATGCATGTTTGGCTATTATAAGGGAAAACCCTATCCTCCGGCTTGTGTTGCATTGTGTGATGGGACCTGGGTGTTATAATAGCTTTATTTTTTCAAAAAGCATTGCGCTGTTTTGTTATATGCACTGGTATTCTTGGGAGGAAACCCGTTCCGTGTTATATAGCGTGGTCCCTTGATATATCTGATTTAAAGAAAAGCTTTAAATAACTGTTTTAGTTCTCACACCAGTCACATGACTGACCTGGAGTTTATTGTTTTAACCTAAACTCTGTGTGTCCTTATTTTGACATGGGCAGCTAGTAGTTTTGGTTTTGCAAATTTATATTCACAGGAACCTGGTTTACAGGTGGAATGATATCCGGAAAGCTTTGTATCCGTATATCTCTTTCAGTTGTGTTTTGTATTATTTTTCCGCTGCGATGTATTTAAATGTAATTTAAATCTCTGATATTTTGTGATGTATATTATTTACTCATGCTCTGTATATTCTTGTATTCTGATGTAATTGTTGTAATAAACAATGAAATGTTCTTCTGTTTGCATTCCAATTTGTCGTGTTCTCAAAACAATCAGGGGTTTCGAACGGTCTTGGTCGGTTTAGCGATCAATTCGGATTGAGCAAAATTTTAAATTGTCTCAACGGGTATACAGCTAAAAGAAACGAATTCCTCCCCCACCAAACGTTAGTACGTTTGAAGAGATCAACTTACACGATATATTAAATATACTCTGTCCGACATTCTTCCATACAGGTCGTCCTGGGACTGGACAGACCGAAGGCACTATTCTATAAATAGGACAACCCTTGCATAACTCTGTCTTCAATTATCTTCATCATATTTGATCGCAACGCTAACTCCATACGGAGTGGTTTTCAGATAATATATCTGATCCTGGTCTCTCCGTATTGATGACGGAAAAATGGTCAAAAACTTTGATAGTTGATGATTTAACTATAAAAATAAAACATGTGTGCAAACAGCTATATTATTTCCAGATGGAAATTCTATCGATCAATCATCAATCAACATTTATTCATTTCCCCATTTCTCGTTTCCATATATTCATCAAATCCTTATTTTCTAATTTTAGAAAATATACGTTATTAACTTTGGAAAACGTTTCCATTTCTGAATCACACATCACTATCTTCTCACATATATCAGTCTCTAACTGTAAACTAGTAAGAGAACAACCCCCTACGTATTAACCCCAAAGGTCGAAACCAACATCAGATCAATACACAGATTGTTGTTCAACTCAACTAATTTCTAGCCAGTTTCTAATTCCTTTAACTCCATTTTAATTCCTAATTCAAAACCCCAAATTCCTTTATAACATTTTATTCGCAAAATACTTACTTTAATCTATTTTTCACATAGAATGTGAATAATATTTCTTTATATAATCAAAATATTTTGATTCCGTATTTAAAACATTATCTCAAACCCAAATTCTATTTTTATTTTTATTTGTAGAATTATTCATATAAATCTCCTTCTTATTTCCAACACTTAAATCTCATTTATAATTCCCTTTATATAATTCTATTTATTCTGTATAAACCCTTTTATATAATTCTATTTATTATATATAAATCCTTTTATATAATTCTATTTATTCTATATAAATCCTTTTATATATTTTATATATAAATATTTCGTTTTCAATATTCACTTTGAAAATTTCCTTTTTACATTCCAGTATTTCATATGGTATTTAAAATACCAAATAACATGACCACTGTCATCATAATCAATCACAGATTATATATCACATCCTATATCACAATATATGAAAACAAATAGTATCATAAATATTAAGGAATCCAGTTGGATCCCTCCAACCTGTTTCTCTGCATCCACAGATGTTAAACAATATAAATAACATCAATTTCATTTCAATATGAAATATTCTGATAAACAGAATCAATATTTGATTAACGATTTATATATATATCATTATCTACAATTTCAACCAATAAATCAGCAATTCAACCAAACAATCAACACACAACAATCAATAATCATTTATCAATACTAGATTATATTTATAAAAGTTTAAACTGTACCGAGTTAGTGAGATTTACTCACATTGGACGATCATCATAAAATAACGATAACTGTTTGTTGATTCAGATCCGACAATTTTTTTGCTATAAATTGTAACGAGCTCCAATTAGTTCCAAAATTGACTTCATTGTGTAGTATTCTTTCATATGGTTCCAAGCTTCAGACGGCGTTCGATTCTGAATTCGTACGAGTGAAATATTGTTATCACAAATTTATATTAACATTTTAAATAGTTTAAATTTTAAAACTAAGTTAATTGTTTTCAACTGGGCCTTACCCCTTTTTGAATATCATGTTGGCCCATTCAATTTTTCTAGCCCTCCCTAGCACTTCTCTCCCGGTAATACTTCCTCCAGGAAAATCCTTCATACTGCCGCATCTCAAACAACTTCATGCCAACTCAAATTGAATCATTAACCCTAACTACAATTCTATTACACGTATAGCATAACCCAGGCTATATATGCTCCTTCTCCGAAATCACTTCGAGCTCTAGAACAATCCTCTCATGGCCGACAATTGGAAAGAAAAAGAAAAACCATACTCTCTCCATGCAACTTTATAAATTAAACAAATAACACCAAAATCCTTGTCTCCCTTCCCTTACCACAACCGTACTATAATCATGCCACTCGCAAGCCTCCCTTGTCACCCACTTCAGGAGGAACCACACATACAGACATAACCATGACAGTTTTAAGCTCATCTCTCACCATTCCCGTAACTTCAGATTTTGTTCGCTCCTTCTACAAATCATGAAACAACAGACTGACCCCGTTGTTTGCCTCCACTCCGGAATCTCCTCCTTGCTATACCAGTAACGCCCACTCGAGAACTTCTTGCCCCTTGTGATGTCAGGCCAGAATAACCCGAGTTGAAAATCCGTGGTTCCTCCTACGGTGAAACATCGACAGCTTTTCCAAACCTGAATCCATCATTTGAACTCCCAAACAATGCCCCAAAACTTGAATTAACCTAACCCTAGAATAGGGACAGTAATATGGTGCGACATCAAAGGGATTCGAACACCACAAAACCCATATCAAATTGAAGCAAGCATTATCGCGAACCCAAATATATACCTATTTCAATTTATAGGTTTTTCTATAATTTGTTTTGAATTTACAAACTCTCGATTTGCTGAAAGGAAAATAAAAGTGGCGGAGGAAATATTTGACCAAGGAACTGAAAAGCTTAGGGTTACACGGTAAAGGGTGGTATTTATAGGATGATTTAATAGTTTAATATTCTAAATTTATATTAATTTATATCCAACCGTTGGATCAATTCGTCGTTTAAAAATTTGTGTGCACACAAACGATATCCAATTTTGACGAAAATGGACATGCAGCTATGGTTCGACATTACGGACCAAACGAAACTTGTTTCGTCGAATTTTGAATTTGTTTGCTCCCGCAGCGCATTTTTAAAGTTAAATTATCGACTGTTTTTCACATTAAAATCCCATACGGCCACATACTGAATCCAAAATTCACAAAAATTGGAATGTAACAATAATTTAATATTTCGGATTAAACAAAATTAGTTTTGTCGAAAACGGAGGTCGTTTTCAAAAACTGGCTATTTTTAAATCCCTAAATAACACATTTAAATAATAATATATTTAAAATAATTAAATTAAATATTAATAAATTAATATTATCGTGTTTATATATTCACATAGAATATCATACAGCTATAAAACAACACAGTCGGATTTATAACTCGATATTTCAAATCCGGGTTTGTAAACACCCCACCTCCGTTAAGGCCACTCACAAAGGGAGTGCATTAACTTTTGTGGAGCATTATAGGTAAAAGGTACAAGTAATTTACAAGACAGACATATAAACAACGGAAAGACTAAATTTTATTTCATAAGCATGTGGTCAAGTCAAAACATTACAACAACTGTCTTAAAAACCAACTTCCAAAATCGTTACAGTAAAGCCTTTGTCTTGACTAAAACATAAAGAAGCATAAACAATAATAAAGCAGCATAAATCCCCAATTAAGAGTGTAACCATAGTCATAGCCCAAGAAAAGAGAGTCCAAGTAATACGTCTACTTTCTTCAAGCTAGAAAAGGTCTGGACTAAGTTGAAGTATTCCCTCCCTACGGACCTGGAGGGGGGGACGGAAGACAAGAAGACGAAAGAAAACGGGTCAGACATAAGCCTGGTAAGTCCAGTGATTATTTAACATGTAAACAAGTAAAAGGATCATGACATGAATAAACTGAACCTAGGACAATACCCTAGAAATAAGATAACGATAAATAAGGCAAGGTAAACTGAATATATTATCGCACTCATTTCTATTTCTCTGCACCTACTAACAAGTGTTTTCAACTAGCACCATGCGTTCGTGATAAAATGATCCCCTTTATCTATCGGCTTCTACTCGCATGAATTTATGACTTGTGTCATTCGGCCCCGCTTGATTGTAGATACCTGTGCTGGTCCAACATGGGGTGTATCAATTCCTATGGTGGCGACCCGACACAAATTCAAGATGCACAGTATATACTAATGATGCCCATTGCCTGATTTGTCCATGCCGGAGTACGTGCATGCCCATACTCCGTTGGAACCTACACTGTTGCACCACCCACCGTTATTTTGACTGCTTATAATCAGCCCAATAATCGTGCCCCACCCTGCCTAGTTCAGGGTACCATGATACATCTAAGTGGGTTACTGCTGAAATGGGTCCCTGTTACTAGGGTTTCCTAACCAACATGTTAAAATGGTTAAGTGTTCTCAAATTAACCTTACCCCACCTATCAGTTTAGTTAACATGTTGTATTGGTTAAGTGTTGCCTTAATTTACTTAACCCTACCATTCTTAGCCTACATGTTTCTTAGCTTTAATTCATTCATTAAAGTACCTACCTCTCACAATAGATCTATATTGTTGTGGTCGCTGGATGTGCCGGGTGATTCCGTGCAGTCTTACACCGCAACTCAATCTAACCTCGGGTTTTTTGGCTTAATGCGCTATCCTCTCACATTAGATCTGTATTGTTACGGTTGCTGGATATGCCGGGAGGTTCCGGGAGGTTCCGGGAAGTCTTACACTGTAACTCAATCTAACCTCAGGTTAGGCATATTCGTCTTTTAATTAATTTACATATTTACCATTTATGTTTATATGTAAATTATCCAACAATGTTGTCAACTCAAGTCATGTCCCATTTACCCTTCTAAATTTTGTCCATAATTCTTAGGTATACAAATTATACCATTTCATGCCATTAATCATTTACATGATTATGAGTTAACCTATGCCAATAGCATATAATTTAATATTTTTCCCAATGTATCCCCCATTATTCGTTCGCATAAACTCCATAGAATGATAGGCTCGCAAATTAGCCTAACTCATAAACAAAGAGAGAAAAATAAAAGGGACATGTAACATTCCAATGGCATAAAACGGTTTAGATCAACTAAGCATGTGCAATATAAATTTGGCATAGTACTACACAAATTTAACTAAGCATGTAAATGTGAACTTGCATTCGAGTTGGACCAAATTAACATAGATCTAAACATCTAAGCATGTAGATCTAGACATATAAGCCTATATGAACCTGACTTAGCTTATGAACTTGCATATAACATATCATAAAATAATCACCAAATATATATGCAACATGATAGGTTCATCACCAAATTAATATACAACATGATAGGTTCATCACCAAATCAATATACAACGTGATAGGTTCATCACCAAATTAACATACAACATGATAGGTTCATCACCATATTAGCATACAACATGATAAATTGTATCAATCACAATAGCCTCGTAGGCATAGGTAATTTCAGAATTGTTTCAGGGATAAACATGAATCAAAATATGATTATCTTACAACTAGGCACAGTTCTAGTTTCTCTTCATTACAAGTCATGACTTTTATTTGTTCAAATCTAAAGAATAACTGAACTTACAAACAAAAGAACAAATCTTGTTTTCTAGGATATGATTTTTGAAACTGAAAAGCTATCCTTTGATGAAGACTACTGATTCTCTAGTTTTGATTTGATTTGGAACTTCCTAACTTGCTTTCTTGTTTAGAGAAAAATGGAGGCTATGCTAGTTTGGTCATGGACAACATGATGGCTTTAGAGAGCAATTTTATGAGGATTTGGGGTTGAGGATTGGGGTTGTTTATATAGAAGTTTAGATTAATGAGAGCCGTTAGATCATCCTAGGAGAAATCAGAGCCATCCAGACCAAACAGAGCCAATTGGAAGTCGCCACATATGCCCTAATGACTCAAAAAACGTCACTGGACAAAATAGTCCAGATCTGGCCGAGGGGGTCGACCCCTACAGGGGGGTCGACACCCCAGTTGACACCCCTCTTGGGGGGTCGACACCTATGTCGACCCCCCGGGGGGAGTCGACCCCTATGGGCGGGAATTTTCCCGCCCAGCCGTTTCTCTCGTAATTTTTGAATTTGAACTGCTTTTTAATTTAATTATTATTTATATTTAATTTCCGTTTGAACTTGAAATCTTCTTAACTCCATAACTGTAACACCCCGAATTTTAGTTAATACTAAAATTCACTAATTATAGGATAAATAATCTCAGATGTGGGAATTGGGGGTAACGGGCTGCGTTATTGCGTTCGTCTCGGAAAAATACGCGAAATAGAGTCTGAGTTTTCGAGAATCGGAGTCCGTATGGCCCAGTTATGGCCCGATGAAGTTTGCAGAAAATTCAAAAACTAAAAACAGATTTTAAAAATTTAAATTTCAGATTGTGGAATGGAACAGGCGGGGTCAGGCGGGAAGATTCCCGCCCTACCCATGTCGACAGGGCTGTCGACAGGCCTGTCGACAGGGGTGTCGACTTGCCCGTCGACTTGCCTGTCGACAGGGGCGCGCCGTCTATTGAACCTGGGTGCACCAGGTTGCACCAGGTTGGGTTTCAGGCTGGCTAGGAGGGCTGGTTCTAGAGATTTCCTAAATCTAAGGGTCCTAATCTAACCTAGGGTTAATCTAAGGGCCTAAAACACTCACCTAATCTATAAATACACCCTAAACCTACCTTAATCCATACTAAAAATAGAAATGAAGGCCTCATGCCGCCAAATTAAATCCTTGAAGGAGTCTCCACTAATCTAAGAAGGAAGTTGCTAGCTAATCCCTCTCAAATCATTCTCTAATCATCACCATCTTCATAATTAGCAACTAATCCCTCTTCATAAGTTGGTTAATTTTGGGTTTGGTGAGTTTCTATCACTTTAAGATCAATTGTTAAAGTAAGTAGATTGGGTGTAATGAGACTTATGGTCTTAAATGCGGATTAGTGAGTTTGAATCATGTATAATGATATGTTACTCTATGTTGTTCTATGTTTATGCATATTTGATAAGTTGGTTTATGCATGCTTAATAAGTTGATTTATGCATGTTTAACAAGTTGGTATATGCATGTTTAACAAGTGGATTTATGCATATTTAATGAGTGGAATTAGGCATGTTTAACAAAGTGAGTTATGCAAGTTAAGTACATGTTTAAATGCAAGTTTAATGTGATATGCAAGTTATGCATGCTTATGCAAGTATATGGATGCTTATGCAAGTCATGTATATGTTTAAAATGCAAGATTTATGTGATATGCAAGTTATGCATGCTTATGCGAGTATACGAATGCTTATGCAAGAGATGTATATGCTTAAATGACATGATATGCAAGTTATGCATGTTTATGCAAGTTATGTATGCTTATGCAAGTATGTGAATGCTTATGCAAGTATGTGAATGCTTATGCAAGTTATGTGTATGCTTAAATGCATGTTTAACATGTTATGCAAGTTATGAGAATGACTATATGCAAGTTCAACATGTTATGCAAGATATGTGTATGATAATACGCAAGCTCATATGCAACATGTTATGCAAATCATGTGTATGATAATATGCAAGTTTGGGTTATATGTAGTTGGGGTAATATATGCTCATATATGCAAGTTGACATCCTCTTAACCCATGACAAAGTTGTATGCTAAACCCATGATATTTGTGATGATCTTCCCCTTATTTATGTCATGAAATGAGAACGATTTACGTGGGGAACGATGGGGTTGGTAAATAAGTTAATAAATGAATGATTGGGTATGATTAAGCATACCATAAAAATAAATTACCATAAGTGGGAATTTACCTATTGAGTTAGGTCTACCCCATGGGAATTTACCTATTGAGTTAGGTCTACCCATGTTATGGAAAACTTGATAATAATTAGGGATAATTAATATGGGGGTGATTAATTAGGTGTAATTAATCGACTAAGACACGAGGTTGGACTCATTTGTAGTGTAAAACTGCCCGGATCCGACCGGCTTAACCAGTTGCTACAAATGTCAGCCCAATGTGAGAGGTCTTAGCCATAAATTAAATACGTGATTAAGGTAAAGACACGAGGTTAGACTCTGTTATGACGTAAGACTGCCCGGATTCTACCGGCTTAACCAGGCGGTCATAACAGCCAGTCTAATGTGGGAGGTCTTTATGGGAGATCACGGTCTTAATTAATTAAGAAACACTTAACCATAATAGCATGTAGTGGAACATGAGGGGTTAAGTGGGTGCCTTGGGTAGCATGTGGAAATTTAATGGTTGCCTTGGGTGGCATGTGGAATCTAGTGGGTTGCCTTGGGTGGCAATAGAAAATACGATTAGAATACTTAACCAAGTGGAAACATGTAATTAAACATGATTAAAGGGTTAAGTGGGATACACTAGATGTATGACAAGCTTAGGTGGGTAGCTTGTTGGGGGGCCCATTTCAACCAATATCCCAAACGTATCTTTGTGGGCTCGACCCATGTCGAGTGACGGGACACGCATATTGGGCTTGATTATAAGAGGCCAAAACGGGTTAGCGGTGGCAACGCAAGTCCAACGGGTTTCATATGCGTGTGTGGGCCCGGGCTGGTAGATAAGCCTTTGTTGCATCATGTAGATATAAAGCCGTGCACCGTTGATAGTATTGGGTAGCCACTTTAGGGGAGTGATACACCCCCACTGTGGGACCAGCACGGGTATCTACGGTAGGGAGCCGATCGATGGGGAGTAGTGGGTACACCTAATAAAGATAGGGGCAGACGGCACCTATGTAGGGGTACACGAAACTACTGGGTAAGAATTACTGAGTACACCTAGTGGAGATAGGGGCAGACGGCACCTATGTAGTGGGCTAGGGGTACACGAGACTACTGGGGAAATTTTCTAAGTCCTTGGAAGGGATCAGCCTTTAAGTAGGAATGACTGGTGTGGTGCAGTTAGTAATTATCCTTGGGTGGGTAGATGCGTCCTTACGGTTATCTTAGTTTATCCTAAGCCTACCAAGCTGCTTAGTGTAGCCATTCATCCCCAGATATTACCGTAGGTCAAGTTTATGTCTTCTCTGGTTACTTTAATGATTGTATTGTTAAAGTTATAGGACTCACTCAGACTTATGTCTGACCCCGTTGTTTTTATCTTTTTCCCAACCCTCAGGTCCTACGGTGGATCCTAGCGGTAGTAGAGCTTGATCGGATTGCTGTTCCAGTCTTTAGGAGCTTGGGTAGATGTAAAGCTCCAGTTATCCAGTTATCTTTTCTTTTGTTCTGGCTATTGTATGAGAGAGTGGGATTATGTACTTCTTTATTTTGATGGATATTGTACTTGACTTTTATCGTGGTTTATGATGTAACCAGACATGTTTATTTCCGCTGTTATGAGATGATGTTTTAAATTTCAAGTACTATTTATATCTGTCTTGTTGTAATTTTTCTGTTCTATATTCACTAAAATACTCCACCGATGCTAGGGCATTCCCTTAGTGAGTGATCATAGCGGGCGTGGGGTGTTACACGTGGTATCAGAGCAAAGGTTACCGGAACAGATAAAATTTTTAGAAAACTATTTTTCTAAAACATTTTTGGAAAAGATGTTTTCAAAAACATGTCTTTTAAAAGAAAAGTTTTTGAAAGAAAAGCATAATCCCCAATAGCCATATCTATATCCTTCGAATCCTTCGTTTTGAATCTTTCCTTTTTCGTTTCAGCATGGCCGAGAATCTTAACTTTCCAGAGGGTGTGACGATACCAGTATGGTATAGGAGATTAATGGAGGCTAGGGCCACCACTACGGGTCCAGCAAATGTTCCTCCACCAACCGTAGCACCCGATCTTCCTCCTCCCCCTCCTCCTCGCACGGATACTTTTGCTAAGACTTGCAAGGAATTTAAAGCTATGGGAGGGAAACCTTTTCAAGGATCTGAAACTTTTGTGGAGGCTAGAGATTGGCTTAAGGAGGTTGAAGAGTTGATAGATATCTTTGAGATGGAAGAAGGAAAGAAAGTCAAGTTGGCTGCTTGGTTAATGAAGGGAGAGGCCTCATTCTGGTGGGAGGTCACTAATGGAGAACGCCCCGTTGACTCTTGGGCGGATTTTAGGCAAAGATTTGTGGCAAAGTTTCTCTCAAGGGCAGAGGAAAATTTGTATATGGAAAGATTCTTGACACTAAAGCAAGGAAATCTTTCGGTGAAGGAATATGTTAACAAGTTTAATCAATTGGCAAGGTTTGGCCTAGATATGGTGAATACACCGGAGAAGAAGGCTTTGCGGTTCGTGAAAGGCTTGAATGAACCTATGCATGGGTTGGCTATGACTCATATCCCTATGGGGGCCACCTTTGAGAAGCTAGTTGACATGGCACTCATGTATGAGGAAGAGAAGGGTCCTAATGCTAATAAGGCACCCGAGAAGAAGGGAGATCAAAAGAGACCACAGCAACAACAACAACAAAGCAAAGGTGGGAAAGGCAACGGTGGCAAGAGCAAGAAGAAGAAGAAGAAGTGTTTCAATTGTGGGACACCTGGCCACCTAAGCAAGGATTGTCGCAAGAAGAAGAAGACCGGCTGCTTCCACTGTGGCGAAGCAGGGCATTTAGTGAAGGATTGCCCTAAGAAGGGGCAAAGGACGGGATCTACCTCAGGAGGACAGGTGCAAGCTCTTATGGCACCGAGTCAGGCTAGGGTTCAAGTACAGGCTCTCGCGGTTCCACCGATTCAGGAGAGAGGTAGAACTATTTCCGTTGAAAGTTTGGTTTCTCTATTTGACCATCCTATCCGTACATTGTTTGATTCAGGCGCATCGCATTCGTTTATTTCATCATCATTAGTTGAGTTACTGCACTTAGACACCAGTCTGGTAGATGATCCCTTGGTTGTTTCAAATCCAATTGGGGGCTCCACTTATTTGTCCATGATATGTTTGGGTTTGAAGATTTCTATACTTAGCATTGAGTTTAGATGTGATGCTTTTGTATTGGGCTTCACGGGCTATGGGTTGATTTTGGGCATGGACTGGTTATCCAGTAATGGTGCCGTTCTTGATTGCGAAAGGAGAGTTGTTAGGCTCATGACCCGCTTGGGTAACACTCTCGAAATTTCTTGTAATCCCATGGACTCTGTTATGCTAAGTTATCTTGAATCGCTTGACGCTTCGGTCGAGAGTTTGCAATCTGTTAGAGTAGTCCGGGAATATCCGGATGTGTTTGAGGAGGTGAAGGGCTTACCTCCGAAGCGGGAGATTGACTTCCGAATATATTTGGTGGATAATGCTAAACCGGTATCTTTACCAGTGCGCTACATGGCTCCTCGTGAGAGGAGGGAACTCCATAAGCAAGTAGGGGAGTTACTTGAGAAGGGGTTCATAAGACGGAGCATATCGGAGTGGGGTGCTCCAGTAGTATTTGCTACGAAGGCGGATGGGTCCCTCGGACTTTGTGTAGACTATAGAGAACTCAACAAGCTCACTAAGAAGAATAGACACCCATTGCCGAGAATAGATGATCTTTTCGATCAGTTGGTTGGCGCTTCAGTATTTTCTCAGTTGGACTTGGCCACGGGGTTTCATCAGTTGAGGGTGGCTGAGGATAGCATAGACAAGACTGCCTTTAGAACTCCGGATGGTTTCTATGAGTGGCTGGTGATGCCATTTGGGTTGACGAACGCCCCTGCATACTTTGTTGACTTGATGAGTAGGGTGTTCAGGGAGTTCCTTAATAAATTCGTGGTGGTCTTTGTGGATGATATCTTAGTGTTTTCTAAGAGTGAAGAAGAGCATGCCCTACATCTTGGGGAAGTGTTGAAGACTCTTCGAGCACATAGCCTTAAGGCTAAATTCTCTAAATGTCACTTCTAGAGGAAGGAAGTACGGTTCTTGGGGGCACGTGGTCTCCAAGGAAGGGATAGCTGTGGATCCCGCGAAGGTAGTATCAATTCAGGATTGGAAGGTTCCGAAGAATGCTACCGAAGTAAGAAGTTTCTTGGGGTTGGCAGGTTATTATAGGAAGTTTATTAAAGACTTCGCGAAGATATCAGCCCCATTAACCCGCTTAACAAAGAAGAATCTTGTTTTTGCATGGGACGTAGATTGTGATGATGCGTTCCGACGGTTAAAGAGAGCTTTAACCACGGCTCCAGTTTTAGTATTGCCAGATGGGAGCAAGCCATTTGTTGTCTATACCGATGCCTGTGGGACAGGACTTGGCGCAGTCTTAATGCAAGAAGGAAGGGTAATAGCCTACGGTGGAAGGCAGTTGAGGGCACATGAGGAAAATTACCCTACCCATGATCTAGAGCTGGCCGCTATTGTTTTTGCGCTTAAGATTTGGCGCCATTATCTTCTTGGTGAAAGATTCGAGTTGTTCACTGACCATAAATCTTTGAAGTACTTGTTCTCTCAGAAGGATCTAAACTTAAGACAGCAAAGGTGGATGGAGTTCTTAGCATCTTATGATTTCGAGATAGCGTATACCCCTGGCAAGGGTAACGTGGTGGCGGACGCCTTGAGTAGGAAGAGGTTGTCCTTGAGTCCATTGTTCATGGAACGACGAAGCTTGGAGTTTATCTCGATGTTTGATTTCAGACCCTCCATTGATTATGTACCCGGTTTGCTAGCTTCCTTGGAAGTTAGGCCTACTCTTTTGGTGCGGATTGGAGAAGCACAGAGGGGCGACCCACAGTTGGTTGAGTTAGTAGAGAAGCTCATGAGGGGGGAGTCGTCCAGCCATTTGAGTAGGTACACCCTAGACGATAGGGGGTGCTTGCGTAGAGACGGTAGACTTTGTGTACCGCAAGACGAGGGTTTGAGGAAGGTTATTCTTGATGATGCACACCGTTCTAGGATGACTATTCATCCCGGTGGGGACAAGATGTACCGAGACATGAAGAGAGTTTTCTTCTGGGCCGGTATGAAGAAAGATGTGGCCGAGTATGTCGCTCGATGCTTGGTGTGCCAGCAAGTGAAGGCGGAGCAAAGGAAACCAGGTGGGTTGCTTCACCCATTGGAAGTTCCGCAATGGAAGTGGGATAGCGTCTCGATGGATTTTATTGACGGGTTACCCAGATCGAGGAAGGGTAATACAGGAATTTGGGTGGTGGTAGACAGACTTACTAAGAGCGCCCATTTCATACTTGTGAAGAGCAAGAGGACTGCTCCATGGCTAGCTTCAGTATATCTTCGAGAGATAGTTCGATTACATGGGGTACCCTCTAGCATAGTGAGTGATCGAGATCCTATCTTCACTAGCGAGTTCTGGAGAAGTTTGCAAGAAGCAGTAGGGACTCAATTGTGTCTGAGCACCGCATATCATCCTCAGACAGACGGCCAGACTGAGAGGGTGAATCGTGTTCTAGAAGACCTTTTAAGGCTTTGTATCCTAGATTTTGGAGGTACATGGGAAGAGCATCTTCCATTGGTGGAATTCGCATATAATAACAGCTTTCAGTCCAGTATTGGTATGGCTCCTTTCGAAGCTCTCTATGGAAGGCCTTGTCGATCACCTACATGTTGGTGGGAATCTACGGATAAGATCTTGCTTGGGCCCGATATGGTTAGGGAGACTTCTGAGAAGATTGACTTGATTCGAAGAAGGATGAAAGCAGCGCAGGATAGGCAAAAATCTTATGCGGACAAGAGAAGGACGGATCTTGAGTTTGAGGTTGGGGATATGGTTTTTGTTAAGGTATCTCCGTTGAGAAATGTTGTTCGCTTCGGATCCGTTGGGAAGTTAGCACCGAGGTTTGTTGGGCCGTTTCCTATCAAGGAAAGGATTGGACGGATGGCATATAGGGTGGAGTTGCCCGACAGACTTAGTGGTGTTCATGATTTATTCCATGTATCACATCTGAGGAAGTGCTTACATGAGACGGCAGAGGTGGTAGAGCCAAGCTTCCTTAGAGATGTAGAGGTAGAGCGTGATGCGACTATTCGACGAGCTCCTACTCGCATCCTTGGGTCAGAGACTAGGAAGTTGAGAAACAGAGAGGTTCAACTAGTCAAGGTGCAATGGGGAGAAGATGAGAGCAACGCAACTTGGGAGACGGAAGCGAAGATGCGTTCATTGTACCCATTTCTTTTTGAGGGTATGTCTTTACTTTCTCCTTTATCACTTGTCTAGTACTTATCTTATCTTCGGTATGTCCTCTCGTTAGTACCTTTGACCTTTAGATAGGGTAAACCTATGGTTGAAACATGTGTTTGAGACATGTTATGGTTGATGGATGCAAGTGGATGCAAGTGTTTGCTAGTGGTTGCTCGTGGATGCATATACACACACTCTAGGCACTAGATCGGCTCAGTCACTTCATATTGCATATTGCATAAAATTGTGTGTAGGAAGATATATTTATGGATGTATAATGGTTGTGTTATCACATGGATGATGCATTTTGGTGAATGATTGTGCACTCATGTAGATATTGTATGTGTCGATAGGGTTCTTTCGCATACATAATGAATGCATGGCACTATCATGGTTTGCATACGTTCATACATTAGATAGGGAACATATACACACACTCTTTGCATATGCTCATACATCATTAGAAATTGTTCTAAGGACAATGGATGCCCGTGTTTGATGGATTGAGTAGATGGATGTTTGGATGGTAGGATATTCATTCTCCTTAGCTTAGAGATTTCGGGGACGAAATCCTTTAAGGAGGGGAGAATGTAACAAGCCGAATTTTAGTTAATACTAAAATTCACTAATTATAGGATAAATAATCTCAGATGTGGGAATTGGGTGTAACGGGCTGCGTTATTGCGTTCGTCTCGGAAAAATACGCGAAATAGAGTCCGAGTTTTCGAGAATCGGAGTCCGTATGGCCCAGTTATGGCCCGATGAAGTTTGCAGAAAATTCAAAAACTAAAAACAGATTTTAAAAATTTAAATTTCAGATTGTGGAATGGAACAGGCGGGGTCAGGCGAGAAGATTCCCGCCCTACCCATGTCGACAGGGCTGTCGACAGGCCTGTCGACACGGGTGTCGACTTGCTTGTCGACAGGGGCGCGCCGTCTATTGAACCTGGGTGCACCAGGTTGCACCAGGTTGGGTTTCAGGCTGGCTAGGAGGGCTGGTTCTAGAGATTTCCTAAATCTAAGGGTCCTAATCTAACCTAGGGTTAATCTAAGGGCCTAAAACACTCACCTAATCTATAAATACACCCTAAACCTACCTTAATCCATACTAAAAATAGAAATGAAGGCCTCATGCCGCCAAATTAAATCCTTGAAGGAGTCTCCACTAATCTAAGAAGGAAGTTGCTAGCTAATCCCTCTCAAATCATTCTCTAATCATCACCATCTTCATAATTAGCAACTAATCCCTCTTCATAAGTTGGTTAATTTTGGGTTTGGTGAGTTTCTATCACTTTAACATCAATTGTTAAAGTAAGTAGATTGGGTGTAATGAGACTTATGGTCTTAAATGCGGATTAGTGAGTTTGAATCATGTATAATGATATGTTACTCTATGTTGTTCTATGTTTATGCATATTTGATAAGTTGGTTTATGCATGCTTAATAAGTTGATTTATGCATGTTTAACAAGTTGGTATATGCATGTTTAACAAGTGGATTTATGCATATTTAATGAGTGGAATTAGGCATGTTTAACAAAGTGAGTTATGCAAGTTAAGTATATGTTTAAATGCAAGTTTAATGTGATATGCAAGTTATGCATGCTTATGCAAGTATATGGATGCTTATGCAAGTCATGTATATGTTTAAAATGCAAGATTTATGTGATATGCAAGTTATGCATGCTTATGCGAGTATATGAATGCTTATGCAAGAGATGTATATGCTTAAATGACATGATATGCAAGTTATGCATGTTTATGCAAGTTATGTATGCTTATGCAAGTATGTGAATGCTTATGCAAGTATGTGAATGCTTATGCAAGTTATGTGTATGCTTAAATGCATGTTTAACATGTTATGCAAGTTATGAGAATGACTATATGCAAGTTCAACATGTTATGCAAGATATGTGTATGATAATACGCAAGCTCATATGCAACATGTTATGCAAATCATGTGTATGATAATATGCAAGTTTGGGTTATATGTAGTTGGGGTAATATATGCTCATATATGCAAGTTGACATCCTCTTAACCCATGACAAAGTTGTATGCTAAACCCATGATATTTGTGATGATCTTCCCCTTATTTATGTCATGAAATGAGAACGATTTACGTGGGGAACGATGGGGTTGGTAAATAAGTTAATAAATGAATGATTGGGTATGATTAAGCATACCATAAAAATAAATTACCATAAGTGGGAATTTACCTATTGAGTTAGGTCTACCCCATGGGAATTTACCTATTGAGTTAGGTCTACCCATGTTATGGAAAACTTGATATTAATTAGGGATAATTAATATGGGGGTGATTAATTAGGTGTAATTAATCGACTAAGACACGAGGTTGGACTCATTTGTAGTGTAAAACTGCCCGGATCCGACCGGCTTAACCAGTTGCTACAAATGTCAGCCCAATGTGAGAGGTCTTAGCCATAAATTAAATACGTGATTAAGGTAAAGACACGAGGTTAGACTCTGTTATGACGTAAGACTGCCCGGATTCTACCGGCTTAACCAGGCGGTCATAACAGCCAGTCTAATGTGGGAGGTCTTTATGGGAGATCACGGTCTTAATTAATTAAGAAACACTTAACCATAATAGCATGTAGTGGGACATGAGGGGTTAAGTGGGTGCCTTGGGTGGCATGTGGAAATTTAATGGTTGCCTTGGGTGGCATGTGGAATCTAGTGGGTTGCCTTGGGTGGCAATAGAAAATACGATTAGAATACTTAACCAAGTGGAAACATGTAATTAAACATGATTAAAGGGTTAAGTGGGATACACTAGATGTATGACAAGCTTAGGTGGGTAGCTTGTTGGGGGGCCCATTTCAACCAATATCCCAAACGTATCTTTGTGGGCTCGACCCATGTCGAGTGACGGGACACGCATATTGGGCTTGATTATAAGAGGCCAAAACGGGTTAGCGGTGGCAACGCAAGTCCAACGGGTTTCATATGCGTGTGTGGGCCCGGGCTGGTAGATAAGCCGTTGTTGCATCGTGTAGATATAAAGCCATGCACCGTTGATAGTATTGGGTAGCCACTTTAGGGGAGTGATACACCCCACTGTGGGACCAGCACGGGTATCTACGGTAGGGAGCCGATCGATGGGGAGTAGTGGGTACACCTAATAAAGATAGGGGCAGACGACACCTATGTAGGGGTACACGAAACTACTGGGTAATAATTACTGAGTACACCTAGTGGAGATAGGGGCAGACGGCACCTATGTAGTGGGCTAGGGGTACACGAGACTACTGGGGAAATTTTCTAAGTCCTTGGAAGGGATCAGCCTTTAAGTAGGAATGACTGGTGTGGTGCAGTTAGTAATTATCCTTGGGTGGGTAGATGCGTCCTTACGGTTATCTTAGTTTATCCTAAGCCTACCAAGCTGCTTAGTGTAGCCATTCATCCCCAGATATTACCGTAGGTCAAGTTTATGTCTTCTCTGGTTACTTTAATGATTGTATTGTTAAAGTTATAGGACTCACTCAGACTTATGTCTGACCCCGTTGTTTTTATCTTTTTCCCAACCCTCAGGTCCTACGGTGGATCCTAGCGGTAGTAGAGCTTGATCGGATTGTTGTTCCAGTCTTTAGGAGCTTGGGTAGATGTAAAGCTCCAGTTATCCAGTTATCTTTTCTTTTGTTCTGGCTATTGTATGAGAGAGTGGGATTATGTACTTCTTTATTTTGATGGATATTGTACTTGACTTTTATCGTGGTTTATGATGTAACCAGACATGTTTATTTCCGCTGTTATGAGATGATGTTTTAAATTTCAAGTACTATTTATATCTGTCTTGTTGTAATTTTTCTGTTCTATATTCACTAAAATACTCCACCGATGCTAGGGCATTCCCTTAGTGAGTGATCATAGCGGGCGTGGGGTGTTACAATAACTTCTTCATACGGAGTCCGATTCACGTAAATCCAGACTCTATCTCAAGTAGAATTCTGAGATGAACGCAATGTCGAAATCCATTTCCCCTAATTTCTGCTTTTAAAATTAAGTATTCTTTAATTCGTTACTTTAATGTTCATGGAAAATACGGGGTGTTACATTCTCCCCTCCTTAAACGATTTTGTCCCCGAAATCTTCAAGTCAAGGAGAATGTATATCCTACCATCCAACATCCATCTACTCAATCATTCAATAACAGGCATCCATTGTCCTTAAAAGGTATCTAATGTTTTTCATGAACATATGCATAGTGTGTGTATATGTCTTATCTAATGCAAAATCAGGCGGTCTACTAATTCAGTTGATCTCCTTAATGCAAATCATGGTAGTGCCATGAGTCCATTATGTATGCAATTATTCCTAATCATTCTTTCTACATGAGTGCACAATCATTCATGCAAATGCAACGTCCATATGATAACACATCAAGTTTCAATCCATATACAAATACATATATGCATATGCAATATGAAAGTGACTGAGCCGATCTAGTACCTAATGTGTGTGTATATGCACCCATAAGCAACCACTTGCAACCATCAATCATAACATGTTTCAAATACATGTTTACATTCATTGGTTTTCTACCTAAAGATCAAGGATAGGACCGAGGAGATATACTTAAGAGATAGATATTAGCTTGCATAAACTTATGGAAAAGAAATTAAGGATGTACCCTCAAAAAGAAAAGGGTAGGCTGCGTGTATCTTTTCCTCAGTCTCCCAAGTCGCGTCTTCCTCGGCGTCGCCCCGTTGAACTTTAACAAGCTTGACTTCATGGTTGCGTAGCTTTTTGACTTCTGTCCCTAAGATACGAGTTGGAACTCTCCTCACCGTCGCTTCTTGTTCCACTTCTACTTCTTCTAGTATGCTTGGCTCCACAACTTCCGTAGACTCATGTAAGCACTTTCGTAGATGAGAGACATGGAAAACATTATGAACTCCAGCCAATCTTTCGGGTAGCTCTACTCTATAAGCCATCTTCCCAACCCTCTCAATGATAGGAAATGACCCTACAAATCTTGGTGCCAATTTTCCTGTAGACCCAAAGCGAACGACACTCCTCAAAGGAGATACTTTAAGGAAAACCCTGTCTCCAACCTCGAACTCAAGGTCGGTCCTTCTTTTATCAGCGTAGGACTTCTGTCTATCTTGTGCAGTCTTCATTCGTCTTCGTATCAAGTCCACCTTCTCTGAAGTTTCTTTGATCATGTCATGCCCAAGCACGAGCTTGTCTGTAGACTCCCACCAACAAGTTGGCGATCGGCATGGTCTTCCATATAAAGCCTCAAAGGGTGCAATGCCTCTGGTGGCTTGGTAGCTATTGTTGTAGGCGAACTCCACCAAAGGAAGATGATCCTCCCATGTCCCTCCAAAATCAAGAATGCACAATCTCAAAAGATCTTCTAATACTCTGTTCACCCTTTCCGTCTGACCATCGGTTTGAGGGTGATAGGCGGTGCTTAAGCATAGCTGTGTGCCTACAGCTTCCTGCAAACTCTTCCAAAACTCGCTCGTAAAGATAGGGTCTCAATCACTTACTATGCTAGGAGTCGAACCACCTCTTTTAGATAAATGGATGCTAACGATGAGGTAGTCCTCCCACTCTTAACAAGTATAAAGTGAGCGCTTTTAGTGAGCCTATCCACTATTACCCAAATACTGGTATTTCCCCTTCTTGTCCTAGGCAACCCATCAATAAAGTCCATCAAAATGCTATCCCATTTCCACTGTGGGACCTCTAGAGGATGAAGCAGACCACCAGGCTTCTTCTGCTCCGCTTTGACTTGCTGGCATATCAAGCATTTAGAGACAAACTCAGCTACATTCTTCTTTATGCCATTAGAAAAGAAAACCCTTTTTATGTCTTTATACATCTTGTCCCCACCTGGTTGTATGGTCAATTTAGAATGGTGTGCTTCTTCGAGAACGATTTTCACCAAATCTCTTGCTTGTGGGACGCATAGTCTTCCATCCCGTCTCAACCAACCCTTGTCATCGATGGAGTATCTATTAAGGTGACTACAAGTCTCACCACTCATTAGCTTATCCATCACATCAATTAGCTGAGGGTCTTCACATTGCGCGGTTCCTATTGAGTCCAAAAGCGTAGGTCGCACCTCTAGTGTTGCTAACAAGACAGGTACAAACTCAAAGGAAGGTCTAAAGTCAAAGTTTGCTATGTACTCCAAGCTTTGACTTTCTACAAAGAGAGGACTTAGGGTCAACTTTTTCCTACTCAAGGCATATGCTACAACATTGCCCTTGCTAGGGGTATAAGCAATATCAAAATCATATGAGGCCAGAAATTCCATCTACCTTTGTTGTTTTAAGTTAAGATCTTTCTGTGAGAAATGGTACTTAAACGATTTATAGTCAGTAAACAATTCAAACCTTTCTCCTAGTAGGTAATGACGCCATGACTTAAGAGCGAAAACAATGGCAGCTAGCTCCAAATCATGAGTTGGGTAGTTCTTCTCATGTACCTTCAACTGCCTTCCTTCATAACAAACTACTTTGCCTCTTGCATCAAGACAGCGCCCAATCCTGTTCTGCATGCATCTGTGTATACTGTAAACAACTTACTCCCATCACGCTATGTCAGAACTGGGGCTGTTGTCATAGCCCTTTTCAATCGTTGGAAAGCAACATCGCAATCCAAATCCCAAGCAAGAGTTAGGTTCTTCTTCGTCAATCTAGTAATTGGGGCTGAGATCTTTGCAAAGTCTTTAATGAACTTTCGGTAAAAGCCCGCTAGTCCGAGAAAACTTCGCACTTTGGTTGCATTCCGGGGGACCTTCCAATTTTGCACCGCAACTACTTTTGTGGGATCCACAGCTATCCCCTCTTTTGACACCACATGTCCAAGAAACCTTACTTATTCTCTCCAATAATGGCATTTGGAGAATTTTTCTTTTAGCTGGTGTGCACGAAGAGTATCCATGACTTCCCTTAAATGCAAAGCATGCTCTTCCTCACTTTTCGAGAAGATCAAAATGTCATCCATGAAGACCGCTACAAATTTATTAAGGAACTTCCTGAACACCCGACCCATCAAGTCAACGAAATAAGCGGGTGCATATGTCAAGCCGAAAGGCATGACAAGCCATTCGAAGAAACCATCCGGGGTCTTGAATGCGATCTTATCAATGCTGTCCTCAGCCACTCTTAGCTGATAAAACCCGGTAGCCAGATCTAGTTGGGAGAAAACCGATGCACCTACAAGCTGATCGAACAAGTCGTCTATTCTTGGAAGTGAGTGCCTATTCTTCTTGGTCAGCTTGTTTAGCTCCCCATAGTCAATGCATAGGCAAAGTGAACCATCTGCTTTGGTTGCAAACACCACTGGAGCACCCCATTCAGAAATACTCCGCTTTATAAACCCCTTTTCAAGCAACTCTTTAAATTGCTTGTTGAGCTCCTTCCTTTCCCTTGGATCCATGTGTCTAACGGGTAGAGCAACGGGTTTTGCATTATCAACAAGGTATATATGGAAGTCTATCTCCCGCTTCGGAGGTAAACCCTTCACCTCTTCAAAGACATCCGAGTATTCATGGACCACTCTAACAGATTTCAGGTTTTCAATAGACGCATCAGGAGACTCTAGGTAGCTAAGCATAACAAAATTCATGGGATTACAAGAGATTTCAAGAGTGTTATCGAGGCGAGTCATAAGTCTAACTATTCTCTTTTTCACAATCAAGGACGACACCATTAGTGGATAGCCAATCCATGCCTAGAATCAACCCATAGCCCGTGAAGCCCAAAACATAGGCATTACATCTAAACCCAACGCTTAGTATAGAAATTTCCAAATCCAAGAAAATCATTAATAAATAAGCTGAACCCCCAATTGGATTTGAAACAACCAAGGGATCCTCTACTATACTGGTGTCTAGGTGCAGAGATTCAACTAAACGAGTAGATATAAAAGAGTGCAATGCGCCAGAATCAAAGAGAGTACGAACAGGATGACCAAAAAGATAAACTAAACTCTCAACAGAAATATTTATACCTCGTTCTTGTGGAGGTGCTATGAGAGCGTGAACCTGCCCTCCAGCAGTAGATCCAGTCCTGTAACAACCCGGAAATCCGAACCAATTTAAAAATTTTATTTTTAATTATTTTGCTTGAAAATCTGGCGGAATTTAAAAATTCTATTTTTAAATAATATAAAAGCCAGTGGAAAATAGTCAAATTTCAAACGATCTCTGTTTTCGATGAAACCACTTTTGTGGGAACCGGAATGTCGGATTATTGCTAGGTTTAAATTTTTAGGATTTTCCGAGCTAGTATGTGAGCGTGGCAAAAGAAACTGTGTTTTGACAGTTTCGGTCAAAATTAACTGATTTGAAAAATAGCCATTTTTCAAACAGTCTCAGAATGAGACGAAATCAATTTTGTTAGAACCGTATCGCCAAAAGAAAGCCAGAAATATTTTTTTTAGAATTTTCTGAGTTCGTGTGTGACCCCGGCATATTTAAATGTACGGTAGAAATTAAAATATTAAGTTAATATTGCAGCTTTATCAAAACACGCTACAGACTTCAGTTCTGGGCCACGGGACATAGCCCATCGAGTTCAGAAGGTGTCAAAACATTAGGTTTGACACTAACTGGACCTAATTCTGAGTTGGTGGGTGGAACGGGCTTTAATCGGGCTAATTAAAATTAATTATTAATTAAACCCTAGGAGTATACAGTATATAATACGTATGAAATACGTTCCCCGTACATCGTCTTCCCCAAATCAATAGCCGCCTCCACCTTCTGAACTTCTCTCCTCAAATTCTCTCTCCTCCTTTCGAATTAGAACCGAACCTACCCACCATTTCGAAGCTCTCCACCTCCTCTCCATTCTCATACCCGTTTCAACACCCCTCGTGGACCGAAGCTCGCGGAATCGGGCTCCAAATCCGGCGCCTTTCAACCGCCGCCGGCCCTACAGGGGACCACCGAACCCCCCACCGTGCCTGGCGCACGTCGGCCACTCCAAGGCCGTCGTTCTCCAACTGACGGCACTTCGAACCATCGCTCCTAGCTCCGGCAATCGGCATCCAAAGATTTGAACAATATTGAGAACTCACGGCTGAAATTAGGAAGAGGAAGAAAGGGTAAATTACTTAATTTGTTAATTATAATTAAATTAATCTAAGTTATTCCCCAACTTGTTTAATCCATAACTCACCCGTTCGGACTCGAAATCTGAAAATTCCAGAAGCGTTGGGATCGTGGTGAGCAGATCTACGCAGCTAGACTGAAATAGAGGAATTCTGAACACTTTGGATTTTGGATAGAAATTCGCAACGACTGTGAGAATTATTTATTTAAAATTTAATAATAAAATAAATTATTCAGTTTATGATGAATTTGAATACAAAGTTCAGATCTGTGTGTTTGTTCATGGTTGTTGATATTGGTACTATGATTGAATAAGTGTTATAGATTCATATGATGTTCATGTTATGATATACCATGTTACCACCACTTGAGTTAGAACTGTAATTATCAATTCCAAACAAAGAATTGATTTATACTGTTCATATATGTCAACACCTTGTTTATAATCGAATTGGTAAAGTTTCAATCCAAAATTGAAAAATGATTGTCACCATGTACTCCTTGTTTAGATGTGGATTGACAAATTCTCAATCCAAATATATATAAAGAATATATTTGTCTCTATTTACATTTATTGTTTGTGGTAGAAATGAAATTGACCCCAGCTATAGGAATAAAAAAAGACTTTGTTTTGTTGCATTTCTAAATGCGAACAAAATTATAATACCAAAGCATTATATTTTACTGCATCCCTCGATGCGGATGAAACGGTCAAAATTAGAAATTCGCAAATTGTTATATTTTGATTTCATTTTTTTTTATGCGAACAAAATACTAAATATATATAAAGAGAAAAAAAAGAACATTTTTTGTTTGCATTTACTTTGCAAACATACGCTAGAAAATAAATGAACATTTTTTGTTTGCATTTACTTTGCAAACATACGCTAGAAAATAAATGAACATTTTTTGTTTGCATTTACTTTGCAAACATACGCTAGAAAATAAATGAACATTTTTTGTTTGCATTTACTTTGAAAACATACGCTAGAAAATAAATGAACATTTTTTGTTTCCATTTACTTTGCAAACATACGTTAGAATATAAATGAACATCTTTTGTTTGCATTTCTATTATGTAAGTGACATTCTTAAGATATAAATGAACATTCTTTTGTTTGATTTACGTTCTTAAGATATAAACAAAACTTAGGACAATGTTTGGCCTTTGTTTTATTTACATTTTCATATGTAAATAAAATTTGAAATAGAAATCTTCTTCTTATGTTCACTTTATAATAAATAAGAAATGAAAATAAAAACTCATTTTCATTTTCACTTGTACATTGTAGACAAGATATGAAAATAAAAGTTCGCTCTTATTTTCACCTTGTATATTGTAAATAGGATTTGAAATATGAATTTCAATAAAAATCTTCTTTTTATTTTATTCACATCTACATAATGTGAATAACAATGTTAACGAAGTTCACTTTTATTTTATTTACATTTCCATAGTGTAAGTAACACTTAAGGAAAAATTCACTTTTTATTTTACATTTCCACAATGTAAATAACCTTTGGAACAAAAATTTACTTTTTATTTTTCATTTCCATTTCTATTATGTAAGTGACATTTAGAATAAAATTTACTTTGCTTCATTTACATTCTCAAAACACGACTAAATAAAAGATTTTTCCTTTTTGTTCGCATTCACAATGCAAACAAAAGATTTAGAATAAAAGGATATCCTTTTTGTTTCACATCCCCAAGTGCAGAGTGGACCTCTCTGACTAACTCTTGTGTAAGGTATGTTTACCATAATTTACATTTTCCGTTTGTTTCCTACTTTTATTTCTTTTCGGGGACGAAAAGCTTTTAAGTGGGGGAGAATGTAACAACCCGGAAATCCGAACCAATTTAAAAATTTTATTTTTAATTATTTTGCTTGAAAATCTGGCGGAATTTAAAAATTCTATTTTTAAATAATATAAAAGCCAGTGGAAAATAGTCAAATTTCAAACGATCTCTGTTTTCGATGAAACCACTTTTGTGGGAACCGGAATGTCGGATTATTGCTAGGTTTAAATTTTTAGGATTTTCCGAGCTAGTATGTGAGCGTGGCAAAAGAAACTGTGTTTTGACAGTTTCGGTCAAAATTAACTGATTTGAAAAATAGCCATTTTTCAAACAGTCTCAGAATGAGACGAAATCAATTTTGTTAGAACCGTATCGCCAAAAGAAAGCCAGAAATATTTTTTTTAGAATTTTCTGAGTTCGTGTGTGACCCCGGCATATTTAAATGTATGGTAGAAATTAAAATATTAAGTTAATATTGCAGCTTTATCAAAACACGCTACAGACTTCAGTTCTGGGCCACGGGACATAGCCCATCGAGTTCAGAAGGTGTCAAAACATTAGGTTTGACACTAACTGGACCTAATTCTGAGTTGGTGGGTGGAACGGGCTTTAATCGGGCTAATTAAAATTAATTATTAATTAAACCCTAGGAGTATACAGTATATAATACGTATGAAATACGTTCCCCGTACATCGTCTTCCCCAAATCAATAGCCGCCTCCACCTTCTGAACTTCTCTCCTCAAATTCTCTCTCCTCCTTTCGAATTAGAACCGAACCTACCCACCATTTCGAAGCTCTCCACCTCCTCTCCATTCTCATACCCGTTTCAACACCCCTCGTGGACCGAAGCTCGCGGAATCGGGCTCCAAATCCGGCGCCTTTCAACCGCCGTCGGCCCTACAGGGGACCACCGAACCCCCCACCGTGCCTGGCGCACGTCGGCCACTCCAAGGCCGTCGTTCTCCAACTGACGGCACTTCGAACCATCGCTCCTAGCTCCGGCAATCGGCATCCAAAGATTTGAACAATATTGAGAACTCACGGCTGAAATTAGGAAGAGAAAGAAAGGGTAAATTACTTAATTTATTAATTATAATTAAATTAATCTAAGTTATTCCCCAACTTGTTTAATCCATAACTCACCCGTTCGGACTCGAAATCTGAAAATTCCAGAAGCGTTGGGATCGTGGTGAGCAGATCTACGCAGCTAGACTGAAATAGAGGAATTCTGAACACTTTGGATTTTGGATAGAAATTCGCAACGACTGTGAGAATTATTTATTTAAAATTTAATAATAAAATAAATTATTCAGTTTATGATGAATTTAAATACAAAGTTCAGATCTGTGTGTTTGTTCATGGTTGTTGATATTGGTACTATGATTGAATAAGTGTTATAGATTCATATGATGTTCATGTTATGATATACCATGTTACCACCACTTGAGTTAGAACTGTAATTATCAATTCCAAACAAAGAATTGATTTATACTGTTCATATATGTCAACACCTTGTTTATAATCGAATTGGTAAAGTTTCAATCCAAAATTGAAAAATGATTGTCACCATGTACTCCTTGTTTAGATGTGGATTGACAAATTCTCAATCCAAATATATATAAAGAATATATTTGTCTCTATTTACATTTATTGTTTGTGGTAGAAATGAAATTGACCCCAGCTATAGGAATAAAAAAAGACTTTGTTTTGTTGCATTTCTAAATGCGAACAAAATTATAATACCAAAGCATTATATTTTACTGCATCCCTCGATGCGGATGAAACGGTCAAAATTAGAAATTCGCAAATTGTTATATTTTGATTTCATTTTTTTTTTATGCGAACAAAATACTAAATATATATAAAGAGAAAAAAAAAGAACATTTTTTGTTTGCATTTACTTTGCAAACATACGCTAGAAAATAAATGAACATTTTTTGTTTGCATTTACTTTGCAAACATACGCTAGAAAATAAATGAACATTTTTTGTTTGCATTTACTTTGCAAACATACGCTAGAAAATAAATGAACATTTTTTGTTTGCATTTACTTTGCAAACATACGCTAGAAAATAAATGAACATTTTTTGTTTCCATTTACTTTGCAAACATACGTTAGAAAATAAATGAATATCTTTTGTTTGCATTTCTATTATGTAAGTGACATTCTTAAGATATAAATGAACATTCTTTTGTTTGATTTACGTTCTTAAGATATAAACAAAACTTAGGACAATGTTTGGCCTTTGTTTTATTTACATTTTCATATGTAAATAAAATTTGAAATAGAAATCTTCTTCTTATGTTCACTTTATAATAAATAAGAAATGAAAATAAAAACTCATTTTCATTTTCACTTGTACATTGTAGACAAGATATGAAAATAAAAGTTCGCTCTTATTTTCACCTTGTATATTGTAAATAGGATTTGAAATATGAATTTCAATAAAAATCTTCTTTTTATTTTATTCACATCTACATAATGTGAATAACAATGTTAACGAAGTTCACTTTTATTTTATTTACATTTCCATAGTGTAAGTAACACTTAAGGAAAAATTCACTTTTTATTTTACATTTCCACAATGTAAATAACCTTTGGAACAAAAATTTACTTTTTATTTTTCATTTACATTTCTATTATGTAAGTGACATTTAGAATAAAATTTACTTTGCTTCATTTACATTCTCAAAACACGACTAAATAAAAGATTTTTCCTTTTTGTTCGCATTCACAATGCAAACAAAAGATTTAGAATAAAAGGATATCCTTTTTGTTTCACATCCCCAATGCAAACAAAAGTCTTAAAATAAAAGATTATCCTTTGTTCGCATTCACAAGGCGAACAAAAGATTAAGAATTAAAAATCCACTTTTTGTTCGCATCCACAAATGCGAACAAATCATTGTAATAAGGAGTTAGCTTTTTGGTTGGTACCCACCAATGCGAACAAAACTTTAGAATTTACTTCTTTGTCCGCATTCATAATGCGAATAAACCACGATTTATAAAGAATACACATTTATATAACACTTCATATATTAGAACTTATATGCAGTATTAGAATCACATCTTTATAACATCGCATATATTAAAATCTATGTGTGGTATTTAATTTACAAATTTATAGCACCGCATATATTAGAACTTATATGCGGTATTAAAAAGTCGCAGTTAAAAAAAAATACCGATATATTAGAATGTAAATTAACTAAATTTACATTTGTAATCTCATATGAAAAACACATCTCGTTGATTATGGTTGGGCATAACAAATAAAATTACTTCTTTATTTGGTATAATGAAAATTCATTTAAGAATAAGTTGAATCGTTTATATATATTATTATATATATATAAATATTAATATAAACTAAGGAATTACGCGCGGCAGTTCGCGTTTTAGAATCGTAACTTTAAACGGTTATACCTCAAGATCCAAACGTCGGATTTTCCCAAAACTGGAGCCGTTAGGACCGTCTTGGGAAGATCTTTCCAACGATATAAATTTCGTCAAAATACAACGGTTAGATTTTTAGATAAGTGTAAATCAAATTCTGATGAAAACAGCGTCAGAGCCACCCACCGACCCGAAGCGTCATTTCATTATATTTGGCTATTTTTAAATAAATAAAAATAGCTATAAATCATTCTAAATAAATGTTAACAATATTAAATGATTTAAGTGATAATAATTCGAAAAATTATTTGAAAAGCCCGAGTTCAACTCTTTCAAATAATTTCACGGCGTTCAATTCAAAGTATCAAAGACGGCGTTTGAAGACCGGTGATCCTCACGTCGAAAGGATGACTACTGATGCCTGGCATTGACTAGCTATCAATAAAGGGTTAATAGTGGTAGTTGTCCGGACGCACTTGTTGATCGTCCGGATATGCGAGCACCTCGGTGACTCCGGTTTCGTTCAGTCCCAGAACGAGCTTGTAAATGGATGTGTGTCCGACATTGAACTTCATGCTGTGTATTTAAGTTGATAATTATTAATATGTATCGGTTGGTGGTGGAGGATTTATTCTCCACTTAACACCCAGGTATATATTAACATTTATCAATTGCATGGCGAGAATTGTCAATGTGGCACGCCAAGATGCTATTGATCAAGGCTTTTGTTGCAAAGCAGAGTCTTGTGGAATGATCAAAGCACAGCCAATTTTGGCATAGCTTTGTGTATAACGTTACTTCGCGAGCCTCACACCCCGGTTGAGTCTAAAACGGAGCATAGGAACGCAGGGAGTGCACACGTTCTCTTTCTAGCTTATAGTGATGTCAGGGACCTACCAGCGCTGACATTTTACTTATGTGGATGATGGAATTTTCGAGGCCTCGGTTTATTTTTGCGGTCACCCAAGACCGTATTATAGGTTCAAATAGGACCGGGAGGCGTGTGTTCAGGCATAACCAATCCACTAACGTTATTTGTGGACCGGCCCTGCTGTATCCAAGGGTTGCCCGTAGGTGTGATCCTGGGACATTTGCTAGAGTGTCTCGAATCGGTCAGGAGATTGTTCCTAGCCTTGACTCTTGATGGAATCCAACTTTCCAATACGCCTACACGTCTTTAATTGTATTACTAGTATGGCGACATGATATCATGGTACCCATGCCGTCTAGGATTAATATATTTACTTTGTATTGTTTTATCAAAACATATACACATTATTAATAATATCGCTTTGACGTATTTATCATCTTTTAACTGTTATAAGGTAAAACCCTATCCTCCGGTTTGCGTTGCATTGTGTGATGGGACTTGGGTCTTATAACGGTTTCACTTTTCAAATAAAGCATTTCATTATTTTACGCTTCACTTATTTATCTGTTTAGTTTTTTTTACTATGCACGGCAATTCACTGGTTAAACCCGTTCCGCGTTAGCGGCGTGGTCTTTGAATCTGTCTTTTTACCTTTAGCATGTTAGTTAGAATTCTCACACCAGTCCCATGACTGACTCGTAGTTTGTTTCACCTTTGCAAACTCGGGTGCCCTCTCTCCACACGGGCAGCCAATTGACAGGTCTTTTAGGTAAGGGTATCTTCTGGACTAGAGCTTGCTGATGAAGATGATGAAGACCCTTATCATTCTATCTTTTATTTTGCTTCCTAAGTATTTGAGACATTTTAGTATTTGATGTACTTTGGGAGATTGAGACTTTATTTCTTTCACTGTTTCAGACATCTGTTTTGCTAAGTTGTATCCTGTACTGCGTATTCTGATTTCTGAGATGTTATGCTGTGATGATATTTACATTCCGCTGTAATGGTTTTTATGTTCTGTGATCTGTTATTGTTTTAATTATGTTATACTCCTACGATTATCCTTACTTTCGTTCCACGGAAGTTTGGGTCGTCACAAGTCCTCTGCCCTTGCCCTTGCTTTCTTGGACAGTCCTTAGCCATGTATCCTGTCTCTTCGCACTGTAAACCACCACCCATCTTCCTCTTCTTCTTTCTTCAGTCCTTAATCAGATGTCCAGGTATGCCACAAAATTACACTTCCTCTTGTTACGGGGTTTTTTATTCTTCCTGCCTTTCTTGGAATCCGTCTTCTTTTTCTGTGATCCGTCCACTTTCTTGTCTTGAGGTACTTCCACCTTTGTCTCTTTCTTTCCATCCTTATCTTCCTCCTGTAACAGTGCCATTTCCACTAGTCTCTCATAAGTTGCACCCATAGGTATATGGGTCATAACTAGGCTGTGCAGTGGCTCGTTCAACCCTTTAACGAAACAGAGAGCTTTCTTATGTGGAGTGTTCACTAACTCCAATCCGAATCTAGCCAGCTGGTTGAATTGGTTGACGTATTCCTTGACCGATAGGCTTCCCTGTTTGAGAGCTAAGAACTTTCCCATCTGTAGGCTTCGTTCAGCTTGCGAGAGTAACTTCATTTCAAAACTCATTCTGAAATCCTCCAAAGTTTCAATTGGTCTCTCAGCATTAATAACTTCCCACTAATAAGAGGCTTTGTCCTTAAGTAACCACACAACCAATTATATCTTCTGTCTATCGTCCACTTCGAAGATAATGAACAAATCATCTGTTTCCTTGAGCCAGTTTCTTGCTTCCACAAATGACTCAGTCCCATTAAATTTCTTTCCACCCATGGCTTGAAAGTCTCTACATATCTTCGAGAAAGCATTCACACAAGGAGGAGGAGGAACAGCTGCAACTGGGGGAGGAGGAACGTCTGCTGGGCCTGCGTCATTAGCCCTAGCCTCTAGGTACCTTCTAAACCAACCAGGTACTGGTACGCCCCCAAAAAGATTAAGATCCCTAGACATTCTAAAATGAAAATAAAAGGTTTAAAACAAAGGATAGAAAGATAGTGCATATGGCTTTGGGGATTATGCTCTTTAAAATAAAACAACATTTTCCTTAAAAATGCTTCTTTAAACTTCTTTTTGAAAAATAGTTTTCATAAACTTTTATCTGATCTGGTAAACCTTTGCTCTGATACCAAGTGTAAACACCCCACCTCCGTTAAGGTCACTCACAAAGGGAATGCATTAACTTTGGTGGAGTATTATAGGCAAAAGGTACAAGTAATTTACAAGACAGACATATAAACAGCGGAAAGACAAAATTTTATTTCATAAGCACGTGGTCCAGTCAAAACATTACAACAACTGTCTTAAAAACCAACTTCCAAAATCATTACAGTAAAGCCTCTGTCTTGACTAAAACATAAAGAAGCATAAACAATAATAAAGCAGCATAAATCCCCAACTAAGAGTGTAACCACAGACATAGTCCAAGAAAAGGGAGTCCAAGCAATACGTCTACTTTCTTCAAGCTGGAAAAGGTCTGGACTAAGTTGAAGTATTCCCTCCCTGCAGACCTTGGGGGAGGGGGGAATGGAAGACAAGAAGACGAAAGAAAACAGGTCAGACATAAGCCTGGTAAGTCCAGTGATTATTTAGCATGTAAACAGGTAAAAGGATCATGACATGAATAAACAGAACCTAGGACAATACCCTAGAAATAAGATAACGATAAATAAGGCAAGGTAAACTGAATATACTATCGCACTCATTTCTATTTCTCTGCACCTACTAATAAGTGTTTTCAACTAGCACTATGTGTTCATGATAAAATGATCCCCTTTTTCGATCGGCTTCTACTTGCATGCATTTATGACTTGTGTCATTCGACCCCGCTTGATTGTAGATACCTGTGCTGGTCCCACCATGGGGTGTATCAATTCCTATGGTGGCGACCCGACACAAATTCAAGATGCACAGTATATAATATTGATGCCCAATGCCTGATTTGTCCATGCTGGAGTACGCGCACGCCCATACTCCGTTGGAACCTACACTGCTGCACCACCCACCGTTATTTTGACCGCTTATAACCAGCCCAGTAATCGTGCCCCACCCTGCCTAGTTCAGGGTACCATGATACATCTATGTGGGTTACTGCTGAAATGGGTCCTCGTTACTCGGGTTTCCTAATCAACATGTTAAAATGGTTAAGTGTTCTCATTAACCTAACCCCACCCATCAGTTTAGTTAACATGTTGTATTGGTTAAGTATTGTCTTAATTTACTTAACCCTACCATTATTAGTCTGCCCGTTTCTTAGCTTTAATTCATTCATTAAAGCAACAAACTCTCACATTAGATCTATATTGTTGTGGTCGCTGGATGTGCCGGGCGGTTCTGGGCAGTCTTACACCGCAACTCAATCTAACCTCGGTTTTTGGGCTTAATGCGCTAACTTCTGACATTAAATCTGTATTGTTACAATTGCTAGATATACCGGGCGGTTTCGGGCAGTCTTACACCGTAACTCAATCTAACCTCGGGTTAGACATATTCGTCTTTTAATTAATTTACATATTTAACATTTATGTTTGTATGCAAATTATCCACCAATGTTGTCAACTTAGGTCATGTCCCATTTACCCTTCTAAATTTTGTCCATAAATCGAAGGTATAATAATTATACCATTTCATGCCATTGATCATTTACGTGATTATGAGCCAACCTATGCCAATAGCATATAATTTAATATTTTTCCCAACGTATCCCCCGTTATTCGTTCGCATAAATTACATAGAAAGTTAGGCTCGCAAATTAGCCTAACTCATAAACAAAGAGGGAAAAAGAAAAGGGAAATGTAACATTCCAACAGCATAAAACAGTTTAGATCAACTAAGCTTGTGTAATATAAATTTGGCATAGTACTACACAAATTTAATTAATCATGCAAATGTGAACTTGCATTTGAGTTGAACCAAATAAACATAAATCTAAACATCTAAGCATGTAGATCTAGACATATAAGCCTATATGAACATGACTTAGCTTATGAACTTGCATATAACATATCATAAAAGAATCACCAAATATATATGCAACATGATAGGTTCATCACAAAATTAATATATAACATGATAGGTTCATCACCAAATCAATATACAACATGATAGGTTCATCACCAAATTAACATACAATATGATAGGTTCATCACCATATTAACATACAACATGATAAATTGTATCAGTCACAATAGGCTCGTAGGCATAATGTAATGACCCGCATTGGCAGAGGTATTATAATTAATTTATTTAATTATATATATAGTGATATAGTGAATTAAATGGTCGTGGAATTAAATAACTAGGAATATTTAATTTAAATAATAAATTAAATCGTATATTTAATTCATAAATAATCAAAAATATTGGAAATCACAATATTCTGTGAACGGGGTCGTCCCTTAGATTTAATTCAGCTTAGAGTTGAATTATATTGACGAATATATTCAATCGACGTCAGCTTGAATGTATAATTATAATATAATTTAAATCGAGCTTGAAATGGCGCTGCATTTCGTAAATTGGCGATTCGAACTTCAACTGAATGTACAGGATTCGTTTTAAGCCGGATTTTTGTGAAACAGGAAACGTGCGGAGCTGGTGGAGTATATCTTTCTAGTGGAAGAGAAAAATCGAGATTTCGTCATGTAGATTTTGAGATATGTCCAAATCAAATTTTAAAATAGTCGTTATCGAATCATTTATCGACCGTATCGGTTTATTCAATATAACTAGAGATCGGGTTTGAATTTAGAAAAGGTTCTTTTGGGAAGTAGTGATAATTTAATTTTTAGAATTTTATGGTAATTTTTAATTAATTAAATAAGCAACTTTTTATTTGGAGTATTTGGCATCTTGTATCAACATTTCGGGGTTTCACAATATGAGTCCATCTACCGATATTATTACATTTTTGGGACCAGAGCATGTCACTCATTTAAATGGTATCTTTGTTTCTATCCATAGCAGTCCCTATGTGAACAGGATATTTCATAGTACGGTACACTATGTTTTTAACTTGAAACAAACTAAACTGAATGGTTAACTGGTTAAACGAACTCGAAATTCAACGAAACAAGTTTCATACGAAACCTTAGGAAGAGGTCTAGTGAAACGTCAAGGCCTTATATTTTTAGGATTTTTTCTATAATTTTTATGAATTAATGCTCGGTGTTTTTCATCGATAGTTTCTAAAGGATTTTCGCAAACGGTGTCGGAATTCGACGAAACCTGTCCCATTGGATCTGGAATATTTTTCTATGCTAGGATTAGTAATTTTCATCTCGACTAGGGTTCGTTTGTAGGACCGTTTGCCCATGTTTCTCAATGAATTTTAGTAGAATAAAATAATAAGAAAATATCTAAACTAAAATCCCTATAAATACATCCTTAACTTCACATAACCCTAAATGATTTTCCTCAGAAGTCAAACACTCTAAGCCGCCGGTTTTGGCTTCCTCCAGCAAACATTTTCCAACTTTAGAAAAACAAATTAAAACAAATGATCCTCTAGGATCCTACGTCCTTCATTTGTGTTCACGGAGAGTTGTCGTAGGTTTCTGATTTTTAGTCGAGGTCTAGAGAGGGTAGAACGTGAGGAGCAGCGGAGGGTATTGGTGAAAAGAAATCAAAGAATCGGTGGAATGATTAGTGTGTTTGAATGGCACGATGGAAGGCCAAGTGTGTGGTTGAACTGGAAGAAGAGTTTCTTCCGTTGGGTATATATACAGTGGTTGTTGGAGGTGAGGGCGCTGTGCAAACGAAACAGCAAATAAGAGGAGCATCAGCTTTTCATTTTGTAAAGGAGGAAGGAAACACCAGGTTGAAGTGTTTAGAACGTAGAAGAAAAGCTTCTTTTCTGGCATCAAATCTGAACGGTGAAGTTTTAAACAAATAGGGTATAACGTGAGTACATGGGAGAAACCACTTGGGGCAATGCTTGCGTGAGGACTCTGTAGTGTTTTATTTGATCGGTGACTAGAATTGGCGATTGAGTTGAGAAGAAACCACTTGGTTACTGGAATTGGCGATTGAGTTGAGAAGAAACCACTTGGTAAGTGGAATTGGTGATGGAATCGGTGAAGGGGAAAGGCTGTAGCGGGCTGGGTCAAAAGAAAAGGAACATTGGCTGATGAAATAAGGCAGAGAGTGGGCCGTAGGAAAGGGTGAGGCCCAACTAAGTTTCTACTTATGTTTTAAATTAAATAAGTAGCGTTTAACTTCTAAATAGCATAACCGGGTCATACGTTAATGAAATTCCACAAAATAGGTCGCGTTGGATCCGTATCGAAAAGTACTACACATACAAACTAGTTTGGAATGGATTGGGGCTCGTATGAATTCATGGCGAAATAATTTTTTTGATTCAAATCAAACAAATAGTTTATCATTCTTTAACGATGAACTGCCAATGTTAGTAAATCTCACCAACTCTAAACAGTTTATAATTTCATGTTGTATTTTTAGAACTGTTAGAAATTGTCTAATTTACTGTGTGTTGACTGTTTGATTGAACTGCTAGTCAGTTAGTTGAATTTCTATATTGTTTCTGTTTAACAGAATATATCATATGGAACTGAAAGTAATGTTATCCATATTGTTTAACATCTGTGATGCAGGGAAACAGGCTGGAGGAATCCGACTGGATTCCTCAACATTTATTTTACTGTGATTCATATATTATGATATATGATGTGATGTATAATCTGACATTGATTATGTGTGTTTGAACGATATTTATCGTTGTTATATGGCGTGTTAAATACCATAAGAAATAACATAATGCGGAAAAGGGATTTTCAAAGTATATCTTGAAAATAATTTATTTATATAAAATCAATGGATTTTATATTATAAAAGAAAAAGGATTTGGAATAAAAGGAATTATATTGGTTAAACAGATATAGAGGGAAATATTCGTAAAACAAATATAAAGGGAAAATATTTGTCAAACAAATAGAAAGAGAAATATTTGTAGAACATTTACAAATAGATTAAAAGGGATTATTTATTTATTTAGGGAATAAATAGAATAGAATAAAGGAAATATTTATTCAGAAAATAAATACGATATTATAGAAGGAGTTAGAGTTAACCAGTTAGAGGTAATCAAATAGAGTTAATCGATTAGAGTTAAAAACGAACTAGAGTTAATCAAATAGAGTTAAAGATATAGAGTTAAGCAAAATTAGAAACTGACTAGAATTAGTAAGTTGAATGGGTTCCTGAGTATCGATCTGATGTTGGTTTCGGCCTTCGGAGTTTATACTTAGGAAGTTATTCTCTTATTAGTTTATAGTTAGAGTCTGATAGATGTGGAAGAATAGTGATACATAATTAAGCCATGGAAATGTTTTCTAGTGTTAATAACGTATATTTCCTAAACATAGAAAATGAGGATATATATATATATATATATATATATATATATATATATATATATATATATATATGTATATATATATATATATATGTTGGACGATTGATCGATATAATTTCCATCTGGAAATAGTATCGTTGTTTGCGCACTTGTTTTTCTTTGATAGTTAACTCACAGACTATCAAAGTTTTTGACCATTTTAACGTTGTTAATATGGAGAGACCAGTTGGATTATTATCCCAAGAACCACTCTGTATTGGCATAAGCGTTGCGAATCATTTATGCCAAAGATAATTGAAGACGGAGTAAAGTGCAAGGGCTATTGTATAAGTCTTAGACAACAGTGACTAAGATGGGTATACTGAATAGTGCCTTCGGTTTGTCCAGTCCCACGACAACTTGTGTGGACGAAGGTCTGACAGAGTATATCTGGTAGATCATGTAAGTTGATCATTTCAAATGTATTTACGTTTGGTGGTAGAGGAATTCGTTTCTCTTAGCTGTATACCCGTGTTATTTTTGGATAAGTCAATTTGTGATTTGGCGGGTATGACGATGTGACATTTTAAGTGAATGAAGATGGATATCTGACAGAGTATTTCCAGAAAGGTCACGTACATTGATTTCTTCAACCGTACCAAGAGTGGAAGCGGAGAAGGAAACTTCTTTTAGCTGACACGTAATGTACTGTTGTAGACGTCAAGTAGTGATTTTCGATGGATCTGACAATGTGGCATTCGAAGTGAAACTGATGTGAAGATAAGCGTAGCTTCTAGCCTCACATCCGGTAAATGACAGAAATCGGGCAGGTAGCATGGCTATGTAGGTCGCACCTATTAGGGGGCATAATCACCTGATCTAGAGTTTCATTTACTTCTTAAAATCTATTGTTGATGCTGTCCCATTCGGGAAACGGTTGCTGATCCCAACCGTCGGTGATATACATTCGATACACTCAAGCGAAATGAGTGGTCGGTCATATGTGGCCGGGTTACAAGAAGTTCTTGTTGAACCCAGGGTATTCCTCTTTAGAGGTACACTAGCAGAAGGTGGTTCCATACCTTGTCATAGTTGGAAATCCATTATCCAATACGTGCTTGCGATTTGATTGTATACTATATATGTAGAACATGAGATGAAAGCGTTTCTGCTAGATTGATATATATTTGTACTTAGACATTATTATAATATCAGAATGATATTGCTTGTCAAAGATGTTTGATTCTCATAAGGGAAAAACCCGTTCCGTATTCACGGCGTGGTCTTATGAGATATCATATATATGTTAAACTGTGTTTAACTATTTTACTCACACCAGTCCCATGACTGACCCGGAGTTTACTTTGTTGTTTTCCTTAAACTCTTGGGTGCCTAAATTTGTATGGGCAGTCAAGTAGTTGGGATTTACAGATATACTTGGAGAGCTTGGAGCAGGAGGTTTCAAGATTTAATAGCTATTGTTTTTCCGTTGTTGTTGTAAGTGCTGTATTCTGATAAAGTGCTATTGTATATATAAACTGTTTTCCTTAAAAATTATGTTATATGTTATTCGTTCCGCTGTGAGATTTGGGTTACCCTAATGATGTAAGTTCTTCTTTTCTTCTTCTATTCTAAGTTTCTATCTTATCTATCCTCACCCTGTTATTTCTTTCACTAATTACCAGGATTTTTCAATGTTTTGGTTATCGACATCGAGTTTATGTCGATAACCAAAGTCGCTCAAAAATCCGGGTCATTACATTTGGTATCAGAGCTTAAGTTAAGTGAATTACCTTGGCTCTATGGCGTGACTCAGTAGAGATAGGGTTAGTAATACCCTAGATTGAGTTTGAGTGTATATATACGAGTGAACGTATGTGTTATTGATATAAAAATTGGTTTTATATTGTGGAGATTTATTGGTTCAGTTGTTTATGGGTTCTGGTCGATCAGTTTGATCCACTATATCGGTAGGAGTTTGTAAACACTTGAATACGATGGGTCGACACGATATGTTTTGAAAAGAGGGTAAATTAAAATAAGTTTACCAAGGTATATCTTGATATAGGGAAGATATATATATCATAATTATAATATAGTGGATATATTGGTTGTTATTATAATCAAGTAAGATTATAAATGAAATGGTTATGTAAATAACCAATCAGAATTCATATAAGTGGAATACGTGAAATCAGATGAGTTGAATCTGAAAATTTAAACCAGAAATTGAATTAAAACTCTGGAAAATTGGATAAGTGTTTGTAAATAGATTTGGATTAAAAATAAGGAAAATTTAAGATCCTAGGAGATTTTAAATTGTTTTACAAGCAGTGTGAATTATATTTTGAAATGAATTTCAAAGTGGAAATGTTTAGAAATGGTTATAAAAGTGATATAGTATTGAACTCACTTCGATAGCTGGAAAATAATTCTGATGATGACTGCAGCATCATCAGTGTTCATTTTCGAGTTGATAAGTGACGGATTACTACCGGGGATTTTTATAAACTCATTTGTTTGAGAAAAACAAATAGTTTTGGTACTTTGAAATAAACACTTTGATTTTGATATGATAAAGTGATTTAAGATTCCCAGGAAAAGATTGTTGAATTAAAACCAATTTGAATTGAAGGTTGGAAAAGCAATTGGAATTAAAATTGAAATCAATTAGGTGAAAATTGAATTAAATTGGGTTAGAATGATATCAAGACAAATTGGATTGATGAGTTAAGAATTTGAAATCAAGAATTGGACTTTGATTTGAAATGAAATTCGACTTAGGTATAAGCGAATGGTTGAATTCGTGGATAAGAATTGATTGGAGTTTGATTGAAAATACATTGGTATATGCTGAATAGACAGCAGGTGAAAGGGATAGAGTTGATATGCCTGACAAAAAGGTACAAGTTTATATTTGATATAAGCATGAGATTTATGAGCCGAATTGGGAAGCCGCTTGGCTGTTTGATTTTCTTTTGGGTTGGAGATGGCCTAGAGAGGCGAGTTATGGTTTTACCGATAGGGCTGTACAAAGGAGGTTATGGCGAAATTTTCCGAAAATTTAAAGTGTTAGAAAATTCTCAGGATTTTTGAAAATTTTCGATGGTAAGAATTAATTGATAATTTAATTGAAATTAAATTGGTCCAGTTGGAAACCGAAGTTAAGAAGTGAACAAATAAGTTATAACCAGTTAATAGGGTCGTTCTCTACCTTAGCAATTTCGAGGACGAAATTATTTTAAGTGGGGAAGAATGTAAAGACCCGCATTGGAAGAGGTATTATAATTAATTAATTTAATTATATATATAGTGATATAGTGAATTAAACGGTCTGGAATTAAATAACTAGGAATATTTAATTTAAATAATAAATTAAATAATATATTTAATTCAGAAACAATCAAAAATATTGGAAATCACAATATTCTGTGAACGGGGTCGTCCCTTAGATTTAATTCAGCTTAGAGTTGAATTATATTGACGAATATATTCAAACGACGTCAGTTTAAATGTATAATTATAATATAATTAAAATCGAGCTTGAAATGGCGCTGCAGTTCGTAAATTGGCAATTCGAACTTCTACTGAATGTACAGGATTCGTTTTAAGCCGGATTTTTGTGAAACAAGAAACGTGTGGAGCTGGTGGAGTATATCTTTCTAGTGGAAGAGAAAAATCGAGATTTCGTCATGTATATTTTGAGATATGTCCAAAGCAAATTTTTAAAATAGTCGTTATAGAATCGTTTATCGACCGTATCGGTTTATTCGATATAACTAGAGATCGGGTTTGAATTTATACAAGGTTCTTTTGGAAAGTAGTGATAATTTAATTTTTAGAATTTTATGGTAATTTTTAATTAATTAAATAAGCAACTTTTTATTTGGAGTATTTGGCATCTTGTATCAACATTTCGGGGTTTCACAATATGAGTCCATCTACCGATATTATTACATTTTTGGGACCAGAGCATGTCACTCATTTAAATGGTATCTTTGTTTCTATCCATAGCAGTCCCTATGTGAACAGGATATTTCATAGTACGGTACACTATGTTTTTAACTTGAAACAAACTAAACTGAATGGTTAACTGGTTAAACGAACTCGAAATTCAACGAAACAAGTTTCATACGAAACCTTAGGAAGACGTCTAGTGAAACGTCAAGGCCTTATATTTTTAGAATTTTTTCTATAATTTTTATGAATTAATGCTCGGTGTTTTTCATCGATAGTTTCTAAAGGATTTTCGCAAACGGTGTCGGAATTCGACGAAACCTGTCCCATTGGATCCGGAATATTTTTCTATGCTAGGATTAGTAATTTTCATCTCGACTAGGGTTCGTTTGTAGGACCGTTTGCCCATGTTTCTCAATGAATTTTAGTAGAATAAAATAATAAGAAAATATCTAAACTAAAATCCCTATAAATACATCCTTAACTTCACATAACCCTAAATGATTTTCCTCAGAAGTCAAACACTCTAAGCCGCCGGTTTTGGCTTCCTCCAGCAAACATTTTCCAACTTTAGAAAAACAAATTAAAACAAATGATCCTCTAGGATCCTACGTCCTTCATTTGTGTTCACGGAGAGTTGTCGTGGGTTTCTGATTTTTAGTCGAGGTCTAGAGAGGGTAGAACGTGAGGAGCAGCGGAGGGTATTGGTGAAAAGAAATCAAAGAATCGGTGGAATGATTAGTGTGTTTGAATGGCACGATGGAAGGCCAAGTGTGTGGTTGAACTGGAAGAAGAGTTTCTTCCATTGGGTATATATACAGTGGTTGTTGGAGGTGAGGGCGCTGTGCAAACAAAACAGCAAATAAGAGGAGCATCAGCTTTTCATTTTGTAAAGGAGGAAGGAAACACCAGGTTGAAGTGTTTAGAACGTAGAAGAAAAGCTTCTTTTCTGGCATCAAATCTGAACGGTGAAGTTTTAAACAAATAGGGTATAACGTGAGTACATGGGAGAAACCACTTGGGGCAATGCTTGCGTGAGGACTCTGTAGTGTTTTATTTGATCGGTGACTAGAATTGGTGATTGAGTTGAGAAGAAACCACTTGGTTACTGGAATTGGCGATTGAGTTGAGAAGAAACCACTTGGTAAGTGGAATTGGTGATGGAATCGGTGAAGGGGAAAGGCTGTAGCGGGCTGGGTCAAAAGAAAAGGAACATTGGTTGATGAAATAAGGCAGAGAGTGGGCCGTAGGAAAGGGTGAGGCCCAACTAAGTTTCTACTTATGTTTTAAATTAAATAAGTAGCGTTTAACTTCTAAATAGCATAATCGGGTCATACGTTAATGAAATTCCACAAAATAGGTCGCGTTGGATCCGTATCGAAAAGTACTACACATACAAACTAGTTTGGAATGGATTGGGGCTCGTATGAATTCATGGCGAAATAATTTTTTTGATTCAAATCAAACAAATAGTTTATCATTCTTTAACGATGAACTGCCAATGTGAGTAAATCTCACCAACTCTAAACAGTTTATAATTTCATGTTGTATTTTTAGAACTGTTAGAAATTGTATAATTTACTGTGTGTTGACTGTTTGATTGAACTGCTAGTCAGTTAGTTGAATTTCTATATTGTTTCTGTTTAACAGAATATATCATATGGAACTGAAAGTAATGTTATCCATATTGTTTAACATCTGTGATGCAGGGAAACAGGTTGGAGGAATCCGACTGGATTCCTCAACATTTATTTTACTGTGATTCATATATTGTGATATATGATGTGATGTATAATCTGACATTGATTATGTGTGTTTGAACGATATTTATCGTTGTTATATGGCGTGTTAAATACCATAAGAAATAACATAATGCGGAAAAGGGATTTTCAAAGTATATCTTGAAAATAATTTATTTATATAAAATCAATGGATTTTATATTATAAAAGAAAAAGGATTTGGAATAAAAGGAATTATATTGGTTAAACAGATATAGAGGGAAATATTCGTAGAACAAATATAAAGGGAAAATATTTGTCAAACAAATAGAAAGAGAAATATTTGTAGAACATTTACAAATAGATTAAAAGGGATTATTTATTTATTTAGGGAATAAATAGAATAGAATAAAGGAAATATTTATTTAGAAAATAAATACGATATTATAAAAGGAGTTAGAGTTAACCAGTTAGAGGTAATCAAATAGAGTTAATCGATTAGAGTTAAAAACGAACTAGAGTTAATCAAATAGAGTTAAAGATATAGAGTTAAGCAAAATTAGAAACTGACTAGAATTAGTAAGTTGAATGGGTTCCTGAGTATCGATCTGATGTTGGTTTCGGCCTTCGGGGTTTATACTTAGGAAGTTATTCTCTTATTAGTTTATAGTTAGAGTCTGATAGATGTGGAAGAATAGTGATACATAATTAAGCCATGGAAATGTTTTCTAGTGTTAATAACGTATATTTCCTAAACATAGAAAATGAGTATATATATATATATATATGTATATATATATGTATATATGTATGTTGGACGATTGATCGATATAATTTCCATCTGGAAATAGTATCGTTGTTTGCGCACTTGTTTTTCTTTGATAGTTAACTCACAGACTATCAAAGTTTTTGATCATTTTAACGTTGTTAATATGGAGAGACCAGTTGGATTATTATCCCAAGAACCACTCTGTATTGGCATAAGCGTTGCGAATCATTTATGCCAAAGATAATTGAAGACGGAGTAAAGTGCAAGGGCTATTGTATAAGTCTTAGACAACAGTGACTAAGATGGGTATACTGAATAGTGCCTTCGGTTTGTCCAGTCCCACGACAACTTGTGTGGACGAAGGTCTGACAGAGTATATCTGGTAGATCACGTAAGTTGATCATTTCAATCAAATGTATTCACGTTTGGTGGTAGAGGAATTCGTTTCTCTTAGCTGTATACCCGTGTTATTTTTGGATAAGTCAATTTGTGATTTGGCGGTATGACGATGTGACATTTTAAGTGAATGAAGATGGATATCTGACAGTGTATTTCCAGAAAGGTCACGTACATTGATTTCTTCAACCGTACCAAGAGTGGAAGCGGAGAAGGAAACTTCTTTTAGCTGACACGTAATGTACTGTTGTAGACGTCAAGTAGTGATTTTCGATGGATCTGACAATGTGGCATTCGAAGTGAAACTGATGTGAAGATAAGCGTAGCTTCTAGCCTCACATCCGGTAAATGACAGAAATCGGGCAGGTAGCATGGCTATGTAGGTCGCACCTATTAGGGGGCATAATCACCTGATCTAGAGTTTCATTTACTTCTTAAAATCTATTGTTGATGCTGTCCCATTCGGGAAACGGTTGCTGATCCCAACCGTCGGTGATATACATTCGATACACTCAAGCGAAATGAGTGGTCGGTCATATGTGGCCGGGTTACAAGAAGTTCTTGTTGAACCCAGGGTATTCCTCTTTAGAGGTACACTAGCAGAAGGTGGTTCCATACCTTGTCATAGTTGGAAATCCATTATCCAATACGTACTTGCGATTTGATTGTATACTATATATGTAGAACATGAGATGAAAGCGTTTCTGCTAGATTGATATATATTTGTACTTAGACATTATTATAATATCAGAATGATATTGCTTGTCAAAGATGTTTGATTCTCATAAGGGAAAAACCCGTTCCGTATTCACGGCGTGGTCTTATGAGATATCATATATATGTTAAACTGTGTTTAACTATTTTACTCACACCAGTCCCATGACTGACCCGGAGTTTACTTTGTTGTTTTCCTTAAACTCTTGGGTGCCTAAATTTGTATGGGCAGTCAAGTAGTTGGGATTTACAGATATACTTGGAGAGCTTGGAGCAGGAGGTTTCAAGATTTAATAGCTATTGTTTTTCCGTTGTTGTTGTAAGTGCTGTATTCTGATAAAGAGCTATTGTATATATAAACTATTTTCCTTAAAAATTATGTTATATGTTATTCGTTCCGCTGTGAGATTTGGGTTACCCTAATGATGTAAGTTCTTCTTTTCTTCTTCTATTCTAAGTTTCTATCTTATCTATCCTCACCCTGTTATTTCTTTCACTAATTACCAGGATTTTTCAATGTTTTGGTTATCGACATCGAGTTTATGTCGATAACCAAAGTCGCTCAAAAATCCGGGTCATTACATTTGGTATCAGAGCTTAAGTTAAGTGAATTACCTTGGCTCTATGGCGTGACTCAGTAGAGATAGGGTTAGTAATACCCTAGATTGAGTTTGAGTGTATATATACGAGTGAACGTATGTGTTATTGATATAAAAATTGGTTTTATATTGTGGAGATTTATTGGTTCAGTTGTTTATGGGTTCTGGTCGATCAGTTTGATCCACTATATCGGTAGGAGTTTGTAAACACTTGAATACGATGGGTCGACACGATATGTTTTGAAAAGAGGGTAAATTAAAATAAGTTTACCAAGGTATATCTTGATATAGGGAAGATATATATATATCATAATTATAATATAGTGGATATATTGGTTGTTATTATAATCAAGTAAGATTATAAATGAAATGGTTATGTAAATAACCAATCAGAATTCATATAATTGGAATACGTGAAATCAGATGAGTTGAATCTGAAAATTTAAACCAGAAATTGAATTAAAACTCTGGAAAATTGGATAAGTGTTTGTAAATAGATTTGGATTAAAAATAAGGAAAATTTAAGATCCTAGGAGATTTTAAATTGTTTTACAAGCAGTGTGAATTATATTTTGAAATGAATTTCAAAGTGGAAATGTTTAGAAATGGTTATAAAAGTGATATAGTATTGAACTCACTTCGATAGCTGGAAAATAATTCTGATGATGACTGCAGCATCATCAGTGTTCATTTTCGAGTTGATAAGTGACGGATTACTACCGGGGATTTTTATAAACTCATTTGTTTGAGAAAAACAAATAGTTTTGGTACTTTGAAATAAACACTTTGATTTTGATATGATAAAGTGATTTAAGATTCCCAGGAAAAGATTGTTGAATTAAAACCAATTTGAATTGAAGGTTGGAAAAGCAATTGGAATTAAAATTGAAATCAATTAGGTGAAAATTGAATTAAATTGGGTTAGAATGATATCAAGACAAATTGGATTGATGAGTTAAGAATTTGAAATCAAGAATTGGACTTTGATTTGAAATGAAATTCGACTTAGGTATAAGCGAATGGTTGAATTCGTGGATAAGAATTGATTGGAGTTTGATTGAAAATACATTGGTATATGCTGAATAGACAGCAGGTGAAAGGGATAGAGTTGATATGCCTGACAAAAAGGTACAAGTTTATATTTGATATAAGCATGAGATTTATGAGCCGAATTGGGAAGCCGCTTGGCTGTTTGATTTTCTTTTGGGTTGGAGATGGCCTAGAGAGGCGAGTTATGGTTTTACCGATAGGGCTGTACAAAGGAGGTTATGGCGAAATTTTCCGAAAATTTAAAGTGTTAGAAAATTCTCAGGATTTTTGAAAATTTTCGATGGTAAGAATTAATTGATAATTTAATTGAAATTAAATTGGTCCAGTTGGAAACCGAAGTTAAGAAGTGAACAAATAAGTTATAACCAGTTAATAGGGTCGTTCTCTACCTTAGCAATTTCGAGGACGAAATTATTTTAAGTGGGGAAGAATGTAAAGACCCGCATTGGAAGAGGTATTATAATTAATTAATTTAATTATATATATAGTGATATAGTGAATTAAACGGTCTGGAATTAAATAACTAGGAATATTTAATTTAAATAATAAATTAAATAATATATTTAATTCAGAAACAATCAAAAATATTGGAAATCACAATATTCTGTGAACGGGGTCGTCCCTTAGATTTAATTCAGCTTAGAGTTGAATTATATTGACGAATATATTCAAACGACGTCAGTTTAAATGTATAATTATAATATAATTAAAATCGAGCTTGAAATGGCGCTGCAGTTCGTAAATTGGCAATTCGAACTTCTACTGAATGTACAGGATTCGTTTTAAGCCGGATTTTTGTGAAACAAGAAACGTGTGGAGCTGGTGGAGTATATCTTTCTAGTGGAAGAGAAAAATCGAGATTTCGTCATGTATATTTTGAGATATGTCCAAAGCAAATTTTTAAAATAGTCGTTATAGAATCGTTTATCGACCGTATCGGTTTATTCGATATAACTAGAGATCGGGTTTGAATTTATACAAGGTTCTTTTGGAAAGTAGTGATAATTTAATTTTTAGAATTTTATGGTAATTTTTAATTAATTAAATAAGCAACTTTTTATTTGGAGTATTTGGCATCTTGTATCAACATTTCGGGGTTTCACAATATGAGTCCATCTACCGATATTATTACATTTTTGGGACCAGAGCATGTCACTCATTTAAATGGTATCTTTGTTTCTATCCATAGCAGTCCCTATGTGAACAGGATATTTCATAGTACGGTACACTATGTTTTTAACTTGAAACAAACTAAACTGAATGGTTAACTGGTTAAACGAACTCGAAATTCAACGAAACAAGTTTCATACGAAACCTTAGGAAGACGTCTAGTGAAACGTCAAGGCCTTATATTTTTAGAATTTTTTCTATAATTTTTATGAATTAATGCTCGGTGTTTTTCATCGATAGTTTCTAAAGGATTTTCGCAAACGGTGTCGGAATTCGACGAAACCTGTCCCATTGGATCCGGAATATTTTTCTATGCTAGGATTAGTAATTTTCATCTCGACTAGGGTTCGTTTGTAGGACCGTTTGCCCATGTTTCTCAATGAATTTTAGTAGAATAAAATAATAAGAAAATATCTAAACTAAAATCCCTATAAATACATCCTTAACTTCACATAACCCTAAATGATTTTCCTCAGAAGTCAAACACTCTAAGCCGCCGGTTTTGGCTTCCTCCAGCAAACATTTTCCAACTTTAGAAAAACAAATTAAAACAAATGATCCTCTAGGATCCTACGTCCTTCATTTGTGTTCACGGAGAGTTGTCGTGGGTTTCTGATTTTTAGTCGAGGTCTAGAGAGGGTAGAACGTGAGGAGCAGCGGAGGGTATTGGTGAAAAGAAATCAAAGAATCGGTGGAATGATTAGTGTGTTTGAATGGCACGATGGAAGGCCAAGTGTGTGGTTGAACTGGAAGAAGAGTTTCTTCCATTGGGTATATATACAGTGGTTGTTGGAGGTGAGGGCGCTGTGCAAACAAAACAGCAAATAAGAGGAGCATCAGCTTTTCATTTTGTAAAGGAGGAAGGAAACACCAGGTTGAAGTGTTTAGAACGTAGAAGAAAAGCTTCTTTTCTGGCATCAAATCTGAACGGTGAAGTTTTAAACAAATAGGGTATAACGTGAGTACATGGGAGAAACCACTTGGGGCAATGCTTGCGTGAGGACTCTGTAGTGTTTTATTTGATCGGTGACTAGAATTGGTGATTGAGTTGAGAAGAAACCACTTGGTTACTGGAATTGGCGATTGAGTTGAGAAGAAACCACTTGGTAAGTGGAATTGGTGATGGAATCGGTGAAGGGGAAAGGCTGTAGCGGGCTGGGTCAAAAGAAAAGGAACATTGGTTGATGAAATAAGGCAGAGAGTGGGCCGTAGGAAAGGGTGAGGCCCAACTAAGTTTCTACTTATGTTTTAAATTAAATAAGTAGCGTTTAACTTCTAAATAGCATAATCGGGTCATACGTTAATGAAATTCCACAAAATAGGTCGCGTTGGATCCGTATCGAAAAGTACTACACATACAAACTAGTTTGGAATGGATTGGGGCTCGTATGAATTCATGGCGAAATAATTTTTTTGATTCAAATCAAACAAATAGTTTATCATTCTTTAACGATGAACTGCCAATGTGAGTAAATCTCACCAACTCTAAACAGTTTATAATTTCATGTTGTATTTTTAGAACTGTTAGAAATTGTATAATTTACTGTGTGTTGACTGTTTGATTGAACTGCTAGTCAGTTAGTTGAATTTCTATATTGTTTCTGTTTAACAGAATATATCATATGGAACTGAAAGTAATGTTATCCATATTGTTTAACATCTGTGATGCAGGGAAACAGGTTGGAGGAATCCGACTGGATTCCTCAACATTTATTTTACTGTGATTCATATATTGTGATATATGATGTGATGTATAATCTGACATTGATTATGTGTGTTTGAACGATATTTATCGTTGTTATATGGCGTGTTAAATACCATAAGAAATAACATAATGCGGAAAAGGGATTTTCAAAGTATATCTTGAAAATAATTTATTTATATAAAATCAATGGATTTTATATTATAAAAGAAAAAGGATTTGGAATAAAAGGAATTATATTGGTTAAACAGATATAGAGGGAAATATTCGTAGAACAAATATAAAGGGAAAATATTTGTCAAACAAATAGAAAGAGAAATATTTGTAGAACATTTACAAATAGATTAAAAGGGATTATTTATTTATTTAGGGAATAAATAGAATAGAATAAAGGAAATATTTATTTAGAAAATAAATACGATATTATAAAAGGAGTTAGAGTTAACCAGTTAGAGGTAATCAAATAGAGTTAATCGATTAGAGTTAAAAACGAACTAGAGTTAATCAAATAGAGTTAAAGATATAGAGTTAAGCAAAATTAGAAACTGACTAGAATTAGTAAGTTGAATGGGTTCCTGAGTATCGATCTGATGTTGGTTTCGGCCTTCGGGGTTTATACTTAGGAAGTTATTCTCTTATTAGTTTATAGTTAGAGTCTGATAGATGTGGAAGAATAGTGATACATAATTAAGCCATGGAAATGTTTTCTAGTGTTAATAACGTATATTTCCTAAACATAGAAAATGAGTATATATATATATATATATATATATATGTATATATATATATATATATATATATATATATGTATATATATATATATATGTATGTTGGACGATTGATCGATATAATTTCCATCTGGAAATAGTATCGTTGTTTGCGCACTTGTTTTTCTTTGATAGTTAACTCACAGACTATCAAAGTTTTTGACCATTTTAACGTTGTTAATATGGAGAGACCAGTTGGATTATTATCCCAAGAACCACTCTGTATTGGCATAAGCGTTGCGAATCATTTATGCCAAAGATAATTGAAGACGGAGTAAAGTGCAAGGGCTATTGTATAAGTCTTAGACAACAGTGACTAAGATGGGTATACTGAATAGTGCCTTCGGTTTGTCCAGTCCCACGACAACTTGTGTGGACGAAGGTCTGACAGAGTATATCTGGTAGATCACGTAAGTTGATCATTTCAATCAAATGTATTCACGTTTGGTGGTAGAGGAATTCGTTTCTCTTAGCTGTATACCCGTGTTATTTTTGGATAAGTCAATTTGTGATTTGGCGGTATGACGATGTGACATTTTAAATGAATGAAGATGGATATCTGACAGTGTATTTCCAGAAAGGTCACGTACATTGATTTCTTCAACCGTACCAAGAGTGGAAGCGGAGAAGGAAACTTCTTTTAGCTGACACGTAATGTACTGTTGTAGACGTCAAGTAGTGATTTTCGATGGATCTGACAATGTGGCATTCGAAGTGAAACTGATGTGAAGATAAGCGTAGCTTCTAGCCTCACATCCGGTAAATGACAGAAATCGGGCAGGTAGCATGGCTATGTAGGTCGCACCTATTAGGGGGCATAATCACCTGATCTAGAGTTTCATTTACTTCTTAAAATCTATTGTTGATGCTGTCCCATTCGGGAAACGGTTGCTGATCCCAACCGTCGGTGATATACATTCGATACACTCAAGCGAAATGAGTGGTCGGTCATATGTGGCCGGGTTACAAGAAGTTCTTGTTGAACCCAGGGTATTCCTCTTTAGAGGTACACTAGCAGAAGGTGGTTCCATACCTTGTCATAGTTGGAAATCCATTATCCAATACGTACTTGCGATTTGATTGTATACTATATATGTAGAACATGAGATGAAAGCGTTTCTGCTAGATTGATATATATTTGTACTTAGACATTATTATAATATCAGAATGATATTGCTTGTCAAAGATGTTTGATTCTCATAAGGGAAAAACCCGTTCCGTATTCACGGCGTGGTCTTATGAGATATCATATATATGTTAAACTGTGTTTAACTATTTTACTCACACCAGTCCCATGACTGACCCGGAGTTTACTTTGTTGTTTTCCTTAAACTCTTGGGTGGCTAAATTTGTATGGGCAGTCAAGTAGTTGGGATTTACAGATATACTTGGAGAGCTTGGAGCAGGAGGTTTCAAGATTTAATAGCTATTGTTTTTCCGTTGTTGTTGTAAGTGCTGTATTCTGATAAAGAGCTATTGTATATATAAACTATTTTCCTTAAAAATTATGTTATATGTTATTCGTTCCGCTGTGAGATTTGGGTTACCCTAATGATGTAAGTTCTTCTTTTCTTCTTCTATTCTAAGTTTCTATCTTATCTATCCTCACCCTGTTATTTCTTTCACTAATTACCAGGATTTTTCAATGTTTTGGTTATCGACATCGAGTTTATGTCGATAACCAAAGTCGCTCAAAAATCCGGGTCATTACATTTGGTATCAGAGCTTAAGTTAAGTGAATTACCTTGGCTCTATGGCGTGACTCAGTAGAGATAGGGTTAGTAATACCCTAGATTGAGTTTGAGTGTATATATACGAGTGAACGTATGTGTTATTGATATAAAAATTGGTTTTATATTGTGGAGATTTATTGGTTCAGTTGTTTATGGGTTCTGGTCGATCAGTTTGATCCACTATATCGGTAGGAGTTTGTAAACACTTGAATACGATGGGTCGACACGATATGTTTTGAAAAGAGGGTAAATTAAAATAAGTTTACCAAGGTATATCTTGATATAGGGAAGATATATATATATCATAATTATAATATAGTGGATATATTGGTTGTTATTATAATCAAGTAAGATTATAAATGAAATGGTTATGTAAATAACCAATCAGAATTCATATAATTGGAATACGTGAAATCAGATGAGTTGAATCTGAAAATTTAAACCAGAAATTGAATTAAAACTCTGGAAAATTGGATAAGTGTTTGTAAATAGATTTGGATTAAAAATAAGGAAAATTTAAGATCCTAGGAGATTTTAAATTGTTTTACAAGCAGTGTGAATTATATTTTGAAATGAATTTCAAAGTGGAAATGTTTAGAAATGGTTATAAAAGTGATATAGTATTGAACTCACTTCGATAGCTGGAAAATAATTCTGATGATGACTGCAGCATCATCAGTGTTCATTTTCGAGTTGATAAGTGACGGATTACTACCGGGGATTTTTATAAACTCATTTGTTTGAGAAAAACAAATAGTTTTGGTACTTTGAAATAAACACTTTGATTTTGATATGATAAAGTGATTTAAGATTCCCAGGAAAAGATTGTTGAATTAAAACCAATTTGAATTGAAGGTTGGAAAAGCAATTGGAATTAAAATTGAAATCAATTAGGTGAAAATTGAATTAAATTGGGTTAGAATGATATCAAGACAAATTGGATTGATGAGTTAAGAATTTGAAATCAAGAATTGGACTTTGATTTGAAATGAAATTCGACTTAGGTATAAGCGAATGGTTGAATTCGTGGATAAGAATTGATTGGAGTTTGATTGAAAATACATTGGTATATGCTGAATAGACAGCAGGTGAAAGGGATAGAGTTGATATGCCTGACAAAAAGGTACAAGTTTATATTTGATATAAGCATGAGATTTATGAGCCGAATTGGGAAGCCGCTTGGCTGTTTGATTTTCTTTTGGGTTGGAGATGGCCTAGAGAGGCGAGTTATGGTTTTACCGATAGGGCTGTACAAAGGAGGTTATGGCGAAATTTTCCGAAAATTTAAAGTGTTAGAAAATTCTCAGGATTTTTGAAAATTTTCGATGGTAAGAATTAATTGATAATTTAATTGAAATTAAATTGGTCCAGTTGGAAACCGAAGTTAAGAAGTGAACAAATAAGTTATAACCAGTTAATAGGGTCGTTCTCTACCTTAGCAATTTCGAGGACGAAATTATTTTAAGTGGGGAAGAATGTAAAGACCCGCATTGGCAGAGGTATTATAATTAATTAATTTAATTATATATATAGTGATATAGTGAATTAAACGGTCTGGAATTAAATAACTGGGAATATTTAATTTAAATAATAAATTAAATAATATATTTAATTCAGAAACAATCAAAAATATTGGAAATCACAATATTCTGTGAACGGGGTCGTCCCTTAGATTTAATTCAGCTTAGAGTTGAATTATATTGACGAATATATTCAATCGACGTCAGTTTAAATGTATAATTATAATATAATTAAAATCGAGCTTGAAATGGCGCTGCAGTTCGTAAATTGGCAATTCGAACTTCTACTGAATGTACAGGATTCGTTTTAAGCCGGATTTTTGTGAAACAAGAAACGTGTGGAGCTGGTGGAGTATATCTTTCTAGTGGAAGAGAAAAATCGAGATTTCGTCATGTAGATTTTGAGATATGTCCAAAGCAAAATTTTAAAATAGTCGTTATAGAATCGTTTATCGACCGTATCGGTTTATTCGATATAACTAGAGATCGGGTTTGAATTTATACAAGGTTCTTTTGGAAAGTAGTGATAATTTAATTTTTAGAATTTTATGGTAATTTTTAATTAATTAAATAAGCAACTTTTTATTTGGAGTATTTGGCACCCTATTCGACATTTCGGGGTTTCACAATATGAGTCCATCTACCAGTATTATTACATTTTTGGGACCAGAGCACGTCACACATTTAAATTGTATCTTTGTTTCTATCCATAGCAGTCCCTACGTGAACAGGATATTTCATAGTACGGTACACTATGTTTTTAACTTGAAACAAACTAAACTGAATGGTTAACTGGTCAAACGAACTTGAAATTCAACGAAACAAGTTTCATACGAAACCTTAGGAAGAGGTCTAGTGAAACGTCAAGACCTTATATTTTTAGGATTTTTTCTATAATTTTTATGAATTAATGCTCGGTGTTTTTCATCGATATTTTCTAAAGGATTTTCGCAAACAGTGTCGGAATTCGATGAAACCTGTCCCATTGGATCCGGAATATTTTTCTATGCTAGGATTAGTAATTTTCATCTCGACTAGGGTTCGTTTGTAGGACCGTTTGCCCATGTTTCTCGATGAAGTTTAGTAGAATAAAATAATAAGAAAATATCTAAACTAAAATCCCTATAAATACATCCTTAACTTCACATAACCCTAAATGATTTTCCTCAGAAGTCAAACACTCTAAGCCGCCGGTTTTGGCTTCCTCCAACAAACATTTTCCAACTTTAGAAAAACAAATTAAAACAAATGATCCTCTAGGATCCTACGTCCTTCATATGTGTTCACGGAGAGTTGTCGTGGGTTTCTGATTTTTAGTTGAGGTCTAGAGAGGGTAGAACGTGAGGAGCAGCGGAGGGTATTGGTGAAAAGAAATCAAAGAATCGGTGGAATGATTAGTGTGTTTGAATGGCACGATGGAAGGCCAAGTGTGCGGTTGAACTGGAAGAAGAGTTTCTTCCGTTGGGTATATATACAGTGGTTGTTGGAGGTGAGGGCGCTGTGTAAACGAAACAGCAAATAAGAGGAGCAGCAGCTTTTCATTTTGTAAAGGAGGAAGGAAACACCAGGTTGAAGTGTTTAGAACATAGAAGAAAAGCTTCTTTTCTGGCATCAAGTCTGAACGGTGAAGTTTTAAACAAATAGGGTATAACGTGAGTACATGGGAGAAACCACTTGGGGCAATGCTTGCGTGAGGACCCTGTAGTGTTTTATTTGATCGGTGACTGGAATTGGCGATTGAGTTGAGAAGAAACCACTTGGTAACTGGAATTGGCGATTGAGTTGAGAAGAAACCACTTGGTAACTGGAATTGGCGATGGAATCGGTGAAGGGGAAAGGCTGTAGCGGGCTGGGTCAAAAGAAAAGGAACATTGGCCGATGAAATAAGGCAGAGAGTGGGCCGTAGGAAAGGGTGAGGCCCAACTAAGTTTCTACTTATGTTTTAAATTAAATAAGTAGCGTTTAACTTCTAAATAGCATAACCGGGTCATACGTTAATGAAATTCCACAAAATAGGTCGCGTTGGATCCGTATCGAAAAGTACTACACATACAAACTAGTTTGGAATGGATTGGGGCTCGTATGAATTCATGGCGAAATAATTTTTTTGATTCAAATCAAACAAATAGTTTATCATTCTTTAACGATGAACTGCCAATGTTAGTAAATCTCACCAACTCTAAACAGTTTATAATTTCATGTTGTATTTTTAGAACTGTTAGAAATTGTCTAATTTACTGTGTGTTGACTGTTTGATTGAACTGCTAGTCAGTTAGTTGAATTTCTATATTGTTTCTGTTTAACAGAATATATCATATGGAACTGAAAGTAATGTTATCCATATTGTTTAACATCTGTGATGCAGGGAAACAGGCTGGAGGAATCCGACTGGATTCCTCAACATTTATTTTACTGTGATTCATATATTATGATATATGATGTGATGTATAATCTGACATTGATTATGTGTGTTTGAACGATATTTATCGTTGTTATATGGCGTGTTAAATACCATAAGAAATAACATAATGCGGAAAAGGGATTTTCAAAGTATATCTTGAAAATAATTTATTTATATAAAATCAATGGATTTTATATTATAAAAGAAAAAGGATTTGGAATAAAAGGAATTATATTGGTTAAACAGATATAGAGGGAAATATTCGTAAAAAAAATATAAAGGGAAAATATTTGTCAAACAAATAGAAAGAGAAATATTTGTAGAACATTTACAAATAGATTAAAAGGGATTATTTATTTATTTAGGGAATAAATAGAATAGAATAAAGGAAATATTTATTCAGAAAATAAATACGATATTATAGAAGGAGTTAGAGTTAACCAGTTAGAGGTAATCAAATAGAGTTAATCGATTAGAGTTAAAAACGAACTAGAGTTAATCAAATAGAGTTAAAGATATAGAGTTAAGCAAAATTAGAAACTGACTAGAATTAGTAAGTTGAATGGGTTCCTGAGTATCGATCTGATGTTGGTTTCGGCCTTCGGGGTTTATACTTAGGAAGTTATTCTCTTATTAGTTTATAGTTAGAGTCTGATAGATGTGGAAGAATAGTGATACATAATTAAGCCATGGAAATGTTTTCTAGTGTTAATAACGTATATTTCCTAAACATAGAAAATGAGGATATATATATATATATATGTATATATATATATATGTTGGACGATTGATCGATATAATTTCCATCTGGAAATAGTATCGTTGTTTGCGCACTTGTTTTTCTTTGATAGTTAACTCACAGACTATCAAAGTTTTTGACCATTTTAACGTTGTTAATATGGAGAGACCAGTTGGATTATTATCCCAAGAACCACTCTGTATTGGCATAAGCGTTGCGAATCATTTATGCCAAAGATAATTGAAGACGGAGTAAAGTGCAAGGGCTATTGTATAAGTCTTAGACAACAGTGACTAAGATGGGTATACTGAATAGTGCCTTCGGTTTGTCCAGTCCCACGACAACTTGTGTGGACGAAGGTCTGACAGAGTATATCTGGTAGATCACGTAAGTTGATCATTTCAAATGTATTTACGTTTGGTGGTAGAGGAATTCGTTTCTCTTAGCTGTATACCCGTGTTATTTTTGGATAAGTCAATTTGTGATTTGGCGGGTATGACGATGTGACATTTTAAGTGAATGAAGATGGATGTCTGACAGAGTATTTCCAGAAAGGTCACGTACATTGATTTCTTCAACCGTACCAAGAGTGGAAGCGGAGAAGGAAACTTCTTTTAGCTGACACGTAATGTACTGTTGTAGACGTCAAGTAGTGATTTTCGATGGATCTGACAATGTGGCATTCGAAGTGAATCTGATGTGAAGATAAGCGTAGCTTCTAGCCTCACGTCCGGTAAATGACAGAAATTGGGCAGGTAGCATGGCTATGTAGGTCGCAGCTATTAGGGTGTATAATCACCTGATCTAGAGTTTCATTTACTTCTTAAAATCTATTGTTGATGCTGTCCCATTCGGGAAACGGTTGCTGATCCCAACCGTTGGTGATATACATTCGATACACTCAAGCGAAATGAGTGGTCGGTCGTGTATGGCCGGGTTACAAGAAGTTCTTGTTGAACCCAGGGTATTCCTCTCTAGAGGTACACTAGCAGAAGGTGGTTCCATACCTTGTCATAGTTGGAAATCCATTATCCAATACGTGCTTGCGATTTGATTGTATACTATATATGTAGAACGTGAGATGAAAGCGTTTCCGCTAGATTGATATATATTTGTACTTAGACATTATTATAATATCAGAATGATATTGCTTGTCAAAGATGTTTGATTCTCATAAGGGAAAAACCCGTTCCGTATTCACGGCGTGGTCTTATGAGATATCATATATATGTTAAACCGTGTTAAATTATTTTACTCACACCAGTCCCATGACTGACCCGGAGTTTACTTTGTTGTTTTCCTTAAACTCTTGGGTGCCTAAATTTGTATGGGCAGTCAAGTAGTCGGGATTTACAGATATACTTAGAGACTTGGAGCAGGAGGTTTCAAGATTTAATAGCTATTGTTTTTCCGCTATTGTTGTAAGTGCTGTATTCTGATAAAGTGCTATTGTATATATATAACTGTTTTACTTTAAAGTTATGTTATATGTTATTCGTTCCGCTGTGAGATTCGGGTTACTCTGATGATGTAAGTTCTTCTTTTCTTCTTCTATTTTAAGTTTCTGTCTTATCTATCCTCACCCTCTAATTTCTTTCACTAATTACCAGGATTTTTCGATGTTTTGGTTATCGACATCGAGTTTATGTCGATAACCAAAGTCGCTCAAAAATCCGGGTCATTACAGCATAGGTAATTTCAGAATTGTTGCAGGGATAAACATGAATCAGAATATGATTATCTTACAACTAGGCACAGTCATGACTTTTATTTGTTCAAATCTAAAGAATAACTGAACTTACAAACAAAAGAACAAATCTTGTTTTCTGGGATCTGATTTCTGAAACTGAAAAGCTATCCTTTGATGTAGACTACTAATTCTCTAGTTTTGATTTGATTTGGAACTTCCTAACTTGCTTTCTAGTTTAGAGAAAAATGGGGGCTATGCTAGTTTGGCCATGGACTGCATGACGTCTTTAGAGAGCAATTTTATGAGGTTTAGGGTTTAGGGTTGGGGTTGTTTATATAGAAGTTTAGATTAATGAGAGCCGTTAGATCATCCTAGGAGAAATCAGAGACATGCAGACCAAATAGAGCCAACCGGAAGTCGCCACATATGCCCAAATGACTCAGAAAACGTCACTGGACAAAACAGTCCAGATCTGGCCGAGGGGGTCGACCCCTACAGGGGGGGTCGACCCCCGCTTAGGGGTTCAACACTTATGTCAACCCCCCGGGGGGAGTCGGCCCCTATGGGCGGGAATTTTCCCACCCAACTGCTTCTCTCGGAATTTTTGAATCTGAACTGCTTTTTAATTTAATTATTATTTATATTTAATTTCTGTTTAAACTTGAATTCTTCTGAACTCCATAACTTTTTCATACGGAGTCCGATTCACGCAAACTCGAACTCTATCTCAAGCAGAATTCCAAGACGAACGCAATGGCAAAACCTGTTTCCCCTAATTTCCATTTTAAAATTAAGTATTCTTTAATTCGTTACTTTAATGTTCACAGAAAATAAGGGGTGTTACAGGGTTAAATCGATTTCCAATTCATATTAAAAATCCTTTTATAATATAAATAAAATTGTTATAAATTATAAAGGAATTCCATAGCGACATTTTGGAAATTTTATTTGGACATAAATCAAAATCTACACGATGAAATCCCAATTTTTCTCTTTTATTAGAAAAATATCGTTCAACAGATTCGAACGTTTCTTGTTTCATAGAAATCCGATTTAAAACAGATTCTGTATATTTGTTTAAAGTTCGAATCGCCAAATTACGAACTGCCGCACCATTTCGGGCTTGATTATAATTATACATTCAACTGTCGTTTATATAATATATTCGTTAATATAATTCAACTCTAAACTGAATTATATATTATAAATGATCCAATTCACACAATATTGTCAATTCACTATTTCCGACTATTTCGGAATTAAATATATTATTCTATTAATTATTTTAATTAAATATTCAATATTATTTAATTCTGTCATTTTAGTTTACCAAACCATTATTTAAATAATTAAATAAATTATTTATAATACCGTAAAAATACGGGACATTACATTCTTCCCCCCTTAAAATAATTTCGTCCTCAAAATTGCTAAGGTAGAAAACACTCCCTATTAACTGGCTAAAAATTGTTTGTTTACTTCTTAACTCCAGTTTCACTAAACCAATTTATTTTAAATAAATTATTAATTCATTTCTATTATCAAAAAATTTCAAAAATTTGGAAATTTTTCTAACACCCGAAATTTTCGAAAAATTTCGCTAGCACCTCCTTTGTACGGCTCAATCGGTACAACTACAACTCGCCTCTCTGGGCCTTCTTCCACCCAAAAGAAAATCAAATAGGCAAGCGGCTTGCCAATTCGGCTCATCAAAATCTCACGCCAATATAAAATATAAAAAGGTACCTTTTTGTCGGGCATATCAATACATCCTTTCCATCTGCTATCAATTCAGCATATACCAATGTCATCCCAATGAATCTCTAATCAATTCATTCTCAAACCAAATCATTCGCTCATATTCAAGTTGAATTCCATTCGAACTCCAATCTCAAATTCCAACTCTTAACTTACCAATTCAACATAATTCAAGATTCCTAACTCCCAATCCAATTTTACTCGATATTACTCTATTTCAATTCAATTTCCACGAAACTGGCTTTAATTCAATTCTGGTTTTATTTTAATAACTAGTCCATTTTAATTCAACACCCTTTTTCCTGGGAGTTTTTAAACAACTTCACTTTTCTTAAGCCAGATATTTCCATCTAAAATCAAAACAACTTGTTTTCTCAAAACATTTCAAAAACAAAATCTTTGGTAGTAATCCGTCACTTAGAAACTCGAAAATGAACACCGATGATGCAGCTTTCATCATCGGAATCTATTTTCCAGCGATCGAAGTGAGTTCAATACTATAACAATTTCAAAACCATATTTAAACACCTTCATTTTGAAATCACTTTCAAAATATCCTTTTCAACGCTTATATCAATTTTAAAATCTCCCAGGGTTTTAAAATTCTCATATATTAAATCCAAGTCAATTTACAAACACCTTTCCAAATTTATAGGGTTTTAATTTCAATTCTAATTTAATTCATTTCGTAACACTTATGCGAATTTTGATTGGTTATTTACATAACCATTTCTATTATAATCTTATCGATTCTAATAACAACAATATATCCAATATAATATAATCATTCTAATATAAATCATTCTTTTATATCAAAATATAATTTTGGGTAAAATTATTTCATTTACCCTCTTTTCAAAACATACCGTATCGGTTCATCATATTCGAGTGTTTAGAAACTCCTAAGGATATAGTGGATCAAACTGATCGACTAGAATGTATAAACAACTCAACCAATAAATCTCTGCAATATAAAACATCTTTTTTATAAAATCTACAAATACGCTTTCGTGTATAAACACTCAAACTCAATCTAGGGTATTGCTAACCCCATCTCTACTGAGTCACGCTACAGAGCCAAGGTAATCACTTAACCTTTGCTCTCATACCACTGTAACGACCCGGGTTTTAGCGACCTTGGTTATCGACATAAACTCAATGTCGACTATTCAAGCATCGGAATACCGGATAGTTAATGAAAGAAAATAGAGGGTGAGAATAGATAAGATAGAAACTTAGAACAGAAGAAGAAGAAGAACATACATCATCATCAGAGTAACACAAAACTCACAATGGAACGAACAATATATAATAGATACATAACTTTGAAATAAAACTAGTATATGTATATAGTAACATTATCAGAGTACAACAATTACAACACAGCGGAAATAACAATAGCTATATAATCCTGAAGCCTCCTGCTCCAAGCTCTCAATATATCTGTAAAATCATGACTACTTGACTGCCCGTACAAAATTGGGCACCCAAGAGTTTAGGGAAAACAAAACAAAATAAACTCCGGGTCAGTCATGGGACTGGTGTGAGTAAAACAATTTAAAACAGTTTGAGCAATTAAAAGATATCTCATAAGAACACGCCGTATAATGGAACGGGTTTTTCCCTTATGATTATCTAAAACATTTGATTCAGCTTTCAAATAAAACCTTTTGAAAGAAACGATAAATCTTATATCGAACTCATCTGATATCATAATATTGTCTATCAATCACAATATAATAATCATCTAGTAGAATGCTTTCATCCCACGTTCCACATACATAATATATAATCAAAAACCGCAGGCGCTTATTGGGTATTGAATTCCAACTGGCAAGGTATGGGACCACCTTCTGACAGTGTATCTCTAGAGAGGAATACACCGGGTTCAACAAGAACATCTTGCAACCCAGGCTAAACATGACCGGTCACTCATTTCGCTTGAGTGCACCGAACGTATTATCACCAACGGTTAGGATCAACAACCGTTTCCCGAAAGGGACAACATCGAAATAGATTATAGAAGTAAATGGAATTTCTCTGGATCATGTGAATACACCCTAATTGGCAGCTAACCATTAGCCATGCGACGTGCCCGATTTTATACCATTTTCGATTGTGAGGCTAGAGGCCATAATGTACAGGTCGTATCTTTATTTACTTTGAATGTCACATCGTCATACCCGCCAAATACAAATTGATTTCTCCAAACATACCACGGGTATACAGCTAAGAGAAATGAATTCCTCCACCACGAAACGTAAGTACGTTTGAAAAGATCAATTACACGATATATTAAATATACTCTGTTAGACATTCTTCCATACAGGTCGTCCAGGGACTGGACAGACCAAAGGCACTATTCTGTAAATAGGACAGCCCTTGCATAACTTCGTCTTCAATTATCTTCATCATATTTGATCGCAACACTAACTCCATACGGAGTAGTATTCAGATAATATATCTGATCCGGTCTCTCCATATTGATGACGGAAAAATGGTCAAAAACTTTGATAGTTGGTGATTTAACTATCAATGAAAAACATGTGTGCAAACAACTATATTATTTCCATATGGAAAATTCTATCGATCAATCATCAATCAACATTTATTCATTTCCCCATTTCTCGTTTCCATATATTCATCAAATCCTTATTTTCTAATTTTAGAAAATATATGCTATTAACTTTGGAAAACGTTTCCATTTTTCATTCACGCATCACTATCTTCTCACATATATCAGTCTCTAACTGTAAACTAGGTAGAGAACAACCCCCTACGTATTAACCCCGAAGGCCGAAACCAATATCAGATCAATACACAGATTACTGTACAACTCAACTAATTTCCAGCCAGTTTCTAATTCATTTAACTCCATTTTAATTCCTAATTCAAAACCCCAAATTCCTTTATAATTTTTTATTCTGAAAATATTTACTTTAATCTATTTTTCACATAGAATGTGAATAATATTTCTTTATATAATCAAAACAGTTTGATTTCGTATTTAAAATAATATCTCAAACCCAAATTCTATTTATATTTTTATTTGTTAAATTATTCATATAAATCTCCTTTTTATTTCCAACACTTAAATCTCATTTATAATTCCCTTTATATAATTCTATTTATTCTATATAAACCCTTTTATATAATTCTATTTATTCTATATAAATCCTTTTATATAATTCTATTTATTCTATATAAATCTTTTTATATAATTATATTTATTCTATATAAATCCTTTTATATATTTTATATATAAATGTTTCATTTTCAATATTCACTTTGATAATTTCCTTTTTACATTCCAGTATTTCATATGGTATTTAAAATACCAAATAACATGACCACTGTCATCATATTCAATCACAGACTATATATCACATCATATATCACAATATATGAAAACAAACAGTATTATAAATATTGAGGAATCCAGTTGGATCCCTCCAACCTGTTTCTCTGCATCCACAGATGTTAGATAATATAAATAACATTGATTTCATTTCAATATGAAATATTCTGATAAACAGAATCAATATTTGATTAACGATTTATATATATAGTTATCTACAGTTTCAACCAATAAATCCGCAATTCAACCAAACAATCAACACACAGCAATCAATTGTCATTTATCAATACTAGATTATATTTATAAAAATATAAACTATACTGTAATGACCCGCATTGGCAGAGGTATTATGACTAATTTATTTAATTGTATAAATGCTGGTTTAGTGAATTACATGGTCGTTGAATAAAATAATAGTGATTATTTAATTAAATAATAAATTAAATAATATATTTAATTCTGAAATAATCAGAATTGGCCGAAATGACGATATGGTGTGAACCGGATCATCTGTGATGTTTAATTCAGCTTGGAATTGAATTTGAATAACGAATATATTCAAATTGTCGACAGTTGAACGTATAGATTATAATATAATTAAAATCGAGCTCGAAATGGCGCTGCAGTTCGCTATTTGGCGATTTGAACTTCAACTGAATGTACAGGATTCGTTTTAAGCCGGATTTCTGTGAAACAAGAAACGTGTGGAGCTGGTGGAGTATATCTTTCTAGTGGAAGAGAAAATTCGGGATTTCGTCGTGTAGATTTTGATTTATGTACAAATCAAATTTTAGAAAAGTCGCTGTGGAATTCCTTTATAATTTATAAAGGAATTATTTATATTTTAAAAGGGGAATTTCAATATAAATCGAATATCGATTTAATCGGGATTTGAAATATCAACTTATAAATGCCAGTAGAGCTGTATGGTATGCCATTGTGAATATAGACGATAATATTTAATTTTAAATACTTAATTTAATTATATTTAAATATATTTATATATTTAAATAGGCTATTTAGAGCGTTAAAAATAACCGCTTTTGCAAACGAAATCGGAATTCAACGAAACCAGTTTTGTTGGATCCGCAATATCAAATAGTTGTTAGATTTCCAGTTTCGTGATTTTTAGAGTCACTGTGTGGCCGTACAGATTTTTAGAGTGTAAAATAGTCAGTATTTCGACAGTTAAAAATACGCTGTGTGAGCATACGGAGTCGGAATTCGATGAAACCAGTTTCGTTGGAACCGTAATGTCGAGCTGAAGCTACATGTCCAGTTTCATGATTTTTAGATATTCTGTGTGATCGTAGGAATTTTTAAAAACAAATACAACGAGCATAACAATATAAAATCAATATAATAATGAGAATAAAAATATCCTAAGTCTTCTAAGGACCAACACAGGCCACGTCTCACCATTTTTCAGCCACCCCCTCAATGGTTATAACGCAGCAACAAATTCTCTTTCACCAAAAAGCAAACCGCATAAAGGAAATCAAAAGTAAAAATCAAAACAATTCACAAATATTTTTATAAATCATTGTATGTATATATTTGGTTTGCTGGGTGGTTTCTCTTCAGTTCAACGCTCGTTTTGTGGCTTGCGATTTCGGTTTTGGGGATCCACCTTTTTACTGTCGACGTTAGGGCTCGTGTTTTTGAGGATGTAGGACCTTAAAGCTTGAATTCAAAATCGTTTTGAGGTTCGGTAGATCGAAGGGAGTCTGTACACTAAATTCTAGGGTTTTCGGTTGTTTTTTTGTTCGATCCCATTTCTGTTGGCATTCGCGGGTCCTGAGGATGAAACGGAGGATGGAGTCGTCGAGCTTCTTTTGAGTGGTATGGTGGTGTAGAGATCCGAACAAGGAGAACTTTCGTTGTGGTTTTGGGTTGAGTCATGGAGTATTGATGGAGTTGAGAGGGCTTGAAGGAATTGTCAATGGCGTGTATCAGGAGCGACGGGTTCAGGTGTTGATTCGGGGAAGAGGCAAAACGATGGGGGTCGGGTTTTGGAAATAAAGTGGGCTGGGAAATTGAGTTAAGGCCCAATGAATTTTATTAACTAAGTTTAATTATTTCTAATTCAAATATGTACAAACTTATATATGCGATATCTCATCCATACGAGGTCAGAATCAAGAACCGTAAGTTGCGTTAGGATCGTATGGACGATGGCTACGCATTGGAACTGACCCGAGTAAATGGGAGTCCGTCACAATTTATGGCGAAATAAATTGTCCGATTGAATCAAATAACGCAAACCGTTATTTAACGGCTAACGCGCAAATGTGAGTAAATCTCACTAACTCTGAACAGTTTATAATTTCATGTTGTATTTTTAGAACTGTTAGATATTGGCTGATTGACTGTGTGTTGACTGTTTGATTGAACTGCTAGACAGTTAGTTGAATTTTCTATATCGATTCTGTTTAACAGAATATATCATATAGAACTGAAAGTGATGTTATCTATATCGTTTAACATCTGTGATGCAGGGAAACAGGTTGGAGGAATCCAACTGGATTCCTCAACATTTATTTTGCTGTTTTCATATATTGTGATATATGATGTGTTATATAATCTGTTATGGATATTGGGTGTTGGAATGATGTTGATCATTTATATTTGATATTTTAAATATCATAAAAGACCCTGGGATGTAAAAAGCATTATTTCAATGTATATTGAAATAAAGGGATTTTATAAAATCAACAGATTTTATAAAATGAATTATTTCGAAAGTAAATAAAAGGGAAAAATGTTTTTAGAACGAATAGAGTTTTAAAAAAAGGGAAATCATTTGTAAAGTGAAGAACTGTTATTAAAAGTAAATCTTTATAAATGAATAGTTTATTCGAAAAGTAAAAGGGAGCTAATCGATGTTAGTTAATCGATTAGAGTTAAAGTAAATGGGAGCTAATCGATGTTAGTTAATCGATTAGAGTTAAAGTTAAAGGAAGCTAATCGATGTTAGTTTAATCGATTAGAGTTAAAGTTAAAGGGAGCTAATCGATGTTAGTTTAATCGATTAGAGTTAAAGTTAAAAGGGAGCTAATCGATGTTAGTTTAATCGATTAGAGTTAGAGTTAAAGAAGTTACTCGATGTTAGTTAATTGATTAGAGAATAAAAGCAAAGGAGTTAATCGAATATAGTTTATTCGAATAGAAAGTAAAAGGAGTTAATCGAATATAGTTTATTCGAATAGAAAGTAAAATGAGTTAATCGAATATAGTTTATTCGAATAGAAAGCAAATGAGTTAATCGAATATAGTTTATTCGAATAGAAAGCAAATGAGTTAATCGAATATAGTTTATTCGAATAGAAAGCAAATGAGTTAATCGAATATAGTTTATTCGAATAGAAAGCAAATGAGTTAATCGAATATAGTTTATTCGAATAGAAAGAAAATGAGTTAATCGAATATAGTTTATTCGAATAGAAAGTAAAATGAGTTAATCGAATATAGTTTATTCGAATAGAAAGTAAAAGGGGTTATCGAATATAGTTTATTCGAAAGGAGTTAAGTGACATGAGTAAATCAATAGCGTTAGTCAAATAGAGTTAATCAAATAGTGTTAATTCAAAAGAGTAATCGATGTTAGTTAATCGAATAGAGTTAAGTGAAAAGCGTCGATCGAATACAGCTATTCAGGGAGGGTTAAGTAAGGAAGTTAGTAAAGGGATATAAAGTGAACTTTGTCTATTTCAAAGTTAGAAATGTTGTTCAGTTAAGGTCTGAGAGGTAGTTCTACCCCAACTTGATTGGCTTCGTTTTTAACTAAGGAATAGTTAAGGTTCGGCAGTAAAGGAAATGGTTTGAGTTGGCATAGCGATGTTTGTTTAAACATCTTTCTAAGTCCAATGAAGAAGCTTTGGAAATGTTTTCCAAATAAGGAACCAGGAATGTTTTCTGACATAGAAAATAAGGAATGGAAATGTTTTCCATTTTTAATAACGTATATTTTCCAAATCTAGAAAATAAGGAATATTGAACGTAGGGAAACAGGAGATAAGTAAATTAATGGAATAAAGAGATAAATGTTGAATGATGTTTGATCGATATAAATTTCCATTTGGAAATATTATCGTTGTTTGCACACTTGTTTTTATTCGATAGTTAAATCACAGACTATCGAAGTTTTGACCATTTTAACGTTGTTAATATGGAGAGACCGGTTGGATTATTATCCAAAGAACCACTCTGTATTAGCATAAGTGTTGCGAATCATATATGTCAAAGGAAATTGAAGACGGAGTTATGCAAGGGCTATCCTGTTACAGAATAGTGCCTTCGGTTCATCCTGTTCCGGGATGACTTGTATGGACGGATGTCTGACAGAGTATTTCCAGACGATCACGTATATTGATTTCTCCAACCGTACCAAGAGTGGAAGCGGAGAAGGAAACTTCTTTTAGCTAACACATAATGTATTGTTGAGGACGTCAATCGGTGATTGGATGGATTTGATGATGTGGCATTCAAAGTTAATCTGATGTGATGTTAAAGCGTAGCTTCTAGCCTCATCATCCGGTAAATGACAGAAATCAGGCAGGCAGCATGGCTAAGTCGGTCGCACCGAAGTAGGGTGTAAAATCACCTGATCTAGAGTTTCATTTACTTCTAAAAATCTATTGTTGATGCTGTCCCATTCGGGAAATATTTGCTGATCCCAACTGTTGGTGATATACATTCGATACACTCAAGCGAAATGAGTGGTCGGTCATGTGTGGCCGGGTTGCAAGATGTTCTTGTTGAACCCAGTGTATTCCTCTCTAGAGGTACACTAGCAAAAGGTGGTTCCATACCTTGTCATAGTTGGAAATCCATTACCCAATACGTACTTGCGGTTTTGATTGTATACTATATATGTAGAACGTGAGATGAAAGCGTTTCTGCTAGATGATTATTATATTGTGTTGATAGACATTATTATAATATCAAAAGGTTTTTGATATAAAGATAATTTGGATTCTCATAAGGGAAAAACCCGTTCCGTTATGCGGCGTGGTCTTATGAGATATTGATTACTTATTCAACCTGTTTTAAAACTGTTTACTCATACCAGTCCCATGACTGACCCGGAGTTTACTTTGTTGTTTTCCCTAAACTCTTGGGTGCCTAAATTTGTATGGGCAGTCAAGTAGTCGGGATTTTACAGATATAACTGAAGAGCTGGAGCAGGAGGCTTCAGGATCATATAGCTATTGTTATTTCCGCTGTGTTGTAAGTGTTGTACTTTGATAATGATGTATATTCAAATACAGATGTATATTTCAAAGTTATGTTACATATATTATATGTTATTCGTTCCGCTGTGAGATTCGTGTTACTCTGATGTTGTGTTCTTCTTCTTCTATTCTAATTTTCTATCTTATCTTTCCTCACCCTCTAATTTCTTTCACTAATTACCAGGATTTTTCGATGTTTTGGTTATCGACATCGTGTTTATGTCGATAACCAAAGTCGCTCAAAATCCGGGTCGTTACATATACAGAGTTAATGAGATTTACTCACATTGGACGATCATGTTAAATAACGATAACTGTCGGTTGAGTCAGATCCGACAATTTTTTTGCTATAAACTGTAACGAGCTCCAATTATTTTCAAAACTGGCTTCATTCTGTAGTATTCTTTCATATGGTTCCAATGCTTCAGACGGCGTTCAATTTTGAATTCGTACGAGTGAAATATTGTAATCACAAATTTATATAAACATTTTAAATTGTTTAAATTTTAGAACTAAGTTAATTGTTTTCAATTGGGCCTTGCCCCTTTTTGAATATCATGTTGGCCCATTCAATTTTTCTAGCCCTCCCCAGTACTTCTCTCCCGATAATACTTCCTCCAGGCAAATCCTTCATACTGTCGCATCTCAAACAACTTCATGCCAATTCAAATTGAATGATTGACCCTAACTACAATTCGATTACACGTTTAGCATAACCCAAACCACATATGCTCCTTCTCCGAAATCACTTCGAGCTCCAGACTAATCCTCTCATGGCCGACAATTGGAAAGAAAAAGAAAAACCATACTCTCTCCATGCAACTTTATAAATTAAACAAATAACACCAAAATCCTTGTCTCCCTTCCCTTCCCACAACCGTACTATAATCACGCCACTCGCAAGTCTCCCTTGTCACCCACTTCATGAGAAACCACACATACAGACATAACTACGACAATTTTAAGCTCGGCTCTCTCCATTCACGTAACTCCAGATTTCGTTCGCTCCTTCTACAAATCACGAAACAACAGACTGACCCCATTGTTTGCCTCCACTCTGAAATCACCTCCTTGCTATACCAGTAACGCACCACTCGACAGCTTCTTGCCTCTTGCGATGTCAAGCCAGAATAACTCGAGTTGAAAACCCATGGTTCCTCCTACGGTGAAACATCGACAGCTTTTCCAAACCTGTATCCATCATTTGAACTCCTAAGTAATGCCCCAAATCTCGAACTAACCTAATCGTAGAACCACGACAGTAATATGGTGCGACATCAAAGGGATTCGAACGTCACAAAAGCCATATCAAATTGAAACAAGCATTATCGCGAACCCAAATATATACCTATTTCAATTTATAGGTTTTTCTATAATTTGTTTTGAATTTACAAACTCTCGATTTGCTGAAAGGAAAATAAAAGCAGCGGTGGAAATATTTGACCAAGGAATTGAAAAGCTTAGGGTTACATGGTAAGGGGTGGTATTTACAGGATGATTTAATAGTTTAATATTCAATATTTATATTAATTTATATGCAACGGTTAGATCAGTTCGTCGTTTAAAAATTTGTGTGCTTACAAACGATATCCAATTTTGACGAAAATGGACACGCAGCTATGGTTCGACATTACGGACCCAACGAAACTTGTTTCATTGAATTCTGAATCCGTTTGCTCCCACAACATATTTTAAAGTTAAATTATTGACTGTTTTTCACATTAAAATCCCATACGGCTACATACTGACTCCAAAAATCACGAAAATTTGAATGTATCAATAATTTAATATTCTGGATCAAACAAAATTAGTTTCATCGAAAACGGAGGTTGTTTTCAAAAACTGGCTATTTTTAAATCCCTAAATAACCCATTTAAATATTAATATATTTAAAAATAATTAAATTAAATATTAATAAATTAATATTATTGTGTATATATATTCACATAGAATATCATACAGTTATAAAATAAACACAATTGGATTTATAACTCGATAATTCAAATCCGTGTTAAATCGATTTCCAATTTATATTAAAAATCCTTTTATAATATAAATAAAATCATTATAAATTATAAAGGAACTCCATAGCGACTTTTCGAAAATTTGATTTGGACATAAATCAAAATCTACATGACGAAATCCCAAATTTTCTCTTTCATTAGAAAAATATCGTTCAATAGATTCGAATGTTTCTTGTTTCATAGAAATCCGATTTAAAACGGATTTTGTATATTCGTTTAAAATTCGAATCGCCAAATTACAAACTACCACGCCATTTCGAGCTCGATTATAACTATATTATAATTATACGTTCAACTATCGTTTATATAATATATTCGTTAATATAATTCAACTCTAAACTGAATTATATATTATAAATGATCCAATTCACACAATATTGTCAATTAACTATTTCCGACTATTTCGGAATTAAGTATATTATTCTATTAATTATTTTAATTAAATATTAAATATTATTTAATTCTGGTCATTTTAAATTACCAAACCATTATTTAAATAATTAAATAAATTATTTATAATATTGTAAAAATACGGGACATTACATACTCATTTTATCAAGCTGTCACTTTTCAAGTAGTTCAACATGTCTTTTTGTGAATTGGATGATGAAACTATGGTCCAAATGTACAATCAATTTGAAAGAAATAAGCAACCAGTCGAGTTTGTTTCTGAAACGCAATTGGAAGATTAAGTGGAAGCTGGAGAAGTGGAGTCTAAACTCTTCAGTGCCACGCAACCGAACGTTGTCGTTCCATGTATCGGACCAGTTCAAAAAACCCACAACGCTTGATTGAGAGAAGTACTTGCTCGACAGAACCCAGATAGGTCAAGCTCTAGCATGACGGGTCGTTCAATACTTTGATACTGAGGAGTGGAATGTAATGTGGTTGTTTCTAAAAGCCAGAGCAACGTAGGTCATTGCTTTTATGGTTGCAAAGCGTACCTTACTACACTTAACCGATAATGGTTGGAACGTTATACTTTTTTCTCATAGATAGATCCACCACTAACAGAGAGGGGTATCCAGTACGCTCTAGAAATGCAAGCAGAGGTAAGTCGCTTGGAAAGGTTGAATGTTGCAGCAAAAGATGAAATGTTGTATGGGTTCTACGGTTCGTCCTTAAACTAGGGACTTAGTTATATGGTACTATGTCATAATTATATGTATTGTATTCCAAATTATGTCGTACTTTATCGTAGTTTTATATTGGAACGAACATTCACTGTATCTTGAATTTTGTTATATTGAACGATGTTTTTACGCAAGTTAAAAGGTTATGTTTATATTTATGAATGCAAATGAGTTAAAAACTAGGGTCGTCCCCATTTAAATTAAACATTTCAATACATAAAGGATTTAAAAAATAGGGTTGTACTCATCCACATGAGAATTATTGCTGACAAATGCTTTAGAAATCGCAGCACATAAGGCAAAGTGGAACCAGTGCCCGTTCACATCACAGCTGTGCGAAAAGAAGATTCCTTACAGTAATACGTTAAGCAAAACAGTGTTGGGCACCACGTAAAGCACAGTCGTAACAGTGACCGGTTATATCATTATTTATTTTATTGATTTGTACACTTTGCAGCTATATATTTTTGTCAAATTACTTACAACTTACCTTACTCAAACAACTTTATTCCCTTTCTTGTACTACCTCATTCTTTTATCACTCATTCAAAATGCCTACTTTGCCATCATCTACGGACTCTGATGAATAGGCATATGAACAAATGAGACTTCAGAAGCTTGCGGACAAATTCGAACATCTAAACCAAATGAGACCTCAAGATGAACCACCGTATGAACAGGGGAACGTACAACCTCCACACATGTTCAACTATTGTATGAACAGTCGGTCGCTCAACCACGACAAGAAGTAGAGGTATATCGAGTACCACATGTTCAAAATTTTTATGAATAAGAAGTTGATTCTTATCCAGTTTGTTGCTACTGTGGTTATGCGGTTGAAGTTGTGGTTCGAGCAGATGGCAACAATATAGGTGGGCGAATTCAGAAATGTCCATCCTATCCGATGGATGCAATTACACAAAATGGATAGATGAATCTTTGTGTCTAAGGTGAATAACATATGCAAACGAACTGAAACGAGAGATTTGACATCTCTAAAATGTTGTTAAACAGTTGTGGTTTGATCGTAATGATTAGGCGACTTAGAACTGCTTTAGACTCCCTTGAGATTGAACGTAACATCTAGTTTGCTTGAGTAACTACCTACGTCTGCTTTGATGTTTTAGTTGGCATCTACTATCATTAGTTGTTGTATCTTTATGACCCATTGTATATGTATGCTTATCGTTAGTTGTATCGTTATGCAAAATATTAGTTGTATCATTATGATCATGACCACTTTTTTCTGTATGATTATTACCAATTGTAGCTGAATCTCTTGGGGTTGAATGTAACATTTAGTATTCTTGTGTATTTATTTTCCTACTTTATTTTTGTCAAATCGTTAGTTGTATCGTTTAGTGCTTCCAACGCATGTACTGAATTCTGTTGTATTTGTGTCTAGCAGATGTAGCAACGTTTGTTGTATCGTTATGTTTATGATCAATTGTTTACTTATGTTGTATTATCAGTTGTATCATGAGTATTATATGTACATACAAACGTTTTATATCAACCTTAAACACTAAATAACCCAAGAAGGACGAAAAAAATATTTTCAAAAAATATTTACAGTAGCGCGCCGATTTTTTCGGCGCACTTCAATAAAATTGGAGCGCGCGATAAAATCGACGCGCGTCTGTTGGGGAATTTACACAAATTTCCTATGAATATTGCGGATCGTAAGACTATGATCCGTAACCTTGTTGGAGAAGCTCTTAGAGCATTTTCAACCTTTTATAATGTGAAACCTACGTTGCAACAAGGGTTAGACAATGTAAAATGAAATTATTAAAAATTCTATTGTATATTATGACAAAAAAAATTTGGTTGCTCCAATGCAAACGTGCTTAAATGTTGAAATTTGCGTATGTGTCAAAAAACAAGTGGTGGTTAGCCATTAACATTGTAAATATAATGTCTAAAACTAGACATTTCATTTCACAATGTCTAACAATAAAATTGCCACATCATATTACACATACAATTAGCATCAGCATTGGAGACTAAAAATAAAATGAAAATGTTAATTACCTATGTGACGGTTGAGGAGAAATTTTGATTCAAAACCACTTAAATAAAAATAACCCCAAATCAACGGAAGATGAGATCGTGGTAAACATGCAAAAACAACTAGTCAATATCAAAGACGGTTTCAACCCAATCCAAAAGCCAATCACAAGCACCACACAAGAGAAATAAATGGGAAATAACGAAAAGTAAATCACACAGGGATCTATAGTGGTTCCACTAACAATTTTTTTGTGTACGTCCACTTGAGAGAGAGAGAGCATCTAATTAACACTAATGAAGAGTACAAGAGATTGATTACAATGGTCACTCAATTCACTCAAGAATTTTATTTGAGGAGATAAAGAATTAAAGAAAATAGAATTAGGTTAGAAATCAATAAAACTTGAAGGAGAGATAGAATGAATGAATTGAATTCAATTTCCTTTCCTTCTCCCCTTTAGGCCACTTTTATAAGACCAATTACTTCACGCCCAAGTTTCTTGACCTCCAAGTAAACTTAGCACCCAAAATATCCATTACTTCATGCCCAAGTTTCTTGACCTTCAACTTAACTTGGCTCCCAAGTTATCTATCCTTTCTTTCCATAAGTAAACTTTCCTTCCGTTGTTTAGCATCACCAAATTTAACACTCCACCTTGATGCAAAATCACCTATCTCCAACTCCATGACCTAATGGTATCCATACCATTACTTGTAACAAATAGCTCTAACTATCATCATATCTACCTTCACCAAGCTTGAATGTTTTCCCACTGAGTTCTGGCAAAGCCATCCCTCATTGCACTCCATCAATGAATTCAAGCGAAGCCCTCACCCACTAATAAAGTGTTTAAAAACACCCAACTCCAAAACTAGTCTCACCAAAAGACAAACATACCAAGAAGATAGAACTTCAACCTCTCACCGACATCTTCTTCATCCATGGACAAGCTTCTATCTCAACCGTGCCACCCCGTGGCATCTAGAACCTTTCCAAGTGAATTAAGTTAGAGCAATGCTCGAACTTCCCAATCGGTAATGCCTTAGTGAACATATCTACCGCATTATCCTTTGTTTGCATTTTACGAAGGCATACTTGCTTGTGTTCATCCATGGCTTGTAACACCCTGTATTTTCTGTGAACTTAAGAATCACAAATCGGAGTATAATTAAAATATAAAATCAGAATCAAGGGAAACGGGCTGTGCCATTGCGTTCGTCTCGGAAAAATACGCGAAATAGAGTCCGAAATTTCGTAAATCGGAGTCCATATAACCAAGTTATGGCCTTCCAAAGTTCAGAAAAAAAATTAAACAGCACAGACCAGGTCGACTGGGGAGTCGACCCTAGAGTCGACCTACCCCTAGGGGTCGACCCTAGAGTTGACCCTAGAGTCGACCTGCCCCCAGGGGGTCGACCCTAGAGTCGACCCTAGTATCGACCTGGGGGTCGACCTGCCTCCCGAATCTGCTTTTCTGCCTGGGTGCGTTCTGATGTATCTGGTCTCGTTTTCTGTCTAGATTCGTCTGTCTAAACCTATTTAAACAGCCCTAAACCCAGCCTTCTCTGCACACAATTCTATTCTGCTTCTACTATGCCTCTGTTCTAAATTAAAAATAAAAATGGCGTTGCTAATCTGCAGAAATCAAAACTAGAAGACAACCAACATCAACCTAAATTCAATTAGAGATTAGAGCTTCTGCAACGGTTCTACAACAACTAGAGTTCTTTCTTTAATCCAATTAAGGCAAGTACAGTTATTTTCCGCTATAAACGTTAATTCTGATTTTGACATGAATTGTGAATCTGAATCTGAGATTATATCTGTTCTATTCTGATTTGATTTATCTTATTCTGTACCTCTTTCTGTTCTATAACCAGGCTACCACGAGCCTGAGCCAATCTCATAAGAGATTAACATGTGCTAAAATGTTTGGGAAAGTAAAATGAATGATGCATAAATTGGGCATGACCAATAGGTGACTAATTTGAGGAAAGAACAAGGACTGTAGCTAGAACATGAATCTGAGACATATGTTTGGACATGTTATATTTATAACATAAAAAGGTATTGAACATATGATTTGTGGACATGACATAAAAAGGTATATAATTGAACATAAATATAGACTGTATTGAACACATGATTTGGGATAAAGAGAATATGGCCTAGGTATAAAGATTTACATGAAAATGGGATATCTATTAATGTAAATAGACACCTAAGTAAGGGGCCTTTGGGATATATGACATGAATAGTAATCTATGGCTATATTTGGTATAAATTATATGGATCTTCTGTACTATGCAAGTTTAATAAAATTGAAGCATATGATATATGGTAAATTATGACCAAAATCTGTGCTATGTAAATTTAGTGCAAACATGGGGTATATGATCATATTGTGAATCATGACTATTATTTATGCATGTGAACTTAGGCAAGATTTATATTTAGGCAAGATATGTTTGTGAAACTTTAAGGAATGATTAAATCTGTTATATTTGCCTAATCTGCTAGTTCTGTTATATTGCCTAATCTACTGACTAGTCTGCTAGATCTGTTCATCTGCCAAATCTGTCATCTGCTAAGTCTGTTGAAAATGCCAAACTAAATCTGTTGAGATGCCTAATCAGTTATCTGCTAAATCTGCTAGTTGCTTAATTTGTTGAATCCGTTATGTCGCCTAAATCTGTTATCTGCTATGTTTGTTAAGTTGATATATTCAGTCTGTTATTGACATAATCTGAATTAGCTATGAATAATTGACATGTATATTAGGCGTGGGTATAAATGGTAGATCATTAATTAATTGGCCATAAAGATAAACATGGCTAACTCGAGGTTAGAATGAGTTTGCGGCGTAATTCTGCCCGGAACCGCCCGGCATATTCCAGTGGTCGCAAACAATAGGTTCTAATGTGAGAAGTTAGTCATAACGTGCTTGAAACCTGAGGTTAGACTCAGTTTGCGACAGAAACCTGCCCGGAACCAACCGGCCTAACCAGTAGCCGCAAACTGTCAGTCTAATGTGAGAGGTTTGGGCATTAATATTTAATTAATGAAAATCTGAGATAATGAAGATGTCTAAAACGTGTTGGGTAAGGCTAAACCAATTGGACCAATGAATCTGATAAACCCGTTTCGTGAATCCGTAGGCCCAATACAAAGTTAGATAATATGGAACCAGTTAATCTGTAAGCCTGTTAATCCGAACATCTGATCCGTTAGTCTGAAAACCTATTAACTTGATTTGTCTGATCTGTGAACTAGTTAATCTAAATTTTGTATGTCTGAAACTTGTAGACAAGTTAAGCTAAAATCTGTTAGTCTGGGGACACAAGGTTAGGAGGGGAATCACTTGTGTCATCTGTTGTTTGGGACCCATATTAGTCAGTAACCCTTTCTGGTATCAAAACTTTGACCCAACAGTAGGTAGGGTCCGGGCACGCTTACTGAACTAATTATAAGCGGTTCATTCTGATAATGGTGAGGGGTGTTGATGGTGTGTTCCAACCGGGTCATGTGCGTGCTTGGATCCCGGTCTGCCTCTGAGGACGTAAGACGCCGTGACATCTGTAAATAGGTCTGTGCCAATTGGTTGTCACTTTAGGGAGTGATACACCCTACTGTGGGGCCGACACAGATATTTATGTATTAGGGAGCCGATCGCTTGGGGTAGGGTTTTAGGGTACACTTAGTTCTGTCTGTTTCTGTTGGTACCGTCTGTTTTTGTTGGGTGTTAACACCTGTCTATTTCTGTGTGGTACCGTCTGTTCGGGTGGTAAAGGCCCATTACTAGTGTACACCTAATTCTACATTCTGTTTCCGTAGGGATTAATCTGTTTCTGCTTCTGTCTGTTTCTGATCGGGTAGTAAAGGCCCATTATTAGCATTCTGTTTCTGTTAAATTATTCTGTACCCGTTCCTGCTTCAGTTTAGACATTAGGGTGACACCTAATTCTGTTATACTAGTATTAGTGCAGAGAAGTGTAAAGCAATAGTTTATGTCATTTTGTTCTTCTGTTATATCTGCTACACCTGTTACAGTTATCCCTCATCCAGTTTTATGTTCATGTCATATTATTATTATCTGTTCATATGCTGAAAGTCACTGGACTTGCCAGACTTTTTGTCTGACCCTTGTTGTTTCGCCTTCTTTCTTCCGTTCCCCCCAGGTTATCCAAGGAGGGAATACTTTAGCTTGATCCGGATTTCTCTTTGCTTGAAGTGCTTAAAGTATGGCTTGGCTCTGTATAGCTTCCGTTCTATGAGGATTATGATTTTAAACCATTCATTTTGAAGGCTTTTGTACAAGACTGATATTTTGTACTTGAATTCTAAGATTTGAAAGGATGTAACCATATTGATTTCTGTTTCCGATGTAATAAAGTTAAAAAATTTCAAGTATTGTTTTATTTGTCTTGTAAGTTTCTGTTCTGTTTACTAAAATGCTCCACCAAAGTTAAGGCATTCCCTTTGTGAGTGACCTTAACAGAGGTGGGGTGTTGCACTTGGTATCAGAGCTAAAGGTTACCAGATTAGATAAAAGTTTTTGAAAGCTATTTCCAAAAAGGTTTTAAAAGGAAGTATTTTCAAAAAAATAAAGCTTATTTTGAAAAACATAATCCCCGAGAGCCATATATCTTTCTTTCAGTCCTTTTTGTATTGAACCTTTCCTTTTTCGTTTTAGCATGTCTGAAGCATCTGAGATACCAGAGGGTGTTCATGTACCCGGTTGGTTTCGTCAATATCTTGAGGTTAGGACCGCCGCTGCAGGTCCAACAAATGATCCCCCACCCCCTCCTCGTGCAATTGCTTTCTCAAAGATCTGTAGAGATTTTAGGGCCATGGGTGGGAAGGATTTCAAAGGAACTGAATCATTCGTAGAAGCGAGGAATTGGCTCAAAGAAACTGAGGATCTATTCGTTATCTTCGAGGTGGACGATAGGCAGAAGGTACAGTTGGCGGTATGGCTGCTCAAAGACGAAGCTTCCTACTGGTGGGAAGTCACTAACGCCGAGAGGCTGGTTGAGACATGGATGGATTTCAGAACAAGGTTTGAGACAAAATTTCTCTCGCAAGCTGAACGGAGTTTACAACTGGAGAAGTTCTTATCTCTTAAGCAAGGAAGTATGACGGTCAAGGAATACGTCAACCAGTTCAACCAACTAGTTAGGTTCGGATTGGATTTACTCAACACTCAGCATAAAAAGGCTCTACGCTTTGTTAAAGGATTGAACGAGCCACTGCACAGCCTAGCCATGACCCATGTACCCATGGGAGCGACTTACGAGAAATTGGTGGACATGGCACTGCTGCACGAGGAAGACAAGGGCCCGAGAGAGACAAAGAAGGAAGAACCACAGAATAAGAAAGCGGGGCCCAAAAAGGAAACACAAAAGAAGGATGAAAAGACTGAAGATAAGAAGGGGAAAAAGTGCTTTACTTGTGGGATCTCGACTCATCTGAACAAGGATTGTAGAAAAAGGAAGGGCGCTTGCTTCAACTGTGGGGAGATGGGACACTTCACTAGGGACTGCCCGAAGAGACGAGGACAAGGAGGGCAGGCGAACACTCTTGAGGCTAGTGGCTAGGATAGAAATAGGAAAATTTCTATAGTAGGTTTAATTTCTTTATCTGATTATGGAGTTAAGACTTTTTCTGATTCTGGTATTTTGATTTTGTAATCGATACTCTGCACTTTAATACTAGTATTATTTCTGAATTCCGCTGTAGACTCAGACCCATAAGGGTTATGGCTCATCTGTTTGAGATTGGGGTTTGAGGGATATTTGTGTTAGACGTCAAGTATGACGCATACATTCTTAGTTTTTGTGGGATATGATTTTTATCATGCTTAGCTTCCTAAGAATCATTAGGGAACCTGATCTGTACCAGTAGTCTGTAAATATTTGAATAATTCTACTTTCCAGTTTTGACATTGGCTAAAGGAGGTGATCCTCTGGGTGTCAATCTGATGTTGATTTCGGTCTTCGGGGTTGATACTTAGGGGAATTATTTTCTCAACCAATGTCTAATGGGAACCAAGTCTTTGACTTATCTGTACTCGCTTCCATCACTCGACTGTATCCTATCGATCGAGTGTTCAACTTATAGATAGGAATCCTAATGGGTGTAAACATGTGTTTGAGACATGTTATGTTTGTTGGTTGCAAGTGGTTGCTAGTGGTTGCTCGTGGACGCATATACACACACTAGGCACTAGATCGGCCCGAAAACACTCTCATACTGCATATGGATGTGTGAGCATTTTAAATTTTTATGGATGCAAAATGGTTGAATCAGCACATGGATGTTGCATATGAGTGGATGGTTGTGCACTCATATAGAAATGATATGTATCAAATAGGAAAATTGCATACATATTGGACTCATGGCACTGACATAATTCGCATTAAGGAGGTCAACTGAATCAGTAGACCGCCTGATCTTTGCATTAGATAAGGAACATATACACACACTTTTGCAAATGTTCATACGGCACTAGAAATTTCTAAGGACAATGGATGCTTGTGGATGATGACTGAGTAGATGAGTGATTGGATGGTAGGACACATTCTTCTTAACTTGAAGATTTCGGGGACGAAATCCTTTAAGGAGGGGAGAATGTAACACCCCGTATTTTCTGTGAACTTAAGAATCACAAATCTGAGTATAATTAAAATATAAAATCAGAATCAAGGGAAACGGGCTGTGCCATTGCGTTCGTCTTGGAAAAATACGCGAAATAGAGTCCGAAATTTCGTAAATCGAAGTCCATATGACCAAGTTATGGCCTTCCAAAGTTCAGAAAAAAAAATTAAACAGCACAGACCAGGTCGACTGGGGAGTCGACCCTAGAGTCGACCTGCCCCCAGGGGGTCGACCCTAGAGTCGACCTGCCCCCAGGGGGTCGACCCTAGAGTCGACCCTAGTGTCGACCTGGGGGTCGACCTGCCTCCCGAATCTGCTTTTCTGCCTGGGTGCATTCTTATGTATCTGGTCTCGTTTTCTGTCTAGATTCGTCTGCCTAAACCTATTTAAACAACCCCAAATCCAGCCTTCTCTGCACACAATTCTATTCTGCTTGTACTCTGCCTCTGTTCTAAATTAAAAATAAAAATGGCATTACTACTCTGCTGAAATCAAAACTAGAAGACAATCAACATCAACCTAAATTCAATTAGAGATTAGAGCTTCTGCAACGGTTCTACAACAACTAGAGTTCTTTCTTTAATCCAATTAAGGCAAGTACAGTTATTTTCCACTATAAACGTTAATTCTGATTTTGACATGAATTGTGAATCTGAATCTGAGATTATATATGTTCTGTTCTGATTTGATTCATCTTATTCTGTACCTCTTTCCTCTTTCTTTTCTATAGCCAGGCTACCACGAGCCTGAACCAATCTCATAAGAGATTAACATGCGCTAAAATTTTTGGGACAGTAAAATGAATGATGCATAAATTGGGCATGACCAATAGGTGACTAATTTGAGGAAAGAACAAGGACTGTAGCTAGAACATGAATCTGAGACATATGATTGGACATGTTATATTTATAACATAAAAAGGTATTGAACATACGATTTGTGGACATGACATAAAAAGGTATATAATTGAACATAAATATAGACTGTATTGAACACATGATTTGGGATAAAGAGAATATGGCCTAGGTATAAAGATTTACATGAAAATGGGATATCTATTAATGTAAATAAACACCTAAGTAAGGGACCTTTGGGATATATGACATGCATAGTAATCTATGGCTATATTTGGTATAAATTATATGGATCTTCTGTACTATGCAAGTTTAATAAAATTGAAGCATATGATATATGGTAAATTATGATCAAAATCTGTGCTATGTAAATTTAGTGCAAACATGGGGTATATGATCATATTGTGAATCATGACTATTATTTATGCATGTGAACTTAGGCAAGATTTATATTTAGGCAAGATATGTTTGTGAAACTGTAAGGAATGATTAAATCTGTTATATTTACCTAATCTGCTAGTTCTGTTATATTGCCCAATCTACTGACTAGTCTGCTAGATCTGTTCATCTGCCAAATCTGTCATCTGCTAAGTCTGTTGAAAATGCCAAACTAAATCTGTTGAGATGCCTAATCAGTTATCTGCTAAATCTGCTAGTTGCTTAATCTGCTGAATCCGTTAAGTCGCCTAAATCTGTTATCTGCTATGTTTGTTAAGTTGATATATTCAGTCTGTTATTGACATAATCTGAATTAGCTATGAATAATTGACATGTATATTAGGCGTGGGTATAAATGGTAGATCATTAATTAATTGGCCGCAAAGATAAACATGGCCAACTCGAGGTTAGAATGAGTTTGCGGCGTAATTCTGCCCAGAACCGCCCGACATATTCCAGTGGTCGCAAACAATAGGTTCTAATGTGAGAAGTTAGTCATAACGTGCTTGAAACCCGATGTTAGACTCAGTTTGCGACAGAAACATGCCCGGAACCAACCGGCCTAACCAATAGCCGCAAACTGTCAGTCTAATGTGGGAGGTTTGGGCATTAATATTTAATTAATGAAAATCTGAGATAATGAAGATGTCTAAAACGTGTTGGGTAAGGCTAAACCAATTGGACCAATGAATCTGATAAACCCGTTTCGTGAATCCGTAGGCCCAATACAAAGTTAGATAATCTGGAACCAGTTAATCTGTAAGCCTGTTAATCCGAACATCTGATCCGTTAGTCTGAAAACCTGTTAACTTGATTTGTCTGATCTGTGAACTAGTTAATCTAAATTTTGTATGTCTGAAACTTGTAGACAAGTTAAGCTGAAATCTGTTAGTCTGGGGACACAAGGTTAGGAGGGGAATCACTTGTGTCATCTGTTGTTTGGGACCCATATTAGTCAGTAACCCTTTCTGGTATCAAAACTTTGACCCAACAGTAGGTAGGGTCCGGGCACGCTTACTGAACTAATTATAAGCGGTTCATTCTGATAATGTCGAGCGGTGTTGATGGTGCGTTCCAACCGGGTCATGTGCGTGCATGGATCCCGGTCTGCCTCTGAGGACGTAAGACGCCGTGACATATGTAAATAGGTCTGTGCCAATTGGTTGTCACTTTAGGGAGTGATACACCCTACTGTGGGGCCGACACATGATATTTATGTATTAGGGAGCCGATCGCTTGGGGTAGGGTTTTAGGGTACACTTAGTTCTGTCTGTTTCTGTTGGTACCGTCTGTTTCTGTTGGGTGTTAACACCTGTCTGTTTCTGTGTGGTACCGTCTGTTCGGGTGATAAAGGCCCATTACTAGTGTACACCTAATTCTACATTCTGTTTCCGTAGGGATTAATCTGTTTCTGCTTCTGTCTGTTTCTGATCGGGTAGTAAAGGCCCATTATTAGCATTCTGTTTCTGTTAAATTATTCTGTACCCGTTCCTGCTTCAGTTTAGACATTAGGGTGACACCTAATTCTGTTATACTAGTATTAGTGTAGAGAAGTGTAAAGCAATAGTTTATGTCATTCTGTTCTTCTGTTATATCTGCTACACCTGTTACAGTTATCCCTCATCCAGTTTTATGTTCATGTTATATTATTATTATTATCTGTTCATATGCTGAAAGTCACTGGACTTGCCAGACTTTTTGTCTGACCCTTGTTGTTTCGCCTCCTTTCTTCCGTTCCCCCCAGGTTATCCAAGGAGGGAATACTTTAGCTTGATCCGGATTTCTCTTTGCTTGAAGTGCTTAAAGTATGGCTTGGCTCTGTATAGCTTCCGTTCTATGAGGTATATGATTTTAAACCATGCATTTTGAAGGCTTCTGTACAAGACTGATATTTTGTACTTGAATTCTGAGATTTGAAAGGATGTAACCATATTGATTTCTGTTTCCGCTGTAATAAAGTTAAAAATTTTCAAGTACTGTTTTATCTGTCTTGTAAGTTTCTGTTCTGTTTACTAAAATGCTCCACCAAAGTTAAGGCTTCCCTTTGTGAGTGACCTTAACGGAGGTGGGATGTTACATGGCTACTAGAAATGACTCCCTCACTTCAATATGCTTGGTCGGTGAGCTAAATGCCAGATTATCCACCAAATGAATAACACTTTGGCTACCAGATTGAACATCAACACTATCATGTTCAATGCCCAAGTCACACAACATTCGCTTTAAATAAAGTCCTCCCTTTGATGCCTCTACCGCAGCTATCAACTCCGCCTCCATAGTGGATAAAGCAACTATGGTCTGCAATCTCGATCTCCAACTTATGGCTGTACCACCAAGAGTAAAGACATATCCAGAAGTTGATTTTCTTCGATCCCTATCACCAGTGTAGTACGAATCAAAGTAACCAACCAACATGCAATTCTTCTCCTTACTACCCCCAAAAACACGACCATGAGATGTTGTACCTTTCAAGTATCTCAAGATATGCTTTACTACTCCCCAATGCGATTTCCCCGGATTAACTATGAGCTGACTAACCATCCCGACGGCATTTGCAATATCGGGTCTTGTACACACCATGGCATACATCAAACTTCCAACCGCACTAGCATATGGAACTTTTTCCATATAAGCCTTGTCCTTCTCCTCGATAGGTGATCCCTTACTTGAAAGCTTTACATGCAAAGGTAAAGGTGTATTTGACTCCTTTGCATCTTCCATGCTAAATCAACAAAGAACTTTTCTAATGTATCCCTTTTGTGTTAGTTTCAACTCAAAATGCTTTTGATCCCTTTCAATCTCCATGCCCAAAGTCATCTTTGCTTCTCCAAGTTCTTTCATCTCGAATTCCGCTTTTAATTTTAGTTTCAGCTTGTTGATTTCTTCCTTGTCCTTAGAAGCAATGAGCATATCATCCACATACAAGAGTAAATACACCAAACGATCATTTCCCAACTTCTTGAAATAAACACGAGCATCCTTAATGCTTCGATGTAAGCCACTTTATAGCATGAAATGATCAAATCTCTTGTACTTTGCCTAGGTGATTACTTTAAACCATATAGTGATTTCTTTAACTTGCCGAGTAGTTTTGACTTACCTTCTACAACAAACCCTTCCGGTTGCTCCATGTAGATGTCTTCATCCAAGTCTCCATGCAAGAAGGTGGTTTTCACTTCTAGTTCCTCCATCTCCATGTCGTGAATAACAATTATGGCAAGTAATATCCAGATAGAAGTATGCCTTACAACCGTTGCGAAGATCTCATCATATTCCTTTCCTTTCCTCTATGCAAACCCCTTAGCCACTAGCCTAGCTTTGTATCTTCCATCATCCTTCACATTATATGTCCATTTGCACCCAATAACAGGGTTTCCATGAGGAAGTGGAACCAACTCCCAAGTCTGGTTCTTCATCAACGATTGCATCTCTTCCTCCATGGTGCAATTCCACTTCGAGCTATCACTCGAATCCATGACACCATCAAGGTCCATCGGCTCATTTTGGACTGCATGAGGAGCATAGTCCAAATTCTCACAAAATCTAAGATAGTTCTAACCACCTTATCTTTTGGGAGGCCTTATAGAGCGTCGACCAACCCAAGTAGCAATACCATCACCCGGTCTTCCTTCAGCTCCACCTTGAAATGAATCTTCTCTAAGCTCGTGCACATCATCAACACTACTAGAGGAATCCTGTGGACTATGTGATGTAACATCAACTGCATTCACCTTGTAAGCACCTCCAACAACTCAACTTTTTATAAGCTTGAAAATGGGAATAACTTCCTTCTCCTTCGATTCACCATGAACCAAATCCGGAACATCCGATGAGCCTTCATTCTCCTTGAACATAGCCAACTCATTAAAAGTAACATGATGAGAAACCATAGCCTTCTTCGTTTTCGGATTCCAAATCCGATAGCCTTTAACGCCATCCATATAATCGAGAAAAAAGCTCTAGGCGAGAGCCTATCATTCCCTGGATCATGCACATAAACTAGATAGCTAAATACCCAAAGATAACTCAAGTCAATGTTCTTCCCCCTTCCATACTTCCTCTAGAATTTTGTTATCAATAGCCGAGCGTGAAATTCGATTAATAATATGCATCAACAAAGCTTCATCCCAAAATCCCTTAGACAAACCCGATGTCAATCTCAAGCATCGAGCTGTCTCTAGTAGAGTTCGGTTCATTATCTCCATCACTCCAGTGGATTACGGATCTCCCGGTGTAGTAAAATTCCTCTGAATACCATAATGCTTGCAAAAATTCAGAAACTCTTCAGAAACATACTCTCCGCCATTATCGGACCTAAGAACCTTCAAAGTCCTTTCATTCTCATTCTCAAAAAGAGCCTTCCATTCTTTGAATCTTGCAAATGCCTCTAACTTAGCCTTTATTACATACACCTAAACCTTCCGAGAAAAATCATCAATGAAAGAAATATAATATCTTGCTCCTCCCAAAGAAGCTGCAGGCGTTGGTCCCCAAACATCCGTGTGCACATACTCAAGAATCCCTTTTGAATCATGGTTTCCTTCATCGAATGACATTCTAGTTTGCTTCCCCATGACACTTTCCTAGAAAAACTCTAACTTGCTGAAACTCTTACCATCAATCATCTCCCTTCGACGAAGAACATCAAAACTCTTCTTCGAAACATGACCCAATATCAAATGCCACAGCCGTGTCGCATCTAAGCCACAAGAACTATCAACACTGACACAAGTTTTGCCTTCCACGGTCACTTCTTGAAGCAAATAAATACCATGAGTTCTAGCACCCTTCATAACTACAGGCGCACCCTTCGTAACCCTCAAGCTACACAACACCAAATTAGCATTTTTGTAACATAACTTCATCGGAAATCGTAACAATTCATTTCGTTATAACGAAATAACGATTTATTTCATCATTACAAGTGTACCACGATATGTATCGTGATAAAATTTAATGGCGTGCACATTAAATAATCAATGAGGGATATGTTGTAATTTAATTTTGTCCTTTCTTTCCCGCCGTTCCAAAAGCGTTTTCACTTTTTTTAACCTTAGGTTTTTCTCGTTCAGCTAACCCAATTCCCTCCACTAATTTCTATTTTCGAAATCAATGTCTGAAGTTCAAGATACCAAATTTGAAGTTGTATCCTAGTTGGCTGTCGAATATGAAGCATCCTTTGAGTCTGAAGTATCACGTAATTTCTTCTATTCAATTTCATTTTTTACTTTATTTGTATGATGATTCCTATGTAAATCTTTCTAGCATGAAAAGGTACGATTCGAAATGGCTTTGTTCTAGTAAACCGCTAAGAAGTTGCCCCCTTTCTCTGATTACTATTTCACATTTTCCTTGTTCCATGCCATTAGAATTCTCTGGGTCATTTTTTACTGTTTACTGTCTACCGAATTGATTTGCAATTGTTGAACAAATTCTAGATTGTTTAAAATGACTTGTGAGTATATTTAAGTAATGTTTTAATAAAATTTGATTCTAACTTTATTTTCGTATGTATTTCATTCAATAAACTAATCCTTCAGTATATTACGTTTTAAGGTGAAACTTCCACCTTTTTTCATATGTGGACTGAAACTAATCTTTCAGTATATTTAGTATGTGAACTGAAACTTCCACCTTTTTCCCTATAACTGTAGGTTGTTTTCACAAATTATTTCCCCTCCTTCTCAGTTTTAGAATTTCTTTATTTTAACTGATGCACACTACCTATTTGCATAAATTTCAATTAGTATTTTAAGCTGTTATCCATGTATTAAAATATTAATGCTTAGGTTTGTTGTATTCCTGCTTGGTCTTTATAGTCAACAGCAAGAGCTACCTGATAGGCGTCAAAACACTTAGTAATCATGTTTCATTTCAAGTTTTTGAGTACTCTAGAATGATGAAACAACTTTATCATTTTGAGTTATATACTAAAAGTTCTCATGCAATGCCAATCTAATATAAAGTTGTGTGTAAAGTGCTTTGTAGGAACTGCTAGTGTTATCAAAATTTTGATCAGAGAATGAATTGAATTGACCAAAGAAGTTTATGCATATCAAATATGACTTCTCATATTTTCCAATACTGAAAAATTGAAGATAAACAATATAAATTCACATATTGATTGCTGGAAGTGCAGTAGGTGGACATATGGTCGAAATGCGGTTGATATATCAGTATAGTGCCTTATTACTTCCTGATAGTTTGATTCAGGCGAAGGCTTATGATCAAACATAAAACTTTATGATTTAACATTGTATCCCCGTACTTTATTATTAGAGTGCTCATAGCCTTCGGATAAGATATGTAACTTCACACGTAACCCCCCTTTCAAGCGGGTAAGATATTATTATACTTGTTATGTTTGAACTGGTTGGGCTCAAGTTAAGAAGAGCAGATACCATTATGCATGTGATGTTCAAATCAAAGTTCAAGATTATCGTTTTCATTTCCTTCATTTGATTTATTTTTGAAATTTTGGTTTATTTTAAAAAATTTAGAAAATTTCTGCTATTAATCTAGTTGTGGATTTCATTATTTTTTTCAAAAAACTTCACTAGTTAAAGCGCACATATTCTTACCAGTGATGTACTTTGACAAGTTGATTAGGTTTTTTTATTTTAACCCACCTTTAATAATTTTCATGCAAAATTGGGTTGACAAAAAATCGTTTCAAAAAGAAAACTAATGGCTCTCTTTGCCTTTTTTTGTATTATCTTATCTCGTCTGCTACATTTTATTTTTTTAATGTACATGCAATTTTTATACTAGTTAAGTTGGAAATGATGATATTAGTCCAAAATAACTTCTCACGTTTTGATGCTGGTAGAAGCCCAATGCTTAAAGTTGCAGATCCTGTAAACGCATTTGCTAATCTTTGGTCAAAAACAAACAAAACCATATACTTCAAATTGTAAACCCTGAAGTACATAAAGATATGTCAATACTTAGTGATGTTTGTTGGTATGTCTATTTTGGGTATTAAAGAGAAGAACTTATGGTTAATTCCTTAGTTAGTCTGGCTAACCAAACATGTTTGTTGTATGGATCATTCTTAATAATGTCCTAGTGAAACTTCATCATTTTAGACTTTATTCCATCTAGGCGCAGACATTTATTACTGTAACGAGAAAACTGCCTTCTGCATCTCTTAATGCAAGTAGATTTACTTTGAAATTCCAAGAAATACAAATTCGTATGATCGTTTAGTAGATGTGTATAATGTCTAATAACCTCATTTTCAATTCACAAGTAAGGCAAATTTAATTTATTTTTTAAAATATGTAACAACATAAATAATCACCATTGTAAAAGTAGAGAGTGCTGAAATAAAATAAATAGTCATTTCTGTTTTATCTATATAATTTCAGTTATATATTCATGTTTTTTTACATTTTTAATTATTTAGGAAAACCAAGAGTATTTTTCAATGTCAAAACCGTCCTCAAGAGAGTAGATTAAAATTCGACATAGAAACAAAGATGAATATATACAAGGTGTTCGATCTTTTATGAATTTTGTGGAGCGGCATTCACCGCCTGATTTTAGAGTATGTTGTTGCCCTTGTATAAAGTGTAGAAATTCTAAAAAGTTGGCTTTTGAAATAGTTGAAAAACACTTGGTTATTTATGGTATGGACCTAACATATGATGGGTGGTTTTTCCATGGGGAGAGTACCTATACTGAAGTAGTGGTCGATAATGCATCTAATGATGTTAGTGACACTTACACCTCCCATGAATATAGAGAGGAAACTCATATAGAAAGTGATCTCAAGAACCTGATTGAAGATGCATACAGATTACGTGGTAGTGAGCATATAACTTATGGTGACAACCCGGGGAAGAAATACCATGAATACAAATTCAAAGCCAATGAAAAATTATATCCTTCTTGCAAAGATGGTCTTACAACATTAAGCATCATTATAGAGCTCCATAATTTGAAAAAGGAATTCAATTGGTTTGGAAATAGTATGACTGAATTATTAAGGCAGTTGAAATGGTGGCTTCCTAAAGAAAATACACTACCTGATAAGTACCCTACAATGAAAACGATGATAAATGATTTGGGAATGAATGTAAAAGGAGTACATGCTTTTGAAAATGATTGCATATTATTTTGGAAAGAGTTTGAGAATGCACTGGAATGTCCTCGTTGCCATACTTCTAGGTTTAAATTCAAAGAAAAAGGAAAACAAGTGGAAGTCACAAAACAACCAAGAAAAGTTCTGAAACATTTTCTATTAGCACCTAGGCTAACAAGGTTGTACACCATACCATGGATAGCTCAAAAAATGTTATGGCATACCGAAGCAAAACCTTGTTGGAACTCCATGCGTCATCCTATTGACTCAGTTGAATGGAGATCTCTTAAAAATTGATGGCCAGAGTTTGCTGCAAATGGACGAAATGTTTGGCTTGGCATTGCTACTGATGGGTTTAATCCTAGTGGAGCTCATTCGAATGGTTATAGTTGTTGGCCTGTGTATATGATTCCTTATAACGTTCCTCCTTCATTATGCATGAAACCAGAGTTTTAAATGCTTTGCTTGTTAATTCTTGGACCAAGAGCACCAAGTCAAGATATTGATGTATATCTACAACCACTTATAGATGAGTTAAAACAACTTTGGATTGAAGGAACACCGGCATTTGACATGGATATAGTTAAAACAACTTTGGATTGAAGGAACACCGGCATTTGACATGGATATAAAAGAGAATTTTATTTTATGAGAAATGTTATTATGGGGAATTCATGTACCTACATTTGGGAATTTATCCGGTTGTGTAACACATGGATATAAAGCATGCCCAATATGTGCGACGAAGACTGAGTCAGAGCGTGCTGGTAATAAGATAGTTTATACCAAGTATAGAAGATTTTTAAAGAATGATCATCCATACAGAGAATTGAACATGGTTGTTATAAATATATTGAGCATAAAGAACCTCCAACTCGATTAGTAGGACCATCCGTTTTAGAGAAACTTGCTCATATCATAAATATACTGTAGTGACCCGTTACTTCCCCGTAAAGGAAAGAGCAGATACTTTGAGAACAAGACACAACAGAACGCAGACAGAAGAACATTTCATTGCTATTACAACAATTCCATCAGATACAAGAATATACAGAGTATAAATGAATAAATTACATTCAATAAATATCAAAGATTACAATAAATTACATAGCAGCGGAAAATAATACAAAGCACAACTGAAGGTGATATACGGATACAGAGCTTTCCGGATATCATTCCAGTTGTAAACCAGGATCCTGTGAATATAAATCTGCAAAACCAAAACTACTAGCTGCCCGTGCGGAAAATAGGGGCACCCAGAGTTTAGGTTAAAACAATAAACTCCAGGTCAGTCATGTGACTGGTGTGAGAACTAAAACAGTTATTTAAAGCTTTACTTTAAAAGAGAGTAATTCAAGGGACCACGCCATATAACACGGAACGGGTTTCCTCCCAAGAATACTAGTGCATAGAATAAACAACGCAATGCTTTTTCAAAAAATGAAGCTATTATAAGACCCAGGTTCCATCACACAATGCAACGCAAGCCGGAGGATAGGGTTTTACCTTATAACAGCCAAACATGCTTGATACGTTTAAAACAAATCATTTGATACTATAATAAGTGCATAGTGTAAAAACTTTTCAATCATAAACATAAATCATAGACGGCATGAGTGCCCCATCCCACTATGTCGCAATACTAGGCTCTACAAATAAAGCCGAAATACATGTATTGGAAATTGGATTTCCGTCATGAGTCGAGGCAAGGGGCAAGCTCCTCTCCGCGTTCGAGACACTCTAGCAAATGCCTCAGGGTTACGCACTCTGGGCAACCCCGGATCCTCCAAGGCCAGTCCTCACTTACGTTGGAGGATTGGCCATTCCTGAACACACGTTTCCCGGTCCTTACAGACCTATAATCGAGGCGCCTCGCATTCCAACAACCACATAGGTGAAAAGTATATAAATGTCAGGGCTGGTAAGTCACTGACACCACCATAGCTAGAAAGAAACGTCATGCACTCCCTGGGTCCTTATCCCGTTTTTGACTCATACCGAGGTGTGAGGCTCGCGAATCCACGCTATACACAAAGCTACGCCACGTAGGCCGTGCTTTGATCATCAACCACAAGACTTTGCTTTTCAACAAAAGCCTTGATCCATGCAACTCAGCGTGCCACACAGGCAATTCATGCCATGCGATTGATATCTATCGATATATAACCTCTAAGCTCGTACGTCTCAGAGAAGGGCGTTAAGCAAGAGAATAAATTCTCCGCCGCCAAATAGTTATATATTTAACAGAAATCAATCAACACAGAATAAAATCCAATGTCAGACACACAATCCATCTACAAGTTCGTTCTGGGTCTGAACGAAACCGGAGGCATTTTCCTCGCATATCCATCCATCTCCAAGTATGTCTGGACGACCACCAACTATTTCCATCCTCTTGGGTGTACAGCCCAATCAGGATCGTCAGTAATTACCCAAACGATGTGAAGACTTCTGGTCTTCAACCACCGTCTTCAACTTCGACATATCGTCGGATCGGTTATTCAGAATGGGTATAAACCCGGACTTTCCGAACAACCCGCGTATATTAAAAACGAATGTTACGCAAACACAACATACGCCTCATTCCAACTCAGAATATTCTTTTATTCGTAAAATCGCATTTTTAGGGAAAGGTTCCCATTAATTTTATCCAAGATAAATTCTTTAAAATTTATCCTTTAATCTTCCTTTGGATGACATTTTAAACCAAATTATGGTTTTCTAAACTAGTCGAGATTAGCGAACCACACCGAAGTAAATATTTATTTTATTTCCCAATCCCAACCTATTCATCCCATGAAGCAAAACTGGCAATACTCCATATTTAGCACCACAGTGTTATCGGTAAAATTAATTACCATTTCACGTTCAAATCTAATTAAAGATTTAACTATCGCTTTGGAGCAAAACTGGCGATACTCCATTCTCGCTCATTTCTAAATTTGATAATTTAGATTATAGATTCACATTTCAACCTAATTGCAGATTCGTTAAAACTCCTTTTACTGGGTTAAAGAACTAGGTGTTATTTAAAACACAGTTCACGACCAACCCAAATCACATTCCATTTGTTATCGGGTTAAAGAACCAGTGTTATTTAAAACACCATTCACGATAAACCCATTTCAAATCCAATCAAATATATTAGAAATTCCGATTATTTAAAACCCCTTTTTAAATCTAATTTATTTATTTAAAAATAATTGGGTTTTAATTTTAGTTCAAAACTAGTTCATTTCGATAAAAATCCATTTTTATCTTTTCAAATATGGAGTTTTTCACCCTAATTTTTCCCAAATCATTTCTTATGATTTTACACAAATTATTGATATTTTTAATAATTTTATTAAGGCCCGTACAATCGATTTCCATCAACGGCCATCGAACTGCACTTACAGCGCCCTTTTTCAAATTTGATTTGGACGTAACTCCAAATCCAACCGTTAGATTTCAAATTTCTAATATTCGTTAGAAAGCTCTTTTCGATATGAACCCAACGGTTCCGGTTTTAGGAGAATCCGACAGTCGGATCTCCCGTAATGTCCGTTTGAAATAAATGGTCGAAATTCACGAACTGCCGCGGCGCGGCGCGTTCTATTCAGGCCATTATATTATATATATAATATATATTTCGTCGATTTCTAATTAAAAACGAATTTTATAAATAGTTTTGAATTCGTTTCAAAAACAATTTCAACTTCCATTTCAATCCAAAGCATAATTGAATTCTTCTTTATAAATTCGTTTTAAAATTCATTTCTATTCAAATTTCAATTCAATTTGAATTCATTTCAATTCGCTTTCTATTCAATTTGAATTCATTTTCAATTCAATTCAAAGTGGTTTTCTATTCGATTCAAATTCGTTATATATTCAATTGAAATCAAATTCGTTTTCTATTCAAATCAAATCAAATTGGTTTTCTATTCGGTTCAATTCAAATTGGTTTTCTATTCGATTCAATTCAAATTGGTTTTCTATTCGATTCAATTCAATTTGGTTTTCTATTCGATTCAATTCAAATTGGTTTCTATTCGATTCAATTCAAATTGGTTTTCTATTCGATTCAATTCAAATTGGTTTTCTATTCGATTCAATTCAAATTGGTTTTCTATTCGATTCAATTCAAATTGGTTTTCTATTCGATTCAATTCAAATTGGTTTTCTATTCGATTCAATTCAAATTTCAATTTAAAATGAATAGAATCGATATAAATATCGTTCACGTCAAAATGGCGTCAATCTAATCAACACGGCTTCATATATTTCTATTTTCAAATATTCTATCCAACAAATGAATATTTAATTTTGTCAACACACGACTAATCTCAACGAATGAGTACTGTCCACGTGTGACTATTTTTGTTATAATATTTCGTTCAACACATGACTAATCTCAACGGATGAGTACAGTCAACACATGAACCTTTATTATAATATTCTTTATTTTCTAAATTGGAATGAGGCCCAATCAATCACCATATAATGTTAATTATATGGACTTTTCATACATCACACGTATATAATAGCATTGAAAATAATCAACCATCAACCAAAGTGCACTACACTGTATAAGCATCAAATATAGATATCTAACGCTTATAACAGCCTGTCAATCAATCGATCGACATATTTAATCAATCAGGATGAGTGAAATTCAAATTTCATCCCAACACCCGTGTGGGGTTTCAACCAATCAAACACAGATTTTATTCGTGCAGTTGGGCGATGTGTAAAATTTATCGTCCCAATCGATGTCCTTCAAATAGGTGTACATAAACAAACCGTCCGGTTTGTAAATGAATATTTATTTATCCACATTCACGTTAAAAATTTATATTTTTAACGATAAAATATTTTATTTCAACACATGAATTTCTATTCAGTTCATTTACACAAAAAAATGATATTTTTATTTTTCTAACATATTTTAGAAAATTTCGGCGGCATAACGGCATGATACTAGAAACGGGACAAGGCCTAGCCTTATCCCCGGTCTAGTGAAGGCCCACGCCATTCACACATCAATCAAAATCACCAAACAACCAAATTCAAATCAAATCATCTAACTAATCTATGCAACCAAACAAACAAGTCCATGGTCTTTGGACGATTGTGTCGGGTGCTACTAAGCACCGTCTGCATCCTAGTATATATTAATAACTAGAAAAAGAAATTGAAAGGTGAGAAATTCTCACCGAAAGCTATCCAATACCACGACTCTTCATTGATAGAAATCTTCATCGTTCTCGCCTTTTTGTCACCTTCGTTGCCCGTAGCCACTATATATATAAAAATCACATTTTCACTTCGCTATTCAATATATAAAAATCAAATTTTTACCTTGTTATCCAATATATAAAAATCGAATTTTTATTTTGTTATCTTATATATAAAGATTCTATTTTTACATCGTTATCTTATATATAAAAATTCTATTTTTACATCGTTATCTTATATAAAAGAAATCTATTTTTACATCGTTATCTTATATATAAAGATTCTCCTTTTCAACTATAAAGATTTCACCTTTTCAATTCCATCACTATAAAAATCACATTTTTATTTTGCTACACATATAAAGATGATATTTTTAATATCTCTATCATGTAAAAATTATATTTTTAATTCTCTACATAAACAAAAATCATATTTTTACATCATCTATATAGTAAAGACTATATTTTTAATACTTTAAAAAATATAAAAATCATATTTTTTATTGAATAAAAATCTTTTCTAACTCTTCCTTATATAAAAATCATATTATTATAAGTAAAAAAAATAATCTTTTCAATTTTAAAAATCAAATCTTTATATATACTTTATTTTCAGATTTTATAAATGCTAATTCATATATAAAAAAACTGATTTTATAAATAAAAATATAATTAAAAACTTACAGGCTTGCGGGATTGGCGCGTGGGGTCAGATGGCGGTTGCTCGCGTCGTGGTGGCTGGGGTTGGCGCGCATCACCAACGGCGGGTCCCATTGGGGTTGGAGGTCGCGATTTGGGCGTTGGAGGGCTAGAGGTGGCCAGGACAGGGCGGAGCCCCGGTGGTCGACGCAGGATGCGGAGAGGAGGCGGTTGGTGGAGTTGCGGTTTGGGGGTGTTCTAGGGCTAAGGTTTGCGAACGAGAAAGGAAGTGGAGGGCGTTGGGGCTGCTGTCGAAGTCGGCGGCGAGGTTAGGGTGGGTGGCAGCGTCGATGGCGTGGGTGGCGAGGGCCATCGTCGATCGATTTGTTTTTTTTTATCTTCTGTTAATCGATTTTTGAATTGGGGGGGGGGGGGGGCTTCGTTGACCACGGGTCAAAAGGGTTAGGGGAGAGATAAGGGAGGATTTATTTTAATTTAATTTAATTTCTAAAAGTTGACTTTTTCATACGACCTCTAAACGAGGCCCATCGCCTGTCATCCATAGTGTTTCACCCCCATTCCGAACACAATGGGACATGTTTTGTAGGTTGATTCGATCGTTTGAATCAGTTTCCGTTGAATTTACATTTAAATCACTATATTGAATTTTAAACGTACATTTCAAATTACCGGGGTCACATACTATCTCTAAAAATTCCAAAAAAATATTTTCTAGCTTCATATTGACGATACGGTCCTAACAAAACTAGTTTCGTCGAATTCTGAGGCCGTTAGAAAAATGGCCATTTTCCAGTCGATTAAAATCAACTGAAACTGGTCAAACGCGTTTTCCTATGCCACGCTCACATATTGATTCGAAAAATTATGAAATTTGGAATCTAGCAATAATTTGACACTGCGGATCCAACAAAATTGGTTTCGTCGAAATCCGAGGTCGTTTGCAAAATTTCCATTTTTAAGGGCCTGAATTCCATAGCGACTATTCAGAATTTTCAACTGGACATATCTTTTGATTCCCGCTATGAAATCTTGATTTTTCAGATTCGTTGGAAAGATATTATCAATTAGATCCTAATGTTTTTGGTTTCACTAAAATCCGGATTGTTTTGCACCCAGTACATTCAATTGAAGTTTGAAATCGAATTATCGAACTACCACGCCATTTTCAATTCTATTTATAATTATATACAAATATTTATATTCTAACGACGACGCATATAATATATATGTTCTAATATATTCAAAATAAATTTTCTCGTTGATATTATTTAAAATAATTTATTTTAAGTATTCAAAATTTGCTAAAATTGCCAAAATAAAAATTTTAAACTGGCTCAGAATTTCCGGGTTATTACAATCTCCCCCACTTAAAACTTTTCGTCCCCGGAAAGGAACAAAGTCGAAAGTGGTTTGATTAATCAACTCTACGTTCGATCGGGCTTCCATTCTCTAACTTTCCAGTTTCTGAGAATTTTCAAATTTTCAAAAATTTGGCTAACACCCTAAATTTTCGAAAAATTTCGCCATAACCTCCCCTGCACCGGGAGCCACGGGAAAATCCCGAAATTGCCATATAGGCCTTCTGATCTCAAAAAGAAAAAGAAAAGGCCAAGCGGCTAGCCAATAGGCTCATAAAATCATCATCACCCAAACAAAACAGTAAATTATAGTAAACATGTACCTATTTGTCGGCAAACAAATTTTATTCTTCGGCTCTAGCCTCCTTGCTATGACCTGTTCAATGAAAGTATATGTATATGCAAGCAAATGCAACCAATTTTCAATATAATTCAATATTTGATGCAATTAGGCATAATGATGCAAAATTATCAAACAAATAAACAAACAACACAAACATCAATCAATTTGTGAATTAGAGTTTTCAAATTCATAATTTTGATATATATACAAAAATCATGTTTTTGATGCCAATCCACAACAATGTGTTCTAGCTATATTAGTTTTGGTTCTCACACCAGTCTAATGGAAATATATAGAAAATCACACCTTCGTCACTCGAACATGAGTACTAATGACGACTAGTCAATCATCAGAATCATCTTCGGGCCACTAGAGTATGATTCTATATCTATCCAGTATATTAAAACTTCGGATATACGTTCATGACGCGTATACGCGAAATCTTTATATACTCGATTGTCCAAATTCAAAATAAATAAAATATTCAAATACGTATAAAATGGTTTAAATTTCAAAACAAAATTGTTTTCATTTGAAAAATATACTCCTCACACTCGTTATAGGATACTACTGATCCTATCTCTAACGAGTCATTCTAATTGGATATTACTAACCCAATATCTGATGAATTCTTTCGTATGGTTCTAATGTGTCTCGTTCTCGAGCTCTGTAAACCAAAGCTCTGATACCAACTGTAGTGACCCGTTACTTCCCCGTAAAGGAAAGAGCGGATACTTTGAGAACATGACACAACAGAACGCAGACGGAAGAACATTTCATTGCTATTACAACAACTCCATCAGATACAAGAATATACAGAGTATAAATTAATAAATTACATTCAATAAATATCAGAGATTACAATAAATTACATAGCAGCGGAAAATAATACAAAGCACAACTGAAGGTGATATACGGATACAGAGCTTTCCGGATATCATTCCAGCTGTAAACCAGGATCCTGTGAATATAAATCTGCAAAACCAAAACTACTAGCTTCCCGTGCGGAAAATAGGGGCACCCAGAGTTTAGGTTAAAACAATAAACTCCAGGTCAGTCATGTGACTGGTGTGAGAACTAAAACAGTTATTTAAAGCTTTACTTTAAAAGAGAGTAATTCAAGGGACCACGCCGTATAACACGGAATGGGTTTCCTCCCAAGAATACCAGTGCATAGAATAAACAACGCAATGCTTTTTCGAAAAATGAAGCTATTATAAGACCCAGGTCCCATCACACAATGCAACGCAAGCCGGAGGATAGGGTTTTACCTTATAACAGCCAAACATGCTTGATACGTTTAAAACAAATCATTTGATATTATAATAAGTGCATAGTGTCAAAACATTTCAATCATAAATATAAATCATAGACGGCATGAGTGCCCCATCCCACTATGTCGCCATACTAGGCTCTACAAATAAAGCCGAAATACATGTATTGGAAATTGGATTTCCGTCATGAGTCGAGGCAAGGGGCAAGCTCCTCTCCGCGTTCGAGACACTCTAGCAAATGCCTCAGGGTTACGCACTCTGGGCAACCCCAGATCCTCCAAGGCCGGTCCTCACTTACGTTAGAGGATTGGCAATTCCTGAACACACGTTTCCCGGTCCTTACAGACCTATAATCGAGGCGCCTCGCATTCCAACAACCACATAGGTGAAAAGTATATAAATGTCAGGGCTGGTAAGTCACTGACACCACCATAGCTAGAAAGAAACGTCATGCACTCATTGGGTCCTTATCCCGTTTTTGACTCATATCGAGGTGTGTGGCTCGCGAATCCATGCTATACACAAAGCTACGCCACGTAGGTCGTGCTTTGATCATCAACCACAAGACTTTGCTTTTCAACAGAAGCCTTGATCCATGCAACTCAGCGTGCCACACAGGCAATTCATGCCATGCGATTGATATCTATCGATATATAACCTCTAAGCTCGTACGTCTCAGAGAAGGGCGTTAAGCAAGAGAATAAATTCTCCGTCGCCAAACAGATATATATTTAACAGAAATCAATCAACACAGAATAAAATCCAATGTCAGACACACAATCCATCTACAAGTTCGTTCTGGGTCTGAACGAAACCGGAGGCACTTTCCTCGCATATCCATCCATCTCCAAGTACGTATGGACGACCACCAACTATTACCATCCTCTTGGGTGTACAGCCCAATCAGGATCGTCAGTAATTACCCAAACGATGTGAAGACTTCCGGTCTTCAACCACCGTCTTCATCTTCGACATATCGTCGGATCGGTTATTCAGAATGGGTATAAACCCGGACTTTCCGAACAACCCGCGTATATTAAAAACGAATGTTACGCAAACACAACATACGCCTCATTCCAACTCAGAATATTCTTTTATTCATAAAATCGCATTTTTAGGGAAAGGTTCCCATTAATTTTATCCAAGATAAATTCTTTAAAATTTATCCTTTAATCTTCCTTTGGATGACATTTCAAACCAAATTATGGTTTTCTAAACTAGTCGAGATTAGCGAACCACACCGAAGTAATTATTTATTTTATTTCCCAATCCCAACCTATTCATCCCATGAAGCAAAACTGGCAATACTCCATATTTAGCACCACAGTGTTATCGATAAAATTAATTACCATTTCACGTTCAAATCTAATTAAAGATTTAACTATCGCTTTGGAGCAAAACTGGCGATACTCCATTCTCGCTCATTTCTAAATTTGATAATTTAGATTATAGATTCACATTTCAACCTAATTGCAGATTCGTTAAAACTCCTTTTACTGGGTTAAAGAACTAGGTGTTATTTAAAACACAGTTCACGACCAACCCAAATCACATTCCATTTGTTATCGGGTGAAAGAACTAGTGTTATTTAAAACACCGTTCACGATAAACCCATTTCAAATCCAATCAAATATATTAGAAATTCCGATTATTTAAAACCCCTTTTTAAATCTAATTTATTTATTTAAAAATAATTGGGTTTTAAATTTAGTTCAAAACTAGTTCATTTCGATAAAAATCCATTTTTATCTTTTCAAATATGGAGTTTTTCACCCTAATTTTTCCCAAATCATTTCTTATGATTTTACACAAATTATTGATATTTTTAATAATTTTATTAAGGCCCGTATAATCGATTTCCGTCAACGGCCATCGAACTGCACTTACAGCGACCTTTTTCAAATTTGATTTGGACGTAACTCCAAATCCAACCGTTAGATTTCAAATTTCTAATATTCATTAGAAAGCTCTTTTCGATACGAACCCAACGGTTCCGGTTTTAGGAGAATCCGACGGTCGGATCTCCCGTAATGTCTGTTTGAAATAAATGGTCGAAATTCACGAACTGTCGCGGCGCGGCGCGTTCTATTCAGGCCATTATATTATATATATATATAATATATATTTCATCGATTTATAATTAAAAACGAATTTTATAAATAGTTTTGAATTCGTTTCAAAAACAATTTCAACTTCCATTTCAATCCAAAGCAAAATTGAATTCTTCTTTATAAATTCGTTTTAAAATTCATTTCTATTCAAATTTCAGTTCAATTTGAATTCATTTCAATTCGCTTTCTATTCAATTTGAATTCGTTTACAATTCAATTCAATTCAAAGTGGTTTTCTATTCGATTCAAATTCGTTATATATTCAATTGAAATCAAATTCGTTTTCGATTCAAATCAAATCAAATTGGTTTTCTATTCGATTCAATTCAAATTGGTTTTCTATTCGATTCAATTCAAATTGGTTTTCTATTCGATTCAATTCAAATTGGTTTTCTATTCGATTCAATTCAAATTGGTTTTCTATTCGATTCAATTCAAATTGGTTTTCTATTCGATTCAATTCAAATTGGTTTTCTATTCGATTCAATTCAAATTTCAATTTAAAATGAATAGAATCGATATAAATATCGTTCACGTCAAAATGGCGTCAATCTAATCAACACGGCTTCATATATTTCTATTTTCAAATATTCTATCCAACAAATGAATATTTAATTTTGTCAACACACGACTAATCTCAACGAATGAGTACTGTCCACGTGTGACTATTTTTGTTATAATATTTCGTTCAACACATGACTAATCTCAACGGATGAGTACAGTCAACACATGAACCTTTATTATAATATTCTTTATTTTCTAAATTGGAATGAGGCCCAATCAATCACCATATAATGTTAATTATATGGACTTTTCATACATCACACGTATATAATAGCACTGAAAATAATCAACCATCAACCAAAGTGCACTACACTGTATAAGCATCAAATATAGATTTCTAACGCTTATAACAGCCTGTCAATCAATCGATCGACATATTTAATCAATCAGGATGAGTGAACTTCAAATTTCATCCCAACACCCGTGTGGGGTTTCAACCAATCAAACTCAGATTTTATTCGTGCAGTTGGGCGATATGTAAAATTTATCGTCCCAATCAATGTCCTTCAAATAGGTGTACATAAACAAACCGTCCGGTTTGTAAATGAATATTTATTTATCCACATTCACGTTAAAAATTTATATTTTTAACGATAAAATATTTTATTTCAACACATAAATTTCTATTCAGTTCATTTACACAAAAAAAATGATATTTTTATTTTTCTAACATATTTTAGAAAATTTCGGCGGCATAACGGCACGATACTAGAAACGGGACAAGGCCTAGCCTTATCCCCGGTCTAGTGAAGGCCCACGCCATTCACACATCAATCAAAATCACCAAACAACCAAATTCAAATCAAATCATCTAACTAATCTATGCAACCAAACAAACAAGTCCATGGTCAGTGGACGATTGTGTCGGGTGCTACTAAGCACCGTCTGCATCCTAGTATATATTAATAACTAGAAAAAGAAATTGAAAGGTGAGAAATTCTCACCGAAAGCTATCCAATACCACGACTCTTCATTGATAGAAATCTTCATCGTTCTCGCCTTTTTGTCACCTTCGTTGCCCGTAGCCACTATATATATAAAAATCACATTTTCACTTCGCTATTCAATATATAAAAATCGAATTTTTACCTTGTTATTCAATATATAAAAATCGAATTTTTATTTTGTTATCTTATATATAAAGATTCTATTTTTACATCGTTATCTTATGTATAAAAATTCTATTTTTACATCGTTATCTTATATATAAAGATTCTCCTTTTCAACTATAAAGATTTCACCTTTTCAATTCCATCACTATAAAAATCACATTTTTATTTTGCTACACATATAAAGATGATATTTTTAATATCTCTATCATGTAAAAATTATATTTTTAATTCTCTACATAAACAAACATCATATTTTTACATCATCTATATAGTAAAGACTATATTTTTAATACTTTAAAAAATATAAAAATCATATTTTTTATTGAATAAAAATCTTTTCTAACTCTTCCTTATATAAAAATCATATTTTTATAAATAAAAATATAATCTTTTCAATTTTAAAAATCAAATCTTTATATATACTTTATTTTCAGATTTTATAAATGCTAATTCATATATAAAAAAACTGATTTTATAAATAAAAATATAATTAAAAACTTACAGGCTTGCGGGATTGGCGCGTGGGGTCAGATGGCGGTTGCTCTCGTCGTGGTGGCTGGGGTTGGCGCGCATCACCAACGGCGGGTCCCATTGGGGTTGGAGGTCGCGATTTGGGCGTTGGAGGGCTAGAGGCGGCCAGGATAGGGCGGAGCCCCGGTGGTCGACGCAGGATGCGGAGGTGGTTGTGGCAGAGGAGGCGGTTGGTGGAGTTGCGGTTTGGGGGTGTTCTAGGGCTAGGGTTTCCGAACGAGAAAGGAAGTGGAGGGCGTCGGGGCTGCTGTCGAAGTCGGCGGCGAGGTTAGGGTGGGTGGCAGCGTCGATGGCGTGGGTGGCGAGGGCCATCGTCGATCGATTTGGTTTTTTTTAATCTTCTGTTAATCGATTTTTGAATTGGGGGGGGGGGGGGGGCGCTTCGTTGACCACGGGTCAAAAGGGTTAGGGGAGAGATAAGGGAGGATTTATTTTAATTTAATTTAATTTCTAAAAGTTGACTTTTTCACATGACCTCTAAACGAGGCCCACTGCCTGTCGTCCATAGCGTTTCACCCCCATTCCGAACACAATGGGACATGTTTCGTAGGTTGATTCGATCGTTTGAATCAGTTTCCGTTGAATTTACATTTAAATCACTATATTGAATTTTAAACGTACATTTCAAATTACCGGGGTCACATACTGTCTCTAAAAATTCCAGAAAAATATTTTCTAGCTTCGTATTGACGATACGGTCCTAACAAAACTAATTTCGTCGAATTCTGAGGCCGTTAGAAAAATGGCCATTTTCCAGTCGATTAAAATCAACTGAAACTGGTCAAACGCGTTTTCCTATGCCACGCTCACATATTGATTCGAAAAATTATGAAATTTGGAATCTAGCAATAATTTGACACTGCGGATCCAACAAAAGTGGTTTCGTCAAATCCGAGGTCGTTTGCAAAATTTCCATTTTTAAGGGCCTGAATTCCATTGCGACTATTCAGAATTTTCAACTGGACATATCTTTTGATTCCCGCTATGAAATCTTGATTTTTCAGATTCGTTGGAAAGATATTATCAATTAGATCTTAATGTTTTTGGTTTCACTAAAATCCGGATTGTTTTGCACCCGGTACATTCAATTGAAGTTTGAAATCGAACTACCGCGCCATTTTCAATTCTATTTATAATTATATATGAATATTTATATTCTAACGACGACGCGTGTAATATATATGTTCTAATATATTCAAAATAAATTTTCTCATTGATATTATTTAAAATAATTTATTTTAAATATTCAAAATTCGCTAAAATTGCCAAAATAAAAATTTTAAACTGGCTCAGAATTTCCGGGTTATTACATATACAGAAGGTAAATGGATAAAAAAACAGAAAATGCAAGGCCGATAATGTTGATATTGATGAAGATTTTGTAAGTGAGATTGAAGATGGAGAAAGACCTGCATGGTACAAGAAGTCATTTTTTTTATTTAGAGTATTGGAGTACTCATAAAGTACGACACACTATTGACGTGATGCACGCTGAGAAGAATGTAGTAGAACATCTTATTAAAATGTTGTTCGGTAGAACCAAATTGTGTTCCAAATTTCCATTTCATAAAGATTATAAAATTAAGTGCTGCCAAGTTCTAAAAGAAGCAAAACTTCCAACATGCTTTTCAACTAAAATAGGAAACCTTGTTAATATTCAGCTGCCTACATTGAATATTAGAAAGACATATGATTATCATATTCTACTCCAATATTTACTTCTGATTATGGTTCAACATGCCTACCCTAAGTTTCGTGAAGTGAGACGTGAAATTTTGCAAATATGCTTATTTTTCAACATTATTTGTTCAAAGGTTTTAGTCCGAGTGCATGTCCAAGCCGCTTAAGATATGATTGTCGGGGCAATATGTATGTTGGTTCATTATTTTTCTTTTTTTTTTTGACATAAGTATACATATTATGGTCCATTTAGCTGATCAAGCACTTCTACGCGGACCCGTTAATTATATATGGATGTATCCATTTGAGAGGTGCAATTTTTATTTCATCTTTTAGTAGAGCTATGAAGGAGTGCAAGAATATACCAAGTAATAAACGATACGTAGAAGGATCAATTTTTGAAGCATACCTTATTACAGAATCTATTAGATATGTAATGGAGTATATGCCTAATCTACGTACTGATAATCATAGGTCTAAACAAGCATCATTTTTGGATGAAATTGATGGTGATATATATGAACGTTCTATCATTGAGGGCAAGACTATCAAGTTATCTAATGTATAACGTATACAAATCCGAAGATGGATACTTTTTTGAATTGACGTACCCGATCGAGATGATTATTATAGGTATGTATTTTGTTTGTTTTACGCTCTATAGCACATTTTTTTTCTAAATATTATGAATGGTTTTGTAGTGCGTATCGATTGTCGTTAGAAGATGCTCATCGTGGTAAGAAAAGACTTCACACAAAGGCAGAAGTGGTTATACAATCTGAATTTATTGACTGGTTGCACAATAAGGTTTGCCAAACTTTATTTCTAACTCGTATATGCATACATAATAATAAAAATAACACCAATGTATTTTGGTTGGTTTAACAGCTAATTGAAGAAAAATGCATGGACTCAATGTTATGGCATTACATTAGTGGGCCAAAATGGGAAGCAAAAACCCACCTTAAGTATAGGATCAATGGATATGTATTCTCTCCTTATGTTATGACAATACTCTTTTATCAAAAAATAGTGGCGTTTGCATGAATGCTATTACAACTTTCGTTGCAAGTGCAAAAGATTTAAATCCCACAGATGATGATACAACATGGTATGGTATTATTAAAGAGATCATAGAGGTTGATTCTTACATATCTCAGCACATAGTATTCTACCGTGATTGGATCAATATCGCAGATAAAACAAATGGTTGTAAGATTTGCATAGACTTTAATTTATTGATGGTGAATCTAAGCAAGTTCAAAGGCTGTAACGGAGAATACGATGAACCTGTCATTCTTCCATCTGAAGCAAGTCAAGTCTTTTACACTAGTGACATACATAATGCTGATTGGTTCATTGTACGACATTCACCTAAATGCACGACTGACAGCATAGACGATTTCAAGATATTAGCAGACTTCCAATCCATTTTGAAGGAGCAACCTAACTTTATAAGATTGTTGAAGTGTATTGAATCGAAATAGATTGACATGATTGAGTTTTTCTATTTTTAATTAGTTATCATGTCATTTTAATATTTTTGTACTTTATTTGTGCATTACATTTGTGCTTTTACATTATCCTTGTTAGCGCCAATTTTATTACACTCTTCGATCTTTGGATTTGCCATTCAGCTCTGTTATTCACCATGTATTTTAGCCTTTGCATCCACCTGTGTTCTGTTGTTTTTAGTTTTTGTTTCGTGTGATTGTATAGGAAAAAATCAAATTTCTGTGCATTCTCTTTTAAATTTTAAACTATACATTTCTGTCTCAAATACACTCTGTTTGCAATAACGTATTTCGATGCTCGTCTGTGACAATACAATATCTTTGTAATATGCACCAAGTCAGTTGATTTTATGATGGTAAGTAATACTCGGTCCTCCTATTAGCTTGTTTATTTAGCATAAAATAGAATCAGGCTTTTATGTTAATTTGAGGGATATCTAACTAAATCTGTATGAATTATACATTACAGAATGACAGAGAATTATAGTACGGGTTCACTGAATACAAATAATACATCAAACATAGATATTCCTCCTCCTCCATCAAGAAAAAAGTACTCAATACTTGTTGATTTGGAAGGCGCTAAAGGTAGCGATGCAAAAAAATGGTCTTCCGGTTGTGGTGTCTTGCTCCGTTCTCTCATCCCTATTGGCTACGCAGAGTGGAATGGTGTAGATGTCGTCTATAAAAATAATTTATGGAAAGCGTTAATGGTACTCCGTTTACTATCATTTTATATTTTCACTAACAATGTTTAGCTTATGGAAACCACTGTCTCAGTTTATGGAAATTACTATCTAAATTTGAGATGCAAATACAATTTGAGAATTTAGTGCTGTTAGTTTCTTCAATGGCATCCATAAACTTAGTCAGATTGCTTCTAATATGAATGTTTAAGGAGTTCGCATGTTCCTGATGTTAGGATTGCCTCGCATGTTGTTAAGGAGGAATGATGAGTTGAAATTAATAGTCCCACATCATGGAATAAATTGAAGGAGTTGAGTACAAATATGAGTTGGTAGGTACATAACATCAGAGATTCCTTTTGTCATATGGGAGTTGTGTGCCAGCTCATATGCGTGCAAGGAAGGGGGCTATGTTCTGACCGTCATTACATAATAGTGGTATCAGAGCCGAAGGTTTGGACTAAGCCATGCAGGCAAGGCAATGCTCTAAAAAGATACTCATAGGATGCAATTCAAGGGGGAGACTGTTAGGATTGTCTTGCATGTTGTTAAGGAGGAATGCCAGGTTGGAATTAATAGTCCCGCATCATGGAATAAATTGAAGGAGTTGAGTACAAATATGAGTTGGTAAGCACGTAACAATAGGAATTCCTTTTATTATATAGGAGTTTTGTGCTAGCTCATATGTGTGCAAAGAAGGGGGGCTTTATTCTGACCATTGTTACATAACACCTGATAGGAAAAAAGGCTCTCTAGATCTCAAAGAATTTTAACACAGACCTGTTTATTTCACAAAAAAACATTTTTATTGTAGCCTCATGGTAATTGGAATAGTAGATCATTAAGAAAATTTTGACCAGTTTATTTCACAAAGTATAACAACTGAATTTGCTTCTTTTTCAGAACATTAACATGTGTTTCGTTTGAAAAAGAGTTTGTACATTAGGTTTCAACATATACTTTAAAATGCATGGAAGAGAAGATTGAATGAAGAACGACCGATTTGGAAAATGATTTTAGGACATAAAATGAAGCGATTCTTTATTATTTTCCACCTGTTGAAAAGTTTATAATATTCCTCTTTTGTTATGTTTGTGTGATAATAAAGACATACGTGTAGTATTGTATTATTTATGGGTATGCTGTATGCAAATTGGTCAGCAAGACCAATAAAAAGGAATGAATAAATGGAGTTTTTATATGCTGCTAATGACGCTCACAAAAGTGTCATTCTCTAATCGTTTTTGACTGGTCCAGTTTTAAGCATTATTTTTTTTACTTGGAAGTTTTACCATTGTTAGTCGCGAGATTATCCATATATGCTAATTAATATTTTTCTTTTATGCATGTAGAGGGAGTTTGAGTTGAATATCGATCCTGAGGTTGCTAGACCAATATTAGAGAAAACTTTTCCACAGTATTATAAATCAATGAAGTCGAAAGTGCGTAATACCTACCTTAAATAAGATGGAAAACTCATACCTAAAGAAATTGTGTATGAGAAGCATCCCGATGACATTGATATGGTTTGCTGGAAAAGATTTCTTAACATTGAGTACACAGACAAAAAGAGGAAACAGTGCAAAACTAATGCTATCAATAAAAGCAAATGTACGATGACTCATACCTTGGGAAGAAAATCTTATTGTAGATTATACAAAGAGCTGGTATGTAGCTACTCTTTCATGCACATTACTAACATATTGTATATTTAAATAATTTGTTTATGTTTGTTTGTGTAGGAAGCAGAGAATTCAGGAGAGAAAGTTACACGTACCAAGGTCTGGAAAGTTGGACATACAAGTAAAAAAAAATGGGATGGTTATACCATGCGCAGCCGAGAAATATGTAAGTAAAGTTTGTTTGCAAACTGTAGTTTATTTAGCAGTACCGAAAATTGGGTAAAATGGAGCAGCTGTGGTTTATTTAGCACGACTCTTTATAAAACAAAGAACTTAAAATAAAATAAAGTGCCATCTAAAATTTTAAACATTTGCACATGTTCTGCAATTTACTTAAATTTGACAGTTCACAGCGTTTCATGCATTTTTGAACAAGGTAAACAAGAATGTATAGAAAAATATTAGTGAGCTACCCATATTTCCGGCCCTGAACCTTACACTCAACACTAGGCAGCAACCCCATATAAACAGATGCTCTGATACTTCTACTTGTCATAATCATTTCAAAAGGATTTGACAACATACATGTAATTCAGAAACTATATCCACTCATCACATTATCATTAACAAATATCCATGCAACAAAGAATCAAGAAGACAAGTAAAAACAATAGAGTTTTAGTTACCGACGCTAATGTTTAGAATGTCCATTCTTTCATATGTATCAGAGTATTTATAATGTCTTGCTCACGTTGCTGGGATCAAAAACTAGTCCTAGTTGGAAGTGGACCTAAACTCAACTCCGTATTGACATCTTGGTCAAAACTAGTTATAGTTAGAAGTGGACCTAAACTCAACTGGGTAGTGACATCTTCATTGTTGGAACCGTTGTGATTAATCTGACACAAAACCACTCGAATCCGATATCTAAACCACAAAGCGCTAGCGGAAGACTAGACCATTGTTAGACTTGCAAAAACAACCAAAACAATAACTATAATCACCAAACAATGATCAACCAGTCACGAACAATCCAAATCTCAATCATAAGCAAGAAACTAATGAAAATAGTAGAGAAAATAAATCATACAAGGATTTATAGTGGTTCCACTAACATCTTGTTAGTGTACATTCACTTTGGAGAGAGTATTTTATTACCACGATGAAAGGAATACAAGAGATTGATCCAATGATCAATATATTTCAATATAGAAAAGAGTTTGAGCGGAATAGAATTGAAGAATTGGAATTAGGTTATAAACCCTAATTCACCCTTGAGAATAAACCCTTGATTTCAATCAAGTATCCAAGCTCTCCCTTTGAACCTCTGAAAATAGCTTATATAGAGATAGGCCAGTTACCGAAATTACCCCCAAGTCTTCACAAATCAATTAGCCAAGTTTTCAGCCCAAAATAGCCTAAATGCCTCGTCAGACATCTGTCAAGGGAGACGACAGACATTTGTCCCTCTAGGGAATTATTTGGGCTTCAGCACTCAGCTCAGACGTCTGTCGTGGGCCCCAACAGATGTCTGTCCCTCTCAGACATCTGTCGTGGGGATGACAGACATCTGTGGGAACTCTCATGAAAATCCACCCTGACAACTTAGACATCTGTCATGCCCCACGACAGACGCCTGTCGCTCCAGCCTACTGACAACAAACACCAAATCGGCTTTAATTTCTACGTGCGGACTCCGATTTGCGAACTATCACCTCCGACTTGAAGCTATCTTCATCCTCTTCAATCCAACATTTGGTAATGCATACGTCAACACTCCACCTAGATACTATAACCATCTCAATACTCCAAACTCCAATGCACCCAAGCATTTCCTTCTACCTTCGACCAAGCACCATGAATACTTTCCCAATAAGCTCTGGCAAATCCACCGCCCATTGCACTCCGTTAACGAGCTCTGGCAAGGCCACCGCCCGCTAACGAAGTGTTGAAGTATTCAAAACCAAAACCCGTCTCACAAAAAGACAATGTACTCAGGAGTGAAGCGAGTACTTACCATGAAGATAAATTTTTAATCTCTCATCGCTATTCCTTTCCATCAACACAAACAAAATCACTCTCTTCCCCCATGCCATCCCGTGGCACCTAGAAACTCAACAAGAGAATTAAGTTCGAGCGATGTTCGAACTTCCCAACCGGCAATGCTTTAGTAAACATATCCACCACATTATCCTTTGTGTGCACTTTCCGAAGGTATACTAGCTTACCCTCACCCATGGCTACAAGAAACGACTCTCTCACCTTAATATGCTTGGTCCATGAGCTAAACGCCAAATTCTCTGCCGAATGTATATCACTTTGGCTATTACATTGAACATCGATACTCTCATGTTCGAAACCCAAGTCACACAACAATCGCATCAAGTAGAGTTCCTCCTTTGCCGCTTCCACCGCGACAATCAACTCCGCCTCCGTAGTGGATAAAGCAACTACGGTTTGCAATCTTGATCTCCAACTAATGGCTATCCCGACAAGTGTGAAGACATGCCCGGAAGTTGATTTCCTCCGATCCCTATCACCGACGTAGTCCAAGTCACAATAACCAACTGACTTGCAACTCCTCTCATCACTACCACCAAAAACAAGACCATGAGATGTTGTGCCTTTCAAGTATCTCATAATAGCCTTCACGGCTTCCCAATGCGATTTCCCCAGATTAGCCATATACCGACTAACCACCCCGGCGTCATTTGCAATATCGGGCCTTGTACACACCATGGCGTACATCAAACAACCAACCGCACTTGCATACGACACCTTTGCCATATGAGTCTTGTCTCTCTCCACGATAAGTGATCCCTTTTCCGAAAGCTTTATAAGCAAAGGTAAAGGTGTATTTAACGCCTTTGCATTCTCCATTCTAAACCGGAAAAGCACTTTCTTAATGTACTCCTTGTTGTATATAACGGTGTTGTATACACAATTATATGATTTTTGTTTGATGATAACAACCAAATAGATATTACCTTAATGTGTTTGATATTGTACTGTTATTATACATCACAGACTGGAATATAATATTTATATTTAAATAAAATACGATTGTACACAAATTTAAATATTCACACGGTATTTTATTTAAATATAATTTTTTTTTCAATATCAAATAGTACAAAATTACAACTCCACAATCTGTACACATCACTAATATTTTTCATTCATACACAGCTCTTCACTACAACCCTGTCAATATACATTCACATTGATTCATATACAGACACTCAACTTTTTTACAGTCACATATATATTCATTTACACAGACTCATATATATATATATACTAACACATGTTGTCTTCTTTCTTCTGTTTTTTGTTTTCTGCCTTCTGCCTTCTGTCTTCATTCTTCTGTTTTCACAGTCTTCAGTCCAGTGTCATCTTCTTACTTGTCATACAAAAGAAACACACACACACAGTATCTAACACAGAAATAATATTTTAAATTCTAGCAGATATAGTTTTTATTTTAAAAAAAACACAAAAAAATATTTGCCTCAGATTTCTGGTGTGTTTCTCATCATTTTTCATGACTTGATCTGATCTGTGTCTAGTCAGTATTTGTATGATTACAGGGACAGAAAATATTGTCTGATGGCTGCATATACACATGTGTATATTTATACATGTGTGCACTGCCACGCCAATCAGCGAGCAACTGAGGAGTAGCCACGTGGACCATTTCGACTCAGTGCCCAAATGAAAATCAGTTTGCAAATGTCAACTCAAACCAAATTGGTCGAGCAAAAGGTCAAAACATGCTCATGGCACAAGCACAAGAAAGTCAAGGAGCATAATCATGGTCGAGCACAAGGCCGAGCCAGTGTACATGTATGCACAAGCCATGGAGAAACAAAGGAATCAGCAAAGTATATGGTTCAAGACAGTACATGGTGACCAACACAAATGGAACAACCACGGCAAGTACAGGTGATAAACTCTCGAGACAGTAAACACAACCAGGTCGAACACAAAAATGAACAAGGGACAGCAATGGAAATTACACAACATAATGTGCAAATGAGTTCAAAGGGGATGGTCAACGTGGCCGAGTAAAATCAATTTAGACTCAAACATAAAACAATGTGCCACAAGATAAAAACATGACAGCAAGCTTAAAAGCATGGAGCAGTATCTACATACATGCATGAATTAGCAAACAGGAAAATAATCATGGCAAACAATGGAGTGGCGAGTGTTTTCCAGCATATATGGAGATGGCATATGTATAAGTGCAGTGAAGACTACGTGTCTCTGGTTTCAAGCATGCAAGGAAATCAGCGTGGTGAACGTAAAATTGATAATCTAAACTCAGACATGGTGTATAATAAGCTTTCTGTGCAACATGTTCGGCTTAGCTAACATGAAAGATAGAACAAGTTACAAATCCAAGGATTTCAAGTCATAAGCAGGCATGCAAATAACCATGAAGCATGTAAAGGTGGTGCATAGTTCATATACTATGGTAGATTTCAACATTTACAAGTTCATGAATTATGCTACAGTTCATTAGCAAATTGCATGTACATGTTAGAAGTCAAGGCATCAAGTTTTTATGTTCAAGGAAGAAAACAACTCAAGCCAAGCCATAGTGTGCATGAATCAAGGATGTCGAGCCATATTCAAAACATTCAAGAATGGTGATGCATGAATATGTTTCAGCACTTGGTGAATAGTGTCATAAATATCTTAGGCAAGAAATTAAGATATCACATGAGCAATAATTCACAGTGGACATTTTTTTTGGCGAGCATTCAACTGTTTTCCAGTAATCAGCAAATTACAATGATGTTTTTGGCAAGAAGAAATTCAGAAGTAAATTCGGAAAGAAATGAATTTTCTCAAGTCATTTTTAGCAAGAAATTCATTTCAAGATTTTTTTTCTAAGTACTGGAAATAAAATATTGGATTTTTATTTTGCAATTTCTAGTTGGCAAAGAACACACACAAATGTTTTCATCAATCCATCGAAATATGAAACTGTGGATACAAGCATGGAATGTGTTGAAATCTGTCTGTTTCGTTTCCAGAATTACAGGAACTTGGCTGGTAAAAACATATTTCAGAAATTCCATATTTGGCAATCCTCTAAGAATAAAATCCAGGAATGTTTGTTTTTTCTTTGGCAAGTTGAAAATCATACAAATTCAATGAATCAGCAAATCTGAAGAATACATATATTGCAAGTGGTTTTTTCAAAATGAACACACAATCATGGCATCATTTCGAGCAAGAAATCAATTCATTCTTCTTCCAGAAAGTCGAGCAATTCAAGAAAATTATGGCAAGGTGTATTTGTTTTTTCAGAAATACATTTCAGATTTCAATCAAGAAAATCAAAAATGGAATTTTTACGGCATTTCTTCGAAGGGACCACAATAGTTCAATCAGAGAACATTCAAGGGGCATTTAAATCACGCAAGCATTTTTAGCCAAGGATTTTCATAAAAACCGAATTCAATCACAGGAATTAAAAGGGGAAAATCGAGAATCATACCAAGACATATATGGTGAAATCAGAGTAATCAAAGGATTTAATAATCCTATATAATATCACCAACATCATCATAGGCAAGCATCGAAAAACCCACAAAATAATTTAAGGAATTCAAAGAAAAAATCCAGAACACTCACATTGTTTTCGGTCGCTTTAATTTCCCCAAAATGGAGAAGGCCAAATTGAAGAAACACACAGCCACAAACACTTGAGCCTCGATTTAATCATTTCTATCAACAATCTACTCTGATTTAGGGGTTTTGAACAAACCCTAGGAGCCGCCATTTTTGTTTCCAGGAGAAAAGACGTCGGGGTAAAGAGAATAAAGATGGGCCAGCCAGATTATTGAGTGGGTTGACCTAGTTCAAGTGTTTTTCAAAGGGAGATAGTTTTTATATTTATTTCCTAGTTTTTTTTGTTCTAGTTTAATTTATTTTTAATTTGTTTTTCTTTTTGTAAATCGAAACAGTTCTAGAGTCTGTAAAATATAGGGGAGTTTCAGTCAGGGTGTTGACTGACAGTTCACAGAGTGTAAAATCTGGGTTACTGGTTACGAGGTTGTAATCAGGGGAAATCTGGTCAAGTGGATATTGGCCAGTCTAGGGTTTTGAGCGTAGGGTTAGGACAGGAGCAGGCGCTACGAGTGTACATGGTCTTGTATGCGGGATCTGTTTATAACACCTAGTAGAAACCTTAGGAATGCAGCAGTAGGCAGGGTTTATCCGAAGCTGGGTATATCTGTGTGTGATTTATTTTCTGCACCTTTATTTCTACTGCATTCTGTGATCTGTTTATCATTTTAATATCCTGTCAGTTTTTCAATTCAGTTAAAAACTGTGATAAACCCTATTCACCCCCCTCTAGGGTTAATCTAGATCCAACAAGTGGTATCAGAGCAGGTATTTTCAATAACTCTAGAGTCATGGGTAACCCTAGTTGTCAGTCTAGTGAGAGTCAATCCAGTTCATCTCCAACTATTTTTAATGGTACAGATTTTTTGAATTGGAAATCTGAAATGGAATCCTATTTAAAATCTGTCAATCTTAAATGTTGGGATGTTGTTGTTAATGGAATTGATAAGGTAGATATATGTTTTAATAATCATGCTACGCATATCTTATATTCACATCTTGACGATGATCGATACTGCCTTATCTCCCATTGTTTGACTGCGCAGGAAATCTGGATAGCTCTCAATACAATGTATGGACAAATTGATGACGACTGCTCAAAACCCCAAAGTGACAACTCAGATTCAGATCTAATCTTGAACGGAGAAACAGATAGATCTAATGATGGAGATTCAACAAACGAAGAAATAGGAAAGTTTACTTATGAAGATTTAGTTTATATGTGCGTGGACTTAACTAAATCTGTTGACAGACTCAAATTCAAAAATAAATCCTTGAAATCTAAGAATCGTGAGTTGACCAGCAAAATTGATGTTTTGGAATCACAGCTTAAATCTTTTAAAAACTCTTCAAATTCTGATTGCAAAAATTGTTTGAAATTGGAAACCAATCTTGTTCATCTCAATAAAATTATTCAAAAGTTTGAAAATGAAATTCTGATCTTAAAAAACAACAAGATTGAGTTATCAAGTTTGAACAATCATCTGCAAAAAGAATTTGAAATTTTAAAACTAATATTCATTCCAGACTTGAAGTTGCCGAAAAGGAAAATTTGTTGAAATCGAATTCGATTTTGAAAGAACTTGAAAACGAGATTGAAGATTTCAAGAAATTTGAATCTGAAAGTCGAAAACATTTTGAATTTGAAATTGCTGAATCCCAAACCAAAATTAAATCTCTTGAATCTGAAAATTTGTTTTTGAAACAAAATGATGCTGAAAGGAAGATCACTGATAACCGCTGTTCAGATTTAATAAAAGAGAACGGTGATCTTAAATTCAAAATTCAACGACTAGAGTCAACTTTGACTAAATTTTCTAATAGTGAAAAGTTGTTGAATATGTTGTTGCAGAACCAAAATTCTATTGGAAATAAACATGGTCTTGGATTTGGGAAAACAAATGTTTTTAAAAAATTGAATTCAAATGATTTGAAAAATTCTTCAAACTACTTTGGAAAGAATCAACTTGAAAATTCAAACTTTGATAATCTCAGAGGATTTTTGAATGATAAACGTGATGCAAACCTGTTTTATAATAATCCACCTAAACAATCTTGGATCCAAAAAGGAAATAAAACAAACTTCGTTAAATTCAAACAGATTTGGGTTCCTAAGGGTACGAAAGTTAATTCTAATGGTTTGTTATATAAACAGATTTGGGTACCAGAAGATGTGAACAAAACTATGAGTGGTTTTACTACTTTCGTTAGACCACTCAATTCTCTTAACAGTTAGGTACCAAAGGAGGCTGAGGAACTGCATAGCTAAAGAAAAACTGGATTCAAACTTCTACATATCACAGAATCATTCACAGTTCCTTAGCCACATCTGTTGAGTTAGAGATTCTGGTTTACATCGTTTGCAGGTATAATTTCTAATCTCATCATTGTAAATATTTTTTGATTATTTCCTCTTCTACCTCTTCTTCTATTTTTTGTTGTACACTGCCATATTTTCTTTTCTTCTTGGGCTTTCTTAACCTCCATTTGCAGTATTCATGATCTTCTGGAAATGTAGTGTATTTGAATTAAAATCTGATGTCTTCCAGATCTTGAATTATAACTTTGTATATATCTGCAACTATTGTGAAGTTTATTCTTCTGAATTCATAACAGTGTTGATGTATTCTCGTCGTATCTTGAACACTGTTGTTTTGAATTCTAAATTTTGAAGATCTGAAAAGTTATGGAATTTCACACACCTATGCTGTTTGAGTTTCTTCTAATTCATTTTGGAAAGGCTTGTAAATTTATACTCATTACAGCACTTTACTTCAGTGGTGATAATTCCATTGATTTCAGATTGGCTTAGATATTCTTGAACATTGCTTACATCTTGAAATTCTCTGTTATTCATGATCATCTGGTTTGGAGTTTTGTTTGTTTAAGATCATTTGAAATTTCTGATATTTTGAATCTCACACACCTCTCATATCTGCAATTATTAATCTTGTGTGATTGATTCATTGTATCTCAAGAATTACATTTATTTCAAGTGATTTTGAATAAACCACTAATTTTGGATCATGAATTTTCTTTCCAACTTGATGTAAATATTTTGAAAAAAATTCTTTATACTTGTCAGAAATAACTTGAAAATTCTTTGAAAATATGGTCTTAAAAATCACTGTTATTTCATGATAATTTGATTTGAATATCTGTTTGTTTAAAATCATTTGAAATTATTGATTTATTGAATCTCACACATATCTTGAAGCTGAAAATTAATAACCTGGTGTGATCGATTCATTGAATCCTGAAATTTTCATATTCTTCAAATGATTTCAAGTAAACAGTATTTTAATCATTAGATCATGATTCATCATATGTGGCCATCATCTTGACAAGTATGATTTGAAACTATGTTATGTGTTGCTCTGATACTGTTTTGAAAAATGTTTGTTTTGGAATCACATGCTTGCTGCTCTGATACATGTGCATATTCTATTATCTCGTCTGTTTGGGCTTGGTACTTAATAATTTTTTTTTGTCTATGACATTCTTGTTTAGTTCCGTGTTAAAATTTCTCGTAAATAGAGACACCAAGTGGCATCAGAAGCGCCTTATTTTTTTTACCCTTCTGTACTTAGTTTCAAATTTTCACCTTGTATAGATCCAAACATTTTTTTTTGCCTAATACAAATAAATGTGCTAAATTTGTCTGGATGGGTTTGTGTTTAAATTTTCTGTAATCTGAGATATCTAGGGTGTGAATAAATTCCTCGATAAGGGAGACTACAATTGGTATCAGCTTTTTCATCCATCTGTTTTGAATTTTCACCTTGTATTGACACCATACACATTATTTTCCCTGGTATAAGTCTGTATAAATTCCTCTTGTAATTGTTTTCCAATTTTTAGAATTATTTATTAATTATTCATTCAGAAATTGAAATCAATATCAAAATTGAACTGTATTTGTAATTCATCAAAATAATTATCAGATTTTGAAATTGAATTGTGACTGCATTATATTTCACAACAAAAGGAGATTTTATTTATATTTTCATGATAGTTGAACATGTATTATAATATCTCTGAACTGGCAATTATTTGACAATCATCTTCTTTTTCTATCACCCGTCTGCCATCCATCATGTTTTTATATTAATGTGGAGAGTTTTTTTTCATCTTGTTTTAAAACAGTGAAAATTATTTGTGATAGAAATGGGACTATATTATTATTCAGAATTAGTGATAATTGGATATTTTCAAAAATCCCTGTACAGTTGAGCTTATTTCATAATATAATTAATTTAGAAATTCATTTCACAATCCATCTCTGTATCTATCACATGTCTATCATCCATATTGATTTTATACCGAGGAGTTTTTCATTAAAGCTGAAAACAATAAATATATAATTAATATATAAGAGTGTCTCTAACCTCATTTAAAAATCCAAGCTCTGGTTATGCATGGTTATGAGACGTCTTATAATTTAAGCTGCGACTAATCCTATTTAAAAATCCAAGCTTTGGTTATGTGTGGTCAGTGTGCTCTTAAATAAAAAAAAGGAAATAAAGTGCTAAAAGTAGAAATAAATTTGAAATTCTCCTCTGAGTATAAAAGCCAGCCTATCAATCCATCTTCTATTCTGTGAAATAAGTTGAAATTTTATGACGTATTATGATTTGTTGATTGATAGAAATTGGGATTTGAGATTATTTGAGTTTTGTCACTTAAATTGAATTATTTATTATAGTCCAAATCCATCACTTTTTTTGTGCTTTATTTTTATAAAAATCCTTTGAAAATAATTGGAAATATTTTTTAAAACTCTCTCCATTTTATATAAAATTCATCGTATATCTGTCATTTTCTAAAATGTGAAATATGCCACCAGTTCTTAGAATATTATGATTTTAGTTTGACTGATTGAAATTTATGATGATCGTTCTTCCACTTAAGCTCAGATTATATTTTTTTTTGTCAATTTTCATCTGTATTTTAATCTGTATCCTTTTGATGATAACAAAAGGGGGAGAATGGATTAGATTTTGATTTATGAGTGAATATTTTATAAATATTTTTAATTTTGAAAAATTATTATTATTCATACATTTTACTCATGCACAGTTATAGGGGGAGTTGTCTGTTGTAGGGGGAGCTAATAAATAGGGGGAGTTCAATATTCACTGTCAAACGCATCTATTGTATACAAATTCTTTTATTTGTTTGTTTGTCATCATCAAAAGGGGGAGATTGTTGTATATAACGGTGTTGTATGCACAATTATATGATTTTTGTTTGATGATAACAACCAAATAGATATTACCTTAATGTGTTTGATATTGTACTGTTATTATACATCACAGACTGGAATATAATATTTATATTTAAATAAAATACGACTGTACACAAATTTAAATATTCACACGGTATTTTATTTAAATATAATATATATTTTTTCAATATCAAATAGTACAAAATTACAACCCCACAATTTGTACACATCACTAATATTTTTCATTCATACACAGCTGTTCACTACAACCCTGTCAATATACATTCACATTGATTCTTATACAGACACTCAACTCTTTTACAGTCACATATATATTCATTTACACAGACTCATATATATATACTAACACATGTTGTCTTCTTTCTTCTGTTTTTTGTTTTCTGCCTTTTGTCTTCATTCTTCTGTTTTCACAGTCTTCAGTCCAGTGTCATCTTCTTACCTGTCATACAAAAGAAACACACACAGAGTATCTAACACAGAAATAATATTTTAAATTCTAGCAGATATAGTTTTTATTTAAAAAAAACACAAAAAAATATTTGCCTCAGATTTCTGGTGTGTTTCTCATCATTTTTCATGACTTGATCCGATCTGTGTCTAGTCAGTATATGTATGATAACAGGGACAGAAAATATTGTCTGATGGCTGCATATACACATGTGTATATTTATACATGTGTGCACTGCCATGCCAATCAGCGAGCAACTGAGGAGTAGCCACGTGGACCATCTCGACTCAGTGCTCAAATGCAAATCAGTTTGCAAATGTCAACTCAAACCAAAGTGGTCGAGCAAAAGGTCAAAACATGCTCATGGCACAAGCACAAGAAAGTCAAGGAGCATAATCATGGTCGAGCACAAGGCCGAGCCAGTGTACATGTATGCACAAGCCATGGAGAAACAAAGGAATCAGCAAAGTATATGGTTCAAGACAGTACATGGTGACCAACACAAATGGAACAACCACGGCAAGTACAGGTGATAAACTCTCAAGACAGTAAACACAACCAGGTCAAACACAAAAATGAACAAGGGACAACAATGGAAATTACACAACATAATGTGCAAATGAGTTCAAAGGGGATGGTCAACATGGCCGAGGCAAATCAATTCAGACTCAAACATAAAACAATGTGCCACAAGATAAAAACATGACAGCAAGCTTAAAAGCATGGAGCAGCATCTACATACATGCATGAATTAGCAAACAGGAAAATAATCATGGCAAACAATGGAGTGGCGAGTGTTTTCCAGCATATATGGAGATGGCATATGTATAAGTGCAGTGAAGACTACATGTCTCTGGTTTCAAGCATGTAAGGAAATCAGCGTGGTGAACGTAAAATTGATAATCTAAACTCAGACATGGTGTATAATAAGCTTTCTGTGCAACATGTTTGGCTTAGCTAACATGAAAGATAGAACAAGTTACAAATCCAAGGATTTCAAGTCATAAGCAGGCATGCAAATAACCATGAAGCATTTAAAGGTGGTGCACAGTTCATATACTATGGTAGATTTCAACATTTACAAGTTCATGAATTATGCTACAGTTCATCAGCAAATTGCATGTACATGTTAGAAGTCAAGGCATCAAGTTTTTATGTTCAAGGAAGAAAACAACTCAAGCCAAGCCATAGTGTGCATGAATCAAGGATGTCGAGCCATATTCAAAACATTCAAGAATGGTGATGCATGAATATGTTTCAGCACTTGGTGAATAGTGTCATAAATATCTTAGGCAAGAAATTAAGATATCACATGAGCAATAATTCACAGTGGACATTTTTTTTGGTGAGCATTCAACTGTTTTCCAGTAATCAGCAAATTACAATGATGTTTTTGGCAAGAAGAAATTCAGAAGTAAATTCGGAAAGAAATGAATTTGCTCAAGTCATTTTTAGCAAGAAATTCATTTCAAGATTTTTTTTCTAAATACTGGAAATAAAATATTGGATTTTTATTTTGCAATTTCTAGTTGGCCAAGAACACACACAAATGTTTTCATCAATCCATCGAAATATGAAACTGTGGATACAAGCATGGAATGTGTTGAAATCTGTCTGTTTCATTTCTAGAATTACAGGAACTAGGATGGTAAAAACATATTTCAGAAATTCCATATTTGGCAATCCTCTAAGAATGAAATCCAGGAATGTTTGTTTTTTCTTTGGCAAGTTGAAAATCATACAAATTCAATGAATCAGCAAATCTGAAGAATACATATATTGCAAGTGGTTTTTTCAAAAGGACCACAAAATCATGGCATCATTTCGAGCAAGAAATCAATTCATTCTTCTTCCAGAAAGTCGAGCAATTCAAGAAAATTATGGCAAGGTGTATTTGTTTTTCCAGAAATACATTTCAGATTTCAATCAAGAAAATCAAAAATGGAATTTTTACGGCATTTCTTCGAAGGGACCACAATAATTCAATCAGAGAACATTCAAGGGGCATTTAAATCACGCAAGCATTTTTAGCCAAGGATTTTCGTAAAAACCGAATTCAATCACAAGAATTAAAAGGGGAAAATCGAGAATCAGACCAAGACATATATGGTGAAATCAGAGTAATCAAAGGATTTAATAATCCTATATAATATCACCAACATCATCATAGGCAAGCATCGAAAAACCCACAAAATAATTTAAGGAATTCAAAGAAAAAATCCAGAACACTCACATCGTTTTCGGTCGCTTGAATTTCCCCAAAATGGAGAAGGCCAAATTGAAGAAACACACAGCCACAAACACTCGAGCCTCAGTTTAATCATTTCTATCAACAATCGACTCTGATTTAGGGGATTTGAACAAACCCTAGGAGCCGCCATTTTTGTTTCCAGGAGAAAAGACGTCGGGGTAAAGAGAATAAAGATAGGCCGGCCAGATTATTGAGTGCGCTTGACCTAGTTCAAGTGTTTTTCAAGGGGAGATAGTTTTTATATTTATTTCCTAGTTTTTTTTTGTTCTAGTTTAATTTATTTTTAATTTGTTTTTCTTTTTGTAAATCGAAACAGTCCTAGAGTCTATAAAATCTAGGGGAGTTTCAGTCAGGGTGTTGACTGACAGTTCACAGAGTGTAAAATCTGGGTTACTGGTTACGAGGTTGTAATCAGGGGAAATCTGGTCAAGGAGATATTGGCCAGTCTAGGGTTTTGAGCGTAGGGTTAGGACAGGAGCAGGCGCTACGAGTGTACATGGTCTTGTATGCGGGATCTGTTTATAACACCTAGTAGAAACCTTAGGAATGCAGCAGTAGGCAGGGTTTTGCCGAAGCTGGGTATATCTGTATGTAATTTATTTTCTGCACCTTTATTTCTACTGCATTCTGTGATCTGTTTATTATTTTAATATCCTGTTAGTTTTTCAATTCAGTTAAAAACCGTGATAAACCCTATTCACCCCCCTCTAGGATTAATCTAGATCCAACACTCCTTTTGAGTCAATCTCAACTCAAAACGCTTTTGGTCCCTTTCAGTTTCCGTGCCCAAGATTTTCGTTGCTTCTGCAAGATCTTTCATTTCGAATTCCAATTTCAAAATCATCTTCAACTTGTTGATTTCATTCTTATCCTTGGAAGCAATGAGTATATCATCCACATATAAGAGTAAATACACCCAACAATCATTTCCCAACCTCTTGAAATATACGCAAGCATCCTTGGTGCTTTGATGGAAGCCACTTTCAAGCATGAAATGATCAAATCTCTTGTACCATTGTCTAGGTGATTGCTTTAACCCATATAGTGATTTCTTCAACTTGCAAACCATTTTAGACTTACCATCTACAACAAAACCTTCCGGTTGCACCATGTAGATGTATTCATCCAAGTCTCCATGCAAGAAGGCGATTTTCACATCAAGTTGCTCCAACTCCAAGTCATGGATATCAACTATGGCTAGTAAAACCCGGATAGAAGTACGATGTACCACCAGTGCAAAAATTTCATCATACTCCTTTCCTTTCCTTTGTGCAAACCCCTTTGCCACTAACCTTGCTTTTTACCTTCCATCATCCTTCACCTTGTAAATCCATTTGCACCCTACAGCACGGTTTCCTTGAGGAGGTGGAACCAACTCCTAAGTCTGGTTCTTCATTAACGATTGCATCTCTTCCTCGATGGCACAAATCCACTTCGAGCTCTCTCTCGACTCCATGACGTCATCAAGGTCCATCGGCTCATCTTGGACTACATTGAGAGCATATACAAATGATCACAAAAGCTAAGGTAGTTCCAATCACCATATCTTTCGGGAGGCCTTATTGCACGTCGACCGACCCGAGTAGCAATACTATCACCCAAACCCTTTCCAGCTCTACCTTGAACTGAAACTTCTCTAGTATCATGTACATCACCAACATCACTAGAGGAGCCATGTGGACTATGTGATATTTCATCAACCGCTTCAACCCCACGAGCTTCTTCATCAACTCTACTACCACTTGGATGGAATGTGGGAGTGACTTCCTTTCCTTTGATTCACCGTGAACCAAATCTGGAACATTCGATGAGCTCTCATTCACCTTGAATAAAGACGATTCATCAAAATTGACATGAAGAGAATTAACAACCTTCTTCGTTTCCGGATTCCAAATCCGATAGTCTTTCATGCTGTACGTGAAACCAAGCAAGACTCCCTTGAATGCTCTAGCTCCAAGCTTCTCATTCCCTGGATCATGCACATAAACCGGGCTACAAAACACATGAAGATATCTCAAGTCAACACTCTTCCCTTTCCACACTTCCTCCGGAATTTTGATATTAATGGATTAGCATGGAATTCGATTCACAATATGCACCGCGGTTGACAAAGCTTCGGCCCAAAATCCCTTAGACAAACCCGATGTCAATCTCAACCATCAAGCTTTCTCAAGTAGAGTTCGTTTCATTCTCTCCGCTACTCCATTTGATTGCGGATCTCCCAGTGTAGTAAAATGTCTTTGGATTCCGTGATTCTTACAATACTCCAAGAATTCCTAGGAAACATATTCACCACCATTGTCGGTCCATAACACCTTGAAAGTCTTTCCACTCTCATTCTCAACAAGAGCCTTCCACACTTTGAACTTAGCAAATGCCTCCGACTTGGCCTTCATTACATAACCCAAACCTTTCGACACAAATCATCAATGAAAGAAATGTAATAACGAGCTCCACCCAAAGAAGCAACCGGTGCCGGTCCCCAAACATCCGAATGAACATACTCAAGAACCTCCTTTGAGTCATGCTTGCCTTCATCGAATGATACCCTTGTTTGCTTCCCCATGAGACATTCCTTGCAAAACTCCAGTTTGCTGAAACTCTCACCCTCGATCATCTCCCGCTTCCGAAGAATATCCAAACTCCTCTCCGAGACATGACCTAATCTCAAATGCCACAATTGTGTCACATCCAAGTAACGAGAACTATGAATACCCACAGAAGTCTCACCTCCTACAGTCACACCTTGAAGCAAATATATACCATGAGTCCTAGCACCTTTCATAACCACAAGTGTCGCCTTCGAAACCCTCAAATAATTGTTCTCTATAGTGATCTTGCATCCTAGAGAATCCAATTGCCCCAAAGATACAAGCGACTTCCTAAGTCCCGGAACATAGAGAACATTGGTGAGCGTGCGAACAACTCCATCAAACATCCTTATTTGCACGAAACCACTACCCATCGACTTGCAAATAACACCATTTCCCATAGCAATTGCATTTCCCTCTTTGACTTCAAAGGACAAAAAACAATTTCTATTTGGCATCATATGATACGACGCACCCGAATCGAGCGCCCATTCGTTACCCGAAACACCCGTTGCAACCGCCGTCAACACATTCTCATCTATCTCACCATCCCCACTCTCCACCACCACGGATGAAGATGCTACTTCGTTCTTATTTTTGTCCGGACAATCATTCTTCCAATGTCCCGGTTTCTTGAAAATAAATCACTTGCCATTTCTCTCTTTCGATTTACCTCTTCCACCGGGCTTTCTTGATTTAGAGCGTCCTCGGTTTCCTTTCTTCACATTCTTTTCTTTCTCCACAAACAACCCGTGACCACTACTAGCTCCACAACTACCCTCACTCATCTCCTTCATTTGATATCTTAACTGCTCACTAAGAAGACCCATCTTGACATCATCTAGAGTCAAGGTATCCCTACCATAGATCAAACTATTTGAGAAACCCGTATAGCGATCCAGCAACGAACACAATAATATCATCGCCTTTTGCTCATCCTCAATCTTCAAATCAACGGCCTTCATCTTCATGAGCAAGTCATCAAAAGCATTCAAGTGTGCCTTAAGAGAATTATCCTCCTTCATCTTGAAGGTGAAAAATGTTCGCAACAAGATCAAACGATTAGTGAGCGACTTCTTCATATACAATTCTTCCAACTTGTCCCAAATACCTTTAGCGGTAGTCTCACCACTAATTTCAAAGATCACATTCTCCCCCATAGCAAGTTGAAGAGTAGTGTAAGCCCATTCCTCCATCTCCTCTCTCAACATCTGAGATATCACTTGGCAGTAAGTGAGTATCAAATACCACTCAGTGCACCCGATTCCGCCTAAAAACTACTTTCATTTTCCATTTCCACTTCTCAAAGTCATTATCACCATTCCACTTGTCAATAACCAATTGAGAACCCGACACCGCATACGAACCCCATACATAAGGCACCATACTATTCAGACTTCCGGTTGAAGGATTTACCGAGCTATTATCCGTTTACAGCATTTTCACAAACACCTAACAAGCACCAATTGCTCTGATACCAACTGTTGGAACCATTGTGATTAATCCGACACAAGACCACTCGAATATGATATCCAAACCACAGCGCTAGCGAAAGACTAGATCGTTGTTAGACCTACAAAAACAACCAAAACAATAACTCTAGTCACCAAACAATGATCAAACAGTCACGAACAATCCAAATCTCAATCACAAGCAAGAAACTAATGACAATAATTGCAAAAATTAATCACACAAGGATTTATAGTGGTTTCACTAACATCTTGTTAGTGTACATCCACTTTGGAGAGAGTATTTTATTACCACGATAAAGGAATACAAGAGATTGATCCAATAATCAATATATTTCAATATAGAAAAGAGTTTGAGGAGAATAGAATTGAAGAATTGAAATTAGGTTATAAACCCTAATTCACCCTTGAGAATAAAACCTTAATTTCAATCAAGTATCTAAGCTCTCCCTTTGAACCTCTGAAAATAGATTATATAAAGATAGGCCAATTACTGAAATTGCCCCTAAGTCTTCACAAATCAATTTGCCAAGTTTTTAGCCCCAAATAGCCCAAATGCCTCGCCAGACGTCTGTCAAGGGAGACGACAGACATCTGTCCCTCCCAGGGAATTATTTGGGATTCAGCACTCAGCTCAGACGTCCGTCGTAGTCCCTGACAGACGTCTGTCCCTCTCAGACATCTGTCGTGGGGGTGACATACATCTGTGGGAACTCTCGGGAAAATCCACCCTGACAACTCAGACGTCTGTCGTACCCCATGACAGACGTTTGTCGCTCCAGCCTGCTGACACCAAATACCAATTCGGCTCTAACTTCCGCGTGATAACTCCGATTTGTGAATGATCACCTCCGACTCGAAGCTATCTTCGTCCTCTTCAATCCAACATATAGTATTGCTTACTTCAACATTCATTACCATGGAAAGACGAACTTGAACTTTCAACATTCTCTATGATTTTTTTTACACCCTTTACTAGTTTAGATCTGTCTCCAACTTTTTGTTCATAATGTGCCCTTAGATGTCCTCTAAGAGATTGATGTGTTCCAAACGCTTTAATGCACTTCTTGCACTTGTACTCGTTCTCAGTTTCACCACTTTTCTTTTTTGGCTTATTTTTCTTTTTATAATGTTTGACTGTACTGCGTTTTCCTTCTGCAAGGTAGGAGATGAAATTTCTGTCACATATCTCCTCTTTCATAAAATTAGATCTTTTACTGACCTGATTTGAAAATTAGTCAAGTTTCTGATTTCCTTTTCATTTGTTAATGGCTTGTCTGTGCACTGCTCTGAAGAAGAACATCATGGCTTCCACTCTTGACATCATTTCTTCTTCATCTTCCTCTTTCCCTTTTTGCCCCGCTTCTGTAATTTGTTTAAGCAAGGTGCAGTGCTCCTCATTGTTACCCATAGTGAACTATAAGCTGCAAACTATGGTGCAATAATGAAGACAACTCAAATTGTTAAGAAATTTTACTTCATCGTAAAGAGAATAAACACTATAACTGACCCAGAGGATTATTTTGAATCAATGAATAATCATTAAATGAAAAGTATCAGTTGAAAATTTACCTTTAATTAACAAAATACTGACCAACATTATTGTTAAAAATCTTAAAATCCTATGATTTGAACCCCGTTTTCAATCGAATCCCTCTCTTTACAATTTGATTTATATTCTGATTCAAAACAAGCTAATACTATACATTATAAATAACATTTAATCAAATTAATATATTCAATATACTTATTTAGGTCTACAATTCCAATTTTAATCATTTAAAAACAAATTAAAATTGGAACAAAAGAAAAAAATAATGTTTTAGGTTTTGATGTAGAAGTCTAAACATCGAAGTTATCTTCAAAGTGTGTGCAAGCTTTATAATTATGTTTTTTGAATTCTCGATTCATGATTTAAATCCCGTTTCGTTTCATATTTTGAATTTTATGATTTACAATTTGAATCTTATTTTGAAAACCATGCTGACTAAGTAATGACTGATGGAGTTCTGTGTGAATTTTTATTGTCTAACAAGTAACCTTGTAGTGGTAGACAGGGTTCTCTGTGTATACTAAGTCATATATTTATAGGCGTATATTTGTTAAAGGATTCGAGTAATTGTGGGAGGTTTATGTTGGACGAGATTTTAATTGATTGTTATTTGGCTTATTTTAGTTAATATTTTAGCTAATTATTCGCTATATATTAATTTAATTATTGTAACACCCTGTATTTTCTATGAACATTAAAGTAACGAATTAAAGAATACTTAATTTTAAAATGTGGAAATTAAGGAAACGGGTTTCGCCATTGCATTCGTCTTGGAATTCTGCTTGAGATAGAGTCCGAGTTTGCGTGAATCAGACTCCGTATGAAGAAGGTATGGAGTTCAGAAGATCTCAAGTTTAAACAGAAACTAAATATAAATAATAATTAAATCAAAAAGCAGTTCGAAATTCAAAGAAATTCCAAGAATCGGCTAGGTGGGAAAATTCCCGCCTATAGGGGTCGACTCCCCGCATGGGGGGTCGACCTAGGTGTCGACCGCCCAAGAGGGTTGTCGACTGGGGTGTCGACCCCCCTGTAGGGGTCGACCCCCTCGGTCAGATCTGGACTGTTTTGTCCAGTGACATTTTTCTGAGTCATTAGGGCATATGTGGCGACTTCCAGTTGGCTCTATTTGGTCTGGATGGCTCTGATTTCTCCTAGGATGATCTAACGGCTCTCACTAATCTAAACTTCTATATAAACAACCCCAACCCTCAACCCTAAAACCTCAAAACCTTGCTCTCTGAAGACGTCATGCTGTCCATGGCCAAACTAGCGTAGCCTCCATTTTTCTCTAAACTAGAAATCAAGTTAGAAAGCCCCAAATCAAGTCCAAACTAGAGAATCAATAGTCTACATCAAAGGATAGCTTTTCAATTTCAGAAATCAGATCCCAGAAAACAAGATTTGTTCTTTTTTTTGTAAGTTCAGTTATTCTTTAGAATTGAACAAATAAAAGTCATGACTTGTAATGAAGCGAAACTAGAACTGTGCCTAGTTGTAAGATAATCGTATTCTAATTCATGTTTATCCCTGTAGCAATTTTGAAATTACCTATGCCTACAAGACTATTGTGATTAATACAATTTATCATGTTGTATATAAATTTGGTGATGAACGTATCATTATGTATATTAATTTGGTGATAAACCTGTCATGTTTTATATTAATTTGGTGATGAACCTATCATGATTTATATTAATTTGGTGATGAACCTATCATGTTGTATATAAATTTGGTGATTCTTTTATGTTATGTTATATCAAGATCATAAGCTAAGTCATGTTCACATGTGCTTATATGTCTAGATCTACATGCTTATATGTTTAGATCTATGTTAATTTGATCAAATTCAAATGCAATTTCACATTAACATGCTTAAATAAATTTGTGTAGTACTAAGCCAAATTTATATCACACATGCTCAGTTGATCTATACTGTTTTATGTCGTTGGAATGTTACATGTCCCTTTGCTTTTCCCTTTTGTTTATGAGTTAGGCTAATTTGCGAGCCTAACGTTCTATGTAATTTATGCGAACGAATAACGGGGATACGTTGGGAAAAATATTAAATTACATGCTATTGGCATAGGTTGGCTCATAATCATGTAAATGATTAATGGCATGAAAAGATATGATTTGTATACCTAAGAATTATGGACATAATTTAGAGGGTAAATGGGACATGACTTGAGTTGACAACATTGGTGGATAATTTACATATAAACATAAATGGTAAATATGTAAATTAATTAAAAGATGAATATGCCTAACCCGAGGTTAGATTGAGTTACGGTGTAAGACTGCACAGAACCGCCCGGCACATCCAGCAACCGTAACAGTACAGATCTAATGTTAGTGGTTAGCACATTAAGCCCAAAAACCCGAGGTTAGATTGAGTTGCAGTGTAAGACTGCCCGGAACCGCCGGGCACATCCAGCGACCGCAACAGTATAGATTTAATGTGTGAGGTGGGTGCTTTAATGAATGAATTAAAGCTAAGGAACAGGCAGGCTAAGAATGGTAGGGTTAAGTTAATTAGGGCAACACTTAACCAATACAACATGTTAACTAAACTGATGGGTGGGGTTAGGTTAATTTGAGAACACTTAACCATTTTAACATGTTGATTAGAAAACCCTAGTAACGGGGACCCATTTCAGCAGTAACCCACATATATGTATCATGGTATCCTGAACTAGGCAGGGTGGGGCACGATTACTGGGCTGATTATAAGTGGTCAAAATAACGGAGGGTGGTGCAGCAGTGTATGTTCCGACGGAGTATGGGCATGCACATACTCCGGCATGGACAAATCAGGCAGTGAGCATCAGTAGTATACACTATGCACCTTGAATTTGTGTCGGGTTGCCATTATAGGAATTGATACACCCCATGGTGGGACCAGCACAGGTATCTACAATCAAGCGGGGCCGAATGACACAAGTTATAAATGCATGCGAGTAGAAGCCGATGGATAAAGGGATCATTTTATCATGAACACATGGTGCTAGTTGAAACACTTGTTAGTATATGCAGAGAAATAGAAATGAGTGCGATAGTATATTTAGTTTATCTTGCCTTATTTATTGTTATCTTATTTCTAGGGTATTGTCCTAGGTTCAGTTTATTCATGTCATGAACCTTTTTTCTGTTTACATGCTAAATAGTCACTGGACTTACCAGGCTTATGTCTGACCCGTTTTCTTTCATCTTCTTGTCTTCCGTTTCCCCCCTCCCCCCTCCCCCCTCCCCTCAGGTCCGCTGGGCGGGAATACTTCAACTTAGTCCAGACCCTTTTCCAGCTTGAAGAGAGTAGACGTATTGCTTGGATTCTCTTTTCTTGGGCTATAGCTATGGTTACACTCTTAATTGGGGATTTTTGCTGCTTTATTATTGTTTTATGCTTCTTTATGTTTTAGTCAAGACAGACGCTTTATTGTAATGATTTGGAAGTTGGTTTTTGAGACAGTTGTTGTAATGTTTTGACTGGACCACGTGCTTATGAAATAAAATTTAGTTTTTCCGCTGTTCATATGTCTGTCTTGTAAATTATCTGTACCTTTTACCTATAATACTCCACCAAAGTTAATGCATTCCCTTTGTGAGTGACCTTAACGGAGGTGGGGTGTTTTTAATTATCATACGAAACCGTGTATAATTATATTATCATTTGCTTTCCTCATTTGTTAAGTACACGCTCACACCAGTTGGCTAGCGTTTTATTTTGGACCATTTTTAGTAGGGAAAAATGTACCAAAATCTAACTAAGTGATTATCGACTATATTTCTCTCTGAGTGTAAGCTAAATCATGAGCGACTATTTTGTATTTTTAGGCTTGGTTTGTTCAGTAAAAGTAGAGGATGGCAGATTAATTAAATAAGTCATCAGGGCTGAAATGTTGTTCGGTTAGTAATATTGTTCCGAATAGACTGCTCAGCAAGCAAACTAGATTCAGCAAATATCTTTCTATACAACTGAAAGTTATTTAGTAATATCTTTCTCAGTGATATTTTTCTGGTTTTATTTTAGCTAGTTGTTTTTAAAAAAAAATATTTAGATGAGTAAAATGCACCTTTATTTATGTTAAAGATGTCTAAAATGCAAGATATCAAGAAGTTATTATTGATAGGCCACGTAGAAACCAACTTACAATACTAGTGAACAAACATTTCTTATGGATCCTGAAGAACCCAGGTATTGTAAGCCTATCTAAGACCGTTTACTGGGACAAATCACCGAGAGGATACTATTGGAATATTTCGACAATTGGGTCACATATGTAAAATAAAATGTGTTTTGCTATTTTAGTGTAAAGCCTAATTAAAGTGATCTAATTTTAGATTAGAATTAAAAGGCTTAAAGCTTGACTTATCATGGGCCTAATGTGTAGATATTGGGGAATTTTTTAATTTATTGAAGGGCCGAATTATAAAATGCCAACTTTATAAATAAGGGGTTATGGTCCCTAAATTACACAAGCCTTAGCAACTCTCTAACCTCTTTTACGGAGAGCTACTTTCAGATCTAGGATTTGTGTCAATTTGGAAGACCGAACCAAATTAATCTTCTCATTAGCCACTGGTTATGGAATTCAAGTATTGCAGTAATTAACTACGGATTCAGGTACGCTTCCGCTAATCTATTTATCTGTTCTCTGATTTTTTCTCAATTAAATTAATATGGATTACATATTTAGATCTTGGGTTTCACGATTTGATATTGTTAAAGTATATTGAAATCCTACAAGTGGTATCAGAGCTATCCATAATTGGTTTTATTGAGGAAAAAAACAATTTTTTTTAGATCTAAAAAAACGATTCTTCTTTTCGATCTAAATTAAATATTAGTTCGTATATAGGCTGCATGGTGTATGTTTGTGGTAATAGCTTTTCAACGGTGGATCCTAAGTTAATAGTAACATGGAATTAACTAACTATATAATATGGAAAATATATGCAAATCATGAAATTAATTTGCATCAGCTTTATGTCTTAAGTTATGCTAAACAGTGGAGCATCTCACGTTATGCGCAGATGGTAATATACATGCTAAATGCAGCATTAACTTGCTGTATAAATATTCTGGTGCGTGCATATAATCTTCTTAGGCGTGCCATGATATTACAATAAACATTTTATTATATTTTACTTATGGATTCATTATGAATTCACCACATCAGATGCATGCCTTGTTATTATGTTAATCTTAGAATCCTTTGAATTAGTAAACTTTTGATTCAGCATTTTGATAAGATTAAATAGAATCTATGCTCAATCTATGTAATGCTGCTTTTGGATATCAAATAAGAGACCACCTGATAGTATATCACATGCAATACCAAAGTATATAAATACATTAATGCATTATGTCATACTTAGTTTGTAATTTTCTGTTTTGTTATTTATACCATGCCAGTCTGGCCATGTTTTGGAATATTGCTTCACCTGGGATATGACATTTATGCTTATAGCTTTGATTTATGATGTACTTTGGACATATTCGATTTATGAGTTTAGTTTACAAGCCACAAAATTCCAAAATACTTGGGACTGTTCCATTAATTAAGATTGATATATGATTATATGTTTCAGAAGGACATTGTTCCATGGGTAGGCATCCATTTTGTTTATTCTGCATTGTTTTCTATGAGATTCGGTTATGCAGAATGCTACTTTGAGTATAAATTAGGCAAAGTGACACAATATTATATGCAGCTATATTACAGTTCAAATATACATTATAACTCCTTAGTTGTGTTATTCAGCGTGACATCCTTTTCAGTGTGACATCCTTTATGTTATTTATATGATTTTATTTTATTTTATGTGACACTTAATTCTGATATTCATTAATGAATTTTATTATGTAATATGTTTATGATATCTTGTATCATATTTGTTTAAGAAATGTCATGAATATAACTACAGCTCTAAAGAAAAGAATTATTACAGCTATGGTTAAAACATATTGTGTTGCTGTTATAATTCTAAGATCTTCAAGTGTCATATAGAACAAAAGCAATTTTTTTAGAGTATTTTTAATACTCAAAATATATTATATAATAAGGATAAATTCAAATATAATTTTTGTCTCTCTTTATAACCGTAAATATCCTACATAGGTAGTGAATTAACTAAAATAATATGTCATCAAAAAGACCTCTATATTTTGGTGGTTTATGAAAATGTTTGATATTTGTGTGTAGTTGCTCATGCGAGTATTAGCCAGCCCAAAGGAAGACTAATATTTGGCTGAATCGCTTACACATGTGTGATGATAAATACGTGACAATTATAAGGTGTTTTTTTTCGAGTGAATAATTAATCGACCCAAAGGAAGGTTGTTATTTGACTTGATTTTATTGTCAGTGTTTGATCATTACAACAAGAGTACCACTTACAGTTAATATTACTGTCGAAAGACTTGATATTAATGTGTACTAGGTATCTTGAGAAGAGACTTACCAATTATTTGAGTTTAATATGGTTAATATTTGGCTATGAGCATATATGGTCAATCTTCATTTTATTTTTTGTTCTTTTTCAGCTAATTTTACTGAATTATCTGCCAATTCAAAGAATATTCCGATCTTGTTTTGGGATAACATAAGGATTTCTAAGAAAGCATGTTATTTGTTCTTGACTTTATAGATTTAACTCTTGTAATTAGGAGGGTTACATCCAATCCTACTACAGTTACATATTCTTATAATGTTATGAAGAATATTGAAAGGTGGTATAATTTAAAAAGGCAAGAGTTAAAGGATCATTAAGTAAATATTTCAAAAGCTTTTCAAGGATGGACTATATGTAACGTTACCTATTTTTTGATAGGTTATCTACTGAGAATGGAAATGATTCTGTGAAAATAGTAAGGGGAATCAAGCAATCTTTGTGGTGCTTGATTACATAAAGTCAAAGTAAAAGATATATAAATAAGTACTATACGGAAAAAGATATTGCTTCAAAAGCTAAAGATGCTCAACTTATTGTTATTTTTGGTGTTATCTTCAGTATATTTATTTAAAGATTACAATTATTTTAAGAATAAGATGTCATCTTATTGGGCTAATTTAGCGCTTTGGTAATTAGAAGAGAAATTGAAGCTTATAAGATTAAAAGTACTCATTTGGTATACATTGTATAAATGTATAAATAAGAATTAAGAAGTCGCTAAGGATCTAGAAGAAAAGAAATAACATACAAATAGATCTATAGTTTTTTCTTTAATGAGATATATAGACATATAAAGTATAATATACTTGATATTTTATAGTTATTATAGAAATTTAAGTCATATTTTTTTATGATGTCATTTAGGCAGATTTCGGTTTTATATTTCTAATATGAACATATTAGGTTATTATTGTTCATCAAGAAATATTAGTGTTGATTTATGAATAAATTCAAACTTTTATGTAATTAAAGCTCCTAATGTCGGATATATAAGTTATGGCTACTTATGTTAAATAGCTTATGTAATGATATCTCATATTTTGTTTTGGTGACTAATATAATTATTTGTTTTAGTTTAGTAAGGAATTATAGATTGAGATACCACAAAGATAGAAAATAATTTATTGATATTCTAAGCGATTTAAAGTTGTTTTTTATGAACCCACACTAAGGAAAATTTTTAAAGCGGGAAATGCAATTTTTTTTTAGGATGTTGAGTTTGGGGGGATAAATAAAGTAATATCATTGTCTTTAAAGAGAATCGTTATCTTTGATTCAACTATGGTTATTTCTTTGGCTAAAGTTTAAGATTTGATTTCTTTTATTATTAAGAAGTAAATGAAGAACTATAATAAGACGATGTTAAAGAAAATTCCCCTTTAAGCGAAGATTACTGCTTCAAGAAAACAAACTCAACAACCTCAAAATGCAAGATCACTAAGGAAATCCACCTAAATGGGAATAAATGCTATTTCAGATGATTGTGTGGTATTTCTTCATAAAGATAAATAATGGATTGATAAAGATGATGCTATTGTGACGGCCCGCCCCGCACCAGCCTGCATTTCCTCCGAAAGTGCGCTGTACACCTGCCCGGCTAGCACGGAACGGTCGCCAAAGAAAGGAAAGAAGAGAATGAACTAATCAAAGAACCTGTAGAATGTCTCACAGCGCATGGGATAAAATATAATAATAACATACTTGACATAAAACAGGCGAGACAGTGCATAAGCTGATAACTAAAACCAACATCAATCTCAAAGCAGCGGAAATCCAAATACAGCTTATTACAATTTTCCAAATTTACTGTCTCTAAACAAAAGAAAGCTAAAGTAGAAGATACACCAACAATGCCCAAGCAGTGATCTTCAACAACACAGGGAGAATATTATGTATATAGTACGTGGAAGCCTCCTGCTCGTCTCCGGATCATCTACCCGTGCATCACCAGCTAACCTGTCTCTAGTCTGCTCGTGTGAGCACCCAGAGTAATAAGAAGAGACATAAAACTCTGGGTCAGACATAAAGCCTGGTATGAGCGATAAGCATCTAAACAGAATAATAACAGGTATACTAAACCATACCTGAACCTGGACCTGCAACCAAAGAGTTAGTACCACATACCGTACAATACTCCAAGGTGCCGTAATGAATAGTGTAAAGAATACGGGGATGGGGTGTGTATGTCACAATGATAGCAAACAAATCATCCATAGCAACCATCCTCACATCTCTCACTCAGTGCGTAAAGCGTACGACATCTACCACTTTGGAACACTAGACAAGCTGAGGCAACGACGAATCCCGACTTGTAGAAACCCTGCTGTGACCAAGCCAAACACTTGGAGTCATGACCAAACATTTCAATGACCCACTTCATTGGTCATAGCCCTTGGTTCTACCAATGCCATGATGGCCCTGAATCTGCCTTCGTACCTCCTACCATAGTGGTCCAAAGCTATAGGTGTCGATAACTCCTTAGCACGCGTCCCGCAGCAAGGCCCAATCATGAAGTGAACTCGTTGATTCCCATCTGAATCTTAAGCTCTAACTTCTCATTTGGACTTTCTTTGCATCTCGGGTTTGGTTGAATTGGAGTGGGTCTTCAGAAAAGTTGTCGTGCAGTAGCAGCTCTAAAATTCGGTTCGGTTCAGTCACCCATGCTCGGTTCGGTTCGGTCACCCACGCTCGGTTCGGTTCGGTCACCCACGCTCGGTTCGGTTCGGAGTGCCACCTTCCTCCGGGTTCGGGTCCTTCTCCTTGTCTTCTTTCATTCGATTCGGGTCGGGCACTTCGCTCCGGGTCGGTTCGGGTTGCTGCTTCCCTTCGAGTTCATGCTCCTCTTTCGACCAGCTTCCTCGTTTCCCATCTACTCCGATCCGATCCGATCCCTTCGTCTTGCTCCAGTCGTAGCCTCCCATTCGTGAGTCGATCCGATCTGGCCTCTATTATGCTTCCGATCCGATCCGCTCCATAGTTCCGATCCGATCTGCTCCATCACTCCAACTCTAAGCAATGGCCTTCCTTCCTGCCAAACTTCTTCCAGTGGCGAGTCCCCATCCAGTTCGGATTCCCTTGGTCAGTTCCCTAGTCCGATCCGACCCCTTTTCTCCGATCCGAACCGGTTCGGGACCTGCACTTTTCTGCAACTTTCCAGCGAGCTTTCTACGCCATTCGACGATGTTTTCGAGCAATTTAACTATTCTAATCAATCATGAAACTTACCATAGAGTCATAGCAACATGTAATAACAACCACAAACAGCAAACAACAATTTAAATGAATCAAAATGAATCAAAAGTGGCTAAAACCTTACATTTTCCCATAATCCCTCTTAATTATGTTTAAGCATACGATTAGCAAAACACATCGAAATTAACCCAAATTTCTAACAGAGCCTTAAAACATTATTTTAGAATTTTAAGAATTTTTCCAGAATCTATTTACGTATAAATTCGCTAATCTTCACTAATTACCCTTAATTAACTGTAATTAGTGCAAAAACTATGCAAATCACTCACCTTGGCCACAAACAAAATTCTCAGAACTGAAACTCCTCTGATTTGGGCGAGTACTGATGTCCAACAGCAGCTCTAACTTTGCTTTGGTGCTTTTCTCCTTAATTTGATGCCTCTAAGCCTTAATCCTTGATTAGTGAGTGATTTTTGGGTGTTTTAGAGAGATTTAGAGAGTGGAGGCCATGGCTAGGTTAAGGGAAATGAAAGTGGCGGCTGGAAAATGTCTAAAGAAATGTTTTCTAACCCTAATCAGCACCTATATCCCCCTAAACCCGAAATTCCCCTTGGGCCTAGCTGCTAATCACCCGCTTAAGCCCAATTAAGCTGTTTTTCACCATCTGAAACTTGTTTCAGCCATATCTCCCAAACGGTGAGTCCGTTTGGCTAATGTGACCACTCTACGGAAAGAGAAACCATCATCCAGAGCCAATGGAAGTGGTTTCAGGTCAAAATTCCTTTCCAGTCAAAAGTTATGGCCAAAACAGTGCCAACTAGGGGTAAAATGGTCATTTAAAAATCGGGAAAAATCATGAACATGGGAAATGACCCCAATAGTCGTCTCCCAAAGTTACATGACCATACGACTTCGTATGTGACAGAAATAAATATTCTACGATTCTATGATGCGTAGAATGCGGGTCGTTACACTCTCCCCCCCTTAAGAAATTTCGTCCCCGAAATTCCTTAACCCTAAACATACAAAGGATCCCGCATGCCTAACAGCCACGTACAACAACCAAACATGCAAAACAAGCAAAACAAACCTATCCTAGCATGCGGAAAACTAAATCGAGGTCAAAATCTTACCAGGCAAAGAGTTCCGGGTGTGTCTTCCTAATGTTCTCCTCTGTCTCCCAAGTACAATCATTCTCGTCCTCGCCCCACTGAACCTTGACTAGTTTCACCGCCTTTCTTCGAAGTTGCTTCATGTCGTGCTCGACAATACGGGCCGGCTTGCGGTTCCCAACCGCCTCGGGTTCTACTTCGAAGTCCTCTAACTGATCAGGTGAAATAGTCATATCTGAGTCGTGAACGAACTTCCTTAGTTGGGAAACATGAAATACGTTATGAACTCCCGCCATCTTCTCTGGTAAGTCAATTTTATATGCCAAATTCCCGACTAGTTCAAGAACAGGGAATGGGCCAACGAATCTTGGTGCCAACTTGCCTCTCCTGCCAAATCATATTACGCTCTTCAACGGAGAAATCTTGACAAACACCAAGTCGCCAACGGAGAATTTTAAGTCCCTTCTCCTCTTATCAGCATAACTCTTCTGTCTATCTTGGGCAGCCTTCATTCGTTGTTGAATGGTCTTGATCTTATCTGAAGTCTCTCTCACCACATCTGGTCCAAGCACAAACTTCTCGCCAGTCTCTATCCAACATGATGGTGAGTTGCACGGTCTTCCGTACAAAGCTTCAAACGGAGCCATACCGATACTGGATTGGTAGCTATTATTATATGCAAACTCTACTAGATGCAAATGGTCATCCCATGATCCACCAAAATCCAATATACATGCTCTCATGAGATCTTCCAAAATACGGTTCACCCTCTCCGTCTGACCGTCGGTCTGAGGATGATATGCGGTACTAAGATGTAACTCTGACCCTAGAGCCTCTTGTAAGCTCTTCCAAAACCCACTAGTGAACAACGGGTCTCGGTCGCTCACAATGCCTTTAGGTACTCCATGAAATCTCACTACCCACTTCATATACAATTCTGCTAACTTAGCTGCCGTTCTTGTCGATTTGACTGGTATAAACCTTGCACTTTTGGTCAGTCGATCTACAATTACCCAAATGCTGTCATATCCCGATCTAGTCCTTGGTAAACCATCGATGAAATCCATCGAGACTTGCTCCCATTTCCATTCGGGAATTTCTAAAGGCTGTATCAACCCACTAGGCTTCTTTTGCTCGGCTTTAACTAGCTGGCAATTCATGCACTTGGATATAAACTTCCCAACGTCTCTTTTCATCCCTTCCCAGTAGTAAGTCTGCTTCATATTTCGATACATCTTGTTACCACCGGGGTGTATAGTCAGCTTTGAGTGATGACATTCTCTAAGCACTTCATCCCTCAATCCATTGACATTGGGTACAACAAGCCTTCCATTCTTCCTAAGCCATCCATCTCGATCAAGCCCATACCTGTTCATCTCCTCATCGATGTCCATCTCTAACTTGGAGATGATCCAACAGATTAGGATCGTCCCTCTGACTAGAGCCGATCCGTTCAACTAAAGTGGGTCTGATCGTCAAACTTGCTAACATTTCTGGATCCAATTCGCACTTTGGTCTGAAATCAAACCCCGCGATAAACTCCAGTTGCTTCCATTCAAAGAACATAGCCCCTAAGCTAGCATGTCTTCTGCTCAATGCATCAGCCACCGCATTGCCCTTTCCTGGTGTGTATGCGATGTCAAAATCATAGGAAGCTAAGAACTCTAACCATCTCTGCTGACGGAGATTTAAATCCTTCTGGGAGAATAGGTACTTCAACGACTTATGATCTGTAAACAGCTCAAATCTTTCTCCCAAGAGATAGTGTCTCCACATCTTTAACGCGAACACGATCGCTGCCAATTCTAAATCATGGGTAGGGTATCTTCTCTCGTGCGGTTTCAATTGCCGACTTGCATAAGCTACAACCCTACCGCCTTGCATCAATACAGCACCCAGTCCGGTACCACAGGCATCCGTGTATACCGTCATCTCTTCATCCCCCTTTGGAATGACTAACACTGGTGCGCTTGTCAACTTGTCCTTTAGACTTTTGAATGCATTCTTGCACCTTTCATCCCAGACAAAAGCTTGATTCTTCTTGGTCAACTGGGTCAATGGTGCTGCTATCTTGGAGAAACCTTGGATAAACTTACGATAATATCCCGCCAACCCCAAGAAACTTCTTACATCTGTTGCACTCTTGGGCGTAGGCCAATCTTGTACCGTAGCCACCTTTGCTGGGTCCACGGCAATACCACTCTCTGATACAACATGGCCCAAGAACCTCACTTCCCTCTTCCAGAAGTGACACTTAGAAAACTTTGCTTTCAATTGGTGTTTTCTCAACACCTCCATCGCTACTCTTAAATGTTCCTTGTGTTCTTCCTCTGTCCTCGAATAGACCAAAATATCATCAACGAACACAAGGACAAACTTATTCAACTGATCTCTGAATACCCTGTTCATAAGATCCACAAAATATGCTGGGGCATTGGTCAGCCCGAATGGCATGACCAACCACTCATAAAACCCAGACGGCATCCGAAATGCCGTTTTGGCTACACTCTCAGCTTCCACTCTAAGCTGATGAAAACCTGTCGCGAGATCCAACTGAGAGAATACTCTCGCGCCACTCAACTGATCAAACAAATCATCTATCCGCGGTAGAGGATACTTGTTCTTCCTCATCACTTTATTCAACTCGCGGTAGTCTACACACAAACGAAGGGAACCATCCGCCTTGGTAGCAAACACAACTGGTGCTCCCCATTCAGAAACACTCCTTCTGATAAATCCCTTCTTCAAAAGATCGCTGACTTGCACCTCGAGCTCTCGCTGCTCTCTTGGTGCCATACGACGAAGTGGCATCACTATAGGCCTGGCATCCTTTACCAAATCAATACGAAACTCAATCTCTCGGTGTGGTGGAAGTCCGGTCACTTCTTCGAAAACATCCGGATACTGGCCAACCACGGGCAAACCTGACAACTCACTATGCGGAATGTCGAGGGAGTTTAGAAAACTAGCCAATACCCCCTTACTGGGTAGACCACCAAACACTATTCTCCGCCCATCATCCGCTCTAGCTGTCACCAACAAGCCCTCACAGTCTACCACCACCCCGTATCTTTGGAGCCAATCTACTCCCAAAATAATGCCAAACCCAGTAAAGCCCAAAATAAAACAATCACAAACAAACATGCATCCATGACTCGATAAGACCACATTACGACAAATCATGCTAAGGCTAGTCGAACCACCAATCGGGTTCGTCACTACTAAAGGTCTATCGACAATCTTGGGCTCCAATCCCAACCTATCTACCAGGTCACTAGATATGAAAGAACTGGAAGCTCCGGTATCAAACAAAACTCTAACAGGAACATCATAAACAGAAAGCATACCTTGAATGATGACATTCTTTCCCTTCTCCGCCGCTGTTGGGGCATTCGACGAAGAAGGAATAGCATTAAGAGCGTATGCTTTCACCATTTGCTTTTCTTTAGGGGGCTGTGGACACTTGTCCTTGTGATGTCCCATTTGGCCACAGTTGAAGCACTTCCTATCCGCTGGCTTGGCCCGACAATTACTAGCATAATGGCCCTTCTTACCACAGCTGAAGCACTCCACATCTTGCTTATTCTTTTTCTTCTGGCCATCCTTAGTCTGGTTCTGTTTTCTTTTATTCTGAGAACCACCTTTGCCTCCACCACTAGCTTGTGGCTTTGGCTCATCTGCGGATGCAACCTCAGTCTTCGACTTGGGGTAGAGACTTTCTGATCTTAACGCTTTCCCCACAATCGATTCAAACGTCTCATCGATGTGGTTAATAAGTTTTTCCCCCAAGTACTGATCCAAACCAGTTATGAATTTCTCATTCTTTTTCTCGGCAGTATCAATAAGAGATAACCCGTACTTCGACAAAGTGTCAAATTCAGCAATATACTCCGAGACAGCTCTGCCATTCTGCTTGAGCTCCAAAAACTTCTTAAACAACATTGACTTCTGAGCAGCTGGAATGAACTTCTCGCTAAAGCGAGCCTTGAACTGCTCCCAGGTAATCTGATCTTCGGGGGTAGCTGCCTTTATAGCATTCCACCAATTCATTGCCCGCCCTTGCAGCTGACGGGACGCTAGCTTTCTCTTCATCGCATCCTCGATACCCAAATCCTCGAAGATACGTTCGCAACTATCCAACCAATCTTGAACATCCGTAGCCGACTCCGTTCCGTGGAACGGCTTCCCACCAAGACTAGTATAGTCCTTATTCAGCTTGGCGAAGTCAACTCTTGGCGCCTGCACTATTGGACCACCACCATTTCCATCATTGGGAGCTGCCCTATGTACATCTCTAAGCATCTCTCTCATGAGGTCAGTAAACATCGTCCTCATGTCAGCAGCATTCCCATTATTAGCTCCCCTACCAGCACCTCTAGTATCTCGGCTCATCGTCAATCTGAAAAAGGAAATGATTAACGACTCCATAGTGGTGCTAGTGCAGTACGACTTCATCCTTATACTACTAATAGTATATATATATATATAGCTTTTAAAAACCAAAGTAATCACAAATACGCTCTCTCGTATACGTATATTATCTCTCCCTGATAACTTCCCTAGGCTAACTACGCAACCTAGAGCTCTGATACCAAATGTGATGGCCCGCCCCGCACCAGCCTGCATTTCCTCCGAAAGTGCGCTGTACACCTGCCCGGCTAGCACGGAACGGTCGCCAAAGAAAGGAAAGAAGAGAATGAACTAATCAAAGAACCTGTAGAATGTCTCACAGCGCATGGGATAAAATATAATAATAACATACTTGACATAAAACAGGCGAGACAGTGCATAAGCTGATAACTAAAACCAACATCAATCTCAAAGCAGCGGAAATCCAAATACAGCTTATTACAATTTTCCAAATTTACTGTCTCTAAACAAAAGAAAGCTAAAGTAGAAGATACACCAACAATGCCCAAGCAGTGATCTTCAACAACACAGGGAGAATATTATGTATATAGTACGTGGAAGCCTCCTGCTCGTCTCCGGATCATCTACCCGTGCATCACCAGCTAACCTGTCTCTAGTCTGCTCGTGTGAGCACCCAGAGTAATAAGAAGAGACATAAAACTCTGGGTCAGACATAAAGCCTGGTATGAGCGATAAGCATCTAAACAGAATAATAACAGGTATACTAAACCATACCTGAACCTGGACCTGCAACCAAAGAGTTAGTACCACATACCGTACAATACTCCAAGGTGCCGTAATGAATAGTGTAAAGAATACGGGGATGGGGTGTGTATGTCACAATGATAGCAAACAAATCATCCATAGCAACCATCCTCACATCTCTCACTCAGTGCGTAAAGCGTACGACATCTACCACTATGGAACACTAGACAAGCTGAGGCAACGACGAATCCCGACTTGTAGAAACCCTGTTGTGACCAAGCCAAACACTTGGAGTCATGACCAAACATTTCAATGACCCACTTCATTGGTCATAGCCCTTGGTTCTACCAATGCCATGATGGCCCTGAATCCGCCTTCGTACCTCCTACCATAGTGGTCCAAAGCTATAGGTGTCGATAACTCCTTAGCACGCGTCCCGCAGCAAGGCCCAATCATGAAGTGAACTCGTTGATTCCCATCTGAATCTTAAGCTCTAACTTCTCATTTGGACTTTCTTTGCATCTCGGGTTTGGTTGAATTGGAGTGGGTCTTCAGAAAAGTTGTCGTGCAGTAGCAGCTCTAAAATTCGGTTCGGTTCAGTCACCCATGCTCGGTTCGGTTCGGTCACCCACGCTCGGTTCGGTTCGGTCACCCACGCTCGGTTCGGTTCGGAGTGCCACCTTCCTCCGGGTTCGGGTCCTTCTCCTTGTCTTCTTTCATTCGATTCGGGTCGGGCACTTCGCTCCGGGTCGGTTCGGGTTGCTGCTTCCCTTCGAGTTCATGCTCCTCTTTCGACCAACTTCCTCGTTTCCCATCTACTCCGATCCGATCCGATCCCTTCGTCTTGCTCCAGTCGTAGCCTCCCATTCGTGAGTCGATCCGATCTGGCCTCTATTATGCTTCCGATCCGATCCGCTCCATAGTTCCGATCCGATCTGCTCCATCACTCCAACTCTAAGCAATGGCCTTCCTTCCTGCCAAACTTCTTCCAGTGGCGAGTCCCCATCCAGTTCGGATTCCCTTGGTCAGTTCCCTAGTCCGGTCCGACCCCTTTTCTCCGATCCGAACCGGTTCGGGACCTGCACTTTTCTGCAACTTTCCAGCGAGCTTTCTACGCCATTCGACGACGTTTTCGAGCAATTTAACTATTCTAATCAATCATGAAACTTACCATAGAGTCATAGCAACATGTAATAACAACCACAAACAGCAAACAACAATTTAAATGAATCAAAATGAATCAAAAGTGGCTAAAACCTTACATTTTCCCATAATCCCTCTTAATCATGTTTAAGCATACGATTAGCAAAACACATCGAAATTAACCCAAATTTCTAACAGAGCCTTAAAACATTATTTTAGAATTTTAAGAATTTTTCCAGAATTTATTTACGTATAAATTCGCTAATCTTCACTAATTACCCTTAATTAACTGTAATTAGTGCAAAAACTATGCAAATCACTCACCTTGGCCACAAACAAAATTCTCAGAACTGAAACTCCTCTGATTTGGGCGAGTACTGATGTCCAACAGCAGCTCTAACTTTGCTTTGGTGCTTTTCTCCTTAATTTGATGCCTCTAAGCCTTAATCCTTGATTAGTGAGTGATTTTTGGGTGTTTTAGAGAGATTTAGAGAGTGGAGGCCATGGCTAGGTTAAGGGAAATGAAAGTGGCGGCTGGAAAATGTCTAAAGAAATGTTTTCTAACCCTAATCAGCACCTATATCCCCCTAAACCCGAAATTCCCCTTGGGCCTAGCTGCTAATCACCCGCTTAAGCCCAATTAAGCTGTTTTTCACCATCTGAAACTTGTTTCAGCCATATCTCCCAAACGGTGAGTCCGTTTGGCTAATGTGACCACTCTACGGAAAGAGAAACCATCATCCGGAGCCAATGGAAGTGGTTTCAGGTCAAAATTCCTTTCCAGTCAAAAGTTATGGCCAAAACAGTGCCAACTAGGGGTAAAATGGTCATTTAAAAATCGGGAAAAATCATGAACATGGGAAATGACCCCAATAGTCGTCTCCCAAAGTTACATGACCATACGACTTCGTATGTGACAGAAATAAATATTCTACGATTCTATGATGCGTAGAATGCGGGTCGTTACAGCTATGGACTTACATCAACCTATGTAAGGTACTAATTTAAAACATTGATTTAAGAAATGAACATATAGTATAAATCTATATGGATAATAAATCTTGAAATTTCTATCTAACTTAAGTGATAAGACCATTGGTTATGAATAACTATTCAAAGCCAAAAGGGATCAAGTGGGTAATATTAAATTTTATAAGGCAATTTTAATGAAATCACTTTTATTAAAAGGAAATTTTATTTTCTTTAAAGCATATTTCATTTTGGACTTAGTAAACGATTCTTTAGAATCTATCATTTTGGAGCTTACTACATTATACTTTTGAGCATTATCTGATTGAGATTAAAGTTATGTTTCTCAATGGAGACATTGGTGAGACTACTTAAGAAACTCATTTATGGATTAGTCTTTTGTATTTGGGATTCAAATACACCATTAGTGTTCATGGCGTGATATTTGGATTATTACAAAAGAATTACAAAGATAAATTTTTAAAAGGTTAGGTATGTAAACTGCAATTCAGTTAATTTTCTTTTACCAAAATAGATAAATGCTACCATCCCTTAAACGAAAGAAATGCAAAAGATTTCTCATGCATTTGCACTATGAATTCTAATGCATACTAATGTATACACATATGGATATGCATGTATTATTTGGCAGATACCTTACTGATATTAAAAGTGGATCGCTGATTTAGTAGTCAAAATGATTATGAGATATCTTCAAGGAATAAAATAAAAGATCGGATCGGTTGGAGATCGTAAAGAATTACGTTTCGGATATTTTGGATGTCATTACTGTAAAAGACCCACTTCTAGCAATGATAATATATTTTATGGGTGAAACTATATAAGGGAAAAGTGTCATTCAGGCACTTATAGTTTCACCACTTTGATAATATCGTCTTTGGTTAATTATAAGACATCCAAATATGGAAAATAATAATGAATTTTAGTCACAAGACTCCGATTATAGATAAAGAATTGAAAGACCAAGTAATATTGTGACAGTAAAGAACATCTTATTTTCCAATAAGGGAAGAGTACAAAATATATTGTAACTCATAGAGCATACTTAAACAAACTCCATTATGGCGGATCCTCTTACCAAAAGATTATCACCTAAAGTCTTTCATGAGCATATAGCTCAATTGGTGTAACTTTTATGTAAGGATATTTTGGTTCAAGGGGAGTTTGTATTTGGTATTGTCATATGACTCATTGCTCTATGTTTCAGTTACAGATATATGTATATTAAGTTCTTTTTCTGATCAGAAATAAAGTAATGAATTTTTCTTTGCACTCAGGTTGTTTAAATATTAAATGTTTTGATCTCACTAAAGAAGGACCAGTTGGAAATAAACATGTATAGATCACATTTCATGTAATTTCTATGATACGCATCCATGATTGATCTATGTCATTTGATTGTATTGATATATGTGACCATTGATGGGTATAGTTATGATAAATGTAACGAATGTCGCTTTGATCCATTGTCAATACAATTAATGGACGAGATTGTTTCAGATACACCATATGTTATAAATAGCAAATTTTGGAGCTCATAAAGTTAAACACATTTTAAGGTTATTTCATATGTGGCCCAGGGGGAGATTGTTGGAATATTTCGACAATTGGGTTACATATGTAAAATAAAATGTATTGTGCTATTTTGGTGTAAAGCCTAATTAAAGTGATCCTAATTTTAGATTAGAATTAAAAGGCTCAAAGCTTAACTTATCATGGGCCTAACGTGTAGATACCGGGGGATTTTTTAATTTGTTGAAGGGCCGAATTATAAAATGCTAACTTTATAAATAAGGGGTTATGGTCCCCGAATTACACAAGCCTTAGCAACTCTCTAACCTCTTCTACGGAGAGCTACTTTCAGATCTAGGGTTTGTGTCAATTTGGATGACCAAACCAAATTCATTTTCTCATTAGCCACCGGTTATGAAATTCAAGTATTGCAATAATTAACTACAGATTCAGGTACGCTTCCGCTAATCTATTTATCTGTTCACTGATTTGTTCTCAATTAAATTAATATGGATTACATATTTGGATCAAGGGTTTCACGATTGGATATTGTTAAAGTATATTGAAATCCTAACAGATACAACATCTAACTTTTATTATTTTAATTTATTTTTATTTGTACCATTAATCTGTAAAAATGATTTTATGAAGATATGGTAATAATTTTAGATGAACGTACCAAATTTGCAAAAAAAGTTTAATTGTAAGATCCTTATTTTTAATAGATATTTTTAATTGTAATACATATAAAATGACATCAAAGTTCACACCAAGAAAGGATATGGTGGTGTTTTAACTGAGTCATATAAACGAGGCATAACAGTGAAAACTCTTTATAAAACAAAGATACATTCCAAATTAGGGCATCATACATAAACACTGTATTAACTTTAAGGGATCCTGACTCTTATTTGTTAAAATTAAAGGCCTTCAATAGAAAAACAATCCAAATACAAATTTGCGTTTCCTTAAATTTAAGGATTTCAACACAAATTTTCATCCTAATAGGGATGCTACACTCAACCACTATTCTTTATTTTTTTACAGTACCTTTTCAGTCTATTTTGCACAATGGTTATTGTTCTATATAAAAAAGGTTAAATTTGAAAGCATGTAGGTACAAAATTCGACACAGAAGGTGGTAAAGCAAGATTTTTTTTAGGATAACCAACAAGAATGTTGTTCAAAATTCTAGATTTTGCATTTAGACTGAAGATACATGCAACAATGGTTATTTTTAGACAATGTCCACGATGTTCATATTTCAAAATACAACCCAAAAAGAAACATATATCATAATGGAATAAGTTTCTTAAATAAGATATTAGAAAATTTTACTATCTACGCAAATTGTAAACTAATTTATGTTATAGCCTATTGCCGCTTTAGGTCTATTAGATCTATGCTAGTTCCTTCTTTCAGCAGTATATCAAATGCAATCTTTTCCTTCTTACAAGTCCTATTTGTAAGAGAATTTGGTGACAAAATTACAGTAATTAGCAGCATTGGAACTGATTTTTATGACGTGGGTAGATGTTTCGTAATTGTATGAAATTTAGTGGAAACTATTATTGGAAAATAAGGATACTTTTGCTACATTATTCATGGTTGATACAAAAAATACTTATGATTACGGTATTTCAAATCAGTGAAAAAATACAGTAGTTTCCGACTGCATTTTTTTATGTAGTTTTTTGCTACATAATGAAATGTAGTCAAAAGATGTTTTAGTTTCATAACACTTTCAGTTTTGACTACATAACAAAATACAGCTAAAAACTTAAAGAAATTATGCACCAAAAAATCATGATAGTTTTTATTGCATATGTACTTTTGGCTGTATAACAAAATGATGCTTGGCTGCATAATAAAATTTTAAGTTTTACATATTTATAATGCATATCATTAGAAAAATAATACAAATTATGTTTTAGCAGTGAAGACAAATTCGATGGTTTCAGAAAAATTATTTCATTTTAAAATTGACAATTAACGGATGTAGATTTTTAATAAGATTGTGAGAATACCGATCATGTTTAATGAAATCATGCACAGAAAACCGTAGTGCAAAGCCCCTTTTGCATGTTTTGCTCAACAATGTGGTGCAGATATATGTTTGGACATATGTTAAAACAAATATGAAGGCTCTTGCATTATTGTATCTTCTGGTTGTTTGTGCTGCATTATGAGGTCATAAATATTACTCACCGATCTTCCCAGAAGTATCGACTAATGTTATGGAAGCACTTGTTATGTAAAGTTGAAACAACACGGTACCTATTACTATTCCTACGTCAAATTATTTTCATGTAGAAAATATTGATTTGAAATTTTCGATACAAAAAATAGTGGGAGAATGAAATGCCGTGGTATGTGAATATAGCCAGCTCAATTCATGGTTGATAGTGTTAACTTGAAATACTGGTTCGTCTGCGACGAACGAAAGTCACAGTTTTTTAGCAGGGTAGAGTGGTGCATTTGAGTGGGTATTTAATTTATGATTTTTTATTATTTTATAGTTAATTAATTGTTGGCTTTGTTGTTTAATATGCAATTAATTAAAATGAAATAATAGTGTAAAAACTAAAATAACATGCAAATTAAAAATACAATTATACTAGATTCTATTTGCTTCCATTTCCCTAGTTTATCAAGGTATAATATTCATCGTTTTTCTTGTGTTATATTAACTGTACGTTAGTCCACTATTAGTATTCAGAAAGAAAAAAAGAAGTGATACTACAGAGTTTTATTATTTATTCTCTTGTAATATCAATTTTGTAAATGTGGTAAAATACACAAACAATGTTTCAAAATGCAAATAATCTTATTTAAATGTTAATTCATTTGTATAGGCGTTGGTAGAAGCAGCAGAAGAAAGACAAAAGGCAAGAGTTAGTTTCAACGATGATGATGGAGGAAGTGTAAGTTTTGAAGATTTTGATAAGGATCTGATTGCCGAAGTGTTTGGAGATGAGAAAAGAAAGAGTTATTGTTGTGCAATTAGCTCTAGAGCAACTCTAAAGCAAGTGAAGGTTATACAAGCCTCAAAAGCGATAACTAAGTTTAAGGAGGAGGAAGATAGAAAGTGGAAAATGAACATGGAGGAAAAACAAAATGAACTAGCTAATAATCTCAAATCAATGAATTCTACAATGCTGAGTATGCAACAAAGTTTAATGCAATTTATGAGTCAATTTGGAGGAAATTAGACATCTAGGCTGACGCTACATCCAGTACAGAGCACAATCATAATAGCCATCATAACAGCGTAGGAGTTAGCTTGGGAGTTCACTCTAATGATGATATTGGATCCTCATCAAGGGACACGCAGTCGGTTGTGCTATTGTCTGACAATTTGACAGAGGTAGCAAAAGGACATCTAGGGACACAAAAGATATGTCATCATAGAGAAGTGTGACAAGGTGAAAAGGTTGTATGGGTGGAGCAAGTATATGATTCGAAAGCACCTATTTGCAAAGCACCTCAAAATGGTAACTACAAGCTTTCTGACATAATTGATGGTGGTTTCATTATTTGGTCCGAGCGTCGTTTACGTACTTTTTAGAATTTTCAGCATAAGTGTTAAGGTAGTATTTTGTCTCATTTTTATGTTGGAACTATGTTGTTTAGAACTTCAAATGTTAACACTGATGTTATGTATCGTACTTTCAACTCTATGGAAAAATGTATTGCCACAAAATCAATTGTTGTTTCGGTAGTTTTATTGTTACTTGTTTCTGAATTGTACATTTATTTAATGTGAATTCTGTGTGTATGCTACATGTATATGTTCCAGTATGTGTACGTTGTTTGGGTAGTTGCAGTATTCATTGTTACAACAGCTATCATCGTGACAAATATCAACTATTACAACGGAATATATCGTGACAATACAATATCATCACAACGGATATACTCATTACAAAAAGGCAAGGTTATAATGGATATGATTGTGACAAGATATGTAGGTTACAACAGTCATAGTTGTTACAACATGTTAAGTTTATAACGGATAACCTCGTTACAAGATGAAGTAGTTATAACGGGTTCTATCGTTACAACATATGTATGTTACAACAGTTAAGATCGTTACAACATCTTTGACTTATAACGGAGAAACTCATTATAAAATTACCAAGTTATAACGGGAATATTCGTTACCAAATACGCATGTTACAACAGTCATGATCGTGATAAGATGTTTATTTTACAACGGATATGGTCGTTATGAGATGCCATTTAATATAACGACCATTCTAGTGATAAAATATTGTAATGACATTAGAAACGCACCTAATACTCACAAGCGCAGCCATTACGAATCATCATTTTCATGACTATATGTGTTATAAATCATCTTTTTTAGTGTTGTGCTATCACTCTCAATGGTGATCTTGCAACCTAAAGAATCCAACTGTCCCAAAGCGTTAAGTGACTTCCGTAGTCCCGGAACATAGCGCACATTAGTGAGAATACGATCCACTCCGTCAAACATCTGAATTTGCACGGATCCAATGCCTTCTGACTTGCAAACTGCACCATTTCCCATAAAAATTGAATTTCCTTCTCGATCAACATAAGAAGAAAAACAATTCCTATTAGGCGTTATGTGATATGAAGCCCCCGAATCAAGCACCCATTCGATTCCCGAAATATCTGATGCTACAACCGGCAAAACATCTACGTCTCCCTCACCAACATCTCTCTCCATCGCAACTGACACTACAAAAATTATACGGATTTCAATCGGCTGTCAGTCGTCGGCGGCCGTCGGAAAATGTAACACCCCGTATTTTTTTTAATATAATTAAAAATGAAATAAAATATATGAAAATATGCTTATGATAGGTAAATAATGGTGATGCATAAGGAGAATTAATTAATACATGGAAGAGGAGAAAAATTAGTTCGATAACGGCGTATGTAACGGAAAAGATAGTAAAATAAGGATAACTAATTCAAGAATCAGGAATTAGGTAAAATGGACATCACCATTGCGTTCCTCTCGGAAAAATATGCAAAATAGAGTCCGAGTTTTCGAAAATCGGAGTCCGTATGACCAAGATATGGCCAAAACAAGATTTCAGCAGACTTTCTGGCAGACTCACCTAGGTCGACCATAGTGTCGACACTATAGTCGACCTGGCCCCCCCAGGTCAACTGTAGTGTCGACCCCCCCTTTGTACAGGTCGACCTGGTCGGCCTGGGGTGGCCCAGAACCCATTTTTGAGGCTCGGAATGAGTTTTGATGGTCCGGATGGGTTTTAGGGTTAATCCAATGGCTGAAATGAATTGCTACACCTATAAAAGAACACCTAGACCTAGCCTAACTCACACAAATTCATATGACACCTAAATGCTGCTGGAATTTCTCTTGAGCCATGGCCGCCGTCTCCAAATTAAAGCTTAAGCGTTCAAACTCAAATCAAATCAAAGATCAATGCTTCTACAACAAATTCAAGAGGATAGATCAATGACACTGCAACTTTCTACGACAAATTCACTCCCTAATTCATTAGTCGTTCTCTGTAAGTTCTAGTTGCTTTCCGATTTAAATATTTAATTATAATGTGGCCGTGAATTAAAGTGGAATTGGATTAAGTATGATCTATTCCTGCTGCTTTTTGAATCTTTAGTTTTGAGACTAATCTGCCTTTATTCTCGTGACGAGTTTGTGATTTATTCAGCAGTTTTCTTGATTCGTAATGATGTTATCATCAAGTTCTAATCTTTATGCCTATCATGATGTTGTTTTTCTCTCTGATCTATTTATTATGCAAAATTCTATCTTTCCCCTATTTGTTTTCTTTTGATGAACCTTGGTCAATTTCGGACCTAGGCCTAAACTGCGATTTGCGTGCGATTGAATACGGGGGAAATAGTGGGATATTGCCTTGTTGGATATATGTGTTTGGTAGAATCGAAGGCATAATATGAAAACTGGATACTTGGGTATTATTGCCATTAACACGAAATTTGAATTTGGGTATTATCGTTATAATTAAAGTTTTGCTAGTTTGGGTAAATTGGGGTAAACATGGAATACATGTCGTTGGTATGAAACATGACCTATGTAAAATACGGCAAGAATATTGATACATATATTTGGCTAAAAATTGATCTATGTGAATTTGGCATAGCTTTGTAAACATGTAAACTATGAATCGTGATATATGTATAAAAAGGCATGAAACTTGGTATATATGTAAAATTGTCTAAGATTAGGCATATATAAATTTGGCATACAAGTAAACAGGCATGAATTGAACATATGTAAATTTGGTATGAATTAGGCATATGTAAAACGGACATGTAATCTAGAACTTGGGTATATGTTAAATAGGTGAAATTTGTGGTTGAAACACATATGATAATTTATGTCTTGAAAAGGGGCTAATATGAACACGCCTAAATATGTTTCGGGTAGTTGGCATGTAATAGCCTTAAAGGAGGGATAAATATAAATTGAGATACGCTGCCTTTAATGGCCTAAGATAAATTGTGGTAAAATTGGTATGATTTTGCATACCATTAATTGATGGACATAATTGAGTCAATTATGGACATCGTTAAATTAGGAATTAATTGATAATTTGAATAGGGGAAATAAATTCAAATTGGGGTAAAAGACTATAAGTGATAATCAATGCTTAGGACACGAGGTTGGACTCGTTTGTGACGTAAACCTGCCCGAAACCGCCCGGCGAATCCAGTAGTCACAAATGTCAGCCCAATGTGAGAGGTCCTAGGCCCAAATTAAAAGCGTAACAGTTGTAAAGACACGAGGTTAGACTCTTTTATGGTGTAAGTCTGCCCGGACCCGCCCGGCAAATCCAGCTGCCATAAATGTCAGTCTAATGTGAGAGCTCTTTATAAGGTTACGGCCTTAATGAATTAAGAAATACTTAACCAGATAAACATGTGGTGGGACATGGGGGTTAAGTGGGTGATATGTAGGTGACATGTGGAAATACGAATAGTAATACTTAACCAACGTGACATGGTAATTAGACCAGTGGGTAGGGTTAAGTAAATAAGAACACTTAACCAATATGATATAAATGGTGGGTTAAGTAATATGATTAGGTTAATCTGGACACTTAACCAATTTAATAAGTTGACTACGGGAGTGGGTAAGGTTAAGCAAATGTTTAACCATTATAACATGATTAAACTGGACTAGAGAGTGAGGTTAAGTTAATGAGAACACTTAACTAATACAATGGGTTAATTAGACAAGTGGTTGCGGTTAAGTAGTAACACTCAACCAACATAACAGGACAAGCGGGTGGGTTAAGTTAACTTGAATAAGTTGATAACACTTAACCATTATAATATGACTAGTGGATGGGGTTAAGTTAACATGCACTTAACCAATCTGATGTGATGCGTAGTAGGGTTAAGTAACACATGGGGTTAAGTTAACAAGAAAATTCTTAACCAATGTAACCAGATAGACGAATGGGGTTAAGTTAATAAACCACACTTAACCAATCAAACATAATAAGCGAGAAAGGTTAAGTTAACTAAGGTAAACACTTAACCATGGTAACATAACGAGTAGAAGGGTTAAGTACATATCGGGTTGGTGGGTAATATTAGTAAATATAGGCCCACATACACTTAACCATTAAATACACATGCTTGAATTAGTAGCGGGGTTAAGTACACATCAGGGTTGGTGGGTAATATCAGAGAGTATAGGACCACATACTTAACCATTAGAAAAACCTAGTAACGGGGACCCATTTCAGCAGTAACCCACATTAGGTATCAACGGAACCCTGAGCTAGGCAGGGTAGGGCACGATTACTGGGCTGATTATAAGAGGTCAAATTAGCGGCGGTTGGTGCAGCAGTGTAGGTTCTAACGGAGTGCGGGCGTGCACACACTTCAGCGCAGAAAATTTAGCCACTGGGCATCAGTAGGTATAAAGCTGTGCATCTTGATTGTGTCAGGGTTGCCACCATGGGACTTGATACACCCCATGGTGGGACCAGCACAGGTATCTACAAGTAGGGGGCCGCGTGACACAAACGAGAACTAGGTCAAGTAGGGAGCCGATCGATAAGGTAGTAAGGGTGCATCGAATATATACATGGCCATTGGGGTGATCGAGGTGGAATCCTCAAAATCGATGTACACCTGAAGGCTACCATAATTGCGGGGATTGGGATCACGTTGTAATATAACACGGACTACTAGTTGGGACACTAGTAGGGTGTACGGATCCTTGTTGCACATGACACTAGTTGGGATACTAGTAAGAGTACAGATCATTCCATGTAAGACACTTATGAGGATGCTAGTTAGGTGGTGCAGAGCAAATAGATATCATTCTAATGGTAAAGCTTAGAAACCTTGCGATGTTATTCTTGATAGAAACCATGCGGTGGGTTACTTGATAGGAATTATGGGACGTTGTACTTGTTTCATCGTGCCCGAAGTTTATCTTGTTACCTTAGTTTATCTTGTTATCTTAGTTTATCTTGTCTACCTTGTCACCATGCTTATGTTTACTTTCAGTTTATTCATGCCATGTTATCTTTACCTATTTTTATGCTGAAAGTCACTAGGACTTACTCAGTTTTTATGACTGACCCGTTTTGTTTTGCCTCTTTTTCTTCCGTCCCCCCCCCCCCAGGTTCACAGGGTGGGAATACAGCTTAGTTCGGATCTTACCAAGCTCCAAGGCTCTTTCATGTATGGTTTGGATTTCTCTTGGCTATGGCTTGCTTTGCTTTATTAGGGAATACTGCAGTTTGCTTTTATGCTTCTTTTTTTTTTAGCAAGACAGATATTTTAACTATGAAATTGGGTATTGGAAGTTGATGGGCTTTTCTTGTAAACATAGGCTTTTCTTGTAAACATTTATATTTAATAAATGATTTGAAGTACTTCCACTTTATTTTCCGCTGTTTTATATATGTTTGTCTTGTAATATTTCTGTTCTAGTACCCATAATACTCCATTGAAGTTAAGGCATTCCCTTTGTGAGTGACCTTAACAGATGTGGGGTGTTACATTTGGTATCAGAGCGGAAGGTTACCAGACTGGGAAAAAGTTTTCAAAAACCTTCTGAAATTATCTTCAAAACACTTACAAAGAAGCAAATTTTCAAGAAAATTTTTGTTTTGATTAAAAGGAATATTCCCCAAAGCCATATGCACTATCCTTTGATTCTCTCTTGAAATCTCTTCTCTCTCTTTTCACCATAGTTTCGTACGCATCCGACACAAGTCGGAGGGCAAAGGAGTGCCCAACCTCCATCTGTAGCCGCAGTAGTTCCATCTGCGTCTAATCTTATTTCAAGTTGGGTAGAGTTACCGTGCGTTAGACATAGCTTCGAGAGACTTGTCAACGAACTATACAAGGACAGTTAGAACAAGGAACTAGTTGTTATAGCTTAATCCACAAAGGAGGAAAAAGGTGAAAGGAAAGAGGCCTAAGTGAAAGAATAGAAAAACCCATGACAAGAGAGAGTATCTTTAGTGAGAAGGGACATGCAGTTAAGTATTATAGGACAAGGGTAAGGAATAAGATCGTCGAGAGGGCAATTGAATGCTCTCACTACAAGTGTACCTAAGAGAGTGGTAACCTTTCTGTTAAAAGTTTAGCTTTTCTTTTCTATCATCCCACTAGAACTTTGTTTTTGTACATCGCATCCTTTTAATTCTGCTTTGAAAATTGAGTCTCTGCACCTTAGTACTAGCATAATAGAGGATCCCATTTTTGTCTCAAGTCCTGTTGGGGAAATCGGCTCATTTATTCATGACTTGTTTGGATTTGAGAATGTCTATGCTAAGTGTTGAGTTTAGAAGTAATGTTTATGTTTTGGGCTATGGATTGATTCTAGCGATGGAGTAGTTATCCAGTAAGGGTGACCTTCTCGGTTTTGAAAAATGGGGTAGTTAGACTCTTGACTTGCCTCAGTAATACCCTCGAAGTCGCATGTAACCTTTAGGGTTCTATCATGATTTGTTACCTAGAATATTTTGACACATTTATTGGTAATTTGTAATCCGCTCAAGTAGTGTTCGCCACTAAGGCGGATGGGTCATTTCGCTTATGCATGAGTTGTAGAGAATCACCTTAGTAAGTACATTTGGCAGCATGGTTGGCATTTATTTTCAAGAGATAGTTCTTCTGCGTGGAATACCTGATAGTAAGTGGACGAGATCCAAGATTCACTAGTGAATTTTGGAGAGCTTTCATGAAACCATGAGTACGCCGTTATGTTTGAGCCGAGTATACTAGAAGTAGAGTAAGTGAAAGAGGAATGAGAGGCAACAGTGAAATAGGTTCCAACTCATATTTTGGAAACAAGAATTAAGAAGCTACGAAATTGTGAAGTTAAAGACGGACAAAGCACAATGGAGTTAAGCTCAAGGAAATGCGACTTAGAAGATTGAAGACTAGATTCGTGCATCATATCTCTTCTTAAGAGTATATCCTTGATCCCTCTCTTCCTTTAGAGCTTACTTGCATGCTATCTTTTGTGTATATCCTCTCGGTCCCATTCTCAATCCAATTTCTGTTGCAAACCCCATAGGGAGTATGACTCATCTGTTAGTAACACATGTTGGGGCTTGAGGGTGTTCGTTGGGTTGACTAAACTTTTTGGGTTTTATAGGATACGGGTTGGTCTTAGGAAGGGATTTCCTTGTGACCTAATAGGAGTCCATCATGCTTAGTTTCCTAGAATCATATATATTGGTTGGGATGAGTAATTCTTTGGGTGTCGGTATAATGTTGATTTCGATCTTCGGGGCTGATGCTTAGAGAGTTCTTCTCCTAATCAATATATATGTGGCATAGGTTTCCATTTTTGACATTGCCTGATGGGCACAAAGTTTTTACTTGCTTCTATCATTCGACTATATCTTTAGGTAGGAACAATTGGGTGTAAACATGTGTTTGAGACATGTTATGATTGATGGTTGCTAGTGGTTGCTCGTGGATGCATATACACGCACATTAGGCACTAGATCGACTCAGTCACCTTTCATATTGCATATGCATGAGTGTTTACACTTGTTTATGGATAAAATTGAACGTGTTATCATGTGGATGTTGCATATGGATTGATGTTTGTGCACACATATAGTGTTTACGTGACTAGGATTATTTGCATACATGTGGATTCATGGCACTTAACATATTTTGCATTAGAAAGATCAATCAGGCCTGATCATTTGCATTAGACAAGGAACATATACATACACTTCTTGCATATGTTCATACAACATTAGAAATCTCTTAAGGACAATGAATGCCTGTGATTGATGATTGAGTAGATGGATGATGGATGGTAGGACACATTCTTCTTAACTTGAAGATTTCGGGGACGAAATCCTTTAAGGAGGGGAGAATGTAACACCCCGTATTTTTTTAATATAATTAAAAATGAAATAAAATATATGAAAATATACTTATGATAGGTAAATAATGGTGATGCATAAGGAGAATAAATTAATACATGGAAGAGAAGAAAAATTAGTTCGATAACAGCGTATGTAACGAAAAAGATAGTAAAATAAGGATAACTAATTCAAGAATCAGGAATTAGGTAAAATGGACATCACCATTGCGTTCCTCTCGGAAAAATACGCGAAATAGATCCGAGTTTTCGAAAATCGGAGTCTGTATTACCAAGATATGGCCAAAACAAGATTTCAGCAGACTTTCTGGCAGACTGACCCAAGTCGACCATAGTGTCGACACTATAGTCGTCCTGCCCCCCCTCCCCCCCCAGGTCGACTGTAGTGTCGACCCGCCCTCTGTACAGGTCGACCTGGTCGGCCTGGGGTGACCCAGAACCCATTTTTTAGGCCCGGGATGAGTTTTGATGGTCCGGATGGGTTTTAGGGTTAATCCGATGGCTGAAATGAATTGCTACACCTATAAAAGAACACCTAGACCTAGCCTAACTCACACAAATTCATATGACACCTAAATGCTGCTGGAATCTCTCTTGAGCCATGGCCGCCGTCTCCAAATTAAAGCTTAAGCGTTCAAACTCAAATCAAATCAAAGATCAATGCTTCTACAACAAATTCAAGAGGATAGATCAATGACACTGCAACTTTCTACGACAAATTCACTCCCTAATTCATTAGTCGTTCTCTGTAAGTTCTAGTTGCTTTCCGATTTAAATATTTAGTTATAATGTGGCCATGAATTAAAGTGGAATTGGATTAAGTATGATCTATTCCTGTTGCTTTTTGAATCTTTAGTTTTGAGACTTGTCTACCTTTATTCTCATGACAAGTTTGTGATTTATTCAGCAGTTTTCTTGATTCATAATGATGTTATCATCAAGTTCTAATCTTTGTGCCTATCATGATGTTGTTTTTCTCTCTGATCTATTTATTATGCAAAATTCTATCTTTCCCCTATTTGTTTTCTTTTGATGAACCTTGTTCAATTTCGGACCTAGGCCTATACTGCGATTTGCATGCGATTGAATATGGGGGAAATAGTGGGATATTGCCTTGTTGGATATATGTGTTTGGTAGAATCGAAGGCATAATATGAAAACTGGATACTTGGGTATTATTGCCATTAACACGAAATTTGAATTTGGGTATTATCGTTATAATTAAAGTTTTGCTAGCTTGGGTAAATTGGGGTAAACATGGAATACATATAGTTGGTATGAAACTTGACCTATGTAAAATACGGCAAGAATATTGATACATATATTTGGCTAAAAATTGATCTATGTGAATTGGGCATAGCTTTGTAAACATGTAAACTATGAATCTTGATATATGTATAAAAAGGCATGAAACTTGGTATATATGTAAAATTGTCTAAGATTAGGCATATATAAATTTGGCATACATGTAAATAGGCATGAATTGAACATATGTAAATTTGGTATGAATTAGGCATATGTAAAACGGACATGTAATCTAGAACTTGGGTATATGTTAAATAGGTGAAATTTGTGGTTGAAACACATATGATAATTTATGTCTTGAAAAGGGGCTAATATGAACTAGCCTAAATAGGTTTTGGGTAGTTGGCATGTAATAGCCTTAAAGGAGGGATAAATATAAATTGATATAAGTTGCCTTTAATGGCCTAAGATAAATTGTGGTAAAATTGGTATGATTTTGCATACCATTAATTGATGGACATAATTGAGTCAATTACGGACATCGTTAAATTAGGAATTAATTGATAATTTGAATAGGGGAAATAAATTCAAATTGGGGTAAAAGATTATAAGTGATAATCAATGCTTAGGACACGAGGTTGGACTCGTTTGTGATGTAAACCTGTCCGGAACCGCCCAGCGAATCCAGTAGTCACAAATGTCAGCCCAATGTGAGAGGTCCTAGGCCCAAATTAAAAGCGTAACAGTTGTAAAGACACGAGGTTAGACTCTTTTATGGTGTAAGTCTACTCGGACCCGCCCGGCAAATCCAGCTGCCATAAATGTCAGTCTAATGTGAGAGGTCTTTATAAGGTTACGGCCTTAATGAATTAAGAAATACTTAACCAGATAAACATGTGGTGGGACATGGGGGTTAAGTGGGTGATATGTGGGTGACATGTGGAAATACGAATAGTAATATTTAACCAACGTGACATGGTAATTAGACCAGTGGGTAGGGTTAAGTAAATAAGTACACTTAACCAATATTATATAAATGGGTGGGTTAAGTAATATGATTAGGTTAATCTGGACACTTAACCAATTTAATAAGTTGACTACGGGAGTGGGTAAGGTTAAGCAAATGTTTAACCATTATAACATGATTAAACTGGACTAGAGAGTGAGGTTAAGTTAATGAGAACACTTAACTAATACAATTGGTTAATTAGACAAGTGGTTGCGGTTAAGTAGTAACACTCAACCAACATAACAGGTGTAACACCCCACGTCCGCTAGGGTCACTCGCAAAGGGCATGCACTAGGTTTGGTGAAGCATTATCGAGGTAAACATGCACAGAAATATTACAGGACAGAGCATATATAAAACAGCGGAAGTAAAACAAATTTCATTACCTTATAAAATAAGGTCTAAAGCCTTTTACATCAGAATACATCAAAACCTGCCTTGCAATAGTAAAGAAGCATAAAACCTTTTCATAAATTATTCCCCAAAATAAAGCGGTGAAGCAGCCATAGCCAAGAGAAGACCAAGCTATACATGATGACCTTCAAGCATATGAGGTCCGAACTAAACAACATCATTTCCTCCCTGAAAACCTGGGGGGGGGGGAATGGAAGACAAAGAGGCGAAACAAAACGGGGTCAGTCATAAAGACTGGTAAGTCCTATCTACTTCCAGTATAAAAACAGGTAAAGGTAACATGACATGCATAAAATGAAAGTAAACATAAGGATGATGACAAGGTAGATGAGCTAAACCAAGATAACTGGATGAATTACTATAGCAAGATAGGCTAAGGTATCATGATAAACTACACGTCAAGATAAATCAAGTTATCACATCGTCAGGTTTCTATCAAGTATACTATCCCAAGGTATCTATCATGTATAACATCCCACGGTATCTATCATGAATACCATCCCAAGGTATTTATCATGTATATTTGCACTGCACCTCTCGTACTAGTATCCCAACCCGCGTCATGTGTTAAATATGAATGTCCCTTGCCTAATGTCATGTAATGGTCCATGTCAACCTAATATATAGCATATGTAGGTTTTCCCAACTCGTATGTTTCTTTCCATGTATTAGTTCAGTCATTTGCCGTAGGCCGTACGGGCTTTCCCATGTAAATCTATACCACCTCAACGTAGTACCATTTTATCCTTGAAGTTGTTTTGGACAGCCACCCTTGATCTAGTTATGTTTTCTTACCATGAACTATCGCGTGTTCACTTAGGATTTATGCCACCTAGAACCACTAGGGATTATGCTACCTAGTGAACGTTTCCGTGTCTCGGTTTGGGTTCAAGCCACCTAGGGCCACTAGGGATTATGCCACCCGTCAACCGCGCCCTTTATCCCGCGTAAGTATCGTGAATCATTTTCCATGTCTGGACGCACATGTTCCTCAATGTGCCATCTGAGTTCCGTGCCAGGGCAAATCAAGAAATACGGAACTCGGTCGGGAGCTTTGAGTCGTCAGCTGATGCAGATATCAAGGTCTGTTTTTGTACCCGTGGCTATGGTCCCACGTGACCCCTCCCTCAACTACTGAAAGGCAATCCAAGAAAAATCATGTATGAGAACCACATCCCGGCCCCACAATAGCCCCACTTTCCTATGGGCCAACCTCACCCATGACTCGATAGCAAGAACATGGTCTGTTGGGGGTTCCCTGCCTTTCCGTTCGTACACGATTGACTAAAGATGGTAGGTAGTCGGCGACGTGCTATCCAGGGCAAAATCAAGTATCATCGACTCCACGCTAATCCATCCCAGTCTTTAGGTCGCTCGCATAGCAACCAAGGCATACTCTTGGCTCTTCTATCGCAGACCTTAACCTTTGTGAGGCCGGGTTTCATGGACCACCTGCCACCTCACAGAGGGATACCAAGAGTACCCTCACGTCCCCCGAAGCTACAGCTTCGTCACCCAGTTCGTTGGAGCCTTTATCCAAGTCGGGTAATTTGCTCCTCCTTGTGTGTTTAAGCGATGACCTACCATACCGGGTTACTCATCCATTCATGAACTAGTCCCATGTCCTTGGCTAAGAATTATTACTTAGTTATACTTAACTAAGGTTTACCACTTAGCTTCTTTTCCCCGTTACCCTTGATTAACCACGATTTTCTACCTAGTTCCTCTAACTAGGGTTTTGTCTATTGGGTTAAGTGTTGTTATTCAGGTTCATGACTTAGCCCGCCTACGAATCATGTCAAGATTGGCTAAGTATTTAAGTTCAAGGCTTAGCCCTACAAGTTGGTTAAGTATACCAAGAAGCGCATGACTTAACCCTATCAAGTCAAATTGGTTAAGTATTGGTTTGTCTTAACCGTATCAGATTATCGTGTTAGATTGATTAAGCATAGATTATCTTAATCGCATCAGATCATTGAGTCGGATTGGTTAAGTATGGGTTAGCTTAACCTCATCTACTAATCGTACTACAAGGGTTAAGTATATTCAAAAGGTCTTGTGACTTAACCCTATCAAGTCCACATGTTAGATTAGTTAAGTATAGGTTACTTAACCTCATCAAATCATCATGTATAATTGGTTAATTATAAGTTACTTGACCCCATCATGTTAAGTTGGTTAAGTATTGGTTGCTTAACCTCATTGAATTACCAAGTTTAGATTGGTTAAGTGTTTAACTTAACCCCATCGAATTACCGTGTCTAGATTAGTTAAGTATAGGTTACTTAACCCCATCTAATTACCGTGTTTAGATTAGTTAAGTCTAAATTACTTAACCCCACCCCCTAATTGTCTTGTATGGTTAAGTGTCATCAAGAAATCAAGCCCGGTCCCACTTAACCTACCCATTCGTGTCATATCGGTTAAGTGTCATTAGTCCAATTTACTTAACCTTATCATGTGGCATTAATTTAATTAATGCACTCTCAACCTCTCACATTAGACCTTGTTGTGGTTACTAGTTAAGCCGGGCGGGTCCGGGTAGTTTTACACCACAACCTAGTCTAACCTCGGGTCTTAAGCGCGACATGACCAACTTCTCACATTGGATCCTATTGTTTGTGGCCACTAGTTAAGCCGGGCGGGTCCGGGTAGATTTATGCTACAAACTCAACCCAACCTCAAGTTGGCCACTTTCATGTTTGGTCTAGTGTCATATTACACTTACAACCCACACGTGTCTAGTTTCAAGTCCCATGTTTACCCCACATGTCATGCCCACATTTAGGTGTATCATAAGTGCCATATTTTCATGAAACCCCATGTCAAATTATCATGTCATAATCACGCACGTCTAACCTACCCCAAAGCGTGTTTGCGACCCAAGTAAAAGCGAGTCAACATAGTAAGGGTACTATGCTACATATTGGCCTCACAACATGCACGATGTCAAAAAGGGATTGGCCACAAACATGCATGGTATCATAAGGGGTTTGGCCTCAAAGTATGCATAGCATCATAAGAGAATTTGGCCACTAGCATGCATAATATCATAAGGGAATTTGGCCATAAACATGCATAGTATCATAAGGGAATTTGGCCACAAACATGCATAGCATCATAAGAGAATTTGACCACAAGCATGCATGATAACATAAGGGGTTTGGGTTCATTTACATGCATAAGCCCCAAAGTCAAGTCTTTGCCAATGTTTCACAAGTCAAATGGTTCCCAAAGGTTCATGCTAGCATTCCATAGATAAAGATTCAAACTTGCAAGATAAACTAGGTTAATCATAACATGAATAGCATGATTTAGTCACTAAGCATAGCCAAAAGTCATAGGTTCAAGCAAAAGAGGCATGACAAGGTTCATATAGGCTAGCATACTTAGTTTAATCTCGTTTTATTCCATGCCATCATTAAAACTACCGTTTAGATCTAGAAGTAGCTAGAACTTACATAGCATGGCAAGAGGGCTAGGAACATGAATCGTCTTGACGAAGAAAGGTGGCTCCTTTGTTGAATAATCGTCATGAAATTTGCGTAGCAACGTTGATCTACCCTCGATTTGATGTAGGAAGCTTGCACCTTTTGATTTGAACCCGATTTGAATGCATAAGCCCTTGGAGTTGGAGATAGAGGCCATGATCAAGGTAGATTTTGGCAGCACTTAGTTGCTAGAATGATTTTTAGTGATTTAGGTTAGGTCCTAGGGTGTTTCTATAGAGATTAGGAGTAGTTTAGGCCCTTAGATTAACCCTAGGATAGATCTGAATCGTCGAAATCCGTCACAAGCCTCCAAAACCGAGCCAAAACCAGAAGCAGGTGCACCAGGTCGCTGGTTCGACCAGGGGGGTCACCCAGGGGTCGACACCCATGTCGACCCCCTGGAGGGGGGTCGACACCCATGTCGACACGGGTGTCGACACCCTGTGTGTCCGGCGGGAATTTTCCCGCCTTCTCTTTTTGTGCTGAATTCGAATCTGTTTTCGGATTTGAATTTTCGTGAAACTTCGCGAGGCCATATCTCGGTCATACGGACTCCGATTTACGAAATTTCGGACTCTATTTCATGTATTTTTCCGAGACGAACGCAATGGCGCAACCCGTTTATCCTGATTCAGATTTAATAATTTAATTCTGCCTTGATTCTTGTCTTAACACGTTGTTAAAATTCGGGTTGTTACATTCTCCCCTCCTTTAAGGATTTCGTCCCCGAAATCTCCAAGTTAGGAAGAACGTATCCTACCATCCATCATCCATCTACTCAAAACATCATCCACAAGTAATCATTGTCCTTAAAAGATTTCTAATTCTGTATGAACATATGCAGAAAGTGTGTGTATATGTTCCTTAGCTAATGCTAATGATCAGGCCTGAATGATCTTCTAATGCAAATTATGTTTAGTGCCATGAATCCAACATGTATGCAAATAGTCCTAGTCATATAAACACCATATGTGTGCACAACCATTCATTCATATGCAACATCCAAATGATAACACATTCAATTTCATCCATAAACAGGTATAAATACTCGTGCATATGCAATATGAAATGTGAGTGTGTCGATCTAGTATCTAATGTGTATTCGCGCATCCACGAGCAACCACTTGCAACCATTTGCAACCATATCAATCATAACATGTTTCAAACACATGTTTACATCCATAGGTTTCTACCTAAGGTTCTCACGATAGGATCGAGGAGATAAACAAGGTAAACTCCCTACGGGGTTTGCAACAGAAACAGGACCGATAGGATATTCACCAAAAGATAACATGCGAGCAAGCTCTACAGGAAAAACCAGGGATCCAGGATATACTCTTAAAAAGAGACACGATGCGCGCGCCTAAGCCGCATTTCCTTGAGCTTAATTCCAGTGTGCCTTGACTGCCTTTGACTTCATGATTTCGTAGCTCCTTGATTCCTATTTCCAAGGTATGAGTCGGAACTCTTTTCACTGTCGCCTCTCGTTTCACTTTCATTTATTCTTTCCCTAGTATACTTGGCTCAACCATATCTACGTACTCATGCAAGCTCTCCAAAATTCACTAGTGAAATCTGGATCTCGTTTACCAGTGCCCATCCATGTTACCACGTGCACTTACTAGGGTGATTCCTATAACCCATGCTTAAGCGGAATGGACCATCCGCCTTAGTGGCGATCGTTACTCGATCGGATCAGAGATTTCCGATAAATGCATCAAGAGATTCTAGGTAACTAACCATGACAGAACCCAAAAGGTTACACGAGACTTCGAGGGTATTACCATGGCAAGCTAAGAGTTTAACTACCCTCCTTTCAAAACCGAGAATGACATCCCTTACTGGATAACCACTTCATCCCTAGAATCCATCCATAGCTCAACAATAGAAGTATTGCTTCTAATCTCAACACTTGACATTTACACTCTCAATTCCAAACAAGTCATGAATAAATGGACCGACTCTCCAACCAGATTTTTGGGCCAAAAGTGGGATCTTCTACCATGCTAGTACTAAGGTGCAGAGACTTAACTATCGAGGCAGACTTAAATGATGCGATGATCAATACAAAGTCTGGACGGGATGATAGAAAATAAAGGCTAAGCCTTTAACAGAAACGGTACCATTTCTCTTAGGTACGCTAGAAATGAGAGCATACAATTGCCCTCTCGCTGATCTTGTCCTTATCTTCCTTTGTGGATCAAGCCATACCAACAAGTTGCTTATTCTTAAGCTTGTGTCCTTTATCCTTGCTCTTATTATCCCTTCTTATAACTTCAGTGACAGGTCTCTCGAGAACTTCCTCCATCGCACGGGAAAACACTTAAGTAGCTAGACAAGGATTAGTCGCAGTTGAAACTACTGTGACTACAGATGGAGGAAAGAAAGGAAAAGGGATTCGATCAAGGAAACAAAGGATAGTGCTAATGGCTTTTGGGGAATAGCCTTTAAAAACTTTTCTTGAAAAATGCTTCTTTGTAAACGGTTTCTCAAATAGTTTTCAGAAGGTTTTAAAAACTTTTGCCCAGTCTGGTAACCTTATGCTTTGATACCAAATGTAACACCCCACCTCCACTAGAGTCACTCGCAAAGGGAATGCACTATGTTTGGTGAAGCATTATTGAGGTAAACATGCACAGAAATATTACAAGACAGAACATATATAAAACAACGGAAGTAAAACAAATTTCATTACCCTATAAAATAAGGTCTAAAGCCTTTTACATCAGAATACATCAAAACCTGCCTTGCAATAGTAAAGAAGCATAAAACCTTTTCATAAATTATTCCCCAAAATAAAGCGGTGAAGCAACCATAGCCAAGAGAAGACCAAGCTATACATGATGACCTTCAAGCATATGAGGTCCGAACTAAACAACATCATTTCCTCCCTGAAAACTTGGGGGGGGGGGGGAACGGAAGACAAAGAGGCGAAACAAAACGGGGCCAGTCATAAAGACTGGTAAGTCCTATCTACTTCCAGTATAAAAACAGGTAAAGGTAACATGACATGCATAAACTGAAAGTAAACATAAGGATGATGACAAGGTAGATAAGCTAAACCAAGATAACTGGATGAACTACTGTAGCAAGATAGGCTAAGGTATCATGATAAACTACATGTCAAGATAAATCAAGGTATCACATCGTCAGGTTTCTATCAAGTATACTATCCCAAGGTATCTATCATGTATAACATCCCACGGTATCTATCATGAATAACATCCCAAGGTATTTATCATTTATATTTGCTCTGCACCTCTCGTACTAGTATCCCAACCCGCGTCATGTGTTAACTATGAATGTCCCTTGCCCAATGTCATGTAATGGTCCATGTCAACCTAATATATAGCATATGTCGGTTTTCCCAACTCGTATGTTTCTTTCCATGTATTAGTTCAGTCCTTTGCCGTAGGCCGTACGGGCTTTCCCATGTAAATCTATACCACCTCAACGTAGTACCATTTTATCCTTGAAGTTGTTTTGGACTACCACCCTTGATCTAGTTATGTTTTCTTACCATGAACTATCGCGTGTTCACTTAGGATTTATGCCACCTAGGACCACTAGGGATTATGCTACCTAATGAACGTTTCCGTGTCTCGGTTTGGGTTCAAGCCACCTAGGGCCACTAGGGATTATGCCACCTGTCAACCGCGCCCTTTATCCCGCGTAAGTATCGTGAATCGTTTTCCATGTCTAGACGCACATGTTCCTCAATGTGCCATCCGAGTTCCGTGCCAGGGCAAATCAAGAAATACGGAACTCGGTCGGGAGCTTTGAGTCATCTGCTGATGCAGATATCAAGGTCTGTTTTTGTACCCGTGGCTATGGTCCCACGTGACCCCTCCCTCAACTACTGAAAGGCAATCCAAGAAAAATCATGTTTGAGAACCACATCCCGGCCCCACTATAGCCCCACTTTCCTATGGGCCAACCTCACCCATGACTCGATAGCAAGAACATGGTCTATTGGGGGTTCCCTGCCTTTCCGTTCGTACACGATTGACTAAAGATGGTAGGTAGTCGGCGACGTGCTATCCAGGGCAAAATCAAGTATCGTCGACTCCACGCTAATCCATCCCAGTCTTTAGGTCGCTCGCATAGCAACCGAGGCATACTCTTGGCTCTTCTATCGCAGACCTTAACCTTTGTGAGGTCGGGTTTCATGGACCACCTGCCACCTCACAGAGGGATACCAAGAGTACCCTCACGTCCCCCGAAGCTACCGCTTCGTCACCCAGTTCGTTTGAGCCTTTATCCAAGTCGGGTAATTTGCTCCTCCTCGTGTGTTTAAGCGATGACCTACCATATCGGGTTACTCATCCATTCATGAACTAGTCCCATGTCCTTGGCTAAGAATTATTACTTAGTTATACTTAACTAAGGTTTACCACTTAGCTTCTTTTCCCCGTTACCCTTGATTAACCACGATTTTCTACCTAGTTCCTCTAACTAGGGTTTTGTCTATTGGGTTAAGTGTTGTTATTCAGGTTCATGACTTAGCCCGCCTATGAATCATGTCAAGATTGGCTAAGTATTTAAGTTCAAGGCTTAGCCCTACAAGGTGGTTAAGTATACCAAGAAGCGCATGACTTAACCCTATCAAGTCAAATTGGTTAAGTATTGGTTTGTCTTAACCCTATCAGATTATCGTGTTAGATTGATTAAGCATAGATTATCTTAATCGCATCAGATCATCGAGTCGAACTGGTTAAGTATGGGTTAGCTTAACTTCATCCACTAATCGTACTACAAGGGTTAAGTATATTCAAAAGGTCTTGTGACTTAACCCTATCAAGTCCACATGTTAGATTGGTTAAGTATAGGTTACTTAACCTCATCAAATCATCATGTATAATTGGTTAATTATAAGTTACTTAACCACATCATGTTAAGTTAGTTAAGTATTGGTTGCTTAACCTCATTGAATTACCAAGTTTAGATTGGTTAAGTGTTTAACTTAACCCCATCGAATTACCGTGTTTAGATTAGTTAAGTATAGGTTACTTAACCCCATCTAATTACCGTGTTTAGATTAGTTAAGTCTAAATTACTTAACCCCATCCCCTAATTGTCTTGTATGGTTAAGTGTCATCAAGAAATCAAGCCCGGTCCCACTTAACCTACCCATTTGTGTCATATCGGTTAAGTGTCATTAGTCAAATTTACTTAACCTTATCATGTGGCATTAATTTAATTAATGCACTCTCAACCTCTCACATTAGACCTTGTTGGTTACTAGTTAAGCCGGGCGGGTCCGGGTAGTTTTACACCACAACCTAGTCTAACCTCGGGTCTTAAGCGCGACATGACCAACTTCTCACATTGGATCCTATTGTTTGTAGCCACTAGTTAAGCCGGGCGGGTCCGGGTAGATTTATGCTACAAACTCAACCCAACCTCGAGTTGGCCACTTTCATGTTTGGTCTAGTTTCATATTATACTTACAACCCACACGTGTCTAGTTTCAAGTCCCATGTTTACCCCACATGTCATGCCCACATTTAGGTGTATCATAAGTGCCATATTTCCATGAAACCCCATGTCAAATTATCATGTCATAATCACGCACGTCTAACCTACCTCAAAGCGTGTTTCCAACCCAAGTAAAAGCGAGTCAACATAGTAAGGGTACTATGCTACACATTGGCCTCACAACATGCACGATGTCGAAAAGGGATTGGCCACAAACATGCATGGTATCATAAGGGGTTTGGCCTCAAAGTATGCATAGCATCATAAGAGAATTTGGCCACTAGCATGCATAGTATCATAAGGGAATTTGGCCATAAACATGCATAGTATCATAAGGAAATTTGGCCACAAACATGCATAGCATCATAAGAGAATTTGACCACAAGCATGCATGATAACATAAGGGGTTTGGGTTCATTTACATGCATAAGCCCCAAAGTCAAGTCTTTGCCAATGTTTCACAAGTCAAATGGTTCCCAAAGGTTCATGCTAGCATTCCATAGATAAAGATTCAAACTTGCAAGATAAACTTGGTTAATCATAACATGAATAGCATGATTTAGTCACTAAGCATAGCCAAAAGTCATAGGTTCAAGCAAAAGAGGCATGACAAGGTTCATATAGGCTAGCATACTTAGTTTAATCTCGTTTTATTCCATGCCATCATTAAAACTACCGTTTAGATCTAGAAGTAGCTAGAACTTACATAGCATGGCAAGAGGGCTAGGAACATGAATCGTCTTGACGAAGAAAGGTGGCTCCTTTATTGAATAATCGTCATGAAATTTGCGTAGCAACGTTGATCTACCCTCGATTTGATGTAGGAAGCTTGCACCTTTTGATTTGAACCCGATTTGAATGCATAAGCCCTTGGAGTTGGAGATGGAGGCCCTGATCAAGGTAGATTTTGGCAGCACTTAGTTGCTAGAATGATTTTTAGTGATTTAGGTTAGGTCCTAGGGTGTTTTTATAGAGATTAGGAGTAGTTTAGGCCCTTAGATTAACCCTAGGATAGATCTGAATCGTCAAAATCCGTCACAAGCCTCCAAAACCGAGCCAAAACCAGAAGCAGGTGCACCAGGTCGCTGGTTCGACCAGGGGGGGTCGACCCAGGGGTCGACACCCTGTGTGTCTGGCGGGAATTTTCCCGCCTTCTCTTTTTGGGCTGAATTCGAATCTGTTTTCGGATTTGAATTTTCGTGAAACTTCGCGATGCCATATCTCGGTCATACGGACTCCAATTTACGAAATTTCAGACTCTATTTCGCGTATTTTTCCGAGACGAACGCAATGGCGCAACCCGTTTATCCTGATTCAGATTTTATAATTTAATTCTGCCTTGATTCTTGTCTTAACACGTTATTAAAATTCGGGTTGTTACAACAGGACAAGCGGGTGGGTTAAGTTAACTTGAATAAGTTGATAACACTTAACCATTATAATATGACTAGTGGATGGGGTTAAGTTAACATGAACTTAACCAATCGGATGTGATGCGTAGTAGGGTTAAGTAACACATGGGGTTAAGTTAACAAGAAAATTCTTAACCAATGTAACCAGATAGACGAACGGGGTTAAGTTAATAAACCACACTTAACCAATCAAACATAATAAGCGAGAAAGGTTAAGTTAACTAAGGTAAACACTTAACCATGGTAACATAACGAGTAGAAGGGTTAAGTTCATATCGGGTTGGTGGGTAATATTAGTAAATATAGGCCCACATACACTTAACCATTAAATACACATGCTTGAATCAGTAGCGGGGTTAAGTACACATCAGGGTTGGTGGGTAATATCAGAGTGTATAGGCCCACAAACTTAACCATTAGAAAAACCTAGTAATGGGGACCCATTTCAGCAGTAACCCACATTAGGTATCAACGGAACCCTGAGCTAGGCAGGGTGGGTCACAATTACTGGGCTGATTATAAGAGGTCAAATTAGCGGCGGTTGGTGTATAAGTGCAGGTTCTAACGGAGTGCGGACGTGCACACACTTCGGCACAGAAAATTTAGCCATTGGGCATCAGTAGGTATAAAGCTGTGCATCTTGATTGTGTCAGGGTTGCCACCATGGGACTTGATACACCCATGGTGGGACCAGCACAGGTGTCTACAAGTAGGGGGCCGCGTGACACAAACGAGAACTAGGTCAAGTAGGGAGCCGATCGATAAGGTAGTAAGGGTGCATCGAATATATACATGGCCATTGGGGTGATCGAGGTGGAATCCTCAAAATTGATGTACACCTGAAGGCTATCATAATTTCGGGGATTGGGATCACGTTGTAATATAACACGGGCTACTAGTTGGGACACTAGTAGGGGGTACGGATCCTTGTTGCACAGGACACTAGTTGGGATACTAGTAGGAGTACAGATCATTCCATGTAAGACATTTATGAGGATGCTAGTTAGGTGGTGCAGAGCAAATAGATATCGTTTTAATGGTAAAGCTTAGAAACCTTGCGATGTTATTCTTGATAGAAACCATGCGGTGGGATAATTGATAGGAATTATGGGACGTTGTGCTTGTTTCATCGTGCCCGAAGTTTATCTTGTTACCTTAGTTTATCTTGTTATCTTAGTTTATCTTGCCTACCTTGTCACCATGCTTATGTTTACTTTCAGTTTATTCATGCCATGTTATCTTTACCTATTTTTATGCTGAAAGTCACTAGGACTTACTCAGTCTTTATGAATGACCCGTTTTATTTCGCCTCTTTTTCTTCCGTCCCCCCTCCCCCTGCCCCAGGTTCACAGGGTGGGAATACAGCTTAGTTCAGATCTTACCAAGCTCCAAGGCTCTTTCATGTATGGCTTGGATTTCTCTTGGCTATGACTTGCTTTGCTTTATTGGGGAATACTGCAGTTTGCTTTTATGCTTCTTTGTTTTTGAGCAAGACAGATATTTTAACTATGAAATTGGTTATTGGAAGTTGATGGGCTTTTCTTGTAAACATAGGCTTTTCTTGTAAACATTTATATTTAATAAATGATTTGAAGTACTTCCACTTTATTTTCCGTTGTTTTATATATGTCTGTCTTGTAATATTTCTGTTCCAGTACCCATAATACTCCATTGAAGTTAAGGCATTCCCTTTGTGAGTGACCTTAACAGATGTGGGGTGTTACAGAAACAGTTGACAACCATCAGAAATCCCCAACGCAAAATAAGGCATCGAGAAACAGGGTTCTTGGCGGCTATCGACACATCCCGTAGTTCACGTTTCCTACGGCTTAAATCGGTTTGTATCGGTTTCTGACGGTTGTCGGAAACCATTACGAACATTGTACCAGTAAGCTGTCCCAAGCCGTCAGAAACCGTTGTATATTCGTGTACATAAAAGCCGTCGTAAAACCTATTTTTTTAATATTTCTACTACTATTTAGCCTTCCATCACACATTCATCTCAAACCATCATAATAGACCATCATTTAACAACCCGGAAAATCAAAACAAATTTAATTTTTTTATTTTGGCTATGTTAATGAATTTTGAATATTTAAAATGATTTATTTTAAATAATAATGAAAAGAAATTTATTTTGAATAGAATTAGAATGTATAAATTTATTTAAATCGAAGTTAGAATATAAATATTTATTTAAATTATAAAAGGAATTAGAAATGGCACGGTAGTTTGAAAATTCGATTTCAAATTTCAAATAAATGTACAAGATTCAAATAAATAGGATTTTAGTGAAACCATAAATATTTGAATCTGTTTGAAAATATCTTCCCAACGAATCTGAAAAATCAAAATTTCATAGCGGGAATAAAAAGTTATGTCCAATTGAAAATTCATAATAGTCGCTATGGAAATATAACCCTTAAAAATGGCGATTTTTCAAACGAACTCCGTTTTCGACGAGACCACTTTTGTTGGATTCGGAATGTCAAATTATTGCGAGATTCAAATTTTCATAATTTTTGGAAACAATATGTAAGCGTGGAAAAATAAAACGTGTTTTGTCAATTTCAGTCAAGTTGGATCGACCAAAAATTGGCCATTTTCAAACGGTCTCCATATTCAATGAAATTAGTTTTGTTAGGACCGTATAGTCCAAACACAGTCAGATTTATTTTTCTGGAATTTTTGGAGTCCGTATGTAGCCCTAGTAAATTAAAATGTATGTTTGAATTTAAAATATAATGATTTATATTTTAAATTTAGTGAAAATTGAGCCGAATTGGCTTATGATACATATCCTATTGTGTTCGGAATAGGGGTAATTAGCTAGGGATGACAGTCGGAGGGCTAGATTTAAAGACCAGACGAAAAAGTTGCTCTTTGGATTTTTAAAATAAATTAAATATATAATTATTATAAACCCCCTTACCTTCTCTCTCCCCGTCACTTTTAAAAAGAGAAAAAAAAAACCGCTCAGCGCCCCCTCGCGATTCCGTCATCTCCACCTTCCAGCCGCCGCTGGAGGTCCCCATGTCGCCGCCAACCATCCTCTTTCCCCCCACCGATCCTCCATCGCCTCCGTTACCTCTCCTCCTTCGATTTGAACACCCTCCCGAACCCTATATCCCCAAAATCCGCCACCGTCGCCTGAGCACTGCCCCGCCTCTTCTCCACCTCCTCCTCGATCTGCGCTAGCCTCTGCCCCCCATTCGATCGAACCCAGCACCCGCAAGCTCCACCTACCGAAAAACAGTGAGTTATTAGTGTTTCTTTCATTTATAAATATGAGATTTTTAAGGTATGAAAGTTTAGATTTTTAATGTATGAAAGGTTAGATTTTTTTTTAATGTACGAAAGATCGGATTTTTAATGTATGAAAGATTGGATTATTATCATGAAGAAAGTGATTTAAAAATATAATTTTTATAATGGAATAGCGTATAGAAAGATTGAATTTTTATTTATATATAAACCATGTAAAGATTCAATTTTTATTTATATACAAACAATATAAAGATTTGATTTTTTTTATATATAGCGAAGTGATAAAAATGTGATTTTATCGTCATATAGCGAATTAAGAATATGATTTTTATTATGTAGAAAGAAGTATAAAAATATGATTTTTTTAATAAGTAGAGTTATAAGAATGTTATCTTTATAAAACATGTAGCGTTGTAAAAATATCATCTTTATATAACATGGAGCGTTATAAAAATCTGATTTTTATATATATGGCATTGGGATAAAAATATAATTTTTATACTATAAACATCGTAATAAAAATATGATTTTTACATTTGTAATGTTAAAATAAAAGTGTGATTTTTATAGCGTTGAAGTGAAAATGTGATATTTTTTTACATACACCGAGTGAAGTGGATCTCGTTGGAAACACGACAATGATTTTCTACATATGAAGAGTCATGGCGTTTGGTTTAGCTTCTTGGTGAGAACTTCTCACTTTAATGTATTTTCTAGTTAAAATATATACTAGGATGCAGACGGTGCTTAGCAGCACCCGACACCCGTCGTCCACAGACCATGGACGGATTATTTGATTGTTTTGTGTTGTAGAAATTGATCGCGATGTGAATATTCATGTGTTGAAATAAATAATTTATCGTTAAAAATATAATTTTTAACGTGTGTATGAATAAAATAAATATTCATTTACAAATCGGATGATTTGTTTATGTACATTTGACTGATATTGATTGGGACGATAAATTTTACACATCGCCCAACTGCACGAATAAAATGTGTTTGTTGATTGAAACCCCACACGGGTATTGGGATGATAATTGACGTACACTAATCCCAATTGTTTAGTGGTATGTTGATCGTTTGGTTGACATACTGTGTAAGCGTGAATTATTTATATTTAGTGCTTATGCAGTTGTGTAGTGCACTCTGGATGATGGTTGATTGTTTATCATTGCTGTTATGTACATGTGTTGTATGAAATCCATATAAATAACATTATATGGTAATTGACTGTGTTTGATTCCAGTTCATAAAGAATGAATATTTTAAAATAATGATTACTTTAAAATAATGATTATTTAAAAATAATATTCAGTAAAAGATCAAAATATGAGTTGACGTCCGATTTGGGATGGACACGAATATATTTAAATATATAAAGTCGTATTGATTAAATTAACGCAATTTTGGACGTGAACGATAATTATATCAGTTTTATTCATTTTTATAATGACTATCGAAAAGGAAGTGATTTCAAAATCTAATGCTTTGAAAATATTATCATTTGTATATTAATGATATGGAATATTCAATTTTGATTTGAAATTGAATATGAAGTTGAAACCGTTTTGAAAACGAATTTAAAACGATTTATAAAATACGTTTTAAATGGAAATCGATGAAATATATATATATATATATATAATGGTCTGAATAAAATGCGCCGCACCGCGGCAGTTCGCAAATTTCGACCATTGAATTCGAATGGACATTACGGGAGATAAGACCGTCGGATTCTCCTAAAACCGGAACTATTGGGTTCGTATCGAAAAGAGATTTCCAACGAATATTATAGATTTGAAATCTAATGGTTGGATTTAGAATTAGTCCAAATCGAATTTGGAAAAGGTCGATATAAGTGCAGTTCGATGGCCATTTATGGAAATCGACTGTACGGGCCTTGATAAAATTATTAAAAATATCAATAATTTGTGTAAAATCATAATGAATGATTTGAAAAGAATTGGGATGAAAAATCTCATATTTGATAAGGTAAAAATATATTTTTATCGAAACGAACTAGTTATGAACTAGAATTATAATCTAGTATTTTTAAATAAATAATTTGGATTTGAAATGGTTTTAAAAATAACCAGAATTTCCAATATATGAATTGGAATGGATTTGAATCGAAATTATCTTCGGAATATTTCGATATTGGATTACGTGATTATACGGACACTGTGGAGGAATTCGGAAGATATATATATATATATATCATTATTCCAATATGATATTTGTAAATTTCAGAATTTGATATTGAATATAAGTTGATACATTTTCTATTCAGAGCCTTGTATTTAATATCAAATTGGATTGTGGGTTTATCGTGAATGGTGTCTTCGTTAACTCTATTAATAAACCCAGTTGAGAAAAGATATAAATCTTTTTATTAAGATTTAATGAAATTTACCAATTAATTAACATTTAATTGGAATTAAATTGAAATTGGTTTTTGGGTTTATCGTGAACGGTGTTTTAAATAACATTTGTTCTTTAACCCGATTAACAATGGAATGAGATTTTGGGTTTGTCGTGAATTGTATCTTTAATAATACTGTTTTTAAACCCAATGAAGTTAAGAAAATTAGAAACTAACTGAGATTAGCTAAGTTGAATGGTTTCCTGGGTATTGATCTAATGTTGGTTTCGGCCTTCGGGATTAATACTTAATGAATTGTTCTCTTACTAATTTACGGTTAGAGATTGATGGGATGGGGTCTTCAGTAACATTGTTCTTGAACCCCATGTGAAGAGAATAAATATTTTAATTACGATTGTTAGAGTTTCCAACTATATTTAATAATGGGAATAAAATGGAATGTGAATTGGGTTTATCGTGAACTGTGTTTTTAGCGACATTCATTCTTTAACCCGATTTATAGTGAAATCTGATTTGGAATTTGTAAATCTTTTGTTAAGATTTAAAGGAGATTTTCCAAAGTGAAGTTTTCCAATTTAACATATTAAATTGGAATTGAATGGAATTCGATTTGGTAATAATCGAAGTGAGCTTCTACAAAGGAAGATTGTTAATATATATGGAATTTAAAAGGCTTTTCCGTTATTCCATTTATATTATTGGTTGGATAAGGAAGTTTATATCGATTATATATATATATCGATCTGTTTTCCATGAAAATTCCATTGTTAATGGAATGAGATTTTGGGTTTATCATGAGCTGTGTTTTAAATGACATTAGTTCTTTAACCCAGTTAAAGATAAGATTAATTTCTTAACTTTGAAGAAAATCATTAACTAACAATTTTTGGAGATTAAAACTGAATTAGAGTTTTAATGTATCTTTAATTAGATTGAAATGTGAATCTAATAACTAAAATTATCAAATTCAAGAAATGATTGAGAATGGAGTATCACCAGTTTTGCTCCAAGCGATAGTTAAATCTTTAATTATATTTAAACGTGAAATGTTAATTAATTTTACCGATAACAACATGGTGTTAGATATGAAGTATTACCAGTTTTACTTCATGGGATGAATAGGTTGGGATTGGGAAATTAAACAAACGATTACTTCGGTAAGGTTCGCTAATCTCGACTAGTTTGGATAAACCTTAATTTGGTTTGAATTGATATCCAAAAGAAGATTAAAGAATAAATTTAAAGAATTTATCTTTGATAAAATTAATGGGAACATTTCCCAAAGTATAAGAATATTTGAATAAAAGAATATTCTGAATTGGAATGAGGCGTATGTTGTGTTTGTGTTGCACTTGTTTATTATTTACACAAGTTATTCGGAAAGACCGGGTTTATCCCATTCTGAATAACTGAATCGGCGGTGAGTCGACGATGAAGACTGTGGTTGAAAACCGGAGGTCTTCACATCATTTGGATGATTACTGATGTCTTGATTGTGTTGTACACCCAAGACGAGGTAATAAGTGGTGATCGTCCAGACGTACTTGGAGATCGACTGGATATGAGAGGACCTCTCCCCTGTATTGGACATATGGGACGAGGAATAAGGTGCCTCCGGTTTCGTTTAGACCCAGAACAAACTTGTAAATGGATGTGTGTCTGACATCGGATTTCATTCTGTGTGATTGATAGACATCGGTTGCATAGCGTGAATTGCCTGTGTGGCATGCTGAGATGCAAATGATCAAGGCTTCTATTGAAAAGCAGAGTCTTGTGGTTGATGATCAAAACACGGCTTTAATATAGCATAGCTTTGTGAATAGCGTTAATTCGCGAGCCTCGTACCCCGGTGTGAACCAGAAACGGGAGAGGACCTCACAGAGAACATGCGTTTCCTTCTAGCTAGGAGTGGTGTCTGGGTTTTGCATGCCCAGACGTTTTACTTATGTGGATGAAGGATAGCGAGCTGCCTCGGATATATCGGCACTGCGGGGCCGATGGATGGTTTGGTCGATATACTGACCAATATTACGCCCCATAGGGCGGGGAAAAGTATTGTTCAGGCATTTTAATCCACATCGAGTGGACCGGCCTTGGCGATCTATGGGTCACTCGAGCTCTGATCCTGAGATATGGGCTAGATTGTCTCGAAGCGGTAAGGACGATCCCTTGCCTTGGTTCACAGATGGAAATCCAACTTCCAATACGTGACATTTCGGTTTTATTTGTAGAGCCTAGTTTGGCGGCATAGTGGGATGGGGTACTATGCCATCAATGATTGATGCATTTATATTTGAAGTTGTTTTCGTACACTTTACACTATAATAGTAACAAAATGATTTTTTTAAACGTACCAAGCATGTTTGGCTATTATAAGGTAAAACTCTATCCTCCGGCTTGCGTTGCATTGTGTGATGGGACCTGAGTTTTATAATAGCTTCATTGTTCTTTATTTAGCATTGCGCTGTTTGTTTTATGCACTGGTATTCTTGGGAGGAAACTCGTTCCGTGTTATACGGCTTGGTCCCTTGATTTACCGAACTTTAAAATCAAGTTAATAACTGTTTTAGTTCTCATACCAGTCACATGACTGACCTGGAGTTTATTGTTTTAACCTAAACTCTGGTTGCCTCTATTTTCCACACGGGCAGCTAGTAGTTTTAGTTTTGCAGATTTATATTCACAGGATCCTGGTTTACAGCTGGAATGATATTCAGAAAGCTCTGTATTCATATATTCCTTTCAGTTGTGTTTTGTATTATTTTCCACTGCATTGTAATTTGTAAATCTCTGATATTTTTCTGATGTATAATACTTATTCATACTCTGTATATTCTTGTACTCTGATGTAAATTGTTGTAATAAACAAAGAATTGTTCTGTCATTTGTGTTCTGATTTGCTGTGTTCTCAACTCAATCTGGTCTTTCCTTTACAGGGAAGTTTGGGTCGTTTCATTTTGGTATTGGAGCTTTGGTTTAAAGGGCTCGAGAACAAGACACATTAGAACCGAATGAAAGAATTCATCAAAGATTGGATTAGTAATATCCAATGAGAATGACTCGTTAGAGATGGGATCAATAGTATTCTAGAATGAGTGTGAAGAGTGTTATTTTTGAAATAAAAGTGAAAACAAACTTTTTTTTTGAAAATTTAAACCTTATAATTCGTATTTGAATATTTATTTTAAATTAAATTTGTACAATCAAGTATATAGAGATTTTGAATATACGCGTAATTAATATGTATTCGAAGCCTCAAATATACTGGATGGATATAGAGTCACACTCTAGTCGCTCGGGCATAATTCTAATGATTGACGCGTCATCACCAGGATTTATTTTCGAGCTTCAAAAGTGGGATATCTATATATCTCCAATTGACTGGTGTGAGAACCAAAATTAGATAGGATTATTTGTTGCGATTTGGCATCAAAAACATGATTTTGACTATATATGTAAAAGATACATGTTGGAATATCTAATCAACTAATTGATTGCTGGTTGTGTTGTTTGATTATTAGTTTCACTAATTAGAATAATGAAACCAATATGAACATGAACGGTAAATATAATCTAATTGTGTCGAATGTTGAACTGAGTTGAAAATTATTTGAAATTGCATGCATATTGTAACACCCCGCCTCCGCTAGGGTCACTCGCAAAGGAATGCACTAGCTTTAGAGGGGCATTATTGGTAAACATGCACAGAAATATCACAAGATAGAACATATAAAAATAGCGGAAGTAAAATCAAACTTTCATAACATGAATAAATAAGGTCTAAAGCCTTTTACATCAGAGTACATCAAAACCTGTCTTGCAATAGTAAAGAAGCATAAAGACATTTTCATAAATTATTCCCCAAGTAAAAACAGTAAAGTAGCCATTAGCCAAGAAAAGTCCAAGCCATCCATGATGACCTTCAAGCAGAAGAAGTCCGAACTAAACAACAGTATTTCCTCCCTGTAACCTGGGGGGGGGGGGAACGGAAGAAAAGAGGCGAAACAAAACGGGTCAGTCAAAAAGACTGAGTAAGCCCTATCTACTATTAGCATAAAAACTAGTAAAGTTAACTGACATGAGAAACTGAGATGAACATAAGCATGATGACAAGATAGATAAGCTAAATCAAAATAACAGGATGAACTATTGAACTCAGATAAACTAAGGTGTCATGATAAATTACGATGTCATGATAAATTACGATGTCAAGATAAAACAAGGTATCACATCGTCAGGTTTCTATCAAGTATAATATCCCCAAGATATCTATCACGTATAACGTCCCATGATATCTATCCTGCATTTTAGCTCTGCACCTACCGTACTAGTATCCCCACCGTATCATGTGTTAACCAAGAATGACCCTCACTCAAAAGTCGTGTAATGGTCCATGTCAACCTAATATATCGCATATATAGGTTACTCAACTTGTATGTTTTATTCCATGTAAATGTTCAGTCCCTTGCCGTAGACCATACGGGCTTTCCCATGAGATTCTACATTACTTTAACATAGTTCCATGATCCTTAAGATCGGTTTGGACTGTTACCCTAAACCTAGCTAGGGTCTTCCAACATGAATTATCGTTTGTACAACTAGGACTTATGCTACCTAGGGCCACTAGGGATTACGCTTACCTATTGCACGTTTTCGTATCTCGGTTTTGGTTCAACCACCCAGGGCCACTGGGATTTAAGCTAACCGTCAGCCGCGCCCTTTTTCCCACGCATTCATCGTGAATCGTTTTCCATGACTGTATGCACATGTATCACATCGTGCCATCCGAGTCCTATCACAGGGCAGATCGAGAAATACAGGACTCGATCGGGAGCTTTCGATTTATCTGCCGATGCAGATGCTAAGGTCTGTTTTTCTATACGTGGCTATGGTCCCACGCGACCCCTCCCTCAACTAGTGAAAGACAAGACAGGATAAATCCTGTATGAGAACACACTACTGGCCAACCCACAATCCTAGCCTTACCGCAACCATAATTAGATAGCAATTATGGTCTATTGGGTGTTCTCTGCCTTTCCGTACGTACACGCTTGACCAAAGATGGTAGGTAGTCTGACGAAATGCTATCTAGGGTACGACCGTGTATCGTCGACTATCCCCTATCCATCCCCGTCTTTAGGTCGCTCGCATAGCAACCAAGGCATACTCTTGGTTCTTCTAACGCAGACCTTAACCTCTCATGAGCCTAGTATAATCACCTGGCGGCTCATAGAGGGATACCAAGAATACCCTCACGTTCCCCGAAGCCGCTGCTTCGTTACCCAGTTCGCTGGAGCCTTTATCTAAATTAGATACTTGCTCCTACTCGTATACTTAAACGATGACCTACCATATCAGGTTACTCATCTATCTATGAACTGGTCTAAATTTCCTTGACTAAGAATCATTACTTAGTTATTCCTCAACTAAGGTTTACCACTTAGCCTTATTCCCGTTATCCTTGTTAACTACGGTTATCCCCTATCCTCAGAACTAGGGTTTACATAATGGATTAAGTGTCACTTAAGTTCATGACTTAACCCGTCTACCAATCATGTCAAAATTGGCTAAGTATCCAAGTCCAAGACTTAACCCGTCTTCAAATCATGTCAAAATTGGCTAAGTATCCAAGTCCAAGACTTAACCCTACAAACCATGCTCACGTTGGTTAAGTATGTATTAAGCAATTCACGACTTAACCTCGTCCAATTATCATTCTAGATTGGTTAAGTATATATTAACTTGACCCTATCAATTTACTCAATCAAATCGGTCAAGTGTATTCAAGCGATTCGTGACTTAGCCTTATCATGTTTTCACGTTAAATCGGTTAAGTATAGGTTAACTTAACCTCAATAAATTCACGAGTTAGATTGGTTAAGTATAGGTCACTTAACCACATCAATTCATCATGTTTAGATTAGTTAAGTGTTTAACTTAACCCCATTAAACTACCAAGTGGGATTAATTAAGTCTAGGCTAACTTAACCCCATCCGATTTCCATGTTTAGACTAGCTGAGTCTAATCTTAACCCCATTCGTTAACCGTATTTTTCGGTTAAGCGTCATTAAGAAAACTTACTTAACCTTACCAAGTTATCGCGTTGGATTGATTAAGTGTTGGTTAACTTAACCCCATCCACTAGTCATATAAAAATGGTTAAGTGCCATTAGGCAAATCAAGTTACTTAACCTACCCAACCTTGTCATGTTTTGTTAAGTATCATTAGCCTAATCAAATTACTTAACCCATTTGTCCATGTCATATTTGGTTAAGAGTCATTAATAAAATTAACTTAACCCTATCATGTGGCATTAATTACTTAATGCACCTTCACCTCTCACATTAGACTTTGTTGTGGTTACTAGTTAAGCCGGTCGGTTCCGGGTAGCTTTACACCACAACTTGGTCTAACCTCGGGTTCAAGCACAACATGACCAACTTCTCACATTGGGTCCTATTGTTTGCAACTACTAGTTAGGCCGGTCGGTTCCAGGTAGTTTTACGTTGCAAACTCAACCCAACCTCGAGTTCGCCACACTTATATTATCTAAGTGTCATGTCCATCATGTTTCCCAAAACATGTTACAAGTTTTCAAGCATTTGGGTAGACCTAACTTAATAGGTAAATTCCCAAAGGGTAGACCTAACTTAATAGGTAAATTCCCAAGCTTATGTTTTTATGCATACTTACATGTCAACTTCCATGTCAACTTCCATGTTATATTTCAAGTCATGTTTTCAAGTTGTATTTTCATGTCATTAGAAATTACCCATAACATAACCCAACGCTTTTAAACTCGCATATACGTTCGCGACAACGTAATGGATTAAAAGAAGAGACTTGGCAAAGGCATGACAAAAATGGATATTAAGCCACAAGTTAATCATGGTGGCAAATGAGGCATAAATGTGTTCATTAACTTGCATGTTACATTCTTAAGCCTCAAAACATGCATAAACCCAAACTTGGCACATAAGCGAATCATGGTGACAAAAGATATGGAATGATGACTAGTAACTCGCATATATCATCATATAAGGGTTATGACTTCATAAGCAAGTTGACATAAACATTATGAGGGTTCTCATGTTGCCTAATGCAACATTTCAACATAAAGGTTGTAGCTTTTAGCTCACAAGATCAAGATAATGACTTCATAAACTTGCATGACATGATAGCATGTATCATACTCAATGATCAAATGCAACATGAACATTTAACTTCATAGTTAATATCTAAGAGTAGGGAAAGGGCTTACATTGCTATGAAGGCACAAAAGATATGACAAAGCCCTTATGCAATCAAATAGACCCAAAATGCAAGCTCTAACATAAAAACCCTTGAGCCAAAATGATCAAAACCCTTGCTTTATGATGCAAAGATAGAAACTTGACTTGAATGCAAGCTAATGACACTCATACAAGCTTGAAAACACTTGTATGCATGGAAAATCTCTCATAGAAACCATTTAGAAATTTTATGAAGAGAGTGGAGGCCATGAGAGGTAAAATTTTGCCATAGTTTAGTTGCATGAATTAATAATGAGGATTTAGGATAGGTTAGGGTCTTATTTATAGATTAGGCAAGTGTTTTAGGCCATAGGATTAAACCTAGATTCAATCCAAGCCATCAAAGTATGTCTTGGGGAAGAAGTCAAGTGTAGGAACCATCTAGGGCCTTTAGATTAAAGATGAACCATGAGAACCATCCAAATGCAAAATCTGCATTTGAGCGAATCGGCCCACGGGTTGACAACCAAACACCCTGGATTAACCCCTAGTCGACCCAGCAGGCTCGGGTCGACCTCAAAAATCGGCCGGTTCGGTTATTCCCCTCTCCCAATTCGCTGTTTTGAACATTTTTGCATATTTATTTAATTAATTTTCAATTATATATATATATATATATATATCAATATATATATATTTCTCTGTGCAACCCATTTCACTTAATTAAGTGTACTTTAATTTGGGAATTTTTCGTGAAACTTCGCGAGGCCATATCTTGGTCATACGGACTCCGATTCTCGAAAACTCAGACTCTATTTCGCGTATTTTTCTGAGACGAACGCAATGGCATAGCCCGTTTTACTTGATTCAGAATTTAAACTTAAATTCTGCCTTGATTCTCGTCTTAACATGTTATCGAAAAATACGGGTTGTTACATTCTCCCCACCTTTTAGGATTTCGTCCCCGAAATCTCCAAGTTAGGAAGAACATATCCTACCATCCATCATCCATCTACTCAAAACATCATCCACAAGCAACCATTGTCCTTAGATGATTTCTAATGCTGTATGAATATATGCAAAACGTGTGTGTACATGTTCCGTAGCTAATGCTAATGATCAGGCCTGAATAATCTTTCTAATGCAAAATATGTATAGTGCCATGAATCCAACATGTATGCAAATAGTCCTAGTCATATAGATACTGTATGCGTGCACAATCATTCATTCATATGCAACAACCGCATGATAATACATTCGATTTCATCCATAAACAAGTATAAATACTCGTGCATATGCAATATGAAATGTGACCGAGTCGAGCTAGTATCTAATGTGTATTCGCGCATCCACGAGCAACCACTTGCAACCACTTGCAACCATATCAATCATAACATGTTTCAAATACATGTTTACATCCATAGGGTTCTACCTAGAATTCCCTGAAATAGGGCCGAGAAGATAAACAAGCCAAACTCCTTACGGGGTTTGTAACAGAAAGTAGGACCGAGAGGATGTCCACAAAAGATAACCTACAAGTAAGCTCTACAGAAACAGGGATCAAGGATATACTCCCAAAAAGAGATATCATGCACGTATCTAGTCTTTGACCATCAAAGTCGTATTTCCTCGGGCTTACTTCCATTGTGCCTTGACCGTCCTTTAACTTCGCGATTTCGTAGCTTCTTATTTCCTGCTTCCATAACATGAGCTGAAACTCATTTCTTCGTCGCCCCTCGTTCCACTTGCACTTATCCTTTTTCTAGAATACTTGGTGCAAACATGATTGCGTACTCATGATCTCATGCAAGCTTTCAAAAATTCACTAGTGAATCTTGGATCTCGTTTATATACTATAAGGCATTCCATGTAGAAGAACTTTCTCTTCAAAGTAAACAGATGTCAATCAGGTTATCATGCGCACTTACTAGGGTGATCTCTATAACCCATGCATAAATGAAGTAAACCATCCGTCTTATTGGCGAACACCACTCGATCGGGCTTCAAATTTCCAATAAAGGCATCAAGGGATTCTAAGTAACTAGTCATGACAGAACCTCAAAAAGGTTACCCGATACTTCGAGGGCATTACCAAGGCTAGTCAAAAGGTCTAACTACCCTCCTATCAAAACCAAGAGTGGCACCCTCTACTGGATAACCACTTCATCCCTAGAATCCATCCATAGCTTATAAACATAAGCATTATTTCCAAACTCAACACTTGGCATAGACATTCCCAAATCCAAACAAGTCATGTATAAATGGACTGATTCTCCAATAGGACTTTGAGACAAAAATGGGATTCTCTGTTACGTTAGTACTTAAGGTGCAAAGACTCAACTACCGAAGCGGACTTAAATGATGCGGGGATCAAAACAAAGTCTTGGCGGGATGATAGAAAAGAATAACTAGATCTTCAACAAGGATGTTATCCCCCTACTCAGGTACTCTAGTGAGGGTATACAACGATGATCTTGTCCTTGTCCCACAATACTTAACTATCCGTCCCGTTTCACCATACCAAAGATACTTTCTCGTCATGGGTTTCATTGTTCATCTTTCTCCCTCCTTTGAGGACTAAGCCATACCAACAAGTTGCTCACCCTTAAGCTCGTATCCTTTATCCTCTTTCTCACTATCCTTTCTTATAACGCGGCCACTGGTCTCTTGAAAACCACCTCCATCGCATGGAAAGCACTTTCGTAGATAGAGAAGACTAGTCGCAGTTAAAACCACTGTGACTACAGATGGAGGAAAGAAAGGAGAAGAGATTCAATTAAGGAAACAAGGATAGTGCTAACGGCCTTTGGGGAATAGCCTTTTTCTTTTAAAAGAAAATTTTCTTGAAAAAATGCTTCTTTGTAAACGATTTTCAAATAGCTTTCAGAAGGTCTTTAAAAACTTTTGCCCAGTCTGGTAACCTTCTGCTCTGATACCACGTGTAACACCCCGCCTCCGCTAGGGTCACTCGCAAAGGAATGCACTAGCTTTAGAGGGGCATTATTGGTAAACATGCACAGAAATATCACAAGACAGAACATATAAAAATAGCGGAAGTAAAATCAAACTTTCATAACATGAATAAATAAGGTCTAAAGCCTTTTACATCAGAGTACATCAAAACCTGTCTTGCAATAGTAAAGAAGCATAAAGACATTTTCATAAATTATTCCCCAAGTAAAAACAATAAAGTAGCCATTAGCCAAGAAAAGTCCAAGCCATCCATGATGACCTTCAAGCAGAAGAAGTCCGAACTAAACAACAGTATTTCCTCCCTGTAACCTGGGGAGGGGGAAACGGAAGAAAAGAGGCGAAACAAAACGGGTCAGTCAAAAAGACTGAGTAAGCCCTATCTACTATTAGCATAAAAACTAGTAAAGTTAACTGACATGAGAAACTGAGATGAACATAAGCATGATGACAAGATAGATAAGCTAAATCAAAATAACAGGATGAACTATTGAACTCAGATAAACTAAGGTGTCATGATAAATTACGATGTCAAGATAAAACAAGGTATCACATCGTCAGGTTTCTATCAAGTATAATATCCCCAAGATATCTATCACGTATAACGTCCCATGATATCTATCCTGCATTTTAGCTCTGCACCTACCGTACTAGTATCCCCACCGTATCATGTGTTAACCAAGAATGACCCTCACTCAAAAGTCGTGTAATGGTCCATGTCAACCTAATATATCGCATATATAGGTTACTCAACTTGTATGTTTTATTCCATGTAAATGTTCAGTCCCTTGCCGTAGACCATACGGGCTTTCCCATGAGATTCTACATTACTTTAACATAGTTCCATGATCCTTAAGATCGGTTTGGACTGTTACCCTAAACCTAGCTAGGGTCTTCCAACATGAATTATCGTTTGTACAACTAGGACTTATGCTACCTAGGGCCACTAGGGATTACGCTTACCTATTGCACGTTTTCGTATCTCGGTTTTGGTTCAACCACCCAGGGCCACTGGGATTTAAGCTAACCGTCAACCGCGCCCTTTTTCCCACGCATTCATCGTGAATCGTTTTCCATGACTGTATGCACATGTATCACATCGTGCCATCCGAGTCCTGTCACAGGGCAGATTGAGAAATACAGGACTCAGTCGGGAGCTTTCGATTTATCTGCCGATGCAGATGCTAAGGTCTGTTTTTCTATACGTGGCTATGGTCCCACGCGACCCCTCCCTCAACTAGTGAAAGACAAGACAGGATAAATCCTGTATGAGAACACACTACTGGCCAACCCACAATCCTAGCCTTACCGCAACCATAATTAGATAGCAATTATGGTCTATTGGGTGTTCTCTGCCTTTCCGTACGTACACGCTTGACCAAAGATGGTAGGTAGTCTGACGAAATGCTATCTAGGGTACGACCGTGTATCGTCGACTATCCCCTATACATCCCCGTCTTTAGGTCACTCGCATAGCAACCAAGGCATACTCTTGGTTCTTCTAACGCAGACCTTAACCTCTCATGAGCCTAGTATAATCACCTGGCAGCTCATAGAGGGATACCAAGAATACCCTCACGTTCCCCGAAGCCGCTGCTTCGTTACCCAGTTCGCTGGAGCCTTTATCTAAATCAGATACTTGCTCCTACTCGTATACTTAAACGATGACCTACCGTATCAGGTTACTCATCTATCTATGAACTGGTCTAAATTTCCTTGACTAAGAATCATTACTTAGTTATTCCTCAACTAAGGTTTACCACTTAGCCTTATTCCCGTTATCCTTGTTAACTACGGTTATCCCCTATCCTCAGAACTAGGGTTTACATAATGGATTAAGTGTCACTTAAGTTCATGACTTAACCCGTCTACCAATCATGTCAAAATTGGCTAAGTATCCAAGTCCAAGACTTAACCCGTCTTCAAATCATGTCAAAATTGGCTAAGTATCCAAGTCCAAGACTTAACCCTACAAACCATGCTCACGTTGGTTAAGTATGTATTAAGCAATTCACGACTTAACCTCGTCCAATTATCATTCTAGATTGGTTAAGTATATATTAACTTGACCCTATCAATTTACTCAATCAAATCGGTCAAGTGTATTCAAGCGATTCGTGACTTAGCCTTATCATGTTTTCACGTTAGATCGGTTAAGTATAGGTTAACTTAACCTCAATAAATTCACGAGTTAGATTGGTTAAGTATAGGTCACTTAACCACATCAATTCATCATGTTTAGATTAGTTAAGTGTTTAACTTAACCCCATTAAACTACCAAGTGGGATTAATTAAGTCTAGGCTAACTTAACACCATCCGATTTCCATGTTTAGACTAGCTGAGTCTAATCTTAACCCCATTCGTTAACCGTATTTTTCGGTTAAGCGTCATTAAGAAAACTTACTTAACCTTACCAAGTTATCGCGTTGGATTGATTAAGTGTTGGTTAACTTAACCCCATCCACTAGTCATATAAAAATGGTTAAGTGTCATTAGGCAAATCAAGTTACTTAACCTACCCAACCTTGTCATGTTTTGTTAAGTATCATTAGCCTAATCAAATTACTTAACCCATTTGTCCATGTCATATTTGGTTAAGAGTCATTAATCAAATTAACTTTACCCTATCATGTGGCATTAATTACTTAATGCACCTTCACCTCTCACATTAGACTTTGTTGTGGTTACTAGTTAAGCCGGTCGGTTCCGGGTAGCTTTACACCACAACTTGGTCTAACCTCGGGTTCAAGCACAACATGACTAACTTTTCACATTGGGTCCTATTGTTTGCAACTACTAGTTAGGCCGGTCGGTTCCGTGTAGTTTTACGTTGCAAACTCAACCCAACCTCGAGTTGGCCACACTTATATTATCTAAGTGTCATGTCCATCATGTTTCCCAAAACATGTTACAAGTTTTCAAGCATTTGGGTAGACCTAACTTAATAGGTAAATTCCCAAAGGGTAGACCTAACTTAATAGGTAAATTCCCAAGCTTATGTTTTTATGCATACTTACATGTCAACTTCCATGTTATATTTCAAGTCATGTTTTCAAGTTGTATTTTCATGTCATTAGAAATTACCCATAACATAACCCAACGCTTTTAAACTCGCATATACGTTCGCGACAACGTAATGGATTAAAAGAAGAGACTTGGCAAAGGCATGACAAAAATGGATATTAAGCCACAAGTTAATCATGGTGGCAAATGAGGCACAAATGTGTTCATTAACTTGCATGTTACATTCTTAAGCCTCAAAACATGCATAAACCCAAACTTGGCACATAAGCGAATCATGGTGACAAAAGATATGGAATGATGACTAGTAACTCGCATATATCATCATATAAGGGTTATGACTTCATAAGCAAGTTGACATAAAGATTATGAGGGTTCTCATGTTTCCTAATGTAACATTTCAACATAAAGGTTGTAGCTTTTAGCTCACAAGATCAAGATAATGACTTCATAAACTTGCATGACATGATAGCATGTATCATACTCAATGATCAAATGCAACATGAACATTTAACTTCATAGTTAATATCTAAGAGTAGGGAAAGGGCTTACATTGCTATGAAGGCACAAAAGATATGACAAAGCCCTTATGCAATCAAATAGACCCAAAATGCAAGCTCTAACATAAAAACCCTTGAGCCAAAATGATCAAAACCCTTGCTTTATGATGCAAAGATAGAAACTTGACTTGAATGTAAGCTAATGACACTCATACAAGCTTGAAAACACTTGTATGCATGGAAAATCTCTCATAGAAACCATTTAGAAATTTTATGAAGAGAGTGGAGGCCATGAGAGGTAAAATTTTGCCATAGTTTAGTTGCATGAATGAATAATGAGGATTTAGGATAGGTTAGGGTCTTATTTATAGATTAGGCAAGTGTTTTAGGCCATAGGATTAAACCTAGATTCAATCCAAGCCATCAAAGCATGTCTTGGGGAAGAAGTCAAGTGTAGGAACCATCTAGGGCCTTTAGATTAAAGATGAACCATGAGAACCATCCAAATGCAAAATCTGCATTTGAGCGAATCGGCCCACGGATTGACAGCCAAATACCCTGGATTAACCCCTAGTCGACCCAGCAGGCTCGGGTCGACCTCAAAAATCGGCCGGTTCGGTTATTCCCCTCTCCCAATTCGCTGTTTTGAACATTTTTGCATATTTATTTATTTAATTTTCAATTATATATATATATATATCAATATATATATATTTCTCTGTGCAACCCATTTCACTTAATTAAGTGTACTTTAATTTGGGAATTTTTCGTGAAACTTCGCGAGGCCATATCTTGGTCATACGGACTCCGATTCTCGAAAACTCAGACTCTATTTCGCGTATTTTTCCGAGACGAACGCAATGGCATAGCCCGTTTTACTTGATTCAGAATTTAAAATTAAATTCTGCCTTGATTATCGTCTTAACACGTTATCGAAAAATACGGGTTGTTACATTCTCCCCACCTTTTAGGATTTCGTCCCCGAAATCTCCAAGTTAGGAAGAACATATCCTACCATCCATCATCCATCTACTCAAAACATCATCCACAAGCAACCATTGTCCTTAGATGATTTCTAATGCTGTATGAATATATGCAAAACGTGTGTGTACATGTTCCTTAGCTAATGCTAATGATCAGGCCTGAATAATCTTTCTAATGCAAAATATGTATAGTGCCATGAATCCAACATGTATGCAAATAGTCCTAGTCATATAGATACTATATGCGTGCACAATCATTCATTCATATGCAACAACCGCATGATAATACATTCGATTTCATCCATAAACAAGTATAAATACTCGTGCATATGCAATATGAAATGTGACCGAGTCGAGCTAGTATCTAATGTGTATTCGCGCATCCACGAGCAACCACTTGCAACCATATCAATCATAACATGTTTCAAATACATGTTTACATCCATAGGGTTCTACCTAGAATTCCCTGAAACAGGGCCGAGAAGATAAACAAGACAAACTCCTTATGGGGTTTGTAACAGAAAGTAGGACCGAGAGGATGTCCACAAAAGATAACCTACAAGTAAGCTCTACAGAAACAGGGATCAAGGATATACTCCCAAAAAGAGATATCATGCACGTATCTAGTCTTTGACCATCAAAGTCGTATTTCCTCGGGCTTACTTCCATTGTGCCTTGACCGTCCTTTAACTTCGCGATTTCGTAGCTTCTTATTTCCTGCTTCCATAACATGAGCTGAAACTCATTTCTTCGTCGCCCCTCGTTCCACTTGCACTTATCCTTTTTCTAGAATATTTGGTGCAAACATGACTGCGTACTCATGATCTCATGCAAGCTTTCCAAAATTCACTAGTGAATCTTGGATCTCGTTTATATACTATAAGGCATTCCATGTAGAAGAACTTTCTCTTGAAAGTAAACAGATGTCAATCAGGTTATCATGCGCACTTACTAGGGTGATCTCTATAACCCATGCATAAATGAAGTAAACCATCCGTCTTATTGGCGAACACCACTCGATCGGGCTTCAAATTTCCAATAAAGGCATCAAGGGATTCTAAGTAACTAGTCATGACAGAACCTCAAAAAGGTTACCCGATACTTCGAGGGCATTACCAAGGCTAGTCAAAAGGTCTAACTACCCTCCTATCAAAACCGAGAGTGGCACCCCCTACTGGATAACCACTTCATCCCTAGAATCCATCCATAGCTTATAAACATAAGCATTATTTCCAAACTCAACACTTGGCATAGACATTCCCAAATCCAAACAAGTCATGTATAAATGGACTGATTCTCCAATAGGACTTTGAGACAAAAATGGGATTCTCTGTTACGTTAGTACTTAAGGTGCAGAGACTCAACTACCGAAGCGGACTTAAATGATGCGGGGATCAAAACAAAGTCTTGGCGGGATGATAGAAAAGAATAACTAGATCTTCAACAAGGATGTTATCCCCCTACTCAGGTACTCTAGTGAGGGTATACAACGATGATCTTGTCCTTGTCCCACAATACTTAACTATCCGTCCCGTTTCACCATACCAAAGATACTTTCTCGTCATGGGTTTCATTGTTCATCTTTCTCCCTCCTTTGAGGACTAAGCCATACCAACAAGTTGCTCACCCTTAAGCTCGTATCCTTTATCCTCTTTCTCACTATCCTTTCTTATAACGCGGCCACTGGTCTCTTGAAAACCACCTCCATTGCATGGAAAGCACTTTCGTAGATAGAAAAGACTAGTCGCAGTTAAAACCACTGTGACTACAGATGGAGGAAAGAAAGGAGAAGAGATTCAATTAAGGAAACAAGGATAGTGATAACGGCCTTTGGGGAATAGCCTTTTTCTTTTAAAAGAAAATTTTCTTGAAAAAATGCTTCTTTGTAAACGATTTTCAAATAGTTTTCAGAAGGTCTTTAAAAACTTTTGCCCAGTCTGGTAACCTTCTGCTCTGATACCACGTGTAACACCCCGCCTCCGCTAGGGTCACTCGCAAAGGAATGCACTAGCTTTAGAGGGGCATTATTGGTAAACATGCACAGAAATATCACAAGACAGAACATATAAAAATAGCGGAAGTAAAATCAAACTTTCATAACATGAATAAATAAGGTCTAAAGCCTTTTACATCAGAGTACATCAAAACCTGTCTTGCAATAGTAAAGAAGCATAAAGACATTTTCATAAATTATTCCCCAAGTAAAAACAATAAAGTAGCCATTAGCCAAGAAAAGTCCAAGCCATCCATGATGACCTTCAAGCAGAAGAAGTCCGAACTAAACAACAGTATTTCCTCCCTGTAACCTGGGGGGAAACGGAAGAAAAGAGGCGAAACAAAACGGGTCAGTCAAAAAGACTGAGTAAGCCCTATCTACTATTAGCATAAAAACTAGTAAAGTTAACTGACATGAGAAACTGAGATGAACATAATCATGATAACAAGATAGATAAGCTAAATCAAAATAACAGGATGAACTACTGAACTCAGATAAACTAAGGTGTCATGATAAATTACGATGTCAAAATAAAACAAGGTATCACATCGTCAGGTTTCTATCAAGAATAATATCCCCAAGATATCTATCACGTATAACGTCCCATGATATCTATCCTGCATTTTAGCTTTGCACCTACCGTACTAGTATCCCCACCGTATCATGTGTTAACCAAGAATGACCCTCACTCAAAAGTCGTGTAATGGTCCATGTCAACCTAATATATCACATATATAGGTTACTCAACTTGTATGTTTTATTCCATGTAAATGTTCAGTCCCTTGCCGTAGACCAAACGGGCTTTCCCATGAGATTCTACATTACTTTAACATAGTTCCATGATCCTTAAGATCGGTTTGGACTGTTACCCTAAACCTAGCTAGGGTCTTCCAACATGAATTATCGTTTGTACAACTAGGACTTATGCTACCTAGGGCCACTAGGGATTACGCTTACCTATTGCACGTTTTCGTATCTCGGTTTTGGTTCAACCACCCAGGGCCACTGGGATTTAAGCTAACCGTCAACCACGCCCTTTTTCCTACGCATTCATCGTGAATCGTTTTCCATGACTGTATGCACATGTATCACATCGTGCCATCCGAGTCCTATCACAGGGCAGATCGAGAAATACAGGACTCGGTCGGGAGCTTTCGATTTATCTGCCGATGCAGATGCTAAGGTCTGTTTTTCTATACGTGGCTATGGTCCCACGCGACCCCTCCCTCAACTAGTGAAAGACAAGACAGGATAAATCCTGTATGAGAACACACTACTGGCCAACCCACAATCCTAGCCTTACCGCAACCATAATTAGATAGCAATTATGGTCTATTGGGTGTTCTCTGCCTTTCCGTACGTACACGCTTGACCAAAGATGGTAGGTAGTCTGACGAAATGCTATCTAGGGTACGACCGTGTATCGTCGACTATCCCCTATCCATCCCCGTCTTTAGGTCGCTCGCATTTATCGTCGACTATCCCCTTAAGTACTAGGGTACGACCGTCCTTTAACTTCGCGATTTCGTAGCTTCTTATTTCCTGCTTCCATAACATGAGCTGAAACTCATTTCTTCGTCGCCCCTCGTTCCACTTGCACTTATCCTTTTTCTAGAATATTTGGTGCAAACATGACTGCGTACTCATGATCTCATGCAAGCTTTCCAAAATTCACTAGTGAATCTTGGATCTCGTTTATATACTATAAGGCATTCCATGTAGAAGAAATTTCTCTTGAAAGTAAACAGATGTCAATCAGGTTATCATGCGCACTTACTAGGGTGATCTCTATAACCCATGCATAAATGAAGTAAACCATCCGTCTTATTGGCGAACACCACTCGATCGGGCTTCAAATTTCCAATAAAGGCATCAAGGGATTCTAAGTAACTAGTCATGACAGAACCTCAAAAAGGTTACCCGATACTTCGAGGGCATTACCAAGGCTAGTCAAAAGGTCTAACTACCCTCCTATCAAAACCGAGAGTGGCACCCCCTACTGGATAACCACTTCATCCCTAGAATCCATCCATAGCTTATAAACATAAGCATTATTTCCAAACTCAACACTTGGCATAGACATTCCCAAATCCAAACAAGTCATGTATAATTGGACTGATTCTCCAATAGGACTTTGAGACAAAAATGGGATTCTCTATTACGCTAGTACTTAAGGTGCAGAGACTCAACTATCGAAGCAGACTTAAATGATACGAACAACGAAGTCCTAACGGGATGATAGAGAAGAAAAGCTAAACCTTTAACAAGATCGTTACCCTCCTTCCGAGGTACTCTAGAAATGAGAGCATACTACTGCCCTCCCGATGATCTTGTCCTTGTCCCATAATACTTAACTATCCGCCCCGTTTTACCATGCCAAAGGTACTCTCTCGTCATGGGTTTCATTGTTCATCTTTCTCCCTCCTTTGAGGACTAAGCCATACCAACAAGTTGCTCATCCTTAAGCTCGTATCCTTTATCCTTCTTTCTCACGATCCTTTCTTATAACGCGACCACTGGTCTCTCGAGAACCACCTCCATCGTATGGAAAGCACTTTCGTAGGTAGAAAAGACTAATCGCAGTTAAAACTACTGTGACTACAGATGGAGGAAAGAAAGGAAAAGAGACTCAATTAAGGAAACAAGGATAGTGCTAATGGCCTTTGGGGAATAGCCTTTTTCTTTTAAAAGAAATTTTTCTTGAAAAATGCTTCTTTGTAAACGGTTTTTTTTCAAATAGTTTTCAGAAGGTCTTTAAAAACTTTTGCCCAGTCTGGTAACCTTCTGCTCTGATACCACGTGTAACACCCCGCCTCCGCTAGGGTCACTCGCAAAGGAATGCACTAGCTTTAGAGGGGCATTATTGGTAAACATGCACAGAAATATCACAAGACAGAACATATAAAATAGCGGAAGTAAAATCAAACTTTCATAACATGAATAAATAAGGTCTAAAGCCTTTTACATCAGAGTACATCAAAACCTGTCTTGCAATAGTAAAGAAGCATAAAGACATTTTCATAAATTATTCCCCAAGTAAAAACAGTAAAGTAGCCATTAGCCAAGAAAAGTCCAAGCCATCCATGATGACCTTCAAGCAGAAGAAGTCCGAACTAAACAACAGTATTTCCTCCCTTTAACCTGGGGGGAAAACGGAAGAAAAGAGGCGAAACAAAACGGGTCAGTCAAAAGGACTGAGTAAGCCCTATCTACTATTAGCATAAAAACTAGTAAAGTTAACTGACATGAGAAACTGAGATGAACATAATCATGATAACAAGATAGATAAGCTAAATCAAAATAACAGGATGAACTACTGAACTCAGATAAACTAAGGTGTCATGATAAATTACGATGTCAAGATAAAACAAGGTATCACATCGTCAGGTTTCTATCAAGTATAATATCCCCAAGATATCTGTCATGTATAACACCCCGTGATATCTATCCTGTATTTTAGCTCTGCACCTACCGTACTAGTATCCCCACTGTGTCATGTGTTAACCAAGAATGACCCTCACTCAAAAGTCGTGTAATGGTCCATGTCAACCTAATATATCGCATATATAGGTTACTCAACTTGTATGTTTTATTCCATGTAAATGTTCAGTCCCTTGCCGTAGACCATACAGGCTTTCCCATGAGATTCTATATTACTTTAACATAGTTCCAATATCCTTAAGATCGGTTTGGACTGTTACCCTAAACCTAGCTAGGGTCTTCCAACATGAATTATTGTTTGTACAACTAGGACTTATGCTACCTAGGGCTGCTAGGGATTATGCTTACCTATTGCACGTTTTCGTATCTCGGTTTGGGTTCAACCACCTAGGGCCACTAGGGATTACGCTAACCGCCAACCGCGCCCTTTTCCCCACGCATTCATCGTGAATCGCTTTTCCATGACTGTATGCACATGTATCACATCGTGCCATCCGATTTCCATGTTTAGACTAGTTGAGTCTAATCTTAACCCCATTCGTTAACCGTATTTTTCGGTTAAGCGTCATTAAGAAAACTTACTTAACCTTACCAAGTTATCGCGTTGGATTGATTAAGTGTTGGTTAACTTAACCCCATCCACTAGTCATATAAAAATGGTTAAGTGTCATTAGGCAAATCAAGTTACTTAACCTACCCAACCTTGTCATGTTTTGTTAAGTATCATTAGCCTAATCAAATTACTTAACCCATTTGTCCATGTCATATTTGGTTAAGAGTCATTAATCAAATTAACTTAACCCTATCATGTGGCATTAATTACTTAATGCACCTTCACCTCTCACATTAGACTTTGTTGTGGTTACTAGTTAAGCCGGTCGGTTCCGGGTAGCTTTACACCACAACTTGGTCTAACCTCGGGTTCAAGCACAACATGACCAACTTCTCACATTGGGTCCTATTGTTTGCAACTACTAGTTAGGCCGGTCGGTTCCGAGTAGTTTTACGTTGCAAACTCAACCCAACCTCGAGTTGGCCACACTTATATTATCTAAGTGTCATGTCCATCATATTTCCCAAAACATGTTACAAGTTTTCAAGCATTTGGGTAGACCTAACTTAATAGGTAAATTCCCAAAGGGTAGACCTAACTTAATAGGTAAATTCCCAAGCTTATGTTTTTATGCATACTTACATGTCAACTTTCATGTTATATTTCAAGTCATGTTTTCAAGTTGTATTTTCATGACATTAGAAATTACCCATAACATAACCCAACGCTTTTAAACTCGCATATACGTTCGCGACAACGTAATGGATTAAAAGAAGAGACTTGGCAAAGGCATGACAAAAATGGATATTAAGCCACAAGTTAATCATGGTGGCAAATGAGGCACAAATGTGTTCATTAACTTGCATGTTACATTCTTAAGCCTCAAAACATGCATAAACCCAAACTTGGCACATAAGCGAATCATGGTGACAAAAGATATGGAATGATGACTAGTAACTCGCATATATCATCATATAAGGGTTATGACTTCATATGCAAGTTGACATAAAGGTTATGAGGGTTCTCATGTTGCCTAATGCAACATTTCAACATAAAGGTTGTAGCTTTTAGCTCACAAGATCAAGATAATGACTTCATAAACTTGCATGACATGATAGCATGTATCATACTCAATGATCAAACCCAAACTTGCAACATGAACATTTAACTTCATAGTTAATATCTAAGAGTAGGGAAAGGGCTTACATGGCTATGAAGGCACAAAAGATATGACAAAGCCCTTATGCAATCAAATAGACCCAAAATGCAAGCTCTAACATAAAAACCCTTGAACCAAAATGATCAAAACCCTTGCTTTATGATGCAAAGATAGAAACTTGACTTGAATGCAAGCTAATGACACTCATACAAGCTTGAAAACACTTGTATGCATGGAAAATCTCTCATAGAAACCATTTAGAAATTTTATGAAGAGAGTGGAGGCCATGAGAGGTAAAATTTTGCCATAGTTTAGTTGCATGAATGAATAATGAGGATTTAGGATAGGTTAGGGTCTTATTTATAGATTAGGCAAGTGTTTTAGGCCATAGGATTAAACCTAGATTCAATCCAAGCCATCAAAGCATGTCTTGGGGAAGAAGTCAAGTGTAGGAACCATCTAGGGCCTTTAGATTAAAGATGAACCATGAGAACCATCCAAATGCAAAATCTGCATTTGAGCGAATCGGCCCACGGGTTGATAGCCAAACACCCTGGATTAATCCCTAGTCGACCCAGCATGCTCGGGTCGACCTCAAAAATCGGCCGGTTCGGTTATTCCCCTCTCCCAATTCGCTGTTTTGAACATTTTTGCATATTTATTTATTTAATTTTCAATTATATATATATATATGTATCAATATATATATATTTCTCTGCGCAACCCATTTCACTTAATTAAGTCTACTTTAATTTGGGAATTTTTCGTGAAACTTCGCGAGGCCATATCTTGGTCATACGGACTCCGATTTTCGAAAACTCGGACTCTATTTCGCGTATTTTTCCGAGACGAACGCAATGGCATATCCCGTTTCCCTTGATTTAGATTTTACAGTTTAATTCTGCCTCCATTTATGTTATAACAGGTTATTGAAAATACGGGTTGTTACACAGACCCATGACGAGCTAGAACTTGTAGGGATCCGATCGACTAGTGGATCGTTTCGTTGGACCTAAAATTGGGTCATTTCATGATGTTGGGCCAAGGGATCATTCCATGATTAATATAAGACATGGGTTGGGTTTCTAGTAAAATTGATGCTGCAAACTTTGAATACGTGATGCTATACTTGATTTATCATGTTATCTTAGTCTATCTTGCCCATTTTGTCATCATCCGTATGTTTACTTTCAGTTTATACATGTCATGTTACCTTTATCTGTTTTTATGCTGAAAGTCACTTGGACTTACCAGTCTTTATGACTGACCCATTTTCTTTCGCCTCTTTTTCTTCTGTTTCCCCCCAGGTTCTCAGGGAGGAAACTCTAGTACTTAGCTTGGATTTCGCTTGCTTTCGGTTCAGCTCATGTACGGTATGATCTTGAGCTATGCTATGGCTGCATTTCTGCTACCTTTGGGAATTAAGCTACTTTTGATGTTTTAAGTTTATGCTTCTTTATTTGTGCAAGACAGAATTTGATGTAATGGAAAATAATAACCTTGGCTATTTGATGTAAAAGATTTTGACTCTTTTTGAAGGTAATGAAATTTACCTTTTGATTCTTCCGTTGTTTTATCTATGTTCTGTCTTGTAGTATTTCTGTGTTTGTTTACCTCGATAACGCTCCTCCAAAACTAGTGCATTCCCTTTGTGAGTGACCCTAGCGGAGGTCGGGTGTTACAATATGACTTCACTTCTATTGTTTTATCCATCTAAAATAATGGAGGCAACGAGATGCTTCCCTAACTCATATTGAATTAGCTTATTCTTCTGCACCAACGATTTACACGTATTCAAGAATCTCTGCTTCAACATCAACACTCTTTTCTCAGTTCTTTAGATCCAGTCCCTATGAGTTCATATTATTTTCAGATGTAAACATTTAATAAGTAATCTTGACATGTTTATAAGTTTGGATCTAAACTTATTCCTTAATAACCTGAATCATAATTAAACAGATTTGCCATTATTTGTACATTTGATATACTATTTGAGTTCTCATATGCCCAATTCTGTCATCATATGCCTATTCTGTTATTATGCCCAATTCTGCCATCATATGCCTATTCTTTTATTATGCCCAATTTTATCATCATATGCTTATTTTGTTATTATGGCTATTTCTATTCTATTCTCTCCCTTTTTATTTTTTATAGCCTAGGCCTATTGCTGAAATATGTGAACGGTCGAAATTGGGAATGGTTGGGAAAGACGAATTGGGGCATAACTTGTATCGTGAATCAGACTAGGGATTTGGGGGCATAACCTATGATGAACATGAATACTTGTCTAAGAAAGAATATGCCTAAAATTACAGTAAATAGAAACTGTAACCGCACTTAGACATGAGGTTGGATTACACTTGTGGGAGAAGTCTGCCCGCAATCGCCCGACAATTCCAGCATCCACAAGTGGTTAATCTAATGTAAGGGGTCTAGTGCATAAATGTATACGTACTGGTACTAAGACATGAGGTTAAGTCCAATTTGTGGTAGAAGTCTACCCGGAACCGCCCGACATATCCAGCATCCACAAGTCGTCATCTTAATGTGAGAGGTCTGGTGCATTAACATGCATAAATGGGAAATGATAATAACATGTTAACCTATAATACTTAACCTGCTTAAATATATGGGGTTTACATGAACCTGTCAAATTGCGTAAGGGTTATGTAAACTAGTTCGAATCAACGGGAGGTTAAGTAAATCTGTTAAACTAGTGGGGGGTTATACGAACCCGACAAACTTAACCTGTTTTATATGTTGGGGTTATGCGAGCTTGTTTATCTGTTAAGCATAACCCGTCAAAATCTTAGTTGTGGGGATGCAAGCTTGGGGGATGGCTTGTATCATCTGTTGTATGGGACCCATATCAGTCACTAACCCATACAGGTATCATAGAGGGACCCCGAACTAGGTAGGGGTCAGAAGCACGCTTACTCAGCTGATTATAAGAGGTTCAAATGGGTAGAGGTGTTGACGGCGCATTCCAATGGAGTCATGTGCATGCATGGGTCTAGATTGCTCGGGAAATCTTGACGTTGTGACTTCAGATATGCATATGCCTATCGAAAAAAGAGTTGCCACTTTAGGAAGTGATACATCCTACTGTGGGGGCCAGCACAGGGTATCTACGGGATAGGGATCCGATCGATTGGGGTAGTAATTAGGGTACATCTAGTTCTGCTTGTTTAGAGCCCGTTATTATCGTATGGGGTAACACCCGTTATATCTATTGGTCTACCTATTATTGTTGGGGGTAAAACCTATCACTAGAAGTACACCTAAGTGTACCATTCTGTTTTTGTTGGGATCATTCTATTTTCGATATACAAGTATTGGTGCAGGGAAAAGTATTTGAGAAGCATAACCTATTCTATTCAGTTTATTCTTCTTATCCTGCTCATTCTATTATACCTGTCTTATGATACTGTTGTCTCTTTCATCCAATTTATATGCCTGTCATGATGCTTTTACTAATTTATATGTTAAAAGTAACTGGACTCGCCAGACTTTATGTTTGACCCATTTTGTTTCCTTTTCTCTCTCTTCCTTTCCCCCAGGTTCTCAGGGTGGGAATACTCAGGCTTGATTAGGATTCTCTCTTCTATTTCTGCTTAGAGCTGCTCAGATGTACCGCTTTGATTTCCTGCCTACTCTGATATGGCTCTTTTTAGGGAATATGATTTTATATTATTGTACTCTGATGATTTTAGTAGAAGGCAAATATTTTAATTTGATGTAATGGGTTTTCCGTATTTCATACTTATGTTGTAACTAGATTTTGGACCATGATGTTTTCAATTTGAAAAATAAAGTTTTAAATTCCATTGTTATTTTATATTTTTCTTGTGGTGTTTCTTTTTCTTTTTTACCTATAATGCTTCACAGAACTTAATGAATTCTGATAAAGAGTGACATTAACGGACGTAGGGTGTCACATTCACCATATCGGTCATGACATGACTCTCTACACCTTGACTCATTTCTTGGATAAGAATAAAAATGACATGACTCTAGATCTGACCAAAATAGCCCCAATTTGACCAAATCTTCGACAAATGATAACAACTATGAAATTCATTCATCCTAAGCATCCAAATCAATCATAAATACTTCAACAAAGCATCAAGAACATAAAAATAACCATTATCATCATTAAATCATAGAAAATGCTCTAAATCATGATAATTCAATAATTAAACAAAGAATAATGGATCTAACTTGCTTAAACATATGAAATGACATAGAAATTACCGGTTTAAAGTTGCTAGATTAGATCCTATGGTGATTCACATGAAAATACACTTACCATGATGTAGATCTAAGGAAAACAACTTGAAAATGATGAAATTAAAATCATAGAACTCATATACATGATTGAATCCGCATGAGAGATGCATATCACTCACCAAATCCCCAAAACAAGCCAAAAGCAATGAATTATGATTCCGAACAGCGAAGAATTTGCTCTAAACTCTTCGATTCGACGATCTCTCTCTTTGTATGGCATAGATCTAGCTTCAAGCAATGTAGATCTTCGATTCTCTAAGCTCTAATGGTAGAAAGGTGTACAAGATGGAGGAATGGAGGACCTCTATCTCTTCCAAATGAGAGAACGGAAAAAGTAAACTATTCTCCCTATCTCTCACTCTTATTCATAGTCTTCCACCAGCCCACTAGTGGGCTTCTCCAAAATCAGCCCATTATGGCTTACCAAACCTGAACAACCAACTGTAAAACCTTAAAACAACAATTCCTCCCAAACCACTGAGCCAAATCTTTAATGTGACCACTCTACAGAAAGGAAAACATCATCTCCTTTCGAGTGGCAGAGGTCTCAACACCTGATTCAATCCGAGTCAAAAGTTATTCCCTGTACAAGACTAACAGGGGAAAAATGGTCACAAAAAAATTTGGTAAAAATTATGGATATGTCTCACATCCCCATAAGCAACATATTAAAATATGAGAATGATCCAACTCTCAGGAATAAATTAAAAATATTTTATGATTTTCCGATACGTAAAATGAGGGATGTTATACTAATCAAGATAATGAGACCCAAGCATCTCACTTACACTATCTAGAAGTGATACTCCAACAACCCAAACCATCAATTAACATATCATTGCTAATGGTTTATGCTTTCTCTTCGTCAATTGAAAAATAGAAATACGACTAGGTAGCACAAGCAAAACTCCTCAAAGTGGTATTTATAAACACAATCCAAGAAACCAACAAAGCGTTCAAACTCATTGGTAAATTCAAACACAGAACCAATCAATCAAAATCAAAATAATGAGTAAATGGTGTAATCGACACACTCCGTCCAACTAATTTTCGTTGACCGGATTCCCTCAGAAAGTCCAACATAGTGATCACCCTAACATTACATGGATGATCTGACCAGCCATCAAGAATTTCTTGCCTCCCTCTTCATGGGTACCACATACCCTAGAGGCATGACTATTTTTTGAACATCTAAAACAAAATTTATACGAAAATCATCTTAATTATGGTATCAATCTGGTCACCTCATCGACTATGTCTACATACTTTCAAGCTTTAAGCTAAGATGATGACCCACTACTAGAGAACTCTGCGTGCCATCCTGATATCATCCAAACATAAGGAACTTTCTACAGAAGATCACACTGTCAACCCACTATCGCTAAATTGTGGATGGCTCACTACCAAAGTGCAAAATGTCCCAGCCTACCATCGTCACAAACAACCTCTCACAACCATGTTATGTATCCTCCACAAGTTGTCATTTAGACCCTAATAATAAATTAATTATGCCAAAGTAAATTAATAGTAATAACTAACAGATAAGTAAACATGACTCGATGAGATTATGTTTTGAAGAACCATGTAAACTACTAGTACGAACAAGCTATATTCTAACACTCCGTTACCTCAAGGCCTAAAACTAAACCCTATAGATGCTTCAGTCATCCATAGTATTTAAACTTAGTAACCAAGCATAAGATGTTTCATACATAAAGTCCTACTGAGCCCTCGACTTGGTAAGTCACAACTAAGGAAATTAAATAAATTATTTCGATTCTCGATCCTATTCCATCAATCAAACCACAAGATTTGCTGGAATGAAACAAAAAAAATATGGGAACACAATTACTGGAAGTCATATCTCATATGATGGCACCTTTTCCCTTTTCTCTTATCGAGGGAAAACTTGACTAAATGGGCACAATGATCGATACATATGTTTCCATAATATGTCCACATAAGCAGGAAAAATCTAAAATGAGTACTAGCTCGAATACTATGAGCTTCCCTCATCAAATCATCAATCCCATCCTTTTTCCAATAAATCAATCAGCTTCCTTTCTGAGTTGACCACCCAACCCAGTTACATACTTTTATCCAACCTTTACTGTGTAGAGTAATAATAGGGAAAGTAAACTGTACTTCGATAACATATCAAATCGATCGCATAATCCATCATAGATATGTCGCCATACTCAGATCAATAAACTCTTCATTCAACACCGACTTCAAAGAAGTCAAGATAAATTCCATCTTTGTAGCGAAACACAGACAAATCTCGAGCGAATCAATATTTAGGGGATCAAAGTGAACTTTTGACGAATTCATATTTAGATATAGTTTTCTTGAGATAAAATCCTACCTTACTTCACCATCCAACCCCAGGTCGTCGAAGAACTCCATGTAAGAAAAAAGAGCAATCAAAGAACTCCTTGCAAGAAAAGAAAAAAACCAATTTTGCACCACCATAGTCGACATTAACCCAAAGAATAGTCTACCTCATATATGAGTATCTACAAAGCTTGGCATGGCTGACTCACTGTACTTGAGTACCAAAACCTATTAAAGAAATGATATACTCCGTACAGTGATTCGTTCCACCAATGAGAACATACTATGTTAACCGAGGCTAGAGGTCCTCTATCCTACGACATTCTCAACTCTAGAGTTGGAGTAATTTGTATTATTTCTCGTTTGTTTGATCATCTAAGATAAATGGTTCAAATGATCTATCACTAACAGAGAAAACTATTTCAATGACACTCGTGCGCAAAGCAAGCTATACTTTATGCATACTACTAACATATAGATTTAAAATCCAAAATGTATAAAAATACGTACTCACTTATATATGTTAATTCTCGATTTCGATATTGCTTAGGTCAAATAATGCAACATAAGCTCTGAAACTGTTATGTCCTATATTTTACGTATCAGAGGATCATAAAATAATTCTATGTAAAATTTTTAGTGGTCGTGTAATTCTTATATTTTAATATGTTTTCATAAGGATGTGTTATATGTCCATGATTTTTACCTAACTGTTTTGTGAGCATTTTACTCCTATCACTTACTATAAATTTTACTAGGGACTGAATTATGTGCTAAAATTGGTCCCATTGGATCTGAATGGTGGTTAGTCATTCCGTGGAGTGGTCACATTAAAGATTTGACCTAGCGATTTAAGAGATACATGTTTTAAGTTTTTATTGCTATATGGCAGGTTAATTAGTAGCTAACGAGTTGATTAGTAATCCCATTAGGCTAATGAGTTGAAATTATAATAGATGGTTTAAGGAGAGAATTAAGGTTCTTCTCCTTATTCTAAACATTAGGTTGAGCGTTTGTGAAACTCCGGTTCAGCCTAATCTCTCTAAACCCTCATTTCTTTCTCTAAATCATTCTAACTCGGGTTTGGAGGCAAGATCTGCACCAAGAAGGATTAGATCTCATTGTTTTTCATCATACTCAAGAGTTTTCTTTGCTATCTAATTTTTTTCATCCATAATACTCTTTTATCATGATCTAGCTTGTCTTCTACAACGTTGGGATTTGTGTTTGAGTGGTCTCCAATTGGAAAACTCCACAACAACAAGAAGTTGATTGAATCTAAAGATGTAAGAAATACAGTATGCGATATGAATTTTATCCTTAAATATTATCTTGTTAAAGACATACTGACTAATGATATTCTTTTGCAGGGTAACACTGAAAATGGTTAGTACAAGTTCAACTTTGGTGATCACAACAATTTTTCCAAAGAAAAATCGTGCTACATATCTATTCTACAATAAGATACTAGAAGTAACAATACTTTTGATATTTGGCACTATAAACTAGGACATCCTAGTGGAAAAATAGTTAAAAATATTCTTAGCAAGAATAATATTGTTTGTAATGATGTTTCTACCCCATGCATTTATAACCATCATAAACTACCATTCAGTACATCGTTGACTGAGTATTCTAAACCATTTGAATTAGTTTCCACTGATTTGTGGGGTCCTGCCCTCGTGTATTCTCATTATGGCTATAAGTGCTACATATCTTTCATAGATGATCATACTAGGTACACATGGATATAATTTCTAACAGCAAAGTCTGAAACCTACGACACTGTTATAAATTTCGTGAATATGATTGAAAATCGATTTAAAACCAATATAAAGATCATACAATCTGATGGGTGATCTAAATATAAAAGTTTGATCGAAGTAAGAGTATTATTCAAAGAACAACATGCCCATACACTTCTGAACAAAATGGCTTAGTGGAAAGGAAGCATAGACACATGGTGGAGTCTTGTTTAATACTCTTAGACAAAGCATCCAAACCACTAAAATTCTGGTCTAAGGCATTTAATACTGCAGTGTATTTAATTAATAGAATTCCCACCAAAGTTCTAAATTATATAAGTCTAATGGAAAATTTATATTGTATTAAAATAGACCACTACAGTTTGAAAACTTTTGGCTATCTTTGCTTCCCCTATCTAAGGCCTTACAATACTAACAAATTAAGTTTCAGATCCAAGTCATGTACTTTTATTGGATATGCTTCTAAATAGAAGGGATACAGATGTATAGATGAATACGGAAGAGTATTCATTAGTAGACATGTATTCTTTAATGAAAAAATATTCCCATACAAAAGGAGTGACATCAAAACAACCAACAAAGTAATCAACAATTCAGCAAATATACCTGAAATTCCCATCAGTGAAGATGTCATACTTCTAGTCAACCATGGAGTGGCTGCTGATGCTCAGAGAAATACCATTACTAAAAGAACTTCAGCAGCAGTACTACAGAGCCGCCCAGCCTTTCCAGCCCCATAACTGTAAGAGATAATATTGAAAATTCTTCGAATCAAAGCTCTCAAGGCAGTGAAGAAAATCTGAACAATTCGAATAACCCAATACCTGATGATGGAAGTATTGGAGATCAAGATAACCAATTTGGCAACATACCACCTACTATCACTGGTCATCTAATGATAACCAGATCCAAAAATGGAATATTCAGGCCAAATACATACACTACTACAGTCAATAGTGATGAACCTTGGACATATGAACAAGCATGCCAAGAATGGAAAAATACTATGAACGAAGAATATAAAGCACTTATGAGAAATAAAACATGGGAACTGGTTAAAGATCCAGCCAATAAAAATCTGATATGATGCAAGTGGACTTACAAAGTAAAAAGAAATCCAAATAGATCAATCAATAGATATAAAGCAAGATTAGTTTCAAAAGCTACACACAAGAACATGGATTTGAATATAATGAAACATTTTCACCAGTTGTGAAGCCTATAACTATCAGATTAATATTTACTGTTTCCCTAAATAATAAATGGAATATTAAACACTTGGATGTAAATAATTCCTTCCTGAATGGTATTTTATAGGAATATACATATATATGTATGTATGTATGTATGTATGTATGTATGTATGTATGTATGTAACAGCCAGAAGGGTTTATATAGAAGCCAGATCATGTATGCAAGCTTCACAAAGCAATATATCGACTGAAACAGGCTCCTAGGGTATGGTTTGAAAGATTAAAAGGAGCACTAATATCTCTGGGATATAATTATAATAAATCTAACAATTCATTGTTCACTAAAATCAATAACGTTTCTACTATAAATATTTTAATATAAATATTTTAATATATGTTGATATCTAATTGTAGCAGGTAATAATGATGCCAAAATTGAAGACCTGATATATTATCTAAGCAAAGAATTCTCCATCAAAAATTTGGGAGAAATATCTTATTTCTTAGAAATTGAAGTTTAGAGAAAATCAAAATCATAAATTCTTTTTAAGTCCGAAAAAGTATATTACAGAGTGCAATGCACAAACCAAACACATCGAGATTGATATATACTTCATTCATGAACAAGTAAAGAAATTAAGATTACAATTTAACCACATACTATCCTACCATCAGCAAGCCAATATTCTTACCAAAGCCCTATCAGCAAGAAACTACATTAGACTTCGTGAGGAATTGAAGATTCAAAAGCTCCTAGAGTTTGAATCTCCAACATGAGCACTATAGTCGTCCTTCTACAAGTTAAAGTGCAACTCCCCCTCAGATATGTCAAGTTGAAGGCACAAATCTACAAATTACTTAACGTCGATGTACTCTGAGAGCAATCGAAGAATTACCGATCGAGTTTGCTATCGACGTTGAGTGTTGATGCAGAAGAGAGCAAAGCCTTACTGAAAGCCATCATCTTTACCGTTGTCATGCAAATTTAGGGTTTCAGAACCCTAACCCTAAATTTGAGAGAGGGAAATAAAGTATGTGATATGGCTGAACACATTTGTGTAATGTTATTTTATATTACCGCACTATATTATTTAGTAATGGACTGTATATATTGGGACTATTGACTTCGTTAGCCCATCTGTCTATATACACTATAAATATGTACACATGCCCATACAATTCATTAATTCGAATAATACAAGTTCTATCCTCTTCTCCAAATTACTATCTCAATTATACAATCTCACATCTATCATTTCAACATTCATTCATCAAACTTTAATAGTAAGGTGAAAGACCACTTCATAGATTCTTGGGAACATGAGGATTTTCAAACTTTAAGCATGCGAAATGAAATCTTATCAAAGGTATCTGAACTGGGAAAAGAAGAAACAACTTGGTTGAACAAATATAGTTACATAAGAAATAATATAGATAGGTATTACCACAAATTTTTCATCTTTGTTACATACGAACACAAGAAACTCCAAGTGATATATCATGAGAACAAGTGTAGCATTGAGTTGATCTTATCCTGTGTAAGTTTTCCGAAGAGTGTATCATAAAATGTTAATAATTTTGGAGGTATTGAAAGACAGGAAAATTGTGCAAGAGGGAAAATATGATGATACTTATGTCTGGAACCAACTTTAGGAATTGGTTAGTGCAAGCAAAGATGCATTGGAAACTGTTGAAAATACAAAAATACCACATCGGAAAATGTAAATAAGATTCTGGATAAATACTGAGGGACAACTGTTCACATTGACTAATTGGTTTTGTGAATGACTAAGTAATCCTCTAAACAAAAAAAATATGCTCACAGTGGTATCAGAGCCAGGTTTTGAACTAGTTCAATTAGTATACAATTGCTTAATTACTTTGCATATTGGGAAATGGCACCGAACAAAGTTAAAGTGTGATTAAGAAATGACACCTTCATAGAATCGAAAGGTGTAACATCTCAAAATTTAGTACATTATAACTACACTTTAAAGATAATAAATTGGGAATAACTTGATTAAATATTCAGAATTAAGCGAAACAGACATTTTTGTTGCGTTTGTCTCGGAATGATGGCTCAAATAGACCATAAGTTTGCGTAAAACGAATAACGTATGAAAAAGTTATAGACATTAGGAGTTTGTTTACATAAAAGGAGCATATATTTAAATATAAAATAAAATTAATTCCAAATTTTTCAATGAATGAGGCAAAAAAATGCAGGAACCATGACCATTGTGGGACGACCCACACTCAGCCTGGTTTGACCCATGGTTGGTTGGGTCGACCCTAGGGTAGACCCCATAGGTGCATGGGTCGACCCACTCCATATCTAGGCAGATTTGTGTGTTGAATCTGTACTGTTTGCAACCATATTCATTGCTGACTCAACATTACTTGTACGATTAAGATAAAACCCCTAAGATATAAAGGCTGAGGTTGAATCTATGAATCTATAAATAGGTGGCTTCTCCCATTCTAATTTACACTATTTCTTTGTATATAAGAGATTTATTCTCTTCTTCACTAAGACCCATCGTGAGTTCCTTTCATTTTCAGATTTGATTTCTTAGACTATAAAAATGATGCTTAATTAAAACTAGGTTAGGATATACAGTGTTAGTGTTAGCCTGCTTTGTGACCAGGCTATCCAAAGCTCAAGTGATCGACATTGATTGGTGATCGCATGGATGGAGTGAAGAAACCTTGGAAGACTCGGATAGGATCACACCATCGGATCGAGTCAAGGAAGGTCGAGTTGAACCCGTTCACACACCAGAAAAGACCATCCACAAAGCATAAGCATCAGATCGGGTCGAGGGAGCTACAATCCGACTCGCCGAGACTCGTAAGTACATTGCCCAAGCAGGACGTCTTCGGCTCGCACAAGATCCTACCCGACCCGCTCGTATTTCGAAACTGATCATTGGATCTCTTCAGCTCGCACCACACAAGAGCCTTCCTTTTCGCAATTAGCAGCCCGATCCGGATACCATAAAGTGGTTATTCCCACTCAAATGAGGGACGAATTTCATGCCTAAAAAAGGGGACTAGATGCCATATGTTTCTCACGAAATGAAGCCTATTTCCACACTATCTCCATTACTTTCGAATTCCGCCCTGATGCTGCCACATGGCCACTCTGCCCTAACCAACTCTATGCCTATAAATACATGATTTGGCATACAATTTGGGGGGGGGGGCTTTTAGCACTTTATCTCTTTACATCTGCCATAGCCGTACTCCTCCATAAAATAACCACCTTCTTCTTCAATAAATTCATTCGAAGATAATTATTTATTGAATTCGAGTGTCTGAGGGTGATATTGAATGTAATTATAATCTATGAATGAAATGAGAAAATATAAAGTTGACGTAGGCTCATTAACGCCGAACCAATATAAATCTCGTGTATTGATTGTTTTTTCTTGCTTTTAGTTTATGATTCCTCATTATTCTCTGTAAAACATGATCAATTATGCATTAGTGCCATTTTTTGGTCTAACAGTTAGTAAGATAAAAGTTATACATGTTTTCACTATTAATCACCTATGCCGTTATGATATGTAAAACATATGCCATTGATGTTGGATAATTAAACAAGTTATATGTATCTATCTTCCTTTTCCCACTTTCTATGTTTTATGTTTATTTCCAGTCTTTCCTATATGCCTGTGTGATTTGATTCTATTCTTCTTTCTTTATGTTCCCTTTTTTATTTTATGCTAAATCTAGGCATTTAGAAGCCTAGGCTATACTCGATTTGAGTATGCATATATTTGGGGGCAATAATGGCATAAAAAGAGGAATTTAGGCATGTTGTAAATTGGGACTGTAATTTGGGAAAAAAAATATATAATATACACATGTTTAGACTTGTTATAAAACTGATAAAAAGGGATAATGTGTATACACTTGCTGTAAATGGAAAATATGCATAAATTTGTATAGGTTGTAATTTAGGAATGTAGTTGATGAATAATGCGCATATGAATTAGACATGTTAAATTTGACTTAAAACAGACATTAAGTAAATGACATGTTAAGACTATGGTAAGTACCAGATATACGTAAATAAACAGAATGTTGTAGAAATTGTATACATCTGGGCAGATGTTTTAGGGAAGGGTTGTACACACATAATGGCATGTAATAATTACAACCATGCTTATTAGTAAACCTAATCCTACTAGGTTGAACATGATTATTAATAAGCTAAGAGGTCCCTCGTTATGCTGTTGTATCGGGTTTTGGGGACTCTTAAATCCTAGTTTTGGGGGCACAAGCTTAGGGGGTTTCGCTTGTGTCGGTTTGTTGTTCGAAACCCAGATCAGTTAGTATCCGTATTGGTATCTTGTTAGAGAGGTCTCATACCAGGTAAGGGCCTGGGCACATTTTACTGAACTGGATAGTAAGAGGTTCACATGGGGGTACATGCACGTTTCGATGGAGTCATGAGCGTGCATGGATCCGACTATGGAAGATAAGACACTGTAACACCAGTAAATAGGTCTGTGTTATATAGTTGTTGGGTTAGAGAGTGATACACCCTACTGCCGGGACTGACGCAGGGTATTTACATAGTAGGGAGCCGATCACATGTGTAGTAATTAGGGTACACCTAATCCAGCTGTTGTGTAATTAGGTTAACACCTAATATGATTATGTAATTTGGGTACGCCTAACCCTGCTGTTTAATCCTATTGTTTAATTCTGATGTTAATCCTGCTGTTATGTAATTAGGTTAAGAACTTAATCCTGTTGAACTTGTTATACTAGTATTGGTGCAGATATACATGTTTTAGGGATATAAATGTGAATCATTACTAGATCATAGTTTATTCTTGTTATTCCAGTTTATCTCGTTATTCTATTTGGTTTAGCTTACCTTATATGACGATGTACCTTTCTCATCCAGCCTTACTTACCTATCTTGGCATTTCTATTTTATGCACATTTGAAAATAACTGGAACTTGCCATACTTTACGTCTGACCCCTTTTCTTTCTCTTCTTTCTTTCTCCCCCCAGGTCCTCATAGTGGAAGCACTCAACAACGATTAGGACTTTCTCTTATAGCTTGGACTTGGATTTCTTATGATGTATTGTTTTCAGCTTGCTCTCTGTTCTATTATGGCTTATGGCGAGGGATATGATTTTACGTACTTTGATGATGGTTTTGTGAGATGTTTTTATGAGAAGATTTGATGTAACTGGTTTTGTTCTAACTTGTTAGAGACTACGTATTTCTAATGAAGTTGATATTTTTCGCTGCTTATTTTATATCTGCCTTGTAAATTTTTTTGTACTATTTACCTATTGCGCTTCACGAAACTTAATGCATTCTCTTATGAGTGACATTAATGGATGTGGGTTGTCACATTTGGTATCAGAGCTGAAAGTTGCAAGATCAGAGAAAAAGTTTCTAAAAATTGGTTTCAAAAGCAAAGTATTTTCAAATAAAGAATTTGTTTTGAAAAACATATCCCCTCAAGCAATAGTAAATATTCTCTCAATCTCTTATTGAATCCATTTTCTTTTCTTTTCATCATGTCTAGGGCACCCATTATGATTGAGGGCATTCCGTTACCGACATGGTTCCATAGGTATTTTGAGGCTACGACACCTGCCGGAGGTTAAGGAGATGCCTCTCCCCTAGCTGCAACAATTGTTACTCCACCTCCACGAGTAGAAAACCTTTTTAAGTTATGAAAAGACTTCTGCGCTATGAGAGGAAAACCATTCTGTGATACCGAAAGATTTGTTGAAACATGGAATTAGTACGAGAGGCGGAGAACGTGTTTGGGATTTTTGAGACGATGACAAAAGGAAGATACAATTGGCTGCATGGAAACTAAAGGATGAGGCTTCTTGTTGGTGGGAAGTAACGCAAGCTGGACAGCCAGTAGCTACTTGGGATGATTTCAGACAGAGTTTCGAGATGAAATTCTTATCTCAGGTGGAAGAGAGATTACAGATGGAAAGGTTCTTGGCTCTGAAACAATGGGGAATCTATTAAGGATTATGTGAATAAGTTCAGTCAGCTGGCAAGATTTGTATTCGACTTGGTTAATATTCCTCGCAAGAAGGCGCTTAGATTTGCAAGAGGGTTGAATCAACCACTCCAAGGACTTGCTCTATCTCATATATCGATGGGGGCGACGTTTGAAAGGCTGGTTGATATGGCTCTTATGCACGAAGATGGCAAGGAGGAGAAGAAAGTTACTAAGACCAAGGAGACACAAGCTAAGGGAAAGAAGCCTGACACGACTCAGATTAAGAAGGATATCAAGTGTCATGGTTGCAGAGCTATGGGTCATTTTGGGGAGGTTTGTAGAAATACGAAACAAACCTGCTTTAATTATGGACAAATGGAACACTTCAGTAAACAATACCCGAGCAAGCAAAGACTAGGGGTAGGAACTTCTGGACAAGTACATGCTTTAGAGGCGAGTGGACCCGATCGAGGTAGTAAAGTCATGGTTGAAGGTTTGATTTCCTTTCGACTATCCTATTCGAACTCCGTTTGATTCTGGCACTTCACATTCATTTATATCTAGTTCTTTAGTAGATAGTCTGCACCTTAATACTAGTATAGTCTCTGATCCTTTAGTGGTCTCAAACCCTATAGGAGGATCGACTCATTTATCCATAATGTGTAGGGGTTCAAGAATTTTAAATCTTGGGCGTTGAGTTTGAAAGCGACACATACATGCTGGGCTTTTTGGGCTATGGTTTGATTCTAGGCATGGATTGGCTAGCCATGTATGGTGCCATCCTTGATTGCGAAAAGAGAACGGTTAGACTTCTTACATGTCATGGTAGGACTCTCGAGATTTCCTACGACCCATGGGGGTCAGTGATGCTCAGTTTTCTAGAATCGCTTGATATTTCTGTTGATGATTTGCGATCTATGCCTATATTTATATATTATTCGGTTGTGTTTGAGGAATTTAAGCGGTTACATCCAAGACGTGAGATAGAATTCCGGATTTACTTGGTACGCGAAGCCAATTGTTCTACCAGTGCGCCACATGGCTCCTAGGGAAAGGAGGGAACTTAGAAAGAAAGTAGGGGAGCTATTCAAGAAAGATTTTATTAGGCAAAGCATTTCAGAGTGGGGAGCTCCAGTCGTCTTTGCAAGTAAGGCAGACAGCTCACTTCGTCTATGTGTGGATTATAGGGAACTGAATAAGCTCACCAAGAAGAATAGGCACCCACTACCGAGAATTGACGACCTATTTGATCAGTTAGTAGGCGCATCAGTTTTCTCATAGATGGATTTGGCCACGGGGTTTCATCAGTTGAGAGTGGCAGAGGACAGCATTGATAAAACTGCATTCATAACTCCATATGGTTTCTTTGGGTGGATGGTTATGCCTTTTGGGCTAACCAATGCACCCGCCTATTTTGTGTACTTGATGAGTAGGGTGTTTAGGGAGTTTCTGAACAAGTTCGTGGTGGTCTTTGTGGATGACATTCTGATCTTCTCAAAGAATGAGGAGGAGCATGCCCAACAATCAGAAAAGGTTCAACGCACTCTCATTTCACATCAGCTCAAGGCAAAATTTTCTAAGTGTCATTTTTGGAGAAAGGAAGTAAGGTTCCTAGGGCATGTGGTCTCCATGGACAGGATAGCAGTGGACCCTGCTAAAGTCGTCGTAGTTTAATATTGGAGGGTTCTAAAGAATGCAACGAAGGTGTGAAGTTTTCTAGGGTTGGCGGGCTACTATAAAAAATTCATCAAGGACTTTGCAAGGGTATCGGCCCCGCTTGCCTGATTGACGAAGAAGAACTTGGCTTTTTCATGGAGCACCGATTGTGAGGATGCCTTTTAGAGATTAAAAAGGGCTCTGACAACAACCCCACTTCTGACTCTCCCAGATGGAAGCAAGATGTTCACGGTTTACACAAATGCATATGGCATAGGCTTGGTGTCGTTCTAATGCAAGAGGGAAGGGTAGTATGCTATGGAAGCAGACAATTGAGGGTTCATGAGAAGAACTACCCTACCCATAATATAGAGTTGGCTTCAATAGTGTTCGCATTGAAGTCTTGGTGACACTATCTACTTGAAGAAAGGTTTGAGCTATACACAAATCATAAGTCTCTCAAGTACTTGTTCTCACAGAAGGATCTCAACCTGATGAAACAACGGTGGATGGAGTACCTAGTGTCCTACAACTTCGAGATAACTTACCCCGAGCAAGGGTAATGTAGTGGCGGACGCATTGAGTAGGCAGAGGATGACTTTGAGTCCTCTATTCGTAAAAAGGTGGAGCTTGGAATACATCTCGACCTCTGATTTTAACCATCTACAGATTTCACTTTGTGATTGTTAGCATCGCTGGAGGTGCAACCTACTCTATTGGAACAAGTTAGATCTATGCGGCAGGAGGACCTGCAGATATTAGACATCCTGGATAGGCTTGGTAGAGGAGAGACTTCTAGTCTCCTTTCTAGATATACCGTAGATGATAAATGGTGGCTAAAACGAGATGGAAGGCCATGTGCCCCTAAGATTAGGGAATTTCTTCAGGCAGTGTTTGAGGAAGCTCATCATTCTCGGAAGACTATCCATCCGAGCGGTGGAAAAATGTATCGAGACATGAAGAGGGCTTACTTTTGGACTGATATGAAGAAAGATATGGCAGAATTTTCAGCTCGATGCTTGACTTGCGAATGAGCAAAGGATGAACAAAAGAAACCAGGCGGATTGCTTCAGCCCTTGGATATCCCACAATGGAAGTGGGAGAGCGTCTCTATGGATTTCATCGATGGATTGCCCCGATCTAGCAAGGGAAATATGAGCATTTAGGTGATAGAGGTTAGACTTACAAAGAGCGCTCATTTTATTCCTGTTAAGAGCAAGAGGACAGCGGCTTGGCTGACATCAATATTTCTCCGAGAGATAGTTCAACTGCATGGGGTACCTTCCAGTATTGTAAGCGACCGCGACCCCATCTTTACTAGTGAGTTCTAGAAGAGTTTAAAAGAGGCGTTAGGTACACAGCTACGTTTGAGCACAACATACCACCCTTAGACAAACGGACAGACTAAGAACGTGAATAGAGTTCTTGAGGATCTTCTAATACTGTGTATCCTAAACTTCAGAGGGTCTTGGAAAAAGCATCTTCCATTGGTGGAGTTTGCTTACAACAATAGTTACAAATCGAGCATGGGCATGGCACCCTTCGAAGCATTATATGGACGACCTTGTAGATCGCCGACTTGTTGGTAGGAGTTTACAGACAGACTTCTGCTTGGACTAGAGATGATTCGAGATACTTCCAAGAAGGTTGATATTATCCTTCGAAGAGTGAAAGCTGCTCAAGACAGACAGAAATCCTATGCCGATAAAAGGAGGACTGATTTGGAATTTGAAGTGGGAGATATGGTCTTCATTAAAGTATCACCGTTAAAAAATGTAGTTTGCTTTAGCTCAACAGGGAAGTTGGTGTCGAGATTTGTATGGCCATTCTCTATAATAGAGAGGATAAGACATATGGCTTATAGGATTAAGCTACCAGATAGACTGGCGGACGTACACGATGCGTTTCACATTTCCCATTTGAGGAAATGTCTCCATGGAACGGTAAAGATAGTAGAGCCGAGCATACTTGAAGAAGAGGAAATTGAGAAGGAAGCATCAATGAGACGAGTTCCTGCTTATATCCTCGGATCAGAAATAAAGAAGCTACATAACACGGAAATCAGATTGGTTAAAGTGCAATGGGGAGAAGACAACGAAGATGGGACATGGGAACCCAAAGAAGGCGCTTCTTATTGTTTTCTTTTTGAAAGTACGTTCTTGACTTCTTTTCCAAGCTTTTACTCTGCATTTGCACCTATCATATTTATCCTATCGTTCGAACCTTTGGATCCCTAGGTAGAATCCAATGGTTGGAAACAAGTGTTTGAAACATGTTATGGTTGATGGTTGCAAATGGATGCAAGTGTTTTCTAGTGGTTGCTCGTGGATGCATATACAAATATTAGGCACTAGATCGGCTCAATCACTTACATATTGCATAGGAATATGTGTGCATTTTTAATTTTCTATGGATGGAAATGGGTGAATCACCATATGGATGTTGCATTTGGATGGATGATTATGCACACATATATAATTTATATGTTATACTATGATTATTTGCATACATTTTGGATTCATGGCACAAACATATATTGCATTAAGGAGGTCAACTGAATCAGTCGACTTCCTGATTTTTCGCATTAGTGTAAGGACATATACACATAACACCCTTGCATATGTTGATACAAGCATTAGAAATTTCTTAAGGACAATGGATGCATGTGGATGATGGATAAGTAGATGGTTGCAGGCGGATGCTAGGATAGTAACATTCCTCTTAACTTGGAGATTTCGGGGGTGAAATCCTGTAAGTATGGAACAATGTAACATCCCAAAATTTAATACACTATAACTACACTTTAAAGATAATAAATTAGGAATAACTTAATTGAATATTCAAAATTAAATGAAACCGGCATTGTAGTTGTCTCAGTATTCTGGTTTAGATAGACCCTAAGTTTGCATAAAACAGATAACATATGAAAAAGTAATGGACAATAGAAGTTTATATACATATAAGGAGCATATATGTAAATATAAAATAGAAATAATTCCAGAATTTTCAAATAAACAATGTGGGAAAAGACGCGGGAACCAGGACCGTTGTGGGACGACCCATACTTGGCCTGGGTCGACCCATGGGTCAATCCATGGTCGGTTGGGTCGACCCTATGGGTGCGTGGGTCGACCCACTCCAGATCTGGGCAGATTCATGCACTGAATCTGGACTGTTTTGCGACCATTTCGTTGCTGACTTGGCATTACTTGTACGGTTAAGATTAAAACCCTAAGATCTAAAGGTTGAGGTTGACTCTGTGGATCTATAAATAGGTGGCTTCTCCCATTATGATTTACACCATTTCTTCATACCTTCTGCCTCTGTAAATCTATTCTAAAAATATAAACATATAATTGGGGAATGCTGCTGAGGACTAGATCAATCAGAGACAACATCAGGACTTGCATACATACAACTTGGATTGGACTTTTTCTACGGCATAAGAGATTTGTGCTTTTCTTCGCCAAGACCCACTGTGAGCTCCTGTCATTTTCGGATTTGATTTTTTAGATTATAAACATGATTGTTAAATAAAATTGGGTTACAGTGTTAGTAAGATAAAAGTTATACATGTTTTCACTGTTAATCACCTATGGCGTTATGATCAGTAAAACATATGCCTTTGATGTTGGATAATTAAACAAGTTATGTCTATCTATCTTCCTTTTCCCACTTTCTATGTTCTATGTTTATTTCCAATTTTGCTATATGCGTATGTGATTTGTTTCTATTCTTCTTCCTTTGTTTTCCCTTTTTATTTTACACTAAACCTAGGCCTTTGGAAGCCTAGGCTATAACCGATTTGAGTGGGCGTATAATTAGGGCAATAATGACATAACAAGAGGAATTTAGGCATGTTGTAAATTGGGACTGTAATTTGGGAAGAAGGATAATATACACATGTCTAGACTTGATGTAAAACTGATAAAAAATGATAAAATCTATACACTTGCTGTGAATGGATAATTTGCATAAACCGGTATAGGTTGTAACATAGCCGATGAATAATATGCATATGAATTAGATATGTTAAATTTGACTTAAAACAAACATTAAGTAAATGACATGTTAAGAATATGGTAAGTAACAAATGTAGATTGATAAACAGAATGTTATAGAAATTGTATACATCTGGGCAGGTGTTTTGGGGAAGGGTTGTACACACATAATGACATGTAATAATTATAACCACACTTATTAGTAAACCTAAACCTGCTAGGTTAAACGTGAGTATTAATATGCTAAGAGGTCCTTCGTTCTGTTGTATCGGGTTTTGGGGACTCCTAACCCTAGTTCTGGGGACATAAGATTAGGGGGTTTGGCCTGTGTCAATCTTCTGTTTCAAACCCATATCAGTCAGTATCGCTGTTGGTATCTTGTTAGCGGGGGCCTCGCACTAGGTAGGGGCCAGGGCACGCTTTACTGAGCTGGATAGTAAGAGGTTCACATTGGGGGTCGGTACGGGCACATTCCGGTGGAGTCATGAGCGTGCATGGGTCCAACTAGAGAAGATAAGACGTTGTAACATCAGTAAATAGGTCTGTTTTATATAGCTGTCGGGTAAGGGAGTGATACATCCTACTGTCGGGGTGACATAGGGTATTTACGTAGTAGGGAGCTGATCGCATGGGTCAGGCCCGGCCCTAGACTTAGGCCTACTAGGCAGGTGCCTAGGGCCTCCGATGTTTAAGGGCCCAAAAATCATTTATTTGTTATATATATTTAAATAGTTACTGGTTTACTCTGTTATTCAGAAGCATCCATGGCTCGTTGGTTAGGTTGTAGAATATTTCATGGACTGCCTGGGCTCAAGTCCCGATAGCTTCAGTTATAATTTTTGACTTTTTTGGGCCTCCCAAAACCCATTATTGCTAGAATTTCCTTTTTCATGTCTTGGGCCTTCATGTACTTAGGGTCGGGTCTGGCATGGGTAGTAATTAGGGTACACCTAATCCCGCTGTTGTGTAATTAGGTTAACACTTAATATGCTTGTGTAATTAGGATACACCTAATCATGTTGTTTAATCCTGTTGTTTAATTCTGCTGCTATGTAATTAGGTTGAGAACCTAATCCTGTTGAAATTGTTATACTAGTATTGGTGCAGACATATATTTTTTTTTTGGATATAAACGTGAAGCATTACTCGATCATAGTTTATTGCTATTATTCTTGTCTATCCTGTTGTTCTATTTAGTTCGGTTTACCTTATATGACAGTATACCTTTCTCATCCAGTCTTATTTACTTGTCTTGGCATTTCTATTTTATGCACATTTGAAAATAACTAGAACTTGTCAGAATTTATGTCTGACGCCTTTTCTTTTTCTTTTTTTTTCTTCCCCCTCCACCTCCCAAGTCCTCAGAGTGGAAGTACTCAACAGTGACTATGACTTTTTCTTATAGCTTGGACTCGGATTTCTTAAGATGTACCGTTTTCAGGTTGCTCTCAAGTTATTATGGCTTATTATGGCATGGGATATGATTTTATGTACTCTGATGATGGTTGTATGAGATGTTTTTATAAGACGGATTTGATGTAATTGGTTTTGTTGTAACTTGTTGGAGACTACCTTTTTTATAATGAAGTTGAAATTTTCCGCTGCTTATTTTATATATGTCTTGTAAATTTTCTGTACTATTTACCTATAGCGCTTCACGAAACTTAATGCATTCTCTTATGAGTGACATTAACAGGCGTGGAGTGTCACAAAAGTCAAAGGTACTATTATGATGAAAATAAATAAAAGTACAAAATGTATCAAAGATTTTAGCTTGATCCAAGTCGCAAAGAAAATTTGTTCAACATTTACCAAATAATGGAGAAAGCTATGATCTTCACTTCAAAGGGGACAATTGTAAAATATATGACAACAACAATAAATGACTAGAGATAGCTCAAGTGAAAATGGAGAAGAGAAATAGAAGCTTTCTAATAAGTTTTAAATATACTGTTAATGTTGCAAATGATTCATAGTTATAACATCGAAGATTTGACAATTTCAACACTCAAGCCTTGAAATTGTTATATCAAAAGAATATAATGGGAGATCTCCATGCTCATCTAGTCATCATTAAGTGGTATCAGAGCTTCGTTCGTTGACATGGTGTGGGTGTAAAAAAATATAATTCAGTTATTAAAATTGCTCCTTATTTTACACCACTATTAGCACATACGTCAGGGCATGTAAAAGAGTTCGATCACAAGTCTCGCACTTTGTACTTTGATTAGACCAATCTCCCTTAGTATTATTTGTTTTCAGTCATTAAAAAATTCGTCAACGTCAGAACTATAGAAGTCCTCTAGTTTTGTTTCAATTATGCAATCGTCCCACACATGACGGAGCAAATCAAATCCCCTATCCCTAAAATCTCTTATTCCACTATATCCAACCAATTATGACCCCTTGATTTTCGGCTTCTTGCAATTAAGCCTTCTTTCTTACTCTGACTTAATTACAAAAATGTAGAAATCAAGAATCCTGATTGGTTGGGTATGGGAAAAACACAAATTTGGGTATAGGGGATTTGCTCTCATGACGTAGTACATCTTTTCTTCTATACCAGTGCACATTAATTGTGTTTCATCCTTTATCTATTTCAAATCCCACATGTAGAGGCTGATGAATATCACCTATAAAGTGAAAAAGTAACAAAATAAAGGAGGAAACACAATTAACGTGCACTAGTATAGAAGAACAGTTGTACAAGTGTGGGACGATATCATAATTGAGACAGCACTAGAGGACTTCTACAGTTCTGAAGTTGACCAATTTGTTAATGCACTGAAAACAAATATTACAAAGGGAGATTAGTCGGATCAAATTACAAAGTGGGTGACTTGTGATAAGAAATCTACTATGCGTTCTGAACTCCTGATATATATGCTAACAGAAACATTTCGGTCCATCCATCTTTCTAATGGAAATTCAGTAGTAACACTTAAGATAGGTTTAATTTCGTCAAAAGAAGCAATAGTTCAAATGGTAACAGTGACCGAAATGGTAAAACGGAAGAAAACTTTGCCCATAAAGGTCAACTGGTGCAATGAGAAGAATGGGAGAAAGCAACGGTTGGACTATGGGTTTACTGGCAATAAATAACAACATAATATACAGGCGAACTTGCTCCATTTACAGTACTATCACAAATATTACTCGAGATCCTTCAGATTGGCTGCAACTACTGGATTGCATTGGCAGCACCAGCATCAAAAGCTTCTAAACCTGTTGTAAATGGTTCTACGCTTATATATGTGCTTGTGGTATTAGCTGTTGGTATAGTTCATTTTGCATCCTTCCGTGAGCTTTGCTTCTTGCAAACAGAGGATTCAAGAATGCATTGATTTAATTTTTGTAGATTCATATGTTGTGTATATAAGTTTTACTTTCATATAGGCTTTTATATTTTGTTGTGTTGTATTGGGCCATGGTGAAAAAGCCCATTTTTGTTTACTGTAAATACATCTGAGACTCGAGACACTGATTCAAATTACAATATAACAATACTTTCTGCTTTAGTCTTTTCATGGTATCAGAGCTACGGTCGATTCCAGATCTAGGGTTTTCTCTCTAATTTTTCTCTCTTTCTTCTTGATGGCGAGCAATGGATCGAATTTGATTCAATCTGGAGTTCTTCCTCAAGGAAACCAGCCGATTAACTTCCATGATCCGTATTATCTTTCTAATTCATATCATCCAGGTATGCAACTTGGAAACCATATATTGTCTGGATTGAACTATCTTAATTGGTGTAGGACTGTTAGAATGGTGTTAATTGCTAGAAATAAATTGCAATTCATCGATGGTACACTTCCTATGCCAGTAATTGATTCACCGTATTATCAAAAATGGGTTAGAAATGACTGTATGTTGATGTCCTGGATTCTGAACTCCATAGATAAAGTTTTGTCAGAGAGTTTTATTTTTATCGATTCATCTACGCAACTATGGAAAGAATTAGCAGAAAGATTTAGGCAAACTACTACTCCAAGATTGTTCAAATTACACCAGAATTTAACATCTACATATCAGAATGAAATGAGTATTGCTGAGTATCATGGAAGATTGAAAACTATTTGGGATCAGTTACAAATGCTTGAAGGATTTTGGAGTGTACTTGTGGTTTCGAAAAGATTGTTCATGTGGAATTCTAAAAAAAATTCTTGAGAATGATGAATGAAACAAGTTAATGCAGTTGTTATCTGGACTCACGAAGGAGTATGATCAAGTGAAGACAAATATTTTAAGTTCTGATCCTTTGTCTACAGTTCAAAAAGCATATTATATTTTGCAGCAAATTGAACATCAGAACAAGCTAGGAGATAAGAATTCTAATCAATTAGAGATGAGTGCTTTCAATGTCATGAAGACATCACCTAAGTCGAATTTTCAGAACACAAAAGGAGAGAGTAATAGGCAAAAGAGAGGACTTTACTGTGATCATAACAAGAAGAAAGGACATTCAATTGAACAACGTTTCAAATAAATTGGATATCCAAACTGATGGATTAAGGATAGGATTGCAAAAACAAAGCTAAATCGAACGAATGCTAATGTTGCTAAAGCCTCCTCTGATCAAGGAATTCTTGGAACTCGTCCTCATTCAGGAAATACTCAAAATGCTATGGTGAACACTGTTGTTTCCGAAGGTGAACAATTTGATCCAGTTCTTGTCTCTGCTTTATACAACCAGGTTATGAAGATGGTTCAAGATTCAAATTCTACTTCATATATTCAGGGTAATCCACTGGGTTCTTCGATCAACTATGCTGGTAACTATTTTCCAAAAATTGAAATAGTACTGCTAGTTTATATGATCAAAATTCTTGGATAATTGATACTGGAGCCACATACTACATGACTTCTAACATAACACTTTTTGCTTCACTTAGAAAAGTTAAAAATCCTATAAAAAGTAACACTGCCTGATGGTTCCACAATTCTTGTCAATCATACTAGAACTGTAATTTTAAATTCGAAATTACAGTTACAAAATGTGTTACATATTCCTACATTGAAAAATAACTTGTTATCTGTAGGAAGATTCCTTGATTAGAACAATATTGCTGCAAAATTCACTCATTCCTCTTGTTATTTTCAGGACCTTGAATCAAAGCAACTTCAAGCTCATGGATCAACGATCTCTGGTCTTTATAGATTTTCTTAGTCATCTGTTTTACATAATATTTCAGGCTCATGTTCTGTTTCTAATAGTAGTTGCTTTGTTGCTTCTTTCAATAAGACTATTATAACTTGTAACAGGCCTAGCATCGATGTTTTACATGCTAGGTTAGGTCATCCATCTGTTTACAAAATGAAACACTTTCAAAATTCTGTATCAAGGAGTTTGCTTAATAAAAAAATTCTTGTGAAGCATGTGTGTTAAGGAAGCATCATAAATTTCATTTCCTCATTCTGATTCTTATGCAAAATCTTCTTTTGATCTGGCTCATATTGATTTATGGGGAAAATATCATAGGCCAACACTTTGTGGTGAAACTTATTTTTTTAACAATTCTCGATGATCATACTAGAAATACTTGGACATATTTACTTCATTCAAAGGTTCAAGTAGATTTAGTTGTTGCTGCTTTCATTGAAATTCAATAAAAAGATTAAAGTCATCAGGTCTAACAATGGAATTGAAATTATTCAAGAGTTACGCAGACAACTTTTTGAATCGAAAGGAATAGTTCATCAAGGATTAATACCTGACAATCCTCAGCAGAATAGCCGTGCTGAAAGAAAGCATATGCACTTATTAGAGATAGCAAGAACAATCAGAATCTATACTGGTATGCCTTATGAATTTTGGGGTGATTGCATTCTTATTGCTACACATCTTATTAATTCAATGTCAAGCTTAGTTTTAAACTGGAAGACACCATATGAATTATTGATGAACAAGATTCCTCATTATGAACATCTTTGAGTCATAGGATGTTTGTGTTTTCCTTTCCAAAAATTACTTGATAAGTTTGTTGAAAGGGCAAGGAAATGTGTTCTAATTGGGTATCCATTAGGACAAAAAGGCTATAAGCTATATGATTTAGAAACTCATAAAGTTGTTTTTAATAGAGATGTTCATTTTATTGAAAATGCCTTTCCTTTTAAACTCAATCAAGTCATTACTCCAAATGTTATTTCCTCATCAGAAATTTCAAGCCTTGTTAATCCAACTTTGTATCAAAGTACTATTTCTTCTTCTCAAAATCCACGTCTTAACTCTAACACAAATCAATTTTTACCAGTTTTGTCCATTGAAAATATTTCTTCTAAGACTCCTCAACCAAATACTAAAAATATTTCTTCTACTCATGATCAATCTCATTCCTTGAGTGACGATTTCATATCTTCATGTCCTACAATTTTACCTAATAGAACTTCTTCAAGAGTTTGTCATGTGCCTAGAAATATGACAATTATATCACTGGAAAATTTCCTACAGGAAGATCCAATAATAAACAACAAGATGACTCTATGTCTTTTAATGTATTTACTGAACCATCATTTTCTTTTTTGGATGATAATGAGTTACATAGCCTCGCAAACGTTCTATCTTCTTTTGAGCCATCCTCTTATAATCGAGCCAAAGAGCAACCAGAATGGATTCAAGCCATGGAAACAGAATTAAAAGCTTTAGAAAATAATGATACTTGGAAATTAGTTTATCTTCCTAGTGACAAGAAACCCATAGCCTGTAAGTAGGTTTTCAAGACAAAATTCAAACCTAATGGTAACGTTGATAGGTATCAAGCTAGAATGGTGGCAAGGGGAGATAAGCAAGTTTCAGGAAAAGATTATAAATACACTTGTAGCCCTGTTGCCAAATTAACAACAGTTCGAGTTGTAATGGCATTAGCTGTTGTAAAAGGTTGGAATATTCAACAATTAGATACCAATAATGACTTCTTGCCTGGAAATTTAGAAGAAGTGTACATGTCTCCTCCTACTAGGTATACAAGAGCATTTCCAGGTCAAGCATGCAAATTTTTTTTTAAAAAATCATTTATGGCTTGAAGCTTCTAGATGTTGGAATCCAAAACTAAGCAGTTTTTTAATTTGATGGGGATTTCTTCAGTCTAAGCAGGATTATTCCATGTTCACCTTCAAACGAGACCATGTTTTGTTATAATTGTGGCATATGTTGCTGACATGTTGATTACTAGTAATAATGTTTCACTTATTTCTACATTAAAGGCAGATTTGCATCAGGCTTTTACCATTGAGGATCTTAGTGAGATTAAATATTTTTTGGGTATTGAAGGCTCAAGGTCACAATCTGGTATTTTTCTTAACCAAAGAAAGTATGTTCTAGATCTTCTGAGAGATTATAATGTGAAGGAATGCAAAACAGTTGCTTTTCCTATAGCAAAGGCTTGAAACTTCGCAAATTTGAAGGCGATGAATTACTGGATCCAAAAATTTATCGTAGATTGATAGGTAAACTTTTATACTTAAATTGATTAGGCCTGATATCTCTTATACAGTCCAACAGCTAAGCCAGTTTCTTCGATCCCCTAGAACTCCTCATTTTAATGTTGCTTTACATGTTTTGCGATATTTGAAGGGTACAATAAATTTGGGTTTAAGTTTTCCAGCAAAATAAGATCTTATGCCTTCTGCATATTGTGATGTGAATTGGGGCATGTGTGTTGACACTGACAAATCATTAGCTGGCTATTGTATATTTCTTGGAAATGCTTTAATCTCGTAGAAAACAAAGAAGAAGAAAGTTGTATCTAAAAGCAGCACTAAAGCGGAATATCAAAGTATGAGTTATACAACAAGCGAAATAGTTTGGATTGGACATTTGCTAGCTGATTTGGGTGTTTCAGTTGCAACTCCTATCACTCTCTACTTTGACAATACTTCAGCAATGCGCATTGCTAACGATCCATGTTTTCACGAGAAGACCAAACACATGGGAACTAAACATCAGTAGCTCGATGTTCATTATGTTCGACAGCATGTTCAGTCTAATTTTCTAATTCCTTAATATGTTAAATCTTCCTTGCGGCTAGCAGATATGATGACTAAACCTCTTGGAGCCGATCAACACAAAATTTTAGTGTACAAGCTTGGTGGTATGGTTTGTCATATGTCTTCTCAAGATTGGCCTTCCTTTACTGAAGTCAATCTTTAAAGGAGGGGGGGTTAGGGTCAGATGTTGTGTATATAAGTTTTTCTTTCTTTTCTTTTATATGGGCTTTTATATTTTGTTGTATTCTATTGGGTCATAGGTGAAAAAGCCCATTTCAATTTACTGTAAATACGTTTGAGACTCGAGACGCTTTACTCTTTTCAATTTTATAAGCTCCCTTTCTTCCATTCATTGGTGATTGGTAAAAAAAAGTTTACATTAATGGGTGTATATTTTTCTTGCATAAGCTAGGCGACGAAGTTAGTGGAAAGAACTTCAACAGAATTATCGCTATTGTTATTTTTATTTTTATTATCTTCTCTTTAAAACTTGAAAATCTTTTAAACAAAACTTGAAATTCTAAATCTGAATTATGTTTGATTCAATAAAATGAACTTTTTGACATTTCAAATTTTATACTAATTTCTTTAGTTTTTCATTTAATTTCTTGATTTCAGACTTTTTTTTGTTTAAGAATAAGAAAAAAGAGTAAACACTTCTAAAATTAGAGCACTTAGCTTTATGAAAATTATCTTCACTGATATATTTTGGTTTCACTATAAAAATTTCATTAACTTTATTGTTTTAATTTACTGGGTTATAAGCGAAAAAAATAGAACCTAAAATTACATCTAAGAAGAAGAGGGGTAACTTGGATATTTTTTTATTTTTTTTCGAGACACTGGCGTGTGTTAGGTGATTTTTGGTGTATTAATAAATTTTTCCCTAAGAATTGTGTTCGTATAACTAAGCTTTAGCAACCACTTGATTACCTAAACCAAACAATACTGGTAATATTTCTTCTGTACATCGCATGAACGAAGCAAATGATACTGGATTTTTTGTCAGATATTAATAATGCAAGTTATAGTTACTAACATTTATGAGAACACATACGACAAGCAAAAGAAGAAGAAGAAAATTGTAATTGGCACACCTGCTATATCGGCACCTATATATTATAAATGTACCAAATTCAAAATACTTTAATTAGTATGTTGGAATATTTGATAAAGAGAAGAGGAGAGAGATTAAACTAGAATAAATTGAATGACTACATTTTTATTTCTTCACTTTTTCTTTCATTCAACTTCATTACAAATAAGAGAGTACAACCCTTTTATAACATAGCCAAGTATCTAGAGTCTTCTTATTCTAGAGTTTTCTTTTATTCTCTAATTTCTACTTTCCTCAACAAATCAATTCTAGAATTCTTCATTTGATAAATCTAAAATTTCTTACCATATATTTTAACTTTCCCTTAATACAATAATTAACTTTATTCCATAGTGTTTCCTATTAAAACCAAATTTATTTGTTTCCTTAAAACCAATTTTATTTCCAACATTACCCCTTAAACTTTGTTTTATTACTCCAAGCAGATTCGTTGAATCTCTTCTTCTCTTTGTTTTGTGATGCATTTCTCATCACATTCAAAAGGACTGTCGCCTTGGTAAGCCACATAACACGGCACTTTCCGGAGCGGAAGATATGGAAGAGAGCTTGTTCTTTGCTTGTCAAAAGGCAACTGAAGAATATAAGAATATATGGTACATGTAATGCGGATGTAGCAATCATATGATAGAAGACAAAAGTGCATTCATTGACATAGATTCTTCATTTGGTTTGAAAGTTAAACTTGGCAATGGAGAGTATGTTGAAGTTGAAGGCAAAGGCAGCATTGGAGTTGCAACAAAGCAAGGAGGTAAAGTTATTCATGATACCTTTTATGTTCCTAAATTAGATGAGAATTTGTTGAGCATTGGACAACTTTTAGAGCATGGTTATTCTCTTCAATTTGAGAATCGAGAATGTAAAATTTTTGATTCAAAAGGAAAAGTTGTTGCAGTAATTAAAATGACACAAAACAGAAGCTTTCCCCTTCATCTCAATTATGAGAAAAATCATAGCTTCATGGCAAAAAAGGAATACGACACTTGTTTATGGCATAAGAGACTTGGGCACTTAAACTACAATAGTCTCACATTGCTTTCACAAAAGAAGATGGTGTACGGGTTGCCAACAATAAAAAGAAGAAGAACGTGGAGTATGTGAAGGCTTTGTACTTGGCAAACATCATCGGCAACCGTTTCCAAAGGAAGGATTAAGGAGAGCCAAAGAAGTGTTGGAATTAGTACACACAGATGTATGTGGTCCTATGAGCACATTATCTCATGCTCAAAACAGGTACTTTATTTTATTCATTGATGATTTGACCCGCATGACATGGGTTTATTTTATGAGACAAAAATCTAAAGTGTTTGTTATATTTAAGAAGTTTAAAGCTTTTGTTGAGAAACAAAGTGGCAGGTCCATAAAAGTTTTGAGAAGTGACAGGGGAAAGGAGTATAACTCCAATGATTTTGTTAAATTTTGTGAAGAAGAAGGTATGGAGAGGCAACTAACAGTTAGGTATACACCTCAGCAAAACGGTGTATCCGAAAGGAAAAATCAAACAGTGATGTAGATGGTTAAATCAATGTTGTTTGAGAAAGGCATGCCTAAAGAATTTTGGCCCGAGGCTGTAAATACAGATGTGTATTTGCTGAATAGATGTCCAACAAAAGTTGTATGGAATATGACGCCGTTTGAAGCGTAGAGTGGAAGAAAGCCTTCAGTGAATCATCTTAGAGTCTTTGGGAGTATTTGCTATGCTCAGATTCCTAAAGAAAAAAGGACAAAGCTTCAAGAAGCAAGTGAAAGATGCATTTTTATTGGCTACAGTTCTGTGTCAAAGGGCTATAGACTTTACAACTTGAAGACAAAGAAAGTAATCATCAGTAGAGATGTTGTATTTGATGAGAAGACATCTTGGAATTGGCAAAAGGAGAAAGTGGAGGATAAAACCGTTCCAGCAGTAGTATTAGAACAAAATCCAACAACACTGGCAAATAACCAATGTGATTCATCTACACCAAGTTCTCCATCTAGCACTTCATCCTCAGCAAGCCATAATTAATCATCTCCAAGCTCAACCCCAATAAAAATGAGGAGTTTGGATGATATTTTTGCTAGGTGCAACTATTGCGCAATGGAACCAGAAAATTTTGAAGAAGCGGTTAAGGAAGATGCTTGGAGGAAGGCAATGCAAGAAGAGATGGATGCACTTGAAAGGAACAAAACATGGATGTTGGTTGATAAGCCAAAAGACAAAGAAACCATTGGAGTAAAATGGATCTACAAAGTGAAGCATAATCCAGATGGTTCAGTTCAAAAGAACAAAGCGAGACTTGTTGCAAAGGGCTATTCTCAACAGCCCGGTATTGACTACGAAGAGACATTCGCTCCAATGGAATGTCTTGTCACCATTAGAGCTTTAATATCACTTGCAGCCCAAAAAGGATGGAAATTATATCGGCTAGATGTAAAATCGGCATTCTTGAATGGAGAATTGAAAGAAGAGTTTTACGTGGAGCAGCCTCAAGGATTTGAGATTGAAGGACAAGAAGAAAAGTTTACAAACTAAAGAAAGCGCTTTATGGGCTAAAACAAGCACCACGAGCATGGTATAGCAATATTGACAATTACTTCATGGAGAAAGGCTTTGAGAAGAGCAAAAATTAGGCTACTTTGTATGTCAAACGGCAAGGTATCGACGGTATTCTAATTATTGCACTTTATGTAGATGATTTAATTTATACTGGAAACAATTTAAAGTTGATTGAATATTTTAGAAAAGAAATGATGAAAAAATATGAAATGGATGATTTGGGCTTGCTGCATTTTTTCCTTGGAATAGAAGTCTCTCAAGGTGATGATGGAGTTTTTATTTGTCAAAAGAAATATGCTAAGAAAATATTGAGAAAGTTTGGGATGCTTGGGTGTAATCCATTTGATACACCGCTAGTTGTGAATGAAAAGCTAAAAAAGGAAGATGGGAGAAGGAAGGTTGATGCTAGTTACTACAGAAGCCTAGTTGGTAATTTATTTTACCTTACTAATACAAGACCTGACATCATGTTTGCAGCCAGCCTACTTTCTCGTTTCATGAATGATCATAGTCATATCCATCTAGGTGCAACAAAAAGGGTGCTGAGATATATTCAAGGCACTTTGGACTATGGGATCAAATATGAAAGTAATGTTGAAACTAATTTATTTGGTTTTTGCGATAGTGATTGGACAGGAAGTATAGATGACATGAAAAGCACTTCTGGATATGTGTTTTCTCTTGGATCAGGAGCATTTTCTTAGTGTTCGAAGAAGCAACAAACAGTTGCTCAATCTTCTGCAGAAGCTGAATATATTTCAGCTGGCCTAGCTACCCAACAAGCAATATGGTTAAAGAAAATACTAAATGATTTTGGTGAGAAACAATAAGCTGTGACTATCCATTGTGACAACAAATCAGCCATTGCTATAACTAAGAATCCAATCCATCATGGAAGAACAAAGCATATAGCCATTAAACATCATTTCATTCGAGAAGCAATTGAAAATGAAGAGGTGCAGCTGAATTTTTGCAAAACAAATAATCAAGTTGCTGATATTTTCACAAAAGCATTAAAGCCTGATAATTTTAAAAGATTGCGAGATCTTTTTGGAGTTCAAAAAACCAAGCTTACGGGGGAATATTGGAAATAATCTTGGTTTATTAGGAAATAATTAATTGTATTGTTAAATTAGCAATTGTATTAATGAATTGAATAAAAGGGAAAATCTAGAATTCCTATTTTATATTCTCTAGATAATGCATTCCTAGAATACTCTAGAGAGTGCACTGCATTATAAAAGCAAGGCAATCAAGCTGATGTATGTATGTAATCAAAAATTTGTAATCAAAAGGAAAGCAAAGAAAATTTCCTCCCCATTAAAATAATCCTCTCAAAAATTCCTTCTTCTCTTAAAATATTCCTAACATAGTACTTATGTCTTCAACTGAATCAATTCTAATATCTAGGCATTCAAATTTGAGTAAATAAAACATGGTCAATTTCTGTGTAAGCTCCAGGCGATATGCTAATATAATATGACCACGGAAGGAACTTCAGGTCATTCAAGCTCGGGATTGGGAAAGAAAAAGAATAGAGTACCTCCAGTTTGGTAGCAGGACTATGTAAGTGGTGAGGGGCTCTCAGAGGAAGACAATGATGTGCACTTAGCATTACCTTCGGGTACAGATCCATTTTGCTTTGATAAAACTCTTAAAAGTGACAATTGGAGGCAAGCAATGGATTTAGAAACCAAATCCATTGAAGAGAATGAAACCTAGATACTTACTGATCTGCCAAATGGAGAAAACAAAATTGGACTAAGGTGAGTCTACAAGTCAAAACTAAACAAGCAAATGAGCACAGCGAGATAGATAAACATAAAGCTCGTTCACTTGCAAAAGGTTATGCACAAGAGTATGGAGATGACTACTCAGCGTTTTTTGCACTAGTAGACAGAATTGATACTATCAGACTGATCCTTGAACTTGCAGTATAAAGAAATTAGGACGTGTACCGTCTTGTCGATCTTGAATCTGCTTCTCTGCATGAAGAGCTGAGTGAAAATGTGTTGTCAGAGCAACCTAAGGGCTACGTGAAGTAGGCGAAGGCTGACAGGATTTACAGGTTGTAATAACCCGGAAATTCTGAGCCAATTTAAAATTTTTATTTTGGCAATTTAAGCGAATTTTGAATATTTAAAATGAATTATTTTAAATAAAAGCGACGAGAAATTTATTTTGAATTGAATTAAAACGTATATATTTATATAGCTCGACGTTAGAATATAAAATTTTATTTTAATTATAAAAGGAATTGAAAATGGCGCGGTAGTTCGATAATTCGATTTCAAAATTCAAATGAATGTACCGGGTGCAAAATAAACCGGATTTTAGCGAAATCAAAAATATTTGAATCTATTTGAGAATACATTTCCAACGAATCCGAAAAATTGAAATTTCATAGTGGGGACAAAAACTTATGTCCAGTTGAAATTTCAGGATAGTCGCTATGGAATTTCGGCCTTTAAAAATAGTCATTTTGCAAACAACCTCGGATTTCGACGAAACCACATTTGTTAGATCTGCAATGTCTAATTATTGCTAGGTTTCAAATTTCATAATTTTTTTGATTCAATATGTGAGCGTGGCAAAGGAAAACGCGTTTGACCAGTTTCAGTAGATTTTAATCGACTGGAAAATGGCCATTTTTCAAACGGTCTCAGAATTCGACGAAATTAGTTTTGTTAGGACTGTATCGTCAATACGAAGCTAGAAAATATTTTTCTGGAATTTTTCTAGTTAGTATGTGGCCAGGTAAATTGAAATGTGCGTTCAAATTCAATATATAGAGTTATATGTTGATTTTGACGAAAACTGATCGAAACGATCGAATCAGCCTGCGAAACATGTCCCATTGTATTCGATATGGGGGTAGTTAGCTAGGGACGACAGTCGGTGGGTTCAATTCTGAGTTCGAATATAAAGTCAACCCTTTGGAGGAATTGATTAATTAATTATTAATATATATATATATAAACGTTTTATAATCTCTAAACCTAATTCACTCGGTCCAAAGCCCGCCCCTTTTCCTCAAAAATCCCGTAGCCCCCCCGTCGCTCAACCTCCTCTGACGCGCCACCCCGACGTGGCCTCCCCTCGCGCCATCTCCCCTTCCTCCTGCTCCTCCGCCCCTTTTTCTCCTCCTCCCTGAAACCGACCTCGCCTGAAACCTCCAAACTCCACCTCCGGCCATGAAAACCCGTCGCGCCACCTGCTGAAGCCCCACCTACCTCCGACGAACCCTCGGCAGACCCCGCGCACCCCCTACTTCCAACCAGACTTCGCGAGCCCCTCTTCCCCTTCGATTTTCTTATGACCCCCCCCCCCCCCCCCCCACCGCCAACGCGACCTCCCCCTCCCTCTCTTCCAGATTTGACGTCGATCTCCCTTTGCTGAAGAAACCATTGCCAGTAAGTTTTTACAAGTTTAATTAAGTAGGTTATTAGTTTATTTAGGTTAAGTAATAAAAATATATATATAGCCTTTATAAAAATCAGTTTAAAAATAAAATGAAATTGACTACTTGGTTTTGAATATAAAAATATGGTTTTTACCATATGAACAACAAATTAAAAATATGATTTTTATATTTTTAAAAGAATAAAAATATGATTTTTATATTATAGATATTATAAAAATACGATTTTTATATTATATAGATAGTAAAGGTGAAATCTTTATATTTGAAAAGGCGAAATCCTTATGTAGAGAATAGCATGAAAAAAATATAATCTTTATTATATGAACATCGGTGTAAAAATAGAATTTTTATCCATATAGTAGCGGTGTAAAAATAGAATTTTTATCCATATAGCATGATTATAAAAATGTGATTTTTATATACATTGCAACATTATAAAAATGTGATTTTTATATATGTAGTGGCTACGGGCAACGAAAGTGACAAAAGGCGAGAACAACGATGACTTCTACATAAGAAGAGTCGAGGCGTTTGAATTTAGCTTTGGTGAGAACTTCTCACTTTAAATTTTCTTTTCTAGTTAAAAATATATACTAGGATGCAGACGGTGCTTAGTAGCACCCGACACCCATCATCCACAGATCATGGATGGCTTGTATGTTTGATTGTTTGTTGTGGTAAAAATTGATTGTGTGATGTGAAATGAAATAAAATATTTATGTAGTTTAAAAATATTTTATCGTTAAAAATATAATTTTTAACGGGTGTGTGAATAAATAAAAATATGTGTTTGTTGATTTGAAACCCCACACGGGTATTGGGATGATATTTGGCATACACTAATCCCAATTATTTAATTGTATGTCGATCGATTGGTCGACAGACTGTGTGAGCGTTAATTATTTATATTTGATGCTTATGCAGTTGTGTGATACACTTTGGATGATGGTTGATTATTTATCGTTGCTATTATATACATGTGTTGTATGGAATCCATATAATTAACATTATATGGTAAGTGATTGGGCCTCATTCCAATCGGGAAAATAAAGAATATTATGAAATATAGATTCATGTGTTGAACGAAATATTTTAACAATAAAATTTACATCTTTATCATATTTAAAGTTAGAAACTAACTGGAAAATAGATAAGAGGAGTGGTTTCCTGGGTATTGATCGGATGTTGGTTTCGGCCTTCGGGGTTAATACTTAGGGAATCATTCTCTTACTACTTTACGGTTGGAGTCTGATTTAAAAATCAAACGATAGATACCATAATTTTATAAAATATATTAAATAATATAAATAGTCATGTGTTGACAGTGCTCATGTTTTGAGAGTATTCATGTGTTGAAAGAAATATAGATTCATGTGTTGAATAGATTAAATATTCATTTGTTGAATAGAATAGCGAATTCATCGAAATATATAAAGCCGTGTTGAGTAGAGATGCGCCATTTTGACGTGAGCGATATTTATATCGATTATATTCGTTTTTAAAATGAATATAGAAAAGGAAGTGATTTCAAAATTATAACGTTTTGAAAATATTATCATTTGTATATCGATGAAGTGGAATATTCAATTTCGATTCGAAATTGAATACGAAGTTGAAATCGTTTCGAAAACGAATTTAAAACGATTTATAAAATACGTTTTAAAAGGAAGTCGACGAAATATATATAATATATATATAATGGCCTGAATAGAACGCGCAGTGGTAGTTCGTGAATTTCGACCATTGACTTCGAATTGACGTTACGGGAGATTCGACCGTCGGATTCTCCTGAAACCGGAACCGTTGGGTTCTTATCAGAAAGAGCTTTCCAATGAATATTAGAAATTTGAAATCTAACGGTTGGATTTGGAATTATGTCCAAATCAAATTTGGAAAAGGTCGCTGTAAGTGTAGTTCGATGGCCGTTGATGGAAATCGACTGTACGGGCCTTGATAAAATTATTAAAAATATCAATAATTTGTGTAAAATCATAAGAAATGATTTGTGAAGAATTGGGATGAAAACTTCCATATTTGAAAAGATAAAAATAGATTTTTATCAAAATGAACTAGTTTTGAACTAGAATTAACATCAATTTATTTTTGAAATAAATAAATTGAATTTGAAAGTGGTTTTAAATATAATCAAAATTCCCAATACGTGAATTGGACTGGAGTTGAATCGAAATTATCTTCAGAATATTTCGACGTTGGATTTCGTGACTATACAGATATTGTTAAGGGAATTTGAAAGATATATTTTATATCGTTATTTCCAATACGATATTTGTTGGTTTCAAAATTTGATATTGAATATAAGCCGATATATTTTCTATTCAGAGCCTTGTATTTAATATCAAATGTGATTTGGGTTTGTCGTGAACGGTGTTTTCATTAACACTGTTCTTAAGCCCAATGGAGAAAAAGATTAAATCTTTCTATTTAGATTTAATGAAGTGTACCAATTAAATGATATTTAATGGGAATTGAATTTAAATTTGTTTTTGGGTTTATCGTGAGCGGTGTTTTGAATAACACCTGTCCTTTAACCCGATTAACAATAGAGTGTGATTTTGGGTTTATCGTGAATCGTGTTTTAAATGACATTGGTTCTTTAACCCAGTTAAAGATAGAATTTTGATTTTTGAAAAGATTAAAACTAAGTGGAGTTTTAATGAATCTTTAATTAGATTGAAATGTGAATTGATAATTTAAATTATCAAATCTGAAGGGTGATCGAGATTGGAGTACCACCAGTTCTGCCCCAAAGCGATAGTTAAATCTTTAATTAGATTTGAACGTGAAATGGTAATTAATTTTACCGATAACACCGTGGTGTTAGATATGGAGAATCACCAATTTTTCTCCATGGGATATATAGGTTGGGATTAGGAAATAAAATAAATAATTACTTCGGTGTGGTTCGGTAATCCCAACTAGTTTAGAAAACCATAATATGGTTTGAAATGATATCCAAAGGAAGATTAAAGAATAAATTTAGAAGAATTTATCTTTGATAAAATTAATGGGAACCTTTCCCCAAGAATGTGGATTTTTGAATAAAAGAATATTCTGAATTGGAATGAGGCGTATGTTATGTTTGTGTAACACATGTTTATTATATACGCGGATTATTCGAAAAGGCCGGGTTATACCCATTCCGAATAACCGATTCGACGATAAGTCGAAGATGAAGACGGTGGTTGAAGACCGGAAGTCTTCACATCATTTGGGTGATTACTGATGATCTTGATTGGGCTGTACACCCAAGATGAGGGAATCAGTTGGTGATCGTCCAGACGTACTTGGAGATCGATGGATATGCGAGGAAAGTGCCTCGGGTTTCGTTCAGACCCAGAACGAACTTGTAAATGGATTGTGTGTCTGACATTGGATTTTATTCTGTGTTGATTGGTCTCTTTTAAATATACATCTGTTTGGCGACAGATAATTTATTCTCTTGCTTAACGCCCTTCTCTGAGACGTACGAGCTCAGAGGTTGTATATCGATGGACATCAGTAGCATGGAGTGAATTGCCAGTGTGACACGCGTAAGTGGCAATTGATCAAGGCTTCTGTTGAAAAGCAAAGTCTTGTGGTTGATGATCAAAGCATGGCCTGTGTGGCGCAGCTTTGTGTATAACGTGAATTCGCGAGCCTCACACCTCGGTATGAGTCAAAAACGGGATAGTGACTGCAGGGAGAGCACGACGTTTCTTTCTAGCTATGGGTAGTGTCAGTGCTTAAACTGGCTGACATTTATATACTTTTCACCTATGTGGTTGTTGGATACGAGGCACCTCTGATATAGGTCTGTTAGGACCGGGAAACGTATGTTCAGGAATAACTAATCCTCAAAAGTAAGAGAGGACCGGCCCTGAAGATCCAAGGATCATAGTGGGGTCCTGAGACATTTGCTAGAGTGTCTCGAATCGGAGAGGAGCTTGCCCCTTGCCTCGACTCATGACGGAAATCCTATTTCCAATACGTGATAATGCGGTTTTATTTGTAGAGCCTAGTATGGCGACATGATAGATGGTACCCATGCCGCCTATGATTGATATTTATGATTGAAATTGTTTTGACACCATAAACCTATAATAGTATCAAATGATTTGTTTTGAACGTACCAAGCATGTTTGGCTATTATAAGAGAAAACCCTATCCTCCGGCTTACGTTGCATTGTGTGATGGGACCTGGGTCTTATAATAGCTTCTTTTTTCGAAAAAGCATTGCGTTGTTTAATCTATGCACTGGTATTCTTGGGAGGAAACCCGTTCCGTGTCATACGGCGTGGTCCCTTGAATTACTCTTCTTTAAAGTTTTAAATAACTGTTTTAGTTCTCATATCAGTCACATGACTGACCTGAAGTTTATTGTTTTAACCTAAACTCCGGGTGCCCCTATTTTCCATACGGGTCGCTAGTAGTTTTGGTTTTGCGGATTTATATTCACAGGATCCTGGTTTACAGCTGGAATGATATCCGGAAAGCTCTGTATCCGTATATCTCTTCTAGTTGTGTATTGTATTATTTTCCGCTGCTATGTAATTTATTGTAATCTCTGATATTTATCGAATGTATAATATTCATTTATACTCTGTATATTCTTGTATCTGATGGAATTGTTGTAATAAGCAATGAAATGTTCTTCTGTTTGCGTTTTGATTGGTCTTGTCCTCAAGGCAATCCAAGCTTTCCTTCACGGGGAAGTTCGGGTCGTGTCAGTTTGGTATCAGAGCTTTGGTTTACAGTGTTTGAGAACAAGACACATTAGAACCATACGAAAGAATTCATCAGATATTGGATTAGTAAAATCCAATTAGAATGACTCGTTAGAGATAGGATCAATAGTATCCTAGAACGAGTGTGAAGAGTATATTTTTCAAATGAAAACAATTTTGTTTTGAAATTTAAACCATTTTATACGTATTTGAATATATATTTATTTATTTTGAATTTGGACAATCTAGTATATAAAGATTTCGCGTATACGCGTCATGAACGCATATTCGAAGTTTTAATATACTGGATAGATATAGAATCACACTCTAGTTGCCCGGGGATGATTCTGGTAATGATGCAACATTATCAGTATTTATTTTCGTGTTTCGAAGGTATGATTTCTATATATTTCCATTAGACTGGTGTGAGAACCAAAATTTACTTAGGATTATTTGTTGTGATTTTGCATCAAAAACATGATTTTTTGTATATATATCAAATTATGAATTTGAAACAATAATCCACTAATTGATTGATGGTTGTATTGTTTGTCTATTTGTTTGAAATTTTGAACCATTATGTCTAATAGAATCAAATAGCGAAGTGTATTGAAAATTTGTCGCATTTGCATGCATATACATGTACTTACACTGAACAGGTCATAGCAAGGAGGCTAGAGCAGAAGAATAAAATTGTTTGCCCGACAAATAGGTACATGTTTGCCATAATTTACTGTTTTGTTTGGGTGATGATGATTTTATGAGCCGATTGGCTAGCCGCTTGGCTTTTTCTTTTGGATTGAAGAAGGCCATGGGAGGCTATATGAAATATCCCGAAGTCCCCGGTGCAGGGGATGTTATGGCGAAATTTTTCGAAAATTTAGGGTGTTGGCCAAAGTTTTGAAAAATTTGAAAAGTTTTTAGAAACTGAAATGTTGAAAAACTTAAGCCATAAAGAAAATACTGGAAGTTGAGTTGGTTTGTTAAACAACATTCGGCTTTGTTCCTTTTCGGGGACGAAAAGTTTTAAGTGGGGGAGATTGTAATAACCCGGAAATTCTGAGCCAATTAAAAATTTTTATTTTGGCAATTTTAGCGAATTTTGAATATTTAAAATGAATTATTTTAAATAAAAGAGACGAGAAATTTATTTTGAATTGAATTGGAACGTATATATTTATATAGCTCGACGTTAGAATATAAAATTTTATTTTAATTATAAAAGGAATTGAAAATGACGCGGTAGTTCGATAATTCGATTTCAAAATTCAAATGAATGTACTGGGTGCAAAATAAACCGAATTTTAGCGAAACCAAAAATATTTGAATCTATTTGATAATACCTTTCCAACGAATCCGAAAAATTGAAATTTCATAGCGGGGATAAAAACTTGTGTCCAGTTGAAATTTCAGGATAGTCGTTATGGAATTTCGGCCTTTAAAAATAGCCATTTTGCAAACGACCTCGTATTTCAACGAAACCACTTTTGTTGGATCCGCGATGTCTAGTTATTGCTAGGTTTCAAATTTCATAATTTTTTTGATTCAATATGTGAGTGTGGCAAAGGAAAACGCGTTTGACCAATTTCAGTTGATTTTAATCGACTGGAAAATGGCCATTTTTCAAACGGTCTCAGAATTCGACGAAATTAGTTTTGTTAGGACCGTATCGTCAATACGAAGCTAGAAAATATTTTTTTGGAATTTTTCTAGTTAGTATGTGGCCCCGGTAAATTGAAATGTGCGTTCAAATTCAAAATATAGAGTTATATGTTGATTTTGATGAAAACTGATCGAAACAATCGAATCAGCCTACGAAACATGTCCCATTGTGTTCGATATGGGGGTAATTAGCTAGGGCCGACAGTCGGTGGGTTCGATTCTGAGTTCGAATATAAAGTCAACCCTTTGGAGGAATTAATTAATTAATTATTAATATATATATATATATATAAACGTTTTATAATCTCTAAACCTAATTCACTTAGTCCAAAGCCTGCCCCCTTATCCTCAAAAATCCCATATCCCCCCGTCGCTCAACCTCCTCTGACGCGCCACCCCGACGCGGCCTCCCTTCGCGCCATCTCCCCTACCTCCTGCTCCTCCGCCTCTTCTTCTCCTCCTCCCTGAAACCGACCTCGCCTGAAACCCCCAAACTCCACCTTCGGCCATGAAAACCCTCCGCGCCACCTGCTGAAGCCCCACCTACCTCCGACGAACCCTCGGCAGACCCCGCGCACCCCCTACTTCCAACCAGACCTCGCGAGCCCCTCTTCCCCTTCGATTTCTGATGATTCCCCCCTCTCACCGCCAACGCGAGCTCCCCCTCCATATCTTCCAGATTCGACGTCGATCTCCTTTCGTTGAAGAAACCAATGCCAGTAAGTTTTTACAAGTTTAATTAAGTAGGTTATTAGTTTATTTAGGTTAAGTAATAAAAATATATATATATATATATAGCCTTTATAAAAATTAGTTTAAATATAAAATGAAAATGACTCCTTGGTTTTGAATATAAAAATATGGTTTTTACCATTTGAACAACAAATTAAAAATATGATTTTTGTATTTTTAGAAGAATAAAAATATGATTTTTATATTATAGAGATTAAAAAAATACGATTTTTATATTATATAGATAGTAAAGGCGAAATCTTTATATTTGAAAAGGCGAAATCTTTATGTAGAGAATAGCGTGATAAAAATATAATCTTTATTATATGAACACCGGTGTAAAAATAGAATTTTTATCTATATAGTAGCGGTGTAAAAATAGAATTTTTTATCCATATAGCGTGATTATAAAAATGTGATTTTTATATACAATGCAACAATATAAAAATGTGATTTTTATATATGTAGTGGCTACGGGCAACGAAAGTGACAAAAGGCGAGAACCGCGATGACTTCTACATAAGAAGAGTCGAGGCGTTTGAATTTAGCTTGGGTGAGAACTTCTCACTTTAAATTTTCTTTTCTAGTTAAAAATATATACTAGGATGCAGACGGTGCTTAGTAGCACCCGACACCCGTCATCCATAGACCATGGATGGCTTGTATGTTTGATTGTTTGTTGTGGTGAAAATTGATTGTGTGATGTAAAATGAAACAAAATATTTATGTAGTTTAAAAATATTTTATCGTTAAAAATATAATTTTCAACGGGTATGTGAATAAATAAAAATATGTGTTTGTTGATTTGAAACCCCACACGGGTATTGGGATGATACTTGGCATACACTAATCCCAATTATTTAATTGTATGTCGATCGATTGGTCGACAGACTGTGTGAGCGTTAATTATTTATATTTGATGCTTATGCAGTTGTGTGATACACTTTGGATGATGGTTGATTATTTGTCGTTGCTATTATATACATGTGTTGTATGGAATCCATATAATTAACATTATATGGTAAGTGATTGGGCCTCATTCCAATCGGGAAAATAAAGAATATTATGAAATATAGATTCATGTGTTGAACGAAATATTTTAACAATAAAATTTTCATCTTTATCATATTTAAAGTTAGAAACTAACTGGAAAATAGATAAGAGGAGTGGTTTCCTGGGTATTGATCGGATGTTGGTTTCGGCCTTCGGGGTTAATACTTAGGGAATCATTCTCTTACTACTTTACGGTTTGAGTCTGATTTAAAAATCAAACGATAGATACCATAATTTTATAAAATATATTAAATAATATAAATAGTCATGTGTTGACAGTGCTCATGTGTTGAGAATATTCATGTGTTGAAAGAAATATAGATTTATGTGTTGAATAGAATAAATATTCATTTGTTGAATAGAATAGCGAATTCATTGAAATATATAAAGCCGTGTTGATTAGAGATGCGCCATTTTGACGTGAGCGATATTTATATCGATTATATTCGTTTTTAAAATGAATATAGGAAAGGAAGTGATTTCAAAATTATAACGTTTTGAAAATATTATCATTTGTATATCGATGAAGTGGAATATTCAATTTCGATTCGAAATTGAATACGAAGTTGAAATCGTTTCGAAAACGAATTTAAAACGATTTATAAAATACGTTTTAAAAGGAAGTCGACGAAATATATATATTATATATATATTATATATATAATAGCCTGAATAGAATGCGCAGTGGTAGTTCTTGAATTTCGACCATTGACTTCGAATTGATGTTACGGGAGATTCGACCATCGGATTCTCCTGAAACCGGAACCGTTGGGTTCGTATCAGAAAGAGCTTTCTAATGAATATTAGAAATTTGAAATCTAACGGTTGGATTTGGAATTATGTCCAAATCAAATTTGGAAAAGGTCGCTGTAAGTGTAGTTCGATGGCCGTTGATGGAAATCGACTGTACGGGCCTTGATAAAATTATTAAAAATATCAATAATTTGTGTAAAATCATAAGAAATGATTTGTGAAGAATTGGGATGAAAACTTCCATATTTGAAAAGATAAAAATAGATTTTTATCAAAATGAACTAGTTTTGAACTAGAATTAAAATCAATTTATTTTTGAAATAAATAAATTGAATTTGAAAGTGGTTTTAAAAATATTCAAAATTCCCAATACGTGAATTGGACTGGAGTTGAATCGAAGTTATCTTTGGAATATTTCGACGTTGGATTTCGTGACTATACAGATATTGTTATGGGAATTTGAAAGATATATTTTATATCATTATTTCCAATACGATATTTGTTGGTTTCAGAATAGATATTGAATATATGCCGATATATTTTCTATTCAGAGCCTTGTATTTAATATCAAATGTAATTTGGATTTGTCGTGAATGGTGTTTTCATTAACACTGTTCTTAAGCCCAATGGAGAAAAATATTAAATTTTTCTGTTTAGATTTAACGAAGTGTACCAATTAAATGATACTTAATTGGAATTGAATTCAAATTTGTTTTTGGGTTTATCGTGAGCGGTGTTTTGAATAACACCTTTTCTTTAACCCGATTAACAATAGAGTGTGATTTTGGGTTTATCGTGAATCGTGTTTTAAATGACATTGGTTCTTTAACCCAGTTAAAGACAGGATATTGATTTTTGAAAAGATTAAAACTAATGGATTTTTAATGAATCTTTAATTAGATTGAAATGCGAATTGATAATTTAAATTATCAAATCTGAAGGGTGATCGAGATTGGAGTACCACCAGTTCTGCCCCAAAGCGATAGTTAAATCTTTAATTAGATTTGAACGTGAAATGGTAATTAATTTTACCGATAACACCGTGGTGTTAGATATGGAGTATCATCGGTTTTTCTCCATGGGATATATAGGTTGGGATTGGGAAATAAAATAAATAATTACTTCGGTGTGGTTCAGTAATCCCGACTAGTTTGGAAAACCATAATATGGTTTGAAATGATATCCAAAGGAAGATTAAAGAATAAATTTAGAAGAATTTATCTTTAATAAAACTAATGGGAACCTTTCCCCAAGTATGTGGATTTTTGAATAAAAGAATATTCTGAATTGGAATGAGGTGTATGTTGTGTTTGTGTAACACGTGTTTATTATATACGCGGATTATTTGAAAAGGCCGGGTTATACCCATTCTGAATAACTGATTCGATGATAAGTCGAAGATGAAGACGGTGGTTGAAGACCGGAAGTCTTCACATCGTTTGGGTGATTACTGATGATCTTGATTGGGTTGTACACCCAAGATGAGGGAATCAGTTGGTGATCGTCCAGACATACTTGGAGATCGATGGATATGCGAGGAAAGTGCCTCCGGTTTCGTTCAGACCCAGAACGAACTTGTAAATGGATTGTGTGTCTGACATTGGATTTTATTCTGTGTTGATTGATCTCTATTAAATATACATCTGTTTGGCGACGGAGAATTTATTCTCTTGCTTAACGCCCTTCTCTGAGACGTGCGAGCTCAGAGGTTGTATATCGATGGACATCAGTCGCATGGAGTGAATTGCCAGTGTGGCACGCGTAAGTGGCAATTGATCAAGGCTTCTGTTGAAAAGCAAAGTCTTGTGGTTGATGATCAAAGCACGGCCTGTGTGGCGCAGCTTTGTGTATAACGTGAATTCACGAGCCTCACACCTCGGTATGAGTCAAAAACGGGATAGTGACTGCAGGGAGAGCACGACGTTTCTTTCTAGCTACGGGTGGTGTCAGTGCTTAAACTGGCTGACATTTATATACTTTTCACCTATGTGGTTGTTGGATACGAGGCGCCTCAGATATAGGTTTGTTAGGACCGGGAAACGTGTGTTCAAGAATAACTAATCCTCAAAAGTAAGAGAGGACCGACCCTGAAGATCCAAGGATCATAGTGGGGTCCTGAGACATTTGCTAGAGTGTCTCGAATCGGAGAGGAGCTTGCCCCTTGCCTCGACTCATGACGGAAATCCAATTTCCAATACGTGATAATGCTGTTTTATTTGTAGAGTCTAGTATGGCGACATGATAGATGGTACCCATGCCGCCTATGATTGATATTTATGATTGAAATTGTTTTGATACTATACACCTATAATAGTATCAAATGATTTGTTTTGAACGTACCAAGCATGTTTGGCTATTATAAGGGAAAACCCTATCCTCCGGCTTGCGTTGCATTGTGTGATGGGACCTAGGTCTTATAATAGCTTCATTTTTCGAAAAAGCATTGCGTTGTTTATTCTATGCACTGGTATTCTTGGGAGGAAACCCGTTCCGTGTCATACGGCGTGGTCCCTTGAATTACTCTTCTTTAAAGTTTTAAATAACTGTTTTAGTTCTCATACCAGTCACATGACTGACCTGAAGTTTATTGTTTTAACCTAAACTCCGGGTGCCCCTATTTTCCACACGGGCCGCTAGTAGTTTTGGTTTTGCAGATTTATATTCACAGGATCCTGGTTTACAGCTGGAATGATATCTGGAAAGCTCTGTATCCGTATATCTCTTCTAGTTGTGTATTGTATTATTTTTCGCTGCTATGTAATTTATTGTAATCTCTGATATTTATCGAATGTATAATATTCATTTATACTCTGTATATTCTTGTATCTGATGGAATTGTTGTAATAAGCAATGAAATGTTCTTCTGTTTGCGTTTTGATTGGTCTTGTCCTCAAGGCAATCCGGGCTTTCCTTCACGGGGAAGTTCGGGTTGTGTCACAGGTTGAACAAATCCTTATGTGGATTAAAACAAGCTCATTGAGTTTGGTTTGGTTGATTTGGGGCTTATTTCCTGAAGGATGACTTTGGAAAATGTGATAATGAGCAAAATTTCTTCATTGACATAAACATTGAAGGTAAAATATTAATTGTAAGTTTGTATGTAAACAATTTAATTTGAATTGGCGATGATGAATCAATGATTGGAGAATTTAGAGACCGGATGATGAAGCAGCTCAATGATATGTTTGATTTGGGAAAAATGAGACACACCTAGAAATTGAGGGGTTTCAAAGAAAGCATGCAAAGGATGTGTTAAGGAGGTTTGGAATGGAAGATCATAATGGAGTTTTAAAGTTAAACCCTATTGCTCCAGGACTGAGATTTCAAAAGATCAGAAGGAAGCAAAGCTTGATGCCACCTTTTATAAACAAATTGTTGAAAGCTTGATATATCTAACAGCTACTCGTCCAGACTTACGTTTGCAGTGAGCTTGATCAGCAGATACATCTCATAGCCTACTGAACTTAGTTCCAATGCAACTAAAACGGTGTCAAGATACATTAGGATGACATTAAATTTCGGTAGTTTTTACAAGAAGGATTATTGGAACAACATTCATTTGTGTTCACAGATAGATGCAACCTACTTGTACAATAGGAGTAGTAATTCAGGATATACATAGTGGGTATTTCACTGAAAATCCAACAAAAATAAATTTGCATGTGATCGTATGTTTTGAGAAAAATAATTCAAAAATATGATGTAGATTAAAGTATGAAGTTTTGAACTACTTTATGCTAATATAAGCTTGTTGTACTTGATAAAGCCAAAAGTAACCAAACAGACTCAGCTTGAAATGGAATATTAAGCTTAACTTAGAAAGGCTAAGGTCATATCATATATTCAAAGAATCTACATAGCTAAAACTGTCTGAAGTTATGCTTTGCGGTACTTACAAGGAAACAAAATTAAACTAGTTGAGAGAACTTAAATTCTATTAGCAAACCCACTAGTTTATAAATATGTGTTTAGAAGGCATGCCTAGAATGTTTTTCTTTCATCGAAGGACAAGGGTAAAATGTATCTCAATTTATCAGTAGGCCACTGCATATACTATATACCCATATGCATATGCAACTTGCAGTTATACAAAACTTGTGAGGTTTCAAATATAAGATGCAGTAATAGATACCAATTATTTTCTTTTTCGTATACAATTATGTTCAGGTATAACTGAGAGCTTTAACAACGTAACAATTTGAGTACTGTAACCAAATTATACTGGTGATATTTCTTATGCGCATTGATTGAACGGACCAACCGGTACTATTTTGATTGAACGGGCCAATGGGTACTATTTTTTCTTAAGATATTAATAGATAATGCAAGTTTATTTATGAAACGCCTACAACAAGCAAAAAAGACGACGAAGAAAAATTGTTGGCGGGACAACTGCAATATCTACAAGTACTGTATAATATGAATGTATTTACTATTTAGCACCAAATTCAAAATTCTTTAGTGCTTGTGTCTTCAGTTGAATCAATTCTAATATATGGGCATTTAAATTTGATCGAGTAAAACGTCGTCAGTTTCTGTGTCAACTTCAGGCTACATGCTTACATAATTATACTCTCAAGTCCCACCAAACCCGATCCAACTTATCATAAAACCATGCCACAGTAACTCCAAACCTTACTAAACAAGATGAAACCTTACCTTAAAAATGAACAAATGAATAAAACTGAAATTAATAAACCCATTTTAATCATGACGATTCTTACAAACTAGCTTTTAAGGGAGAGTTCTACCTAATGAGTCTATCACATTTCCTCCGTTTTAATCATGACGATTCTTCTACCAGAGTAGGCTAGGCTTCTTGTTAATTTTGTATTCAGTTTAAACTTCATGGACTTTCTATATCCCAATATTAAGTATGCAAGTTTATGGAAGTACATGGAATATGTTTGGTGAAACTTGTTTCTGGGATTTATGTACGGAGACGTCCATTTAAACACAAATTGAAAGACAAGAAATATTGGTCGTTTCTTCACTTTGTCTTTATATGGAAGATTAAAATCAGATGGCATTTCAATGGCGGAAATTCATCGTATGTCGCTGATTGTATCTATTTTTGTATTTAAGTAGGATTTTCCTTCATGTATTTATAATGTACAAATGTGTATGTAATACAAGGACAAAAACATAAACAAAGAAGAACAAATATCTTTCTTTCAATTTTCATTACTCAAAATTAACATCACATATAATAACACGTATACATAATACTCAATATACACACATTATACAAATATATAGTACACAAACAATGTTTTCAAGCACAAGAAATATTACGGTAATCCTCCTTCACATGAATGTTTGAAACAAGCCGCTGAACATTAACTGCTTGCTGCTGCTGTTGCTGCTGCTGCTGCTGCTGCTGTTGAGATGGTTGTTGGTCAATAAAACTATGCATCATTTTACAAACGCCCATCGACTCTCCACCTCCAAGTGGGATCACTGGTAAATTGTCGCAGTTGCATATTTCAATCATGAAACCATCTGGGTCGTGGAAGAAGAGTTGATCTACGTACACCCCTCCTTCTTCTACTCTTCTATGCACATATTTTATCTCCATTTCTTTCAGCTTGTTTTCTACTGCGGTCATGCTATCGCACTGTAAAAATATTTCACATGTAACTAAGACTGAATCCAATAATAATAAAAAAGCTACTTCTGTGTGTAGGGTTGTTTTGAGCAGTTTTTTAGATATAAAAATTATTAAATGAGCAAAACTTTTTTTCTGGAAGTGGTCTAACAGGCGCATTCTAATTTTATCCACCTAACCTAACCTTAAGAAATTAAGCTAAGCTAAGAATACATTTATAAGATTAAGAAAGAAAAAACACAGACCTGGAAAGAAATATGATCATCCTTAGGATTGATTTCAGTTTTCTTTTTCATGTTCTCTGGATTTTCAGATTGTAGCAAATGTATTCCTACTCCATAGTTGAACAACCTGTGGAACAAGTACTACGTTTAGTAAACTGTCAATAATGTGTTGAAGTGAAATTTTACATGTAACATACCAAGCACCGTCAAAATTGAAAGATCCCGGTCTTCGAACAGGGACAAAACCAAGGACATTTTTGTAGAAACGAAGAGATGCGTCGAGGTTTCTACAAACTACAGAAATGTGGTTCAGTGAAGTCAGAGGCAATGGTAAAGGCAAAGCAGTTCCAGTATTATTTGAGTTCACCATTTTCTTTTCCTCCTCCTCTTTTGAGATTCACTTAATGTACTGGAGGTAGCTAGTACTAATGAGCAAGGTTAATGAAGGAGGAAGGAGGAAGGAGGAAGGAGGAAGGAGGAAGGATCTTTGTTTCTATACAATTGATCCCAAAAATTGATGATATAAAGCTAAATGGGCAGCAATATATATAGTCGTATTTAGGAGAAGAAAATGATTGTATGAGTCTAAATTTTACAAGTTGTCTGCGTGGAAGATAAACATAATGAAATAAACGTGATATTTAAGTTACATTTATATATGATATATCAACTCCATTTCAAATTAATACAAGCTAACGCGCTATGATTTTTTTTGTTGGATAAATAACCTAAAGCAAAAAAGATGAGCCTTATGGGCTGAAGGGGAAATAAAAAATAAAATGAAATATACTTTGCACATAAGTGAAAATTAAAGAAATGACTTGAACTAAATTTTATTTGTTATTTTGATGTTTGGTATGGATGCTGCCTGTACATGATATTTATAAGCATCAAAGATAATATGTTAGATCTCAGATAGATTAGGCATGCAAAAAAATCTTTTTTCCTACTGAAAAATGGATATCTAAGAGTATATTTATCAACATGATTGAATAAATGAATAAAACGTATAATCAGCAGCCATTTCGGTTGTCATTTTTTTCTGGTTTATTCTTTCAAGTAACCCCACGTTTGAGGAACCAAACAACGACCTTAAAAATAAAGTAGGTAAATTAACATGTATTTTATCAAATGTATATATTTTCATCTGTACGGGACCCCGTTTTTCAACCACGGTTAGTGCAACATCAACACCAGTATCGATGTATACTAGAGCAGTAAATGTTCTTATCCATCGCTATAGGATGAACTGGGCTTATTTTGTCAATTTATGGACCTTGGCCTTGTACTGTTATTATCCCATCCTAATCTTGGTAGCCCATCAAAGAAAACCATCTCATTATCCCATCCTAATCCCAGTAGCCCATTAATGAAAACCATCGAAATCAAGAGATACATCCATTATGAGGCTTCTAAAGGTTAGAGTTATTTTTTTGGGGTTCTCTGATGTATCCTTATACCTATGAAATGTATAATAGTGCATATATGTACAAGAAGAGTTTGAACTTGTAACCTAAAATTTTGATTTTGAAATGCATCGAAACCACCAGAGCCACCGAATAACGGAAATGTCCTATGTTGCTTTACGCATTCGGTCAAGCGTTGGTTTAGCCGCTCCATCTCTATAGCACGTCGTCGATCGTCCTGCTATACAGTTTGATGATCTGGGATCGTAGCTTTGCAATCTATGCTTTATCTCGAACCTTCTGACCACTTTCTAAGTAGTCATAGTATGCAAATAAAATAGATTGTTATATATAATTTGCATAACATGAACAAAAAATGAGCAATATTTAAATTTAATTTATTTTTTAAAATTAACCACCGCTTGGTTTCTAAATTCATAATGTTTTTTTTGGGATAGTGGAGCTTAACAGACTCGAAAGTAGCATCCTCCCCAGCAACAGTCTGTTATGACTGGCCTCTAAAGCAGCGGTGTCGATGGCCATTCGTGAAGGGGTTGTGTTGTAATGTGCCAGGGCGGTGATGTTAGAGGCAATATAGAAGGAATAAGAGAGTAATCAGGGTGAAATCAGGGTGAAATCAGGGTAAGATTAAGGAAGAATTTGGGGATTTAGGGTTTCAGACGAACAAAGTAAGGGTTTAAGGATGATCAGAGTAAGATTATTTGAATTAAGCAAGAAACAGGGTAATAAGATCGAACACAAAGCAAAATGTTTGTTGATATTTCCTATGCAAGAGTAATACATGACTGGCCTTTATATAGCGTTACTCAGAATGGCTATATTCATAAACATCAAGATTTACATGTTAAAACAGATCAAAGTCATAGGGTTAGCATTTCTTCATGCATTGCTGCTATGCACGTGCAAATGACACAGGAACATGCACACTCCCTTTAAGCTCTCCCCTTCTATCATCTTCTACTTCAAACACCTGACCTAATTGCTTTTACCAGTGGCCATGTCAGGGAGCTACTCTGATGAACTCTTCGCTGGAAACTGATGAACTTATGTCCCTTTATGAATTTCAGCCCATTTACACAGCTTTAACATGGAGAGGTTGTTACATCTCTCCTTTCCTTCGAAAATGGTTCCTGTCTCAAGGTCTAAAGCGGGAAATCGCCTTATCAATGGACAATAATCTTCCCACGTAGCCTCCTCTTCACATCTACCCTTCCATTTGATCAGAACTTGCACCACGGCTTGCCCATTTCTAGGTATCATTCTTTGATCTAGGATCTTTTCTGGTTGCATCACTTCTTCTTCCTCATAACTAGGGACATGATCTTGAATTATTATCTGATCACCCAGCTTTTTGTTCAACTATGAAACGTGGAAAATTGGGTGATTTTTCACATGGTCTAGTAGCTGCAATTTGTATGCTATGTCACCTATTCTTTCAATTATCTTGTAGAGACCATAGTATTTAGAAGACAACTTGTGTGTCTTGTGATTTCTAGCGGTTATTTGGCAATATAGGTGCAATTTAAGAAATACCCAGTCATGAGTTTGAAATTCCCTTTTTGATCTCTTTAAATCAGCGTATGATCTTTTCATTCTATCTCGTGCCAACTTCAAGCTATCCTTTAGAAACTCGAGAATAATACTAAATAGTAACTCCTCCATTTGTTCAAGCTTAGTTGTATGTGGCACGTAACTTAATGGACCAGGGGGTTCACTTCCATAAACAGCCTTGTAAGGGGTTATTTGAGTTGTTGTTTTCCATGTGGTGTTGTACTAGAATTCGGCTAATGTGAGCCATTCACTCCACTCATGTTATGGATGACAAACAAAGCACCTTAAATAACCCTCTAAAATCTTGTTGACAGCCTTGCTCTGTCCATCACTTTGGGGATGGTAGGCAGAACTCAACTTCAATTTACACCCTTGTAATTTGAAAAGCTCTTGCCAGAAGTTGCTCGTAAATATTGCATCACGATCACTGACTATGGATCTTGGTAGTCCATGTAACTTGAACACACTATTGAAGAAAACTTTAGCAACATCTTTGGCTGTGTATGGATGAATCAAAGGAAAAAATTGAGCATATTTGCTCAACCTGTCCACAACCACAAAGATAACCATAAATTTATGGCTTTTAGGTTGATATGTTATGAAATTCATCGATATATCTTCCACATCTTCTCAGGAATGGTAGTGGATTTAACAGTCCACGAAGCAATACATTTTATCCTTTGGTCTCTGGCAAATATCACAAGCTTTAACAAAAAAATCCCGCTCCTCTTCATATTTTTCCAATAAAAAGTTTGTTTAATTCTTTTCATTGTCCGTTGAATTCCAGAATGACCTCCCAAAGGTAACGAGTGATGCTCCTACATTATTGTTTGAAGTAAACTGGTTAAATGATGATCCAGTAATAGTTTCCCTTTGAGAAATAGTAGCCCATCTGCTAATTTATTCATTCTTTCACATAGTTGTCCTTGAGTGTAATTTGATATTTTTTGCTGGTACTGGTACCAAGTAGAGGATAATAAAAAAATTAGGACTTGTAGACATGGAGTTTGTAGGGTAGATATTGCATGTAAATGTACTTTTTGTTGAATATTATTCTCTTTTCTAGATAGAGTATCAGCTACAGTGTTTTCCTTCCCACTTTTATATTCTACTTTATAATCCGACCCATGGAGCTTTGCTATCCACTTATTTTGAACTCCTGTATGTAATTTCTGAGACAACAAGTACTTTAAACTTTGATGATATGTTCTAATAATGAATTTCCTTCCAATTAAATATTGAGACCACTTCTTGTTGCAATGATTATAGCCATCAACTCTTTCTTATATGCAGACATTAACAAATTCCTTCCTTATAGTGCCTTGCCAAGATAGGCAATAGGTTTTTTGTGACGACCACCCACAATCCTCGCACTAAACAAGGGGAATAATGCGCTGAAGGGTGTGCCGAGCAGCTATGGACGATCATCAGAGTAGGTAAACAACATCGAAACCTGTTGTAGAACTCACAGTGCAAGGATAAAATATAATAGAACATATACAACAGGTAATAGTAATGAGGCATTATATAGCAACCTTTTGAGAATTTTCTCAACATCTTGAAAGGTTATCCAACTGAAACAAAAGTTTGTACATAAGTCCTCACTACAACTGTAATGACCCGCATTTTTAGCTGTTAAATAATTAATTTATTTAATTATTAAATATCGATTTATCGATATCGATAACGTGAATTAAATAATATTGAATATTTAATTAATATAATAATATAAATAATTCTGAAATAATCAGAATTAGCTGAAATGGCAATATAGTGTGAACTGAACAATTTAAAAGTATATAATTCAGTTTGGAGTTGAATAATATTAACGAATATATTATATAAACGACAGTTTGAACGTATAATTATATTATAATTAAAACCGAGCTTGAAATGGCGTTGCAGTTCGTTAATTGGCGATTCAAACTTCAGCTGAATATACAGGTACCGTTTGAAGTCGGATTTCTGTGAAACAAGAAACGTGTGGAGCTGGTGGAGTATATCTTTCTAGTGGAAGAGAGAAATCGAGATTTCGTCGTGTAGATTTTGATTTATGTCCAAATCAAATTTCAGAAAAGTCGCTGTGAAATTCCTTTATAATTCGTAACGCTCTATATACATTATAAAAGGATTTTTCAATGTAAATTGAATATCGAATCAATCTGGACTCGGAATAGCGAGTATATAATTACCCTGGAGTTGTATGATATTCCTCAGAGAATATAGACGATAATATTAAATTATTAATATTTAAATTTATTTAAATATATTTATATATTTAAATGGGCTATTCAAAGCGTTAAAAATAGCCACTTTTGCAAACGAAGCCGGAATTCGACGAAACCAGTTTTGTTGGATCCGCAATGTCAAATAGTTGTTAGATTTCCAGTTTCGTGATTTTTAGAGTCACTGTGTGGCCGTACGGATTTTTAGAGTGTAAAACACTCAGTATTTTGACGGTTAAAAATACGCTGTGTGAGCATATGGAGTCAGAATTCGACGAAACCAGTTTCGTTGGGACCGTAATGGCGAACTTTAGCTGCATGTCCAGTTTCGTGATTTTTAGGTATCGTGTGTGATCAAACGAATTTTTAGAAAGCAATAGTAAATAAAAATAAAATATCTAAAACAAATGGATGGACATAAAGGGAGCCACATCTTCATGCTTTCCAACCACACAAACATATCTCCCTCATTATAAAACATCTTTGAAGCCACCGTGTTCATTTTTACACAGAAAACCCAAAACGTGAAGAACCAATCTTACAAAATTTATATAAAATCAAATACATAATGAAATCATCCACTATTTGATTCGTTGAGATGCTGGAGTGGAGAGCTTCGCGCTGATACTAGCCTTGTTGGATGCGAACACCATTTCACGAGTTCTGGTTTTAACACAGTAAACTAGGGTTCGATTTATGTGGAGATTAAGGGATCGGTGCTTGATTTGGGTGGTTGTTTTGGATCCGAGAGGTGAAACCGCACTTGTAGTCAAGTTTTGGTGGACTTCGGTTTTGGTATGTGTCGACGGTTCCTCAGTGTGAGCTCTAGAAGCTAACAATCGGGTTCAGAAACAGGGGCTCGAGTCGTGAAAACTGGTGTGGAGGAGAACAAGAGTTGGAAGAGATGGGGTTTGGTGATCTCCGTTTTGAAAACCGTGGAGCAGAGGAGGATGTAGGGTTCGAAAATGGTGTTTGAAGGTTACAGGAAGCTTGCGGTTGGAAATTTGGGGAAGAAGGCTTTGAGGAGTGGGTGTATAGGGGTCGGTTTGGGCTTGTATGTAGTGGATGGGCCATGAAAGGTTGGTGAGGCCCAAGTGCTTTAGTATAGTTTTATTTTTAACTTAAAATATATGCAAATCTTGTAAATGCTATAACTCGACCGTACTTGATCAGATTTACGAACGGTTTGTTACGTTGGAATCATACAGAAGGTGGCTACACCATGGAACTGACTGGAAGTGGAGTGGAGCTCGTTACAATTTATGACGAAATAAATTGTTCGATTCAAATCAAAACAAACAGTTTATCGTTCTTTAACGATGAACTGCAAATGTGAGTAAATCTCACTAACTCTGAACAGTTTATATTTTCATGTTGTATTTTTAGAACTGTTAAATATTGATTGATTGATTGTGTGTTGACTGTTTGATTGAACTGCTAGTCAGTTAATTGATTTTTCTATATTGATTCTGTTTAACAGAATATATCATATGGAACTGAAAGTGATGTTATCTATATTGTCTAACATCTGTGATGCAGGGAAACAGGTTGGAGGAATCCAACTGGATTCCTCAACAGTTTTTTTATTGTTTTTCATATATTTTGATATATGATGTGAATTATAACCTGTTGTTGATTGTGTGTGTATGGACGATATTGAACATCGTGATTTGGTATGATTGAATACCATGACATATCGGAATGTAGATAAAGGAGATTTTTCAAAGTGATATTGAAAAAGAGATATTTATAAAGTGGAATATTTATGAATTAGAAATGTTTATAAATTGGAATATTTATAAATAGGAGATATTTAAAAAGGAAATAACTGCAAATCATTTTCTTTTTGACTGGAAAGGGCTTGTGTAGCGGTTTGGGGATTTTCCCGATGCTCCTGATACAAAGGAGGTTATGGCGAATTTTCCCGGGAATTTAAGGAGTTAGAATATTTCAAGAATAAATTTGAAAAGCAAATATTTGTAAACCATTTGCAAATAGAATTGGAAAGGAAACGTTATAAAAAGGAAATCATTTTTTTAAAGTGTAGAACCGTTATTTAAAAGTAAATCTTTTCAAATGAATAAAACGTTGTTAAAAAGGGAGTAATCGAATATGGTATTCGAAGTTAGTTTAATCGAATATGGTATTCGAAGTTAGTTAATCAAATAATATATTCGAAAGTTTGTTAATCGAATATATTATTCGAAAGGGGTTAGTCAAGTCGAGTTAGTCAAATAGGGTTAACAAGTTAGAGTTAACCAGTTAGAGTTAAACAGTTAGAAGTAAGTCGAGTTAACCAGTTGGGTTAAGTGAGTCGAGTTAACCAGTTTGGTTAAGTAAGTCAAGTTAACCAGTTAGAGTTAAACAGTTAGAGTTAAACAGTTAGAGTTAAACAGTTAGAGTTAAACAGTTAGAGTTAAAACAAACATAGTTATTCAGGATGAGTAGCCATTTAGCACGACTGCTAGCGTAATTCGCAGGGCTGTAAATAGCCTACGGCGGTCGGATGTTTCCTGAGGGAATCAGGCATAACCATTGTGATCGCTGCGATCTAGAGTTGAGCGAATGGAGTTAAAGAATATAAAGTTAAGCAAAATTAGAATCTGACTAGAGATTAATAAGTTGAATGATTTCCTGGGTATCGATCTGATGTTGGTTTCGGCCTTCGGGGTTTATACTTAGGAAGTTGTTCTCTTGTTAGTTTATAGTTAGAGTCTGATAGTTGTGGAAGGATAGTGATACGTAAATAAACAATGGAAATGTTTTCCAACGTTGATAACAAATATTTTCTAAATATAGAAAATAAGGAAATATGTATAGATATACATGATGATTGATCGATTGACATTCCATTTGGAATTTAGATCGTTGTTTGTACACGGACATGTTTTCATTTGATAGTTAAATCACAGACTATCGAAGTTTTGACCATTTTAACGTTGTTAATATGGAGAGACCTGTTGGATTATTATCCATAGAACCACTCTGTATTGGCATAAGCGTTGCGAATCATATATGCCAAAGTAAATTGAAGACGGAGTAAAATGCAAGGGCTATCCTATATACAGAATAGTGCCTTCGGTTTGTCCAGTCCCAGGACAACTTGTATGGACGAATGTCTGACAGAGTATTCCTAACGAATCATATATGTTGATCTCTTCAACGACGTTTGGTGGCGGAGAAATTCGTTTCTCTTAGCTTCATACCCGTGATACCGTTAGGGAAACCGATAATGATTTGATGGGTATGACGATGTGGCATTCTAAGTGAATGAAGATATGATGTGGAAAGATATGCGTAGCTTCTAGCCTCACATCCGGTAAATGACAGAAATCGGGCAGGCAGCATGGCTAAGTCGGTCGCACCGAAGTAGGGTGTATAATCACCTATCTAGAGAATATTCATTTGCTTCTTTAATCTATCAATGCTGTCCCATATATATATATATATATATATATATATATATATATATATATATATATATATATATACGGGAACGGTTGCTGATCCCAACCGTTGGTGATGTACATTCGATACACTCAAGCGAAATGAGTGGTCGGTCATGTGTGGCTGAGTTGCAAGATGTTCTTGTTGAACTCTAGTGTATCGTTCCTAGAGTACACTGATCGAAAGGTGATTCCATAACTTGTTATAGTTGGAAACCCAATCATCCAATACGTGCTTGCGATTTTGATTGTATACTATATATGTAGAACGTGAGATGCAAGCGTTTCTGCTAGATTGATATCTAATTGTATTTAGACATTATTATAATATCAGAATGATATTGCTTTGCAAAGATAATTGGATTATCATAAGGGAAAAACCCGTTCCGTATTCACGGCGTGGTCTTATGAGATATCATATACCTGTTTTAAATGATTTGAGTTTACTCACACCAGTCCCATGACTGACCCGGAGTTTATTTTGTTTTCCCTAAACTCTTGGGTGCCTAAATTTGTACGGGCAGTCAAGTAGTCAGGATTTACAGGTATACTTGAAGAGCTTGGAGCAGGAGGCTTCAGCAGTCGATAGCTATTATTTGTTCCGTTGTGATGTTATGTGTTGTACTCTGAGATGGTATGTATATACAGTTATAACTTTGTATTTCAAAAGTTATGTTATATTTTATTCGTTCCGCTGTGAGATTCGTGTTTACTCTGATGATGATGTTCTTCTTCTTCTTCTATTCTAAGTTTCTACCTTATCTACTCTCACCCTGTAATTTCTTTCATTAATTACCGGGATTTTTCGATGTTTTGGTTATCGACGTCGAGCTTACGTCGATAACCAAAGCCGCTAAATTTCCGGGTCGTTACAACAACACTCATAGAACACTCAACAGTGGAAATAGAAATACTAGATAGTAATAAAACTGGTACGCCAGCCTCCTGCTCGCCTCCGCACAGCAGCATCGTCCTCACTAATCACCTGTAACCTACTACTTAGTCTGCTCATCCATAACCGGATGAACAACCCAAGGTAACAAGAGGAGACATTAAACCTTGAGTCCGACAATAATCTTTGTGAGCGATAAAACAGCTAAAAAACTTCAACAATAAAGTATATAGATAAACATACTAATCTACCCACAACATAAGAGAAGAACTCAACCCTATCTTCCCCACATTGGACAGTGATGGCCTTTACTTTAAACCATTCAACCATTCATCCATGGAAACCATAACATCCATTCAATCATGGAAAAGCACTCATAACATCCAAATTAAAAGTATCTCATGTAAACCATCCTAATTGAATTTAATATCCCCCAAGAACAAGCCCCAAAGGCCTAAATCAATATCAGACAAGCACCCAAGGAACATCTCCTTCGACGTAGGACAACCTACATGAGACGGTATAAATAAAACAACCAATCATCCATGACTGACTCTGGCTATCACTGCCAATCCTGCTTTGAAACCATCGTTAATCATATGACGGCCAACCTTGCCACATGTCAAGGGCTAATGGTAGCCCCAGTTCTAGCATAAACTCTATATGTCCAATCTTGACAACTATGCCTTTCAACGAAACCCAAGATACTCGACCAACAACCTTCCGGTCTTTTCGGCGCCCCAATTGTACCCCTGCTTTGAGCCTGCTAGAACTTACGACAACGATGACTTCTCGGCCTTCGCATCCCTAGTCATCCAACCTTGACGACGTTTCATAGCACAAGCTTCTCGAGTAACCATTATCCACTAACTCACGACCTTTGAGTTGTCACCCCATTCGTTGTTCTATATCGATCAACGAACACCTTCGAACACTCCGAATATTCCCACTTGAATTCTTCTCGAAGTTACACCATCACTGAGCCAACTACATCACTGCGATGCGGCTAGGGTTCGGGGGATTGCCCCCGAAGAATTTTTTTTTTTAAGGTCCTTTCTTCAAATCCAAGTCGTACCCGAAAAACGTACTTTTTCAGAAAATGGCCCTATTGGAAACAACCCATAGCATCATCACTATCAACCACAACGTTTAAAAGTGCTGCTAAAAACATGACCAATCAGCCCCTTCAGACCGACCCGACCCAGCCCCTTCCTGTCTTCAAACTCGACCGACCCGATCCGATCATCCCCTTTGGAACATGACCGACCCGATCTGGCTACCTCAACATGACCTACCCGATGCGATCTCCAAAATGACCGACCCGATTTGGTCACCCCTTCATCTCCTCAACTTCTGAACCGACCCGACTCATCTTGAATGGGCAGACCCGACTAGACATTGCTCGACCCAATCAACTCCACTGACCGACCCGTTCTAACTTATTCTCCATGACACTTATGGCCGACCCGATCCACTTCCTGCACATCTCCAATTCTACTCCGATTTCGACCAAAACTTCGTCAAGTAACGAATCCGGCGAAACCGACTCAGCCAAAATCATCAAACACAATCATAAACATGTTATAACATTTCTAATAACATGAATATGACGATTACCACAAAATGATGTAAATATCACATAAATCATTCATTTGAACAAATGATCAAAATGAGAAATTTTACTAACATAGACATGTGAAATGACATGAAATTAACGGGTATAACTTGCTAAATTAGATCATAGGTTGAAGCATATGAAAATAGACATATAAGGGTGTAAATCTGTTAGAGGAATGAATAAGTGGGTTTTGGCAAAATCATTTAGTCCCACATCGGGAAAAACTATCACCTTTGCCACTACTTATACTAAGGCTTGATATGTTATTACAAAAGAAAGAGGAAATGGAAGAGGGAGAGGCAATGACATGATAAAGCATTCATATTAATATTTAAAGGTCAAAGATAAGGGCCTTGGGCCTTGGGGCTCTTGGGGTCTGGTGATCAATTGGGCCTTCGTTCGAATGCAGATGGGCTGAGCTGCGGAATTATTATATTTTTGAAATTATGGCGCACAAATACCAACGGAAATGTCGGTTGGTAAAGGGTCACGACCTTTCCAATGGTTACACCCGTTGTTGTTCGAACAGATATGCCAATTCATGAAAAAGTGCCTCTTCCAGCCTATATATAGGCCTGTGAAAAATTAAATTAGATATGCAATTTTAATTCCAGTTCCTCTCCTCTTTATCTTCTTCTCGCTGCTCTGTTCTACAAAATAAAAATACTCCCTTGCGTTCGTCGTCAGTTTGTGATTGCAGCGCACCATCACAAACAGGTTCCGTTTTACCCTTGGGAGACGATTGCTCGATATCCTTTTCGCGCCGTAGAGGGAGCAATTTCGTTTCAAGGGAACAGCGATCGCTGGACTCTGGCTTCGATTGGTACTATTCCTTTTTCCTTTCTGAATTCTTATTTTACATTTGGTTCCCTTGCATGATTTTGATAGCATTTTGTTATTGCAAACTGCAATATCATTGAATCAATATTACTAATGCTTAAAAGCGTTGTTGTTCATAAAAACAGTTTTCGGACGTTTCTAGTGATTGGTTTCTAACAATCTTGAACCGAAATTGTTATTGATTGTTGCATCTACTTGCAGACGACGATGTCGCAAAGTAGAAATGACAAATCTGTGCCGACACGGACTGTGCCGCCGGCTCCGCCTCTGGTTCCACCAACTATTCCATATTCACATGGCGAGAGACCAGAGAAGTTTAACGGCCAGGATTTCAAACGCTGGCAACAAAAGATGCTTTTCTACCTGACAACATTGGGGTTAGAAAAATACCTTTCGGAGGATTCCCCTTCTGTTGAAGAACTGGAGCCTGACGCCACCAAAGTTGAGGCCTTTACTGCATGGAAGAATTCTGACTTCATCTGTAAGAATTACATTTTCAATGGTTTAGATAATAGTTTATATAATGTATATTGTATCGTTGAGACTACAAAGATTCTCTGGTTATCACTTGAAAAGAAGTACAAGACTAAAGATGCTGGAATGAAGAAATTCATTATCGGAAAGTTTCTTGACTTCAAAATGGTCGATTCCAAAACAGTTGTCGGTCAGATTCAAGAACTCTAAGTTATCATTCATGAAATTCACGACAAAAAGATGGAGTTAAGTGAGTCATTCCAAGTGGTTGCCGCTATCGAAAAGTTGCCTCCGTCATGGAAGGATTTCAAAAACTATTTGAAGCATAAGCGCAAGGAAATGACCATAGAGGATCTGGTTGTTCGTCTACGAATCGAAGAAGACAACAGAAAATCAGAGAAAAAGGCTACCAGTTCATTACAGGCAAAGGACAATGTCGTTGGGGATGAAAAGACAAACAAAAGAAAGCGCGAGCAGAATCCTAAAGCAAAGAAACAAAAAAAAATTCAAGGATCTTGCCACAACTTCGGAAAGAAAGGCCATAAAGCAGCCGTGTGTCGTGCCCCCAAAAAGAAGAAACTTGAAGCAAATATGGCAGATAATTCAGATGATGTTGCAGATATGGACTTATGTGCAGTTGTTTCTGAGTGTAACCTTGTTGGCAACAACAAGGAGTGGTTTCTAGACACACCGGTGATGGAATATATCAGCTTGAATACTCTCGTATACTAGGAAGTATTATGTATGTCATGAATTGCACTAGGCCTGATATTGCATACACTATAAGCAAGTTGAGTAGATATACCAGTAATCCTAGTAAACATCACTGGAAAGCAATAATCAGGGTTTTAGGATATCTAAAATATACACAAAATTATGTGTTGCAATATGAAAAGTATCCTTCAGTAGTAGAAGGATTTAGTGATGCCAATTTGATAACTGGCTCAAATGACACAAAATCCACAAGTGGATATGTGTTTACATTAGAAAATGGAGCAATCTCATGGAAATCATCCAAGAAGACTTGCATAGCAAGATCAACAATGGAATCAGAGTTCATTGCTCTAGATAAAGCCACAGAAGAAGCAGATTGGCTTAGGAGTTTCTTGGAAGATATTCCAAATTGGGAAAAACCTATACCTCCAATATGTATACATTGTGACAGTCAATCTGCTATTGGAATGGTAAATAGTACATTATATAATGGTAAGTCTCGACATATTCGTCGTAGACATAAAACCATAAGACAAATTCTCTCTAATGGAGTCATCACTATAGACTATGTAAGGTCAAAGGATAACATAGCGGATCCACTAACAAAAGGCTTGCCAAGAGAGAAAGTTCAAACCTTATCAATAGGAATGGGCTTAAGACCTATGAACTAAGAGTTTTCTAAAACGGAAACCCTACCTAGTTGACTGGAGATCCCAAGATCTAGGTTCAAAGGGACTACTAAGTTTAAGATAAACTTGACGACACTGTTAAATACAAACCATTCCTATGATAAGTCAGTGCACAACCCGTCGGAGAATAGGATAAGCTTGGCTTTTAATGATGTCTATACCGTGGTGTTACAAAGAATCAAGTGGAGTATTACGGGATACTCTTTATAGAATCACCTATGTGAGTGCGAAGGCGCCGCTTTAAGAAGAATTTAAAGGTCGAATTCTTCAAGAACTCATGAAACCAAGGCGGTGTTCATGGCAAAAACGAACACAAACAGAGCACCAAGGAGTTAAAGAGCATTTGTCATGTGTTATCTTTATAGACTTACACAAACGGCTTATAGTTCAAAGACAATCTAGTCTACTGATTCGCCAGTTAGTTATAACGATAAAACACTAGGAAAAGTTCAAGGCCTCTGTGCTACTTTAATCGATTTGATAAATGTTACACAAAGTTTCAGAACATATTATACAACCACTAATTCATGTGGGGGATTGTTAGAAGAATGAATAAGTGGGTTTTGGCAAAATCATTTAGTCCCACATCGGGAAAAACTATCACCTTTGCCACTACTTATACTAAGGCTTGATATGTTATTACAAAAGAAAGAGGAGATGGAAGAGGGAGAGGCAATGACATGATAAAGCATTCATGTTAATATTTAACGGTCAAAGATAAGGGCCTTGGGCCTTGGGGCTCTTGCGGTCTGGTGATCAATTGGGCCTTCATCCGAATGCAGATGGGCTGCGCTACGGAATTATTATATTTTTGAAATTCTGGCACGCAAATACAACGTAAATGTTTGTTGGTAAAGGGTCGCAACCTTTCCAATAGTCATACCCGTTGCTGTTCGAACAGATACGCCAATTCCTGAAAAATTGCCTCTTCTAGCCTATATATAGGCTTGCGAAAAATCAAACCAGATATGCAATTTTAATTCCAGTTTCTCTCCTCTTTATCTTCTTCTCGCTGCTCTGTTCTGCAAAATAAAAATGCTCCCTTGCGTTCGTCGTCAGTTTGTGAATGTAGCGCACCATCACAAACAGGTTCCGTTTTACCCTTGGGCAACGATTGCTCGATATCCTTTTCGCGCCGTAGAGGGAGCAATTTCGTTTCAAGGGAAGAGCGATCGTTGGACTCAAGCTTCAATTGGTACTATTCCTTTTTCCTTTTTTATTCTTATTTTACAGTTGGTTCCCTTGCATGATTGTGATAGCATTTTGTTATTGCAAACTGCAATATCATTGAATCAATATTACTAACACTTAAAAGCGTTGTTGTTTATAGAAACGGTTTTTGGACGTTTCAAGTGATTGGTTTCTAACAAAATCTATGGTAAAACACTTAAATTTGATGAGAAACATGCATAAACACTCATATACTTCATTGCACTCATGTGAGAGATGTAAATCACACACCGAATATCCCAAACAAGCAAAAGTCAAAGGAATATGAATTCGAAAAGCAAGGACTTCGCACCAAACACCTTGATCCGATGAATCCTTGCCTCAATTGATGTAGATATAGCCTCCAATGGTATAGATCTCCAATTTCCTTCCCTGGATTATGATTTTTAATTGTGGAAGAGTGTTAAAGGAAGGAGCATAAGACCTCCCAACGAGAGAATGGAAAATTCAAACCTTTCTCATATCCCATACCCCCTATTTATAGTTTCCACCAACCCCCTAGTGGGCCTTCCTAATTCAGCCCACTTTGGCTTACCAAACCTGGACAGCCAACTGAAAAACCTTAAAACGGCGATTTCTCCCAAACCGCTGGGCCAAATCTTTAATGTAACCACTCTATGGAAAGGCAAACATCAATTCCTTTTTAATGGCTTAGGTCTCACCCTTTGATTCGAACTGAGTCAAAAGTTATGCCCAGTACAAGATTGACAGGGGCAAAATGGTCACAAATAAAATTGGTAAAAATTTTGGACATGTCTCACATCCCCATAAGCAACCTATCAAAAGATGAGAATGATCCAACCCTTAGGGAATAAAATAAAAATATTTTATGATCTGTAACGTCCCTGATTTTTAGCTATTATATAATGAATATTTAAATTAGTTTTAAATATCTAATTGGGAATATAAAAGAATTTTATATTGAATTTATCTATTTAATATATTGAGTTATTAACAAGCAATTTAATTCACAGTTAAAACTGAATTGGGAAAAAACAGTTTAGTAGATTAATATAAATTCTGTTTGAATTAAAATAGTAATAATAATTTATTTTCGTGAAATTTTATTATCTGAAATTGATTTATATATTAAATCAAAATTAATTTAACCGTTAATTTAAATTGTTTTCTGTTCTATACAGTTGAATTTAAAATTTCAGAATCAGTCCTGTGGAGCTCAAAATAACTTCATAAGCCGAGAAAATCAGTCGTTACGGTTAAATAGCGGTTAAGGGTTTCGAGTTAGGGGCGACGAGATATTTTAGTTTTAATATAAATAAAATTCAAATAAAATCCTTTCAATCCTTAACAGCCGGCCTATTACTTCACTCAGCGGACCTAGAAACTGAAAATCGCGCAACCTTCCTTGCATCGAGCTGAAGAATTTGTCTTCTGCCTTTGATATCTGGGAGACATATTTTTAATGGCAAGTACGTTAGTTCTTTTGCTCATCTATATATTGAAGCCTTTGTTCCCATTTTTCTAAAATGAACAGAAAGCTTTAAATTCCTTTCTAGCCTTCTATTTTTCTTCTACCAATTCTAATTTATGAAAGCAATTCAGGGCTCGTTCTTTTAGTTTGTTTCCACGAAACCGAAATCGATTTCAAATCCAAACTCGTGGTTCCATTTACAACCGCGAGAACCCTTGACGCTCGACCAAGTTGAGGCGCTCGTACAAGAGAAGATGGGTTGCTAGGTATGTTTGGAGATGGCAGAAGGAGAAAGGGGTTATCACGATTTGTTATTTCAGGAGGGTATCTGATTTCGAGCATTAGGGGGGGTAAAGGGTTTCAAACGCAGAAGGTTATCGGTGAAGTTGGAGGAGTACGGTTTTTTATTTTGGTGGTTGTTTTGGAAGCCGACTTTGGTTTCAGAGGGGTTTCTGGGTGGTGCGATGTTGAAGAGGTCGATGACTAGTGCGAGTGCGATGGGGTGGTTTGAGAGTGAGAGTGAACGATGTGAAGTTAGAGGTTGATACTGTGAAGAGGCGACTGAAGCAATGAACTGGGGTGGTGTTCGAAATTGTCTGATGTTGAACCGAGGTGGAACTAGGAAGTTCGATGGTGAGATGTAGGAGTTCGGATCTGTTTTGGGATGATGGATGAAGGTGTTTGCTGAAATGTCAAAGTGGAGAACCATAGTTTTGGGAGCCATTCAGGAAGGTGGAGTTAATCGGCAAGTTGTGTCGCCGGTTAATCGAGATTCCGAGAAAATAAGGTATACACACCTTTTCGAAATTTAAATACATAAAAAGATTAATTCATTATTTATTTTAAGATGTTTAGTTAACTAAAAATAGTTAATCAATAAATATAAATAAAATCATCGTAGGTAAGAAGTAAATTTATTCGAGATGATTCGAGAAAAATTCGTTAGCCGCCAATGCTGAATTTAGATGGATATTCAACAAAGGAAAAATCAAGGTGAGTAAATCTCACTCACCGTTTTATATTTAAATTTATTTTTATCGTAAAAATAAATGTGTTGGTTGCTTGGGTGCATGAATGAATTGTTGAATTATTGTGGTTATTGAATTTCCCGCAACACTATTAGCGGATGCCCGCAGTATCATTAGCGGATGACACTACGCCCACGTACATAAGTGGATCCCCTTTTATACCGCGATATCCTGCCTTGAAGCAGGATGGGTATTATCTATGTGACTAACATCTGTGGATGCAGGAAAACAGGTTGGAGGGATCCAACTGGATTCCTCAAAATTTATTTAATGTCGTTCACATATTTATATATGTATGTGATGTATGAATTGAATGGATGATTTGTGTGTTAGATATTAGAATATCACTGGCCTAGATATTTATAATATCATAAGAAGTGACTTTTAGATTCGAGAAGGAAATTTTATTTTATTGAAATAAAATTTGAATTTCAAATAAACTAAGAAAAACAATAACTTGTTTAAATAATAAAACAAGTACTGAATGTATAAATGATTTGTAAGGAAATTATCATTTGGTAATATTAGATTTTTAATTCAAGTTTGAATTTAAAGAGGAAATTTTAAATTTCGAAATAGAAATGGGATTACAAATAGGTTCGGAAATATTTACTTGTTTCAAAATAAAAACAGGTAATTGAATTTATAAACTATGTTTACAAATGAAAAAGGAGATTATCATTTGATAAATTTTGAAACGTGAATGCAAGCGTGATTTTAAAAGGAAGTTTATCCGCCCAAAGTAGAAATGAAATTTCAAAGGGAGTTTGAAATAGAACTTGTGTAAATATTTAAAACAAGAAGTATAGTTTATAAACGATGTTTTAAATGAATGTGAAAATCATCATTTGGTACTTTATAAATTCTAAATTCAAGTATGATTTGTTTTCCGAAGTGGAAATTAGATTTCAAATGTAATTTGAATTGAAATGTGGTTTAATACTTAGAACAAGAAGTGAAATTCTAAACGATATGTTTAAACAAAGAAAAATAACTAGTATTGGATTTATTTAATTTTTGATGAAATTAAAAAGTGACTTTGAATAGGTTCAAGAAGAAAACGATCAAATTTATTCCGACATTCGGAATATAATTTGAATTGAAATAAGTCCATCTGGTTTGTTTTAGAATTCGACTATGTAAAATTTACAAGTGCAAATTGTTTTCAGAAAGGGGAATTTTACTTTTCGAAATAGAAATGGTATTTCGAATAAATTGAGAAAATTTAACTTGTTTTTTTTAAATTAAAAACAAGTTGCTGGAATTAAAGACGCTGTTTATCAAGTGAAAAAAAATATTATCATTTGATAATATTAAACTTTAATTTCAAGTAAGGGATGTAAAGCAGGAAATTTATCTTTCAAAGTGGAAATTTGAATTTCAAATGGAATATGAAATATAAGCTTGTTTTAAATGGTTAAAACAAGAAGTAAAATTTATAAACGATGTTTATAAATAGAAAGGGAAAATCATCATGGGTTGATTTGGGTATTTGAATTCAACTTGGAATTTAAAAGGAGATTTATAACTTGAAATCGTTTCAAAAGGAGACGAAGAAATCAAATGAAGAAGTGAATTTATATACAAGGGTTATATAGGTGACGAAGTAATTGTCGTCGAGTAATTTGGAAATAAATTTCCAAATGTAAGAAATGGGGTAGAAGGCGAGACTTAAATCAAGTTTGTGTATTACAAGCTTTTATTCGTCTCAAGATAAGAATGTCGTCGATCAAGGTCTGAGAGGTAATTAAAATACCCCAACTTGAACGACTTCACTATTGTCAAGAGATGATATTAGTTTGTAATGGTAAAGGGATATCGAAATGAGTTTATCTTGAAGTTTGTTTAATCTTCGAAATTTGAAATTGGATAAAGACGTTGGGTTTATCTACCAATTTATTTCCAAAGAATAGAAATCTAATATAATGTGATTTGAGTTTGAATAAATGCATAACCGAGTTATGAATATGGAATAGAATAATCGACGAATATAGATGATTTGAATTTGTGAAGTTAGATTTGGAAAATAGGCTTAATTTATTCTTAAATATTAAGAATGGAGTTGGAATTTAATTATAAACGAAGTTTTTAAACGTTTATATTTAATTTAATTAAAACGAACTCGCCACGGCGCGGTAGTTCGTAAATTGGCGATTCGAACTTCAATTGAGTATATATAACTCAATATAAGTTGGAATTTGATGAAACAAGAAATGCCCGGACTGATTGAACGATAGTTTTCTAAAGGAAGAGAAAAATCTTGATTTCGTCATATAGATTTTGAGTTATGTCAAAATCAAATTTTCAGAAAAACAGCGCCATAATCGTTTTAAAACCATAATGGTTTATTTAATTAGATAAAAGGATTTTAAGTGAATCGACTTTTCCATTAGAAAAATCCGGACTTGAGCTATAAAATAAATACGAACTCAAGTAGAGTTAATGGATCGATTTTTGGGACAAAAATCATATTTTTAATTTTTGACTGAAGTTAACTAATTTCGAACTAAATTAGTTAATAGGGGTTTTGACCAAACTTATCATGTGTTAAGTAAACTAAATTTGTAAACTGTAATTGAAAATTTGAATATGGAACTTGAATTGGAATTTGGAAGCGAACGACGAGTTTGAGTTTGGTCTGTGTAATAATGAATATAAATATATTTGAACGTGAGACTTTCAAAATAAAAAAAGGAATAAGAAAATAAGCTAATTTGAAAACAAATTAGCGAATTGAGATAAAATGATTGGACCGATTGAAATGAGTTGGAAATAGGCGTATACATGTTAAACAGGTATGGGATGAAGTGAATGAAGGGTATGAAGAATATTATTAAGGGCCCGACAACAAGGTACATGTTTCAATTTCCATATGAGGTTTTATGCGCCGAATCGGCAAGCCGCTTGGCTTTTTGATTTTCTTTTTGAATGGAGAGGCCTGTGTGGCGGTTTGGGGATTTTCCCGATGCTCCCGGTGCAGAGGAGGTTATGGCGAATTTTTCCGAAAATTTAAGGAGTTAGAATATTTTTAAGAAACTTTGATAATAGATATCGATATAACGATATATAAAGAATTCGCTAAGAAAATGAATTAAAAATGAAATATTAAAAAGGGGCCAGTGATTGTGAAATTGTTTGATGGGTGTTTGATGGATGTTTATTTTTTTTCTTTGATAGTTAAAGCACCGGCTATCAAAGATTTTTACCATCGTTGTCGATACGGAGAGACCGGTTGGATTTAATATCCGAGAACCACTCCGTACAGGCATAGGCGTTGCGAATTAGATTATGCTGAAGATAATCAAAGACGGAGTGAAATTCAAGAACTGTTATGTTTGTCCAGTCCCAGGACAACTTGTATGGACGAGTGTCTGACAGAGTATTCCTAACGGTCACATAAGACGATCTTTTCAAGGTATTACTTCTGGTGGCAGAGAAATTCGTTTCTCTTAGCTTTTATACCCGTAATATCTTTGAGAAGATTAACTAGTGATTTGACGGGTTTGACGATGTGGCATTCAAAGTGTATGGTGGCCAGATGTTCTAAAAGATAGACGTAGCCTCTAGCTTCACAACCAGGAAATGACAAAAATCGGGCAGGCAGCATGGCTATGTGGGTCGCACCCATTAGGGTGTATAATCACCTATCTAGAGAAGTTCCTTTTGTTTCTTAATCTATCGATTCTGCCCATTCGGGAAACGGTGGTTTGAGTCCAACCGTTGGTGATATACATTCGATACACTCAAGCGAAATGAGTGGTCGGTCATGTGTGGGCCGGGTTGCAAGACGTTCTTGTTAAACCCAGGTGTATTCGCCTCTAGAGATACACTGTCGGAAGGTGGTCCCATACCTTGTCATAGTTGGAATCCAAACTCCAATAAGCGCCCTGCGGGTTTTGATTTTTATACTATATATGTAGAGCGTGAGATGCAAGCGTTCTACTATTTGGTTATTTATTTGATTAGACATTATTATAATATCACTGGATTTTGATATCAAAATGTTTGGGTTATAGTAAGGTAAAAACCGTCCGTGTTTATGTGTGGGCTGGTCTTACTATTATCCTTTTCATTCCAATGATTTTTGAAGTTAAATCATATGGTTGGAGTTTACTCACACCAGTCCCATGACTGACCCAGAGTTTATTTTGTTTTGTTTTTCCTAAACTCTTGGGTGTCCAAATTTTGTATGGGCAGTCAAGTGTTTCAGGCTTTTACAGATATACTTAGAGGAGCTGGAAGCAGGAGGCTTCACCGTTAGTTATCTAGAGTTATTTCCGCTGTATCAAATATTGTATTGTGCTCTGATGATGGTATGTATGTATGAAACAAATTTTGTATTCAAGATTATGTTATATAATATATTTTATTCGTTTCGCTGTGAGATTATGTTCAGCTGTGTTCTTCTTCTTCTTCTATTCTATTAGTTCTATCTTTTCTATCTCACCCTCTAACTTCTTTCTCTAAATGATCTGGTGTTTTCGATGTTTGAACAGTCGACGCTGGATTTTGTGCCGATTTTCGGAGTCGAAAATCCCGTGGTCGTTATAGTGGTATCAGAGCTTAGGTTTAGCGAACACCTAGGCTTTGGTGGGATGTGTTCATTAGAGATAGGGTCAGTAGTACCCTAGAATGAGTTGAGTGTATATACGAGAGAGCGTATTTGTAAATTGATATAAAAATTGTTTTATATTGTGTTGGCTTGTCTGTTGAGTGGTTTATGAATTCTGGTCGAATCGTGGGACGCCACGACGTCGATAGGAGTCTCTAAACACTTGAACAGAATGGTTGACATAGTATTGTTTTAAAGTGGGTAAATGAAATAATTTTACCCAAAATTATATTTTGCTATAAAAATGAATAATTTTCTAAGAATTGTTTATATATGGATGTGTTGATAATCAGATGCGATTATAGAATTGAAATGGTTATATATAACCAAATAGAATTTGTATATGAATAATATATGCAAATGTGATCAATTAAAATCGAATTCAAACCGTAAATTGGAATTTAAATCCGGGTGTTTGGAAAATATTTTTTTTCAAAGTATATTAGAATAATATAGCATTATTTTGGGAAGGATTTTGGATAAAAATCGTTTTGAATGGATTTTGAAGGTGATAAAGCACTGAACTCACTTCAGTGACTGGAAAATAATTCTGATGATGACTGCAGCACCATCAGTGTTCATTTTCGAGTTTCTAAGTGATGGATTGCTTACTTTAGAAAAGTTTTGATGAAAATTTGTTTGAAAGAAAACAACTTGTTTTAGAAAAATTCAAATGTTTAAATTGGAGATAAAAATAAATATATGTATATACTTATGGGGTTTCAAAAGGATTTGAAATAAAAACCCGGGGATTTGAATTCTGGGATTTAACTTAAGCAAGTTAAATAAAACGAAATGATGGAAACCAGATAAATGAACTGAAATTGAATATGCCCAAGGAAACTTAAAGTGTATCGGACTTGAGTTTTTAAACTTGAAATATTGAGTTATAAAAAAGTGGGCTTTTGAAAAGTTAACGGGTCTGTAACATTTCTTCTGCCTTAGTAATTTCGGGGACGAAATTCTTTTAAGGGGAAAGGAATGTAACGTCCCTGATTTTTAGCTATTATATAATGAATATTTAAATTAGTTTTAAATATCTAATTGGGAATATAAAAGAATTTTATATTGAATTTATCTATTTAATATATTGAGTTATTAACAAGCAATTTAATTCACAGTTAAAACTGAATTGGGAAAAAACAGTTTAGTAGATTAATATAAATTCTGTTTGAATTAAAATAATAATAATAATTTATTTTCGTGAAATTTTATTATCTGAAATTGATTTATATATTAAATCAAAATTAATTTAACCGTTAATTTAAATTGTTTTCTGTTCTATACAGTTGAATTTAAAATTTCAGAATCAGTCCTGTGGAGCTCAAAATAACTTCATAAGCCGAGAAAATCAGTCGTTACGGTTAAATAGCGGTTAAGGGTTTCGAGTTAGGGGCGACGAGATATTTTAGTTTTAATATAAATAAAATTCAAATAAAATCCTTTCAATCCTTAACAGCCGACCTATTACTTCACTCAGCGGACCTAGAAACTGAAAATCGCGTAACCTACCTTGCATCGAGCTGAAGAATTTGTCTTCTGCCTTTGATATCTGGGAGACATATTTTTAATGGCAAGTACGTTGGTTCTTTTTCTCATCTATATATTGAAGCCTTTGTTCCCATTTTTCTAAAATGAACAGAAAGCTTTAAAATCCTTTCTAGCCTTCTATTTTTCTTCTACCAATTCTAATTTATGAAAGCAATTCAGGGCTCGTTCTTTTAGTTTGTTTCCACGAAACCGAAATCGATTTCAAATCCAAACTCGTGGTTCCATTTACAACCGCGAGAACCCTTGACGCTCGACCAAGTTGAGGCGCTCGTACAAGAGAAGATGGGTTGCTAGGTATGTTTGGAGATGGCAGAAGGAGAAAGGGGTTATCACGATTTGTTATTTCAGGAGGGTATCTGATTTCGAGCATTGGGGGGTAAAGGGTTTCAAACGCAGAAGGTTATCGGTGAAGTTGGAGGAGTACGGTTTTTTATTTTGGTGGTTGTTTTGGAAGCCGACTTTGGTTTCAGAGGGGTTTCTGGGTGGTGCGATGTTGAAGAGGTCGATGACTAGTGCGAGTGCGATGGGGTGGTTTGAGAGTGAGAGTGAACGATGTGAAGTTAGAGGTTGATACTGTGAAGAGGCGACTGAAGCAATGAACTGGGGTGGTGTTCGAAATTGTCTGATGTTGAACCGAGGTGGAACTAGGAAGTTCGATGGTGAGATGTAGGAGTTCGGATCTGTTTTGGGATGATGGATGAAGGTGTTTGCTGAAATGTCAAAGTGGAGAACCATAGTTTTGGGAGCCATTCAGGAAGGTGGAGTTAATCGGCAAGTTGTGTCGCCGGTTAATCGAGATTCCGAGAAAATAAGGTATACACACCTTTTCGAAATTTAAATACATAAAAAGATTAATTCATTATTTTTTTTAAGATGTTTAGTTAACTAAAAATAGTTAATCAATAAATATAAATAAAATCATCGTAGGTAAGAAGTAAATTTATTCGAGATGATTCGAGAAAAATTCGTTAGCCGCCAATGCTGAATTTAGATGGATATTCAACAAAGGAAAAATCAAGGTGAGTAAATCTCACTCACCGTTTTATATTTAAATTTATTTTTATCGTAAAAATAAATGTGTTGGTTGCTTGGGTGCATGAATGAATTGTTGAATTATTGTGGTTATTGAATTTCCCGCAACACTATTAGCGGATGCCCGCAGTATCATTAGCGGATGACACTACGCCCACGTACATAAGTGGATCCCCTTTTATACCGCGATATCCTGCCTTGAAGCAGGATGGGTATTATCTATGTGACTAACATCTGTGGATGCAGGAAAACAGGTTGGAGGGATCCAACTGGATTCCTCAAAATTTATTTAATGTCGTTCACATATTTATATATGTATGTGATGTATGAATTGAATGGATGATTTGTGTGTTAGATATTAGAATATCACTGGCCTAGATATTTATAATATCATAAGAAGTGACTTTTAGATTCGAGAAGGAAATTTTATTTTATTGAAATAAAATTTGAATTTCAAATAAACTAAGAAAAACAATAACTTGTTTAAATAATAAAACAAGTACTGAATGTATAAATGATTTGTAAGGAAATTATCATTTGGTAATATTAGATTTTTAATTCAAGTTTGAATTTAAAGAGGAAATTTTAAATTTTGAAATAGAAATGGGATTACAAATAGGTTCGGAAATATTTACTTGTTTCAAAATAAAAACAGGTAATTGAATTTATAAACTATGTTTACAAATGAAAAAGGAGATTATCATTTGATAAATTTTGAAACGTGAATGCAAGCGTGATTTTAAAAGGAAGTTTATCCGCCTAAAGTAGAAATGAAATTTCAAAGGGAGTTTGAAATAGAACTTGTGTAAATATTTAAAACAAGAAGTATAGTTTATAAACGATGTTTTAAATGAATGTGAAAATCATCATTTGGTACTTTATAAATTCTAAATTCAAGTATGATTTGTTTTCCGAAGTGGAAATTGGATTTCAAATGTAATTTGAATTGAAATGTGGTTTAATACTTAGAACAAGAAGTGAAATTCTAAACGATATGTTTAAACAAAGAAAAATAACTTGTATTGGATTTATTTAATTTTTGATGAAATTAAAAAGTGACTTTGAATAGGTTCAAGAAGAAAACGATCAAATTTATTCCGACATTCGGAATATAATTTGAATTGAAATAAGTCCATCTGGTTTGTTTTAGAATTCGACTATGTAAAATTTACAAGTGCAAATTGTTTTCAGAAAGGGGAATTTTACTTTTCGAAATAGAAATGGTATTTCGAATAAATTGAGAAATTTAACTTGTTTTTTTTAAATTAAAAACAAATTGATGGAATTAAAGACGCTGTTTATCAAGTGAAAAAAATATTATCATTTGATAATATTAAATTTTAATTTCAAGTAAGGGATGTAAAGCAGGAAATTTATCTTTCAAAGTGGAAATTTGAATTTCAAATGGAATATGAAATATAAGATTGTTTTAAATGGTTAAAACAAGAAGTAAAATTTATAAACGATGTTTATAAATAGAAAGGGAAAATCATCATGGGATGATTTGGGTATTTGAATTCAACTTGGAATTTAAAAGGAGATTTATAACTTGAAATCGTTTCAAAAGGAGACGAAGAAATCAAATGAAGAAGTGAATTTATATACAAGGGTTATATAGGTGACGAAGTAATTGTCGTCGAGTAATTTGGAAATAAATTTCCAAATGTAAGAAATGGGGTAGAAGGCGAGACTTAAATCAAGTTTGTGTATTACAAGCTTTTATTCGTCTCAAGATAAGAATGTCGTCGATCAAGGTCTGAGAGGTAATTAAAATACCCCAACTTGAACGACTTCACTATTGTCAAGAGATGATATTAGTTTGTAATGGTAAAGGGATATCGAAATGAGTTTATCTTGAAGTTTGTTTAATCTTCGAAATTTGAAATTGGATAAATACGTTGGGTTTATCTACCAATTTATTTCCAAAGAATAGAAATCTAATATAATGTGATTTGAGTTTGAATAAATGCATAACCGAGTTATGAATATGGAATAGAATAATCGACGAATATAGATGATTTGAATTTGTGAAGTTAGATTTGGAAAATAGGCTTAATTTATTCTTAAATATTAAGAATGGAGTTGGAATTTAATTATAAACGAAGTTTTTAAACGTTTATATTTAATTTAATTAAAACGAACTCGCCACGGCGCGGTAGTTCGTAAATTGGCGATTCGAACTTCAATTGAGTATATATAACTCAATATAAGTTGGAATTTGATGAAACAAGAAATGCCCGGACTGATTGAACGATAGTTTTCTAAAGGAAGAGAAAAATCTTGATTTCGTCATATAGATTTTGAGTTATGTCAAAATCAAATTTTCAGAAAAACAGCGCCATAATCGTTTTAAAACCATAATGGTTTATTTAATTAGATAAAAGGATTTTAAGTGAATCGACTTTTCCATTAGAAAAATCCGGAGTTGAGCTATAAAATAAATACGAACTCAAGTAGAGTTAATGGATCGATTTTTGGGACAAAAATCATATTTTTAATTTTCGACTGAAGTTAACTAATTTCGAACTAAATTAGTTAATAGGGGTTTTGACCAAACTTATCATGTGTTAAGTAAACTAAATTTGTAAACTGTAATTGAAAATTTGAATATGGAACTTGAATTGGAATTTGGAAGCGAACGACGAGTTTGAGTTTGGTCTGTGTAATAATGAATATAAATATATTTGAACGCGAGACTTTCAAAATAAAAAAAGGAATAAGCAAATAAGCTAATTTGAAAACAAATTAGCGAATTGAGATAAAATGATTGGACCGATTGAAATGAGTTGGAAATAGGCGTATACATGTTAAACAGGTATGGGATGAAGTGAATGAAGGGTATGAAGAATATTATTAAGTGCCCGACAACAAGGTACATGTTTCAATTTCCATATGAGGTTTTATGCGCCGAATCGGCAAGCCGCTTGGCTTTTTGATTTTCTTTTTGAATGGAGAGGCCTGTGTGGCGGTTTGGGGATTTTCCCGATGCTCCCGGTGCAGAGGAGGTTATGGCGAATTTTTCCGAAAATTTAAGGAGTTAGAATATTTTTAAGAAACTTTGATAATAGATATCGATATAACGATATATAAAGAATTCGCTAAGAAAATGAATTAAAAATGAAATATTAAAAAGGGGCCAGTGATTGTGAAATTGTTTGATGGGTGTTTGATGGATGTTTATTTTTTTTCTTTGATAGTTAAAACACCGGCTATCAAAGATTTTTACCATCGTTGTCGATACGGAGAGACCGGTTGGATTTAATATCCGAGAACCACTCCGTAGAGGCATAGGCGTTGCGAATTAGATTATGCTGAAGATAATCAAAGACGGAGTGAAATTCAAGAACTGTTATGTTTGTCCAGTCCCAGGACAACTTGTATGGACGAGTGTCTGACAGAGTATTCCTAACGGTCACATAAGACGATCTTTTCAAGGTATTACTTCTGGTGGCGGAGAAATTCGTTTCTCTTAGCTTTTATACCCGTAATATCTTTGAGAAGATTAACTAGTGATTTGACGGGTTTGACGATGTGGCATTCAAAGTGTATGGTGGCCAGATGTTCTAAAAGATAGACGTAGCCTCAAGCTTCACAACCAGGAAATGACAAAAATCGGGCAGGCAGCATGGCTATGTGGGTCGCACCCATTAGGGTGTATAATCACCTATCTAGAGAAGTTCCTTTTGTTTCTTAATCTATCGATTCTGCCCATTCGGGAAACGGTGGTTTGAGTCCAACCGTTGGTGATATACATTCGATACACTCAAGCGAAATGAGTGGTCGGTCATGTGTGGGCCGGGTTGCAAGACGTTCTTGTTAAACCCAGGTGTATTCGCCTCTAGAGATACACTGTCGGAAGGTGGTCCCATACCTTGTCATAGTTGGAATCCAAACTCCAATAAACGCCCTGCGGGTTTTGATTTTTATACTATATATGTAGAGCGTGAGATGCAAGCGTTCTACTATTTGGTTATTTATTTGATTAGACATTATTATAATATCACTGGATTTTGATATCAAAATGTTTGGGTTATAGTAAGGTAAAAACCGTCCGTGTTTATGTGTGGGCTGGTCTTACTATTATCCTTTTCATTCCAATGATTTTTGAAGTTAAATCATATGGTTGGAGTTTACTCACACCAGTCCCATGACTGACCCAGAGTTTATTTTGTTTTGTTTTTCCTAAACTCTTGGGTGTCCAAATTTTGTATGGGCAGTCAAGTGTTTCAGGCTTTTACAGATATACTTAGAGGAGCTGGAAGCAGGAGGCTTCACCGTTAGTTATCTAGAGTTATTTCCGCTATATCAAATATTGTATTATGCTCTGATGATGGTATGTATGTATGAAACAAATTTTGTATTCAAGATTATGTTATATAATATATTTTATTCGTTTCGCTGTGAGATTATGTTCATCTGTGTTCTTCTTCTTGTTCTATTCTATTAGTTCTATCTTTTCTATCTCACCCTCTAACTTCTTTCTCTAAATGATCTGGTGTTTTCGATGTTTGAACAGTCGACGCTGGATTTTGTGTCGATTTTCGGAGTCGAAAATCCCGTGGTCGTTACATGATCTTCCGATACGTAAAATGCGGGCTGTTACATTCTTCCCTCCTTAAGAATTTCGCCCCCGAAATTCCAAGTAAACGCAAGCAACTACAACAATTCCTCATGCCTATCATCAATGAGAAGCCAATTCTATCACCCAAACTAGCAACCATCAAGCCATGCATTCGTAACCTTATCCTAGCACGCGGAATTCTATCAAACAACAACAAGATACAACGTCATAACGATAATACGATTAAAGGTTCATACCTACGAAGAGTTCTGGATGAGTCGTCTTCATACTCTCTTCCGTCTCCCATGTCCAATTGTCGCCATCTTCACTCCATTTTACCTTAACTAGCTTAACCGTCTTCCTCCTAAGATATTTCATGTCATTCCCTACAACACGAAGTGGCTTACGAGGTTTCGCAACTGCGGTTTCAACTTCTAGGTCTTCGTACTGCTCTAGAGGTACCACCACATTCGAATCATGCACAAACTTCCGTAGAAAAGACACATGGAGCACATTATGCACACTCGACATCTTCACGGGTAACTTCAATCTATATGCGAGCTTTCCAATTCGCTCGACTATCGGAAATGGTCCAACGAACCTAGGAGCCAACTTTCCTTTACTTTTGAATTGAACCATATGCTTCAATAGTGAAATCTTCACAAAGACCATATCGCCAATGTCAAATTCCAAATCTTTTTTATGCTTATCGGCATAACTCTTTTGGTGATCTTGGGAAGCCTTCATTCGTTGCCGAACAATCTCAATACAATCTGAGGTCTCCCTAATCATCTTTGGCCCAAGTACCAACTTATCTCCAGTTTCTAACCAGCATGTTAGAGCATTGCACGGTCTCCCATACGACGCCTCGTATGGTGCCATCCCAATGCTAGGCTGGTAGCTATTATTATATGCAAACTCAACTATATGTAGATGGTCATCCCACGATTCTCCAAAATTCAATACAGAAGCTCTTAGGAGATCTTCCAAAACTCGATTGACCCTCTCGGTTTGACCATCAATTTGGGGATGATAAGTCGTACTTAAGCACAACTCGGTTCCCAAAGCTTCTTGCAAACTCTTCCAGAATCCACTAGTGAATAACGGACCTCGATCACTCACTATACTCTTTGGGACGCCATGGAATCTAATAATCCATTTCACATAAGGTTCAGCAAGCTTCGACGATGTCCTAGTCGACTTGACAGGAATGAATCTTGCACTTTTGGTCAAGCGATCCACAATGACCCAAATCTTTTCATTTCATGTCCTAGTTCTAGGTGGTCCATCGATAAAATCCATTGTTATTTGCTTCCACTTCAACGTAGGAACTTCCAAAGGCTGAAGCAAATCACTTGGCTTCTTATGTTCAGCTTTCACTAACTGGCAGTTCATGCACTTGGAAATGAACTTCCCAGTACCTCGCTTCATCTCCTCCCGGTAGTAAATTCTCTTCATGTCCCGAGACATCTTATTACCACCACGATGAATCGTCAACTTCGAATGATGACATTCTCTCAGAACATCATCTCTCAATCCATCGACATCAGGAACAACTAACCTACCTTGCTTTCGAAGCTAACCTTCTCGATCGACTTTGAACTCTTTATCTTCTGGTTTTACCTTCTAAATAAACTCGACAAGCTTAACATCTTGCTTCTGGCTTTCGCTAATCCTTTCGATGAGAGTAGGTCTTATCGATAAGTTTGCCAACATTTCAGGTTCCAACTTACACTTTGGCCTGAAATCAAACCTTGCCAAATACTCAAGGCTCTTCCATTCCGAAAACATCGCTCCTAAACTTGCGTGTCTTCGACTCAACGCATCTGCAACTGCGTTACCTTTGCCAGGAATATAGGCTATATCAAAATCATACGATGCCAGAAACTCTAACCATCGTTGCTGCCGAAGATTCAAATCCTTTTGGGAGAAAATATACTTCAATGACTTATGATCCGTAAACAACTCGAATCGAACTCCCAACAGGTAATGTCTCCACATCTTCAGAGCACACACAATCGCTGCCAACTCCAAATCATGAGTTGGATAATTTTTCTCATGCGGCTTTACTTGTCGACTCGCATAGGCCACAACCTTATCCTTCTGCATTAGCACTACTCCAAGCCCAGTACCATATGCATCGGTGTATACCACCATCTCTTCATTCCCACTCGGAATGGTCAACATAGGTGCACTCGTTAATCTCTCCTTCAGGATTCTGAACGCTTGTTCACACTTTGCATCCCATGTGAACACTTGGTTATTCTTCGTCAATCCTGATAACGGTGCAGCTACCTTAGAGAAATCCTTGATAAGCCGTCGGTAATAACCGGCCAACCCAAGGAAACTTCAAACATCTGTCACATTCTTAGGTCTATCCCAGTCTTGGATTGTTGCCACTTTAGTGGGATCAACCGCTGTCCCTTTTCCAGAAACTACATGACCTAAGAACCTCACTTCATCCTTCCAGAAGTGACACTTCGAGAACTTAGCTTTCGACTGATGCTTTCGCAAGATCTCTGACACAACTCTCAAGTGTCTCTTGTGTTCTTCTCTTATTCCTAGAGTAAACCTGAATATCACCCACGAACACAAGCACAAACTTATTCAACTGATCTCTAAATACCCTATTCATAAGATCCACGAATACGCTAGTGCGTTAGTCAACCCGAATGGCATCACCAACCACTCGAAGAAACTGGATGGTGTCCTAAAAGCAGTCTTTGGCACACTATCCTTAGCCACCTTTAACTAGTGAAATCCCATTGCCAGATCCATCTGAGAAAACACTTTGGCTTCGTGAAGCTGCTCGAACAGGTCATCAATCCTTGGCAATGGATACTTATTCTTATTTGTCACCTTGTTCATCTCACGATAGTCCACACACAATCTTAACGAGCCATCTGCCTTGGTTGCAAATACGACCGGTACTCCCCATTCGGAAACACTTCTCTGAATGAATCCCTTCCTTAGAAGGTCACGAACTTGCACCTCTAACTCTCCCTATTCCTTAGGCATCATGCGCCTAAAAGGCATAACGATTGGTCTAGCACCTTCAACCAAATCGATCCTAAACTTGATCTCACGATGCAGCGGCAACTCTTTGACCTCGTCAAAGATATCTACATACTCATTAGCGATCATCACTGATGACAGGTCTTCTTGTGGAGTCCCAAGTGAATATAGATAACTCATGAAGATCCCGAATTCGCGCTTACATCTAATCAACACCATTCGCCCTTCCACATCCCCGACCCTCACCTTTAGCTTCTCGCAATTCACCCTTTTCGCATACCTCTTGAGCCAATCCAAGCCAAAGATGGTGCCATACCCAGCGAAGTTAAGAACAAAGTAATCACACACAAAAGAGCAACCATGACTCGACAACACTAGACCATGACAAATCATGCACAAACTGGACGAACCCCCAACTGGATTAGTCACGATCAATGGTCTATCACACATCTCAGGTTCCAAACCCAAGCGAAATACAAGCTCATTGCAAATGAATGAATGCGATGCTCCTGTAACACCCCGAATTTTCGAATAATCAGATTGACTAAATTTAAGAATACTTAATTTCAAATTTGGGAATTAAGGGAAACGGGTCATTCCATTGCGTTTGTCTCGGAATTCTGCTTAAGATAGAGTCCGAGTTAGCGTAAAACGGATGCCGTATGAAGAAGATATGGACGAACGAAGTTAGGCAGAAAAACCAGAAACGGGCCAGAATGCACTGTCGCACTTGGGAAGTGCGCCAGAACAAAATTGCACTGGCGCACTTGGGAAATGCGCCCATCCAATATTGCACTGGCGCACTTGGCAGGTGCGCCCAGGCCGAGGTCAAAACCTGTACAGATTTATGAGGCTCTGATTCAACCGGTGAGTCAGTGCTGAGTCATTTCTGACTAGTTAATGAGTCATTAGGGTTTCTGGATAGTTCTAATCTAGACTGAGTGGTTTTGATTAACTCTAGGGTCATCCGACGGCTGTAACTAAATTTAAATTCTATATAAACATGTGTAGATTCAAACCCTAGAATCAAATCAGAATTAGATCAGTGGTCGTCATGTTGTCACTCCAAACCCTAGAGTAGCCGCCACCAACTAGAAGAAAGTTAAAGACAACAATTCAATTCAAATCAAGCCTAAAACTACAACAACGTAATTGTCTACAACTAGGGAACGCTAATCAATTACAAAATTCAGAACCTAGAACTCAAGACCCCTAATTCGGTGAGTTCTAGTCACTTTTAGGTTTAAATAGATAAAAGTGAATTGTGGTAGACTATGATTTGGGTATATGTTGTTTGTAGTTATGCATGTTTATTGTTGTGAATCATGAAATGATGCAAGTTCCTTATTATGGGAATCATGAAATTATACAAGTTCATTATCGTTGTGAATCATGATATGATGCAAGTTTATTATGGTTGTGAATCATGAAGTTATGCAAGTTATTATGTTAAGAAACTATGAACCCATGCAAGTTACCTATGCAAGTTGTTGCGTTGTTAATTCATGAATCTATGCTAGTTGTTATGTTATGAATCATGAACCTATGTAAGTTACCTATGCAAGTTGACAAGTTGTTAATTCATGAACCTATGATAGTTGTTATGTTGTGGATCATGAAACTATGTAAGTCACCTATGCAAGAAGTTATGTTATGAATCATGCAAGTTGTTATACTTTGAATCACGAACCTATATAAGTTGTTGATTATGTTGAGAATCATGAACCAATGTTAGTTGTTGTTAATTCATGAACCTATGCTTGTAATGAATCCATGCAAGTCGTTAATTATGTGGTGAATCATAATTATATGCGAAGTTATCATGTCATTTTCCCTAGTTGTCATGCTTATGCCAAAAATTGTACTGAAAACGATCACCTTGACATTCCCTTTATTTTATTGTTATGGCGAGACTACTTTGTAGCCTCGATGATGCAAAAAAACGTAAACGGTTACGCTAGTTAAGAAACGGGGAAAAGGGGAATTTGTAATAGGCATAATTTACATAGTGATTATGTAACTTGGACACATGATTCTGGTAGGGAAACATATAAACAATTACCTATTATGACATGGGCAAAAATTGGGTAAAAATGGTATAATTTGAATATGACCATTTATGGATAGGAAATCCAAATTGTTAATAAGATAGGTATTGACACCTATGAAAGAGGAAAGGATTAATTAATTAACTTAATTAATCAAAAGAGGAATGTTTAAGCAATTAGAGTCTGAAGATTTAATATTGAGAATTGGCGTAAAATAAATTTGTGATGAAGATTGGTATGATTTTTCATACCATTAATAGATGGACATAATTGAGTCAATTATGGCCATAGTGAAATTTGGAATTAATTGATAATTTGAATAGGGAAAGTAATTCAAATTGGGGGATGATTAATTAGGAGTAATTAATCGTCTAAGACACGAGGTTAGGCTCTTTTGTGGTGTAAGACTGCCCGGACCTGCCCGGCAAATCCATCTGCCACAAATTCCAGTCTAATGTGGGAGGTCTTGGTCATAAATTAAATACGTAACAATTGTAAAGACACGAGGTTAGACTCATTTGTGGTGTAAGACTGCACGGACCCGCCCGGCAAATCCAGCTACCACAAATGCCAGTCTAATGTGGGAAGTCTTTATAAGGTTACGATCTTAACGAATTAAGAAACACTTAACCAGATAAACATGTAGTGGGACATGAGGGGTTAAGCGGGTGCCTTGGGTGGCATGTGGAATTAAGTGGATGCCTGGGGTGGCATGTGAAATACGATTAGATATTTCAATAATTAATTAATGCTGATTAAAGACTACTTAACCTAACTTAATACATATGGACTGTATGATGATAGACATAAGTTAGGGTTAAGTAAAACGAATTGGATTGTGGGTGGGTTAAGTACTACTGATGGGTAGGTGGGTAATATTAGTATATATAGGCCCACAAACTTAACCATTAAATAAATAGGATTAAATCAGTGGGAGGGTTAAGTACAACTGAAGGGTAGGTGGGTAATATTAATATATATAGGCCCACAAACTTAACCGGATAAAAAGGGTTATGTAATTAAAGACACCTAATGGTATACATAATCGGGGCAAGAATAGTAAAGTTATGTATTAAAGACACCCTTAGGGGTACGCATAACTAATGGGGATAAATAGAGTTATGTATTAAAGGCACCCTTAGGGATACGCTTAACTAATAGGGATAGATAGAGTTATGTATTAAATACACCTATAGGTACGCATAACCGATAGGTAGAATAGGGGTTATGTATTAAAGACACCTATAGGTACGCATAACTGATTGAGGGCTATGTAATTAAGACACCTTAGGGTATACACAGTCAGTAGGAAACCTAGTGGGGATACAAGACATAGGGAGAGCTTGTATCATGTTGTGTGGGACCCATTTCAGTCAGTAACCCGGAGGGGTATCAAAGTTAAGAACCCCGTACTAGGCGGGGAAGGGGCACGCTTAGTGATTGATTGTAAGAGATCCAAAACGAGACGGATGGTGTGGGCGGCGCAAACCGACTGGGGACATGTGCATGCATGGGCCAGGCAGAGGGGGACAAGACGACCAGTAGGTATAACTGTGCACACCTTGGGTTGCCACTTTAGGGAAGTGATACCCCCTAGTTGTGGGACCAGCACAGGGTATCTACAGAGTAGGGAGCCGATCGATTAACGTAGTGGTTAGGGTATACCCGGACGTATGCCCTAAGTCTACCAATTTTTAGTAGGAGGGTAGTGGGTACGACTAGTTGAGATAGGAGCAGGCGGCACCTATGGCAGCAGCTAGGAATACACGAAACTACCACCATCGTTATCATGATTAGTAGAAGGGATTATCCCATCTTGATTTGACTAGTAATAGTGTAGAGTAGTTAGTAGTGAATCATGCATACACCTTACCTTATTTGTCCTGTCATACCTGTCATCTGTACTGTGATCCTCTTATCCACTTTGTATGCCTGTCATGTTTACCTTTATTTATTTACTGGCTAAAAGTTACTGGACTCACCAAACGTATGTCTGACCTAGTTTGTTTCGCCTCTTTTCTTCCGTTCCCCCCCCCCCCCCAGGTTCTCAGGGAGGAAACACACAGGTTTAGTCAGGATTTGGATATCATCTTCTAGGAGCTACTTCTGAAGTATGGCTCGAGTCTCTGTCTCTTATGTGGCTTGCTCTTTAATATGGGGAATGATGTTTTCTTTTAAATACATACATACTCTGATAATATAAGACAGAAGTGTTTTGTTGTAAGGGTTTTATGACTCATGGTATTATGTAACAAGATATTTTGGTAATTTAATAAAGTTTCTTATTTTCCGCTGCAAATTTTTTTATATCTGTCGTGTGATATTCTGTGTCTGTTTACCAAAAACGCTCCACTGAAGTTAAGGCATTCCCTTTGTGAGTGACCTCAATGGAGGTGAGGTGTTACACTTGGTATTAGAGCTGAAGGTTACCAGATTAGATAAAAGTTATGAAAACATTTTTCAAAAAGGTTTTAAAAGAAAGTATTTTCAAAAAGGAAAGCCTGTTTTGAAAAAAAACATTCCCCGAAAAGCCATATGTAGTATCTTTCGGTCCTTTTTCTAAAATCTCTCCCTTTTTCTTCTTAGCATGTCTGAGGATATTAACCTTCCAGAGGGGGTACCGAAACCAGGATGGTTTAGGAGGTATTTGGAAGCTAGGGCCACCGCCGCAGGTCCAGAAAATGTTCCTCCTCCCCCAGCTGCACCCATTCCTCCTCCTCCCCCTCCTCGTGTTGATACTTTTGCAAAGATATGTAAGGACTTTCGGGCAATGGGCGGGAAACCTTTTCACGTGTCGGAGACGTTTGTTGAAGCTCGAAATTGGTTAAAGGAGGTGGAAGAATTATTTGGAATCTTTGAGGTAGAAGACGGAAGAAAGGTCCAGTTAGCTGCCTGGTTAATGAAGGATGAGGCCTCGTTTTGGTGGGAGGTCACTAACGGAGAGCGTCTAGTTGATACATGGCCGGATTTCAGGCGTAGGTTTGAGGCGAAATTTCTCTCATGAGCAGAAGAAAATTTATACATGGAAAGGTTCTTGGCATTGAAGCAGGGGGATCTGTCAGTAAAAGAGTACGTCGACAAGTTCAATCAGTTGGCAAGGTTTGGCTTAGACTTGGTGAACACACCTGAGAAGAAGGCTTTGAAATTTGTTAAAGGCTTGAATGAGCCGCTACACGGATTGGCTATGACCCACGTTCCCATGGGGGCCACTTTTGAAAAGCTAGTGGATATGGCCCTAATGCATGAAGAGGGCAAAGGAACAAAGAAAGAGGAAAAAGTTGAAGGGACACTGAAAAATAAGAAGGCGGGACCCAGGAAAGGACAACAACAGCAACAGCAGAAGAAAGGCAAGAAGGATGACAAGGGAAAGGATAAGAGGAAATGCCACTATTGTGGGAAAGAAGGTCACCTAGTCAAAGAATGTAAAAGGAGGAAGTCCAATTGCTTTAAGTGTGGAGAGGTCGGACACTTTTCCAAGGAATGCCCGAAGGCGCAGGGATCGCAAGGAACTTCTGGAGGGTAGGCGAATGCTCTCGTGGCAGATGGATAGGATAGAGATAGGAAAAATTTATGTAAAAGGTTTAATTTCCTTATGAAGTTAAGACTCTTTTGGATTCTGGCATTTTGATTTTGTAATTGACTCTGCACTTTAATACTAGTCTTGTTTCTGATCCCGTAGTTGTTTCAAACCCCTTTTGTGGTTCGGCTCATTTATTGGTGATTTGTAAGGGTTTGAAATTATCTGTGTTAGGCGTCAAAAATTTGAATGTGACATTTGTGTGCTCAAGTTTATGGGCCATGGGTTGGTTCTAAATGGACCAGCTTTCTATGTAGAGGGTCGTTCTAGATTTCGAGAGAAGGGTCGTTGAGTTTCTAACTTGTCATGGGAAGACCCCCAAAGTTTCTTGTGACCCGCAAGGGTCTGTTATGCTTAGCTTTCTGAGAACCATTCTGTAATCTGATCTATACCAGTGGTCTGTAAGTATCTGGATATTTCTGAAGGATACGGGTATCTACTCAAAGCATGGAGTAGATCTCCATTTTTGACATTGTTTAATGGGGGTAATTCTTTGGGTGTCAGTCTGATGTTGATTTCGGTCTTCGGGGCTGAGACTTAGGGAATTATTCTCTTAATCGATGTAAAATAGGAACAGAGCTTTTGTTTTAGTTATATCATTTGTTTGTATCCCATCAACTGAATCTTCGACCTTTAGACAGGAAATCCATGGATGTAAACATGTGCTTGGGACATGTTATGTTTGATGGTTGTAAGTGGATGCAAGTGTTTGCTAGTGGTTGCTCGTGGATGCATTTACACACACATTAGGCACTAGATCGGCTCAAATCACTTTCATATTGCATATAAATGTGTGTGCATATTTAGGTTAATGGATGAACAATTGTTGTGTTATCATATGGATGTTGCATTTTGATGAATGATTGAGCACACATGTAGAAATAATATGTATCGATAGGATTCTTTCGCATACATAATGGACGCATGGCACTATCATGGTTTTTATTAAGGAGGTCAACTGAATCAGTAGACCGCCAGATTTTGCATTAGATAAGGAACATATACACACACTTTTGCATATGTTCATACAACATTAGGAGATTTCTAAGGATAATGGATGCTTGTGGATGATGGTTGAGTAGATGGGTGATTGGATGGTATGACACATTCTTCTTAACTTGAAGATTTCGGGGACGAAATCCTTTAAGTAGGGGAGAATGTAACACCCCGAATTTTCGAATAATCAGATTAACTAAATTTAAGAATACTTAATTTCAAATGTGGAAATTAAGGGAAACGGGTCGTTGCATTGCGTTCGTCTCGGAATTCTGCTTAAGATAGAGTCCGAGTTTGCGTAAAACGGATGTCGTATGAAGAAGATATGGACGAACGAAGTTAGGCAGAAAAACCAGAAACGGGCCAGAATGCACTGGCGCACTTGGGAAGTTCGCCAGAACAAAATTGCACTGGCGCACTTGGGAAGTGCGCCCATGGAATATTGCACTGGCGCACTTGGCAGGTGCGCCCAGGCCAAGGTCAAAACCTGTATAGATTTCTGAGGCTCTGATTCAACCGGTGAGTCAGTGCTGAGTCGTTTCTGACTAGTTAATGAGTCATTAGTGTTTCTGGATAGTTCTAATCTGTACAGAGTGGTTTTGATTAACTCTAGGGTCATCCGACGGCTATAATTAAATTTAAATTCTATATAAACATGTGTAGACTCAAACCCTAGAATCAAATCAGAATTAGAATAGTGGTCATCATGTTGTCACTCCAAACCCTAGAGTAGCCGCCACCAACTAGAAGAAAGTTAAAGACAACAATTCAATTCAAATCAAGCCTAAAACTACAACAACGTAATTGTCTACAACAAGGGAACGCTAATCAATTACAGAATTCAGAACCCAGAACTCAATACCCCTTATTCAGTGAGTTCTAGTCACTTTTAGGTTTAAATAGATAAAAGTGAATTGTGGTAGACTATGATTTGGGTATATGTTGTTTGTAGTTATGCATGTTTATTGTTGTGAATCATGAAATGATGCAAGTTCCTTATTATGTGAATCATGAAATTATACAAGTTCATTATCGTTGTGAATCATGATATGATGCAAGTTTATTATGGTTGTGAATCATGAAGTTATGCAAGTTATTATGTTAAGAAACTATGAACCCATGCAAGTTACCTATGCAAGTTGTTGCGTTGTTAATTCATGAATCTATGCTAGTTGTTATGTTATGAATCATGAACCTATGTAAGTTACCTATGCAAGTTGACAAGTTGTTAATTCATGAACCTATGATAGTTGTTATGTTGTGGATCATGAAACTATGTAAGTCACCTATGCAAGAAGTTATGTTATGAATCATGCAAGTTGTTATACTGTGAATCATGAACCTATATAAGTTGTTGATTATGTTGAGAATCATGAACCTATGTTAGTTGTTGTTAATTCATGAACCTATGCAAGTTGTTATGAATCCATGCAAGTCGTTAATTATGTGGTGAATCGATATTATATGCGAAGTTATCATGTCATTTTCCCTAGTTGTCATGCTTATGCCAAAAATTTTACTGAAAACAATCACCTTGACATTCCCTTTATTTTATTGTTATGGCGAGACTACTTTGTAGCCTCGATGACACAAAAAAATGTAAACGGTTATGCTAGTTAAGAAACGGGGAAAAGGGGAATTTGTAATAGGCATAATTTACATAGTGATTATGAAACTTGGACACATGATTCTGGTAGGGAAACATATAAATAATTACCTATTATGACGTGGGTAAAAATTGGGTAAAAATGGTATAATTTGAATATGATCATTTATGGATAGGAAATCCAAATTGTTAATAAGATAGGTATTGACACCTATGAAAGAGGAAAGGAATAATTAATTAACTTAATTAATCAAAAAAGGAATGTTTAAGCAATTAGAGTCTGAAGATTTAATATTGAGAATTGGCGTAAAATAAATTTGTGATGAAGATTGGTATGATTTTTCATACCATAAATAGATGGACATAATTTAGTCAATTATGGCCATAGTGAAATTTGGAATTAATTGATAATTTGAATAGGGAAAGTAATTCAAATTGGGGGATGATTAATTAGGAGCAATTAATCGTTTAAGACATGAGGTTAGGCTCTTTTGTGGTGTAAGACTGCCCGGACCCGCCCGGCAAATCCAGCTGCCACAAATTCCAGTCTAATGTGGGAGGTATTAGGCATAAATTAAATACGTAACAATTGTAAAGACACGAGGTTGGACTCGTTTGTGGTGTACGACTGCTCGGACCCGCCCGGCAAATCCAGCTGCCACAAATGCCTGTCTAATGTGGGAGGTCTTTATAAGGTTAAAGTTTTAATGAATTAAGAAACACTTAACTAGATAAACATGTAGTGGGACATGAGGGGTTAAGTGGGTGCCTTGGGTGGCATGTGGAATTAAGTGGGTGCCTGGGGTGGCATGTGAAATACAATTAGATATTTCAATAATTAATTAATGCTGATTAAAGACTACTTAACCTAACTTAATACATATGGACTGTATGATGATAGACATAAGTTAGGGTTAAGCAAAACGAATTGGATTGTGGGTGGGTTAAGTACAATTTATGGGTAGGTGGGTAATATTAGTATATATAGGCCCACAAACTTAACCATTAAATAAATAGGATGAAATCAGTGGGAGGGTTAAGTACAACTGAAGGGTAGGTGGGTAATATTAATATATATTGGCCCACAAACTTAACCGGATAAAAAGGGTGATGTAATTAAAGACACCTAATGGTATACATAATCGAGGCAAGAATAGTAAAGTTATGTATTAAAGACACCCTTAGGGGTACGCATAACTAATGGGGATAGACAGGGTTATGTATTAAAGACACCCTTAGGGGTACGCATAACTAATGGGGATAGATAGAGTTATGTATTAAAGACACCGATAGGTACGCATAACCGATAGGTAGAATAGGGGTTATGTATTAAAGACACCTATAGGTACGCATAACTGATTGAGGGCTATGTAATTAAAGACACCTTAGGGTATACATAGTCAGTAGAAAACCTAGTGGGGATACAAGACATAGGGGAGAGCTTGTATCATGTTGTATGGGACCCATTTCAGTCAGTAACCCGGAGGGGTATCAAAGTTAAGAACCCCGTACTAGGCGGGGAAGGGGCACGCTTACTGATTGTGTGTAAGAGATCCAAAACGAGATGGATGGTGTGGGCGGCGCAAACCGACCGGGGACATGTGCGTGCATGGGCCGGGCAGAGAGGGACAAGACGACTGTGACACCAGTAGGTATAACTGTGCACACCTTGGGTTGCCACTTTAGGGAAGTGATACCCCCTAGTTGTGGGACCAGCACAGGGTATCTACAGAGTAGGGAGCTGATCGATTAAGGTAGTGGTTAGGGTATAACCGGACGTATGCCCTAAGTCTACCAATTTATAATAGGAGGGTAGTGGGTACGACTAGTTGAGATAGGAGCAGGCGGCACCTATGGCAGCAGCTAGGAATACACGAAACTACCACCATCGTTATCATGATTAGTAGAAGGGATTATCCCATCTTGATTTCACTAGTAATAGTACAGAGTAGTTAGTAGTGAATCATGCATACACCTTACCTTATTTGTCCTGTCATACCTGTCATCTGTACCGTGATCCTCTTATCCACTTTGTATTCCTGTCATGTTTACCTTTATTTATTTATTGGCTAAAAGTTACTGGACCCACCAGACGTATGTCTGACCTAGTTTGTTTCGCCTCTTTTCTTCCGTTCCCCCTGCCCCAAGTTCTCAGGGAGGAAACGCACAGGTTTAGTCAGGATTTGGATATCATCTTCTAGGAGCTACTTTTGAAGTATGGCTCGAGTCTCTGTCTCTTATGTGGCCTGCTCTTTAATATAGGGAATGATGTTTTCTTTTAAGTACCTATGTACTCTGATAATATAAGACAGAAGTGTTTTGTTGTAAGGCTTTTATGACTCATGGTATTATGTAACAAGATATTTTGGTAATTTAATAAAGTTGTTTATTTTCCGCTGCAAAAATTTTTATATCTGTCTTGTGATATTCTGTGTCTGTTTACCAAAATTGCTCTGCTAAAGTTAAGGCATTCCCTTTGTGAGTGACCTTAATGGAGGTGGGGTGTTACAGCTCCAGTATCAAAAAGTGCACAAACTGAAACACCATTAACTGAAAGAGTACCTTGCACCACGACACCCTTTTCCTTCTCCTCTGCAGTAGCAGCTCTTGAAGAAGTTGGCCCGGCTTCCAAAGCATATGCCTTCATAACCTGCTTGCCCTTAGCTGATTCTGGACAGTCTTTCTTCTCATGCCCAGGCTTTCCATACTTAAAGCATTCTTCTCAGCTTTGGGGTTCTTGCACTCACTAGCAAAATGGCCTTTCTGTTGGCAGTTAAAGCAAACCACCTCACTCTTAGGTTTCTTTTGGCCATCTTTTCCTTTCTGCTGTTGCTGCTTCCTCTTCTTATTATTACCACCTTTCTATGGTTTCTGAGCCTCTTTGGTTGTAGCAACAACATTTGCTTCCTTGGGAAACAAACTCTCATGACGAATAGCTTTCTCCACAATCTTCTCAAATGAATCATCAAGATGATCCACTAAAGGATTTCTGATATAAGCATCCAAACCAAAGACAAAATTCTCGTTCTTCTGATAGGGTGTATCAATGTATGAGGAGCATAACTAGACAAGGCTTCAAATTCAAAAATATAGTCAAGCACAGAATGACCATTCTGTTTCAGCTCTACGAACTTGTTTAATAGAGCAGATTACTGAGCTGTGGAGATAAACTCTTCTTAAAACTTAGCTTGGAATTGCTCCCATGAAATCTCCTCTTCCGGAGTCTCGAGTATGATAGAATTCCACCATTCCATGGCCCTGCCCTGCAGCTACCTTGATGCAAGCTTTCTCTTTATTGCATCATCAATACCCAAACCTCCAAAGATTTAGACACATGAATCCATCCACCTCTGAACCTCTTCAGCTGGTTCGGTTCCCTTGAATGGTTTCCCTCCTAGAGATGTAAAATCTTTGCACAGCTTTGCAAAATCTACTACTCTAGGAACTCTCCCACCTAAGTCTACCGTTGTTGCCACTAGAGCGGGTACCCTTCGAATAATTGCCTCTGCCGTGGCTTCAAACATGGCCGGGTACTTTGGTTCACCGCCATTTTCGCCACTAGTATTAGCTCCTCTAGCAGCGTGTCTTGATGGTCGTCTACTCATTCTAAATCTGCAATTTAGAATAATTAGCCACTTCCAAGAAAACTGCTAAAGAGATGCAACCGCTACTACTATATACGCTAATATATATAGTAAGCATCCAACTAAATTCTATAAGTACGTATCTCATACGTGATTATCTTTGAACTTTGGCCAAAATCGTTGACCAGAGCTCTGATACCAAATGTGACGACCGCCCATAACCCCCGCACTAAACAAGGGGAATAATGCGCTGAAGGGTGTGCGGAGAAGCTATGGACGATCATCAGAGTAGGTAAACAACATCGAAACCTGTCGTAGAACTCACAGCGCAAAGATAAAATATAATAGAACATATACAACAGGTAATAGTAATGATGCATCACATAGCAACCTTTTGAGAACTTTCTCAACATCTTGAAAGGTTATCTAATTGAAACAAAAGTTTGTACATAAGTCCTCACTACTACACTCATAGAACACTCAACAGCGAAAATAGAAATACTAGATAGTAATAAAATTGGTACGCCAGCCTCTTGCTCGCCTCCGCACAACAGCATCGTCCTCACTAATCACTTGCAACCTGCTACTTAGTCTGCCCATCCATAACCGGATGAACAGTCCAAGGTAATAAGAGAAGATATAAAACCTTGAGTCGGACAATAGTCGCAATGAGCGATAAAATAACTAACAAACTTCAACAAAAAGGCATATGAGAAGGGATAGATAAACATACTAATCTACCCATAACATCAGAGAAGAACTCAACCCTATCTTCCCCACATTGGATAGTGATAGACTGATAGCCATTACATTAAACAATTCATCCATGGAAACAATAACATCCATTCAATTATGGCAAAGCACACATAACATCCAAATTAAAAGTATCTCATGTAAACCATCCTAATCGAATTTAATATCCCCCAAGCACAAGCACCAAATGCCTAAACTAATATCAGATAAGCAACCAAGGAACATCTCCTTCGATGTAGGATAACCTACATCAGACAGTATAAACAAAAAAACCAATAATCCATGACTGACTCCAGCTATCACTGCCAATCCTGCTTTGAAACCATCGTTAATCATATGACGGCTAGCCTTGCCACATGACAAGGGCTAATGGTAACCCCGGTTCTAGCATAAACTCTATATGTCCAACCTTGACAAGTAGGCCTTTCAATGATACCTAAGGTACTCGACCAATAACCTTCCGGTCTTTCGGGTGCCTACATTGTACCCCTACTTTGAGCCTGCTAGAACTTACGACAACGATGACTTCTCGGCTTTCGTATCCATGGTCATCCAACCTTGACGACGTTTCATAGCTCAGGAAACCTTCTCGAGCAACCATTATCCACCAACTCATGACCTTGGAGTTGTCACCCCATTCGCTATTCTTTACCGATCAATGAACACCTTCTAACACTCCGAATATTCCCACTTGAATTCTTCTCGAAGTTACACCATCACCGAGCCAACTACATCACTGCACTACGGCTAAGGTTCGGGGGGTTGCCCCCAAAGAAATTTTTTAAAGCTCTTTTCTTCAAATCCAAGTCGTATCCAAAAACGTACTTTTTCATAAAATGACCTTATTGGAAACAACCCATAGCATCATCACTATGAACCACAACGTTTAAAAGTGATGCTAAAAATATGACCGATCAGCCCCTTCAGACCGACCCGACCCAGACTAGGCCAACCTAACCCAGTCCCTTCCTGACTTTAAGCTCGACGACCCGATCACCCCTCTGGAACACGACTGACCCGATCCTGCTACCTCAACATGACCGACCCGATCCGATCTCCAACATGACCGACCCGACCAGACATTGCACGACTCGACCAGCTTCACTGACCGACCCATTCTAACTTGTTCTCCATGACAGGGTTTGAGACCGACCCGACCCACTTATGGCCGACCCGATCCACTTCCTGCACATTTCCAATTCTACTCCGATTTCGACCAAAACTTCATTAAACGACGAATCCGGCGAAACCGACTCAACCAAAATCATCAAACACAATCATAAACATGTCATAACATTGCTAACAACATGAATATGACGATTACATAAAACGATTTAAATATTAAGTAAAACCATTAAATTGAACATATGATCAAAATGAGAAATCTTACTAACCTAAACACGTGAAATGACATGAAAATAATGGGTAAAACATGATAATTTAGATCATAGGGTGATGCATATGAAAATAGACATATAAGGGTGTAAAACTATGGTAAAACACTTGAATTTGATGAGAAGCATGTACATACACTCATATACTTTATTGTGTTCATGTGAGAGATGTAAATCACTCACAGATTATCCCAAACAAGCAAAAATCAAAGGAATATGAATCCGGAAAGAAAGCACTTCGCACCAAACAACTTGATCCGATGAATCAATGCCTCAATTGATGTAGATCTACCCTCCAATGATATAGATCTCCAATTTCCCTCCTTGGATTATGATTTTTAATGGTGGAAGAGTGTTAGAGGAAGGAGGAGCACAAGACCTCCCAATGAGAGAATGAAAAATTCAAACCCTTTCTCATATCCCTTACCCCCTATTTATAGTTTCCACCAACCCCCTAATGGGCCTTCCCAATTCAGCCCACCTGGACAACCAACTGAAAAACCTTAAAACAACGATTTCTCCCAAACCGATAAGCCAAATCTTTAATGTAACCACTCTACGGAAAGGCAAACATCGATTCCTTTTCAATGGCACAGGTCTCACCCTCTGATTCGACCTGAGTCAAAAGTTATTCCCTGTACAAAATTAACAGGGGCAAAATGGTCATAAACAAAATCGGTAAAAATTATGGACATGTCTCACATCCCGATAAGCAACCTATCAAAAGATGAGAATGATCCAACCCTCAGGGAATAAAATAAAAATATTTTATGATCTTCCAATTTGTAAAATGCGGGTTGTTACATTTTTCATCTTGTAAAAGGACAGCTTCAATTCCTTGACCACTTGCATCACATTCTAATATGAATGTTTTATAGAAGTCTGGCATGGCTAATACATGCGGGCTGACTAAACATTGCTTAAGTGTTTTAAAAGCATGTCTTGATTCTTCTATCCAACAGAAAGATTCTTTCTTAAGCATAGTTGTAAGAGGTTTAGCAATTAATCCATAACCTCTTATAAATTTTCTATAATACCCAGTTAATCCTAAGAACTCTCGGAGTGTCTTTAAATCATTGGACAGTGGCCAGTACGTAACTGCTAGAACCTTGTCTTGATTTACTGCATTGCCTCGAACTGAAATTATGTGCCCTAACTATTCCAAATATTCTTTTTGCAAAGCTGCACTTAGATAGCTTGACAATTAATTAATGAGTTCTTAATACCTGAAAAGTCAAGTTGAGGTGTTGTATATGCTCGGACATAATCTGGCTATAGATCAATATATCATCAAAGAATACAAGTATAAATTTTCTTAGATAAGATCTGAATATATCACTCATTAAAGATTGAAAAGTAGATGGTGCATTAACTAAGCCAAAAGGCATAACTACGAATTCATAATGTCCATCATGTGTTTTAAAAGCACTTTTTGTATATCTTCTTCACACATTCTAATTTGATGATAGCCTGATTTCAGGTCTAACTTAGAAAAGTATTTTGATCCATGCAGTTCGTCAAATAGATCATCATTTAATGGAATTGGAAACTTATCTTTAATAATTAAAGAATTCAAACCTCTATAGTCAGTACAGAGTCTCCACGTACCATCTTTTTTTTCTTATCATTACGACTAGAGATGAATATGCACTCTGACTATGTTTGGTGACTCCTTCGGCCAGCAAGTCTTTAATGATTTTCTCTAACTAAACTTTGATATGTCGTGCATGTCTACAAGGCTTGAGACACATTGGGTTTGCACCTGCTTTCAAAGGGATTTTATGATCATGTTTCCTTTGAGGGGGAAGTTTGGAAGAAGCATCGATGACTTCAGGGTATTGATGTAGCAATTCTTTGATTTCTTCTGGAATACTCTGTGGAGGATCCTTTTTTCATCATTCTTTGATTCACTGGTGGCATATAGAATCATTGATATTTTTCCTATTGTTGTTCCTTGCTGATGGTTTTATTTTCCACTAATCTTACTTGTTGTTGTTCCCCTTGCCAAATATACATTTTATTGCCGTAGGAAAACATCACTAAGAGTTTATCTAGATTTAAGGTAATCTCTCCAAGTTTCTTCATCTATGGAGCATCAATAACTATCTGACAACCTTCCAAAGGTAGTAACAATAGATCGACAGGCATTTTACATCCCTGGCAGCTGAGAATGACGTCATTACAGATTCCAAACCTTTGAGTTTCTCTCCATTTGCTACCATTACTTCATAGGTTTTTGATTCATCTATTTTGAGTTTTAGTTTGTGTGCAATCTGTTCATCTATGAAGCAGTACGTAGACCCTGAATCTATAAGAGTTTGTATTAGTTTCTATTTAACAGTGCCTTGTACTTTAATAGTAGACAAAGCAGGTACACCCCACATAACTTGTAGGGTAATGGCAAGGGTCTCATCACCAATTTCCTTATTATCTTCATTATTTAATTCCAAAGATACTTCTATATTTTCTTCAAAATATGTTAGGGACATTACACCCTCCATAATGTGAACTTGTGGGTTTTTGCATTTGGGATCATTATGCCATGGTTCCCTACACCCATAACATATTCCCTGCCTTCTCATCTCAATGAGTTAGTCAGTCCTTTTCCTTTAGTTTTTTTCTAGGGTAGGAGCAGTACCTTTGTCTAAAATTTGAGGTAAATTCTTGGAAGCGGTGATTGACTGGGTAGGGTTACTCTTTATGGTAGGATAGGGGCGGCTTATTTTACCTTTCTTAGTTTTAAGCCATACCCTTTCAAACATTTTTGCTAAAGAAACTGATTTTTTAAAGTTCTGTTGTTTAGAGGTTAAGACATTGTACCTTATTTCTTATTTAAGCCCTCCAATGAATCGGTCAAGAAGAAATTATGGTGGAAGTGTCTCAATAGTAGCTTGCAACCCTTCAAATTTGGTTAAATATGTCGATACTGTAGTCACCTGCTTGAGTTTAGATAATGCTACATAGGGTTGTACTACTTCTTCCTTATTAAATCTAACAAGAATTTCTTCTTTGAGCACTTCCCATGTTTGATGGTTTTGAATGTTTCTTGTGTACCAGTTGTACCATTTCAATGCATCTTTCTTTAAATAAAACGAAGGAATCCTTACCCAAAGATATTCTTCTGTCTGGTGGAAGCTAAATAATTGCTCTACATGGTTTACCCATTCCAGGACCATTTCATCCCCATTTGTAATGTGGAAAGTCGAGTTTATGGTTGGGAAAATGGGAGTTCTTGTTCCATGCAGGGTGTTCTTGGATGTAGGTGGTTTGATTGGACATAGGCAGAGGGGTTAGGTTAAGGATCAGGGGTAATGCATTACTGGAAGTGGCATGATTTGTTGGATTATTTCGCTGTTGAGGTTGTGAAAAGATAGATTATTAGTGGGTGGTCATGGTCTAATATGTGGGTTTGGGGCAAGAATTCCTTGTGCAGAAGTGACTTGATTATTGGTGGATTGTCCTTTAGTTTGTTGGAGATCTTGTGACATAGATTGTAGCATGGTATAAATGCCGTCAAATTTCTTGTACTGTTAAGATCTTCCATTGATTGCTGAAATCTACCATTAACTTCCTCTTGCTTTGCCCAAGCATCTTCTTGGTCCTAAAGGAATGTCAAGAAAGTGGTGTGGTGTTGATCGGGTGTCTGAGGGTCTGAATCATGCTCAGACTGGTGCTCTAATACCATTTTGTTAAAACTGGCCTTTGAAGCAGCGGTTTCGATGGCCATTCATGAAGGGGTTGTGTTGTAATGTGCCAAGGTAGTGATGTTAGAGACAATATAGAAGGAATAAGGGTGAAATCAGGGTAAGATTAAGGAATAATTTGGGGATTTAGGGTTTCATACAAACAGAGTAAGGGTTTAAGGATGATCAGAGTAAGCAATAAGATAATCGAAGAAGAAATAGTGAGAATTTGAACTAAGCAAGAAACAGGGTAATAAGATCGAACACAAAGCAAAGTGTTTGTTGATATTTCCTATGCAAGAGTAATAGATAACTGGCCTTTATATAGCCTTATTCACAACGACTATATTCATAAACATCAAGATTTACATGTTAAAACAGATCAAAGTCATAGGGTTAGCATTTCTTCATGCATTATTGCTGTGCACGTGCACATGACATAGGAACATGAACACTCCCTTTAAGCTCTCCCCTTCTATCATTTTCTACTTCAAACGCCTGACCTTCGTTGCTCTTACCTGTGGCTACGTCAGGGAGCTGCTCTGATGAACTCTTCGCCGAAAACTGATGAACTTGCGTCCCTTCATGAATTTCAGCCTATTTACACAGCTTTAAAATGGAGAGGTCGTTACACAGTCAGCTCATCCTATCACGTATCACCCCAAAGTTGTGCGTGTAATGTAATTTGTACAAGCTAGAACTAATTAATTATATTATACTTGCGTATGAAGTGGTTGTTTTATCATCATCCTATCGTTGGTATGTAACTGAGTCCGCCTCATCGATCCTGCCGTGGGTATAAGCAAAGACATCCCAGTACAACATGGGAGTCCCTCGCTCCCTGCAACCTCTCCTGAAATAATTAAAGTATACATGTTATTATTTTTATAATGGGTTTCTCGTAAGTTGCTTAAAATATAAGGACGTACCAGTTTTTCGTAATTATAATTAATAAAATTACCAAGTCCTCACAATGATGCTGGAACAATTTGAAACCACCAAGATATGTCATCAGGTTCTTATCTTTATTTGCAGAATTCCACATCGACTCTTTCTACAAATTTGAATTGAAAAATATGTTTTATAATTCTAAATCATGGAAATATATGCAACAAATTAAACTGAAATGTGATAAAATTATCTCAAACTCCTCATTGATCTACCATGCAATATATCCATCCCATACATTAGCACCCATCCATTTTGATTTTTTCCCCCGATCTTTTAATGCTGGGAATAGTATCCTAGTAGTTTTTCCAATTATTCTGTTCTAACGACGCTGAATAGCTCAACGTTAGTCTTCTTCTATGAATTTATTGCACACTACAAGTCGAGAAAATGGAAGTTATACATTTATAAATAGTGTGTGAAATATGAATTGCTCTATTTGTACCAGCTGGAAGTCATCATGCTCATGTATGTCTTCCAAGAAATAAAAACAATGGTATTGGATGGATCAAGTTCAAAATCCCTATTCTAAAAAAGTAAAACAAACATGTAACAAATCATGACTAATATATAATATATCATGCAGGAAATAAATGCAATACTTCTGTTCCATCAGTTTATGGCAGCAACTCATCACATGATGAGTTGTCTCTTATGATGGGGTCGCTGCCATTACCCCTAGCAACATCACTCTCTAAGTAGAAGAGGAAGAATCAGACTGTGAAGAGATATGTCTCGTAAAAAAATAACATAATACCTCTCGCAAATAGCATATCATTTATGAGAAACATATCATTTTAATTTTGATAAACATGTATTATGTCAAAACATATTACTTAAGTATAAGAATCATATTATGACAAAACTATCATTTTGAAGAATATTTATTATGGAAAACATATTTTGGCAGAATATATCACTTGATGACGAGCAACTTAAAATGGCAGAACATTGTTGAATTTTTTTGTTCAAATATTTTATGAAGAGGATGTAATCAGTTAATTAATTGATTAATTGATTGATTGATTCATTAATTAATTTACTAATTGATTTGATTAGTTGATTGATTGATTGATTTAGCTGATTTATTTTATCATAGAAGGAAAGAAATGAAAGTTTATATTCTAGAGATATTTTAAAGGGGCAGTTTGGATATTTTCCTAGGTCTTCTATTATATATATATAATCAATAAGAAACCATGCGAGAATATCTGGTGAGATTGTGTGCCTTAAGGGCCTTTGTAAAAGCCAACATTTTACGTATCGTAGGCTCGTAAAATATTTTTATTTAATTCCCTAAGGATTGGTTCATTCTCAAATTTTGATATGTTAGTTATGGGGATGTGAGACATGTCCATAATTTTTACCAATTTTATTTGTGACCATTTTGACCCTGTTAGTTTTGTAAGGGAATAACTTTTGATTGGGATCGAATCAGGTGTTGAGATTGATTTCATTGGAATAGAAATGGTGTGAGTGGTCACACTAAAGATTTGATTTAGCGGTCTGGGAGGAATTGCTATTTTAGTGTTTCACAATTTCTGTTTTGGTTTTATATGTCATTGAACGGCTGATTTGGTGTGGCCCATTAATGGGCTGGGGGGAGGCTATAAATAGGGGGCTAGAGGCATGAAATATAGTTTACTTTCTTCATTCTCTCATTTGGTATCAGAACTCTGGTTATCGATTTTAGCCAAAGTTCAAAGATGTAATTACGTATGAGCATTACGCCATAGAAGGCCTACCCCAACGAAAATCCAAGGTGTCGCTAGCTACAATGTAACGATAGGTATGCTGATTTTCGTATATTGCAACACACACTTCAAAGTGTTTCCATAGAAAATCCAAGATGTTGCAGTAGCCACGTGAATAAATTTATCAATCTAGATGATTATGATCCAACGGTCCATGTTAGCAATTCGCATGAAATAATCTTTAACGCGGGAAGCAAAAATAAAAAACAAAAAACAAAGTGGCGAAAGACTTAGCAAAATTTTCAAGGGTTTCAATCGAAAACTTAACAAAATACACCGCCGCTCAACTTGTCAATGACTCTCACTCGCAATTTCAATTAGGGCTAAAAGTTCAAGTTTACAAGCTTAATTAGGGTTCGATTACAGTAAGTTCGAGTTCAAGTTCAATTAGGGCTTCGATATTTCAATTAGGTCTTCGGTTGGGGTTCGTTTGGGTCTCAAATTTCAGTTAGGGCTTCGATTTAATCTGCTGCTTAAGGTATCACTCAATGTATATTTAAAGTATTTCCTAATTTGATTGTTGTGTTGCCTAATTTACTGATTTACTTGTGTATTCAGGAGTAATCATATTCCTGATTTTATTACTATGTTTATTTTTGTAACAAACTTATGTTGGGCAATACTTCCTAAGTTCAAATGGCTGCATGTTATTTGTGTGTAAATTTAGGCCTCGGTTACCAAAGAATACATGCATGTCCAAATGATTGCATGCTATATTGGGCAAAAATGAAAAGGAAAATAACTGCAAAACTTGTGGTGTTTCAAGGGAAATAACTACATGCTATTTAATTAAGAAAATGTTGTTTCTGCCTTGATTAAATGTTGTAACTGATGTATCATATTTGTGACTTCTTTCTGTATCTTTCTTACTGTTTCTGCCCATATTACATGTTAGTGAAGTGGCTGTTTTATTTTATAATGATATTGGTTTATTTTATTTTGTAATTATTTCAATCTAATGTTAATTTCTCCATTTTGTAACACCCCACATCCGTTAGTGTCACTCACAAAGGGAATGCACTAAGTTCTGTGGAGAATTTAGGGTAAAAGATGCAGATAAATAACAAGACAGACAGAAATTAAACAGCGGAAAATAAAACTTTGCTTTATTGATAAAATAGTTTGCAGAATGATTTCTTTACAATATTAGAGTATCATCTGTCTTACAAAATAAAGAAGCATAAAACAACATTTATATCCCCCAATTTAGCAAGAGCTAGCCATAGCATCTGAAAAGAGAACCCAAGCAAAACTTCGACAAATCTTCAAGCTGGGAAAGAGTGACAGTCCAACTTAACCTGAGCTATAATATTCCCTCCTTTCCTACCTGGGGGGAGGGGACGGAAGAAAAGAAGATGAAAGAAAAACAGAGCCAGACATAAAGCCTGAGTAAGTTCAGTAACTTCTAGCATGTGAACATGGAAAAACAAAACGACATGAAATAACTGAATACAAGATAACACCATGACGATAGGGTCAGCAAGATTAGACAAGATAATCACAAGATATGCTAAGATAAGATAAACTGGATATGCTCTAATACTTTCGCCACTTTGCTATTTCCTTGTTATACTGGTTTCTATATCTCTGCACCACCTAACTAGTGTCCCAACTAGTAACGATAACGTGATCCCAATCCCTATATTTTCCATAGCCTTCAGGCATACATTTATTATTTATTACCTAGATCTGATCTAGGGTTTTCTATCAAGTGCTTTCTAGATTCAACTAGAGCTCACGCTATCTGCTGAACGCTTCTCGGATTCAGGGTTTATGCCACCTAGTCCAACTAGGGATTATGCTACCTGTCGAGCGATGCCCCCAAGTCTAGGATACACTACTTAGAGTGGTATGTGTTCCTATACTTCCCCACGCATGTATTGCGAATCGTTATCGCTTGTCTAGATGCACATGTCCTGTAATGTGCGGCCCGAGTCCTATGGCAGGGCAAATCAAGAAACACATAACTCGGTCGGGAGCTTTCAGATATATGCCGATGCAGATGCTAAGGTCTGTTTTTATTCCAGTGGCTATGGTCCCACTCGACTCCTCCCTCAACTAATGAAAGGCACACCTTGAAAAATGAGAACTATACGCAGGCCCCCTATGCCCCACTGTCCTATGGCCATCCGCAACCATAACTAGATAGCAAGTATATGGTCTTTTGGAGTTCTCTTCCTTTCCGCTTCACGTATCTCGACTAACTCAAGATGGATGGTAGACGACGAGTTGCTATCACCGGGCTACCGTTTTCTCGCCGAATCACGCTGGTCCATCCTAGTCTTTAGGTTGTCATATATTGCAACCAAGGCATACCCCCTGGTTCTTCTAACGCAGACTTTAACCTCTGTGAGCCCAAGAGGATCATCTGCAGCCTCACAGAGGGATACCAAGAGTACCCTCACATCCCCTCGAAGCTTCGGGCATCGTAACCCAATTCGTTGGAGCCTTCTTTTTAATCAGACGGACATTCGCTCCTTCCCGTGTTATACTAAGAATTACTACTTAGTTTTGCTAACTAAGGTTTAGCACTTAGTTTCCAGAATCGTTGTTTTCTTAACTAAGGTTTCTACTTAGCTCCTTTTTAACTAAGGTTTACTACTTAGTTCTCTTTCTCGTCAATTTGGATTGGTTAAGGTTCATTAGTCAATTCAAGCTAACTTAACCCTCTTCATTTATCCTGTTAAACTGGTTAAGTGTTATCAGTAATTCATGTTGACTTAACCCTACCACAAACCAAGCTATATTGGTTAAGTATTTCTTATTACTTAACCCTACCCATTCATCCTGTATTGGTTAAGTGTTCCTTTTTAACTTAACCTTGCCCATCTGTTTTAACTAACATATTATTAATCGTTAAGTATTTTCCCTTCATGTTTTAGACTTAACCCTATTCCTTTATCACAATCTGATGGTTAAGTGTTCAAGTTTACTTAACCCTAAGGTCTAGTCCAGCTAACATATCAAATTGGCTAAGTGTATTAAATTTTACTTAATCCCAACCTCTAGTCTAGTTAACATGTTAATTTGGCTAAGTGTATTAACTTTACTTAACCCCACCTTCTAGTCTAGTTAACATGTTAATTTGGATAAGTGTTTTCTTAGTTACTTAACCCCTACAAATCTTGTCTTGTTACGATGTTAAGTTTGGTTAAGTGTTCCTATGGACTTAACCCTCCCATTCTAGCATAACTGTGTTAAGTTGGTTAAGTGTTCCTATGGACTTAACCCTCCCATTCTAGCTTAACTGTGTTAAGTGTCTGTATGAACCTAACCCCATCCATCGGTTTGGTTATCATGTTGAATTGGTTAAGTGTCTTAGTTAACTTAACCCTACTATTCTTGTTCTAGCTTTAACTAAATAAATTAAAGCCGCGACCACTCACATTAGACAGATATTGTTGTGATTGCTGGATGTGCCGGTTGGTTCCGGGCAGGTTTACATCGCAACTCAGTCTAACCTCGGGTTAGGCATATTCGTGTTTTCTAAGTTTAAAGGGTTTTGATTAATTTTCAAATTAGGTTTTGAAAGTAACCATCCCGTCCGTCGGATCAGTTAGGGATAGCCAGGGAGAGCAGGAAACTTGTATTTTCCAAACCCAAGACTATACACTATCCTCTCTGTCACCCTAGAACTTTCTGGTGTATTATTAAAAGAGATGTCGTTAATAAACCTTTAATTTGTCTAAATTTACATTTTCTCATTTAGCACAAATTCTATAAGTAAATTATTCCTAATTTACTTATTTCCTAATTACTCTTTTAATGTAAATTGTCAACATTTATTATGGCCCATTTTCCCCTCTATATCATATTTATGCTTTTTGGTATGTAAACTATACCAAATTAAGTATCACTAACCATGATTTTGCTAAACATGACAATTACTCACAATTATGGCCAATTTCAAATTTATGCCAATATACTTATTATGCCAAATTAGCTAATCAAATTCTGATTTAACATTCTAATTACAGTTCATGTCAAACTAGACTTATTATTCTAGTTCACTGTTCATGTAAATGCTAGATTTACAAGTCAGTACTAGATTCAAATTACACATCCTATAATTCATGTCAAATTTATCCAATTTTCATTTTTATAAACATGCCATAATACATGTTCCCAATTTATGCCAATTTCCAAGTTTATAACTACGTTTTTAGTAGATTTCATATTTTGCCCAAATCGTATTCCCATCGTTCGTATAATCGTGATTCAATCTAGATTATAGATAAATCTAGATTCGTAGATAAAAAGGGAATGAACCAAAGATGCTATGAAAAGATAGACATAATAACTGGCACAAAATGATAATTCACAGGCATATAGATCTGGTAATATTACGACATGAAAAGGGTTGAACAGTATAGGCTCAAGAACATGGGTAGACCTAACTTAATAGGTAAATTCCCAAGATCAAGATCCAAGAATAACTAAGAATAAACTGAAATAGAAAGTCAAGCCTAGATCCAATATAATGCCAGTTTGGGGTACAACATGGTTTTGTAACTACAGTGTCATGGGCATAAATAATAATCTTATATCCATAGTCATAGACAATAAATCATCACAGTTAATGAATCACAGTCATAGGTGATGTTCATAGTCAAAGGAAAATAATTCTCACAGTCATGAGTCACAGTCATAGGCAATGTTCAGAGGCAATGTTCATTGTCAAAGAGGCATATGGTTTTAAGGTCCATAGTTTCATAGTCACAGTCTTATTGGTCATCGAATCATAACAGTTCTTAATTAGGTCCAAGGATATAAGCACTGATTCAAACAGAAAGTTTTGGCATATTCTTTTATTCCTTTAATTTCATGTCACGAATAGAGAAAACGTTCAAATCTAAAAAGTAACCGACTTATAGATATTACATTAGACTCGTAGAAAAACAGTCGTTGAAGTCGTTTGAATCTTCACTTGAATCCTAGCTTGACTTGAATCTCCTCATGAAAGTCTTGAGCAGTATTTCCTCATCATGATTTATTTTATATATTATTTATTTATACATTTTCTCAGAGGCAGAATAAGGATAGAAAAGAATTGTGAATAGAGAAGGAGACTAAGGCTGTTTATATAGGATTAGGTGGACGAATCTGGTCAGAAAACGTGACCAAATACATCAGAACGAACCAGGTTCAGAAAGCTGGATTTCGGGAGTAGGTCGACCCCCGGGTCGAATACCCAGTCGACCTGGTCGGGGGGGTGGGGGGGGGTCGACTACCCAGTCGACTCCCCAGACGACCTGGGGGGGGTCGACTACCCAGTCGACTCCCCAGTCGTCCTGGGTCCTGGGCGGGAAATTTCCCGCCCAGCCCACTTCTGCGTTTGAATTCGAATTTTGAATTCGAATTTCGAGCTGTTTTCGATTCTGAAAATTCCTGAAACTTCGGAGGGTCATATCTCCCTCATACAGACTCCGATTCTTGCAAACTCGGACTCTTTTTCAAGCAGAATTTCGAGACGAACGCAATGGCGCAACCCGTTTCCCTTGATTTTGATTTTAAAATTTAATTCTGCCTTTATTTGTGAATCCTAGTGTTACAGAATTACGGGTGTTACATTAACCCCCACTTAAAAGGATTTCGTCCCCGAAATCTTCAAGTTAGGAAGAATGTGTCCTATCATCCAATCACCCATCTACTAAACCATTCAATCATAGGCATTCATTGTCCTTAAAAGATTTCTAATGCTTTCATGTTATTATGCATAGTGTGTGTATATGTCTTTATCTAGTGCAAAATCAGGCGGTCTACTGATTCAGTCGACCTCCTTAATGCGATCATGTCAGTGCCATGCGTCCAATCATGTATGCAAGCACCCCTAGTTATGTAAATACTACATGTGTGCATAGCCATTCATCCATATGCAACATCCATATGATAACATATCAAGCTTAACTTACAAACAAATACATATCTATAAATGCAATATGAAAGCGTTCGAACTGATCTAGTGCCTAATACGTATGTATATGCATTCACGGGCAACCATTAGCAACCACTCGCAACCATCAACCATAACATGTTTCAAATACATGTTTACATCCAAAAGAGTTTCTACCTAAGGATCAAAGATACGACTAGAGGATATACTTTGGAAAGAGAGAAACAATTATGTGTAAAGCTCCTACAAAAAAAAGAAATCAAGGATGCACCGTTAAGGAAAAGGGTATGATGCTAGTATCTATCCTTCTTGATCTTTACTCCACTGTATATTAACTAATTTAACTTCACGATTGTGAAGTTTCTGACCTCCATTTCCAAAATAAACAGATGTCAATCACGGTACCAAGTGTATGTACTAAGATGATTAGAGGTCTCCCTCTTATCCACCATGCCATAACTATAAGGGTCGAAAGGTCACTATGTGCTTTTTAGAGTGCCTGCCACAACTATTCATCTCTCACGCAAACCATCCTAGTCGAACTCGACATTCCTCAAGTACAAGCCCCAAAGGCCTAAACCAATATCAAACAAGCACCCAAGGAATATCTCCTCTGAATTTAGACGATCTACATGAGATGATATAAGCAAACTCGATAGCTATTCTCAAATCCCTACTAACCAAAAATAAACTGGTCGGACCACCAATTGGATTTGAGACTCTAGTGGGATCTCTCTACTATACAAGTACTATGGTGCAGAGACTCAACTATGGAAGTGGATATGAAAAAATGTGAAGCGCTAAAACCAAAGGAAAGAGTACGAACAGCAAAACTAGACTCTTCCAACAGAACTTTACTACCTTTCTCCTAGGTACGCTTGGCGAAAGTAGGTACTTGCCCTTCTGGAAATCTTGTCCTTTGCCCTTAATTACATGCCCTATTACACCATAGTAAAGATACTTCCTCTTGTCTTAGGTTTTATAATTTCTTCCTCCTTTGTGAGCTAAACCTACATCCATGGATTCCTCATCCTCTTCCGTGTGTAGTCATGTCGACAAATCTCTCGAAAGCTGCTTCCATCATATAGAAAACCCTAGAAGCTTGAAAAAAAACTGGCCGTAGGTGAAACAACTATGGCTATGGATGGAAGCCAGGAACTACTTCGCCCATCGATGAGGTTACCTCCCAGAAAGCCAGGAGCCCTAGAGACTCAAGAAAGAAGGAGACAAGAATTCAAACAGAGGAAGAGAAGATGGTGCGTATGGCTTTAGGGAATATGCCTTTTTAAACAAATCTTTTCTTTTGAAAATGCTTCTTTCAAAACCGTTTTGAAAATAATTTTTCAAATCCTTTATCTGATCTGGTAACCTTCAGCTCTGATACCACGTGTAACACCCCACATCCGTTAGTGTCACTCACAAAGGGAATGTACTAAGTTATGTGGAGCATTTAGGGTAAAAGATGCAGATAAATTACAAGACAGACAGAAATTAAACAGCGGAAAATAAAACTTTGCTTTATTGATAAAATATTTTGTACAATGATTCCTTTACAATATCAGAGTATCATCTGTCTTACAAAATAAAGAAGCATAAAACAACATTTATATTCCCCAATTTTAGAAAGAGCCAGCCATAGCATCTGAAAAGAGAACCTAAGCAAAACTTCGACAAATCTTCAAGCTGGGAAAGAGTGACAGTCCAACTTAACCTGAGCTATACTATTCCCTCCTTTCCTACCTGGGGGGGGGGGGGACAGAAGAAAAGAAGACGAAAGAAAAACAGAGTCAGACATAAAGCCTGCGTAAGTTTAGTAACTTCTAGCATGTGATCATGGAAAAACAAAACGACATGAATTAACTGAATACAAGATAACACCATGACGATAGGGTCAGCAAGATTAGACAAGATAATCACAAGATATGCTAAGATAAGATAAACTGGATATGCTTTAATACTTTCGCCACTTCGCTATTTCCTCATTATACTGGTTTCTATATCTCTGCACCACCTAACTAGTGTCCCAACTAGTAACGATAACGTGATCCCAATCCCTATATTTTCCATTGCCTTCAGGCATACATTTATTATTTATTACCTAGATCTGATCTAGGGTTTTCTATCAAGTGCTTTCTAGATTCAACTAGAGCTTACGCTATCTACTGAACGCTTCTCGGATTCAGGGTTTATGCCACCTAGTCCAACTAGGGATTATGCTACCTGTCGAGCGATGCCCCCAAGTCTAGGACACACTACCTAGAGTGGTATATGTTCCTATACTTCCCCACGCATGTATCGCGAATCGTTATCGCTTGTCTAGATGCACACGTCCTGTAATGTGCGGCTCGAGTCCTGTGGCAGGGCAAATCAAGAAATACAGAACTCGGTCGGGAGCTTTCAGATATCTGCCGGTGCAGATGCTAAGGTCTGTTTTTATTCTAGTGGCTATGGTCCCACTCGACCCCTCCCTCAACTAATGAAAGGCACACCTTGAAAAATGAGAACTATACGCAAGCACCATATTCCCCACTGTCCTATGGCCATCCGCAACCATAACTAGATAGCAAATATATGGTCTTTTGGAGTTCTCCGCCTTTTCGCTTCACGTATCTCGACTGACTCAAGATGGATGGTAGACGACGAGTTGCTATCACAGGGCTACCGTTTTCTCGCCGAATCACGCTGGTCCATCCTAGTCTTTAGGTTGCCATATATTGCAACCAAGGCATACCCCTGGTTCTTCTAATGCAGACCTTAACCTCTGTGAGCCCAGGAGGATCATCTGCAGCCTCATAGAGGGATACCAAGAGTACCCTCACGTCCCCTCGAAGCCTCGGGCTTCGTAACCCAATTCGTTGGAGCCTTCTTTTTAATCAGACGGACATTCGCTCCTTACCGTGTTATACTAAGAATTATTACTTAGTTTTGCTAACTAAGGTTTACCACTTAGTTTCCAGAATCGTTGTTTTCTTAACTAAGGTTTGCTACTTAGCTCCTTTTTAACTAAGGTTTACTACTTAGTTCTCTTTCTCGTCAATTTGGATTGGTTAAGTGTCATTAGTCAATTCAAGCTAACTTAACCCTCTTCATTTATCCTGTTAAACTGGTTAAGTGTTATCAGTAATTCATGTTGACTTAACCCTACCACAAACCAAGTTATATTGGTAAAGTATTTCTTATATTTAACCCTACCCATTCATCATGTATTGGTTAAATGTTCCTTTTTAACTTAACCTTGCCCATCTGTTTTAACTAACATTTTATTAACGGTTAAGTATTTTCCCTTCATGTTTTAGACTTAACCCTATTCCTTTATCACAATCTGATGGCTAAGTGTTCAAGTTTACTTAACCCTAAGGTCTAGTCCAGCTAACATATCAAATTGGCTAAGTGTATTAAATTTTACTTAACCCCAACCTCTAGTCTAGTTAACATGTTAATTTGGCTAAGTGTATTAACTTTACTTAACCCCACCTTCTAGTCTAGTTAACATGTTAATTTGGATAAGTGTTTTCTTAGTTACTTAACCCCTACAAATCTAGTCTTGTTACGATGTTAAGTTTGGTTAAGTGTTCCTATGGACTTAACCCTCCCATTCTAGCTTAACTGTGTTAAGATGGTTAAGTGTTCCTATGGACTTAACCCTCCCATTCTAGCTTAACTATGTTAAGTGTCTGTATGAACCTAACCCCATCCATCAGTTTGGTTATCATGTTGAATTGGTTAAGTGTCTTAGTTAACATAACCCTACTATTCTTGTTCTAGCTTTAACTAACTAAATTAAAGCCGCGACCACTCACATTAGACAGATATTGTTGCGATTACTGGATGTGTCGGTTGGTTCCGGGCAGGTTTACATCGTAACTCAGTCTAACCTCGGGTTAGGCATATTCGTGTTTTCTAAGTTCAAAGGGTTTTGATTAATTTTCAAATCAGGTTTTGAAAGTAACCATCCCATCCGTCGGATCAGTTAGGGAGAGCAGGAAACTTGTATTTTCCAAACCCAAGCCTAGACACTATCCTCTCTGTCACCCTAGAACTTTCTGGTGTATTATTAAAAGAGATGTCGTTAATAAACCTTTAATTTGTCTAAATTTACATTTTCTCATTTAGGACAAATTCTATAAGTAAATTATTCCTAATTTACTTATTTCCTAATTACTCTTTTAATGTAAATTGTCAACATTTATTATTATGGCCCATTTTCCCCTCTATATCATATTTATGCTTTTTGGTATGTAAACTATACCAAATTAAGTGTCACTAACATGATTTTGCTAAACATGACAATTACTCACAATTATGGCCAATTTCAAATTTATGCCAATATACTTATTATGCCAAATTAGCTAATCAAATTCTGATTTAACATTCTAATTACAGTTCATGTCAAACTAGACTTATTATTCTAGTTCACAGTTCATGTAAATGCTAGATTTACAAGTCAATACTAGATTAAAATTACACATCCTATAATTCATGTCAAATTTATCCAATTTGCATTTTTATAAACATGCCATAATACATGTTCCCAATTTATGCCAATTTCCAAGTTTATAACTACGTTTTTAGTAGATTTCATATTTTGCCCAAATCGTATTCCCATCGTTCGTATAATCGTGATTCAATCTAGATTATAGATAAATCTAGATTCGTAGATAAAAAGGGAATGAACCAAAGATGCTATGAAAAGATAGACATAATAACTGGCATAAAATGAGAATTCACAGACATATAGATCTGGTAATATTATGACATGAAAAGGGTTGAACAGTATAGGCTCAAGAACATGGGTAGACCTAACTTAATAGGTAAATTCCCAAGATCAAGATCCAAGAATAACTTAGAATAAACTGAAATAGAAAGTCAAGCCTAGATCCAATATAATGCCAGTTTGGGGTACAACATGGTTTTGTAACTACAGTGTCATGGGCATAAATAATAATCTTATATCCATAGTCATAGGCAATAAATCCTCACAGTTAATGAATCACAGTCATAGGCGATGTTCATAGTCAAAGGAAAATAATTCTCACAGTCATGAGTCACAGTCATAGGCAATGTTCATAGGCAATGTTCATAGTCAAAGAGGCATATGGTTTTAAGGTCCATAGTTTCATAGTCACAGTCTTATTGGTCATCGAATCATAACAGTTCTTAATTAGGTCCAAGGATATAAGCACTGATTCGAACAGAAAGATTTGGCATATTCTTTTATTCCTTTAATTTCATGTCACGAATAGAGAAAACGTTCAAATCTAAAAAGTAACCGACTTACAGAGATTATATTAGACTCGTAGAAAAACAGTCGTTGAAGTCGTTTGAATCTTCACTTGAATCCTAGCTTGACTTGAATCTCCTCTTGAAAGTCTTGAGCAGTATTTCCTCGTCATGATTTATTTTATATATTATTTATTTATACATTTTCTCAGAGGCAGCATAAGCATAGAAAAGAATTGTGAATAGAGAAGGAGACTAAGGCTGTTTATATAGGATTAGGTGGACGAATCTGGTCAGAAAACGTGACCAAATACATCAGAACGAACCAGGTTCAGAAAGCTGGATTTCAGGAGCAGGTCGACCCCCAGGTCGAATACCCAGTCGACCTGGTCAGGGAGGGGGTCGACTACCCAGTCGACTCCCCAGTCGACCTTGGGGGGGGGGGTCGACTCCCCAGTCGACCTGGGTCCTGGGTGGGAAATTTCCCACCCAGCCCGCTTCTGGGTTTGAATTCGAATTTTGAATTCGAATTCCGAGCTGTTTTCGATTCTGAAAATTCCTGAAACTTCGGAGGGTCATATCTCCCTCATATGGACTACGATTGTCGCAAACTCGAACTCGTTTTCAAGCAAAATTTCGAGACGAACGCAATGGCGCAACCCATTTCCCTTGATTTTGATTTTAAAATTTAATTCTGCCTTTATTTGTGAATCCTAATGTTACAGAATTACGGGGTGTTACACATTTTGTGTAGGATGGATGCAAATCTTAGGTTCCACCACAAGGGAAAATTTGGAAAGAATGAATATGTTGGCGGAGAAGAGGCTATTGGCAAGGGAGTTGATCTGGTACTGATGGAGTTTGTCAAGGAAGTGCTAGAGTACACCGAAATTGGAGGAATATATGCATCGAAAGGTCCAACGAGTGGATGGAAATTGGTGGCCGATGATGTAGAGTCTGTTGTTTATGATCAGCGAAGCTGCTGTGAGTCCACCTATCAACAACAAGCAGACTGAAATATTTACTCCTAGAAAGTCGTCAGGGATAAATAATCCAGTTATGAACGGTTGACGATATTTTTTGTCAACACCGGAGATTGATCTATGGAGATGGACCTACGGGAAAAATGGGATTATTCAGTTCCTACAAGTTCGAGTTAGTTTAATCTTTCCTAGATATCAAGGTCTTAAACCTGGAGATTAGTTACTCTTCCATCAAGGGGTGAGTATCACGCTTTTGCCACTCGAGAGCCAACAGTTACCTTGGGATACGGGTTTCCTAAGCACGACACATGTGAGGAAGCTGAACAGTTTTCGGAAGGTTCATCTAGGCTCGGTGCAAGGTAGGAAGCTTGAGGAAGATAATTTTGGTAATCGACGGTTTAGGAGTTGGGGAGAGGTAGGTACGGTAAGGCTTATATCAGGATGAAAGCATCAGGTCGCTAAGAACCCGACGGCTTAAGCATCAGGTTGCTAAGAACCTAACGTCTTGAGCGAGAATATTATGATGACCCAACCTTATAGCAAAATACACATAAAAATATACTGAAAGTAGCATAGCATGCGGAAAAAGTAAGAACACACAATTTATAGTGGTTCAGTTCAGACTGAACCTACGTACACTTTATGAGCTTTGGTGATTTTATTATGGAGGAGTTTACATAAGAAATCCCCAAACTGATTTACAAATTTGGGTTAGTTCTCTTTGAAAATGAGAGTAATATTGTAGAGATCAGGAAAGAAGGTCCCTCCAATGCGACTCTTCGGGTCTATATTTTATAGAGGTTTTGGGTCCCCTTTCGCTGCTTCTTTTCCCGCCATTTTTTTGATGCCATCTTTTTGTTCCCGCCTTTAGCTTTCATTGTTTTGTCTTTTTCTTCCTTTCTCCTGCTCCCCACGGCCTTCTGCTGTCGTTTTTGTCTTTTTCTGGCTTTACCCCTTTCGTCAACAACCTTTCATAAGCTTCCTCTAGTTGTCTCTAGTTTTCTAGACAATGTTGCAGGTTTCTGAACCCCTTCTGTTGTAGGCTCAGCAGAAGACCTTCTTAAATGAAGAAACAATGTTTCAGTTGTTCTTGTGAACTCCAGTTCCAACAGAAAGGTTTTGGCCACCTTTCTTCCCATTAAATGTCTTCATGGATGCTTCTTTGTCTTTGCAATATCAATCTTGGACTCTCGGGGGTGGCTCCGGTTCCATGCCTTCCAGTAGTTTGGTTGAAAGTTATTCTTGGCCTTGATGGCTTTCGTTTTCGGGACCTCTAGTCTCGATTCGTCTCTATACCTCTCTGCTTAAGTAGTGGATTATGAAGTCTTCGGTAGCGGTAAAGGGAGCCGGTTTCGGCTTTTGGCATATGTGTTCGTCTTTAGTTATAAAGGTGGGCTTCCAGGATACCTTCCAGTGATGTTGAAGATGGCTCTGGATGTTGGTGTTGGTGTCAAGTAGGTATCGGTAGGTTCTTTCCTTCTTCTGCTTACGTCTTGGATTATATGCTTTTGGCATCAGGTGTATACTTCCAGAATTGTTATTCTGCATCCCCTTCAATATCGGCTTTACCCTCTCGGTATCTTCCTTTTCATTTTGACCTTGGTCTTTCCCCTGTCATGACCTTTCAGAATCATCAATACTACTTTCCATCTCCAGTTGTCGGTATTGGATTGGTATTATTGTATTCTGATTCTTCTTGACCACCAGTGTCTTCTTTCGGCTTTTACCTTTTTGCCCTATGGATTTGTTGTTGGCTCTCGGACTTTGCTTCCGATGAATTCTCGGATTTGCTCTTTTCCCTATGAACCTGGTTTCGCTGTCCAAAACCCCCCTTATCCTTTCGGCTTTAAATCTTCTGCTTCTTCGTATTTGACTGGTATGAAATTTTATGTTAATAGTTAAACCCCCTAGTATAAAGAAGCTTTTGTTCTTTAGGACAAACTCTTGTGATTCCTGTATAGCTCGCCTGTCATTCAAAATTTGTCATGAAAATCTTTTAGTATTAGCTCCATATTTCCCAAACACTAATTCGAGGGGAAACATGACTTTCGACAGTTGAAAGTGTTTGAACACAACTTGCGAATCGCGAGCCCTAATGTACGAGAGACAATATGCGATTATGCAAAATTTTGATTTAAAGTTCAGCATTCTCCTAGAAGTGTTGAGTGAAGAACCCAATATTGTTATCCGAACAATACGCTCTCAAGAATTCACCATTAGAAATGTGAAATCTAAAATTTCGTATTTGGGTGTTTGCAATCGGAGATTCGTGACTGCAGGCCCAATGCGTTAACAAGAGTAACATGACCTGCCTGTACGAAGTGTTGAGAATGCGCTTAACATAATTTTAACCATGGTAGCGAGTACTAGGGGTAAATGTGCTTTGGGTTTAGAAAACTCCCTATATGAAGTGTTGAGAGATCATAATCCTTGTTGGAAGGCTTCGGATGGGAGGTCCACAGTACCTGCCTATGTTCTACGTTGAGGACTTTTATCTAAAAATGATATCAATGTATTCGAAATTCGTATGTAAATATGGTAGAAAGAAATCAACACCCTTTATGGAAATAAATAAATACCTAGGTATGAAAGTTTAAGGCTTAAACATGATTTTATGCAATAGGAATTCGAAAACCTGAATGTGATAGGCAAATGAAAACCCAAAAATAGAAAATTAGATATCAGAAATTCCTATTTGCACTTAGTTAAAACTCCAAGACCGATGCTTGGGTAGTAAGAAAATCAGAAATTCTGAGACTTAGGTTCGGATAAATGGAAATAAGAAATTGTTACAGAAACCTCGAGACTTATACTTAAGTAAGTAGAAACCAGAAATCACATGGAAACCCCAAGATTCATACTTGGGTAAGTGTAAACTGAAAATCATATAGGAAGCCCAGAGACTCACGCTGGGGTAAATTTAAATCAGAAATCATATAGAGATCCCTAAGACTCATGCTTAGGCGATTTCAAATCAAAAATTCTACAGAAATCCCCAAGACTCGCGCTTGGGTGAATTTAAATCGGAAAGCCCCAAGACTCACGCTTGGGCGGAATTAGATCAAGAATCATACAAAAAGCCCCAAGACTCATACTTAGGTAAACTGAAATCAGAAATCGAAGCAACCCCGAGGCTCACGCTCGGGTAAATTGAAATCAGAAACCATGCGGAAATCATGCACCTATTGGTAGTTACTGAAAATGCCATAAGTGGAATTCCTTAATAAGAGCATAAAGAAAGCATTGAAAGCTCACTCAAAGGCCATCTAAGGGAAGCATCACAAATCATCTAGTGATTATATATGAGCATAGTGTCAACATATCCAAACATTATTGAAAGTTATCAAGAAATCATATATTATGCGCGTGTTTCTCAGAGTTTCACTTAGAGAGCACTTTGAAGAAAGAGTCATATATATTCCGAGAAGTAATCTTCGGGTGTGTATATACAGAGGACTGCTTTCATAATAAGTAAATCCTGTCATGAGTTAGTTAGTCGCTCGACGAATGTTCCTCTTAGCTTTCTAACCTTTGGGTATCTAACGTCTAGCTTTACCCCTAACCCATAGGATATGCAAATGAATGAATGCTCTCTAAGAGAGCGACATTGGTCCGTTTATATGGGAATATATGGGAATTACTAGTCCCACTTTGGGATATTATAATTTGTAGGGGGTGTTAGCCTCACTTAGGAGGTGACTTCACAAGGTGGAGATGTAACTTTGTTTATTAGCCCCACTTAGGAGGTGACTCCACTAGGTGGAGATGTAACTTTGTTTGTTAGCCCCACTTAGGCGGCGATTCCACTAGGTGGAGATGTAACTTTGTGGCTTCTCCTCTTGGAAGCTTTGTTTGTTAGCCCCACTTAGGAGGCGATTCCACTAGGTGGAGATGTAACTTTGTGGCTTCTCCTCTTGGAAGCTTTGTTTGTCGCTGCTCTTCTGGGAGGTTGTGTTCGTTGTTTCTTCTCTCTCTGGAAGCTTTGTTTATCGCTCCTCTTCTGGGAGGTTGTGTTTGTTGTTGCTTCTCTCTGGAAGCTTTGTTGATGTAGCTTCTCCCCTTGAAAGCTTTGTTGTTGTATCTTCTCCATCCGAAAGCTTTATTGGTGTAGCTTCTCCCTTCGGAAGCTTTGTTGATGTAGATTCTATCCTCGGAAGCTTTATTGATGTAGCTTCTCCATCTGGAAGCTTTGTTGATATAGCTTCTCCCTTCGGAAGCTTTATTAATATCATTTATCAAGGGTACGTTCCATACTTTCCATAGAAGCATTTAAGTATGTCAATAAAACATGTCTGACAAAGTCATGAAATTCTGAAATAGGGAGATAAGATTTAGAAAAATCTTATTTGATATGAGCTATGATGAGCGTTTAATCATTCCATTGCTGCATATTTGTATGAATAGCCTCCACCGAAGCTTGTCTTTTATTGATAACTTGGTTGTGTATTCATTCAAGCATTGTATTTCTTTAAGTGCTTCCATTTGACCTTTCATTCCCTCTTATGGGATGAGACATAAACAAAAAGTGCTCCACTTGAGCTTTTGTTATATGCATGAGCCTGAACACGGTTTGGTTTTTACCTATAATAGCACTCGAACTTACATTAATATTTGTTTGACTATAGAAAAAAATGATAAAGCTAAACGAATAAAAGTAATCATTTGAGATAGAGGCTTATTGTTAAGTTCCCATTTCCATTTTGTGTTGTCTCTGACCAGCTTTCCCATTGATTTTACTTTAAATTTCTAAATGAGCTTTCTTTTCTTTTTGGCTTGATGTATCTTTATCAAACTCCAACAATGTTTGGTTTTGTGTCCTTCTGTCTTATGACAAGAGCAATAGTCTTTCCTTTTGTTCAGTTTTGTAGAACCTGCTGCAAGGGGATTGGAACCTGGCCCTTCCTCTTTTTCTTGCTTCTAGCTTTTCCTTGCGTTAAGTATTCTTCCATAAGAATGAATTTATTTGCTTTGAAATATAAATCATTTAAGCTTTCACATTCGTTTAAGATAATCTCCTTCCAAAAGGGGGATGGTACAAGCAACCCCAACCGTACAACTCTTAGCTTCTCTCTATCTGTTGCCCCTTTCACTTTAAGTGACTTATTGTGAAACCTCTTCAGATAGCAGTCAAGTGACTCCTCTGGTCTTTGTTTGATTTTAGCTAAATCGTGAATACTATTTGCTGAATCCTTTTGCATATGGAATTGTGTGTTAAATGCGGCGGACAACTGCTTCCAAGATATGATGAGGGGGCCATGATAATGTTTGCGCCTTTTAAGAGCTCTTCCATGAAGAGTTGTCACGAAGATCTTACATCGAAGGGCTTCAGAAGCGTTATACGTGTCCATGTAATTCTCAAATATGGCCAGGTATTCCTCAGGGTCTAAACTCTAAAGTCCCATCATACACGAGCTTGTTTTCTTGTATTTCAGATGGGACCTTCGCTATCACTATCTCTTTGGAGAATGGGATTCCTTGCAACATTCTATCTTCTATCCAGGCTAGGCTTTCGTTCTCTTCTAACGTAACTGCCTCCTCTGATGCTTGGTGGTTTCTCCATGAGATTGGGTTGTTTTGTAGACTTGATGAGGCTTAACTTGACTATAAAGCTCTCGAGGGGCCATTATCCTTGATTCTGCTTCATAGGGTTCGGCCTTAGAAGACCTTCGGACCAAGTCTGCTTCAACAAATCTCCTAGTGGTATCGATCTGCATAACTAAGTGTAGTATTTCTGACTCATCTTTTATTAAAGTTGAAGATCCTTCAGTTTCTAGTTTGGCTATTTTGATGTTGTTTTCTGGAATGAATGACATATTGGTTCCTTCTATAATCTTGCTTCTTCAAAGCTTTGTCCGAACCGGGACTGAACAACACAGCTAAAAATGTGGCAATACTATCCAAAAAGTTAAAGGTAGAAAAAGGGAACGGAGGTTCAGGGCCCCTCCCTCTAGCCAAAATGTTGACGATATTTTTCGTCAACACCGGAGATTGATCTATGGAGATGGACCTAAGTGGAAAATGGGATTATTCAGTTCCTACAAGTTCGAGTTAGTTTACCCTTTCCTAAATATCAAGGTCTTAAACCTGGAGATTAGTTGCTCTTCCATCTAGGGGTGAGTATCATGCTTTTGCCACTCGAGAGCCAATAGTTACCTTGGGATAAGGGTTTCCTAAGCACGACACATGTGACGAAGTTGAACAGCTTTCGGAATGTTCATCTAGGCTCGGTGCAAGGTAGGAAGCTTGAGAAAGATAATTTTGGTAATCTATGGTTTAGGAGTTGGGGAGAGGTTGGTACGGTAAGGCTTATATCGGGAGGAAAGCATCAGGTCGCTAAGAACCCGACGGCTTAAGCGTCAGATTGCTAAGAACCTAACGACTTAAGCAGGAATATTCTGATGATCCAACCGTATAGCAAAATACATATAAAAATATACTAAAAGGTAGCATAGCATGCGGAAAAAGTAAGAACACACAATTTATAGTGGTTCGGTTCGGATTGAACCTACGTCCACTTTAAGAGCTTTGATGATTTTATTCATTGAGGAGCTTACATAAGAAATCCCCAAATTGATTTACATATTTGGGTTAGTTCTCTTCAAAAATGAGAGGAAGATTGTAGAGATCCGGAAAGAAGGTCCCTCCAATGTGAATCTTTGGGTCTTATTTATAGAGGTTTTGGGTCCCCTTTTGCTGCTTCTTTTTCCCGTCACTTTTTTGGTGCCATCTTTTTGTTCCCGCCTTTGGCTTTCATTGTTTTGTCTTTTTCTTCTTTTCTCCTGCTCCTCACGGCCTTCTGCTATCGTTTTTGTCTTTTTCTCGATTTACCCCTTTCGTCATCAGCCTTTCGTCAACAACCTTTCGTTAGCTTTCTCTAGCTATCTCTAGCTTTCTAGACCACGTTGTCGGTTTCTGAACCCCTTCTATTATAGGCTTAGCAGAAGACCGTCTTGAATGCCGAAACAGGTTTTCGGCTGTTCTTGTGAACTCCAGCTCCGGTAGAAAGGTTTCGGCCGCCTTTCTTCCCATTAAATGTCTTCACGGATGATTCTTTGTCTTTGCAATATCAATCTTGGACTCTCGGGGGTGGCTCCGGTTCCATGCCTTCCAGTAGTTTGGTCGAAAGTTATTTTTGGCCTTGATGGCTTTAGGTTTCGGGACCTCTGGTCTCGATTCGTCTATGTACCTCTCTACTTAAGTAGTGGATTATGAAGTCTTCGGTAGTCGTAAAGGGAGTCGGTTCCGGCTTATGGCATATTTGTTCGTCTTTAGTTATAAAGGTGGGCTTCCAGGATACCTTCCGATGATGTTGAAGATGGCTCTAGATGTTGGTGTTGGTGTCGAGTAGGTATCGGTAGGTTCTTTCCTTCTTCTACCTATGTCTTGCATTATATGCTTTCGCATCAGGTGTATGCTTCCAAAATGGTTATTCTGCATCCCCTTCAATGTCGGCATTATCCTCTCGGTATCTTCCTTTTCATATTGACCTTGATCTTTCCCCTGTCATGACCTTTCAGAATCTTCAATGCTACTTTGTATGTCCAGCTGTAGGTATTGGACCGGTATTATTGTATTCTGATTCTTCTTGACCACCGGTGTCTGCTTTCGGCTTTTCCCTTTTTGACCTATGGCTTTGTTGTTGCCTCTCGTACTTTGCTTCCGATGAATCCTCGGATTTGGTCTTTTCCCCACAAACCTGGTTTCGCTGTCCGAAACCCCCTTATCCTTTCGGCTTTAAAGCTTCCACTTCTTCATATTTGATTGGTACGAAATTTTGTGTTAACATTGAACAATCCAGAAGTGATTAGAAAAACTGTTGCGAGTCCACATATGAACAAGAAAAAGGTGGTCAGCAAGAATTCAACTACAGTCAGTAGTTCGACGAAGTTACCAAAGAAGGAAAATCCAACTAAGTTAGCGATGCAACTTGGAATATCAACTCAGCAGGTGTCAGTAGTAAATTGGATTTCAATAATTCTCCACATGATGAAGAGGAAAATACAGACAAAAATGAGTTTCTGGTAAGAAGACTACAATTTGATCTTCTAATATATGATCTACATATTTTGCTAATATTTACAATAATGACTTGTTTAATTACTTTCAAAATGATGATCTATCACCTCCGCCACCTCCACCCCTTACAGAATACGAAAGGGAGAGAGATAAAATGACTCATAGAAGAATAGTGTTTTGAAAAACTTGGGATGTCTAAATTAGTTTCTATAATGAGAAATGAATTTGGAAAAAGTAAAGCAAAATCAAAGACGCTTGATGAAGAAAGTGAAGATTATGTTCCAGAATTTGAAGATGATATTTCAAAAAATCAGGCAAAGGCATGTTATAGCTGAAGATTTAATTTTATGTTTGTAGTTATAGACTAGCTTCATTATTTTTTTTATTTTATTGTTTTTGTGTGTGTATTTTAGAGAACCAAAAAAGTTAGGGTTACAAAGCCTCAGTCTAGACCAACAACTCCTTCACGAGCCAATGTTGAATCTGCAATTAATAAGAATGCAACTCCGAAGGCAGGAGAAGAAACAGTTGGTACGCAATTTGATTGTCCACCATGTAGCGTTGACTTACCACACAATGAAGGAGTAGGAACAATTGCGGCTTATTTGGCTATGCGAGAACGCCAGAAGATTAATAGCAGTGGAAGTGCAAGGAATAAGGTTGTTGCCAGAAATGTCTCGACAAATATTGAAAATGAAGAAAATGAAGGTAGTATCTAATTGAGTTCTGATTTTAATAGTTTAAGTTCTCATTTATGTTTTGCCTAGCCTTTTCATTACTATTGTATGTACTTTGTAACGGTAGTCGGAGCTCCCAGAAGGCTCAGGGGAAAAACAAAGATGGATAAAGTCCATTCAAGGCCATATGACAAAAGAGTTGTAATCCAAATGAATGATCGGGGCCAACCTATTTCAAACTATGACCAAGTAATGACTGAACTGAGTTATTTTTTAGGAACACTAAAGAGGAGTGTTCCACTTACTTACAAGTCCTGGTTTGATGTTCCTGCAAGTTTGAAAGACACACTGTGGAGCTATATGAAGGTAATTTGCAAACTTAGCTGAATTTTACTTAAATATATGAAACTTGTCACAAAAGTAGCATGATTGTTCTTTTTAATGTTTGATTTGTATTTAAGAAATGGTATATTATTCCGAATGAATGTGAATATTGGGCTTTGAGGTCAATTTGTCACGCTTGGAGGGGGTACAAGAGTCTATTAAAAAGGCACACTAAATGGCTAATAAAACTGAAGAAGAGAGGCTTGAAAATAGGCCGGACGAAATTCGACTTTAGGATTTCAAAGTACTATTGCAGTTTGGGGGAGATGAAAAGTTCAGGTATATTTTTAAGTTTTATCATGGAATTGTTTCCTTTTTATTCATTCAAATCAGTCAGATAAACATCTTATTTCATGTTGTTTTGTAGTCCAAGGCCCTTACAAATTCTGCAAATCGGAAATTGTATACTCACACACACACTACTGGTCCAAAACTTTTTTCCCAAATTCGGCATAAGATGGTATGTATTTTGCTTATTTTTATGTTGGCTAGTTTAATAATATAGGTCATATGGAGGTATGCTTGTTTAACTCGATTGCAGTATCCTTGTTTAACTTGTGAATAAACTACATATCCTTGTTTAACTTGTTTAGCAAAATTAGTGATATATGTTCTGGAACAATTGGTTTGATATCCTTTTACTATCTAATGTTTTTTGTATCATTCCAAGGAAACAGATGGAGAACTTTATGATAAAACTCGCAAGCGGAAACAAGGAAAGGTGTACAAGACCGATGCTTCAATAATGAACTACATAATTGTAAGAATTTTATTTTCTCTTCAATCAGGTGTCAAAAAATGCTTCATTTTGCACATGATCATCATTATTGTAGAATTAGATCATGTTTTGTTGAAACCGATAGCAGGATCATAACAATGGATGTGATCTTTTACTTTGGGTTTCAGTGTGTTATATGCCGCAATTCTTGTTAAGAAACTTGTTTCAAATTGTTAATTTTATTTAATGTCATATTTTGAAACTGCTTTATTTTACAGGAGAAGTTTGAAAAAGAAATTGGTGAAGAAGGCAGTGATGGAGTTGTTCATGAACTTGTTTCTGATGGAAAGTCGCACGGTCCATCATGGCTTATAGGACGGCACATAAAGCCTCCAAAAGTTTCATAAGTTTCTCCAACAGCAGGCACATACATATAGGAGCTGGCAATAAAGATAAGGGAAGATATAGCCGACGAAGTTGAAGCAAAGGTGAACAAGATGGTCCAAAATGAATTTGATGCAAAGGTGAACGAAAAAGTTCAGGAGAACTTGACAAGGATGCTTAAGAAATTAGATGAAGCAAACCCTGACATGCACATTGATATTGGGGATCTTTGTGTGACAGTATGCAGTGAAGGCACTGAAACTCAAAGCAGTGAACGCAGTGGAGGCTCGCGCTCTTAGTCATTGCTATTGGGGATCTTTGTGCAACTGCAATGAACATGAATTCATTATATTTAGTACATACTAGTTGTGTTTGTAAGAAAGGTCTGTAAACACGATTTTCCCAGCTATGTTTGTAAGTACTATTTGTGTTGCTTGCGAATCCGAGATAAGAAGTAGTTTAATTCAGTGTGATGTTAAATTCTTTAATGTTGATGTATGTGATTTAACGTTGCCATAGCTCTTATGTAATGTCACAGCATGCGATGTTAAATATTGCCATTGCTATGATATGTGTTGCCATTGGATGGTAAAAGTGTTGCATAGATTAATGCATGTGGGCCCCACAATAGGATTCTGTGGGCCTCGGCTACAACCACAACAACATTCCGTGAACTCGAGTTACAGATTTTAGTAGGCCCCACATTTTTGTAAATACATGTGGCACCACCTATGTTGATGTTACCTTAGGGTCGCGAAGATGTTGCCTTTGACTCTAAGGAAACACGGCAAAAGGCAACCCCGAAAAAGTGTTGCCACAGATCATTTTTGGCCTATACCAACATTTTTTGGCACCTTCTACATCATTTCTCTGGTGTTGCAGTATGTAATCTATGGTGTAGTGGAGAGACGTATTTGTAGATTTCTAATGGATGCATACTACATTGTAGTGTATAGTATAATAGTGTTTGAACTCCATTTGTAGTTTTCTCATGCATGGACTAATCATTCTATATTACAGACTTAAAACGAGTCATCGACCATTGAGACACGTTGCTAGGGAGGAGACAGTTCCTGTAAGGGGTAATGGCGGTATACTAGACTACCCAACTATGTTTGAGGCCATGATGGCAGCATCATGAGGAGGGTACCTGCTCAGGATACAGCTGCGGTAGATGTAAGATTTCAAGTGCAGGTGCCTAGAGTCGTGGACTTTGCAAGGTTGTGCAAAATTTTCACTGCTGTAGGACGGAATCAGTTTAAGGGGGCAGAACCGATTGAAGAAATTCAAGAGGGTGGATTGATACTTGCATTCGAATCTTTGGAGACTTGGGAATTGATGATGCGACGAAGAGGAAGCTTGCATCAAGACAGCTACAGGGCGGAGCTATGGATTGGTGGAACTCTTTCACTCTAGAAACTCCAGCAGATGATATTACATGGGAGCTATTCCAATTCAAGTTTAAGACAAAGTTTATCTCTACCGTTCAGAAGTCTATTCTGTTTAAGAGGTTTGTCAAGCTTAAGCAGAATGGTCGACCAGTGCTGGAGTATGTTTCTGACTACGAAGCTTTGTTGAAGTACACTTGTTCATATGTCGAGACTCCTTATCATAAGAACGAGAAGTTTGTCATAGACATGGACAAATACCTTGGGAATCAGCTGGTTGATCATCTAAATAATACTTATGAAAAGATCATCGAGAAAGCTCTGAGGCACGAGAGTCTATTTGCCAAGGAAGAGTCTGTTGTTGCAGCTAAGGAAGAATTGAAACCACAACAGGGTGGTAATAACAACAAAAAGAGGAAGCATCAACAAAAAAAGTAAAGGATGGACAGATAAAGAAGAAAGGCAAAGTGACTTGCTTTAACTGCTGCCAGAAGGACCATTAATCCAAGGATTGCAAGAATCCAAAGGCTGAAAAAAGTGCTTTAAGTGTGGAAAGCCTGGACTGATAAGAAAGATTGTACAGGACTAGCTAAGGGTAAGCAGGTTGTGAAGGCGTATGCTTTAGAAGTTGTGCCATCGCCTTCAAGGGCTACTACTGCAGAAGAGAAAGGAAAGAGCGTTGTCGTTCAAGGTATTCTTTCCTTCAGAGATGTTTCAGTTCATGTGTTGTTTGATACTGGAGCATAACATTCATTTATTTGTAATGAGCTTGTGTGCCGCTTTGGTTTGGAACCCAAGATTTGTGATAGACCTTTTGTTGTGACTAATCCAGTTAGGGGTTCATTCAATTTGTGTATGATTTGTCATGGTCTAGTGTTGTAGAGTCATGATTTCTTCTTTGTTTGTGATTGCTTTGTTTTGAATTTTGCTGGGTTTGGGATTATTTTGGGTATTGACTAGCTCAAGAGGTATGCAACAAAAGTGGATTACGAGAAGTTGGAAGTGATAGTCGGGAATGTGGAAGGGCAAGTGGTTGTGATTCGATGTAAGCTCGAAGATTGTGTCTTCATGAGCTATTTATATTCGCTTTTGATTCCACGGTTAGACTTGTCATCCGTGCCTATGGTGAGGGAGTTTGATGATGTCTTTGAAGAGGTCAGAGGGTTTCCGCTGCATCATGAGATAGAGTTCAGAATCTATTTGGTCGAGGGTGCTAGACCTATCGTTATGCCTCTTAAGCGGATGGCACCTAAGGAACAATGAGAGTAATAGGTGCAACTATGTAACCTTTTAGGAAAAGGATTCATTCAGAGAAGCGTGTCCGAATGGGGTGCACCAATTGTGTTTGCAAACAAGGCAGATGGATCTTTGAGACTGTGTGTGGACTATCGTTAGCTGAACAAGGTGACCAAAAAGAACAAGTATTCATTGCCGAGGATAGACGACTTGTTCGATCAACTTCACGAGGCCAAGGTGTTTTCTCAGATGGATTTGCAACGAGATTCCACCAGTTGAGGCTAGCAACGGATAGTGTGTCGAAGACTGTTTTTAGGACACCATTTGGTTTCTTCGAATGGTTGGTAATGCCATTTGGGTTGACTAACGCACCGGCGTATTTCGTGGATCTTATGAATAGAGTGTTCAGAGATAAGTTGAACAAGTTTGTGCTCGTGTTCATGGATAATATTCTGGTTTATTCCTGGAATGAGGAACATCATAAAACGCGCTTGATAGTTTTTTGGGAAATCTTGCGAAAGAATCAACTGAGAGCTAATTTTTCGAAGTGTAACTTCTGGAAGAGCGAAGTGAGGTTCTTTGGCCGTGTTGATTCTGGAAATGGAATAGCTGTTGACCCCGCTAAAGTGGCACTAATTCAAGATGGGATAGACCTAAGAATGCTACGATTTCTCTAAGATAACTACGCTATTGACAAAATTGACAAAGAAGAATCATGTGTTCACATGGGATGCAAAGTGTGAGAGCTTTTGGAATCTTGAAAGAGAGACGGACGAGTGCTCATGTTTTGATTATTTCGAGTCGGAATGAAGAGATGGTGGTATACACTGATGCATGCGGTACTAGACTTGGAGCAGTGCTGATGTAGAAGGATAAGATTATAGCCTACACGAGTCGACAGCTGAAGCCGCACGAAAGGGATTACTCAATTCATGATTTCGAGTTGGCAGTAATCGTTTTTGCCTAGAAGATTTAGAGACGTTTCCTATTGGGAATTTGATTCTAGTTTTTAACGGATCACAAGTCATTAAAGTATCTTTTCTCCTAAAAGGATTTGAATCTTCGGCAGGGCGTCATATGGTTTTGGTATAGCCTATATTCCTGGTACAGGTAACGCAGTGGCGGATGCATTGAGCCGAAGACAAGAAAGTTTGGGAGCGATGTTTTCAGAATGGAAGCACCTCTAATACTTAGCAGGAATTGATTTCAGACCACGGTGTGAGTTGGAAGCGGAAATGTTGACAAGCTTATCAATAATACTTACTCTCATCGAAAGGATTGTTGAGGACCAAAAGCGTGATGCAAAGCTTGTCGAGATTATCCAGAAGTTGGAATCAAAGGATAAAAAGTTCGAGGTCGATTGAAAAGGTTGGCTTCGAAAGCAAGGACGAATGGTTGTTCCCGATATCGACGGATTAAGAGATGAGGTTTTGAGGGAATGTCATCACTCGAAGTTGACTATTCATCCTGGTGGTAATAAGATGTATCAGGACATGAAGCGAGCCTACTATTGGGAAGGTATGAAAAGGGATGTTGGAAAGTTCATTTCAAGCGTATGAACTATCAGTTGTTGAAAGCTAAACAGAAGAAGCCAAGTGGATTGCTTCAACCATTGGAAGTTCCTACATGGAAGTGGGAGACGATATCGATTGATTTTATCGATGGACTACCTAGAACCAGGGTAGAAATCGAAGGAATTTGGGTCATCGTGGATCGCTTAACCAAAAGCACAAGGTATATTCCTGTCAAATCGACTAGGACATCATCGAAGTTGGCTGAGCTTTATATAAAATGGATAGTTTGATTCCATGGTATCCCGAAGAGTATAGTTAGTGATCGATATCCATTATTATGAGTGGATTTTAGAAGAATCTGCAAGAGACTTTAGGAACCAAGTTGTATTTGTGTAAGACATATCATCCCCAAACTAATGGTCAAATCGAGAGGGTTAACCGAGTTTTAGAAGATCTCCTAAGAGGTTGTGTATTGTTCTTCGAGGGATCATGGGAAGACCATCTACATATAGTTGAGTTTGCGTATAACAACAGTTACCAGATAAGCATTGGGATGGAAACATACGAGGCGTTGTATGGTAAACCGTGTAATTCTCCGGCTTGTTAGTTGGAAACTAGCGATAATTTGGTACTTGGCCCAAAGATGATAAGAGAAACATCAGATTGTATCAAAATTGTTCAGCAACGAATGCAGGCAGTGCAAGACCGTCAAAAGAGTTATACCGATAAATGTTGAAAAGATTTGGAATTCGACGATGATGTCATGGTTTTCATGAAGATTTCGCCGTCAAAGCATGTTATTCGACTTGGAAGTAAAGGAAAGTTGGCCCCAAGGTTTGTTAGACCATTTCCAATAATCGAGCAGATTGGAAAGCTCGCGTATAGATTGGATTTACTTGAGAAGATGTCGAGTGTAGACAAGGTTTTCCATGTTTTGTTTCTACGGAAGTGTGTACATGATTTGAATGTGGTGGTGTCTCCGAAATAGTATGGAGACCAAGAAGTCGAGGCCGTAGATATGAAACCTCGTAACCACTTCGTGTTGCGGGGAATGACACGAAACAACTTAGGAAGAAGACTGTTAAGCTAGTCAAGGTGCAATAGAGTGAGGATGATGACGATTGTATGTAGGAGACAGAAGAGAGTATGAAGACGACCCATCCAGAACTCTTCGTCGGTATGACCCACTAATGTCGTGTCACCTTACATTATTGTAGCTTGTACTATCATTGATGGAATTTAGCGTGCTAGGTTAAGGTTATGGATACATGGTCTGATGGATGCTCGTTTGGATGGTAAATTGGCTACACATGGATGATAGGAATGCGGAATTGTTTTGGTTGCTTGGGATTTTGGAGCCGAAATTCCTAAAGGGTGGAGAATGTAACAGCCCGCATTTGACATATCGGAGGATTGTAAAATATTTTTATTTAATTCCCTGAGGGTTGGATCATTCTCATATTTTGATATTTTTGTTATGGGGATGTGAGACATATCCATAATTTTTACCAATTTTATTTGTGACCGTTTTACCCCTATTAGTTTTGTGCATGACATAACTTTTGACTGAGATTTAATCAAGTGTTGAGAATGATTTCATTGGAAAGGAAATGGTGTTGCCAATTCCGTAGAGTGGTCACATTAAAGATTTGGTTCAGCGGTTTTGGAGGAATCGTTGTTTTAGTGTTTCACAATTTCTATTCAGGTTTTATAAGTCATTGATGGGCTGATTTGGTGTGGCCCATTAGTGGGCTGGTGGGAGGCTATAAATATGGGGTTAAAGGCATGGAAAATAGTTTACTTTCTTCATTCTCTCATTTGGTTGAGCTCGTGATCCTCCTTGCTCAATCAAATACACCTTTCCACCATTAAAATTCTAGATCTATGTTAGAAGACTGAAGATTTACATTAAGCAAAGCTAGATCTACATCAAGTGAAGGGAGATCGCATCAAATTGAGAGGTTTGAAGAACATTCTTCGCTGTCCGGATTGGGAATATAGTGATTTCAAGTTAATTCGAAGAATTGGTGAGTGATAAGCATCTTTCACACATATTCGATTAAGTATATAGGTTGTTCGATCTTATTCGTCATTTTGAGTTATTTTACCAAGATCTATATTATGATAAGTATATTTTCATTTGAATCACCCTAGGATCAAATCTAGCAACTTAAATCAGTAATTCTTATGTTAATTCATATGTTTATACAAGTTTATATCCATTGTTTTGTTTATTCATTGATTTCTCATGATTTAGTGAATTATGTATGGTTGTTAACAAATAATTGTCATTTTAGTGTTGTTGATGATTTCATAAAGTACTGATGGTTGATTTGGATGAGTTATTTGCATCGATGTGGTCGTTTGGTGAGATTGGAGGTAAATTGGTCAGATCTGGAGTCGGATCATTTTTGGATAGGTTGGCTTGTGCTTCAAGAAATGAAGGTTGGGTCGTTAAAGAGCTTTGGGTCGTTGGAATCAGGTCGCTCAAGTCAAGTCGTTGGATTATGATGGAGGCGGGTCGCTCAAGTCAGGTCAATGGACTATGATGGAGGTGAGTCGCTTAAGTCAGGTCATTGGGCTATGATGGAGGCAAGTCGCTCAAATCAGGTCATTGGGCTATGATTGGGTTGGGTTGCTCAAATCAGGTTATTGGGCTATGATAGAGGCGGGTCGCTCAAGTCAGGTCATTGGAAATTGAGTCTGGTCGTTTGGTAACATATTGAAGATAGGTCGTTCGTGACTTAAAGAGTTAAGTTGTCCGCGACCTAAAGGGTCGGGTCATTCATGATGGGTCGGCAAAAGATATGACAACATTTATAAATGATGTAAAGGCTGAATTAAACGTTGTAGTATGTTTTTCATAGCGGAAAGGCTGAAGTGATATGGATTGAATATCGACCAAAAGTAATGATTACTTTGGTTCGAGAATGGATGTAGCTTCGAAGTGAATTCAAGTAGGAATGTTCGAAGTGTTGTGGTGAGTTCGTTGATCATCGTAATGCAACAAATGTGAAGACAATTCAAGGTGGTGAGTTTGTGGATAATGGTGGCTTGAGAAGTTGCTTGAGCTTATTAACAGTCATCAGGTTGGATGGCTAGAGATATTGAAGGCCAAGGAATTATCGTTGTCGTAGGTTCTAGCGGACTCAAAGGAGGGTATAATTAGGACACCTAAGAGACTAGAAGTGACCCATCGAGTATCCTGGGCAGCTCGACGGGCCTAAATACGTTTCATTGTATGGCGTATGGAGTTTTGCTAGAACCGGGGTTTACCATTAGCCCTTTGACAGTCGATGGCAAGGTGTTTAGTTGGTCATACAATTAACGATGGTTTTGAAACAGGATTGGCAGTGATAGCCAGAGTCATGGATGAATGGTTGTTTGTTTGTATCGTCTTGTGTAGATTATTCAACGTCGAACGAGATATCTCTTGGGTGCTTGTCTAATGTTGGTTCAGGCCTTCGGGGCTTGTGCTTGGGAGATGTGGATATCGATAAGGATGGTCTACGATTGATAGTTGATTGCCATGAATGTAATGATGTTTCTAAATGCTCGTTGAAAAGGCTATCACTGTTGAATGTGGGGAAGACAGGTTTGGGTTCTTCTCTGTTGATGTTGGTAGATTAGTTGACTAATCTACCTATTCTCGTATACTTTATTGATGATGTTAGATAGTTGTTTTATCACTCTCTAAGACTGTTGTCTAACTCAAGATTTATGTTTCCCTCTTATTACCTTGGGATGTTCATCCATTGTGTGGATGGGCAGACTGAGTACCAAGTAACAGGTAGTAGATCTGAGTGGACGATGCTACAGATCGACGACGAGCTGAAGGATTGCGTACCAATTTTCTACTATACATATTATGATGTTTTCCGTTGTTTAATGTATTCTCTGAGTGTTGTAATGAGGCCTTTTGTATAGAGTTTGATGATGGAATCCAACAATGTTATGGATATTCCTTGATGATATGGAAGTTTAAAATTCTGTGCAATTATGCTTTACTGTTATTGCCTTTTGTATATGTTCTATTATAATTTATCCTTGCGCTGTGAGTTATACGGCAGGTTCCACTTGTGTTATCTTACCTTGATGATTATCCGTGGTTGTCTGGCATACCTTTTAGCTCATTATATTCCTTATTAAGTGCAGGAGTTATGGGCGGTCATCACAGGCTTGCGCCCTGGAGAGGAAGATGTAGAAATTTGGGCTGAGAGTAGTTATTCCTATTTACTGCTGAAAGACGTAGTTGGTGCCTCCAGATTATCCAACGGTTTGTCCTTGTTCTTCATCGCTCTTCTTATCCAACAATATTTATAGTCATCTAGATATTCTTTGCCTATCTCAACAAGGTTATTGATTCAATTGTATTTTTGTTTATTTATCCATTGAGTGTAAACAAAAATTTGTTTTTTACGAATCAGTAAACAGGGTGGTTGGGTGGAATATTTGTGTATTGCTATTATATCTGATCCATTGTGATGTTATTTTCAATTAGATTCATCTTCAAGTGATTGGGTGAAAAAGATCCTGTTTTTCAGACGTTTTTTCAAACTTTCGCTGCACACAAAACTCCAACAGTTGGTATCAGAGCTCAGATTATCACATAGCTTGGAGTGTTTGTTGGATTGAAGATTGTGGATGTCGGAGATGATGTTGGTTTCGTATATGACTATTTTTGATGGCAGATATTGGGGGATTTAGAAGGCCTATAACAGTGGATGCTTCATATCTCAATGGTCTGATTGATGGAGAGGAGAAGAAGCCCTTTGATATGGATGAGGGAAGATAAAAGAATTAAAGAGAAGGCAGGTGACAGTTGAAGAACCTAGTCCACAGCAAGGTGGAGAGGTTAATATGGTCACTGTTGGTGGTCTTATGGTGGAGGATCATGGTATCAACAAGGGTCTGGATGTTGATGATGCTCGAGGGATCCCGGAGATGAAGAGATCATGTCAAGCAGAAGACGGGTGTCGATGTGGAAAAACCATAAGTCAGAGATCTTGTGGCATTGCAAGCACTTTTAAACCATTGGTTTTGGCGTGGTGCAGCTCAGATGGTAGATGCATCTTTTGCAAGCAATGAGTTGTGTTTGGAATTGAGGTGTGGTCGTAGTCCTTTCAAATCGACTGGGTGTGATTTTTGCCTTCAAATAAATTAAGTCCATGTACTCCAAAAACATGTCGGGTGTATCTCGTTGCCTGGAAATCGAGTTTGTTTTAATTGAGAGTAGGTGTTGTTGAAAGAGCTAGGTTGACTTGTTTGAGGATTCTTGGAGATATGTGATATTTGAATCAAGGTGGAGTGCTGAATTTTTTGATTCAAATATTTTATGAAGAGGATGTAATCAATTAATTGATTTGATTAATTGATTGATTAATTAATTATTTAACTAAAAGACTAATTGATTTGATTAGTTGATTGATTTGGCTTATTTATTTTATCATAGAAGGAAAGAAATGAAAGTTTATATTCTGGAGATATTTTGAAGGGGCACTTTGGATATTTATCTGGGTCTTCTATTATCTATATATGAATAATCAACAAGAAACCATGTGAGAATATATGGTGAGGTTGTGTGCCTCCAGGGACTTGCGCCTTGGAGAGGAAGATGTAGGAATTTAGGATAAGGGTAGTTATTCCTATTTACTACTTAAAGACATAGTTGGTGCCTCTTGATTGTCCAAGGGTTTGTCATTGTACTTCATCACTCTTTTGCCCCAACAATATTTATAGTTATCTAGATATTCTTTGCTTATCTCAATAAGGTTATTGATTCAATTGTATTTTTGTTTATTTTTTGTTTTGATCCATTGAGTGTAAATAAAAATTTGTTTTTGGTGAATCAATAGAAAGGGTGGTTGGGTAAAATATTTGTGTATTGCTATTATTTCTGATCCACTATGTTGTTATTTTCAATCAAATTCACCTTCAAGTGATTGGGTAAAAAAGATTATTTTTTCGGGCGTTTTGTCAAACTTCCGTTATGCACAAAACCCCAAAAGAACATATCATTAAATTATAGGAAAAATGTATAACCTAAATTACCTTCTACCAGAATGTGCATTATTAATCATTCCTCATAGCTTTCTGGTTCAGACTCCGTTTCGTACTCTATTTTTTTCACTAGGTCTTAAATGCTTATAATAATACATTTGGTTCATTATTTAGAGGTCCAAAATAGTTTTGATCGTCAGTTATTATTGTTCTACTATTTTTCTCGATATCTTTCAGGCATGCTTGTTCTTTCGGAATATTTTTTCCATCAAATGTATATCTTTTCTTTGTTTTAAAAACATCCAACCAATCTACTTTATCTCTTCTTAAAATGGATAACCAGTGTAATAAACTTGTATAGCTTGTTTGGCTAGTCTAAGGATCATAATTATGACAACGCGAAGTATGCTTTATTTTAATAAGATTATATTTTGGATGCACATTCATTTCAGGGCCTGAAACATTGCTAACCCAGCTGCATCTAAATGGAAAAACTTCCTTCGTGGGTCTTGTGAAATAAGTCAATTACAAGACTTGGGTTAAGACACTATAAAAATCATTTACATGATCATTTAGATCGTCGTCACATTTAACAAATACACCAGTATTGTTAGTTAATTTTTAAGTACCATACTCTTTGGTGTTAAACTTATATCTATTGATGAAGAGTACTAGATAAGTCTTGACTTTTCTCGTTAGCCTCATAGCTAAATGTTTCAAACCTTCGTCGGCCACACAATTTGTCTTATCAGAAACGTGGGTCGAAAACAAACCAGCGAAACTTAACTGATAGGGCCGTTTTTATGTTTTGATTTGTAAGTAGTACAAATATAGATAAATAATTGCATTATAACATGTATATGTGTATGTATGTGTATATATGTGTACATAAGTAGTATATTGTATATGAAAAAGAGTACATATATATTATGTAACAAATGGTGCAACTTTAGCGCAAGTAAGAAGAATATAAGTGTGTACACATAATAATCTTTATCGTTAACCACACTTCCATACATTTTTTAGTAGATCGGTCGTATTTTTAAAAAATAGATAACGATGCTTGGTAATCACTTTGATCGATTCCTTCATAATTACATGTAACACTTTCAAATGTAAATTCGCATGATCACAATAATAATGAGAGAAGAAAAACAAAGTTTCTTCTTCAATATATGATTACAAATTGAACCTTCAACTCATGTTTTCTATCTCACTTTTTTCTTTAATGATTTAAGTATATGTTAGGAATTATTCCAAATTATAGTTTTCTTATATATATAATTAAACTAATGTTTAAAATATTAAATATTAATACCTCTCAAATGGATACATCCATCCATATTGCATGGGATTTCAAAGACATGCTTCAGATGTAAGAAGAATAAGTAAATGCTCTACTACATTAAAGAAATCTGAAGGAAATATTTTCTCTGGTTTGCAAAGAAGTATAGGGATTTCTTTCTCAAGTTTATGTAAATGATTTACTTTGAACGTAGTAGAACAAAGCTTCTTATAAAACAAACTATATTCTGTTATAACAATCCAGATCTTTACGGATGATAGTACTTTCAAAGTGATGGATAACAAATTTTCCATCATGATATAGCAATCTTGACTTTTCATCCCACTAAATTTGTTATCCTTATAGTCGATAAATCTATGAAGATTATAAGATATACCATTAGAAAATCTTAAGCCTTCCAACCTTTTTAAAAATATTTTAACTTAGTTATTGTCTAGCTCATAGCATGCTTTTGGTTTTTTTAATGTTATTTGGTTCGAAATGAAGCTCGGGGTGTTTGCATATTACTTCTATTTTACGTCTTTATTTCAAATCATCCTTCATCTTCCCCTAAACATTAAAAACTGTATTAAACACATTATCAAACATATTTTTCTCATTGTGCATGACGTAGATGTTACGACGAACTAAGAGATTTTTCTAGCAAGGCAACTCTAAAAACATACTTTGTTTGCACCAATTATGAATGGATGGTTTACCTTGAATTTTAAATTTGTTCTCCATTTTTACGTATCTTTGGAAAATCCTTTACAAGTTTATATATATCTTCATTTTACCAAACTGTTGATGGTCGCAAAGCCTCGTGTCTGTTAGTTATAAAGTTTTTTTATCTTTTGTAAAAGAATGATTAATATGAAGAAAACACCAATGACATTAAAATCAAGAAAAAAATTCATGATGTAAAGAAAATGCTCGTGTTACTTCCTTGTGATAAAGACAAGCTAGACGACGGACCGTACTCCAACATAAAAGTATGGCACACATAGGAAAATCGCTAATGGTCCATAAAGAAGAAGCAAACATACGAAAGTTATTATTTTTTTAATACCATATGTTTCAACTATTGGGGGAAAACAACACCGATTGGAACTGCTCAATCCAATCCCTAACACAACGGAAAACAAGTTAGATCATGCTGGATAGTGTACAAATAACCAATCTATGATCAAACCAACCTTAAACGATTCAAGTCAAATCCGATCACAAACACAAAACAAGCAATATAATAGAACGATACAACTAAATAAATCACACCAAAATTTATAGTGGTTCTACTAACAATTCGTTAGTGTACATCCATTTTGAGAGAGAGCATTTATTACCACCAAATAAGAAGAGTATGAGAGATTGATTACAATGATTCAATATTCAATAGAGAATATAAGTTATGGAGATTAGAATTGAAGAAACCCCTAGGATTGCCAAACCCTAATTATGGAGGACTAAATCCTTGCTTTAATGAACTAATCACACCCTTTCAAATCTGATAAAGAATAGCTTATATAGTTTTGCAGAAATTCCAGGCAAATGTCTACAATGCCCCTTGCTAATTCACAAATCATCACTTTCCTCTAAGCTTGAAAAAACAGCCCGGCTTCGTTCCAGACGTATGGCCTTTGATTCCAGACATTTGGATTTTCTTTCAAGAAAACAATCTGGCTCGAATCAGATGTCTGAGTTCCTTCCCAGATGTTTGGAATAACTCTTCAAACATGTGAATGGCTATGCGTTATTTTCCTCTAGCTAATTTCAGACGTTTGGGAAAAAATCCATACGTATGAAACCCTTCTCAACCCACATCCCTGCTGCCTTTTCTGCCATAGCTCCCACAAGCAAGCTCCGGTTTGAGAACGGTCTTCTCCTATACAAAGCTACTTCCATCCTCTTCAATTTTACGATATAGTATTGTAAAATTTAACACTCCACAATGGTACCATACCATCAACTTCAATCGATAGCTTCAACTACCACGACTTCTACCTTCACCCAAGCTTGAATGTTTCCTTAATGAGTGCCGGCAAAGCCATCCCCCATTGCACCTCATCAACGAGTTCAAGCAAAAACCCCTCCTACTAATAAAGTGATGAAAAAACTCAACTCTAAATTCGTCTCAACCAAAAACTAAAGTACTTAGGAGTGTCGACTAGTACTTACAAGAAGACAGAGCTTCAATCTTGTACCACTACTCTTCCTCATAAAAACAAAGCTTTCAGTTGGTAGTCTGGTAAGCCCTTATTGGTAATGCCTATTCTTTATTCCGATACCTCAAGTCGGATATAAGTTGATAGGATTTCAGTTATTGCAGTCTGCTATTTTTGAGCGAAGGCCTTATAATCCTTTATCATTTCATTTTCAAATGTTGTCCCTCACGAGTAGGTCTGAATTTCCTTTTCCATTTTTAGGAATAAATCCTTATTTTTCCTCGTATCTTGTTCGGGAGTAGGAAATGATGTTATTTCATTTTGGAATGAGGTTATATTTCCAACGCCAAATTTGTATGCTTTCAACTTTCTCTGATTGACCACATTCAAAGCCATCATTCGCGCTATTTGCTTCTTGTGATACCTTAAGTCAACATGTGACACTTTCGGTATAAGCAGTTCCGAAGATCATATTCTGATCGAACCAATTTATTATCATTGTCTATCTTTTATTGTATCGGAAGAGGTAATGCCATTCTTTCTCAGTTATTTCCATGTCGATGAGAATAAGATTTCGCAACCTCTTTTCTTTTATAAGATTATGGAGGTGTCCGATTTCTTTTTTCGAGCTTATGCTCTGCCCTTCGAAAACGTTCTTTCGTTTCATAGGGGTTCTTCCCCAGTATGTGGATTTTATCACCTAGTGTTCATAATATATCCTTCGAGGCATAGGCGATCCTTCGCAAACTATTCCAAGTTCTTTCATATTTTATATTCATTAATACTTTTCCTTAAAAGAAATTCTCATTGAGTAAGGGAGGTCAGAGGTTTAAGAGGTCCAAGTCCTCCTTCTAACGTAAAAAAAGTTAGCTAAATTTATGGTTAACACCTAAAATAGTGTGTTCCAAGAGATTTCTTCGCTTGAGAAAGGATTGGATTAAACTTGGAGATCGTCTTCGTACAATTGCTCTTGCTAAGTTCTTTCGGTAACTTCCGAGAGTCAATTCCTATAAAAAAGAAGATAATGATTAGATATCGGTGGAACACGGGGTTAAAGGCCATCGAATGATAGCTTGAGTTTTATGTAGAATATGTGTCGGTTGACATTAATCTACTGGTTTCGGTATGGACCTTTCGGTCAGACTTTTAACCTTTGGTACGGTGATCTTAAGTTCTCAGTATACTTGTAATAAGTGACCAGGCAGGTATCTTAGACATCCTTTTGGTAGGACGGACAAAGGATGTTGGGCTTCGGTGAACTCGGGTCATTCTTAGGAAACCATCGTTTAGTTTCGGGTTTATATGATTTACATGGTGTTGGTAGGATTGCCGATTGGTCTATCGGTTGTTAGAATGGGATCTTGGATCCTAACTTGGCTTGATTATCTAAGGCAACCATCGGTAGGTTTTGCATTATGGGGTCTTAGACGATCCATAATGTTTGCGCCATGTTTGCCTTGACGATATCAAAATAGTTAAGTTTTATATCATCCACAATGTTTGCACCATTATAAATTATACTCACCTACAAATAAGTATAATGTTTTACTATATAGCAAAGGCCAATATTAACAAGTTTTAGATTACTAACCATGTCAATTTATAATGGTGATTGATGAATGTTGACAACTAGCTGTGTAGAAAAATTTCAATATAAGTTGATGAGTTTGCCAATTCCAAATGTTCATATTCGTGCAATTAAATAGGGGAGTTAAATAGGGGATTGCACTCGTGAACCGTGTAGCCACTCCTCTTATTTAGGGATGGCAATGGGGCGGGGCGGACGTGGGTAGTACCACCCCAGCACCCGCCTCGTTGGGTGATTTTTTGCCCCGTGCCCGCCCCATACCCGCACGGGTATCCATTAAACGGGTTTTAAACAGGTTGCGGGTAATGGCGGATATTTGTGGGTATCCATTATATTTATTCAATTTATTTTTTAGCCATTTATTGAAATTATTCAAAAGTAAATTTGGTAAAAAAAACAAATTAGACCAATTCTTAAATGCTAATCTCAAAATACCAATACATATTTAAACCAAAATCCAAAAAGAAGAGACAACAACAGAAGTATCCATCAAAATATCAACGGCCAGTTATAAATTGTTGAGTAAAAGCATACACACAAATACCAAACAGCCAACAACAATATTTTTTGTGTTGACTATTGATAATAAATCACATTCAATACGAGCACGGGTATCCGTGGATATGGATATCTTACTATCCATACCCGCCCCATTAATTAACGGATATTGAAAATAACCGTTTATTTTATCCATGGATACCCATTTAACTATCCGTTTCATATCCATGACGGATTTTACCCGCGGATAACCGCGGATACGGATTTTTTTCCCATCCCTACTCTTATTCTATAAGTCCGACGTTTCATTAGTTGAAACACTCAATGGCATAGGAGTTTCATTTTCTAGAACAGAGAGACTGGGAATATATTTGATAAGATATCAAATTGTCTCAACATACGGTCAGAGACTAATTTTCCAAAGAAAAAAAAAAGGGGGTTTTACTTCACTACAGTAAAATTGAACATTTCAAGGGTATCTCACCAGTTTTTTAGTGGTAATCTATCTACAAGAAATACTTAATATCTAATCAGCATTTATCTTATTAATGTACATTTTCAATTAATGATTTATAGTTACAGTCAACCATAAAGAAAATATTGATTCAAGTTACGTTTGATTCAGGAATGTTTACAATCTATGCCTAACCTACCTTGAATGGTTGATAGGGCGAACTGTGCTACTCGTGTATAATATAAAATTCAAGAAAAACTCACGTAAATTGATTTTTACTTCTATAATTGAAACGTGACACACACATAGTGTCCGTGTTATTATTTTAGTAATTCATTCATACGTATAATTTCCACACTACTACGCTAACCCAAATTATAATATCAAGTCCACAATTGCACATTACAATTAACCAAATTGAATTGCAAAGCAAGTTAATAATTTTAGTATCTTATTATTTTTGTTTAATATAGGAAAAAGAAATTTCAAGTTTAAACTGGTATGTAAATCAAGAAACTATGGCTTTGATTTAAATTTTGAATGAAATCCATGAAAAAACAGAAATTTGACTGGTTTATTAGGCAGCTCCCCTCAATGAACTCGTTTCCGTATTGAAGATTTTATTTTTGTTTTTGTAAAGCTTATGCATTTTGGAAGTAGCCGTATTATTCTACGAAAATATAACACTTGTGCATTTGCAGATTGAACGTATATCATCTTACTACAATTAGTCAATTTCCATGATCAAAATTCTGGCCAATGCACCCATTGCCTGTTACTATTCATCACTGTATCACACTGCCCTTTCAGCTATTATGCAATTTGATCTGCATATCAATAAGGAAAAACTTCTTCCCTGCACACTCTGCAAGCATTTATAGGTGGCAGTGGCATTGGCACCATTATCTATTTATGAAAGGAGAGTTGAGTTTATACACACCGTTTTGAACGGTGTATACAAAACACTGTCTCTATTGAAAAAAAATCAAAGAAGCTCATATGAATTCTCTTAATTTCATTCAATTTTCAATTAGGAGGCGGAGTTTTGTTCCGCTCACCAAAAGTGAGGTGAACGAACTTGCATTGAGGAATACATATGCCATTAGTTCATATAGACACATATTATTAATGAATAAATTATTTGCTTAGTTTAAATTACTAAATTTCATGCTTTAACGTTAAATATTATCTTGAACAATGGTGTATGATTAATAAGTTTAGCCATGTTATCTAATATTTTAATCATTACTACTGTTATAAATGGTAGCCACGGTTACTATTGATGGTATTGGCCACCTTTTCAGGTCGCCATCTAAAACAGTGGTCATGCACCACATTTACCAGCGACGTTGACACATACATTGAGCGATTATGTTCTTTTTGGCGTTTAGCATGCATGCGTAACACATTGTATAGCGAATGTACTGGAAAATTGTACTCAGATTTGGTTTCACTGTACTCGGTGATGATAAAAGTGTCTCGACAGGTCAAGTTTCAGGAACAACTACATCTCCATGATGCTAAAAGTGTGCTTGTCTTATCCTTTTATAAGGAAGTTTCCTCGCCATTTCTCTTTGTACTATCTTCAAAACCACACAACAGTCTGCAGGTTGTCGCCATATTCTGTTTTATATAGATACTATCTTGGCTTATTGTGTAGGAACTATATAGATATAGACCTTTGTTTTAGGATTCGATTCTAATTAACTTGGGAAGCTATCAATTCAATTCAGTGTTGTGCATATTTTTCGTGTTGTTACAAAATGTATGTGTTTTCCATTTGGTGTGCATGAATGGACCACCACCCATGTGTTGCATGTAAGCTCAACTACTTCAATTTAAGTGGCAGGAATTAATTAAGGTTATACAGACCATGGAACATTAAAAGCTTTGGAAGACTGAATGGGTCGTGTTAGATAAGAACGTCTGGCTGATATACGAGTGAGTCATATGCACGCATATTCAAATTGTTGACAATCTTCGTATTATACTATTCGTGTCACCATTGCTAAGTTTCACCTCCACTTGTCTTGGTATGGTTGTTTTCAACGAATATGTGCAATCGTCGGTTCGAGTCGTATTCTACGCTACATGTTTCGTGAAGTACTTTTCTATTTGGTTTATTTTCTATTTTCTGTTTTTTATTTTCAACATTAATGGAGATTGAAAGATAGATGAAGTGAGCAATAAAAAAATTGAGTGATGATGGAAAAAGTAAGCATTTTCGCTATTAAAAAAAAAAAAGCGATCGATTTCTATTTTATAACCTCTTTTTCTAAATGATTGTATTTCTCAATATGGATGCGTCTTGCATACTTTTGTGTAGACAAAAACGCACCACCATCTTAATTATTAAGTTCAGCAACATCATCCTTGCGATTAAACGCTATACTTTTGATTAATGAACTAATATGTTCGAATCCTGCATGTCTACACATGCATTGATTTGTAGCATGTTATATGCTGTTTATGACTTAGGTGTCGTTGGCCTGGTCATTCGGCAGAAGCCAACGAAAACAACTTTGTCCGTTGCCCTTCTTTATAGGGTGTAAGTCGTTCATACCGGACTTGACGGAGATGTACTCAGTTTCCGTCTAAATAAAATGGACCAAACACGGATCAAACGAAAAAATTTCTCGTATAAATTTTGTTGTATAACTCGTGTTTCAAATGAAATAGATCAGACGCAACCATATATTTTTCGAACACGGACATGAACGGGTACAGTCGAACATGGATATTTATATCAGAATTTATACTTTTATTAGATTTTCTTTCAGCTATATGTTGAATTATAAAGAATTCAGATGGATTCGAACGAACATGGACCAGACGTGATTAATTTTTTCTTGTACGAATTTTATTGTCATAACTCATGTTCGAAATGAAAACCGGATAGTCGTATTTCAGTCACGGATATCGCACATTCATACAAAATTTACAGTCCTACTCTTGTATAAGTCTCCCTTCCCTTCTACCATTTTGCAACACAAAAAAAATCCTCCATCATTCTTCAATTTTTCCGGCCAAGATATGCAACATTTTCGGATAATTTTTACTATCGTTTTGCTTATTTATTTTTTATAGAAATCGGGTACTTATATTTACAAAGTTGGTAATATGCCCCCGCACTATCATGGTCGGGGTTCGACCAGAATCTAACCCATCACCTCTTGCATCCCATCCCAAAGTCTCAACTAAATGAGACAAGGATGCTTGTCACTTATTCTTTTGTTGTTTACAATATATATTTTTCCTAATTTTCTTCTTCGTATTAGAAATTTTTGTTTTTTAAAATGGTAAATAATAAAAAATATTATTGGTCCTCGAAATGCACTCAACTGATAAAATTGTAATTTCTGCTTATGTCAAATGTGGTGTAACACCCCGTAATTTTAAATACAAAAATTAACAATTTTAAGAACACTTGATTTTCAGGATGAGAATTAAGGGAAATGGGTTACGCCATTACGTTCGTCTCGAAATTCTGCTTGGAATAGAGTTCAAGTTTTCGTAAATCGGTCTTCGTATGAGGAAGTTATGGTCCTCAGAAGTTTCAGGAATTTTAATAAATTAAAACAGCTTAGATTTAAATTCAAAATTCGAATTCAAACAAAGAAGCGGGCTGGGCGGGATTTTTCCTGCCCCAGGCCAGGTCGACCAGGGGGTCGACCTCCCCTATACAGGTCGACCTACCCCCTCGGGCAGATCTGAACTGTGACGATTCTGACTTGTTGCTGAGTCTTTTCTGACCTGTTGCTGAGTCACTAGGGCATAGATGACAATTCTGGATAACTCTATCTAGTCTGGACGGCTGTGATTGCTCCTATGATAATCTAACGGCTTATATTGATCTAAACTTCTATATAAGCACGCATAGACTCAAGCTCTAAACCTAAAATAAATTAATCTCTTAGCCTCCATGCTGCTGCTAGAATAATTCTTCTTCTTCTTAAAGCTTAGGAATTGCAAGTCAGGATTCTAATACAAACGACGAACGAATTATTCACTTCTCTAATCCGTCTTTGTGAGTATAATTTCTCTCACAAAACAATTAATAAATTAATTATGATAGATTATAATTGGGATTATGAGAACATGTCTGTTGAATCATGTGATGTTACTTAACTTTGTTATCGCCTGTTGGTGAACATATGATAGTTTTGTTAACTTATGTTAGTAGATCTATTTCCTATGTCCAATCACATATGTTTAACTTGATTCATTTTATGACATCAGTTTATATGCAAATTTGGATGTAAATCATATGCTAGTTTGTATGTGAATCATATGCAAGTCTGTATGCGAATTATACACAAGTTTATATGTGAATCAAGTATATATATACATATGCGAGTTTATATGTAAAACATATGATATTAGTTTACATGTTTAAATTCATATGCAAGTTTGTAGGAATCCATATGCAAGTTTAGGTGAAAACCATATTCACATATGCAAGTTTAGGTGAAAACCATATTCACATATGCAAGTTTAGGTGAAAACAATATTCATATATGTAAGTTCACAATTTCATGTTTAGATCTATTTTTAGGTCCATGGCAGTACATAGTTTATGCAAATTTATGTTCTATATGTCCATTGCCTATGCAAGTTACTGGCTATGCAAACTTATGTTATAATTCTTATTCGCAAGTTAGATCTATTTTATGTGTTATGCAAGTTGTGATGTTTCTTTTCTTTTTATGAGTTAGACTATTTGCGAGTCTAACATATTTCATATTAAACGTACGAATGGCGTGGGGACAATGGGAAAATATTAAATATACATATTGTGAATTAGCATAAAATGGCTTTAAAGGCATATAATTAATTTGAGACACAAATTGGTATAATTAATATACCTAAAAAGTATGGACATAATTTAGGTGACAATTAACATAGATTAATTTGGAAATTATTGACAATTTGAATAGGGATAATCAATTCATGTTGGGGTGAAATAATTATGTGTAATAATAAATGCCTAAGACACGAGGTTAGACTCGTTTGTGGTATAAGACTGCCTGGATCCGCCTGGCAAATCCAGCAACAACAAACGATAGTCTAATGTGAGAGATCGAAGGCATAAATTAAATGCATAACAATTGTAAAGACACGAGGTTAGGCTCGTTTGCAGTATAAGACTGCCCGGACCCGCTCGGCAAATCCAGCAACTGCAAACGGTAGTCTAATGTGGGAGGTCTTATAAGGTTACGGTTATAATGAATTAAGTAACACTTAACCAAGATAAACATGTGGTGGGACATGGGGGTTAAGTGGGTGACATGTGAAAGACGATTAGAAACACTTAACCAAATTGAAACATGTAACAAGACATGAATAAGAAGGGGTTAATTGGGAAATCTTAGTCGGGACCAAGCATAGGTGGAAAGCTTGTGTCAAGTATGGGGGCCCTTTTCAAACCAGTAACCCATTAAGTATCTTTGTGAGCTCGAGTTAGATCGAGGACGGGACACGCTTACTTGGTTTGATTGTAAGAGGTCAAAATAGGTTAGCGGTGGCAACGCAAGTCCAACGGGGTCATGTGCATGCGTGGGCCCGGGCTGGTAGGTAAGACGTTGTTGCATCGTGTAGATATAAGCCGTGCATCTTTTGTGGTACCGGGTTGCCACTTTGGGGAGTGATACACCCCACTGTGGGACCAGCACGGGTATCTACGAGTTAGGGAGCCGATCGCATGGGGGTACTGGGTACAACTAGTGGAGATAGGGGCAGGCGGCACCTATGAAGACAGCTAGGGGTACACGGGACTACCATTATCATTATTATGATTATTATGTTCAGTAGACGGGATCAACTTTTAGGGTGACTAGTATTGGTGCAGTATAGTAATTATCCTATAGTGATTAGGAGCGCAATTAACGCCAGCATATTCCTCTTGTTTGTTTTGTCTTTCCCATTTGTTTCACAGTCATTTCTTGTTTTATCAGTTTATGCCTTATCCTAATTACTTTAATAATTACATTGTTAAAGTTATTGGATTCGCCAGACTTTATGTTTGACCCCTTTTGTTTTCGCCTCTTTTCTTCCTCTCCCCCTCCAGGTTCTCAGGGTGGGACTAGTGCTAGTGGAGCTTTATTTGGATCTCTTTCTCTCTCTTTTGGAAGTGCTTGGATTGCTGAAAGTAAAGTTCAGCTTATCTCTTTTATGACTACATATCTTGGGGTTATGCTTTTTTACTTTGTGTACTCAGAAAACAATTTGTCAAGATGGATATTAAGTGTACTTGGTTTTATTGTTGGTTTATGATGTTGTTGTAATCAAACCATTTCTCCATTGCAATAAAAGTTGTTTTAAATTTCTCAAGTACCAATATATGTATCTGTCTTGTTATATTCCGTTCCATACACCAATAATACTCCATGAAAGTTAATGCATTCCTGTAACATCCCACCTCCGCCAGGATGACTCTTGCAAGCACTCTGACTTTGGAGGGGCGTTTGAATCAGGTAAACATGCATAATGATATACCAAGGCAGAACAAGAACATATGTATATGCGTAAACAGAGAAAATAACATAGATAAAACAGCGGAAGATTTTAAACCATTTCAAAACAAGTCTGTTACAACATAGCTTTCCAAATAAACAAGTCTAGATAAAACAACATCAACTGAAAAACTGAAATACATAAGTGCTATCCCCAAATAAGTGATAACCATAGCTAGCTTCATGTCGAAACCGTACATGAGCTGAAATACCACAAGCAAGCGATCAGAAATCCAAGCTAACCTCCAGTATTCCCTCCCTGAGAACCTGGGGGGGAACGGAAGAAAAGAGGCGAAAGAAAACAGGTCAGTCAAAAAGACTGAGTAAGCCCTACTACAATCAATGTAAACTGATAAAGTTAACTGGCATGAGCAGCAGGGATGAACATAAGGATAACAACAATACTAGCATGATGATGAACTAACAAGGTAGATAAACGTGTCATCGCATAATCAGGATTAAGGTTTTGCACCACAGGTGTACTAGCAAACTAACATGACTGGAATAAACAAGTATTGATCCCTTGGCCCAAGCTTTGGCCCAATAACATGAAATGACCCTAATACAAGGTCCAACCCAACGGTCTAGTCGATCGGCTCCCTAAGCCTAACTCGTCACGTGTTGGTGTCAATACGGCCCAAACATAATTGTAGTCGAACTGTGCCGGGTCCACCCTTCGGGTGTATCAAGCCCTAGGGTGCCAACCCCTGGACACCATAAACATGAGTGCACAGTCTCGATCTACTGGTACCCATGGGTGACTTCTCCAAATACGGACTACGTGCACGACCATAGTCCGTCCGGAACTACATCGGCGTACCACCCGGCCGTCGTTTATTTGGTCGCTTACCTCCAGCCCAGTAATCGTGCCCCCTCGCTAGCCTTGTCCCTAGGGCCTTAATGATACAAACTTGGGATTACTGCTGAAGTGGGCCCCCATTGCTAGGATTTTCTAGTGGGTTAAGTACGGTTTAACCCTCTTGCTAATCATGGATTAACTTGGTTAAGTGTAACGATGAGTTCACGACTTAACCCCGATTAATCTACCAAGCCCAAATTGGTTAAGTATTAAGTGGACCATGACTTAACCCTAATCATGAGGCATTAATTAATTTAATGCGCCTTAACCTCTCACATTAGACCTTGTTGTGGTTACTAGTTAAGCCGGGCGGGTCCGGGTAGCTTTACACCACAACTTGGTCTAACCTCGGGTCCAAGGTACAACATGGCCAACTTCTCACATTGGGTCCTATTGTTTGTAGCAACTAGTTAAGCCGGTCGGTTCCGGGTAGGTTTACGCTACAAACTCAACCCAACCTCGAGTTGGTCACACTTATCTTTTCTAAGTGTCATGTCCATCATGTTTCCAAAACATGTTACAAATTTTTAAGCAATTGGGTAGACCTAACTTAATAGGTAAATTCCCAATGGGTAGACCTAACTTAATAGGTAAATTCCCAAGCTTATGTTTTTATGTCTTTTAAGTTTACCCAACCCCAAACGCAATCCCATCGCTTACATATCGCAATCATGACATAAAGGTGTTGAAGCCACAAGTTTAACATGGTGGCATATGAAATGTTCATGTGTTCATACCCTTGCATATTACATTTTTAGGCCCCAAAAGCATGCATAAAACCAAACTTGGCATATTGGTGATACATGGTGCTAAATGACATGTAGAAATGGCCATAAGTTCGCATTTAGCCTCACATGCAAGTTATCATAAGAGATATGATAACTTACATGTTGCCAAAATGCAACCTTTAGCATAAAGCTTGAAGCTTTATGTTCACATACTCAAGATAAGCTTGCATAACATGATAACATGAACAAAATGATCATCCCAAACTTGCATAACATAACTTGCATATCATATGACAAACTTGCATATCAAACTTGCATAACATAACTTGATAAACTTGCATTTCATAGCATAGTAAACTTGCATATAAACTTGCATATCATACATTTAACTTTTGAGTTTAAGTATGAAAGTAGAATAGGGCTTACAATGCTTAAGAAGTCACAAAAATATGACAAAGCCCTTATGAAATCAATCAAACCCAAAATGCAAGCTCTAACATAAAAACCCTTGAGCCAAAATGATCAAAACTCTTTCTTTATGATGCAAATATAGAAACTTGACTTGAATGCAAGCTAATGATGCTCATACAAGTTTGAAAACACTTGTATGCATGGAATCACTTAGAAATTTATTTAGGAATTGTATGAAGAGAGTGGAGGCCATGAGAGGATTGATTTTGCCATAGTTTAGTTGTAGGATAGATTAATGATGATTTAGGGCTAGGTTAGGGCCTTATTTATAGATTAGGCAAGTGTTTTAGGCCATAGGATTAAACCCTCGTTGCAATCTCAGCCCTTAAAACCGAATCTGACCCCCAAGCTCAACACAATCTCAAAATGGTGCACCAGGCTAAACAGCCCGGCTGGACCAAGTCGACAGCCAAGTCGACAGGGCTGTCGACTTGGGCCCAAACAAGTCGACTCCCAAGTCGACAGGGCTGTCGACTTGGGTGTTCTGGCGGGATTTTTCCTGCCTGGCCCAATCTGTCCAAATTTTAAAATTCAAACTTGAATTTGAAATCTGTTTTTACTTAGAAATTTTCTGAAAACTTCGTTGGGCCTTAATCGGGTCATACGGACTCCGATTTTCGAAAACTCGGACTCTATTTCGCGTATTTTTCCAAGATGAACGCAATGGCATAGCCCGTTTCCCTTGATTCAGATTTTAGAATTAAATTCTGCCTCGATTTATGTCATTACAGGTTATTGAAAATACGGGTTGTTACATTCTCCCCTCCTTAAAGGATTTCGTCCCCGAAATCTTCAAGTTAGGAAGAACGTATCCTACCATCCAACATCAATCTACTCAAAACATCATCCACGAGCAACCATTGTCCTTACACGATTCTAAATGTTGTATGAACATATGCAAAGGTGTGTGTATATGTACTTATCTAATGCAAATATCCTCAATGCAAATCATGTTAGTGAAATGAATCCATATGTATGCAATTCCTAAAATAATGTATAACATCTATATGTGTGCACATAACATACATCCATATGCAACATCCATGTGATAACACAAAAATTTCCATCCACGAATAAGCATAAACACTCATGCATATGCAATATGAGGAGTGTGTGAGCCGATCTAGTGCCTAACGTGTATAATGCATCCACGAGTAACCACTTGCAAATACTTGCAACCACTTGCAACCATCAAGCATAACATGTTTCAAACACATGTTTCATCCAGAGGGTTTCTACCTAAGGTTCTCATGACAAGATTAACACGATAAACTAGATAAACATGGATAGCAAAGAGAAAGATATGCTAACAAAGAAAAGAGATTGAGAGTGTACCCTCAAAAAGGAATGGATAAAGCCCACGCATCTTCTCCTCAGTTTCCCAAGTTGCGTCTTCTTCGGCTTCACCCCATTGAACCTTCACCAACTTGACCTCTCGATTCCTTAGCTTCTTGGTCTCCGTCCCCAAGATACGAATCGGAGCTCTCCTCAAGGTAGCCTCTTTCTCCACTTCCACATCTTTCAGAACACTTGGCTCAACAACCTCTGCTGATTCATGTAAACACTTCCGGAGATGCGAGACATGAAAAACATCGTGTACTCCGGCAAGCTTCTCGGGCAACTCCACTCTATAAGCCATCTGCCCGATCCTCTTTATAATAGGGAATGGTCCAACAAACCTCGGTGCTAACTTCCCAACGGCTCCAAATCGGACCACATTCCGCAAAGGAGAAACCTTCACGAAAACCATATCCCCAACATCAAACTCCAAATCAGTTCTCCGCTTATCAGCATAGGATTTCTGTCGGTCTTGGGCCGCTTTCATCCGTCTCCGAATCAACTCGACCTTCTCGGATGTATCTCTGATCATATCAGGCCCAAGTATAAGCTTATCTGTAGTCTCCCACCAACATGTAGGCGACTTGCACGGCCTCCCATATAAAGCTTCAAATGGTGCCATCCCTATGCTTGCCTGATAACTGTTATTATATGCAAACTCAACAAGAGGAAGATGGTCTTCCCAAGTACCACCAAAATCCAGAATACAAAGCCTCAACAGATCCTCGAGTACCCTATTCACCCTTTCGGTTTGACCGTCCGTCTGTGGGTGATAAGCCGTACTTAGATTCAACCTCGTGCCCATAGCTTCTTGCAAGCTATTCCAGAATTGACTTGTAAAGATTGGGTCACGGTCACTGACTATACTAGAAGGGACTCCATGTAGTCTCACAATCTCACGAAGATATACAGACACTAGCCAAGATGCGGTCCTCTTGCTCTTCACCGGAATGAAATGAGCACTCTTCGTAAGTCTATCCACAATAACCCAAATGCTCGTATTCCCTTTCCTTGACCTTGGTAGCCCATCGATAAAATCCATGGAAATACTCTCCCACTTCCATAGTGGAACGTCTAGAGGATGCAATAGCCCACCGGGCTTCTTCGATTCGGCCTTAACTTGCTGGCAAATGATACACCTAGAGACAAACTCTGCCACATCCTTTTTCATCCCAGGCCAAAAGAAAATGCGCTTCATATCTTTATACATCTTATCTCCGCCCGGATGTATAGTCAACTTAGAGCGATGCGCTTCCTCAAGAACTCTTCTTACTAAATCTTCTACCATTGGAACACATAACCTTGCGTCTCTCCTCAGCCAACCCTTGTCATCAATAGAATATCGAGCGAGATGACTAGACGCCTCTCCTCGAATCAGCTTATCCATAATCTCAACTATCTGAGGGTCTTCTCTCTGCGAAGCCCCAACTTGATCAAGAAGGGTAGGTCTGAGTTCCAGAGATGCTAAAGAACCGGTCATCGACTCAATCGCCAAAGAGAAATCAAAGGTTGCCACATACTCTAAATTCTTCATCTCAACGAATAGAGGACTTAGGGTCAACCTTCTTCTACTCAATGCATCTGCTACCACATTCCCCTTGCCAGGGGTATAAGCTATCTCAAAATCATAGGATGCCAAGAATTCCATCCATCTTTGTTGCCTCAGATTCAGATCCTTCTGAGAAAAGAGATACTTCAATGACTTGTGATCGGTATAAAGCTCAAATCTTTCTCCCAGAAGATAATGGCGCCAAGCTTTGAGTGCATATACTATTTCTGCCAACTCTAAGTCATGAGTGGGATAATTCTTCTCATGCACTTTGAGTTGTCTACCACCAAAGCATATCACCCTTCCTTCTTGCATAAGAACAGCTCCTAACCCCGTGCCACATGCATCGGTGTATACTGTAAATAACTTCCCTCCATCGGGCAAAGCTAGAACAGGTGCTGATGTGAGAGCTCTCTTGAGCTTCTGAAAAGCAAGCTCGCTTTCTATGCTCCAAGCAAAAACTAAATTCTTCTTCGTTAATTTAGTGAGAGGAGCGGAAATCTTCGTGAAGTCCTTGATGAACTTCCGGTAAACACCCGCAAGACCTAGAAAACTTCTCACTTCGGTTGCATTCCTTGGAGTCTTCCAATCCTGAACTGCAACTACCTTAGCGGGATCCACCGCTAAGCCTTGCTTAGATACTATATGCCCAAGGAATCTAACTTCCCTTCTCCAAAAGTGACACTTGGAGAACTTGGCCTTCAACTGATGCGCTCTAAGCGTATCCATCACCTCCATGAGATGCCTTGCGTGCTCTTCCTCATCCTTAGAGAAGATCAGAATATCATCTACGAAGACCACGACAAACTTGTTCAAGAACTCCCTGAACACCCTACTCATCAAGTCCACGAAATATGCGGGTGCATTAGTCAAGCCGAACGGCATGACAAGCCATTCGAAGAATCCATCTGGAGTCCTGAACGCAGTCTTGTCTATACTATCTTCAGCTACCCTGAGCTGATGGAATCCAGTAGCAAGATCAAGCTGAGAGAAAACAAAAGCACCGACAAGCTGGTCAAAGAGATCATCAATCCTCGGTAACGGGTGTCTGTTCTTCTTAGTCAGCTTATTCAAATCTCGATAATCAACACAAAGTCGGAGAGAACCATCTGCCTTGGTAGCAAATACCACAGGCGCTCCCCATTCAGATATACTTCGTCTAATGAAGTTCTTCTAAAGCAACTCTTTCACTTGCTTACTTAGCTCCCGCCTTTCACGCGGAGCCATGTGCCGAACGGGCAAAGAAATCGGCTTTGCATTATCCACCAGATAAATGCGGAAATCAATCTCTCGCTTAGGGGGCAACCCCCTAACTTCATCGAAAACATCTGGATACTCTCGAACCACTCTCACAGACTGAAGAGTTTCCATTGACGAGTCGAGTGATTCAAGATAGCACAACATGACGGGACCTCTCGGATTACAAGAAATTTCTAGGGTGTTTCCGAGGCGAGTCACGAGCCTTACAACCCTATGCTCACAATCAAGGATGGCTCCATATCTGGATAGCCAATCCATGCCCAATATCAATCCGTATCCCCTAAAAGCAAGAACATAAGCACTGCACAAGAACTCTACACTCAGTATAGAGATCCTCAAATCCCCACATATCATAGACAAATGGGCAGAACCCTCAATAGGATTTGAGACACAGACGGGATCATCTACCAAGCTAGTACTAAGGTGCAAACTATCAACAAGATCAGATGAGATAAAGCTATGCGATGCACCAGAATCAAACAAGGTACGAACTGGAAAATCAGAAATATATACAAGACTCTCAATAGAAATACTACCTCGATCGGGAACTGGAGCGACATTGAGAGCATGAACTTGCCCTCCTGAAGGTCCAGCACGCTGAGTCTGACCCTGGCCTTGCCCTTGCTTCCTCGGGCAATCCTTACTAAAATGTCCAGTCTCACCGCAGAAAAAGCATTCACCATTCTTCCTTTTCCTCTTCTTACAATCCTTAATAAGATGCCCAACTGAACCACAATAATGGCACTTCCCCTTGTTGTTCTTGCCTTTGTTGTTATTGCCCTTGTTGTTATTCCCCTTGTTGCCTTGACTCTTGTTCTTGTTCTGATTGCCTTGACTGCTCTGACCACTTGGATTTCCCTGATTTCCTTTCCACTGGGAATCAGTCTTCTTGGCTTGAGTATCATTCATCTTGATCTCTTTCTTGACATCTCCCTGAAGTAACGCCATATCAACCAAACTCTCAAACGTGGCCCCATGGGGAATATGTGACATAGCCAATCCCTGCAATGGCTCATTCAATCCTCTAGCAAAACGAAGAGCCTTCTTCTGAGGAGTATTCACCATATCCAAGCCAAAACGAGCTAACTGATTGAACTTGTTCACATATTCTTTGACAGACATATCTCCTTGTTTCAAAGTTATGAACCTCTCCATTTGCAGATTCTCCTCAGCAGAAGATAGAAACTTAAGCATGAACCTTGCCCTGAAATCGGCCCAAGTCTCAACAGGCCTAGTACCATTGGTGACTTCCCACCAATAAGCGGCTTCATCCTTCATAAGCCAAACCGCCAACAAGATCTTCCTCTGATCGTCTAACCCAAAGATAGCAAATAAATCCTCGGTCTCTTTCAACCAATTCCTGGCCTCTACAAAAGTCTCAGTGCCTTGAAAGTTCTTGCCACCCATTGCTTTGAAATCTTTGCAAGTCTTTGCGAAGTCAGCTTGAGGATGCTGAGGGGGAGGAGGAAGAGGAACCTCAGCGACAGGAGGAGGAGGAACATTGACTACCGGAGGAGGAGGAGGAGGAGGAACATCTACGGGGCCGGCTTCGGTCACCCTAGCCTCCAAAAGTCTCCTATACCAAACAGGTACGTGTACTCCCTCCGGAATAGCAAAGTTATCGGCCATACTGAAAATGAGGAAAAAGACAGATTCAGAATGGAGAAAAACGAAGGAATTTTGCTAATGGCTTTTTTGGGGAATAGCCTTTAAAATAAACTAGACTTTTCTTTGGAAAATACTTTATACTTAGTTTTGAAAATAGTTTTCCAAAAGTTTTCTAAAAACCTTTTCGTTCCTTCTCGTAAACCATATGCTCTGATACCAAATTGTAACACCCCACCTCCGCCAGGATGACTCTTGCAAGCACTCTGACTTTGGAGGGGCGTTTGAATCAGGTAAACATGCATAATGATATACCAAGGCAGAACAAGAACACATGTATATGCGTAAACAGAGTAAATAACATAGATAAAACAGCGGAAGATTTTAAATCATTTCAAAACAAGTCAGTTACAACATAGCTTTCCAAATAAACAAGTCTAGATAAAACAACATCAACTGAAAAACTGAAATACATAAGTGCTATCCCCAAATAAGTGATAACCATAGCTAGCTTCATGTCGAAACCGTACATGAGCTGAAATCCCACAAGCAAGCGATCAGAAATCCAAGCTAAGCTCCAGTATTCCCTCCCTGAGAACTTGGGGAGGAACGGAAGAAAAGAGGCGAAAGAAAACAGGTCAGTCAAAAAGACTGAGTAAGCCCTACTACAATCAATGTAAACTGATAAAGTTAACTGGCATGAGCAGCAGGGATGAACATAAGGATAACAACAATACTAGCATGATGATGAACTAACAAGGTAGATAAAGGTGTCATCGCATAATCAGGATTAAGGTTTTGCACCACAGGTGTACTAGCAAACTAACATGACTGGAATAAACAAGTATTGATCCCTTAGCCCAAGCTTTGGCCCAATAACATGAAATGACCCTAATACAAGGTCCAACCCAACGGTCTAGTTGATCGGCTCCCTAAGCCTAACTCGTCACGTGTTGGTGTCAGTACGGCCCAAACATAATTGTAGTCGAACTGTGCCGGGTCCACCCTTCGGGTGTATCAAGCCCTAGGGTGCCAACCCCTGGACACCATAAACATGAGTGCACAGTCTCGATCTACTGGTACCCATGGGTGACTTCTCCAAATACGGACTACATGCATGACCATAGTCCGTCCGGAACTACATCGACGTACCACCCGGCCGTCGTTTATTTGGTCGCTTACCTCCAGCCCAGTAATCGTGCCCCCTCCCTAGCCTAGTCCCTAGGGTCTTAATGATACAAACTTGGGATTACTGCTGGAGTGGGCCCCCATTGCTAGGATTTTCTAGTGGGTTAAGTACGGTTTAACCCTCTTGCTAATCATGGATTAACTTGGTTAAGTGTAACGATGAGTTCACGACTTAACCCCGATTAATCTACCAAGCCCAAATTGGTTAAGTATTAAGTGGACCATGACTTAACCCTAATCATGAGGCATTAATTAATTTAATGTGCCTTAACCTCTCACATTAGACCTTGTTGTGGTTACTAGTTAAGCCGAGCGGGTCCGGGTGGCTTTACACCACAACTTGATCTAACCTCGGGTCCAAGGTACAACATGGCCAACTTCTCACATTGGGTCCTATTGTTCGTAGCAACTAGTTAAGCCGGTCGGTTCCAGGTAGGTTTAAGCTACAAACTCAACCCAACCTCGAGTTGGTCACACTTATCTTTTCTAAGTGTCATGTCCATCATGTTTCCAAAACATGTTACAAATTTTTAAGCAATTGGGTAGACCTAACTTAATAGGTAAATTCCCAATGGGTAGACCTAACTTAATAGGTAAATTCCCAAGCTTATGTTTTTATGTCTTTTAAGTTTACCCAACCCCAAACGCAATCCCATCGCTTACATATCGCAATAGTGCATAAAGGATAGAAAGAGGGAACTTGGCATAATCATGACATAAAGGTGTTGAAGCCGCAAGTTTAACATGGTGGCATATGAAATGTTCATGTGTTCATACCCTTGCATATTACATTTTTAGGCCCCAAAAGCATGCATAAAACCAAACTTGGCATATTGGTGATACATGGTGCTAAATGACATGTAGAAATGGCCATAAGTTCGCATTTAGCCTCACATGCAAGTTATCATAAGAGATATGATAACTTACATGTTGCCAAAATGCAACCTTTAGCATAAAGCTTGAAGCTTTATGTTCAAATACTCAAGATAAGCTTGCATAACATGATAACATGAACAAAATGATCATCCCAAACTTGCATAACATAACTTGCATATCATATGACAAACTTGCATATCAAACTTGCATAACATAACTTGATAAACTTGCATTTCATAGCATAGTAAACTTGCATATAAACTTGCATATCATACATTTAACTTTAGAGTTTAAGTATGAAAATAGAATAGGGCTTACAATGCTTAAGAAGTCACAAAAATATGACAAAGCCCTTATGAAATCAATCAAACCCAAAATGCAAGCTCTAACATAAAAACCCTTGAGCCAAAATGATCAAAACTCTTTCTTTATGATGCAAATATAGAAACTTGACTTGAATGCAAGCTAATGATGCTCATACAAGTTTGAAAACACTTGTATGCATGGAAAATCACTTAGAAATTTATTTAGGAATTGTATGAAGAGAGTGGAGGCCATGAGAGGATTGATTTTGCCATAGTTTAGTTGTAGGATAGATTAATGATGATTTAGGGCTAGGTTAGGGCCTTATTTATAGATTGGGCAAGTGTTTTAGGCCATAGGATTAAACCCTAGTTGCAATCTCAGCCCTTAAAACCGAATCTGGCCCCCAAGCTCAACACAATCTCAAAATGGTGCACCAGGCTAAACAGCCCGGCTAGACCAAGTCGACAGCCAAGTCGACAGGGCTGTCGACTTGGGTCCAAACAAGTCGACTCCCAAGTCGACACGGTTGTCGACTCGGGTGTTCTGGCGGGATTTTTCCCGCCTGGCCCAATCTATCCAAATTTTCAAATTCAAACTTGAAATCTGTTTTTACTTAGAAATTTTCTGAAAACTTCGTTGGGCCTTAATCGGGTCATACGGACTCCGATTTTCGAAAACTCAGACTCTATTTTGCGTATTTTTCCGAGACGAACGCAATGGCATAGCCCGTTTCCCTTGATTCAGATTTTAGAATTAAATTCTGCCTCGATTTATGTCATTACAGGTTATTGAAAATACGGGTTGTTATATTCTCCCCTTCTTAAAGGATTTCGTCCCCGAAATCTTCAAGTTAGGAAGAACGTATCCTACCATCCAACATCCATCTACTCAAAACATCATCCACGAGCAATCATTGTCCTTACACGATTCTAAATGTTGTATGAACATATGCAAAGGTGTTTGTATATGTACTTATCTAATGCAAATATCCTCAATGCAAATCATGTTAGTGAAATGAATCCATATGTATGCAATTCCTAACATAATGTATAACATCTATATGTGTGCACATAACATACATCCATATGCAACATCCATGTGATAACACAAAAATTTCCATCCACGAATGAGCATAAACACTCATGCATATGCAATATGAGGAGTGTGTGAGCCGATCTAGTGCCTAACGTGTATAATGCATCCACGAGTAACCACTTGCAAACACTTGCAACCACTTGCAAACACTTGCAACCACTTGCAACCATCAAGCATAACATGTTTCAAACACATGTTTCATCCAGAGGGTTTCTACCTAAGGTTCTCATGACAAGATTAACACGATAAACTATATAAACATGGATAGCAAAGAGAAAGATATGCTAACAAAGAAAAGAGATTGAGAGTGTACCCTCAAAAAGGAATGGATAAAGCCCACGCATCTTCTCCTCGGTTTCCCAAGTTGCGTCTTCTTCGGCTTCACCCCATTGAACCTTCACCAACTTGACCTCTCGATTCCTTAGCTTCTTGTTCTCCGTCCCCAAGATATGAATCGGAGCTCTCCTCAAGGTAGCCTCTTTCTCCACTTCCACATCTTTCAGAACACTTGGCTCAACAACCTCTGCTGATTCATGTAAACACTTCCGGAGATGCGAGACATGAAAAACATCGTGTGCTCCGGCAAGCTTCTCGGGCAACTCCACTCTATAAGCCATCTGCCCGATCCTCTCTATAATAGGGAATGGTCCAACAAAACTCGGTGCTAACTTCCCAACGGCTCCAAATCGGACCACATTCCGCAAAGGAGAAACCTTCACGAAAACCATATCCCCAACATCAAACTCCAAATCAGTTCTCCGCTTATCAGCATAGGATTTCTGTCGGTCTTGGGCCGCTTTCATCCGTCTCCGAATCAACTCGACCTTCTCGGATGTATCTCTGATCATATCAGGCCCAAGTATAAGCTTATCTGTAGTCTCCCACCAACATGTAGGCGACTTGCACGGCCTCCCATATAAAGCTTCAAATGGTGCCATCCCTATGCTTGCCTGATAACTGTTATTATATGCAAACTCAACAAGAGGAAGATGGTCTTCCCAAGTACCACCAAAATCCAGAATACAAAGCCTCAACAGATCCTCGAGTACCCTATTCACCCTTTCGGTTTGACCGTCCGTCTGTGGGTGATAAGCCGTACTTAGATTCAACCTCGTGCCCATAGCTTCTTGCAAGCTATTCCAGAATTGGCTTGTAAAGATTGGGTCACGGTCACTGACTATACTAGAAGGGACTCCATGTAGTCTCACAATCTCACGAAGATATACAGACACTAGCCAAGATGCGGTCCTCTTGCTCTTCACCGGAATGAAATGAGCACTCTTCGTAAGTCTATCCACAATAACCCAAATGCTCGTATTCCCTTTCCTTGACCTTGGTAGCCCATCGATAAAATCCATGGAAATACTCTCCCACTTCCATAGTGGAACGTCTAGAGGATGCAATAGCCCACCGGGCTTCTTCGATTCGGCCTTAACTTGCTGGCAAATGATACATCTAGAGACAAACTCTGCCACATCCTTCTTCATCCCAGGCCAAAAGAAAATGCGCTTCATATCTTTATACATCTTATCTCCGCCTGGATGTATAGTCAACTTAGAGCGATGCGCTTCCTCAAGAACTCTTCTTACTAAATCTTCTACCATTGGAACACATAACCTTCCGTCTCTCCTCAGCCAACCCTTGTCATCAATAGAATATCGAGCGAGATGACTAGACGCCTCTCCTCGAATCAGCTTATCCATAATCTCAACTATCTGAGGGTCTTCTCTCTGCGAAGCCCTAACTTGATCAAGAAGGGTAGGTCTGAGTTCCAGAGATGCTAAAGAACCGGTCATCGACTCAATCGCCAAAGAGAAATCAAAGGTTGCCGCATACTCTAAATTCTTCATCTCAACGAATAGAGGACTTAGGGTCAACCTTCTTCTACTCAATGCATCTGCTACCACATTCCCCTTGCCAGGGGTATAAGCTATCTCAAAATCATAGGATGCCAAGAATTCCATCCATCTTTGTTGCCTCAGATTCAGATCCTTCTGAGAAAAGAGATACTTCAATGACTTGTGATCGGTATAAAGCTCAAATCTTTCTCCCAGAAGATAATGGCGCCAAGCTTTGAGTGCATATACTATTGCTGCCAACTCTAAGTCATGAGTGGGATAATTCTTCTCATGCACTTTGAGTTGTCTACCGCCAAAGCATATCACCCTTCCTTCTTGCATAAGAACAGCTCCTAACCCCGTGCCACATGCATCGGTGTATACTGTAAATAACTTCCCTCCATCGGGCAAAGCTAGAACAGGTGCTGATGTGAGAGCTCTCTTGAGCTTCTGAAAAGCAAGCTCGCTTTCTATGCTCCAAGCAAAAACTAAATTCTTCTTCGTTAATTTAGTGAGAGGAGCGGAAATCTTCGCGAAGTCCTTGATGAACTTCCGGTAAAAACCCGCAAGACCTAGAAAACTTCTCACTTCGGTTGCATTCCTTGGAGTCTTCCAATCCTGAACTGCAACTACCTTAGCGGGATCCACCGCTAAGCCTTGCTTAGATACTATATGCCCAAGGAATCTAACTTCCCTTCTCCAAAAGTGACACTTGGAGAACTTGGCCTTCAACTGATGCGCTCTAAGCGTATCCATCACCTCCATGAGATGCCTTGCGTGCTCTTCCTCATCCTTAGAGAAGATCAGAATATCATCTACGAAGACCACGACAAACTTGTTCAAGAACTCCCTGAACACCCTACTCATCAAGTCCACGAAATTTGCGGGTGCATTAGTCAAGCCGAACGGCATGACAAGCCATTCGAAGAATCCATCTGGAGTCCTGAACGCAGTCTTGTCTATACTATCTTCAGCTACCCTGAGCTGATGGAATCCAGTAGCAAGATCAAGCTGAGAGAAAACAGAAGCACCGACAAGCTGGTCAAAGAGATCATCAATCCTCGGTAACGGGTGTCTGTTCTTCTTAGTCGGCTTATTCAACTCTCGATAATCAACACAAAGTCGGAGAGAACTATCTGCCTTGGTAGCAAATACCACAAGCGCTCCCCATTCAGATATACTTCGTCTAATGAAGTTCTTCTCAAGCAACTCTTTCACTTGCTTACTTAGCTCCCGCCTTTCACGCGGAGCCATGTGCCGAACGGGCAAAGAAACCGGCTTTGCATTATCCACCAGATAAATGCGGAAATCAATCTCTCGCTTAGGGGGCAACCCCCTAACTTCATCGAAAACATCTGGATACTCTCGAACCACTCTCACAGACTGAAGAGTTTCCATTGACGAGTCGAGTGATTCAAGAAAGCACAACATGACGGGACCTCTCGGATTACAAGAAATTTCTAGGGTGTTTCCGAGGCGAGTCACGAGCCTCACAACCCTATGCTCACAATCAAGGATGGCTCCATATCTGGACAGCCAATCCATGCCCAATATCAATCTGTATCCCCTAAAACCAAGAACATAAGCACTGCACAAGAACTCTACACTCAGTATAGAGATCCTCAAATCCCCACATATCATAGACAAATGGGCAGAACCCCCAATAGGATTTGAGACACAGACGGGATCATCTACCAAGCTAGTACTAAGGTGCAAACTATCAACAAGATCAGATGAGATAAAGCTATGCGATGCACCAGAATCAAACAAGGTACGAACTGGAAAATCAGAAATATATACAAGGCTCTCAACAGAAATACTACCTCGATCGGGAACTGGAGCGACATTGAGAGCATGAACTTGCCCTCCTGAAGGTCCAGCACGCTGAGTCTGACCCTGGCCTTGCCCTTGCTTCCTCGGGCAATCCTTACTAAAATGTCCAGTCTCACCGCAGAAAAAGCATTCACCATTCTTCCTTTTCCTCTTCTTACAATCCTTAATAAGATGCCCAACTGAACCGCAATAATGGCACTTCCCCTTGTTGTTCTTGCCTTTGTTGTTATTGCCCTTGTTGTTGTTCCCATTGTTGCCTTGACTCTTGTTCTTGTTCTGATTGCATTGACTGCTCTGACCACTTGGATTTCCCTGATTTCCTTTCCACTGGGAATCAGTCTTCTTGGCTTGAGTATCATTCATCTTGATCTCTTTCTTGACGTCTCCCTGAAGTAACGCCATATCAACCAAACTCTCAAACGTGGCCCCATGGGGAATATGTGACATAGCCAATCCCTGCAACGGCTCATTCAATCCTCTAGCAAAACGAAGAGCCTTCTTCCGAGGAGTATTCACCATATCCAAGCCAAAACGAGCTAACTAATTGAACTTGTTCACATATTCTTTGACAGACATTTCTCCTTGTTTCAAAGTTATGAACCTCTCCATTTGCAGATTCTCCTCAGCAGAAGATTGAAACTTAAGCATGAACCTTGTCCTGAAATCGGCCCAAGTCTCAACAGGCCTAGTACCATTGGTGACTTCCCACCAATAAGCGACTTCATCCTTCATAAGCCAAACCGCCAACAAGATCTTCCTCTGATCATCTAACCCAAAGATAGAAAATAAATCCTCTCCCCCTCCAGGTTCTCAGGGTGGGACTAGTGCTAGTGGAGCTTTATTTGGATCTCTTTCTCTCTCTTTTGGAAGTGCTTGGATTGCTGAAAGTAAAGTTCAGCTTATCTCTTTTATGGCTACATATGTTGGGGTTATGCTTTTTTACTTTGTTTACTCAGAAAACAATTTGTCAAGATGGATATTAAGTGTACTTGGTTTTATTGTTGGTTTATGATGTTGTTGTAATCAAACCATTTCTCCGTTGCAATAAAAGTTGTTTTAAATTTCTCAAGTACCAATATATGTATCTGTCTTGTTATATTCCGTTCCATACACCAATAATACTCCATGAAAGTTAATGCATTTCCTTTGTGAGTGACATTAAGGGACGTGGGGTGTTACACGTGGTATCAGAGCTGAAGGTTACCAGAATAGATAAGTGATTTTGAAAAACTGTTTTTCAAAAGCATTTTATAAAGAAATACTTTCAAAAATATGTTTTAAGGAGAGCATTTTCAAGCGAAAAGTTTGTTTTAAAAACATAACCCCCAAGAGCCATATATCTTTCCTTCGATTCCCCGTTTTGAATCTCTTCCTTTTTCTTTTCAGCATGTCTGGGGTACCCGAAATACCCGAGGGCATACCGATACCAAACTGGTTCAGAAGGTATCTGGAGGCTAGGGCCACCGCCGCAGGCCCAGCAGATGTTCCTCCTCCCCCAGCCGCAGCCGCTCCTTCTCCTCCCCCTCCCCGCGTTGATACTTTTTTGAAGGTATGCAAAGACTTTCGAGCAATGAGCGGGAAACCTTTTCACGGGTCAGAGACGTTTGTTGAAGCTTGAAATTGGCTTAAGGAGGTGGAAGATTTGTTTGGTATCTTCGAGATAGATGATGGAAGGAAGGTCCAATTATCTGCTTGGTTAATGAAGGACGAAGCCTCGTTTTGGTGGGAGGTCACGAATGGAGAACGTCCAGTGGAGACATGGATGGATTTCAGGCATAGGTTCGAGATGAAATTTCTCTCACGAGCAGAAGATAATTTATACATGGAGACGTTCTTGGCATTGAAGCAGGGGAATTTATCAGTAAAGGAGTACGTCAACAAGTTCAATCAGTTGGCAAGATTTGGCTTAGACTTGGTGAACACACCTGAAAAGAAGGCCCTGAGATTCGTTAAAGGTTTGAATGAGTCGCTACACGGGTTGGCTATGACCCACATTCCTATGGGGGCTACCTATGGGAAACTGGTTGACATGGTGCTTATGCATGAAGAGGAGAAAAGCCGCTAATGCTAATAAGGCATCGGAAAAGAAAGGGGATCAAAAGAAGTCACAGCAGCAACCTAAGAAAGGTGGTAAGGATAACAATAGCAAAGGAAAGAAAAGATGCTTTAATTGTGGAACACCAGGCCATCTGAGCAAGGACTGTAAGAAGAAGAAGAAGACTGACTGTTTCAACTGTGGTGAGGCAGGACATCTGATTAAAAACTACCCGAGAAGACAAGGGAAAGGGCAGAGGACAGGGTTTACTTCTGGAGGCCAGGTTCAGGCTCTCATAGCACCAGGGCAGGCAAGAGGGCAGGTTCATGCTCTCATGGCACCAGGACAGGCGAGAGGTAGAAACATTTCTGTTGGAAGTTTGGTTTTTCTGTTTGATCATCCTGTTCGTACTTTGTTTGATTCTAGTGCTTCACACTCGTTTGTATCTGCCTAGTTAGTTGAAACACTGCACTAAATACTAGTCTAGTTATGGATCCCATAGTAGTCTCAAATCCTATTGGTGGTTCGGCTCATCCTTCAATGATTTGTCGATTCGAGAGTGTCTATCTTGGGTGTTGGGTTTGAGTGCAAGGCCTTCGCTCTTGGCTTCATGGGCTACGGCTTGATTTTAGGCATGGATTGGCTTAGCTAGATACGGTGTCATCCTAGACTGTGAAAGAAGGGTAGTTAGATTATTGACTCGTTGTGGCAAGACCCTTGATATTTCTTGTGACCCCAGAGGTCCGGTGATGCTTAGCTACCTAGAATCTCTTGATGCATCCAATGATGACTTGGAATCCATTCGTGTGGTCCGTGAATATGGTGATGTCTTTGATGAAGTTTGGGGTTTACCCCCAAGGCACGAGATAGACTTTCGAATATACCTAGTAGATAATGCAAAGCCAGTTGCATTACCAGTGCGCCACATTGCTCCAAGGGAGACAAGAGAACTTAGTAAGCAAGTGAAAGAGTTGCTTAAGAAGGGGTTCATAAGAAGAAGTATTTCGAAATGGGGTGCTCCAGTTGTTTTTGCTACGAAGGCTGATGGTTCACTTAGATTGTGCGTGGACTATAGAGAGATGAATAAGCTCACAAAGAAGAACAGACACCCATTGCCGAGGAGTGATGATTTATTCGATCAGTTGGTTGGTGCTTCGGTTTTCTCGCAGCTGGATTTGGCTACAAGATTTCATCAGCTAAGGGTGGCTAAAGACAGCATAGATAAGACTACATTTAGAACTCCTAACGGTTTCTTTGTGTGGCTCGTCATGCCTTTTGGTTTGACGAATGCACCTGCATACTTCATTGACTTAATGAGTAGGGTGTTTAGGGAGTTTCTAAACAATTTTATGGTAGTCTTTGTGGATGATATCTTGATTTTCTCTAGAAGCGAGGATGAGCATGCCCTACATCTTAGGGAAGTCTTAGAGACCCTACGAGTGCATCAACTCAAAGCTAAGTTCTCCAAATGCCATTTTTGGAGAAAAGAAGTGAGGTTCTTAGGACATGTGGTCTCTAAGAAATGGAATGTTGTGGATCCCGCAAAGGTGGTGGCAATCCAAGATTAGAAGATTACTAAGAACACAACAGAAGTAAAAAGCGTTTTAGGGCTAGCTAGTTATTATAGGAAGTTCATTAAGGACTTCGCGAAGATATCAACCCCACTTACTTGGTTAATGAAGAAGAACTTGACTTTTGCTTGGGATGTTGACTGTGACGATGCTTTTCAATGTTTGAAGAGGGCTTTGATGACAGCTCCAGTTTTAGTTTTGCCAGATGGGAGTAAGCCATTCATAGTATATACCGATGCTTGCGGGACAGGGCTTGGCGCAGTTTTAATGCAAGAGGGAAGGGTGATATGCTATGGTGGAAGGCAGTTGAAAGTCCACGAGAAGAATTACCCTACCCACGAGTTAGAGTTGGCTGCCATAGTTTTTGCGCTTAAGTCATGGCGTCATTATTTTCTTGGCGAGAAGTTTGAGTTGTATACAGACCATAAGTCGCTAAAGTACTTGTTCTCTCAGAAATATCTAAACTTGAGGCAACAGAGGTGGATGGAGTTTTTGGCATCCTACGATTTTGAGATCGCATATACCCCTGGCAAGGGTAACGTTGTAGCTGATGCCTTAAGTAGAAAGAGGTTGACTTTGAGTCCTTTATTCATAGAGCGACAGAGTTTGGAGTATATATCTACCTTTGACTTCAGACCCTCTGTTGATTATGTACCCGGATTGTTGGCATCGCTAGAGGTGCAACCTACACTTCTGGGTCGGGTTGGAGAGGCACAGTAAGATGACCCACAGTTGGTTGAGATAGTAGGCAAGCTTATAGGAGGGGAGTCTTCGAGTCATCCTAATAGATATGTTATAGATGAGAGAGGCTGGTTGCGTAGAGATGGGAGACTTTGTGTGCCACAAGACGAGAGCTTGAGGAAGACAATTCTTGAAGACTCGCATCGCTCTAAGATGACCATAAATCCCGGTGGTAACAAGATGTATAGGGATATGAAGCAAGTTTTCTTTTGGGCCGGAATGAAGAAGGACATGGCTGAGTTCGTTTCTAGATGCTTAGTGTGCCAGCAAGTCGAGGCGGAGCAAAACAAGCCCGGTGGTTTGCTCCACCCTTTAGAGATTCCGCTATGGAAATGGGAAAGTGTTTCCATGGATTTTGTAGACGGGTTGCCAAGATCAATGAAGGGTAATACGGGGATTTGGGTAGTTGTAGACAGACTTACCAAAAGTGCACATTTTATTCCCGTTAAAAGTAGGAGGACCGCCGCGTGGTTAGCATCTATTTACCTTCGGGAGATAGTTCGTCTGCACGGCATATCCTCTAGCATTGTGAGCGACAGGGATCCCATTTTCACTAGCGAGTTTTGGAAGAGCTTACAAGAGGCGGTTGGAACACAATTGTGCTTAAGTACCGCTTACCACTCTCAGACGGACGGCCAGACCGAGAGAGTAAATCAGATTCTAGAAGATCTTTTGAGGCTATGCATCTTAGACTTTGGAGGAACATGGGAAGAACATCTCCCATTAGTGGAGTTCGCCTATAATAACAGCTTCCAGGCTAACAATGGCATGGCACCTTTTGAGGCTCTTTATGGAAGACCATACCGATCACCTACTTATTGGTGGGAATCTACGGATAAGGTTTTGCTTGGACCCGACATGATTAGGGAGACTTCGGAGAAGATAGACTTGATTCGACGACGAATGAAGACGGCGCAGGACCAACAAAAAGTCATATGCTGATAAGAGACGAACCGATCTTAAGTTCGATGTTGGGGACATGGTTTTTATTAAGGTGTCATCGTTGAGAAACGTAGTCCATTTTGGATCAGTAGGGAAGTTGGCACCAAGGTTCGTAGGACCCTTTCCCATTACAGAGAGGATTGGGCAGATGGCGTATAGAGTAAAGTTTCCAGAGAAGCTCAGTGGTGTTCATAACGTGTTTCACGTTTCGCATTTGCGTAAGTGTTTACATGATACAGCGGAAGTGGTGGAGCCGAGCACGCTCAAAGAAGTGGAAGTAGAGAGAAATGCCACGGTTAGACGAGCTCCTACACGTATTCTCGGATCGGAGGTCAAAAAGCTATGCAACAAAGAGGTCAAGTTGGTTAAAGTGCAATGGGGAGATGATCAAGGAGACGCGACTTGGGAGATGGAAGACAAGATGCGTACGCTATACCCTTTCCTTTTTTAGGGTATGTTTTTGACTTCTCCCTTTTCTACTGCTTTGTTGACACTTGTCCTATCGTTTTTATGTCTATGTGATGATATCCTCGATCTTTAGTTAGGAAAAATCCTATGGTTGTAAACATGTGTTTGAGATATGTTATGTTTGGTGGACGCAAGTGGTTGCTCATGGATGCATGTACACACACATTAGGCACTAGATCGGCTCAATCACTTTCATATTGCATATAAATTTGTGTGCACATTTAAATTAATGGATGTATAATGGTTGTGTTATCATATGGATGCTACATTTTGATGAATGGTTGTGCACACATGTAGAAATAATATGTATCGTTAGGATTCTTTCGCATACATAATGGACGCATGGCACTATCATGATTTGAATTAAGGAGGTCAACTGAATCAGTAGACCGCCTGATTTTGCATTGGATAAGGGACATATACGCACACTTTTTGCATATGTTCATACGGCATTAGAAATTTTGTAAGGACGATGGATGCCTATGTTTGATGGTTGAGTAGATGGATGATTAGATGTTAGGATATACATTTTCCTTAACTTGGAGATTTCGGGGGCGAAATCCTTTAAGGACGGGAGAATGTAACACCCCGTAATTTTAAATATTAAAATTAACTATTTTAAGAACACTTGATTTTTAGGAGAAGAATTAAGGGAAATGGGTTACGCCATTGCGTTCGTCTCGAAATTCTGCATGGAATAGAGTCCAAGTTTTCGTAAATCGGACTTCGTATGAGGAAGTTATGGCCCTCGGAAGTTTCAGGAATTTTAATAAATTAAAACAGCTCAAATTTAAATTCAAAATTCGAATTCAAACAAAGAAGCGGGCTGGGCGGGATTTTTCCCGCCCTAGGCCAGGTCGACCTGGGGGTCGACCTACCCCCTCGGGCAGATTTGAAATGTGACGATTCTGACTTGTTGCTGAGTCTTTTCTGACCAGTTGCTGAGTAACTAGGGCATAAATGGCAATTCTGGATAACTCTATATAGTCTGGACGGCTGTGATTGCTCCTATGATAATCTAATGGCTTATATTGATCTAAACTTCTATATAAGCATGCACAGACTCAAGCTCTAAACCTAAAATAAATTAATCTCTTGGCGTCCATGCTGCTGCTAGAATAGTTCTTCTTCTTCTTCTTAAAGCTTAGGAATTGCAAGTCAGGATTCTAATACAAACGATGAACGAATTATTCTCTTCTCTAATCCGTCTTTGTGGGTATAATTTCTATCACAAAACAATTAATAAATTAATTATGATGAGTTATAATTGGGAACATGAGAACATGTCTGTTGAATCATGTTATGTTACTTAACTTTGTTATCACCTGTTGGTGAACATATGATAGTTTTGTTAACTTATGTTAGTAGATCTATTTCCTATGTCCAATCACATATGTTTAACTTGATTCATTTTATGACATCAGTTTATATGCAAGTTTGGGATGTAAATCATATGCTAGTTTGTATGTGAATCATATGCAAGTCTGTATGTGAATTATACACAAGTTTATATGTGAATCAAGTATAGATATACATATGCGAGTTTATATGTAAAACATGTGATATTAGTTTTGTAACACCCCACCTCGGTTAAGGTCACTCGCAAAGGGAATGCCTTAACTTTGGTGGAGTGTTTTTAGTAGACTGAACATAAATTTACAAGACAGATAAAGTAGTACTTGAAAAATTATAACTTTATTACAGTAGAAGCAGAAATAAGTTTGGTTACATCTTTCTAAATCACAATACCAAAACTCAAGTACACAATTATCAGTCTTATACAAAATCCTTCAGAATGTAAAGTTTCAAAGCCATAATACCCAAAATAAACTGCCGTGGAAAGATAGAGCCAAAGCCAAGCAATACTTCAAACACTTCAAGCAGAGAGAATCATAATCAAGCTCCTATGTTTCCACCCTGAGAACCTTGGGGGGGTGGGACGGAAGAAAAGAGGCGAAACAAACTAGGTCAGACATAAGTCTGGTGAGTCCAGTGACTTTCAGCATATAAACAGATAATAGTATCATGACATGTAAATAAAACTGGATGAGAGATAACCGTAACAGGAATAGCAGGTTAACAGAAGAAACGGAATGATATATAAACTAAGCTAAGCTTCTTACTTAGTTTTCACTTCTCTGCACTAATACTAATATAACAGGATTAGGTGCTACCCTAATGTCTAAGCTGAAACGGAAACAGAATAATTTCTACAGAAACAGAATGCTAGTAATGGGCCTTTACCACCCGAACAGAGGCAGACGGTACAGAAACAGAATGCTAATAATGGGCTTTTACCACACCAACAGACGGAAGGTACGGAAACAGAATACTAATAATGGGCCTTTACCACCCAACTAATGGGCCTTTACCACCCCAACAGGAAGAAAGTACGGAAACAGAATCGGAAACGGAATCAGAGACGAAAACAGAATAATCCATACGGAAACATAATGTTAGAATTAGATGTACACTAGTAATGGGCCTTTACCACCTGAACAGACAGTACCATGCAGAAACAGACAGGTGTTACCACCCAACAGAAACTAACGGTACCCACAGAAACAGACAGAACTAGGTGTACCCTAATGTCTAAACTGAAACAGAAACGAAAACAGAATAATCTCTACAGAAACAGAATGCTAGAATTAGGTGTACACTAGTAATGGGCCTTTACCACCCGAACAGATGGTACCACGCAGAAACAGACAGGTGTTACCACCCAACAGAAACAGACGGTACCCACAGAAACAGACAGATCTAAGTGTACCCTAAGTCCTTCCCCCACGCGATCGACTCCCTAATACATAAATACCTTGTGTCGGCTCCACAGTAGGGTGTATCACTCCCTAAAGTGGAAACCTATTGGCACAGACCTACTTACAGATGTCATGGTGTCTTACATCCTCAGAGCAGACCAGATCCATACATGCACATGACCCGGTTGGAACGCGCCATCAACACCCCTCGCCATTATCAGAATGAACCGCTTATAATTAGTCCAGTAAGCGTGCCCGGACCCCTACATAGCGTGGGGTCAAAGTTTTTGATACCAGAAAGGGTCCCAACCAACAGATGACACAAGTATTTCCCCTCCTAACCTTGTGTCCCTAGACTAGCAGATTTCAGATTAACTTGTTTACAAGTTCCAGACAGAGTTCAGATTACTAGTTCACAGATCAGACAATCAAGTTAACAGGTTTTCAGATTTACAGATCAGATGTACGGATTTAACAGACTTACAGATTGTCTAACTTTGTATTGGGCCTACAGATTCACGAAACGGGTTTATTAGATTCATCAGTCCAGTTAGTTTAACTCTATCCTCCCAACACGTTTTTAGACACCACATTTCTCTTAAATCTGCATTAATTAAATATTAATGCATAGACCTCTCACATTAGGTCGGTAGCTTGTTGTCGCTGGATGTGCCGGGCGGTTCCGGGCAGACTTCTGCCACAAGCCAGAACTAACCTCGTGTCTAAGAATATTTTAGTTATGCCTACGACCTCTCACATTAGACTGACAGTTTGCAATTGCTGGTCAAGCCGGTTGGTTCCGGGCAGGCTTCTACCGCAAACAGAGTCTAACCTCGTGTCATAGCCAATTTATTCCAATACAGATTTAGCAGATAACAGATTTAGCAGATTAGGCAATTCAACAGATTAAGCAGATAACAGATTTAGCAGATTAGGCAATTCAACCGATTTAGCAGATAACAGATTTAGCAGGTTAGGCATTTCAACAGACTTAACAGATTAGGCAATTCAACAGATTTAGCAGATAACAGATTTAACAGATTAGGCAATTCAACAGATTAAACATTTCTAAAAATCTATTTACATATCTTGCCTAATTATAAATTAATCCTAAATTTACATGCCTAAAACATGGTCATAATTCATAATACGACATATGCCCAAATTTCTTGTTAAACTTTGCACAGTACAGAATATTCTCTAAAAGCCCCAAATCATGATATACCATATGAATTATGCCAAATTATAGCCTTTAATGCCAAATATCCAAAAATCTACTTTTAGGCATATTCACATTGATAGTTATCCTATTATAATATAGGTTTCTATGCCTAAGTCACATATTCCTTTTTCAAGTCATGAATCGTTATATATAAAAATATGCCCAAAAATCTAGGTCTTTAAATTATAACATTTCAAAATCAGATCTAAATTTAAACATGTGTTATGTCCCCCAAGTTTCAAGTCATATGTTATCATACAATGATTTCTCTTCTTCCAAATTACAGAGTATACACAGATCTAGATTTAATTTACAACATATGTCCATTTCTCAAATCAGTCAAAGATCAGTCATGTCCAATTATACATTATCCATTATTTGTCCCAAAATTTAGCGTTCGTGCGTTAATCTCTTATGAGATTTTTTGCAGGCTCGTGTGTAGCCTGGCTATAAACAAAAAGGAAGAAAAGAGGGAACAGATACAGAACAGTCACAATCAAGATAGATCCACAGAAAAGTATGCATAACCTCGGATCCAGATTCACAAAAATGTCAAGTTAACTATTAAACTTTATATCTGAAAATAACTGTACTCACGATTGAAAAGGTAAATCTTGACTTGTGGGATCTGTGTTCTGACACTGAATGGCGCTCCTTTGGCATAGACTATCGATCAGATTAGAAAATAGTTGTTCTCTTTTAACTCTATTCAGATTGGAAGAAGATGAACTAGTTCTAGTTTTGATTCTAGCAGAGTAGCGAAGGCATTTTTATTTTTAATAAGAATAGAGGCAGAATATAGGCAGAATGAAATTGTGTGGAGAGAAAGCTAGGTTTGGAGGTGTTTAAATAGGTTAGAGTTCAAGAATCCGGTCAGAAAGGCGTCCAGGTGCAGAAAAATGGATCTGTCTCTAGATTTGGGAAAGGGGGGAGGTCGACCCTAAGGTCGACCCTAGTGTCGACCTGGGCCCTGGGCGGGAATTTTCCCGCCTAGCCCGGGTTTCTGTTTTGAATTTCGAAATCTGATTTTTGAATTTTGGGCTGGTTTTTTTTTTCTGAAACTTCTGAAGGCCATATCTTCTTCATACGGAGTCCGATTTAAGCAAACTTGAACTCTATTCCAAGCAGAATTTCGAGACGAACGCAGTGACGTAACCCGTTTCCCTTAATTATTCTGTTACAATTTAATTATTCTCTGATTTGTCATTCTTATGTTCACAGAAAAATACGGGGTGTTACATTCTCCCATCCTTAAAGGATTTCGTCCCCGAAATCTTCAAGTTAAGAAGAATGTATCCTACCATCCAATCACCCATCTACTCAACCATCATCCACAAGCATCCATTGTCCTTAGAAAACTTCTAATGTTGTATGAACATATGCAAAAGTGTGTGTATATGTTCCTTATCTAATGCAAAGATCAGGCGGTCCACTGATTCAGTTGACCTCCTTAATGCGAATTATGTCAGTGCCATGAGTCCAACATTTATGCAATTTTCCTATTTGATACATATCATTTCTATATGAGTGCACAACCGTTCATTCATATGCAACATCCATGTGCTGAGTTAACCATTTTGCATCCATAAAATTTTTAAAAATGCACACACATCCATATGCTGTATGAGAGTGTTTTTTTTGAGCCAATCTAGTGCCTAGTGTGTGTATATGCATCCACGAGCAACCACTAGCAACCACTTGCATCCACTTGCAACCATTAAACATAACATGTCTCAAACACATGTTTACACCCATTAGTTTCTACCGAAAGGTCGAAGATTCGGTCGATAGGATAAAGTCGAGTGATAGAAGCAAGTACAATTAAAACAAAAGCTTGGTTCCCATTAGACATCGGTTTAAGAGAACAACCCCCTAAGTATCAACCCCGAAGACTGAAATCAACATCAGATTGACACTCAGAGAACTACTCCCATTAAACAAATGTCAACTGGAAATTTACTTCACGCTTCGAGTAAAAACCCTTAACCTTTTCAGAAATATTCAGACACTTACAGACTACTGGTACAGATCAGATTATCAAATGATTCTTAGAAAACTAAGCATGATAAAATCCCACCATATCCCACAAAACACCAAAATGTATGCGTCACAGTCAACTTTAACGCCCAACACAGATACCCTCAAACCTCAACTTATCACAAACAGATGAGTCATAACCCTTATGGGTCTGAGTCTACAGCGGGATCAGAAACAAGAGTAGTATTAAAGTGCAGAGTTTCAATTACAGAATCAAAATGCTAGAATCAGAAAGAGTTTTAACTCCATAATCAGATAAGGAAAGTAAACCTTCTACAGGAAGTTTTCCTATTTCTATCCTATCCACCAGCCTCGAGGGTATTCGCCTGCCCTCCAAAAGTAGGACCTGTCCTTTGCCCTTGCCCTCGTTTCTTCGGACAGTCCCTAGTGAAGTGTCCCATCTCACCACAGTTAATGCAGGTGCCCTTCCTCTTTCTGCAATCCTTGTTTATATGGGTCGAGCTTCCACAAGTAAAGCACTTCTTCTCCTTCTTGTCTTCAGACTTCTCATCCTTCTTTTGTGTTTCCTTTTTGGGCCCCGCCTTCTTATTCTGTGGTCCTTCAAGCTTTTCTTCTTTCTTCTCACTTTTTGTCTCCTCTTCATGCATCGATGCCATGTCAACTAATTTCTCGAAGGTAGCCCCCATAGGAATGTGGGACATTGCCAATCCGTGTAGCGGCTCGTTCAAACCTTTAACAAACCTTAGTGCCTTCTTATGCGGTGTATTTACCAAATCTAAGACGAATCTCGCCAACTGATTAAACTTGTTGACGTACTCTCTCACTGATAAATTCCCCTGCTTCAACGCCAAGAACCTCTCTATGTATAGACTCTCTTCCGCTCATGAGAGAAATTTCATCTCGAACCTATGCCTGAAATCCATCCATCTCTACCGGACGCTATCCATTTGTGACCTCCCACCAAAAAGAAGCTTTGTCCTTAAGCAACCATACCGCCAACTGTATCTTCTGCCTATCGTCCACCTCGTAGATAACGAACAAATCCTCAGTTTCTTTGAGCCAGTTCCTTGCCTGCACGAAGGATTCGGTTCCATTAAAGTTCTTCCCACCCATGGCTCGAAAGTCTCTACATATCATCGGGAAAGTATTCACGAGCAGAGGAGGAGGAGGAGGAGGAGGAACCACTGCAGCTGGGGGAGGAAGGACGTCTGCTGGGCTCGCATCATTAGCCCTAGCTTCTAGGTACCTCCTGAACCAGCCAGGTCTCGGTACGCCCTCCGGAAGGTTAAGATTCCCAGACATGCTGAAACGAAAGAAAAGGGATTCAAAATGGAGAAAAGATAGATATCTGGCTTTTGGGGATTATGTTTTTCCAAAATAAACTCTACTTTGGAAAATACTTCCTTTTTAAAAACTTTTTGAAAATAGTTTTCAAAAACATTTTATCAAATTTCGTAACCTTCAGCGCTGATACTAAGTGTAACACCCCACCTCCGTTAAGGTCACTCGCAAAGGGAATGCCTTAACTTTGGTGGAGCGTTTTTAGTAGACAGAACAGAAATTTACAAGACAAATAAAGTAGTACTTGAAAAATTATAACTTTATTACAACAGAAGCAGAAATAAGTTTGGTTACATCTTTCTAAATCACAATACCAAAACTCAAGTACACAATTATCAATCTTATACAAAATCCTTCAGAATGTAAAGTTTCAAAGCCACAATCCCCAATATAAACTGCCATGGAAAGATAGAGCCAAAGGCAAGCAATACCTCTAACACTTCAAGCAGAGAGAATCAGAATCAAGCTCCTATGTTTCCACCCTAAGAACCTGTGGGGGGGACGGAAGAAAAGAGGTGAAACAAACTAGGTCAGACATAAGTCTGGTGAGTCCAGTGAATTTCAGCATATAAACAGATAATAGTATCATGACATGTAAATAAAACTGGATGAGAGATAACCGTAACAGGAATAGCAGGTTAACAGAAGAAACGGAATGATATAGGCTAAGCTAAGATTCTTACTTAGTTATCACTTCTCTGCACTAATACTAATAAAACAGGATTAGGTGTTACCCTAATGTCTAAGCTGAAACAGAAACAGCATAATTTCTACAGAAACAGAATGCTAGTAATGGGCCTTTACCACCCGAACAGAGGCAGACGATACAGAAATAGAATGCTAATAATGGGCTTTTACCACCCCAACAGACGGAAGGTACGGAAACAGAACACTAATAATGGGCCTTTACCACCCCAAAAGACAGAACGTACGGAAACGGAATCAGAGAAGAAAACAGAATAATCCCTACAGAAACAGAATGTTAGAATTAGGTGTACACTAGTAATGGACCTTTACCACCCGAACAGACGGTACCACGTAGAAATAGACATGTGTTACCACCCAACAGAAATAGACGGTACCCACAGAAACAGACAGAACTAGGTGTACCCTAATGCCTAAACTGAAACAGAAATGGAAACATAATAATCTCTACAGAAACATAATGCTAGAATTAGGTGTACACTAGTAATGGGCCTTTACCACTCGAACAGACGGTACCACGTAGAAACAGACAGGTGTTACCACCCAACAGAAACAGACGGTACCCACAGAAACAGACAGAACTAAGTGTACCCTAAGTCCTACCCCCAAGCGATCGGCTCCCTAATACATAAATACCCTATGTCGGCCACACAATATGGTGTATCACTCCCTAAAGTGGCAAACTATTGGCACAGACCTACTTACAGATGTCACGGTGTCTTACATCCTCAGAGCAGACCGGATCCATGCATGCACATGACCCAGTTGGAACGCGCCATCAACACCCCTCACCATTATCAGAATGAACCGCTTATAATTAGTTCAGTAAGCGTGCCCGGACCCCTACAAAGCGGGTCAAAGTTTTTAATACCAGAAAGGGTTACTGACTAATATGGGTCCCAAAAACAGATGACACAAGTATTTCCCCTACTAACCTTGTGTCCCCAGACTAGCAGATTTCAGATTAACTTGTTTACAAATTTCAGACAGAGTTCAGATTACTAGTTCATAGATCAGACAATCAAGTTAACAAGTTTTCAGATTTACAGATCAGATGTACGGATTTAACAGACTTACAGATTGTCTAACTTTGTATTGGGCCTACAGATTCAAGAAACAGGTATATTAGATTCATCAGTCCAGTTGGTTAAACCCTATCCTCCCAACACGTTTTTAGACACCACATTTCTCTTAAATCTGCATTAATTAAATATTAATGCATATACCTCTCACATTAGATCGGTAGCTTGTGGCCGCTGGATGTGCCGGGCGGTTCCGGGCAGACTTCTGCCACAAGCCAGAACTAACCTCGTGTCTAAGAATATTTTAGTTATGCCTACGACCTCTCACATTAGACTGACAGTTTGCAATTGCTGGTTAAGCCGGTTGGTTCCGGGCAGGCTTCTACCGCAAACAGAGTCTAACCTCGTGTCATAGCCAATTTATTTCAATACAGATTATACAGATATTAGACTAATTCTGTTCATTTAACAGATTAAACTTCTTTACAGTAGATTAATCAAATTTCCATGTTTTACTCAATCTTAGATCGAGCCTACGGATTTTCATACCTAAATTACAATTATTTAGCTTTCAACAGATTAAGCAATTCAACAAATAATAGATCTAGCAGATTAGGCAATTCAACAGATTTAGCAGATTAGGCAGTTCAACAGATTTAGCAGATAACAGATTTAGCAGATTAGGCAATTCAACCGATTTAGCAAATAACAGATTTAGCAGGTCAGGCAATTCAACAGATTTAGCAGACAACATATTTAGCAGATTAGGCAACTCAACAAATTTATCAGATAACAGATTTAGCAGATTAGGCAATTCAACAGATTAAACATTTCTAAAATTCTATTTACATATCTTGCCTAATCATAAATTAAGCCTAAACTTACATGCCTAAATCATGGTCATAATTCATAATACAACATATGCCCAAATTTCTAGTTAAACTTTGCACAGTACAGAATATTCTCTAAAAGCCCCAAATCATGATATACCATATGAATTACGCCAAATTATAGCCTTTAATGCCAAATATCCAAAAATCTACTTTTAGGCATATTCACATTGATAGTTATCCTATTATAATATAGGTTTCTACGCCTAAGTCACATATTCCTTTTTCAAATCATGAATCGTTATATATAAAAATATGCCCAAAAATCTAGGTCTTTAAATTATAACATCTCAAAATCAATTCTTAATTTTAAACATGCGTTATGTCCCCCAAGTTTCAAGTCATATGTTATCATACAATGATTTCTATTCTTCCAAACTACAGAGTATACACAGATCTAGATTTAATTTACAACATATGTCCATTTCTCAAATCAGTCAAAGATCAGTCATATCCAATTATACATTATCCATTATTTATCCCAAAATTTAGCGTTCGTGCGTTAATCGCTTATGAGATTTGGCGCAGGCTTATGGTAGCCTGGCTATAAACAAAAAGGAAGAAAAGAGGGAACATATACAGAATAGTCACAATCAAGATATATCCACAGAAAACCTCAGATCCAGATTCATAAAAATGTCAAGATAATTATTAAACTTTATATCTGAAAATAACAGTACTCACGATTGAAAAGGTAAATCTTGATTTCTGGGATCTGTATTCTGACACTGAATAGCGCTCCTTTGGCATAGACTATCGATTAGATTAGAAAATAGTTGTTCTCTTTTAACTCTATTCAGATTGGAAGAAGATGCACTAGTTGTAGTTTTGATTCTAGCAGAGTAGCAACGCCATTTTTATTTTTAATAAGAATAGAGGAAGAATATAGGCAGAATGAAATTGTGTGGAGAGAAAGCTAGGTATGGGGTTGTTTAAATAGGTTAGAGCTCACGAATCCGGTCAGAAAGGCGTCCAGGTGCAGAAAAATGGATCTGTCTCCAGATCTGGAAAGGGGGAGGGGGGAGGTCGACCCTAGTGTCGACCTGTTAACACAGATCGACCCTAGTGTCGACCTGGGCCCTGGACGGGAATTTTCCCGCCTAGCCCGGGTGTTTGTTTTGAATTTCGAAATTTGATTTTTGAATTTCGGGCTGGTTTTTTTTTCTGAAACTTCTGAAGGCCATATCTTCTTCATACGGAGTCCGATTTACGCAAACTTGGACTCTATTCCAAGAAGAATTTCGAGATGAACGCAATGGCGTAACCCGTTTCCCTTAGTTATTCTTTTACAATTTAATTATTCTCTAATTTTTCATTCTTATGTTCATAGAAAAATACGGGGTGTTACAAGTTTACATGTTTAAATTCATATGCAAGTTTGTAGGAATCCATATGCAAGTTTAGGTGAAAACCATATTGACATATGCAAGTTTAGGTGAAAACCATATTCATATATGCAATCACAATTTCATGTTTAGATCTATATTTAGATCCATGGCAGTACATAGTTTACGCAAATTTATGTTCTATATGTCCATTGCCTATGCAAGTTATTGGTTACGCAAACTTATGTTATAATTCTTATTCGCAAGTTAGATCTATTTTATGTGTTATGCAAGTAGTGATGTTTCTTTTCTTTTTATGAGTTAGACTATTTGCGAGTCTAACATATTTCATATTAAACGAACGAACGGCGCGGGGACAATGGGAAAATATTAAATATACATATTGTGAATTGGCATAAAATGGCTTTAAAGGCATATAATTAATTTGAGACACTAATTGGTATAATTTATATACCTGAAAAGTATGGACATAATTTAGGTGACAATTATGGACATAGATTAATTTGGAAATTATTGACAATTTGAATAGGGATAATTAATTTATATTGGGGTGAAATAATTATGTGTAATAATAAACGCCTAAGATACGAGGTTAGACTCGTTTGTGGTATAAGACTGCCGGACCTGCGTGGCAAATCCAGCAACTACAAACGGTAGTTTAATGTGAGAGGTCGAAGGCATAAATTAAATGCGTAACAATTGTAAAGACACGAGCTTAGGCTCGTTTGCGGTATAAGACTGCCCGGACCCGCCCGACAAATCCAGCAATCGCAAACAGTAGTCTAACGTGGGAGGTCTTACAAGGTTACAGTTATAATGAATTAAGTTACACTTAACCAAGATAAACATGTGGTGGGATATGGGGGTTAAGTGGTTGACATGGGTGACATGTGAAATACGATTAGAAACACTTAACCAAATTGAAACATGTAAGAATACATGAATAAGAAGGGGTTAAGTGGGAAATCTTAGTGGGGACCAAGCATAGGTTGAAAGCTTGTGTCAAGTATGGGGGCCCTTTTCAAACCAGTAACCAATTAAGTATCTTTGTGAGCTCGAGTTAGATCGAGGATGGGACGCGCTTACTGTGTTTGATTGTAAGAGGTCAAAACGGGTTAGCGGTGGCAACGCAAGCCCAACAGGGTCATGTGCGTGCGTGGGCCTGGGCTAGTAGGTAAGACGTTGTTGCATCATATAGATATAAGTCATGCATCTTTAGTGGTATCGGGTTGGCACTTTGGGGAGTGATACACCCCACTGTGGGACCAGCACGGGTATCTACGAGTTTGGGAGCCGATCGCATGGGGGTAGTGGGTACAACTAGTGGAGATAGGGGAAGGCGGCACCTATGAAGACAGCTAGGGGTACACGGGACTACCATTATCATTATTATGATTATTATGTTCAGTAGGCGGAATCAACTTTTAGGGTGACTAGTATTGGTGCAGTATAGTAATTATCCTATAGTGATTAGGAGCGCGATTAACGCCAGCATATTCCTCTTGTTTGTTTTGTCTTGCCCATTTGTTTCACAATCATTTCTTGTTTTACCGGTTTATGCCTTATCCTAAATAATTTAATAATTATATTGTTAAAGTTATTGGACTCGCCAAACTTTATGTCTGACCCCCTTTGTTTTCGCCTCTTTTCTTCCTTTTCCACCCCCAGGTTCTCAGGGTGGGACTTGTGCTAATGGAGCTTGATTTGGATCTCTTTCTCTCTCTTTTGGAAGTGCTTGGATTGTTGAAAGTAAAGTTCAGCTTATCTTTTTTATGGCTACATATGTTGGGGTTATGCTTTTTACTTTGTGTACTCAGAAAACAATTTGTCAAGATGTATATTAAGTGTACTTGGTTTTATTGTTGGTTTATGTTGTTGTTTTAATCAAACCATTTCTCCACTGCAATAAAAGTTGTTTTAAATTTCTCAAGTACCGATATATATATCTGTCTTGTTATATTCCGTTCTATACACCAATAATACTCCATGAAAGTTAATGCATTCCCTTTGTGAGTGGCATTAATGGACGTGGGGTGTTACATGGTGCTAACAAGATGGGTGTGAGGCTGTCAATGGGTCGTGTCAGATCAGGTTCGGGTCGGGTCAAGTCGGTTTTCGGGTTGATTTATAAACGGGTCGAGACAACCCATTCATTAAACGGGTCATTTTCCTCCAACCCTATCCGACTCGTTTATAAACGGGTTGACCTGACCCTACTCGACCCGTGTAACCCGTTTAACTAAATATGTCAGGTCGTGTGGGGTCGTGTTTACCCGTTGACCCATTGGAAAATATTGCCCACTAATATAAACAGCAAAAGAACCAAATCACTAATAAGAAGCACCATTATATAATCACCAACATGCAGCAAGTTACAAAATCACCAATATGCAGCAAGTTGCAAAATCACCAACATGCAACAAGTTACAAAATCGGCAACATGCAGCACATATATAAGCATGAAATCACGATATCCAAAAATCACTCTCCATACATAAGAATATATAAGATACTGCATAGATAAAAGACTAACAACATGGAAGAGATACAATTATTATAAGTAAAATATAACTGAAACCATATAAAAATAAATTAGTACAATATAACAGCTTACACAAGAATATATGAGCATACTGATTACCGCATATATAAAAGACTAACAGTGAAAACATACATAAAAGACTAACAATATGGAAGAGATACAACATATAATTGGGTTTGGCAGGTTAAAATCGGGTCAGCGGGTTAACCCTAAACCCACCCGTTTATAAACTGGTCAAATTCAAGCTGACTCGAAAATGATCTGCCAACTAAATGGGTCGAGCTAACCTGCTAATTTTCGTGCGGGTTTCAGATCGAGTTTCGAGTCGTATAGGAAATTGACAGCTCTAGTTGGGTGTCTACAAAGCCATATGCCTACTCAAACTCAAGAAAATTTCACTTAAATTGTCACGCCACCACCTTCCCAATTCAACAGTATGCATAATTTGGAGGAATTTAAACTGTCATTGCAATATAAGATATACGGGCTTTTCTGACGGTTTCTGACCATTGGTGGCCTTCGGAAGCCGTCGAAAATAGCCATTGGAAATACAAGAGTCATTGAGTAGAATTTTCAATGGTTTCCGACCATTGACGGCCTTCGGAAGCCATCGAAAATAACCATTGGAAATACAGGTGTCAGTGAATATAATTTTTGATGGTTTCCGACAGAGGTTGTCGACCTTTATTCTGACGGTTTCTGATGATTTTCGAAACCAGTTGGTAACTGTCAGAAACCATTCGTAACAGAACACCGAAAAGTCATCAAGGGTCGCCGGGAACCATCGGAAATCCTATAAAAAAATTATATTTTTGCTACTATTTTCCCTTTCAGCCGCATTTCTCATATAAATCACTATTCCATCAATAATATATCAAACCCAGTATATTATATTTCAACCAAATATCAATACCAAATCAAACCAAATTTATCAAACCAAATAATACATTAGATCAAGTCAAACTTCACCATCAAAGCAAACAATAATTATACAATACATGTAATATACATGTCATCAAGTCTACCATCGAACAACATACAAAAACCAAGTCACCAAATCTATCATCCATCAATCAAGTCTAACATCAAATAATATACGTAGCACCAAACCATCAAGTCTATCATCCACCAAGTCATACTAAACAAAAAAACATACTCATCAAAGAAGTCAATCACCAACAGAACCAATAGAAATGGAAAGCGACCACCATATTTTTGAATGTGCTCAGCAATATGTTGATTCAACAGCTGTCATCTCGATGGTCTGGCGACAATTCTGATTTTCCAATTGTGCCACCCTAGCCCTCAACTCCTCAATCTCTGCGAGGTGGATATCAGCTCTGATATACCTGACTCGTCTCTGACTGCCAGTCTGTGACTCTCATTTAATTTAGTTGCTACATATAATGAGATTTAATAAACTTTATTATGTACTACAAGTAATGAAGTTTAATAGAGTTTATAATATACTACAACTATAAACCAAGTCAAATTATATATTAGTCTTGTAGTTCTACCAAGTTGTGCATCTAGCATTTTGCATATAATTGTATATGTGAATTCAATTTGTATGTATGAATTAGCTACTTAACATACAACATAGGTAAATTACACATATTGAATTATTAGTCCATAACAAACGATATCTATAAACTTAAGACTGAAACTAAAGCGATGCACAAATAATTAAAAGATTATTAAATTGTTATATCCTAATATATTATTGATTACCACTTGAACATCAAATACGTATCACATGTTCCACGATGGTGAATCCATAATTGTCTCAAAAATAACATCCCCATCATCCGTCGTGAGCTGATCTCGATCGGAATCATCCACAAGTTTCTGGTGCTGCTCCATAAACTTTGTCTTCATGAAAAAATAAGAATATAAATAAAATTAATATCATGATATCTTCTTTCATTATATTTTAACAGTTAGAACAATTACTAGTACTACATAAACTATAATATGCTTGCATGGCTCTTGCTAGATTTTCCGTCATGCCATGAATATGAAATATTTGTCCTATTCGGATTTACCTAGGACCCAGCGTCTCAGCTTCGTGTTCGCGTTTATTAAATTTACCAACTCCTGACAATACTGATGAAATGACTTTGACCCACCTCGATGAACGATAGGATTTTTGTTCCTGTTTGTAGAGTTTCTTTTTGATTCTGTCTGTACATTCAAAATTTATTGATTATTTATCAACCAAATATTTTTTGACATTTACCTATCAATTAAATTATTAAAGAAATTAGTACACTTATCTTTGCCTCGTTACTATCCCATTGTTTCAGCCACCCTTCCCATACACCCGTTCTTATCCAGTTTGGCTTTTGTCCTTTTTGCTTCACGGACGACATGGAATCCCTATAGTTCTTCCTCATCTTCTACATCTAGTCTGTTAAATTTTGGGATAATATATGCTAGAATTGAAGTGGATGGAAGTAGCTTCGCATCGGAGAGATGAAGCTCGTATGAAGAAGTTAAAGGCGAAAAGGTTTTCGTGTTTCAGCTGTCTAGGGTGAAAGACGTATGTCATAGTTCCCAGGTAGGGACAAAAGTCTGTCATAACCGGGATAGGCGTCTTTGGTGACTTTCAGGTTGAAGACTTTCCAGGATGATCTGTGAAGGATCCAGGGGAAATTTGGGAAATTGTTACATTATATTCTCTCCCTATATAAGCTACTTTTAGGTTTAGGTTTAATGGGTGAACAATTAATCAAATCAAGAGATCAAGACCCGGGTTTAATCTAATAAGGGTTTTGGCAACCTTAATCTTCATCAATTTTTATCTCTACAAAATTAATTTTTTCTGGTGAATTTGATCATTGTAGCCAATCTCTTGTACTTTTATATTGGTATTAATAAAGGATTCTCTCTCGAAGTGGACGTACATGGACAAGACATCAGCGAAACCACTATAAATCCTAGTGTGATTTACTTTATTGATATTGCTCTATTATTTCTCTTATTTGGTGATTGTGATTCTCTTTTGGATTGGGTTGAGATTGTTTTGATATATTAATTGGTTGTTTTTGCACGTTTACCATGATCTCGTCTTCCTCTGGATTGGGGTTTTTGATTTGAGCAGTCTTAATTCGAAATTCCCCACAACATTTGGTATCAGAGCTTTGATGTTGGTAGATAGTTGTAAAAATTCTGGAATCAGATTCGAATAGTGCCTCAACAGTTCCTTATGTACGTGGGTCGTACGCCGTTTATGGGTCACAATTGGTTATTGACAAGTGGAATGCAATAGTGATTTTGAAAAATAGCAATGGAAGATGAAAGCGATTCTTAAGTGGAATCGGGTACATCAGGTAGTGTTTGATACACATTTATTGCCAGCGGACATCTTAGATGTGGAGAGAGAAGAAATGGGAGAGTGGGAATTCACTACACTTCAACTTGCTATGGGAGAGAATGTTATCTCCGAAATTAGTGGTGAGACGACTGTTAAGGGTATTTGGAACAAGTTGGAGGAGTTACATATGAAGAAGTCACTCACAAATCGATTGATCTTGTCGCTAAATTTCTTTGACGAAGGAAGGAACTTCGTTAAAGGCGCACTTAAATGTGTTTGATAATTTACTAATGAAGATGAAGGCGGTCTATTTGAAGATTGAGGAGGAGCAGAAGGTGATGATATTTTTGTGTTCGTTGCCTAAGCACTATATGGGTTTCTTAAACATTTTGATCTATGACCGAGATACTCTTGATGATGCCAAAACGGGTCTTCTTAGTGAGGCATTGCAAGATCGAATAAAGGAGCTGAGTGATGGAAGTAGTGGTGTAGGTAATATTCATGGTTTATTTGTGGAGTAGGAGAAATTTGAGAAGAAGTGAAACCAAGGGCATTCTAAGTCTAGGAGGCCCAGTTGGAGAGGGAAGTCGAAGGAAAGAAATAACAAGAGCTTTAGATGTAAGAAACCTGGTCATTAGAAGAATGATTGTCCAGACAAGGGGAAGAAAGAAGTAGCATCTTCATCTGTTGCGGTGGAGAGAGATCCTGGTAAGGGACTTGTAGATGTTTTGTTGGATGCTTCGGGCAATGAATGAGTACTTGATTCGGGGGCTTCATATCACATGATGCCTAATAGGATTTTGTTTTTCTTCTTATGTTGATTGAGAAGAAAATTCAATTGTTATGGGAAATGGTGTAGCTTGCAAGTCGAAAGGCATTGGATCCTCAAAAATTCAGATGTTTGACGGAGTGGTTCGTACTCTCACTAATGTGCGCTATATTCCGGGACTACGGAAGTCATTTATCTCTTTGGGACAGTTGGATTCTTTAGGATGCAAGATCACTATTGAGAGTGATAGCTTGGGTTTCGAAGGGTGCGCTTGTGGTTATGAAGGGCGCTAGGACTCATGGATTTTTTTCTTCAAGGAGTGACTTAGATGGCGAAGCTTGAGTTGGTGTTGATAGTTCTCGTGGCTTATATGTGACAGGTTGTGGCATTGGAGATTAGGTCATGTCTCGGAGAAGAGTTTTGATGTTCATTATCGAAGAGAGACAATTGACGGTGAGAGTGTCAAAAATATGGATTTTTGCGAGGAATGCGTCGTGGGGAACCAAAATAGAGTATCATTGGGTGAAGGAAAACAATATTCAAGAGGGATTCTTGAGTATGTGCACATGGATGTTTGGGGACCAGCATAGTAGCTTCTTTGGGTGGAGCAAGATATTATATTTCTTTCATTGACGATTTTTCTTGGAAGATTTGGGTGTATGTAGTGAAGGCCAAGTCGAAGTCGTTTGCAAGGTTCAAAAAATGGAAGGTTCTTGTTGAGAATGAAAGTGGAAAAACTTTGAAGGTTCTTAAGTTCGACAATGGAGGGGAGTACGTTTCCGGATATTTTCTGAAATTTTCCAAGTATCGTGGTATTCAGAGGCATTTTACTACACTTGAGGATCCACAATCTCATGGAGTAGCAAAGAGAATGAACCGAACTCTACTGGAGAGAGCTCGATACTTGAGATTGACATCGAATTTGTGTAAGGAATTTTGGGCCAAAGCTTTGTCAGTCGTAGTGCATATTATTGATCAAATTTTGTGCTTGGCTATTGATAACAAAATTCCAAAGGAAGTGTGGAAGGGGAAGAGCATTAACTTGAGTTGTCTTCGTATATTTGGCAGTCTTGTGTATGTGCATGATCCGAGGAGTGATAAGCTTGCGCCCAGAGCTTTCAAGGGGATTTTGCTTGACTATATTGATGGAGTCAAAGGATACTGGATTTGGAATCCGAAAACGAAGAAGGTTGTGGTTTCTCCTTATGTTACTTTGATGAGTCGGCTATGTTCAAGGAGAATGAGGGCTTATCGGATGTTTTGGATTTGGCTCATGGTGAGTTAAAGGAAAAGGAAGTTATTTCCACTTTCAGGCCTAAAGAGAGTAGAGTTGTTGGAGGTGCATGCGAGGTGGATGCGATTGATAGTACATCACATAGTCCATAGGGTTCCTCTAGTAGTATTAGTGGTGTGCATGATTCTAGAGAAGATTCAGTTCAAGGTGGAGCTGAAGGAAGACTGGGTGATGGTATTGCTACTCGGGTTGGTCGTCGTGCTATAAGGACACACAAAAAATATGGTAATTGGAACTATCTTAGCTTTTTTGAGAATTTAGACTATGCACTTCATGTAGTCCAAGATGAGTCGATGGACCTTGATGACGTCATGGGTTCGAGTGATAGCTCGAAGTGGATTTGCACCATGGAGGAAGAGATGCAATCGTTGATGAAGAGCTAGACTTGGGAGTTGGTTTCACTTCCTAAAGGAAACCGTGCTATTGGGTGCAAATGGATATACAAGGTGAAGGATGATTAAAGATACAAAGTTAGGCTAGTGGCTAAAGAGTTTGCACAAAGGAAAGGAAAAAAAGTATGATGAGATCTTCACAATGGTTGTGAGGTATACTTCTATCCAGATATTACTTATCATAGTTGCTATTCACGACTTGGAGTTGGAGCAACTTGATGTGAAAACTGCCTTCTTGTAAGGTGACTTGGATGAAGACATCTACATGGAGCAACCGGAAGGGTTTGTTGTAGTTGGTAAGTAAAAGTTGGTTTGCAAGTTAAAGAAATCACTATATGATTTGAGGTAATCACCTAGGCAATGGTACAAGAGATTTGATCATTTCATGCTTGAAAGTGGCTTCCATCGAAGCATCAAGGATGCTTGTGTATATTTCAAGAAGTTGGGAAATGATTGTTGGGTGTATTTACTCTTGTATGTGGACAATATGCTTATTGCTTCTAAGGACAAGGAAGAAATCAACAAGCTGAAATTGAGATTAAAAGCGTAATTAGAAATGAAAGACCTTGGAGAAGCAAAGAAGATTTTGGGAATGGAAATTGAAAGGGATCGAAAGCGTTTTGAGTTGAAATTGACCCAAAAGGAATATATTAGAAAAGTGCTATGCCAGTTTAGTATGGAGGATGCAAAGGCATCAAATACACTTTTACCTTTGCATGTAAAGCTTTCAAGTAAGGGATCACTCATCGAGGTGAAAGACAAGACTTATACGGAAAAGGTGTCATATGCTAGTGCAGTTGGTAGTTTGATGTATGCCATGGGGTGTACAAGGCCCGATATTGCAAACGTCGTCGGGGTGGTTAGTCGGTTTATGGTAATACGAAGAAATCACATTGGGAACCAGTGAAGCTTATTTTGAGATACTTGAAAGGTACAACATCTCATGGTCCTGTTTTTTAGGGTAGTGAGGAGAATAATTGCATGTTGGTTGGTTATTGTGATTCGAACTACGCCGGTGATAGGGATCGTAGAAAATCTGGATATGTCTTCACTCTTGGTGGTAGAGTCATAAGTTGGAGATCGAGATTGTAGACCGTAGTTTCTTTATCCACCACGGAGCCAGAGTTGATAGATGCGGTGGAGGTAGCAAATGAAGCACTTTATTTGAAGCGATATTTGTGTGACTTGGGTTTTGAACATGACAGTATTGATGTTCGATGTGATAGCCAAAGTGGTATCCATTTGGTGAAGAATTTGGCGCTTAGCTCAAGGACCAAGCATATTGAAGTGAGGGCATCATTTCTAATAGCCGTGGACAAAGACAAGAAAGTATGCCTTCGGGAAGTGCACATAAAGGATAACGCGTCAGACGAGTTTTTTAAGACATTGCTGGTTTGGAAGTTCGAGCATTGCTCGAACTTAATTCGATTGGAGAGGTGTTACGTGCCATGGGGTGACACAGTTGAGAAAGAAGCTTTGTTATGGATATAGATGACTATCGGTGAGAGATTGGAGTTCTATCTTCTTGATATGTTTGTCTTTTGGTGGGACTAGTTTTGGAGTTGGGTGTTTTCAACACTTTATTGGAGGGTGGGGGCTTTGCCTGAAACCGTTTTTGGAGTGCAATGGGTGGGGGCTTTGCCTGAAACCGTTTTTGGAGTGCAATGGGCGGTGGCTATACCGAAGCTCATTGGAAAAACATTCAAGCTTTTTCGGTAGAAGGTAGAGGGTGGTTTGGTACAATCGGTGTTGATGTTGGAGACAGATATAGTATCCGCGTGGAGTGTTAAATTTTTCGATGACATATGGTAGAATTGAAATGGATGGAAGTAGCTTCGCATCAGAGAAGACGGTTCCCAAATAGGAGCTCGTATGAAGAAGTTAGAGGCGAAAAGGTGTTCGTGTTTCAGTTGTCTTGAGCGAAAGACGTCTATCATAATTCGACAGATGTCTGTATTATCAGGGAGGATTTTCCCGAGACTTACGGCAGACGTCTGTCACTTTTGACAGATGTCTATGCTGAAGCAAAAATAATTCCCATGTAGGGACTTTCGGGCTATTTCGGGCTGAAGATTTATGAGGCTGACTTGTGAAGTATCCAGGGGAAATTTGGGCAATTGCTAGATTCTATTCTCTCCCTATATAAGCTACATTCAGGTTTAGGTTTAATGGGTGATCAATTAATCAAATCAAGAGATTAAGACCCATGTTTATTCTAATTAGGGTTTTGGTAACCCTGATCTTCTTTAATTCTTACCTCTACAAAATCAAATTTTTCTGGTAAATTAATAAAGGATACTCTCTCAAAGTGGACGTACAATGACAAGATGTCAGTGGAACCACTATAAATCCATGTGTGATTTACCTTATCGTTATTACTCTATTATTTCTCTTGTTTGGTGATCGTGATTCGCTTGTGGATTGAGTTGAGATTATTTTGATATATTGATTGGTTGTTTTTGCACGTGTACCACGATCTCGTCTTCTGTTGGGTTGGGAGATTTAATTTTGAGCATTATCGAGTCAAAATTTTCCACAACATATTCATGTCTTGTTAGTTGCAAGTAGTTTGTTTGTATGTCCAACTCAGCCTGTATTTCACGATAAACAAACAACCAAACAATAAATAATAAATGGTTAACAAAAAAAAAAAGCGAAAGAAACAAATTAAAAATGGAAAACAACAAAATATACTTATGAGGACATCTTGCCATACACACTTGACAATGTGGGGAAGGATGTTATCCCACTTTGGTTAACAAACCGACATCCTACCCCGGTACGCCGCTCACAAAACATCTAAAACTAATTTGATGAGTGTAGGTCAAATCCCTTTATTAAATATGATATGGATTAGTAAGTATATCATACATAAAATATTTAAGATGCTAAAAAAGGTTATTGGTTACCTCTCAACTATAAGTACTAAATAAACGATAGAACATTGTGGAGATTGCAACGGATCGGTGCCATCACCTCTTGAACCGTGGTAAGAACTCCTACCTCTGGACGATATAGATATACCTGTCACGGACACATCATTTTAAATAAGAATAATAACATGATAATGAAATATATTTGTAACAACTAACTTTTTGACCGCTTCAAGCCGGTAATAAAACAAACTCGAACCGTTCAAAACGACATATTGTTATATATTGTGAGGTGAAAAGAATAAATCACAGAATCACAGATTACAGACACGGAGAAAAATAATATCTCATAGAGGAAATTAAATAATACGATAGTAGTTCATGAAGATACTAAATAAAATTTTACAACAGGGTTTACATAAACAATATGTTAGAAGTCTAATACAATTAGTTTCTGATACATAAATAAATAATAATAACATGAAACAAAGACGACAAGAATAGCTAAAACTAGATCAACTAAATAGGTAGACACAGGTGAGCAAGACCCAATATAAGCTCCAACTCCAAGAGTGAATCTCGAAACTATAATACTCGATCTGACCCAAGAAATAATGCAAAACAACTAGGATCAGGACTAACATTCTCATGGAAGTAAATCAACTCAAATAAAATGTTCAATAAAATGCATCAGTAACATAAAGGATGTTTGGGATCACATCCTCTAAGAATCCACTAAACGAGATACTATATAATACAATACGCTATTATAAAAGTTTCGAAGAGAAATATAAAATATTAAAATAGCGTAAGCGGGATTACATTTTTACCCTTACACTGTATATACGTTGTCGAAAACATTGCATACAAAACACCAGTAAGTCGTCAATGGATAGGGATGTGCCACTATACAACAACGTTAAATCAAAATCGTAGGGAGCTCGATCAGGATAACATGACAAGGCACACGAGGATTGCTCAGAGTAGGAATATACTAGTTGCATACCCGGACTGGTGGTAACGCATAGCCGCAACTACTGCCCACGTCGAAACAACACTCCCAAATCAAGGATGTGCATCTTTCAAATCAAATCAATCGAGTGACTATAGTAATATAGGAAGAAGTGTTGCCTATGGGGGTAGCTAACCCCACTTGCTCCGGTATAGCCCTGTTTTAGTCATTTTAATTATGACTCGATGGTCAAGGAAATCAATCATCGTTCTCTTACTTCAAATCCAGTAATCGCCTCCAAATCATCCTACTTCATTTTGGATCTTTACCGCTTACATAGTTGTTAAAGTGGTTTTCGGTATTGGCAGAGAGTATGACAATAGCCGATACCGGTCTTTTTAACATCCAATCGTTTACATTTTTCACACCGTGGTCATTATTTTATAAATCACTTTATAAAATCATTTATACAAATCTCAAATTCAAATCGAAATCAAAATTAAATATCTAACTTTGATTGTATTTAATTTTGAAACAACTTATCTAAATCGCTTTAACCAAATCGAATTAGAAGATCATATCTTAAAAGGTCTCAATTATAGTATAAATCAATACTAAAATATCTAACTTCGTAAAATGTTCGCATTATGACTTTCAATCCAAATCCAAAATCGACTTATATTTGAATCATAAATTAAAGATCTCAAATGCCATTCAAATCAAAACTAAAATATTTAACTTTGAGGATATTTAATTTGATTTATTCTCATCAAATTTCAAGTTCAAACAGTTCAAATGATTCAATTCCACCTTTTATAAGAATCCCTTTAAGTCGATTCAAAAATCAAATCACTTAAGTTCAAGTTTAGTTTATATAATTCAAATCAAATCTTATATTTCAATTTCAACAATCATATCATATTTATAACACAAGTCGTACCATTCAAATTCATTACTTATAAATTCGAATCAAAACCTTATATTTCAACTCAAACAATTCATATAACTTAAAACCATTCTTATCAATTCAGTTTAACAAATTTCTTAATTCAAACCAAACTATTTTTAAAATCAATTCCATATATAAAATCAATTATATATATATATATATATATATATATATGTATATATATGTGTGTGTGTGTATGCAAATTCACATTCAGTCGATTTATAATCGAATTCATTTCTCATTAATTATAAATTCAACTACATTTTCATAAATTTGGAAATTCAAATTAAAATCAATTTCACGATTCAAATTCACCTTTTATAAGTTCAAACCAATTCTAATTCAAATTCATATCTTATATGAGTCCAATTCGTTAAATCAAGTATCATTATATAAATTTAAATCTTTACACCTCGAACTCAAATCACGAAAACCTTAACTTATCCACTTTTTAGGTTATTATTAAAGTTCGTAAAATATATATAAAAGAAAATTTAACTTTGAATATATATATAAGTTTATAAAATTCTAAAATTAATTAGAATATAGATTATAAACATATATAAGATTTAAAATAATATAGAAATAGGTTTAAAAGAATTATTAAAAAGTTTAAAATACTTACATTGTTAAATTATATGGTTTAAAATAAACAAAATTATAAGTAAAATCTTAAATAAGTATTTAAATCCATATTTACTCATAAAATCATTATAAAACATATAATTTAAAATTTACAAAATTTAAGTTCTAAATCTTTAATATATATATATACACACACACACATACATACATACATATATATAATCTTAGGTTATTATTTAAGATCATTTTTTTCCAAATCACTTTACGATGAAAACATGACCAATGGTGTCCGTATATAATTTTCTACACTATGGTCAAGTGATACAGATGTTTATCATTTTAATCCGCAGTTTATAATTTTACGGATATATATCATTTCAACCCGTAATCCCAAATTCAAAAAAAAATCGTTCAGGTCTATCATTTCAACCCATAACGATTTTTCCCTATTCTAATATTCATTCGGGTATGTATCATTTTAACCCTTAGTGATTTTTCCTAAAACTAGGGAAATCAGCAACATAAATCAATCATTACATAGCATCAATCACATTATAAGTCATATATCGTCGTGCATATATATCATCGTGTCATATATGAAAGTGTACATATTAAACAAACAATTTCTACTAGCAATCCTACACATTCCATAACCGCTCATTTATGTTGAATTTAGCATCCATGAAACAATTTAAGTTAGGTGTGAGATAACATCACCTTTTATGGCACAAATTGCTGACGACAAACGAATTAACACAGAATGAAATGACCACTTCTAGGCACGACTCGGAATGAATTCAATCACGGTAACCACTCAATATATTTTTATTTTTATAAGAGGAGGTTAGAAAATTTCTCAATGGATCGGTACGACTATTGGGTTTTGGGACGGTCTTCGAACTCGACACCTAGCTCAACTCAAATTAAATAACCCCTAACTCAATTCAACCAAAACAAGTCACAATAACTCTTTACACAAAATATTATATATTTTTATATATACGAATGCACGCAGTAAAATTATATATATATATATATATATATATATATATATATATTTAAAAATCCAACGCCCACTAAAACCAATTATATAAATATAAATGTTAACCCTCTTTTTGGTAAAAGATGCAGCGGGCCAAATCGAAGCCCAAACGCGCAACCAATCGAGTTACAAAGATCACATTCCAGGAAGTCCCGTAGAAGCTCGGCCCGAGGCAGCCGCATATCGCGCCAATCAAGTCGATATCTCATCCCGGAAGACTCGCTCTCCCAGTCAACCAAAAGAACCGCTCTCGTATAGGGCGTATCGACCGAGTATTTCGGATCTACATGAAATATCCAACTGAGTTGTTCAAATACTTGGCCCAACTTTCAAGGAAGAAAAAGCGGTCAACCATATCCGGGCAAAGCTCTACTTTTGATATACCTCACCGTGGATGCCACGTCGGCCACAACTTATGAGGATACTATTTATGAATAGTGGAATCTGTCTTCAGCCGCTATTCTAACCAAGTGATGGACTCTACATGTCTGAGCTTTTCCGGAAAGGCCGGGCCACATCACAACAGCCCAAGCTGCTATCCCCGCCTATAAATACCTCAAAGCTTAAAGAGAAAAAAAAGAATTGGAGTGATTTCTCTGACCTTTCTTTTTTTGGCTCATACTTCTTCTTCTTCCCAGAAAAACATTATCTGGAAGATAAAATAGCTGCCTTCTCTCTTTTCTCCAAATAGAAAAAGCATTGTACTTGTAATCAAAAGAAAAAGTAATATATATAAAGTGGACGTAGGCACCGTCTTTGCCGAACCACTATAAAAAATCTGTGTGTTTTCCCCATTTTCTTTACTTTTTCTGCATTTTATAATCAGTATTCGTGTGTTCTACACATGATTGTGGGTAGAACGTCACTAGTGACCAACTTTTGACATCAACACTTTGGCGCGCCAGGAAGGGGGGATTTGCCTTAATCCATGACGAACAAACGAAAGAAAGATACAACATTCTCTCGTCCCGTAAACACCGATGCAGCTGATACATGCTACAGAAGCCAGTCACGAAGTTTCCTCTCATGAAGATATGTCTCGATTTCTTACCCGGGACGACAATGATAAAATCATGGTCGAGTTCAGAGACCATATGACATCTCAGGATAAACTCCTTGAACGATAGCAGCAGTTGATGGATCACCTTCTCGGTCGATTAGAGACAGGATTGAATGCTTAAACATCAATTCCCCCACCGTCGAGACTGGGGCAACAACTGATCTTCGGTCTGCACAGAATCAGGCCACTGATCAGGCTACACCTTTATTTCATCCTGATTTGGTCCCACCAACCGATCGATCCCAGGCGGGAGTATCACTTCCAGCAACCAGCGCAGCTACAGCAACAGAACCTTAGGGGGCTCGCAATCAAGATCCAGATTGGTCGAACACTTTGCCCCCAGTCTTTGGAATAGCTCGACCTATCGAACCAGTCGAGCGACCACCAGATCCATCAGAATCAGCGTCATTCCCATTACAGCGCGGAATGTTATCACAGACTAGTCTAACCACTCTTCACCTTCAACGAAGAGCTGGTGCGGCCTTCCCTTCGAACCTGGGAAGCCACCCCACTGTTCCGGTCCTTACAATGGTAGAATAAAACGCTACCGTAGACCCTACTAACCTCGCTCCCACCAGGGGCGTCTTCGAGCTCCGAACATCACATGCTATGCTGGATCAGCCTAGGCCCTCTGTTACGGGTACGGCTCGACCCACTACTCATCAGGTTCCAGAGGGGCCATTCCCCCCAGAACCACCTACTGTGGCTCACTTTCCCTCACACCTTCACTCAACTCTCGGAAGACGGGCCTAGCCAACGGCCGCCCTACTGTGCATGCTTTTGCCAAAACCTAGCACTGAAGCTTCCTAGGATACTGTGCTAAATTCATGGCAACAACTCCTCGGAGATGGAAGTTAACTTGCAAGCATCATCTGATGCTTTACTCTGGGCACTTCCTCGCAGCAAGACATAGATAATGTCAATCGCAACCCTTTCACTAAGGAAATCAGAAACTCCCGAAACCCTACGGACTTCAAGTTCCCAACTATCGAGCCATACAATGGTTGCACTGATCCAACCATCCACCTCATGTGATACATGCGACATATGGAAGTACTCGGTGCATCGACCAGCGTCATGGCTAAGTGCTTCCCGCTCTTTCTCACTGATATAGCCGGAATGTGGTTTCAACAGCTGACAACGGAGTCGATCAGCAGCTTGAACACTCTGGTCACCCGCTTTATCGAGCAACTCAGAGTACATATCTCTCGACCGAAGAGCATTATGTTCTTATCCACCATCAAGCAGCAATCAGGAAAAACGCTCAGATTCTTCCTCGAAAGGTTCAACGCGGCAGTAGCGTCAGTCGATCGGCCCGAGCCATCGATGGTACTTATGGCCGCCATTGCAGGAGTTCAGAACCGATCAGAATTCTCAATCTCTTTAACCAGAGATCCCCCCAAGGATATAGATGACTTCTATTTCGAGGCCGAGCGATTCCTACGACAAGAAGACGCCAGCATTGAGATGGAGAGCCTTGAGGTCTTAGCCGCCAAACAGCAAGGTCCACTCAACAACAACAGCTAGAATAAAGGAAGAGGAAAGGCCCTGGAAAAGAGCGAGCGTCATGTGCGACCTCAGATCGAAATTAAGTATGACCAGTACACCAAACACAATTCCTCTCTGCTCGATATCTACCTTGACATACGAGGGTCCCTGCCCACTCCAAGACCACCTCGACGAGAACCAACCCAGATGGAGCTCGATTCTGGAAAACATTGTGTGTTCCACAACGTAGCTGGACATAGCACCGATGAATGCCGCCATCTACGCGATCTCATTGAGGATCGAGTCAGAAAAGGGGAGCTTCCCGAATATGTCAAGAGTCGTGCCTCGGCCTTGCCGCCACGGCCTTCTGCCCATGCTCCTCAGCTCAATCCATGAGCTCCTAGAAACGGACGGGATCCTAAGACTAGCACTCACGGCATTATCATTAATTAGATTTTTCTGATGTTTTTCTTTCAATAAAAAGGACACCTTGATGTACACATGTATGGGGTTAGGATTTAGCTCCTAGGCATGCTCTGTAATCAATTGAAGTCCTTTTAGAATTTCTTTTTTCTGTAATAATTCTTTAGTTGCTATGAATGCTCATTTTCAAATATGGATAATGTTCAAGAAACTCTAAAGCTGAGCATGGATAATGCTTGCCCCCTCCCTCTTTTAATGTGGTCAGCGCGAAAGCCTACCGCTATAACTTAATACCTACTCCCCTAGCCGAGTTTGGTATACTTCTTTAAGACGAGTATGGATGATACTCACCATTTCTTTCTCTACACCACGAGCTTCTGTCGCTCGCTGGATACACTAATCTAACATGAGTCGAGCACGGAAAACACTTGCCCTAAGCCGAGTATGGTTAATACTCGCCCTTTCTAAGCCGAGTATGGTTAATACTCACCCCCTCTAAGCTGAGTATGGTTAATACTTGCCCTCTCTAAGCCGAGTATGGTTAATACTCACCACTAAGCCGGGTATGGTTAATACTCGCCATCTCTCAAAGCCAAGTGAAATAAAATGCTCGACCCATTAGCCTTCTCCAAGCCGAGAATGGTTTATTTTTGTCTTTGCAGGAACTAACTCTCATGAAGGCAATCATCATCTCGGCCTTAATACGGTTTCCGATAGTTGTAGGTTTTCCGGCCTTAATACAACCTAGTTCGGTCGTCGGTTTACTGGCCTTAATACAACATCAGAACCGTCAAATTTCTGGCCTTAATATGGTCCGGCACGACCATAGCTGCTCAAGCAATTGTGCTTTGATTCATATTTCAGAACATACCTCCCTCTATCAAAGAAGATGCATTCTGAGGGGTAAAGTGTTAACCCTCTTTTTGGTAAAAGACGCAGCGGGCCCAATCGAAGCCCAAATGCGCAACCAATCGAGTTAGACAAATTGCATTCCAGGAAGCCCCGCATAAGCTTGTCCCGAGGTAGCCGCATATCGGGCCAATAAAATCGATATCTCACCTCGGAAGACTCGCTATCCCAGTCAACCGAGAGGACCGCTCTCGCACAGGGCGTATCGACCGAGTATTTCGGATCTACATGAAATATCCAGTTGATCTGTTCAAATACTTGGCCCGACTCTCAAGGAAGAAAAAGAAGTCAACCATATTCGGACAAAGCTCTACTTTTGATATACCTCACCGTGGATGCCACGTCGACCACAACTTCCGAGGATACTATTTATGAATAGTGGAATCATTCTTCAACTGCTATTCTGACCAAGTGATGGACTCCATGTGTCCGAGCTTTTCCAGAAAGGCCGGGCCACGTCACAACATCCCAAGCTGCTATCCCCTCCTATAAATACCTCAAAGCTTAAAGAGAAAAAAAAAGAATTGGAGAGACTTCTCTGACCTTTCTTTTTTCGGCTCATACTTCCTCTTCTTCCCAGAAAAACATTATCTGGAAGAGAAAATAGCCACCTTCTCTCTTTTCTTCAAATAGAAAAAGCATTGTACATGTAATCAAAAGCAAAAGTAATATATATATAAAGTGGACGTAGGCATCATCTTTGCCGAACCACTATAAAAATTATGTGTGTTTTCCCCATTTCCTTTACTTTTTCTGCATTTTATAATCAATATTCTTGTGTTCTACACATGATTGGGGGTTGATCGTCACTAGTGACCAACTTTTGACGTCAACAATAAATACAATTATATATCCATATATAAACATTTAAACAAAAATATATGTATACATATATTTTCCAAAACAAATAAATTTAAAAGAAACTCACACCAACTTATAAATATATATTTATAAATAACATACCAAAAGAAATACAAACCAAAATAAGAACTCACACACACACACATATACACTCACACACGCACAATATATATATATATATATATATATATATATATATATATATATATATATATATATGTGTGTGTATATACTAACTCACGCACACCACATTCAAGCACATACAACATAAACAAACACACACCCACATAACCCATATAAACACGACACTACACCATACATAACACACAATGCATCACGTACACACAAACACGCACGCATAGGTTCAACACACAAATACATATACTCACTCACGCCACGGTACACACATACACCAAATCTCACACACACGTGGGAATATTCACATACATCTCATGCAAGCATGCACCTAAAGAACATAGGGGTATAACTATAGGGATTCACGGCAGAGCTGGCTTCGGCTGTTGGAGGGCTCGAGTGTTAGTCGAGGCGGGTGGGTCCGCGGGCCTAGTTTGGCTCGGCTTTAGCTGATGGTTTGTAGCGGGGAAGTTTGGGCTTCGGGTGAGGCAGAGTAGCCTAGACGAGCTATTAAGGAGGAGCTCGACAGGGGTCATCTTTCAGGTGAGGTGGCGACGCTAGGGTTCAGTTGTAGAGGACAGCAGGGAATGGCAGCAGGTTGAATTCGGGCTCCAAGCTCGATGAGGGCTATCTATCGTGGGCTAGTTGGAAGGGAAAGTGGAGCAGCTGTGTGTGACAAAACATGAAGAAAAGGAGGCTATAGGGAGACGTGAAATGCGAAAATAAATAGCGTGCGGGTGTGAAGCAATTGCAAAAGTAAATAAAAGGATGGAGCAGGTTTTAAATTCATGAGGCCACACGTTTTCTCTTCCCTTATTTTTATACTTTTATCTGAAATAGTGGATGGCTTTTGGGGAAAAGGAAGAGCCTATCGGCTAATATATTCACGAGCTGGGGAAATGGATGGAGCATAGTTCACGAAGTGCATTGAAACGATCAAGCCGTGGAACGCCAGTTTTAAAATTCAAGCAAACGAACGTATTTAGTAAAGAAATGGTAACAGATGGATTTGGAATTAAAAAGTGAACGAACGGTTTTTTTCAATTAACAAGAACCAAATGTTTGAAATATAGGAAGTGAACAGACGTCTGCTAATAAAAATGAACGGTTTTACAAATCATAATGTGAACGATATCAAATGAGATTTTATTTTGATATGGGAACGACGAGGAATAGAACTAGATTAATGAATATGAAGAGAACGGGTTTGAAATAAAAAAGACAATGAATCGGAAAAATGATAATTGAACGATGTTTGAATCAATAACAATCAATACAAATGGCAGACCTACAGTTGAAATTAAATCAAAGATACAATTTTATTAATATCGAAAACAAATTATATAAGTATACGAGTTTAAAATTAAAATTAAAATTTAAGAATGTATTCATATTCAAATAAATATACTCAATAAATTAATTATATGAATAAAATCAAAAATAGCAAATATTGATTTGTATTATTAAGTTATATCTATATCAAATCCAAATTCATTCGTTATATAAAATCCAAAATAATTTAGTTTTAAACCAAATCAAAATAGTTATTTCAGAAAATCAAAAACAAATTGAGTTTTAAATAAATAAAATAGAAATCAAAATTTAAATTAAATCATTAAACAGAAAACATTTAAAATTCAGATTGCTACAATTTTTCTTTACTTAAATGACATAAATTGCTAAATAAATGACAGAAATGGAAAATAGAAACCATTGTTTGAGAATACTCTTGTTTGTCATCTTCGTCATTAGGAGGAACACTTTCAAATGATATGTTTACATTATCAATAAAATATTGAGATAAAGAGAAAGATTATGTGTCCTCTAAAGTTATATTATCTTTATTTAGGTAGATAGGCTGGCCTTTTTGGGTTACTAAGTTGTTTTCTTTTTCCCACGTCAAGGTCCCACATGCTTCTAATCAATCATATAGATCCAGGTTTGCTAAAGATTCATCATCAAATGGGTCAATTTCTACACTATCTCTTATTAATTCTTGTCTTATTCTTTCCTTATTTGCTTGCTCCTCAAAATATTCTTCTTGTGCTATTGTCTCTATTGGTCCAATCTTGAGACCATCTAAGAACCTCGGGACTTTCATAATTCTGTTTGTAGAAGGTTCAAACTCTAGTAGGTAATCAATCAGTAAAACTATCTTTCGTTCAGCTGCAAAGTGCGAACCAATCTCGCCTTTATTGATAGATTCAGAAAAGAACTCCCTAACTGTTAATAGCCTTTCTTTCTTTTTTCATCAAAATCTTTTTTGTTGAATTTAACCAACTTATGCTATGGGTTTTCAGGTACCCTATCTAGCTTCCAAAATTGAATGGAAGGATATAGTCCATATTCTAATCATAAATATACTAAAAAACATGCTAGAATACCAACTAGTTTATTTTTACAAATCCCAGAAATGCAATCAATATAATCTACGGGGTGACTTGTACTCTCATACATCTCATGAACAAAGCCTATCCTAATTTTTCCTTTTGTATTTTTCTATATTTGAGAAGCAAGGCAATAGCCTTGGTCATTTGTTATGGTTAAATATTACTTATTCATTTTCTAGAAGTTTTATTAATTCAAAATCTTCTAATTTTTTGAAAAACAGAAGAAGTTGGCTTTCATCTATAAGATGTTGTTGATATAGGAAGACCATGCCTTGGAATGATATTTCTACTTCAAGCTCTTTTGTTTTAGTATTGTCAATCTCGTAGATTTTAAGTAGTTCAAGAAACTCTTGAATTATTAAATTTAGAAGATCTGAAGTTTTCATCTATATGAATACGGCCTTTAATTCACTCTTTTCAGCCGAGTAGTCAGTAAAAAGATCTGCTTCCTTTATTTCCAAAGCATCAAACCAGGATGTAAAATAATATTTTGACAGTTTAGATAATATCTTTTGTGTGTCCTATATTTTTTTATCCTTTAGGGATATGACATGTTCAATTCCTAGAAATGTCTTTTCTAGTTGGATCAACCAAAAATTCATCGCTCTTGATTTATAGATTGGATGGCTCCAAAGCATCAATTAAGGTTTTTCATATAGACTTGGATATGTTGATTTAAGCTCCTGATTATGCCAATCTTTCAAGATAGTTGTCATATAAGGTTTTGGTACTTTTGTGGGTTATAGATTTTCCTTTGTTCATTGGAACAAGCTTTTGTACTACATTGTTAGTTATTCCTCTTTTGTTCACTGAAACAGATTTGATCAATTGAACGTTTTCTTCAATTACTGATGTGGAAGTATCAATTTCTTTAGAAGCTTGTGATGTGCATGCTTCTTTGGAAGCCGGTTTTTCTTTCTTTGAAGAATTAACCTATTGGAAATATTTCTATCTTTTCATATTTTCTAAAAATTCTTTGATCCTCTTTAAATCGCTTTTATCCATTTTTAATAATCTGGTAAGAAGATCAACAACGCAATTAGTATATCCTGGAATATATTTAACATCATAATCGTAGATTTCCAAATATATTGCTAATCTTATTTCCCTAAGATTTTCTTCTGGGTTATCTATAGTTTTCCTTTTAAGAATTGAGCAATGGATTAGTTGTCTGTTTCAATCACACATTGTCATGAAGAAGATATATTTCCAGCCTTTTAATTGCTAATTTAATTACAAGTAATTCCTTATCATAAGTAGCATACTTGATTTAAGACTTATTAAACTTTCCCAAAGAATATGCTACTACTTTCTTTTGTTTTGCAATTAACACGCTTGCCAAGAAATTGTCAAAAGTATATGTTTGTAGGGTAAGAAATTCTCCTTCCAAAGGAAAGTAGAGAATTTTTTGATCTTTTATTAAATCCTTAATTTTCCTTTTATTCTTCTCCCTATTTCCGTAATGTAATAGGAATTATATCAGTGTTCTATCTCCAAGGTTGTTTGCCATTATGTTCATTATATTTTGCTTGTTGCTCTGTAAGTTTTTTTTTTTTTTGTAAATTTTGAGTTTTGTCAGATAAATTCGGAATAAATTTTCTTCCATAGTTTAGCAATTCTAATAGTGAAAATAAGGCTCAGGACCCTAAAACTTATTAAAATAGATGCCACATCCCTGTTATGTTTCATCTGTAAATCCGCCCCTTATTTTTGCTTGCGCATCCTTCTTTTCAGGGACTTCAGCCTCCTGCTTAAAACCTTTCGCGTCCTTCATTTTTTGCAAAAAAAAAAAATGTGGCACTTATTAAAAAAAAAATTCTAAAATCTGGAAATATTCTCGGCAGTCTACGAGAAAAAAAAAGTTGCATACATGTATAAATATGCTGCTACAATTTTATTTCTATTTTTATTCTTTTCCAAAAAAATCATCAATTTTGTTTTTAAACAATTTAATTTTCTTGGGACTTAGGATTACCCCATTTTGCAACAATATTTTTACAACGGTCAGAAGATGTTTATGTTCTTCTGCAGTATTAGAGGAGGTAAATATATCGTCTGTATAAACAATGGTAAATGGCAAATGCCCAAAACATGGAGTTCATCCATTTCTGGAACACTTTTGGTGCATTTATTAATCGGAAAGGCATACATAGCCATTCGAAATGTCCATGTGGACAACTAAAGGCTTTTAATTCTGTGAATTGTTTGACAATAAGTTTTATTTGCCAAAATCCAGATTTAGCATCAAATTTACTGTAATATTTTGCTCCTTGTATTTGTTTAGTTAATTGTTCGGCTGATGGGATAAAATACCTATTAATTTTGATATATCCATTAAGCTTTTTATAGTTTAGCACCATTCTAACCTTTCCTTTTTTATTTCAGCATAGTTTCCGACTAAAAGGGCTGGAGAAGCATGGGTACTAAATCTTCTTTGTATTAATTTCAGATCTAATAAATCATTTATTTGTGTTGTAAATTCTTCTTTATTGGCAGAGTTTGAAAACTTGCACTTATGCAATAGAAAATGAAGATGTTAATGTTTTTATTATTTCGGCATTATGCCTTATTCGGATCTTTGAATACATTGTTGAATGCAGATGGATTTGTATTTATAACATCAGATAGAGAACAATGGAAAATAGGAATATGAAATAACGGTAAAGAATCATCCTGATATGCGGAAGGTCATTTAGATATATTCTGCAAGATATTTATCTGTTATTTCTTACTCCCCCCCCCCCCCCTCCTCACACCCCTCAAACCTAATTACCAAAATTAGGGTTGTAATCGACGCCATCAACAATCGTCGAATGAAACCAATTTCCACCAGATTTGAGCTCGAGACGCCAAGCTAACAACAAACTTTAGGTGAAAGAGAGGAAACCGAGCTTCTATTCTGGAGAATAGGCAAGAGCAGAGGATCTCATGTTCAATTCCTCCTCTTCTACATTCAACTCATGTCTAAGCTTGGTAAAGCTTGATTTTGAAAGTGGCTTAATGAGTATATCCTGCTCTCCCATTTCAACGTCAGGAGATAGAGTTTCTATGAATGAAGCTCCTTTTAGTGGAGTTAACATCATTATTCTTCTGTTAGATTCTGCTTTATTGGAATTTATATTGTAAAGAAGTTTATTAGATGTATCCGATTCATATTCATAATCAGATGTTTCAAAAGAAAATGTTTCCTCATCTTTTCCAAATTTAAAATAGTTTATTACAGCAGAATGCTTTTTATTATATAAATAAAAATTCCATACTATCTATTTCTCTTGTTAGTTCCTTTTCCTGAAGTTTAATAAAGTTTTGATAATATGCAGATCAATGTCTTTAACATCGATCTTATTTTTTCCTTCTGATGTATATTTAACCATTCTAATGCTATTTAGCCAATGAATTGTTGGTGTATTCTGACCAAACCTTATTGAGATACTTTGCTTTTGTAGTTTATCATTTATGTCCTTGACTTCTAGTTTAATTTCTTGACGAAGATCAATCATAATGTTGTAAATTCCATTTTGTGGGTTTTCGTTTGTAGGTACGTGAGCCACATGTTCATATTGTTCTGTATTTAAAAAATTTGACAATTTAGTTTGTTGATACACATTAAATTATCGAGTGACATATGTCTTGTTGCAGTGTGTACAATAGTTGTAAATTCGGCTTCGATGATGTTATATTTGGATTTCATCGTAATGTATTCTGTGATTACTAACAACTGGGTGCCGTTTTTACAACCATCCCAAATAGGTTTCTTAGCAACATCCACAAAAATTTGGTTTGCTTCAATATTTGGTTCTTCAACATTTTCATCATCGTCGTTATCTTTAACCGTAGGGACATTGATCGTGCTACATCTTTGATCATATTTTCAATATGGGTTATCGTAACAGTTTCATTAACAATACTTCCTAACTCAGACTCTAGATAAGTATTTGCTGCAACTTCTCTATGACGATCCCAAACATAATACTCAAGTACGAAACTTCTTTTTCCCCAAATGGACTTTCATAATATAAGGTAACAAATACTTCAAATGTCTACACCTACCATATGGACAATGAATTTCTACACCGTTCTCGTTATTATTTAAAGCAAATTCAACAAATATGTTATACCATTGTAAAAATCTTCTTTTATTGAGCCTCTCAATCCTCTTCATTGATACATCCTTCTCCTCCAATCAATAAAATAATCGATCATTTTTCCTATTTGAGAAAATGAGTCACTATTTCAAAAACAAATATTGGTTTTTAAGAATACAAATTCGAAAAAGCTTATTTTCATGGTCACATTTTATATTTATAATATTTAAATTTAAATATCTATTTCACAAATTCAGAAATATTTTCAAATATGTCGCATTTTATTTTTCAATGTATTGATATGAAAATTATGCGCGTCAATTTTACCCTAGTCAAATACAATATAGAAGCGTTGATTTATGGTTATATTTTTTTCGTTGTCAGCCATCCTACCTTCTATTACAAACACAGTAAAAACTTATATTTCGTGCATTACTTCATTCGAAATGATTCAATAAAATTTTGACAGCACTTCCGTTTTATTTCCTACATTGTATATAAATGCATGTACATAGGAAACGAAAAAAGTTATGGCAATTTTGAACCATTTGAAACGAAGTAATATGAAAAATATAATTGCTTACTGTGTTTATAACTTGTCCAATATAGAGAAAAATCCAACAAACATTGTATCAGATGAATGTAAATTATCATCTTGTGACTCAAACGACTATTTTTATAATGATCATGTGCAACACTTGTCGATCGGGGTCGAAAACTCTCTAAGGGACATAAGTTAGAACGTGTACATTTTACGAAAAAGAACATATTTTTACTAATTTTATACATTTAAAAAAATATTTTAATTTATCGCATTTGTTCAGCGTATTTCATCGACTTAAGACTGTTGTGGTACTATTGTCATTTTCCAACACACTCAAATCGATTTTAGACTCGCGCATTCAATGTTGTTGCATAAGTCATGATGTGCACAATAAAATATTCCTGACTCTTACATTCATTTTATATTATTCCACTTAACACAATACAATGGTAGAACTGACACAAATATACAATGGTTAACATATACACAAACAACCAAAAATTATACATACATTTTATAATTTGACGATAACATATGATATATGTATAGAATAATAGAAATGAATGCTATAAACCATTATTATGCCACTGGAAACAACTACATTCATTAACCAGCCCTAATTCATCATTTTATGCAAATCTAGGTTTAGAGTAAAAATTAGATTTTAATTAAAATAAAACATTATACCTAAAAGATAATGTTGTAGACATTCATTGTGCAACTGGGTGGCTCCAAAAGGTTGAAAATGACGTTTGAAAGATTGAATTGGGGAAAAAGGGTTTTGAGAGGAAAAATGGAATGAGGAAGAACAAGACTCGGGTTCTGCAGTTTATTCTTGATTTTCCGACGACTTCCAACGGCCGCTGACGGCCCATCGAAAGTCGTCAGAAACTTGCATCAGAAGTCGACGCTTCTTCCTGTCGAAATAACAAGATTTTCTAGTAGTGTTGACGATTTAGAATATCAAGGGCGGCACATTCTCAATTTAAACGATCCTCCATCATACCAAAATCGACCACAACAAACTTCAGTGCAACGAAATACAGCCCAACAAGCTTAACATGTTGGCTCTTCTTCTACTACAGGGAGCAACTGTAGAAAACGTCACTATATAGCACATAGGATAAGATAGTTGAGATTGTTAACGCCATACATGAGCGATAGATGAAGAAATCTTGTTCGAACTCTGATAGTCTGAATACAAACAACATAGGTTCAAACAGGAAATTCATTAAGCTGCACTGATATTGTTGCTCGATTCAAACATCTTCAGAAGGAGCATATTTTACTTTTGTTGAAGTAATGTATATTGTTAGGAATAATACAGAGTTATGCAATACGGTGACGCTAAAAACCACTTGTCGTATAAGATAGACATCTATCGTACCAAAACAGACTATAAAAAATGCTATATCATACGGGGTGGATCTAGTCGTGATGATAACATGTAGGTTGATACCAAAATGATATTTCTATATTAATTATTTCTGCATTTTATCGACTGTATTTGTTAAAAAAATATATTAGTATGGCTGCATTTCAATTTCTGTACTATAATTTTATTTTAGCTATATGCATATTACAAAAGAAAATAAAGAATTTAATTATCTAAAGCACAAGTAACTCATAAAACACAAATTAAAATACTCCGTTAAAATGTTCTGTTTAAAACTGCAAATGCATTCCTCACGCAGCTCCGTTTAAATGTCTCGTTTAACCTTATCGCAAATGCATCCTTATTGTATGACTTCGTATTACCACCTCAGCATCCATCATTATTGTTGTTGTTACCATGATCATCGTAATAGTCATCGTCATCGTCATCGTTGTCATCATTATTAGTCTAAGGATAAACGGGTTTTATGTAGGGGTGTTGCGGTTATGGTAACCATCATTATTACCCCCAATCGTAGTTTTAACTGTTGTTAATGATTGTAAATTCTAGTAACCGTCACCGCGACCATCTATAATGGTTAACCGTCGTATTTCAAATTTTAAGCATTTCGTACATATATTTCTAATTATACGTATTATTTATGATAAATTCATATAGCTGTAACTGTTTTTTTTATAAATGTACTCATTTGTATATATAATGACTGTGCACACATATACTATTAGTTCATGAATGTACATATTATTAATATACAAGTTATTCCTTTGATTTAAATTATCAATTTTTATATTTGAATATTAATTATTATATGAAATATTTCGTATATGGTTGGTATGCTTAACCATGATAATATAAATTTTTAACTATTACCATAATCGTTATCGTCATAAATGGTAACCGCGTAAATGGTTGGTGCGATTGAACAGTTGATGGTTCAACCGTAACAGTCCTGGTTTTATTTATTAAGTTCGTGGCTAAGGGGTAATAAATTTCAGCATAAACAAACATGTAGGTGCAGGCAGACGCATAAACAAAAGAGTGGTTGCAATTGAAGTACGGGTTTGGCTCAGCTAAACATTAGAGATTCTTCCACCTATATGCGTATGCATTTATTAGTTCCAACGGTTTGCTTCTAATGATTCCACATTTGGGCCCTTGCTGTATAACTCAAGCCAACATATAAAAACTCATGTCAAATTGAAATAAAAAATTAAGTTAATATATAATACCAATAAATGTATAAATCTTGGAAAACATACAACTCAAATTAATTCATATTTTTTGGTTATAAAGTGCAAAATAACTTACGGAGAGAAATCCTTAAATTAATACAAAACAACAATGTTATTTGTTAAACGTATCTCCTTACAAATAATTAGATTATGTTTTGAACAAGAACACGATGTATGTTATTTTGAAAAACAACAAATTTAGAATTTGATGTTAGCATACAAAATGAAAAAAGAAAAAAAAAAGATTAATTTTATTTTCCTTATACTAATAAATAAATAAGAAATGAAAATAAAATACATTGATTGTCATTGTAATTATCTAAAATTTTAAATTTATCTTTAATTATACTCGTACCTTAGAGAATCTCCAATGTATTAGACATGTAATGTCTAATTTAATCTATGTGTCCACAATGTCAAACAAATATAATTAGACAACATTTTAAAAAAAGAAAAAACTCTCCAATGCAAAATGTTATTTAAACAATAATTTGACACCTCTAACCAATCAAGCTATGACAAATAATATATTTATTTCAATTAGTTATATTTAATTAATTATTATTGGTTTCACATTGTCAAATACAATGTCCACAACTAGACATTGCAATTGACAATGTCTTTTATATTGTGTGCCACATCAGATTAACATTCAATTTGACATTAACAATGGAGATAAAATTTCATATGAAATTGTCAAATGCTTATGTGTAATGTCTTTAACATGACAATCACAATAGCATTGAAGATGCTCTTATTACGGGTAATAATAGTCGTAGGCACAACATACCAAATGGAACCTACTACTGCTAGTTCTTAAGTTTTATTTTTGGTTTTTGAAAACTAGTTTTCTCTTGTAGTTTTGCTCCTCATTTCATACGTGTAAAAAGTATGCATGTGGATGGCTTAATGGTTTTCATACCGAGCGGCAAATACCAGCCTCAAAGGCTCAAATTAGGACCATCGCGTGGGACTTGCACATTTTGCGGATTTTTGCCTAGAAAACACACGTATGTAAAGAAAAATGAACACGTCCATTTTACAAGAATACACCAGCATTTTGCCGCCCTGCACCTACATTTTGCACTGACCAATAACAATAGTTTCTCGCTTATAGCACACTATTTTCCTTTATTATTATTATTATTGAAAAATATCATAAAAAATTACATTATATTATTCATAATATTAATCTTTTTAAGGGACTATCAAAAAAATATTATTTTTGTCGACGAATGAATGTTGGTCAATATCGTTTCACAAGACGTTCAATTTTCGAACAATGATAATTCAGTGGTTAATAGCGTGGAAAATAGTTTTTGTCAACGGCGGAAAATGACCATAAACAGTAGTTGATTAACACACAAATTTTATTAGGTGAGTTTTTTTGTGTGACATTAAAAAGAGATCGATGGCTGGGTGCTATGATCATAAAATAATAATCTGAATATTAATTTTGACTAATATCTCAGCCAATGCTATGGAGATTTATGAACATATGATGGACTAGCCAACTAGCAGGAAGAGACAAAACTCTTTCCGTTATTGATTTATGAACTTATAACAATGTATTATGTTGTGTTGTATAACGTTATATAATATTGTTTTGTATAGCGTTATCAAATCTATACTGTATTATTAAAAAAGAGTTTTAGTTCATGTTATTTTATCATTCTCTAGTTGTCTTTTGAGTTTTCTCTATTTGTCATGTAGACTGTTCATTTCTTTTAATTGTCTTTCTCTTTCATTTTAATTTCAAGAATAAAATTCCTCTTTCAATAATTCCCTTTTTGATTTACTTAACATTAATATCTTTTCAAAGCCGCAAACTGAATTTGTTCCTTCAGTCTACTCTAAATCTGTTCTTTTAAGTAAATTCTAATTTTATTTTTCATGATGTTTAAATATATGATCTTTTCAATAATTACTTAATAGTTGCTAAAGTTCCAAAATCTTGCTACTGTTTATTCATTTTCATTCCTTCTATTTCTATAATACAACATACAAGGTTATTCAACCATAAGATTTGTACATACATATACACTAGTGCGTAATCCGTGCGTTGCAAACGACAATATTATTAAAATTGATATTTATAATTTTAATGTTAAAATGAGAACTTTGTTATGCAATATATGATAAATTTTAATACAAAATAAATATATTATTAATTTAAATTATTATTATTATTATTATTATTATTATTATTATTATTATTATTAACACAAGGATAAATACTATAATAAAAAGAAGAAACAAACCTTTCTCCAACGATTCACAAAAATTAGTTAAGAAAAAACAGAACCGTGCACACACAAACGAAAAAGAGAAGAAGAAACAAATACAATAAGGACTAAAACAAAGACGCACAGGGACACGGTCAAGGATCGCCGCAAACAAGGTGCCTCAAATCAAATCAGAGCCGACAAAATAAGGCGCAGTCCAGAGACATCTGTCAAGTCTTACATGGTTGGCAGAAGCCAAAGGACTTATAGATTACACAAAAAATACATATATGTGCGTATTTGAGAGTTTTTTAATCAATTTTTTTAGTACATGTTGAGGTTGATGTATATTAGTAAGTTATCCAATAAATTAGTAGATATTGTTTAATAGAATTTGTTTAAATAAGTTAAATGTACAATTATGAACTTTGTTCAACTATATAATATAGCAGGAAGAATTAAAAAGAAATTTGTAAAATATGTACAAATTTGGTATGGAGTAATTGATATTAAAAGGTAAATTTGTGATATAAGATATGATAAATTCTTGATATAAACGAATAATAACTTATTTACAAATCAACTTTGTTATTATTATTTCCAATATACATAATTTATGTTATGCAGTTTATACATTTTTAAGATTGAAAGGATGAATACATTTTTTTTAATATGAATGTATATACAGTAAAATTGGCGTATATTTTTAAGAGCTATTAAAAAATGGACTAAACATTCACTAAGATTATTTAAATAATTAGAATTTAATATTTCATGAGCAGTTTAAACATATGGATTTAAATATAAAATATCATGAAAGAATTAAGGGATTTCAGTAAATATTTATAGTAATGTAGGTATTTGAAGTTGTAATCATTTTCTTCATCAATTTATGATAAAACTACTGAGATAAATGTATAATATATTAAATTTACTATTATTGTTTATTATTTAAATTGTGTGATTATTTAACTTTATATTTGGAAAGAAAAACTAATTTTGCCTTATTTGTTGATATGAAATGGTATACATTTTAAAACATCATATTTAACGTTAATTCGATGAATTAAAAATAATTTATTGATTGAATTTGGTTGGTATATTCAAAATCATACATTTAATTTAAACATTTGACTTAAATGAACAATGTTAAGCGATGTTGTGTAATGTCTTGTAAATAACTAAATAAATTTTGAAATGTGGACGCTTGATGTTATATTAAATGCAATATAAGGGAAATATATTGATGTAAACAAGTAAAACTTTGAACTTATGATTGTTATTATGCATAAAATGTATGTTATTTGATTGACGTGTCTATATATTTGATTTTTTTTTTTAAATTTTTGTTAATATAAGTACGGTTAATCTTGGTATGGCTTGTTAGGCGAACCAATGAATAATAGTTTGCTAAAATTATTTAAACAGTTCTAACATTATGTATTTAATTACATAATATTATATGATATCAAATGTGTAATATTAGAAAAGAATTGAGAGGAACCTAAACGCGTATAGAAAACTTAAAGTACAGGCATTTGAATTCAAAAAAAGCATAATTTTGTCATTCTTTGGCATTTGAAAGAAATAGTAGTTAGTTAAATTTATTTAAATGACTTGGATTTGATTTTTCTAATCAATTTAAATATGTGGACTTGAATATAGAATGTAAGGAGATAATTGTTAAACAACATGAAAAAAATTATGTAAACTTTAAAATGTTCACATCAAAATGTAAAATGACGAAAGAGGTAAAATCATGGAAGAGAGTTAATAAATAAGTGTAAGCTAAAAACTAATTTGAGACTAAATTATCTAGAGAGAATCATGGAGAAGAGAGAAAACTTCTATAATTAATGAGAGAGCTTCAAATTTTTCTGTTTTATTGTTATTTAATAGATTAGTTGTGGTTTTATTTTTACGTATTTCTCGTACCCTTCAAGTAAGTAGTTTTAAATCCTAAATTAACATTATTGTAATATATTATAACTGTACACCTTGTTACACACACGTGTGTATGCCTTGTTACACACACATGTGTGTGTATGTATGTATGTGTGTGTATCATCCTCTACTTTCACCATTTTACATCTTTTCTGTTAGAATAATTAATATATGGTACTTATGTTAATAATATATTACATAAATAACATATATTAATGGTAGAAGATTTGTGTTAGAATAATTAATATATGGTATTTATGTTAATAATATACTACATAAATAACATATATTAATGGTAGAAGATTTGTCATTGGTTATATATATTATTATATATATTACACATGGTAATATATATATTAATGACAGAAGATTAGATGTGTGTTATTTATGTTAATATATATTACATATGGTAATATATATTATTTATGTTGATGTTTACCTATTTGCATTAATTCATGTAAACATTGGCAGCCCTAAACTCCTATATAAAGGGGCTAAGAATAATGAAATGCAGGAAAGAAATTGAATTCTAACATGGTATCAGAGCAGGTTTCGAATGTCTAAACCTCTGCTCTTCCATCCTTCTCTCTTTCTTCTTCTTCGACCATCTCTTTCCTGTTAAATCACCACCAATGGCCGCTATGCATGCCAATGAATTTTTTTACATGGATACAGATGCCACATCTCATATGACAGCAGATCAAAGTATACTTTCTTCTTATTTCAATTCCAACAATAATTATCATAACATTATTGTTGGCAATAGTCATCTAATTCCAATTGTTGGTCGCGATAGCACTAATTTACCCTTACCATACCCTCCATTTATCCTCAATAATGTTTTACATGCTCCTAAACTTATTAAAACCCTGATATCCATTCGTAAGCTCACCACCGATAATGTGGTTTCTGTTGAATTTGATCCATTTGGATTTTCTATTAATGATGTACATACGTGAACCAAACTAATGAGATGTGACAGCACTGGGGATCTTTATCCTCTCTTTTCCAATAACCAAACAACTCCCTTTATGATTCAGTTAGCCTTTACTACTCTCTCTCCAGATCTTTGCCATAACCGCTTAGGACATCCTGGCGCTACTGTGCTCAGATCATTAAATCATAAAAACCTCATTAATTGTAACACGTCTCGTAAAACTTATTGTTCTTCTTGTCCTCGTGGGAAACATTCTAAATTACCATTTTATGATTCTCTGCCATACACTTTGCTACCTTTTGATATTATTCACAACGATCTTTGGACATCGCCTGTTGTTAGATCTCTTGGCCACTGTTATTATGTTCTTTTTCTTGATGATTATAGCAATTATTTGTGGACTTTCCCTATTGCCAAAAAGTCACAAGTCAAACATTTATTCCAATCTTTTCATGCTCTAATCAAAACTCAATTTGAACGTAACACTAAAACATTCCAATGTGACAATGGTACAGAATACATCAATGGCACCGTTAAACAATTCTTTGATCATAATGGGATGTTATTCTGCCTCTCTTGTCCTTACACCTCTCCTCAAAATGGCAAAGCCGATCGACACGTTAAATCAATAAACAACATCATTTGTACCTTGCTTGCTAAAGCCTCTATGCCACCTTCTTTTTGGCACCATGCTTTAGAAATGACCACATATCTTCTTAACATACTTCCAACTAAAGTCTTAAGATTTCAGTCCCCTACCCAAATTCTATACCAATGTGATCCAAAATATTAGGCATTGCGTGTATATGGTTGCCTATATTTTCCTTTGTTTCCAACCACTTCTATCCATAAATTGCAAGATCGATCCACTCCATGTGCTTACCTTGGTCCCGCTCCCAATCATAGAGGCTCAAAGTGTTACGATATGGCAAGTGGAAAAATCATTATTTGTCGTCATGTGAAATTCATTGAGACCGAATTCCCATTCGCACAAATTCACAAAACCACAAATAAAATGTATGATTTTTTAATTGCCAATAGTCCTAATTCTTTATTGAATTATTTGCATTCTACTTCGAAGCCTCCAAACATAACTGAGTCCACGCCTCATTCTAGCCCACTAAATCGGCTTCCCCTTACTAGTCCACGACCTTAAATGGACCCAGTTACATCCTCTTCTGTTGCACCACTAGCTCCCACAGGCTTAGTTCCCCACCAATTATCTCCATGTGTTGTCAACACTCAGGTTGGTCGACAAACTCAGCTAAGCCCACAACCCACTCCTCTTATTTTTAGTCCAGAAACACAACCCACTCACCCTTCCCAATTTGCTGCCCAATTTTACAACTCTAAGTCAGCAACATCTCTTTCCCCAAACACCTCCATTTCAATTGCTCAAACGAACAAAATCTAAAGCCCACAAATTTCTCCTTGGCCTACCAGCCCCATATTACCTCGTATGACAACCCGAGCATTGGATTGCTTTTTTAAACCAAATCCTAAATACACTACCAGTTTACATACATCCACCACAAACATATCTCCTATACCTAAGGACCTTGTTAGTGCTCTTCATGACCATAACTGGAATAGTGCAATATTGGATGAATTCAACGCTTTAATTGATAATAAGACATGGGAGTTAGTGCCTCGGCCACCTAATGTGAATGTAATTCGGTCTATGTGGATTTTTTGTCACAAGTACAAATGTGATGGTTCTTTTGAGCGGCATAAAACCCGTCTTGTAGGTGATGGTAAAACTCAACAACAAGGTATTGATTGCGAAGAAACGTTTAGCCCAGTGGTTAAACCATCAACCATATGAGTAGTTCTTAGTATCACTCTTTCAAAATCTTGGCACATTCATCAATTGGATGTCAAGAATGCCTTATTACGTTGTCATCTTAATGAGACTGTCCATATGCATCAATCCATGGGGTTTAGAGACAAGAGACATCCAGATCATGTGTGTTTGCTAAAAAAAATCTCTATATGGTTTAAAACAAGCTCTTTGGGCTTGGTATCAGCGATTTGCAGACTTTGTTGCACCCATTGGATTTACTTATAGTAAATCTGATCACTCATTGTTCATTTATAGAAAAGGTTCAGATATGGCATATATACTGTTGTATGTTGACAACATAATTCTTACTGCTTCTTCAAATCATTTGCGCGATTCTTTCATTACTCTTTTGAGTTCAGAATTTGCTATGAAGGATCTTGGTCAATTAAGTTTTTTTTTTGGGTATTGCTATTACTCATCTTACGAATGGTTTATTTTTATCTTAGTAAAAGTATGCTGCAGATATCATTGACAGAGCTGGAATGTCAAATTGCAGTCCTTGCCCTACTCCTGTTGACACTAAAGCTAAACTTAGTGCTATTAAGGATACCCCGTATGAGGATCCTACTAAGTATCGTCGTCTGGCGGGTGCTCTTCAGTATCTTGCCTTCATAAGGCCTGATATGTTTTATGCAGTACAACAGGTGTGCCTTCGTATGCATGATCCGAAAGTTGAGCACATGACTGCTCTCAAGCGTATCTTGCGCTATATTCAGAGTACACTATCTTATGGTTTGCATCTGCACAAGTCTTCTATTGACAAACTTATCGCCTATACAGATGTTGATTGGGGTGAATGGACAGATACTAGACACTCCACCTCAGGTTATTGTGTATTTCTTGGAGATAATCTTATTTCTTGGTCCTCTAAACGCCAGCCTACATTGTCTCGTTCTAGTGCAGAAGCTGAGTATAGAGGAGTTGCTAATGTTGTCTCCGACTCATGGTGGATCAGAAATTTGTTATTAGAGTTGCATGTTCCCATTCAGAAAGCCACCTTGGTTTATTGTGACAATGTAAGTGCGATCTACTTATCTGGTAATCCAGTTCAGCATCAACACACAAAACACATTGAAATGGATATTCACTTTGTCCATGAAAAAGTAGCTAAAGGCGAAGTTCGAGTCCTCCATGTCCCATCCCGTTATCAAATTGCTGATATTTTTACAAAAGGTCTTCCGCGTGTGCTATTTGACGAATTTCGGGACAGCCTCAACGTCCGACAACGGCCTGTTTCGACTACGGGGGAGTGTTAGAATAATTAATTTATGGTATTTATGTTAATAATATATTACATAAATAACATATATTAATGGTAAAAGATTTGTGTTAGAATAATTAATATATGCTATTTATGTTAATAATATATTACATAAATAACATATATTAATGGTAGAAGATTTGTCATTGGTTATATATGTTATTATATATATTACACATGGTAATATATATATATATATATATTATATTAATGACAGAAGATCAGATGTATGTTATTTATGTTAATATATATATATATATATATATATTACATATGGTAATATATATTATTTATGTTGATGTTTATCTACTTGCAATAATTCATGTAAACATTGGCAGACCTAAACTCCTATATAAAGGGGCTGAGAATAATGAAATGCAGGCAAGAAATTGAATTCTAACATGGTATCAGAGCAGGTTTAATTCGTGTGCACATAACTGCCACACTTATCCACGTCACCCAATAAGTTCCTCGTGTCAGGCTCATGATATGCCACACGTGCGGGGGCGTGTTGAGACAAGTCCCACATCGGAGAATTTGTAAAATAATTTCTGTATACTATTAAGAGTCCACCCTTCATATTGCCAACTGGTTTTGTGATAATTTGAGATTCTCTAACATTTTCCATATAAAACAATATCTTAAATTATCATATACTTGATTCCTACATTTTTCAAGCTTCCATACTTGATGGAAAATCCTCTCTTTGTGAGGTTTATATTCTTTTTATAGCTTTGGCTAGAGTTATATGATTCACTTTTCCTTTATCTTTAATACGCCTTATGGTTCTACGTATGTAATGCTTAACTTTTTAGATATCACTAGGTTTGTAAAAATTAGGTTTCATTTCTTCGAGTAAATTAATTGAATCAATATTATTTGGTCCCACATGATACATTTTAACAGAATTAATATAAGAAAAATCAAATCAAAAGGTACCATTCCTTTAAAAATTCAGCAATCACTTCTTTGGTTATTAATGTTTGAAATGTTAATGTTTGAAAATTAGAAGGGATTATGATTTAAATTCCATCCATCATAACTGCAGTATACATGTTATAGTATATTATAGCATTTATTACATTTTGTTTTCAGTTCTCATTAAATCTAATATTTTTCGTTTGTTTTTTTTATTCAATTACATTATAATATTTGTATTATTTATAGATGTTTCAAGTCATTTATCTGTCTTTCATGTGTACATATCACTATTTTTATATTACAACACAAGTGGAAATTAGGCTGGAGGTACTACACAATATGTGCAAATTTGGCACACGAGGATGTAGAGACTTGATAATGCTTTTAGCCATATCAAATTTGATATTGCTAATAGCCGTATCAATTTTCCTCCTGGCGATCCGCACCTCCCCAAACACGTAAGATCTAACTGTACATCAACAAAGTTTCGGATCATTTCATTTGATACGGCTTTTAACCGTATGAAATCCGTATCAAAATTTTCCCTTGCTATTTTCTTTCTGACACCATCTTGTTTTGACACCTCAAAACTTTAGGCCGGCTTCTTCCCTCTTTTTAATTTCGATGGTGACCGAAAACCCAAATTAAGGTTTTGGTACTCGGCGCACCATGTTCCTTTGTCAATAAATCATCCAACGTTGTCCATCGTTCTCCTCAACTCGCGCTGCCTTCAGTTGACCGGTGAACCTTTAGTCCACCGTTGTCCTGTCCATCTTTCTCGTCGCCACTGAAAGTGAGTATGCTCTCGATTTAATTTGAATTTGAATTAGGTTTAATTTGAATTTGTATGTCTTGGTTCAAAAATATGAATGATAGATATATGCACGTGCTTGTCTACCTCGAATTCATGCTATTATTGGGTTTAAATTGGGTATTTTCAGACATTTTTGTAGTGCCGCAGTGTATTTGCTATCATTTGTGCCTATAAACCTGGTTTCAAGGCATTTCATCTTTTATTCTGGTTGCGTACAACCATTTTATGTTGTGCACTTTTACTTGTGCTGTGTCATTTTCACTATTTATCATGATGTTGGAAACTTGATACTGTCTTGATTAACCCTGGTTTGTGCACTGTTACTTAAGTTATTTATGTGTCTATGTTAGCATTTGATCCTGGCATACTTGTGTTCAATGTCATGGACACCTGGTTTGTATGCAATGGCCGGTCTAACCTGTCATCTGGTACATGCATGTTGACTGTCTACTGTTTTGTTGTTCCTTAAGCTATGTGCCTTGTTCATGGTCTTGTACATTTTGTCCTTGACCAAGAGTAACCTGGGATGATCAATGATGTATCTTCATTCTCTCTATTTACTTGTACACTTATATACTACTTTGACATTTTACATTTGAGTTGTTAAGCTTGTGCTTGCTTGTTTGTGGTTTGTCTTGTATTGTACCCGCTCCTCTCTTTTACCATGTCATGTTGTCATGATCATTTTTCTTGCACATGAACCTACTCCTAACTGGCCATGCACCATTGTTATTTGATGTTTCCATGGCCATGTGCACTTGTGTTGAATGACTGTGTTGGTCATTCTGTTTTGAAAGTCTGTTTCTGTACATGCTTGTGCATGCTTGGCCATTATCCTTGGTCTTGAATCACCTTTTGCCTATTGTACTTGGCATTGCTGCACATTTTATGTTGTGTCGTGGCATTGTGGCATGTCGTGTCTGCCGCTATGCACATCCTTGTATATGTGCATTGTACTACTTCATTTATTTGTGGTGCCTTGCAGTAACTGGGCTGTTGCATGTTGTCACTGTAACAACCCGTATTTTTAAAACTAATTTAAAAAATTTAATTGATTTTTATGGAAATTAAATATTTTGAATGATTCATTTTGAGAATAAACGATTTAAAATTTATCTAAAATGGAGTTACAACTTATAAATTTATAATTTATATAAAATGGGCCTGAAATGGCGCGGTAGTTTGAAAATTTAGATTTAAACTTTGAATGAATTTATAGAATTCAATATAAATCCGAATTCGATAAAATAAGAAATGTTAGGGTCTAATTAATCATATCTTTCTAACGAATGTAAGAAATTGAGTTTTCATGTAATAAATTGTAAGTTATTTTCAAATTAAAATTTAGAATAGTCGCTATGGAATTTATAAGCTTTGTTTTTGAAAATATTAAAAATTCGATTTTTAAAATCATCGCATAGCCCTTAAAAAGTAAAATTTGGCTAGAAAGCTCAGAATTCGACAAGATAATTTTTTTTGAATTCATAATGACAATTCATTGTTGAGTTCCAAAATGTGCGTCAAACGGAAAGTATGTGGCCGTGTGAAGCAAAACAATTTGTTCAATTACAGGCGATCAGTTTACAAAGGAACATTATTGAGACGATCTCAGAATTCGATTATGTTTTTTTTTTTTTGGATCATATCGTCAAATATTTGTTAAATCCAAAATGCCATGATTTTTGGAGTTAGCGTTTGGGAGTACGCTAAAATCACATTTTTGAACATTATTTGAGCATCTTTGAGAATTTTAATAGAAGGTCAAACGAACTCGGAATTCGATGAAACTTGGTTCATTGGATTCGTCTTGACGTGTTCTATCTCGTGTCCGAAATCCGTGGCAAATGGAGATGGTTTGCAGTCAGGCAATCGAATGGAAAAGAGATAAAATCACTTTTCCTCCTTTTCTTTCTTCATTTCTCTCCTCTTCTTCCTTTCTTCATTTTTCCTTTTTAATGGCCTCCTCCCCCAAACCCTTGCCGCCGCCCCTCCCCACTGTCCATCCACCGCCGTCGGCCTCCTCTACCACCACCACCTCCTCCTCCTCCTCCTCTCTTCTCCTCTCTTTCCTCCTTTCTCTCTTGCAATTTCAAAAACTCTAGCCTCTAAATCCATCAACCACCGCCACTACGGGACCCACCGTCGCACCATCGCCCTCCCCCTAGGCCTGACCGCCGCCTGCACCGCCTTTGGCCACCCCCTACAGCCGTAGGCCCCACATGACCAAAAAACCCTCTTTTCACAAAATTCCCGTTTTGCACAAAACACTCTGTCCTTCTTTCCTCAATAACTCTCAATCCATGCATTTCTGGCCAAAATTCCATAATATCAAAGTTGTAGATCACGGTTTTCTCTCTGATTTTCATATATCACGTTCGAATTTGGAGTTGCTCGGAAAACGTGTTTGAAGTGTGTATTTTTGTAGCGAAATCGCAATTTTGGCGAATTGGAGCTTTTTGGGAAGAAAGTTCACCAGGCAAAAGTTGTCTGGAATGGCGCGTTTGTGCTAGTGACGAGGTTTGGTAAATATTCAAGGTCGTATGCAAATTCCAGAGCTGGAGCGGTAAATTCGAGTGCGAAAAACGACAAAACGGCGAGTGCGCGAAGAGAATTCCTACATTAGAAGTGTCGTGATGTTTAGTTTAGCTTGGTTGAGAGCTCTAAACTAAATTAGTAAAATAGAGTATTTAGTTAGTTATGCATTTTAGGTTGTAAGTTAGAAATTGCATCACGTAGTTATAATATCCCTTTTGGAGTTCAACACTTAAACTATTCACAAATCCCTTGCATTAAAAGTGTTATGTGAATATGTGACAATCTCATTCATAGACGTGGATGGACACTTGTGGCGGCCTTAAATGGCATTTGGTTGTTGAGTACTTATTTATTTACTTATCTATTTATGAATTTGGGGCGTGCATTGTATGCCGGTGATTGATTTAAATTTATTATTGTCGGTTGAAAACCCCACACGGGTCTTGGGATGATTTTTGACTCACACATCTCCCTTGTGTGAAATTGCGGTTAATCGATTGATTGACGGATTTATGTAAACTTCAATAATTTGATTGAAGCCTATATAAAAATAAAATGCACACTGGATGTCATTTTGTATCTTTATAGTTGTTTGCAACTATCATTGGATGTATATAAAGAATGCAATCCATATAAATTTATTTATATGGATATTGATTGAGATTTTATTCCAATCCAGAATGAACATGAACATTTTTGAAATGTGATATTCTATGAGAATCAGAAGTTGATTTTGATGTTCGATTCTGGATGGACACGAAAATATAAATTATATGAAGCCGAGTTAAGTAGAAAACTGTAACAACCCTTATTTTCAATAACCTGTTATAAGGTAAATCGAGGCAGAATTTAATTTATAAATCTGAATCAAGGGAAATGGGCTATGCAATTGCGTTCGTCTCGGAAAAATACGCGAAATAGAGTCCGTGTTTTCGAAAATCGGAGTCCGTATGACCCGATTAAGGCCCAACGAAGTTTTCAGAAAAATTTCAAAGTAAAAACAGATTTCAAATTCAAGTTTGAATTTGGAAATTAGGGTCAGATTGGGCCAGGCGGGAAAATTCCCGCCAGAGCACCCAAGTCGACAGCCCTGTCGACTTGGGAGTCGACTTGGTTGGACCCAAGTCGACAGCCCTGTCGACTTGGCTGTCGACTTGGTTCAGCCGGGCAGTTTTGCCTGGTGCACCATTTTGGAGTTGTGTTGAGTTTGGGGGCCAGATTCGGTTTTGAGGGCTGAGATTGGAACTAGAGTTTAATCCTAAGGCTAGAACTAATCCTAATCTCTATAAATAAGACCCTAACCTAAGCCTAAATCAACATTATTCACTCATACAACTAAACTATGGCAAAATCATTCCTCTCATGGCTTCCACTCTCTTCATAAAATTTCTAAGTCATTTCTATGAGAGATTTTCCATGCATACAAGTGTTTTCAAGCTTGTATGAATGTCATTAGCTTGCATTCAAGTCAAGTTTCCATATTTACATCATAAAGCAAGGGTTTTGATCATTTTTGCTCAAGGGTTTTTCTATTAGAGCTTGCATTTTGGGTCTAATTGATTGCTTAAGGGCTTTGTCATATTTTTGTGTCTTCATAAGCATTGTAAGCCCTTTTCTACTTTCATATTTAAACTCTAAAGTTAATGAATGATGCAAGTTGTGTTTGATCATTATGATATGCAAGTTTACTATGATGTGTTATGCAAGTTTATCATGTTATGTTATGCAAGTTTGTCATGTTATGATATGCAAGTTTATCATGTTATGTTATGCAAGTATGCCATGTTATGATATGCAAGTTTATCATGTTATGTTATGCAAGTTTGCCACGTTATGATATGCAAGTTTATCATGTTATGTTATGCAAGTATGCCATGTTATGATATGCAAGTTTACCATGTTATGCTATGCAAGTTTGCCATGTTATGATATGCAAGTTTATCATGTTATGTTATGCAAGTTTGCCATGTTATGATATGCAAGTTTATCATGTTATGTTATGCAAGTTTGATATGCAAGTTTGTCATATGATATGCAAGTTATGTTATGCAAGTTAGGGTTGATCATTTTGTTCATGTTATCATGTTATGCAAGCTTACCTTGAGTATATGAACATAAAGCTTCAAGCTTTATGCTAAAGGTTGCATTTTGGCAACATGTAAGTTATCATATCTCTTATGATAACTTGCATGTGAGGCTAAATACGAACTTATGGCCATTTCTACATGTCATTTATCACCATGTATTACAAATATGCTAAGCTTGGTTTTATGCATGCTTTTGAGGCCTAAAAATGTAATATGCAAGTATATGAACATATGTACATTTCATATGCCACCATGGTAAACTTGTGGCTTCAACACCTTTATGTCATGATTATGCCAAGTTCCCTCTTTCTATCCTTTATGCGCTATTGCGATATGTAAGCGATGGGATTGCGTTTGGGGTTGGGTAAACTTAAAAGACATAAAAACATAAGATTGGGAATTTACCTATTAAGTTAGGTCTACCCATTGGGAATTTACCTATTAAGTTAGGTATACCCAAATTCTTGAAAACTTGTAACATGTTTTGGAAACATGATGGACATGACACTTAGAAAATATAAGTGTGACCAACTCGAGGTTGGGTTGAGTTTGTAGCGTAAAACTACCCGGAACCGACCGGCTTAACTAGTTGCTACAAACAATAGGACCCAATGTGAGAAGTTGGTCATGTTGTACCTTGAACCCGAGGTTAGACCAAGTTGTGGTGTAAAGCTACCCGGAACCGACCGGCTTAACTAGTAACCGCAACGAAGTCTAATGTGAGAGGTTAAGGCACATTAATTAATTAATGCCTCATGATTAGGGTTTAAGTCACGGTCCACTTAATACTTAATCAATGCGGGCTTGATAGATTAATCAGGGTTAAGTCGTGAACTCATCGTTACACTTAACCAAGTTAATCCATGATTAGCAAGAGGGTTAAACAGTACTTAACCCACTAGAAAATCCTAGCAATGGGGGTCCACTCCAGCAGTAATCCCAAGTTTGTATCATTAAGACCCTAGGGACTAGGCTAGGGAGGGAGCACGATTACTGGACTTGAGGTAAGTGACCAAAAACGACGGCAGAGTGGTACGCCGGTGTAGTTCCGGGCGGACTATGGTCGTGCACATAGTCCGAAGCCGGGGAAAACATGCACGGGTACCAGTAGATCGAGACTGTGCACTTATGTTTATGGTGTCCAGGGGTTGACACCCTAGGGCTTGATACACCCGACGGGAGACCCTACACAGTCTGACTACAATTATGTTTGGGCCGTATTGACACCAACACGTGACGAGTTAGGCTTATAGGGAACCGATCGACTAGACCGTTTGGTTGGACCTCGTATTAGGGTCATTTTATTGGACCTCGTATTAGGGTCAATTCATGTTATTGGACCTCGTATTAGGGTCATTTCATGTTATTGGGTCAAAGCTTGGGCCAAGGGATCAATACGTGTTTATTCAAGTCATGTTAGTTTGCTAGTACACCTGTGGTGCAAAAACCTTAAACCTGATTATGTGATGACACCTTTATCTACCTTGTTAGTTAATCATCATGCTAGTATGTTGTTATCCTTATGTTCATCTCTGCTTCTCATGTCAGTTAACTTTATCAGTTTACATTGATTATAGTAGGGCTTACTCGGTCTTTTTGACTGACCTGTTTTTCTTTCGCCTCTTTTCTTCCGTTCCCCCCCCTAGGTTCTCAGGATGGGAATATTGGAGCTTAGCTTGGATTTCTGATCGCTTGCTTGTGGGATTTTAGCTCATGTACGGTCTTGACATGAAGCTAGCTATGGTTATCACTTATTTTGGGGATAGTACTTATGTATTTCCGTTTTTCAGTGATGTCGTTTTTATCTAGACTTGTGTATTTGGAAAGTTGACATTATGTTGTACCAGACTTGTTTTGAAATAGTTTGAAATCTTCCGCTGTTTTACTTATCTTATTTACTTTGTTTACATATATACATATGTTCTTGTTCTGCCTTGATATATCATTATGCATGTTTACCCGGTAAAAACGCCCCTCCAAAGTCAGAGTGCTTGCAAGAGCCACCCTGGCGGAGGTGGGGTGTTACATTTGGTATCAGAGCATATGGTTTACGAGAAGGAACAAAAAGGTTTTTGAAACTTTTGGAAAACTATTTTCAAAACCAAGTATAAAGTATTTTCCAAAGAAAAGTCTAGTTTATTTTAAAGGCTATTCCCCAAAAAGCCATTAGCAAAATTCCTTCGTTTTTCTCCATTCTGAATCTGTCTTTTTCTTCGTTTTCAGTATGGCCGATAACTTTATTATTCCGTAGGGAGTGCACGTACCTGTTTGGTATAGGAGACTTTTGGAGGCTAGGGCGACCGAAGCCGGCCCCGCCGATGTTCCTCCTCCTCCTCCTCCGGTAGTTAATGTTCCTCCTCCTCCTGTCGCCGAGGTTCCTCTTCCTCCTCCCCCTCAGCATCCTCAAGCTGACTTCGCAAAGATTTGCAAAGACTTTAAGGCGATGGGTTGCAAGAATTTCATTGGAACCGAGACTTATGTAGAGGCAAGGAATTGGTTGAAAGAAACCGAAGATCTTTTTGCCTTCTTTGATATAGATGACCGTAGGAAGGTTTTATTGGCAGTGTGGTTGCTAAAGGAAGAAGCTGCACATTGGTGGGTGGTCACCACCGCTACTAGGCCAATTGAGACTTGGGATGACTTTCGGGGAAAGTTTAGACTAAGGTTCCTATCACTGAAGCAAGGGGACATGACTATTAGGGAATACATAGATAAGTTTAATCAACTGGCTCGGGTCGGTTTAGACTTGGTTAACACAGCTCAGAAGAAGGCCCTATACTTTGCTCTAGGATTAAACGAGCCATTACATGGTTTAGCCATGACTCATATACCCTTGGGGGCAACTTTCGAGAGTTTGGTGAATATGGCCCTACTCAATGAAGAGAATAGGAGTGACAAGAAAGAGATCAAGATGAATGATACTCAAGCCAAGAAGACTGATTCCCAGTGGAAAGGAAATCAGGGTAATCCAAGTGGTCAGAGCAGTCAAGGCAATCAGAACAAGAACAAGAGTCAAGGCAACAAGGGGAACAATAGCAAGGGCAATAACAACAAGAGGAAGTGCCATTATTGCGGTTCAGTTGGGCATCTTATTAAGGATTGTAGGAAGAGAAAAAGGAAGAGTGGTGAATGCTTTCATTGTGGTGAGTTTGGACATTTCAGCAAAGATTGCCCGAAGAAGCAAGGGCAAGGCCAGGGTCAGACTCAGCGTGCTGGACCTTCGGAAGGGCAAGTTCATGCTCTCAATGCCGCTCCAGTTCCCGATCGAGGTAGTATTTCTGTTGAAAGTCTTGTTTACATTTCTGATTTTCCTGTTCGTACCTTGTTTGATTTTGGTGCATCGCATAGTTTATTTCATCTGATCTAGTTGAAAGTTTGCACCTAAGTACTAGTCTAGTTTATGATCCCGTGTGTGTTTCAAATCTAATTGGGGTTTACGCCCATTTGTCTATTATCTACGTGGATTTGAAAATCTCTATCTTTAGTGTAGAGTTCTCGTGTGATGCTTATATTCTCGGTTTCATGGGGTATGGGTTGATTTTTGGGCATGGATGGGTTGTCCAGTTTTGGAGCCATTCTTGATTTTTGAGCATAGGGTTGAGAGGCTCATGACTCACCTCGGTAATACCCTAAAAATTTCTAGTAACCCTATGAGTCCCGTCATGTTGTGTTATCTTGAATCCCTCAACCCGTCTATCGATAGTTTGTAATCGGTGAGGGTGGTCCGAGAATATCCTGATATCTTGGGTGAAGTGAAGGGGGTTACCCCTAAACGAGAGATAGATTTTCGCATTTATCTGGTTGATAATGCCAAGCCAGTTACGTGGCCGGTTAGGCACAAGGTCCCGTGAGATGAGAGTTAAGAAAGCATGTCAAGGAGTTGTTTGAGAAGAACTTCATTAGACGAAGTATATCTGAATGGGGAGCGCCTGTAAATATTTACTACCAAGTCAGATGGTTCTCTTCGACTTTGTGTTGATTATCGTGAGTTAAACAAAGAGAATAGACAACCATTGCCAAGGATCGATGATTTGTTTGATCAGCTTGTAGGAACATCTGTTTTCTCTTGATCTTGCTACTGGATTCCATCAGCTCAGAGTAGCTGAGGATAGTATAGGCAAAACTGCGTTCAGAACTCCAGATGGATTCTTAGAATGGCTGGTCATGCCATTCGGTTTGACTAATGCACCCGCCTACTTCGTGGACTTGATGAGTAGGGTGCCTAGGGAGTTCCTGAACGAGTTTGTGGTAGTCTTTGTAGACGATATCCTGACTTTCTTAAAGAACGAAGAAGAACATGCTAGACATCTCAAGGAGGTGATGGATACGCTTGGAGCGCATCAGTTGAAAGCCAAGTCCTCCAAATGTCATTTTAGAGAAAAAGGAGATAGATTTCTTGGGCACATAGTTTCTAAGCAAGGCTTAGCGGTGGATCCCGCTAAAGTGGTCGCGGTTCAAAACCGAAAAGCTCCGACGAGGACAATTGAAGTAAGAAGTTCTCTCAGTTTAATTAGTTAGTTAGCGTCCCTTGAGCTTAGACCTACCCTTCTGGATCAAGTAGGGACTTCACAGAAAGAAGACCCGCAGTTAGTCGGGATCATGGACAAGTTGATTCGAGGCGAGATGGTAAGTCGCCTTGCTATAGATGACAAGGGATGGCTAAGACGCGATGAGAGAAAGAAGGTTCTTGAAGATGCACATCACCCGAGGAGGTGGCCGAGTTTGTCCCAAGGTGCATGTTGTGCCAACAGGTTAAAGGCCGAGTCATAGAAGCCCGGTGGGCTATTATATCCATTGGAGGTCCCCGCAATGGAAGAGGGAAAAGCGTCACGAAGGATTTCGTGGATGGACTGCCTAGATCAAGAAAGGGAATAAGAGCATGTGGGTCATAGTAGGTAGACTCACGAAGAGTGCTCATTTAACTCCGGTAAAGAGCGAAAGGACCGCATCATAGCTAGCGATAGTTTACTTTCAAGAAATAAAGCGGTTGCACGAGGTTCCCTAAAGTATAGTTAGTAACCATGACTCAATCTTCACTAGCCAGTTTTGGGATAGTCTACGGGAAGTCATGGGCAAGCGACTGAATCTAAGTACGGCCTATCATTCACAGGCGAATGGTTCATTTCGTTCAAGCATGAGTTATAGAAAATCACGTTAGTAAGAGCAATTGGCAACGTGGATTGGTATTTTCAAGAAAAGTTCTGCTGCGTGGAATACTTTATGGTAAGTAAACGAGATCCAGGATTCACTGGTGAATTTTGGAGAGCTTGCAAGAAACCATGAGGTCATAGTTATGTTTAAGCCAAGAATGATAGAAGAGTAAGTGAAAGAGGAAGACGAGAGGCGACAATGAAATGGGTTCCAACTCAAATTTGGAAATAAGAGTTAAGAAGCTAAGAAATCATGAGGCAAAAGACGGTCAAAGCACAGTGGACTTAAGCTCAAGGAAATGTGGCTTAGAAGACTGAAGGCTAGATACGCGCATCATATCTCTTTTTAAGAGCATATCCTTGATCCTTGTTTTCCTGTGGAACTTACTCGCATGTTATCTTTTTACGTATATCCTCTCGGTCCCATTCTCGGTCCTATTTCTGTCGGGAGGTATGACTTATTGGCTAGTAATACATGTCAGGGTTGGAAGGGGTCCGTTAGGTTGACTAAACCTTTTGGGCTTTTATAGAATATGGGTTGGGTTAGGAAGGGATTTCTTGTAATCCGAAAGGGGTATATCCTGCTTATCTTCCCGATCTCTTTGTAGCATATCTTTTGCTATCCATGTTTGTCTTGATTATCTAGTTTATCATGTTAATCTTGTCATGAGAACCTTAGGTAGAAACCCTTTGGATGAAACATGTGTTTGAAACATGTTATGCTTGGTGGTTGCAAGTGGTTGCAAGTGTTTGCAAGTGGTTACTCGTGGATGCATTATACACGTTAGGCACTAGATCGGCTCACACACTCCTCATATTGCATATGCATGAGTGTTTATGCTTATTCATGGATGAAAATTTTTGTGTTATCACATGGATGTTGCATATGGATGTATGTTATGTGCACACATATAGATGTTATACATTATGTTAGGAATTGCATACATATGGATTCATTTCACTAACATAATTTGCATTGATGATATTTGCATTAGATAATTAATATACACACACCTTTGCATATGTTCATACAACATTTAGAATCTTGTAAGGACAATGATTGCTCGTGGATGATGTTTTGAGTAGATGGATGTTGGATGGTAGGATACGTTCTTCCTAACTTGAAGATTTCGGGGACGAAATCCTTTTAAGGAGGGGAGAATGTAACAACCCGTATTTTCAATAACCTGTTATAACGTAAATTGTGACGGCCCGCCTCGCACCAGCCTGCATTTCCTCTAAAAGTGCGCTGTACACATGCCCGACTAGCACAAGACGGTCGTCAGAAGAAAGGAAAGAAGGGAACGAACTAATCAAAGAACCTGTAGAATGTCTCACAGCGCATGGAATAAAATATAATAATAACATACTTGACATAAAACAGGCGAGACAGTGCATAAGCTGATAACTAAAACCAACACCAATCTCAAAGCAGCGGAAATCCAAATACAGCTTATTACAATTTTCCAAATTTACTGTCTCTAAACAAAAGAAAGTTGAAGTAGAAGATACACCAACAATGCCCAAGCAGTGATCTTCAACAATACAGGGAGAATACTATATATGTATATTACGTGGAAGCCTCCTGCTCGTCTCCGGATCATCTACCCGTGCATCACCAGCTAACCTGTCTCTAGTCTGCTCGTGTGAGCACCCAGAGTAATAAGAAGAGACATAAAACTCTGGGTCAGTCATAAAGCCTGGTATGAGCGATAAGCATCTAAACAGAATAATAACAGGTATACTAAACCATACCTGAACCTGGACCTGAAACCAAAGAGTTAGTACCACATACCGTACAATACCCCAAGGTGCCATAATAAATAGTGTAAGAATACGGGGGTGGGGTGTGCATGTCACAATGATAGCAAACAAATCATCCATAGCAACCATCCTCACATCTCTCACTCAGTGCGTAAAGCGTACGACATCTACCACTTTGGAACACTAGACAAACTGAGGTAACGACGAATCCCGACTTGTAGAAACCCTGCTGTGACCAAGCCAAACACTTGGAGTCATGACCAAACATTTCAATGACCCACTTCATTGGTCGTAGCCCTTGGTTCTACCTATGCCATAATGGCCCTGGATCCGCCTTCGCACCTCCTACCATAGTGGTCCAAAGCTATAGACGTCGATAGCTCCTTAACACGCGTCCCGCAGCAGAGCCCAACCATGAAGCGAACTCGTTGATTCCCTTCTGAATCTTGAGCTCTAACTTCTCATTTGGACTTCCTTTGCATCTCGGGTTTAGTCGAATTGGAGTGGGTCTTCAGAAGAGTTGTCGCGCATTAACGGTCCTAGAGTTCTGTTCGGTTCGGTAGTCATCACCATCATCGGGTCGGGTCGGTAGTCCACTTCGGGTCGGGTCGGTGTCTCCCTCCGGGTCGGGTCGGTTCAGTGATTCTCCCCCTTCAGATATCGGTTCGGTTCAGGTGTCTCTGCTTGAGTTCGGTTCGGAGGTAGTTCATCCGATCTGATTCTTCCTGTTTGACTTGTTTGCCTGCTCCGATCCGTCCTGTTCTCTTCCTCCGATCCGGTCTGCTCCCTTACTCCGATCCAATCTGCTCCATCGCTCCGATCCGATCTTCTGTCCAACTCCAACTCTAAGCAATGGCCTTCCTTCCTGCCAAACTTCTTCCAGTGGCAAGTCCCCATCCAGTTCGGATTCCCTTGGTCAGTTCCCTAGTCCGATCCGACCCCTTTCTCCGATCCGAACCGGTTCGGAACCTGCACACTTCTGTAACTTCCCAGCGAGCTTTCTACGCCATTCGACGACGTTTTCGAGCAATTTAACTATTCTAATCAATCATGAAACATACCATAGAGTCATAGCAACATATAATAGCAACCACAAACAGCAAACAACAATTCAAATGAACCAAAATGGATCAAAAGTGGCTAAAACCTCACATTTGCCTATAATCCCTCTTAATCATGTTTAAGCATACGATTAGCAAAACACATCGAAATTAACCCAAATTTCTAACAGAGCCTTAAAACATTATTTTAGAATTTTAAGAATTTTTCCAGAATTTATTTACGTATAAATTCGCTAATCTTCACTAATTACCCTTAATTAACTGTAATTAGTGTCAAAATGATGCTATCACTCACCTTTGCCACAACTAGAACCCCAAAACTGAAATATTCTCTGATTTGGCGCTGTTCCCAATCTTATACAGCAGTTCCAACCTTGCTTTGGTGCTTTTTCTTCTTAATTTAATGTTTGCTAAGCCTAATCTTCAATTAGAAGGTGATTTTTGGGTGTTTTAGAGAGATTTAGAGAGTGGAGGCCATGACTAGGTTAAGAGGAATGAAAGTGGCGGCTGGAAAATTTCTAAAGAAATGTTTTCTAACCCTAATCAGCACCTATATCTCCCTAAACCCGAAATTCCCCTTGGGCCTAGCTGCTAATCACCCGTTTAAGCCCAATTAAGCTATTTTTCACCATCTGAAACTTGTTTCAGCCATATCTCCCAAACGGTGAGTCCGTTTGGCTAATGTAACCACTCTACGGAAAGAGAAACCATCATCCGAAGCAAATGGAAGTGGTTTCAGGTCAAAATTCCTTTCCAGTCAAAAGTTATGACCAAAACAGTGCCAACTAGGGGTAAAATGGTCATTTAAAAATCGGGAAAAATCATGAACATGGGAAGTGACCCCAATAGTCGTCTCCCAAAGTTACATGACCGTACGAGTTCGTATGTGACAGAAATAAATATTCTACGATTCTATGATGCGTAGAATGCGGGTCGTTACACTCTCCCCCCCTTAAGAAATTTCGCCCCCGAAATTCCTTAACCCAAAACATACAAAGGATCCCGCATGCCTAACAACCACATATATCAATCAAACATGCAAAACAAGCAAACAAGCCTATCCTAGCATGCGGAAAAACTAAATCGAAGTCAAAACCTTACCAGACAAAGAGTTCTGGGTGTGATTTCTTAATGTTCTCCTCTGTCTCCCAAGTACAATCATTCTCGTCCTCGCCCCACTGAACCTTGACTAGCTTCACCGCCTTCCTTCGAAGTTGCTTCATGTCGTGCTCGACAATACGGGCCGGCTTGCGGTTCCCAACCGCCTCGGGTTCTACTTCGAAGTCCTCTAACTGATCAGGTGAAATAGTTATATCTGAGTCGTGAACGAACTTCCTTAGTTGGGAAACATGAAATACGTTATGAACTCCTGCCATCTTTTCTGGTAAGTCAATTCTATATGCCAAATTCCCGACTAGTTCAAGAACAGGGAATGGGCCAACAAATCTTGGTGCCAACTTGCCTTTCCTGCCAAATCGTATTACGCTCTTCAACGGAGAAATCTTGACAAACACCAAGTCGCCAACGGAGAATTTTAGGTCTCTTCGCCTCTTATCAGCATAACTCTTCTGTCTATCTTGGGCTGCCTTCATTCGTTGCTGAATGATCTTGATCTTAACTGAAGTTTCCCTCACCACATCTGGTCCAAGCATAAACTTCTCGCCAGTCTCTATCCAACATGACGGTGAGTTGCACGGTCTTCCATACAAAGCTTCAAACGGAGCCATACCGATACTGGATTGGTAGCTATTATTATATGCAAACTCTACTAGATGCAAATGGTCATCCCATGATCCACCAAAATCCAATATACATGCTCTCATGAGATCTTCCAAAATACGGTTCACCCTCTCCGTCTGACCGTCGGTCTGAGGATGATATGCGGTACTAAGATGTAACTCTGACCCTAGAGCCTCTTGTAAGCTCTTCCAAAACCCACTAGTGAACAACGGGTCTCGGTCGCTCACAATGCCTTTAGGTACTCCATGAAATCTCACTACCCACTTCATATACAATTCTGCTAACTTAGCTGCCGTTCTTGTCGATTTGACTGGTATAAACCTTGCACTTTTAGTCAGTCGATCTACAATTACCCAAATGCTGTCATATCCCGATCTAGTCCTTGGTAAACCATCGATGAAATCCATCGAGACTTGCTCCCATTTCCATTCGGGAATTTCTAAAGGCTGTATCAACCCACTAGGCTTCTTTTGCTCGGCTTTAACTAGCTGGCAATTCATGCACTTGGATATAAACTTCCCAACGTCTCTTTTCATCCCTTCCCAGTAGTAAGTCTGCTTCATATTTCGATACATCTTGTTACCACCGGGGTGTATAGTCAGCTTTGAGTGATGACATTCTCTAAGCACTTCATCCCTCAATCCATTGACATTGGGTACAACAAGCTTTCCATTCTTCCTAAGCCATCCATCTCGATCAAGCCCATACCTGTTCATCTCCTCATCGATGTCCATCTCTAACTTGGAGATGATTTCCAATAGATTAGGATCGTCCCTCTGACTAGAGCCGATCCGTTCAACTAAAGTGGGTCTGATCGTCAAACTTGCTAACATTTCTGGATCCAATTCGCACTTTGGTCTGAAATCAAACCCCGCGATAAACTCCAGTTGCTTCCATTCAAGGAACATAGCCCCTAAGCTGGCATGTCTTCTGCTCAATGCATCAGCCACCGCATTGCCCTTTCCTGGTGTGTATGCGATGTCAAAATCATAGGAAGCTAAGAACTCTAACCATCTCTGCTGACGGAGATTTAAATCCTTCTGGGAGAATAGGTACTTCAACGACTTATGATCTGTAAACAGCTCAAATCTTTCTCCCAAGAGATAGTGTCTCCACATCTTTAACGCGAACACGATCGCTGCCAATTCTAAATCATGGGTAGGGTATCTTCTCTCGTGCGGTTTCAATTGCCGACTTGCATAAGCTACAACCCTACCGCCTTGCATCAATACAGCACCCAGTCCGGTACCACAGGCATCCGTGTATACCGTCATCTCTTCATCCCCCTTAGGAATGACTAACACTGGTGCGCTTGTCAACTTGTCCTTTAGGCTTTTAAATGCATTCTCGCACCTTTCATCCCAAACAAAAGCTTGATTCTTCTTGGTCAACTGGGTCAATGGTGCTGCTATCTTGGAGAAACCTCGGATAAACTTACGATAATATCCAGCTAATCCCAAGAAACTTCTTACATCTGTTGCATTCTTGGGCGTAGGCCAATCTTGTACCGTAGCCACCTTTGCTGGGTCCACGGCAATACCACTCTCTGATACAACATGGCCCAAGAACCTCACTTCCCTCTTCCAGAAGTGACACTTAGAAAACTTTGCTTTCAATTGGTGTTTTCTCAACACCTCCATCGCTACTCTTAAATGTTCCTTGTGTTCTTCCTCTGTCCTCGAATAGACCAAAATATCATCAACGAACACAAGGACAAACTTATTCAACTGATCTCTGAATACCCTATTCATAAGATCCACAAAATATGCTGGGGCATTGGTCAGCCCGAATGGCATGACCAACCACTCATAAAACCCAGACGGCGTCCGAAATGTCGTTTTAGCTATACTCTCAGCTTCCACTCTAAGCTGATGAAAACCTGTCGCGAGATCCAACTGAGAGAATACTCTCGCGCCACTCAACTGATCAAACAAATCATCTATCCGCGGTAGAGGATACTTGTTCTTCCTCGTCACTTTATTAAACTCGCGGTAGTCTACACACAAACGAAGGGAACCATCCGCCTTGGTAGCAAACACAACTGGTGCTCCCCATTCAGAAACACTCCTTCTGATAAATCCCTTCTTCAAAAGATTGCTGACTTGCACCTCGAGTTCTCGCTGCTCCCTTGGTGCCATACGACGAAGTGGCATCACTATAGGCCTGGCATCCTTTACCAAATCAATACGAAACTCAATCTCTCGGTGTGGTGGAAGTCCGGTCACCTCTTCGAAAACATCCAGATACTGGCCAACCACGGGCAAACCTGACAACTCACTATGCGGAATGTCGAGGGAGTTTAGAAAACTAGCCAATACCCCCTTACTGGGTAGACCACCAAACACTATCCTCCGCCCATCATCCGCTCTAGCTGTCACCAACAAGCCCTCACAGTCTACCACCACCCCGTATCTTTGGAGACAATCTACTCCCAAAATAATGCCAAACCCAGTAAAGCCCAAAACAAAGCAATCACAAACAAACATGCATCCATGACTCGATAAGACCACATTACGACAAATCATGCTAAGGCTAGTCGAACCACCAATCGGGTTCGTCACTACTAAAGGTCTATCGACAATCTCGGGCTCCAATCCCAACCTATCTACCAGGTCACTAGATATGAAAGAACTGGAAGCTCCGGTATCAAACAAAACTCTAACAGGAACATCATAAACAGAAAGCATACCTTGAATGACGACATTCTTTCCCTTCTCCGCTGCAGTCGGGGCATTCGACGAAGAAGGAATAGCATTAAGAGCGTATGCTTTCACCATTTGCTTTTCTTTAGGGGGCTGTGGACACTTGTCCTTGTAATGTCCCATTTGGCCACAGTTGAAGCACTTCCTATCCGCTGGCTTGGCCCGACAATTACTAGCATAATGGCCCTTCTTACCACAGCTGAAGCACTCCACATCTTGCTTATTCTTTTTCTTCTGGCCATCCTTAGTCTGGTTCTGTTTTCTTTTATTCTGGGAACCACCCTTGCCTCCACCACTTACTTGTGGCTTTGGCTCATCTGCGGATACAACCTCGGTCTTCGGCTTAGGGTAGAGACTCTCTGATCTTAATGCTTTCCCCACAATCGACTCAAACGTCTCGTCGATGTGGTTAATAAGCCTTTCCCCTAAGTACTGATCTAACCCAGTTATGAATTTCTCATTCTTTTTCTCGGCAATATCAATAAGAGATAACCCATACTTTGACAAAGTGTCGAATTCAGCAATGTACTCCGAGACAGCTCTGCCATTCTGCTTGAGCTCCAAGAATTTCTTAAACAACATTGACTTCTGAGCAGCTGGGATGAACTTCTCACTAAAGCGAGCCTTAAACTGCTCCCAAGTAATCTGATCTTCGGGAGTAGCTGCCTTTATAGCATTCCACCAATTCATTGCCCGCCCTTGCAGCTGACGGGACGCTAGCTTTCTCTTCATCGCATCCTTGATACCCAAATCCTCGAAGATACATTCGCAACTATCCAACCAATCTTGAACATCCGTAGCCGACTCCGTTCCGTGGAACGGCTTCCCACCAAGACTAGTATAGTCCTTATTCAGCTTGGCGAAGTCGACTCTTGGCGCCTGCACTATTGGACCACCACCATTTCCACCATTGGGAGCTGCCCTCTGTACATCTCTAAGCATCTCTCTCATGAGGTCAGTAAACATCGTCCTCATGTCAGCAGCATTCCCATTATTGGCTCCCCTACCAGCACCTCTAGTATCTCGGCTCATCGTCAATCTGAAAAAGGAAATGATTAACGACTCCATAGTGGTGCTAGTGCAGTACGACTTCATCCTTATACTACTAATAGTATATATATATATATAGCTTTTAAAAACCAAAGTAATCACAAATACGCTCTCTCGTATACGTATATTATCTCTCCCTGATAACTTCCCTAGGCTAACTACGCAACCTAGAGCTCTGATACCAAGTGTGACGGCCCGCCTCGCACCAGCCTGCATTTCCTCCAAAAGTGCGCTGTACACATGCCCGACTAGCACAAGACGGTCGTCAGAAGAAAGGAAAGAAGGGAACGAACTAATCAAAGAACCTGTAGAATGTCTCACAGCGCATGGAATAAAATATAATAATAACATACTTGACATAAAACAGGCGAGACAGTGCATAAGCTGATAACTAAAACCAACACCAATCTCAAAGCAGCGGAAATCCAAATACAGCTTATTACAATTTTCCAAATTTACTGTCTCTAAACAAAAGAAAGTTGAAGTAGAAGATACACCAACAATGCCCAAGCAGTGATCTTCAACAATACAGGGAGAATACTATATATGTATATTACGTGGAAGCCTCCTGCTCGTCTCCGGATCATCTACCCGTGCATCACCAGCTAACCTGTCTCTAGTCTGCTCGTGTGAGCACCCAGAGTAATAAGAAGAGACATAAAACTCTGGGTCAGACATAAAGCCTGGTATGAGCGATAAGCATCTAAACAGAATAATAACAGGTATACTAAACCATACCTGGACCTGAAACCAAAGAGTTAGTACCACATACCGTACAATACCCCAAGGTGCCATAATAAATAGTGTAAGAATACGGGGGTGGGGTGTGCATGTCACAATGATAGCAAACAAATCATCCATAGCAACCATCCTCACATCTCTCACTCAGTGCGTAAAGCGTACGACATCTACCACTTTGGAACACTAGACAAACTGAGGTAACGACGAATCCCGACTTGTAGAAACCCTGTTGTGACCAAGCCAAACACTTGGAGTCATGACCAAACATTTCAATGACCCACTTCATTGGTCGTAGCCCTTGGTTCTACCTATGCCATAATGGCCCTGGATCCGCCTTCGCACCTCCTACCATAGTGGTCCAAAGCTATAGACGTCGATAGCTCCTTAACACGCGTCCCGCAGCAGAGCCCAACCATGAAGCGAACTCGTTGATTCCCTTCTGAATCTTGAGCTCTAACTTCTCATTTGGACTTCCTTTGCATCTCGGGTTTAGTCGAATTGGAGTGGGTCTTCAGAAGAGTTGTCGCGCATTAACGGTCCTAGAGTTCTGTTCGGTTCGGTAGTCATCACCATCATCGGGTCGGGTCGGTAGTCCACTTCGGGTCGGGTCGGTGTCTCCCTCCGGGTCGGGTCGGTTCAGTGATTCTCCCCCTTCAGATATCGGTTCGGTTCGGGTGTCTCTGCTTGAGTTCGGTTCGGAGGTAGTTCATCCGATCTGATTCTTCCTGTTTGACTTGTTTGCCTGCTCCGATCCGTCCTGTTCTCTTCCTCCGATCCGGTCTGCTCCCTTACTCCGATCCAATCTGCTCCATCGCTCCGATCCGATCTTCTGTCCAACTCCAACTCTAAGCAATGGCCTTCCTTCCTGCCAAACTTCTTCCAGTGGCAAGTCCCCATCCAGTTCGGATTCCCTTGGTCAGTTCCCTAGTCCGATCCGACCCCTTTCTCCGATCCGAACCGGTTCGGAACCTGCACACTTCTGTAACTTCCCAGCGAGCTTTCTACGCCATTCGACGACGTTTTCGAGCAATTTAACTATTCTAATCAATCATGAAACATACCATAGAGTCATAGCAACATATAATAGCAACCACAAACAGCAAACAACAATTCAAATGAACCAAAATGGATCAAAAGTGGCTAAAACCTCACATTTGCCTATAATCCCTCTTAATCATGTTTAAGCATACGATTAGCAAAACACATCGAAATTAACCCAAATTTCTAACAGAGCCTTAAAACATTATTTTAGAATTTTAAGAATTTTTCCAGAATTTATTTACGTATAAATTCGCTAATCTTCACTAATTACCCTTAATTAACTGTAATTAGTGTCAAAATGATGCTATCACTCACCTTTGCCACAACTAGAACCCCAAAACTGAAATATTCTCTGATTTGGCGCTGTTCCCAATCTTATACAGTAGTTCCAACCTTGCTTTGGTGCTTTTTCTTCTTAATTTAATGTTTGCTAAGCCTAATCTTCAATTAGAAGGTGATTTTTGGGTGTTTTAGAGAGATTTAGAGAGTGGAGGCCATGACTAGGTTAAGAGGAATGAAAGTGGCGGCTGGAAAATTTCTAAAGAAATGTTTTCTAACCCTAATCAGCACCTATATCTCCCTAAACCCGAAATTCCCCTTGGGCCTAGCTGCTAATCACCCGTTTAAGCCCAATTAAGCTGTTTTTCACCATCTGAAACTTGTTTCAGCCATATCTCCCAAACGGTGAGTCCGTTTGGCTAATGTAACCACTCTACGGAAAGAGAAACCATCATCCGAAGCCAATGGAAGTGGTTTCAGGTCAAAATTCCTTTCCAGTCAAAAGTTATAACCAAAACAGTGCCAACTAGGGGTAAAATGGTCATTTAAAAATCGGGAAAAATCATGAACATGGGAAGTGACCCCAATAGTCGTCTCCCAAAGTTACATGACCGTACGAGTTCGTATGTGACAGAAATAAATATTCTACGATTCTATGATGCGTAGAATGCGGGTCGTTACATAAATCGAGGCAGAATTTAATTTATAAATCTGAATCAAGGGAAACGGACTATGCCATTGCGTTCGTCTCGGAAAAATACGCGAAATAGAGTCCGAGTTTTCGAAAATCGGAGTCCGTATGACCCGATTAAGGCCCAACGAAGTTTTCAGAAAAATTTCAAAGTAAAAACAGATTTCAAATTCAAGTTTGAATTTGGAAATTAGGGTCAGATTGGGCCAGGCGGGAAAATTCCCGCCAGAGCACCCAAGTCGACAGCCCTGTCGACTTGGTTGGATCCAAGTCGACAGCCCTGTCGACTTGGCTGTCGACTTGGTTCAGCCGGGCAGTTTTGCCTGGTGCACCATTTTGGAGTTGTGTTGAGTTTGGGGGCCAGATTCGGTTTTGAGGGCTGAGATTGGAACTAGGGTTTAATCCTAAGGCTAGAACTAATCCTAATCTCTATAAATAAGACCCTAACCTAAGCCTAAATCAACATTATTCACTCATACAACTAAACTATGGCAAAATCATTCCTCTCATGGCCTCCACTCTCTTCATAAAATTTCTAAGTCATTTCTATGAGAGATTTTCCATGCATACAAGTGTTTTCAAGCTTGTATGAGTGTCATTATCTTGCATTCAAGTCAAGTTTCCATATTTACATCATAAAGCAAGGGTTTTGATCATTTTTGCTCAAGGGTTTTTCTATTAGAGCTTGCATTTTGGGTCTAATTGATTGCTTAAGGGCTTTGTCATATTTTTGTGTCTTCATAAGCATTGTAAGCCCTTTTCTACTTTCATATTTAAACTCTAAAGTTAATGAATGATGCAAGTTGTGTTTGATCATTATGATATGCAAGTTTACTATGATGTGTTATGCAAGTTTATCATGTTATGTTATGCAAGTTTGCCATGTTATGATATGCAAGTTTATCATGTTATGTTATGCAAGTATGCCATGTTATGATATGCAAGTTTATCATGTTATGTTATGCAAGTTTGCCACGTTATGATATGCAAGTTTATCATGTTATGTTATGCAAGTATGCCATGTTATGATATGCAAGTTTACCATGTTATGCTATGCAAGTTTGCCATGTTATGATATGCAAGTTTATCATGTTATGTTATGCAAGTTTGCCATGTTATGATATGCAAGTTTATCATGTTATGTTATGCAAGTTTGATATGCAAGTTTGTCATATGATATGCAAGTTATGTTATGCAAGTTTGGGTTGATCATTTTGTTCATGTTATCATGTTATGCAAGCTTACCTTGAGTATATGAACATAAAGCTTCAAGCTTTATGCTAAAGGTTGCATTTTGGCAACATGTAAGTCATCATATCTCTTATGATAACTTGCATGTGAGGCTAAATGCGAACTTATGGCCATTTCTACATGTCATTTATCACCATGTATTACCAATATGCTAAGTTTGTTTTTATGCATGCTTTTGAGGCCTAAAAATGTAATATGCAAGTATATGAACATATGAACATATGTACATTTCATATGCCACCATGGTAAACTTGTGGCTTCAACACCTTTATGTCATGATTATGCCAAGTTCCCTCTTTCTATCCTTTATGCGCTATTGCGATATGTAAGCGATGGGATTGCGTTTGGGGTTGGGTAAACTTAAAAGACATAAAAACATAAGATTGGGAATTTACCTATTAAGTTAGGTCTACCCATTGGGAATTTACCTATTAAGTTAGGTCTACCCAAATTCTTGAAAACTTGTAACATGTTTTGGAAACATGATGGACATGACACTTAGAAAATATAAGTGTGACCAACTCGAGGTTGGGTTGAGTTTGTAGCGTAAACCTACGCGGAACCGACCGGCTTAACTAGTTGCTACAAACAATAGGACCCAATGTGAGAAGTTGGTCATGTTGTACCTTGAACCCGAGGTTAGACCAAGTTGTGGTGTAAAGCTATCCGGAACCGACCGGCTTAACTAGTAACCGCAACGAAGTCTAATGTGAGAGGTTAAGGCACATTAATTAATTAATGCCTCATGATTAGGGTTTAAGTCATGGTCCACTTAATACTTAATCAATGCGGGCTTGGTAGATTAATCAGGGTTAACTCGTGAACTCATCGTTACACTTAACCAAGTTAATCCATGATTAGCAAGAGGGTTAAACCGTACTTAACCCACTAGAAAATCCTAGCAATGGGGGTCCACTCCAGCAGTAATCCCAAGTTTGTATCATTAAGACCCTAGGGACTAGGCTAGGGAGGGAGCACGATTACTGGACTTGAGGTAAGTGACCAAAAACGACGGCAGAGTGGTACGCCGGTGTAGTTCCGGGCGGACTATGGTCGTGCACATAGTCCGAAGCCGGGGAAAACATGCACGGGTACCAGTAGATCGAGACTGTGCACTTATGTTTATGGTGTCCAGGGGTTGACACCCAAGGGCTTGATACACCCGACGGGAGACCCTGCACAGTCTGACTACAATTATGTTTCGGCCGTATTGACACCAACACGTGACGAGTTAGGCTTATAGGGAGCCGATCGACTAGACCGTTTGGTTGGACCTCGTATTAGGGTCATTTTATTGGACCTCGTATTAGGGTCACTTCATGTTATTGGACCTCGTATTAGGGTCATTTCATGTTATTGGGTCAAAGCTTGGGCCAAGGGATCAATACGTGTTTATTCAAGTCATGTTAGTTTGCTAGTACACCTGTGGTGCAAAAACCTTAAACCTGATTATGCGATGACACCTTTATCTACCTTGTTAGTTAATCATCATGCTAGTATGTTGTTATCCTTATGTTCATCCCTGCTTCTCATGTCAGTTAACTTTATCAGTTTACATTGATTATAGTAGGGCTTACTCAGTCTTTTTGACTGACCTGTTTTTCTTTCGCCTCTTTTCTTCCGTTCCCCCCCCCCCCAGGTTCTCAGGGTGGGAATATTGGAGCTTAGCTTGGATTTCTGATCGCTTGCTTGTGGGATTTTAGCTCATGTACGGTCTTGACATGAAGCTAGCTATGGTTATCACTTATTTTGGGGATAATACTTATGTATTTCCGTTTTTCAGTGATGTCGTTTTTATCTAGACTTGTGTATTTGGAAAGTTGACATTATGTTGTACCAGACTTATTTTGAAATAGTTTGAAATCTTCCGCTGTTTTACTTATCTTATTTACTCTGTTTACATATATACATATGTTCTTGTTCTGCCTTGATATATCATTATGCATGTTTACCCGGTAAAAACGCCCCTCCAAAGTCAGAGTGCTTGCAAGAGCCACCCTGGCGGAGGTGGGGTGTTACAAAAACGCTATTTTAACTCAAATGGATATTTATATCGATTTTATTCCTTTTTAAAACGAATATCGGGAAGATTGAATTTCAAAATATAACATTTTGAAAATATTATCCTTTTGAGATTATAACAAAATGCAATGTTCAAGTTTAATTTAAATTGGTAATGAAAGTGAAATCGTTTTAAAACGAATTTATAAAAATTTTATAAAATATGTTTTGAATAGAAATCGATGATGTATATTATATATATTTAAATGGTTTGAATAGAATGCGCCGCACAGTGACCATTCGGGAATTTCAACCATTGACTTCAAATGACGTAACGGGAGATCCGACCGTCTGATTCTCCTAAATCCGGAACCGTTGGGTTCGTATCGAAAAGATCTTTCCAGTGAATATATGAGATTTAAATTTGAATGGTTAGATTTTAAAATATGCCCAAATCAATTTTGGAAAAGGTCGTTGTAAATGCAGTTCGATGGCCGTATATGGAAATCGACTGTAAGGGCCTTATCAAAATTATTAAAAATATAAATAAATTATCTAAAATCATAATAAATGATTTGGAAATATTTTTGATGAAATATTCCACATTTGAAAAGATAAAAGGTACTTTAATCTGAAGGAACTAGTTAATAACTAGAATAAGAATCCAATGATTTTTAGAAAAAATAAATTGAATTTGTGAATGGTTTTGAAGATAACCGGAAGTTTACAACATATAAATTGGAATTAAATGGAGAATGAGATTTTTGGGTTTGTTGTGAATGGTATTTTCATTAATACTATTCTTAAACCTATTTGTGAATGGAACGAACCTTTTGATTAAGATTTAGAGATGTTTTCCAATTTATTTAATTAAATTGGAATTGAATGGAATTTGATTAATTAATCATTGAGATGAGCTTCTGTGAAAGAAGGCGTTTACTATATATGGAATTTAAAAGGCTTCGCCGCTATTCCACTTATAGTATTAGTCTGATACGGAAATTTATATCGATTATAAATGGTTCATATTTCCGTGAAGATTCCATATAAAATGGAAGATGATTTTTGGTATTATCGTGAACGGTGTTTTACATGACATTTGCTCTTTAACCCAAGTAAAGACATGATTAATTTCCAAAGGTTGAATACTCATTAAGTAATGATTTTTGAAATTAAACCGAACTAGACTTTTAATGAAATCTTTAAGTAGATTAAAATGAGAATGGGATAATTAATTTTATCAAATTCAAGAAATGCTTGAGAATGGAGTACCACCAGTTTTACTCCATGCGATAGTAAAATCTTTAATTAGATTTGAATGTGAAATGGTAATTAAATTTACCAATAACATGGTGGGTGTTAGATATGGAGTACTACCAGTTTTGCTCCATGGGATGTATAGGTTGGGATTTGGATTAATAAAATAAATGTTTACTTCGATAAGGCTTGATAATCCTGACTAGTTATATAAACCATAATTCAGTTTGAAGTTGTGAAAAAAAAAGACTTATTAAAATCTTTTGTAATGGCTTTCAAAGAACGATTTAAACAAGCGGTTTAAATGAATTAAATATTTGATAAGATTAATGGGAATAATTCCCAGAGATATGAATATTTGAATAAAAGAATATTCTGGATTGGAATGAAGCGTATGATGTGTTTATATATCACTTGATTATAAGATGAGCGAGTTATTAGGAAAGACTGGGTTTAACCCATTCTGAATAACTATTACGACGACTAAAAGTCGAAGATATTGAAGATGGTGCAAGACCGACAATCTTTATGTCCAACGGATTACTATTGATGCCCTGGATGGAGTTTCTACCTTGAAAAGGTTATAGTGGTAGTTGTCCCGACGTACTTGTTGATTGTTTGGGCATGCGAAGGTCTCTCTCTTGTATTGGACATATGGGACGAGGAATAAGGTGCCTCCGGTTTCGTTCAGATCTAGAACGGGCTTGTAAATGGATTATGTCTGACATTGTATTGTATGCATTATTCGTTGATCTCTGCTAAATATATATCTGCTTGGAGGCGGAGAATTTATTCTCCTGCTTAACACCCTTTTCTGAGACGTACGAGCTTAGAGTTATATATTGGCAGAAATCAATGGTATGGTGTGGATTGACATGCTAAGATGCAGATGGTCAAGGCTTTTGTTGAAATTAAGGGCCTTGTGGATGATGATCAAAGCACAACTTTAAGTAGCATAGCTTTGTGTATAACGTTAATTCGCAAGCCTCACACCCGGTATGAGTCAAAAACGGGATAGTGACAATATGGAGTGCTGGCGTTTCTTTCTAGCTATAAGTGGTGTCATGGTATGGAGCCCATACATTTTTACTTATGTGGATGTTGGATTGTGGGACGCCTCGGATATAGAGCCGACTAAAAGGCTCCAGTGATAGGTCCGACAAGACCGGGAAACATATTGTTCAGGAATAACCAATCCTCAAAAGTAAGAGAGGATCGGCCCTGAAGATCCCAGGGTTGCCCATCGGTGTGATCTTGAGGCATGTGCTAGAGTGTCTCAAAGCGGTGAGGACAATGCCTTGCCTCGACTCATATATGGAATCCAATTTCCAATAAGCGGCTGTTGGTTTTAGTTGGAAACTTATATGGCGACATAGTAGGATGGTGTACTATGTCGTCTATGATTGTTACATTTATATTTGAAGTTGTTCACCTCACTATGAACTTATAGTAATATCAAAATGATTTGTTTTAAAATGTACTAAGCATGTTTCGCTATTATAAGGTAAAACACTATCCTCTGGTTTGTGTTTGCATTGTGTGATGGGACCTGAGTCTTATAATAGCCTCATTTTTCGAAAAGCATTGCGTTGTTTACAAATTATTTTATTTTAGAGTATTCATGGGAGTGAACCCGTTCCCTGACATATGGCGTGGTCCCGTGATTTACCCTATTTTAAAGTAAAAGTTTAATAACTATTTTTAAATTCTCACACTAGTCCCATGACTGACCTGGAGTTTATTGTTTTCGCTTAAACTCTGGGTGCCCATATTTTCCACGTGGGCAGTTAGTAGTTTTGGGTTTTATAGATTTCTATTTAACATGATCCTGGTTTAAGATGGAACTATATTCGGAAAGCTTTGTATCTGTGTATTTCTTTCAGTTGTGGTAGTTGATGTATTTCCGCTGTGTATTGTATTTATACATTTTTTTCCGCTGCTATGTAATTTATTCTCTGATAATTGTACTTTTCCACTATGTAATAATTATTCATACTCTAAGATTCTTATACTCTGATGTATATTGTTGTAATAGCAATGAAAAGTTCTCATGTTTGGGTTTCGATGCGTCGTGTTCATTAATGGTGGTATCAGAGCTTTGGTTTACAAAGCTCGAGAACAAGACACATTAGAACCGAATGAACGATTTCATCAGAGATAGAATTAGTAACATTATATTTAAGAATATTCATTAGAGAAAGGATCGACAATATCCTAGAATGAGAAACTCATTCGAGATGGGGCTAATAATACCCTAGAATGAGTTGAGAGTGGCACATTTATATGTAATGTATTTGTGATTATATAATCAGATCTTAGAAAATATATTTTTGAGTATACAAAAGTTATATTTTTAGAAAGTTAAATAATCAATTAATTGTTTGTGTGATAACTTATGACGTCTGATTTAAATAAAGTAGATGAAACCTTCGGCGATTTTTGACATTGAACATACGAAACACTTGTTATTTAGTTGGATTGAGTTAAATTAAACTAAATTGCAAATTTAGTTAGAATTACACACACACACACACAAATATATATATATATATATATATATATATATATATATATATATATGTTCAGCAAGTTAATGGCTTAGCGTTGAGTAGAGAAATAAATTGTGTGCCCGACAAATAGGTGCACCTTAATGAGTTGGTTGCACAATTTTATTATTATATAAACTACTGTGAGTGATTTGGATGCGCTTTGATGTTGTTCTGTGTGAAATTAAAAACATACACCATATGATAGTAACAAATAAATTATGGACTACACCACATATCATACTACTGAAGATGGCATAGCATATCACATTCTACATAAGCATTTGGCGCTTACATGATGAGGTTTGGATTACCATACGAGCAAGATGCTTATATGGCAAGGACTGAACTACAGGTTGTACTGAGGACAATTTATGGACTTAATAACATATAACGGTAAATTGCAAGATTTAATAATAAATCCTACACAGGTTCTGAGATGACAAAAAAAAACTACACTCGTCACGTCTCTCTTGTTTTAATTTTAATGCGCGGGTATAGGGCACAGTAGGGCTTATAAAATACTATTGGTGTGCGCATTTTTACGTATGAGATATATTTGATTTATTGGGTGCCTAATACGATCCAATAAAATTTTCAGATCCTCCCCGTATAAAGAAGGTTATGGCGAAAATTTTCAAAAATTTAGAGTACTAGCCAAATTTCAGAGAAATTTAGAAGTTCTTAGAAACTGAAAAGTTGAAGAATGCAAGCCAGAATGAAATTTGAGTTGGCTAAACAACTTTCAACTCCATTCTTTTTCGAGGACGAAAAAGCTTTAAGTAGGGGAGGTTGTAACAACCCGTATGTTTGGAACCAATTTAAAATTTATTTTTAATTGATTTTTATGGAAATTAAATATTTTGAACGATTCATTTTGATAATAAATAATTTAATTTTTTTTTTTGAAACGAAGTTAGAACTTATAAATTTATAATTTACATAAAACGAGCCTGAAATGGCGCGGTAGTTTGAAAATTTAGATTTAAACTTTGAATGAATGTATAGAATTTAATATAAATCCGAATTCGATAAAACAAGAAATGTTAGGGTCTAAATAATCATATCTTTCTAATGAATGTTAGAAATTGAGTTTTCATGCTATAAATTGTAAGTTATGTTCAAATTAAAATTTCGGATAGTCGCTATGGAATTTATAAGCTTTGTTTTTAAAAAATTTAAAAATTCGATTTTAAAAATCATCGCATAGCCCTTAAAAAGTGAAATTTTGCTAGAAAACTCAGAATTCGACGAGATAAATTTTTTTGGATTCATAATTACATATCATTGTTGAGTTCCAAAATGTGTGTCGAACGGAGTCAGTATGTGGCCGTGCGAAGCGAAACCATTTGTTCAATTACAGGCGATCAGTTTACAAAGGAACATTATTGAGACGATCTCAGAATTCGATTCCCTTTTTTTGGATTTGTATCGTGAAATAATGGTTAAATCCAAAAGGCCATAATTTTTTGATTTACATTTGGGCGTACAAGAAGAAAAGGTACGCTAAAATCACATTTTTGAACATTATTTGAGCATCTTTGAGAATTCTAACGGAAGGTCAAACGAACTCGGAATTCAACGAAACTTGGTTCTTGGATTCATCTTGACATATTATCTCGTGTTCGAAATCCATGGCAAATGGAGATCGTTTTCAGTAAGACGATCGGATGGAAAAAGAGATAAAATCAATTTTCGTCCTTTTCTTTCTTTATTCCTCTCCTCTTCCTCCTTTCTTCATTTTTTCCTTTTTAATGGCCTCCTCCCCCAAACCCTTGCCGTCGCCCCTCCCCGCTGTCCGTCCACCGTCGTCGGGCTCCTCCACCACCACCCTCCTCCTCCTCTCTCCTCCTCTCTCTGTCCTCCTCTCTCTCCTTGCAATTTCAAAAACCCTAGCCCCTAAATCCACCAACCACCGCCACTACGGGCCCCACCGCTGCACCACCGCCCTCCCCCCAGGCCTGACCGCCACCTCTGGCCACCCTCCCTCCGATCGTGGGCCCCACATGGCCAAAAACCCCTCTTTTCACAAAATTCCCACTTTGTAGAAAACACCCTGTCCTTCTTTCCTCAATAACTCTCAGTTCATGCATTTCTAGCCGAAACTCCACAATACCAAAGCTGCAGATCATATTTTTCTCTTCGATTTTGATATATCACAATCAAATTTCGGAGTTCGAAGTTGCTCGGAAAACACATTTTAAGTTTGTAGTTTTGGTGCAAAGATTCACAATTTTTGGCGGATTGGAGCATTTTGAAAAAAAAGCTCACTAGGAAACAGTTGTCCAGAATGGCGCGTTTCTGCTTATGACAAAGTTTGGCGATGATTGTAGGTTGTATTCAAATTCTAGAGCTGGAGCAGTGAATTCGATTGCGAAAAACAACAAAACGGCGAGTGCGCGAAGAGAATTCCTACATTAGAAGTGTCATGGTGTTTGGTATAGCTTAGGTGAGAGCTCTAAACAAAATTAGTAAAGTAGAGTATTTAGTTAGTTATGCATCTTATGTTGTAAGCTAGAAATTGCATCATGTAATTATAATATCCCTTTTGGAGTTCAACACTTGAACTATTCACAAATCCCTTGCATCAGAAATGTTGTGTGAATATGTGGCACTCACATTTCATGCGACGTGGATGGACACTTGTGGCGGCCTTAAATGACATTTGGTAGTTGAGTACTTATTTATTTATGACTTTGGTGCTTGCATTTTATGCTAGTGGTTGATTTAAATTTATTGTTGTTGGTTGAAAACCCCACACGGATCTTGGTATGATTTTTGACTCACACATCTCCCTTGTGTGAAATTACGGTTAATCAGTTGATTGACGGATTTATGTAAGTGTCAATAATTTGATTGAAGCCTATATAAAAATAAAATGCACACTGGATGTCTTTTTGTATATTGATAGTTGTTTGCAACTATCGTTGGATGTATATGATGAATGCAATCTATATATATTTATTTATATAGATATTGATTGAGATTTTATTACAATCCGGAATGAACATGAACATTTTTGAAACGTTATATTCTATGAGAATTAAAAGTTGAATTTGATGTTTGATGGACACGAAAATATAAATTATATGAAGCCGAGTTAAGTAGAAAAGCTATTTCAACTCGAACGGATTTTTATATCGATTTTATTCATTTTTAAAATAAATATTGGGATGATTGAATTTCAAAATATAACATTTTGAAAATATTATCCTTTTGAGATTATAATAAAATGCAATGTTCAAGTTTAATTTAAATTGGTAATGAAAGTGAAATCATTTTAAAATGAATTTATAAACATTTTATAAAATATGTTTTGAATAGAAATCGACGATATATATTATATATATTTAAATGGTTTGAATAGAACGCACCGTGTAGCGACCGTTCACAAATTTCAAACATTGACTTCAAATGGACGTAACGGGAGATCCGACCGTCGGATTCTCATAAACCCGGAACCGTTGGGTTCGCATCGAAAAGATCTTTCCAGTGAATATATGAGATTTAAATTTAAACGGTAAAATTTGAAAATATGCCAAAATCAATTTTGGAAAAGGTTGATGCAAATGCAGTTCGATGACCGTATATGGAAATCGACTGTAGGGGCCTTATGAAAATTATTAAACATACGAATAATTTATGTAAAATCATAATAAATGATTTGGAAAGATTTTGGATGAAATATTCCACATTTGAAAAGATAAAAGGTATTTTTATCCGAAGGAACTAACTAGAATAACAATCCAATGATTTTTAGAAATAATAAATTGAATTTGCAAATGGTTTTTAAGGTAGCCGGAAGTTTCCAACATATAAATTGGAATTAAATGGAGAATGAGATTTTTGGGTTTGTCATGAATGGTATTTTCATTAATACTATTCTTAAACCTATTTGTGAATGGTATGAACCTTTTGATTAAGATTTAGAAAAGTTTTCCAATTTATTTAATTAATTTGGATTGAATGGAATTCGATTAATTAATAATCGAGATGAGCTTCTGCGAAAGAAGGCATTTTCTATATATGGAATTTAAAAGGCTTCGCCCCTATTCCACTTATAGTATTAGTCTGATACAACAATTTATATCGGTTATAAATGGTTCAGATTTCCGTGAAGATTCCATATAAAATGGAAGATGATTTTCGGGTTATCGTGAACGGTGTTTTAAATGACATTTGTTCTTTAACCCAAGTAAGGACATGATTAATTTCCAAAGGTTGAATAATCATTAAGTAATGATTTTTGAAATTAAAACCAAACTAGAGTTTTAATGAAATCTTTAAGTAGATTAAAATGAGAATTGGATAATTAATTTTATCAAATTCAAGCAATGTTCGAGAATGAAGTACCACCAGTTTTACTCCATGCGATAGTAAAATCTTTGATTAGATTTGAACATGAAATGGTAATTAAATTTACCAATAACACAATGGGTGTTAGATATGGAGTAGTACCGGTTTTTCTCCATGGGATGAATAGGTGGGGATTTGGATTAATAAAATAAATGGTTACTTCGATAAAGCTTGATAATCCCGACTAGTTATATAAACCTTAATTCAGTTTGAAGTTGTTAAAAAAAGATGTAATAAAATCTTTTGCAATGGCTTTCAAAGAAATATTTAAACAAGTGGTTTAAATGAATTAAATCTTTGATAAGATTAATGGGAATAATTTCCAAAGATATGAATATTTGAATAAAAGAATATTCTGGATTGGAATGAAGCGTATGATGTGTTTATATATCACTTGATTATAAGATGCACGAGTTATTTGTAAAGACCGGGTTTAACCCATTCTGAATAACTGTTACGATGACTAAAAGTCGAAGATATTGAAGATGGTGCAAGACCGACAATCTTCACATCGAATGGAATACTACTGATGCCCTGGATGGAGTTGCTACATTAAAGGGGTTATAGTGGTAGTTGTCCGGACGTACTTGTTGATTGTTCGGATATGCGAAGGCCTCTCTCCTATATTGGACATATGGGACGAGGAATAAGGTGCCTCCAGTTTCGTTCAGATCCAGAATGGACTTGTAAATAGATTATATTTGACATTGTATTGTATGCTATATTCGTTGATCTCTGCCAAAATATATATCCGTTTGGTGGCTAAGAATTCAATCTCTTGCTTAACACCCTTCTCTGAGACGTACGAGCTTAGAGGTTATATATTGGCAGAAATCAATGGTATGGTGTGGATTGACAATGTGGCATGCTAAGATGCAGATGATTAAGGCTTTTGTTGAAAAGAAGGGCCTTGTGGATGATGATCAAAGCATGGCTTTAAGTAGCATAGCTTTGTGTATAGCATTAATTCGCGAGCCTCACACCCGGTATGAGTCAAAAACGTGATAGTGACAACAGGGAGAGCATGCGTTTCTTTCTAGCTAGATTTGGTGTCATGGTATGGAGCCCAGACATTTTTACTTATGTGGATGTTGTATTGTGAGGCGCCTTGGATGTAGAGCCGACTAAAAGGCTCGAGTTATAGGTTCGACATGACCAGGAAACGTATTGTTCAGGAATAACCAATCCTCAAAAGTAAGAGAGGACCGGCCCAGAAGATCAAGGGGTTGCCCATAAGTGTGATCCTGAGGCATGTGCTAGAGTGTCTTGAATCGGTGAGGACGATCCCTTGTCTCGACTCATAGATGGAATCCAATTTCCAATACGTGGCTGTCAGTTTTAGTTGTAAACCTATATGGCGACATAGTAGGATGGGGTACTATGTTGTCTATGATTGATACATTTATATTTGAAGTTGTTTGCCACACTATGCACTTATAGTAATATCAAAATGATTTGTTTTAAAATGTACCAAGCATGTTTGGCTATTATAAGGTAAAACTCTATCATCTGGTTTGTGTTTGCATTGTGTAATGGGTCCTGAGTCTTATAATAGCCTCATTTTTCGAAAAGCATTGCGCTATTTGCTGTTGAGTCAAGAATTTATGGAGTTTTGATTTCTGACAAAGAAATAAGTCGTGATCGAAAAAAAGAAAATATTTATTGGTTTAAAGAGGTACAAAGAGCTACATATGGTATTCTAGATTAGAGGTTGATTATTTGGTGTTTTAATAGTGTTGTTTACGTTAAATTCTATCCTTAAATAATCTCATACCTCGAAATTATCGATATATACACACACACACACATTGATTGTGCAAACTGGGTAAAACCGGTCGACCGCCCCTATTTGGACCTGTCGACCGTTTCTACCCAGAATGCACAATAAACGTGTACATGTGAATATAACGTGTATATATATATATATATATTCAATTTCCTGTCAACCTGTTCTTTTTGACCTGTCGACCGTTTTCTTTCAGAAAACAATCTTTCAAAAAGACACTTCTTTTCAATCAAGGGTTGCATCTTCTTCTCTTCACCAATAATCATGGCTATTATTTTTTAATCTTCATAAAGGGTTACAACTATTATTCTCTATATAAACACTATGAGATAATCATTCCTTTTAGAAAGAATTTAACGAATATTGACTTGAATACTATCTCTAATTTCTTGATCTCATTTCTATACTCTCAAGCGCTCAGTTGCTCATATCCAATAATATATCATTTGAATCCTAGAATCTATCTAATATTCTTTTGATTCAATACGATATCCACTTCCAAATCTTCATATAGACGAACATTCTATTTGAGGATAAGATTATAGGAAGGTTGTACTATAAGTGACAAATTCGTGTTATCAAGAACACATACTGTCAACAATAATTGTATTCGTTTTAGTTGAAGTCCTCGGTATTGTAAGAGGCACGTGTTGAAGTCCTCGGTGTTGTTAGAGGCGTGAAATCACGTTCGTCTGCTCGGGTGTTGTAAACCTGTTCTTCCGTGTGAAGCGAGGTGGTTGTTAGTGAAAATCCAAATAGAAGTCTGGAACTACACGTAGAATGGTGCTCCGAACCAGTATAAAAATCCCTGGTGTGATTTTTCTATTTTTCTACATTTACTGTTGCATATCTGTTATTAGCTGATATTTATATCATTTTATATTTGCCTTCATAGCTATTGTATATTTGTGTGTTATACACCATATTTCACGATCCGTGTGTACTGTTTTAGCACGTACGCATTCTTCATTTGGTATTAGAGCACGGTCATCATATAACCATAACACAATTATTTGATATATTCTAGTAATATAGCAAATAACGCAAGTACCAGCACTATCACTCAAAACACCACTTACACAAAAGGTCGATCGACACAAAGACCTTCATTCTTCAAAGGTCTTAACTATAACTATTGGGCAACACGTATGTCATTCTTTATGCAGTCAAATAGCTATGATGCCTGGAATGCTACTCAAAAAGTGTAATATCCCGTATTTTTCCAATATACTAATTAATTAATTTATTCAAAATATTGGTTTGGTAATTTAAAGGTTGTTTAATTAAATAACAGTGAATATTTAATTTAATTAAATAATAGAGTAATATAGTGTGAAATGGACAATTCAAGAGATATAATTCAGTTTAGTATTGAATTACGATAACGAATAAAATTAAATAACGACAGTTTGAACGTAGAATTATATTATAATTATAATCGAGCCCGAAATGGCGCGGCAGTTCGCTATTTGGCGATTTGAACTACAACTGAATATACAGGGTCCATTTTAAATCAGATTTATGTGAAACAAGAAACGTTCGGAGCTGGTGAAGTATATTTTTCTAATGGAAGAGAAAAACCAGGATTTCGTCGTGTAGATTTTTACTTATGACCAAATCAAATTCTCAAATAGTCGCTATGGAACGTTATAAGCCATAATGATATATTTAATTATAATTAAATATTGGCTTTGAAATTGGAAAAGAACTTTGAGACGTAGCTATAATTAAATTTTTAGAATTTTTCTGTAATTTTTATTTTGGAAAATAAGCACTTTTTATTTTGGAGTATTTTACACCTTATATCAATATTTTGGGGTTTCACAGAATAAGCTAATCTACCGATATTATCATACTTTTGAGATCGAGGGACATTGCTGATCACAACGGTATTTTCATTTCGTCAATAGTAGTACATAAGTTAACGTGTTTTAAGTAACAAATGTCGAAGATGTTTAAAATTTAAAACGAACATATATATATATATATATATATATATATATATATATATATATATATACACACACACACACGCAGCATCGATTCCTCACAAGTTTTAGCCGAGACCTCACAGTAAATGAAAACCCAAGAGCAAGCGTGAGTATGAAAAGTTAAAACAAATCAATGAAATCAAACGAAACCGTAATCTTCCTAAGTATTTCAAAACAATCCAAAAAGGGTATGTCCATAAAACAAAACTTGTGACCCAGATAGCACTGCATACTATATTATATAAAAGGAAAGGCTCCTGTATAACAAAGTCTTAGCTGCTAAGCAAACATCCCATCTTTTATACCCTCACTTCAGAACACAGAGACAAGAAAATACGCTGAATCTATGTACACTACAGATCAACAAACCTATATACTAAGACTTAATGACTAAGGAAAGTAGGACCCATCCTACTCTTCTTTCTGTTAAGATACAGTACCTTGCATTTAATTTGTACAAGGACCGATGTACATTACTTCGCAGTGGAGTACTTACGCAAGCAAAAGGAGGTGTTTCTGGCCAGACGGGGATTCATTTTACTTAGCACCGAAGCATCTGCAACCGTATAAATACACAGTCTCTTAGATTTCTTCCTCGCGAAACTTTCCTTTTATCTTTTTGCCGAAGCTTTTCAAATGGAAAAACCGCACCTTTTAAATAGAAAGAAATCAAAACAAATTCAGTCTCCCACAATAAAATCTAACATAAATATTTATGGGATCACCAGAGCCTACTCTCCATTTCTATACCGTTTTCAACCACTTCGACTTCGTCTTTGTCGCACCAAAATTATGAACAGTGAGTTGGGGTGTGAAATACAGGCATAGATTGACAAATCTGAAATCATACTTGGACTTATGGTGAAGAAACAGGAGTGCGCACAAAAATATGACGGAGTTGGTGATGTTTTCTTTCCGCGGCTTCCTGTAGTCGTGCTCTAGGCTGCTACGACACAAACAACAGGAGGAGTACGGTGAGAGGAAAGCAAGGGTAGGGAGGAAGATGCTCTCGGGTAGGAGGAGAAATAAATGGAGTAAAGGAAATGTGAAATGGCCGTGAGTGAATGGTATGCTATAGACGGAGAGACGTTGGATATGAGGGGAAGTATACTGTACCAGAAGGGTCGGGTGACGCATGGTGATGGGCCATTTGAGTGAGGTGAAGCCTAATTATTCAAATTATATTAAATTTAAAGCTTTAGTTTAATTAAATTCAGCATTTCACTTTTAATCGAAATATCTTGCTCATATGTTCTCCAAATCCAATGAAACAGGATCCGTTAGGATCGTATGGACGGACACTACACGATGGAACTGACTGGAAGTCCATCGGAGCTCATTACAATTTATAGCAAAATAAATTGTCCGTCTGAATCAAGCGATGGTTATCGTTATTAACGATAACTTTCCAAGGTGAGTAAATCTCACTAACTCTGCTCAATTTATATTTTTATAAAATATTTTTAGAATTTATAAATGATGGTTATTTGCTGTATGTTGGTTGTTTGGCTGAACTGGTAGTTAATTGATTGAAAATATAGATAACAATATAGATATAAATCATTAATCAAATATTGATTCTGTTTAGCAGAATATTTTATGGTGAAATGAAATTGATGTTAATTTTATTGTTTAACATCTATGGATGCAGGGAAACAGGTCGGAGGAATCCGACTGGATTCCTCAACATTTATTTTACTGTTTTTCATAGATTTTGTTATATGATGTGATATGAAATATGTTGTTGATTTTGTAAGTTGGAATGATACCGATCATTGTTATATGATACGTTAAATACCATAAGGAATCCTGAAATGTAAAAAAGGAAATTTCAATGTTATATTGAAAAAGAAATATTTATAAAATCAAAAGATTTTATAAAAAGAAAATATTTATTTAGAAAATAAATAGATTAAAAAGGAAATATTTGTAAAATATTTACAAATAGAATTGAAGGGAAATATTTGTAAAACATTTACAAATAGAATTGAAAAGGGAAATATTCGTAAAACATTTACAAATAGAATTGAAAAGGGAAATATTTGTAAAACATTTACAAATAGATTAAAAAGGAATATTTATTTGTTAAATAAATAGAAAGATAAAAGGAATATTTATTTAGAAAATAAATAGGATATCATAAAAAGGAAATACTTGAAATGTGAATATAATAGTATAAAAGAGAATTTTATATTTGAAAGGTTTAGACCCGTGCTTCGCACACGGGTATAACATGATATGAATTTAAAGAAAAGATTTGAAATAGAATATATTCTAACCAATAGATTGAGAAGATAAATTTATAAAATAGTTTATAAATTAAATAAAATGTTTATCATTGGATAAACAGAGTATATAAGTCAGGACTTATATAGAGAAGTAAGAATCGATTTCAACATCGATATTTGAAACTGAATATGGATGAAGATTTAGTCGATTAAGAGTTAATCGGTTAGAGTTAATCGAATTAGAGTAATCGATTAGAGTTAATCGAATTAGAGTAATTGATTAGAGTTAATCAGTTAGTGTTAACCAGTTAGAGTTAATTAGATAGAGTTAGCCAGTAAGAGTTAACCAGATAGAGTAAATTGAACATAGTTAAACGAATTAGGAATAATTGAATATTTGTTATTCAATTAGAGTTGATCGAATATAGTTATTTGAGATAGAGTTAGTAAAACATAGTTATTCAGGATGAGTCGCCATTTCGTACGACTGCTAGAGTAATTCGCAGGGCTGCAAATAGCCTACGACGGTCGGATGTTTCCTGAGGGAATCTGGCGTAACCATTGTGATCGCTGCGATCTAGAGTCAAGCGAATGGAGTTAAATCCAATATTAGCCATTCAAAATAAAGTTAAAACAGACATAGCTATTCGAGTATAAGTTAATCGAATATTAGTTATTCGATAGGAGTTAAATAAGTTGAGTTAAAAAAGTTGAGTTAATCAAGTAAGTTAATAAAGTTGAGTTAATCGAGTTGAGTTAATCAAACTGAATTAATCAAACCGAGTTAATCAAACCGAGTTAATCTAAAGGAGTTATTCAAAATAGTTTATTCGAATAGAATTAAGGGAGTTAATCGAATATAATTTATTCTAAAGGAGGTTAATCGAATATAAATCATTCGAAGAGAGTTAATCGAATGTAAATCATTCGAAGAGTGATTATCGAATATAGTTTATTCAAAAGAAAGAGTTATTGAATATAGTTATTCGAAGAAAGAGTTATTGAATATAGTTTATTCGAAAAGGAGTTATCGAATAGAGATTTTTCGAAAGAGAGTTATAAGTTGGAATTCGATTATATCGAATTCGGGAAAGTACACTTTCCGTTTTTAATCAAGATTTAATGATTTCTTTATAAATTGTCTATTTAGTTATTTAGTTAAATTAAGGAATAAAAGTTATATTTTGAAGTTAGATATTTCAGAAATAGGGATTGGAACGCTATTGTTATAATCAAATGATTAGTATAAAAGAAGTGAATTCGTAAATAGAATCCGAGTTACGTAAGGAAGTTGGTTAAAAGATTTAAGAAGGTGAACATTGTCTATTTCGAAGTTAGAAATGTTGTTCAGCTAAGGTCTGAGAGGTAATTTTACCCTAACTTGATTGACTTCGTTTTTAACCAAGGGATGGGTAAGGTTCGATAGTGAAGGTTGGTTAAGTAAATTTAGTTCATGAGTATAATGGATTGGATTGGCTTAGTGATGTTTTATTTAAACATCTATTTAAATTAAATGAAGGAGTTTCAGAAATGTTTTTCCAATAAGAATCAGAAATGTTTTCTAACATAGAAAAACAAGAAATGGAAGTAAATATGGAGATGTTTTCAAATGATTAATAAAGTACATTTCCTAAATTTTGAAAATAAGAATTTACAAATATATAGAAATGGGAAATGAATAAATTAATGATAAATTAAATTAAAAGAGATAAATGTTGGTTGATGATTGATCGAATTTCTATCTGGAAATAAGATCGTTGGTTGTACATCTATTTTTCTTTGATAGTTAACTCACCTACTATCGAAGTTTTTGACCATTTTCCATCGTCAACACGGAGAGACGGGGATCAGATTCATTATCTGAAACCACTCTGTACGGACGTTAGCGTTGCGATCAAATAAGATGAAGATAATTGAATATGGAGTTATGCAAGGGATATCATGTTTACCGAATAGTGGCTTTGGTTTGTCCAGTCCCAGGACAACGTGAATGGACGAATGTCTGACAAAGTATATCTAACGGATCATGTAAGTTGATCTCTTCAAACGTACTTACGTTTGGTGGCAGAGGAATTCGTTTCTCTTAGCTTTATACCCGTGGTATTTTTGGGGAAATCAATTTGTGATTTGACGGGTATGACGATGTGGCATTCAAAGTGAATGGTGGGCAGGTGTATTAATGATACGTTATGACCTCAAGCCTCATCAACCGGGAAATGACAGAAATCGGGCAGGCAGCATGGCTAGGTGGGTCGCTCCCATTAGGGTGTATATCACCTATCTAGAGAAAATCCATTTCATTCTTTTATCTATTTTCGATGCTGTCCCTTTTCGGGAAATGGTGGGTAGCTCCCAACCGTCGGTGATATACATTCGATACACTCAAGCAAATTGAGTGGTCGGTCATGTGTGGGCCGGGCGGCAAGACGTTCTTGTTGAACCCAGTGTATTCTCCTCTAGAGATACATTATCGGCAAGTGGTACCATACCTTGTCATAGTCGGAATCCAATCTCCAATAAGCGCCCGTGGTTTTGTTTGTATACTATATATGTGGAACGTGAGATGCAAGCGTTCTGCTGGATTGCTAATTACTTGTGATTAGACACTATTATAATATCAGAAAAGTATTGATTTCCAAAACTGTTTTGAGTTATCGTAAGGTAAAAACCGTCCTTGTTTATGTGTGGATCGGTCTTACGATTACCTTTTCTTTTGAAAAGGATTTTGACAAGTTAAACTAAATGATTTGAGTTTACTCACACCAGTCCCATGACTTACCCAGAGTTTATTTTGTTTTGTTTTCCCTAAACTCTTGGGTACCTAAATTTGTAAAGGTAGTCAAGTAGTTCAGGTCTTTACGGATATACTTGGAGGAGCTTGAAGCAGGAGGCTTCGGGATTGAATAGCTATTGATATTTCCACTGTGTGTAAGTGTTGTACTCTGAAAAGGTTATTGTATATACATACTGTTTTATTGCAAAATTATGTTATATATTATATTTTAATCATTCCGCTGTGAGATTCGTGTTTACTCTAATTGTGTTCTTCTTTTTCTTCTATTCTAATTTTCTATCTTATCTATTCTCACCCTCAAACTTCTTTCTATTAATGATCAAGTATTTCGGATGTCTGAATAGTCAGCATGGTAGTTTTGTGTTGATTTTTGAAGTCGAAAATCCTAGTTCGTTATAGTGGTATCAGAGTTGAAGGTTAAATGATTACCTTGGCTCTGTGGCGTGACTCAGTAGTGATGGGGTTAGTAATACCCTAGATCGAGCTTGAGTGTATATATACGAGTGAACGTATTTGTAGATTTTATAAAATTGTTTTATATTGTGGAGATTTGTTGGTTGATTGGTTTATGAATTCTGGTCGATCAGTTTGATCCACTGTATCGATAGGAGTTTCTAAACACTCAAGTACGATAAACCAACACAATATGTTTTGAAAAAGGGTAAATGAGATAATTTTACCCCACATATTTAGATATAAAGAATATATATATATATTAGAAATATTATAGTACGTTGGATGTGTTGGTTGTTATTATAATCAAATGAGATTATAAAAAGTGAAATGGTTAAATATAACCAATTAGAATTCATATAACTGTAATATATGAAATCAGATGAATTATATTTGAATTTAAAGTCATAATTGGAATTAAAATTCCTATAAGTTGAAAGAGTGTTTGTAAATGGATTTGGATTTAGTATATGAGAGTTTTTAAATCCTGGGAGATTTTAAATTGTTTTACAAGCATCGTGAATGATATTTTGAAATGTATTTCAAAATGTTTAAATATGGGTTTTGAAAAGTGATATAGTATTGAACTCACTTTGATAGCCGGGAAATAACTCTGATGGTGCTGGCCACATCATCAGTGTTCATTTTCGAGTTGTAAGTGACGGATTACTACAAAAGATTTTGTGTTGAATTATTTTGAGGAAATGGGTTGTTTTGGATTCTGAAAAGGAAAGTTTATTTTCATATGGTAAACTGTTTAAAACTCCCATGAAAAGATTGTTTGAATTAAAACCAAATTTAAACAGAAATTTTTGAAAACAAGCTGGAATTGAATTGAAACCTATTAACTGGGAATTGAATTGGAATATAACATATCAAGTAAAATCAGATTTTGAATTATGAGATAAGAATCCGAAATGGTATTGGATTGGTGAGTTAGGAGTTTGGAATCGAGAATGGAACTCGAGTTTGAAATGGAATTTGGCTTTGGATAAGCGAATAATTGTGTTGAGATTTGATTGATTGAAATTGATTGGAAATCGATAAGTATAGATGGATATATGATCAGCAGGTATCGGGTAGAAGCAAGTGCAAGAATATAATGATATGCCCGACACAAATGTACATGTTTAAATTTCCATATGAGGTTTTGTGTGCCGAATCGGCAAGCCCCTTGGCTTTTTGATTTACTTTTTGAAAGGAAAGGGCTTAGAGAGGCGAGATGGGGTTTGAACTATTGACCGGTACAAAGGAGGTATTGGCGATATTTTTCGAAAATTTCGAGTGTTAGAAAATTTTCGTTGATAAGAATTAATTAATATTTTAATAGGAATTAAACGGGTTCAGTTGAAACTGAAGTTAAAAGTAAATATATAAATTTTAACACTGTTAGTAGGGTTTGTTTTCTACCTTAGCAATTTCGAGGACAAAATTATTTTAAGGGGGAAAGAATGTAATATCCCATATTTTTCCAGTATACTAATTAATTTATTTAATTATTCAAAATATTGGTTTGGTAATTTAAAGGTTTTTTAATTAAATAATAGTGAATATTTATTTTAATTAAATAATAGAGTAATATATTTAATTCTGAACTAGTCGGAAGTAGGGAATTGACGATATAGTGTGAACTGGACAATTCAAGAGATATAATTCAGTTTAGTATTAAATTACGATAATGAATAAAATTAAATAACGACAGTTTGAATGTAGAATTATATTATAATTATAATCGAGCCCGAAATGGCGCAGCACTTCGCTATTTGGCGATTTGAACTTCAACTGAATATACAGGGTCCGTTTTAAATCGGATTTCTGTGAAACAAGAAACGTTCGGAGCTGGTGAAGTATATTTTTCTAATGGAAGAGAAAAATCAGGATTTTGTCGTGTAGATTTTGATTTATAACCAAATCAAATTCTCAAATAGTCGCTATGGAACGTTATAAGTCATAACGATATATTTAGTTATAATTAAATATTGGCTTCGAAATTGGACAAGATCTTTGAGACGTAGCTATAATTAAATTTTTAGAAATTTTCTGTAATTTTTATTTTGGAAAATAAGAACTATTTATTTTGGAGTATTTTACACCCTATATCAATATTTTGGGGTTTCACAGAATAAGCTAATCTACCAATATTATCATATTTTTGAGATCGAGGGACATTGCTGATCACAACGGTATTTTCATTTTCGTCAATAGCGGTAAATAAGTTAACGTGTTTTAAGTAACAAATGTCGAAGACGTTTAAAACTTAAATGAACACACACACACACACATATATATATATATACACACACACAACATTGATTCCTCACAAGTTTTATCCGAGACCTCACAGTAAATGAAAACCCAAGAGCAAGCGTGAGTATGAAAAGTTAAAACAAATCAATGAAAGAAAACAAAACCGTAAGCTTCCTAAGTATTTCAAAAAAATCCAAGAAGGATATGTCCATAAAACAAAACTTGTGACCAAGATAGCACTACATATTATATTATATAAAAGAAAAGGCTCATGTATAACTAAGTCTTAGCTACTTAGAAAACATCCCATCTTTCATACCCTCACTTTAGAACACAGAGACAAGAAAATACGCTGAATCTCTGTACACTGCATATCTATAAACCTATATACTAAGACTTAATGACTAAGGAAAGTAAGACCCACCCTACTCTTCTTTCTGTCAAGATACAACTCCCTTGCATTTAATTAGTACAAGGACCGATGTACATTACTTCGCAGTGGAGTACCTACGCAAGCAAAAGGAGGTGTTTCTAGCCAGACGGGGATTCATTTTACTTAACACCGAAGTATCTGTAACCGTATAAATACACAGTCTCTTGGATTTCTTCTTCGCGAAACTTTCCTTTTATCCTTTTGCCGAAGCTTTTCAAATGGCAAAACCGCACCTTTTAAATAGAAAGAAATCAAAACAAATTCAGTCTCCCACAATAAAATCTAACGTAAATATTTATGGGATCACCAGAGCCTACTCTCCATTTCTATACCATTTTCAACCACTTCGACTTCGTCTTTGTCGCACCAAAAATTACGAACAGTGAGCTGGGGTGTGAAATACAGGCATAGATAGACGAATCTGAAATCACACTTGGACTTACAGTGAAGAAACAGGAGTGCACACAAAAATCTGACGGAGTTGGTGATGTTTTCTTTCCGCAGCTTCCTATAGTCGTGCTCCAGGCTGCTACGACACAAACAACAGGAGGAGTACGGTGAGAGGAAAGCAAGGGTAGGGAGGAAGATGCTCTCGGGTAGGAGAAGAAATAAATGGAGTAAAGGAAATGTGAAATGGCCATGAGTGAATGGTATGCTACAGACGGAGAGACGTTGGATATGAGGGGAAGTACACTGTACCAGAAGGGTCGGGTGATGCATGGTGATGGGCCATTTAAGTGAGGTGAATCCCAGTTATTCAAATTAAATTAAATTTAAAGCTTTAGTTTAATTAAATTCAGCATATAACTTTTAATCGAAATATCTTTCTCATATGTTTTCCAAATCCAACGAAACAAGATCCGTTAGGACCGTATGGACGGACACTACACAATGGACCTGACTGGAAGTCCATCGGAGCTCGTTACAAATTATAGCAAAATAAATTGTCCGTCTGAATCAAGCGATGGCTATCGTTATTAACGGTAACCGTCCAAGGTGAGTAAATCTCACTAACTCTGCTCAATTTATATTTTTATAAAATATTTTAGAATTTATAAATGGTGGTTATTTGTTGTATGTTGGTTGTTTGGCTGAACTAGTAGTTAATTGGTTGAAAATATAGATATATAACGTTAATCAAATATTGATTCTGTTTAGCAGAATATTTTATGGTGAAATGAAATTGATGTTAATTTTATTGTTTAACATCTGTGGATGCAGGGAAACAGGTCGGAGGAATCCAACTAGATTCCTCAACATTTATTTTACTGTTTTTCATATATTGTGTTATATGATGTGATATGAAATATGTTGTTGATTTTGTAAGTTGGAATGATACCGGTCATTGTTATATGGTACGTTAAATACCATAAGGAATACTGGAATGTTAAAAAGGAAAATTTTTAATGTTATATTGAAAAAGAAATATTTATAAAATCAAAAGATTTTATAAGAAGAAAATATTTATTTAGAAAATAAATAGATTAAAAAGGAAATATTTTTAAAACATTTACAAATAGAATTGAAGGGAAATATTTGTAAAACATTCAAATAGAATTGAAAAGGGAAATATTTGTGAAACATTTATAAATAGATTAAAAAGAATATTTAATTGTTAAATATATAGAAAGATAAAAGGAATATTTATTTAGAAAATAAATAGGATATCATAAAAAGGAAATACTTGAAAAGTGAATAAAATAGTATAAAAGAGAATTTTATATTTGAAAGGTTTAGACCCGTGCTTCGCATATGGGTATAACATGATATGGATTTAAAGCAAAGATTTGAAATAGAATCTATTCTAACCAATAGATTGAGAAGATAAATTTATAAAACAGTTTATAAATTAAATAAAATGTTTATCATTGGATAAACAGAATATATAAGTCAGGACTTATATAGATAAGTAAGAATCAATTTCAACATCGATATTTGAAAATGAATATGGACGAAGAGTTAGTCGATTAAGAGTTAATCGGTTAGAGTTAATCGAATTAGAGTAATCGATTAGAGTTAATCAAATTAGAGTTATTGATTAGAATTAATCAGTTAGAGTAAACCAGTTAGAGTTAATTTGATAGAGTTAACCAGTAAGAGTTAACCAGATAGAGTAAATTTAACATAGTTAATCGAATTAGGATTAATTGAATATTAGTTATTCAATTAGAGTTGATCGAATATAGTTATTTGAGATAGAGTTAGTCAAACATAGTTATTCAGGATGAGTCGCCATTTCATACGACTGCTAGCGTAATTCGCAGGGCTGCAAATAGCCTACAGCGGTCGGATGTTTCTTGAGGCAATCAGGCGTAACCAATATGATCGCTGCGATCTAGAGTTAAGCGAATGGAGTTAAATCGAATATTAGCCATTCGAAATAAAGTTAAAACAGACGTAGTTATTCGAGTATTAGTTAATCGAATATTAGTTATTCGATAGGAGTTAAATAAGTTGAGTTAATCAAGTAAGTAAATCAAGTTGTGTTAATCGATTTGAGTTAATCAAACAGGGTTAATCAAACCGAGTTAATCTAAAGGAGTTATTCGAAATAATTTATTCGAATAGAATTAAGGGAGTTAATCGAATATAGTTTATTCGAAAGGAGGTTAATCGAATGTAAATCATTCGAAGAGAGTTAATTGAATGTAAATCATTCGAAAAGAGATTATCAAATATAGTTTATTCAAAAGAAAAAGTTATTGAATATAGTTATACGAAGAAAGAGTTATTGAATATAGTTTATTCGAAAAGGAGTCATCGAATAGAGATTTTTCGAAAGAGAGTTATAAGTTGGAATTCGATTATATCGAATTCGGGAAAGTACACTTTCCGTTTTTAATCAAGATTTAATGATTTCTTTATAAATTGTCTATTTAGTTATTTAGTTAAATTAAGGAATAAAAGTTTTATTTTGAAGTTAGATATTTCAGAAATAGGGATTGGAACGCTATTGTTATAATCAAATGATTAGTATAAAAGAAGTGAATTCGTAAATAGAATCCGAGTTACGTAAGGAAGTTGGTTAAAAGAATTAAGAAGGTGAACCTTGTCTATTTCGAAATTAGAAATGTTGTTCAGTTAAGGTCTGAGAGGTAATTATACCCCAACTTGATTGACTTCGTTTTTAACCAAGGGATGGGTAAGGTTCGATAGTGAAGGTTGGTTAAGTAAATTTAGTTCATGAGTATAATGGTTTGGATTGGCTTAGTGATGTTTTATTTAAACATCTATTTAAATAAAATGAAGGAGTTTCGGAAATGGTTTTCCAATAAGAATTAGAAATGTTTTCTAACATAGAAAAACAAGAAATGGAAGTAAATATGGAGATGTTTTCAAATGATTAATAAAGTACATTTCCTAAATTTTGAAAATAAGAATTTACAAATATATAGAAATGGGAAATGAATAAATTAATGATAAATTAAATTAAAATAGATAAATGTTGATTGATGATTGATCGATCGAATTTCTATCTGGAAATAAGATCGTTGGTTGTACACCTATTTTTCTTTTATAGTTAACTCATCGACTATCGAAGTTTTTGACCATTTTCCATCGTCAATACGGAGAGACCGGGATCAGATTCATTATCTGAAACCACTCTGTACGGACGTTAGCGTTGCGATCAAATAAGATGAAGATAATTGAAGATGGAGTTATGCAAGGCATATCCTGTTTACCGAATAGTGCCTTCAGTTTGTCCAGTCCCAGGACAACGTGAATGGACGAATGTATGACAGAGTATATCTAACGGATCACGTAAGTTGATCTCTTCAAACGTACTTACGTTTGGTGGCGGAGGAATTTGTTTCTCTTAGCTTTATACCCATGGTATTTTTGGGGAAATCAATTTGTGATTTGACGGGTATGACGATGTGGCATTCAAAGTGAATGGTGGTCAGGTGTATCAAAGATACGTTGTGACCTCAAGCCTCATCAATCGGGAAATGAAAGAAATTGGGCAGGCAGCATGGTTAGGTGGGTCACTCCCATTAGGGTGTATATCACCTATCTAGAGAAAATCCATTTCATTCTTTTATCTATTTTCGACGCTGTCCCTTTTCGGGAAACGGTGGGTAGCTCCCAACCGTTGGTGATATACATTCGATACACTCAGAGTGGCCGGTCATGTGTGGGCCGGGTTGCAAGACGTTCCTGTTGAACCCAATGTATTCGCCTCTAGAGATACATTATCGACAGGTGGTCCCATACCTTGTCATAGTCGGAATCCAATCTCCAATAAGCGCCCGCGGTTTTGTGTGTATACTATATATGTGGAACGTGAGATGCAAGCGTTCTGCTAGATTGTTAATTACTTGTGATTAGACACTATTATAATATCAGAAAAGTATTGATTTCCAAAACTGTTTTGGGTTATCGTAAGGTAAAAACCGTCCGTGTTTATGTGTGGATTGGTCTTACGATTACCTTTTCTTTTGAAAAGGATTTTGAAAAGTTAAACCAAATGATTTGAGTTTGCTTACACCAGTCCCATGACTGACCCACAATTTATTTTGTTTTGTTTTCCCTAAACTCTTGGGTGCCAAAATTTGTATGGGCAGTCAAGTAGTTCAGGTCTTTACAGATATGCTTGGAGGAGCTTGAAGCAGGAGGCTTCAGGATTATATTGCTATTGATATTTCCACTGTGTGTAAGTGTTGTACTCTAAAAAGGTTATTGTATACTGTTTTATTGCAAAGTTATGTTATATATTATATTTTATTCGTTCTGCTGTGAGATTCGTGTTTACTCTGATTGTGCTCTTCTTCTTCTTCTTCTATTCTAATTTTCTATCCTATCTATTCTCACCCTCTAACTTCTTTCTATTAATGATCAGGTATTCCCGATGTCTGAATAGTTAACATGGTAGTTTTGTGTTGATTTTAGAAATCGAAAATCCCAGTTCGTTACAAAAAGAAATAGTGAATCCAAGAACTGATTATTCAGAATGGACACCGACTGAGAAAACGGCAGCATCTATAAATGCAAAAGCAATAAACATGTTGTTTTGTGCATTGGACCAAAACGAATATAACCGTGTTAGTATCTGTACCACTGCATATCAAATCTGGCAAACGCTAAAACCACTCATGAAGGTACTGACAAGGTAAAACAAGCCAAAATAACCATGCTGAAAAGTCAGTTTCAAATTTTCAAGATGAAGCCAAATGAGACAATCAATGATATGTATTCACGATTTCAAACTATACACCATGCTCTTATCAGATTAGGACAAAATTATTCTGTTTTTGATGTTGTTTCAACAGTCCTACATTCTCTGACTAGTGAATGGGAAGGAAAAGTATTAGCAATTGAAGAAGCTAATGACCTTTTTGTCATGAAGCCATATGAATTGATAGGGAATCTAATGTCCTATGAAGCTAATTTGCAGGCTAGAAAGGAACAAAAAGAAGAAAAGAAAAATGTGGTATTCCATGCTGAAAAAGATGAAGATGAATCAGAATCCAAAGAAGAAGATCTGGCATTCATTGTAAAAGGTTTCAAAAAATTCCCGAAACAACGAAAAGCCGCTCGTTATAACAAAAAGAAAACTAGATCAGTTAAACCATCATCATCCACTATATAATGTTTCAACTGCCATAAACAGGGGCACATGCGCAAGGATTGTCCAGAGAAAAAGAAGAAGTCAGAAAATGACAAATTCATATACAAAAGGGACAAATCAAAGAAACGAGCATTCTCAATAACATGGAATGATTCAGACTCTTCTTCATTGGAAAGTGAAAGTGATACAGAAAATGAACAAGCAAATGTTTGTTTTATGGCAATAGAAGATGAGGTACAAATTCCTACATTTGTTGAAATACTTGATATCAATGCTGAATTAATAGTTAAATATAAAGACATGAAACGACAATTCAAAGAAGCCAAAGCTGATTTGAGTAGAGCAGAGTTTGAACGAGATATGTTAAAATACGTGAAGAAAATATTAGAAGGAGAACTTGAAAAACTTCAAGAATCATCATCTAATATTGACTCTTAATTATCTCTTTTGAGTCAAGAAATTAGAACTCAAAAAGAGAAAATTGATGCTCTTACTACTGAAAATCATGAGCTTAAGGCAAAGATCAAAATTCTGGACCTAGAAAAAGCTAGTTTACAAAATAAGTTAGATGATATTAATCAAAATGTTTCTAACTTCAACAAAGGTCAAGAAAATTTGACAAAAATCATTGAGAGTTCACAATCTGCTTCAAATAAACAAGGTTTGGGATATAAGAAACAAGAGACCAAGAAACAGCTCGTTATAAAAGAACGAAAAAAGATGTAGTAGAAAAAAAAGAAGCTAAGAAAAATCTTAGTTTATTATATTCCAAGCCAAAACCAGTTGTGAAATTGCAAAAGGAAAATGAAAAGACTGTCAAGATATGGGTTCCTAAAACAAATAACAATTTGATTAGGAACAAATATATTCGGCATTTCATGAATACTGTGCATCTTAATTCTAATTATTTATATAAAGGGGATACCGGACCCGTATGGGTTTGGACTCCTAAGACCTAACTCTTAGGACCCTAGGAAAAAGTGGGTAACATGGACATAATCTTATTCTTTGCAAGTCCCACTTAAGAAAAGATGAAAATGGATATACCTTTGGTTTTGTATAACGTTATTTTGAGACTCTTAGCATGATCTATGTTACTCGTTTGTGTTGCTTAAATATTCTGATAGTATCATTTATATCTTCACTTATTTACTCCTTTTTTGTTGATGACAAAGGGGGAGAGATTGGTACTAACAGTGTTATGCAGGAATATATAGTTCATGTTCATATACAGGCACAATCTCAAGGGGAGATCATATACAGGGGGAGATTCAGAACTATGTTGTAATCAACCAAAAAGGGGGAGAATGTTGAGTCAATAGTTTATGGAGTTTTGATTTCTGACAAAGAAATAAGTCGTGATCGACAAAAAGAAGATATTTGTTAGTTTGAAGAGGTACAAAGAGCTACGTATGGTATTCTAGAATAGAGGTTGATTATTTGGTGTCTTAATAGTGTTATTTATGTTAAAATCTATCCTCAAATAATCTCACACCTCGAAATTATATATATATATACGAATATATATGTACATATTGATTGTGCAAACTGGGTAAAACTGGTCGATCGCCCCTATTTGGACCTGTCGACCGTTTCTACCCAGAATGCACAATGAATGTGTACATGTGAATATATCGTATATATATTCAAATTCCTGTCTACCGGTTCTTTTTGACCTTTCGACCGTTTTCTTTCAGAAAACAACCTTTCAAAAAGACACTTCTTTTCGTTCAAGGGTTGCATCTTCTTCTCTTCACCAATAATCATGGCTATTATTTGTTACTCTTCACAAAGGGTTACAACTATTTATTCTCTATATAAACACTATGAGATCGTCATTCCTTTAAGAATGAATTTTGACTTGATTACTAACTCTAATTTCTTGATCTCATTTCTATACTCTCAAGCGCTCAATTGATCATATCCAATAATATATCGTTTGAATTCTAGAATCTATCTAATATTCTTTTGATTCAATACGATATCCACTTCCAAATCTTCATATACACAAATATTCTATTTGAGGATAAGATTATAGAAAGGTTGTACTACAAGTGGCAAATTCTTGTTATCAAGAACACATACTGCCAACAACAATTGTACTAGTCTTAGTTGAAGTCCTCGGTATTGTAAGAGGCACGTGTTGAAGTCCTCGGTGTTGTTAGAGGCGTGAAATCCTATTCGTCTGCTCCAATGTTGTAAACCAGTTCCTCCGGGTGAAGCGAGGTGGTTGTTAGTGAAAATCCAGATAGAAGTCTGGGACTAGACGTAGAACGGTGCTCCGAGCCAGTATAAAAATCCCTGGTGTGATTTTTCTATTTACCTGCATTTACTGTTGCATATCATATCATTTTATATTTGCCTTCATAGCTATTGTATATTTGTGTGCTATACACCATATTACACGATCCGTGTGTACTGTTTTAGCTCATATGCATTCTTCATTTACAAATTGTTTTATTTCAGAGTATTCATGGAAGTGAACCCGTTCTGTGACATACGGCGTGGTCCCATGATTTACCCTATTTAAAGTAAAAGTTTAATAACTATTTTTGAGTTCTCACACCAGTCCTATGACTGACCTGGAGTTTATTATTTTTGCTTAAACTCTGGGTGCCCATATTTTCCACACGGGTAGTCAGTTGTTTTGGGTTTTGCATATTTCTATTTAACAGGATCCTAGTTTACAACTAGAGCTATGTTCGGAAAGCTTTGTATCCGTGTATTTCTTTCAATTGTGGTAGTTGATGTTTTTCCGCTGTGCATTGTATTTATACATTTTTATTTCCACTGCTATGTAATTTATTATCCGATAATTGTATTTTTCCGTTGTGTAATAATTATTCGTACTCCAAGATTCTTGTACTCTGATGTAAATTGTTGTAATAGCAATGAAAACTTCTCATGTTTGGGTCCCTGTGCATCGTGTTTGTTAAAGTCACTAGCCTTGATCATGTGTTGATCATAACACATGACCTTGATGATGTGTTGATCATGTGCTTTTGACCTTGATCGTGTGTGCAGTGTATGTGTGTGTGTTGTATTTGTACATTCTGACTCATTATTGTTCTAATGCAAAGTAGGTTGCAAGTATAGACGAAGATGATGCATGTCTATTCTGGTTAAAAATTTATTGGGTGATCCAACAACAAGCCTCACCAAGCTGAAGGCTTTAACTCTATGGTTAAGAATTACTGGGTGATTCACCAGGTGGATGCACTTTATCTCACGCCACCGGTTCAGGTATTTATCCTAACTTATGCATTTAACTAAGCGCCGGAGTATCAAGTGTCAAATGCTTTTTCCAAAGGTTTAGTGAAACAACATATGACACTTGATATATTATCCTCTTTGCTAGTCCTAGAGCTTAGTTAAATGCATAAATTAGCACGAACACCTGAACCAGGTGTGTGAGCTAAAATGCATCCACCTTCATGATCACCCAGTAAATTCTTAACCAAAAAGTTAACCTTCAACTTGGTGAATGGATTAGTTGCGAATCAAAGTGGTCGTCGAAGTTGAAAAGCGGAGAGTAGTCGCCAAAGTTGCTAAATACCGAGTTTACCTTCTTTATTGTAATACGTAATTATGAAACATTATATATAAAGCAATATGTATCTTCTTTATTGTAATGTATTAAACAACATGTATCTTCTTTATTGTAATGTAATGAAACAACATGATATCTTCTTTATTTTAATGTAATGAAACTACATGTGCCATTACATATTGTAATGTAATAAAATATTTCATACAATTGTTTTATTTACTATTATAATTTGTCAATAGAGTTTGTATGATAGCTACACCATTAACCGGATTGACGAAGAAGAATCAAGTCTTCACGTGGAATGCGAAGTTTGAGCAAGCTTTTGAGGTTTTAAAAGAAAGATTGACAAGTGCTCCCATGTTGAATATTCCAAATGGGAATGAAGAGATGGTGGTATACACCATTGCATGTGGCACTAGACATGGAGCGGTGTTAATGCAGAGGGATAAGGTTGCGGCTTATGCGAGTCGACAGATGAAGCCGCACAAAAGGAATTACCGAAGTCATGGTTTAGAGTTAGCGGCGATAGTATTTTCTCTGAAGATTTGGAGACATTATTTGTTGGGATTTAGATTTGAGTTATTTACATATCATAGTCGTTGAAGTACCTTTACTCCCAAAAGGATTTGAATCTTCGGCAATTGCGATGGTTAGAGTTTTTGCCATCATATGATTTTGGAATAGCCTATACTCTTGGAAAAGGTAAGTTGTCTATTCGTTAAGTCAAAGACATGCGAGTTTTGGGGCTATGTTCTCGGAATGGAACCATCTCAAGTATTTGGCTGGATTTGATTTTAGACCTCACTGTGAGTTAGAACCCGAGATGTTAGGAAACTTATCAATCATACCGACTTTGATTAAAAGGATTGGCGAAAGCAAGACGATAAACATATGGAAATCGTACGAAGGTTAGAGATGAGAGTAGAACAAGAAGAAATCAAGGGTTTCTAAGTCGATCGAGATGGTTGGCTTCGTAAGAATGGACGATTGGTAGTTCCTAACATAAATGGATTTAGAGATGAGGTTTTAAAGGTATGTCATCACTCTAGATTAACGATTCGTCCTGGTGGTAGTAAAATGTATCGAGATATGAAGTGATTCTGCTACCGCAAGGGTATGAAAAGGGATGTTGGGAAATTTATCTCGAAGTGTATGAACTGTCAGTTGGTTAAAGCTGAGCAGAAGAAGCCAAGTGGATTGTTACATCCATTAGAGGTTCCTACGTGGAAATAGAAGCAAGTGTCGATGGATTTTATCGATGGACTGCCTAGGAAAAGGGCAGGAAATGATAGCATTTGGGTTACCGTTGATCGCTTGACTAAAAGCATGAGGTTTTATCCTATCAGACCGACTAGGAATGCGTCAAAGTTGGTTGAGTTATATCTTAAGTGGATAGTAGGATTCCATGGGACTCCAAAGACCATTGTTAGCGATCAAGATCTATTGTTCACCAGTGGATTCTGGAAGAGTTTACCAGAGACATTGGGAATTGGGCTACGTATGAGTATGGCTTATCATCCCTAGACATATGGTCAAACTGGATGGGTTAACCAAGTTTCAGAAGATCTCCTAAGGGCTTGTGTCTTTGATTTTGGAGGATCGTGGGAAGACCATCTGCATTTAGTCAAGTTTGCTTATAATAACAACTACCAGTCGAGTATTGGAATGGCACTAAATGAGGCGTTGTATGGTAGACCGTGTAATTCTCCATCTTGTTGGTTAGAAACTGGTGAGAAGTTGGTACTTGGGCCTGAGATGATAAAAGAAACTACATATAATATTAAAGTCATTCTACAACGAATGAAGGTAGCCTAAGATCATCAAAAAAATTATGTCGATAAGCAACGGAAGGATTTGGAATTCTCAGTTGAAGATTTGGTATTTGTTAAGATTTCGCCTCTACGGAGTGTTGTTCTTTTTAGGAAGAAAGGAAAGTTAGCACCAGGCTTTGTTGGGCTGTTTTCAATTATCAAGTGTATTGAAAAGCTCGCTTATATATTGGATTTACTTGAGAAGATGACGAGTGTGCATAATGTGTTTCATGTATCATTTCTACGGAAGTATGTGCACAACATGAATATTATGATATCTCCTGATCAGTTTGAAGGTTTAGAGGTCAAGCTCAAAGTTTCTAGGCCTTGTAAGTAGCTTTACGTCGTAGGGAACGACATGAAACAACTTAGAAGGAAGATCGTTAAGCTAATTAAGGAAACTGGGGTGAGGACGATGAAAATTGCACATGGGTGTATGAGGTTGACCCATCCAGAAATCTTTGAGTGGTATATCCCGTATACCGTATCTTACTTGTGCCATTGTGACTTGCACTATTAGAATTCCGCATGTCGGGATATGATTTTTATTGCATGGATTGCTGGATGCTAGATTGGGTGATAGATTGAATGCTCGTAGATGGTAAGCATGTGGGATATTATGCTTGCTCTTGGTTGTCCATGTTTACTTGGAATTTCAGAGGTGAAATTTAAAGGAGGGAGAATATAACGACCTGTATTTCAAGTAATGACCGATTGTAAAATAATTATATTTTATTCTCTATTGGTCGGATCATTTTTAGATTTTAATATGTTGTTCATGGAGATGTGGTCGTGTTCGCGGTTTTAACCAAACCTAATTATGATCATTTTCCCTTTCATTTATTATTTGAGCTCTAACCTTTAATAGGGATCGAATCAGGTGCTGAGATTGGTCTCATTGGATCAAAATGGTGGTTTTTGATTCCAAAGAGTGGTTACATGAAGAGTTTGGAGCGGTTTGGGAAGAATCGTTGTTTTAAATTTCAGCTACTATTTAGGCAAACTGATTAGCAGCTAATAGGCTTATTAGCCAAGCCCATTAGATTAATGATCTACAGATACAAATATGAGGGTTTATGGAGACAAGGTAATTCTCTTATTCTAAATTTTAGATTGGGCGACTGTGATATCCGGTTTAACCTAAAACCCCTAATCCTCTATTCTTTTCATTCATATTCATCGTAGATTGCATCTAGAAGATAGTTCATCATTAAGGAAAGTTTGATTACACCAAATTGCATAATATTCAAAAATATCCGTGCTACCCAGATCTGATCTCGTCGGATTTACATTGAATTGGGGATAAGACGAGTGATAGATATATCTCACGCAAAAACTATGCATTGTATGAGTAAAATTAGGATCAAATTCATATGTTACATGCTAAATTCACCCTAGATCTGAACATATATGTTTAATTCAGATTTCGACATCTTTGGAAAATCTAATTTGATCATATTGACTGGATAATTGTTAGATCATTCATGTTACTCATATGTTTAGATACAAATCATGCTAGATCTCATGTTTATGATATGTTTATCCTATAATTGTGATATGTTCATGTTTTTATGATTAGTATTATATGAATCAATGTTTGTTTTGATTGAACTGATTGCGTAGTTTGAGTTTTTAGTTAAAACTGGTTGCCGTAGATCTTAAGATTGAGTATCGTCACCGCAGTACAGTTTAACCACCAAATTCGAGATGGATTGGTGTGGTTCCTTTACGCCTAGTACAACATAGCAAATCAAAGGCACAGATGATTGGATTCATACGAAACTTGGTGGAGAAGCTCTGGAAGATGATACGAGGAGGTTCAGGAATTTTGAGCCTAAAATAAGCTAAGTGTATGGATCGGTAGCAGTCCATATGAATTGGTACTGATCCATTACAGTACGATAGATGGCGACGAAACTTTGTTAGGTACATCGTGATGATGAATCATGGTCACTAGCAAATTTTCAAGTCATTCGGAGTTGTTTTAGTATGGGTTGAAGGCAGATTACTCGAGACACGGATGGATTGACAGCAGTTTCTATAGGAATGTCGAATCGATTGTAAAATGGACTGGCAAGAAGATCTTGTGGCAAGGATGGACCAGAGACAACTTCTTAGAAGAAAAGTGTTAAGTATATGGACTGGTACTGATCCATCAGGGACGATGGGTTGGTTTTGATTTTTGGTGGCTCTGGTGGGTTGCTGGTGAAGTTTGGTAATGAAAGGACTTCGGATGATTGACGTGCAACTCAATGATGAATGATGCTTTGACTGTGACTCAAGTTAGAGTGGTCATAGGTGGATTGATGTGATACTGGTCGTGATGCGATATACGATTCAGTGATACGATGGATTGGCTCAGGAGGGAGTTGATCAAGGATGATAATGGAATTGGTTTGAGAAGTCACTCGAACTAAATATGTGATTGCCAAGAAGAAAGTCTCGACAGATTTGAAGTGCCAAGGGATCTTCAATAATCGAAGTGACCTAGCTAACTCAAAGCAGGGGTATTATGGGGACACCCATTAGGATCACAATGGATAGATCTCTTACTCTAGGCAGGAATGATGGGCCTAATTGTCTTCATCGAGTAAGGCAAACATACGTAGTCACGATGGCTTATGGTAGTTTGGGTAGAACCGGGGTTTTCCATTATCCCTTTTGATCGTTGAAAGCAAGTTTGATTATCGATAGATTCAAGGTTGTAGTCGGTGATAGCTAGGGCATTGGATGCTATGGTTGATTATGTGATTTCTTTTCTATTTTCTTTGGAAAGGCTATCAACATATGATATCAAAGAGAAGCAGGATTAAGGGTTGTCCTTTCCTATTTTGAAATAGCATGTGATGGATATTTTCACGTGTTAACTTTGTGGTTGTTGTACAGATCAGATGGTTGAACTGTCTATGCTCGTATTATCCTATGCAACTGTCGTTAGTTATTTTATCACTAACTAAGACTGTTGTCTGGATCAAGGTTTTATGTTTCCGTCTTATTACCTTGGGATGTTCATCAATATTGTTGTTGATGAGCAGACCGAGTAGTAGGTAGCAGGTTTGGTGCCGACGATGCTGAGCGGTGACGAGCAGGAGGCCGGCGTACTATTACTACCTAAAAGTATTTCTTTTCTATTCCCACTGTATGTTGATGGTTATTGATACTCTAAGGGATGTAGTGAGGCATATTGTACTCAAAAATACTGAGATGTGTTGTACTTATGATTCTATGGTTTTATGAAGATTTAATTTTCTGTTCAGTTATGCTTCACTACTACATCCTATTGTATATTTTATTGTTATATATTATCAATTTGTTATGAGTTATATGACAGGTTTTATTTTGAGTTATGCTTCCTTGATGATCATCCCATATCGGTTTGATACACCATACATTTCACTCTTTCCTTAGTTCGACGCAGGAGGTATGGGGCAGTTGTCACACTCTCTGTCAATACTCGAACCATTCGATAACCGTGTACACGGTGGATGATATCGATAATCTAGTGGTTGAATTGGAGAACGTTTACTAGAATGATGTAAGAGAACGATGATGGATAGCCTTGACATTTGTGTTATTATTAAAATGACTAAAACAGGAGCCTACATCTGGATATTGAGGTTTTCTAACTCTAGCGACCTTTATCACTCATATTGCTATCATGATTTTGTATTCGATGGGTCCACCCTTGTTCGTCGGATTGATTGTCGCGGTCGGCCACAGATGGTTTACGACCAGCTAGAAAGGTTAAACTTATAGATTCTTACCTTGGGCGTTGCCTCATGTGCCTTGCATATTTTCCTTGTGAGAGCCCATTGCGACAATGGTTGCTAAATTAAACGTGTTAAGGTGGATAAATGTAAACCCTTAACGCTATTTTTATATTTATCTCACTAATAGACATTACCTATTATTGTGTGTACTATTATATGTAAGTAGAGGAGATGGAAATTCCCATAATATATCTTATGTTATTGCACTCAGGGACACATTGGATATGAGGTGTGAATTACCGTAAACATCTTTGACACCGTGACACTCATATTGTTACATGGTTTGATTTGACTAATATGAGAATATTTTAGTTTTGATCCGAGTGTTTTTTTCATCTTTTCATTGGTGCTCGGACCAGCCTAAGTTTTTCAATTAAAAAAGACCACATTATATTGAAGGATGAAGATGGATTTTTGGTATATCATCTATTACAAATTCCCATTGCATCGTTTCTGTTCTATTGTATTGTTGTGGTATGTCTTGGTATGTATAACTCTGATAATTGTTGTAAAGTATAATCAAATGTGTATTTTAACAACTACATGTACTGTTATTTAATTATTATAATTTATCCTTCCGTTGTGAGACTTTGTGATAATTTCTTCTTCTTTCTTTCTTTTTCTCATTTACCCCAATAAATATCTATATTTAAGACTTGTTTGGGTTGACATGTGTTGATTATTGTCGACTTGAACGATCAAAATGCACGTCATTACAAATAAGGACATTTATTTTGCTTTTAATTATTAAAATAATTAAATATTACTTTATCCTCGAAATTTTTTATGATGAAAGCATATGAAAATGGAATTTTTTTATTTTGGGGATGTTTTTTCCAGTGTTTTATTGACTTAATGCAATTTATTAAAGCTTGAACGACTTAATAATTATAATTAAATGTTAACATACTTGAGATTTGCCAATGCTTTCAAATTTTTTTTTTTATATGTGGTCGGAAATCTAAACTATTTTGATCACTACAACAAAAACACCATATTACAACTTTAATTTTACAACGGTGCAAAAAGCACCGTTGTAATAGATCCTTTTTTACAACGGTGGAAAACGCACTGTTGTAATATATGTTTTTTACAACGGTAAAATAATCACTGTTGTAAAGAACATATATATTACCATATCACACTTTAATTTACAACGGTGCATTAAGCACCGTTGTAATAGATTCTTTTTTACAACGGTGTTATAATCACTGTTGTAAAGAACATATATATTACCATATTACAACTTTAATTTTACAACGGTGCAAAGGCACCATTGTAATAGATCCATTTTTACAACCTTGCAAAACGCACTGTTGTAATAAACATATAAATCACAACTTTTCATTTTATTCGTTGTAATTGAGATGCCTAGTGCAGACTTCATGTTTATAATATCTATATTTAATAACTAATTATATTGATACTTAATAATAATAATTAATAATAAACTTAGAAATCAATAATATTTGTCAATTATTATTAAATAATTAATAGTTAATAAGTAATAATTACTATTAATAGTCAATTATTATTAAACAATTACATTTATATTGATTATTTATAATTAATAACTAATAATTACTATTAATACTTAGCAATTAAGAAGAATAATTAAAAAATATCGTTAATATTACATAATTACTATTAAATAGTTAATAATTAAAATATACTAATTAATGCTAATCATGAATAATACATAAGTAACTATAATTAAATTACAATATAAATAATAATTATTAAATAATTAACAACAACAATAGTAATTACTATTAGATAATGATAATGATAAGTAATTAATAATAGTAACTAATAATAGTAACTAATAATTAAAAAAATTGTTTGAAAATAAATATTAACCAAAGTTGAAAATTAATGTTAAATAATAAAAATAATCAGTAATTAAAATATAATACTAAATAATACCAAATACTCTTAATTTATAATTGATAATGTTGAAAGTTTTACCAAAACCTTTTGTCGAATATGATCCCCTACGGAGGGGGGGTGGCAACCCCCCTAGGTGGGGGTGCGGGGGCAACGCCCTCGCTAACGGTACATTTTGTGTACTGTTGAATTTGAATTCAACAGGCAACGGTAAAAACCGTTCAACAAGCGAATCTTTCGTGCCTTAGAGCGAATCTCAATCAATATTTATCAACAGATAATTACTTTTTAATAAGTAATAATTAATTAAATACTAATTAAACATTAAAATATAATTCTAAGTAATAACAGTAGTATATTTAAATCAATTGTAATAAATGAATCTCTAACAAATCTTCTTTTCTTGCCACTTGTAACCTATGTCGATTAGAGTTCTTTCTATTTTACAATTGCAATAATTCATAAGTAATTATAGTTAATTAGATGATAATACTAAATAATAGTTACTTTTTAAAAATTACTATTAAATATTTAATAGTATATAATCAATAACATTTACATAATAATTAACTTTTAATAGTTGGAATTCTATTACAACTTTACTTTTTCATCAATTGTAATTAATGTTTTTTTTCAATTCGTTTGAACAGATGTTTTGGCTCCAAAGCAAAATTTTGGCTCCAAAACAAAATTTTAACATGCATTCACCGCTCTGTCCCCTTGAAAATCTTAATTTTGTTTCCCCAAATTACACGCTTCCCCAAATTAACACTCTTCTTCTCCATTCATCTTCCTCATCAAATATTCTCAAGCCAGCCCCAAAGTCTGAAAACTCGGCCTCCACTTGCGGATCCTGCCTCCACCTGCGGATCCTGCCTCCACCTTGCTTCTCCCTCCGCCATCGGACACCCTCTCTTCAGCCCTACGTGCATCTCCGCCTTCGCCTTACACCATCTCACAACAAATCTGCACCAGAGAGCGAGCCACACCCTCGCATCCAAGCTCCCACTTCCCTGAATCTGACCACACATCCGAAACCCATGCCTTAGGCCTCCACATCGACCAACAGAGAAACCTTGTCATAGTTCGATTTATTTGTTTCCCTTTGTTTTGGTACGGCGCCACCCATCATCGATTATCTGAAACATTTTCCGTCTAAGACTGCGATCAATATTGCAGCTACCTTTGTTGAAGTTACGCAATCCTCAAAGTAGAACCATACAGTTGAAGTCGAAACAAGTGAGTGTATATTTTTGCTGAAGTTAATACTTTTCGCAATCCTCAAAGTTGAATGTATTGTTTAACTGGTTCACAGCTGTCCGACAGCAATAATCTCCAAGTAAAGCTCCAGGTTCATCTTCATCGATCGTCTTGTTCTAAGTCTATAGTTTGCGGCTTGTCAGTCATCAAATTAAAACCAGCACAGAAAGCATTAAGGTATGATTCTTACTTTTTCTCATAGTTGAAACAGCTCAACAGATGAAACAGTAGCAGTAGAATATGTGTTTTTGGGCAATGAAGCAGATTGTTTGTTCAATTTTGATCTAAAACTGTGAACTTTTTATTTGTGATCGTTTGAACCATAAGTCAAGTTCTGAAGTATCCAGTCTACATAAATAATATTACACTAAATCAGTGAGCATTGTCATCTTTGATACTAAGTTTCCCTACTCAAGTCTATTGTCATTTACAATTGTTATCTCTTTGTGTCCATGAGTGTTTGTTTGCCAGTTTCTTTTGGTGATAAACTGTTGTTTATCCTCTAGCAACTTTTGCATTGCCCATATTTGAAACAGGAATTGTCTCATGGTGACAGTACAATTATTTTGGTGAGCTATTTCTGTTTGACAGTATAGTTATTGTCCAATTATTATATATTAATATACTGACTGAACATTCTATTATACTTAATCTACAGGTTTACGGCCTTCATAGAACGATGCATTGCTAAGCCTAGAGCTAGACCGTCTACCTCGGATTTGTTGAGCGATCGGTTTGTAGTGAGGAATGTATGTATTGTTATGACTGTATTATGTAAAAGTGAGTTGTACGATAGTGGATCACAAAGTTGTACTAATTCAAATATTGAAATAAAATATTTAATTGATTATTTCAGTTCAGTGTAGTATCATTTTATTCAGTATAAATATTTATTTTTATATGAAATGTAATGTATAAAGAAACAAAAATCATATTGTTATAATTAATTGTAGTGGGAATTACTACAACGGTGCAAAAATGTTGTTATACGTATTACTACAACGGTGGAACACAGTTGTAAAATATACATTTAACAACGGTGTCGCAACGGTGTATAAAAGTTGTAAAAGATTTCAGTCTATTACAACTTCTTAATACACGACGGTGGCTCCACCGTTGTAAAAAGTCTTTTACAACTGTTTTCCACCGTTGTAATAGGGTCATTTTGTTGTAGTGGATAAAGGATTTGATAATCAATAATATCTTGAGTAAAAGTGAACAGGTATAAAAAAATTCATAGGACGAAAAATTAATAGTTTTCAAAAGAATTATAGTTTTTCCAAGTTAAATATGAGGGTACCGCTTTGCATTGTTTTATACTTCCTTTTGACCTGATTTACCTTCTTACATGTTACCTCGATCTAGCTACCCCAATCTCGTGTCGTCACCTTTCGACATGCGCATGATGCCGACAGCGGTTAGTATGGAGCAAGTTGAGCTAGGGCTATGTACAGAAAAAGAATCGGAAGTCGACACACTGATGGCCAACATGAAGAGAAGACATATGCATAGGGTCAATGTGCATCGACCCACCCGTATCGACTTGTGTATTATCACTTGTTTCGCAGTTCGTTTCTAAATTATACCGACTCCACCATATCTTTTACGCTGCAAACACTTTCTAGAGTTAATATACTTTATATGCCACTTATTATCGGTCAAGCCCTATTGACTCTTGAATTTTATGCAAATAAACTGAGGTAGAACTAGACAATGTCAATACGTAATAAAGGGTGGCATACCTTGTTTTGACCTAAAAATCTTACATAACCCAAATGCTTACACTATGTAAATCGAAATTGTTTTTTATATTTTCAAAGTAAAAGAAGGGCAACACCCTTGTGTCTCCACTAACAGATAAATGGTATGAAAATAGTAACTTTGTTGAACAATTATGAATGGATGGGGTTATGAATTTTTGTCATTATAATTATTAAGTAATATAGTTATGTTTTCATGATCAAGTTATATGATATTAGGAATGAAAAGTAGAATAGTCAGCTAGGTTGACATAAAAATGAGTTTGATTTGAGTTAAATTCTAATTAAGTTGAACTGTATTAAAGAGATCGTATTGATCCAATAAGCTTGGATGCTTGGACTTATAAGAAGAATGAGATCTGCTACTAGAAAGATTTAATATGTTCATACTAATCCCATAAAACTATGATTGGAAAGGTCATCGAAGGAAACCGGTAGGTTCCTAGTGATCTCATGAAAACTAAGTTATAAGAAATGTTATTGGAGTGACCAAACAAGTTCTTAGTACTTCTAGACATAACGTGCCACCTTTTTGACCTGCGAGTGTTGACACTAGAACTTCTAGATATTCATGTCCCAAGCACGCAAGTGCCAGGAATGCAAAAATTTAGAATAATTAAAAATGAAACTAGTAGAACAAAGGAGAAGAGAATACAATATCATAATCTCATAATGGAAAGATAACATACAATATCAGGAGTAGTATTTACAAAATAGAATTCTATGAATACAACCATAAGAGAAAACTAATCTCTCATCAGCTTGGATTGTTATAACAGCCTATCCTCACAGATGCTGATATATAACATGGAGATATAGTAGAAATGAATAGTACGTTAAGTTGAACTTCATAATCTCTCCAGAACTAGAAAGTGGCCACGACTAAGTTTAAAAACATGCACTGGTCTGATCTGAGTATTGTCAGAAAATAACATTTAGAACGGGATAATAATCCAGTGTGAGAAACTCGAGATATATGCGACATATTGCAATACCTTTTGAGGCCACATGAATTCCTGTATTGGTTATTCCCTAAAAAAAACATCCTATTACCAGTAGGTTTTATACAACGATGTAATAGATAATGTCTATGGCGTAGAATAAACAAATCAAATAACTAGAGTGATTATATTGGTTACATTCAACAGTATCTTAGTGTACATTCAGAATCGTTTAGTTTCGTTTGCATGACGGATTTTCCATGGATATCTCTCTAATTAAGTCGGTCTGAACTCCATGCACAAGAGTCAAAAGCTACATTTTGAGTGTCATATATCTCTAGAAAAATATAGCAAAAGGTAAACATGACTAGCGGAACACATAGATTCCACTTCACAACCGCTTCTAAAACATTGAACCCATATACTACTTTTGAAGTGGAATTTGATAAGTAAAACACTTACCAATCCTAGTCTTTACAAAATCAATCAATGAATTTTTGGCTCAGTTCGATAGTCGACTAATCAGTTATCAAGTTCAAAATGGATAATGGTATATGAAAAACCAGTCTCGCATCTTTCAAGTGAACAAATGAGCAAACTGGTTATTAAGTTCAAAATAAACATTTGTATATGGAAAACAAGTCTCGCATATTTTCTATAAGCAAACGAGTAAACATCTAACGCACAACCATGATTACGTTATATAAGCAACTCCTAATACTTTCTCTATTTAATTAGCCTTTCATTAATTGAAACTTCTACCTGATTTACTTTTCTTTATGTACCTGCAAATATGTTCAATTTTTTTCTATAAAAGATACATGTTTGTATTTTATGGTTCCACTATAATGACTTAGGGATTCAAATGATTTTTAAATTTAAATTTAAATTAAGTTGAAATTAGCTATTATTTAATGAATTTGAATTAATGAACCGTAGAATTTGTCAAAACTATTGAAATACAAATTTATCGAAATAGTCAATTTTGATCAAATGTAGTAAAAATTAGAATTTGAAATACAAATTGGCCATCACCTATTCGCCACCCTCCTCCATCACTCAGGCCGCTGACCACCATCGGAGTGCGCCACCTCTAGCTTCGCATATCCCTTTCCCTCTCGGCCACTCATCCCTCATCTCCTTTCTTCTCTTCTATTTAAAACCCTAGACTACTTAATAAACAAATGTCCATTGTTCATTGCACCTGTGACCACGCCCAACTTCAGATCCCTACACCTTGCCATAGGATCCTTGCTTGAGCCTCTGCTTCTCTCCTCCGTGAGAAACCTAGCCCGCTATTAAAGAAAAAAACAAAACTGAACCCCTTCAACCTAAGCGCAACCTCCACCACTGAAGCGTTCACCTCTGACCAACTTGAGCCACATCAGATGTAACGACCCAGATTTTTAACCATTTTATTTAATATTTTAAAATGGTTTTTAATGTTTCTTTGGCAATTTAATAACTTGAAATGCAATGGTTATGAATATGTTATTAATATAAATAATATTATAATAATTTAAATTTCGGAATGGTCGGAATTTGTTGAATTTGCAATATTGTATTGTTTGGCAATTTAAAAGAATTTAATGTTGGTTGATTTTGAATATATTAATGTATTCATTTATTGACCGATGTTAGAACGTATAATTTATAATTTTACTATAAAACAAACTACGGCGGCGTGGTAGTTCGAAATATTACGTTTTGAACTTTAAATAGTTGTACATGATCCAATATAAGTCGGGTTCGAATCTATTGGATAATAATTTTCTAATGGAAAATAAAAATCGAGTTTTTATGTTGTAGATTTTGTTTTCTAATGGAATTCGTTTATAAATTATAATGATTTATTATATTAAAGGATTTTTAATATATTGAATATCAATTTGGCTAAGAATTCAACTCGGAGTATTTTATTTTGATAGTATGTGAAATTCTACTCAAGTATAACCGATTATAATATTTTATTTTCATTATATTGAGGTATCTTAAAATTATTTTATTTTAATTTAATTTGGACCCTTTAAAAGGCACTTTATTCAAATGACCTCTGTTTTCAACGAAACAAATTTTAAGGCCGTTTGAAAATTATTTTATTCATTTTAATTTGCAAGCAGTTCAAATTAATCAATGATTTGAAATTGGTTAACAAGTTAACAAATTAACAAATTAAATTGAGTTTTGAGTTAAAATGAAAGCTTCCGGAATGAAAGGAGAAAAATACTTTTAGATTTGGGTGAAAGATGGGTTGATGGTTTGTTAATCCACATCAAGTTATACTAAAACATTAATTGTTTTGGGTGGAATATTTTGGAAATGGATTAATATAATTCCAGTTTTTAAATGGAATTGTGTAATGAAGCGAAAAGCTAATATTTAGTAGATAAGGTTATAATCGACCAAGATTTCTAAGTAATATAGGGTTTATAAAAACCATGTTCTTAATAATAAGACGTAATGGATATGTTTTTAGGTAACGAACTATTATTTATTCTAAGATAAGAACGTTGTCGATCAAGGTCTGAGAGGTAAATAAAATACCCCAACTTGAATGACTTCACTATTATCGAAGAATGGTATTAGTTTGTTATGAATTAAGGATGTTGAAATTGGTATATTATTCCATGCGAAGAATATTGCAATGTTAGTGCAAGTTTTGAATATAAATAATATTGCAATGTAAATAAGAATATTTGGTTTAAAAATATATAATTTGACATTGCTTGGCCCGTGTGACACACCACGTCCGTTAATGTCACTCACAAAGGGAATGCATTAAGTTTCGTGAGGCATTTAGGTAAACAAACATAGAATATTACAAGACATATATAAAAAAATTTGCAGGGGAAATAAACAACTTTGTTAATCATCAAATACCTTGGTCCAAAGTATCATTTGTCTGAAATATAAAAACCCATTACAACATAAAAACCATTGTCTTGTACTTCAGAAATATCAGATTACATAAAAGAAAGAAAATTCCCCAAGAACAAAATATGGCCATAACAACAAGGATAGGAGCTTGATCCATACATATCAGCAGCTCCAGCAAAATAAGCAGAATCACGATCAAGCCTGTGTGTTTCCTCCCTGAGAACCTTTGGGGGGGAGGGGGAAACAGAAGAAAGAAGGGGAAACAAAAAGTGTCAGACATAAAGTCTGGCGAGTTTAGTTACTTTTAGCTAGTAAATAAATAAAAGTAACATGATAGGCATACAAAATGGATAAGGGAGATCACTATATAAATGGCAGGTATGGCAATGTATACAGGACAACATAATAGAATAGATAGTGCTTCTTAATACTTTCCTTGCTCTGCACCAATACTAGTTATAACAGATATGTAATAGGATTACATACTCCCAAATTGCTTTACAAAAACAGGATGAACCCAACAGAAACATAATGGTAGTTTTAGGTGTACTCTAGTAACAGGTTTTAACCCAAACAGAACTGGTACCTAAACAGAAATAACGAGTGTTAGCCTAGACAGAAACACAGGTACCCCACAAAAACAGATAAGACTAGATGTACCCTATTTACTACCCTCAATCAATCGACTCCCTATTCCGTAGATACCCAGTGCTGGCCCTACAGTAGGGTGTATCACTCCCTAAAGTGGCAACCCTTTATATTCCGGATGTGCACAACTATATATACTGATGTCACATCATCTTATCTTCCCTAATAGGCGGAGTCATGCACGCACATGGCCACATTGGAGTGCGTCGTCAACACCGCCTCCACGTTTGGATCTCTTACAATCAGCTCAGTAAGCGTGCCCCACTCCGACCTAGTTCGGAGTACCCGTTTGATACCTATATAAGGGTTACTGACTGAAATGGGTCCCACACAAGATGATGCAAGCTCTCCCTTTGTCTTGCATCCCCATTACTAGGTTTTCAACTGGTTATGTTTACCTAAAAGGTGTCTTTAATTACATAACCTTATCAGGTTAAGTTTGTGGGCCTATATATACTAATATTACCCACCTACCCAAGATTTACTTAACCCTCCCACCGATTCAAGCATGTTTATTTAATGGTTAAGTTTGTGGGCCTATATATACTAATATTACCCACCTACCCAAGATTTACTTAACCCCCTCCCCCCTTTTATTCAGCCTAGTTTGCTTAACCCCCCAACATAAATTTAAGTTCATACAATCCCTATGGATTAACTTAGGTTAAGTAGTCCAATTCACTACCATGTCCATTTATGGTTATAATGGGATAGACCTCCTACATTAGGCCTACAACATGTGGATGCTGGATATGCCGGTCGGGTCCGGGTAGTCTTATTCAACAGTTAGGCCTAACCTCGTGTCTTAGCCCGATTCGTATTTACGTACTTAGACCTCCCACATTAGGTTCAACATTAGTGGCTGCTGGATAGGCCGGTCGGGTCCAGGCAGACTTCCACCACTAATGTAACCTAACCTCATGTCATAAGTACAATTACAATTCCTAATTGTAATTACTAAACATTCCATTTATAAATTAATTTACCAATTAATTAATCTTACCTTCTTGGGTGTTATTGCCAATTCTATCAACAATTTGAATTACTAGTCAAAAAATGTTTATTTCCCAATTATGCCACTATTTACTTTTTTTCCCCATTTCTAACTAACGTCCTTACAAAATTGACGGCATGCCTAGGCTAAATAATTAGCCTAACCATAAGCGATGAAAAGGAAACCTAATAGGAATGTAACACAAGTATCATTGAATATGATTTGGCATAACATAGATTAACATAGTCATAAGGTTGTCATATGAACTTGTGACAATTTCTATGATGTCAAAGTGAAAAAAAATGAGATCTAAACTAATCATTTAAATATCCATCAATTCAGATCTAGCATAGTAAGGGTGACATAGTAGCATGTTTAGATCCAAGGATAAATTCACAAGTCCAATTTATAACATATCCAAATTTATCACAATATGACAGGTGAAAAGTGGTTTACATAAAGAACTAGATCTAATCAATGTCATAACTTGTCCCAAATTAACATATTCACCTTTCCATAATACAATTACAAGTCAAGATCTACATAGGCAACATCATAGAATAACCACAATTATATCAGATCTAGAGAAATAGATCTAGTAAGATCTACATAGGCAACATCATAGAGTAACCACAATCATATCGGATCTAGAGAAATAGATCTATCAAGATCTACATAGTATAAGATATTATGCTGGCGTAGATTCATACTTTACAACATATCCTATTCATTGTCTTTCACAATTCACTGTTATTTAGTAAAACCTAAAAGTGACTAGAAACTCACATCGTTAGGTTTAGAATTGAGAGAGAATAGATCTGAATTCTGAATTCTGAATTTGATTAGCTAAACCGTTGTTGTAGAATTTGATTCTGTTTCAGTTTGCAACCCATCAGCATATGGCCTCCTTGATCTCCAATGAAGAAAATAGGAGAATAGGGGACCATATTTATGTCCTAGAACCAATGAATTAGACCTAGAATCAAGTCCAGGTACATAAAACAAATTCTGCCCAGATCTACCCGGGAGGGGGGGTCGACACCCCTGTCGACACCCCATAAGGGGGTCGACACCCATGTTGACACCCCCTAGGGGGTCGACACCCACGAGAAGGAATTTTCCTGCTCAGCCCGCTTTGGTTAGATTTTGATTTTTGAACTGTTTTGAAGGTTTTGTGATTATATATATATATATATATATATGTTCCCCCTTATGCATATACAAACTTCTAAGGCCTATAACTTCTCCATATGATATCCGATTTACGCAAACCCAAACTCTATCCCAAGTAGAATTCCAAGACGAACGCAATGGCATAGGCTGTTTCCCTTAATTCTTCTTATAAAAATTAAGTATTCTTTAATTCATTAATTTTAATATTTTAAAATTATGGGGTGTTACATTCTCCCCTCCTTAAAGGATTTCGTCCCCGAAATCTTCTAGTTAAGAAGAATGTATCCTACCATCCATCATGATCATCCATCTACTCATCCATCATCTACAAGCATCCATTGTCCTTAAAAGATTTCTAATGCTTATATGAGTATATGCAGCGGTGTGTATATATATCCCAATACTAATGCAAAAATCAGGCGGTCTACTGATTCAGTTGACCTTCTTAATGCGATGTATGATTAGTGCCATGAATCCAATATGTATGCAAATAATCCTATTATAACATGTAAGTTCTATATGTGTGCACGTCCATTCATCCAAGTGCAACATCCATATGCTAACTCATCCATTTTCATTCATAAAAGAAAAGAAAATGCACATGCATCCATATGCAGTATGAGAGAGTGATTGAGCCGATCTAGTGCCTAATGTGTGTATATGCATCCATAGGCAATCACTAGCAAACACTTGCATCTATCAGACATAACATGTCTCAAACACATGTTTACAATCATGAGATTTCCTACCTAAAGGTCGAAGATTTGATCGATAGGATATACTCAGATGATAGAAGCAAATGCGATAAAAGATTTTGGAAGAGAAGTTAAGAACATTCCCTTGAAAAGGAAAGGGTACGAAGCGTAAAAATCTTGTCTTCGGTCTCCCAAGCTGCATCTTCTTGGTTGTCTCCCCACTGGACCTTCACCAACTTGACTTCTTGGTTGCGTGGCTTCTTAACCTCCAATCCAAGTATACAAGTCGGAACTCATCCAATCATTGCTTCCTTCTTTATTTTCACCTCCTTTCGCAAGTTTGGCCCCATAACCTCGAACTCTATACATTTTATCGCCACTTGGATTTATAGTCATCTTGGAATGATGGGCGTCCTCAAGGACTGTCTTCACTAGGTTTCCCATCCTGATATGATTCACCTATCAAACCTCTTCTCAATTAGCCCCGCTACTTGCTTATCAAGTTCCCTCTTTTCTTTAGGATCCATATGGCGCACATGTAATGCAACTGGCTTTTCATTGTCCACCAGGTATATACAAAAATCAATCTCGCACCTCGGGGGTAAACCCCGAACCTCATCTAAGACATCAGGATACTCACGGACTACTGATGTCGATCGCAGATCATCGATAGATGCGTCAAGAGACTCTAGGAGACTAAGCATGACAGACCCTTGTGGGTCACAAGAAATTCCGAGGGTCTTCCCATGACAAGTTTAAAACTTAACGATCCTCCTCTCACCACCCAGGATGGCACCATATGTGGTAAGCCAACCCATCCCTAGAATCAAGTCATAACCCATAAACCCAAGCACATATGCGTCGCATTCAAATTTGACGCCTAACACAGATATTCTCAAACCCCTACGAATCATAGATAAATGAGCCGAACCACTAATGGGATTTGAGGCAAGTACGGGATCCACTACCATACTAGTAACTAAGTGCAAAGATTCTAGGTATAAATGAATGTAAAGCGCCAGAATTAAAATGTGTTCTAACTGGATGATTTAAAAGAGAAACTAAACTTTCTATGGAAATTTTTCTACCTCTTTCAGGAGAACTGATAGCGAGAGCATGCATCTGCCCTCCAGAAGTTCCTGCCCTTTGACCTTGTCCCTGCTTCTTCGGGCAATCCTTAATAAGATGCCCGACCTCTCCATAAGCGAAGCAAGCATTCTTCCTTTTCCTATAGTCCTTGGCTAGGTGACCCTCTCGCCCACAACTATGGCACTTCCTCTTATCTTTAACCTTGTCATTCTTTTCGCCTTTCTTCTGCTGTTGTACCTTCTTGGGCCACACCTTCTCATTTTGCGTTGCTTCCTCAGCCTTTACTTCCTACTTGTCTCCCTTGTCTTCCTCATGCATTAGGGCCATATCAACAAGTTTTTCAAAAGTGACTCCTGTTGGGATATGGGACATGGCTAACCCATTAAGGGGTTCATTCAGCCCTTTAGCAAACCGCAAAGCCTTTTTGTGTGGTGTATCCACCCATTCTAACCCGAACCTTGCTAGTTGGTTGAATTTGTTCACATATTCTTTCACCGTCAAGTTTCCTTGTTTGAGTTATAAGTACCTCTCCATCTGTATGCTTCTCTCATCTTGGGAAAGAAATTTCATTTTGAACCTCTGCCTAAATCTCCCCAAGTTTCTATTGGTCGTCCAGCTTAGGTAATTTCCCCCCCAAAAGAGGCTTTGTCCTTCAGTAACCAGGCGGCTAACTGAACCTTCCTTCTATCCTCTTCTTCAAAGATCACGAACAAGTCCTCAGTTTCCTTGAGCCAATTTCGAGCTTCAAAGAATATCTCATTCCCATGGAATGGTCTCCCTCCCATAGCACGAAAGTATTTGCAGATCTTGGCGAAGTTATCCGCTCTTGGAAGGGGAGGAGGAGGAATGATTGGCGCAGCTGGGGGAGGAACGTCTCTTTGGCCTTTGGTAGGCGTCGTGGCCTCCAAATACCTACGGAACCATCCGGTTATTGTGACGCCCTCTGGGATATTACGAATGTTTTGTTCCCCAAACATGCTGGAAAAAAAGAAAGACTTTTAGATAGAGGACCAATGGCTGCTACATATGGATTTTTGGGGAATGTTTTCCAAAACAGACTTTTCTTTTTGAAAATACTTTCTTTCAAAACTCATTTTGAAAATATTTTTCAAAAACTCTTATATAATATGGTAACCTTCAGCTCTGATACCAAGTGTGACACCCCACGTCTGTTAATGTCACTCACGAAGGGAATGCGTTAAGTTTCATGAAGCGTTTAGGTAAACATACATAGAATATTACAAGACAAATATAAAAAAATTGCAGCAGAAATAAACAACTTTGTTAATCATCAAAATACCGTGGTCCAAAGCATCATTTGTCTGAAATATAAAAACCCATTACAACATAAAAACCACTGTCTTGTACTTCAGAAATATCAAAGTACATAAAAGAAAGAAAATTACCTAAGAACAAAATATGTCCATAGCAACAAGGATAGGAGCTTGATCCATACATATCAGCAGCTCCAACAAAATAAGCAAAATCACGATCAAACATGTGTGTTTCCTCCCTGAGAACCTTAGGGGGGGAATGGAAGAAAGAAGGGGAAATAAAAAGGGTTAGACATGAAGTATAGCGAATCTAGTTACTTTTAGCCATTAAATAAATAAAAGTAACATGATAGGCATACAAAGTGGATAAGAGAGATCACTATATAAATGGCAGGTATGACAAGGTAAATAGGACAACAAGATAGAATAGATAGCGCTTCTTAATACTTTCCTTGCTCTGCACCAATACTAGTATAACAAATATGTATTAGGATTACATACTCCCAAATTGCTTAACAAAAATAGGATAATTCCAGCAGAAACATAATGGTAGTTTTAGGTGTACTCTAGTAACGGGGTTTAACCCAAACAGAACTGGTACGTAAACAGAAATAACGGGTGTTAGCCCAGAAAGAAACACAGGTACCCCACAGAAACAAATAGGACTAGATGTACCCTATTTACTACCCCTAATCGATCGGCTCCCTATTCCGTAGATACCATGTGCTATACCCACAGTAGTGTGTATCACTCCCAAAAGTGGCAACCCTTTATTTTCCAGATGTGCACAACCATATCTACTGATGTCACAATGTCTTATCTCCCCCAACAGGCGGAGTCAAGCATGCACATGACCCCATTGGAACGAGTCGTCAACACCGCCTCCACGGTTGGATCTCTTACAATCAACTCGGTAAGCGTGCCCCACTCCGACCTAGTTTGGAGAACCCATTTAATACCTATTTAAAGGAACTGACAGAAATGGGTCCCACACAAGATGATGCAAGCTCTCCCCTTTGTCTTGCATCCCTACTACTAGGTTTTAAACTGGTTATGTTTACCTAAAAGGTGTCTTTAATTACATAACCTTATAAGGTTAAGTTTCTGGGCCTATATATACTAATATTACTCACCTACCCAAGATTTACTTAACCCTCCCACTGATTCAAGCATGTTTATTTAACGATTAAGATTATGGGCCTATATATACTAATATTACCCACCTACCCAAGATTTACTTAACACTCCCCTTTTATTCATCCCAGTTTACTTAACCCCCTAACTTAAATTTAAGTTCATACAATCCCTATGGATTAACTTAGGTTAAGTAGTCCAATTCACTACCATGTCCATTTATGGTTATAATGGGATAGACCTCCTACATTAGGCCTATAACATGTGGATGCTGGATATGCCGGTCGGGTCCGGGTAGTCTTATTCAATAGTTAGGCCTAACCTCGTGTCTTAGCCCGATTCGTATTTACGTACTTAGACCTCCCACATTAGGTTCAACATTAGTGGCTGCTGGATAGGTCGGTCGGGTCCGGGCAGACTTCGACCACTAATGTAACCTAACCTCATGTCATAAGTACAATTACAATTCCTAATTGTAATTACTAAACATTCCATTTATAAATTAATTTACCAATTAATTAATCTTACCTTCTTGGGTGTTATTGCCCATTCTATCAAAAATTTGAATTATTAGTCCAAAAATGTTTATTTCCCAATTATGCCACTATTTACCTTTTTCCCAATTTCTAACTATCGTCCTTACAAAATTGACGGCACGCCTAGGCTAAATAATTGGCTTAGCCATAAGCGATGAAAAGGAAAGCTAATAGGAATGTAACGCTAGTGATCATTGATATGATTTGGCATAACATAGATTAACATAGTCATAAGGTTGTCATATGAACTTGTGACAATTTCTATGATGTCAAAGTGAACAAAAATGAGATCTAAACTAATCATTTAAATATCCAGCAATTCAGATCTAGCATAGTGAGGGTGACATAGTAGCATGTTTAGATCTAAGGATAAATTCACATGTCCAATTTATAACATATCCAAATTTATCACAATATGACAAGTGAAAGGTGATTTACATAAAGAACCAAATCTAATCAATGTCATAACTTGCCCCAAATTAACGTATTCACCTTTTCCATAATACAATTACAAGTCAAGATCTACATAGGAAACATCATAGAATGACCACAATTATATCAGATCTAGAGAAATAGATCTATCAAGATCTACATAGGCAACAACATAGAATAACCACAATTATATCAGATCTAGAGAAACAGATCTATCAAGATCTACATTGTATAAGATTTAATACTGGCATAGATTTATACTTTACAACATATCCAATTCATTATATTTCTCAATTCACTATTATTTATTTAAACCTAAAAGTGACTAGAAACTCACAACGTTAGGTTTAGAATTGAGACAGAATAGATTTGAATTCTGAATTTGATTAGCTAAACCGTTGTTGTAGAATTTGATTCTGTTTCGGTTTGCAACCCGTTAGCATATGGCCTCCATGATCTCTAATGAAGAAAATAGGAGAATAGGGGACCATATTTATGGCCTAGAACAAATGAATCAGATCCAGAATCAAGTCCTGGTACATAAAACGAATTCTGCCCAGATCTGCCCAAGTGTTCGACACCCCTATAAGGGGGTCGACACCCCTGTCGGCACCCCCTATAGGTGGTCGGCACCCATGTCAACACCCCTTGGGGGGTCGACACCCACGAGTGGGAATTTTCCCGCTCAACCCGCTTTGGTTGGATTTTGATTTTTGAACTATTTTGAAGGTTCTGGAATTGTTATATATATATATATATGTTCTTCCTTATGCGTATACAAACTTCTTAGGCTTATAACTTCTCCATACGGTATTTGATTTGCACAAGCCCGGACTCTATCCTAAGAAAATTCCGAGATGAATGCAATGGCGCAGCCCATTTCCCTTAATTCTTCTTCTAAAAATTAAGTATTCTTTAATTCGTTAATTTTAATATTCTAAAATTACGGGGTGTTACAGCCCGTCTAAGAATCGGTAATTGATTTTATACCATTAAGTTATAATATATATCGAGATGCCCAAATTTAAGGAATACTAAGCAATTTTCTGGAAGTAAAGCAATATTTCCAAATAAAGGAAATGGAAAGAGTTTTGGAAAATGTGGTGATATTTTCAAAGTGAAGAATGTAAATGGGAGATTAGCGAATACATTTATTCTTAAAAGTCAAGAATACGGTTTTATCAAGATAAGTAAAGGAAATCGATTTTAAATAGATGAAATGGTTTGAAATATTTAAAGAGTTAATGAATGGTTTTGAATAATAAGACCTGAGCTGCCAATATATTTGATCGTACTGTTTCGAGATTGATAGTTAAAACACCAAACTATCAATGAAGTATTATTGGACCTTTTTGATGTGTTGTTTCGTAGAGACCGGGATGAGAATAAGACACAAACTCACTTCGAATCAACCTTGCGTATGAAACTAATCTACAGTGATATGCATGAAGACGAAGTAAAATGCAAGGGTTGTTTTATTTACAAGATAGTGCCTTAGGTTTGTCTAGACCCAGGACAACTTGTATGGGCGGATGTCTAACAGAGTATGCCTAACGGATCACATAAGACGTTATTTTCAAGGTATTACATTTGGTGGTGGAGGAATTCATTTCTCTTAGCTTTTATACCCGTAATGTTTCCGGGAAGGTTAATTGGTGATTTGACGGGTTTGACGATGTGGCATTCAAAGTGGATGGTGGCCTGATGTTCTAAGAAGGTAAATGCAGCATCAAGCCTCACAAACGGGAAATAAAAAATCGGGCAGGAAGCATGGCTAGTTGGGTCGCACCCAAGCAGGGTATATTTGTCGCCGATTTAGAGAAAATTCATTTTGTTCTTATTTCGCTATGTATCTCCAGGGAATGGTCATGTCGGTATAGATCGATGTTGACTATATATTCGATGCACTAAAGCTGATTGAGAGTTTCGTCATGTATGATCGGGTTGCAAGATCTTCTTGTTGAACCCCATTGTATCCTCTCTAGAGTACACTGATTGGAAGGTGGTCCTATACCTTGTCATAGTTTGAATCCAATCTCCAATAAGCGCCTTGCAGTTTTTGATTATACAATGAATATGTAGAGCGTGATATGCAAGCATTCTACTAGATGGTTATTTATTTGTGATTTGATAGACACTATTATAATATCACTAGATTTTTGATATATCAAAAATGTTTTGGGTTAACATAAGGTAAAAACCGTCCGTGTTTATGTGTGGACTAGTCTTACGGTTATCCTTTTCTTTAGAGAAGAATTTCTAAAGTTAAGCAAGTTGTTTGTTATGTGAATTTATCACTGAAATTATTCCAGACATATTTGGCTGAATTTTGATTTGCTTCAAATGTGCTTGGGCAAACTGAGTATATTTCCAGGTTAGGTTTTGCTTGGAACTTCAAAAAAGGAGCTGGAGAAGATACGTATATCCATATCTTCCGGTATTAGTTATTCTGCTGTGTGTATTGATTGACATGAATGTATACTTTAATGTTATAATCATATATATATATACAGTTTATTTTATGTAAAGCATTTTGATATATTATTTTTTGTCCATTCCGCTATGAGACTCTGATCTTCTTATTCTTCTAGTCTAATATTTCTTTCTTTCTTCTCTCACCCTCTAATTTCTTTCTATTAACAATCTGTTTTTCTATGCAATTTAAGTTGACATGAGTTGTTAGATGTTGGCTTAAACTGTACAAAAAAGGCGGGTCGTTACATTAGAGATGTCTGCAACCCCTAAACACTCAATGATCTCACACTACTTCAGATGGAAGGCCATTCTATCCAAGGACAAAAAAAGCTTCCTCTATCTTTCTTTTCCATCTCCTCCAACTTGTTATTCAACCACCAAATCACCTACAATGTCAAGCAATGCCATTTGGAAACAATGCTTCACCCAAAGGCGGGGTGACGTCTTCCTTAGTTTTTCTGCAGGCAGGATTATTTAGGTTTTGCTCCCTTTTCTATTATCTCCTTAATAAAAGATTTGAATTACTATCAAGTTGAAATAGGCTTGGCTGAGCTTTGTTATGCTTGCTGAAACTTATTCACAATTTGGAATTTGGGTGTTCATGTTGCTATGTTAGTCTTATGCCATAACATTTTTGCAACATACTATAGAAAATATATTTGTTTGAACCTTGCCTTGGTCGAGCCTAGAGTGTTAGAATTTGGTTAAGGATTTTGTGTTTCGATTAGGGTTGAAAAATGAGTTGTTTTGTGTCTATTCGGTTTAAAAAAAGAAAAGAAAAAAGGATGAGAATATGACATTCATTTCTATTTAATATACAGGTGTTTGATCTCATTTTGTTCATAAAAGAGATGATACACTTGGACTATGATAGTTGTGTCATTTTCGAGTCATATCCATTCACATATCCGTGTCAGATTTGTTGTCATTCCATACTACGAAAGTTGAGTACTTGACTCGCCTACGACAAACAAATCAGATTACGTAAATTAAAACATTTAAATGACATACGAAGTGTTAGGATTGTTTAATGACTCACAAATAATTATTATGTAAATTGTACACATGCGACATGCATACTTGTGATATGTGACATGGAAATTGTACAAGTGATTGCTGTGATATATGCTGATTTATCTGTGATATCTAAAATGTTTTATTTATTTGTTCTCACACTGCAAGTTCACATAGATTTAGGAAAAATTGCTATGGGTTGAAATGATACATACCCGAACCATTGTGTAGATTTTTAAAAATGAACATTGAATTTATTGAGGTTAGGGTTGAAGTGATAAATACCCGAAAATTGAACTTAAACAGATTGAAATGGTACATATTCATACTAATTGACCTAGGTAGAAAAATATACACGAATATCATTGGTCTATTTTTAAGTATTTTATATTTTGATTTAATAAAATTAATTTTAGAATTTTAAATTAATATTTCTATTAAAACTTAGATTTTGATATAATTTTGTAAAGGTATAAAATTTAATGTTCAAAAGTATAGGAATATGTTTAAAAATTTAAGTTATATATTAATATTTATGTTTTAATACAAAGTTTTAAAATTTTAAAATATAATATTATTTATAAATTATACTTAATAAATTATATAATTAATATTTAAATAAAGTTTTTGTTAGACCAAAAAATGGCACTAACACCCAATATGATAGATTTCATATTGAATAATTGAGAATAATGATCTAAAAGCATAGAAAAGCAATCAACACACGAGATTTATAGTGGTTCGGTGTTAACAGGCCTACATCCACTTCATAGATTCTCATTTCATTCGTAGATTACAATTACAATGAATACACTCACACAATCACTCGAATACAATGAATTATTCTCTCCGAATTCATTGATTTTCATTGAAGAAGAAGGTGGTTCTCTGTAGGAGAACACTTGTCATGGCAGCCATGAAAGAACTAAGTCCAAAAGTCCATGAAATTGATGCGAAATCATGTATTTATGGGCAGAAATTCGGTTGGGATGAATGGCCACATGGAGGCATCAGAGAAGATCTCGTGAGTGGTGGAGAACATGGGAAAGTGGTCTCTATTTGGTTAGGTGTAACCAGGTCCGAATTCTTAGGTATTAGAACAGGTCTTCGACTAATTAATGAAGCAGTTTTAGGGTAGCAGGCATGGCGGATCGGATTGGTCCCTACCTGATCCGAAGTGAAGATACCCACTAATCAGCTTCAAACTGTGTGCGGGTCGACTCTGCCTTGTCTTTGCCTAGCCGATGCCTCCTTCATTTCACTCGAGTCGCTGGTACTTTACCCGATTCTTATCGAGGCCTTGCTAGTTCTGTACCACTTATTTGACCCGATCCGCTGACCTGATCCAATCCAGTGCCTTCAATCCAATCCGATCCGAGCTCTAGTTTTAGAACATATAAGATCTTTAACCTCTAACATATGCAACCCTGATCATCTTGGATTTTGGGTGGCCTGTCACAAAACAAGCTAACATTTCCCCTCCAAAGTATGTCTTATCGAATATGAGACGTGCTTTGAGTACGTTGAGCTAAGCATTTCTGGAAAGTCATCCGTCTGTGAGAAGGCTTTATCAAATTGTGGCACTACTTCCATGGGTGCTAGTTAGTACAAATTCTATAGAAGGAGTAGTCGAAATGATCAGGTAACCATTTAAACCTGGTCGAGTCAAGCGATCACACTCTTTCACCCTCAGTCATGATGGATCGTTGGCTCCCATGTGTGGCTGTGCACACATGACATTGCCAAATGATGCCGCCTTCCTACGCAGGTCAAGCGTGTTGTCGAGTCATGCTTTCTTTTACATGCAAGTCAATGTATGAAGTAGTCATCCAAGTCATAGGGTAGTATCAGAATTTTCAGGCTTTGAGCTAGCTCTAGACCATCGGGATAGAGTGCACCAGAATTGGCATGTGAATTTGTCATTTTTGTTTCGATTTGAACTATCTCGATATCAGGATATTAATCCAGGGCTCCATGATCGCATCGAATCATAACAATAAGGTATCCAAAAGCCATGATCACTCCGGATCGTTTTATAATCCCGTGATCACAAATGATTCAATACAAGATGTTGTTGAAAACATGCAAGCCAATAGCTGGTAGGATCATCACAGTCGTAAGGCACCAGAGGAGTTTGTCACACTCTCCATTTGATGTAGTTGTGGATCAGGTCTTTGGTCTCAATGCTTGATCCGTTAGTTTGCTCACTTCGATGGTCAAGATGAATCATGTCATATTCCAGAGACATAGTGTATATTCTGAATCATGCATTAAGTCAGGGTCATGTTCAAAGTCAGACTGTAAGTTGAAGCTCATGCTCCTAACGTCAGTGAAGGGTAGGAAAAGTTAGTGCTTATGCCCCCAGTGTTGATGGGGGTTGGGTCAAGTCAATCAGACATCTCGTCTTCTAGCCTTTGTACTTTCCATTGTCGTATTGGGTTAGAGTTGCAGGTTAAGCAATCTTAGTTGACCCAAGTCGTTTTGTACTCTTTCTCAAGTCAGCAAGAGTTGGAGTTGTATATGCAAATGGTCTAATTACATTCGATTTAGCGTCATCCCTTTACTTTAAGTCGAAAGCGGGGATTGCCTCACCGGGCGTCAACGAACTCAGTTACCCTCGTCGGATCAGTCGCGGAATCGGGTTAACTCACCAAAAAATGTAAGGTAATAAATGTCATTAGGAAGTTAGTCGAGCCTCTCCATTCATGCTTCAGCAGTCTGTAATAGCTATCATGGTTTTGTTGAGTCTGCTTCTCTTACTCGATTCCATTGAACTTAACAAACTTGGTCAATGAAGTTAGGTCTCTCTAGAATCACACATTCCTATCATTCTTTTCCGGGTCTCTTCCCTTGCCCTTATCATTTCAAGAGTCAGATGGTTCTCCATCCTTTATCATGAAAACATTGAGATCATCATTTCAGCACTAGCACATTCTTGTTGCAGGAATCTATTTGTCTCAGGATAGAATTAACCTAAGTTTCTAGGCAAATCTCGTGATAGAAAGATATTGAGGTTTGTCTCAGAGGTGAATCTGCCAAGGCCTCTTGGTGGGATTCGTTGAGGAGAGACTTTGAAGTCTGAGTTATCCAAAATACCGGATATTGCGGCTATAAACACCATAAATGGTCCAGGTCAATCTATAGATGCTGCCGGCTTTGAACTATGGAGAAACGAATGCAGGATCTCGCCGGACCTTTATTTGATTGAAGTGGGTAACATGACATTCTTGGATCGAAAGATGTGGACCTTTGAGTCTCAATGAAGTGGGTGACCAACATGCTCCAACAGTTGATCAATTCGGATGCATGCCACCAAAAATTGTATAACAACAATGTAAGTCAAGATCCAAAAATGGTAGCTTGAAGTGCGGCGAATTGCTGAAATCCCTAATGTCTCATGTGAAAGAATTTTGACTGATGTTGTCCACGTCGCATGTAACACCCCACGTCCATTAATGTCACTCACAAAGGGAATATATTAACTTTCATGGAGCATTATGAGTGTATAGAACAGAACACCACAAGACATATATATAAAATGGTATTTCAAGATTTAAAATAACTTCATTGCAGGGAAAACTGAACATAGTCTGGTTACAACATCAAAACCCAATACTAAAGTCAAGTACACAAATATCCATCTTGGAAAAATTATTATCAGAGTATATAAAAACAAAAGCATAATCCCACTCCAAATAGCCATATGAAAAAGAGATAAAGCTGAGCATTACTTTCAGCACTTATGATCACTTCCAAGCACTTCCAGCAAAAAGAAAGAAATCTGAGTCAAGCTCCACTAATCCCACCCTGAGTACCTTAGGGGGGGGGGGGGAGGAAAGAAAAGAGGCAAAACAAAACGAGGTCAGACATAAATTCTGGCGAGTTTAGTGACTTTAACTATATAATTAGTAAAGTAACAGGATGAGACATAAACTGGATATAAGAAATGACTGTAACATAAACAGATATGATAAGGTGAACAAGTTGAACAAGATATAACATTGATTACGCTTCTAATCACTACAAGATAATTACTACACTGCACCAATGCTAATTACACCACACCATTACTAGTCCCATACTGGAAGTTGATCCCTCTTACTAATCATAATAATGGTAGTTTCGTGTACTTCTAGCTACTATCGTAGGTGTCGCCTGCTCCTACCTCCACTAGTTGTACCCACTATCCTCCCCATTCTAATTATAACATTTATTCATAGTATGGTAGTTGTACTCCTAACTGCTGTCATAGATGCCACCTGCTCCTATCTCCATTAGTTGTACCCACTACCCTCCCCAGTCGATCGGCTCCCTAACTTGTAGATACCCGTGTTGGTCCCACGGTAGGGTGTATCACTCCCTAAAGTGGCAACCTGATACTACTAAAAATGCACGGCTTATACCTACACGATGCAACAGTGTCTTACCTACCATCCCGGACCCACGCACGCACATGATACCGTTGGACTTGCACTGCCACCGCTAACTCTTTATTGACCTCTTACAATCAAACCCAATAAGCGTGTCCCGTCCTCGACCTAGTTCGAACTCATATAGATACAGAATGGGTTACTGGTTGAAAAGGGTCCACACACTTGACAGAAGCTTCCCTCCTAAGTTTGGTCCCCACTAGGAGTTCCCACTTAACCCCTTCTTATTCCCATGTCTTCTTACATGTTTCACCTTGGTTAAGTGCTTCTAATTATATTTCACTTGTCATCCATGTCACCCATGTCTTACCACATGCCTTATCTTAGTTAATTGTTCATTATTTATGTTATACATGCTACCCATGTTATACAAGCTACACATGTCACCCACTTAACCCTTTTACTGTTCCCATATCTTACTACATGTCTTGTCTCGGTTATGTATTGTCTATCCGCCCAGTTGACTTAACCTTATCCACTTAACAAATAAGTATGTATTATTGGTTAAGCTTGCCTTAACCCTATCCACTTTGTTCATGTAATATTGGTTAAGTTGTCATCTTTCACAGGTTATCTTAACCCCACCCACCTAACATATTTTAGAAATCATATTCATCTTTGATCAGTATTAATTAGTTATTAAAGCACAGACGTCTCACATTAAATCGATTGCTTGTGGCCGCTGGATATGCTGGGCGATTCTGGGCAGACTTCTGCCACAAGCCAAACTTAACCTCGTGTCCAAGCATCTTTTAGTTATGCCTACGACCTCTCACATTAGACTGACTGTTTGCGGTTGCTGGTTAGGCCGGTTGGTTTCGGGCAGGCTTCTACTGTAAACGGAATCTAACCTCGTGTCTCAGCATGCTTATTTTAGCCAATTTATTTATTTGCAGTTTATTCCAATTTCAGGCTAATTATGTCAATTACCTAAAATCCATCATTAAAATTATGTTTATAATTTTAATCCAAATTAGGCCTTATAATCTTATGTACACATGTCATGCCAAATTACGCCTAAATTACTTTGCGTTCATTATTATTAACAATCTATGCCAAACCCCATGTATACAAATTGTACCAATTCATGCCACAAATCAATTACATGATTACAAACCAATTTATGCTAATTACATATTATTCAATAATTTCCCCAATCTTCTCCCACAACATTCCCACGTTATTTGTACATATAATTCAACGTAATATGTTAGGCTCGCAGTTAGCCTAATCTCATAAAAAGGAAAAGAAAAGTAGGGAAGAGAAATAAAGCACCAAAACTGGCGTAACACATAAAATAGATCCAATAACATATGGAATATAGACTTTGGGTATGAATAATAAAATAAACCCAATAAGTATATGGAACATAAACTAGCATAGAACAATAACATAGATCCAATAAGCATATGGAACATAAACTGGCATAGAACAATAACATACACTACAACAAAATGACCCTATTACAACGGTGTTCCACCGTTGTAATATACATTTTACAACGGTGGGCAAACCGTCGTATATTAAGAAGTTGTAATAGACTAAAATCTTTTACAACTTTTTTGCACCGTTGCAACACCGTTGTAATATGTATATTTTACAACTTTTTTCCATTGTTGTAATATACTTTATTACAACAGTTATGCACTGTTGTAATAATATCTACTACAACTGTTATGCACCGTTGTAATTGACAGTTGCATTTTAAAAAAAATAGACATCCTTTGCAACTGAAATGAACAATACACTAAATATAGCAATACTCCATAAGCAAAACAAATATTATAGTTATTTGCAAACTAATTTATTAAAATACTCAAATTTTCAATATTACAAACGATAAGTTTTACAAAAGATTTCACGGACTATTACAGACTTGACTGTTACAAAGCAAATTAGTACAAGAAAGCTTAACCTCTTTTTTCTTCATGTCAGTGAGAAATACCTTCAGTCTCCACAAGAGTACTGGAGATGGCAATACTGCAGCGCTATTTATTGGTAAAGTCACACCTTTCATCTGGCCGTGCTCTACATAATGCAATAACCCCTCCCATTGATATTTCCAGGCTCGCTACACAACAACAAGATGATCATATTACATGTACAGTTATTTGGAATTAAAAAATAAAAAAGGGAAAGAAACAAGCTCCTCTTCACCAGATGTCTCTCATCTAATTTGTGAATGATTAGGATCTGCTGATATGAATCTAAATGCAAGGGTTTACATGTACCATGTGATAAAATGGGGACATCCAACATTTCTTCTCAATGATGTGGTAGGCATATTAGTTACTAACTTATTATACTTAGGATCAAATAACAGAAGTGAACAAGCCCTTTGATCTACCATATAATTATTTGAATAAACCTGTATCATAGATTTTAATTCCTTATAAACACTTTTCTAGTTTTCTGACTTGCAAAATCACTAATAATATTTCATACTGAAGTACCCTTAGAAAAATGATCACCACACTAGTCATTTTTCTGACCTCAGCACATAGTATATACTAGAGTCTGAAGCTGTAGTATCATTTAAAATAAAGATTGAAAAACATGATTAAATATATTTTTTTAGAACAGAAGGATGCTTATTTACAAACAAAATATTACAAGAAATTTTGAGCTGGGTAAGAAATTACAACATAAACTGAGAACAAATCCTATACAACTAAGGAGAAAGACCCGGCTCAAAACAAAAAACACAAGCTGACAAACCAGGTCATACAGGCCACATACAACAGTAAGCACTCATAAAACAAAACCACTAAAACAAAAAAACAAACACAAAGACAAGCACCAGCAAGATCCAAGGTAGTAAGCAATGACAAACGACGGTCACTTGCAGAAACATGAATCTGACTTTGAAAATCATCGTATTCTAAATTATTTATATATTGCATTTCCATAGTAAAAGCCACAACAACATCCATATATCATCCAGTGGACATAGTTCCTATAAACTGAATTACATAAATATTTCTGTTCTTATATGTAGCGTTTATTTACTATCTGTTTTGCATTATTTTTTCAAAACGCATAAATGTAAAATGAATTTTACAATGGAATTTGTAGGAAAGACCTATAAAAGTTACACCTCACAGGCTGGTGAAGAATCCCATCAACAAAAATATCACTAATCATTTTTCTATTGTATATAAGGCCTCGTTGTATTGGTCATAGAAAAACTACTACTCATAACCAAATGGTTCACTGCTGTAGAAACCATATGAGTACTCATTTATAGTGCATTCTAGTACGGCATGAAATGGAGACAAATAAAGGTGCACTAGAAAGGGACAAAAAGAGGAAATGCGTTCTTGTATGTACAACTTCAAAGATTAACAAAATAGCACACAGAACACAGGAACCAACATAACAGCAGAAACTTGAGAATCAATTTTATTTAACTGGCAAAACAAGATTTCGTCCAAATTTACCAGTAAGTACGAAAATCAATTTTCATTTCTCAAATCATATTCAACACACTAATTTTCATTTCCCAAATTAGATTCAGATTATCATTCATAACAATATTATGCTCGATAACCTTAATCCGCATATAAACAAACTCAGCTCTTCAACTATTAAATATTTAAAACATTAGAACCATAAATTAGTACCTTCGGCTTCAAAAAAAATAAGGAATCATCAAAAACTGAATTCGCTTCGCGACGTCATGTCAACTGCCGTGGAGATGGAGCTTCGCACGCCGCTTTGCCCAGAAAATTGCAATCGCCTGTTCTTTCGACTTCGATTTTCGTGATTTGATGATTTGAGAATCGGTTTTTCTTTCCTATCTCTGAGATGTAGCGATGGAATGATTGGAGTAGGAGGAGAGTTCGGTGAGCTTGAAATCGATTGCAGAATCGGAAATTAGGGTTCAAAAACTTGAAACGAGAGTGAAATTTGGGTACGAAATTGTGGCGGCTTTGAAATTGGGATTTAGGGTTCAGGAAGCTTCGGTGAAATATAAGGGTTGGCCACCAAATTTTCAAGTCGGCGCCGCTTTTTTAAACAATTACTTTTTTCACGTTTTTTACCTGACTGGTACTTAGGAATGTGATGACATTTTATATTTCAATTGTTTTCAGCACTATACACAATATTATTTCTCACAGGCATCAATTAACTAATTTCAACACTTAATAGATCACGTTGGTTCAGTCAACTAAATATTCATTTCGATTTTAAGGTTCAATTATCATAAGAAAAAAAGAAAAAAACTAACTAGTTTTTCGAAATTTTGGATATTTTATAAAAGTTCGAGTTCATTGATTTTTTTTTTAAAATTAATTTGTGAAAATTTCAATATTTTATAAGTTTTGTCTAGAAAAAATTAAACTTTTCTTGAAATATTAGATGTTAAATATAATTATTACCCATAACTATTAAATATTAAATACAAATAATAAGTATTACTTTTTAATTATTAAATATTTCTTATTAATCGTTCGTTATTATAAATTAATTATTAAATATAATCTTAGTTATTAATCTCTTCTTCTTAATTATTAATCTATACTTCTTAGTTATTAATAACAATCATTGATTATTCATGATTAGCATTAATTATTATATTTTAATTATTAACTATTTAATAGTAATTATGTAATATTAAATATATTTTTTAATTATTCTTCTTATTTGCTAAGTATTAAATATTATAGATCGATTATTAATTATTACTTCCTAATTGATTATTAATAGTAATTATTAGTTATTAATTACAAATAATCAATATAAATGTATTAAATATTAGTTGTTAATTATATTAAAATATAGTCATATATTACAACAGTCAAAAAATAAAAGTTGTGATAGGCTTTTATTTCAACTGTCGAAATAACACAGTTGTTAAAAATAAGTTTATTACAACTTTTCTGAAAAAAAAAGTTGTAAAAAACATTTATTACAACGGTGCTTTTACCACCGTTGTAAAATTAAAGTTGTAATATGGTGTTTTTGTTGTTGTGATAGATCTAAAAAGCATATGGAACATAAAATGGCATAGAGAAATGACATAGATCTAATAAGCATATGGATCATGAACTGGCATATCATAATAACATAGATCTAATAAGCATATATGAACTGGCATAGAACAATAGATCCAATAAGCATATATGAACTGACATAATAAAACAGATCTCATAAAATAGATCTAATAAGCATATGAACTGGCATATATCTAATAAGCATGTGAACTGACATAATAAAATAGATCTAATAAGCATATGAACGGACATAATAAAATAGATCTAACAAAATAGATCTAATAAGCATATGATCTTGGCATAATAAAATAGATCTAATTAAGCATATGAACTAGCATCATAAAATAGATCTAATTAAACATATGAACTTGCATCATAAAATAGATCTAATTAAACATATGAACTGGCATCATAAAATAGATCTAATTAAACATATGAACTTGCATCATAAAACAGATCTAATTAAACATATGAACTGGCATCATAAAATAGATCTAATTAAACATATGAGCTTGCATCATAAAACAGATCTAATTAAACATATGAACTGGCATCATAAAATAGATCTAATTAAGCATATGAACTTGCATCATAAAATAGATCTAATTAAACATACGATTCATCTCACAATCATATTCATAAAATCCAATCCACAAACTTATCACAATCCACAAACATAGATCTAATAAGCATGTGAACTGACATAATAAAATAGATCTAATAAGCATATGATCTTGGCATAATAAAATAGATCTAATTAAGCATATGAACTAGCATCATAAAATAGATCAAATTAAACATATGAACTTGCATCGTAAAATAGATCTAATTAAACATATGAATTGACATCATAAAATAGATCTAATTAAACATATGAACTTGCATCATAAAACAGATCTAATTAAACATATGAACTTGCATCATAAAATAGATCTAATTAAACATATGAACTTGCATCAAAAAATAGATCTAATTAAACATATGATTCATCTCACAGTCATGTTCATAAAATCCAATCCACAAACTTATCACAATTAATTTCAACTTATTATTTGTGAAAGCAACTTGGACTCACAGTGGAAGAAGAGAAAGTAGATCTGAATTCTGTATTCTGAATTTGATTAGCTAAACCATTGTTGTAGAATTCTATTCTTATCTTCCAATATGAATTACTCCTAATAAGACTTTCTTTAGTGTAGAAGAAAGACTAGCTTAGGTTGCAACAGCATAGAGGCGTATGAATTAATGTATTGTGAATTAGGTTTAGGTCTAGGATTCATCTAAACCTTCAGATTAAAAGGACACATCACTCAGCAAACCAAAAGAGGCCACGTCGTCCCTAAAACTCAAAAATCGTCGTTAACCGATAAAAATGTGCCATGTGTGCAACAAGATGCGCAGCACCAGGGGTGTTGACACCCGCATGTCATATATATATATATTTCTTTTTAACTATCTTTTCACTTAACCCTTTTCACACTAAACCGCTTTTTTTTTAATTGAACCGCGCTCAAACTAGGCCACTTTTTAACCATTCCCGTAAAACAAAAATATGGTGCTGGCGGGGATTGAACTCAGAACCTCTTGTATGCAAGTCACGTGTTCTAACCAGATGAAGCACTAAGTCTTTTGTTTACAAACCTTAGAACAATGCTAAACATTATTCTTTTCTCATTCCTCTTTTTCATGTTTTGTTGCAATATTTAATTTAAAGATATCTTTTTCATCCTAAATCGGTTTTCTGCAAACCATAGGTCTAAATTGACTAGAAAATCACCACGAACGCAATGATGCTAATTCGTGACCAAATTCCTGAAGATCTTCAAATTTACTTTTTATTTCTATTTAATTGTTCGCATGTATTTCTTCGCATTTCATGTATTAAATTTAATTTCTTTTATTAATCGTTTTCCTTCATTTCACTGCATGAACTTATTACATGCAATTTTATTGTCATTATTTAATTTTCTCTTAAATACATCTATGTATATAATATATATATATACATATTTCCACATTTTTAATTTCATTAAAAATGCGGGGTGTTACATTCTTCCCTACTTAAAGGATTTTGTCCCCGAAATCTCTGAGTTAAGAAGAATGTATCCTACCATCCATCATCCATCTACTCATCCATCATCCAGAAGCATCCATTTTCCTGAAAAGATTTCTAATCCTATATAAACACATGCAAAGTGTATATGTTCCTTATCTAATGCAAAGATCAGGCGGTCTACTGATTCAGTTGACCTCCTCAATGCAAATTATGTCAGTGCCATGAGTCCAACATGTATGCAAAGGAATCCTAATGATACATATCATCTCTATATGAGTGCACAACCATTCATTCAAATGCAACATTCATAAGATAACGCATTCAATATACATCCATTAATTTATATATGCACACTATTTCATATGCAATATGAAAGTGATTGAGCCGATCTAGTGCCTAATGTGTGTGTAAATGCATCCACGAGCAACCACTAGCAAACACTTGCATCCACCAAACATAACATGTCTCAAACACATGTTTACAACCATAGGATTTTCCTACCTAAAGATCGAAGATGTAATCGAGATGACATACTAAACGATAGAACAGGTAGAAACAAAGCGGTAGAAAAAGGAGAAGTTAAGATCATTCCCTCAAAAAGGGAAGTGTATAACACACGTATCTTGTCTTCCGTTTCCCAAGTCGCGTCTCCTTGGTCATCTCCCCATTGGACTTCAACCAACTTGACCTCTCGGTTGCCTAACTTCTTGACCTCAATCCAAGTATGCATGTAGGAGCTCGTCTAATCGTGGCATCTCACTCCACTTCCTTAAGCATGCTCGGCTCCACTACTTTCGTGGAATCATGTAAACACTTCCGCAAATGCGACACGTGAAATATGTCATGAACACCGCTAAGCTTCTCCGGTAACTTCACTCTATACGCCATCTGTCCAATCCTCTCTGTAATGGGGAATGGCCCTATGAACTTCGGTGCCAACTTCCCTACAGATCCAAAACGAACTACATTCCTCAATAATGATAATAAAAACCATGTCCCCAACACCGAACTCAAGATCGGTCCTTCTCTCATCAGCATATGACTTTTTCCTACCCTGTGTCGTCTTTAAGAATTGTCTTTCTCAAGCTCTCGTCTTTTGAAATGCAAAGTCTTTAATGAACTTCCTATAATAGCCCGCCAACCCTAGAAAACTTCTTACTTCCGTTGCGTTTCTAGGAACCTTCCAATCTTGGATTGCCACCACCTTCGCGGGATCCACTGCTATCCCCTCCTTAGATACCACGTGTCCTAAGAACCTCACTTCCTTCTTCTAAAAATGGCATTTGGAGAACTTAGCCTTGAGTTGATGTGCTCAAGGAGTCTCTAGACTTCCCTAAGATGTAGGGCATGTTCTTCTTCGCTTCTAGAGAATATTAAAATGTCATCCACAAAGACTACTACGAACTTGTTTAGAAACTCCCTAAACACCCTGCTCATCAAGTCTACAAAATATGTCGATGCATTAGTCAAACCAAAAGGCATGACGAGCCACTCGAAAAAACCGTCGGGGGTCCTAAAAGCAGTCTTATCTATACTCTCCTTAGCTACCTCAGCTGATGAAATCCTGTAGCTAAGTCCAACTGCGAGAAAACCGAAGCGCCAACCAACTGATCGAACAAATCATCTATCGTCGGTAATGGATGTCTATTTTTCTTTGTGAGTTTATTTATCTCCCTATAGTCCACACACAATCTAAGTGAACCGTTCGCCTTTGTAGCAAAAACAACTGGAGCACCCCATTCCGAAATACCTCTTTTTATGAACCCTTTCTCAAGTAGCTCCCCTACTGGCTTAATGAGTTCCCTCCTCTCTCTCTCGGAGCTATGTGGCGCACTGGCAATGCAACTGGCTTTGCATTATCTAAGCATATACGGAACTCTATCTCACGCCTCGGGTGTAAACCCCGAACCTCATCAAAGGCGTCATCGGACTACTCTAACAGATTTCAAATCAACGATGGATGCGTCAAGTGATTCTAGAAAGCTAAGCATCACCGAACCTCTAGGGTCACAAGAAATATCAAGGGTCTTTCCCCAATGGGTCAACAGTCTAACTGCCCTCTTTTCACAGTCTAGGATGGCACCATACCTGGTTAGCCAATCCATCCCTAGAATCAAGCCATATCCCATCAAACCAAGAACATAGGTGTTGCATTCAAACCCAACGCCCAAGATAGACACTCTCAAATCCCGACAAAGCATAGATAAATGAGCCGAACCACCAATTCGATTTGAGATACAATGGGATCCGTAACTAGAGTAGTATTTTAGGTGTAGTGTTTCAAATAACGAAGCAGATACAAATGAATGCGAAGCGCAAGAGTCGAAAAGAGTCCTAGGAAAAAGAAATCAAATCTTCAACCGAAACTTCCTATCTTTTTCCAATATACTGACCACGAGAACACAACCTGCCCTCCATAAGATCCTGCCCTCTGTCCTTGCCCTTTCCCTTGCCTCCTCGGGCAATCTTAAATCATATGTCCTGCCTCACCGCAATGGCAACAGCCAGTCTTCTTCTTCTTTCTAACGTCTTTCTTTAAGTGGGCAGGTATTTCACAATTGTAGTACTTCCTTTTCTCTTGGCCCTTTTTATCCTTTCCATCTTTCTTTTGTTGTTGTTGTGCTCCTTTGGATCCACTTTCCTATCCTATGTCCTATCCATGCCTCAACTGCACGTTCTCCATTCGTGACCTTCCACCAAGATGGAGCTTCATCTTTCATTAACCAAGCAACTAGTTGAACCTTTCTTCCATCGTCTATCTCAAAGATACCAAACAAGTCCTCCACTTCCTTGAGCCAATTTCTAGCCTCGACAAACGTCTCAACCCCATGAAGCGGTTTTCCGCCCATCACACGGAAGTCCTTACATATCTTAGGAAAAGCATCTAAATGCGGAGGAAGAGATTCAGAAAGGAATAAAGGAGAGATTCAAAATGGGGAATCGGAAGAAAGATATATGGCTCTTGGGGATTATGTTTTTCAGAATAAACTTTTCTCTTGAAAATACTTTCTTTAAAACATGTCTTGAAAATACTTCTAAAAATATGCTTTTGAAAACGGCTTTCAAAATCTTTTATCTGTTCTGGTAACCTTTAGCTCTTATACCACGTGTAACACTCCACGTCCATTAATGTCACTCACAAAGGGAATGCGTTAACTTTCATGGAGCATTATGAGTGTATAGAACGGAACACCACAAGACAGATATATAAAATGGTACTTCAAAATTTAAAATAACTTCATTGCAGCGAAAACTGAACATGGTCTGGTTACAACATCAAAACCCAATACTAAAGTCAAGTACACAAATATCCATCTTGGACAAATTATTATCAGAGTATATAAAAACAAAAGCATAATCCCACTCCAAATAGCTATATGAAAAAGGGATAAAGCTGAGCATTACTTTCAGCACTTCCAGCAGAAAAAAAGAAAGAAATCCGAGTCAAGCTCCGCTAATCCCACCCTGAGTACCTGGGGGGAGGGGGGAAGGAAAGAAAAGAGGCGAAACAAAACGAGGTCAGACATAAAGTCTGGCGAGTCCAGTGACTTTAACTATATAATTAGTAAAGTAACAGGATAAGACATAAATTGGATATAAGAAATGACTGTAACATAAAAAGATATGGTGAGGTAAACAAGGTGAACAAGTTATAACGTTGATTACGCTTCTAATCACTATAAGATAATTCCTACACTGCACCAATGCTATTTACACCGCACCATTACTAGTCCCATACTGGAAGTTGATCCCTCTTACTAATCATAATGATGGTAGTTTCGTGTACTTCTAGCTGCTATCATAGGTGCCGCCTGCTCCTACCTCCACTAGTTGTACCCATTACCCTCCCCATTATGATTACAACATTTATTCATAGTATGGTAGTTGTACTCCTAGCTGCTGTCATAGGTGCCGCCTGCTCCTATCTCCACTAGTTGTACCCACTACCCTCCCCATTCGATCGACTCCCTAACTCGTAGATACCCGTGCTGGTCCCACAGTAGGGTGTATCAATCCCTAAAGTGACAACCCGATACTACTAAAAATGCACGACTTATACCTACACGATGCAACAGCGTCTTACCTACCAACCCGGACCCACGCACACACATGACTCCATTGGACTTGCACTGCCACCGCTATCTCTTTATTGACCTCTTACAATCAAACCTAGTAAGCGTGTCCCGTCCTCGACCTAGTTCGAGCTCACATAGATACAGAATGGGTTACTGGTTGAAAAGGGTCCATACACTTGACACAAGCTTCCATCCTAATCTTGGTCCCCACTAGGAATTCCCACTTAACCCCTTCTTATTCCCATGTCTTCTTACATGTTTCACCTTGGTTAAGTGCTTCTAATTATATTTCACATGTCATCCATGTCACCCATGTCTTAACACATGCCTTATCTTGGTTAAGTGTTCATTATTTATGTTATACATGCTACCCATGCAATACATGCTACACATGTCACCCACTTAACCCTTTTACTGTTCCCATGTCATACTAAATGTCTTATCTCGGTTAAGTATTGTCTATCTGCCCAGTTGACTTAACCCCATCCACTTATCAAATCAATATGTATTATTGGTTAAGCTTGCCTTAACCCTATCCACTTTGTTCATGTAATATTGGTTAAGTTGTCATCTTACACAGGTTAAGTTAAACCCACCCACCTAACATGTTTTAGATATCATATTCATCTTTGATAAGCATTAATTAGTTACTAATGCACAGACCTCTCACATTAAATCGATTGCTTGTGGCCGCCGGATATGCCGGGCGGTTCCGGGTAGACTTCTGCCACAAGCCAGACTTAACCTCGTGTCGAAGCATCTTTGAAACACCCCACCTCCATTAAGGTCACCCGCAAAGGGAATGCATTAACTTTGGTGAAGCATTTTAGGTAAAAGGCACAGATAATTTACAAGACGGACATATAAACAACGGAAAACTGAAATCATTTCGTAAATAGCATGGTTCAGTCAAAACATTACAAGCATTGTCTCAAAACCCAACTTCTAAATTATTAAAATAAGATATCTTTCTTGATTTAAAACTCCAAGTACATAAAGAAGCATAAAATAGTACGAAATAGCATAAATCCCCAATAAAAGTGTAACCACAGCCATAGCCCAAGAAAAGAGAATCCAAGCAATACATCGACTCTCTTCAACCTGGAAAAGGTCTGCACTAAGCTGAAGTATTCCCTCCCTGAGGACCTAGGGGGAGGGGGAAAACGGAAGAAAAGAAGGCGAAAGAAAATGGGTCAGACATAAGCCTGGTAAGTCCACTGATTATTCAGCATGTAAACAGGTAAAAGGATCATGACATGAATAAACTGGACATAGGACAATACCGTAACAATAAGATAACATAATATAAGGCAAGATAAACCGAGTATACTATTGCACTCATTTCCATTTCTCTACACCTACTAACGAATGTTTCAACTACCATCATGTGCTCATAGCAAAGTGATCCCTTTTCCGATCGGCTTCTACTCGCATGCATTTATTTCTTGTGTCATTTGGCCCCGATTGATTGTAGATACCTATGCTAGTCCCACCATGGGGTGTATCAATTCCTATGGTGGCAACCTGCCACAAATTCAAGATGCATAGTGTATACTACTGATGCCCAGTGCCTGCTTTTTCCACTCCTAAGTATGTGCACGCCCTACTCCACCGGAACCTACACTGCTGCACCACCCACCGCTATTTTGACCGCTTGTAATCAGCCGAGTAATCGTGCCCCACCCTGCCTAGTTCAGAGCACCGTGATACATCTATGTGGGTTACTGCTGAAATGGGTCCCCGTTACTAGGGTTTCCTAATCAACATGTTATAACGGTTAAGTGTTCTCAAATTAACCTAACCCCACCCATCTGTTTAATTAACATGTTGTATTGGTTAAGTGTCGCCTTAATTAACTTAACCCTACCATTCTTAGCTTGTCCATCCATTAGCTTTAATTCATTCATTAAAGCACCAACCTCTCACATTAGATCTATATTGTTGCAGTCGCTGGATATGCCGGGCGGTTTCGGGCAGTCTTACACTGCAACTCAATCTAACCTCAGGTTTTTGGGCTTAATGCGCTAACCTCTCACACTAGATCTATATTGTTGCGTTCGCTGGATGTGTCGGGCAGTTCTGGGCAATCTTACACCACAACTCAATCTAACCTCGGATTAGGCATGATCATCTTTAGCCAATTTACATATTTGTCATATGTGTCCAAATTTAGGTCTTTTTATATCAATATTCTCCAAGTGTAGTCAGTACAAGTTTTATGTCATATTCACTTGTTATGCCCAAAATTTACTTAATTAAATTATACCCAATTTTCCCCGCGTTATAATCGCATGTACAACGAGATTCAATCTAAGTTTTAAATGAACCTAATATTCATAAAAGAAAATAAAAAGGTGAAGAATAGAGAAGGAGCATAAGAATTGACATAAGGAAAAATAGGCATGTAAAGGTGTACCCAATTCAAGAATCATGTTTCCAATATGCATGTTGTACATTAACAATAAGTGCGGGCAAGCTAAGCAATTTACACCGTAGGTATAAAGATTTGATAGAATTGGACTTAAGAGAATCACTAATTTTGACGTACAACATGATAAGTTCCATTATATCAATCACAATAATCTCATAGTCATAGGATGTACAACATGATAGGTTCCATCATATCAATCACAACAGTCTCATAGGCATGATAGGTTCCATTATGTCAATCACAACAGTCTCATAGGCATGATATGTTTCATTATGTCAATCACAATAGTCTCATAGGTATGATAGGTTTCATTATATCAATCACAATAGTCTCATAGGCATAGGCAATTCAGATTCGACAAAAGGATGAGCATGAATCAGGATTAGGCATAGTTCTAGATCCGATTATTACAGTCATGATTTCTATTAGGTGTTCAAATCTGAATAATAACTGAACTTACAGAAGAAAAAAAAATGAATCTTGTATTCTGGGATCTGATTTCTGAATTTGTTAAGCTTAACCCTTGATGTAGACATTTGATTCTCTAGTTTGGATTTGGTTTGGAGCTTTCTAACTTGATTTCTAGTTTGGAGAAGATGGAGGCTAGGCTAGCTTAGACATGGACAACATGACGGCTTCATAGAATAGGGTTATGAGGTCTAAGGTTGAGGTTTGGGGTGATTATACAGAAGTTTAGGATTAATATGGTCCTTTAGATCAACCTAGGAGTCATCATAGCCGTCTAGTCCAAGAAAATGCATCATCAGGCAAATCAGAAGTCTCCACGTAGCCCTATGACTAAGAAAATCGTCACTGTCCAGCACAGTTGGCAGGGGTCGACCCCTACAAGGGGGTCGACACCCCTGAGCGGGAGATTTTCCGCTCAGCCGATTTCTGAGTTTTTGAATTTCGAACTAAATTGATTATTTAATTATTATTTTTAAGTTATTTTCTGCTTACACTAGATATGTTCTAACCTCCATAACTTCTTCATATGGAGTCCGATTCACGCAAACTTGGACTCTATCTCAAGAAGAATTCCGAGACGAACGCAATGGCGTAACCCGTTTCACCCAATTCTTCTTTTAAAAAATTAAGTGTTCTTAGATTTGTCAATTTTAATATTCATAGAAAATACAGGGTGTTACATTCTCCCCTCCTTAAAGGATTTCATCCCCGAAATCTCTAAGTTAAGAAGAATGTATCCTAACATCCAACATCCATCTACTCAACCGTCAATCATAGGCATCCATTGTCCTTAAAAAAATTCTAATGCTTTCACAACCATATGCATAGTGTGTGTATATGTCCTTATCTAATGCAAAATCAGGCGGTCTACTGATTTAGTTGACCTCCTTGATGCGAATCATGTCGGTGCTATGAGTCCATCATGTATGCAATTATTCCTAATCGTATTTTGTAACTTCTACATGACTGCACAACCGTTCATACAAATGCAACATCCATATGATAGCACATCAAGTTTCAACCCACATACAAATACATATATGCATATGCAATATGAAAGTGACTAGGCCGATCTAGTACTTAATGTGTGTGTATATGCATCCACGAGCAACCACTAGCAACCACTTGCAACCATCAATCATAACATGTTACAAATAAATGTTTACATCCATTGGTTTCTACCTAAGATTAAGAATAGAACCGAGGAGATATACTTAAAAGATAGATACAAGCATGCGTAAAATTATGGAAAAAGAGATCAAGGATGTACCCTCAGAAAGAAAAGGGTAGGATCCGCGTATCTTGTCTTCAGTCTCCTAAGTCGCTTCTCCTTCAGCGTCACTCAACTGTACTTTAACTAGTCTGACCTCATGATTGCGTAGATTTTTAACTTCTGTACCCAAGATACGAGTTGGAACTCTTCTCACCGTCGCTTCTCACTCGACTTCTACTTCCTCTAGTATGCTCGGCTCCACAACTTCCGCAGACTCATGTAAGCACTTCCGAAGATGAGAGACTTGAAAAACATTATGAACTCCAGCCAATCTTTCGGGCAGCTCTACTTTATAAGCCATCTTCCCAATCCTATCAATCACTACACCAAAACAGTGGATTCCTAACAAGTATATGTGTTACAAATAATTTCTGTAACACTTTTATGTGTCACCAACGACATGTGAGGAATTTCCTGTAACACTTATAAGTGTTACGAACAGAGTAACTGCTAACACTTATAAGTGTTACAAACAGAGTAACTGCTAACACTTATAAGTGTTACAAACATTTTCATTGCTAACACTTATAAATGTTGGAACTATAATATATGGTAACACTTATAAGAGTTACAAACATATTCATTGCTAACACTTATAAATGTTGGAACCATAAGATATGGTAACACTTATAAGAGTTACAAACATATTCATTGCTAACACTTATAAATGTTGGAACCATAAGATATGGTAACACTTATAAATGTCAGTATCATAATCTTACTAACTCTTATAAATGTTGGCATACATAAATTGCTAACACTTATATAACATGTTTTTATGATTTTCAATCACATACATAATTCAATATATCAATTCAAATAAAAGTATTTGGTACACTTCCATATTTCAAATTCAATAATGTCACTTTTGCATAATGCTTCCAATTTCAAAATACCATAATATCAAGTTCAAATTAAAAAAACAATACAAAGTTTTACTAAAAATACATAGAATTTTAGATATTATGAAGGCGAAACATGGACCATATCACAAAGCCTCCATCCGAAAATTCACAAAGCTAGTAATGTCCGTTTTGAGGAACATCGTAAATCGGTGCTTCCGGATCTAAAACTTCTGTTATCCAAACAACTTTCTCAACATCTGGCACTATCTCTCTAAAATTACTAGTCTGTTTTTTCCTCTTCCACCAAGTTCCAACAAAATATAAATGCACTCATTTTTACATTAAAAAACAGAAGTCATCATAAAGACAGACCAAAACTTACACATACATATATATAGTATACATGTACATATGTAATTACTAACATAAGCGTAAGCACATGGAAATCTGTTTGTATGTGTCCACATGTAAAATCCAACTAGACCGTCTATGTGTCCCCGCATACCATAATTGTGTTTACAAGTGTGCAAAACAAATTAGAGTTGGACCTGATGTTAAAAAGTTGCAAGCAATTGTATTTAAAAGTTTTGCAACTCTGTTAAAAACTTGCAAGTAATTATATACACAACTTAGTTAGTTCAAAAACACATTTAATTTAAAAGTTTTGCAACTCTATTAAAACTGAGTTGCTTGCAACTCAGTCATTTCAAAACTGAGTTGCTTGCAACTTAGTTTTGAATGGACCGAGTTGCAAGCAACCCAGTAGTTCAAAACATCGATTCGGGCAGTTACAATAGTCCAGTGCAAACAGTATTTTATATGTATTATAATATACAAAGGAGGTAATAGTTCAACACTTTGATTAAGTGGAACAATTAGTTCCATTAGGCAGTGCATGAATTGTCACAGGGATTAATTTAAAAATGATAAGAACAAAGGAATACAAGAGCTGTAACACCCCACCTCCATTAAGGTCACTCACAAAGGGAATGCCTTAACTTCAGTGGAGCGTTTTTGGTAAACAGACATAGAATATCACAAGATAGATATAAAAATTTTGCAGTGGAAAATAAACAACTTTATTAAATTACCAAAATATCTTGTTACATAGTACCATGAGTCATAAAACCCTTACAACAAAACACTTCTGTCTTATATTATCATAGTACATAGGTATTTAAAAGAAAACATCATTCCCCATATTAAAGAGCAAGCCATATAAGAGACAGAGACTCGAGCCATACTTCAGAAGTAGCTCCTAGAAGATGATATCCAAATCCTGACTAAACCTGTGTGTTTCCTCCCTGAGAACCTGGGGGGGAAACGGAAGAAAAGAGGAAAAACAAACTAGGTCAGACATACGTCTAGTGAGTCCAGTAACTTTTATCCAGTAAATAAATAAAGGTAAACATGACAGGCATACAAAGTGGATAAGAGGATTCATGGTACAGATGGCAGGTATGATAGGACAAATAAGGTAAGATCTATGCTTTACTACAAACTACTTTGCACTATTACTAGTCAAATCAAGATGGGATGATCCCTTCCGCTAATGATAACGATGGTGGTAGTTTCGTGTATTCCTAGCTGCTGTCATAGGTGCCGCCTGCTCCTATCTCAACTAGTCATACCCACTACCCTCCTACTATAAATTGGTAGACTTAGGGCATATGTCCGGATATACCCTAACCACTACCCTAATCGATCGGCTCCCTACTTTGTAGATACCATATGCTAGTCCCACAACTAGGGGGTATCACTTCCCTAAAGTGGCAACCTAAGGTGTGCACAGTTATACCTACTGGTGTCACGGTAGTCTTGTCCCCCTCTGCCCGACCCATGCACACACATGTCCCCGGCCGGTTTGCGTCGCCCACATCATCCGTCACGTTTTGGATCTCTTACAATCAATCAGTAATCGTGCCCCTTCCCGCCTAGTACGGAGATCTTTACTTTGATACCCCTCCGGGTTACTGACTGAAATGGGTCCCACACAATATGATACAAGCTCTCCCCTATGTCTTGTATCCCCACTAGGTTTTCTACTGACTATGTATACCCTAAGGTGTCTTTAATTACATAGCCCTCAATCAGTTATGCGTACCTATAGGTGTCTTTAATACATAACCCCTATTCTACCTATCGGTTATGCATACCTATAGGTGTCTTTAATACATAACTCTATCTATTCCCATTAGTTATGCGTACCCCTGAGGGTGTCTTTAATACACAACTCTACCTATTCACATTAGTTATGCGTACCCCTAAGGGTGTCTTTAATACATAACTTTACCTATTCCCATTAGTTATGCGTACCCCTGAGGGTGTCTTTAATACATAACTTTACTATTCTGCCCCGGTTATGTATACCATTAGGTGTCTTTAATTACATAACCCCTTTTTAATGGTTAAGTTTGTGGGCCTATAAATATTAATATTACCCACCTACCCTTCAGTTGTACTTAACCTTCCCACTGATTTAATCCTATTTATTTAATGGTTAAGTTTGTAGGCCTATATATACTAATATTACCCACCTACCCATCAGTTGTACTTAACCCACCCACAATCCAACTCGTTTTACTTAACCCTAACTTATGTCTATCATCATACAGTCCATATGTATTAAGTTAGGTCAAGTAGTCTTTAATCAGCATTAATTAATTATTGAGACAACTAGTCGTATTTCACATGCCACCCAAGGCATCCACTTAATTCCACATGCCACCGAAGGCACCCACTTAACCCCCTCATGTCCCACTACATGTTTATCTGGTTAAGTGTTTCTTAATTCATTAAGACTGGAACCTTATAAAGACCTCCCACATTAGACTGGCATTTGTGGCAGCTGGATTTGCCGGGCGTGTCCGGGCGGTCTTACACCACAAAAGAGCCTAACCTCGTGTCTTTACAACTGTCACGCATTTAGTTTATGCCTAAGACCTCCCACATTAGACTAGCATTTGTGGTAGTTGGATTTGCCAGGCGGGTCCGAGCAGTCTTACACCACAAAAGAGCCTAACCTCGTGTCTTAGACGATTAATTACTCCTAATTAATCATCCCCCAATTTGAATTACTTTCCCTATTCAAATTATCAATTAATTCCAAATTTCACTATGGCCATAATTGACTCAATTATGTCCATCTATTTATGGTATGTAAAATCATACCAATTTTCATCACAAATTTATTTTATGCCAATTCTCAATATTAAATCTTCAGACTTTAATTGCTTAAACATTACTCTTTTGATTAATTAAGTTAATTAATTAATCCTTTCCTTTTTCATAGGTGTCAATACCTATCTTATTAACAATTTAGATTTCTTATCCATAAATGGTCATATTCAAATTATACCATTTTTACCCAATTTTACCCATGTCATAATAGATAATTATTTATATGTTTCCCTACTTGAATCATGTGTCCAATTTACATAGTCACTATGTAAATTATGCCTATTACAAATTCCCCTTTTCCCCGTTTCTTAACTAGCGTAACCGTTTGCGTTTTTGGCATCATCGAGGCTACAAAGTAGTCTCGCCATAACAATAAAATAAAGGGAATGTCAAGGTGATCGTTTTCAGTACAATTTTGGCATAAGCATGACAACTAGGGAAAATGACATGATAACCTCACATATAATTATGATTCACCACATAATTAACAACTTGATAACCTCACATATAATTATGATTCACCACATAATTAACAACTTGCATAGATTCATAACAACTTGCATAGGTTCATGAATTAACAACATAATTAACAACTAACATAGGCTCATGATTCTTAACATAATCAACAACTTATATAGGTTCATGATTCACAATATAACAACTTGCATGATTCATAACATAACTTCTTGCATAGGTGACTTACATAGATTCATGATCCACAACATAACAACTAGCATAGGTTCATGAATTAACAACTTATCAACTTGCATAGGTAACTTCATAGGTTCATGATTCATAACATAACAACTAGCATAGATTCATGAATTAACAACACAATAACTTGCGTAGGTAACTTGCATAGGTTCATAATAACTTGCATAACTTCATGATTCACAACAATAATAAACTTGCATCATATAATGATTTACAACAATAATGAACTTGCATAACTTCATGATTCACAATAATAATAAACTTGCATCATATCATGATTTACAACAATAATGAACTTGCATAACTTCATGATTCACAATAACAAGGAACTTGCATCATTTCATGATTCACAACAATAAACTTGCATAACTACAAACAACATATACCCAAATCATAGTCTACCACAATTCACTTTTATTTATTTAAACCTAAAAGTGACTAGAACTCACCGAATAAGGGGTCTTGAGTTCTGGGTTCTGAATTCTGTAATTGATTAGCGTTCCCTTGTTGTAGACAATTTCGTTGTTGTAGTTTTAGGCTTGATTTGAATTGAATTGTTATCTTTAATTTGCTTCTAGTTGGTGGCGGCTACTCTAGGGTTTGGAGTGACAACATGACGACCACTGATCTAATTTTGATTTGATTCTAGGGTTTGAGTCTACACATGTTTATATAGAATTTCAATTTAATTATAGCCGTCGGATGATCTTAGGGTTAATCAAAACCACTCAGTCGGGATAGGGTGACACCTCAGCCCCAATGACTCAGCAAGGAGTCAGAAAGGACTCAGCAATGAGTCAGAACATGGATCAGACTGAACCAGAAGGCTGTGCAGGTTTTCTCTCGGCCTGGGCGCACTTGGGAAGTGCGCCAATGCAAATTTGTACTAGCGCACTTCCCAAGTGCGCCAGTGCAATCCTTCCTCTTTTTTTTCAACCAAACTTCGTTCGTCCATATCTTCTTCATACGGCATCCGTTTTATGCAAACTCGGACTCTATCTCAAGCAGAATTCCGAGACGAACGCAATGGCACGACCCGTTTCCCTTAATTCCCATATTTGAAATTAAGTATTCCTAAATTTAGTTAATCTGATTATTCAAAAATTCGGGGTGTTACATTCTCCCCTACTTAAAGGATTTCGTCCCCGAAATCTTCAAGTTAAGAAGAATGTGTCCTACCATCCAATCACCCATCTACTCAACCATCATCCACAAGCAACCATTGTCCTTAGAAAACTTCTAATGTTGTATGAACATATGCAAAAGTGTGTGTATATGTTCCTTATCTAATGCAAAATCAGGCGGTCTACTGATTCAGTTGACCTCCTTAATGCAAACCATGATAGTGCCATGCGTCCATTATGTATGCGGAAGAATCCTATCGATACATATTATTTCTACATGTGTGCTCAGCCATTCATCAAAATGCAGCATCCATATGATAACACAACCATTGTTCATCCATTAACCTAAATATGCACACACATTTATATGCAATATGAAAGTGATTTGAGCCGATCTAGTGCCTAATGTGTGTGTAAATGCATCCACGAGCAACCACTAGCAAACACTTGCATCCACTTGCAACCATCAAACATAACATGTCCCAAGCACATGTTTACATACATGGATTTCCTATCTAAAGGTCGAAGATTCAGTTGATGGGATATAAGCAAATGATATAACTAAAGCAAAAGCTCTGTTTCCATTTGACATCGGTTAAGAGAATAATTCCCTAAGTCTCAGCCCCGAAGACTAGAATCAACATCAGCCTGACACCCAAAGAATTACCCTCATTAAACAATATCAAAAATGGAGATCTACTCCATGCTTCGAGTAGAAACCCGTATCCTTCAGAAATATCCAGATACTTACAGATTACTGGTACAGATCAGATTACAGAATGATTCTCAGAGAGCTAAGCATAAAACACCCTTGTGGGTCATGAGAAACTTTGGGGTCTTCCCATGACAAGTTAGAAACTTAACGACCCTCCTCTCAAAATCTAGAACGACTCTCTACATAGAAAGCTGGTCCATTTAGACCCAACCCATAGCCCATAAACTTGAGCACACAAATGTCACATTCAAATTTTTGACGCCTAACACAGATAATTTCAAACCCCTACAAACCACTAACAATTGAGCCGTACCACAAATGGGGTTTGAAACAACTACGGGATTAGAAACAAGACTAGTATTAAAGTGCAGAGTCTCGATTACAGATTCAAAAAGAGTCTTAGCTTCATAACCAGATAAGGAAATTAAACCTTCTAAATAAATTTTCCTATCCCTATCCTATCAAAGGAAGAGATTTTAGACAAAGGACCGAAAGATACTACATATGTCTTTTCGGGGAATGTTTTTTTTTCAAAACAGGCTTTCCTTTTTGAAAATACTTTCTTTTAAAACCTTTTTGAAAAATGTTTTCAAAAACTTTTATTTAATCTGGTAACCTTCAGCTCTGATACCAAGTGTAACACCCCACCTCCATTAAGGTCACTCACAAAGGGAATGCCTTAACTTCAGTGGAGCGTTTTTGGTAAACAGACACAGAATATCAGAAGATAGATATAAAAATTTTGCAGCGGAAAATAACAATTTTATTAAATTACCAAAATATCTTGTTACATAGTACCATGAGTCATAAAACCCTTACAATAAAACACTTCTGTCTTATATTATCAGAGTACATAGGTATTTAAAAGAAAACATCATTCCCCATATTAAAGAGCAAGCCATATAAGAGACAGAGACTCGAGCCATACTTCAGAAGTAGGTCCTAGAAGATGATATCCAAATCCTGACTAAACCTGTGTGTTTCCTCCCTGAGAACTTGGGGGGAAACGGAAGAAAAGAGGCGAAACAAACTAGGTCAAAAATACGTCTGGTGAGTCGAGTAACTTTTAGCCAGTAAATAAATAAAGGTAAACATGACAGGCATACAAAGTGGATAAGAGGATTCATGGTACAGATGGCAGGTATGATAGGACAAATAAGGTAAGATGTATGCTTTACTACAAACTACTCTGCACTATTACTAGTCAAATCAAGATGGGATGATCCCTTCCGCTAATGATAACGATGGTGGTAGTTTCGTGTATTCCTAGCTGTTGTCATAGGTGCCGCCTGCTCCTATCTCAACTAGTCATACCCACTACCCTCCTACTATAAATTGGTAGACTTAGGGCATATGTCCGGATATACCCTAACCACTACCCTAATCGATCGGCTCCCTACTCTGTAGATACCCTGTGCTGGTCCCACAACTAGGGGGTATCACTTCCCTAAAGTGGCAACCTAAGGTGTGCACAGTTATACCTACTGGTGTCACGGTCGTCTTGTCCCCCTCTGCCCGGCCCATGCACGCACATGTCCTCGGTCGGTTTGCGCCGCCCACACCATCCGTCCCGTTTTGGATCTCTTACAATCAATCAGTAAGCGTGCCCCTTCCCCGCCTAGTACGGAGATCTTTACTTTGATACCCCTCCGGGTTACTGACTGAAATGGATCCCACACAACATGATACAAGCTCTCCCCTATGTCTTGTATCCCCACTAGGTTTTCTACTGACTATGTATACCCTAAGGTGTCTTTAATTACATAGCCCTCAATCAGCTATGCGTACCTATAGGTGTCTTTAATACATAACCCCTATTCTACCTATCGGTTATGCATACCTATAGGTGTCTTTAATACATAACTCTATCTATTCCCATTAATTATGCGTACCCATGAGGGTGTCTTTAATACATAACTCTACCTATTCCCATTAGTTATGCGTACCCCTAAGGGTGTCTTTAATACATAACTTTACCTATTCCCATTAGTTATGCGTACCCCTTAGGGTGTCTTTAATACATAACTTTACTATTCTGCCCCGGTTATGTATACAATTAGGTGTCTTTAATTACATAACCCCTTTTTAATGGTTAAGTTTGTGGGCCTATAAATATTAATATTACCCACCTACCCTACCCTTCAGTTGTACTTAACCTTCCTACTGATTTAATCCTATTTATTTAATGGTTAAGTTTGTGGGCCTATATATACTAATATTACCCACCTACCCATCAGTTGTACTTAACCCACCCACAATCCAACTTGTTTTACTTAACCCTAACTTATGTCTACCATAATACAGTCCGTATGTATTAAGTTAGGTTAAGTAGTCTTTAATCAGCATTAATTAATTATTGAGACACCTAGTTGTATTTCACATGCCACCCAAGGCATCCAATTAATTCCACATGCCACCCAAGGCACCCACTTAACCCCCTCATGTCCCACTACATGTTTATCTGATTAAGTGTTTCTTAATTCATTAAGACCGTAACCTTATAAAGACCTCCCACATTAGACTGGCATTTGTGGCAGCTGGATTTGTCGGGCGGGTCCAGGCAGTCTTACACCACAAAAGAGCCTAACCTCGTGTCTTTACAACTGTCACGCATTTAGTTTATGCCTTAGACCTCCCACATTAGACTAGCATTTGTGCCAGCTGGATTTGCCGGGCGGGTCCGGGCAGTCTTACACCACAAAAGAGCCTAACCTCGTGTCTTAGTTGATTAATTACTCCTAATTAATCATCCCCCAATTTGAATTACTATCCCTTTTCAAATTATCAATTAATTCCAAATTTCACTATGGCCATAATTGACTCAATTATGTCCATCTATTTATGGTATGTAAAATCATACCAATTTTCATCACAAATTTATTTTATGCCAATTCTCAATATTAAATCTTCAGACTTTAATTGCTTAAACATTACTCTTTTGATTAATTAAGTTAATTAATTAATCCTTTCCTTTTTCATAGGTGTCAATACCTATCTTATTAACAATTTGGATTTCCAATCCATAAGTGGTCATATTCAAATTATACCATTTTTACCCAATTTTACCCATGTCATAATAGGTAATTATTTATATGTTTCCCTACTTGAATCATGTGTCCAATTTACATAGTCACTATGTAAATTATGCCTATTACAAATTCCCCTTTTCCCCGTTTCTTAACTAGCGTAACCGTTTGCGTTTTTGGCGTCATCGAGGCTACAAAGTAGTCTCGCCATAACAATAAAATAAAGGGAATGCCAAGGTGATCGTTTTCAGTACAATTTTGGCATAAGCATGACAACTAGGGAAAATGACATGATAACCTCGCATATAATTATGATTCACCACATAATTAACAACTATCATAGATTCATAACAACTTGCATAGGTTCATGAATTAACAACATAATTAACAACTAACATAGACTCATGATTCTTAACATAATCAACAACTTATATAAGTTCATGATTCACAATATAACAACTTGCATGATTCATAACATAACTTCTTGCATAGGTGACTTACATAGATTCATGATCCACAACATAACAACTAGCATAGGTTCATGAATTAACAACTTATCAACTTGCATAGGTAACTTCATAGGTTCATGGTTCATAACATAACAACTAGCATAGATTCATGAATTAACAACGCAACAACTTGCATAGGTAACTTGCATAGGTTCATAATAACTTGCATGACTTCATGATTCACAACAATAATAAACTTGCATCATATCATGATTTACAACAATAATGAACTTGCATAACTTCATGATTCACAATAATAATAAACTTGCATCATATCATGATTTACAACAATAATGAACTTGCATAACTTCATGATTCACAATAATAAGGAACTTGCATCATTTCATGATTCACAACAATAAACTTGCATAGCTACAAACAACATATACCCAAATCACAGTCTACCACAATTCACTTTCATTTATTTAAACCTAAAAGTGACTAGAACTCACCGAATAAGGGGTCTTGTGTTCTGGGTTCTGAATTCTGTAATTTATTAGCATTCCCTTATTGTAGACAATTTCGTTGTTGTAGTTTTAGGCTTGATTTGAATTGAATTGTTGTCTTTAATTTGCTTCTAGTTGGTGGCGGCTACTCTAGGGTTTGGAGTGACAACAAGACGGCCACTGATCTAATTTTGATTCGATTCTAGGATTTGAATCTACACTTGTTTTTATAGAATTTCAATTTAATTATAGCCGTCGGATGATCTTAGGGTTAATCAAAACCACTCAGTCGGGATAGGGTGACACCTCAGCCCTAATGACTCAGCAAGGAGTCAGAAAGGACTCAGCAATGAGTCAGAACATGGGTCAGACTGAACCAAAAGGTTGTGCAGGTTTTCTCTCGGCCTGGGTGCACTTGGGAAGTGCGCCAATGCAAGTTTGTACTGGCGCACTTCCCAAGTGCGCCAGTGCAATCCTTCCTCTCTTTTTTTTCAACCAAACTTCGTTCGTCCATATCTTCTTCATACGGCATCCGTTTTACACAAACTCGGACTCTATCTCAAGAAGAATTCCGAGACGAACGCAATGGCACGACCCGTTTCCCTTAATTCCCATATTTGAAATTAAGTATTATTAAATTTTGTTAATCTGATTATTCAAAAATTCGGGGTGTTACAATTGCGGAATATCAATTGATATAAGTTCACGAACTATAATGGAGTATAATATAAAGAGTTAAAATAAATGGTAATGACACAAAACATGGTTGCTTACAACTAAAAAAACATCGGAAAGCAAATTACAGAGAGGAAAAGATTTCTAAAAAAACCAAATATATAGTTTTCAATCTAAAAGCTACAGCAAATGAGAACCTAAGAAACATGGATAGATAGAGACAACACTCGAGAAGTATCATTCCTGGAAATCACTTGTTGATAATAGACAACGTGATAATATAATATAATTTTCATTTGCAGGCGTGTTATTTGAACAATTACATTATACACTACCATGAAGTCAGAAATCTTTAGTTCCAGAAATAAATGTCATAACAATTAAAAAATTATAAAATATTTGCAACAAAAGTTACCTCTATGTTGCACGATGTTCAAAACAATGCTAGAACGCTTTTATCATTTTGTTGAATAAAGTTATCCTTGTTGAGGCAATCATCAATTACTAGTAATCACATTAACATGCCTTTGACATCTTTTGTTTTTCATCCTACATGGATTTTCTGAAGTCATATTACCTCCAGTTCAAGAAAATAAAATAAATAGTATACCAATGTAAGATCAGATTCTTTTTTCTATTAAAAGAAATGCAGTAAACCAAATAATTTTATAATCTATTCTCTGATTCTCGAATGGTAACAAAAATTCCACGATTAGCAAGATCAATGGCAGCACATCAAATGTACAAAAGGATTGCAAAAATAATACTTGAAAACATACATACAATTTTTTATATACAAATATATTAGTTATTGAGAATCAATATCATCATTAAATATATAATAAGCCGATGTACTTGTTAAAACGTTATAAATATGTAAAATCGCTTGATCGAATGCATTGTTTCCGGTTAATGGTTCATGGAAAATGAGCTTTTGTAAGAGCATAAAAAGTTCGTCTTCATGGCACAATGGAGACACTGTTCGTACTGCAAATGGATACATGTGGTGAGTCATTGCAGCATGCTGCAAAAATACTTTTGAAGATGATAGGAGGAAATTTGAATATGCAGGGTCATTAATTTTAATTGTAAAAGTACAATCTGTAAAAAAAAAGTCCCCATGAGTACTTAGGCACGTGCGATGCAAGTGCAAAGGTGAAGTTGCTATTATAAGACATTGTTTCTAAGATTTTTCTGATCATACAAAATGAATGCAACGTGCATGTATTTTTGCATTGTTATTATGGATAATACATGCGCAAATCTAAATGTTTGTCAAAACATGAATTAGTCTAAGTTACTTTAGCTCGTAGTTAAAGGGTAAAGAAAGTAATTAGCTATTACATTATAAGTTAGGAAATAATCCTTTTGCATATGCATATTATTATTGTATGTTATTTGATTTTGCAGGGTTGGCGAATGAAGTTTTAGTAAAGTGTATCTGATGAAGGCTAGTCAAGAAAACTAAAGAATTTTTTGCTATTGTCACAAAAACAATAGTTTTTGTGGCCTTGTAATTCAACCTTAAACCTTGATGTTATTTCTATAACGTTCTTGCACATTTCAGCGTGATATTTTTCTTCTTATTAAAACACTGTTAAATTGAACACACTCTAAAGGAATATTTGGCTGTGGTGATCACGCTATGATATTGTTTTTATTTTTGTTTAACTATGTTGTAGAGATGAGTAATTAAAATAAGCACGGTTGTTCTTTATATTGCACAGAAAGCAGTGCATACATGTAGATTTGTAATAATCATGGCTTTACTTCCTTTGTCTTTCAATTGTTGTAACGACATTCATTTTTATGGTCGAAGGTACCCAATAGGAGCCACATTGCGGAACATTTGATACAGAAAAAGAAGCATGGCTTCTTATGTAATGTTTTTGAGCATCTATATTCACATGCTCCTCCAAGTTCAGTATTATATCGCCATTAACTGGAAAAAATTAGTAAGCTAGCTTTAATATGAGTTTTTAAAAAAGAAAGTATTAAGGAAAAATCATGACTATTCTTGGGAGAATAATCAATAATTTGCAATCTAGAAGTCATAATTATACATCTTTGATGTATGAAATATAGCTTTTATTTTCGTTTGTAAAAGACATACAAACTCACACTCTTATTTGATTAAATTATAATCTAGATTAGAAGGATATGTATGTATTCTAGGCAAAGAGAGTTCTGTCCACCACCTTAAAATATAATACAGAGTATCTGGCTTACTATACGGTACACACAAACCAACAACTCTGCATATCCAATTTGCGTGAACACTTCTAACTCGCATGAATTCCAAATATACATTCTCATACATTTGTGATAAGTCTGGTGGGTATATCTATATCATTAGTAAAAGCACAAAAATGTCACAATTAGTTCAGTGTCTAGTCTTCGCATACAGTAGGTGATAAATTTAGAAAATTAATCACCTCAGTACTATTAACAATGATCCAATCTAGATATGATCTCGTCTCATCATTAAATCCCAACGACAACTAACCCTTAAATCTTAATTCATTATTCTTTGGAGCCCGACTAAAGTTAAGTTGCATGGAATCCAGAGACAGATCTTGTTGAGAAAATGCAAAATCTAACTTGTTAGAAAGAAGATCATCGTCTGTAGGCTTATGATTTGTAAGAACCAAAATGAATGAGTTGCAAAGTGTGATAGCTCTATCTAAGTTCCTAAAGACATAAATTTTGTTAATAAGTTGCAGTTGCGGTTGTTTTGTGCTTGAATGGAAGATGAATTGGTTTATTCCATTGGTTATGTCTGAATTTTCACTGCGTGTGGGGTCTTGATTTTTCTCGAGGTCAGAAATTTTATTCATGCTACTGCCTAGCTGCTACAAAAACAATAAAAAAACATGACGAATAGAAAAGGCCCTATTAATTTGAGTGCCACGAAGAGGAAGTACAACCACCATAACCCACAAACATGGTGTTGCCTTGCAAGAACTGCATACGCTGTGAATAAAATATTTCCTAAACTTCCAAGTTATTTGATTGTCGCAAAAACACAACAACCACAATTTTTTGAACAGAGAACATAGCAGAAAGTCAGTAAACATTACCTCTATCACCACGTTGATGATCCTCTCATCTCAGGTGCAATGTCATCTTCCTTTTTTTGCAGGCATAGCCGACACCAGCCTCAGCTTTCTATTTGGTGTTGTATCTCCAACAGATGAGATAACACGATGTTAGTTATTTGAAATGCAACCATAAGTGTTTATAGGAAAAGTTCAAAGCTTGTCTTAGATTTGTAGTAACTATGCCCATTGACTTAATACTATAATAGGGCCATAGAAATTTGTTAAAGAAGTAGGAGAAATCTTCATTATTTCTTAAGTCACTCAAGCCGTTGGCTTGTTTCAGCTTCGAAATTCGAGATAAAATTTTGAGCATTGAAACTATAAGGTTCTATAAGCGGGGGCTGCTTGGCAATCAATTTACAGCCAGATCTAAGATAACTCAATGAACCACATAGAAAACAACAATGGGACTGCGACAACATTTTGTTGAAGGACACATATTACATGTATGTAGGTAGAAACAGGTAAACCCATATTTCAGTCATATTATGTCTGGGAACTTCCATATTAAAAAGTTCTAATCTATTTTCGAGTAGTAATCAAAATTTTATTATGTACTCAAAATTTTCAGTGTGTCAAGGTTTTATATCATAGTATAAAGATGTTACCTTATTAATTGACATCAGGAAACGATGTTATTCAGGAAAACACACTCCATTCTGGTTGAACTAAAAAACTAAAAAGAAAGAAAGACAGGAAAAATGAACAGATTGAGATCATATAACATTAATTACCATGTATTTATATAACATTTGCATGGTATTGGCAATCAAATCATCTGTACTCATTTTTTCCCAAATGTTAAAACTGGTGTAAATTTTGGCACCCTTTCTCTACTCTCTTGTCTTCGAACTGATGATACACATTCGATCCATATCCGATACGAAACGCTGAAAGTGTAGAATTCAAATTCGGTAGATCTGCAAATTCATTAATTGGATTTGGTTTCGAAAGTAGCAGGATTTTTGAGAAACAACCTGAGAAGGGATTAAAATTTGGGGTTCTGACCTACTTCGGGATTTCAGAGTCCGTATCGTCATGGTTTCTGAATCATGAATTGTTTCACCCTTGAGTCCGTCTCGACTGCAGATGCGATCAATTATTATTATTGGATTGATTTCGATTTGATAAATTTTTTGAAGTATCCAATTACAGAGAGAAATAAAAAAGAAGAAGAAGGAGAGAGTAGCATGAGCAGTTACAAAAGGTGGGATGAAATGAAAAACTGAATAGAAATTAGAAGTTGTGGTTTGAAGAACGTGGTGTTCGATCTTACGCAATTAAGAAAGGAACAATCGATGGTAGAGAGGTATTTCAAAATCGGATGTTTGGAGAAGTCCACGTCAGCGGGGAGAACTTCCTGCTTTACTGTTTAAGTAATAGCTACTAAATAAAGAAATTACACCAAAAAAATTGCTTTACTACTGTCAATCGCCAAAAAAACAAAATTTTCCACTAAGAACTTAAAAGACGATAAGTGCTCAAACAACCAAATATAAAAATTGATGCCAGTATTATTGTAATTTACTGCGCTGTTCAATTATGAAATGGATCAATTATTCATTGCTAGGCAATGATTTTAGCAATGAATTATAATTAAAAAGGGAACTAAGAAATTGTGACAGAAAAAAATGAAAGTAATAAGAAAAAATAGAAAAATAATTAATTGATCCATCTAGAAGAAACTATCTTGGAAGTATAACACTTCATTTCCCATTGAACTGCATGACTTTAAAAAACCACTGCAAACAAAGTACTGGATAGAGAAAGTTTATTAGAAAACATGCGAACAAAGTACTGTAGCGAAAGTTCATTTCCCATTAGAAAGTTTATTTGTAAATCATACCATGAATTAACCATATTCTTATTTATGCATCGTCATGTTAGTTTAAGAAATTTGATAAACATTTATTTTATCAAACATACACTAGACAATGTATTAAACACATCCAAAGCACAACTATTTGATAAACCAATATAGCAGTGCTTGATTAATGATTTAACACATCCAAAGCACTACTTAATATCTTTCAGTGGCAGAGGAGAAATACAACTAAATCCCGTTATTTTTACGATGATGACAGATCGAAACGAAGGAACTTCGAAATGGCAAAGAACATAAATCTATTTCTTCAGTCACGGTCAGAACTCAAAATAATTCATGAGCCAATTGGTAGATGAAATCGAAAAAAGCAGAACAAGTAACAGTAAAGTAGCTAATGAACATATTGAGAGGCATTAGGGTTAATAAATAAGGGGGAAAACTTACTGTAAATGTCAAGAGCAATTCTTCCCTTCGTTGAAACAGGATTAAACCAAATATTGATGGGCCCTTTGGCAAAACGTTTTAACTTCTGCAATCAAAGAAGGAAGTCCATTCCATTACTGACAACAATAAAAAATAAACAAGGAAAACCCCCAAATTTTCAAACAATACGTTTTAACTTCTGCAATTAAAGAAGGAACTCCATTCCTTTACTGACGACAATAAACAAGGAAAACCCCCAAATTTAAATCCATTTACTGATGACACTGATTTGATCAACGCTCAGTGAAGTAAATAAAAAAAATTCAGGTGAAGAAGAACGAATCAAAACGTATTTTCACCTTTGGCAATTGTTGTCACCCCTTCGATTAGAGAAATCCAAAATCCTTCTATTAGAGAGAGGATCGCGTGGGATCACTGATCAATTCTTCGAAGTCCAATTTTTTTTTTAAATTTACTTTGATGCGGCCTTCGGAGGATAAGCGTTGAGGAATAAGCCTCTAGGTACAGATTAGAGTTATGTGTGAGAACTTACCCTTTTGCCCTTGGAATATAAGAGTCGACCACACATACCAACACATTTAAGTGATGGCACATTTTTGGTGACACATTTTTACTATAGCAACACATATTAGTATCACCAGTCTACAACACATATAAGTGTTGGCAGTTGAAAAAAATAAGAGTTGCCAAATAGCCATGATGGTGTAGTGAATGATAGGAAATAGCCCTACAAATCTTGGCGCCCATTTTCCTACGGACCTAAAGTGAACGACATTCTTCAAAGGAGATACTTTAAGAAAAACTCTGTCTCCAACCTCAAACTCAAGGACGGTCCTTCTTTTATCAGCGTAGGACCTCTGTTTATCTTGTGCGGTCTTCATTCGTCTTCATATCAAATCCACCTTCTCTGAGGTTTTTTTGATCATGTCAGGCCCAAGTATGAGCTTGTCTTTAGACTCCCACTAAAAAGTTGGTGATCGGCATGGCCTTCCATATAAAGCCTCAAAGGGGGCCATGCCTATGGTGTCTTGGTAGCTATTGTTGCAGGCGAATTCCACTAAAGGAAGATTATCCTCCTATGTTCCTCCAAAATCAAGAATGCACAATCTTAAAAGATCTTCTAATACTTTGTTCACCCTTTCCTTCTGACCATCGGTTTGAGGGTGATAGGCAATGCTTAAGCATAGCTGTGTGCCTATACCCTCTTTCAAACTTTTCCAAAACTCGCTCGTAAAGATAGGATCTCGATCACTTACTATGCTAGAGGGTATTCCATGCAGTCGAACCACCTCTTTAAGATAAATGGATGCTAACGATGAGGCAGTCCTCCTACTCTTAACAGGTATAAAGTGAGCGCTTTAAGTGAGCCTGTCCACTATTACCCAAATACTGGGTTTGCCCCTTCTTGCCTAGGCAACCCATCAATAAAGTCCATCGAAATGCTATCCCATTTCCACTATGGGACCTCTAGAGGATGAAGCAGACCACCAGGCTTCTTCTGCTCTGCCTTGACTAGCTGACATATCAAGCATTTAGAGACGAGCTCAGCTACATCCTTCTTCATGTCATTCCAGAAGGAAACTCTTTTTATATCTTTATACATCTTGTCCCCACCTGGGTGTATGGTCAACTTAGAATGGTGTGCTTCTTCGAGAACGGTTTTCACCAAATCCCTTGCTTGTGGGACACATAGTCTTCCGTCCTGTCTCAACCATCCCTTGTCATCGATGGAGTATCTATTGAGGTGACTAGAAGTCTCACCTCTAATTAGCTTATCCATCACATCAACTAGCTGAGGGTCTTCACGTTGCGCGGTTCCTATTGAGTCCAAAAGAGTAGGCCGCACCTCTAGCGATGCTAACAAACCAGGTACAAATTCAAAGGAGGGTCTAAAGTCAAAGTTTGCCATGAACTCCAAGCTTTGCCTGTCTACAAAGAGAGGACTTTAGGTCAGCTTTTTCCTACTTAAGGCGTCTGCTTCCACATTCCCTTACCAAGGGTATAAGCATTCTCAAAATCGTATGAGGCAAGAAATTGCATCCACCTTTGTTGTCTTAAGTTGAGATCTTTCTATGAGAAAAGGTACTTTAACGATTTATGGTCAGTAAACAATTCAAACCTTTCTCCTAGTAGGTAATGACGCCATGACTTAAGAGCGAAAACAATCGCAGCTAGTTCTAAATCATGAGTTCGGTAGTTCTTCTCGTGTACCTTCAACTGCCTTCCCCCATAACAAACTACCTTGCCTTCTTGCATCAAGACAACGCCTAATCCAGTACCTCATGCGTTTGTGTATAACGTAAACATCTTACTCCCATCAGGCAATGTCAGAACTGGGGCCGTTTTCAGAGCCCTTTTCAGTCGTTGGAAAGCAACATCACAATCCAAATCCCAAGCAAAATTTAGGTTCTTCTTCGTCAACCTAGTAAGTGGGGCTGAGATCTTCGCAAAGTCCTTAATGAACTTTCTGTAAAAGCCCGCTAGCCCGAGAAAACTTCGTACTTCGGTTGCATTCCGTGGAGTCTTCCAATCTTGCACCACAACTACTTTTGCGGGATCCACAGCTATCCCCTCTTTGGACACCACATGTCCAAGAAACCTTACTTCTTCTCTCCAAAAATGGCATTTGGAGAATTTTACTTTCAGCCGATGTGCTCGAAGAGTATCCATAACTTCCCTTAAATGCAAAGCATGTTCTTCCTCACTTTTTGAGAAAATCAAAATGTCGTCCATGAAGACCACTACAAATTTATTAAGGAACTCTCTGGACACCCTACTCATCAGGTCTACGAAACAGGCGGGTGCGTTTGTCAATCCGAAAGGCATGACAAGCCATTCGAAGAAACCATCCGAGGTCCTGAACGCGGTCTTATCTATGCTGTCTTTAGCCACTCTTAGCTGATGAAATACGGTGGCTAGATCAAGTTGAGAGAAAACTGAGGCACCTACGAGCTAGTCGAACAAGTCGTCTATTCTAGGAAGTGGGTGCATATTCTTCTTGGTTAACTTGTTTAGCTCCCTATAGTCCACGCACAGGCGAAGTGAACCATCTGTTTTGGTTGCAAACACCACTGGAGCACCTCATTCAGAAATACTCCGCCTTATGAACCCCTTTTCAAGAAACTCTTTAATTTTCTTGCTGAGCTCTTTCCATTCCCTTGGAGCCATGTGTCTAATGGGTAAAGCAACATGTTTTGCATTATCAACAAGGTATATGTGGAAGTCTATCTCTGGCTTAGGAGGTAAACCCTTCACCTCTTTAAAGACATCCGAGTATTCACGGACTACTCTAACAATTTGCAAGTTTTCAACAGACGCATCAAGAGATTCTAGATAGCTAAGCATAACAGAATTCATAGGATTACAAGAGATTTCGAGAGTGTTACCGAGGTGAGTCATAAGTCTAACCACTCTCCTTTCACAATCAAGGATGACACTATTACTGGATAACCAATCCATGCCTAGAATCAACCCATAGCCCGTAAAACCCAAAACATAAGTATTACATCTAAACCCAACGCTTAGTATAGAAATTTCCAAATCCAAACAAATCGTTGAAAAATAAGCCAAACCCCCAATTGGATTTGAAACAACCATAGGATCCTCTACTATACTGGTATCTAGGTGCAGAGATTCAACTGAAGCAGTAGATATAAAAGAGTGCGATGTGCCAGAATCAAAAAGTGTATGAACTGGATGATCAGAAAGATAAACTAAACTCTCAACAGAATTATTTCTACCTCTTTCTTGTGGATGTGCAATGAGAGCGTGAATCTTCCCTCCAGAAGTAGATCCAGTCCTCTTCCCTTGACCTTGCCTTCTTGGCTAGTCCTTAGCCATATGTCCTGTCTCGCCGCATTGAAAGTAACCACCCATCTTCCTTTTCTTCTTTCTGCAGTCCTTAATCAGATGTCCAGGTATGCCAACAAATTTACACTTCCTCTTGTCACGAGGTTTGTTATTCTTCCCGCCTATCTTGGAATCCGTCTTCTTATTCTGTGATCCCTCCACTTTCTTGTCCAGAGGTTCTTCCACCTTTGCCTCTTTCTTGCCATGCTTGTCTTCCTCCTGTAACAGTGCCATGTCCACCAGTCTCTCAAAAGTCGCACCCATAGGTATAGGGGACATAGCTAGGCTATGCAGTGGCTCATTTAACCCTTTAATGAATCAGAGAGCCTTTTTATGTGAAGTGTTTACTAACTCCAGTCCGAATCTAGCCAGCTTGTTGAATTGGTTAACGTATTCCTTAACCGATAGGCTTCCCTGTTTGAGTGCTAAGTACTTCTCCATCTGTAGACTTCGTTCAGCTTGCGAGAGGAACTTCATTTCAAATCTCATTCTGGAATTCTCCCAAGTTTCAACTGGTCTCTCAGCATTAGTAACCTCCCACCAGTAAGAGGCTTCGTCCTTAAGTAACCATACAGCCAATTGTATCTTCTGCATATCGTCCACTTCGAAGATAACAAACTAACCTTCTGTTTCCTTCATCCAGTTTCTTACTTCCATAAATGACTCGGTCCCATTAAGGTTCTTTCCACCCATAGATCGAAAGTCTCTTCATATCTTCGGTAAAGCATTCACACGCGGAGGAGGAGGAGGAAGAGGAACGACTGCAACTGGGGGAGGAGGAACGTCTGTTGGGCCTGCGTCATTAGCCCTAGCCTCCAGATACCTTCTGAACCAGCTAGGTATCGGTATGCCCTCGGGAATATTAAGATCCCCAGACATGCCGAAACTAAAAGAAAAGGTTCAAAACAAAGGATAGAAAGATAGTGCATATGGCTTTGGGGATTATGCCTTTAAAATAAAACAACACTTTTCTTGAAAAGGCTTCGTTAAACTTCTTTTTTTTTGAAAAAATAGTTTTCAAAAACTTTTATCTGATCTGGTAAACCATCGCTCTAATACCAAGTGAAACACCCCACCTCTATAAAGGTCACTCACAAAGGGAATGCATTAACTTTGGTGAAGCATTTTAGGTAAAAGGCACAGATAATTTACAAGACAGACATATAAATAACGGAAAACTGAAATCATTTCATACATAGTGTGGTTCAGTCAAAACATTACAAGCATTGTCTCAAAACCCAACTTCTAAATTATTACAATAAGACATATGTCTTGATTTAAAACTCCAAGTGTGTAAAGAAGCATAAAACAGTAGTAAAGCAGCATAAATCCCCAATAAATGTGTAACCATAGCCATAGCCCAAGAAAAGAGAATCCAAGCAATACATCTACTCTCTTCAAGCTGGAAAAGGTCTGCACTAAGCTGAAGTATTCCCTCCCTAAGGACCTGGGGGGGGGGGGATGGAAGAAAAGAAGGCGAAAGAAAACGGGTCAGACATAAGCCTGGTAAGTCCAGTGATTATTCAGCATGTAAATAGGTAAAAGGATCATGACATGAATAAATTGAACATATGATTATACCATAGCAATAATATAACATAAGATAAGGCAAGATAAACTGAATATACTATCGCACTCATTTCCATTTCTCTGCACCTACTAATGAATGTTTTAACTACCATCATGTGCACATAACAAAGTGATCCCTTTTCCGATCGGCTTCTACTCGCATGCATTTATTTCTTGTGTCATTCGGCCCCGCTTGATTGTAGATACCTGTGCTGGTCCCACCATGGGGTGTATCAATTCCTATAGTGGCAACCCGACACAAATTCAAGATGCACAGTGTATACTACTGATGCCCAGTTCCTGCTTTTTCCACTCCGGAGTACGTCCACGCCCATACTCCGCCGAAACCTACACTGTTGCACCACCCGCCGCTATTTTGACCGCTTATAATCAGCCCAGTAATCGTGCCCCAACTTGCCTAGTTCAGGGTACCGTGATACATCTATGTGGGTTACTGCTGAAATGGGTCCCCATTACTAGGGTTTCCTAATCAACATGTTATAACGGTTAAGTATTCTCAAATTAACCTAACCCTACCCATCTGTTTAATTAACAAGTTGTACTGGTTAAGTGTTGCCTTAATAAACTCAACCCTACCATTCTTAGCCTGTCCGTCCCTTAGCTTTAATTCATTCATTAAAGCACCAACCTCTCACATTTGATCTATATTGTTGCGGTCGCTGGATGTGCCGGGCGGTTCCGGGCAGTCTTACACCACAACTCAATCTAACCTCGGGTTTTTGGGCTTAATGCGCTAACCTCTCACATTATATCTATATTGTTGCGGTCACTGGATATGCCGGCCGATTCCGAGCAGTCTTACACCGCAACTCAATCTAACCTCGGGTTAGGCATGATCATCTTTAGCCAATTTACATATTTGTCATATGTGTCCAAGTTTAGGTCTTTTTATATCAATATTCTCCAAGTGTAGTCAGTACAAGTTTTATGCCATATTCACTTGTTATGCCCAAAATTTACCTAATTAAATTATACCCAATTTTTCCCGCGTTATAATCGCATGTACAACGAGATTCAATCTAAGTTCCGAATGAACCTAATATTCATAAAAGAAAATAAAAAGGTGAAGAATAGAGAAGGAGCATAAGAATTAACATAAGGAAAAATAGGCATGTAAAGGTGTACCCACTTAAAGAATCATGTTTCCAATATGCATGTTGTACATTAACAATAAGTGCGGGCAAGCTAAGCAATTTACACCATAGGTATAAAGATTTGATAGAATTGGAATTAAGAGAAACACTAATTTTGACGTACAACAAGATAAGTTCCATTATATCAATCACAATAATCTCATAGGCATAGGATGTACAACACGATAGGTTCCATCATATCAATCACAACAGTCTCATAGGCATGATAGGTTCCATTATGTCAATCACAACAGTCACATAGGCATGATATGTTTCATTATGTCAATCACAACAGTCTCATAGGCATGATAGGTTTCATTATATCAATCATAATAGTCTCATAGGCATAGTTAATTCAGATTAGACAAAAGGATGAGCATGAATCATGATTAGGCATTGTTCTAGATCTGATTATTACAGTCATGATTTCTATTAGGTGTTCAAATCTGAATAATAACTGAACTTACAGAAGAAAAAAAAACGAATCTTGTATTTTGGGATCTGATTTCTGAATTTTTTAAGCTTAACCCTTGATATAGACATTTGATTCTCTAGTTTGGATTTGGTTTGGAGATTTCTAATTTGATTTCTAGTTTGGAGAAGATGGAGGCTAGGCTAGCTTTGACATGGACAGCATGACGGCTTCATAAAATAGGGTTATGAGGTCTAGGGTTGAGGTTTAGGGTGATTGTATAGAAGTTTAGGATTAATATGGGCCTTTAGATCAACCTAGGAGTCATCAGAGCCATCTTGTCCAAGAAAATGCGTCACTAGGCAAATCATATGTGGCCACGTAGCCCTATGACTCAGAAAATCGTCATTGTCTAGCACAGTTGGCAGGGGTCGACCCCTAGGGGGGGGGGTCGACACCCATGTCGACAACCCTATAGGAGGTCGACTCCCATGTCGACACCCTTGAGCGGGAGATTTCCCACTCAGCCAATTTCTGAGTTTTTGAATTTCGATCTGAATTGATTATTTAATTATTATTTTTAATTTATTTTCTACTTACACTAGAAATCTTCTAACCTCCATAACTTCTTCATACGGAGTCCGATTCATGCAAACTCGGACTCTATCTCAAGCAGAATTCCATGACTAACGCAATGGCGTAACCCGTTTTACCCTATTCTTCTTTTAAAAAATTAAGTGTTCTTAGATTTGTTAATTTTAAAATTCATAGAAAGTACGGGATGTTACAATCTTTTAGTTATGCCTACGACCTCGCACATTAGACTGACCGTTTGCGGTTGCTGGTTAGGCAGATTGGTTCCGGGTAGGCTTCTACTGCAAACGGAGTCTAACCTCGTGTCTCAGCATGCTTATCTTAGCTAATTTATTTATTTGCAGTTTATGCCAATTTCAAGCTAATTATGTCAATTACCCAAAATCCCTCATTAAAATTATGTTTATAATTTTAATCCAAATTAGGCCTTATAATCTTATGTACACATGTCATGCCAAATTACGCCCAAATTACTTTGCATTCGTTGTTATTAACTATCTATGCTAAACCCCATATATACAAATTGTACCAATTCATGCCACAAATCAATTACATGATTACAAACCAATTTATGCCAATTACATATTATTCAATAATTTCCCCAATCTTTTCCCACAACGTTCCCACGTTATTCGTATGTATAATTCAACGTAATATGTTAGGCTCGCAGTTAGCCTAATCTCACAAAAAGGAAAAGAAAAGAAGGGAAGAGTATTAAAGCACCAAAACTGGCGTAACACATAAAATAGATCTAATAACATATGGAATATAAACTTTATGTATGAATAATAAAATAGATCCAATAAGCATATGGAACATAAACTGGCATAGAACAGTAACATAGATCCAATAAGCATATGGAACATAAACTAGCGTAGAACAATAACATAGATCCAATAAGCATATGGAACATAAACTGGTATAGAACAATGACATATATCTAATAAGAATATGGATCATGAACTGGCATAGCATAATAACATAGATCTAATAAGCATATATGAACTGGCATAGAAAAATTGATCCAATAAGCATATATGAACTGACTTAATAAAATAGATCTCATAAAATAGATTTAATAAGCATGTGAACTGACATAGATCTAATAAGCATGTGAACTGACATAATAAAATAGATCTAATAAGCATATGAACTGGCATAGATCTAATAAGCATGTGAACTGACATAATAAAATAGATCTAATAAGCATATGATCTTGGCAGAATAAAATAGATCTAATTAAGCATATGAACTAGCATCATAAAATAGATCAAATTAAACATATGAACTTGCATCGTAAAATAGATCTAATTAAACATACGAATTGACATCATAAAATAGATCTAATTAAACATATGAACTTGCATCATAAAACAGATCTAATTAAACATATGAACTTGCATCATAAAATAGATCTAATTAAACATATGAACTTGCATCGAAAAATAGATCTAATTAAACATATGATTCATCTCACAGTCATGTTCATAAAATCCAATACACAAACTTATCACAATTAATTTTAACTTATTATTTGTGAAAGCAACTTGGACTCACAGTGTAAGAAGAGAAAGTAGATCTGAATTCTGTGTTCTGAATTTGATTAGCTAAACCGTTTTTGTAGAATTCTATTCATATCTTCCAATATGAATTACTCCTAATAAGACTTGCTTTAGTGTAGAAATTGCGGTAGCATGGAGGCGTATAAATTAGTGTATTGTGAATTAGGTTTAGGTCTAGGATTCATCAAAACCTTCAGATTAAAAAGACACATCACTCAGCCAACCAGAAGAGGCCACGTCAGCCTTAAAACTCAAAAAATCGTCATTAACCAATAAAAATGCACAATGTGTGCAACATGATGCGCAACAGCAGGGGTGTTGACACCCACATGTCATATATATATATATATACATATATCTTTTTAACTATCTTTCCAATTAACCCTTTTCACACTAAACCGCTTTTTTTTAATTGAACTACGTTCACCCTAGGCCACTTTTTAGCCATTCCCCTAAAATAAATATATGGCGCTGGCGGGGATTGAACTCAAAACCTCTTGTATACAAATTACGTGTTCTAACCAGATGAGCCACTAAGTCTTTTGTTTACAAACCTTAGAACAATGCTAAACATTATTCTTTTCTCATTCCTCTTTTTCATGTTTTGTTGCAATATTTAATTTAAAGATATCCTTTTCATCCTAAATCGGTTTTCTGCAAACCATAGGTCTAAATTGACTAGAAAATCGCCACGAACGCAATTACGCTAATTTCGTGACCAAATTTCTTAAGCTCTTCAAATTTCCTTTTTATTTCTATTTAATTGTTCGTATGTATTTCTTCACATTTCATGTATTGCATTTAAATTCTTTTATTAATATTTTTCCTTCATTTCACTGCATGAACTTATTACATGCAGTTTTTTATCATTATTTAATTTTTCTCTTAAATATATCTGTGTATATAATATATATATACATATTTCCACATTTTTAATTTCATTAAAAATGCGAGGTGTTACATCGCCCTTGAGGTGTGCCGTCTCTGGTGAAGCATCAATTAACATTGGCAATATAGCCTTCGTTCTTGAGGAGTCATCGCCAATTGTTCAATTTAACGCTGGTGCCCCCAACATAAAGTCTTGAAGTGGGTGGAAGCCGGTCTCTGGCTTCTCAGGCCCGCATATGTAATAGTCATCAATTAGGTTTCCATCCTTTAATTCTGGATGGTGATCCGCTGCTCGAATGTATGCGGGTTAGTCTTAGGTCTCCCATTCAAGCTCTGAGGATCGGAGTTGGGTACGATAAGATTAAATTATAGGTATATCAAATGATTCCACTTGCCCCCTACATTAAGGAATGGGGAGCTTCATGTAGAAGTTGAGTTGTTTTGGATTTGAAACATTCATCCGAATTGGAGTAGAGGTTGGTCGTACTCCGTTTAAGTTTCTAGTGGCTCTTGCATTGCCATTGCTTTTGTCCAAAATGTTACGTCAGAAGTTACATGCTGCATATGTCTAGGACGAGGTTGATTTACCCTTGTTTCATCCAAGATGATGTTGCCTACTTGTCATAAGGTCTTATGCAATATGAACTGCGGAGCAGGGAGTGTTTGAGCCAAGTTCTTTATTGCTTGAATTCCCACGGTGCTCACTCCTGCGAGTAAATCGTATTTGTTCGGCCTTCTATCTATTCAAGTAAAGAAGTTATCCATCATTTTCTATTGCTTCTGGAGAAGTTCATCTTGCCGAGCATCTGGGTTCTTAATTCAGCAATGGCATCATCCATTTCATATCTAGTTTGACATGCATAGGGATCATTGCAAAAGGAAATCTCTTGACTTCCCTCGTTCCTAGTGCCTTCTGCGCCAACATCCTCAACATGAAAGAAAGTTCTATCTTCCTTCTTGTTAACTCTAGGGTTGGAGTATCAAGCAATCCGGTTCCTTGCAAGCTAGAAGTCAAAGTAATGGCGTTCCCCCTTATCCGGGGTCTTTCAATCGGGAAGTCTGCCGGGACTAGCAAATGGACTTTCACTCTACATCCATTCTATGGTCCTCAAGCGGCCTGTCAAGATCGAGGTATAAGTTAGACACAGACATATAAGTTATGCCATTCGTAAATATTTTCAATGGTATTCCCCCAGTTCAGGGGTAACGGCGAAAGATCGGTAGTTGTATCACATCCCTTTCAAATTTAGACATGGATGCATGGAAAAGAGACATTGCTTTCAAAGCTTAAGTGATTGAGTTATCCAAGTGCTCAAGTTATCACACTTTCCATTCAGTGTACTTGCAAGGTGGCACTTGTCGATGCATTTAGGCTATGGCCAGTCACATGTGGGTGTGTATATTGATTTGATATATCACTCTTAAGGCCTCGTTTCGGTCAACGCCTTGATTCGCATGAGAAGTTTAGCATTGGGCATCAGTGTCAGCCTTCTAGACGTGGCCCTTTATTTTTTTCCACTGGCCTGCTGTGGTTATCGCGAGTGCGGCCCTCGCATTCTTGTCATGTTATCTTGTACAAGCCTGTACTCTGTAAACAAAGCAAATCTCTAAGTAATAGGTAATAAAGCATATCACAATCAAATAAGGGTTTCAATTCAGAATCCCTGTTATCAAATAATATCTAACAAATCATATAGAATTTATCTAAGGGGGGTGATGTGTGTGTGTGCCCCCAATCAATCATGAATACAGTGCCTAGTTAGGGCTTGTTCGACATTGTGTTACCCCCAATCCTTCCATGAGGATGTCGGCTCAGCTTTCAATCTTATCTCTAATCCTTCAGTGGGGTAGGAGCCTATTGTCTTTGGTACTTAATCTCAAAACCTTTATACTCTCCTGACATATGCCCAGGTTAGAGCGTAATCAAGGCGGTCTTTAATTGTGGTGCACCATCACACCTTGGGGACGTCATCTTCCCGTCCTTTATACTCTCTCTCGAATCATGAGAGTTAGAGTTAATCAGGCGAACGGTCATTTTATTCTCCCTAGCTTTCCTTGTGTTCTATAATCCCAAGAGCGGGATTCTGCCGGCTCGAGTGTCGTTCTCAAACTCGTTTTTTAATCCATACTCCATGCTTCACTTTGGCAGATGGAGCTTTTCAGGCAAGTGGTCAGGTCACACTCACCGAGGTGTTACCTCCTAATCTCCGATTCACGGGTAGAGGTGGCCATTCGTAATAATCAAGTTTCTTTCATCCCATCGACTCGTGGGATGGAGTTTGGTTGGACACTGCAATATCGTCCTTTAAATGTTCCCTCAAATCATGAGAGCAAGAGTCACGGATTGAGTGGTCTTTAATCATGGAGTGCCCATCACACTCGTCCAAGGTTTGTTCCTCCATTCAGTTTTTGAGGATTAGAGTTAGTCAGGAACAATCAGAAAATGTTTGCAGAAGCTTTGCGTTCCTACGATCAAACTATGGGAGGAGTGATTGGCACCGAACTTTGGGTACCCGCATCATTCATATCGCATGAGTTAGTCATATTAATAACTCAAGAAGCATGTAAAAGTAGATCTCATGATTGAAAAGTAAGCATATCAAGGGGCAGTGCTGCCTCCTTTATTTGGATTCATGTAATCTGGTGGCGTCAAGCATAGGATCAAGCCATGTAGACGACCAAACTGCATCCGTCTGAAATCAAGTTCCGACTTTAAAATGCAAAAGTCAATGCACAATTATGTTGATGTCTAGCACATGTGAGCCAAGGAGTGGATGGTTATCTCAGATCTACCTTAAGCTATACAATTTTTCTCAGGTGGAGGACGTGTCTTTGTAAGTGAGCAGTTCAATCAGGCTCGTTATGGTATTGCTCCACGGCTCTATATGCGGGTGTTAGAGGCCTGATCGGTATCGGATCATGGGTACCTATAACATCCACTATTAAAGGAATGTATATCATTCTAAGTGAAAATGGCATTGCACGTCTTTTATTCGTCCATTTTGCTTCGTTCTGTTCTTGGTAAGAGATGACTGCCTAAGTCTTTAGCTGATGAAGGACATTTTTTCAAATTACCATGGGACTCTTTTGAATCGCCTTCTTGTCCGCGTGCCAAGGGAAAGGATTGAGTGTCAGGGAGTCACTTCTGTATCGCTAATAATAGCATATCATCATATTGGTGCTAGGACAGTAGTTGGTAGGAGAATAATAGATCTATAGCTAGAGAAACTTTGTGCTCTCTATGCTATGAAGTAAAAAAATGGTTGAAAATGGGTCCAAGTTTACAAGAGCTTAGCCCCTTCCATGTCAGGAAGTTGGTGCAAGAGCCATAAGGATAAACATGCCTCATCCATCTGCAGACATGCCTTCTATCCCGCGTCGGGGATAAAAGCTTATACACAAACAACCAATCAACATTCAGGCTTAAGTGTCCCAAACCCTTAACTCGCCACTCTTCGGGAAAGACTGAGGCAATTAGTCGTGCATGCTCATGATGTATCAACATTGAATTAGGTGAAGTAATCACGACAAATCCACGCTTGAATCTCCTATTGCCCACAGCATTTGGGGCATGAGTTACTTGATAGGTAATCGATCAATGGAGTGGAATTGTGAATCTTCACTTTCTAACTCCAAGACATCTTTTGTCGGAAGCTTCATTCGTGTATATCTCCCATCTAGTGGGAAGTTGATGGATGCTTTTATCTAATCATTCAGGATGGTGTATTCAACAATTGGACTTGTTGTCTATCTTAGGATAACCTTTCAAGCGAAATAAGCAATGTCGCCTTTCTTGTCATATCTTGAGGCATAACGAACGATGGCATGCCTTTCACTTCTCCTTACTAGATGCATTCCGTGCTGCATGAAATTTTTTATGGGGGTTGTCTGTGAATCTCTTTCGAGTTTGGTCTCCAACACTGGATCAACTTCAATCTGATCAATGGCCGGAGTTTATAGTGTTTGGATGCAGTATCTTGATTGGTATTATCTTCATCTCTTCTGGATTGTCGGAACTTTTTAACTTGGCCAGGTAATCTGCTTTCTAATTTTCTATGTGTGGAATGTTGTAATGTTCCCATCCATCCAACAGCTCCTCTACCCGTCCTAGGTAAGCTACAAGTCATGGTCCCTTCATCTGGAATTCCCTCCGAATCCGGCAAATAATAATCCGAGAGTTACAAAGATGTTCAACGGCGTTACTCCCAACTCCTGATCGAGTTTCAAACTAACGATTAGGGCCGTGTATTCGGAATTGTTGTTGGTAGCAAAAAATTCCATTCTTAAAACATAGAAAATTGACCGTCCTTCAGGAATTATTGGCATAATTCCGGCGACGGACCATCGATCATTCCTTGCACCATCTGTATATCTTCTAGGTGCTTGTTTTCATCTTTCTTTTTGAGGGACCATCTTCTTCATTTATTGCATCCTCTTCAGGAATGGTAAACTCAGTGATAAAGTCGGTTAATACTTTCCTCCGTATGGACTTCTTTAGGAGGAAATTGAGATCAAACTAATTCAGCTCGATGTTTCATTCGAGCAACCATCCAGATGCCTCGGGTCATTGTAGGACCTGTCATATTGGCCAATCAATGTGTATCACCATTAGATAAGCTTGGAAATAGTTGTGGAGTTTTCTCAAAGCAATCAACAAACTGTAAGAGAGCTTTTCAATCTTTGGGCAATTGCTTCGTTAGTTGTCGCCCTTCTGCATCCCGAATCTTCATTTTCTCTGAGATCTATGTCTTTGGGCAGATCATCGGGCAACTCTTTATGTGATGTCCCCTTTGCTTGCTAAGTCGGTTCCTCCTTCCACACAATATCATAAGGAGGGAAAGCATATTTGGGTTCCATCTCTGATGTGTAGCATATTCCATTTAAGCAAATAAAAAGCTCTTCCAGTGACTTGGTCATCATTGACCATTCCCACTCCAGCTTCGGTTAGGACTGAGTAGTAGACAATAGAGTGCAATGTAAGCTCTGAATTCTGCTGGAGCTGGTCAGTCTAGACCTTGATCGGATGAGCTTGAGTACAACAGTATATCTTGCGGGACTTCAAGTAATATTCATGCGTTATGTCACAACCGGAATAAGAAGTATAGAGCTAATGGTTGGTTCATATTTACTTTAATCTCGAGCTCTCATCACTTGATAAAGGGCGTATGGTGGTTGGTGAGCAGTCAAGCTGCTATAATCTGGGAAATGATCCATAGGTCTAATTATGGCGTGTGGTGGTTCAACTAGTACCTAACTTTGGGCACTAAAAGTATGTTGACCAAACCCTTATTCGATGGAAATTAGTCTTCCTTGATGCGGTTGACAACAAATATCCATTGCAAAGGTTAGCCAAGTTCTTCGGGAGGTGAACCGTAGGACATATTTCATTCATCACATCATACAACTGAAGTCTAGCTTTGGGGCGTTGGGATCCTTATCTGCTTTCTGGTACCCCATTATTGACAATCATGGTCACTAAGATCATATGAATCATATTTGGAGTAGTGCTCGGATTGTTCCATATAACCGTCATTCGATACTCTTCTGATTGGACATGTTTATGTCATGTAAATCAGGTGATCATAACTCATTCAAGAACAACATAAGTTGCACTGATGAAATCTATACACCATCGTAGCTTTGGAAGAGAAGGTTGCTAAGAAACAATCATTGTTTCATAGATTGTCATAGCCATCATGCTGAATCTTTTCAATAGCTCATCACATTGAATAACATCAGTATATAGAGGTCATGGCTTCTGGAGAAATCCCAGTCGTTGCCATTTTTTATTATATTCTTTGACTATTCATCTAATCTTCATTGACAAGCTTTGATGACCGCTGTTGGCCAAAATATATGTCAAACTGAAGGCAAGCCGTGCTCCGACCCGAAGGCGAGGCTGTCAGTGGGTTAGGTCGAAAATGTGGGCACCACACGATTTTTCGATTTTGGAAGATGGAGCCTTTTCTGAAATGATCTGAAAAATGTATTTTTACCCAAAAATAGCCAAACCGGGCCGAATCGGAATTTGCCTTCAAGTTGCAGTTCGGAGATGTCTTCAATTTGGTGTCGGATCGGATTAGTTCCTCTGATCCGGATCGGAGCATCATCACATGGTCGGTTTGGATTCCACTCATGTGGCTTGCTGCTGTTCTTTAAGAGCCGAGCGGGTCAGATATGGGTACCCCGATCCGAACCGGGCTATCACCCGATCCGGGACTACCATTCAATTCGCCTGGTTAAGATTCTGGCATGTGCGAGTAGGATCTCCTTCTCCGACCTAGTCTCCGAATGTTACAGAAAATGAAATTCCAATCCGTGAGGCCTGTGCATCTTTGTTAAAATCTACTCCGGTTGATCCGACCCTGACTTCCAATCAAAACGCTGCTGGTTCAATACATCTCCAACACCTTCAGGACCCAGAAACTTCGAACCCACCAGAGGCCATGTAGATCTGATCCATGATGGTTTGCGCATCTGTGTAGCAAGCGAATCTTTCAAAATTGAATACAGATCTCCTCTCAACGAACTATGACATCCATTAGTAGATGAAGAGACTATGGTTGAGAACCAGTCCATTCTCAGTGAAAGCACCAAAATGTTAGACCAAAAAATGGCACTAACACCCAATATGATAGATTTCGTATTGAATAATTGAGAATAGTGATCTAAAAGCATAGAAAAGCAATCAACACACGAGATTTATAGTGGTTCGGCGTTAACAAGCCTACATCCACTTCATAGATTCTCATTTCAATCGTAGATTACAATTACAATGAATGCACTCACACAGTCACTCGAATACAATGGATTATTCTCTCCGAATTCATTGATTTTCATTGAAGAAGAAGGTGGTTCTCTGTATGAGAACACCGGTCATGGTGGCCATGAAAGAACTAAGTACCAAAAGTCCATGAAATTGATGCGAAGTTATGTATTTATGGGTAGAAATTCGGTTAGGATGAATGGCCATGTGGAGGCATCAGAGAAGATCTCGTGAGTGGTGGAGAACGTGGGAAAGTGGTCTCTATGTGGTTAGGTGTAGCCAGGTACGAATTCTTAGGGATTAGAATAAGCCTTTGACTAACTAATGAAGCAGTTTTAGGGTAGTAGGCATGGCGGATCGAAACGGTCCCTACCTGATCCAAAGTGAAGATACCCACTAATCAGCTTCAAATTGTGTTCCGGTCGGGTCTGCCTTGTCTTTACTTGGCCGATGCCTCCTTCGTTTCACTCGAGTCGCTGGTACTTTACCCGATTCGAACCGAGGCCTTGCTAGTTCTATACCACTTATTCGACCCGATTCGCTGACCTGATCCGATCCGGTGCCTTCAGTCCAATCCGATCCGATCCGAGCTCTGGTTTTAGAATATATAAGAGCTTTAACCTCTAACATATGCAACCCTGATCGTCTGGGTTTTGGGTGGCCTGTCACAAAACATTCTAACAGTTTTTATAAAATAAATATGTAATACTTAATAAATAAAATAATTATATGCTATAAACTTAAATATTAAACTAGTTCAAAGCTTTATATAAATTATTTTAAAATTTTATATAAAGATTAAATTTATAATTTTAATATAGTATAATTTTAAAGGATAATGGTTATGTTCAAGATTTTATTGATTTTGAGAAAACCGATTAAGGTATGATAGTTTGAAATATATAATTGATTAAAGAAAAATCTAATAATTTGACTTTTATCAAAATAGATGAATTGAATGGTAAAGGAAAACCAATTTCAAGATATATTTGAAGCTAACATTTTGAAATGATTAAGTGATATATCTATAGTGAAATTTACTATGTTAAGTCAAATTGATTTGTAAAGATATGTATAATAAATTAATTGATAGAAATTTAGAAAATGAAGGTTTTGAATCCAAATTGTAAATGACATTAATTTTTTGGAATTATACTATAAATTATGATTTCATTAAAACATGATTTTTATTGAATGACCATGGTGTGAAATAAGTGATCATTTGTCAAAGAGATCGCAGTCGGTATTGACATACTCTCCGTCTACACCATTTTAACAAATGTGTACGTAGTGGCGAATTCAGACTGGGTAGGATAAATTTGGCGAATGCTAATGGAATAAAGTAAGAGAACATTAATTGATTACCTTGACCTTTGAGTAATTAAAATGACTAAAACAGAAGTTAAGTGATAACTAAGTGAGTTAGCTACTCCAATCAGACACACTTCATTGATAACTTCTTTATTACTTTGTGATTGATTTGGATCCCATTTGTAAAACCTCGTATTTCTAAATAAAAATGGAAATTTAAATAGTTGTAACAAAAAATCGACATTTTGGAATTTTAGAATTTGGCCTCGAAACATATACCATTGCGTTCGTGGTGATTTTCTAATTCATTTACATGTATGATTTGCACTAAATGGAGTCCGTATTGAAAGTTATTAACAGTTGAAATTTTATGAAGCTGTACATGAATATATACACATAGATTTAAATAAGAATTCGTAAACTAAAAATGGAAAATAATAAAATAGAATGATAAAAATAGACAAGAGGATAACGTTATAGGTAATGTTTTAATCCGAGAGAAAATCACGAACAAAAGACCCAGTATATGATTGTAATAATTGTATATGGGTTGACCCACCTATAGCATGGGTCGACCTATTCTGGTCAAGTCTAACATGGGTTTTACTTTGTTGATGGTTCGGATGTTATTCATTTCAATCAAACGGACGTGGTTCCTCCTAAGAAGCTAAAAATATACCAGTACGGCCTGGCCTCCAACTCATATTTTCAGTGAGGACACCGGGTTTCTACCATTCCCTTTTTCCTCCAAAACTCTTTATATATATATATATAATCTTTAGGGATTCTAATTCAAGATTTGGAGATAAAGGTTGCAGATTTAGGCTATAAATGCTCATATATCTCGTTTATATGAGGTAAATTCCACGAATCTAAATATTATATTATTATTTTCATTCTTTAATAGTCATATTTGTGAATCGTGGTAAGTACAGTTACGATTCAAATAAGGAGACCACATATGATAAATCTGAATCACATTCAGGAATTTGGAGTGCTAACAAGTGAGTGGATTTAAATTTTACTTTTTAATAATGGTATGTTATCGTTTGGTTCTCGTAAATCTTAACATAACTAAATAATTATGATTGTTCTGATTATGGTGAATTCATTCTCTGTAACGTTAAGGATAATTCTATTATTGTTGATAATATATTCCCTACCTTCCTGTTAGGCTCAAAAATTATTGTAACGTTAAAACTGTAAATGAACAATGAATAGATATATTCCTAATTAAATTTTCTAAGGATATAAGTTGAAATTATAATTGGGAAATATTACAGTAAAATGTTAGAAAATGGAATAATGAGATAGTAATCCAAAATGTATTAAGAACTACCGTAATTGTACAGAAATTGAGAAAGGGACAAGAGATAGGAAATAATAATATAACTAATAAAAAGAGGGAGATTAGTAATGGAATGAATTAGTTGGCAGTGGAAAAATGGATACATTTCCATAATTAGATATGGTGAACGTAATTGTAAGAAAAAGGGAAATAATGCGGGTTAGTGTGAAATAGGGATTTAGTCATATTGTGCACTAACCAATAGCCTAAAAATATTCTAGTAAAGAGCAATATCTTGCAATTATGGGTCTTGGATAATTTATATTACTAAAATATATTTTTGTACATTTCCAGCAACCAATTAGATAAGGTGTGTGAATTATTTCCTGTAAATGTGTGAACTTACAAAGACGGCAAAAGTAGATTTATGTCATAACTGTAAAAGTTATGTTAAATAATACGAAACCTGTGAAGTATGTAGGTGAACCGGGAATGTAACCCACTATAACATATTAAGTAAGACGCAAATGAAAATTTAATAGGTAGACTTGTCATAGGGACATATATGATTATAAGATACAGGTTATGATTACAAGATGAAATGGGAAGTAAGGGAGGCTTAATATAAATAAACTTAAATTATGGGAAATAAGTTTAGTAAACAAACCCATAATTATAATTGTGGTAATATTATAAAATGAGATTATAATTAAATGTAAAAGTATAGAGTATGCTTATTATTAATAAACTTATGTTGAGAAATTAAGTTTAATAAATATAATAATAAGTAGTGATCCGTTCTGGCAGAGAAAGTTGATTAGGGAAAATAAATGGCTAATAAAATGAATGAGAGGTGGTCCGTTCTGGCAGCGAAGGTTGAATTGGGAAAATAAGCAGCCAACTAAAGCTACTAAACAAATAACTTAAATACATGCTAAATAAGTAAAGTGTTTATGTATGTGGAAAGTAAAACAAGCGCATAATTGAAGATTAGACATGGGGGTCTAATGACATAATGGTGAGGCATGCTTGGACTAGTTTGTGGGAATGAAGAGCCAACGGGAAAGTCATCATAGGCGTTCAGAGACATGGTGGAAGAACATCCAACTCGACGAGACTGGAAGGAAGTGTAAGACTTCAACGGGACGTGAGGATGCTCCGTGATGACCCTCTGTGGTAGGCCTAATAAAGTAGTACCCACATAGGCATGGTATATACACTCCATCCATTGAGTATGCCTTGGCTACATTTATGGTTAAGAGAAGCATAAAGACTGATTGGGATGATTTCTAGGATGATTCGGTGGTTGCCTCAGCGTGGGAGTCTTCGTGGTCAGGACCCAACAAAAGATAGTAGGTTGTCAGATACGTCATCATCATTTGAAGCGAGTATGGAAAAGATTAGAGCTAAACCAAGAGGCCAATGATCTTTTACTATCGGGTCATTAGAGAGGGACCCCATGGATGTTTAGATTATTTGTTAGGGACGGGAAGGTAGGGCCATAGCCATCGAGAGAGACATATCAATTGATGGATATTTGTAGTGTAGACCTAAGAAAGTTGTCCTTTATAGATATAGAAACCCCGACTGAGTTCCATGGGGGAGCTCAGGATTAGGGCGCCTCAGTGGAACAATGCTAGATGCTAATTCGTTTTCTTAGCGTGGCGATGAAGGTATAGTATGTTTTCACAGTATGGAGAAGTGACCACTCGAGGAGGTTACCATGAGGAGTACCTCGATATATTGGGCATATATCTACATATATATGATTTATTATGTTAATCTACTTGGAAGTAGAGGGGTAAGATTTAAGCATGAAACCAGGAGTACAATGTATACTAAACCTAAAATGACTTAATAAAGGTAAACCAATGATAGAACGGTATACGTAATGTTATTTATAGAAAGTATATTTTGTCCAGTAACCTAAACTTTTCTTCTGATCCTCGTCTTATAAAAAAATCTGTAGGTTATACAGGTGGCAGAGATTACATCTTAGAGACACTTGTTAGATAGTGTCATTATTAGGGTAAGTATTTACCTGCTATTCTATTTTATCCATTTCGTTGAGAGATATTTATTGTGAGCTCTGATATACTTAACTCTGAATTTCTGCAGGATACCAGACAAACCAGCTCGAGCTTTGAAAGATTTAGATTTTTGAAAAAAATCGAGCATGCCAAAATTCGGGTTGTTACACCTTTACGTTGAGAGTGTCATTTCGTGGTGGGTGGTGGTTGTGCAGAATGCGTTACAATACATCTGGGAGTGCAATTGTTAGAATTCTACACTGGTATTGTATTCTATGCCTTATCATATTTACCCTGTTTGAGACACTATGATTTTATTTTTTGTTGTTTTCTATGGAGTGCACCCTGATGCCACTTGTTTATGGTGGGTTTGCGGTACTGTATAGACTATAATAATTATTAATGTTGTAAGGGTAAAATGTAATCCCTTTTAGACTATTTACAATACTATACTCTACTGAATAGACACTATTATAATAGCATATGGTATTATATGTATATAGTTTCATGGATGCTTAAAGAATAGAATCTTAAACATCCTTTAATTTTTTACATTGCGAACATTTCACTTGAGTTAATTTATTTAATGTTAGTCCTGACTCAGATGTTTTGTTTCGCTTTATACTCAGACCAACTTGAGTATCATAGCCTTTCGTGATGCTTCCTTTGGAGCTTGGAGTCCTAGTAGGGCATTTATATATCTATCAACTACTTATTTATATCCGTAACTTTTGTCTCTATCAGTTCTATATATTAATAGAAATATGTATATGCGATTCATGTTGTATGAAATTATGACTTTGTATTATATACGTATTGGGGTAATATATCTTGATAGTAACTCTATGTGCTGCTATTGTTTTATTTTTTCCGCTATGATTTATTATCTTTTTGTATCTATGATCATGTTCGTATTTACCCAAAATTTAATTAACAATCCATTTTTTTGGGCGATTCAAGTCTGAAATGTGTGGTTTATTGTCGATTTGAATGGTTCGTTATAGTGGGTCATTACAACTTAGTATCATAGCCATGGTTTAGTCACAGCTGAGCCTCTAGGGTAATAACTCATTAGAGACAGGGTAGCGATACCCAGAATGAGTAGAATCAGTAACATAATCCCTCTTGTGAGAGAGCATATTTTTAATAAGTGTAAAAGGTTTTGTAAGAGATATTAATGGTTTCAATGTATTTTTTTAGATATAAAGATTTGGTTTTTGAAATTAAGTTTCCTAAAAATTTCTTTCTTTCAAATCCATTTTTTGTTAGAACTATTTAGGTCAAAGGATTTTTAAGGAGTTTAAGTGCTTCTTAATTGGTTTCGATATTAAATTATCTTTGAGATTTAAATCATTTATTTAAAATTTCTCTCTTTTCGAATCCTACTATTTTGCTAGAATTCAATCCATTCAATTTGTTAAATTCTTTAAATAGAATTTTTCATTAAGTCTGAATCAACCTTTATTTTCATTCAGAAATTTGTTCTGGAATATTCCAGATGACTACAGAAGGAATGTTACTAGAGGTAGAGGTAGGGTTGTAGAGATACCCCAACTGACCCTGCGCTACCTGTCCCTCCAGTTCTACACGTCAAATTCTCACAACTTTGCATAGAGTACACCCCGCTTAGGGGTGCTAAATTTACTGACTATGAGACCATTATTGATGCCCAACATTGGCTAAAGAGTCTAGAGAATATGTTTATCGACCTTGAGATCATAGACACTCAGAAGCATCATATTGTTGGCTAGTGGTTATAGGATGTTGCACAGTACTAGTGGTCATCTATTACTGCTCATTCGACTGAGTTCAATTTTAAAAGGCACCAGTTTAGGTATAAATCATTAGTAAATTGTATCTCGTTAAGTACCTTTCCTTGGAACCTAGCCTTACCTTGAATTGAATTTTAGGGTCACTTTTACGACAAAATGGATGCCAAAAGCAGGCAAGCCTATGCTATATCAAAAGATTATGGTTCTTAAGCAGGGTAGCATGACTTCCATAGAATATGAGAAGAAATTCAATTAGTTGTCTAAGTTCCAACCAAATCTGATCGACATGCCTCCCAAGAAAAATGAGAAATTAATTCGTGGAGCACGCATAAAGTTTTATGATAATCTGATGAATCGTATCTACAATCCCTTCACAACTCCCGTGAACATGGCCAATAGATTTGAGAATTCCCTAAATGTCAATAGAAAGCAGGACATCCAATCATCGCAGTCTCATGGATCCTTTGGCCTTTCGAAGAAGAGAAAGTCAGATTTCCAACATCAAAAGAGGAGATGGAAAAATTCCCAAGGCATTGGATATGCAGCCCAAAAGCACCTTATAGATCCATCTTTTATTACATGCTTTAAGTGAAACCAAAGAGGCCATTATTCCACTAGTTGTCCTAACTCGATTGGAGTTTTCGTCCTAACAACTTCAATGACTAAGAACAATCTCTTCCACAATATCCTTCAACCCGGACATTTTAAGAAAGGCTGCCCACTCAGAAGAAGGGCAAGACGTCGAGAGTTTTGTCTATGGCCTCTGCAACTCCTCCTATCGGTGATGATACTAAGGGTACGTCGCAGAGCACCTTTACTTTATTTTCACATCCCATTCACATTTTATTTGACACCAATGCATTTCATGGTTTAAGTTAACTGATATCTGCAGTAAGTTTGAACACACTTTAAACCCATAATATGAAACCGAATCCTTATATATGTATAACCGGATTGGCGGTCCAGCTAATCTTAGTAAGATATGTCAAGGGGAGGAACTACTTTATAACCATATTTGTTTCACTAGAAATTTCTATATTTTTGGCTTTAATTTTTTCGGCATCTTATTTGGTGGTGATTGGTTGAAGAAGTATGAAGCAGATATCTTATGTAAAGCCTGACCCGTTCCCTTAGTTGATGACCAGAGAAATTCTTTGGTAATCAAAGAGCGTATGACTTTGGATTATGCTAATAATTTTATCTTCTCTCCTGATTCCTATAGTAATGGTCTTAGTTCTATCCTAGTTGTCAAACACTTACCGATGTGTTTGGAGAAATTACTTCTCTCCCACCTAAGCGCGATTTTTTTCCTAAATGAACTTATTCCCAGGGGAGTCCGGTGGCTCTTCCTTCATAAAGAATGGCTCCAAAGAAGAATGCTGAATTGAATACTCAATTTGAATATTTATTCACCAAGGGATTGATTATGCTGAGTTATCCTGAATGAGGAGCTGTAGTAGTACTCGTGACTAGGTCTTATGGTTCTTTGTGGATGTGCGTAGATTATCGAGAGCTAAACAAGCTAAATTTAAAGAACATATATTCGATGCCATGAGTTAACGATATGCGCGATCAGCTTCATAGAGCAAAATTGTTCTCCCAGCTTGACCTTGCAGTTATTTTCCATTACCTTAGAATGGTTGAGGAAAGCATTCCTAAAACTACTTTTCAAAGGCGAACAATTTTTACGTGTAGTTAGTTATGCATTTTGGCTTAGTTGACGCTCGTGCTTTCTTTGCCGATTTCATGAAAAATGTCTACCGTGACATCCATAGAAAGTTTGTTCTTGTTTTGATGATGATATTCTAGTCTTTTTGAAGTCTGAGACAGAACGTATGGCTCATTTAGAGTATGTCATTGGAACCCTACGGGATCATTATTTAAAAAACAAATTTTCTAAATGTCATTTCTGAAAGGATGAAGTCCAATATCTTTGTTATATTGTTTCTAAAAATGGAGTGTTGGTTGATCTGACTTGGATCGTTGCAATCAATGTAAGTCGCATTCATTTCTTTCTTTTGTATCTAAATCTTCTTATCTTTTGTTGAACCTGAATTTCCTATTCTATTTTATAGGATTCGGAAAAACTGAAGATTCCATCTAATACTCATAGCTTCTTAGGACACGCGTGTTACTATTGTTGATTTATTAAGAACTTTCTCGAATTGCTGCACTTTTGATTGTTAGGACTCAGAAAAATGCTAACTTTATCTGGGGCCCTAAGTGCATAACTACATTTAACAAGTTGAAGGAAAATTTCACTTCAACTCCTATGCTTACTATCCCAATGAGAATAAGGAATTAACAGTATACACGAATGCTTCGATAGAGGGTTAAGAAGTTGTTCCGATGCAGAATGGGAAGGTGATCGCTTATGCCAATTGTTAGTTGAAGAATCATAAAGTCAATTATGGAGCCCGCTATTTGGTATTGCTGGCTGTTGTATTCATTTTGAAGTTATGGTGACATCATCTTCTAGAACCAAGTTTGAGTTATTTACCTATCATGAATTATTAAGTACATATTTTGCTAAAAATATCTGAGTTAGATGGCTCGAATTTCTCACTTTCTATGATCTTGGTATTAGTCGTACTCCCCGGAAGGCTAATATGGTAGTCAATGCTCTGAGTGGAAAGGAGACAACATTGTGTCCGATTATGGTTTCCTCATCTCTGATGGATTGCGTTATAGCTAAATAGGATGAGGACAAGACGATTAGGCATATTAAAGAGAAGGTTTGTACAGGGAAGAGGGTGACCATAGTAAGATGGATACACAGATTGATGATAAGGGAATCTTACGGGTTATGAATAGGATTTGTGTCTCGAATGTCATTGGCTTGAGGCAAGAAGTATTGAGAGAAAATTACCAGTCTAGAATCTCCATCCATCCAGATGTTCCAAAACATGAAGAGATTATATTGGCGGAATGACATGAAGCGTGATATTTCATGTTATATTAGCAAATGTGCAACATGGAAGTAGATTAAGATCGATCATCAGAAGTTAGCCGGTTTAATACAACTTCTCAAGATACCTAGTTGAAAGTGGGACCAAGTTTCCATGGATTTCATAGATGACCTTCTGAGAACGATAAGAGGTAATGAGAGTACACGGGTGGTAATTGACAGATTGACCAAGCCAGCTCATTCCCTTTCGGTCAGAACAAATGTATCGCTTTGGGTTTGATTGAGTTATATATGAGAGAGATTGTTAGATTGCATGTCATTCCTTCCAATATTATCTGTGACTAAGATCCCGCCTTTATGAGTAGATTTTGGAGTGCATTCCAAGAATCTTTCGGAACTCAACTGAATCTCGGTATGGCTTATCATCCACAAAACGATGGTCATATGAAGAGGTTAAATCATAATTTAGAAGATCTCATTCGTGCTTATATCCTTAATTATGGAGGATCTTAGGAAGATCATCTTCATCTCATCGAATTAAATTATAATAATAGTTGCCAGGTAGAATATTTAGACTCGAATTAAAAAATATCATAAGTGTAAAGCTTTAAATTCTATCTTCTAAATCCATTCTTTTGAATCTGGGTAAGCATTAAGACGCCCCTATTTAAGGTTTTGTACTGGCGACCGTGCAAATTTCCTTCTTGTTGGATCGAATATGGATAACGGCTAGTTCTTGGGCCAAATACAATATTGGAAGGTGAGACGACCCGAAATCCCGTTCAGACGGAAACAAGGGTTATCTTTGGAATATAACACAGAAACAGATAATAGCAGAACAGAATTAAATAAATACACCAGATAATGAACAATAGAATATACTGGATAAAAGTAATCATCAGAGTTACACAGTATACAAAATCTTACTTAGTGCAAATACAGTTCAGCTATACGTAAATGTCTATAGCGGAAATAAACAAAATATGTACAATAGGAGCTGAACAGCATAAAAAGAAATAAATGATAGAATCCATCTTCAGCTCCAGCTATCCAGAAAAAGAACCAGCTAAACCTGAATACAAGGCTGCCCGTGTAGAAAAAGGGGCACCCGAGTTTGAAAGTGAAACAAACTACGAGTCAGTCATGGGACTGGTATGAGAAATCCACCCAACACATATATAATTGGCTAATCACAGGACCACGCCACTTTCGTGGAACAGGTTTACTCCATTGGATTGCCAGTGCTTTAAAACAAATCTTTCTTTTAAACATCGCTATGCTTTTTATAAAAATGAAGCCGTTATAAGACTCAGTTCCCATCACACAATGCAACGCAAACCGGAGGATAGAGTTTTTACCTTATAACAGCCAAAATATGCTTGATACGAATAAAACAAAGGCATTTGATATTACCACTAGTGTTTATATGTTTCGAAAACAATTTCAAATCATAACTATCAATCATAGACGACATGAGCGTCCCATGCCACTATGTCGCCAAATATATATACAATTGAGACCGCACAATGTCGTATTTGGAAATTGGATTTCCATCATGAACCAAGGCAAAAGATAGTCCTTACCGACTTCGTGACTCTCTAGCCCGAGCCACAGGGTCAGAGCGCATCGACCCTAGGAGAGACAGAGCCGGTCCACCGATGTGGATTAAAATTCCTGAACAATGCGTTTCCCCTCCCTTTGGGGCGTAAACGAGCCAACGAATGAATCCATCGGACCCGGATCGTCCGATCAAACCGAGGCGCCTCGCAACAGCAACAACCACATAGGTGAAAAGTATATAAATGTCAGGGCTGGTAGGTCACTGACACCACCCTAGCTAGAAAGAAACGCATGTCCTCCCTGAGGTCCTTCCTCCCGTTTCTGGTTCATACCGGGGTGTGAGGCTCGCGAATTCACGTTATACACAAAGCTACGCCACACAGGCGGTGCTTTGATCATCACCACAAGACTTTGCTTTTCAACAGAAGCCCTGATCACTGCATCTTAGCATGCCACACAGAATAAAATCCAATGTCAGACACACAATCCATTTACAAGTCCGTTCTGGGTCTGAACGAAACCGGAGGCACTAAATACCTCGCAAACCCTTCGATCACCACGTACGTCTGGACGATCACCACTCATTATCCATATTTCGGGATGCCTCCCAATCAGGACCTCGGTTACCATCCAAACGAGGTGAAGATCTCCGGTCTTCGACCATCGTCTTCATCTTCGACTTTCAATCGTCGGTCAATTATTTGAAATGAGAATTAACTCGGCCTTCTCAAATAATTCACGTATATTTAGAATTTCAAATCAATTTACTTCAATGGTTAAATTATTCGACAACGCCAATCTTGTTCTTTAATGTAATTTTCACACCAAACACATTCAACCATCAAAAGCCACATAAATCGAGCAAATTCAGTTTATTTCCATTCCATATCGCTTATGATATTTTATAACTATTTATCGCTACTTTTATTTATTTTAAAATAGCTAATTTATTCAAAACGACGCTTCGGGCCATAAAGCGGCCGTGGCGCTGTTTTTCTTCAGATTAGATTTACACATATCTAAAAATCTAACAGTTGGATCTTCACAAAATTTACATCATTAGAAAGGTCTTTTCAAAACGAATCCAACGGTTCCAGTTTCGGGAAAATCCGACGGTCGGATCTCCCGGTACAATCGTTTGAAATTTCGATTTCAAAATACGAACTACAGCGTCGTTATTCAATTAAATATATATTTATATTTATATATATATATATAAATATAATCGCTTCTGGTGCTGTTTTTCTTTAGATTTGAATTAAACATTCCAGACAATCCAACCGTTGGATTTTTGGAAGGTTGGTGCTGTTGGGAAGATATTTCCAAGGCGAACCCGACGGTTGAGATTTCGGGAAAATCCAATGGTCGGATTTCTCGCACTAGATGTTTGAAATCACAGTTTCAAAATATGAACTGCACGGCCTCGTTTCATTTTAATTTTATTTATATTTATATATTTATATAAATATAGCTCATTCAATGATTTCAATATCGTTTTCACTTCAAATATTTCACTAACGCCTTAAAATTTTGGAAAATTTCGCCTTAACCTCCCCTGCACCGGGAGCATCGGGAAATCGCAAATAGCTTTCCCGGTCCTTCTAATCTCAAAAAGAAAAAGAAAAAGCCAAGCGGCTAGCCAACAGGCTCATAAAATCATCACCCAAACAAAACAGTAAATGTGTACCTATTTGTCGGGCACAAAATTTTATTCCTCTTCTCTAGCCCCTTTGCTATAACCTGTTCAATGATTATGCATGTACATATATATACAGTTCTTATTATTTATCATTTTCTATTCAACTTCATATTTGATTTCTATTTGGTTTAAAAACACCATTCATTCTAATGTTACATACATAGGTGCAAATCATTTCATTAGCTAATTAATGAATATTTCAACTCATATATGTTTATTTTGAACAAGTGGCTATTTTTAACACTTCACATTTCAACGATTCATGCATACAATAAAAATGTGATTTTTATTGTAAAACAATTCATTTCAAAACACTATTTTTCTATATAGTTCATATAGGTAACAAAAATAGGATTTTTATCATAAAACAATTTCTTTTAAAACGAGATTATTTTACACAGTTCATATATTCGATAAAAGGTGACTTTTATATTTAAAACGCGAATACCATTCAACACATGAATTTCTAATCAACGAATGAATATCAATTCAACACATGAATGTTTTCTATTGTTTGTATATATATATATATATGTGATTTTATATTTAAAACGCGAATACCATTCAACACATGAATTTCTAATCAACGAATGAATATCAATTCAACACATGAATGTTTTCTATTGTTTGTATATATATATATATATATATATATATATAAAAGGTGATTTTATATTTAAAACGTGAATACCATTCAACACATGAATTTCTAATCAACGAATGAATATCAATTCAACACATGAATGTTTTCTATTGTTTGTATATATATATAAAAAAAGGTGATTTTATATTTAAAACGCGAATACCATTCAACACATGAATTTCTAATCAACGAATGAATATCAATTCAACACATGAATGTTTTCTATTGTTTGTATATATATATATATAAAAAAAGGTGATTTTATATTTAAAACGCGAATACCATTCAACACATGAATTTCTAATCAACGAATGAATATCAATTCAACACATGAATGTTTTCTATTCAATGAGTAAATATAGTTTAAGCAAATGAAAATAATTCAAATACATGAATATTATTCAAAATTTCGGCAGCATAACGGCAGGGTAGTAAAAACCAGGACCGTCCCTAGTACGGCTCCTCGCTCTACCTTAAAACCTCACGGTTTTTGACAATGGGGATCATGCATCTAGTTCGCACGCAGGCGGCATGTATATATTTATTTCATTTCCACAGACTAATCCTATGTGGTTTCAACCAAATATTTCTCAATCACAAACGGGTATTTTTCAACCACAATCAATCAATATCAACCACAAACAATCCCAAACAATCATTCGCTATCAATCAATTTTCACAACAATTTCAACCAATAAATATCGTCCATGGTTTGTGGACGAGGGGCGTATATATATATATATATATATATATATATATTATATATAGCAATTCACTTTTATTTTAACACACATATATATGGCTAGAAGAAGAAATTGAAGAGTCAGAAATTCTCACCAATAGCTATCCAATACTACGACTCTTCCTTTAGAGAAATCTTCGCCAATCTCGCCTTTCGTCGCTTTCGTTGCCCGTATTCTCTACATATGTAAAAATCGAATTTTTACTATGTTATTCAATATATAAAAATTGCATTTCAAAAATATAGATTCCGCCTTTTCAAAAATAAAGATTATATTTTTAATATTCCTATGATGTAAAAATTATATTTTTATTACTTTAAAAATACAAAAATCATATCTTACTTCTTCTACTTAATAAAAATTCTGTCTTTTCTATTTTAAAAATATGATCTTTTCTATCCAAGTTCAAATCTTTTTCTATTTAAAGTTCAAATCTTTTTCTATTTAAAGTTCAAATCTTTTCCTATTTAAAGTTCAAATCTTTTCCTATTTAAAGTTCAAATCTTTTCCTATTTAAAGTTCAAATCTTTTTCTATTTATATCTTAAACTTAAAATCAGTTTTAAACCTTTTAAAAATCAGTTTTAAACCCTTTAAAAAATCAGAATTTAAACCTTTTTAAAAATCAGAATTTACAGAATTAAAATAAAAATAAAATAACAACTACTTACTGTAATCTGCGAAGAAGGGGGGGTCGTCAGGCTCGGCGGCAGGAGGAGGAGCAGGCGGTGGCTTCAGTGGCCTCGAACGGGGGGCTCGCGAATTGGGCATCGCGATGGCTTCAGGGGGGATGCGTCGCGAGGGGGGGGGGTTCGGGTGCGTCGAGGTGGAGAGGAGCGGGATCGGCAGCGTGGTGGGGGTCCTCCGGCGATGGCGCAGAAGTGGTTGGAGGCGGCTCCGTCGAGGGTTGCTGCGTTCGTTTTTTTTTATTTTTTGTTTGAAATTGAAATGAACGGGGGGGGGGGGGGGGGCAGAGGAGATAAAGGGGAGAGGAGAGAGAATGATCTTCTTTTTTTTATATATATAAAGCTGACTTTTCATACGACCTCTAAACGAGGCCCACCGCCTGTCGCCCATAGCGTATTACCCCCATTCCGAACACAATGGGATATATATCGTAGGTTGATTCGGCTGTTACAATCAGTTTCCGTTAGATTTACATTTAAATCACTATATTGAATTTTAAACGTACATTTCAAATTATCGGGGTCACATACTAACTAGAAAAATTCTCGAAAAATATTTTCTAGCTACGTATTGACAATACGGTCCTAACAAAACTAGTTTCATCAAATTCTGAGACCGTTTGAAAAATGGCCAATTTCCAGTCGATTAAAATCAACTGAATTCGGTCAAACGCGTTTTCCTTTGCCACCCTCACATATTGATTCGAAAAATTATGAAATTTGAAACCTAGCAATAATTTGACATCACGGATCCAACAAAAGTGGTTTCGTCGAAATCCGAGGTCGTATGCAAAATGTCCATTTTTAAGGGCCTGAATTCCATAGCGACTATTCAGAATTTTCAACTGGACATATCTTTTGATTCCCGCTATGAAATTTCGATTTTTCAGATTCGTTAGAAAGGTATTCACTAACAGATTTAAATATTTTTGGTTTCACTAAAATCCGGATTGTTTTGCACCCGGTACAGTCCGACAAAGTTTGAATTCAATTTTTGAAACTGCCACGCCATTTCAGGCCTTGTTTATAATTATAATTAATTATATTCGTTTTCAATTGTCGATTCAAACTCAGTTTTCATCGCCATTATTCAAAATATTTATTTTAAATATTTAAAATCCATTATTTTAGCCAATTTAAAAATTTTAAATTGGTTCAGATTTTCTGGGTCGTTACAGAAGGTTTGCGTAATATCGTAGATATCAGGAATAAGATGAAGATTGCACAGGATAATTAGAAGAAGCGTGCCGATAGAAGGAGGAGAAGCCTAGAGTTCTTAGTGGGTGATCATGTATTTTTGAAGATCTTACCACTAAAGAATGTAATTCGATTTGGTTGGAAAAGGAAGTTGTCTTCAAGATTCATTTGTCCATTTCATATTTTTTAAAGAGTCAATCCCTTACCCTATTGTTTAGAGCTGCTAGAGAAGCTTGTGTGGGCGCACAATGCGTTTTACATGTAACATCCAGTAAAATGTATCCTATAAGACATAAGATAATTAATTTTAAAACAAATAATAATAATCAGTAATAAATTAATAGGTTGAAAAATAAAATTTTGGAAAATTGAGAATTGGGCCATGAAAGTATTAAGTTGCATTCGTGGCAAGATTCTGATTCGTTTCCATATTTTATTTGCTGAAAACGTAGTCTATAAGCAGGAGTTACTAACAAAACAAGTTATACGTAAATTGTTTACTCACAAGATTTGAAATTTAAACAGAATAAATACAAATCTGGAATACAATTAATTGTAGATTGGCATAAAGTAATATCCCACAAGGATTTTAATTTGTGTGTGTGTGTGTATATATATATATATGTGTGCGTGTGTACATATACAGAGGGGACAAGAATAATCAACAAACGAGAAGTAATAAATCTAATAATTAGTATGAAAAAAAACTTGCAAGGAAACAATTTCCCAGGCTTGACCCAGAAGGAGGTTAACCACCAATGTAGAAGGGGGGTCAAGGGGTCGACCGCACTTCTACATTGAGGGTCGATTGCCCTTCATTTGTTGAGTGGGGAAGGTTTTGTTTTATTGAATTTATTTATAAATTTGCAACAACGGATTGATCAGATTAAATCTAACTAATCCAACGGTCTATATACACACTTGTAACCATAAATAATACCCCCTAGCCACTTCCTAAACCCTACACCTAATTCTGTTTTATGCCTCCACCTTGTCTCTCTATTTCTTAATTCCAGAATTTAGGTTAGGTTTCTCTTCTTCTTCTAACCTATATCCGATCTTTTGTTATCTAAATTCTTATATGTATAAACTCTAGAATTAAGTTATATATATATATATATATGAGATTCTAAACTTTGGTTCTTATATATATGTATAAGCTAGAGTTGGAATAGACTGGTCCGAAGGTAGAAATCCAAATTTTAGTAGATTCAACACTATATACCATTAATCTCCTTTTTTAATCTCTATGAGTGGAAATTTCTTAAGCTTGTTATTTACTATATTATGATAATGTAAATTTTGGATTATTATGCCTAAAAGGGTTTGGAATTTGTACAAAAACAAAACAATATAAAATCCTCCAAATTCCATATTATTTGTATTTTTTGCGAAAATGGTCAATCAATTGAATTTGAGTTTGGATTATTGATGTAATGAAAGAAAAAGGCATTTAAGTGTTTGTATAATTCTTGAAAATGGTCTAATTAACTTCATTGTAAATCTATAAATTTGTATAAATGTATTTCAATTGAAAAAACTTAAGAACTTGAGTATTGTGGATTAAATATGTTTAAGCATCTATTTTCAAAATATATTTTTTGAACGTATTAGTTGCAAGCCACCAAAGTATTAAGACTTTGTATATGAAAATTACATAAGAAGTGAATTTGTACCGAAAGTATTTGGAGATATTGCACCTTGTCTCTATTTTGTTTTTGAAATAAACATTCAAACCATGGTTACAAGTTATGCTATGAATATCTGTTATTTCCTTGTTATTTAAATGTAAATAAACATTTTGTGTTATGATTGGAGAAGTTGGGAAATAAATTTGTATACCATTATTATGTTGTTAGGATTCACATTTCAAATGATTTAGGACGTTTCTTCATGTACGCTTGATTTACGCCTTGTTTATTACTATATATAAATAAACATAAACAATGTAATATTAATGTGTATTAGATGCATACTAAACATGTTTAAACCAAGTAATTAGGAGTTAAATGTCCCCATAGGAAATTTATATGTGTGTGAGTTAATGTCTTTAATTATAATAATGACACAAAGACACGAGGCTAACCATTACTTATAGTAGAAGTCGTCCAGAACCGATTGGCATATCCAGCTTCTACAAGTAAGAATGGTTAATGTCAGAGTTCTAGGTGTCATGGGCCATTGTAATTATTACACTAAGACGCATGGTTAAACCTAACTTGTAGTAGAAGACTACCCGGAACTGTCTGGCAAATCCAGCATCTACAAGTGGTTGGTTTAATGCAAGATGTCTGGTGTGTATATATATATGTATGTATGTATGTATGTATGTATGTATTTTTGTGTGACGTAGGCCTGCCTTGAGAAGGTATTAAGTGGTTGGTCTACCTTATTAGGTGTTAAGTAGTTAGGACTAGGTCTGTACCTAAGGTTCACTCATTGGTCTAGGACCAAAGTAGTGGGACTCACCCTTATTAGGTCTCAAAAAGTTATTGGGTCCGCCTTTCTCTTATATGGTATTAAATAGTCCTATTAAAACGATGGCGTAAGAGTAGGGCAGTTCTCCAGAAAAGTCCTTTACTTATCTAGGGGATAAGTGAGGATTGACTTAGGTATGGGCTACTAAGAATTTTTCCAATCATGTATGGGGGACCGCCTGTCTAAGGGAAGTATTAAGTAGCTAGGAGTTCATTTGTAATACCAGTTAAATAGTAATGCAATGGTCAGTCAGAGGGGTCTTAAATGATGATGAGTGTCTACCTTAGGCCAATATTAAGCGGCATATTACTATTTCTTTTATCACGAAAGTGCGAAAATTTAATAACGTTAACGATTATAAGATGGGGTCTTAAGTGACTAGGGTCCTCCATATGTTATTAAGTGGCATTGAGAATCCACTCAAGAATAAATAAAAAGTTATGGCCTTAAGTGACCAGTGCCATTCCACCTCGAAAGGTATTAAGTGATCATGGAGAATCCTCCCTTAAATAAGCAGTGTAAACCATTAATGACTATAGGGTAGTCTACCTCATAAATGAATATGATTGATTGTGTGTTAAACCGCATAGACATAATTTGAAGAATTTATACTACCAAATATAGGTAATAGTTATTCCTTAAAACTTATGTGATTTTTATTCACCAGAACTTTATGTTCTGACCTCCCTCCTCATGACATATAAACTGGTTAGTAGTGGAGACATTGGACTAGTGATGCCTTGGAGTTAGGACCCTAATAGAGAAGGATCCATAGCTATAAGTTATTACTTATGGCGGTATTATGATTGTTGTTATGTTATTGGGATAATTATTATTGAGTACCTCTTATAATAGTTAAAACTCATTGTAACCAACATTTATATGGTTTCTAATTCATGGTACATCTATCTCACATTATTATATTTTATCCCTTCCGTTGTATGACGTTCTGATTTCGGTTTAGTCTGTTTTATTATATCAGTTAAAATATTTTCTTATAGGAACCAATGAACTGTTTAGAATGGCTCTAAGTTTCGATGGGCCTTTTCTAGGTCAGAATATAGGACCATTCTGGCAGGTTGTTACATTCGGTATTAGAGCATAGGTTACCCAATTACAGGAAAGTTATACATAGGAGAGGCGTACTTGTTATTTTGAAAAAGAATTTTCAAATGTTTTACTATATACAAGTATATATATACTTAAGGTACATGTATATCTAGAAAATACTGTCTACAGGTCCTTCTAGGAAAGAATTAACCTTAATTTCTGTAAATACCCTAGAAACCCTATAGTGATTTGGTAGCTTTCTTATCGATTTACAAGCCTATAAGCACATAAGGACTGTAAGAGCCACTAAGTTAGAAATGTGGAAAGGATTGAAACTCCTTATTTAATATGTAACAAATGGAGATTAATTCGGTGGCTTATATATCATTTATTGGAAAGATAAGGAAAAATTAATAGAAGGGTTTTGAAATAGGCGTATGTTAGGATAACTATTAAGAAGGACAAATTAATGTTCATAACATAAGGATATGTTAAGGTTTAAGGAAAAACGGAAGAATATCTTTTGTTAAATGGAATAAACTTCTAGATTAGGAGGTTCGAAATTTAAAAAGAACACTAGATGGTCAATAAGTAAAAAGATATTAGAAACGGAAAATATTAATGAGACAATTAAGACCATTTATGTGAAGGTATGAATATTCGATTTTGAATAAATTAAATGTCTATAAGAATGAGCGTTATTTAATGGATAAGACGGAAATAAAGGACATTTATACAATCAAATATTAGGAATGTCAAGATATGGAAAATAAGAACACGAAAGAAGGATTTAATAAAGGAGACATACTTTCATAGAATATTGTGTTAGAAAGATAAGTGGCATAACAAGGAAGTTTAAACGAAAAGATCAAAAATGTTAAGAACCCTATAAAAAATGGACTTTTAATAATACCACCAAATTATTGGTAAAAATGAAATTTTATAGAAAATTTGAAATATTTTTGTAGAAGGGTTTAAGTTATGAAAATTTTTCCTATTTAGGGAAGAGTGGAAAAATAATATTTTTAGAAATTATAATATTTTAGGAAGGCCTTACAAAACTTGCCATTATCTCTGATATACAAATTAGAAATATAAAATGTTGAGAAAACAAAAGATAAATTCTCTAAAAAGAATAAATAATTAATGGTAAACTAAAAAAAATCTGGTTTATGAGTTTTAAGAATAAAATTATGAATCAAGAGGTTCCAACTTTTGTTTTTACATATTTCATGTAGTTTTTACATATTTCATGTGTTAATTTGCACGTGAAATAAACAAATTTGTAAAGAATCTTTTCTTCAAAACCTTGTGCAAATTATGACAATAAATTTGACGTTTAATTAGAAATGAAAGGAGAAAGAGAAGAAGGGCATATAAAGGTTTGGTAGGATAAACGAAATAGATATGCTCATTTGAAAGAGAATGGGTAGGAAATTTATTTGCTAGAATTTGGATAGCGAAATTTTCAAATAATGAGTATATGAGAAGGTAATAGTAGTAGGAGTAGCACAAATGGTAAACAAATACTTCAATAAATTAATTTAGCAATTCATAATTTGTTTATGATTATTAAAGTAATTTTTGTAAAGCACGCTCACTAAATAAACAAAAGTGTTAGGAATAGTTATACTTTTGATAAATAATTCATGAATAATTAAGGATTTCAAAAAAATCAATCATACATTAATGTGAAGTTTGATAGGAGTATATGTGCCTAACAGTAAAAGTTCTAAACCTTATTGCTAAAATGAGTGCAGTCTTAGTCTGTTCTTTAAAACATTTTTTGAAAGCAACAACATAATTTGAAGATATAGAAATGAATGTTGTTAAAAGGCTTAATTGCTACTTAATTTGTTGCTAAATTATTAGGGTCTCGATTTTAAATAAAAACGAGCATTTGTCTCAAAACATTTGCCATTTTTGAGGGTATTAGAGACAAACATTCAAAAGGTAAATAGAAGATAAGCGTTAGAAAAGGATAGGTTACTTTAATCTTAGTTTAAGGATTTATGAGCATTTAATAAATGTTTACAAAAAGTTACAAACGTTAAAATGGAGTATTAAGATTCTATTTTCTGAAATTGAGTGGGCATTTGTTTTTACTAGCCATCAAAAAAAAAAAAATTAATCGTTTTGAAAAGTGATAATGGCTAACATTCAAAAATGTTGATAACGATAAGTGTTTAAAAAGGAATATCCCGCTTTTATTTTGAACATTTAGTAATCATTTGAAAAGAGACAACCAAATCTTTATTGTAACATTTTGTAATAAATTCTTAATAAAGGATGTTTTATTAAAATAAAGCATGTATTTACGTTTAGTTCAGTAAGCACTAAATTCTTCGTAAGAATTTAACACCTCAAGCTTTATTAAGGTACTAAACACCTATATTTCGATTTTTTTCAAAGTTGAGAAATGATAGGGATATAACAATATCCTATAAAATATATTTTTGCTTAACCAATAAAATTTCACTTTATAAAAAGGAATAACTCTGAAGTAAATAGGAATAGCTAATTAGGTTCTAGGACTAAGTAAGGATAAGTTGTAAAACCTATTATGAAAATTTTAGTGATAATCCTAGAAGTTCATATTTGAAAAGATGGTGAAGTATAAGTATTTCCACAATTAAGGGTTAACCAGATTGCCCAAAATAATTTTGTTTAGAATTAGTACATCTAAAACTACATCTAGAGATTAGCTACGTATATATATATACATACATACATATATATATATATATGTATGTATGTATATGTATATATATGTAAATAATATAGTGTAACTTACATAATTCATGATTTTCAAAATTAGGACTCATGGATATAAATGGAATATTCAATGGGCAATAAATTTGTAACAATGAGACTAAACTACAATTAGTTTTGATGGACTGATTTAAAAGAGAATTTGATTTGAAAAGATATGGACATATTTTCAAGATTGAAGGAATTAAGTTTTTTATGGAGTGGTCTGGTTTTAATGATGAATGGACCACTATGAGAAAGAGAAAGATGGAAATTTAAAGGAATGGATTGGCATCTTAAGGAATTAGAACAAAAATATTAAGACCTCACCACTCTTTAAACCATTTAATTATAGGAGAAAACTTCCAAAAGATTATTCTTTTAAGTTGTGATTGCTTGTGATCCCCTGTATTAACTGGATAAGGGTGTAAAGTGATATAAGTAACAAATTCTTGTTTATGCATGTGCTGTTTGGGATTTAAAACCCTTAATGTATTTCAGGTTAAACGAGAAAAGGAAAATTTCATGGGGACACCTAACTAAGTGATTTACAAATATGGAATTTGGAAGTTAACAATAGAATTATATTTTCAACCTACAAGGAGGAAGCATTTTGGTCTCGAAATTTTGGAATATTGAGTATGGAAGAAGTTTAGATTTTAAGGATGTTGTCCTTGAGAATAATAATTTAAAGAATGAAATTAGGAAATAGGCTTAAATATTAGATTTGTGTAAATTGGCCTTTTTAGGTTGAATACGACCGTGTGTTAATTTGCATAAGGATATTTGTTTAATTTCATAAATTGGCCTTTTGTCATTTTTCACAGAAAGACTATATTTGAAATTATAAGGAATATACACAAAATGTGAGAGGTGAGAAATGTATTGTTACGTATTTACATGTAGTTTGCACTATCAATTCAAAGTATAACAATACTCATTCCTTGTTATTTTAAATATGTCAATATTATTGTTTGAGAAAATTTATGAAAATTATAGCAAAAGACCATTTATTGAAATTTAGATTTTCAACAAATTAGAGAAAAGAAAAATATTCTAGTTATTAGTATAGACTAGAACGTTGGTTAGTCAGAATTAGGAAGTTTGATTTAGGGAATTATTGAATTCTCTAGTCATACCTCAATTGAAGACCAGAGGACAAACTGAAGTTATCCAGAGCTTTTGGGATCAAAGGAAAATTTGCATCTTGGATCTCTTAGATAACATAAATAATATTTATCTTTAGGATTAGTAGTACTTTTGATGGTCGGGATAGAACACTTGAAGTATTTCAAGGAAGCTATGAGTGTTGGTGGAAAACCATCAATGAATTTCTACTTGAACCAAATTGTGATTAGACTTTGGAAAAAAAGTCTAATTTGATTAGGCATCTTGTCAAGGTTAGAAATTTAGCATCATATTTTGGGGCTTTCCTAATATTAGGGAAATGAAGGTTATTTTTGTTGATAGGAGCCCATGATGTTTTTATACTTTTATATTTGATTGGTTACTATGGTTAAGTTTGAAAGAGTATAATCAAGAATTGGGGACAAAGATGGAACCATAGGGGTTTCGAGTCATCAAAGATATTGTGGAGTATTGGATTTCAAGACCCCGCAATATTTAATTAGATTGGTTCGAGTACATAAGGAAGAAAACTCGATGAAAGACATGAAAATTTTAAATTTTTGTAGACTTTCTAGGAAAATTTAAGATTCTATGGTTGCATTATGGTTGCTAGATTGGATGGTAGGAATTGTTTGCAATACAAATGCACCGTGCACACATATAAAATTTTTATGCATGTTAGGGTATTTTGCATACATTCAGCATCACTAATTACAGATACACGCTAGGACTAATCTCAATTTAGCAAGTTTGCAGTGCATGATCACCCTGAGTTATGGATGTTTATAAATAAAATGGTGTATAACATGGTTGTTAGAAAGAGTTGTGTTTTTTCCCCTTCAGAAAGATTTCAGAATGAAATCTCTTTAAGGCGGGAAGAATGTAACACCCCATAAAATGTAGCCTAAATAAGCATAGGATAATTGAATTTAAAACAAACAATAATAATTGGTAATAAATTAGTGGGATAAAAAATAAAATTTTAGGCAATTGTGAATTTGGCCACGAAAGTACTACAGTTGTATTCATGGAAAGATTCAGATCCATTTCATATTTTATTTGCTGAAAACAGAGACCATATGCAGGAGTTACTAATAAAACAAGTTATACGTACATTGTTTACACACAAGATTTGAAATTCAAACTAATTAAATGTAAATCCAAAATATAATTAAATATCGATTGGCATAAAGGAATATTCCATAAGGATTTGAATTTTTGTGTGTATGTATGTATGTATATATATATATATTTAGAGGGGAACAAGAATAATCAACATACAGAAAGTAATCAATTTGAATAATTAATATAAAAACAAACATGCAGGGAAACAATTACCCTAGATTGAACCCAAAAGGGGGGTCGATCTCCATTCTACATAGAGGGTTAACCACCCTTTGTGTATTGGGTGAGGAAAATTATTTTTTGGGTTATTTATAATTTTGCAATAACAGAACGACCAGTTTAATTCTAACTAATCCGACGGTCTGTATACACACATGCAACTATAAATAAGACACCCAACCACTCCCTAAACCCTACACCTAATTTTATTTTGCTCCTCCACTTTGTTTTCCATTTCTTAATTAAATAATTCTGGTTAGGTTTCTCTTCTCCCTTCTAACCTGTATTTTATCTTAAATCTAAACTCTTATATGTATAAACTCTGTAATTAAGTTTATATATATATGAAATTCTAGACTTTGATTCTCTTATATATATATATATATATATGTATGTATGTATGTATATTAGGGAGAGTTGGAATACGTTGGTCCAAAGGCAGAAATCTAGACTTTTAGTAGATTTTACACTATATTCCACTAATCTCCTCTTTTAATCTCTATGAGTGGAAATGTCATAAGCTTGCTATCTACTATATTCTGATAGCGTATAATTTGTATTATTGTGCCTAAAAGGGTTTTGGATTTTTACGAAACAAAACAATATAAAATCCTCCAAATCCCTAATTATTTGTACTTATTTGCGAAAATGGTCAATCAATTGTACTTAGGTTTGGATTAATGATGTAATGAAAGAAAAAGGCATTCAAATGTTTGTATAATTCTTGAAAATGGTACAATTCACTTCATTGTAAATTTCAAAATTCATATATATATATATATATATGTGTGTGTGTGTGTGTGTGTGTGTGTGTGTGTTTCTACAGAAAAAGCTTAAGAACTTAAGTATTGTGAATTGAATAGGTTTAAGCATCTACTTTCAAAATATATTGTTTGAACGTATTATTTGCAAGCCACCAAAGTATTAAGGCTTGTATACAAAAACTACGTAGGAAGTGAGTTAGTACCAAAAAGAGAATTTTACATATGTATTTAGAAATTTTGCACCTTGTTTCTATTTTGTTATTGAAATAATCACTCAAACCTTGGTTACAAGTTATGTTATGAATGTTATTTCCCTGCTATTTAAATGTAAATACACATTTTTTGTCATGATTGGAGAAGTTAGGGAAATAAACTTTCATACCTTTATTATGTTATTAGGATTGACATTTAAAACGATTTAGGATGTATCTTTACATACGCTTGATTTAAGCCTGATTATTACTATATATAAATAACGTAAATAACGTAATATTAATGTGTATTAGATGCATACTGAACATGTTTAAATTAGGTAATTAGAAGTTAAATGTCCCCGTAGGAAATTTGTATGTGTGTGAGTTAATGGCTTTAATTATAAATGATACACAGATAAGAGGCTAATCATTACTTATAGTAAAATCCTGCCCGAAACCAACCAGCATATCCAGCATTTACAGTATGACTGGTTAATGTTATAGGTCTAGGTATCATGGTCCATTACGTGAGGTTAAGACCAACTTGTGGTAGAAGCCTGCCCGAAATCGCCCGACAAATCCAACATCTATGAGTGGTCAGTTTAACGTGAGATGTCTAGTGTGTGTGTATATATATATGTCTCTATGTATCACGTAGGCATACCTTGAGAAAGTGTTAAGTGGTCGACCTACCATTTTTGTACTAAGTGGTTAAACTAGGTTTGTTCCTAAGGTTCACTCCTTGTTTATGGACCAAACTCGTGGGGTCCGCCCTTAGTAGATCTTATATTATCATTGTGTTCAATTTTCTCTTATATGGTATTAAATGGTCCTAGTAAAATGATGGCACAGGAGTAGGTTAGTTCTCTGGAAGTGTCCGCTTCTTATCTAGGGGATAAGTGAGGACCGACCTAGGAATATGCTACTAAGAGTTCCAGCAATCATATACGTGGAAACATCTGTCTAAGGGAAGTATTATGTGGCTAGGAGTTCACCTGTAATACCAGTTAAATAGTAATGCATAGGTCTGCCGTAGGGGTCAAAAATGATGATGAGTGTCTACCTTGGTCTGGTATTAAGTGGTAGATTACTATTTCTTGTATTACATTGGAAAGAATATTTAATAACGTTGATGAATATTACACGAGGTCTTAAGTGACTAGGGTCCTCCATATGGTATTAAGTGATAGTGGGAATCCATCCAAGAATAAATATAAAGCGATGGATTTAAGTGACCAGTGGTAGTCCGCCTCAAACGGTATTTATGTGACCATAGAGAATCCACCCTTAAATAAGCAGCATAGGTCTTAAATGACTGTCGGGAGGTCTGCCTCATAAATGAATATGATTGATTGTTTGTTGAAGTGCATAGGCATAATGTGAAGAATTTATACTGCCAAATATAGGAAATAATTATTCCTTAAAGCTTATATAATTTTCATTCACCAGAACTTTATGTTCTAGCCTTCTTCCTCATAATATATAAATAGGTTAGCAGGTGGAGACATTGGACCAGTAATTCCTTAGAGTATGGAGCGAGACAGAGGAGAATCTGTTGCTATTAGTTATTATTTATGGTAGTATTACGACTGTTGTTATGTTATTAGGAGAATTATTATTGATGTATGTCTTATGATAGTTGAAACACATTAATTTGTAACTAGCATTTACATGGTTTTTAATTTATGGTACATCTATTTTAGATTGTTATATTTTATCACTTCTGGTGTGTGAGATTTTGATTTCGATTTAGTCTACTCTGTTATATCAGTTAAAGTATTTCCTTACAAGAACCAAGGATCCATTTAAAATGGCTCTAATTTCCGATGGGCCTTCTAAATTGAAATTTAGGCCTATTCCTGACGGGTTGTTACAAATCAAGTCGGAGAAAGCTTCGACAAGGGAAAATGGATCGCTCAGTTCAAGCCTAAACCGACCAGTGGCAAACCAGGGAGTCGCAACAATCTGGAAAAGGACTCAAAAAAGCATGGCTGCTTCTCATTATATAAGGTCTACACTTCACTAAATACTCAGTTAGAGACAAATATCTCGAGACGTGAAATACGATGCAGTACAAGAAGCCGACGCCATACTGATCGAGATAAAATCTCCGGCATATACGGTAGATTCCTAATCTGAAAGAATCATCCATGGGCCCTTCAATTCCCGCACCTTCTCGGATCCAAGTGGCACCGGGGTCGTCCAATCTGATACCTCCTTAAAGAGGTATCGTTATTAATACTATTAGTGTTGGATCTCACCCCACAAACAAAAGCTTTTGGTGTATGCAATGATATGCCAACTCCATCAAGCACGCCGACCAGGAAGCTTTCTCCATTTCCACGGATGAATATATCCTGGAAAAGTTGCAAAAGATAATGAGGGATGATATAGTCTTTTGATAGAAGGATGCAACAGGAATCAACATTCCTTCCACATATCTACTTTTCATCTCTACCTGCATAGGTCCGGCCAATGCCAAGAAAGTCTCGTTGACTTTGGGAGTTCTGTGAACATTATCTTCAAAAAGGCTTATGATCAGATGAAGCTTGAGGCCAAAGATCTAAAGTCGCTCAAGAATACTGTTCATAGATTCAATGGTGCTTCGAACCAGCCAGTAAATCTTGTATAACTACCAGTGAAACTTGGAAATGAGGATTGAGGCCGAGTGAGGATTCTCACCTTCATCGTTATTGACATACCCTTTGGCTAAAACGTCTTCCTCGGCCGACCAGCCCTCACCAAGTTCAAAATATTTGTAATGCCTTGGTGCCTCCTCATGAAGTTCCCAACTAACAATGGAATCAGAACCATCTAAGGCAACTAAGTCGCAGTAAGTGCCTGCTACTTTGCTGAGTGGAAAGACACAATTAATAAAGAGAATGTCAAAGGTGTGGAGATGGCAGTCTGACCAAAACCCTCAGCGATTGCAGCCACTGAAGTCTGAGTCCTGGGTCAAATGCCACAGCCGTCTCTCCCAGTATCTCCATCCACAAAGGATGGAGATTCCAAGTGCGAAAAGGTTACTCTAATGGAACCAACCATCGATATTTCGATCAACCCCTCTGACCCATCTCGAGTCTTGAAAGTTGGATCACAATTCCACCCAGCTATTAGGGAAGAACTTGTGGACTTTCTAAGGGCCAAGTTGGATGTATTTACTTGGACACACTCCGATATGTATGGCATCGACCTAGGAATCGCTTGTCATATATTTGGTATCGACCAAAAGTACCTTCCTGTCAAATAGAAACACTGAATCTTGGGATCAGAGAGGTCGGTGACACTCGTAGAGGATGTGTATAGGCTAGTAGATAATGGCTTTATCCGTGACCCCCTCTATCCAGAGTGAGTATCCAACACGATCTTAGTCAAGAAGTCAAATGTAAAATGGCATACATGTGTCGATTATTCTAACTAGAATAAAGATGCCCGAAAGACAGCTTCCCGCTACCGAAGATCTACCAACTCGTTGATTCTACTGTAGGTCTCCAGCTTCTTTCCTTCATGGATGCATGGTCGGGCTACAATCAAATCCTTATGTATATTGCAAATCAGGAGAATACTTCATTTATCATCAACCTCGGGCTATATTGCTATGTTGTCATGCCCTTCGGCCTCAAGAATGCCGGAATAACAAATAAATGACTCGTCAACTGAATATTCAAAGACCCAATTAGACGATCTATGGAATTTTACATGGACGACATGCTCGTGAAAATGAGACCGTCGAATGACCACATCAACGACCTCGTGGGCCTGTTCAGTGTTCTCGATAAATATGACATGAAACTCAATCCCTTAAAATGCACTTTTGGCATTGCATCGAGAAAATTCTTATGTTTCATCATCAATTCACGAGGAATCGAAGCTAATCCAGAAAAGATCAAAGCTATTCAGGGCATCGAATCTCCAAAGAACATCAATGATGTCCAAAGCTTGAATGGAAAAGTGGCCGCCTAAAGTCGATTCACTTCAAAAGCAACCGATTAGTGCATTCCTTTCTTTGATCTGATCAGGTAAGGGAATCACAATTTTGCGTAGACACCAGAATGCGTCGCTGCATTCTAGGACCTCCTAAATCACTTAGAACGACCATACATCCTATGACGATCCACCATACATCGCTATTGCTCAATACTAAAAATTCATGTTGTACATGCACCTGATCGATGTAAAGCGATCGTCAAGAGAAGGAAATAATAGAAAAGAAGGGAAAGGAGAAAGAAAAGTAGGAAATAGAAGAGGAGAGAAAGGAAGAAACATAGTATAAAACTCAATCATAGAACCTGTCGTATATTTCATAGCGCATAAGATAACATATAATAATCAAATCACGGATAGAAAACAGGCAAGACAGTAATAACTATATAAACTAGATAATCGGAGTAAGCAGACTCATACAGTTATATAGAACATCAATAGAGTTTATATATAAGATAAATAAACCCAACTACCAAATTGTCCCAAATAATAATACATAATACTATCCTGGATCCTCGGTATTACGCAGCGGAATAAACAATAAGGATACAACTATAAATAGGTAAAATGTTACCTCCTATGAATCCAGCTATCCAGCTCCGAATAATACATGCACAAGTCATTTAGCCTGCTCATCGGCATCATCGATGAGCACCCAAGGTAATAAGGGGGAAGTAAAACCTTAGGTCAGAAAAAAAGTCTGGTCTGAGCAATAACAAATTTTGAAATACTATAAAAGTCATAATAGTGTATACGACATGGATTGTACGGAGAATCATACCTGCCATTGCATTCGCAGAGTCAGCACATATAGGATTATATATACTACTACTACTAATAATAATAATAAATGTGTATCCTACATTAGAAAAAAAGGGATGTCTAGATATCCAAATTAATAATACCCTCATCACATGATGCTCCTAAGGAGATAAATGATTAAACAAACATAGCATCCATCATCCATCCTCACATTCACTCACTCAGTGTGTTGGATACATGATAATGCCTCTGTTCCTAGGTACTCGAATCCAGGTCACTCAATCGGCCAAGAACTAAGTTGCACCTATTTTTACAACCTAATACGATGACCATGCACTAAGTCCAAATGTATGTCATGGTCCATCACACCTAAAAAATCTCCTCGCACCTAGAGAAAAGGACCCCCCCACTAGCTCTAATGGACCACACTCTCCCCTTCTCCCCGAGTAATCGTCAAACCTGCATATCGATAATCCCTTTTGCACATGTAATCCGTAGTAGAGTCAATCCTCAAACTACTACCATGACTCCTTATTAGTAGTTCCCTTTTTTGATCCATCATCCTTATTCTGCAACTCGGAATATAGTTATAATTAATCGAAGTCACTGCATTGCTTCCTATTCTGTAGTCACCATGATAAGATAACGAACCACTGATCGAAAAGTCATCATGTCGAAGTCACCATCGAACAGACCATCATGTCTTACTCCTCGAAATCACACCATCGTCCATGTCCAATTGGATAAAGTGGACAACAATAATAGTAACTGATATCAACCTCTTCATAGTAATCAGTAACGATTACTCAAATCCTAATTTTAACCAAAATGGGTAAAATAAGCATCCAAAGGAAACGTCTGGCATCCAATGCGAAGTCCAGCTCATCGCCAAATCCAGCGCTTTGCCAAGTAGAAGTGCCAGCATGAATAACTCCTTCCCTTGAGGTCACTATCACGTTGTATTTCCCCGGATCGACCTAACTCTGATTCGACCTAGTCGAACCAGATCCGGATCGACATAGTCTTGTCGATCTAGACTTGACCACTTGGCTGACCTAGATCTGCATCGGCATTACCGACCCAGACTTGGTCGAACCGGTTCCAGATCGACTATATCGATCCGGGCTTGGACGAACCGGGATCCACTCCATCCTTCATCTTCTTTGCTCCATCAAAGTCTTCAAATATGTTGTCGATTTCCAATATTGCCTTATCATCGAATCCCTCCCAACGCTAGATCCATCATGAATTTATCTCATCCATTCGAGTATATTATCCTTATGCACTCAATCAATATACATTAACATGTGTGCTTGATCGATAAGCACCCCAAGCTCTAACGAACAATATTTATTCTAATACTAGATCACCTACAAAAGACATTTTAATCTTTACTGGGCAAATAATTCAACCATGCAACCAATAGTCATCCAAATTCCTAAACTAACACACAACATCGATAATAGCAGTAAAGAAATAGATCCTATCTATATCAACCAAGGTGAAATAAGTGCCCAAATGACATTTGTCTAACAATATAGTCAAATTAGCGTGTAAACCGGTAAACAGTGCATAATAGCGCTTAATAAGGTAAAAATATGACAATTAGGTAAAATCTACTCAAATCACTATTTAATCTTTTTATTTAATACTTACTAGGTTCATCTAACCCAAATATTACATTTTATATTTAGAAAATAGTTTAAACGTCAAATTTGTACTATTTAAACAAATACAGTCCAGTGAGATATAATATTACTCACCTTAGCCAAACTAGTCCAAACCAGCTCTAAAACGTAGAGCTCATCAATATGAGTCCATAGAAGGAAACGATGTCCCAATTTGACATCGTATGTATAAGATATAACATTTAAGTTTCACATACTTTAATCAATTAAATTAACTTAAACTATAATTAGTTTGACTAATTGCATTTCCTAATCACCTTTCCCTTTCTAGTTTAAATTTGCGATTAATAGAACCTAAATTGTCACTTCTTCATGCCATCTTTGTCGCTGCCCGACACCTCAACCGTCTTCGCACCACCGGTGAACCTATGCCCTACTTCACCCTCTCTAGCACGACCTAAAAGAACCCCCAATGACGCCCCTAGATCACCAAAACCGCCCATAAATTGGGCTTGGTCGGAGCCAGATCCATGGCTCACCGCTATACCTTGTTTCGATTAGACTCATGGATGCATTGTCCTCGCCTACATACAACTTTTCTTAGTTGGGCCCATCGCCTAACTCCGTCTTGATCTCATTGAGCAACGCTAGCCATTGATGTAGTGGCATCCATGAACAGTTCAAATCCGAAATGAATAGCAATGAATAGGTCACGGGTCTATAGGAGCTAGGATTACATAATATTTTATTAATTTAATTCTCAAATGGGCCCAAAAACTCACGAACTGCAATCAACGCGTGCCACCTGCCATTTTGTATGTAAAAGCATATTCTGAGTACAATGAGACTAGTCTCAAGACCCACATCAATCGTATGAAGAAGTTAGTTTTAAAAACTCAAAATATACAATGCAGTTTCTCACAAAAATTAACAAACGTTTTATTTACGCATGGGCAAACGATAAATCCAATCACCACGAAATTTGACAATGTACAACAACTCACTACCACCACTCCAAAAATATAAATTTTGTCGCAATCTAAAATTTTGCTCCTAAAATGACTATTCGCGCGTATTTTAAGATCGATACGGCCACTGACTGGTCCAGACTCGAAATATACCAATCTAAGTACTTATTTTTCGTGTAATGAATAATTCGGACTCAATGGAATTGGTCCTAAGTTGTAATTCGATCATTTATGGAAAATACCATTTTGGAACCGTTAATTGAATACTAGCAGTCAATATTTAAATAAAACATTTAAATATCTCATCGTCTCCAAAGTTCTCAAGGATAAAACAATACAACCCAACACTCATGAGTAAGTGACAATACAAAAGGAATTGTCACTTTTGCTCTCAACAATAACCATTGAAGCAATTATAACAAAGGAAATCGATTCGGAATTTAGCATTTCCATTCCATTGTACAACCATCATCAAATTGGGGATCAATGCAGCCAAGCCAAATGCTTACGTTTTATACTTATTTTCCAAGCAACTAGATTTTGGAAAATAAAAGTACGCTTACTATTTAGAAGACAATTCAACAAATCAACACATATTGATTTTTATCCAAATATGACAAAATTCATGGAAAATCTCAGCAGCACCTCCCCTGTACAGCTTGATCTGGAAAATCTAAAATTGCTATGCAAGACTTACGCCAACGAAAGAAAAGAAAAGCCCAAAAGTGGCTACCGTACATGGGGCAAAAATCACCAAAATGCACCAAATGGAAAAAACCACAGCTTTACATCTACTACATACATCTTTCTATGCACGCTTAGCACTTAGAAGCAAATAAAAACGAATAGTAGAAATAGCAACAAGAGAATTAAACATACATAAATCGTTCTTCTTTGCATCTGGAGATGTACTCAACAAAGAGGATTAGACACAACAGTAGAAATAGCAACAAGGGAATTAAACATGTTAAATAAACTGAATTTATCTAACATAAGCATGTCAAGTAATGTATGGATTTTATAAACAATAAATAATGCAATTACCATGCATGCCCAACAACTATATAAATATAAGTGAACGTCCAAACATAATAATCAAGCATGGATTAGCAAAGAAATAACATTCATACATACCCTATCATGCAAGATACTAACCTAACTAATAGGACACATCGAATATTAAATTTAGGCCGTATATGACTCGACAATCTGGTTACCATTTTGATAATGGAGAATACTAGTCTAGCATATCTCATCAATAAATCGGGTATGACTTGAGGGATATCATAATATTCCTAATTTTCGTGGTAACATATCGATGGAATCCATCGACAACTATTCTCACATTCAATCTATTCCATTCAACTATAGGAAGCTGGCATCACATTCATTATAAACCAAATGCATAATCGACTCCTTCTCGTGATGAAGGAAACAAAAAACACGCATTCCATATGGATCCAACCATCATGGTCAAGTCCATACAACCTCTCCTCGAGTTGTGACGTTGTCGTAATAAACACAAGTGATGTTCACTAACGAATACCGCTTCCAAACTGGTAGATATCCAACTCGACATACACGAACAACTACATTTCCTATATATGCCTATAGGAAATCTCATACACGTAGGAGGCCGAGAATTCCAAACGTTGTTGCTAGCAAAGGTTGAGTTACTTCTCAGGAAGGTAAATGCTGGTGATCTGACATCACCAACGACTCTAACTCCTTTGCTAATAAATAGTGCCCCTAATACACCAAAATGAACTTTATCGCCATCGATTATAAATTGTGAGTCGATTAATCCTCATGCAATTATGGTTATAAAATAGAATTTGACAACCTTCCATTCGGAAACAAACTGCATGCAAACCACTCACATAACCAAGTGAGTACTATTAGCCTCCCATGCTTGCTCAAAACGAGAAATTAACACACCATGGATTAACTCAAACATCCAAACCATCCAAACTATCACAAGACTCATACGACATCCTATTCGAGATGATGTGACTCAAACACTCCACTTTTCTCAATGAAAAGTGAAACTCCAAAACCAACCACAAGATATGCCAATTCACTGGTTGACCTAACTAAACAATCAAGATCAAAGAAGCGTATAAAACATTATAATCAACATACACCGACCAACTACTCTAAATCGTTAAAACCCCTTTGGGATTCCCAACCGAAAGAATATCCATGACTAGATCGATACAGAACTCAACTCAAACATGGTGGCAATCTGATTACCTCATCGAATGTGCCCAAATACTCTCAAGTTACAAGCTTAGGTGATGACTCGCTACTGGATGACTGTCTCAACCCGCTTTCGTCCAATCATAAGCGACTCACCCACTAAACATCTAAGTCCCAACAGGATATTGCTAATTCTAAGACGACTCACTGCTGAAGAGAACATCCTGGCCCACTATCATCACCGAAAAACCCTCACTACCACCGATATTCCATATCCTTCTAATAATTGAGCTTCCAGACTTAAATGTTAAGTCCAGTTACCTCAACAATCAACAAGCAACAATTTTGCAAAAATGAAACCATGACTCAATGGATTTAAGTTTTGACGAACCATGCATACCAATCATTATGGATAAACTATGTCGTAACACCCCTTACCTCGAGGCCGGGAATTAATAACTCTGGATGTTGTTGTCACCCATAAGATTAAGTTCTGGTGACCAAACACAGGATATTACAAACATATATAATCTAACTGAACCCTTAACATGGTAAGTCACAATCAAGAAAGACAAATCAATTTACGAGTCCCTATCCCATTCCATTCATCGAATCACATGATCAACTGGAATGATGAATTCTCGACATCAAACTAAAGCACATATAGAAACACCATTAGTGGAAACATATATCGAGCGATGCCATCGCTATTTCCTAATTCATTGAGGGAGCACTCGACGAAATGGAAACAACAATCAACACATCACTATAAGAAAAAAACACATATAGCAGTGGAAAAATCCGCTTCTAATCCGTCGCTAAGCAGGCCTTAGCGACGGATTTCCTACATAACGGTGTGGTTGGTAAAAACCATGACGGTATCTATGTCTGATTTTGCGACGGAATTTAGCATTAGTTTTCCGATATTTTTTCGTCATTTTACTAATTTTATAATAAAAATAAAATTTTATTTATTAATTTAATTTTAATTTATATACCGACTATTTACCGATGGATAATTGATTTATAATAAAATATTATTTATAAAAGGCATTGGTAAATCCTTACTAATTACCGAGGGATTAGCGATGAAAATTTAATTGAAGTAAACTTAACCTCCCTTTTTTTGTTGGTAATTCGCTGCTATTCCTCTTCTGATCTACCTATACACAAAAAAAAAACACATAACTTGTGTTCCATTCAATACACAATCCTAATGTAAATACAGCACAATTGATATCAACACACACATCTTATAATTAATGTATCATATTAATCACTCATCTCGTAATCAACATTCAACATTACATAATAGACGTACTAAACATTTTACATCAAAAATAAATAATGCATCCATAATAATTCATAAACAATATTAAAAAGCACAAACCAAGATATAGTTCTAGCATTTCAAATCCATAACTTGTAGTGGCATGTTCCTGCTTTTTTGCATCAAAGATGTATATTTTCCTGTAAAACAAAAATTCTCTAGTTATACATACAGTCACCGAAGTAAAAAACTGAACAAAGATATCTATAGTTTTACAAACACAACCTTAATGAAGTATATAAAAACTGAACAAAAAGGATATCGTGTCGTTACATCTTGCCAAAGTTACATCTTGCCCGAATATCATTGCTTTTCTTTCAAATAATACTCATCATAGTATTAACACCCTAACCATCTTAATGTTCCATAAACCTTGAATATTCTGGCTAAGAATCTACATAAGCAAAGGTATAGGCATACATAAATCACATAACCATACATTACAAGAAGTGATAGAACTGATCAGAACATGTCAAGATATTACTCCAAAGGTTTCGAATAGGTGACGAACTAACATGAAGCAACATTATAGAGCCACAAGAACATAATCATCGGCCACAACTGGTATATTGACGGGTTGCTGCATATTATAATCTACAATATTATACAATATAAAGTCATTACTACCGTAAGGAGTATGCGTCAAAGTGGCCTCTCTTTTTTTGGACCGAAAAGACACTTATATAAAAACTAACTAAAGGCATACAGATGAATAGTTGAAAGTATGTACAAATAGCTCTCAGGATATTCCTGAAGCAGACTTTGAATAAATGGAAGCTGAGTAAATGAAACTGACTAATATCGTACTACTATATAGTGAGCAAAACCTTTATAGTGGTTAAAAGCATACATATACGTCATGACATTTGAATTTTGAGTTCCTTTTCAAATGTTCAACCAACACTCAAGTAAGAATTGAGAAGTTACCGGCAAGACATTATCAAGGGCTAGTATGCAAGTAAACTTGCAGCTAAATTGACATCATTTCCAGCTTGAATCAGTGCATGTCTAGCGGAATTATTGTGAAATCCCATTAAAACGAGTGCAGCAATAGAAGATTCTAGTGGTTGTCGAGCAATTCTTCTAGTTCCAGGTGGTCTTCTTATAAGTCGAGATTTCCAAATAATCGCCATTAGTATCAGATAAAAGCCCAAACAAATGAATAATTGGATGTCTGTAGCAATCAAATCCAATTAATCCTTAAATACTAAGATGAGAAGAAGAACGAACTTGCCCAATGTAAATTGAAATCGACCTTACAGTTTATATCTTAAGAGTGTTGGTTTAATAACTCATGTTCTCGAAGGTGTTTGTGGCGTAACTAACCATGCAAAAGATGTAAACTTCGAACATTGAAGACATTACCATTATACAGTATGCCAGCAAGAATTCCACATACGCCAAGTATCAAAGAATGCTTCAAACATGACAACAGAAGCTGAAGACCAACTACATATATGAGGGACTTGTCAGTTAATCAGACATTTATCTGAAACCTTGAAGTGACCATGATTACACATAACCTTGGACAAAAATTTATCTCACAATTTATGAAGACTACACCAAAGCTAGCTAGTATCTTTAGGAATATCTATTGTCCAATAATTTCTAAAGATTAAATGCCATGTTACAGCTAGCCCGCAAAGTGGTGCTATAACTAATGAGGTGGTTAATGAAATGAATAAAAAACAGCTTAGTGCCAAAGTTTTAATTTGATAATGTCAAGGCCCCCCGACTAAAGGGAAATCGAATTCTGCTATAGGGTACAAGAATTAATTTCTTTGAATATGGATTTCAATACCATAAATAATGATTGAAGGCACTAATAATCATACCGATCAGTTTGGTAGGGGTAGTAGATATTCTAAAAGAATATGTGTACACAACAAAGCCTATACCTTTGGATCTGACACAGACTGCTTCTTCTGAAAATTGGAAATCCCCAATTTATGGTACAATCCGCGTAGTAACCTGCAGCTCCAAGACCACAACCAGCTCTAATATGTTTTACTAATCAAACCAATTACCTTCTCCTCCTATATCGAAATTGAGTCTGTAAGTCGATCAGGCCGACAGTGAACTCCACTTCGAGTTTGACCACAGAGGCGACAAGCGGTGCTATTGGTTACGGGTTAAGGTCTGAGGAGAACTCTAAGTTGGATGCAGATGATGGGATGTTAGGAGGCTTTTCATTGGGTTTGGCTTCGAGGAAGAATGGCTTCAAGATTAGCGTGAATTTGAAGTTATCAGAGTGAGAAGAGAGGAAGTGGTGACTATAATGAAAATTTAGATCTAGAGCGGATTTTTTGGTTTTGGAGTCAAACAAAATTTAGATCTGGAGCGAAAAAATTTGGTTTTGGAGCCAAACAAAATTTTCTTTTGGAGCCAAGATAAACACGTGTGCTCATGGAAAATTACAGGTACAACGTATGAAGTATCAACGTCCATGAAGATCCTTTATATAAACTATTTCATACAACAAATTAATTATCAACTATAATTATCACGACTATAATTAATACAATTATTTAAAATTAATTATTAAATACTATATATCATTTCATAAGTATTAAATTTTATTATTAATTATCAAATAATTATTATAATAAACTGATATTTTCATTATTTAAGGGATAAATTATAAAAAAGCAATTTAAAATTTTAGGATTTAGCGTAAAATATAATGGCATACTGACTGAAATTTGTTATGAAAGCAGAGGACTTAATTAAGAATTTGGTAATTACATTGGTTATGAGCAAAGATTATTTTGCTAATTTTAAACAAGCAATGATTATGAGTTATTTATTATAAAACGGTAATTATTATTTATTATTACTTATAATTCATTGATTAGAACAAATTAATTATTAATTATTGAATATGTTAATAATTATAAAAAAATAACACTAAACTTAGAGACAAGCCAAAATATAAGTTATAACATGATTCAAACAATGTTAGTCTTCCCAAAGGAAAGCAATTCAAATTCAGAACTCAGAAATCAGAAAACAAGACCGTCGTTCGTTGTAAGTATAGTGATTTTTCCGATGTGAATAAAAGTTTGGATTTGATTCGATGTAAAATGGAAATGGAATTGTGTTATTATGTAACAAGGATGTTAATTCACATCTATGTATTGAAATGATTGTGGTATTGTGATGTTTGTGGTATAGTTAATTTGATATTGATCCTATTGTACATATAGAATCACATGCAAGTTGTATAGTTCATGTTGTAATCGACACCTATATGTTTATGTGATTATATAGGTTGTATGTGATCAAGATTTCATGTATATATATGCTAAAACCTTTATGCCTAAACGATTATGTTCACATACATGCTAGTATGTTTGTAAGAAAGTCGCAAGTTCCAAAACTGGATCCATGTCAATATCCACTTTAATATGTGTTTCATGTTGTAATTAGACATATGATTGGATCTAGTTCACATCCTTGTCATAAAGTTATGCATACTTTATGAAATTATCATATTCTTGTCATATGCTAGTTATGCTCGATGTTATGCCTAGATCCAAAAACAAGTGTAGGCTTATGTTATCTAAATCATATGCTAAATTATGTGACACCTATTTGGTTAGATACCTATTTCAATGCAAGTTCACATACATGTTGATTTAGGCTATGTTGCAAGTTCACACTCATGTTGACTATTTTGCAAGTTCACACCTATAATGTTCGTATTGACTATGCCAAAAATGCCAAGTTTACACCTATGTCATGTTCATGTTTATGAATTCCCTTATGTCAATTTTGTGTGCACTAAATTAGACTAAGTTTTTAGCCTAATATTATATGTTCAAAACCAAGCGAACGAAAATTAGGCTAAGATTGTTAGCCTAATATTTAAACGGGGTAACGTTGGGAGTATTAGTAAAACTTGACATAAGAAAATATATGAAATTGGCATGTTTGTCACATGCCAAAAATTGGTGGCATTTAAATGGTATAAATTCTTATACCAAAAATGTTGAACTTGGAAAGTGGGCCACGATATTTAATTGTTGACAAATTTACATATATTAAGTAATAAAGACAAATATGTAAATTTAGAAAATACGAGTATGCTTAACACGAGGTTGGATTGAGTTGTGATGTAAACCTGCTCGGACCCGCCCGGCTGTCCAGTAGTCACAACAATACTTATCCAATATGGGTGGTTAAGCATGAAGCCCAATAAGGACCCGAGGTTAGACTGAGTTACGGTGTAAATCTGCCCGGAACCGACCGGCACATCCAGTAACCGAAACAATACCTGTCTAATGTGAGTGGTCGGTGCTTTAAAAAGCTAAGGACAGATTGTCAGGATGGTAGGGTTAAGTTAACTAAAACACTTAACCAATTCAACATGTTAATGAAATTGATGGGTGGGGTTAGGTAAATACAGACACTTAACCACTTAACATGTTTGACTAGAAAACCCTAGTAACGGGGACCCATTTCAGCAGTAACCCAATTAGGTATAATGGTACCCTGAAACTAGGCTGGGTGGGGCATGATTACTGGGCTGATTGTAAGCGGTCAAAAGCGACGGCGGTGGGTGCAACAGTGTGGGTTCTAACGGAGTGCGGGCATGCACACACTTCGGAGCAGAAAAACAGGGCACTGGAGGCACCGGTAGTATAACCTATGCATTTCTAGTTTTGTGTCGGGTCACCACCATGGGACTTGATACACCCCATGATGAGGCCAACATAGGTATCTACAATCTTTAGGGGCCGTAAGACACAGATGATTATGCGGGTAGGAGCCGATCTTTAGAAAAAAGGGATCACTTTACCTCCAGCATGGGGTGCCAGTTAAGAGAATACAAGTAGGTACAGAGATATAGTATGGGGTGCGATAGTATATTCGATTCAAGCTGCTTTGTCTTAGTTTATGACACTCTCTTATTTCCAGTTTATACTTATCATGCCCTTATTCTTATTCTCATACTGAAGATTCACTAGACTTACCAGGCCTTATGTCTGACCCTATTTTCTTTCGTCTTCTTTTCTTCTGTCCCCCCCCCCCCCCAGGTCCACAGGGAGGAAACAAGTCAGCTTAGTCAGACTCTTTGCAAGCTTCAAGATAGTAGATGTACGGTTTGGACTCTTTCTCCTTGGCTATGGCGGTTGGACACAATCATGGGGATTTATGCAGCTTTAATCATGTTTTATGCTTCTTTATTTAATAATCAAGACAGAAATGATGTTGTAATGTTTTGGAAGTTGTTATGAGACAATTATGGAAATGTTTTGTATGAACAAGTATTTTATGAAATAAAAGTCTGTTTGTTTCCGCTGCTTATATATATGTGTTTATATCTGTCTTGTGTTTTATCTGTGACTTTTACTTACAAACCTCCACCAAAGTTAAGGCAGTCCCTTGTGAGTGACCTTAATGGACGGTGGGGTGTTTCACTTGGTATCAGAGCATAGATTTACCAGACTAGAAAAAAAATTGAAACTATTTTCAAAAGAAGTTTAAAGAAGCATTCTTTTTCAAGAAAAAGTCTTGTTTTCAAATGGCATAAATTCTCCAAAGCCATACGCACTATCTCTCTCTATCCTTTGTCTTGAATACTTTCCTTTTTGTTCCAGCATGTCTGGAGACCTTAACCATCCGGAAGGAGTACCAATACCTGGCTGGTTCCGAAGGTACCTAGAGGCTAGGGCCAATGGTGCGGGCCCAGCAGACATTCCTCCTCCAACAGTGGCAGCGGTTCCTCTACCTCCTCCTCCTCCTCGTGGAAATACTTTCACTAAGATATGTAGAGACTTCAAAGCTATGGGTGGAAAGGACTTTTATGGAACTGAATCCTTTGTAGTAGCAAGGAACTGGCTGAAGAAGACCGAGGACTTGTTCATTATCTTCGAAGTTGACGACAGGAAAAAGATACAGCTAGTAGTGTGGTTGCTGAAAGATGAAACTTCCTATTGGTGGGAAGTTACCAATGCTGAAAGGCCAGTGGAGACTTGGGAAGATTTTAGGATGCGGTTTGAGATGAAATTCCTCTCCCAAGCTGAAAGAAGCCTGCAAATGGAGAAGTTCCTAACCCTTAAACAAGGAAGTATGACAATCAAGGAGTATGTGAATCAGTTTAATCAGCTGGCCAGATTTGGGCTGGATTTAGTAAACACCCAACACAAGAAGGCCCTTCGCTTCGTCAAAGGTCTGAATGAACCTCTACACAGCCTTTCAATGACCCATATACCCATGGGGGCGACCTATGAAAGCTTGGTGGACATGGCACTGCTACACGAGGAAGATAAAGGCAAGAAAGAGGCAACGACGAAAGTGCCTCAAGAAAAGAAAGAGGGTCTACAAGCTAAGAAAACAGACTTTAAGAAAGGCGGGAAGAACAACAAAACCCATGAAAAGAGAAAATGCAATTTCTGTGGCATTGTGGGACATATAGCAAAAGACTGTAGGAAGAGGAAGGCAAAGATGAATAGGGGCTGTTTCCATTGTGGAGAGACTGGACACTTGGCTAAGGACTGCCCAAAGAAGCGGGGGCAGGGACAGAGGACTGGATCCACCTCAGGAGGACAGGTTCACGCGCTGGTGGCACCTCCATAGGAACGAGGTAGAAATATTTCTATAGAAAGCTTAGTTTATCTGTATGATCATCCAGTTCGCACTCTCTTTGATTCTGGTGCATCACACTCCTTTATTTCATCTTCTTTAGTAGAATCTCTGCACCTAGATACTAGTATGGTAGAAGATCCCTTGGTTGTTTCAAATCCAATTGGGGGCTTGGCTTATTTGTCGATGGTTTGCTTGGATTTTAAAATCTCTATTCTAAGTGTTGAATTTAGATGTAGTGCCTTTGTTTTGGGCTGCTCAGGATATGGATTGATCTTAGGCATGGACTGGTTATCCAGTAATGGTGCCATTCTTGATTATGAGAAAAGAGTAGTTAGACTCTTGACTCGGCTCGGTAACACTCTAGAAATTTCTTGTAATCCCTTGAATGCTGTTATGCTTAGTTATCTAGAGTCGCTTGACGCTTCTGTTGAGAATTTGCAGTCAGTTAGAGTGGTCCGGGAATATCTGGATGTCTTTGAAGAGGTGAAAGGCTTACCTCCGAAGCGGGAAATAGACTTCCGCATATATCTTATTGATAATGCAAAGCCCGTAGCTCTGCCTGTTAGACACATGGCTCCGAAAGAGAGAAAGGAGCTCAGTAAGCAAATTAAGGAGCTTCTCGAGAAGGGGTTTATAAGGAGAAGTATCTCGGAATGGGGTGCTCCAGTGGTGTTCGCCACTAAAGCAGATGGTTCACTACGTCTTTGTGTGGACTATAGGGAGCTAAACAAGCTGACTAAAAAGAATAGACACCCGCTTCCCAGAATAGATGATTTGTTTGATCAGCTTGTAGGTGCGTCGGTCTTCTCCCAACTTGATCTGGCTAGTGGGTTCCATCAGCTAAGTGTAGCTAAAGATAGCATTGATAAAACGGCTTTCAGGACCCCAAACGGTTTCTACGAGTGGCTTGTCATGCCTTTCGGTTTGACAAACGCACCCGCTTATTTCGTGGACCTAATGAGTAGGGAGTTCAGAGAATTCCTCAATAAGTTCGTGGTGGTCTTCGTAGACGATATTTTGATCTTCTCAAAGAATGAGGAAGAACATGCTCGGCATCTGAAAGAAATCATGGATACTCTCCGTGCACATCAGCTAAAAGCCAAATTCTCCAAATGCCACTTTTGGAGAGAAGAGGTCAGATTTCTTGGACATATAGTGTCCATAGAAGGGTTAGCCGTGGACCCCGCGAAAGTGGTGGCAGTGCAAGATTGGAAGACACCAAGAAATGCAACCGAAGTCCAAAGCTTTCTTGGGCTAGCAGGTTTTTACCAAAAGTTCATTAGGGATTTCGCGAAAATCTCAGCTCCACTCACAAGGCTAACCAAGAAGAATCTGACATTCGCTTGGGATTTGGATTGCGAGTTTGCTTTCCAACGGTTAAAAAGGGCTCTCACAACAGCCCCAGTTCTAACCTTGCCAGATGGAAGCAAGATGTTCACCGTATACACTGATGCTTGTGGTACGGGACTAGACGTTGTTCTAATGCAGGAAGGGAGGGTAGTAGCTTATGGTGGAAGACAATTGAAAGTTCATGAAAAGAACTACCCAACCCACGATCTTGAGTTGGCCGCCATCGTCTTTGCGCTTAAGTCTTGGCGCCATTATCTCCTAGGTGAGAAGTTCGAATTATATACTGACCATAAATCGTTAAAATATCTCTTCTCGCAGAAAGATCTTAACTTAAGGCAGCAAAGTTGGATGGAATTCCTAGCCTCGTATGATTTTGAAATTTCCTATACTCCAGTCAAAGGCAACGTAGTAGCAGACGCGTTGAGCCGAAAGAAACTGACCTTAAGCCCTCTCTTTGTGGAAAGGCAAAGCTTGGAGTATATAGCAAGTTTTTACTTTAGGCCTTTCTCTGATTTTATACCTAGTTTATTGGCATCCCTAGAAGTACGGCCCACTCTTTTAGACTCGATAGGGGCCGCACAACGCGAAGACCCTCAGCTTGTGGATATGATTGATAAACTAATTAGGGGTGAAACTTCTAGTCACCTCAATAGGTACTCCATCAATGATAAGGGTTGGCTGAGATGGGATGGAAGGCTATGCGTCCCACAAGCAAGGGATTTAGTAAAGAAGGTTCTCGAGGAAGCACATCATTCCAAGATGATAATACACCCAGCTGGGGACAAAATGTACAAGGACGTAAAGAGAGTTTTCTACTGGAGCGGCATGAAGAAGGACGTGGCAGATTTCGTTTCTAAGTGCGTGACATGCCAACGGGTCAAGGCAGAACAGAAGAAGCCTGGAGGACTGCTTCATCCTCTAGAAGTCCCGCAATGGAAGTGGAATTGTAACACCCCACGCCCGCTATGGTCACTCGCTAAGGGAATGCCATAACATCGGTGGACTATTTTAAGTGAATATAGAACAGAAAAATTACAACAAGACAGATATAAGTAGTACTTGAAAATCATGAAACATCATTTCATTGCAGCGGAAAGTAAAACATGTTTGGTTACATCACAAAACCATAATAAGAGTCAAGTACAAAATATCCATCCTGATAAATAGAAGTACATAATCCCAATACAAGAACTGATAGCCATAAAAGAAAGGGTAAGCTGAGCTCTCTACGTCTATGGTCCAAGCTCCAAAAGAGAATAAAGCAGCCTGATCTAAGCCCACTCGTACCGGGCCCACTCTGATAACCTGAGGGTTGGAAAAAAAAAGATAAAAACAACGGGGTCAGACATAAGTCTGAGTGAGTCCTATAACCCTAACAATACAACCATTAAAATAATTAGGGTATGACATAAACAAGGTACGGTACCTCTGGGGATAATGACTACACTAAGTAGTCAACTAAACACAGGATGTATTAAGATAACCGAAAAGACGCGTTTACCCAAGGATAATTACTAGGTTGCACCACCCCAGATCTACCCACCCAAGGGTAATTCCTACACTGCACCACACCAGTTCTACCCACTCAAGGGTAATTCCTACTTAAAGGTTGATCCCACTAAGTGTACTTAGTAATTTTTCCCAGTAGTTTCGTGTACCCCTAGCTGATTACATAGGTGCCGTCTGCCCCTATCTCCACTAGGTGTACCTACTACCCCCAAGCGATCGGCTCCCTACCGTAGATACCCGTGCTGGTCCCACAAAGGGGGTGTATCACTCCCCTAAAGTGGCAACCAATTCTATCAACGGTGCACGGCTTATATCTACACGGTGCAACAACGGCTTATCTACCAGCCCGGGCCCACACACGCATATGAAGCCCGTTGGACTTGCGTTGCCACCGCTACCCCGTTTTGGCCTCTTATAGTCAAACCTAATATGCGTGTCCCGTCACTCGACATGGGTCGAGCCCACAAAGATACGTTTGGGATATTGGTTGAAATGGGCCCCCACAAGCTACTACTTAAGCTTGTCATTTTATCTAGTGCATCCCACTTAACCCCTTCTTATAATCATGCCCCCTTACATGTTAAGGTTTGGTTAAGTCATCTAATTATATTTCAATTGCCACTTAAGGCACCCACTAGATTTCCGCATGCCACCCAAGGCACTTACTTGATTCCCACATGCCACCCAAGGCACTTACTTAACCCTTTAATCATGTTTAATTACATGTTCCACTTTGGTTAAGTATTCTAATCGTATTTTCTATTGCCACCCAAGGCAACCCACTAGTTTCCTTATGCCACCCAAGGCACCCCCACTAGTTACTACATGCCACCCAAGGCACCCACTTAACCCCTCATGCCCCTTTACATGCTAATATGGTTAAGTGTTTCTTAATTCATTAATTAAGATCATGACCTCATAAAGACCTCTCACATTAGACCGTCTTTTATGACTGCTGGATTTGCCGGTTGGTTCCGGGCAGACTTCTGTCATCAAAAGGGTCTAACCTCGTGTCTTTACTTTAATCATGTATTTAATTTATGACTAAGACCTCTCACATTGGGCCAATCATTTGTAGCCGCTGGATGGTCGGTCGGTTCCGGGCAGACTTCCGCTACAAAAGGGTCCAACCTCGTGTCTTAGTTGATTAATTACACCTAATTAATCACCCCCACAATTAATTATCCCTAATTAATTACACATTTTTCATAACATGGGTAGACCTAACTCAATAGGTAAATTCCCATGGGGTAGACCTAACTCAATAGGTAAATTCCCACTTATGTTAATTTATTTTTATGGTATGCTTAATCATACCCAATCATACTTTTATTAACATATTTATTACCCCATCGTTCCCCACGTAAATCGTTCTCATTTCACGACATAATAAAGGGAAAGATCCATCACAAATATCATGGGTTTAGCATATAACTTTGTCATGGGTTAAGAGGATGTCAACTTGCATATATGAGCATATATTAACCCAACTACATTTAACCTAAACTTGCACATTATCATACACATGGTTCGCATAACATGTTACATATGAGCTTGCATATTGTCATACACATATCTTGCATAACATGTTGAACTTGCATATAAGCATTCTCATAACTTGCATAACATGTTAAACATGCATTTAAGCATACACATAACTTGCATAAGCGTTCATATACTTGCATAAGCATTCACATACTTGCATAAGCATTCACATACTTGCATAAGCATTCACATACTTGCATAAGCATTCACATACTTGCATAAGCATGCATAACTTGCATATCACATTAAACTTGCATTTAAGCATATACATAACTTGCATAACATCATGCACATAACTTGCATAATCTCATAAACATAACTTGCATAACATCATGCACATAACTTGCATACCCTCATACACATAACTTGCATAACAACATGCACATAACTTACATAACATCATGCACATAACTTGCATAACATATTGAGCTTGCATATAAGCATACACATAACTTGCATAACATGTTGAACTTGCATATATGACTTGCATCTTAAAGGAGGGTAAACATGCATAGCATATAAAGGTGTCGTCTTGCATATATATGCATCACATTTAAAAGGGTAAACTTGCATGTCATGATTTATGCATAATACCAACCACTTAGCATGCATAAAACCCAATACTTAGCATGCATACAATCAAATACTTAGCATGCATAAAATCAAATACTTAGCATGCATAACACCAAATACTTAGCATGCATAAAATCACATGTATAACTTGCATATCATGTTACATATAACTTGCATATAATCTCACATATAGTTTTCATAACATGTTACATATGCATAAATGTTCAACATAGTGTTTTGCATCATAAAACATGGCATTAACCTTGCATATAACATAAAACTTGCAAATCACATATCATACAAACTTGCATAAACACATTTATCCACAAACATAGCCATGTCTTATCACATCCTACCATAATCAATTTAACAATTGATTATTAAAGCCATAGGAACTCACCAAAACCAAGATTAGCAAACTTATGTAGTAGAACTAGTAGCTTTAGTTGAAGAAGATGTTGATTAGAGGTTGATTAGCTTGCAACTCTCTTCATTGATTTGTGGAGGCCATGATCAAGTTTCATTTTGCCATAGTTTAGTTACAAGATCTAATTATGAATGAATTAGGGTTGGGTTGGGGTCTTATTTATAGGATTAGGAAGTGTTTTAGGCCCTTAGATTAACCCTAGGTTAGATTAGGTCCGTTAGATTTAGGAAATCTCTAGAACACAGCCCAGCCCTAGCCAGAAAACCAAATCTGGTGCACCCAACCTTCTGGCTCGAGACGCCGTGTCGACAGGCAAGTCGACAGGCAAGTCGACTCCCCCTGTCGACAGGCCTGTCGACAGCCCTGTCGACATGGTCAGGGCGGGAATTTTCCCGCCTGGCCCCGCTGGTTCTAATTTGAAATCCTAATTTAAATTTCTAAATCTGTTTTAAGCTTTAATTTTTCTGCAAACTTCATTGGGCCATAACCGGGCCATACGGACTCCGATTCTCGAAAACTCGGACTCTATTTCGCGTATTTTTCCGAGACGAACGCAATGACGCAGCCCGTTACCCCCAATTCCCACATATGAGATTATTTATCCTATGATTAGAGAATTTTAGTATTAGCTAAAATTCGGGGTGTTACATTCTCCCCTCCTTAAAGGATTTCGTCCCCGAAATCTCTAAGCTAAGGAGAATGCATATCCTACCATCCAAACAACCATCTACTCAATCCATCAAAACACGGGCATCCATTGTCCTTAAAACAATTTCTACTGATGTATGAGCATATGCAAAAAGTGTGTGTATATGTTCCCTATCTACTGTATGAACATATGCAAACCATGATAGTGCCATGCATCCATTATGTATGCGAGGGAACCCTATCGACACATACAATATCTACATGAGTGCACAATCATTCACCAAAATGCGTCATCCATATGATAATACAATCATTATACATCCATAGATATAGCTTCCTACACACAATTTTATGCAATATGCAGTATGAAGTGACTGAGCCGACCTAGTGCCTAGAGTGTGTGTATATGCATCCACGAGCAACCACTAGCAAACACTTGCATCCACTTGCATCCATCATACATAACATGTCTCAAACACATGTTTCAACCATAGGACTATCCTATCTGAAGGTCAAAGGTACTAACGAGAGGACATATTAAGGATAAGATAAGCACAAGATATACGATGAAGGAGAAGCAAAAGGACATACCCTCCGAAAGAAAAGGGTACCTCGAACGCATCTTCGCTTCCGTCTCCCAGGTAGCGTCGCTCTCTTCATCTCCCCTTTGTACTTTGACTAGTTGAACCTCTCTGTTTCTCATCTTCCAAATCTCTGACCCAAGGATGCAAGTAGGAGCTCGTCGAATCGTCGCATCACGCTCTACTTCCACTTCTCTAAGCAAACTCGGCCCTACCACCTCTGCGGTCTCATGTAGGCACTTCCTCCCATGGAATACATCATGTACACCACTAAGTCTGTCGGGCAACTCCACCAATGGAAGATGCTCCTCCCATGTACCTCCAAAATCCAAGATACATAGCCTCAAAAAGGTCTTCTAAAACCTGATTCACCCTCTCGGTCTGGCCGTCCGTCTGAGGATGATATGCGGTACTCAAACACAACTGAGTCCCTACCGCCTCTTGCAAACTCTTCCAAAACTCTCTAGTGAATATAGGATCTCGATCACTCACTATGCTAGAGGGTACCCCATGCAATCGAACTATCTCTCGAAGATATACCGAAGCTAGCCATGGAGCGGTCCTCTTGCTCTTCACGGGTATGAAATGGGCGCTCTTAGTAAGTCTGTCTACCACCACCCAAATTCCCGTATTACCCTTCCTTGATCTTGGTAACCTGTCAATAAAATCCTTCGAGATGCTATCCCACTTCCATTGCGGAACTTCCAATGGGTGAAGCAACCCACCTGGTTTCTTTTGCTCCGCCTTCACTTGTTGGCACACCAAGCATCGAGCGACATACTCGGCCACATCTTTCTTCATACCGGCCCAGAAGAAAACCCTCTTCATGTCTTGGTACATCTTGTCCCCACCGGGATGAATGGTCATCCTAGAACGGTGTGCATCATCAAAAATAACCTTCCTCAAACCCTCGTCTTGCGGTACACAAAGTCTACCGTCTCTACGCAAGCACCCCCTATCGTCTAGGGTGTACCTACTCAAATGGCTGGACGACTTCCCCCTTATGAGCTTCTCTACCAACTCAACCAACTGTGGGTCGTCCCTCTGTGCTTCTCCAATCTGCCCCAAAAGAGTAGGCCTAACCTCCAAGGAGGCTAGCAAACTGGGTACAAAGTCAACAGAAGGTCTAAAGTCAAACATAGAAATAAACTCTAAGCTCCGTCGTTCAACGAACCACAAACTCGAGGACAACCTTTTTCTACTTAAGGCGTCCACTACCATGTTACCCTTACCGTGGGTGTACGCTATCTCAAACTCATAGGATGCTAAGAATCCCATCCACTTTTGCTGTCCTAAGACTATGCACTCGAAGAGCCTCCAACACTTCCCTAAGATGTAGGGCATGCTCTTCCCCACCAGGATATCATCCAAAATCATCACAACTGTTCATCTCTCACGCAGACCACCCTAGTCGAACTCGGCATCCCTCAAATGCAAGCCCCAAAGGCCTAAACCAATATCAGACAAACACCCCAGGGATACCTCCTTCGAATTCAGATGACCTACGTGAGATGATACTAGTAAAAACAGCTAAATAATTAAGCCCCTTGTCCAACCCTAGATGTCCTCGCCAGTCTCGCTCCAAAACCACCGTTTTCCCATAACTGGCTTTGCTCACCCTATTGAGCACATACGAAAATTTATTTCGCCCTTAGAAAAGACCAAGATGTCATCCACAAAGACCATCACGAACTTATTTAGGTACTCCCTGAACACCTTTCCCATCAAATCAACAAAGTATGCGGGGGCGTTCGTCAAACCAAATGGCATCACCAGCCATTCATAAAAAAAAATCATCCGGAGTCCTAAAGGCAGTCTTCTCTGTACTATCCTCAGTCACTCTCAACTGACGAAACCTCGTGGCTAAGTCCAACTGCAAAAATACTGAGGCGCCAGCCAACTGATCAAAGAGATCATCAATCCTCGGCAATGGGTGTCTATTCTTCTTTGTGAGTTTATTTAGTTCTCTTTAGCCTACACAAAGTCTGAGGGACCCATCCGCCTTCATGGCAAAAACTACCGGAGCACCTCACTCCGATATACTTCGTCTTCTAAACCCCCTTCTCAAGCAAATTGCCTATTTGCTTATGGAGTTCCTTCCTCTCACGAGGAGCCACATGGCACACTGGCCAAGATACTGGTTTGGCATTGTCTACCAGATATATTTGGAAGTCAATCTCCCGCTCCGGAGGTAAGCCCTTCACCTCCTCAAAACACATCCGAGTATTCCCGGACCACTCTAATAGATCGCAAACTCTAGACCGACGTGTCAAGCGATTCTAGATAACTTAGCATAACAGATTCTATGGGATTACAAGAGATCTCGAGAGTGTTACCCAAGCGGGTCATAAGCCTAACAACTCTCCCTTCAAAATCAAGAACGGCACCTCTACTGGATAACCAGTCCATGCCCAAAACTAGCCCATAGCCCGTGAAGCCCAACAAGCATCACACCTAAACTCAACGCTAAGTATAGAAACTTTCAAACCCAAACACATCATGGAGCCCAATTGGGTTTGAAACAAGTAAGGGATCATCTACCAAACTGGTGTCTAAGTGCAGTGACTCAACTAACAATGATGAGATAAACGAACTCGATGCGTCAGAATCAAATAAGTTCGAATCGGATAATAAAGAAATCCAAATTCCAACCTAGACGGTCCTATCCCCATCTGGTACCCTAGTCGTGAGGGAATACAACCACCCTCCAGGAGATTCCATATCTTGCCCTTGCTTCTTTGGACAATCCTAATAAGGTGTCCTATTCCTCCCAAAAGGATAACAACTAACCCCCTTCTTCCCATTCTCCATTCATAACCTCCCATCAAAAAGAGGTTTCGTCCTTCATTAAACATCAACTATTTGAGCCTTCCTCCCATCGTCTATCTAATAGGTACCTATCAGTCCTCCTCCTTCTTGAACCAACTTCTAATCTAATTAACGTCTAAGTCCCTTGAAGGGGTTTTCCATCCTAATCTATCTTAGAAAGATCATCTACACACGGAGGGGAAACTCAAAATCGAGAGAGGAAGAGATTCAAAACGGAGAATTCGAAAGATAAAGATATGGCTATCGGGGATTATGCTTTTCTTTCAAAAACTTTTCTCTTAAAAGACATGTTTTTGAAAATACTCCTTTCCAAAAATATTCTTAGAAAATAATTTTTCTAAAATTTTTACCTGTTCTGGTAACCTTAAGCTCTGATACCACGTGTAACACCCCATGCCCGCTATGGTCACTCGCTAAGGGAATGCCATAACATCGGTGGAGTATTTTAAGTGAATATAGAACAGAAAAATTACAACAAGACAGATATAAGTAGTACTTGAAAATCATGAAACATCATTTCATTGCAGCGGAAAGTAAAACATGTTTGGTTACATCACAAAACCATAATAAGAGTCAAGTACAAAATATCCATCCTGATAAATAAAAGTACATAATCCCAATACAAGAACTGATAGCCATAAAAGAAAGGGTAAGCTGAGCTCTCTACGTCTATGGTCCAAGCTCCAAAAGAGAATAAAGCAGCCTGATCTAAGCCCACTCGTACCGGGCCCACTCTGATAACCTGAGGGTTGGAAAAAAAAGATAAAAACAACGGGGTCAGACATAAGTCTGAGTGAGTCCTATAACCCTAACAATACAACCATTAAAATAATTAGGGTATGACATAAACAAGGTACGGTACCTCTGGGGATAATGACTACACTAAGTAGCCAACTAAACACAGGATGTATTAAGATAACCGAAAAGACGCGTTTACCCACCCAAGGATAATTACTAGGTTGCACCACCCCAGATCTACCCACCCAAGGGTAATTCCTACACTGCACCACACCAGTTCTACCCACTCAAGGGTAATTCCTACTTAAAGGTTAATCCCACTAAGTGTACTTAGTAATTTTTCCCAGTAGTTTCGTGTACCCCTAGCTGATTACATAGGTGCGTCTGCCCCTATCTCCGCTAGGTGTACCTACTACCCCCAAGCGATCGGCTCCCTACCGTAGATACCCGTGCTGGTCCCACAAAGGGGGTGTATCACTCCCCTAAAGTGGCAACCAATTCTATCAACGGTGCACGACTTATATCTACACGGTGCAACAACGGCTTATCTACCAGCCCGGGCCCACACACGCATATGAAGCCCGTTGGACTTGCGTTGCCACCGCTACCCCGTTTTGGCCTCTTATAGTCAAACCCAATATGCGTGTCCCGTCACTCGACATGGGTCGAGCCCACAAAGATACGTTTGGGATATTGGTTGAAATGGGCCCCTACAAGCTACTACTTAAGCTTGTCATTTTATCTAGTGCATCCCACTTAACCCCTTCTTATAATCATGCCCCCTTACATGTTAAGGTTTGGTTAAGTCATCTAATTATATTTCAATTGCCACTTAAGGCACCCACTAGATTTCTGCATGCCACCCAAGGCACTTACTTGATTCCCACATGCCACCCAAGGCACTTACTTAACCCTTTAATCATGTTTAATTACATGTTCCACTTTGGTTAAGTATTCTAATCGTATTTTCTATTGCCACCCAAGGCAACCCACTAGTTTCCTCATGCCACCCAAGGCACCCCCACTAGTTACTACATGCCACCCAAGGCACCCACTTAACCCCTCATGCCCCTTTACATGCTAATATGGTTAAGTGTTTCTTAATTCATTAATTAAGATCATGACCTCATAAAGACCTCTCACATTAGACCGTCTTTTATGACTGCTGGATTTGCCGGTTGGTTCCGGGCAGACTTCTGTCATCAAAAGGGTCTAACCTCGTGTCTTTACTTTAATCATGTATTTAATTTATGACTAAGACCTCTCACATTGGGCCAATCATTTGTATCCGCTGGATGGCCGGTCGGTTCCGGGCAGACTTCCGCTACAAAAGGGTCCAACCTCGTGTCTTAGTTGATTAATTACACCTAATTAATCACCCCCACAATTAATTATCCCTAATTAATTACACATTTTTCATAACATGGGTAGACCTAACTCAATAGGTAAATTCCCATGGGGTAGACCTAACTCAATAGGTAAATTCCCACTTATGTTAATTTATTTTTATGGTATGCTTAATCATACCCAATCATACTTTTATTAACATATTTATTACCCCATCGTTCCCCACGTAAATCGTTCTCATTTCACGACATAATAAAGGGAAAGATCCATCACAAATATCATGGGTTTAGCATATAACTTTGTCATGGGTTAAGAGGATGTCAACTTGCATATATGAGCATATATTAACCCAACTACATTTAACCCAAACTTGCACATTATCATACACATGGTTCGCATAACATGTTACATATGAGCTTGCATATTGTCATACACATATCTTGCATAACATGTTGAACTTGCATATAAGCATTCTCATAACTTGCATAGCATGTTAAACATGCATTTAAGCATACACATAACTTGCATAAGCATTCACATACTTGCATAAGCATTCACATACTTGCATAAGCATTCACATACTTGCATAAGCATTCACATACTTGCATAAGCATGCATAACTTGCATATCACATTAAACTTGCATTTAAGCATATACATAACTTGCATAACATCATGCACATAACTTGCATAATCTCATAAACATAACTTGCATAACATCATGCACATAACTTGCATACCCTCATACACATAACTTGCATAAAAACATGCACATAACTTACATAACATCATGCACATAACTTGCATAACATATTGAGCTTGCATATAAGCATACACATAACTTGCATAACATGTTGAACTTGCATATATGACTTGCATTTTAAAGGAGGGTAAACATGCATAGCATATAAAGGTGTCGTCTTGCATATATATGCATCACATTTAAAAGGGTAAACTTGCATGTCATGATTTATGCATAATACCAACCACTTAGCATGCATAAAACCCAATACTTAGCATGCATACAATCAAATACTTAGCATGCATAAAATCAAATACTTAGCATGCATAACACCAAATACTTAGCATGCATAAAATCACATGTATAACTTGCATATCATGTTACATATAACTTGCATATAATCTCACATATAGTTTGCATAACATGTTACATATGCATAAATGTTCAACATAGTGTTTTGCATCATAAAACATGGCATTAACCTTGCATATAACATAAAACTTGCAAATCACATATCATACAAACTTGCATAAACACATTTATCCACAAACATAGCCATGTCTTATCACATCCTACCATAATCAATTTAACAATTGATTATTAAAGCCATAGGAACTCACCAAAACCAAGATTAGCAAACTTATGTAGTAGAACTAGTAGCTTTAGTTGAAGAAGATGTTGATTAGAGGTTGATTAGCTTGCAACTCTCTTCATTGATTTGTGGAGGCCATGATCAAGTTTCATTTTGCCATAGTTTAGTTACAAGATCTAATTATGAATGAATTAGGGTTGGGTTGGGGTCTTATTTATAGGATTAGGAAGTGTTTTAGGCCCTTAGATTAACCCTAGGTTAGATTAGGTCCGTTAGATTTAGGAAATCTCTAGAACACAGCCCAGCCCTAGCCAGAAAACCAAATCTGGTGCACCCAACCTTCTGGCTCGAGACGCCGTGTCGACAGGCAAGTCGACAGGCAAGTCGACTCCCCCTATCGACAGGCCTGTCGACAGCCCTGTCGACATGGTCAGGGCGGGAATTTTCCCGCCTGGCCCCGCTGGTTCTAATTTGAAATCCTAATTTAAATTTCTAAATCTGTTTTAAGCTTTAATTTTTCTGCAAACTTCATTGGGCCATAACCGGGCCATACGGACTCCGATTCTCGAAAACTCGGACTCTATTTCGCGTATTTTTCCGAGACGAACGCAATGACGTAGCCCGTTACCCCCAATTCCCACATCTGAGATTATTTATCCTATGATTAGAGAATTTTAGTATTAGCTAAAATTCGGGGTGTTACAGGAATAGAATTTCAATGGACTTCATTGACGGGTTGCCTGGGTCAAGAAGAGGCAATACTAGCATTTGGGTAATAGTGGACAGGCTTACTAAAAGCGCCCACTTCTTACCTATCAAGAGTAGAAGGACTACCTCGTCTCTAGCTTCTCTTTATCTCAAGGAAATAGTTCGACTCCATGGAATACCCTCCAGCATAGTGAGTGACAGAGATCCCATCTTTACGAGCGAATTTTGGCGGAGTCTACTAGAAGCTGTAGGCACACAGTTATGCTTGAGCACGGCCTATCACACCCAAACAGATGGCCAGACAGAAAGGGTGAATTGGGTATTGGAAGTTCTTTTGATACTATGCGTTCTTGACTTCGGAGGGACTTGGGAGGATTACCTTCCTCTAGTGGAATTCGCCTACAACAACAGCTACCAAGCCACCATCGGTATGGCGCCCTTCGAAGCATTTTATGGAAGACCGTGCCGATCACCAACTTGTTGGTGGGAGTCTACTGACAAACTTATACTTGGGTCGGACATGATTCGAGAGACTTCAGAGAAAGTGGACTTGACACGAAGGAGAATGAAGACAGCCCAAGACAGACATAAATCCTACGCTGACAAAAGAAGGACCAACCTTAAGTTTGAGGTTGGGGATAGGGTTTTCCTTAAGGTATCTCCTTTAAGGAATGTCGTTCGCTTCGGGTCCACGGGAAAGCTAGCACCAAGATTTGTAGGACCGTTCCCTGTCATCGAGAGGATTGGGAAAATGGCTTATAGAGTAGAGCTGCCCGAAAAGTTGGCCGGAATCCACAACGTCTTTCACGTTTCTCATCTCCGAAAATGTCTACATGAATCTGCGGAAGTGGTGGAGCCAAACATTCTAGAAGAAGCCGAAGTGGAACGCGAAGCAACTGTAAGAAGAGTTCCAACTCGAATCGTAGGAACTGAAGTGAAAAAGCTATACAACCGCGAAGTCAAGCTCGTCAAAGTTCAGTGGAGCGATGCCTAGGAAGACGCGACTTGGGAAACTGAGGACAGAATACGCGCATTCTACCCTTTTCTTTTTAAGGGTACATCTTTGATCTCTCTTTTTCCTTAAGTCATGCTTATATCTATCTTTAGGTATATTTCCTCGATATTATCCTTTATCCTTAGGTAGAAACCCTTTGGATGTAAACATGTATTTGAAACATGTTATGGTTGATGGCTGCAAGTGGTTGCTAGTGGTTGCTCGTGGATGCATATACACACACAACCTAGGTTTTAGATCGGCTTAGTCACTTCATACTGCATATGCATATATGTATTCATATTTGTATGTGGTTGAAATTTGATATGTTGTCATATGGATGTTGCATTTATATGAATGGTTGCGAACTCATGTAGAATTATGAATATGGATTCATGGCACTTACATAATTTGCATTAATGAGGTCAACTGAATCAGTAGACCTCCTGATTTTTGCATTAGACAAGGACATGTACACACACTGTGCATATGATCATGAAGCTTTAGAAGTCTTTTAAGGACAATGGACGCCTGTGTTTGATGGTTGAGTAGATGGACGATTGGATGTTAGGACTTATGTTCTCCTAGACTCGAAGATTTCGGGGATGAAATCCTTTAAGGAGGGGAGAATGTAACACCCCGAATTTTCTATTGGCTGTAAATTAACAAATTTAAGTATAATTGTCCTTAATGAAAGAATTAAGGGAAATGGGTTACGCCATTGCGTTCGCCTCGGAATTCTGCTTGAGATAGAGTCCGAGTTTGCGTGAATCAGACTTCGTATGAAGGAGTTATGACCTCCGGATGTTTCAGAATTCAAATTAAAATTCAAACAGTTCAAAAATCGGTTCAAATTTCGAATTCAGAGCCAAAACTGGGCTGGGCAGGAAAATTCCCACCCAGGACCCAGGTCGACCTGGGGGTCGACCTGCCCAGTCGACCTGGTTCGGCCCTGGCTGGCCTGGTCGGGTTTCTGGTCGAATTTCTGAGCTTGGCTGTGTCACTAGGGCTTACATGTCACCTTCTGATTGGCTGCTCTTCAGATGGATGGTCTGGATTCACCCTAGCTTCATCGACGACCCTAATTAATTTAAAATTCTATAAATACAACTTAAGTCTAAACCTAAATTCACACAAATAAATTGGAGATAGAGTTGTCATGCTGCTGGAAGGAAGCCAAGAGTAGCCTCCACTTGTAGAAATCTTAGAGACAAGCCAAAATCAAAGTTATAACATGATTCAAACAACATTAGTCTTCCCAAAGGAAAGCAATTCAAATTCAGAACTCAGAAATCAGAAAACAAGACCGTCGTTCGTTGTAAGTATAGTGATTTTTCCGATGTGAATAAAAATTTGGATTTGATTCGATGTAAAATGGAAATGAAATTATGTTATTATGTAATAACGATGTTAATTCACATCTATGTATTGAAATGATTGTGGTACTGTGATGTTTGTGGAATAGTTGAGTTGATATTGATCCTCTTGTACATATAGAATCACATGCAAGTTGTATAGTTCATGTTGTAATCGACACCTATATGTTTATGTGATTATATAGGTTGTATGTGATTAAGATTTCATGTATATATATATGCTAGAACCTTTATGCCTAAACGATTATGTTCACATACATGCTAGTATGTTTGTAAGAAAGTCGCAAGTTCCAAAATTGGATCCATGTCAAGATCCACTTTAATATGTGTTTCATGTTGTAATTAGACATATGATTGGATCTAGTTCACATCCTTGTCATAAAGTTATGCATACTTTATGAAATTATCATATTCTTGTCATATGCTAGTTATGCTCGATGTTATGCCTAGATCCAAAAACAAGTGTAGGCTTATGTTATCTAAATCATATGCTAAATTATGTGACACCTATTTGGTTAGATACCTATTTCAATGCAAGTTCACATATATGTTGATTTAGGCTATGTTGCAAGTTCACACTCATGTTGACTATTTTGCAAGTTCACACCTATGATGTTCGTATTGACTATGCCAAAAATGCCAAGTTCACACCTATGTCATGTTCATGTTTATGAATTCCCTTATGTCAATTTTGTGTGCGCTAAATTAGGCTAAGTTTTTAGCCTAATATTATATGTTCAAAACCAAGCGAACGAAAATTAGGCAAAGATTGTTAGCCTAATATTTAAACGGGGTAACGTTGGGAATATTAGTAAAACTTGACATAAGAAAATATATGAAATTGGCATGTTTGTCACATGCCAAAAATTGGTGGCATTTAAATGATATAAATTCTTATACCAAAAATGTTAAACTTGGAAAGTGGGCCACAACATTTAATTGTTGACAAATTTAAATATATTAAGTGATAAAGACAAATATGTAAATTTAGAAAATACGAGTATGCTTAACATGAGGTTGGATTGAGTTGTGATGTAAACCTGCTCGGACCCGCTCGACTGTCCAGTAGCCACAACAATACCTATCCAATGTGGGTGGTTAAGCATGAAGCCCAATAAGGACCCGAGGTTAGACTGAGTTACGGTGTAAATCTGCCCAGAACCGACCTACACATCCAGTAACCGAAACAATACATGTCTAATGTGAGTGGTCGGTGCTTTAAAAAGCTAAGGACAGACTGTCAGGATGGTAGGGTTAAGTTAACTAAAACACTTAACCAATTCAACATGTTAATGAAATTGATGGGTGGGGTTAGGTAAATACAGACACTTAACCACTTAACATGTTTGACTAGAAAACTGTATTAACGGGGACCCATTTCAGCAGTAACCCAATTAGGTATCATGGTACCTTGAAACTATGCAGGGTGGGGCACGATTACTGGGCTGATTGTAAGCGGTCAAAAGCGACGACGGTGGGTGCAACAGTGTGGGTTCTAACAGAGTGCGGGCGTGCACACACTTCGGAGCAGACAAACAGGGCACTGGGGGCACCAGTAGTATAACCTATGCATTTCTAGTTTTGTGTCGGGTCGCCACCATGGGACTTGATACACCCCATGGTGGGGCCAGCATAGGTATCTATAATCTTTGGGGGGGCGTAAGACACAGATGATTATGCGGGTAGGAGCCGACCTTTAGAAAAAAGGGGATCACTTTACCTCCAGCATGGGGTGCCAGTTAAGACAATACAAGTAGGTACAGAGATATAGTATGGGGTGCGATAGTATATTCGATTCAAACTGCTTTGTCTTAGTTTATGACACTCTCCTATTTCCAGTTTATACTTATCATGCCCTTATTCTTATTCTCACACTGAAGAGTCACTAGACATACCAGGCTTTATGTCTGACCCTATTTTCTTTCGTCTTCTTTTCTTCCGTCCCCCCTCCAGGTCCACAGGGAGGAAACAACTCAGCTTAGTCAGACTCTTTGCAAGCTTCAAGATAGTAGTTGTACGGTTTGGACTCTCTCTCCTTGGCTATGGCGGTTGGACACAATCATGGGGATTTATGCAGCTTTAATCATGTTTTATGCTTCTTTATTTAATAACCAAGACAGAAATGATGTTGTAATGTTTTGGAAGTTGTTATGAGACAATTGTGGAAATGTTTTGTATGAACAAGTATTTTATGAAATAAAAGTCTGTTTGTTTCCGCTGCTTATATATATGTGTTTATATCTGTCTTTTTTTTATCTGTGACTTTTACTTACAAACCTCCACCAAAGTTAAGGCAGTCCCTTGTGAGTGACCTTAATGGAAGGTGGGATGTTTCAGTTTTGATTCAAGAATTTCCAGAATATTTATATATATATATATATATATATATATTAATTTAAACACTTGAAAAATGATTTTAAAAATAAAAATATACTACATATGTCGACATACACCTTAGGACATGTTTACATATAACTGTCATATTTTCAATTTTCAAAGGGAGTGTCTTTTATATTTGAAATGTTTCAGAAACGTTGCAAACTTTCAAACACTATAAATAGGGGTTAAATTCAAAAAAATTATCACTTCTTCTCCATCTTCATCCTATCTCTAACCACCATTAATATACACTAATTTCTTGATTTCTACACTTATACTCTGCCGATTTCAATAAAAAATATATCATTCTCTTTCTCTTCTCAATCTCTATCAATTACTATTTGTTTGGAAGTATAATTCAAGAATTCTAGGGCTGTTGTAATCATTTGGGAATTGTTTGGGAAAGGGTGTGTTCCTTGTAGCCCTTAAACCAAGGAAAGGGAGCGGTTTGAACCTTGTAGCCGTGAAATCAAGGGTAGTGGAATCGATGTTAACCTTGTAGCTATGAAATCAAGGGTGTTGTAAGATTAATACTAGTATTTGTTGGAGAATGGAGTTTTGTTGACAACAACCTCATTTCAATTATCATTGATTATAAGATATATACGAACACTTTTTGTATAGAATATATATACACATATGCAGGAATTATATACAGGAAATATTACTGAAGACTGTACTGTTTAAAGATGATAGAGATTCAGAATATAGACAAATTTCAAGACTCATGAGTATTCAAGATTTTAAGAGTTCAAGAGTTCAAGATTAATACAGTTATAGAGTCTAGATTTTGTAAGACTCTATATAGCACTCTAGGTTCAATATTCAAATTCTGATTTTCAAACTCTGATTTTCAAATTCTATTTTCAACTTTCAATTCTCTCTATTTCATTTTTTATCTTTTCTATTTTCTTTTTTATTTATCTTTGTTTCTCAAACTTAAGTTTCATATATTTATGTTTTTATACTTTATATTTATATAGTTTAAAGCCTTATAATTTTATAAATATGTTTATATAGTTTAAATTTATGTTTTCTTATGTTTTTCTACTTTATAATATTAATTTACAACACTACATTTTTATTCAAGAATCACCAGAATTATGTTTATATCAAAACACTTAAAAAAATGTTTAAAATTCAAATTTCCATTAGAGTATGTCGACATACATAAGACATTATGTCGACAAATAACTGTCAGAAATTTAAATTTGAAAGGAAGTGTCTTTTCACCATTTGAAACGTTGCAACCTTTCACACACTATAAAAAGGACTTGAATTCGAATTTTTAATGATATCTTCTTCTCCATTTTCACTCCCTTTCATTACATAATTATTTTTAATCATTTTTATGATTTCTACACTTATACTCTGCCAAATTCAATTTCGTTTTGATCAAACTTCTTATCTCTACATTCTCTTCTCATTTATCTCTGAATCAAGTGCTATTGAAGAGTTATAGGGCTATTTGTAATTGCTTGGGTTGAGTAAGTAGGAATCGGTGTCTTCCTTGTAGCCGTGAAATCAAGGAACCATGACAAAACCTCAGCATATCTCTGCATCGACTCAGAGATTTTAAGTGGTTATTCCATTTATGAAGATCAACTGTCTTCGATAACTTCATCTCGATCAACATCTTATATCTTCCACATTTTCATATTTGCTGGTCGGAATTGTATTCGAATATAAATTCGATCCCGGTCTTTCCATACCAACAATTGTATTGGCCAGATTTGATAGTCGGTTATTTAACTATCAAATAAACAACTATTCAACCATGAAAATAAAAATATATTTACTGGTTCAGTACTCAACATCACTTGGCTTCTTTAATTAAAAATATTCGTTTAATAAATCTCAAAATCTTTTAATAATTCAAATAGGCTTTTCACTTCTTATTTTAATACTTGACAAAATCCAACTAACTATCATCCGCATCAAATTATTCGTTATCTAAAACTGGGAAATTATTTCGACTCATTACTCGTAAAATAACCATTATGAAAATCTCTTTTTTTAACTTTTCTTGAAAACAATAATCGACGCTTATTTATTTAGAATAACTCATTTTAAACTTATCTCCTTACTTTGAAAATCTCATTTTAAATTTTATTCGTTCCACTTAATCTCATTATTAAGTATCGCCCATTTTAAAATCGGCATTTTAACCCCATATCTCTTTTATAAATCTTGTTTATAAACTCAGGTTGAATATAAATTCCTTTTATATCTCGTTTTCTTTTCACTTACATCCAAATGTTAAGTAAACATTTTATTTAAGCTATCGTTTCTGCTTAAATCTCTTTATAACTTCATTCACAAAAAACTCTTGAGTTTAATATATCCCAATCGTAAACTCATTTAACATTTTAACTATATTTTATTATACTCTCGATTACTTAAATTATTTTCCTTTAAAAACTAATCTCTTAAATTCAAAATATTAAATTGGCTTTAACATTAACTACTGTAAATTTAGTTAACTGTTATATTAACTAAAATAAATAATAAATTTACTTTAAAAGTCTTATAAAAATTTAACAACTCTTCGTTACTATTCCATTTGATTAATTTAAAAGTAAATTAATCCAATAACCAATTCAAATGAAATGTTTGAATTAGTTAAACTCAACCCATGATTAGCTCGTTAATCAATTCAAATTAATTTCTCCTCTAAATTAATTAATAATATAATTAATTTAAATACCCCTTTTAATTGTTTCTTAGAACATCATTATTCCAATTCTTAATCGCTTTACTAATTTCTGCTCACATGCTTTAACATATGAATTTGGTTTATAAAATCACTTAACAATTTTTTTATAACTTTAAATGATAAATAATAATTATATATTTCCTGTTTAATAAACTTCCATTCCAAAATAATAGATTTAAAAATCTATTTTTTTAGTTAAAAAAATATATTTTATAACTTCCTCCTAGTCGATTTACCTGACGGTAAATCCATGTTTATAAAACAATTTATTTTCAAGCCATTGGATGCCAACTACTCAACCAATAATGCCCATTGGTTAAAACCAACCCACTGTTGAATTTCAGTTCAACAGCCAACAACCAAATCAATTGTCCAATCCATATTGGTGAAACAATGCATATAATTGTATTATGAAAATAACAATAATTTTGAGGAATCCAGTTGGATCCCTCCAACATGTTCTCCCTGCATCCGCATACATTATCTCAAATAATATTATTCGGTTCAAAACAATAAATAATAACAGTAATCTAACCGTCCATATTATAAATAATATTCAGCACACATCAAACAATTATCGACCATAGCACACAAATTAAAAACCTGACTTATATAAAATATTAGTGGGATAAAAACTGAGTGATTTAAACTCACTTTGATTGGATTCGGTTCGGTTACAGTTAAATTAAACAGTCGTTTAATTTACTGTAAATTCCAGTCGTCTCTTGCACGGTCCAGATCAGTTCCAAAAGGTAGATCCCGCTGTTACAGTCCCAGTTTCTCTTATCCGGTTCGATTCTGGTAACATCACCAGCAATTTTTAATGTTTTAGTCCATCGATTTAATTAACTAATTAATCAACTTCATAATTAACTATAATTATATATTATTATATTCACTTAATTATGTCTTTCGTTAATACCTTCAGCCCAATCAACATGAATTCTCGGCTCTCATTCAAGCTTTACAAACCAACATGCCACCAACTTCGAATCACATCGCCCACTCTGTTCACCATCTGACACGTTGGAAATGAAATATGCCAACCTTCGTTTGCTTTCTCCTTGCATCACGTTATGTCCAACATTATCCTCCTGTGCAAATAAGTATTCCACGTTTGAATCCTTGTTCACAATACACCAAGCATTGCTTTATATAATTTGTCCCTTCATTCATTTGATTCCTTCACCACTTCAGAATCCATGCATAACACAGTAGCACACTTCATCTTCACGTCAGTCCCATTCTTTTTAAAACTTTGAATCATTCCCATTTACCCCATTCACACCGGCTAAAACAAAATAGCCCCTTCCCTTTGACTTGCCAACTGACCAATTTAATTTGAAAACACGGTGGAGAGATGAATTAATACTTCCTCTTCTTGCCTGCTCCTTGTCAAAACACGTTTGCCAAAACCAGAACTCACTACTTTATTCTCAAAACAACTACCACGTTTTTAATCAAAATGCCAACTCCTTTCTTACGTACTTCCAATGCTACCAGTATTTAAAGTTAATACCGGACGAAATTAGAATGCCAAAATGTAAAATGTTTTGCACCATATTATATACTATTGTTTACCCAGTCCCTGTCTTAACACATCCAGAACTTTACCTCCTCCTCCTTATCTTCTGCTAAAAAAAGAAACCCGTCTTCTATGCTTTCACTGCTTCAAAATGCCCATTCCCTTCCATTTAGCTTCCATGAAAGTTTCCAATCCTCTTTGAATTCCCAGTTCGCACTTTTCTTTTGTTTTCAATCCACTTCGCGATATCGTTTCGAGAGCAGCAAGCTGGTTTCAAACTTTCTCCGGCGTACTGTTCACGCACCAGCCAGTTTGAATTTTATAAGATGGAGCAGCATGTTTAAATAACATGGAACAACATGTTTAAGTATATTATAAGAGAAGGATGGTTTGGTTTTCACTTTTTGTTATTCTAGAAGAAGGCATCTGATTGTTTAATTCGACATGCATATATATGTCTAGAAACTTAGCAGCGAAGTATTTGGGTGGTAGGACTATAGCGGGGTAGGCTAGATTTGCGATTTAGCGTGATTGTGATTGATGTAGAAAATACACTGGTACCTTTGGACTTTGTTTTAGATTTTCAGAGGCATGCAATTTCGCTTTACTTTGCTTAGGAACTAAGGAATATACGGTAGCTGATTGGCCTTGGTCTGTGTAAATTCAGAATGTTGGATGGGATGCTCATACTCGCGCCTTGCTTAGCTACGAAGAAATATATAATTTTGGTCTTAGTACAAAACTATAATGTGACGGCCCGCCCCGCACCAACCGACATTTCTTCCATAAGTGCGCTGTACACATGTCCAGTTAGCACGGGACGGTCGTCAGAAAGAAAGGAAGAAGACGAAGAATCAACAAAGAACCTGTAGAAATACTCACAGTGCATGGAACAAAATATAATAACAGCATACCTGACATAAAACAGGTGAGACAGTGTATAAGCTGAAACAAACTACCATAGCAGCGGAAAATCCAAAGTACAGCTTATGATCCAAAGCCAACATTATTACAACTTTTAAAAACTGTCTCAAAAAGCTAAACAAGAAAGGTACACTACTAATGCCCAAAGTAGTGACCAGCAACGACACAGGGAGAATATATATATATATCATATGTGGAAGCCTCTTGCACGCCTCCGAATCCGCTACTCGCGCATCACCAGCTAACCTGTCTCTAGTCTGCTCGTGAGAGCACCTAGAGTAATAAGAAGAGACATAAAACTCTGGGTCAGACAAAAAGTCTGGTATGAGCGATAAGCAGCTAAACAGAACAATAACAGGTATACTAAACCATACCTAAACCTGCAACCAAAGAGTTAGCACTACATACTGTACAATACTCCAAGGTGCCACTACATACGGTGTCAAGAATACGGGGGTGGGGGGTGTGCATGTCATAATGATGGCAAACAATCAAGCATAGCAACCATCCTCACATCTCTCACTCAGTGCATACAGTATACGATATCCATCACTTCGATCACCCAATACTTTGCTATGATCACTCTGCCCCGTGAAGTCACAACGGCTTCACTGCACTGATCCATAGCCACTAATCCTTAGCTATGTCCACTTTGCCCCAAGGAGTTATACACACCCCACTGCACTGGCTCATAGCCTTACTAATCCTTTACTATGTCCACTCTGCCCCATGGAGTCACAATGGCTCCGCTGCACTGGCTCATAGCCTCACTACGATCACTTTGCCCTCGAGTCATGGTGAATCTACTGCACTGATACGTAGTCCCGCTACGATCACTTTGCCCCTCGAGTCATGATGACTCTATTGCACTGATACGTAGCCTATCATTCCTTTTCAGTGGTGAATCGAAGTTATGAACGTCGACAACTCCTTAGCACATGCCCCGCAGCAAAGCCCAATCATGAAGTGAACTCATTAGTTCCCAACTGGATCCTGAGCTCTAACTTCCAACTTGGACTACCTTTGCATCTCGGGTTTTTGGTCATCACTGGGTCGGTTCGGATCTCCTCTTAGCCATCGGCTCAGTTCGGGTAGATACACCACGGTTCGGTCTGGATTGCTCCAGTTACTAGTCATCGGTTCGGTTCGGGTCCTCCATGTCACATCGGTTCGGTTCGTGTCCTCCATGTCACATCGATTCGGTTCTGTCACCTTTCTTCCTTCTGTCCCTGGCTTGATCTTCTGGTCTAATCCGATCCCTATCCTTATTCCCATCCGCTCTGATCCGATCCCAGTTCAATCACAGTGGCCTTCCTTTTTCCATACTTTATCTCGTGCTAAGCCTCGGTTCGATTCGGTGATCCCTTGCCCAGTCCACTATCCGGTCCGAGCCCATTCCCCCGATCCGATCCGAAATCCTGCACCATTTTTCTACGACTTTTCCAGCGAGTGTTTTACGCCATCCGACGGCGTTTTCGACCATTCTATCTATATCTAATCAATCACAAAGCATACCATACAGTCATAGCAACAAGTAGAAGTGACCTCAAACACCAAAACATAAATATGATAAGTTAAAATGGATCAAACATAGCCAAAACCCCATATTTTCCCTTAAACATGTTCAAGCATAACTAACGATAGGATTAGCAAAACTTAGCCAAATTAACCCAAGTTCATATCAGTGGTCTAAAACATCGTTTAAGAATTTATAAGTATTTTTCCAGATTTTTACCATGTTTAAATTCGCTAATTAACATTAATTACCCTTAACTAACCATAATTAGTGAGGAACTATGCAAATCACTCACCTTAGCCACAAATAAACCTTAAATCTGAAATAAATCTATGATTTGGCGCGAATACTAATGCTAAATAGCAGCTCACTCACCTTAGCCACAAATAAACCTTAAATCTGAAATAAATCTATGATTTGGCGCGAATACTAATGCTAAATAGCAGCTCTAATCTTGATTTGGTGAAGATCTCCCTTGATTTGATGTTGCTAAGCTTAATCCTTGATTAGAAAGTGATTTGGAGGTGATTTAGAGGTTAAAGGCCATTTTTAGGGTTTCTAAGAGGTAAGTGGAGGCTAGAAAACTGAAATGGAATGAAACCCTAACTCATTTCAGCCTCCCCATAACCCTATTCCCGAAATGGGTTATGGGCTCATTCACTAATCACCCTATTTGGCCTGGTTAAGCTGTTTTTCACCTTCCAAACCTTATTTCAGCCATATCTCCCAAACGCTAAGTCTGTTTAGCTATTATGACCACTCTACGGAAAGGTAAACCATCAAACGAATCTAATGGAAGTGGTTTCAGGTCAAAATTCCTTTCCAATCAAAAGTTATGGCCGAAACAAGATCAGCTAGGGGCAAAACGGTCATTTAAAAATCGGCAAAAATCATGAACATGAGAAATGACCCCAATGGTTGTTTCCCCAAGCCACATGACCATACGACTTCATATGAGAAAGAAATAAATATTCTACGATCCTCCGATGCGTAGAATGCGGGTTGTTACATTCTTCCCCCCTTAAGAAATTTCGTCCCCGAAATTCCATAACCAAAACACACAAAGGGTCCCGCATGCCTATCAGCCATAAAACAACAATCAAACATGCAAAACAAGCAAAGCAAGTCTATCCTAGCATGCGGAATAACTAAATCGCAAAGTAAATCTTACCAGACAAAGAGTGTGGTACATCTTCCTAATGCTCTCCTCTGTCTCCCAAGTACAGTCATTCTCGTTCTCGCCCCACTGAACCTTGACTAGCTTCACCGCCTTCCTTCGAAGTTGCTTCGTATTGTGCTCGACAATACAAATCGACTTGCGGTTCCCAACCGCCTCGGGTTCCACTTCGAAGTCCTCTAACTGATCAGGTGAAACAGTCATATCTGGGTCGTGCACGAACTTCCTTAGCTGGAAAACATGAAATATGTTGTGAACTCCCGCCATCTTCTCGGGTAAGTCAACTCTATACATCAAATTCCCAACTTGTTCGAGAACTGGGAATGGACCAACAAATTTTGGTGCCAACTTGCCTCTCCTGCCAAATCGTATCACGCTCTTCAACGGAGAAATCTTGACGAACACCAAGTCACCAACGGAGAATTTTAAGTCTCTTCTCCTCTTATCAGCATAACTCTTCTACCTATCTTGGGCAGCCTTCATTCGTTGTTGAATGATCTTAATCTTACCTGAAGTTTCTCTTATTACATCTGGTCCAAGCATAAACTTCTCACCGGCCTCTATCCAACATGATGGTGAGTTACACGGTCTTTCGTACAAAGCCTCATATGGAGCCATACCGATACTGGATTGGTAGCTATTATTATATGCAAACTCTACTAGATGCAAATGGTCATCCCATGATCCACCAAAATCCAATATACAAGCCCTCAAGAGATCTTCCAATATACGATTCACCCTCTCTATCTGACCGTCGGTTTGAGGATGATATGCAGTACTGAGATGTAACTCCGACCCTAGAGCCTCTTGTAAGCTCTTCCAAAACCCACTAGTAAACAAAGGGTCTCGGTCACTCACAATGCTTTTAGGTACTCCATGAAATCTCACTACCCACTTCATATACAGTTCTGCTAACTTAGCTGCCATTCTGGTCGATTTGACTAGTATAAATCTTGCACTCTTGGTCAATCGATCCACAATTACCTAAATGTTATCATGTCCCGGTCTAGTTCTTGGTAAACCATCAATGAAATCCATCGAGACTTGCTCCCATTTCCATTCGGGAATTTCTAATGGTTGTAACAAACCACTAGGTTTCTTTTGCTCGGCTTTGACTAGCTGGCAATTCATGCACTTGGATATAAACTTCCCAACGTCTCTTTTCATCCCTTCCCAGTAGTAAGTCTGCTTCATGTCTCGATACACCTTATCACCACCGGGGTGTATAGTCAGTTTTGAGTGATGACATTCCCTAAGCACTTCATCTCTCAAACCATTCACGTTGGGTACAACTAGTCTTCCATCCTTTCAAAGCCATCCTTCTCGATCAAGCCCATACAAATTCATCTCCTCGCCGTCGATATTCATCTCTAACTTGGAGATGATTTCCAGTAGGTTAGGATCGTCCCTCTGTCTGGAACCAATCCGCTCAATCAAAGTGGGTCTGATCGTCAAACTAGCTAACATCTCTGGATCCAATTCGCACTTTGGTCTGAAATCAAACCCTGCGATATACTCCAGTTGCTTCCATTCAAGAAATATAGCCCCTAAACTGGCATGTCTCCTACTCAAGGCATCAGCTACCGCATTACCTTTCCCAGGTGTATATGCGATATCAAAATCAAACGAAGCCAAGAACTTTAACCATCTATGTTGACGGAGATTCAGATCCTTCTGAGAGAAGAGATACTTTAACGATTTATGATCGGTAAACAACTCAAATCTCTCTCCCAAGAGATAATGTCTCCACATTTTCAATGCAAACACGGTCGCTGCCAGTTCCAAATCATGTGTAGGATACCTTTTCTCATGCGGGTTTAGTTGCCAACTAGCATAAGCTACAACCCTACCTCCTTGCATCAATACAGCACCTAGTCCGGTACCACATGCATCCGTATATACCGTCATCTCTTCATTCCCTTTAGGAACGACTAACACTGGCGCACGCGTCAACTTTTCTTTTAGACTCTTGAATGCATTCTCATACACTCCGTCCCAGACGAAGGCTTGATTCTTCTTAGTCAACTGAGTCAACGGTGCTGCTATCTTGGAGAAGACCTGGATAAACTTACGATAATACCCAGCTAACCCCAAGAAGCTTCTTACATCTGTTGCATTCTTGTGCGTAGACCAATCCTGTACCGTAGCCACCTTCGCAGGGTCCACGACAATACCATTCTCTGAAACAACATGGCGCAAGAATCTCACTTCCCTCCTCCAGAAGTGACACTTAGAAAATTTCGCTTTCAATTGGTGTTTTCTCAACACCTCCATCACTATCCTCAAATGTCCCTTGTGTTCCTCCTCTGACCTCGAGTAAACAAGGATGTCGTCTACGAACACAAGAACAAACTTATTCAGCTGATCTCTGAATACCCTATTCATAAGATCCACGAAGTATGCTGGTGCATTGGTCAACCCAAATGGCATGACCAGCCACTCATAAAATCCAGACGGCGTCTGAAATGCCGTTTTTGCTATACTCTCAGTTTCCACTCTAAGATGATGAAAACATATCGTGAGATCCAACTAAGAGAATACTCTCGCGCCACTCAACTGATCAAACAAATCATCTATCCGCGGTAAAGGATACTTATTCTTCCTCGTCACTTATTCAACTCGCGGTAGTCTACACACAACCGAAGGGAACCATCCGTCTTGGTAGCAAACACAACTAGTGCTCCCCATTCAGAAACACTCCTTCTGATAAATCCCTTCTACAAAAGATCGCTGACTTGCACCCCGAGCTCTCGCTGCTCCCTTGGTGCCATACGACGAAGTGGCATCACTATAGTTCTGGCATCCTTCACCAAATCAATACGGAACTCAATCTCTCGGTGTGGTGGAAGCCCGGTTACTTCCTCGAAGACGTCCGGATACTGGCCAACCACGGGCAAACCTGACAACTCACCTTGCGGTATGCCGAGGGAATTTAGAAAACTAGCCATTACCCCCTCACTAGGTAGACCACCAAACACTACCGTCTGCCCATCATCTGCTCTAGCTGTCACCAAAAAGCCCTCACGGTCTACCACCATCCCGTATCTTTGGAGCCAATCGACTCCCAAAATAATGCCAAACCCAGTAAATCCCAAAACAAAGCAATCACAAATAAACATACATCCATGACTCGATAAGACCAAATTTCGGCAAATCATACTAAGGTTAGTCGAACCACCAATCGGGTTCGTCACAACCAACGGTCTATCGACTATCTCGGGTTCCAGTCCCAACCTATCTACCACGTCACTAGATATGAAGGAACGGGAAGCTCCGATATCAAACAAAACTCTAACAGAAACATCATAAACAGAAAGCATACCTTGAATAACGACATTCTTTCCTTCCTCCGCCGCAGTTGGAGCATTCGACGAAGAAGGAACAACATTAATAGCATATGCTTTCACAATCTGCTTCTCTTTAAGAGGTTGTGGACATTTGTCCTTATGATGTCCCACTTGGCCACAGTTGTAGCACTTCTTATCCGTTGGCTTGGCCCGACATTCTTTGGCATAATGGCCCTTCTTACCACAGCTGAAGCACTCAACACCTTTCTTGCTCTTTTTCTGGCCATCCTTAGCTTGGTTCTGCTTCCTCTTATTCTGAGAGTTGTTCTTGCCTCCACCGCTCGCTTGCGGTTTTGGCCCTTCTGCAGATGCAACCTCAGTCTTTGACTTAGGGTAAAGGATCTCCGATCTCAAAGCTTTCCCAACAATCGACTCAAACGTCTCATTGATGTGGTTAATAAGCCTTTCCCCCAAGTATCCATCCAAACCAGTAATGAACTTCTCATTCTTCTTCTCAGGAGTATCGATAAGAGATAGTCCATATTTCGACAAAGTATCGAACTCAGCAATATAGTCCGAGACTTCCCTACCATTCTGCTTAAGCTCCAAGAACTTCCTAAACTGTTCTGACTTCTGAGCAGCTGGGATAACTTGTCGCTAAAGCGAGCCTTAAACTGATCCCAAGTAACCTGATCCTCTGGAGTGGTTGTCCTAATAGCATTCCACCAATTCATCGCTCGCCCTTGCAGCCGACGAGACGCTAGCCTTCTCCTCATCGCATCCTCGATACCCAAGTCGTCGAAGATACGATCACAGCTATCCAACCAATCCTGAACATCCGTGGCCGACTCTGTTCCATGGAACGGCTTCCCACCAAGGTTAGTATAATCCTTGGACAGCTTTGCGAAATCGGCCCTAGGCGTCTGCACTACTGGACCACCACCATTACCAGGATTGGCAAATGCCCCCTGAACATCCCAAAGCATCCCTCTCATGAAGTCAATGAACATCGTCCTCATGTCAGGAGCATTCCCATTATTGGTCCCTCTACCAGCACTCCTCGTGTCTCGACTCATCATTAAATCTATAAAGAGAAAACGATTAACTATCTCCAAGGTGGTGCTAGTGCAGTACGACTTCATCCTTATACTACTAATAGTATATATATATATATATATATATATATATATAACTTTTGAAAACCAAAGTAATCACAAATACGCGCTCTCATATACGTATTATCTCTCCCTAGTGTCTTTCCCTAGGTTAACTACGCAACCTAGAGCTCTGATACCAAATGTGACGGCCCGCCCCGCACCAACCGACATTTCTTCCATAAGTGCGCTGTACACATGTCCAGTTAGCATGGGACGGTCGTCAGAAAGAAAGGAAGAAGACGAAGAATCAACAAAGAACCTGTAGAATGTCTCACAGAGCAAGGAACAAAATATAATAACAACATACTTGACATAAAACAGGTGAGACAGTGTATAAGCTGAAACAAACTACCATAGCAGCGGAAAATCCAAAGTACAGCTTATGATCCAAAGCCAACATTATTACAACTTTTAAAAACTGTCTCAAAAAGCTAAACAAGAAAGGTACACTACTAATGCCCAAAGTAGTGACCAGCAATGACACAGGGAGAATATTTATATATATCATACGTAGAAGCCTCCTGGTCGCCTCCGAATCCGCTACTCGCGCATCACCAGCTAACCTGTCTCTAGTCTGCTCATGAGAGCACCCAGAGTAATAAGAAGAGACATAAAACTCTAGGTCAGACAAAAAGTCTGGTATGAGCGATAAGCAGCTAAACAGAACAATAACAGGTATACTAAACCATACCTGAACCTGGACCTGCAACCAAAGATTTAGCACTACATACTGTACAATACTCCAAGGTGCCACTACATACGGTGTCAAGAATACGGGGGTGGGGGTGTGCATGTCATAATGATGGAAAACAATCAAGCATAGCAACCATCCTCACATCTCTCACTCAGTGCGTACAGTGTACGATATCCGTCACTTCGATCACCCAATACTTTGCTATGATCACTCTGCCCCGTGAAGTCACAACGGCTTCACTGCACTGATCCATAGCCACTAATCCTTCGCTATTTCCACTTTGCCCCATGGAGTCGTACACACCCCACTGCACTGGCTCATAGCCTTACTAATCCTTTACTATGTCCACTCTGCCCCATGGAGTCACAATGGCTCCACTGCACTGACTCATAGTCTCACTACGATCACTTTGCCCCTCGAGTCATGGTGACTCTACTGCACTGATACGTAGTCCCGCTACGATCACTTTGCCCCTCGAGTCATGATGACTCTACTGCACTGATACGTAGCCCATCATTCCTTTTCAGTGGTGAATCGAAGTTATGAACGTCGACAACTCCTTAGCACACGCCCCGCAGCAAAGCTCAATCATGAAGTGAACTCATTAGTTTCCAACTAGATCCTAAGCTCTAACTTCCAACTTGGACTACCTTTGTATCTCGGGTTTTTGGTCATCACTGGGTCGGTTCGGATCTCCTCCTAGCCATCAGTTCGGTTCGGGTAGATACACCACAATTCGGTCCGGATTGCTCCAGTTACTAGTCATCGGTTCGTTTCGGGTCCTCTATGTCACATCGGTTCGGGTCCTCCATGTCACATCGGTTCGGTTCTGTCACCTTTCTTCCTTCCGTCCCTGGCTTGATCTTCTGGTCCGATCCGATCCCCATCCCTATTCCCATCCGCTCCGATCCGATCCTAGTTCAACCACAGTGGCCTTCCTTTTTCCATACTTTATCTCGTGCTAAGCCTCGGTTCGGTGATCCCTTACCCAGTCCACTATCCAGTCCGAGCCCATTCCCCCGATCCGATCCGAAAGCCTGCACCATTTTTCTGCAACTTTTCCAGCGAGTGTTTTACACCATCCGACGGCGTTTTCGACCATTCTAGCTATTCTAATCAATCACAAAGCATACCATACAGTCAAAGCAACAAGTAGAAATGACCTCAAACACCAAAACATAAGTATGATAAGTTTAAAGGGATCAAACATAGCCAAAACCCCATATTTTCCCTTAAACATGGTCAAGCATAACTAACGATAGGATTAGCAAAACTTAGCCAAATTAAACCAAGTTCATATCAGGGGTCTAAAACATCGTTTAAGAATTTATAAGTATTTTTCCAGATTTTTACCATGTTTAAATTCACTAATTAACACTAATTACCCTTAATTAACCATAATTAGTGAGGAACTATGCAAATCACTCACCTTAGCCACAAATAAACCTTAAATCTGAAATAAATCTCTGATTTGGCGCGAATACTAATGCTAAACGGCAGCTCTAATCTTGATTTGGTGAAGATCTCCCTTGATTTGATGTTGCTAAGCTTAATCCTTGATTAGAAAGTGATTTGGAGGTGATTTAGAGGTTAGAGACCATTTTTAGGATTTCTAAGAGGTAAGTGGAGGCTAGAAAACTGAAATGGAATGAAACCCTAACTCATTTCAGCCTCCCCATAACCCTATTCCCGAAATGGGTTATGGGCCCATTAACTAATCACCCTATTTGGCCCGGTTAAGCTGTTTTTCACCTTCCAAAACTTATTTCAGCCATATCTCTCAAACGGTATGTCCATTTAGCTATTATGACCACTCTACGGAAAGGTAAACCATCAAACAAATCTATTGGAAGGAGTTTTAGGTCAAAATTCCTTTCCAATCAAAAGTTATGGCCGAAACAAGATCAACTAGGTGCAAAACGGTCATTTAAAAATCGGCAAAAATCATGAACATGGGAAATGACCCTAATGGTTGTTTCCCAAGCCACACGACCATACGACTTCATATGAGAAAGAAAGAAATATTCTACGATCCTCCGATGCGTAGAATGCGGGTTGTTACATATAAAATAAGATGTGTCCAACTTTCATTTTCTTATATGTAGCATCTAATGTTGGCAGCTGTTAAGTTCATTTAATAGTACTGATGAATGCGATATGTTCATAATCCATATTTTTATTTACACTTCTAAGTACGTAATTACTACTAATTAAGTTTATACATCTATTTACTTGTATATTATTATTATTATTATTATTATTATTATTATTATTATGGTACTAAACTCTACACTAATAACTGCACTAATAACTGTTAATCATTATATTCGGATCGACACATGCGAACTCCGATCACAATGAAAATGGATAGACCATTACGTCTCAATATTCCGTTCCTAATGAAATTAACTTTGCTAAAAACTGACCCTGTTTGCACAACATCGTTATTTTGATTTATCGGTTCACCTTTAAATTGCATGCACCGATAAAACACTCCAATTGGCTCCAAACTGGAAATCTACCAGTAACTAGCTATACGTATTCCAATAAAATTTGTTTTGTAGCTTAATTTTATCCTGATCTCTAGTCACACTCAAATTCCCTTTTTAAATCTAATTAATTTATTAAATAAACGTTATCATTTTATAACGATTTCCATAGCATCTATTTAAAAATTAAATTTGGACATAAATCACAAACTATAACACAAAATCTTCATTTTTCTCTTTCACTAGAAAATTATATTCAAATCGAATCAGACGATTCTTGTTCCACTGAATTCCGACTTAAAATGGATTCTGTATATTCAATTGAATTTCAATTTGTCAATCACGAACTACCGCGACATTTCAAGTTCGTTTATAATTATAAATAAATTAAATGTTCCAACTTCGTTTAATAAACGAATTATATATTTTAAATCCATTTAAAATACCAAATTAATATTTAATAAAATAAAATAAATAAATATCTAATTACGGAAAATATGGGACGTTACATGAGGCGATGAAATCCACCGCTTCACACTGTCAATGATGTCTAGAGTATAATATATAAAATCCAACACTCCCACGGAGCCAAAGGAAAAGCCACTATTAGGAAAAGCCTCCATGATTATAAGAGGAGAAAGACTATTCAACAACACAATCGCAGGCGGTGCCCGACTACACCCAGCAGCCCTCGAAATTGCCTTAGAATTAGATGGAAGGAAAGAAACCGGAGTAGTGAGTACCACAACCTCCTTGCCTTTCGGCCTACGTCGAAATGATCAACGACGACGATACAATCAAGATTGCTGAGAAATTACTGACCGATCTAACACCACAACAGAGTCTGGACACGGTGAGGGAGGAGTGGAGCGGTCAGATCTCCATCTCCTGACCCTATGGCATCCACAAGCTGCCTGAAATCAGGAACGAAAACACCGCCACATATCAACGAACCAACATAGAAGGCATGAACAACTGCGGTGCAAGAAGAGATCGACTCCTTGATACTCAACCGAGGAAGAAATCGGGTGGTGAGATCCCTTTTCTCACGGCCAAGGTCCGGGCAGCTCTTCGCAACCAGCCCTATAAGATCTGGTACAATTCCAGCAACACGACGTGGGGGAAAGAAAGAAGCCAGTGTACCTGAATACTTCAGAGAAATCTCCAAGAAGCTCTCCTCAACTAAAAATTACCTGGATCTCGACAATTCCACAAATGCGTGCAAGGAAGAAAGGTGAACTTCAAACGGTGAGCTACCGGTCAAATATAGATTCAGAGGAGGAGCCGCCACCTTCAATAAAGCTTCAGCAATAAACTCAAAAGCCGAGCAAGGCTTCAGAGATGAGCCTTCAACCACAAAAACCAGAGGGCAGAGGACATGGCACCATACACCGAAAATAAAAGGGGTAAATCACACCAAGGAAAACCCAACTACAAATCGTGAGCAATAGCACTCAGAGGAGTGAAACTATAGCTCAAAACTGGAAAGATATCAAGGAGTGATTCAGATTTGGGAGAAAAAGAAGAGAAATGAATTAGCAGTTTTCAGAGGGAAGACATTTTTTCGACCGTTGTGATTTTTTGTGTTGTAGTGTATATGTGTATATATATGCATAGACATAAATATATAAAAGAAGAATAAAATAATGTAATGTATGATTGCATGTAATAAATACACGCATTGAAAAGAAGAGAAGATTAATGCAAATAACAATGCAATGCGTGCGTTAAAAGAAAAAAGAAATTGGTTGCATCCACTGTAATTATGTTACATGCAATGATTTACAAATATTACGCATTAATAAGAAAAGAAAAATGAAAGAAAAAGATGCATGCAAATTGATAAGGTTACATGCAATAGTTTAAATGAAATATTACATGAAAAGAAGGTAAAAGAAAAGGAACAATGACCACCATTATTTTAACCCTTGTTAACAAAAGTCTAAGTAGTCCAGTTGGTTAGAGCATGTGACTTTCATGAGAGTGGCGCAGGTTCGATTCCTGTAGGCGCCATATTTTTATTTTAAAGGAACGACTAAAATAATACATGTTCTAAAGAGAAAATATGTATAAATGCACATATAAGGAAAATTATACATATATGGAAGTATAAAAATATATGTATAATGTGTATGAAAATAAATGTGTATGTATGTACATACATACATACATACATATATATATATATATATATATATACAAAGGAGAAATTCAAAATAAGGCTGTAATCAAAGAAATTTGGTAAAAATTAAATTACAGCATAACACCGTTTAAATTTTGAAAACGAAATAAAAGTTGTCTGTATATATACATGTAAAATGGGCATTTGAAGTTTAGTATACATATAAAGAGATTATATGTAAATATAATATTTAAGTAGATCAAAGAAAGTATAACGCGATACTAACAAACGTTAAAAACAGTAACCATCGCACCTAAAATCGCTCGTGGGACCCAGGGATCGACACACCCATAAGGTGGTCGACCCAGGGGTCGACACATCCCAGATCCAGGCAGATTCATTGATGAATTTTGACTATTTTCTTATGCATGTTCGTTGCTGACTCAGCGCTGCGTGTACGATAAGATCATGAACACCTATAAATCGGTTAGCAGACCATAGCCCAAATCTCACATTTTATGAGAGGCTGCCTAAGCTCTGCCATTCTTCTTCCTCCTCAAATCTCTTTAGAAAAATAGAATAATTAGTTTAGGGAAATTCTAATTCAAGATCTGGAGGAAAATAATGTAAATTAACAAAGAAGGTGTTTAGAATTCTATTCAAAGCAAGGTAAATTCTTAGATTTGGTCAATTTAATTTTCTCCTCTTTCTTCCCTTTTTCTTTTAGTTGAGAATTGTGGATCCATGGTTATTTAGGATCTAAATTCAGTTAAGAGAACCATGGAACGCTATATCTGGACCATATTCATGAATTGGAAAGCAATTAGATGAGTGGATTTAAGTTATACCTTTTTGATAATGGTATATTTATTGTTTGACATTCCCCGTTAATATGTAATGTAAATATGCTAGAATGATAAACCTGTTAAAATATATGGAAACGATTACTGTTGTAAGCATACATGTTATAATTACATGTTAATCGGTGCATACATGTTAATTTGTTATATTGGAATTATTACATGATTAATGATTGCATACTATTCCTTTAAAATGGGATTAATTACATGTTAGCAAGAACATGCGACATGATAATCAGTTAAGATGGACTTAATATGATATTAAGTATGATATGTAAAAGTAGATGTAAATAGAAAATTGTAACTGCACTTAGACATGAGGTTAAATTCAACTAGTGGTAGAAGTCTGCCCGGAACCGCCCAGCAAATCCAGCATTCACAGGTTGTTAATTTAATGTAAGGGATCTAGTGAGTAGATATACATGTAACGGTGCTAAGACACGAGGTTAAGTCAACTTGTGGTAGAAGTCTACCCGGAACTGCTCGGCAAATCCAGCATCCACAAGAGATAGGCTTAATGTGAGAGGTCCGGTGCGTAAACATATATATAAATATATGTCCATATAACAGGATAGAAATAAATGACATTAATTGTAATTAATGGAAATGAATGAAGGTTACAACAGTAAAAGAATAGGAATGAATGGGGAATGATAATAACCGATTATAATTAACTACATTGATGAGAATGTTATATAATAGGTAGGCTTTTGCCTAGGGACAAGTGAAAATTATAACATAAACAAACTTATTAATAAACCTTAGATAAAAGAACTAAGTTAATAAGCAAACAACAACAAGTTGTAGTGACATTGTAAGATGAAATTATGATTAAATGAGAAAGGATATGGTAAACTTATGGAATGAAATAAGTTGTATTTAATCATGTATGATGAGTGACATGTTAATAGGAAACATGTGGATTAAGATAAAATATACTTAATTATTTATTAAGTAGAACATGTTATTGTAACAATGAAACCGGACCATGAATTACATGGTGATAATATAAAAAGGGGTTGTAGATTACAGACCTTTGATTACCATCTATAAGGGGCATGCCAACTGGATGTTTAGATTGTTTGTTCGGGGCAAGTCACTTAGCTCTGGTAGTCTATACTAGTTGAGGGAGGGGCCGAGGTGGGGCCATAGCCACTGAAACACCCCGCCTCTGTTAAGGTCACTCACAAAGGGAATGCCTTAACTTCGGTGGAGCATTATAGGTAAAAGATGCAGATAAATTACAAGACAGACAAATAAAGCAGCGGAAAATAAAGTCATTTTATAAACAACTTAAATCAGTCAAGCTTTTACAACAATTTTCTCAAATGACACTTAAAAGTAATACATAGAACTTCTGTCTTGATTTAATAACTTCCAAGTGTAAAAGAAGCATGAAAATAACAATGATATTCCCCAATAAAGCATGAACCAGCCATAGCAGTGGAAGAGAGAGTCCAAAGCAAAACATCGACCATCTTCGAGCTTGAAAAGAAAACTGAGCTAAGTGGTAACATTTCCTCCCTGTGAACCTAGGGGAGAACGGAAGAAAAGAGGTGAAACAAAACTAGGTCAGACATAAGTCTGGTAAGTCCAGTGATTATTCAACATATAAACTGGTAAGAGAACCATGACATGAATAAACTGGACGCAGGACAATAACAAAGAAATAAGGTAACATAGGATAAGCATAAGGTATGATAAGGCAAGATAAACTGAATGTGCTCCTACTCTTTCTCTGCTTCGCTACTACCTTGTTATTCTGACTTCTGCACCACCTAACTAGTGTTCCAACTAGAAATCTGTATAAAATGATAACGTGATCCCAATCCCCGTAATTGTGGTAGCCTTCAAGTGTACATCTATCGTGAGGATTCCACCCCAATCAGCCTAATTGCCATGAACATGTTAGATGTAACCTTACTACCCTATTAATCGGCTCCTTACTTGCATTAACGTTCCATGTGTCTGTGTCAATCGGCCTTTTCTTGCGTGTAGATACCCTGTGCTGGTCCTACCATAAGGTGTATCATTCCTTATGATGGCGACCTGACACGATTCAAGATACACAGTGTATAACTACTGGTACCCAGTGCCTGCTTTTTCCCACTCCAGAGTACGTGCACGCTCGTAAACCATCGGAACCTACACTGACGTACCCCCTGCCGCTGTTTTGACCGCTTATAATCAGCCCAGTAATCGTGCCCCCACCTGCCTAATTTCAGGGTACCGTGATACATTAATGTGGGTTACTACTGAAATGGGTCCTTGTTACAAGGGTTTCCTGTTGGTTAAGTTTGTGGGCCTATTTATACAAATATTACCCACCTACACGAAATGTACTTAACCCTCCCACCGGTTCTAGCATGTTTACTTAATGGTTAAGTTTGTGGGCCTATATGTAGTAATATTACCCACCTACATGAGATGTACTTAACCCTCCCATCGATTCAAGTATGTTTATTTAATGGTTAAGTTTGTGGGCCTATATTTACAAATATTACCCACCAACATGAGACGTACTTAACCCTCCCATAAATTCAAGCATGTTTATTTAACGGTTAAGTTTGTGGGCCTATATTTACTAATATTACCTACCAACCTGATATGTACTTAACCCTCCCGCACATTATTCCATATTGGTTAAGTGTCGCCCGTTCATGTTAACTTAACCAACCTATTAATCGTGTTATGTTGGTTAAGTGATTCTTATTAACTTAACCCTCCTCACTTATCATGTTGAATTAGTTAAGTGTTTCCTATTAACTTAACCCCGTTCGTCCATCAAGCTATTTTGGTCAAGTGTTCCTTCTTAACTCAACCCCACGTGTTCATCATGTTGTATTGGTTAAGTGTCATCAATCAATTCAAGTTAACTTAACCCACCTACTTGTCATATTACTTTGGTTAAGTGTTGCCTTCTGGAGTTAACTTAACGCTACCACAAATCAAGTTATATTGGTTAAGTGTTGCCCTCTTGTTTTAACTTAACCTTACCACAAATCAAGTTATATCGGTTAAGTGTTGCCCTCTTGTTTTAACTTAACCTTACCACAAATCAAGTTATATTGGTTAAGTGTTTCTTATTACTTAACCTTACCCATTCATCATGCTATACTGGTTAAGTGTTTCCTATTAACTTAAACCTAGTCATTCATCTTGTTATATTGGTTAAGTGTTACCTTAATTAACTTAACCCTACCATTCATGTCTTAGCTTTAATTCATTCATTAAAGCACCAACCACTCACATTAGACAGGTATTGTTGCGGTTACTGGATGTGCCGGGCGGTTTCGGGCAGTTTTACACCGCAACTCAGTCTAACCTCGAGTTCTTTTAGGCTTGATGCACTAACCTCTCACATTAGATATATATTGTTACGGTTGCTGGATGTGCCGGGCAGTTCCGAGTAGTCTTACACCGTAACTCAATCTAACCCGGGTTAGGCATATTTGTCTTTTCTAAATTTACATATTTACCTTCTATATTTATATGTAAATTATTATCAATCAAGTCATGCCCAATTTCTCTCTAAATAATGTTCATAATTTTAGGTATATAAATTATACCATTTCAATGCCACTAATCATTTAAAATATGCCAATAACATGTAACTTCATGTTTTTCCCAACGTTACCCCCGCTAAACGTTCGCATAAATTTCATAGAATGTTAGGCTTCGCAATTTAGCCTAACTCAAAATCAAGAGGGGAAAAGGAAGAGACACGTAGCATTCAAGACAAGCATAATATGGATCCAACATATGTCACATAAATTTGGCACAGAATAAATTTATGTTTAATTATGAACTTGCAATTTTGAACCTAATCAACATGAACCGTACGCATATGGATGGGAGTTTCCATAGAACTACACAATTCCAGTTAGTCATATAAAGGTGAACTTGCATTTTTGGATCTAATTAACATGGGTCTTAAACATACGAAATTACCCAAATCCAACTAGGCATGTTTATGCAAACTTTTATTTTGGGTCCAATGAACATAAACCTTAAGCATATAGAATTGCACAAGTTCAACTAGACATGTGAAGGTAAACTTTAATTTGGATCCAGCAATCATGAATCTTAAACATATGGAATTACACAGGTTTAGCAAGGCATGTAAATATGAACTTTTATTTTGGATCCAACAAACATGATTCTTAAACATTTGGAATTACATAGATTTAGCAAGGCATGTAAATATGAACTTTTATTTTTAAATCCATTTTTCATAGATCTAAATGTGAATCTAATCATAATACATGTCTTAGCCTAACAACTTGCATGATTCAATAAACATAGATCTAAATGTAGATCTAAACATAATACATGCCTTAGCCTAACAACTTGCATAAACATAGCAAAACTCCCAAATTGACATACAACATATAGGTGTCATCATGATATGTCAACGCCAAAATTATACAACATGGTATGCCATTGCCAAATTATACAATAATATGTCATCGCCAAATTATTCAACATGATATGTCATCGCCAAAGTATACAACATAATATGTCATCGCTAAATTACACAACATATATGTCTTTGCCAAATTATACAACATATGGATTCATTGCCAAGCATTTAACATTTATCATCAAATCACATACAACTTGGCCACAAACTTAATCATGATAAGAGTCATAGTCTTAATCAATTCAGTTTAACAAAAAGGATAGGCATAAATTTACATAGGGCGTTGTTCTACATCCAGTTATTTAGTCACAATTCTAATATCGTTTAGCTCTAAATGATAACTAGACTTACAAAAAGGAGACCAGTCTTGTGTTCTGGGATCTGTATTCTGAAATTGAATAGCTCTCCTTTGTTGTAGACGTTGAATTCTCTTAGTTAAATTAGATTTGATTTGCAATTCCTAACTTGCTTTCTAGTTGAAGGAGAATGGGGCTATTCTAGGCTAAGTACTGACAACAAGACGGTCTTAGGAATATTTTTGTTTGGCTTTAGGGTTTAGATTTAGGTTGCTTATATAGAAGTTTGATTTAATAGGAGCCATCAGATTAACCTAGAGCAAATCAAAGCCATTCAAACCTAAGAGAACCAACCATAACGTGCCACACAATCCCTAATGACACAGCAATTCGTCACAGGAGAAAACTCATTAGATTTCAGATCTGACCCGAGGGGGAGGTCGACCCCCAAGTCGACCCCCTGGTCGACGTTTATGGGGGGAGGTTGACCTCCTGGTCGACCTGGCCTTGGGCGGGAAATTTCCCGCCTAGTCCGCTTCTGCTTCTGATTTTGAATTTTGATTCTTCTGAAGGTCATAACTCCTTCATACAGAGTCTGATTTACGCAAACTCAGACTCTATCTCAAGCAGAATTCCGAGATGAATGCAATGGCATAACCCATTTCCCTTAATTCTCACATTTGAAATTAATTATTCTTTAATTCGTTACTTTAATGTTTACAGAAAATACGGGGTGTTACAACCACCGTTAAAAGCAGACCATACTGGATATCTATATTTTGGGCCCTTAAAGGCGGGTCTGTACAGATATGAAAAGCTCCCAATCGAGTTCCGCATTTCTTGTACAACCCTGTTATGGAACTCGGTGCATAGTAGATAATACGTGCTGTTAAGGCATCGAGTACGATTGAGATACATACGTGAGAAAGTCTAGATACATGCATGTCTGCTTTAGGTGGTGTATCGTAGACAATAGGACATTACTTCATGTCAAGCCCGAGGTTGGCCGAGAAGTTTGGATATGGAGATATGTACGTCGCTCTATCATAGGATGAAGAGTTGTGTACGCTTCCGTAGCATGAAGACGTAGACTATGCGAGAAGGGTAACATGGGAGGTGCCTTGATATTGGGGGTAGCTACATATAGTATAATAGGTTAATCTACTGGGAGGTAGATGGGTACTACGTGTGTGTAAATCCTTTAGTGTTATTAACCCAAAGTAACCTAATATGTAAGAAAACGTAACTAAACGGTATATGTAGGGTTATCCAAAATGTGTTGTTTAAATCCAGTCACCAGAACTTGTGTTCTGACCCCCTCCTCATAACATACTCGCAGGTTAGACTTGTGGTAGAGATATGATAACTTTGGATACTGGTTAGGCAGTACTATTACTAGGGTAAGGCTATATTTCGATTATATTATATTCTATCCATTTTTTTATGAGATTTTTTTCTAAGCTATGATATATTTTATATCTCTATCTTTTCTACAGGATACCAGACAAACCAACACGAGTTTCAATGGATTAGAATTTTGAAAAAAAATTGGTCTATCGCGATATGGGTTGTTACATTTGGTATGAGAGCTTAGGTTTAGGATTCCTGTATAAATAATGAGTGAATGTATTTGTATTTTTTAAAAATATAAATAATATATATATACATTACAGCAAAATGGATCTATTACAACGTGCAATGCCCGTTGTAATGGGGGTTTTACAACGGCCAGCCCGCTCGCTGTATTAGGCCATGTTGTAATATGTCCTCTTTTACAGCGGGCAATGAACATGGTAACAGGCAGTTGCAATAGACTTTTTACAGCGGTCTTATGTTGTTGTTGTATGTTCCTTCAATAGAACAGCAGCCCGTTGTAATATTTTTTGCAACAGGTATTGACCGTTATAATATCTTCTATAACAACAATTAATGCTCGTTGTAAAATGCTGAAAGTTGCAATGGATTTGTATATTACACATAATATTAATATTATTTACAAGAATTGAATATTTAATTCAAAAATTATTTTTAAACAAATATTTATTACACTTTCAAATAGTATACATAATGTTTCCCCTCTATTTACACAATCACTTGTACATACACTTCCTCACTACATTTCACTTATATACATTGACTCCTCACTACACACTTATTCACTCATATACACATACACAGTCACTCACACTTTCACTATACTTTTAATCTTCGGCTTCTTGCTTCAGAGTTTATGCAAGAGTTATGTAGTCAGCATCTTCGAGAGGACATGGGAAGCTTTGACATTGCGAGGTCCTGTAAGCTCTAGAGATTCCTTTGGAGGAGGCTAATCAACTTGAAGATTTTCATACCGACTCACGGGCTGTGCAGGAGTTTGTTTAGCTGACAGTGCTGTAATCAAACTCAACCCTGCGTCAGACTTAGAAAAATGGGTAGCACATGGACCTGCAGCTAAGGCAGTGGGATGCTTGAAACATCTACGGTTAGTGGGTACCAAAACTCTAGATGATATAAAAAGATTTAATATTGTGTCCTAGTGCCAAATTGAAAATCTTATGTTATGGAGCTTCACGCAATGTACATAACAACTGCTACCGCTAATATAGTTATAAGAACTATATAAAATAGATAATAAGCAATAATAGGCTCAAGCCTATGGAAAATAATGAAATATGGTAACAGCTAACAGATAATTTCATAGAAACTTGTAAATTTTGCTTCCAAATGGTCATCTACTGTATACTATGGCGAGAGGAGAGAAAATAGTTGTAAATGATTTCAATAAGCACATTAGATGCATCATTAAAAATGATAAATTATGATACTTTGCATAAGAAGGAGGTCTATACAAAGACCCATAACTCGATCAAATGTAAAACGATATTGATTAAAAATAAAATAGCCATCCTCTACGCTATAAAAAAACATACATTAGTTAAAAGAAACTAAAATATATATAAAATATGCTACCAAAAAGAACATAAATTAAATTTGGATCTAACATCCACAACATGTCTTTCCCCTAAATAAATGTGAATTTAACCATTTGAAGAATGAATTGTGAATGTCCCTATATTAATATTACACAAAACAGTATTACACGGGGAAGCACTATTATAATGGAAAACCTATTTGATAAAAAATTAAAATAGATGCATCTTGGATATTTTTATTTAATATACCTCATGTCTTGACACAAAATAGTAGCTAGTGCTCCCCCTCAACACAATCACCCTTAAAATTGCAACTACTAATCTTCAACACTGTTAACCTGGAAAAAAAATCTGGTTTTATTGAGTCAAGTTTCAATTTACTGAGCCTCTACACTCCATAATACAAAGTGTCTGGCTTCAGTAAAACTGATCCTCAGGCTCAAGTTGGCTATAGGCGGATTCGTCAGAATCACTACCCTTGTCTACATGATTTTTGTCAGCCCGTTGCATATCATAAAATCAAACTGAACATCTTTATAGATTTTCAATAAATTCATTTTTGCTTCATATACAGATGTAAATATGACTAAAGAAAAGTATTTGTCTCAGACTTCTCACTAAGAAGATTATAAGGCAATGTAAAACTAAAAGGTACTAACTTTGAGATTCTTTCACATACTTTGCATGACAGTTCTTGCCTAATATAATTATTATTATGAGGCTGGAAAACTGTAGGATAAATTAGGAATGTCCATGCATTGTGTTTTGAAGTTACTATCCACTCAACAACAAATTGGGCTAAATCAATTTTTACTAGTAAAGTAATTAAGATATTTCAAATTTAAAATAACAAAGCAGATGCTATAATGTAAGCGAAAGGCTGTTATGTAACACCCCACCTCCGCCAGGGTGGCTCTTGCAAGCACCCTGACTTTGGAGGGACGTTTGTACCGGGTAAACATGCATAATGATATATCAAGGCAGAACAAGAACATATGTATATATATATAAACAGAGTAAATAACATAGATAAAACAGCGAAAGATTTCAAACCATTTCAAAACAAGTCTGGTACAACATAATGCCAACTTTCCAAATACACAAGTCTAGATAAGAACGACATCACTGAAAAATGGAAATACATAAGTACTATCCCCAAAATAAGTGATAACCATAGCTAGCTTCATGTCAAGACCGTACATGAGCTAAAATCCCACAAGCAAGCGATCAGAAATCCAAGCTAAGCTCCAATATTTCCACCCTGAGAACCTGGGGGGGAAACGGAAGAAAAGAGGCGAAAGAAAACAGGTCAGTCAAAAAGACTGAGTAAGCCCTACTACAATCAATGTAAACTGATAAAGTTAACTGGCATGATGAAAACTGAGATGAACATAAGGATAACTACATACTGGCATGATAGATAAAAGGTGTCATCGCATAATCAGGTTTAAGGTTTTTGCACCACAGGTGTACTAGCAAACTAACATGACTTGAATAAACAAGTATTGATCCCTTGGCCCAAGCTTTGGCCCAATAACATGAAGTGACCCTAATACGCGGTCCAACCAAATGGTCTAATCGATCGGCTCCCTAAGCCTAACTCGTCACGTGTTGGTGTCAATGCGGCCCAAACATAATTGTAGTCAGATTGTGCAGGGTCTCCCGTCGGGTGTATCAAGCCCTAGGGTGTCAACCCCTAGACACCATAAACATAAGTGCACAGTCTCGATCTACTGGTACCCGTGCATGTTTTCCCCGGCTTCGGACTATGTGCACAACCATAGTCCGCCCGGAACTACACCGGCGTACCACTCTGCCGTCGTTTTTGGTCACTTACCTCAAGTCCAGTAATCGTGCCCCTACCCAAGCCTAGTCCCTAGGGTCTTAATGATACGAACTTGGGATTACTGCTGGAGTGGACCCCCATTGCTAGGATTTTCTAGTGGGTTAAGTACGGTTTAACCCTCTTGCTAATCATGGATTAACTTGGTTAAGTGTAACGATGAGTTCACGACTTAACCCTGATTAATCTACCAAGCCCAAATTGGTTAAGTATTAAGTGGACCATGACTTAACCCTAATCATGAGGCATTAATTAATTAATGTGCCTTAACCTCCCACATTAGACCTTGTTGCGGTTACTAGTTAAGCCGGTCGGTTCCGGGTAGCTTTACACCACAACTTGGTCTAACCTCGGGTTCAAGGTACAACATGACCAACTTCTCACATTGGGTCCTATTGTTTGTAGCAACTAGTTAAGCCGGTCGGTTCCGGGTAGGTTTACGCTACAAACTCAACCCAACCTCGAGTATTTTCTAAGTGTCATGTCCATCATGTTTCCAAAACATGTTACAAGTTTTCAAGAATTTGGGTAGACCTAACTTAATAGGTAAATTCCCAATGGGTAGACCTAACTTAATAGGTAAATTCCCAATCTTATGTTTTTATGTCTTTTAAGTTTACCCAACCCCAAACGCAATCCCATCGCTTACATATCGCAATAGCACATAAAGGATAGAAAGAGGGAACTTGGCATAATCATGACATAAAGGTGTTGAAGCCACAAGTTTAACATGGTGGCATATGAAATGTACACATGTTCATATACTTGCATATTACATTTTAGGCCTCAAAAGCATGAATAAAACCAAACTTAGCATATTGGTGATACATGGTGATAAATGACATGTAGAAATGGCCATAAGTTCGCATTTAGCCTCACATGCAAGTTATCATAAGAGATATGATAACTTACATGTTGCCAAAATGCAACCTTTAGCATAAAGCTTGAAGCTTTAGGCTCATAAACCAAGATAAGCTTGCATAACATGATAACATGAGTAAGATGATCAAGCCAAACTTGCATACATAACATGGCAACTTGCATATCATAACATAGCAAACTTGCATAACATAACATGGCAACTTGCATATCATAACATAGCAAACTTGCATACATAACATGATAGACTTGCATAACACATCATAGTAAACTTGCATATCATAATGATCAAACACAACTTGCATCATTCATTAACTTTAGAGTTTAAATATGAAAGTAGAAAAGGGCTTACAATGCTTATGAAGACTCAAATGAGTATAAGCAAATATAAGATTGAGACAAAGCCCTTATGCAATCAAATAAACCCAAAATGCAAGCTCCAATAGAAAAGCCCTTGAGCAAAAATGATCAAAACCTTTGCTTTATGATGTAAATATGGAAACTTGACTTGAATGCAAGCTAATGACACTCATACAAGCTTGAAAACACTTGTATGCATGGAAAATCTCTCATAGAAATAACTTAGGAATTTTATGAAGAGAGTGGAGGCCATGAGAGGAATAATTTTGCCATAGTTTAGTTGTATGAGTGAATAATGTTGATTTAGGCTTAGGTTAGGGTCTTATTTATAGAGATTAGGATTAGTTCTAGCCTTAGGATTAAACCCTAGTTCCAATCTCAGCCCTCAAAACTGAATCTGGCCCCCAAACTCAAAACAACTCCAAGATGGTGCACCAGGCAAAACTGCCCGGCTGAGCCAAGTCGACAGCCAAGTCGACAGGGCTGTCGACTTGGGTCCAACCAAGTCGACAGGGCTGTCGACTTGGGTGCTCTGGCGGGAATTTTCCCGCCTGGCCCAATCTGACCCTAATTTCCAAATTCAAACTTGAATTTGAAATCTGTTTTTACTTTGAATTTTTCTGAAAACTTCGTTGGGCCTTAATCGGGTCATACGGACTCCGATTTTCGAAAACTCGGACTCTATTTCGCGTATTTTTCCGAGACGAATGCAATGGCATAGCCCGTTTCCCTTGATTCAGATTTATAAATTAAATTATGCCTCGATTTATGTTATAACAGGTTATTGAAAATACGGGTTGTTACATTCTCCCCTCCTTAAAGGATTTCGTCCCCGAAATCTATAAGTTAGGAAGAACACATCCTACCATCCAACATCCATCTACTCAAAACATCATCCACGAGCAATCATTGTCCTTACAAGATTCTAAATGTTGCATGAACATATGCAAAGGTGTGTGTATATGTACTTATCTAATGCAAATATCATCAATGCAAATTATGTTAGTGAAATGAATCCATATGTATGCAATTCCTAACATAATATATAACATCTACATGTGTGCACATAACATACATCCATATGCAACATCCATGTGATAACACAAAAATTTTCATCCATGAATAAGCATAAACACTCATGCATATGCAATATGAGGAGTGTGTGAGCCGATCTAGTGCCTAACGTGTATAATGCATCCACGAGTAACCACTTGCAAACACTTGCAACCACTTCCAACCATCAAGCATAACATGTTTCAAACACATGTTTCATCCAAAGGGTTTCTACCTAAGGTTCTCATGACAAGATTAACACGATAAACTAGATAAATATGGATAGCAAAGAGAAAGATATGCTAACAAAGAAAAGACATTGAGAGTGTACCCTCAAAAAGGAATGGATAAAGCCCACGCATCTTCTCCTCGGTTTCCCAAGTTGTGTCTTCTTCAGCTTCACCCCATTGAACCTTCACCAACTTGACCTCTCGATTCCTTAGCTTCTTGGTCTCCGTCCCCAAGATACGAATCGGAGCTCTCCTCAAGGTAGCCTCTTTCTCCACTTCCACATCTTTCAGAACACTTGGCTCAACAACCTCTGCTGATTCATGTAAACACTTCCGGAGATGCGAGACATGAAAAACATCGTGTACTCCGGCAAGCTTCTCGGGCAACTCCACTCTATAAGCCATCTGCCCGATCCTCTCTATGATAGGGAATGGTCCAACAAACCTCGGTGCTAACTTCCCAACGGCTCCAAATCGGACCACATTCCGCAAAGGAGAAACCTTCACGAAAACCAAATCCCCAACATCAAACTCCAAATCAGTTCTTCGCTTATCAGCATAGGATTTCTGTCGGTCTTGGGCCACTTTCATCCGTCTCCGAATCAACTCGACCTTCTCGGATGTATCTCTGATCATATCAGGCCCAAGTATAAGCTCATCTGTAGTCTCCCACCAACATGTAGGCGACTTGCACGGCCTCCCATATAAAGCTTCAAATGGTGCCATCCCTATGCTTGCCTGATAACTGTTATTATATGCAAACTCAACAAGAGGAAGATGGTCTTCCCAAGTACCACCAAAATCCAGAATACAAAGCCTCAACAGATCCTCGAGTACCCTATTCACCCTTTCGGTTTGACCGTCCATCTGTGGTTGATAAGCCGTACTTAGATTCAACCTCGTGCCCATAGCTTCTTGCAAGCTATTCCAGAATTGACTTGTAAAGATTGGGTCACGGTCACTGACTATACTAGAAGGGACTCCATGTAGTCTCACAATCTCACGAAGATATACAGACGCTAGCCAAGATGTGGTCCTCTTGCTCTTCACCGGAATGAAATGAGCACTCTTCGTAAGTCTATCCACAATAACCCAAATGCTCATATTCCCTTTCCTTGACCTTGGTAGCCCATCGATAAAATCCATGGAAATACTCTCCCACTTCCATAGTGGAACGTCTAGAGGATGCAATAGCCCACCGGGCTTCTTCGACTCGGCCTTAACTTGCTGGCAAATGATATATCTAGAGACAAACTCTGCCACATCCTTCTTCATCCCAGGCCAAAAGAAAATGCGCTTCATATCTTTATACATCTTATCTCCGCCCGGATGTATAGTCAACTTAGAGCGATGCGCTTCCTCAAGAACTTTTCTTACTAAATCTTCTACCATTGGGACACATAACCTTCCGTCTCTCCTCAACCAACCCTTGTCATCAATAGAATATCGAGCGAGATGACTAGACGCCTCTCCTCGAATCAGCTTATCCATAATCTCAACTATCTGAGGGCCTTCTCTCTTCGAAGCCCCAACTTGATCAAGAAGGGTAGGTCTGAGTTCCAGAGATGCTAAAGAACCGGTCATCGACTCAATCACCAAAGAGAAATCAAAGGTTGCCACATACTCTAAATTCTTCATCTCAACGAATAGAGGACTCAGAGTCAACCTTTTTCTACTCAATGCATCTGCTACCACATTCCCCTTGCCAAGGGTATAAGCTATCTCAAAATCGTAGGACGCCAAGAATTCCATCCATCTTTGTTGCCTCAGATTCAGATCCTTCTGAGAAAAGAGATACTTCAATGACTTGTGATCGGTATAAAGCTCAAATCTTTCCCCCAGAAGATAATGGCGCCAAGCCTTGAGTGCATATACTATTGCTGCTAACTCTAAGTCATGAGTGGGATAATTCTTCTCATGCACTTTGAGTTGTCTACCGCCAAAGCATATCACTCTTCCTTCTTGCATCAGAACAGCTCCTAACCTCGTGCCACATGCATCGGTGTATACTGTAAATAACTTCCCTCCATCGGGCAAAGCTAGAACAGGTGCTGATGTGAGAGCTCTCTTGAGCTTCTGAAAAGCAAGCTCGCATTCTATGTTCCAAGCAAAAACTAAATTCTTCTTCGTCAATTTAGTGAGAGGAGCGGAAATCTTCGCGAAGTCCTTGATGAACTTCCGGTAAAAGCCTGCAAGACCTAGAAAACTTCTCACTTCGGTTGCATTCCTTGGAGTCTTCCAATCCTGAACTGCAACTACCTTAGCGGGATCCACCGCTAAGCCTTGCTTAGATACTATATGCCCAAGGAATCTAACTTCCCATCTCCAAAAGTGACACTTGGAGAACTTGGCCTTCAACTGATGCGCTCTAAGCGTATCCATCACCTCCACGAGATGCCTTGCGTGCTCTTCCTCATCCTTAGAGAAGATCAGAATATCATCTACGAAGACCACGACAAACTTGTTCAAGAACTCCCTGAACACCCTACTCATCAAGTCCACGAAATATGCGGGTGCATTAGTCAAGCCGAACGGCATGACAAGCCATTCGAAGAATCCATCTGGAGTTCTGAACGCAGTCTTGTCTATACTATCTTCAGCTACCCTGAGCTGATGGAATCCAGTAGCAAGATCAAGCTGAGAGAAAACAGAAGCACCGATAAGCTGGTCAAAGAGATCATCAATCCTCGGTAACGGGTGTCTGTTCTTCTTAGTCAGCTTATTCAACTCTCGATAGTCAACACAAAGTCGGAGAGAACCATCTGCCTTGGTAGCAAATACCACAGGCGCTCCCCATTCAGATATATTTCGTCTAATGAAGTTCTTCTCAAGCAACTCCTTCACTTGCTTACTTAGCTCCCGCCTTTCACGCAGAGCCATGTGCCGAACGGGCAAAGAAACCGGCTTTGTATTATCCACCATATAAATGCGGAAATCAATCTCTCGCTTAGGGGGCAACCCCCTAACTTCATCGAAAACATCCGGATACGCTTAAACCACTCTCACAGACTGAAGAGTTTCCATTGACGAGTCGAGTGATTCAAGATAGCACAACATGACGGGACCTCTCGGATTACAAGAAATTTCTAGGGTGTTTCCGAGGCGAGTCACGAGCCTCACAACCCTATGCTCACAATCAAGGATGGCTCCATATCTGGACAACCAATCCATGCCCAATATCAATCCGTATCCCCTAAAACCAAGAACATAAGCACTACACAAGAACTCTACACTCAGTATAGAGATCCTCAAATCCCCACATATCATAGACAGATGGGCGGAACCCCCAATAGGATTTGAGACACAGACGGGATCATCTACCAAGCTAGTACTAAGGTGCAAACTATCAACAAGATCAGATGAGATAAAGCTATGCGATGCACCAGAATCAAACAAGGTACGAACTGGAAAATCAGAAATATATACAGGGCTCTCAACAGAAATACTACCTCGATCGGGAACTGGAGCGACATTGAGAGCATGAACTTGCCCTCCTGAAGGTCCATCACGCTGAGTCTGACCCTGGCCTTGCCCTTGCTTCTTCGGGCAATCCTTACTGAAATGTCCAGTCTCACCACAGAAAAAGCATTCACCATTCTTCCTTTTCCTCTTCTTACAATCCTTAATAAGATGCCCAACTGAACCGCAATAATGGCACTTCCCCTTGTTGTTCTTGCCTTTGTTGTTGTTCCCCTTGTTGCCTTGACTCTTGTTCTTGTTCTTGTTCTGATTGCCTTGACTGCTCTGACCACTTGGATTACCTTGATTTCCTTTCCACTGGGAATCAGTCTTCTTGGTTTGAGTATCATTCATCTTGATCTCTTTCTTGACATCTCCCTGAAGTAACGCCATATCAACCAAGCTCTCAAACGTGGCCCCATAGGGAATATGTGACATAGCCAATCCCTGCAACGGCACATTCAATCCTCTAGCAAAACGAAGAGCCTTCTTCTGAGGAGTATTCACCATATCCAAGCCAAAACGAGCTAACTGATTGAACTTGTTCACATATTCTTTGACAGACATATCTCCTTGTTTCAAAGTTATGAACCTCTCCATTTGTAGATTCTCCTCAGCAGAAGATAGAAACTTAAGCACGAACCTTGTCCTGAAATCAGCCCAAGTCTCAACAGGCCTAGTACCATTGGTGACTTCCCACCAATAAGCGGCTTCATCCTTCATAAGCCAAACCGCCAACAAGATCTTCCTCTGATCGTCTAACCCAAAGATAGCAAATAAATCCTCGGTCTCTTTCAACCAATTTCTTGCCTCTACAAAAGTCTCAGTGCCTTGAAAGTTCTTGCCACCCATTGCTGTGAAATCTTTGCAAGTCTTTGCGAAGTCAGTTTGAGGATGCTGAGGGGGAGGAGGAAGAGGAACCTTAGCGACAGGAGGAGGAGGAACATTAACTACTGGAGGAGGAGGAGGAGGGACATCTGCGGGGCCGGCTTCGGTCGCCCTAGCCTCCAAAAGTCTCCTATACCAAACAGGTACGTGTACACCCTCCGGAATAGCAAAGTTATCGGCCATACTGAAAACGAAGAAAAAGACAGATTCGGAATGGAGAAAAACGAAGGAATTTTTGCTAATGGCTTTTTGGGGAATAGCCTTTAAAAATAAGCTAGACTTTTCTTTGGAAAATACTTTATACTTGTTTTTGAAAATAGTTTTCCAAAAGTTTTAAAAACCTTTTTGTTCCTTCTCGGAAACCATATGCTCTGATACCAAATGTAACACCCCACCTCCGCCAGGGTGGCTCTTGCAAGCACCCTGACTTTGGAGGGGCGTTTGTACCGGGTAAACATGCATAATGATATATCAAGGCAGAACAAGAACATATGTATATATATATATAAACAGAGTAAATAACATAGATAAAACAGCGGAAGATTTCAAACCATTTCAAAACAAGTCTGGTACAACATAATGCCAACTTTCCAAATACACAAGTCTAGATAAGAACGACATCACTGAAAAACGGAAATACATAAGTACTATCCCCAAAATAAGTGATAACCATAGCTAGCTTCATGTCAAGACCGTACATGAGCTAAAATCCCACAAGCAAGCGATCAGAAATCCAAGCTAAGCTCCAATATTCCCACCCAGAGAACCTGGGGGGGGGGGGGGAACGGAAGAAAAGAGGCGAAAGAAAATAGGTCAGTCAAAAAGACTAAGTAATCCCTACTACAATCAATGTAAACTGATAAAGTTAACTGGCATGATGAAAACTGAGATGAACATAAGGATAACTACATACTGGCATGATAGATAAAAGGTGTCATCGCATAATCAGGTTTAAGGTTTTTGCACCACAGGTGTACTAGCAAACTAACATGACTTGAATAAACAAGTATTGATCCCTTGGCCCAAGCTTTGGCCCAATAACATGAAGTGACCCTAATACGCGGTCCAACCAAATGGTCTAATCGATCGGCTCCCTAAGCCTAACTCGTCAGGTGTTGGTGTCAATGCGGCCCAAACATAATTGTAGTCAGACTGTGCAGGGTCTCCCATCGGGTGTATCAAGCCCTAGGGTGTCAACCCCTGGACACCATAAACATAAGTGCACAGTCTCGATCTACTGGTACCCGTGCATGTTTTCCCCGGCTTCGGACTATGTGCACGACCATAGTCCGCCCGGAACTACACCGGCGTACCACTCTGCCGTCGTTTTTGGTCACTTACCTCAAGTCCAGTAATCATGCCCCCACCCTAGCCTAGTCCCTAGGGTCTTAATGATACGAACTTGGGATTACTGCTGGAGTGGACCCCCATTGCTAGGATTTTCTAGTGGGTTAAGTACGGTTTAACCCTCTTGCTAATCATGGATTAACTTGGTTAAGTGTAACGATAGTTCACGACTTAACCCTGATTAATCTACCAAGCCCAAATTGGTTAACTATTAAGTGGACCATGACTTAACCCTAATCATGAGGCATTAATTAATTAATGTGCCTTAACCTCCCACATTAGACCTTGTTGCGGTTACTAGTTAAGCCGGTCGATTCCGGGTAGCTTTACACCACAACTTGGTCTAACCTCGGGTTCAAGGTACAACATGACCAACTTCTCACATTGGGTCCTATTGTTTGTAGCAACTAGTTAAGCCGGTCGGTTCCGGGTAGGTTTACGCTACAAACTCAACCCAACCTCGAGTTGGTCACACTTACATTTTCTAAGTGTCATGTCCATCATGTTTCCAAAACATGTTACAAGTTTTCAAGAATTTGGGTAGACCTAACTTAATAGGTAAATTCCCAATGGGTAGACCTAACTTAATAGGTAAATTCCCAATCTTATGTTTTTATGTCTTTTAAGTTTACCCAACCCCAAACGCAATCCCATCGCTTACATATCGCAATAGCGCATAAAGGATAGAAAGAGGGAACTTGGCATAATCATGACATAAAGGTGTTGAAGCCACAAGTTTAACATGGTGGCATATGAAATGTACACATGTTCATATACTTGCATATTACATTTTAGGCCTCAAAAGCATGCATAAAACCAAACTTAGCATATTGGTGATACATGGTGATAAATGACATGTAGAAATGGCCATAAGTTCGCATTTAGCCTCACATGCAAGTTATCATAAGAGATATGATAACTTACTTGTTGCCAAAATGCAACCTTTAGCATAAAGCTTGAAGCTTTAGGCTCATAAACCCAAGATAAGCTTGCATAACATGATAACATGAGTAAGATGATCAACCCAAACTTGCATACATAACATGGCAACTTGCATATCATAACATAGCAAACTTGCATAACATAACATGGCAACTTGCATATCATAACATAGCAAACTTGCATACATAACATGATAGACTTGCATAACACATCATAGTAAACTTGCATATCATAATGATCAAACACAACTTGTGTAACACCCCACACCCGCTATGGTCACTCTCTAAGGGAATGCCATAACATCGGTGGAGTATTTTAAGTGAATATAGAACAGAAAAATTACAACAAGACAGATATAAGTAATACTTGAAAATTTCAAACATCATTTCATTGCAGCGGAAAGTAAAACATGTTTGGTTACATCACAAAACCAAATAAGAGTCAAGTACAAAAATATCCATCCCGATAAACAAAAGTACATAATCCCAATACATGAACTGATAGCCATAAAAGAAAAGGGTAAGCTGATCTCTACACCTATGGTCCAAGCTCCAAAAGAGAATAAAGCAGCCTGATCAAAGCCCACTCGTACTGGGCCTACTCTGATAACCTGAGGGTTGGGAAAAAAATAAAAACAACGGGGTCAGACATAAGTCTGAGTGAGTCCTATAACTTTAACAATGCAATCATTAAAGTAACCAGAGAAGACATAAGCTTGATATACGGTGACGTCTGGGGATGAATGGCTACACTAAGCAGCTTGGTAGACTTAGGATAAACTAAGACAACCGTAAAGACGCATCTACCCACCCAAGGATAATTACTACACTGCACCACACCAGTTATTCTTACTTAAAGGTTGATCCCACTAAGTGTACTTAGTAATTCAGTAGTTTCGTGTACCCCTATCTGACTACATAGGTGTACCCACTACTCCCCAAGCGATCGGCTCCCCTACGTAGATACCCGTGCTGGTCCCACGATTGGGGTGTATCATTCCCCTAAAGTGGCTACCAGATAATATCAACAGTGCACGGCTTTATATCTACACGATGCAACAACGACTTACCAACCAGCCCGGGTCCACACACGCATATGAAACCCGTTGGTCCCGCGTTGCCACCGCTAACCCGGTTTGGCCTCTTATAGTCAAGCCCAATATGCGTGTCCCGTCACTCGACTAGAGTCGAGCCCACAAAGATACGTTTGGGATATTGGTTGAAATGGGCCCCCACAAGCTACTACTTAAGCTTGTGTAACGACCCGGATTTTCAGAAGACTTTGGTTATCGACGTAAGCCCGACGTCGATAACCAAAACATCGAAAAATCCCGGTAATTAATGAAAGAAATTAGAAGGTGAGAATAGATAAGATAGAAACTTAGAATAGAAGAAGAAGAAGAACACAACATCAGAGTAACACGAACCTCACAGCGGAACGAATAACATATAATAGATAACATAACTTTGAAATATAACAGTTATGTATACAATAGCACTTATCAGAGTACAGCGCTTACAACACAGCGGAAATAACTATAGCTATATGATCTTGAAGCCTCCTGCTCCACGCTCTTCCAGTATGTCTGTAAATTCCTGACTACTTGACTGCCCATACAAAATTAGGCACCCAAGAGTTTAGGGAAAACAAAACAAATAAACTCCGGGTCAGTCATGGGACTGGTGTGAGTAAAACAGTTTAAAACAGGTATATGAACAAGTAAACGATATCTCATAAGACCACGCCGCAGAACGGAACGGGTTTTTCCCTTATGAAAATCCAAAATATCTTTATATCAAAAACCTTTTGATATTATAGTAATGTCTATGTACAAATAGATATCAACTAGCAGAAACGCATTCATCTCACGTTCTACATATATAGATACAATCAAAACCGCAAGCACGTATTGGGTAATGGATTTCCAACTATGACAAGGTATGGAATCACCTTCCGATCAGTGTACTCTAGGAACGATACACTGGAGTTCAACAAGAACATCTTGCAACTCAGCCACACATGACCGACCACTCATTTCGCTTGAGTGTATCGAATGTACATCACCAACGGTTGGGATCAGCAACCGTTCCCGTATATATATATGGGACAACATTGATAGATTAAAGAAACAAATGAATATTCACTAGATAGGTGATTATACACCCTACTTCGGTGCGACCGACTTAGCCATGCTGCCTGCCCGATTTCTGTCATTTACCGGTTGATGAAGCTAGAAGCTACGCTTTATCATCACGATAGATTTACTTCGAACGCCACATTGTCAGATCCATCGAAAATCACTAATTGACGTCTACAACAATACATTACGTGTCAGCTAAAAGAAGTTTCCTTCTCCGCTTCCACTCTTGGTACGGTTGAAGAAATCAATGTACGTAATCGTCTGGAAATACTCTGTCAGACATCCATCTTCATTCACTTAGAATGTCACATCGTCATACCCGCCAAATCACAAATTGACTTATCCAAAAATAACACGGGTATACAGCTAAGAGAAACGAATTCCTCCGCCACCAAACGTGAATACGTTTGAACAGATCAACTTACACTATCCATTGGATATACTCTGTCAGACCTTCGTCCATACAAGTTGTCCTGGGACTGGACAAACCGAAGGCACTATTCTGTAAACAGGATAGCCCTTGCATTTTACTCCGTCTTCAATTATCTTTGGCATATATGATTCGCGACGCTTATGCCAATACAGAGTGGTTCTATGGATAATAATCCAACCGGTCTCTCCATATTAACAACGTTAAAATGGTCAAAACTTCGATAGTCTGTGATTTAACCATCAAAGAAAACAAGTGTGCAAACAACGATATTATTTCCAGATGGAAATTATATCAAACAAACATCATTTAACATTTATCTCTTTAGTTCATTTTACATCTCCTGTTTCCCTATATTCAACATTTGCTATTTTCTATATTTAGAAAATATATGTTATCAACACTGGAAACATTTCCATTCCTTGTTTTCTGTATTTAGAAAACATTTCTGATTCTTGTTTGGAAAACATTTCCAAAACTCCTTTACGATCAAACCTTACCATTTCTTAGTTAAGAAGGAAGTCACTCAAGTTGGGGTATAATTACCTCTCAGACCTTAACTGAACAACGTTATAACTTCAAAATGGTCAAAGTTTATCTTTTAATCTTTAACAACTTCTTTACGCCTTTCTCGGATTCAATTTTACTAATCCACTTCTATGTTTAAAACATTGGTTATAACGATAACGTTATAATCCCTCCTTTCGAATTATCTAACTTTAATTATAACTTCTATTCTTATTAGTGAATAATTAACCTTACACTTATTTATAAATAAATAAATCTATTTAAACACTGGAAAGTATAAGTACTTTCCCGAATTCGATATAATCGAATTCGCCGATTAGCTCTCTTCGAGAAATCTCTATTTGATTAACTCTTCTTCTTCGAATAACCTATATTCGATTAACTTCTTCTCGAATAAACGATATTCGATAATCTCTCTTCGAATAACTAATATTCGATAACTCTTCCTTTCAAATATCTCATATTTGAAAATCTCCCTTCGATTAAACTATAATCGATAACTCCTTTCGATGAAACTAACATCAATTTATTTAACTCGACGAACTTAACTCGACTAACTTAACTTGACTCTACTAACTCGACTTACTTGGTTCGACCAATTCGATTCGATTAACTTGGCTCGACTAACTTGGTCGAACCACCCGATCAACTCAACTTATTTAACTTAACTTATTTCTCAACTCGATTAACTCCTATCGAATAACTAATATTCGATTAAACTCCATTCGCTTGACTCTAGATCGCAGCGATCACAATGGTTACGCCTGACTCCCTCAGGACACATCCGACCGCCGTAGGCTATTTATAGCCATGCGAATTACGCTAGCAGTCGTACAAGATGGCAACTTACCCTGAATACTATGTTTGACTAACTCTGTCTCAAATAACTATATTTGGTTAACTCTAGTTCGTTTTAACTCTAATCGATTAACTCTAACTAATTAACTCCAACTGGTTAACTCTAACTGGTTAACTCTATTTGACTAACTCGACTTGACTATTTCAAATTACATATTCGATTAACTAACTTTCGCATACCATATTCGATTAACTACTTCGAATACCATATTCGATTTACTAACTTCGAATGTCTATATTCGATTAACTAACTTCGAATGCCTATATTCGATTAACTAACTTCGAATGTCTATATTCGATTAACTAACTTCGAATACCATATTCGATTAACTAACTTCGAATACCTATATTCGATTAACTAACTTCGAATACCATATTCGATTAACTAACTTCGAATACCATATTCAATTAACTAACTTCGAATACCATATTCGATTTTCTCCTTTCGAATGTCTATATTCGATTAACTAACTTCGAATACCATATTCGATTTTCTCCTTTCGAATTTCTATATTCGATTAACTTTATTCACTTTATAAAGACTTCCTTTTTAACAACGTTTTATTCATTTGAAAAGATTTACTTTTAAATAACGGTTCTACATTTTAAAAATGATTTCCTTTTTAACAACATTTTCTTTTCAATTCTATTTGTAAATGGTTTACAAATATTTCCTTTTCAAATTTATTCTTGAAATATTCTAACTCCTTAAATTCCCGGAAAAATTCGCCATAACCTCCTTTGTATCGGGAGCATCGGGAAAATCCCCAAACTCGCCACACAGGCCTTTCCATTCAAAACGAAATGTTTTGAATTTATTCCCTTTTCAAAAATCTCCTATTTATAAATATTCCAATTTATAAACATTTCTTATTTATAAATATTCCACTTTATAAATATTCTATTTTCAATATCACTTTGAAAAATCTCCTTATCTACATTCCGGTATTTCTTATGGTATTTAACACACCATATAACAACGATAACTATCGTCCAAAGCACACATAATCAACGTCAGATTATTTATCACATTATATATCATAATATATAAATCACAGTAAAATAACTGTTGAGGAATCCAGTTGGATTCCTCCAACCTGTTTCCCTGCATCACAGATGTTAAACAATATAAATAACATCACTTTCAGTTCCATATGATATATTCTGTTAAACAGAATCAATATAGAAATTCCACTAACTGACTAGCAGTTCAATCAAACAGTCAACATATAGTCAATCAAGCAATATCTAACAGTTCTAAAAATACAACATGAAATTATAAACTGTTCAGAGTTGGTGAGTTTTACTCACATTGGACTGTTATCGTTAAAAACGATTAACTGTCTTTGATTTAGACGAACAATTTATTTTGCAATAAATTGTAACGAGCTCCGTGGGACTTCTAGTCAGTTACATCGTGTAGTGTCCGTCCATACGATCCCAACGCAACTTACGGATCGTCAATCTGATACCGTATGTGTTAGATATTAGCATTATAAGTTAATACATATTTAAATTAAAAATAAACACAATTTATTTTGTTGGGCCTCACCCCTTTTAATTCAGCCCACTACCGTTTTCTACAGATCACCCACTTCAAAAGCCCACCATTACTTCAATAACCAACCCGCTACCTAAATGTCTCTTCTCCGATGGAAACACAGACATGTCGCTCCCCATTTCCACACCGTTGACCACCCCTTCCTCGTCACTCCAACCACCGGCTGACTCGCCATCACCACCCCTACTCTCGCCATCCCGAACCGCACACAGCAGTCACCTCCGCCTCAACTCCGGCGTCCTCAACCCAACTGCGACATGCTGCCCTTTTCCGCTCGACGCCAGTCCATATCGAACCAAACATCATCGGACTTCACCAATCTTGCACAATCGATACTCCTCTTCACCTTGAATTCGAATATCCACTCGAATTACACCATCAACTTACGAATCCCTCAAACTTTGCAACCCTAGAATCCTATTGGGAAAACCCAGCCGCGAAATGAAGATCGAACTCAACAATAAGGGTGCCAGACTTTAGAGCAAAGCTTCAGGATCACTAACCTATACACTTGAGGATTTATAGCTTTCATTTGTATTTGATTTTTGATTTTTATTTGGGAATTTCACTTGCTGTGTTTGCTTGAGGATGAAATGAAATACCGACGGCAGAAAATCTGAGTTTTTGATTAGGTTTAGGATTTTAAGGGGGGGTATATATAGGACAACAAAATATCTAGATATTTTTTTATAAATATTTTAATATTTTATTTTGTCATTTTCTATCAGTATTTGTCTTCTAAAAATTCCTACGGTCACATACAATACCCAAAAATCACGAAACTGGACATGCAACAATAGCTCGACATTACGGTCCCAACGAAACTGGTTTCGTCGAATTCCGACTCTGTATGCTCACACTGTGTATTTTTAACCGTCAAAATACTGACTGTTTTACACTCTAAAAATCCGTACGGTCACACAGTGACTCTAAAAATCACGAAACTGGAAATCTAACAACTATTTGACATTGCGGATCCAACAAAATTAGTTTTGTCGAATTCCGACTTTGTTTGCAAAAGTGGTTATTTTTAAAGCTCTGGATGACCCATTTAAATATATAAATATAATTAAATTTAATATTTAAAATTAAATATTATCGTCTATATTCACAGTGGAATACCATACAGCTCTAGAATATTCCTATATGAATCTCTAACTCGATATTCACTTCTGCGTCAACCCGATATTTCGATTTATATTGAATTTCCTTTTTTAAAATATAAATAATTCCTTTATAAATTATAAAGGAATTCCACAGCGACTTTTCTGAAATTTGATTTGGACATACATCAAAATTCACACGACGAAATCCCGATTTTTCTCTTCCACTAGAAAGATATACTCCACCAGCTTCACACGTTTCTTGTTTCACAGAAATCCGGCTTAAAATGAATCCTGTACATTCAGTTGAAGTTCGAATCGCCAATTTACGAACTACAGCGCCATTTCGAGCTCGTTTATAATTATATTATAATTATACGTTCAAACCGTCGTTCGATTGAATATATTCGTTATTATATTTCGAATCGAAACTCCACCAAATCTCGTATGCTATTCAATTCACATGATATTGTGAATTTTACTATTTCTGACTATTTCGATATTTATAATTTATTATTCATTATAAATATTAATTAAATATTCAATATTATTTAATTATGGTTCTCGATATCGCTATAACGATATTTAATAATTAAATTAATTAATTATTCCATCTCTAAAAATGCGGGTCATTACATTCTTCCCCACTTAAAATAATTTCGTCCTCGAAATTGCTAAGTTAGAGGACGACCCTATTTATTGGAATTCCTAAGATTTGTTTACCCCTTATTTCTGATTTTAACTAAACCAATTAATATCTATTAAAATATTAATTTATTCCGACTAACTAAATTTTCAAAAATCTGGAAAATTTTCTAATGCCTTAACTTTTCGAAAAATTTCGCCAGCACCTCCTTTGTACTGGTCAATATCTCAAACTCCAACTCGCCTCTCTGGGCCTTCTTCAACCCAAAAGAAAATCAAACAGCCAAGCAGCTTGCCAATTCGGATCATCAAAATCTCAAATCCATACATAATATAAACTGGTACCTTTTTGTCGGGCACATCAACTCTACCACTTCCATATGCTATCAACTCAGCATATACCAGTGTTATCTCCATCAAATTCCAATCAGTTCATATCCTTAAATCCAAACCGAATTTTAATCGAACCCCAATATCAAATTTCAAATTCTTAACTCGTCCACCCAATCCCATAACAGATTATTCTCTAATCCAATTCAATTCTATTTAACTCTGTTCAAGTTAAATTTCAATTAATTTTTTACCATCTCATTTTATTTAACTTCATTAGTTAAATTTTAATTTCTAGAACTTAAATTCCTGGGTTCATTTCAAATTAATTTGAAATCATACTGCCAATTCAAATCCTTTGAATTTTCTAAACAACTTGTTTCCTCAAAACAATTCAAATCAAAATCTTTGGTAGTAATCCACCACTTAGAACTCGAAAATCACACCGATGATACTGCGCAGTCATCATCGGAATTATTTTCCAGCGACCCAGGTGATTTCAATACCATATCATTTTCAAAACCATTACCAAATACTTCCATTTTGAAAACATTTCAAAATCTCCCAGGAACTAAAAATTTCCTTATTTTAATTCCAAATCTGATTTAAATTCATATTTAATTCATCTTATTTCATATACTTTACTTATATGAATTCTGATTGGTTATATACTTAACCATTTCACTTTTATAATCTTACTCGACTATAATAACAACCAACACAACCAATATACTATATCAAAACCTACTATGTCGGTTCAGCGTATTCAAGTGTTTATAGAACTCCTACCGATACAGTGGATCAAACTGATCGACCAGAATTCATAAACAACTCAGCCAATGAATCCCCACAATATAAAACCATTTTTATATAAAATACAAATACGCACTCATATATATACACTCAAACTCAATCTAGGGTATTACTAACCCTATCTCTACCGAGTCACGCCACAGAGCCAAGTAATTCTTAACTTAAGCTCTGATACCAACTGTAACGACCCGGATTTTGAGCGGCTTTGGTTATCGACGTAAGCCCGACGTCGATAACCAAAACATCGAAAAATCCCGGTAGTTAATGAAAGAAATTAGAAGGTGAGAATAGATAAGATAGAAACTTAGAATAGAAGAAGAAGAACACAACATCAGAGTAACACGAACCTCACAGCGGAACGAATAACATATAATAGATAACATAACTTTGAAATATAACAGTTATGTATACAATAGCACTTATCAGAGTACAGCACTTACAACACAGCGGAAATAACTATAGCTATATGATCTTGAAGCCTCCTGCTCCACGCTCTTCCAGTATATCTGTAAATTCCTGACTACTTGACTGCCCGTACAAAATTAGGCACCCAAGAGTTTAGGGAAAACAAAACAAATAAACTCCGGGTCAGTCATGGGACTGGTATGAGTAAAACAGTTTAAACAGGTATATGAACAAGTAAACGATATCTCATAAGACCACGCCGTAGAACGGAACGGGTTTTTCCCTTATGAGAATCCAAAATATTATAATATCAAAAAGTTTTTGATATAAAGATATTTTGGATTCTCATAAGGGAAAAACCCGTTCCGTTCTACGACGTGGTCTTATGAGATATCGTTTACTTGTTCATATACCTGTTTAAACTGTTTTACTCATACCAGTCCCATGACTGACCCGGAGTTTATTTGTTTTGTTTTCCCTAAACTCTTGGGTGCCTAATTTTGTACGGGCAGTCAAGTAGTCAGGAATTTACAGATATACTGGAAGAGCGTGGAGCAGGAGGCTTCAAGATCATATAGCTATAGTTATTTCCGCTGTGTTGTAAGTGCTGTACTCTGATAAGTGCTATTGTATACATAACTGTTATATTTCAAAGTTATGTTATCTATTATATGTTATTCGTTCCGCTGTGAGGTTCGTGTTACTCTGATGTTGTGTTCTTCTTCTTCTATTCTAAGTTTCTATCTTATCTATTCTCACCTTCTAATTTCTTTCATTAACTACCGGGATTTTTCGATGTTTTGGTTATCGACGTCGGGCTTACGTCGATAACCAAAGCCGCTCAAAATCCGGGTCGTTACAGCTTGCTATTTCTAGTGAATCCCACTTAACCCTTTAACCATGTCCCCTTACATGTTATAAATTTTGGTTAAGTCCTTTAATCATATTCTAATTGTCATACAAGGTACCCACTAGATTTTCACATGCCACTCATGGCACTTACTTAACCCTTTAATCATGTTTAATTACATGTTCCACTTTGGTTAAGTATTCTAATCGTATTCTCACATGCCACCCATGGCACTTACTTAACCCTTTAATCATGTTTAATTACTTGTTCCACTTTGGTTAAGTATTCTAATCGTATTTTCACATGCCACCCATGGCACTTACTTAACCCTTTAATCATGTTTAATTACATGTTCCACTTTGGTTAAGTATTCTAATCGTATTTTCACATGCCACCCATGGCAACCCACTAGTCTCATCATGCCACCCCAAGGCACCCACTTAACCCCTCATGTCCCACTACATGCTAATATGGTTAAGTGTTTCTTAATTCATTAATTAAGATCATGACCTCATAAAGACCTCTCACATTAGACCGTCTTTTATGACTGCTGGATATGCCGGTTGGTTCCGGGCAGACTTCTGTCATCAAAAGGGTCTAACCTCGTGTCTTTACTTTAATCATGTATTTAATTTATGACTAAGACCTCTCACATTGGGCCAATCATTTGTAGCCGCTGGATGGCCGGTCGGTTCCGGGCAGACTTCCGCTACAAAAGGGTCCAACCTCGTGTCTTAGTTGATTAATTACGCCTAATTAATCACCCCCATATTAATTATCCCTAATTAATATCAAGTTTTTCATAACATGGGTAGACCTAACTCAATAGGTAAATTCCCATGGGGTAGACCTAACTCAATAGGTAAATTCCCACTTATGCTTATTCATTTTATGGTATGCTTAATCATAACCATTTCACACCATTTCATTAACATGTCTATTAACCCCATCGTTTCCCCACGTACTTATGCTAACACGACATATTTCCAAGAGAAGATTCTTTCACAATTAACATGGGTTTCACTTATTAACAATAACATGGGTTAAAAAGGTGTCCACTTACATCATGACATTAACCCAACTAGCATTACTACATAACCCAACTTGCATGAACATACATATGTCATGTATAAAGGCGACTTGCATAAGTGTTCATAGGTTATACAAAGGTGAACTTGCATGTATCTCAAAGGTGTGAACTTGCATACCATGTTACATGTTAACTTGCATAACATCATACACATAACTTGCATAATATTATAAACATAACTTGCATATCAACATACACATAACTTACATAACATCATGCACATAACTTGCATAACATCATACACATAACTTGCATATGAATTTGCATAACAACATGCACATAACTTACATAACATCATGCACATAACTTGCATATGAACTTGTATAACAACATTCTCATAACTTGCATAACATGCATTTAAGCATACACATAACTTACATGAGCATTCACATTCTTGCATAAGCATCCACATACTTGCATAAGCATGCATAACTTGCATATCATGTTAAACTTGCATTTAAGCATAGACATAACTTACATGAGCATTCATATACTTGCATTAGCATGCATAACTTGCACATTATGATTTATGCATAATACCAAACACTTAGCATACATAAAACCACCTACTTAGCATGCATAAAATCAATTACTTATTATGCATAAACCCACCACTTAACTTGCATAAACCACTTGCATAAACTTACATATTCAACATGCATAAACTCACATATTTAACTTGCATAAGCATAGGATTAATATTAAACATAAATTAGCATATTCACATCATATCATATGACTTGAAAACCCATTAATCCTCATGCAAAACCATAGATCTCATCATATCTCATCTACTTAATTTAGCAATTGATCATCAAAGTGATAGAAACTCACCAAAACCTAGATTAGCAAACTTATGAAGTGGAATTAGTTGAAGAAGATGTTGATTTGGAGGTTGATTAGCTTGCAACTCTCTTCATTGATTTGTGGAGGCCATGATCAAGTTTCATTTTGCCATAGTTTAGTTACAAGATCTAATTATGAATGAATTAGGGTAGGGTTAGGGTCTTATTTATAGGATTAGGTTGTGTTTTAGGCCCTTAGATTAACCCTAGATTAGATTAGGTCCGTTAGATTTAGGAAATCTCTAGAACACAGCCCAAGACTTAGCCAAAAACCAGATCTGGTGCACCCAGACCATCAGGGCCGACACCCTGTGTCGACAGGCAAGTCGACAGGCAAGTCGACTCCCCTTGTCGACAGGCCTGTCGACAGCCCTATCGACATGGTCAAGGCGGGAATTTTCCCGCCTGGCCCCGCTGGTTCTAATTTAAAATCTGAATTTAAATTTCTGAATCTGTTTTTAACTTTGAATTTTCTGCAAACTTCATTGGGCCTTAACTGGGCCATACGGACTCCGATTTTCGAAAACTCGGACTCTATTTCGCGTATTTTTCCGAGACGAACGCAATGACGCAGCCCGTTACCCCCGATTCCCACATCTGAGATTATTTATCCTATAATTAGTGAATTTTAGTATTAACTAAAATTCGGGGTGTTACATTCTCCCCTCCTTAAAGGATTTCGTCCCCGAAATCTCTAAGCTAAGGAGAATGCATATCCTACCATCCAAACAACCATCTACTCAATCCATCAAACACGGGCATCCATTGTCCTTAAAACAGTTTCTAATGATGTATGAGCATATGCAAAAAGTGTGTGTATATGTTCCCTATCTAATGTATGAACATATGCAAACCATGATAGTGCCATGTATCCAATATGTATGCGAGATAACCCTATCGACACATACAATATCTATATGAGTGCACAATCATTCACCAAAATGCATCATCCATATGATAACACAATCATTATACATCCATAAATATAGCTTCCTACATACAATTTTATGCAATATGCAATATGAAGTGATTGAGCCGATCTAGTGCCTAGAGTGTATGTATATGCATCCACGAGCAACCACTAGCAACCACTTGCATCCACTTGCATCCATCAACCATAACATGTCTCAAACACATGTTTCAACCATAGGTTTACCCTATCTAAAGGTCAAAGGTACTAATGAGAGGACATACTAAGGATAAGATAAGCACAAGATATGCGATGAAGGAGAAGCAAAAGGACATACCCTCCGAAAGAAAAGGGTACCTCGAACGCATCTTCGCTTCCGTCTCCCAGGTAGCGTCGCTCTCTTCATCTCCCCATTGTACTTTGACTAGTTGAACCTCTCTGTTTCTCAACTTCCTAGTCTCTGACCCAAGGATGCGAGTAGGAGCTCATCGAATAATCACATCACGCTCTACTTTACTTCTTTAAGCAAGCTTGGCTCTATCGCCTCTACGATCTTATGTAGGCCCTTCCTCACCTGGAATACATCATGTACACCACTAAGTCTGTCGGGCAACCCCACCAATGGACGATGCTCTTCCCATGTACCTCCTAAATCCAAGATACATAGCCTCAAAAGGTCTTCTAAAATACAATTCACCCTCTCGGTCTGGCCGTCTATCTGAGGATGTTATGCGGTACTCAAACACAACTGAGTCCCTACCGCCTCTTGCAAACTTTTCCAAAACTTTTTAGCGAAGATAGGATCTCGATCGCTCACTATACTGGAAGGTACATCATGTAATCTAATAATCTCTCGAATGTAAACTGAAGCTAGTCATGGAGCAGTATACAATGGGCACTCTTAGTAAGCCTGTCTACTACCACCCAAATTCCCGTGTTACCCTTCCTTGATTTTGGTAATCCTTCGAGACACTATCCCACTTCCTTAGCGGAACTTCCAATGGGTGAAGCAACCCACTTGGTTTCTTTTGCTCCGCTTTCATCAAGCATCTAGCGACATACTCGGTCATGCCTTCCTTCATACCGGCCAAAAAGAAAACTCGCTTCATGTCTTGGTACATCTCGTCCCCAACGGGATGAATGGTCATCCTAGAACGGTGTGCATCATCAAGAATAGTCTTCTTCAAACCTTCGTCTTGCGGTACACAAAGTCTACCGTCTCTATGCAACCACCCCTTACCACTTAGGGTGTACCTACTCAAATGGATGGACGACCCTCTCCTCATGAGCTTCTCTACTAACTCATTCAACTGTGGGTCGTCTCGCTGTGCCTCACTAATTCGTCCCAAAAGAGTAGGCCTAACCTCCAAGGAGGCTAGCAAACCGGGTATAAAGTCAACGGAAGGTCTAAAGTCAATCATAGAAATAAACTCTAAGCTCCGTCGTTCAACGAACCATGAACTCGAGGACAACCTTTTTCTACTTAAGGCGTCCGCTACCATGTTACCCTTACCTTGGGTGTACGCTATCTCAAACTCATAGGACGCTAAGAATCCTATTCACTTTTGCTGTCTTAAGACTATGCGCCTGGAGAGTCTCCAATACTTCTCCGAGATGTAAGGCATGCTTTTCTCCACTTCTAGAGAAATCAGGATATTCTCCCATGCAAAATCGTCACAACTATCCATCCCTCACGCAGACCACCTTAGTCGAACTCGACATCCCCCAAATGCAAGCCCCAAAGGCCTAAACCAATATCAGACAAACACCCAAGGGATACCTCCTTCGAATTCAGACGATCTACGTGAGATGATACTAGTAAAAACGGCTAAATAATTAAGCCCTTGTCCACTCTAGATGTCCTCGCCAGTCTCGTTCCAAAACCACCGTTTATCCCATAACTGGCTTTGCTCATCCTATTGAGCACATACGAAAACTTATTTCGCTCCTAGAAAAGACCAAGATGTCATTTACAAAGACCATCACGAACTTATTTAGGTACTCCCTGAACACCCTTTTCATCATATGCGGGGGCGTTCGTCAAACCAAATGGCATCTCCAGCCACTCACAAAAACCATCCGGAGTCCTAAAGGTAGTCTTCTCTATACTATCCTCAGTCACTCTCAACTGACGAAACCTCGTGGCTAAGTCCAACTGCGAAAATACTGAGGCGCCCACTAACTGATCAAAGAGATCATCAATCCTTGACAATGGGTGTCTATTCTTCTTTGTGAGTTTATTTAGCTCTCTTTAGCCTACACAAAGTCTGAGGGACCCATCCGCCTTTGTGGCAAAAACTACCGGAGCACCTCACTCTGATATACTTCGTCTTCTAAACCCCTTCTCAAGCAAATTGCCTACTTGCTTATGGAGTTCCCTCCTCTCACGAGGAGCCACGTGGCACACTGGCCAAGACACTGGTTTGGCATTGCCTACCAAATATATTTGGAAGTCAATCTCCCGCTCCGGAGGTAAGCCCTTCACCTCCTCAAACACATCCGAGTATTCCCGGACCACTCTAACAGATCACAAACTCTTGACCGACGTGTCAAGCGATTCTAGATAACTTAGCATAACAGATTCCATGGGATTACAAAAGATCTCGAGAGTGTTACCCTAGCGGGTCATAAGCCTAACAACTCTCCTTCCACAATAAGAACGGCACCATTACTGGATAACCAGTCCATGCCCAAAACTAACCCATAGCCCGTGAAGCCCAAAAAGCATCACATCTAAACTCAATGCTAAGTATAGCAACTTTCAAACCCAAACACATCATGGAGCCCAATTGGGTTTGAAACAACTAAGGGATCATCTACCAACTGGTGTCTCAGTGCAGTGACTCTACTAATAATGATGAGATAAACGAACTCAATGCGTCAAAATCAAATAAAGTACGAACAGGCTGATCGATCAGAAAAACTAGACTTTCAATAGAAATAGTTCTACCTCTTTCCTGAATCGGTCGAACCGCGAGAGCCTGAGCTTGCCCCCTTGCTTGAGTTGGTGCCAAAAGAACTTGCACCTGTCCTCCTGAGGTAGATCCCGTCCTTTGCCCTTTCTTAGGACAGTCTTTCACTAGATGTCCTGCTTCGTCACAGTGGAAGCAGCCAGTCTTCTTCTTCTTGCGACAATCCTTGCTTAGGTGGCCTAGTGTACCACAGTTGAAGCACTTCTTCTTTCCCTTTCCACCGTTACCTTTCCCACCCTTATTTTGTTGTTGAGGTTTCTTCTGATCTTCATTCTTCTCGGGTGCTTTATTAGCATTGGGACCCTTCTCTTCCTCATGCATAAGTGCCATGTCCACTAGTTTCTCGAAAGTGACCCCCATAGGGATGTGAGACATAGCCAATCCGTGCATCGGTTCGTTTAAGCCTTTAACGAACCTCAGAGCTTTCTCTTCTGGTGTGTTTACCAAGTCCATGTTGAATCTCTCTAGCTGATTAAACTTGTTAACATATTCTTTCACTGACAAGTTCCCTTGCTTTAAGTTCAAGAACCTATCCACGTGCATATTTTCTTCCGCTTTTGAGAGAAACTTTGCCTCAAACCTTTGCCTGAAATCCATCCAAGAATCAACAGGGCGTTCTCCATTAGTGACTTCCCACCAGAACGAGGCCTCTCCTTCCATTAACCAAGCGGCTAACTTGACTTTCTTTCCCTCTTCCACTTCCAAGATTTCCATCAATTCTTCCGTCTCATTAAGCCAATCCCTAGCTCCCACAAAAGGTTTTCCTCCCATAGCCTTAAACTTCCTACAAGTCATAGCAAAAGTATCCGCGCGAGGAGGAACGAGTGCAACGGGAGGAGGAGGAACATTTGCTGGACCTGCAGCGGTGGCCCTAGCCTCTAACAACCTCCTATACCATACTGGTACCGCTACACCGTCCGGAAGATAAAGATCTTCAGCCATGCTGAGACGAAAAAGGAAAGATTCAAAACGGAGAATTCGAAAGATAAAGATATGGCTATCGGGGATTATGCTTTTCTTTCAAAAACTTTTCTCTTTAAAGACATGTTTTTGAAAATATTTCTTCCAAAAATGTTTTTAGAAAAATAGTTTTCTAAAATTTTTATTTGTTCTGGTAACCTTTGCTCTGATACCACGTGTAACACCCCACACCCGCTATGGTCACTCTCTAAGGGAATGCCATAACATCGGTGGAGTATTTTAAGTGAATATAGAACAGCAAAATTACAACAAGACAGATATAAGTAATACTTGAAAATTTCAAACATCATTTCATTGCAGCGGAAAGTAAAACATGTTTGGTTACATCACAAAACCAAATAAGAGTCAAGTACAAAAATATCCATCCTGATAAACAAAAGTACATAATCCCAATACATGAACTGATAGCCATAAAAGAAAAGGGTAAGCTGATCTCTACACCTATGGTCCAAGCTCCAAAAGAGAATAAAGCAGCCTGATCAAAGCCCACTCGTACTGGGCCTACTCTGATAACCTGAGGGTTGGGAAAAAAATAAAAACAACGGGGTCAGACATAAGTCTGAGTGAGTCCTATAACTTTAACAATACAATCATTAAAGTAACCAGAGAAGACATAAGCTTGATATACGGTGACGTCTGGGGATGAATGGCTACACTAAGCAGCTTGGTAGACTTAGGATAAACTAAGACAACCGTAAAGACGCATCTACCCACCCAAGGATAATTACTACACTGCACCACACCAGTTATTCTTACTTAAAGGTTGATCCCACTAAGTGTACTTAGTAATTCAGTAGTTTCGTGTACCCCTATCTGACTACATAGGTGTACCCACTACTCCCTAAGCGATCGGCTCCCCTACGTAGATACCCGTGCTGGTCCCACGATTGGGGTGTATCATTCCCCTAAAGTGGCTACCAGATAATATCAACAGTGCACGGCTTTATATCTACACGATGCAACAACGACTTACCAACCAGCCCGGGTCCAAACACGCATATGAAACCCGTTGGTCCCGCGTTGCCACCGCTAACCCGGTTTGGCCTCTTATAGTCAAGCCCAATATGCGTGTCCCGTCACTCGACTAGAGTCGAGCCCACAAAGATACGTTTGGGATATTGGTTGAAATGGGCCCCCACAAGCTACTACTTAAGCTTGCTATTTCTAGTGAATCCCACTTAACCCTTTAACCATGTCCCCTTACATGTTATAAATTTTGGTTAAGTCCTTTAATCATATTCTAATTGTCATACAAGGTACCCACTAGATTTTCACATGCCACTCATGGCACTTACTTAACCCTTTAATCATGTTTAATTACATGTTCCACTTTGGTTAAGTATTCTAATCGTATTCTCACATGCCACCCATGGCACTTACTTAACCCTTTAATCATGTTTAATTACATGTTCCACTTTGGTTAAGTATTCTAATCGTATTTTCACATGCCACCCATGGCACTTACTTAACCCTTTAATCATGTTTAATTACATGTTCCACTTTGGTTAAGTATTCTAATCGTATTTTCACATGCCACCCATGGCAACCCACTAGTCTCATCATGCCACCCCAAGGCACCCACTTAACCCCTCATGTCCCACTACATGCTAATATGGTTAAGTGTTTCTTAATTCATTAATTAAGATCATGACCTCATAAAGACCTCTCACATTAGACCGTCTTTTATGACTGCTGGATATGCCGGTTGGTTCCGGGCAGACTTCTGTCATCAAAAGGGTCTAACCTCGTGTCTTTACTTTAATCATGTATTTAATTTATGACTAAGACCTCTCACATTGGGCCAATCATTTGTAGCCGCTGGATGGCCGGTCGGTTCCGGGCAGACTTCCGCTACAAAAGGGTCCAACCTCGTGTCTTAGTTGATTAATTACACCTAATTAATCACCCCCATATTAATTATCCCTAATTAATATCAAGTTTTTCATAACATGGGTAGACCTAACTCAATAGGTAAATTCCCATGGGGTAGACCTAACTCAATAGGTAAATTCCCACTTATGCTTATTCATTTTATGGTATGCTTAATCATAACCATTTCACACCATTTCATTAACATGTCTATTAACCCCATCGTTTCCCCACGTACTTATGCTAACACGACATATTTCCAAGAGAAGATTCTTTCACAATTAACATGGGTTTCACTTATTAACAATAACATGGGTTAAAAAGGTGTCCACTTACATCATGACATTAACCCAACTAGCATTACTACATAACCCAACTTGCATGAACATACATATGTCATGTATAAAGGCGACTTGCATAAGTGTTCATAGGTTATACAAAGGTGAACTTGCATGTATCTCAAAGGTGTGAACTTGCATACCATGTTACATGTTAACTTGCATAACATCATACACATAACTTGCATAATATTATAAACATAACTTGCATATCAACATACACATAACTTACATAACATCATGCACATAACTTGCATAACATCATACACATAACTTGCATATGAATTTGCATAACAACATGCACATAACTTACATAACATCATGCACATAACTTGCATATGAACTTGTATAACAACATTCTCATAACTTGCATAACATGCATTTAAGCATACACATAACTTACATGAGCATTCACATTCTTGCATAAGCATCCACATACTTGCATAAGCATGCATAACTTGCATATCATGTTAAACTTGCATTTAAGCATAGACATAACTTACATGAGCATTCATATACTTGCATTAGCATGCATAACTTGCACATTATGATTTATGCATAATACCAAACACTTAGCATACATAAAACCACCTACTTAGCATGCATAAAATCAATTACTTATTATGCATAAACCCACCACTTAACTTGCATAAACCACTTGCATAAACTTACATATTCAACATGCATAAACTCACATATTTAACTTGCATAAGCATAGGATTAATATTAAACATAGATTAGCATATTCACATCATATCATATGACTTGAAAACCCATTAATCCTCATGCAAAACCATAGATCTCATCATATCTCTTCTACTTAATTTAGCAATTGATCATCAAAGTGATAGAAACTCACCAAAACCTAGATTAGCAAACTTATGAAGTGGAATTAGTTGAAGAAGATGTTGATTTGGAGGTTGATTAGCTTGCAACTCTCTTCATTGATTTGTGGAGGCCATGATCAAGTTTCATTTTGCCATAGTTTAGTTACAAGATCTAATTATGAATGAATTAGGGTAGGGTTAGGGTCTTATTTATAGGATTAGGTTGTGTTTTAGGCCCTTAGATTAACCCTAGATTAGATTAGGTCCGTTAGATTTAAGAAATCTCTAGAACACAGCCCAAGACTTAGCCAAAAACCAGATCTGGTGCACCCAGACCATCAGGGCCGACACCCTGTGTCGACAGGCAAGTCGACTCCCCCTGTCGACAGGCCTGTCGACAGCCCTGTCGACATGGTCAAGGCGGGAATTTTCCCGCCTGGCCCCGCTGGTTCTAATTTAAAATCTGAATTTAAATTTCTGAATCTGTTTTTAACTTTGAATTTTCTGCAAACTTCATTGGGCCTTAACTGGGCCATACGGACTCCGATTTTCGAAAACTCAGACTCTATTTCGCGTATTTTTCCGAGACGAACGCAATGACGCAGCCCGTTACCCCCAATTCCCACATCTGAGATTATTTATCTTATAATTAGTGAATTTTAGTATTAACTAAAATTCGGGGTGTTACAACTTGCATCATTCATTAACTTTAGAGTTTAAATATGAAAGTAGAAAAGGGCTTACAATGCTTATGAAGACTCAAATGAGTATAAGCAAATATAAGATTGAGACAAAGCCCTTATGCAATCAAATAAACCCAAAATGCAAGCTCCAATAGAAAAACCCTTGAGCAAAAATGATCAAAACCCTTGCTTTATGATGTAAATATGGAAACTTGACTTGAATGCAAGCTAATGACACTCATACAAGCTTGAAAACACTTGTATGCATGGAAAATCTCTCATAGAAATAACTTAGGAATTTTATGAAGAGAGTGGAGGCCATGAGAGGAATGATTTTGCCATAGTTTAGTTGTATGAGTGAATAATGTTGATTTAGGCTTAGGTTAGGGTCTTATTTATAGAGATTAGGATTAGTTCTAGCCTTAGGATTAAACCCTAGTTCCAATCTCAGCCCTCAAAACCGAATCTGGCCCCCAAACTCAACACAACTCCAAGATGGTGCACCAGGAAAAACTGCCCGGCTGAGCCAAGTCGACAGCCAAGTCGACAGGGCTGTCGACTTGGGTCCAACCAAGTCGACTCCCAAGTCGACAGGGCTGTCAACTTGGGTGCTCTGGCGGCAATTTTCCCGCCTGGCCCAATCTGACCCTAATTTCCAAATTCAAACTTGAATTTGAAATCTGTTTTTACTTTGAATTTTTCTGAAAACTTCGTTGGGCCTTAATCGGGTTATACGGACTCCGATTTTCGAAAACTCAGACTCTATTTCGCGTATTTTTCCGAGACGAACGCAATGGCATAGCCCGTTTCCCTTGATTCAGATTTATAAATTAAATTCTGCCTCGATTTACGTTATAACAGATTATTGAAAATACGTGTTGTTACATGTTATATCTGAACGTTATGTTACCCGCCTTATGCAATTCAAACAATAGGCGATCCAAGCAAAATATGACAAGGAGTTATTATGAAATAAACTTCTTGGTATGATAAAAATCAGAATATCAGTTTTTTATGCTTAAATATGCAAAATTAGCAAATGTAAAATAAATTTAGAGCATTTCCCTTTACGTTTAATCTTCGGAAAACAAATTCAAAATGGCTAGTATAATGAACCAGTGCTACCTGATTATTACGAACACCAGTTACACCATCTTTTAAAGATTCTTCGATAGGTAAGAGTTCCTTAGGCTGTAAAGTGTTGATATCCTCACCTTTTAAGTGCTTATTGTAAACAATAACATAAACTAATCATTGCTGTAACAACCCAAAATTTTGGAACCAATTTAAAATTTTTATTTTAGAAATTTTAATGGAATTTTAATGTTTAAAATAATTTATTTTAAATAATAACGATCAAAAATTTATTTTAATCAAGGTTAGAACAAATAATTTTATTTTAATTATAAAACGAGCCCGAAATGGTGCGGCAGTTTGAAATTTTAAATTCGAACTTTAACTGAATGTATATGATTCAAAATAAATCAGATTTTGGTAAAACCAAAATATTTAAATCTATTTAAAAATATCTTTCCAATGAATCCAAAAAATCGAAATTTCATAGTGGGATTAAAAAGTTATGGTCAGTTGAATATTCAGAATAGTCGCTATGGAATTTATATATATATATATAGCCTATAATAAATAGTCATTAACGGCCTCCATTTTCGACGAAATCACTTTGGTTGGATCTGGAATGTTAAATAATTGCAAGATTCCAATTTTTGGAATTAATATGGGAGCATGACAAAAGAAAATGTGTTTTGTCAATTTCATTCAAATTAGATCGACCAGAAAATGGCCATTTTTCAAACGGTCTCCAAATTCGACGAAATTAATTTTACTAGGACCGTATCATCAAAACATAAGTAGAAATAATTTTTCTGGAATTTTTAGAGTTAGTATGTGGCCCCGATAAATTAAAATGTACGATCAAATTAGATATTAAATGTTTTATATTTAAATTAAAGAAAAGTGGGCTGAGATGGTCAAACGGGCTGACAGGACCTAGTCCATTAGGTCCGGAATAGGGGTATTTGGCTAGGGGCAACATTCTCTGGGCCTGATTTGGAGTTAGTAGAAGTTAAAGTGCCTTTTTGAAAATTGGATAATTAAATTATAAAATATTATAAATATCTTAGTATTACAAAACCTAACCCTAGCCTAACAACACTACAGCCGCCATTCTCCTGAGTCAAAGGCCAGAACAATCCGATCGTAATCCCACTTAATATCAAAATCCGTTCAATGATTATTTAAACTCCAAGAACAAAATGTAAGAGATTTTTGAGGGCTACAAAATCATAAGGTTAAGATCGAATTTTGTCACGTATTCTCCTTGAATTTTGTGCCCACAACTCTGACTATCGCACGCGCTTTCAACGGTGGAGGGAGGGTGTAACACCGCTTAATTTTATAACATTAAAATTTACAAATTAAAGTATACTTAATTTTTAGAAAAAAATTAAATGAAATGGATTGCGCAAAGAAATATATATATATTGATATATATATATATATATAAATTAAAAAATAAATAAATAAATATGCGAAAAAGTTCAAAACAGCGAACTGGGAGGGGAAATAACCGAACCGGCCCATTTTTGAGGTCGACCCGAGCCTCGCTGGGTCGACTAGGGGTTAATCCAGGGTGTTTGGCTGTCAACCCGTGGGCTGATTCGCTCAAATGCAGATTTGGCATTTGATTGGTTCTCATGGTTCAGGGTTAATCTAATGGTCCTAAATAACTTCCTACACCTATAAATACATCCTAATGCTAACCCTAAACCTAATTAAAATAGAATAGTTACCGCCGCCATGGAAATCAATGGAGCCGCCGCCAACTAAGAAAGAAGAAAAGCAAATTCAATTCTGATTCTCTCAACCCTAAAGCAAAGCAAAACTCTCTCTTTTCTTCTCTAAATTGTGAGTATGATGATCTTAACAAGATTATTATCATTTTAATTAGGTTGAGTTATGAATGGATTATGAGTAGATGATGTGAATTATCATATATGTTGTTGTAAACCCCTTTTGCTATCATGTATATTGTAAATCCAATGTTATGTGATGATGATATCTTATATGTTGTAAATCATGCTATGATGATGTTATGTATGTTGAAAGTTTCTATGCTAAGTTGTGATGAATCATACATGTTAAAAAGGCCATGATGTTACCATCTATGCTAGTTAGTTCATATTAATTAAATCATCATGTTTGGGTTATGTTGATCTATATGACAAGTCACATATGCAAGTTAGATTGATTAGAAAAGTTATGAACATATGCGAAGACATCTATTATGACATGTAGAATTATGCTATGACATATGTGATATCCTATGCTAGTTCACACCATCATTATGTTGCCTAAAAACCCCATATGCAAGTTTATGTATAGATTTGGGCTATGATCATATCATGTAAATTGAGACATTTAACAAGTTGACACTTTTTTATCCTTAACATGTGTAGTTTATGCAAGTTTCACCACTATTATGATTAGATTTATTTTAATTGTCTATATGTTGTGATAATTTATCTTTGTGCTAGGAGTTAGACTATACAAGTCTAGCCTATATTATGCGTTGAATAAGCGAACGTATAAACGTGGGGTAGGGGTAATATTAAGGATTTAATATTAAAAAGTTGGGGTGCAATTGATATGATTTTGCATGCCATAAGTGGATGGCCATAATTGAGTCAATTATGGACATCATTAAAAGTTGACTTAATTAATAATTTGAATAGAGAATTATTAAAACTAGGGTAAAAGATTTTAAGTTTTAATCAATGCTTAGGACACGAGGTTGGACTCGTTTGTGACGTAAACCTGCCCGGACCCGCCCGGCAAATCCAGTGGTCACAAATGTCAGCCCAATGTGAGAGGTCCTAGGCCTAAACAAAAGCATAACGGTTGTAAAGACACGAGGTTAGACTCTTTTATGGTGTAAGACTGCCCGGACCTGCCCGGCAAATCCAGCTGCCATAAATGCCAGTCTAATGTGAGAGGTCTTTATGAAGTTATGGCCTGAATGAATTAAGAAATACTTAACCAGATAAACATGTAAGGTGGGACATGGGGGTTAAGTAGGTGCCTTGGGTGGCATGAGGAATCTAGGGGGTACCCTTAGTGGCATGTGAAATACGATTAGTAAGACTTAACCAAACACACATGTAAATGAACATGACTAAGAGGGTTAAGTGGGATATACTAGTGACAAGCTTAGGTGGATAGCTTGTGGGGGCCCATTTCGACCAGTATACCAAACGTATCTTTGTGGGCTCGACCCAAATCGAGGACGGGACACGCATGCTGGGTTCGACTTTAAGAGGCCAAAACGGGGAACGGTGGCAATGCAAGTCCAACGGGTTTCGTATGCGTGTGTGGACCCGGGCTGGTAGGTAAGACGTTGTTGCATCGTGTAGGTATAAGCCGTGCATTCTCAAGTTGTATCGGGTTGCCACTTCAGGGGAGTGATACACCCCACTGTGGGGCCAGCACGGGTATCTACGAGTAGGGAGCCGATCGAAAGTGGGTAGTGGGGTACACCTAGTGGAGATAGGGGCAGACGGCACCTATGTAGTCAGCTAGGGGTACGTAAGGCTATTTATAAAGTTTCTGTGTAAAGCAAGTGGGATCAAACAATAGGGTGACTGGTGTGGTGCAGTGTAGTAATCATTCGTTAGTAATTAGGTGTGCCTTTACCGTTATCATTAACGTTATCTTAAACGCTATCTTTATCTTCCTAAGAGTTCATAGACATTTACTTGTCTTCCAGCTTATGCCTTAGTCTAGTTATTTTGATAATAGCATTGTTAGAATTATCATACTCGCCGGACTTTATGTCTGACCCCCTCTATTTCTATCCTTTTTTCCCCTCCAGGTCCTCAGGTTGGGCCCAGCTCTAGTGGAGTTTGATTGAATTGCTTCATCTCTCTTTGGAAAACTTGGACCGTTGAAGTAAAGTCCAACTTGTTATCTTTTTAATGGCTATTTATGTAATGGGATTATGTATTTTGTTTTTATGAAGATGGATATTGTACTTGGTTATGATCTATGGTTTTATGATGTAACAAACATGTTTAATTTCCGCTGCAATAAAATGAAGTTTTAGATTTCCAAGTACTATTTACTATCTGTCTTGTTGTAATTTTTCTATTCTATATTCATTTATAACCTCCATGGAAGTTAATGCATTCCCTTCGTGAGTGACATTAATGGATGTGGGGTGTTACACGTGGTATCAGAGCTTAAGGTTACCAGAACAGATAAAAATACTTTAGAAAAATAGTTATTTTTGGAAGAAGTGCTTTCAAAAACATGTTTTAATGAGAAATTTAAAGAGAAAAGTTTTTAATAAAAAAAACATAACCCCAATAGCCCATATCTTTGTCTTTCGAATTCTCCATTCTGAATCTTTCCTTTTTCGTTTCAGCATGGCTGAAGATCTTAATCTACCCGACGGTGTAACAATACCAGGATGGTATAGGAGGTTATTAGAGGCTAGGGCCGCTGCAGGTCCAGGCAATGTTCCTCCACCACCAGTTGCACCCGTTCCTCCTCCTCCTCCTCCTCACGTAGATATTTTTGCAAAGATGTGCAAGGAATTCAAGGCTATGGGTGGAAAACCATTTCAAGGGTCAGAAACGTTTGTGGAAGCTAGAGATTGGCTTAAGGAGGTGGAAGAATTGCTAGAAATCTTTGTAGTAGAAGAAGGGAAGAGAGTTCATTTAGCAGCTTGGTTGATGAAGGGAGAGGCCTCGTTTTGGTGGGAGGTCACTAATGGGGAGCGTCCTGTTGACTCTTGGGCGGATTTCAGACGTAGGTTCGAGGCGAAGTTTCTCTCAAAGGCGGAGGAAAATATATATATGGAAAGGTTCTTGACATTGAAGCAAGGAAGCTCATCAGTGAAAGAATATGTCAATAAATTTAATCAGTTAGCAAGGTTTGGCTTGGACTTAGTGAACACGCCAGAGAAGAAGGCGCTGAGGTTCGTGAATGGCTTAAATGAACCATTGCAAGGGTTGGCTATGACCCACATCCCTATGGGGGCCACCTTTGACAAGTTAGTAGAAATGGCGCGTATGCATGAGGAGAAAAGAGCTAAAGCTGATAAGGCACCCGAGAAGAAGGGGGATCATAAGAAACCACAACAGCAAAACAAGAAGGGTGGTAAAGACAATAACGGCAAGGGAAAGAAGAAATGTTTTAACCGTGGGACACCAGGCCATCTCAGCAAGGATTGCCAAAAGAAAAAGAAGACAGGCTGTTTTCATTGTGGCGATGCGGGACATTTAGTGAAGGACAGCCCAAAGAAGGGGAAGAGGGCAGGAGCTACCTCGGGAGGACAGGTGCAGGCTCTTATGGCACCAGGGCAGGCAAGGGGACAAGTTCATGCTCTCGCGGTCCCACCGCTGCAAGAACGAGGTAGAACCATTTCTGTTGAAAGCTTAGTTTTTCTGTTTGATCATCCTGTCCGTACCTTATTCGATTCGGGCGCATCACATTCGTTTATCTCTACATCATTAGTTGAATCACTGCACTTAAACACCAGTTTAGTAGAGGATCCCTTAGTTGTTTCGAATCCAATTGGGGGCTCAACTTATTTGTCTATGATGTGTTTGGATTTGAAAATTTCCATACTTAGCGTTGAATTTAGATGTGATGCTTATGTGTTGGGCTTCACGGGCTATGGGCTAATTTTAGGAATGGATTGGTTATCCAGAAATGGGGCCATTCTTGATTGTGAAAGGAGAGTAGTTAGGCTCGTGACTCGCCTTGGCAACACTCTCGAAATCTTTTGTAATCCCTTAAATTCGGTTGTGCTAAGTTATCTAGAATCGCTTGACGCGTCTGAGGAAAATCTACGATCTGTTAGAGTGGTCCGAGAATATTCGGATGTGTTTGAAGAGGTAAAGGGCTTGCCTCCGAAGCGGGAGATAGATTTTCGAATATATCTTGTGGATAATGCGAAACCAGTATCTTTGCCAGTACGCCACATGGCTCCACGTGAAAGGAGGGAACTCGGTTAGCAAGTGAAGGAGTTGCTTGAGAAGGGGTTCATAAGACGAAGTATATCGGAGTGGGGTGCTCCAGTAGTATTTGCCACGAAGGCGGATGGTTCCCTTAGACTTTGTGTGGACTATAGAGAACTTAATAAGCTTACTAAGAAGAACAGACACCCACTGCCGAGGATTGACGATCTCTTCGATCAGTTAGTTGGCGCCTCAGTGTTTTCGCAGTTGGACTTAGCCACTGGTTTCCATCAGTTGAGAGTGGCTTAGGATAGCATTGACAAGACTGCCTTTAGGACTCCGGACGGTTTCTATGAATGGCTAGTGATGCCCTTCGGTTTGACAAACGCCCCCGCATACTTTGTTGATTTGATGAGTAGGGTGTTTAGGGAGTACCTTAACAAATTTGTGGTAGTCTTTGTAGATGACATCTTGATCTTTTCTAAGGATGAAGAAGAGCATGCCCTACATCTTAGGGAAGTGTTGGAGACTCTTCGAGCGCATAATCTTAAAGCTAAATTTTCTAAGTGTCACTTTTGGAGGAAGGAAGTATGGTTCTTAGGACACGTGGTTTCCAAAGAAGGGATAGCTGTAGATCCCGCGAAGGTGGTGGCCATCCAAGATTGGAAGGTCCCTGAAAATGCTACTGAAGTGAGAAGTTTCTTGGGGTTGGCTGGCTACTATAGGAAGTTTATCAAAGACTTCACAAAGATATCAGCTCCATTGACACGCTTGACGAAGAAGAACCTAGTTTTCACATGGGACGTAGATTATGATGATGCGTTCCAACGTTTGAAGAGAGCTTTGACTTCAGCCCCAGTCTTAGTATTGCCAGATGGGAGTAAGCCGTTTACCGTTTATACTGATGCTTGTGGGACAGCACTAGACGCAGTCTTAATGCAAGAGGGTAGGGTAATAGCCTATGGTGGAAGGCAGTTGAGAGCGCATGAGAAAAATTATCCTACACATGACCTAGAATTGGCCGCTATTTTTTTCGCGCTTAAGTCTTGGCGTCATTATCTTCATGGCGAGAAATTCGAATTATTCACTGACCACAAGTCTTTAAAATACCTATTCTCTCAAAAGGACTTGAACTTAAGGCAGCAAAGGTGGATGGAGTTCTTAGCGTCCTACGACTTCGAAATAGCCTATACCCCTAGCAAGGGTAACGTGGTGCCAGACGCCTTAAGTAGAAAAAGATTATCCTTAAGTCATTTGTTTGTTGAGCGGCGAAGTTTAGAATTCATTTCGATGTTTGACTTTAGACCTTCCGTTGACTTCGTACCCGGTTTGCTAGCATCCTTATAGGTCAGACCTACGCTTTTGGGACGGATTGGCGAGGCACGGCGAGACGACCCACAGTTAGTTGAGTTAGTAGAAAAGCTCAAAGGAGGGGAGTCATCAAGCTATCTCCGTAGGTATACCCTAGATGATAAGGGTGGGTTACGTAGGGACAGTATACTTTGTGTACCAAAAGACGATGACCTAAGGAAGACTATTCTTGACGAAGCACATCGTTCGAAGATGACCATTCATCCCGGCGGGGACAAGATGTACAAAGACATGAAGAGAGTTTACTTTTGGGCCGGCATGAAGAAAGACGTGGCTGAGTATGCCGCTAGATGCTTGGTATGCCAACAAGTAAAAGCGGAGAAAAAGAAACCCGGTGGGTTACTTCACCCATTGGAGGTTCCGCTATGGAAGTGGGAGAGTGTCTCGATGGATTTTGTGGATGGATTACCGCGATCGAGGAGGGGTAATACGGGGATTTGGGTTATAGTAGATAGACTTACTAAGAGCGCCCATTTCATTCCCGTGAAGAGTAAGAGGACTGCTCCAAGGTTAGCTTCTGTATATGTCCGAGAAATAGTTCGTTTGCACGGTGTTCCTTCTAGCATAGTGAGCGACCGCGATCCTATTTTCACTAGCGAATTTTGGAGAAGCTTACAAGAGGCGTTAGGGACTCAGTTATGTTTGAGCACCGCATATCATCCTCAGACGGACGGCCAGACTGAGAGTGTGAATCGCATTCTAGAGGATCTGTTGAGGCTATGTATCCTAGACTTTGGGGGTACATGGGAAGAGCATCTTCCACTGGTTGAGTTCGCATATAATAATAGCTTTCAGTCCAGCATTGGTATGGCACCATTCGAAGCTCTTTATGGACGACCTTGTCATTCACCTACATGTTGGTGGGAATCTACAGATAAGATCTTACTTGGGCCCGATATGATTAGGGAGACTTTGGAGAAGATCGACTTGATTCGAAGGAGGATGAAAGCAGTGCAAGATAGGCAGAAATCTTATGCGGATAAGAGGAGGACAGATCTCGAGTTTGAAGTTGGGGACATGGTCTTTGTCAAAGTGTCTCCATTACGAAACGTTGTTCGCTTTGGGTCCGTTGGGAAATTAGCACCAAGGTTTGTAGGGACGTTTCCTATTAAGGAGAGGATTGGACGGATGGCGTATAGAGTGGAGTTGCCCGAGAGACTTAGTGGTGCACATGACGTATTCCATGTGTCACATTTGAGGAAGTGCTTGCACGAGACCGCGGAAGTGGTAGAGCTGAGCTTGCTTAGAGAGGTGGAGATAGAGCGTGATGCGACAATTCGACGAGCTCCTACGCGCATTCTTGGGTCGGAGATCAAGAGGTTGAGGAATCGAGAGGTCAGACTAGTCAAAGTGCAATGGGGAGATGATGAGAGCAACGCTACTTGGGAGACGAAAGAGAAGATGCGTTCACGATACCCTTTTCTTTTTGAGGGTATGTCCTTTAATTTCTCCTTTATCGCTTAGCTTGTACTTATCTTATCTTTAGTATATCCTCTCGCTAGTATCTTTGACCTTTAGTTAGGATAATCATATGGTTGAAACATGTGTTTGAGACATGTTATGTATGGTGGATGCAAAGTGGATGCAAGTGTTGGCTAGTGGTTGCTCGTGGATGCATACACACACACTATTAGGCACCAGATCGGCTCAGTCACTTCATATTGCATATTGCATATACATGGATGTATTTAGTAAAATGGATGTATAATGGTTGTATTATCATATAGTTGCTGCATTCGGGTGGATGGTTGTGCACGCATATAGAATTAATATGTATCATTAGGAATCTTTTGCATACATATTGGACGCATGGCACTATCATGAATTGCACTAAGGAGGTCGACTGAATCAGTAGACCGCCTAATTTTGCATTAGATATGGACATATACACACTGTGCATATAAACATTAAAGCATTAGAAGTCTTTTAAGGACAATTGATGCTGGTGTTTGATGGTTGAGTAGATGGACGATTAGATGGAAGGATATACATTCTTCTTGACTTGGAGATTTTGGGGACGAAATCCTTTAAGGAGGGGAGAATGTAACACCCCATAATTTTATTACATTAAAATTCACAAATTAAAGTATACTTAATTTTTAGAAAAGAATTAAGTGAAATGGGTTGCGCAGAGAAATATATATATATATATATATTGATATATATATATATATATATATATAAATTAAATAAATAAATAAATAAATATGTGATAAAGTTCAAAATAGCGAATTGAGAGGGGAAATAACCGAACCGGACCATTTTTGAGGTCGACCCGAGCTCCGCTGGGTCGACTAGGGGTTAATCCAGAGTGTTTGGCTGTAAACCCGTGGGCCGATTCGCTCAAATGCAGATTTTGCATTTGATTGGTTCTCATGGTTTAGGGTTAATCTAATGGTCCTAAATAACTTCCTACACCTATAAATACATCCTAATGCTAACCCTAAACCTAATTAAAATAGAATAGTTACCGCCGCCATGGAAATCAATGGAGCCGCTGCCAACTAAGAAAGAAGAAAAGCAAATTCAATTCTAATTCTCTCAACCCTAAAGCAAAGCAAAACTCTCTCTTTTCTTCTCTAAATTGTGAGTATGATGATCTTAACAAGATTATTATCATTTTAATTAGGTTGAGTTATGAATGGATTATGAGTAGATGATGTGAATTATCATATATGTTGTTGTAAACCCCTTTTGCTATCATGTATATTGTAAATCCAATGTTATGTGATGATGATATCTTATATGTTGTAAATAATGCTATGATGATTTTATGTATGTTGAAAGTTTCTATGCTAAGTTGTGATGAATCATACATGTTAAAAAGGCCATGATGTTACCATCTATGCTAGTTAGTTCATATTAATTAAATCATCATGTTTGGGTTATGTTGATCTATATGACAAGTCACATATGCAAGTTAGATTGATTAGAAAAGTTATGAACATATGCGAAGACATCTATTATGACATCTAGAATTATGCTATGACATATGTGATATCCTATGCTAGTTCACACTATCATTATGTTGCCTAAAAACCCCATATGCAAGTTTATGTATAGATTTGGGCTATGATCATATCATGTAAATTGAGACATTTAACAAGTTGACACCTTTTGATCCTTAACATGTGTAGTTTATGCAAGTTTCACCCCTATTATGATTAGATTTATTTTAATTGTCTATATGTTGTGATAATTTATCTTTGTGCTAGGTGTTAGACTATACAAGTCTAGCCTATATTATGCGTTGAATAAGCGAACGTATAAACGTGGGGTAGGGGTAATATTAAGGATTTAATATTAAAAAGTTGGGGTGCAATTGATATGATTTTGCATGCCATAAGTGGATGGCCATAATTGAGTCAATTATGGACATCATTAAAAAGTTGACTTAATTAATAATTTGAATAGAGAATTATTAAAACTAGGGTAAAAGATTTTAAGTGTTAATCAATGCTTAGGACACGAGATTAGACTCGTTTGTGACGTAAACCTGCCCGGACCCGCCCGGCAAATCCAATGGTCACAAATGTCAGCCCAATGTGAGAGGTCCTAGGCCTAAACTAAAGCATAACGGTTGTAAAGACACGAGGTTAGACTCTTTTATGGTGTAAGACTGCCTGGACCCGCTCGGCAAATCCAGCTGCCATAAATGCCAGTCTAATGTGAGAGGTCTTTATGAGGTTATGGCCTGAATGAATTATGAAATACTTAACAAGATAAACATGTAAGGTGGGACATGGGGGTTAAGTAGGTGCCTTGGGTGGCATGAGGAATCAAGAGGGTGCCCTTAGTGGCATGTGAAATACGATTAGTAAGACTTAACCAAACACACATGTAAATGAACATGACTAAGAGGGTTAAGTGGGATATACTAGTGACAAGCTTAGGTGGGTAGCTTGTGGGGGCCCATTTCGACCAGTATCCCAAACGTATCTTTGTGGGCTCGACCCAAGTCGAGGACGGAACACGCATGCTGGGTTCGACTGTAAGAGGCCAAAACGGGGAGCGGTGGCAACGCAAGTCCAACGGGTTTCGTATGCGTGTGTGGACCCGGGCTGGTAGGTAAGACGTTGTTGCATCGTGTAGGTATAAGCCGTGCATTCTCAAGTTGTATCGGGTTGCCACTTCAGGGGAGTGATACACCCCACTGTGGGGCCAGCACGAGTATCTACGAGTAGGGAGCCGATCGAAAGTGGGTAGCGGGGTACACCTAGTGGAGATAGGGGCAGACGGCACCTATGTAGTCAGCTAGGGGTACGTAAGGCTATTTATAAAGTTTCTGTGTGAAGCAAGTGGGATCAAACAATAGGGTGACTGGTGTGGTGCAGTGTAGTAATGTGCGGTGCAGTGTAGTAATCATTCGTTTGTAATTAGGTGTGCCATTACCGTTATCTTTAACGTTATCTTAAACGCTATCTTTATCTTCCTAAGAGTTCATAGACATTTACTTGTCTTCCAGCTTATGCCTTAGTCTAGTTATTTTGATAATAGTATTGTTAGAATTATCATACTCGCCAGACTTTATGTCTGACCCCCTCTATTTCTATCCTTTTTCCCCCTCCAGGTCCTCAGGTAGGGCCCAGCTCTAGTGGAGTTTGATTGAATTGCTTCAACTCTCTTTGGAAAACTTGGACCGTTGAAGTAAAGTCCAGCTTGTTATCTTTTTAATGGCTATTTATGTAATGGGATTATGTATTTTGTTCTTATGAAGATGGATATTGTACTTGGTTATGATCTATGGTTTTATGATGTAACAAACATGTTTAATTTCCGCTGCAATAAAATGAAGTTTTAGATTTCCAAGTACTATTTACTATATGTCTTGTTGTAATTTTTCTGTTCTATATTTACTTATAACCTCCATGGAATTTAATGCATTCCCTTCGTGAGTGACATTAATGGATGTGGGGTGTTACACGTGGTATCAGAGCTTAAGGTTACCAGAACAGATAAAAATACTTTAGAAAAATAGTTATTTTTGGAAGAAGTGCTTTCCAAAACATGTTTTAATGAGAAATTTAAAGAGAAGAGTTTTTACGAAAAAAAAACATAATCCCCAATAGCCCATATCTTTGTCTTTCGAATTCTCCATTCTGAATCTTTCCTTTTTCGTTTCAGCATGGCTGAAGATCTTAATCTACCCGACGGTGTAACAATACCAGGATGGTATAGGAGGTTATTAGAGGCTAGGGCCGCTGCAGGTCCAACCAATGTTCCTCCGCCACCAGTTGCACCCGTTCCTCCTCCTCCTCGCGTAGATACTTTTGCAAAGACGTGTAAGGAATTCAAGGCTATGGGTGGAAAACCATTTCAAGGGTCAGAAACGTTTGTGGAAGTTAGAGATTGGCTTAAGGAGGTGGAAGAATTGCTAGAAATCTTTGAAGTAGAAGAAGGGAAGAGAGTTCGTTTAGCAGCTTGGTTGATGAAGGGAGAGGCCTCGTTTTGGTGGGAGTTCACTAATGGGGAGCGTCCTGTTGACTCTTGGGCGGATTTCAGACGTAGGTTCGAGGCGAAGTTTCTCTCAAGGGCGAAAGAAAATATATATATGGAAATGTTCTTGACATTGAAGCAAGGAAGCTCATCAGTGAAAGAATATGTCAATAAATTTAATCAGTTAGCAAGGTTTGGCTTGGACTTAGTGAACACGCCAGAGATGAAGGCGCTGAGGTTCGTGAATGGCTTGAATGAACCATTGCAAGGGTTGGCTATGACCCACATCCCTATGGGGGCCACCTTTGACAAGTTAGTAGAAATGGCGCTTATGCATGAGGAGAAAAGCGCTAAAGCTGATAAGGCACCCGAGAAGAAGGGGGATCAGAAGAAGCCACAACAGCAAAACAAGAAGGGTGGTAAAGACAATAACGGCAAGGGAAAGAAGAAATGTTTTAACCGTGGGACTCCAGGCCATCTCAGCAAGGATTGCCGAAAGAAAAAGAAGACAGGCTGTTTTCATTGTGGTGATGCGGGACATTTAGTGAAGGACTGCCCAAAGAAGGGGCAGAGGGCAGGAGCTACCTCGGGAGGACAGGTGCAGGCTCTTATGGCACCAGGGCTGGCAAGGGGACAAGTTCAGGCTCTCGCGGTCCCACCGCTGCAAGAACGAAGTAGAACCATTTCTGTTGAAAGCTTAGTTTTTCTGTTTGATCATCCTGTCCGTACCTTATTCGATTCGGGCGCATCACATTCGTTTATCTCTACATCATTAGTTGAATCACTGCACTTAAACACCAGTTTAGTAGAGGATCCCTTAGTTGTTTCGAATCCAATTGGGGGCTCAGCTTATTTGTCTATGATGTGTTTGGATTTGAAAATTTCCATACTTAGCGTTGAATTTAGATGTGATGCTTATGTGTTGGGCTTCACGGGCTATGGGCTAATTTTAGGAATGGATTGGTTATCCAGAAATGGGGCCGTTCTTGATTGTGAAAGTAGAGTAGTTAGGCTCGTGACTCGCCTTGGCAACACTCTCGAAATCTTTTGTAATCCCATAAATTTGGTTATGCTAAGTTATCTAGAATCGCTTGACGCGTCTGAGGAAAATCTACGATCTGTTAGAGTGGTCCGAACTTCGAGATACTCCAGGCCAAGGTGGGCGATGCAAAGAGCTGTTGAGTGGTGATCTCCGATCAACTTCCGGCGAGGCATGGTGTTGTGCGTGAGCAAGTTGGGATGTTGAGCGTTGGGTTCACCTGAAGCTAAATGTGGAAGAAGAGATTAGTAAAGTAATTAAGAGTTAATTATATATTTAATTAATCCTTTATGTAATCAAATATTCAAACATTAATATCTTTTGCAAATCAAAACAGAATTTGATGTTGTTGAAAGCGTTAGGACTGTAAACTCAAGATCTACAACATGGAACCTATCAGAACCGAAAATTGTGAGATCTCTGTTTTAAAATAAAGTTTATTATCGATTACGATGTGAAATTCATTTATGTGCTGTCTAAAATTTGAAACGATTGTTTGTGATTGTGATTAACGACTGGTTTGAATTGTGTATGACAGAAAATGTACATGTTTAGTAAGAACATGTTTAGATAAATAAAATCATATTTTTATTTTAAATATGAATCAATAAGATTTGTGTAGACAATAAAAATCATATTTTTATTGTACGTAGAAAAATATTCATGTGTGTTAAAATATGGACAATAAAAATCCTATTTTTGTTGTACATGTAAATTAGAAAAATATTCATGTTTGTTAAGAAATTTGTTTAGACAATAAAAATCCTATTTTTATTGTACATGTGAATTAGGAGAATATTCATGTTGGATAAAATTTGTTATACAATAAAAGCCATATTTTTTTATTGTACATATACAAAAATAAAGTATTTATGTTGGAAAAGAAAATGTTTATACCATAAAAATCACCTTTTTATCGTATGTAGGAATAAACAAAATATTCATTGTTTAAATTAAATAAGTTAACAATAAAAAAAAATTACATTTTTTTATTGTCTATAGAAAGGATGATAAATATTCATTGTTTAAATGGAATAAGTTAACAACAAAAATTTATCATTTTATGTTTTGTTTATTCAGAACATTATTTACATATAGTAGAAAAAGAATCAATTGTCGTTATATGTTTTGTTTATTGAAAAACACTATCATGTACATGCTAGCGAAGTTAGAACAATAATCTTTTAGTTAAGATACATTTTTGTAGAATAAAAATATCATTTTGTTAGCAAATGTTATATTAGAATAAAAATATCATTTTTGTGAGAAATTCTACTTTATATATATATAATTAAAATTAATCAATTATAATTGTGGTATTATTCATACGCTGTAATATTCTGTTGATTGTCATATGTGATTTGATCTATGTTTGGTGTGTTATATAGATCTGTTAACATTTACATATGTGTCAATTAGAATTGTGTTTAACAAAAAAATCATCATTTTTGTTAATTAGATTAGCTGAATCTAAATTTTACATATGTGTTAAGTTTATTGTAAATTAATCTTCCGCTGTATTATTATTTATTCGATGTACTCTGATATTATGTACTCTAATGTAACATTATTATAATGTCTATAAAAGTCTTGTGTTATTTGTTCTGATGTGTTGTATGCCCAGAGTTAGCGTATTCGGGTTTTGAACGGTCTTGGTCGATTTAGCGATTGATTTGGTCCGAGCAAAATCCGAATCGTTACAACTGCATTAATTTTTCTTTCTAAAATGATAAAACGGATAACAAAGCTTTAAGTTAGACACATAGAAATTATAAACTCAACTAAATCGACATGTTATCATTCTCTCTTTTGATCCTATCGATATCTAATTGCATTTTCTAAAAACAAGCATATCTAAAATAACTACTTTAATTTGACCTACCATTTAAGAAATGAGAACGGCTCGATTATTTTCTTTCTACCTCATGCTTTGCATCCAAAATCTTTTTCCTAGAGGGTTGTTGATACTCTTCCTAGAGCAATGGAAAGCTTCAAATTGTATTAGAAAAAGGAAAAAATATGTACACGAGCAAACCAAATGTTAGTCAAGCTCCGTTAAAAAGCATCTTCGCCACCTGTTCAAACTACTAGTAGCCGCAAACCTACCAATCTCCACCAAAATGCCTCAGTCCCCCTTCTGATCTTAAAATCGAAGCAATCGCCCTCCACTATCACAATTATAGCACCTTCGCGATCTTAGGCTCTCGATCAAAACCTGAGTAGCCACCATATCTCCAAATCTTTTTTTTAATTCAAGAGCGAATTCAAACCTCAAAGAAAAATGAGAGAGACAAATCCATAATTTTGTTGTAAGTGGATTGATTCAGTCTTGGATTTAGAGCTGAGGAAGAAGAGGGGAGGATGGAGAGAGCTCGCAATGGAGGAATTTATTTATAGGTGAGGAGTAGGATTTAGATCTAGGTTTTGCTAATTTGGGGATTGAGAAGATGTCGCGTTTAGATTTTCTGTGAATGTTAAGAGCAAAGGAACTAAGAGGGAATGCAGGAATTTCAACTACTCTAGTAGCGCGAGAATGAAAATGCAAAGCGGGAACTATTTCCAAATGAGTAATACTCCATTATTCTAATCATAACTATAAAAACTTATTAAATATTAATTGTACATCATTACATATATATTATTATTTATACATTATTATAATAAACTATTAATTATAAGTTATCAATACTAATAAGTAATTATTGATTATAAATTATTTAATATTAAGTGTATATTATTATTAACTATTTAATAGTATTTATTAATTAGTTAAATTAATCATCAAATGTTACTTCATATTTATTAGTTATAATTTAATGTTAATTATTAATTGCTAATAATTAATACATATATATATATATATATATTATTTTAACTTTGAATATTAATTATTAATCATAAATATTAATGATATTTATTTTTAATTATAAATTATTATATGTTTAATATTTATTACTCGATATTACTTGCAAATAACTAAAAAGCAAAATTAAACATGCTGAAAAATTAATTGTATATAATAATTAGTAATTAGAGATTATTTATTTATAATCATTAATTATTAAAAGTTATAAATGAGTAATATAATATTATTAATGATTAATTATCAAATTTTAACAAACAATATAATATTATTAATGATTAGTGCGATATAATATTTTAATTAGTAATTAATGATAGTATATTATAATTAGTAATTATTAACATATGATTAATATAATATTATTAAAGGTTAATTATGAAATATTAATAAATAACAAGTATTATTTTTAAAAAAGCATTGTAATTACCAATTATTGATTATCACCTATTACAATGAACGTTTTAAGCATGTTGTAATAATCGTTAATTATTATTATAGGTTATAAATGATTAATGTAATATTATTAAGGATTAATTATTAAATATTAATAAATATATAGTATTATTAATGATTAGTAATTATTTGTGCAATATTATAGTTAAAGGCAATAATATAAGTAACATAACATCATTGAATGAAATCTAATATGTATACAATAATATAAAGTAAACATTATTTAAAACTTTTTACAGCTATTTGGGTAGACAATGTAGATATTATTACTTTTACAATGATGATATAAATAATATAACATTACTGTTAATAATTGTTATTAATGACTAATTAGTAAATATTAATAAATAATATAATTTTATTAATGATTAGTAACATAATATTATAGTTAATAGTTAGTAATAATATTACAATTGACATTTTGTGAACGTTGTAAAATTGACATCTATTATAACGTGCCTAAAATGACCGTTGTAATAGCACTTTATTACAACGTGCAGTTTTTACCTGTTGTCAAAAAAGCATTATAAATGATATCTACTACAACTGTCAAAAAACGACCGTTGTAATAGCATTCTATTACAACGGACAACCTATGCACGTTGTAAAAGAGTGTTGTATAGGCATCTATTATAACGGTTCAGGAAGTGTTACAACCCCAATTTCGACAGACCGATTTTTTTCTTCAAAAACTCCTTTCAATCGAAACTCGGATTGAGTTGCTCTGGTATCCTGTAGAAAAGAAAGAGACATAAAATATGTCAGAGCTCATAAAATATCTCACAGTGGAATGAATAAAATATAATATAATCAAAATATAGCCTTACCGTATTAATAATACTGTCAAACCAGCATCCAAGGCTATCATGTCCCTGCCACAAATCTAACCTGCGAGTATGTTATGAGGAGGGGGGCAGAACACAAGTTCTGGTGACTGGATTTAAACTGTACACTTTGGATAATCCTAAATATACCATTCAATCATATTTTCTTATTTATTAGGTTACTTGGGTTATCAGCCCTCAAGGCTTACACATACGTCGTACCCATTTACTTTCCAGTGGATTAACCTAATATAGTATTTATGTAGCTACCCCCAGTGTTACGGTATACCCCATGGTAACCCCACTCGCACGGTCTCCACCGTAACACTATCGAAATATACGCAGTCCCTCATCCTACGCCGTTGTGATGTACGGATCTCTATATAACACTGTTACATTTTGCATATATCTGTCATTACTATGCAACGCTAACATATGGACTGCCACCTTTGTTCGAATTAGAATTCATACCGAAATAATGACCTAAAGTCTACGATACACCACCCAGAGCCGACATGCATGTATCTAGACTGTCCACCATACGTATCTTCAATTGCAGATCGATGCCTCAATCACACGTCCTCTAATGTGCACCGAGTTCCATGGCAGTGCGACACAAGAAACACAGAACTCGGTTGGGAGCTTTTCCATACCTGTACAGGCCCATCTTTAAGAGCCTCGAAATACAGATATCCCTAGGGTCTGTTTTCACGGTGGTTATGGCCCCACCTCGGCCCCTCCCTCAACTAGTAAAGACTACAAGAGCTAAGCGACTGCTCCTAATAACAAACAATCTAAACATCCATTTAGCGTCTTCCCTCAACCCCTTACCCCGATAGTGAAGGGTGAATGGTATTTTGGGTTTAGCTCTAGTCTTTTCGCATCCCACTGGCTGTCGATGACGGGTATCCGATGGTCTACTATCCTTGTTAGTTGTGAACCTCTGCCTCCTCGTGAGGAAATCTCTGAACCGCCTTGGTGTCACTACGTCACAACATTCTAACTGCATAGCTACATCTGCAGTCAAGGCCCACCCACCAGTAGTTACACGCAGACCCAACCTCTACGAGCACAGCCTAAGACATTTGTCACCGCATAGAGGACTACTAAGAGCACCTTACGTACCTCAGGAAGTCGCGTGCTTCCCCTTCCAGTCCTTTGGAGTCGTTAGAACAATTAGATGAATGTTCTCTCCCCTCATGCCTTATAACGTCTCGATGATCGACCTCGTTGGGTTATTCACCCTCAACCGTACGGAATGGTCTAAGCGCCTTACTTTAGCATGTTGTTAGATCCTATATCTAAACATTCTTTTACACACTTGCCTCACCTCATCGTGTTTCCAATTAACTTGGTTATTCCAATTCATATTGAATTCTTATTCAAATTACCAAGTTTCTCTTACCTAATAATTTTAGTTATACAACTTAATCCATTTAAGTTTATTAATAAGCCCACAACAAGTTATTCTCTAGATTGTGGCCCAAGGTGTAACACCCCGAATTTTTAATGACATTAAAGAGAATAAATTAAATAATAATTAATTTAATATTCAGATTTAGATGAAACGGCTGCACCATTGCGTCTGCCTCGAAATTCTGGTCAAGATAGACATTTGGTTTGCATAAAACGGACACCGTATGAAGAATTTATGAGGGTTTTAAGTTTGAATACGCATAGAAATATTTTATATATACGCATGAGTCAGAGGTGAGTCAGAGATGAGTTAGAATTCTATCCAGAGGATTCAAATTCGAAAAATTCTTCTAAGCGGCAAAATTCCCGCTCTAGGGGGTCGACCCTCCTAGAGGGGTGTCGACCCAGGGGCCGACCCACCCACAGGGTGTCGACATCCCTAGGGATGACGTGGCACTCGGTTTCAGGGGGTCTGGCAGCTATATATACGTGTCCAATTTATTATATTTTCTTCATTGGAAGTCATGGAGGCCATACGTTGCTGGAGTGCGAACTGAACCGTTTTCTACAACAACATACTTTACAAATCAAATCCAGAAATTCAAGATATGTTCTCTCTACTCTCTAAACCTAACGCTATGAGTTCTAGTTGATTTTAGGTTTAGATAAATAAAAGTAAATTATGAAAGACTGTGATTTGGATATGTGTAAACCATGAATCAATGCTATTATCATATCTGATAGATCTATTTCTTTAGATCCAATTCAATTGTGCTTATTCTGCTATGTCATGATAGATCTTTTTCTTTAGATCCAATTCAATTGTGATTATTCTGCTATATCATGATAGATCTAATCATTTATGTAAATCATGAACATATGCCACCTTGAATCGGTTAGGATTGGATCTAAATATTTATCTAAATTATAACTTCTATGGCTTGCTATGATGTGGATTTGTGTAGATCTATTTCTAAACTAGTAGATCTAATTTATGTGGACATTGAAACAGTTAGTCAGATCAAGATTATCACCTTGTGTTATCATGTTAGATCTATTTTATGTGATCTAATTTATCACCTTGTGTTATCATGTTAGATCTATTTTAACCTCTAGATATGAATCATGTGATCAAATCTATCACCATGTGTTATCATGTTAGATCTAAACAAATTGGACATCTAAACTACTGATTTAGATCTTACTATGCTTATTGAGATATCATGTTATGTTCACTAGTTTTATGTTGTCTGGTTATGATGATAATTACATGTCCATGCCAGTATGTATGTTCATATTATCATGCTAAGTTTATGTTTATGCCAAGATGATCGCTTTTATTACATTCCTATTGTTTTTCCCTATTATCGTTTATGACTAGGCTATTATCTAGCCTAGGCATGTTGCCAATTTTGTGAGGGCGCTAGTTAAGGAACGAGGGAAAAGGGTTAAAAATGGCATAATTTGAATATGAACATTTTTGGACATGTAATTCAATTTATTGCATAAAATAGGTATTGACACCTATAAAAGGAAAGGATTAATTAATTGGAAGATGGCATAATTTGAATATGAACATTTTTGGACATGTAATTCAAATTATTGGGTAAAATGGGTATTGACACCTATAAAAGGAAAGGATTAATTAATTGGTTAATTAATTAAAATGGAATGTTCAGTAATTACAATTAGGAGTTGTAATTGTACTTATTACATGAGGTTAGGTTGCATTAGTGGTGGAAGTCTGCCCGGACCCGACCGGCATATCCAGCAACCACTAATGTTGAACCTAATGTAGGAGGCCTATGTACGCAAATACGAATCGGGCTAAGACACGAGGTTAGGCCCAACTATGGAGTAAGACCGCCCAAACCCGACCGGCATATCCAGCATCCACACATTGTACGCCTAATATGGGTGGTCTAGCCCATTATAAACCATAAATGGACATGGTAATAAATTGGACTACTTAACCTAAACTAATCCATAAGCGATTGTATGAATAAGAACTGAAATTAGGGTTAAGTAAAATTGATTGGATTAATGGGAGGGTTAAGTCAATCTTATGTAGGTGGGTAATATTAGTATATATAGGCCCACAAACTTAACCATTAAACAAACATGCTTGGATCAGTGGGAGGGTTGAATAAATCTTAGGTAGGTGGGTAATATTAGTATATATAGGCCCACAAACTTAACCATTAAACAAACATGCTTGGATCAATGGGAGGGTTAAGTAAATCTTGGGTAGGTGGGTAATATTAGTATATATAGGCCCACAAACTTAACCCGATAAGGTTAAGACACCTAGTGGTATACATAATCGGTGGGAATAATAAAGTTATGTAATTAAAGACACCTTTTAGGGTAAACATAACTTATAGAAATGATAGGGTTATGTATTAAAGACACCTGTAGGTAAACATAACCGGTTGGAAGATTGGGGGTTATGTATTAAAGACACCTGGAGGTAAGCATAACCGGTAGAAAGATTGGAGTTATGTAATTAAAGGCACCCTTTTTGGGTAAGCATAACTGACATAGGGCTGTGTAATTAAAGACACCTAAGGGTATACATAGTCAGTGAAAAACCTAGTGGGGATAAAAGACAAGGGGGAGAACTTGTATCATATTGTGTAGGACCCATTTCAGTCAGTAACCCGGAGTAGGTATCAACTAAAGAACTCCGTACTAGGCGGAGAAAGGGCACGCTTACTGATTGATTGTAAGAGATCCAAACGAGACGAATGGTGTGGGTGGTGCAAACCGACCAGGGACATGCGCGTGCATGGGCCGAGCAGAGGGGGCTAAGATGACCATGACACCAGTAGATATGGTTGTGCACACCATGGGTTGCCACTTTAGGAAGTGATACCTCCTACTGTAGGGCCAGCACGTGATATCTACAGGGTAGGGAGCCGATCGATTAAGGTAGTGGTTAGGGTATACTTGGACGTATGACCTAAGCCTACCAACTCATGGTGGAAGGAATCATCACATTTCAGTTATACTAGTAATAATGCAGAGTAATCATTAGTGAGGCACATACACCTTATCTTTCTTACCATGTCACACCTGCCATTTATATAGTGATCTCTCTTATCCACTTTATATGCCTATCATGTCGCTTTTATTTACCTACTGGCTAAAAGTAACTAGGCTCGCCAGACTTTATGTCTGACCCTAATGTTTCTCCTTCTTTCTTCTGTTTCCCCCCACCCAGGTTCTCAATGGAGGGAATTCTCAGGCTTAGTCAAGACTCTGCTGTCGTCTTGCTTGGTGTTCTAGATGTATTGCTCAAGCTTCTATCTTTGCTACTGTGGCTTATGATTTGTGGATTATGCTTTCTTTATTATTGCACTCTGATATTTGAAGTACAAGACAGAAGTTTTAATGATGTGCCGAGTTTTTATGTATTTTCAGACTTATGGTATAATTATGCATTATGATTAATAAAAATTTAAATTTCCGCTGCTATCTTATTTTTATCTATCTTGTAATTATTCTGTGTTTGTTTACTATAACACTTCACAAAACTTAATGCATTCCCTTAATGAGTGACATTAACGAACGTGGGGTGTCACACTTGGTATTAGAGTAGAAGGTTACCAGATTGGATAAAGTTTTTGTAAATTATTTTCAAAAAGGTTTTAAAAGAAAGCGTTTTGAAAAAAAAATCTGTTTTGAAAAACATATTCCCCAAAGCATTATGTAATATCTCTCGATGCTCCACTTGATTCCTTTTTTCCTTTTTGACTAGGGAACCGATTCTTTCTGAAAGGTGTCTCCATTCCGGCATAATGCCGTAGGCATGTTTAGCACATGTCAAAGGGCAATGAAGTGCCTAATCTCCATCTGTAGCTGCAGTAGTATCACCTGCGGCTAATTTTGTCGAGCTTCGTAAGGATTTCCATGCGATGGAATCAACTTTCGAGAGACTTGTTAGCATGTTACACAAGGATGGTAAAACGGAGAACAAGGGAGTTAGGGCTGAGGAGCACAGCCCAAGGATGAGAAAAATGATGGCCCAGGGAGGGAACACAGATAAAGTTTAAATAAATCTGAAAGGAACAAGTTAAGTTTGAGGAAACACAAAATAAAAAGGTATGGCCCAAGAAAGGATAGCAGCAACAACGGAAGAAGGGCAGAAATAATGACAAGGCTAAGGGTAAGAGGAATTGCCATAGTTACGGGCGAGAGGGTCACTTGGCCCAGGACTGCAGGAAAAGGAAGAATGCTTGCCTCGTTTGTGAAGAGGTTGGACGCTTTTCTAGGGAGCGCCCAAGGAAGTAAGAGGAAGGTCAAAGAATAGGAACCTCTGGAGGGCAAGCGAATGCTCTCATGGCTAGTGCACCAGATAGAGGTAGGAAAGTTTCCATGGAAGGTTTGATTTCTCTTTCCAATCTTCCTATAAGAACTCTTTTTTATTCTAGCGCTTCGCATTCATTTATATTTAGTTCTGTAGTTGAATCTCTGCACTTAAATACTAGTATGGTAGTAGATCCCGTTGTTGTCTCAAACCTCATTGGTGGTTCGGCTCATTTATTTTTGATTTGTCAGGGTTTGAGAATATCTATGTTAGGCATCGAGGTTGAGGGTGACGCATATGTGCTCGGATTTATGGGCTATGGGTTGATTCTAGGAATGGATTGGCTTACCACGTATTGGGCCATTCTGAATTGTGAGAGGAGGGTTGTTAGACTCCTGACTTTTCATGGGAAGACCCTCGAAGTTTCTTGTAACCCCCAAGGGTTTGTTATGCTTAGTTTCCTAGAGTATCTTGATGCATCTGTCAATTGTTTACAATATGTTCCAATGGTTCGAGGTTATTCAGACATTTTGATGAGGTACGAGACTTACCTCTGAGGCACGAGATCGATTTTCGTATATATTTGATGGACAATCCAAAGCCAGTTGCATTACCAGTGTGCCATATGGCTCCAAGGGAACGGAGGGAGCTGAGTAAGCAAGTAGGGGAGCAACTTGAGAAAGGGTTTTCTTTTGGGATGGGATGAAGAAAGATGTAGCAGCATTGTTTCTCAATATCTAATTAGCTAGCAAGTCAAAGTCGAGCAAAGGGAGCTCGGTGGTTTACTTCATTCTTTAGAGGTCCCGCAGTAGAAGTGGGTAAGCGTCTCCATGGATTTCATATATGGTTTACCCAGATCAACGAGGGGCAACACCAGCATTTGAGTGGTAGTAGACAGGCTTACTAAGAGTAATCATTTTATTTCCAGTTAAGAGTAAGAGGACGGCACCATGGTTGGCAGCAATTTATGTCCGAGAGATAGTTCATCTTCATGGATTACCTTCCAGCATCATAAGCGATCATGACCCCATCTTTACCAGTGAATTTTAGAGGAGATTGCAAGAAGGATTAGCTGCACAGTTGTGTTTGAGCACCGCTTATCATCCTCAGACCGATGGACAGACGGAGAGGGTGAATAGGATTCTTGAAGATCTTTTGACGCTGTTTATCCTAGACTTCGGAGGAACTTGGGAAAAGCATCTTCCTTTAGTAGAGTTTGCATATAATAATAGTTATCAGGCTAGCATCGGCATGGCACCCTTCAAAGCATTGTACGGGCGACCCTGTAGATCGCCGACTTGTTGGTGGGAATCTACAAAAAGATAATTACTTGGGCCAGATATGGTTAGAGAAACATCCGAAAAGATTGACCTTATTCGATGGCGGATGAAGACAACTCAAGATAGGAAGAAGTCATATACGGACAAGAGAAGGACTGACATCGAGTTTAAAGTAGGAGACTTAGTTTTTATCAAAGTATCACCTCTGAGGAATGTGGTTCGCTTCGAATCAGTAGGAAAATTGGCACCTAGGTTTGTGGGACCATTCCCATAACCGAGAGGATTGGCCAAATGGACTACAAAGTAAAGCTCCCAGAAAATCTATCTGGTGTTCATGACGTTTTCCATGTCTCTCATCTGTGGAAGTGCTTGCATAACACCACAGAAGTTGTTGAGCCGAGCATGTTGGAAGAAGTCGAAGTGGAACGGGAGGCGACAGTCAGACGAGTCCCTACCCGTATTCTTGGGTCAGAAGTTAAGAAGCTGCGCAATAAGGAAATCAAGTTGCTAAAGGTTCAATGGGGAGATAACCCAGAAGATGCGACTTAGGTGACCGAAGACAAGATTCATGCTTCATACCCTTTTCTTTTCGAGGGTATGTTCTTAACTCCTTTTCCTAAGTTTTATTGGTGCTTGTTTCTGCCAACAGAGTACATCATATCCATAGTATTTTTGACCTTTAGAAAGGAATCCTATGGATGTAAACATGTGTTTGAAACATGTTATGTTTGATGGATGCAAGTGGATGTAAGTGTTCGCCAGTGGTTGCCTGTGGACACATATACACACACATTAGGCACTAAGATCGGCTCAATCACTCTCATACTACATATGATGTGTGTGCATTTTGTTTTCTTTTATGAATGGAAATGGATGAGTTAGCACATGGATGTTGCATTTGGATGAATGAATGTGCACACATTTAGAACTTATATGATATGATAGGTTTATTTGCATACATATTGGATTCATGGCACTAACATACATTACATTAAGGAGGTCAACTGAATCAGTAGACCGCTTGATCTTTGCATTAGTGTTGGTACATATACACAAACCTTTGCGTATATTCATATAAGCATTAGAAATCTTTGAGGACAATGGATGCCAATTGGTGGATGAGCAGATGGATGATGGATGGTAGGATATACATTCTTCTTAACTTAGAGATTCCGGGGATGAAATCCTTTGAGTAGGGGAGAATGTAACACCCTGAATTTTTAACTACATTAAAGAGAATAAATTAAATAATAAGTAATTTAATATTCAGAATTAGAGGAAACAGACTGCACCATTGCATCTGTCTCAAAATTCTGGTCAAGATAGACATTTTGTTTGCGTAAAACGGACACCGTATGAAGAAGTAATGAGGGTTTTAAGTTTGTATACGCACAGAAATATTTTATATATACGCATGAGTCAGAGGTGAGTCAGAGATGAGTTAGAATTCTATCCAGAGGATTCAAATTCGAAAAATTCCTCTGAGCGGCAAAATTCCCGCTCTAGAGGGTCGACCCCCCTGAAGGAGTGTCGACCTAGGGGTCGACCCCCCTGAAGGGGTGTCGACACCCCTAAGGCTGACGTGGCACTCAGTTTCAGGGGGTCTGGCAGCTATATATACGTGTCCAATTTCTCATATTTTCTTCATTGGAAGTCATGGAGGCCATATGCTGTTGGAGTGCGAACTGAACCGTTTTCTACAACAACATACTTTGCAAATCAAATCCAGAAATTCAAGATCTGTTCTCTCTAATTCTCTAAACCTAACGCTGTGAGTTCTAGTTGCTTTTAGGTTTAGATAATTAAAAGTAAATTATGAAAGATTGTGATTTGGATATGTGTAAACCATGAATCTATGTTATTATCATATCTGATACTATGTCATGATAGATCTATTTCTTTAGATCCAATTCAATTATGATTATTCTGCTATGTCATGATAGATCTATTTCTTTAGATCCAATTCAGTTGTGATTATTCTGCTATGTCATGATCGATCTACTTCTTTAGATCCAATTTAATTTTGATTATTCTGCAATGTCATGATAGATCTATTTCTTTAGATCCAATTCAATTGTGATTATACTACTATGTTGTTATTGTGGATCTTGGTTTGTAACTACATTGTGGTTAATATAAATATGTTAATTTGAATAGTTATGTCATTGGATAGATCTAATCATTTATGTAAATCATGAACATATGCCACCTTGAATTAGTTAGGATTGGATCTAAATCTTTATCTAAATTGTAACTTCTATGGCATGCTATGATGTGGATTTGTGTAGATCTATTTCTAAACTACTAGATCTAATTTATGTGGACATTGAATAGTCAGATCTAGATTATCACCTTGTATTATCATGTTAGATCTATTTTATGTGATCTAATTTATCACCTTTTATTATCATGTTAGATCTATTTTAACCTCTAGATCTGAATCATTTGATCTAATCTATCACCATGCATTATCATGTTAGATCTAAACAAATTGGACATCTAAACTACTGATTTAGATCTTACTATGCTTATTAAGACATCATGTAATGTCCACTAGTTTTATGTTCATCTTGTTAGGATGATAATTACATGTCCATGCCAGTATGTATGTTCACATTATCATGCTATGTTTATGTTTATGCCAAGATGATCGCTTTTGTTACATTCCTATTGTTTTTCCCTATTATCGTTTATGACTAGGCTATTGTCTAGCCAAGGCATATTGCCAGTTTTGTGAGGGCTCTAGTTAAGGAATGGGGGAAAAAGGGTTAAAAATGACATAATTTGAATATGAACATTTTTGTGCATGTAATTCAAATTATTGGGTAAAATAGGTACTGACACCTATAAAAGGAAATGACTAATTAATTGGAAAATGGCATAATTTAAATATGAACATTTTTGGTCATGTAATTCAAGTTATTAGGTAAATGGGTATTGAAACCTATAAAAGGAAAGGATTAATTAATTGGTTAATTAATTAAAATGGAATGTTTAGTAATTACAATTAGGAGTTGTAATTGTACTTATGACACGGGGTTAGGTTGCATTAGTGGTGGAAGTCTGCCCGGACCCGATCGGCATATCCAGCAGCCACTAATGTTGAACCTAATGTGGGAGGTCTAAGTACGCAAATACGAATCGGGCTAAGACACGAGGTTAGGCCCAATTGTGGAATAAGACTGCCCGGAACCGACCGACATATCCAGCATCCACACGTTGTAGGCCTAATGTGGGAGGTCTAGCCATTATAAACCTTAAATGGACATGGTAATAAATTGGACTACTTAACCTAAATTAATCCATAAGGGATTGCATGAGTAAGAACTGAAGTTAGGGTTAAGTAAAATTGATTGGATCAATGAGAGGGTTAAGTAAATCTTGGGTAGGTGGGTACTATTAGTATATATAGGCCCACAAACTCAACCATTAAACAAACATGCTTGGATCAGTGGGAGGGTTAAGTAAATCTTGGGTAGGTGGGTACTATTAGTATATATAGGCCCACAAACTCAACCATTAAACAAACATGCTTGGATCAGTGGGAGGGTTAAGTAAATCTTGGGTAGGTGCGTAATATTAGTATATATAGGCCTACAAACTTAACCATTAAATAAACATGCTTGGATCAATGGGAGGGTTAAGTAAATCTTGGGTAGGTGGGTAATATTAGTATATATATGCCCACAAACTTAACCCGGTAAGGTTATGTAATTAAAGAAACCTAGTGGTATACATAATCGGTGGAAATAACAAAGTTATGTAATTAAAGACACCTTTTAGGGTAAACATAACTTGTAGAAATGATAGGGTTATGTATTGAAGACACCTATAGGTAAGCATAACCGGTTGGAAGATTGGGGGTTATGTATTAAAGACACCTGTAGTTAAGCATAACTGGTAGAAAGATTGGAGTTATGTAATTAAAGACACCCTTTTTGGGTAAGAACAGCTGACATAGGGCTGTGTAATTAAAGACACCTAAGGGTATACATAGTCAGTGAAAAACCTAGTGGGGATACAAGAGAAGGGGTAAGCTTGTATCATATTGTGTGGGACCCATTTCAGTCAGTAACCTGGAGTAGGTATCAACTAAAGAACTCCGTACTAGGAGGGGAAGGGGCACGCTTACTGATTGATTGTAAGAGATCCAAACGAGATGGATGGTGTGGGCGGTGCAAACCGACCATGGACATGTGCGTGCATAGGCCAGGGAAAGGGGGCTATGACGACCGCAACACCAGTAGGTATGGTTTTGCACACCATGGGTTGCCACTTTAGGAAGTGATACCTCCTACTGTGGGGCCAGCACAGGATATCTACAGGGTAGGGAGCCAATCGATTAGGGTAGTGGTTAGGGTATACTTGGACGTATGACTTAAGCCTACCAACTCATAGTGGAAGAGATCATCTCATTTCAGTTATACTAGTAATTATGCAGAGTAATCATTAGTGAGGCACATACACCTTGTCTTGCTTACCTTGTCACACCTGCCATTTATGTAGTGATCTCTCTTATCCACTTTATATGCCTATCATGTTTCTTTTATTTACCTACTGGCTATAGGTAACTAGGCTCAGCAGACTTTATGTCTGACAGTGTTGTTTCTCCTTCTTTCTTCCATCCCCCCTGGTTCTTAAGGGAGGGAATTCTCAGGATTAGTCAGGATTCTGCTATCGTCTTGCTTGGAGCTTCTAGATGTATTGCTCAAGCTTCTATCTTTGCTACTATAGCTTATGATTTTTGGATTTTGCTTTTTTTGTTACTGCACTCTGATATTTGAAGTACAAGACAAAAGTTTTAATGATGTACTGAGTTTTTATGCATTTTCAGACGTATGATGTAATCATTCTTTATGATTAATAAAAATTTAAATTTCCGCTGCTATCTTATTTATATATGTCTTGTAATTATTCTATGTCTGTTTACCTATAGCACTTCACGAAACTTAATGCATTCCCTTAGTGAGTGACATTAACGGACGTGGGGTGTCACATAAGGTCTGTAATCCACAATCCCTTTTTATCTTCTTGTTGATTTCATCATTACAATAACATGTTTTACTTAATATGTAATTAAGTATATCCAATTCACATGTTTTCTAATTAACATGTCACTTACCATTTATGATTAGATATAACTTATTTCATTTCATAAGTTTTCCTCATCCTTTCTCATTAATTCATAATTCCATTTTACATTGTCAATACAATATCCTTGTTTACTTATTAACTTAGTTCTATTAACTAAGGCCCCTTAATAAGTTTCTTTACCCATTTATTATAACCTATGTTATAATTTTCTCTTGTCCCTTGGACAAGCCTAAACATTCTTATCAACAGGTTTTAGACTTCCATGCTTATAGATTACATAATTTATAATTAAGTACAATATATTTTCCCCTTTTTCTTAACTGGTTTCAGGTTTTCCCCTAAATTTATAATTAAGTGTCCCTTAACTCAATTCACCAGTTATCCCATTCTCTTACTAGTTTATTATAACCTAAGTTATAATATTCACTTGTCCCTAGGATAAGTCTACCTATTATACAACATTTTCATTAATGTTATTCATTTATAATAGGTTGTTATCATTTTACTTTTAAACCATTTACTGTTATAAACCATTATTCTTCATTCACTGTAATATATATATTCCTTACTGTATTAAGGAAAACATTTCATGCACCTTATCAGTTTGATAGAAGGAGTAAATGATTTATTTTCATAACGTATTCCCATCTAAATCCACGGTAGCAAGTAATTTCTTTATTTTTCTTTATTTAATATGGCTTACTTGCAACAACGTTTTCAGAAATAAGTCATTTAGGGAAATACATCACTTTTCCTTCTTATCACACTAACTCAGTTCATTACATCCCTTCCTTTCTTACTTTCTAAGTTAGAAATTTAATTACCACCATTTCCATTTATTCATATCTTGTTATATACATATTTATATATATAAGCACTAGACCTCTCACATTAAGCCTACACTTGTAGACGTTGGATTTGTTGGACGGGTCCGGGCAGAATTCTACCACAAGTTGACTTAACCTCGTGTCTTAGCACCATTACATGTTTTTAATTTTGCACTTAGGCCTTTCACATTAGGTTAAACATTAGTGGCTGATGGATATGTCAGTTGGGTCCGGGCAGACTTCCGCCAATAATGCAACCTAACCTCGTGCCATAAGTGCAGTTACAATTTCTAATTGTAATCCTAGGCATATTCATCTTCATTCAATCATTTATGTTCATATCAAATTGCGCTCCTAAATTAAACTCTCAAAACATAATATATGTTATGTTCCAAAATCGCATTACAAATTATGACCTAAATCCCAATATGTGTTGCATGCCTTTCTACATGTAATTAACATAAAGTGTAATTCTTCAATAGTGTATCATTTACCCGAAATCTCAATTATCCCAACTGACAAATTCATAAAATAGATCTTTACAACAATACTCATGTACATCCGGGAATGGCAAACGATAAATATACTATTATTCAAAAAGTATATTTTAAACCCACTCACCTAAAAGCCTTCCAAATCTTGAATCTGATCCAGATCTATTCTTGCATGGTTTTCCTAATTGAATTTAGGACCTAAATAGCCATGGATCTATAAATTAACCCCAAAAAGAAAGAGAAAAGAGACAAAGAACTAAAATAGATCAGATTCAGATCTTACCTCACATGTAGCGTAGATCCAGGCGCATATATTGTATATCTAAATTCTTATCTCTGACTTTGAAGCAGAAGAGGCCTAGGTCTAATTTTTATTTTTAGAATAGGTTTGGAGAAGAAGAGAAAAGGGCAGAGTTTTGGCGTCACCTCAGAAATTATGAGGATGAAGGTAAACCCTACCATCTTATTTATAGGCATACTAAATCAACTTGGTCCTTTAGATCTAATTTAAAGCCCATCTGAACCAACCACTTCACTCAAGAAAAAGAACATTCCAGAATTGCCCAGGGTGCGCTGCACCCACATGCCCACGCGTAGGGGTATCGACACCCCTATGGTGGTGTCGACATAGTGTCGATACCCCCACTTTATGTATGTATATATATATATATATATATATATTCTCTTCTTGATTTGAAATTTGATTTACTTATACTACATATAATTCTTGCACATAAATCAAATTTCAAACATTCCTTTTGTTTGCGCGCAATCCTTAATCTAAATCATATCTATTTGCATTCAACTCTTATGTGTATGCTAAGCTTTTGTACGCGAACAATTCTTTATTTTATTCCAAATCTAACTTTCTCAAATCAATTACATCAATTAATTCCCTTTTTAAACATTCTTCCAATTAAACCTCTTATTAAACCCTTTCCACACTAAACCGCTTTTTAATTAAACTGCTTTCACTGTAAGACGCTTGCACTAATTGCCTACTCTCTTATTAATGTGTTGATATACTATCTTTAACGCACCCATTTTATTTACATTCTCTCTTTACTAATTGCTTCGCCATATATGCCATTATTTCTTTTCTGCAATTAAATTTCCTTTTATATATATTTTTGGATGCAGTTTACCTTTTTCCTTTAAATTTATTTATTCATTGCAATTTACCATTAATGCATTCTATCTTTATGCACTCAATTTATAGCGTTCCCTTATCCTATTGCTATCCATGTGCCAATATGCATTAATTTATTGTTCAACCTTTTATCTTGCAGGCATTAAACTTTTAATCGTCATGTGTATATATATAATCTTCCTTATTTTTATGCAATTTATATTTATTAATTAATTTCTCACTCTGCATTCTCTGATTTATCTTCTTCTTTTTATTCTGCATTTATTTCTTTTATTATAAGTGCACCATCAGTGTATGTATTTATTAGTTCATTCTTAATTATGTTTATGAACATATCTATATGCACATTCTGCAATTGCATTAAAAAATGCAGGGTGTTACATTCTCCAACCCTTAGGAAATTTCGTCCCCGAAATTTGATAAGGGTAAAATAGAATCCCTCACATAATATCTATCCATCATGTGTGCATCCAATTTTTTTGCAAACATTGTGCACACGTGCAGAATGAAATACATTATGGTAATGCATGTATGCCTAAGTGGTAACTCCTATATGTATGTCAACTTTTCAAAAATTCTTTTAAAACATGATGCTCACATCCTAAATATACTGACAGCTTATATGAATGCAATATTTTAAAAATCAAAATAGCTTTTCATCCAAGTTTTCCCACACTCTTACAGAATAAGAGCATAGTTCATCCAATTGTTACATCCAAAACCCTACCATCCATCAGTAAATTTCGAAATTTTAGAAAATTCTAATTTTCCAACTTCTATTTCTTATGTTACAAAAAGGTATAAAATGAAAAAATTCACATATTCCGTTTTTCTTTTATGTACCTTTTTCCAATTTTACTTGGATTTTATGTAACTTCTCTATAAAGATTACCTATTTTCCTATCCAAGCACAACTACATAAGAAAATTCCTTTTTCTTTCTCAACTTATCCTGGAAAATTTTCATTTTTATTCATCTTTTCTTAAAATTTTCATTTTCCTTTCTCATCATGTTTTGTTGCTTCACTTAATTTATTGTTTTTTAAGCAACAATCCTAGGCTTTTCAATGCTTATGCATTCTACAGGAACTCACTATTATTCCAAGATAATTCTTGCTATCTGCTTCATTGCCTCAAATCTTTTCCCATTTTCCCTAGGTACTAATTCTTACCTACTCCATACTTTTAAAACATGGTTTGGCCCTTTTCATTTGAATTTCCTTCCAAAAATTAAAAGTTTCAAAATTTTATTTTCCTCATGAAAACTTTCTTTTTCCAAACCATAAAAACAAGTCATCTTAAAAAAAAATGTAAATCATCATTTTTTTTAAATCACAAAACTGGAGTAGAAACAGAAAACTATTTTCTCAATCAGGTTTATGACTTGTTCTTACCTATAAGGTCGGTATAGTCTCTTACTACAAGGTGCAAACATGCACTCTATTCCTAACACCCACAAAATTATCTTAAAATAGTTTATCAAAAAGGGTTGCCATAAGAATAGAGATTTCAAATCTTTCTTTATTACAAATTCTTGTATGAAATATAACAAGAAAACTAACAAGCTATGCATGCTTTATAATATGCACCTTTTTATTGAGAGAATTTTGTTTTAGATAAAGTTTTCGCAAGAAATCATGTTTGCAAAATATACCACATTTTACTTTTAAAACTCAGTATGTACTTCTTTACATATTTTAAAATTATAACTTTTAAGATTAAAACTTGAAGACACCATAAATCATTTTCCCAAAACTTTTATAATTTCAAGTTCTTAAAAGTTAATAATGGGGTTAGACTCAAAGCGGGTTTCCAATTTTTCTAGGCTTTCCTAGACACTCTCCAAGGTCAATTCTCTCAACTATATATATTCCTAATCCATTTAGTTTTTCTCTTTTTAACCATTTCCAATTTATAAGGTTTTACTGCCAAACCCACTAACCCAAAATAGTAATCATATGGGATTTACTTTCCTTTAGTGTACAAGACAAGCATTCCATTTCTTACCATATTATACTCTTTCTATTTAGTGGGTTCCTCTATGGATATAGGAATCCTAAACCTAAGCGCTAATACCAGATGTAACAACCCCAATTTCGAAAAACCAATTTTTTTTCAAAAACTCCAATCTATCGAAACTCGGATTAAGTTGCTCTGTTATCCTGCAGAAAAGACGGAGACATAAAATATGTTGGAGCTCAGAAAATATCTCACAGCTGAATGGATAAAATATAATATAATCAAAATATAGCCTTACCGTATTAATAATACTGCCTAACCAGTATCCAAGGCTATCATGTCCTTACAACAAATCTAACCTGCGAGTATGTTATGAGGAGGGGGTAAGAACACAAGTTCCGGTGATTGGATTTAAACTATACCCTTTGGATAATCCTACATATACTGTTCAACCATATTTTCTTATTTATTAGGTTACTTGGTTTATCAGCACTCAAGGCTTGCACACACGTCATACCCATTTACTTCCCAGTGAATTAACCTAATATAGCATATATGTAGCTACCCCCAATGTTACGGTACACCCCATGGTACCCCACTCGCACAGTCTCCACCGTAACACTATCGAAATATACGCAGTACCACATCCTACGTCGTAGTCATGTACGGATCTCTGTATAACACTGTTACGTTTCGCATATATCTGTCATCACTATGCTACGCGAACGTATGGACTGCCACCTTTGTTCGAATCAGAATTCATACTGGAGTAATGCACTCAAGTCTATGATACACCACCCAGAGCCGACATGCATGCATCTAAACTGTCCTCCATATGTATCTCAATTGTAGCTTGATGCCTCAATCGCACGTCCTCTAATGTGCACCGAGTTCCATGGAATGGTGATACAAGAAACACAGAACTTGGTCGGGAGCTTTTCCATACCTGTATAGGCCAGCCTTTAAGGGCCTCGAAATACAGATATCCCTAGGGTCTGTTTTCACGGTGGCTATGGCCCCACCTCAGCCCCTCCCTCAACTGGTAAAGACTACAAGAGCTAAGCGACTGCCCCGAATAACAAACAATCTAAACATCCATTTGGCGTCTCCCCTCAACCCCTTACCCGGATAGTGAAGGGTGAATGGTATCTTGGGTTTAGCTCTAGTCTTTTCGCATCCCACTGGCTATCGATGACGGGTATCTGACGGTCTACTATCCTTGTTGGTCGTGACCCTCTGCCTCCTCGTGAGGCAACCGCCGAACCACCCTGGTGTCACCACGTCACAGCATTCTAACTGCATAGCTACATTTGCTGTCAAGGCCAACCCACCTAGTAGTTACGCGCAGACCCAACCTCTGCGAGCACAGCCTAAGACATCTGTCACCGCATAGAGGACTACTAGGAGCACCTTACGTACCTAAGGAAGCCACGTGCTTCCCCTTCCAGTCCTTTGGAGTCGTCTGAACAATCAGATGAATATGCGCTCCCCTCATGCCTTATAACACATCGACGATCTATCCCGTTGGGTTATCCACCCTTAACCGTACGTGTAACACCCCACCTCCGCCAGGGTGGCTCTTGCAAGCACTCTGACTTTGGAGGGGCGTTTGAATCAGGTAAACATGCATAATGATATATCAAGGCAGAACAAGAACATATGTATATATGTAAACAGAGTAAATAACATAGATAAAACAACGGAAGATTTCAAACCATTTCAAAACAAGTCTGGTACAACATAATGTCAACTTTCCAAATACACAAGTCTAGATGAAAACAACATTACTGAAAAACTGAAATACATAAGTACTATCCCCAAAATAAGTGATAACCATAGCTAGCTTCATGTCAAGACCGTACATGAGCTAAAATCCCACAAGCAAGCGATCAGAAATCCAAGCTAAGCTCCAATATTCCCACCCTGAGAACCTGGGGGAGGGGGGGAAAGAGAAGAAAAGAGGCGAAAGAAAAACAGATCAGTCAAAAAGACTGAGTAAGCCCTACTACAATCAATGTAAACTGATAAAGTTAACTGGCATGATGAAAGCTGGGATGAACATAAGGATAACAACATACTAGCATGATGATTAACTAACAAGGTAGATAAAGGTGTCATCGCATAATCAGGATTAAGGTTTTTGCACCACAGGTGTACTAGCAAACTAACATGACTTGAATAAACAAGTATTGATCCGTTGGCCCAAGCTTTGGCCCAATAACATGAAGTGACCCTAACACGAGGTCCAATAACATGAAGTGACCCTAACACGAGGTGCAATAACATGAAGTGACCCTAACACGAGGTCCAATAACATGAAGTGACCCTAACACGAGGTCCAATAACATGAAGTGACCCTAACACGAGGTCCAATAACATGAAGTGACCCTAACACGAGGTCCAACCAAACGGTCTAGTCGATCGGCTCCCTAAGCCTAACTCGTCACGTGTTGGTGTCAATACGGCCCAAACATAATTGTAGTCAGACTGTGCAGGGTCTCCCGTCGGGTGTATCAAGCCCTAGGGTGTCAACCCCTGGACACCATAAACATGAGTGCACAGTCTTGATCTACTGGTACCCGTGCATGTTTTCCCCGGCTTCGGACTATGTGCACGACCATGGTCCGCCTGGAACTACACCGGCGTACCACTCTGCCGTCGCTTTTGGTCACTTACCTCCAGTCCAGTAATCGTGCCCCCACCCTAGCCTAGTCCCTAGGGTCATAATGATACAAACTTGGGATTACTGCTGGAGTGGACCCCCATTGCTAGGATTTTTCTAGTGGGTTAAGTACGGTTTAACCCTCTTGCTAATCATGGATTAACTTGGTTAAGTGTAACGATGAGTTCACGACTTAACCCTGATTAATCTACCAGGCCCAAATTGGTTAAGTATTAAGTGTACCATGACTTAACCCTAATCATGAGGCATTAATTAATTTAATGCGCCTTAACCTCCCACATTAGACTTTATTGCGGTTACTAGTTAAGCCGGGCGGGTTCGGGTAGCTTTACACCACAACTTGGTCTAACCTCGGGTTCAAGGTACAACATGACCAACTTCTCACATTGGGTCCGATTGTTTGTAGCAACTAGTTAAGCCGGTCGGTTCCGGGTAGGTTTACGCTACAAACTCAACCCAACCTCGAGTTGGTCACACTTACATTTTCTAAGTGTCATGTCCATCATGTTTCCAAAACATGTTACAAGTTTTCAAGCATTTGGGTAGACCTAACTTAATAGGTAAATTCCCAAAGGGTAGACCTAACTTAATAGGTAAATTCCCAAGCTTATGTTTTTATGTCTTTTAAGTTTACCCAACCCCAAACGCAATCCCATCGCTTACATATCGCAATAGCGCATAAAGGATAGAAAGAGGGAACTTGGCATAATCATGACATAAAGGTGTTGAAGCCACAAGTTTAACATGGTGGCATATGAAATGTACATATGTTCATATACTTGCATATTACATTTTTAGGCCTCAAAAGCATGCATAAAACCAAACTTAGCATATTGGTGATACATGGTGATAAATGACATGTAGAAATGGCCATAAGTTCGCATTTAGCCTCACATGCAAGTTATCATAAGAGATATGATAACTTACATGTTGTCAAAATGCAACCTTGAGCATAAAGCTTGAAGCTTTATGTCCATATACTCAAGATAAGCTTGCATAACATGATAACATGAACAAAACGATCATCCCAAACTTGCATAACATACTTGCATATCATATGACGAACTTGCATAACATAACATGATAAACTTGCATATCATAACATGGCAAACTTGCATAACATAACATGATAAACTTGCATATCATATGATGGCAAACTTGCATAACATAACATGATAAACTTGCATATCATAACATGGCATACTTGCATAACATAACATGATAAACTTGCATATCATAACATGGCATACTTGCATAACATAACATGATAAACTTGCATATCATAATGGCCAACCAAACTTGCATCATTCATTTAACTTTAGAGTTTAAATATGAAAGTAGAATAGGGCTTACAATGCTTATGAAGGCACAAAAACATGACAAAGCCCTTATGCAATCAAATAGACCCAAAATGCAAGCTCTAATAGAAAAACCCTTGAGCCAAAATGATCAAAACTCTTTCTTTATGATGCAAATATAGAAACTTGACTTGAATGCAAGCTAATGATGCTCATACAAGCTTGAAAACACTTGTATGCATGGAAAATCTCATAGAAATTTATTTAGGAATTTTATGAAGAGAGTGGAGGCCATGAGAGGATTGATTTTGCCATAGTTTAGTTACTTGAATGAATAATGATGATGTAGGGTTAGGTTAGGGCCTTATTTATAGAGATTAGGACTAGTTCTAGCCTTAGGATTAAACCCTAGTTCCAATCTCAGCCCTTAAAACCGAATCTGCCCCCCAAACTCAACACAACCCCAAAATGGTGCACTAGGCAGAACTGCCCGGCTGAGCCAAGTCGACAGCCAAGTCGACAGGGCTGTCGACTTGGGTCAACCAAGTCGACTCCCAAGTCGACAGGGCTGTCGACTTGGGTGCTTTGGCGGGAATTTTCCCGCCTGGCCCAATCTTACCCTAATTTCCAAATTCAAACTTGAATTTGAAATCTGTTTTTACTTTGAAATTTTCTGAAAACTTCGTTGGGCCTTAATTGGGTCATACGGACTCCGATTTTCAAAAACTCGGACTCTATTTCGCGTATTTTTCCGAGACGAACGCAATGGCATAGCCCGTTTCCCTTGATTCCGATTTATAAATTAAATTCTGCCTCGATTTACGTAATAATAGGTTATTGAAAATACGGGTTGTTACAGTACGGACTGGTCTAAGTGCCTTACTTTAGCATGTTGTTAGACCCTATGTTTAAACATTCTTTTATGCGCTTGTCTCACCTAATTAGGTTTCCAGTTAACTTGGTTATTCCAATTCATATTGAATTCTTATTCAAATTACCAAGTTTCTCTTACTAATTAATTTCGGTCATACAATGTAATAACCCGGAAATCCGAGCCAATTTAAAAAAATTATTTTGGCAATTTTAGCGAATTTTGAATATTTAAAATGATTTATTTTAAATAATAACGACAAGGAATTCATTTTGAATAGAAATAGAACGTATATATTTATGTAGATCGTTGGTAGAATATAAATATTCATTTATAGTTATAAAAGGAATTGAAAATGGCGCGGTAGTTCGATAATTTGATTTCAAATTTCAAATGAATGTACAGGATTCAAAATAAATCGGATTTTAGCGAAACCAAAAATATTTGAATCTAATTGAGAATATCTTTCCAACGAATCCGAAAAATTGAAATTTCATAGCGGAGATAAAAAGTTACGTCCAGTTTAAAATTCAGAAAAGTCGCTGTAGAATTTATATATATTATATATATATAAAGGCCTTTGAAAATAGAAATTTTGCAGACGACCTCGGTTTTCGATGAAACCACTTTTGTTGGATCCGGGATGTCAAATTATTGCTAGGTTTCAAAATTCATAATTTTCTGAATCAATATGTGAGCATGGCGAAGTTAAACGTGTTTTAACAGTTTTAGTCAATTTCGATCGACCAGAAAATGACCGTTTTTCAAACGGTCTCAGAATTTGACGAAATTAGTTTCGATAGGACCTTATCGTCAATACGAAACTTGAAATATTTTTTCTAGAATTTTTAGGGTCCGCATGTGACCCTAGTAAATTTAAATGTGCGTTCAAATTCAATATATATTGATTTATATTTTGAATTTGACATAAACTGACCGTAACAGCCGAATTGGGTTACGAAGCATATTCCACTGTGTTCAAAATGGGGGTAATTAGCTAGGGTCGACAGTCGTTGGGTTTGATTTGGAGTTAGTATCGTTACATGGGTATTTTTGGAAATTTAAAATTATATATATATATATTAACTTGGGTCAATCATAAACCACTTTCAGAAACCCTAATCTCTAACCCTCGTTAGCCGCCTCCAGCCGATATGAGCGATCTGAGTGCTCCAGAAATCGCGCCCCAAATTCTTCCAATCGGATCAACGATTCCTAAAATCACCACTGCGATTCCCTTTCTCTCCTCAAGATCTACGTCCCCAACGGCCAAGATCTGATATGGAGTGGTATTTCGCTCGGAATTTGGGAAGGAAGTGCCACCGTTGAACGTCGTTTTCGGGGGAGGAGCCGCCGTCGAGTTTAACTTCATTGGTGGCGCTGGGAAGCCCTCGCGTAGCCCGACCAGGTGGAGCGGTCTGATCATCATCTCGGCAGCTCTGGTGATCGGAAATTGAGACCCTAAAGATCGAAATTGGGTTCGCGGTTTCAGTTCAACGATAGATGAAGGGGCAGCAACGTTTGAGTAAAAAGGTTTGGTTTCTTTTTGTTTTATTTTATTTAAACTAATTATATTATTTAATTAAAAAATCATAGTTAAAATCAGTTTTAAAATATAAAAAGAATTGTTTTAAAAATATACTTAGCTTTAGAAATGAAAATATACTTAGCTTTTGAAAATGAAAATATAATTTTTATATACTTAGCGTTGTAAAAATATAATTTTTATATACTTAGCGATGTAAAAATATGGGTTTTTATCTATATATAGCAAGTATGAAAATACGTATACTTTCGAAATAAAAATATGATTTTACTTAAAAAAAATATGATTTCTATTCATATGAAAGGAGATGATGTTGTTTATAAAAGTAATGATTTTCATTTATATAAAAATATAATTTTTATCTAGTGTGTGGCATGAAAATATTTTTAAAGGTATAAAAATATGATTTTTATATTACTGGAGTATAAAAATATGATTTTTATATTACTAGAGTATTAAAAATATGATTTTTATATTAGTAGAGTATTAAAAATATAATTTTTATATATGTACAGATATAAAAGTATAATTTTTATACGAGTGGCGAAGTAAAAATATGATCTTTATAATATATATAGAAAGGTTTAAAAATGTGATTTTTAATCCATTTAGAGTTATTTAAAAAAATGTGATTTTTATATATGAACAGCGTGAAAAGGATGCGCTGGAATTTCGAACAAATTCAAACCGTTCAGAAAGATAGAATGGAGGAGTGGATCCCCAAGGTGAGAACTTCTCACTTTAAATCTTGTTTTCTAGTCAAAAATATATTCTAGGATGCAGACGGTGTTTAGTAGCACCCGACACCCGTCGTCCACAGACCATGGATGACTTGTTTGATTGATGTGTTTTGAAAATTTATTGTGTGATGTGGATTGAATAAATATTTTATAGTTAAAATATAATTTTCAAAGTGTATATAAAATAAAATATTTATAAACAAATCAGACGATTTGTTTATATACACACATTTGACTGATATTGATTGGGACGATAAATTTTACACATCGCCCAACTGCACAAATAGAACCTATGTTTGTTGTTTGAAAACCCCACATAGGTATTGGGATGAAATATGACATACACTAATCCCAATAATTTGTTGTATGTCGATCGATTGATTGACAGGCTGTGTAAGCGTTGAATATTTATTCAATGCTTATACAGTATAGAATGCACTCTGGATGATGGATTGTTGTTTTCATTATTGTTATACACCTTTGTTGTGTGAAATCCGTATAATCACATTATATGGTAATTGACTGTGTCTGATTCCAGTTCAGAATTATCGAATATTTTAAAATAATATTCAGTGAATATTGAAATGTGAAGCCGTGTTAAGTAGTTAAACGCCATTTTAACACGAACGGGAATTTTGTCGATTTTATTCATTTTACAATGAATATCGAAAGTGATTTCAAAATCTGATATTTTTAAAAGAATTGAAATTCAAATTAAATAGAAAAGAATTGAAATTTGAATTAAATTGAAATGAACTGAAATTCGAATTAAACTGAATAGAACTGAAATTCAAATTAAACTGAATAGAATTGAAATTCGAATTAAATTGAAATCGTTTTGAATTGAATGTAAAACGTATTGAAATTGAACTGAAATCGATTTGAATTGAAACCGATTTGAATTGAAATTGATTTGAATTGAAATCGAGTTGAAATGAATTTAAAACGAATTTGTATTGGAAAATTCAATTTTGATTTGAATTTGAGATGGAAGTTGAAATCGTTTTGAAAACGAATTTAAAACGATTTATAAAATACGTTTTGAAAGGAAATCGACGAAATATATATAATATATATATTATATATATAATGGCCTGAATAGAACGCGCTGCGCTGCGGCAGTTCACGAATTTCGACCATTGACTTCGAACGGACATTGCGAGAGATCCGACTGTCGGATTCTCCTAAAACCGGAACAGTTGGGTTCGTATCAAAAAGGGATTTCTAATGAATATTAGAGATTTGAAATCTAATGGTTGGATTTGGAATTATGTCCAAATCAAATTTGGAAAAGGTCGCTGTAAGTGCAGTTCGATGGCCGTTGATGGAAATCGACTGTATGGGCCTTGATAAAATTATTAAAAATATCAATAATTTGTGTAAAATCATAAGAAATGATTTGTGAAGAATTGGGATGAAAATTTCCATATTTGAAAAGATAAAAGTAGATTTTTATCGAAATGAACTAGTTTTGAACTAAAATAATAATTTATTTATTTTTAAAATAAATAAATTGGATTTGAAATGGTTTTGAAAATAACCAGAATTTCCAATAATTGAATTGGAATGGATTTGAATCAAAATCGTCTTTGGAAAATTTTGATGTTGGATTTCGTGATGATACAGATATTGTTATGGGAATTTGAAAGATATATTAATATCGTTATTTCCAATACGATATTTGTTGGTTGTAGAATTTGATATTGAATATAAGCTGATATATTTTCTATTCAGAGCCTTGTATTTAATATCAAATGTGATTTGGGTTTGTCGTGAATGGTGTCTTCATTAACACTGTCCTTAAACCCAGTTGAGAAAAAGATTAAATCTTTTTATTTAGATTTAATGAAGTGTACCAATTAAATGGTATTTAATTGGAATTGAATTTGAATTGATTTTTGGGTTTATCGTGAACGGTATTTTAAATAACACTTGTTCTTTAACCCGATAATTAATGGAATATGATTTTGGGTTGCCGTGAATGGTATCTTCAATAATACTGTTCTTAGACCCAACGGAGTTAAGAAAATCAGAAACTAACTGGAGATTAGTTAAGTTGAATGGTTTCTTGGGTATTGATCTGATGTTGGTTTCGGCCTTCGGGGTTAATACTTAGGGAATTGCTCACTTGCTATTTTACGATTAAAAACTGATAGAATGGAATGTGATTTTGGGTTTATCGCGAACCGTGTTTTAAATGACATTGATTCTTTAACCCAGTTAAAGTTTAAAACTAAGTGGAGTTTTAATGAATCTTTAATTAGATTTAAATGATCGAGAATGGAGTATCACCAGTTTTGCTCCAGGCGATAGTTAAATCTTTAATTAGATTTGAACGTGAAATGGTAATTGAATTTACCGATAACACCGTGGTGTTAGATATGAAGTGTTACCAGTTTTACTTCATGGGATGAATAGGTTGGGATTGGGAAAATAAAATAAATGATTACTTCGGTGTGGTTCGCTAATCTCGACTAATTGAATTGATATTCAAAAGAAGATTAAAGAATAAATTTGAGGAATTTATCTTTGATAAAATTAATGGGAACCTTTCCCTTAGAATGTGAAATTTAGAAACTAATTGTAGGTTAGCTAAGAAGAAGGGTTTCCTGGGTATTGATCTGATGTTGGTTTCGGCCTTCGGGGTTAATATTTGGGGAATTATTCTCTTGCTAATTTAAGGTTAGTGACTGATGAATTGGAATGAGGCGTATGTTGTGTTTGTGTAACACTTGTTTATTATATACGTAAGTTATTCAGAAAAACCGGGTTTATCCCATTCTGAATAACTGATTCGACGTGGTGTCGATGAGGAAGACGGTGGTTCTTCACGTCGTTTGGATAATTACTGATGATCTTGATTGGGTCGTACACCCAAGAGAAGGGAATTAGTTGGTGATCGTCCAGACGTACTTGGAGATCGATGGATATGCGAGGTACAAGGTGCCTCCGGTTTCGTTCAGACCCAGGATGAACGTGTAAATGGACTATGTGTCTGACATTGGATTTCATTCTGTGTGACTGATATCGGTTGCATAGAGTGGTTTACCTGTGTGGCATGCTAAGATGCAAATGATCAAGGCTTCCGTTGAAAAGCAGATTCTTGTAGTGGATGATCAAAGCACAGCCTGTGTGGCATAGCTTTGTGTAACGTTGATTCGCGAGACTCACACCCCGGTTGTGAACCAGAAACGGGAGAAGGACCTCAGGGAGGACATGCGTTTCTTTCTAGTTAGAAGTGGCGTCAGTGGTTTTACACGCCCTGACGAGTTTGACTTTTGTGGTTGTTGTTGTTGCGAGGCGCCTCGGATATATCGGTGACTATGTGAAGCCGATGGAGTCATTTGTTGGCTCATTTACGCCCCAAAGGGCGGGGAAACGTAGTGTTCAGGCATAATAATCCACATCGGTGGATCGGCCCTGACGATCCAAGGGGCAGTTGCGACTGTTCCTGAGGCTCGGGCTAGACAGTCTCGAATCGGTAGAGGACGATCCCTGGCCTCGGTTCACAGATGGAAATCCAACTTCCAATACGTGACGTTTCGATTTTAGTTGTAATCCTATATATGGAAACATAGTGGGATGGAGCGCTCATACCGTCTATGAATGATACTTATGATTTAAATTGGTTTGACACTATACACTTATAGTAATAATAAAAGATGAAATTTAGCGTATCAAGCATTATTTGGCTGTTATAAGGTAAAACCCTATCCTCCGGCTTGCGTTGCATTGTGTGATGGGACCTGGGTCTTATAACAGCTTCATTGTTCTTTATTTAGCATTGCGTTGTTTGTTTATGCACTGGTATTCTTGGGGTAGAAACTCGTTCCGTGTTATACGACGTGGTCTCTTGATTTACATAACTTTAAAATAAAGATTGATAACTGTTTTAGTTCTCACACCAGTCACATGACTGACCTGGAGTTTATTGTTTTAACCTAAACTCTGGGTGCCCTTATTTTCGACACGGGCAACTAGTAGTTTTGGTTTTGCAGATTTATATTCACAGGATCCTGATTTACAACTGGAACAATACTCGGAAAGCTCTGTATCCGCGTATCACGTCTAGTTGTGTTTTGTATTATTTTTCCGCTATGATGTATTTAAATGTAATTTAAATCTCTGATATTTTCTGTGTAATATTTATTCATACTCTGTATATTCTTGTATTCTGATGGAAATTGTTGTAATAAGCAATGAAATATTCTTCTGTTTGCATTCTAATTTGTCGTGTTCTCAAAACAATCAGGGGTTTTGAACGGTCTAGGTCGGTTTAGCGATCGATTCGGATCGAGCGAAATTCCAGGTCGTTACAATTTGGTATCAGAGCTTTGGATTACAGAGCTCGGAGAACAAGACACGTTAGAACCAAACGAAATAATTCATCAGAGATTGGATTAGTAATATCCAATAAGAATAACTCGTTAGAGATGGGATCAGTAATATCCTAGAACAAGTGTGAAGAGTATATTTTTAAAATGAAAGCAGTTTTTGTTTTAAAAATTTAAAATCAATTATTCGTATTTGATTATTTATTTTATATTGAATTTGGACAATCCAGTATACAAAGATTTTGTGTATATGTCTGATCCACGTGTATTTGAAATTTTAATATACTGGATAGATATAGAATTACACTCTAATCTCCCGGAGATGATTCTGTTGATGACTACGTAGCATCAACAGTTTGTGTTCGGGTTTCGAAGGTGTAATATTTATATATTTCCATTGGCTGGTGTGAGAACCAAAATTAGATAGGGCCTATTGTTGTGATTTGGCACCAAAAATGTGATTTTTGACTATATATCAAAATTATGAATTTGAAAAGCTAATCAACTAATTGATTGCTGATTGTGTTGTTTGATTATTGGTTGATTAGTTAAATGTTGAACCTTTAGCCAAATTGAACCAAATATTGGGTTGTATTGAAAATTTGTCGCATTTGCATGCATATACATGTACTTACATTGAACAGGTCATAGCAAGGAGGCTAGAGCAGAAGAATAAAATTGTTTGCCCGACAAATAGGTACATGTTTATTGTATTTCTTTGGGTTTGGATGATTTTATGAGCCGATTGGCTTTTTCTTTTTCTTTTGGATTGAAGAAGGCCGTGGGAGGCTATATGAAATATCCCGAAGTCCCCGGTGCAGGGGAGGTTATGGCGAAATTTTTCGAAAATTTAGGGTGTTAGCCAAATTTTTGAAAAATTCGAAAAGTTCTTAGAAACTGAAAAGTTGAAGAACTTAAGCCATAAAGAAAATAGTGGAAGTTGAGTTGGTTTGTTAAACAACTTTCAGCTTCGTTCCTTTTCGGGGATGAAAAGTTTTAAGTGGGGGAGATTGTAATAACCCGGAAATCCGAGCCTATTTAAATTTTTTATTTTGGCAATTTTAGTGAATTTTGAATATTTAAAATGATTTATTTTAAATAATAATGACGAGGAATTCATTTTGAATAGAAATAGAACGTATATATTTATGTAGATCATCGTTAGAATATAAATATTTATTTATAAATATAAAAGGAATTGAAAATAGCGCGGTAGTTCGATAATTTGATTTCAAATTTCAAATGAATGTACAGGATTCAAAATAAATCGGATTTTAGCGAAACCAAAAATATTTGAATCTAATTGAGAATATCTTTCCAACGAATCCGAAAAATTGAAATTTCATAGTGGGGATAAAAAGTTACGTCCAGTTTAAAATTCAGAAAAGTCATTGTAGAATTTATATATATTATAAATATATATATAAAGGCCTTTGAAAATAGAAATTCTGCAAACGACCTCGGTTTTCGACGAAACCACTTTTGTTGGATCCGGGATGTCAAATTATTGCTAGGTTTCAAAATTCATAATTTTCTGAATCAATATGTGAGCGTGGCGAAGTTAAACATGTTTTAACAGTTTCAGTCAATTTCGATCGACCAGAAAATTGCCATTTTTCAAACGGTCTCAGAATTTGACGAAATTAGTTTTGTTAGGACCGTATCGTCAATACGAAGCTAGAAATATTTTTTCTAGAATTTTTAGGGTCCGCATGTGACCCTAGTAAATTGAAATGTGCGTTCAAATTCAATATATATTGATTTATATACTGAATTTGACGGAAACTGACCGTAACAGCCGAATTAGGTTACGAAGCATATTCCACTGTGTTCGGAATGGGGGTAATTAGCTAGGGTCGACAGTCGTTGGGTTTGATTTGGAGTTAGTATCGTTACATGGGTATTTTTGGAAATTTAAAATTATATATATATATATATATTAATTTGGGTCAATCATAAACCACTTTCAGAAACCCTAATCTCTAACCCTCGTTAGCCGCCTCCAACCGATATGAGCGATCTGAGTGCTCCAGAAATCGCGCCCCAAATTCTTCCAATCGGATCAACGATTCCTAAAATCACCACTGCGATTCCCTTTCTCTCCTCAAGATCTACGTCCCCAACGGCCAAGATCTGATATGGAGTGGTATTTCGCTCGGAATTTGGGAAGGAAGTGCCACCGTTGAACGTCGTTTTCTGGGGAGGAGCCGCCGTCGAGTTGAACTTCATTGGTGGCGCTGGGAAGCCCTCGCGTAGCCCGACCAGGTGGAGCGGTCTGATCATCATCTCGGCAGCTCTGGTGATCGGAAATTGCGACCCTAAAGATCGAGATTGGGTTCGCGGTTTCAGTTCAACGATAGATGAAGGGGCAACAACGTTTGAGTAAAAAGGTTTGGTTTCTTTTTGTTTTATTTTATTTAAACTAATTATATTATTTAATTTAAAAATCATAGTTAAAATCAGTTTTAAAATATAAAAAGAATTGTTTTAAAAATATACTTAGCTTTAGAAATGAAAATATACTTAGCTTTTGAAAATGAAAATATAATTTTTATATACTTAGCGTTGTAAAATTATAATTTTTATATACTTAGCGATGTAAAAATATGGGTTTTTATCTATATATAGCAAGTATGAAAATACGTATACTTTCGAAATAAAAATACGATTTTACTTAAAAAAATAAAAATAAAAATGATTTCTATTCATACGAAAGGAGATGATGTTGTTTATAAAAGTTATGATTTTTATTTATATAAAAATATGATTTTTATCTAATGTGTGGCATGAAAATATTTTTAAAGGTATAAAAATATCATTTTATATTACTGGAGTATAAAAATATGATTTTTATATTACTAGAGTATTAAAAATATGATTTTTATATTAGTAGAGTATTTAAAATATAATTTTTATATATGTAGAGATATAAAAATATATTTTTTATATGAGTGGCGAAGTAAAAATATGATCTTTATAATATATATAGAAAGGTTTTAAAATGTTATTTTTAATCCATTTTGAGTTATTAAAAAAAATGTGTTTTTTATATATGAACAGCGTGAAAAAGATGCGTTTGAATTTCGAACAAATTCAAACCGTTCAGAAAGAAAGAATGGAGGAGTGGATCGCCAAGGTGAGAACTTCTCACTTTAAATCTTGTTTTCTAGTTAAAAATATATACTAGGATGCATAAGGTGTTTAGTAGCACCCGACACCCGTCGTCCACAGACCATGGATGATTGTTTGATTGATGTGTTTTGAAAATTGATTGTGTGGTGTGGATTGAATAAATATTTTATAGTTAAAAATATAATTTTTAAAGTGTATATAAAATAAAATATTTATAAACAAATCGGACGATTTGTTTATATACACACATTTGACTGATATTGATTGGGACGATAAATTTTACACATCGCCCAACTGCACAAATAGAACCTGTGTTTGTTGTTTGAAAACCTCACACGGGTATTGGGATGAAATATGACATACACTAATCCCAATAATTTTTTGTATGTCGATTAATTGATTGACAGGCTGTGTAAGCGTTGAATATTTATATTCAATGCTTATACGGTATAGAATGCACTCTGGATGATGGATTGCTGTTTTCATTATTGTTATACACCTTTGTTGTGTGAAATCCAAATAATCACATTATATGGTAATTGACTGTGTCTGATTCCAGTTCAGAATTATCGAATATTTTAAAATAAAATTCAGTGAATATTGAAATGTGAAGTCGTGTTAAGTAGTTAAACGCCATTTTAACACGAACCGGAATTTTGTCGATTTTATTCATTTTACAATGAATATCGAAAGTGATTTCAAAATCTAATATTTTGAAAAGAATTGAAATTTGAATTAAATAGAAAAGAATTGAAATTCGAATTAAATTGAAATGAATTGAAATTCGAATTAAACTGAATAGAACAGAAATTCAAATTAAATTGAATAGAATTGAAATTCGAATTAAATTGAAATAAATTGAATACGTTTTGAATTGAATTTAAAACGTATTGAAATTGAACTGAAATCGATTTGAATTGAAACCGATTTGAATTGAAATTGATTTGAATTGAAATTGAGTTGAAATGAATTTAAAACGAATTTATATTGGAAAATTAATTTTTGATTTGAATTTGAGATGGAAGTTGAAATCGTTTTGAAAACGAATTTAAAACGATTTATAAAATACGTTTTGAAAGGAAATCGACGAAATATATATAATATATTATATATATATATAATGGCCTGAATAGAACGCACCGCGCTGCGGTAGTTCGCGAATATCGACCATTGACTTCGAATGGACATTGCGGGAGATCCGACCGTCGGATTCTCCTAAAACCAGAACCGTTGGGTTCGTATCGAAAATAGCTTTCTAATGAATATTAGAGATTTGAAATCTAACGGTTGGATTTGGAATTATGTCCAAATCAAATTTGGAAAAGGTCGCTGTAAGTGCAGTTCGATGGCCGTTGATGGAAATCGACTGTATGGGCCTTGATAAAATTATTAAAAATATCAATAATTTGTGTAAAATCATAAGAAATGATTTGTGAAGAATTGGGATGAAAATTCCCATATTTGAAAAGATAAAAGTAGATTTTTACCGAAATGAACTAGTTTTGAACTAAAATAATAATTTATTTATTTTTAAAATAAATAAATTGGATTTGAAATGGTTTTGAAAATTACCAGAATTTCCAATAATTGAATTGGAATGGATTTGAATCGAAATCGTCTTTGGAATATTTCGATGATGGATTTCGTGATGATACAGATATTGTTATGGGAATTTGAATGATATATTAATATCGTTATTTCCAATACGATATTTGTTGGTCGTAGAATTTGATATTGAATATAAGATGATATATTTTCTATTCAGAGCCTTGTATTCAATATAAAATATGTTTTAGGTTTGTCGTGAATGGTGTCTTCATTAACACTGTCCTTAAACCCAGTTGAGAAAAAGATTAAATCTTTTTATTTAGATTTAATGAAGTGTACCAATTAAATGGTATTTAATTGGAATTGAATTTGAATTGATTTTTGGGTTTATCGTGAACGGTGTTTTAAATAACACTTGTTCTTTAACCCGATAATTAATGGAATATGATTTTGGGTTGTCGTGAACGGTATCTTCAATAATACTGTCCTTAGACCCAACGGAGTTAAGAAAATCAGAAACTAACTGGAGATTAGTTAAGTTGAATGGTTTCTTGGGTATTGATCTGATGTTGGTTTCGGCCTTCGGGGTTAATACTTAGGGAATTGCTCACTTGCTATTTTACAATTAAAAGCTGATAGAATGGAATGTGATTTTGGGTTTATCGCGAACCGTGTTTTAAATAACACTTGTTCTTTAACCCGATAATTAATGGAATATGATTTTGGGTTGTCGTGAACGGTATCTTCAATAATACTGTTCTTAGACCCAACGGAGTTAAGAAAATCAGAAACTAACTGGAGATTAGTTAAGTTGAATGGTTTCTTGGGTATTGATCTGATGTTGGTTTCGGCTTTCGGGGTTAATACTTAGGGAATTGCTCACTTGCTATTTTACGATTAAAAGCTGATAGAATGGAATGTGATTTTGGGTTTATCGCGAACCGTGTTTTAAATGACATTGATTCTTTAACCCAGTTAAAGTTTAAAACTAAGTGGAGTTTTAATGAATCTTTAATTAGATTTAAAAGATCAAGAATGGAGTATCACCAGTTTTGCTCCAGGCAATAGCTTAATCTTTAATTAGATTTGAACGTGAAATGGTAATTGAATTTACCGATAACATCGTGGTGTTAGATATGAAGTATTACCCGTTTTACTTCATAGGATGAATAGGTTGGGATTGGGAAAATAAAATAAATGATTACTTCGGTGTGGTTCGCTAATCTCGACTAGTTGAATTGATATTCAAAAGAAGATTAAAGAATAAATTTGAGGAATTTATCTTTGATAAAATTAATGGGAACCTTTCCCTAAGAATGTGAAATTTAGAAACTAACTGTAGGTTAGCTAAGAAGAATGGTTTCCTGGGTATTGATCTGATGTTGGTTTTGTCCTTCGGGGTTAATATTTGGGGAATTATTCTCTTTATAATTTACGGTTAGTGACTGATGAATTGGAATGAGGCGTATGTTGTGTTTGTGTAACACTTGTTTATTATATACGCAAGTTATTCAGAAAGACCGGGTTTATCCCATTCTGAGTAACTGATTCGACGTGGTGTTGAAGAGGAAGACGGTGGTTGAAGACCGGAGGTCTTCACGTCGTTTGGATAATCACTGATGATCCTGATTGGGCCGTACACCCAAGAGGAGGGAATCAGTTGGTGATCGTCCAGACGTACTTGGAGATCGATGGATATGCGAGGTACAAGGTTCCTCCGGTTTCGTTCAGACCCAGGACGAACGTGTAAATGGACTATGTGTAAAGACCCGCAACTTCCCCGTAAAGGAAAGCGTCGGATAGTCCGAGAACAAACCACAGCAGAACGCATACAGAAGAACATTTCATTGTATATTACAACAATGCATCAGATTACAAGAATATACAGAGTATAAATGAATATTACACAGAAATATCAGAGATTTAAATTACATTTAAATACATCGCAGCGGAAAATAATACAATACACAACTAGAAGAGATATACGGATACAAAGCTTTCCGGATATCGTTCCAGCTGTAAACCAGGATCCTGTGAATATAAATCTGCAAAACCAAAACTACTAGCTGCCCGTGTCAAAATAGGGGCACCCAGAGTTTAGGTTAAAACAATAAACTCCAGGTCAGTCATGTGACTGGTGTGAGAACTAAAACAGTTAATCTTTATTTTAAAGTTAGGTAAATCAAGGGACCACGCCGTATAACACGGAACGGGTTTCCTCCCAAGAATACCAGTGCATAAAACAAACAGCGCAATGCTAAATAAAGAAAAATGAAGCTGTTATAAGACCCAGGTCCCATCACACAATGCAACGCAGTCGAGGATAGGGTTTTCCCTTATAACAGCTAAAGAATGCTTGTTACGTTTAAAACAAATCATTTGATACTATTATAAGTGCATAGTGTATAAAACAACTTCAAATCATAAGTATCAATCATAGGCGGCATAAGCGCCCCATCCCACTATGTCGCCATATATATGATTACAATTAAAACCGCAAATGTCACGTATTTGGAAATTGGATTTCCATCTATGAACCGAGGCAAAAGATAGTCCTCAACCGATTCGAGACGCTCTAGTCCGTGTCTCAGGCAAGTACTCTGTCAAGCCTTTGGATCGTCAGGGCCGGTCCACCGATGTGGATTAAAATGTCTGAACACTACGTCTCCCCACCCTATGGGGTGTCAGTCTGGTCCGTCAGCCGACCAGAAGCATCGGCCGAAACCGATATAACCGAGGCGCCTCGCAACAGCAACAACCACATAAGTCAAACTCGTCAGGGCGTGTAAAACCACTGACGCCACTTCTAACTAGAAAGAAACGCAAGTCCTCCCTGATGTCCTCTCCCGTTTTTGGTTCATACCGGGTGTGAAACACGCGAGGTAAACGTTACACAAAGCTACGCCACAAAGGCCGTGCTTTGATCATCACCACAAGACTTTGCTTTTCAACAGAAGCCTTGATCATTTGCATCTTAGCATGCCACACAGGCAAACCATCCTATGCAACCGATATCAGTCACACAGAATGAAATCCGATGTCAGACACACAGTCCATTTACAAGTCCGTCCTGGGTCTGAACGAAACCGGAGGCACCTAGTACCCCGCATATCCATCGATCTCCAAGTACGTCTGGACGATCACTAACTGTTTCCATCTTCTTGGGTGTACAGCCCAATCAAGATCATCAGTAATTACCCAAACGACGTGAAGACCTCCGGTCTTCGACCATCGTCTTCATCTTCGACTTATCGTCGTATCAGTTATTCAGAATGGGATAAACCCGGTCTTTCCGAATAACTCGCGTATATATTATAAAAGTGTTACACAAACACAACATACGCCTCATTCCAATTCATTAGTCACTAACCGTAAATTAATCAAGAGAATAATTCCCCAAATATTAACCCCGAAGGCCGAAACCAACATCAGATCAATATCCAGAAAACCATTCTGCTTGGCTAACCGACAGTTAGTTTCTAAATTTCACGTTCAAATCTAATTAAAGATTTAACTATCGCCTGGAGCAAAACTAGTGATACTCCATTCTCGATCTTTTCAATCTAATTAAAGATTCATTAAAACTCCACTTAGTTTTAATCATTATCTGGGTTAAAGAATCAGTGTCATTTAAAACACGATTCACGATAAACCCAAAATCACATTCCATTAATTATTGGGTTAAAGAACAAGTGTTATTTAAAACACTGTTCACGATAAACCCAAAAATCAATACCAATTCAATTCCAATTAAATATCATTTAATTGGTACACTTCATTAAATCTAAATAAAAAGATTTAATCTTTTCTCAACTGGGTTCAAGAACAGTGTTAGTGAAGACACCATTCACGACAAACCCAAATCACGTTCCATTAATTATCGGGTTAAAGAACAAGTGTTACTTAAAACACTGTTCACGATAAACCCAAAAATCAATACCAATTCAATTCCAATTAAATATCATTTAATTGGTACACTTCATTAAATCTAAATAAAAAGATTTAATCTTTTCTCAACTGGGTTCAAGAACAGTGTTAGTGAAGACACCATTCACGACAAACCCAAATCACGTTCCATTAATTATCGGGTTAAAGAACAAGTGTTACTTAAAACACTGTTCACGATAAACCCAAAAATCAATACCAATTCAATTCCAATTAAATATCATTTAATTGGTACACTTCATTAAATCTAAATAAAAAGATTTAATCTTTTCTCAACTGGGTTCAAGAACAGTGTTAGTGAAGACACCATTCACGACAAACCCAAATCACATTCGATATTCAATACAAGGCTCTGAATAGAAAATATATCGGCTTATATTCAATATCGAATTCTACGACTAACAAATGTCGTATTGGAAATAACGATATACATATATATCTTTCAAATTTCCATAACAACACCTGTATAATCACGAATTCCAACATCGAAATATTCCGAAGACAATTTCGATTCAAATCCACTCCAATGCAATCATTGGAATTTTGGTTACTTTTAAAACCCTTTTCGAATTCAATTTATTTATTTAAAAATAAATAGAATTATAATTCTAGTTCAAAACTAGTTCATTTCGATAAAAATCCATTTTTATCTTTTCAAATATGGAGTTTTTCATCCCAATTCTTCACAAATCATTTCTTATGATTTTACACAAATTATTACTATTTTTAATAATTTTATCAAGGCCCGTACAGTCGATTTCCATCAATGGCCATCGAACTGCACTTACAGCGACCTTTTTCGAATTTGATTTGGACATAATTCCAAATCCAACCGTTAGATTTCAAATTTCTAATATTCATTAGAAAGCTCTTTTCGATACGAACCCAACGGTTCCGGTTTTAGGAGAATCCGACGGTCGGATCTCCCGTAATGTCCGTTTGAAATAAATGGTCGAAATTCGCGAACTGCCGCGGCGCGGCGCGTTCTATTCAGGCCATTATATTATATATAATATATATATAATATATTTCGTCGATTTCTATTTAAAAACGAATTATATAAACAGTTTTAAATTCATTTCAAAATCTATTTCAACTTCCATTTCAATTCAAAGCAAAATTGAATTCTTCTTTATAAATTCGTTTCAAAATTCATTTCTGTTCAATTCAAATTTCAATTCAATTTGAATTCATATTCAATTCAATTCATTTCGAAATCGTTTTCAATCCAATTCATTTCGAAATCGTTTTCAATTCAATTCATTTCGAAATCGTTTTCAATTCAATTCATTTCGAAATCGTTTTCAATTCAATTCATTTCGAAATCGTTTTCAATTCAATTCATTTCGAAATCGTTTTCAATTCAATTCATTTCGAAATCATTTTCAATTCAATTTATTTCGAAATCGTTTTCAATTCAATTCATTTCAAAATCGTTTTCAATTTAATTCATTTCGAAATCGTTTTCAATTCAATTCATTTCGAAATCGTTTTCAATTCAATTCATTTCGAAATCGTTTTCAATTCAATTCATTTCAAAATATTCGATTTCGAAATCATGTTTCAATATTCATTTTAAAATGAATAAAATCGATATAAATATCGTTCACGTCAAAATGGCGTCAATCTAATCCTCACGGCTTCACATATTTTCTATTTTCAAATATTCTATTTCAAATATTTCTATTTCAAATATTTCTATTTCAAATATTTCTCTTTTTTTTTTCGAAACTGGAATGAGGCCCAATCAATTACCATATAATGTTAATTATATGGATTTTCTACAACACATGTATATATCAACAACGATGAATAATCAACCATCAACCAAAGTGCACTACACTGTATAAGCATCAAATATAGACATTTAACGCTTATAGCAGCTTGTCAATCAATCGATCGACATATTTAATCAATCAGGATGAGTGAACTTCAAATTTCATCCTAACACCCGTGTGGGGTTTCAAACAATCAAACACACATTTTATTTGTGCAGTTAGGCGATGTGTAAAATTTATCGACCCAATCAACGTCATTCAAATAGGTGTACATAAACAAACCGTCGGGTTTATAAATGAATATTTTATTTTATTCACTTCACGTTAAAAATTATATTTTTAACGATAAAACATTTTATTTCAATTTATGAATTTCTATTCAATTCATTTATTCTATAAAATGATATTTTTATTTTTCTAACATATTTTAGAAAATTTCGGCGGCATAACGGCACGATACTAGAAACGGGACAAGGCCTAGCCTTATCCCCGGTCTAGTGAAGGCCCACGCCATTCACCCATCAATCAAATCACTTTCGTTATGCAAACCACAAAATTTGGAGTAAGAGTCTAACCTAGTCTTACTCCTTCGCCTTATAACGGCGCACGTCTAATCCTAACCAATTTATCGATTCGATTTTTCACACCACAAACCACATTCAAACCAATATCGCAATCAATCACCAAACAGTCAAACAAACAAGTCCATGGTCTGTGGACGATTGTGTCGGGTGCTACTAAGCACCGTCTGCATCCTAGTATATATATATAACTAGAAAAGAAATAGAAAGGTGAGAAATTCTCACATATAGCTATCCTAGCTCCACGGCACTTCATTGATAGAAATCTTCATCGCTATCGCATCATCGCCATCTTCGTTGCCCGTAGTCACTATATATATAAAAATCGAATTTTTATTTCAAAGTTCAATATATAAAAATCGAATTTTTATTTCAAAGTTCAATATATAAAAATCGAATTTTTATTTCAAAGTTCAATATATAAAAATCGAATTTTTATTTCGCTATTCAATATATAAAAATCGAATTTTTAGTTCTGCTTTCAACATATAAAAATATGATTTTTACTTTTGCTCTTAAAATCAGTTTTTCTTATTTTTATCTTTAAAAACAAAATCAGTTTTTATCTTGCTTTTAAAATCGGTTTTATACTAAAATAAAATTCAGTTTTCTATTAACATAAAATTCAGTTTTCTATTAACATAAAAAAAACAGTTTTCTATTAACATAAAAAAACAGTTTTCTATTAACATAAAATTCAGTTTTCTATTAACATAAAAAAACAGTTTTCTATTAACATAAAAACAGTTTTATATTAACATAAAATTCAGTTTTCTATTAACATAAAATTCAGTTTTATATTTTTTTTTAACCTAAATCAGTTTTATATTTTTTTTTTTTTTTTTACCTAAATCAGTTTCTTACTATAACTAAAATCAGTATTTTAACATAACTAAAATCAGTATTTTAACATAATAAAAATCAGTATTTTAACATAATAAAAATCAGAAAAAAAAAAATCATTTTAAAATCGAAATTAGTTCATAGATTAAAATAAAAATAAAATAATAAAAAAAAACTTACTGTAACGAAGAAAGGGGGGGCATCGACTTCGGCTGGAGGAGGGAATGGGGTCGCGGCATTTGGGGAGGGCGCCATCGTCAGAACGGAAGGGGGGGGGCCTCGATCCTCGAGCGACGGAGGTGCCGAAGGTCTGCAGGTCACGGGGGTGTCCATCCAGGGTGGCGGCGTCAGGAGGCGAAGCGGGGCTGGAACGGCGGCATCGGGGTTTCGCCGAAGGTGGCGCGAGGGATGCTGGGGGGGGGGAAGAATCGACGGTGAACGTCGGAGGGGGAGCGGCGGCTTGGCGTCCACGGTGGGGCGGCTTCGAGCTCTGGCGATTTTTTTTTTTTTTCTTGGATCTGAATGAGGAATCGGGGGGGGGGGGCCAAAGGAGAAGAATATGAGGGAATGAAATTTTTTTTTTTTTTTTATTTTATTTTATTTTATTTATTTATGCAAAAGGGGTTGACTTTTACATATGACTTCGAAACAAGGCCCACCGCCTGTCGTCCTTAGCGTTTCACCCCCATTCCGAACTCAATGGGATATGCCACGTGGGCTGATTCGACTGTTTGAATCAGTTTCCGTTAAATTCACATTTAAATCACTATATTGAATTTTTAACGTACATTTCAGATTACCGGGGTCACATACTAACACTAAAAATTCCAGAAAAATATTTTCTAGCTTCGTATTGACGATACGGTCCTAACAAAACTAGTTTCGTCGAATTCTGAGGCCGTTTGAAAAACGGCCAATTTCCAGTCGATTAAAATCAACTGAAACTGGTCAAACGCGTTTTCCTTTGCCACGCTCACATATTGATTCGAAAAATTATGAAATTTGAAACCTGGCAATAACTTTACACCCCGGACCCAACAAAACTGGTTTCGTCGAAATCCGAGGTCGTTTGCAAAATGGCTATTTTTAAGGGCTATATATTATATTAAAATACATATAAATTCCACAGCGACTATTTCTAATTTTCAACTGGACATATCTCATCATTTATAAAGTGAAATCTCAGTTTGTTAACTTCGTTCCAAAGATATAGTTATACAGATTCAAATATTTCTTGTTTCGTTCAATTCTGACTTATATTGAATTCTGTATATTCATTTGAAATTAGAAATCGAATTTTCGAACTACCGCGCCATTTTCAATTCTATTTATAATTATATATAAATATTTATATTCTAACGACGACGTATATAAATATATACGTCGAATTCTATTCAAAATAAATTTCTCGTCGATATTATTTAAAATAATTCATTTTAAATAATCAAAACTCGCTATAATTGCCAAAATAAAAATTTTAAACTGGCCCAGAATTTACGGGTTGTTACAATCTCCCCCACTTAAAACTTTTCGTCCCCGAAAAGGAACAAAGTCGAAAGTGGTTTGATTATTCAGCTCTACGTTCGATCTGGCTTCCATTCTCCAACTCTTTAGTTTCTGAGAATTTCTAAAACTTCAAAAATTTGGCTAACACCCTAAATTTTCGAAAAATTTCGCCATAACCTCCCCTGCACCGGGAGCATCGGGGAATTTCAAATAGCTTCCCCGGTCCTTCAGATCTCAAAAAGAAAAAGAAAAAGCCAAGCGGCTAGCCAATAGGCTCATAAAATCATCATCACCCAAACAAAACAGTAAATTATGTAGTAAACATGTACCTATTTGTCGGGCAAACAAATTTTATTCTCTGCTCTAGCCTCCTTGCTATGACCTGTTCAATGATATATATGTATATGCAAGCAGATGCAACCAATTTTCAATACAATTCAATATTTGATTCAATTAGGCTAAATGGTTCAAAATTAGCAAACCAATGAACAAACAACACAAACATCAATCAATAGTGAATTAACGTTTCAAATTCATAATTCTGATACATATATAGAAAATCTTGTTTTTGATGCCAATTCACAACAAAGTGTTCTAGCTATATAAGATTTGGTTCTCACACCAGTCTAATGGAAATATATAGATATCATACCTTCGAAACACGAATATAAATACTGATGATGTGGCCACATCATCAGAATTATCCCCGGGTGTCTAGAATGTGACTCTATATCTATCCAGTATATTAAAATTTCAAATACACGTGGATCAGACGTATACGCAAAATCTTTATATACTGGACTGTCCAACTCAATGTAAATAAATAATCAAATACGAATAATTGATTTAGATTTTCAAAACAAACAATGTTTTCATTTGAAAAATATACTCTTCACACTCGTTCTAGGATACTACTGATCCTATCTCTAACGAGTCATTCTAATTGGATATTACTAATCCAATATCTGATGAATTCTTTCGTATGGTTCTAATGTGCCTTGTTCTCTAGCTTTGTAAACCAAAGCTCTGATACCAACTGTAAAGACCCGCAACTTCCCCGTAAAGGAAAGCGTCGGATAGTCCGAGAACAAACCACAGCAGAACGCATACAGAAGAACATTTCATTGTATATTACAACAATGCATCAGATTACAAGAATATACAGAGTATAAATGAATATTACACAGAAATATCAGAGATTTAAATTACATTTAAATACATCGCAGCGGAAAATAATACAATACACAACTAGAAGAGATATACGGATACAAAGCTTTCCGGATATCGTTCCAGCTGTAAACCAGGATCCTGTGAATATAAATCTGCAAAACCAAAACTACTAGCTGCCCGTGTCAAAATAGGGGCACCCAGAGTTTAGGTTAAAACAATAAACTCCAGGTCAGTCATGTGACTGGTGTGAGAACTAAAACAGTTAATCTTTATTTTAAAGTTAGGTAAATCAAGGGACCACGCCGTATAACACGGAACGGGTTTCCTCCCAAGAATACCAGTGCATAAAACAAACAGCGCAATGCTAAATAAAGAAAAATGAAGCTGTTATAAGACCCAGGTCCCATCACACAATGCAACGCAGTCGAGGATAGGGTTTTCCCTTATAACAGCTAAAGAATGCTTGTTACGTTTAAAACAAATCATTTGATACTATTATAAGTGCATAGTGTATAAAACAACTTCAAATCATAAGTATCAATCATAGGCGGCATAAGCGCCCCATCCCACTATGTCGCCATATATATGATTACAATTAAAACCGCAAATGTCACGTATTTGGAAATTGGATTTCCATCTATGAACCGAGGCAAAAGATAGTCCTCAACCGATTCGAGACGCTCTAGTCCGTGTCTCAGGCAAGTACTCTGTCAAGCCTTTGGATCGTCAGGGCCGGTCCACCGATGTGGATTAAAATGCCTGAACACTACGTCTCCCCACCCTATGGGGTGTCAGTCTGGTCCGTCAGCCGACCAGAAGCATCGGCCGAAACCGATATAACCGAGGCGCCTCGCAACAGCAACAACCACATAAGTCAAACTCGTCAGGGCGTGTAAAACCACTGACGCCACTTCTAACTAGAAAGAAACGCAAGTCCTCCCTGATGTCCTCTCCCGTTTTTGGTTCATACCGGGTGTGAAACACGCGAGGTAAACGTTACACAAAGCTACGCCACAAAGGCCGTGCTTTGATCATCACCACAAGACTTTGCTTTTCAACAGAAGCCTTGATCATTTGCATCTTAGCATGCCACACAGGCAAACCATCCTATGCAACCGATATCAGTCACACAGAATGAAATCCGATGTCAGACACACAGTCCATTTACAAGTCCGTCCTGGGTCTGAACGAAACCGGAGGCACCTAGTACCCCGCATATCCATCGATCTCCAAGTACGTCTGGACGATCACTAACTGTTTCCATCTTCTTGGGTGTACAGCCCAATCAAGATCATCAGTAATTACCCAAACGACGTGAAGACCTCCGGTCTTCGACCATCGTCTTCATCTTCGACTTATCGTCGTATCAGTTATTCAGAATGGGATAAACCCGGTCTTTCCGAATAACTCGCGTATATATTATAAAAGTGTTACACAAACACAACATACGCCTCATTCCAATTCATTAGTCACTAACCGTAAATTAATCAAGAGAATAATTCCCCAAATATTAACCCCGAAGGCCGAAACCAACATCAGATCAATATCCAGAAAACCATTCTGCTTGGCTAACCGACAGTTAGTTTCTAAATTTCACGTTCAAATCTAATTAAAGATTTAACTAACGCCTGGAGCAAAACTAGTGATACTCCATTCTCGATCTTTTCAATCTAATTAAAGATTCATTAAAACTCCACTTAGTTTTAATCATTATCTGGGTTAAAGAATCAGTGTCATTTAAAACACGATTCACGATAAACCCAAAATCACATTCCATTAATTATTGGGTTAAAGAACAAGTGTTATTTAAAACACTGTTCACGATAAACCCAAAAATCAATACCAATTCAATTCCAATTAAATATCATTTAATTGGTACACTTCATTAAATCTAAATAAAAAGATTTAATCTTTTCTCAACTGGGTTCAAGAACAGTGTTAGTGAAGACACCATTCACGACAAACCCAAATCACGTTCCATTAATTATCGGGTTAAAGAACAAGTGTTACTTAAAACACTGTTCACGATAAACCCAAAAATCAATACCAATTCAATTCCAATTAAATATCATTTAATTGGTACACTTCATTAAATCTAAATAAAAAGATTTAATCTTTTCTCAACTGGGTTCAAGAACAGTGTTAGTGAAGACACCATTCACGACAAACCCAAATCACGTTCCATTAATTATCGGGTTAAAGAACAAGTGTTACTTAAAACACTGTTCACGATAAACCCAAAAATCAATACCAATTCAATTCCAATTAAATATCATTTAATTGGTACACTTCATTAAATCTAAATAAAAAGATTTAATCTTTTCTCAACTGGGTTCAAGAACAGTGTTAGTGAAGACACCATTCACGACAAACCCAAATCACATTCGATATTCAATACAAGGCTCTGAATAGAAAATATATCGGCTTATATTCAATATCGAATTCTACGACTAACAAATGTCGTATTGGAAATAACGATATACATATATATCTTTCAAATTTCCATAACAACACCTGTATAATCACGAATTCCAACATCGAAATATTCCGAAGACAATTTCGATTCAAATCCACTCCAATGCAATCATTGGAATTTTGGTTACTTTTAAAACCCTTTTCGAATTCAATTTATTTATTTAAAAATAAATAGAATTATAATTCTAGTTCAAAACTAGTTCATTTCGATAAAAATCCATTTTTATCTTTTCAAATATGGAGTTTTTCATCCCAATTCTTCACAAATCATTTCTTATGATTTTACACAAATTATTACTATTTTTAATAATTTTATCAAGGCCCGTACAGTCGATTTCCATCAATGGCCATCGAACTGCACTTACAGCGACCTTTTTCGAATTTGATTTGGACATAATTCCAAATCCAACCGTTAGATTTCAAATTTCTAATATTCATTAGAAAGCTCTTTTCGATACGAACCCAACGGTTCCGGTTTTAGGAGAATCCGACGGTCGGATCTCCCGTAATGTCCGTTTGAAATAAATGGTCGAAATTCGCGAACTGCCGCGGCGCGGCGCGTTCTATTCAGGCCATTATATTATATATAATATATATATAATATATTTCGTCGATTTCTATTTAAAAACGAATTATATAAACAGTTTTAAATTCATTTCAAAATCTATTTCAACTTCCATTTCAATTCAAAGCAAAATTGAATTCTTCTTTATAAATTCGTTTCAAAATTCATTTCTGTTCAATTCAAATTTCAATTCAATTTGAATTCATATTCAATTCAATTCATTTCGAAATCGTTTTCAATCCAATTCATTTCGAAATCGTTTTCAATTCAATTCATTTCGAAATCGTTTTCAATTCAATTCATTTCGAAATCGTTTTCAATTCAATTCATTTCGAAATCGTTTTCAATTCAATTCATTTCGAAATCGTTTTCAATTCAATTCATTTCGAAATCATTTTCAATTCAATTTATTTCGAAATCGTTTTCAATTCAATTCATTTCAAAATCGTTTTCAATTTAATTCATTTCGAAATCGTTTTCAATTCAATTCATTTCGAAATCGTTTTCAATTCAATTCATTTCGAAATCGTTTTCAATTCAATTCATTTCAAAATATTCGATTTCGAAATCATGTTTCAATATTCATTTTAAAATGAATAAAATCGATATAAATATCGTTCACGTCAAAATGGCGTCAATCTAATCCTCACGGCTTCACATATTTTCTATTTTCAAATATTCTATTTCAAATATTTCTATTTCAAATATTTCTATTTCAAATATTTCTCTTTTTTTTTTCGAAACTGGAATGAGGCCCAATCAATTACCATATAATGTTAATTATATGGATTTTCTACAACACATGTATATATCAACAACGATGAATAATCAACCATCAACCAAAGTGCACTACACTGTATAAGCATCAAATATAGACATTTAACGCTTATAGCAGCTTGTCAATCAATCGATCGACATATTTAATCAATCAGGATGAGTGAACTTCAAATTTCATCCTAACACCCGTGTGGGGTTTCAAACAATCAAACACACATTTTATTTGTGCAGTTAGGCGATGTGTAAAATTTATCGACCCAATCAACGTCATTCAAATAGGTGTACATAAACAAACCGTCGGGTTTATAAATGAATATTTTATTTTATTCACTTCACGTTAAAAATTATATTTTTAACGATAAAACATTTTATTTCAATTTATGAATTTCTATTCAATTCATTTATTCTATAAAATGATATTTTTATTTTTCTAACATATTTTAGAAAATTTCGGCGGCATAACGGCACGATACTAGAAACGGGACAAGGCCTAGCCTTATCCCCGGTCTAGTGAAGGCCCACGCCATTCACCCATCAATCAAATCACTTTCGTTATGCAAACCACAAAATTTGGAGTAAGAGTCTAACCTAGTCTTACTCCTTCGCCTTATAACGGCGCACGTCTAATCCTAACCAATTTATCGATTCGATTTTTCACACCACAAACCACATTCAAACCAATATCGCAATCAATCACCAAACAGTCAAACAAACAAGTCCATGGTCTGTGGACGATTGTGTCGGGTGCTACTAAGCACCGTCTGCATCCTAGTATATATATATAACTAGAAAAGAAATAGAAAGGTGAGAAATTCTCACATATAGCTATCCTAGCTCCACGGCACTTCATTGATAGAAATCTTCATCGCTATCGCATCATCGCCATCTTCGTTGCCCGTAGTCACTATATATATAAAAATCGAATTTTTATTTCAAAGTTCAATATATAAAAATCGAATTTTTATTTCAAAGTTCAATATATAAAAATCGAATTTTTATTTCAAAGTTCAATATATAAAAATCGAATTTTTATTTCGCTATTCAATATATAAAAATCGAATTTTTAGTTCTGCTTTCAACATATAAAAATATGATTTTTACTTTTGCTCTTAAAATCAGTTTTTCTTATTTTTATCTTTAAAAACAAAATCAGTTTTTATCTTGCTTTTAAAATCGGTTTTATACTAAAATAAAATTCAGTTTTCTATTAACATAAAATTCAGTTTTCTATTAACATAAAAAAAACAGTTTTCTATTAACATAAAAAAACAGTTTTCTATTAACATAAAATTCAGTTTTCTATTAACATAAAAAAACAGTTTTCTATTAACATAAAAACAGTTTTATATTAACATAAAATTCAGTTTTCTATTAACATAAAATTCAGTTTTATATTTTTTTTTAACCTAAATCAGTTTTATATTTTTTTTTTTTTTTTTACCTAAATCAGTTTCTTACTATAACTAAAATCAGTATTTTAACATAACTAAAATCAGTATTTTAACATAATAAAAATCAGTATTTTAACATAATAAAAATCAGAAAAAAAAAAATCATTTTAAAATCGAAATTAGTTCATAGATTAAAATAAAAATAAAATAATAAAAAAAAACTTACTGTAACGAAGAAAGGGGGGCATCGACTTCGGCTGGAGGAGGGAATGGGGTCGCGGCATTTGGGGAGGGCGCCATCGTCAGAACGGAAGGGGGGGGGGGCCTCGATCCTCGAGCGACGGAGGTGCCGAAGGTCTGCAGGTCACGGGGGTGTCCATCCAGGGTGGCGGCGTCAGGAGGCGAAGCGGGGCTGGAACGGCGGCATCGGGGTTTCGCCGAAGGTGGCGCGAGGGATGCTGGGGGGGGGGAAGAATCGACGGTGAACGTCGGAGGGGGAGCGGCGGCTTGGCGTCCACGGTGGGGCGGCTTCGAGCTCTGGCGATTTTTTTTTTTTTTCTTGGATCTGAATGAGGAATCGGGGGGGGGGGGGGCCAAAGGAGAAGAATATGAGGGAATGAAATTTTTTTTTTTTTTTTTTTTATTTTATTTTATTTATTTATGCAAAAGGGGTTGACTTTTACATATGACTTCGAAACAAGGCCCACCGCCTGTCGTCCTTAGCGTTTCACCCCCATTCCGAACTCAATGGGATATGCCACGTGGGCTGATTCGACTGTTTGAATCAGTTTCCGTTAAATTCACATTTAAATCACTATATTGAATTTTTAACGTACATTTCAGATTACCGGGGTCACATACTAACACTAAAAATTCCAGAAAAATATTTTCTAGCTTCGTATTGACGATACGGTCCTAACAAAACTAGTTTCGTCGAATTCTGAGGCCGTTTGAAAAACGGCCAATTTCCAGTCGATTAAAATCAACTGAAACTGGTCAAACGCGTTTTCCTTTGCCACGCTCACATATTGATTCGAAAAATTATGAAATTTGAAACCTGGCAATAACTTTACACCCCGGACCCAACAAAACTGGTTTCGTCGAAATCCGAGGTCGTTTGCAAAATGGCTATTTTTAAGGGCTATATATTATATTAAAATACATATAAATTCCACAGCGACTATTTCTAATTTTCAACTGGACATATCTCATCATTTATAAAGTGAAATCTCAGTTTGTTAACTTCGTTCCAAAGATATAGTTATACAGATTCAAATATTTCTTGTTTCGTTCAATTCTGACTTATATTGAATTCTGTATATTCATTTGAAATTAGAAATCGAATTTTCGAACTACCGCGCCATTTTCAATTCTATTTATAATTATATATAAATATTTATATTCTAACGACGACGTATATAAATATATACGTCGAATTCTATTCAAAATAAATTTCTCGTCGATATTATTTAAAATAATTCATTTTAAATAATCAAAACTCGCTATAATTGCCAAAATAAAAATTTTAAACTGGCCCAGAATTTACGGGTTGTTACACTATGTGTCTGACATTGGATTTTATTCTGTGTGACTGATATCGGTTACATAGAGTGGTTTGCCTTTGTGGCATGCTAAGATGCAAATGATCAAGGCTTCCGTTGAAAAGCAGAGTCTTGTGGTGGATGATCAAAGCACAGCCTGTGTGGCATAGCTTTGTGTAACGTTGATTCGCGAGCCTCACACCCCGGTTGTGAAGCAGAAATGGGAGAAGGACCTCAGGGAGGACATGCGTTTCTTTCTAGTTAGAAGTGGCGTCAGTGGTTTTACACGCCCTGACGAGTTTGACTTATGTGGTTGTTGCTGTTGCGAGGCGCCTCGGATATATCGGTGACTGTGTGAAGCCGATGGAGTCATTTGTTGGCTCATTTACGCCCCAAAGGGCGGGGTAAACGTAGTGTTCAGGCATAATAATCCACATCGGTGGACCGAGCCTGACGATCCAAGGGGCAGTTGCGGCTGTTCCTGAGGCTCGAGCTAGACAGTCTCGAATCGGTAGAGGAAGATCCCTGGCCGCGGCTCACAGATGGAAATCCAACTTCCAATACGTGACGTTTCGATTTTAGTTGTAATCCTATATATGGCGACATAGTGGGATGGGGCGCTCATGCCATCTATGATTGATACTTATGATTGAAATTGTTTTGACAATATACACTTATAGTAATAATAAAAGATGAAATTTAGCATATCAAGCATTATTTGGTTGTTATAAGGTAAAACCCTATCCTCCCACTTGCGTTGCATTGTGTGATGGGACCTGGGTCTTATAACAGCTTCATTGTTCATTATTTAGCATTGCGCTGTTTGTTTATGCACTGGTATTCTTGGGGTAGAAACTCGTTCCGTATTATACGGCGTGGTCCCTTGATTTACCTAACTTTAAAATAAAGATTGATAACTGTTTTAGTTCTCACACCAGTCACATGACTGACCTGGAGTTTATTGTTTTAACCTAAACTCTGGTGCCCTTATTTTCGACACGGGCAGCTAGTAGTTTTGGTTTTGCAGATTTATATTCATAGGATCCTGATTTATAGCTGGAACAATACTCGGAAAGCTCTGTACCCGCGTATTACGTCTAGTTGTGTTTTGTATTATTTTTCCGCTGCGATGTATTTAAATGTAATTTAAATCTCTGATATTTTCTGTGTAATATTTATTCATACTCTGTATATTCTTGTATTCTGATGGAAATTGTTGTAATAAGCAATGAAATGTTCTTCTGTTTGCGTTCTAATTTGTCGTGTTCTCAAAACAATCAGGGGTTTTGAACGGTCTAGGTCGGTTTAGCGATCGATTCAGATCGAGCAAAATTCCAGGTCGTTACATACAACTTAATCCATTTAAGTTTATTAATAAGCCCACAACATGCTATTCTCTAAATTGTGGCCCATGGTCTGTAATCCACAACCCTTTTTTATCTTCTTGTTGATTTCATATGTAACAACCCGGAATTTTGGAACCAATTTAAAATTTTTATTTTATAAATTTAAATGGATTTTAAATATTTAAAATAATTTATTTTAAATAATAACGATTAAAAATCTATTTAAATTGAAGTTAGAACAAATATATTTATTAGGAGTTAGAAATAGCACGGTGGTTTAAAATTTTAATTTGAACTTTGACTGAATGTACAGGATTCAAAATATATCGGATTTCAGTAAAACCAAAAATATTTAAATCTGTATAAAAATATCTTCCTAATGAATCTGAAGAATTGAAATTTCATGGCGAGAATAAAAAGTTATGTCCAATTAAAAATTCAGAATAGTCGTTATGGAATTTTTTTGTTATTAATATAATATATAGCCATTTTCCAAACGACCTCCGTTTTCGATGAAACCACTTTGGTTGGATCTGGAATGTCAAATTATTGCAAGATTCCAATTTTCATAATTTTTGGAATTGATATGTGAGCACAGTAAATATAAACGTGTTTTGTCAGTTTCAGTCAAATTGGATCAACAAAAAAAATAGCCATTTTTTCAAATGGTCTCCAAATTAGACGAAATTAATTTTCTTTGGACCGTATCATCAAAACATAGCTAGATTTATTTTTCGAGAATTTTTGGAGTCCGTATATGGCCCCGTTAAATTTAAATGTGCGATCAAATTAAATAATTAAATGTTTTATATTTTAAATTAAAGAAAAACCGACTGAAACGATCGAATGGAGCTATTAGAAATTAATGAGGTTTTATTTGTAAACTAGTAATTTTATAATATTTTATTATAAATAACCTAAATCAAACCCCTAATTTTATTCTACATTAGCTGCCACAAGTCAAACCAAAGGCCATGGTGCTCTAAATTTCAATCCTTAATTTCTTTCTATCTAGCACAAATTAGATTATGATTTTTATATGAAAATCAAAGAGAAAAGTTTGATCTCTATTTTCGTACGGATATGATGAACTATCACGTGCTACCCCGTCTAAATTTCATCCCCAAAGTCGCGGAGTTCGGACGCCAATTCAGGCGTAGGGGTTACGGCGAGTGGGCCCTCGTTTTGGGCGATGGAAGAGGAGTTAGAGGCAGTTATCGTGAAGTGGTTGGATCGGTGGCACGTGGTCCGACGTGGCATGTAGGAGGAGAGAGAACAGGCGGTGATGGGTTTCTTTAGTTCGTGAATATGCAGAACGAGGTACAGAAAAAGGAGCGGCCTTTTTTATCAATGTAATTAAATTAATTATTAACTAATTAATATTATTATGTAATCAAATATATAAAAAAATCATATCTTTGTCATACCAACTCAAAATTTGATGAAACTGAAAGCGTTGGGACCGTAAATTCAATACCGACATTTCAGAACTGATTGGAACAGAAACGGATCTAGCTATGAATCCAGAAGGAATAAAACCAAAGTGAGAAATTCTATTTTTTTCTTTATTATATATAATTAAAATTAATTGATCATAATTGTGGTATTTCTCATACGCTGTAATATTCTGTTGATTGTCATACGTGATTTGATATGTGATTGGTGTGTTATTTAGATCCGTTGACTTGATCATTTTTGTTAATTAGAATTGAGTTAAACAAAAATTATCATTTTTGTTTATTAGATTAGTTGAATCAAAAATTAACATTTGTGTTAATTAGAAAATAGTCAAACAAAAATTATCATTTTTGTTTATTAGATTAGTTGAATCAAAAATTAACATTTTTGTTAATTAGAATTTGAGTTAAACTAAAATTATCAATTTGTTTATTAGATTAGTTGAATCAAAAATTAACATTTTTGTTAACAAGAATTGAGTTAAACAAAAATTATCAATTTGTTTATTAGATTCGTTGAATCAAAAACTAACATTTTTTGTTAATTAGAATTGAGTTAAACAAAAATTACCAATTTGTTTATTAGATTAGCTGAATCAAAAATTAATATTTTTGTTAAATAGAATTGAACTAAACAAAAATTAACATTTTTGTTAATTAGAATGGTGTTAAACAAAAATCATCGTTTCTGTTAATTAGAATAGCTGAATCAAAAAATTATCATTTTTGTCAAATTAGAATATGGAATTAAAATTATCATTTTTGTCAAAATATAATTATTGGATCAAAATTGACATTTTTGTCAAAATATAATTGTTGAATTAAATTTGTCATTTTGTCAAATTAAAATAGTTGAAATGAAAGGGACATTTTTGTTATAACAAAATAGTTGAACATAAAAAGGGACTTTTTGTTGTAAGAAGATAGTGAAACAAAAAAATTCATTTTTGTAGTTGAATCAAAGTATACATTTTTGTCAAAATAGTTTTGTTGAACAAAAATGAACATTTTGTCATATGAGAATAGTTAAAACAAAATATTCATTTTTGTCAAAATATATTATTTGAAAAAAATATTCATTTTTGTCAAAACATATTAGTTGAAACAAAATATTCATTTTTGTCAAAATATTTTAGTTGAAACAATATATACATTTTTGTCAAATGAGAATAGTTGAAACAAAATATTCAATTTTGACAAAACATATTAGTTGAAACAAAATATTCATTTTGGTCGAAATATATTAGTTGAAAAAATATATACATTTTTGTCAAAAAAAATAGTTGAAACAAAATATTCATTTTTGTCAAAATATATTAGTTGAAACAATATATACATTTTTGTCAAATGAGAATAGTTGAAACAAAATATTCATTTTTGTCAAAACATATTAGTTGAAACAAAATATTCATTTTTGTCAAAATATATTAGTTGAAACAATATATACATTTTTGTCAAAAATATTAGTTGAAACAAAATATGCATTTTTGTCAAAACATATTAGTTGAACCAAAATATTCATTTTTGTCAAAATAGTTTAGTTGAACCAAAATATTCATTTTTGTCAAAATAGATAGTTGAATCAAAATATACATTTTTGTCAAGATACGATGGTTGAAAAAAAAATTTACATTTTTGTTAAATTGATTTGAGTTAAACAAAAATTACATTTTTGTTAAATAGGTTTGAGGAAAAACAAAAATAACATTTTCGGTCAAATAGATTTGTGTTTGAGCAAAAATATTAATTTTGTTGAAATAGAATTGTCAACAAAATGAAAAGACCATTTTTATTTATTTTGTTAAACTAGAATTGTTAACAAAATGAAATCATCACTTTTTATTTATTTTTTTAAACTAGAATATTGTTAACAAAATGAAATTATCACTTTTTATTCATTTTGTTGAACTAGAATTGTTAACAAAATGAATTCATCACTTTTTGTTTATTTTGTTAAACTAGAATTGTTAACAAAATAAAATTATCACTTTTAATCATTTTGTTGAAACAGAATTATCAACAAAAATGAAAATATCATTTTAATCATTTTGTTGAAATAGAATTGTCAACAAAATGAATGAATCACTTTTTAATCATTTTGTTGAACTATAATTGTCAACAAAATTGAATGTATCAATTTTTAGGCATTTTGTTGAAATAGGATTTGTAGGCAAACATAAGAATCATTTTTATTGTCAAAACATACATTAGAATTTGTATGTAAGTTAAAGAATCATTTTTATTGTCAAAACATACATTAAAATGTGTATGTAAGTTAAAGGGATCATTTTTATTGTCAAAACATACATTAAAATTTGTATGTAAGTTAAAGAAATCATTTTTATTGCCAAAACATACATTAGAATTTGTATGTAAGTTAAAGAATCATTTTTATTGTCAAAACATACAATAAATTTGTATGTAAGTTAAAGAATCATTTTTATTGTCAAAACAATCATTAGAATTTATATGTAAGTTAAAGAATCATTTTTATTGTCAAAACATAAATTAGAATTTGTATACAAATTAAAGATACATTTTTATCGTTAAGTCATACATTACAATTTGTATGCAAATTAAAATAAACATTTTTATGTGTCATGTCACACATTGAAACTGTATATACAAATAATTTTTTTTTATTTGTTAAAGTTAAGAATAGAAATTAATTATAAATAATGAAAATAAAAGCTATATTTTTATTTGTCATTAGCAAAAATGTCATGTAAATAAAATACATATTTATTTGATATTATGAACATGTAGATGTGTTGTGCCAATAAAACATTCTTTTATTTGATGTGTTAAACACGTTAGTGGAATCGTCGAATGGTTTATATTTATATATAATTTTATATATAAATATAAATTAAAATTAAATGAATCGCGTGCGGTCGTTCGTGTTTCGGAATCATAACTTTAAACGATTATACCGAAAGATCCGACCGTCGTATTTTCCCAATACTAAAACTGTTAGGGCCGCTTTGGGAAGATATTTCCAACGGTATAAAATTTATTAAAATCCAATGGTTAGATTTCGAGAAATGTGTAAATCAAATTTGGGTAAAAACAGTGCCAGGGCCGCTTATTGGCCCGAAGCATCATTAAATTGAATTGGGCTATTTTTATATGAATAAAAATAGCGATGAATCGTTATAAAATAATATTAATAATATGAAATGGTTTAATATATATATATATATATATATATATATATATATATATATATGCGAGAATTATTTGAAAAGACCGAGTTCAATCTCATTTCAAATAATTATACGACGGTTTAAATCGAAGATATCGAAGACGGTGATTGAAGACCGGTGATCTTCACATCGAATGGATGACTACTGATGCCCAGCATTAGGTAGCTCCCAGTAAAGGGTTAAAGTGGTAGTTGTCCGGATGTACTTGTTGATTGTCTGGATAAGCGAGCACCTCTCATCCATATTGGACATACGGGACGAGGAATAAGGTGTCTCCGGTTTCATTCAGACCCAGAACGGACTTGCAAATGGATGTGTATCTGATGTTGGATTTCATTCTATGTGAATTGATTTCTATTTAATATATATCTATTTAGTGGTGGAGAATTTATTCTTTTTCTTAGCACCCTTCTCTGATACGCATGAGCTCAGAGGGTATATGTTGATAGTTATTGATCGCATGGCGTGAATTGTCAATGTGGCACGCCAAGATGCAAATAATCGAGATTTTTGTTGAAAAGCAGAGCCTTGTGGTTGATGATCAAAGCATGGCCTGTTTAGGCATAGCTTTTTGTATAGCGTTACTTAGCGAGCCTCACACCCGGTAAGAGTTTGAAATGGGACAAAGGAACGCAGGGAGTGCACACGTTTCTTTCTAGCTAGAAGCGGTATCAGGGTTTTGCAAACCCTGACATTTTACTTATTTGGATGATGGATTACGAGGCCTCAGTTATATTGTCGATAGTGACTAATTTATAGGTTCAATAGGACCAAGAATCATGTGTTCAGGAATTTCCAATCCACTAAAGTATTTGTGGACCGGCCCTGCAGGATCCAAGGGTTGCCCGTAGGTGTGATCCTGAGGCATTTGCTAGAGTGTTTCGAATCGGTAAGGAGATTGTCCCAAGCCTTGACTCATGATGGAAACCCAATTTCCAATACGACATTATGGTTTTGATTGTAAATATATATATATATATATATATATATATATATATGGTGACATAGTATATGGTAGCTATGCCGTCTAGGATTGATACATTTACTTTGAAGTATTTTGAAACTGATTAGACACTAATAATAATATTAAAATATTATTTTCTACGTATCAAGCATGTTTGATCATTATAAGGTAAAACTCTATCCTCCAGTTTGTGTTGCATTGTGTGATGGGACTTGAGTCTTATAATGATTTCATTTTTCTAAAAAGCACTGCGTTGTTTTGAATAAAAAATTTATTTAATTTATGCACTGGCAATCCAATGGAGCAAACCCGTTCCGTGCTAGTGGCATGGTCCTTCGATTAGCCATATTGTTAGATAAGTTAGGAAAGATTTCTCATACCAGTCCCACGACTGACTCGTAGTTTCACTTTGCACACTCGAGTGTCCTCTTTTCCACACAGGCCATCGAGTAGCTTATTTTGCAGATATATTGAGCAGGATTATGGATCGAAGCATAAAGCTGTGTCCAGAGCATTGATAGTCTTCCGCTGTGCTAGTTTATTCATTTCCGCTGTGTTGTATTAAAATTATTGTAAATTAATCTTCCGCTGTTGTATTATTTTTTCGATGTACTCTGATATATTCTGTACTCTGATGTAACATTATTATGATGTTTATAAAAGTCTAATGTTATTTGTTCTGATGTGTTGTATGCCCAAAGTTAGTGCATTCAATGATTTCCAACTTTTGGATCAGACCTGTGTGGTTTACGGTCGATTCAAAGGGCGCGGATTTTCAGGTCATTACACGTGGTATCAGAGCTTTGGTTAAATTCAAATTTTCGTGTTACAACTCATTAGTATAGAATGAAAGACTCATCAGAGGTAGGATTAGAAATATCCTATAAAAGAATGCTCATTAGAGATAGGATCAATAGTATCATGGAATGAGAAAACTCGTTAGAGATAGGGTTAGAAATGCCCTAGAATGACTTGAGAGTGACAAGTTCATAATTAACGTATTTGCGATTATATATATAATCCGATCTTAGAAAATATGATTTTTGAATATATAAAAGTTATATATATTTAAAAAGCTAATCAACTAATAAAATTATTAAAAACCTAAAAAATAAAATAAAAAACATGAAAGTTGAGTAGGCTAGTTAAACAACTTTCAGCTCTGTTCCTTTTCGAGGACGAAAAGATTTTAAGTCGGGGAGATTGTAACAACCCGGAATTTTGGAACCAATTTAAAATTTCTATTTTAGAAATTTTAATGGATTTAAAATATTTAAAATAATTTATTTTGAATAATAACAATTAAAAATCTATTTAAATTGAAGTTAGAACAAATATATTTATTAGGAGTTAGAAATAACACGGTAGTTTAAAATTTTGAATTTGAACTTTGACTGAATGTACAGGATTCAAAATAAATCGAATTTCAGTAAAACCAAAATATTTAAATCTGTATAAAATATCTTTCCAACGAATCTGAGAAAATGAAGTCTCATAGCGGGAATAAAAAGTTATGTCCAATTTAAAATTCAGAATAGTCGCTATGGAATTTATATATATTTTTTAATATAATATATAGCCATTTTGCAAACGACCTCTGTTTTCAACGAAACCACTTTGGTTGGATTCGGAATGTCAAATTATTGCAAGATTCCAATTTTCATAATTTTTGAAATTAATATGTGAGCACAGTAAATATAAACGTGTTTTGTCAATTTCAGTCAAATTGGATCAATCAGAAAATAGCCATTTTTTCAAATGGTCTCCAAATTTGACGAAATTAATTTTGTTAGGACCGTATCTTCATAAAATAGCTAGATTTATTTTTCGGGAATTTTTGGAGTCCGTATATGGCATCGGTAAATTTAAATGTGCGATCAAATTAAATAATTAAATATTTTATATTTTAAATTAAAGAAACACTGACTGAAACGATCGAATGGGCTGATGAGACCTAGCCCATTGTGTTCAGAAGGGGGGTATTTGGCTAGGGACAATAATAGTTAGGCTGAATTTGGAGCTATTAGAAATTAATCGGGTTTTATTTGCAAACTAGTAATTTAATAATATTTTATTATAAATAACCTAAATCAAAACCCTAATTTTATTCTACACCAGTCACCACAAGTCAAACCAAGGGCCATGGAGCTCTAAATTTTGATCCTTAATTTCTTTCTATCTAGCACAAATTAGATTATGATTTTTATACGAAAATCAAAGAGAAAAGTTTTATCTTTATTTTCGTACGGATATGATGAACTTTCATGTGCTACCCCATCTGAATTTCATCCCCAAAGTCACGGAGTTCGGACGCCGATTCAGGGATAGGGGGTACGGCGAGTGGGCCCTCGTTTTGGGCGATGGAAGAGGAGCTGGAGGCGGTTATCATGAAGTGGTTGGATCGGTCGGTGGCAGGTGGTCTGACGTGGCATGTAGGAGGAGAGAGAACGGACGGTGATGGGTTTCTTTAGTTCATGAATACGCAGAAAGAGGAAGAATGAGGTACAGAAAAAGGAGCGACCTCTTTTTATCAATGTAGTTAAAATTAATAATTAACTAATTAATATCATTATGTAATCAAATGTATAAAAAATTCATATCTTTGTCATACCAACTCAGAATTTGATGAAACTGAAAGTGTTGGGACCGTAAATTCAAGACCGACATTTTAGAACTGATTGGAACAGAAACGGATCTAGCTATGAATTCAGAAGGAGTAAAACCAAAGTGAGAAATTCTATTCTTTTTCTTATATATAATTAAAATTAATTAATCATAATTGTGGTATTACTCATACGCTGTAATATTCTGTTGATTGTCATACGTGATTTGATCTGTGATTGGTGTGTTATGTAGATCTATTGACTTGATCATTTTTGTTAATTAGAATTGAGTTAAACAAAAATTATCATTTTTGTTTATTAGATTAGTTGAATCAAAAATTAACATTTGTGTTAATTAGAAAATAGTTAAACAAAAATTATCATTTTTGTTTATTAGATTAGCTGAATCAAAAATTAACATTTTTGTTAATTGGAATTTGAGTTAAACAAAAATTATCAATTTTTTTATTAGATTAGTTGAATCAAAAATTAACATTTTTGTTAATTAGAATTGAGTTAAACAAAAATTATCAATTTGTTTACTAGATTAGTTCAATCAAAAATTAACATTTTTGTTAATTAGAATTGAGTTAAACAAAAATTATCAATTTGTTTATTAGATTAGTTGAATCAAAAATCAACATTTTTGTTAATTAGAATTGAATTAAACAAAAATTAACATTTTTGTTAATTAGAATGGAGTTAAACAAAAATCATCATTTTTGTTAATTAGAATAGCTGAATCAAAAAATTATCATTTTTGTCAAATTAGAATAATGGAATTAAAATTATCATTTTTGTCAAAATATAATTATTGGATCAAAATTGACATTTTTGTCAAAATATAATTGTTGAATTAAATTTGTCATTTTGTCAAATTAAAATAGTTGAAATGAAGGGGTCATTTTTGTTGTAACAAAATAGTTGAAAATAAAAAGGGATTTTTTGTTTTAAGAAGATAGTGGAACAAAAATTATCATTTTTATAGTTGAATCAAAGTATTTGTCAAAATAGTTTTGTTGAACAAAAATGAACATTTTGTTAGATGAGAATAGTTGAAAAAAAATACTCATTTTTTCAAAACATATTAGTTGAAACAAAATATTCATTTTTTTCAAAGCATATTAGTTGAAATAATATATACATTTTTGTCAAACGATAATAGTTGAAACAAAATATTCATTTTTGTCAAAACATATTAGTTGAAATAAAATATTCATTTTTGTCAAAATATATTAGTTGAAACAATATATACATTTTTGTCAAAAAGATTAGTTGAAACAAAATATTCATTTTTGTCAAAATATATTAGTTGAAACAATATATACATTGTTGTCAAATGAGAATAGTTGAAACAAAATATTCATTTTTGTCAAAACATATTGGTTGAAACAAAATATTCATTTTTGTCAAAATATATTAGTTGAAACAATATATACATTTTTGTCAAAACGATTAGTTGAAACAAAATACGCATTTTTGTCAAAACATATTAGTTGAACCAAAATATTCATTTTTGTCAAAATAGTTTAGTTGAACCAAAATATTCATTTTGGTCAAAATAGATAGTTGAATCAAAATATACATTTTTGTCAAGATACGATGGTTAAAAACAAAAATTACATTTTTGTTAAATTGATTTGAGTTAAACAGAAATTACATTTTTGTTAAATAGGTTTGAGGAAAAACGAAAATAACATTTTCGGTTAAATAGATTTTTGTTTGAGCAAAAATATTAATTTTGTTGAAATAGAATTGTCAACAAAATGAAAAGAACATTTTTATTCATTTTATTAAACTAGAATTGTTAACAAAATGAAATCATCACTTTTTATTTATTTTGTTATACTAGAATTGCTAACAAAATGAAATTATCACTTTTTACTCATTTTGTTGAACTAGAATTGTTAACAAAATGAAATCATCACTTTTTATTTATTTTATTAAACTAGAATTGTTAACAAAATGAAATCATCACTTTTAATCATTTTGTTGAAATAGAATTGTCAACAAAAATGAAAATATCATTTTAAATATTTTGTTAAAAAAGAATTGTCAACAAAATGAATGAATCACTTTTTAATCATTTTGTTGAACTATAATTGTCAACAAAAATGAATGTATCATTTTTTAGGCATTTTGTTGAAATAGGATTTGTAGGCAAACATAAGAATCATTTTTATTGTCAAAACATACATTAGAATTTGTATATAAGTTAAAGAACTATTTTTATTCTCAAAACATACATTAAAATTTGTACGTAAGTTAAAGGAATCATTTTTATTGTCCAAACATGCATTAAAATTTGTATGTAAGTTAAAGAATCATTTTTATTGTCAAAACATACATTAGAATTTGTATGTAAGTTAAAGAATCATTTTTATTGTCAAAACATACATTAGAATTTGTATGTAAGTTAAGGAATCATTTTTATTGTCAAAACATACATTAGAATTTGTATGTAAGTTAAAGAATCATTTTTATTGTCAAAACATACATTAGAATTTGTATACAAATTAAAGATACATTTTTATCGTTAAGTCATACATTAGAATTTGTATGCAAATTAAAATAAACATTTTTATGTGTCATGTCACGCATTGAAACTGTATATACAAATAAAATATATTTTTTATTTGTTAAAGTTAAGAATAGAAATTAAATAAAAATAATGAAAATAAAAGCTATCTTTTTATTTGTCATTAGCAAAGACGTCATGTAAATAAAATACATATGTATTTGACATTATAAGCATGTAGATGTGTTGTGCCAATAAAGCATTCTTTTATTTGACGTGTTAAACATGTCAGTGGAATCGTCGAATGGTTTATATTTATATATAATTTTATAGATAAATTAAAATTAAAATTAAACGAATCGTGCGCAGTAGTTTGCGTTTCGGAATCGTAATTTTAAACGATTATACCGAAAGATCCGACCATCGGATTTTCCCAAAACTGGAACCGTTAGTACCGCTTTTGGGAAGATCTTTCCAACGGTATAAAATTTATTAAAATCCAATGGTTAGATTTCGAGAAATGTGTAAATAAAATTTGGGTAAAAACAGCGCCAGGGCCGCCTATTGGCCCGAAGCGTCGTTAAATTAAATTGGGTTATTTTTATATGAATAAAAATAGCGATAAATCGTTATAAAATAATATTAACGATATGAAATGGTTTAATATATATATATATATATATATATATATATATATATATGCGAGAATTATTTGAAAAGACCGAAGACCGAGTTCAATCTCATTTCAAATAATTATACGACGATTTAAATCGAAGATATTGAAGATGGTGATTGAAGACCGGCGATCTTCACATCGAATGGATGACTACTGATGCCCGGCATTGGGTAGCTCCCAGTAAAGGGTTAAAGTGGTAGTTGTCCAGACGTACTTGTTGATTGTCCGGATAAGCGAGCACCTCTCTTCCGCATTGGACATACGGGACGAGGAATAAGGTGTCTCCGGTTTCGTTCAGACCCAGAACGGACTTGTAAATGAATGTGTGTCTAACGTTGGATTTCATTCTATGTGAATTGATTTCTGTTTAATATATATCTGTTTGGTGGCGGAGAATTTATTCTCTTGCTTAACACCCTTCTCTGAGACGCATGAACTCAGAGGGTATATATTGATATTTATTGATTGCATGACGTGAATTGTTAATGTGGCATGCCAAGATGCAAATGATCGAGACTTCTGTTGAAAAGCAAATCCTTGTGGTTGATGATCAAAGCACGGCCTTTTTAGGCGTAGCTTTGTGTATAGCGTTACTTCGCGAGCCTCACACCCCGGTAAGAGTTAGAATCGGGATAAGGGAACGCAGGGAGTGCACACGTTTCTTTCTAGCTAGAAGTGGTATCCGGGTTTTGCAAGCCCTGACATTTTACTTATGTGGATGATGGATTACTAGGTCTCGGTTATATTGGTCGATAGTGACCAATTTATAGGTTCGATAGGACCGGGAAGCGTGTGTTCAGGAATTGCCAATCCACTAAAGTATTTGTGGACCGGCCCTACAGGATCCAAGGGTTGCCCGTAGGTGTGATCCTGAGGCATTTACTAGAGTGTCTCGAATTGATAAGGAGATCGTCCCTAGCCTTGACTCATGATGGAAACCCAATTTCCAATACGACATTACGGTTTTGATTGTAAATCTATATATGGCGACACAGTATATGGTAGCTATGCCGTCTACGATTGATACATTTACTTTGAAGTATTTTAAAACTGATTAGACACTAATAATAATATTAAAATATTATTTTCTACGTATCAAGCATGTTTGATCATTATAAGGTAAAACTCTATCCTCCGGTTTGCGTTGCATTGTGTGATGGGACTTGAGTCTTATAATGATTTCATTTTTCTAAAAAGCATTGCGTTGTTTTGAATAAACATCTATTTAATTTATGCACTGGCAATCCAATGGAGCAAACCCGTTCCGCGTTAGCGGCGTGGTTCTGTGATTAGCCATGTTATTAGATAAGTTAGGAAAGATTTCTCAACCAGTCCCACGACTGACTCATAGTTTGTTTTACTATGCAAACTCGGGTGCCCTCTTTTCCACACGGGCAGTCGAGTAGCTTATTTTGCAGATATATTGAGCAGGATTCTGGATCGAAGCTTAATGTTGTGTCCAGAGCATTGATAGTCTTCCGCTGTGCTAGTTTATTCATTTCCGCCGCGTTGTATTAAAATTATTGTAAATTAATCTTCCACTGTAGTATTATTTTTTCGATGTACTCTGATATATTCTGTACTCATATGTAACATTATTATGATGTTTATAAAATCCTTATGTTATTTGTTCTGATGTGTTGTATGCCCAAAGTTAGTGCATTCGAGGATTTCCAACTTTTGGATCAGACTTGTGCGGTTTATGGTCGATTCAAAGGACGGGGATTTTCGGGTCATTACATCATCATTACAATAACATGTTTTACTTAGTATGTAATTAAGTATATCCAATTCACATGTTTTCTAACTAACATGTCACTTACCATTTATGATTAAATATAACTTATTTCATTTCATAAGTTTTCCTCATCCTTTCTCATTTAATCATAATTTCATTTTACATTGTCAATACAACTTATCATTGTTTACTTATTAACTTAGTTCTATTAACTAAGGCCCCTTAATAAGTTTCTCTACCCGTTTATTATAGCCTACGTTATAATTTTCTCTTGTCCCTAGGACAAGCCGAAACATTCTTATCAACGGGTTTCAGACTTCCAAGCTTACAGATTACTTAATTTATAATTAAGTACAATGTATTTTCCCTCTTTTCTTAACTGGTTTTAGGTTTTTCCCTTAATTTATAATTAAGTGTCCCTTAACTCAATTCTAAAGTTATCCCATTCCCTTACTAGTTTATTATAACCTAAGTTATAATATTCACTTGTCCTTAGGACAAATCTACTTATTATACAACATTTTCATTAATGTTATTCATTTATAATAGGTTATTATCATTCCCCTTTTAAACCATTTACTGTTGTAAACCATTATTCTTCGTTCACTGTAATATATATTCCTTATTATATTAAGGAAAACACTTCATGCACCTTATCAGTTTGATAGAAGGAATCAATGATTTATTTTCATAACGTATTCCCATCTAAATCCGTGGTAGCAAGTAATTTCTTTACTTTTCTTTATTTACTGTGGCTTACATGCAACAACATTTTCAGAAATAAGTCATTTAGGGAAATACATCACTTTTCCTTCTTATCACACTAACTCAGTTCATTACATCCCTTCCTTTCTTATTTTCTGAGTTAGAAATTAAATTACCACCATTGCCATTTATTCATATCTTGTTATATACATATATATATATATATATATATATGCACTAAACCTCTCACATTAAGCCTACACTTGTGGATGCTGGATTTGCCGGGCGGGTCCGGGCAGACTTCTACCACAAGTTGACTTAACCTCATGTCGTAGCACCATTACATGTTTTTAATTTTGCTCTTAGGCCTGTCACATTAGGTTGAACATTAGTTGCTGTTGGACATGTCGGTCGGGTCCGAGCAGACTTCCACCACTAATGCAACCTAACCTCGTGCCATAAGTGCAGTTACAATTTCTAATTGTAATCCTAGGCATATTCATCTTTATTCAATCATTTATGTTCATATCAAATTGCGCCCCCAAATTAAAGTCTCAAAACATAATATATGTTATGATCCAAAACCCTATTACAAATTATGCCTTAAATCCCAATATGTGCCACATGTCTTTCTACATGTAATTAACTTTATTTAAATAAAGTGTAATTCTCCAATAGTGTTTCATTTACCCGAAATCTCAATTATCCCAATTGAAAAATTCATAAAATAGATCTTTACAACAGTACTCATGTACATCTTAACATATTAACTAGTTGAACATATTATGCATTTTAGCGCAATAATTCATTTCATCAAATTAAATCTTCCACCATGTTCATAGTGTATGTTAATGGGGAATGGCAAACGATAAATATACTATTATTCAAAAAAATATTTTAAACCCACTCACCTGAAAGCCTTCGAAATCTTGAATCTGATCAAGATCTATTCTCCCATGGTTATCCTAACTGAATTTAGGACCTAAATAACCATGGATCTATAAATTAACCCCAAAAAGAAAGAGAAAAGAAGAAGAAAAGAGAAGAAGAACTAAAATAGATCAGATTCAGGTCTTACCTTACATTCAGCGTAAATCTAGGCGCATATATTGTAGATCTAAACTCTTATCTCAAACTTTGAAGCAGAAGAGGCCTAGATCTAATTTTTATTTTTAGAATAGGTTTGGAGAAGAAGAGAAAAGGGCAGAGTTTTGGCGTCACCTCAAATATTCTGAGGATGATGGTAAACCCTATCATCTTATTTATAGGCGTGCTAAATGAACTTGGTCCTTTAGATCTAATTGAAAGCACATCTAAACCAACCACTTCACTCAAGAAAAAGAACATTTTAGAATTGCCCAGGGTGTGCTGCACCCACGTGCCCACGCGCAGGGGTGTCGACATCCTACTTGGGTGTCGACGTAGGTGTCGACACCCCTATGGTGGTGTCGACATAGTGTCGACACCCCCTCCCACTATATATATATTCTCTTCTTGATTTGAAATTTGATTTATTTATACTACATATAATTCTTGCACATAAATCAAATTTCAAACATTCCTTTTGTTTGCGCGCAATCCTTAATCTAAATCACATCTATTTGCATTCAATTCTTATGTGTATGCTAAGCTTTTTGTAACACCCTGAATTTTTGAATAATCAAATTAACTAAATTCAAGAATACTTATTTTCAAATGTGGGAATTAAGGGAAACGGGTTGCGTCATTGCGTTCGTCTCGGAATTCTGCTTGAGATAGAGTCCGAGTTTGCGTAAAACGGACACCATATGATGGAGATATAGACGAACGAAGTTAGGCGGAAAAACCAGAAGAAGAAGAAGAAGAAGAAAATAAAAATAAAAAATAAAATGCACTGGCGCACTTAGGAAGTGTGCTAGTACAAAAATACACTGGCGCACTTCCCAAGTGCGTCCAGGCCGAGAAGAAAGCCTGCACAGCTTTCTGGTGTGATCTGATCCACACTGTGACTCATTGCTGAGTCCTTTCTGACTCCTTGCTGAGTCAATAGGGCTGAGGTGTCACCCTATCTTGACTAAATGGTTTTGATTAACCCTAAGAGCAACCGACGACTCAAATTAAATTGAAATTCTATATAAACACATGTAGACTCAAACCCTAAAACCAAATAAAAATTAGATTAATGGTCGTCACACTGTCTCTCCAAAACCTAGAGTAGCCGCCACCAACTAGAAGCAAAATAAAGCAACTCAATTCTATTCAAATCAAAGTCTAATCTCAACAACGAAATTGTCTACAACAAGGGAACGTTAATCAATTACAGAATTCAGATCCCAGAACTCAAGACCCTCTTTTTCTGTGAGTTCTAGTCACTTTTAGGTTTAAATGAGTAAAAGTGAATAGTGGTAGACTATGATTTGGGTATATGTTGTTTGTAGTTATGCAAGTTTATTGTTGTTGTGGATCATGAAATTATACAAGTTTATTGTTGTGGTGAATCATGAAATTATGCAAGTGAATTCATAAACCTATGCAAGTTATTATGTTGCAAATTCATGAATCTATGCAAGTTGTTATCATGAACCTATGCAAGTTGTTATGGGATCATGCAAGTCACCTATGCAAGTTGTTATGTTGTGAATCATGAACCTATGCAAGTTGTTATGTTGTGAATCATGAACCTATGTGAGGTGCTAATTATGTTGTTAATTTATGAACCTATGCAAGTTGTTATGTTGAAAATCATGAACCTATATGTTGCAAAATCATGAATCTATGCAAGTTGTTAATTATGTGGTGAATCATAATTATATGTGAAGATATCATATCATTTTACCTAGTTGTCATGCTTATGCCAAAAATTGTACTGAAACAATCACCTTGTCATTTCCTTTATTTTATTATTATGGCGAGGCTACTTTGTAGCCTCGATAACGCCAAATTTCACGCGATTACGCTAGTTAAGAAACGGGGAAAAAGGGGAAATTGTAATAGGCATAATTTATACAATGATTATGTAAATTGGACACATGATTCTATTAGGGAAACATATAAATAATTACCAAATATGACATAGGTAAAGTTGAGTAAAAATGGTATAATTTGAATATGACCATTTATGGATAGGAAATTCAAATTGTTAATTAAATAGGTATTGACACCTATAAAAAGGAAAGGATTAATTAATTAACTTAATTAATCAAAAGAGGAATGTTTAAGCAATTAAAGTCTGAAAATGTAATTAACACTTATGACACGAGGTTAGGTTACATTAGTGGTGGAAGTCTGCCCGGACCCGACCGGCATATCCAGCAGCCACTAATGTTGAACCTAATGTGAGAGGTCTAAGTGTGTGAATACGACTCGGGCTAATACATGAGGTTAGACCAAACTGTGGAATAAGACTGCTCGGACCCGACCGGCATATCCAGCATCCACATGTTGTAGGCCTAATGTGGGGGGTCTAGCCCAATATAACCATAATTGGACACGGTAATAAGAAAAGAGTACTTAACCTAACTTAATACATGTGGACTGTATGATGATAGACATAAGTTAGGGTTAAGTAAAATGAGTTGGATTGTGGGTGGGTTAAGTACAACTGATGGGTATGTGCGTAATATTAATATACATAGGCCCACAAACTTAACCATTAAATAAATAGGATTAAATCGGTGGGAGGGTTAAGTACAACTGAAGGGTAGGTGGGTAATATTAATATATATAGGCCCACAAACTTAACCAGATAAAAAGGGTTATGTAATTAAAGACACCTAATGGTATGCATAACCAGGGAAAATTAGTAAATTTATGTATTAAATACACCCTTAGGGGTACGCATAACTAATGGGAATAGATAGAGTTATGTATCAAAGACAAGCATAACCGATAGGTAGATTAAGGGTTATGTATTAAAGACACCTATAGGTACGCATAACTGATTGAGGGCTATGTAATTAAATACACCTTAGGGTATACATACTCAGTAGAAAACCTAGTGGGGATACAAGACATAGGGGAGAGATTGTATCATGTTGTGTGGGACCCATTTCAGTCAGTAACCCGGAGGGGTATCAAAGTAAAGAACTCTGAACTAGGCGGGGAAGGGGCACGCTTACTGATTGATTGTAAGAGATCCAAAACGAGACGGATGGTGTGGGCGGCGCAAACCGACCGGGGACATGTGCGTGCATGGGACGGGCAGAGGGGGACAAAATGACCGTGACACCAGTAGGTATAAGTGTGCACACCTTGGGTTGCCACTTAGGGAAGTGATACCCCCTAGTTGTGGGACCAGCACAGGGTATCTACAGACTAGCGAGCCGATCGATTAGGGTAGTAGTTAGGGTATACCCGGACGTATACCCTTAGTCTACCAATTTATAGTAGGAGGGTAGTGGGTACGACTAGTTGAGATAGGAGCAGGCGACACCTATGACAGCAGCTAGGAATACACGAAACTACCACCATCGTTATCATTAGCGGAAGGGATCATCCTGTCTTGATTTTACTAGTAATAGTGCAGAGTAGTTTGTAGTGAAGCATACATCTTACCTTATTTGTCCTGTCATACCTGCCATCTGTACCGTGAATCCTCTTATCCACTTTGTATGCTTGTCATGTTTACCTTTATTTATTTACTAGCTAAAAGTTACTGGACTCACCAGACGTATGTCTGACCTAGTTTGTTTCGCCTCTTTTCTTCCGTTTCCCCCCAGGTTCTCAGGGAGAAAACACCCAGGTTTAGTCAGGATTTGGATATCATCTTCTAGGAGCTACTTCTGAAGTATGGCTTGAGTCTCTGTCTCTTATATGGCTTGCTCTTTAATATGGGGAATGGTGTTTTTCTTTTAAATACCTATGTACTCTGATGATGTAAGACAGAAGTGTTTTGTTGTAATGGTTTTATGACTCATGGTATTATGTAACAAATTATTTTGGTGATTTAATAAAGTTGTTTATTTTCCGCTGCAAAATTTTTATATTTGTCTTGTGATATTCTGTGTCTGTTTACAAAAAACGCTCCACTGAAGTTAAGGCATTCCCTTTGTGAGTGACCTTAATGGAGGTGGGGTGTTACACTTGGTATCAGAGCTGAAGGTTACCATATTAGATAAAAAGTTTTTGAAAACTATTTTCAAAAAGGATTTAAAAGGAAAGTTATTTTGAAAAATATAGTCCCCAAAGCCGTATGTCTATCTTCTGATTTTCTGTTTAATCCTTGTTTTCCTTCTTTTCTGAGTCTCCAGGGCTCCTGGCTTTCTGGGTGGTAACCTCATCGCGGCATGGTCTCGTAGGCATGATGAGACTATGGCGTCTATCAAAGGGTAAAGAAGTGCCTAACTTCCATCTGTAGCCGTAGTTTTTCCATCTACGGCTAATCCTCTTTTGGGCTTCGTAGGGTTTTCCATGCGATGGGGGCAACTTTAGAGAAAGACTTGTTAACATGTAAGAAGGTTGGTTGTTTTTGGTGCCATGAGACAGGACATCTGATCTAGTATTGCCCAAGAAGGCAAGGGAAAAGGGTAGAATCTTCTAGAGGGGAGGTGGATGTTCTCGTGGCAGATGGATAGAGATAGGAAAAATTTATGTAAAAGGTTTAATTTACTTATCTGATTATGAAGTTAAGACTCTTTTGGATTCTGGCATTGAGACTCTGCACTTTAATACTAGTCTTGTTTCTGATCCCGTAGTTGTTTCAAACCCCTTTGGTGGTTCGGCTCATTTATTGGTGATTTGTAAGGGGTTGAAATTATCTGTGTTAGGCGTCAAAAATTTGAATGTGACATTTGTATGCTCAAGTTTATGGGCTATGGGTTGGTTCTAAATGGACCAGCTTTCTATGTAGAGGGTCGTTCTAGATTTTGAGAGAGGGTCGTTAAGCTTCTAACTTGTCATGGGAAGACCCCCAAAGTTTCTTGTGACCCGCAAGGGTCTGTTATGCTTAGATTTCTGAGAATCATTCTGTAATCTGATCTGTACCAGTAGTCTGTAAGTATCTGAATATTTCTGAAGGATAGGGGTTTCTACTCGAAGCATGAAGTAGATTTCCAGCTTTGACATTGTTTAATGGGGGTAATTCTCCGAGTGTCAGTCTGATGTTGATTTCGGTCTTCAGGGCTGAGACTTAGGGAATTATTCTCTTAACCGATGTCAAATGGGAACAGAGCTTTTGTTTTAGTTATATCATTTGTTTGTATCCCATCAACCGAATCTTCGACCTTTATATATGAAATCCATGGATGTAAACATGTGTTTGAGACATGTTATGTTTGATGGTTGCACGTGGATGCAAGTGTTTGCTAGTGGTTGCTCGTGGATGCATTTACACACACATTAGGCACTAGATCGGCTCAATTCACTTTCGTATTGCATATAAAAATGTGTGTGTATTTAGGGTAATGGATGTATAATGGTTGTGTTATCATATGGATGCTGCATTTTGATGAATGGTTGTGCACACATGAAGAGATAATATGTATCAAATAGGAAAATTGCATACATGTTGGACTCATGGCACTGACATAATTCGCATTAAGGAGGTCAACTGAATCAGTGGACCGCCTAATCTTTGCATTAGATAAGGAACATATACACACACTTTTGCATATGTTCATACAACATTAGAAGTTTTTTAAGGACAATGGATGCTTGTGGATGATGGTTGAGTAGATGGGTAATTGGATGGTAGGACACATTCTTCTTAACTTGAAGATTTCGGGGACGAAATTCTTTAAGTAGGGGAAAATGTAACACCCCGAATTTTTGAATAATCAAATTAACTAAATTTAAGAATACTTAATTTCAAATGTGGGAATTAAGGGAAACGGGTTGCGATATTGCGTTCGTCTCGGAATTCTACTTGAGATAGAGTCCGAGTTTGCGTAAAATGGACACCATATGATGGAGATATGGACGAACGAAGTAAGGCGGAAAAACCAGAAGAAGAAGATAAAAAATAAAAATGAAAAATAAAATGCACTGGCGCACTTGGGAAGTGCGCCAGTACAAAAATACACTGGCGCAGTTCCCAAGTGCGCCCAGGCCGAGCAGAAAGCCAGCACAGCTTTCTGGTGTGATCTGATCCACACTGTGACTCATTACTGAGTCCTTTCTGACTCCTTGCTGAGTCATTAGGGCTGAGGTGTCACCCTATCCTGACTGAATGATTTTGATTAACCCTAAGAGCATTCGACGGCTCAAATTAAATTGAAATTCTATATAAACACATGTAGACTCAAACCCTAAAACCAAATAAAAATTAGATTAATGGCCATCACACAGTCTCTCCAAAACCAAGAGTAGCCGCCACCAACTAGAAGCAAAGTAAAGCAATTCAATTCTATTCAAATCAAAGTCTAATCTCAACAACGAAATTGTCTACAATAAGGGAACGCTAATCAATTACAGAATTCAGATCCTAGAACTCAAGACCTTCTTTTTCTGTGAGTTCTAGTCACTTTTAGGTTTAAATAAAGAAAAGTGAATCGTGGTAGACTATGATTTGGGTATATGTTGTTTGTAGTTATGCAAGTTTATTGTTATTGTGGATCATGAAATTATACAAGTTTATTGTTGTGGTGAATCATGAAATTATGCAAGTGAAATTCATAAACCTATGCAAGTTATTATGTTCCGAATTCATGATTCTATGCAAATTGTTATCATGAACTTATGCAAGTTGTTATGAGATCATGCAAGTCACCTATGCAAGTTGTTATGTTGTGAATCATGAACCTATGCAAGTTGTTATGTTGTGAATCATGAACCTATGGGAGGTGCTAATTATGTTGTTAATTCATGAACCTATGCAAGTTGTTATGTTGAAAATCATGAACCTATGCAAGTTGTTATGTTGCAAAATCATGAATCTATGCAAGTTGTTAATTATGTGGTGAATCATAATTATATGCGAAGTTATCATGTCATTTTCCCTAGTTGTCATGCTTATGCCAAAAATTGTACTGAATCAATCACCTTGTCATTCCCTTTATTTTATTATTACGTCGAGGCTACTTTGTAGCCTCGATAACGCCAAAATGCACGCGATTACGCTAGTTAAGAAACGGGGAAAAAGGGGAATTTGTAATAGGCATAATTTATACAGTGATTATGTAAATTAGACACATGATTCTAGTAGGGAAACATATAAATAATTATCTATAATGACATAGGTAAAGTTGAGTAAAAATGGTATAATTTGAATATGACTATTTATGGATAGGAAATTCAAATTGTTAAAAAAATAGGCATTGACACCTATAAAAAGGAAAGGATTAATTAATTAATTTAATTAATCAAAAGAGGAATGTTTAAGCAATTAAAGTCTGAAAATTTAATTAACATTTATGACACGAGGTTAGGTTACATTAGTGGTGGAAGCCTGCCCGAACCCGACCAGCTTATCCAGCAGCCACTAATGTTGAACCTAATGTGAGAGGTCTAAGTGTGTGAATACGACTCGGGCTAAGACGCGAGGTTAGACCCAACTGTGGAATAAGACTGCTCGGACCCGACCGGCATATCCAGCATCCACGTGTTGTAGGCCTAATGTGGGAGGTCTATCCCAATATAACCATAATTGGACATGGTAATAAGAAAAGACTACTTAACCTAACTTAATACATGTGGACTGTATGATGGTAGACATAAGGTAGGGTTAAGTAAAATGAGTTGGATTGTAGGTGGGTTAAGTACAACTGATGGGTAGGTGGGTAATATTAATATATATAGGCCCACAAACTTAACCATTAAATAAATAGGATTAAATCGGTGGGAGGGTTAAGTACAACTGAAGGGTAGGTGGGTAATATTAATATATATAGGCCCACAAACTTAACCGGATAAAAAGGGTTGTGTAATTAAAGACACCTAATGGTATACACAACCAGGGAAAAATAGTAAAGTTATGTATTAAAGACACCCTTAGGGGTACGCATAACTAATGGGAATAGATAGAGTTATGTATTAAAGACACCTATAGGTAAGCATAACCGATAGGTAGATCAAGGGTTATGTATTAAAGACACCTATAGGTACGCATAACTGATTGAGGGCTATGTAATTAAAGACACCTTAGGGTATACATAGTCAGTAGAAAACCTAGTGGGGATACAAGACATAGGGGAGAGCTTGTATCATGTTATGTGGGACCCATTTCAGTCAGTAATCCGGAGGGGTATCAAAGTAAAGAACTCTGTACTAGGCGGGGAAGGGGCACGCTTACTGATTGATTGTAAGAGATCCAAAATGAGACGAATGGTGTGAGCGGCGCAAACCGATCGGGGACATGTGCGTGCATGGGCCGGGTCGAGGGGGACAAGATGACCATGACACCAGTAGGTATAACTGTGCACACTTTGGGTTGCCACTTAGGGAAGTGATACCCCCTAGTTGTGGGACCAGCACAGGGTATCTACAAACTAGGGAGCCGATCGATTAGGGTAGTGGTTAGGGTATACCCAGACGTATACCCTAATCTACCAATTTATAGTAGGAGGGTAGTGGGTACGACTAGTTGAGATAGGAGCAAGCGGCACCTATGACAGCAGCTAGGAATACACGAAACTACCACCATCGTTATCAATAGTGGAAGGGATCATCCTGTCTTGTTTTTACTAGTAATAGTGCAGAGTAGTTTGTAGTGAAGCATACATCTTACCTTATTTGTCCTGTCATACCTGCCATCTGTACTGTGAATCCTCTTATCCACTTTGTATGCTTGTCATGTTTACCTTTATTTATTTACTGGCTAAAAGTTACTGGACTCACCATACGTATGTCTGACCTAGTTTGTTTCGCCTCTTTTCTTCTGTTCCCCCCCCCCCCTCCAAGGTTCTCAGGGAGGAAACACCCAGGTTTAGTCAGGATTGGGATATCATCTTCTAGGAGCAACTTCTGAAGTATGGCTCGAGTCTCTGTCTCTTATATGGCTTGCTCTTTAATATGGGGAATGATGTTTTTCTTTTAAATACCTATGTACTTTGATGATGTAAGACAAAAGTGTTTTGTTGTAATGGTTTTATGACTCATGGCATTATGTAACAAAGTATTTTGGTGATTTAATAAAGTTGTTTATTTTCCGTTGCAAAATTTTTATATCTGTCTTGTGATATTCTGTGTCTGTTTACCAAAAACGCTCCACTGAAGTTAAGGCATTCCCTTTATGAGTATCTTAATGGAGGTGGGGTGTCACACTTTTGTACGCGAACAATTATTTATTTTATTCCAAATCTAACTTTCTCAAATCAATTAAATCAGTTAATTCTCTTTTTAAACATCCTTCCAATTAATCCTCTTATTAAACCCTTTTCACACTTAATTGCTTTTTAATTAAACTGCTTTCACACTAAGCCGCTTGCACTAATTGCCTACTCTCTTATTAATGTAGTGATATACTATCTTTAACGCACCCATTTTATTTACATTCTCTCTTTATTAATTGCTCCGCCATATATGCCATTATTTCTTTTGTGCAATTAAATTTCCCTTTATATATATATTTGGATGCAGTTTACCTTTTTCTTTAATTTTATTTATTCATTGCAATTTACCATTAATGCATTCTATCTTTATGCACTCGATTTATAGTGTTTCTTTTTCCTATTGTTATCCATGTGCCAATATGCGTCAATTTAGTGTTCAACCTTTTATCCTGCGGGCATTAAACTTTTAATCGTCGTGTGTGTGTATACGCATCTTCCTTATTTTTATGCAATTAATATTTACTAATTAATTGCTCACTCTGATTCTCTGATTCTCTGATTTATCTTATTCTTTTTATTCTACATTTATTTCTTTTATTATAAATGCACCATCAGTGTATGTATTTTTTAATTCATTCTTAATTGTGTTTATGCACATATCTACATGTACATTCTGCAATTGCATTAAAAATGCGGGGTATTACAGGAAGTGACCGTTGTAATAGCATTCTATTACAACGGGCAGCCAGCGCCCGTTGTAAAATGGACGTTGTAATAAGGCATTTTTGTTGTAGTTATATACCTAGATCCATAGAGGAACCCACTAAATAGGAAAAGCATAATATCGTAAAAGTTGAGATATCTGTTTTGTACACAAAAGGAATGAACATGGAAATCTGAGACCCTTAGATAATTTGGGTGGGAAGTGTTCAATATATTTTGTATAAAAGAAAGGTGAATCCCATGCGTTAGTATTCTAGGTTAGTGGGTTTGGCAGTAAAACTTTTATAATTTTGAAACGGTTAAAAAGAGAAAAAATGGATTAGGAATATATATAATTCAGAGAATTTACTTTATGGGAGGGTCAAGGAAAGCCTAGGTAAGTTGGAAACCCACTTTGAGTTTAACCCCATGGTTAACTTTTAAGAACTTGAAATTGTAAAAGCATTTGGAAGATGATTTATGGTGTTTTCAAATTTTGACCTTAAAAGTTACAGTTTTAAAATATGTAAAGAACATATTTGAAAAGTATATTGTGAGTTTTGATGTAAGATGAGGTATATTTCGGAAATAGTGATTTCTTGTGAAATTTTTGTCTAAATAAAATTCTCTCAGTAAAAGGTGCACATTATAAAGCATGTATAGCTCGCTAGTTTTCTTGTTATATTGCATGAAAAGATTAAAAAGCAAAACAAAGAAAATGTTGCATTTTGTTGAAAATTGGAATTTTCAGTAAAGAAATTTTAAAATCTCAATTCTTTTGACAATCATTTTTGATAAATTGTTTCATCAAGAAATTTTGTTGGGTAGACAAAATAAGTCATAGAAATTAAGAATAGAGTAAATGTTTGCACCTTATAGTAAGTAACTGAACCGACCTTATACGCAAGAACAAGTTGTAAACCTGATTGAGAAATAGTTATCCTTATCTACTTCAGTTTTTGTGATTTGAAAAAAAAATGATTTGCATTTTTATGAGGTGACATTTTTTTATGGTTTGGAAAAAGTAAGTTTTCATGAGGAAATTTAAGTTTCGACACTTTTAATTTTTGGAAGAAAATTTAAGTGAAAAGGCCAAACCGTATTTTAAAAAGTATGAAGTAGGTAAGGATTAGTGCCTAGGGAAGACGGGAAAAGTTTTGAGGCTATGAATTAGATAGTGAGAATTATCTTAGAATAATGGCAGGTTCTCGTAAAATGCGTAAGCATGGAAAATCCTAGGGTGTTGCTTGGATATGGCTGTTAGTACACAGGCAGGACATAGTCCTGAGATTCTTGGTCATTAGTAGTAGCTGTGTAGGGCATCTGTTTTCCTGTTTTAATTGAAGGACTAGAAGGTTTGTTTAAAACTAAACTTAGATCATAGGATTAAGTTAAATAAGCCAAGAAGGGAGTAATGACCTAACTAAAAAGGAAACAACAAATTCAGTAAATTCAATAAACATGACAGTTAAAGAAAAAGGGGAAACTCTGAGAAAAGACGAATAAGAATAAATTTTCCTAAGATAAGTAGAAAAATAAAATATGTAACAATGAAAATTTTCTTATGTGGGTTATGCTTGGATAGGAAAATAGGGAATATTTATATAGTAGTTATATAAAATCCGAGTACAGATAGAAAAAGGTCGAAAAAGAAAAACAGAAGATGTGAAGTTTTCCATTTTCCACCTTTTTATAACATAAGAAATCGAATTTAGAAAATTAGATTTTTCTAAAATTCGAAAAACAAAGTTGCGTGGTAGGGTATTGGATGAAAAAATTGGACGAACTACGCTTTTACTCAGTAAGAGTGTGAGAAAATTTGGATGAAAAAAAAGTATTTTGATTTTCAATTATTGCATTCATATAGAAATTTCCAGTATATTTAGGATGTGTGCATCATGTTTTTAAAGAATTTTGGAAAAAATTTCATACGTATAGGAGGTACCGCTTAGGCATACATGTATTACTATGTTGTATTACACTTTGCACAAGTGCACAATGTTTGCAAAAATTGGATGCACACTTGATGGATGGATATTACGCGAGGGGTTATTTGATTTTTACCCTTATCAAATTTCGGGGACGAAATTTCCTAAGGATGGGAGAATGTAACACCCTACATTTTGTGATAATTAAATATTTAAACAGTGCATATGTGTGTATATATATGCATAAACATAAATATATAAAATAAGAATAAAATAATGGTAATGTATGATTGCATGTAATAAATGCATGCATTGAAAAAAAAGATTAATGCAAATAGCAATGCAATGCATGCGTTAAAAGAAAGAAGAAATTGGTTGGATGCAGTGTAATTATGTTGCATGCAATGATTTACAAATATTACGCATTAATAAGAAAAGAAAAATGAAAGAAAAATATGCATGTAAATTGATAAGGTTGCATGCAATAAATTAGATGAAATATTATATGAATAGAAGGTAAAAGAAAAAGAACAATGGCCACCATTGTTTTAAGCCATGTTAACAAAAGCCTAAGTGGTCCAGTTGGTCAAAGCATGTGACTTTCATGGGAGTGGCGCAGGTTCGATCCCCGCAGGCGCTATATTTTTATTTTAAAGGAACGACTAAAATAATACATGTTCTAAAGAGAAAATATGTATAAATGCATATATATGGAAAATTATTCATATAAGAAAGTACAAAAATATATGTATACATGTATATGAAAATATATGCGTATGTATGTGCAACTATATATATATATATATATATATATATATATATATATATATATATATATTACACACAAAGGAGAAATTCAAAATAAGATTGAAATATGGTAAAAATTAAATAACAGCATAACACTGTTTGAATTTTGAAAATGAAACAAAAGGTTGTACATATACATATACGTGTAAAATGGGCATTTGAAGTTTTGTATACATATAAGGAGATTATATGTAAATATAATATTTAAATAGATCAAAGAAAATATAATGAGATACTAATAAAACGTTTAAAATTAAAAACATTAATCATCACACCCAAAATCGCTTGCGGGACTCGAAAGGACGACCCAGGGGTCAACACACCCATATGGGTGTTGACCCCCTCACCTCGATCCGGACAGATTCATTGACGAATCTGGACTATTTTCTTAACCATATTCATTACTGAATTAGCGCTGCGTGTACGATTAGATCCTGAACACCATAAATAGGCTAGCAGAGCCTAGCCTAAATCTCACATTTTCTGAGAGGCTGCCTAAGCTCTGCCAATCTTCTTCCTTCTCAAATCTCTTCAGAAAAATAAAATAATTAGTTTAGAAAAATTCTGATTCAAGTTCTGGAGGAAAATAATGTATATAAATAAAGAAGATGTTCAGAATTCTATTCGAAGTAAGGTAAATTCTTAGATCTGGTCAATTTAACTTTTTTCCTATTCTTCGCTTTTTCTTTTAGTTGAGAATTGTGGATCCATGGTTATTTAGGTTCTAAATTCAGTTAGGAGAACCATGGATTGCTAGATTTGGACCAGGTTCATGAATTGGAAAGCAATTAGGTGAGTGGATTTAAATTATACCTTTTTGACAATGGTATATTTATCGTTTGACATTCCCCATTAATATGCAATGTAAATCTGCTTGAATGATTAAACCTGTTAAAATGTTTAAACCAGTTAAAATATATGGAAACGATTACTGTTGTATACATACATGTTTTAATTACATGTTAATCTGTGGCATATTATGTGCTTAATCCCTTAACTATAAGAATTGGGATAATTACATGTTAATTTATTAGACTGGAATAATTACATGATTAATGATTACATGTTATTCTTTTAAAATGGAGTTAATTACATGGTAGGAAGAACATGTGACATGATAATCAGTTAAAATGGATTTAATATGATATTAAGTTTGAGATGTAAAAATAGATTACAGTAAAATTTGGAAAGAATGGATAAATTTACAGTAAATAGAAAACTGTAACCGCACTTAGACACGAGGTTAAATTCAACTTATGGTAGAAGTCTGCTCAGAACCACCCGACAAATCCAACATCCACAAGTTGTTAATTTAATGTGAGGGTCTAGTGCGTAAATATACATGTAACGTTGCTAAGATACGAGGTTAAGTCAACTTGTGGTAGAAGTCTGCTTGGAAACCGCCCGGTAAATCCAACATCCACAAGTTGTAGGCTTAATGTGAGAGGTCTGGTGCATAAACATATATATAAATATATGTGCATATAAGAGGATAGAAATAAATGGCATTAATTGTAAATAATGGAAATGAATGAAGGTTACAACAGTAAAAGAATTGGAATGAACGGGGAATGATAATAACCGATTATAATTAATTACATTAACGAGAATGTTATATAATAGGTAGGCTTGTCCTAGGGACAAGTGGAATTATAACATAAGTTATAATGAATGAAAAAGAGACTTATAAATAAACCTTAGTTAAAAGAACTAAGTTAATAAGCAAAAAACAACAAGTTGTAGTGACGGTGTAAGATAAAATTATAATAAAATGAGAAAGGATATGGTAAACTTATGGAATGAAATAAGTTATATTTTGATCATATATGATGAGTGACATGTTAATAGAAAACATGTGGATTAAGATAAAATATGCTTAATTATATATTAAGCAGAACATGTTATTGTAACCATGAAACTGGACCATGAATTACATGGTGATAACATAAAAAAGGATTGTAGATTACAGACCTTGGATTACCATCTAGAGAATAACATGTTATGGGCTTACTAATGAACGTAAATGGGTTAAGTTTTGTAACCAAAATTAATAAGCAAGAGGGGTCCATTCCTTAGAGACATAAGGGGCTCGGAAAGAACTTGGTAACTTGAATAATAAGTTAATATAATTGGAAATAACCAAGTTAATTCGAAATCAGATGAGGTAAAGTAAGCGTGTAATAAAGTTTTAGGCATAAGGTCTAATAACACGTTAGTGTGATGTGCTTGGACTAGTCCGCACGACTGAAGGTGAAGAACCCAACGGGATAGATCATCGGGACGTCCAGAGGCACGAGAGGAGAACACCCACTTGATTTCTTGGTAGGACTAGAGTGAAGCACACGGCTTTCGAGGGACATCATAAGGCACTCTGGGGTGGTCCTCTGTGTGGTGGCAGTATTTAGGTTGTGCTCGCAAGAGTTGGGTCCGCGCGTTACTATGCAATGAGTATAACTATATCTTGACTGCAAAAGTAGCTTTGCAGTCAAAAGGCTATGACGAGATGACACTAGGGTGACTCGACGATCGCCTCGGCAGGAGGCTGGGTTAGGACCAACACAGGATAGTAGATCGTTGGGTACCCGTCATCGGCAGTTAGTGGGATGCGAAAAAACTAAAGCTAAAACCAAGACGCCATCAAGCTTTCACTATCGAGGCACGGTGGTTGAGGGACATGCCAATTGGATATTTGGATTGTTTGTTAGGGGCAAGTCACTAAGCTCTTGTTGTCTTTACTAGTTGAGAAGGGGTCGAGGTGGGGCCGTAGCCATCGTGAAAAGTAGACCATACCGGATCTTTGTATTGTAGACCCTTAAAGGCGGTTCTGTACAGATATGAAAAGCTCCCAACTGAGTTACGTGTTTCTTGTACAACCCTGTTACGGAACTCAGTGCACAGCAGATAATACGTGCGGTTAAGGCATCGAGTACGGTAGACGATACGTACGTGAGAAAGTCTAGATATATGCATATCTGCTCTAGGTGGTGTATCATAGACGATTGTGCATTACTTCGTGTCAAGACCGAGCTTGGCCGAGAAGTTTGGATATGGAGATCCGTACGTCGCTCTGGCATGGGATGAAGAGTTGTATACGCTTCCGTAGCATGATGGCTTAGACCGTGCGAGAAGGGTACCATGGGAGGTGCCTTGATATTGGGGGTAGTTACGTATACTATATTAGGTTAATCTACTATGAGGTAGATGGGTACGACGTGTGTTTAAATCCTTGAGTATTATTAACCTAAAGTAACCTAATAAGTAAGAAAACGTAACTAAATGGTATATGTAGGGTTATCCAAAATGTGTAGTTTAAATCCAGTCACCAAAACTTGTGTTCTGACCCCCTCTTCATAACATACTCGCAGGTTTGACTTGTGGCCGATATATGATAGATTTGGATACTGGTTAGGCAGTATTTTTACCAAGGTAAGGCTATATTTCGATTATATTATATTTTATCCATTGTGTTGTGAGATGTTTTCTGAGTTTTGATGTTTTTATATCTGCCTTTTCTGTAGGATACCAGGCAAACCAACACAAGTTTCGATGGAATAGAATTTTGAAAAAAAAAACTCGGTCTGTCAGAATTCGGGTTGTTACGTCGAGTATAAAAAACTCGTAGCGCCTATTAACTTAGGTGTCCAAATCTTTCCCTTTGAAATAGCCCGACAAAACCCAGTAGGCTTTGCAACCATCCTTTCATCCCCCAAAGCAGCAGGTAAAACCCACCCTGGCTCCCACTGGTACCACAAACACTTATTTTACGGTGACCCTTTCGAGCATCCCGGCCACTGCCTAACCAACCCTAGAAAGGGACATGTGGGGGTAAGAGTCTCAGGTTCGCCACCTAACACAAAGCGATAACCCCCCATTATGCTACATCCTATAGAAATAGGCATGCCAAACAAGGACTAGTGTGAGAACTAAAATAGTTATTGAATCTTTACTTTAAAAGTTGGGAAATCACGGGACCACGCCGTATAACACGGAATGGGTTTACTCCACACGAATCTCAGTTTAAAATAAAACAACGCAATGCTTTTTGGAAAAATGAAGCTATGACAAGACTCGGGTCCCATCACACAATGCAACGCAAGCCGGAGGATAGAGTTTTACCTTATAATAGCCAAACATGCTTGATACGTTTTAAAACAAATCATTTTGATGTTACTATAGGTGCATAGTGTATCAAACAACTTCAAATATAAATGTATCAATCATAGACGGCATGAGCACCCCATCCCACTATGTCGCCATATAGGTTTACAACTAAAACCGAAAAGTCGCATATTGAAAATTGGATTTCCATCATGAACCAAGGCAAGGGATCTTCCTTCCAATTCGAGACACTCTAGCCCGTGCCTTAGGATTCAGACTCAGGCGAGTCCTTGGATTTGGCGGGGCAGGTCCACACTTACGTTAGTGGATTGGCAATTCCTAAATAATATGTTTCCCTGCCCTATAGGGCATAAAATCTGGTCAGTATGTCGACCATCAAGAGCCACTAGGGACTCAAATACGAGGTACCTCGCTTTCCAGCAACCACATAAGTAAAATGTCTGGGCTCCGATACCAAACTGTGATGACCCGAAATCCCCCGGTCTACGAGGAGACGGGAAACACCAGATTGCTTTGATCATCATCCATAAGACTCTTCTTTTCAACAAAATACTTGATCATTTTCGTCTCAGCATGCCACACTGACAATTCACGCCATGCAACTGATGTCTATCAATATATAATCTCTAAGCTCATACGTCTCAGAGAAGGGTGTTAAGTAAGAGAATATATTCTCCACTACCAAACAGATATATATTAAATAGAAATCAATCAACACAGAATGAAATCCAATGTCAGACACACATCCATTTACAAGTCCATTTTGGGTCTGAACGAAACCGAAGGTACCTCATTCCACGTCTCATATGTCCAATACAGGATAGAGGTCCTCGCATATCCAGTCGATCTCCAAGTACGTTTGGACGCTCACCACTTATTACCTTGTCTCTGGAGATCAGCCCAGTCAAGACATCAGTAATCATCCATACAATGTGAAGATCTCCGATCTTCGACCACTGTCTTCATCGTCGACTTTTAATCGTCGTATCAGTTATTCAGACTGGGATAAACTCGGTCTTTCTAAATAACTCGCGTATTTTATAATCAATAGTCAAGTGCTATAAAAACACATCTTACGCATCATTCCAATTCAGAATATCCTTTTATTCAAATTTTCACATTTTTGGGGAAAGGTTCCCATTAATTTTATCAAAGATAAATTCTTTTAAACTTATTCTTAAATCTTCCTTTGGAAATCATTTTCAAAAGATTTTATTATATCATTTCAACATATAAACCAAAACATGGTTTATTAACAAGTCGTGATTATCGAGCTTTACCGAAGTAATCATTTATTTATTTCCAATCCCAACCTATTCATCCCTTGGAGAAAAACTGGTAATACTCCATATCTAACACCCACAGTGTTATCAGTAAATTTAATTACCATTTCACGTTTCAAATCTAATTAAAGATTTAACTATCACCTGGAGTAAAACTGGTGGTACTCCATTTTCAATCATTTCACTTGTTCGATAAATTTAATTGTCTCATTCACTTTCCAATCTAATTAAATATTCATTAAAACTCCATCTTGGTTTTAATCTCTAAAATCATTACTTTATGATCATTCAACTTTAGGAAAATTAATCCTATCTTTAACTGGGTTAAAGAACCAATGTAATTTAAAACACATTTCACGATAAACCCAAATCACCTTCCATTAACTATGGAATCTTCACAGAAAACAGATCAATATATAACTGATATAAATTTCCGTATCATACTAATAATATAAATGGAATAACAGCATAGCCTTTTAAATTTCATATATAGTATCGGTTTTCCTTCACAGAAGCTCATCTCGATTATTACCAAATCGAATTTTATTCAATTCCAATTTAATATATTAAATTGGAAAACTTTACTTTGGAAAATATCCTTCAAATCTTAATAAAAAGATTTATAAATTCCAAATCTTATCTTTACTATTAATTGGGTTAAAGAACAAGCATTATTTAAAACACAGTTCACGACAACCCAAAATTCAATTCGATATTAAATATAAGGCTCTGAATATAAATTACATCAGCTTATATTCAAATCGAATTTTGAAACCAATGGATATCGTATTGGGAATAACGATATATGTATCTTCCAAATTCCTCAATGACATCCATATAATCACGAAATCTAATATCGAAATATTCCGAAGATTATCTCCATTCAAATCCACTCCAATTTGTTCATTGGAAATTCTAGTTATTTTAAAACCCCTTTTCCAATCAAATTTATTATTTAAAACATTGGATTGTTATTCTAGTTAATAACTAGTTCATTTTGATAAAAATATTTTTTTTTCTTTTCAAGTATGAAATTTTTTACCCAAAATCCTTCCAAATCATTCATTATGATTTTTACATAATTTTTAATAAATTTTTTAATGCCCTTACAGTCGGTTTCCAATATCGGCCACCGAACTGCATCCATAGCGACTTTTTCTGAAATTGATTTGGACATATATCAAAATATAACCGTTAGATTTCAAATCTCTTACATTCATTGAAATCTCTTTTCGATATGAACCCAACGGTCACGATTTTAGGAGAATCTGACGGTCAGATCTTCCGTTACATCAATTTGAAGTCAATGGTCGAAATTCGTGAACGGTCGCTGCGTGGCGCGTTCTATTCAGGCCATATATATATAATATATATTTCATCGATTTCAATTCAAAACGTATTTTATAAATTGTTTATAAATTCATTACAAAACGATTTCATTTTCAATTTTCTTATTAAAATTGAACTTCCATATCATATTAATATTAAAATGATAATAATTTTTAAAATATCAGATTTTGAAATCAATTCTTTTCGATATTCATTATAAAATTAAATAAAATCGATTGATAAACCCGCTCGGATTAAAATGGCGTATAAATTTAACCCGGCTTCCATATTTCAATATTTTCGTGTCCATCCTAAATATGACATCAAAATCACATTTTGATTATTCACTGAATATTATTTTAAAATATTCGTTATTTTAAAATATTCGTTATTTCTAAATCGGAATTTGACTCAATCAGTTACCATATAATTTCAATTATATGGATTTCATACATCATATGTATTCAACAATAATGATAAATAATCATCAAACAGTCAATTCACATCCAGAGTGCAATTTATAACTGTGTAAGCATTAAAATAAATAAATAACGCTTATCATAGTCTGTCAACCAATCGATTGATATACAACTTAATATTGGGATTAGTGTATGTCAAATATCATCCCAATACCCGTGTGGGGTTTTCAAACAACAACGGTCTATTTAAAATAATCACTGGTTAATAAATTTAACCAATTCTAATTCGGTTCGAATTATTTTTCTAATTAATCAATTTTCACTATTTAATTATAAATGGATATTTATAATTTATAATTTAATTTGAACTACCACTTTAATGCTAACATTATTTTTAATGTGTTAATCATCTCAACATCACAAACGAAACATATCACAGTCAATCAAATCGTCCGTGGTCCGTGGACGAGGGAGGTGAGCTAACAGGCACCTTATACAATTTATAATGATTAAAACTGATAAAAATCTACATTGGAAATTCTATATATTTTTATACATGAATACAATAACATGATAAAATATAGTTTAGTGAGAAGTTCTCACATTGATCGGTTTCAGAAAGCAATAAAATGATTATTTTAATCAAATTAAACAGGACGCTTAATTTGATCAAAATATCAACTAGCTCTAAAATCCTTTTGGTCAGTTCCATGTTGTAGTGTTTCCGATCACGATCCCAACACAATTTAAATTGTCTGATTCCGTTTTCGTTTGCAAAATCTATGACAGTTTGAAGTTTAAAACACATTAATTATATAATTAAATTAATTAAAATATATTTAATTTTCTAATCCACCTTCTAATTATCTTCCACCAGCTACCTCGTTCCAGGCAACTTCGAAGAACCCAAATCGTGATACCCCATCTTCAATTCGCACTCCACCAAACCCCTCCAACCGTCAATCAACCATCGTCTCTCCAGTCGTCGTCCTCCCCTCTCCCCATGGTGCCCACCACAGCCCACTTGCGGGCCCCACGTGCTCCCAATTCCGCCGCGAAACGATGGCCTTTGAGCCAATAAAGCTCACGATTTCCTCAAGATAAATGATCAGAGGGGTACGGATATGAAGAGCAAAGTAATCTTTACAATTTTTGTTTTATAATTTTCTGAAATTGATTCATGGATTAGAAGAGAAATCAAAAGGAAATTGGGATGATTCTGGCCTTTGTGTGAAGAGGGGCGGCGCAGCGTTCTGAATGGGCTTTAGGGTTTGGAAAATCCTTTTTATACCCATTTATATTAATATTAAATTCATTTATTAACAAATCTTGAAATTGAAATGTCCGAACTCCAAACAGATCCCAACGACTGTCGCCCCTAGCCAAATACCCCCATTTCGGACACAATGGAATATGTTTCGTAAGCCAATTCGTCTATTTCAAATAGTTTTTATCAAAATTAAAATATAAATTAATATATATTGAATTTAAACGTACATTTTAATTTACCGGGGCCACATACTAACTCCAAAAATTACAGAAAAATAAATCTACCTATGTTTTGATGATATGGTCCTAACAAAACTAATTTCATCGAATTTGGAGACCATTTGAAAAATGGCCATTTTTCCAGTCGATTAAATTTGAACTGAATTTACCTAATGCGTTTAAATTCACTGAGCTCATATATTAATTCCAAAAATTATGAAATTTTGAACCTAGCTATAGTTTAACATTCCGGATTAAAAAAAGTGGTTTCGTTGAAAACGGAGGTCGTTTGCAAAATGACTATTTTTATGGGCTATATATTATATTAAAATATATATATATTCCATAGCGACTATTTTGAATTTTAAACTAGCCATAACTTTCAATTCATATTATGAAATCTGAATTTTTCACATTCATTAAAAAGATTAATTAAACAAATTCTAATGTTTTTGATTTTACTGAAATCCGATTTATTTTGAATCCTGTACATTCATTTGAAATTTAAAATCGAATTTTCAAACTACCACGCCATTTCAAACTCTATTTATGATTAAAATAAATTTATACATTCTAACTTCGATTTAAATAATTTTTTAGTCATCATTATTTAAAATAAATCATTTTAAATATTCAGAATCCATTGAAATAGCTAAAATAAAATTTTTAAATTGGTTTAGAAATTCCGGGTTGTTACACCCTTGGTCTTAGATTTGGGGAAAACCGACTAGCCGAGTAAGTGTGATTCTGACAGCTTGCTTAGCTAACTCGGACCCTCAGAGTTTAGATTCAAATATAAAACTTGTGAACCAACGACACCTTCGACTCTAACCCAGATGAAACGAATGGGGAGTACAAAGGATGAAACAACGACATCCACCTATGACTTCTCATGATTCGGAATCAACGACCGCAAGGATGTTCCAAGAGTGGAGCCACCAAACTTGGACTCTGCACGACTCAAAACCGACGACCGAAAGGAGGTATCGAGAGAAAAATTCACACTTAGACTCCAAATGACTCGAAATCAATGACTGAAAGGAGATCCGGGGAATGGAGTCAACACTTGAACTTCATACGACTTTGGTTTCTCAATAGTGGATTCCTGAACGACTTAAACTTAAGTGCAAAGATAAGTTAATTTACATAAGTACAGCATTAGAAAATGTAAAGAATAGTTGAACACTTATGATGACATGTGATATAAGTAGAGTAAACTAACTTTCATTCACAAATTAAAATGTTACTTTATAACGATATAATATATATTAAAACTACATCATGCCTCCAAAAGCGAGGGACGTACTCGCATATTATATCAGCCTACAACCAAAAACTATTTGTTTATAACTATCACTCTGAAGGGCTACCTTTCTGCTTCTTCTCCGACCCAAATTCGGGTGCCTCCTCCTTCTTCCTCTTCCTCTTGGATTTGTCCCTGCCATTTCCCTTTTGTCCCTTTGGCGGAGTCAGCTAAGTGCGAGGCCTTATCTCAAACTTTGAATCCCCTTCGATTAGTAGTTCTTCATCAGAATCGCTCGAAATCTTGGTGACATAGGCTTCCATTTTTAGGCTAGGCAGGACCTTTAGATGTTTTGGCTGGGGCTCCATGGGAAGCGCCAGTACCATAGATTTTTCTACCTCCATGAGGGCTACCTTTTCAACTTTTTCGGCCTTCGTGTGGGCCTTCCATTTGGCGTCCATCTCGGCTTTCTTTAGATCCTGAGCCTCTGCCTCATCTTTGAGCCTCGTGAACTCTTTCTCTGCACTCTTCCAGGTCGCTGACTACTCGTCCTTCTTTCGAGCTTCCGCTATACCTTGGCCAAGGCATCCTCTTCAGCCTTTTCCATGACCTCCTCTAGGGCCTTAAGAAGTGCTTCTTCGTCACCTTCATCTTTGCCTCCATCTCCTCTAACTTCACCAGCATTTGGACCTTCTGTTGCTCGACTATTTCGTGCATGGTCGACCATCCAACCTCCATCTGTCCGATCACATGAGGGTCCCCTTCCTACTTTCCCTTCTCCTTCAGAAAGAGTTCGTTAAAGTCTTCCATTTCGATCTCACCCGGCTCAAGTCCCGAAAACATCTCCAAGTGACCGAACTCGTAGCCCAACTGCTTTTTGCAAGCATCCACATCAAAACTGGGCACGACAAGCACTGTTGGCTCATAGCTAGCTATTGCCCCCTTTTCAGAGGAACATGCACGACGTAGAAGAAGATAAATTATTCTACTCTGACTTTGTGTTACCATCCATTTGAATACCACTAAGGAAGTGGACGTACCTTCCATCCCTTGCTGTGTGGCTTCTGTTGGCATAGCGCCTTCGGTCGTTGATGAAAGTAAGCCTTCGTGCTCTAATGCCGGATAGTCAAGGTCATATTCTCTGACCAGTAGAGTTGGTATGGATAGACCACCACCAAAACCAAGAGGACTGACTTGCTGCTGTTGGGAACTTCCCCCTCCAAATACATGAGCGACGACCATGCTCTCCGTAACAACTGCTTTCCTCTTCCCAACAGCAAGTCGTTCCACCTCATTTGCCTCGACGTCTTCTTTAATTTTAGTAAGACTCTGCCATTCTCCAACACCTGGCTCTATCAGGTACTAGGCTATCAGCACCGCCTCATTAACCATCTCCACTTCCTGGACCTGGCTTCATACTCCACCAACTTTTCCTATGATAAAGCAAGCGTCTGGGAATAATCTTCGACCCATGAGATTCCATGGAATTGAAGTGTCTTTACATAGATGTCCCATATTGTCAGTTCTAGCTCCATCTCCTCCTTCTCCCGAGCCTCTCTAGCTTCAGCTCGAAGCTCTTCTAACTGGGACCCGAACTTAGATTTTACGCCTTCCACCTCACTGAGTACTTTTCTATTTGAAGCTTCTACGGTCTCCTTATCCTTCATCGCATGTTCGAGCTTAGCACGATATGATTCAAGAAGTTGTCTGATCTCTTCATTCTCTTTTATTAGGTGTTGCGCCCTCTCATTTTCCTCCTGTAACTTCTCATTTTCCATGGTTAAAGCCTCGTTGTTTTGTCAAAGTTGTTCCCCTTCCCTCTTCTTCTCCCATAACCGGGCATTCTCTTCAGATACCACTTTATTATCCTTCTCGAGCTTGGCTGCCCGAGATGCTATCAAAGCTAGCCCATCTTTATGCTCTTCGCATTCCCTGACCACCATTGTCTTTACCTCCACTAGCTCCTTGTTCATACCATCTATTTTGGCAATAAAGAGTTAGCACATAAATATGTTACTTGAATATGTAGAAATGGATGCTAATCTAAACATCTTCCTACCTATCTCGGTTTCTTGATTCTTAAGACTCTCCCATTCAAACTTGATCTCGAACTTTAAGCCTTGGATTTCAGCGTTCTTTTGAATAACGAGATCGAGAGTCACTCGGCATACTTATACAGTTCTTGGTATTGGCGTAACATGTCACATACCAAGGACAACGTATCTTCATCGATGTGCCGTGGGATCTGATGCATATCGGGTATCCGTAGCAGCTCTTCAAAATAGAATATTGGGAATGACTTATATAATATCTCTTTCTTGTCCATGACACTTATCTTGGGGATCTCCGATATATCGGGCATTATCGAGTCGCATTTCCTTGCATCCCTTTTTCAGTTCCCGAGCTCCATCCGGTCTTGTCTTTTTCTGTAATCTTAGTTAATGGTGTTGCAGGTGGTACGTAAGGAGGAACGATCGTTGTCGGTTGCTTTGTACTTGTTATTTTTGGTCTCCTTTCTACTTCGGTTGGCTGAGTGCTAGGCGGTGGAGACCTTGAACGTTGGGGTTGGTCTTGATGTCGCCTACTGCGGCTATGTTCATAATATCATGGGGGTTTTGACTATAAATCCACACTTTTGATAAAGCTACTTACGGCTCCACATTTCGATCGTCAAGAAATTCTAGACCCCTAATCTCGATCTTTGTCACCTTATCAGACCATTTCACTTGCATAAAGCAAACCTTGAGTCAGAAGAGAACATCTCACGTACACAAATAAAAGTTGTGTCATATAATGCTTATGAGTGTGTGTGCCTTAAGTATTCCCTCCATGAACCAGTTGTTGGCTTGTTTAAAGGGGTAGCCTCCACAATGCTCGGCCAAAGGCTCTCGACGTTAGAGTTGCTGAATATAAAAGTAGATGTCTCGATGAGGACTATTTCCATGCTCGAGAACTGATTCTCAACCTCCATCGATGCGGTGCTCTCAAAGATCATTACTGGAGAAGTTGGCTCGAGACCTTCTCCCAACCTCGTCTCCTCTTCCAGAGATGGAGTGGGAGTGGGCATTAACTCATCTCCTTCAGTAAATTCCCCCTCATGGTCGTCCTCATGGACACAAACTTCCCCTTAAGCTCTTGCAACCTCCTCTTTGACTAGGGACACGCATGGATGCACAGCAGAGGGTAGTTCCATTTACGGACCCGAAGGAGCCACTCCTCCCTAAGCTTCAGCTTCTCCTTCTCCTTCACCTCCATCCATGTGGCCCGTCGAGCTTCCCTTAGGAAGTAAATCCAATAGGTGAAGAGGATAATATGATAGCCGAGTGTGGGAGTTACGATAAGCAATCGATATATTCCTCAATTCCAAGACTCGCTCAGAGTAAACACTGTTTGTGACACCCCACGTCCGTTAATGTCACTCACAAAGGGAATGCATTAAGTTTCGTGAAGCGTTATAGGTAAACAGAAATAGAAATATTAAAAGATAGATATAAAATCAACATCGGAATTTAAATTTTTTATTTCAAAAATAAAATCATAACATCATGGTCCAAAATACCATTAGTCTGAAACTGCATAAAAGCCATTACGATAATATAAAACTTTCTGTCTTGTTCCATCAGAGTACATGAAAAGCATAATTCCCCAAAAAGTGACAAAGCCATAGTAGAGGTAAGAACTTGAGCAATACTTCAAAACCTGCTCCAAGCAAGATGATAACCGAGTCCTGACAAAGCTTGAGAATTCCCATCCTGTGAACCTTAGGGGGAATGGAAAAAAGAAGAGGAAACAAAAAGGATCAGACATAAAGTCTGGCGAGTCTAGTTACTTTTAGCAAGTAAATAAATAAAATTAGCATGACAGGCATATAAGATGAATAAGGAAGATAACACTATAAGAGATAGGTATGACAAGGTAAACACGATAGAGTGATACGCTTCTCTAAAGATTCCTCTACACAATACTAGTATAACCAGAATGAGATGTTCCCCAACACGTACAAGATGGTAGACTTAGGCGTACTTCTAGTGAGAGGTTTTAACCCCATACAATCCACATGCAGCCTCAATAACGGACTCCTAAACTTACCAAAGTCTAGATGTACCCTAACTATCCTAATCGATCGGCTCCCTATCCGCGTAGACACCTAGTGTCAGTCCCACAATAGGAGCTATCACTTCCTAAAGTGGCCACCCCTTGTTTCATTAATAATGTGCACAACCATATCTATAGGTGTTACGGTCGTCTTATCCCCCTTTGCCCGGCTCATGCACGCACATGGCCCGGTCATTTTGCGCCGCCCACACCATCCTCCACGTTTGGATCTCTTACAATCAGTCCAGTAAGCGTGCCCCTTCTCCGACCTAGTTCGGAGTATACGTTTGATAACTACTCCAAGTTACTGGCTGAAACGGGCCCCACACAATATGATACAAGCTCTTCCCTTTGTCTTATATCCCCCACTAGGTTTTAATTGGCTATGTGTACCACTATGTGTCTTTAATTACATAACCCTACCATTTCTACAAGTTATGCTTACCATAAAAAGGTGTCTTTAATTACATAACTTTATTATTTCCATCGGTTATGTATACCACTAGGTGTCTTTAATTACATAACCTTATCGGGTTAAGATTGTGGGCCTATATGTAAATATTACCTCCCTCCTCTCCCCAGATTTACTTAACCCTCCCACTGATTCAAGCATGTTTATTTAATAGTTAAGTTTGTGGGCCTATATATTCTAATACTACCCACATACCTAAGATTTAATTAACCCTTCCATTGATTCAACCAATTTTACTTAACCCCTATTCATGTTTATGTTCACACAATCCATATGGATTCAACAGGTTAAGTATTATAGACTAACAGGTTATCCCCATTCATATTGACTGCTTTTAACTCGCCAAAGTTTCACTTGCTTATTTAATTCATATAAATATAACTTAATCCATTTAAGTTCATTAATAAGCCCCATTACATGTTATTCTTTAGATTGTAATTAAAAGAAGTAGTCTTACAATCTTTCACCCATGGATTGTAATTAACAGAAGTAATCTTACAATCCCTTTTTGTATTGTTTGTTTCCATAGTTACAATAACATGTTTTAATTAATATTTAATTAAGTATACTTCTTCTCAGTTCACTTGTTTCCTCTTAACAAATCATTACAACTTGACGTTATTTACTTATTAACTTAGTTTTCTTAACTAAGGTTTTCTAATGAGCTTTCTTTCCTTTTATTATAACTTGTATTATAATTTCCACTCGTCCCTAGGACAAGCCTACCTATTATATACAACATTTTCATTAAGTAATTAATCATAATAGGTTACTATCATTCCTTGTTTACTCCAATTCATTACCATGTCTAGTTATGGTTATAATGGGCTAGACCTCCCACATTAGGCCTACAACTTGTGGATGCTAGATTGTCGATCGGGTCCGGGCAGACTTCTTCCACAAGTTGGGCCTAACCTCATGTCTTATCCTGTCTCGTATTTGTGCACTTAGACCTCTCACATTAGATTCACCACTTGCGATCGCTGGATATGCCGGTTGGTTTCGGGAAGACTTCCACTGCAAGTGCAATCTAACCTCATGTCATAAGTGCCATTACAGTTTCTAATTACTGTAATCCTAGGCATTTCAATTATTAATTAATTATACCTATTTCTTTTATAGGTGTTCATGCCTCTTTTTCCCCAATTATGTTCATAATTAATATATGCCCAAATTCATGTTCTCATTTATTACTCAACTTATGCCAAACTTCCCATTTACAATTTATGCCAATTTTACCGTTTTCCCTTCGTCTCCAATCTAACGCATTCGTATAAATTTGGCATCATGCCTAGGCTAGAAACTATCCTAGCCATAAGCAATAAAAGGGAAAGATGACAATAGTGATTATTTTAACAAAAGCAACATAAAAATGTAATTGGCATGGTGATAAGGTGGACATATAAAAATAGATCTAGTGAGCATGTGATAATAAAACTAGATCTAACATACTAAAGATATCATAAGAGGCATGTATAAATAAAGATTCATATTTCCAGTTAATGATAGATCTAAATTAATCACAACATGAAAGGTAAAGTTTAAGATCCACAAATGTGACATGATAAATTAACCACAAACGAATTAGATCTATAAGGGTAGATCTACCATGACATAATAAATTAATCACAAACGAATTAGATCTATAAAGGTAGATCTAGCATGACATGATAAATTATCCACAAACGAATTAGATCTATAAAGGTAGAACTAACATGACATGATAAATTATCCACAAATGAATTAGATCTATAAAGGTAGATCTAGCATGACATGATAAATTATCCACAAACGAATTAGATCTATAAAGGTAAATCTAGCATGACATGATAAATTATCCATAAACGAATTAGATCTATAAAGGTAGATCTAACATGACATGATAAATTATCCACAAACGAATTAGATCTATAAAGGTAGATCTAGCATGACATAATAAATTATCCATAAACGAATTAGATGTATAAAGGTAGATCTAACATGACATGATAAATTAACCACAAACCGATTGGATCTAACATGATAATATTTAAGATTCAAGGATGTAACAGATTCACGATTTATAAAAATCCAAATTGCAGTCATATCACGGTTACTTTTAATCATTTAAATCTCAAAGTAACTAACTCACAGTGTTTGAATTTTAGAAGATAGACAAGAATTTGTTGGTGTTGAATCTCAGATCTATAGTTGAAACGCTTGAATCTTTTAAACTTGATCTGTAGAAGAAGATAGGATTAGATTCAGTTTAGGCACTGACGGCATTTGGCCTCCATTGTTTTTAGTATGATAAAACAAGAGAATTGAGGTATATTTGTAGATGCCAGCCTCTAGAATTCGAATGCCCCTCAGCCCTAGGGTGAATCGGGCCACGGGTCGACACCCACTTGTGTCCAGGTGCCCAAAAATATGCATGGGCGCACTTTATAGGTGCGCCAATGCAAAAATACATTGGCGCACTTGTCAAGTGCACCGGGAATTCCTGCTCTTTTCGCCAAACTTTTACCGTCCATAACTTCTTCATACATTATCCGTTTTACGCAAACCAGGTGTCTTTCTTAACCAGAATTTCGAGACGGACGCATTGATGTAATCCATTTCCCTTAATTCTGATTATTAAATTAATTGATCTTTAATTTATCCACTTTAATGTTGTTAAAATTTCGGGGTGTTACATTCTCCCCTACTCAAAGGATTTCGTCCCCGAAATCTTTAACTTAAGAAGAATGTATCCTACCATCCATCATCCATTTACTCATCCACCAATCACAGGCATCCATTGTCCTTAAAATTTATAATGCTTATATGAACATATGCAAAGGTGTGTGTATATGTCCCAACACTAATGCAAAAGATCAAGCGATCTACTGATTCAGTCGACCTCGTTAATGCAATGTATGTTAGTGCCATGAATCCAACATATATGCAAATAATCCTATTATAACATGTAAGTTCTATATGTGTGCACAATCATCCATATGATGATACATCCACTTTCATACATTAAAAGAAGAAAAAAGCAAACACATCCATATGCAGTATGAAAGTGATTAAGATGATCTAGTGCCTAATGTGTGTGTGTATGCATCCACGAGAAACCGCTAGCAAACACTTGCATCCATCAAACATAACATGTCTCAAACACATGTTTACAATCATGGGATTTCCTACCTAAAGGTCGAAGATTCGATCGATAGGATATACTCAAATAATAGAAGCAAATGTGAATAAAAGCTTTTGGAAGAGAAGTTAAGAACATTCCCTTGAAAAGAAAAGGGTACGAAGCGCAAAAAACTTTTCTTCGGTCTCCCAAGTTGCATCTTCTTGGTTGTCTCCCCACTGAACCTTCACCAACTTGACTTCTCTTTTGCTAGCTTCTTAACCTCCGATCCAAGTAAAAGTCACTCTGTAGATCCCCACCAACCAGTCGGTGATCTATAGGGTCGTCCATATAATGCTTTGAAGGGTTCCATGCCAATGCCTGCTTGATGACTGTTGTTGTGGGAAAACTCTACGAACGGAAGGTGCTCTTCCCAAGTCCCTCCGTAGTCTAGGATACACAGCCTCAAAAGATCCTCTAGAACTTTGTTCACCCTCTCCGTCTGTCCATCGGTCTGAGGATGATAAGCGGTGCTCAAACATAACTATGTACCTAATGCTTCTTGCAAGCTCCTCTAAAATTCACTAGTGAAAATGGGATCACGATTTCTTACGATATTGGAAGGTACTCCATGAAGACGGACTATCTCACGAACGTAAACCGCTATCAACCATGTTGTCGTCCTCTTACTCTTAACTAGTATGAAATGAGTGTTCATAGTAAGCCTGTCTACTATCACCCAAATGCTGGTGTTGCCCTTCCTTGATTTAGGCAAACCATCTATGAAATCCATGGAGACGCTCTCCCACTTCCACTACGGGACCTTTAAAGGATGAAGTAAACCATCGGGCTTCCTTTGCTTAGCTTTGCCTTGCTGGTAAATCAGACATTGAGAAACAAACTCTGCTACACCTTTCTTCATCCCATCCCAAAAGAAAACCCTTTCTCAAGTAGCTCCCCTACTTTCTCTTAGAGTCATATGGCGTACGGGCAATGCAACTGGCTTTGCATTGTCCACCAAATATATGTGGAATTCGATCTTGCGCCTTGGGGCAAAATCCGAACCTCATCAAAGACATCAGGATACTCATGGACTAGTGGAACAGATTTTAGATCATCAATATATGTGTCAAGTGACTCTAGGAAACTCAACATAACAGACCCCTTAGGGTTATAAAAAATCTCGAGGGTCCTCCCTTGGCAAGTCAACAGTCTAACGACCCTCCTCTTACAATCTAGAATGGCACCATACATGGCTAGCCAACCTATCCCTAGAATCAAACCATAGCCTATGAAACAAGATGTGTGTCACACTCAAACTCGACGCCAAACACAGATATTCTCAAACCCCAACAAATCATAGATTAATGAGCCGAACCACCAATGGGTTTGAGATAACAACGGGATCTTCTACCATACTAGTATTTAAGTGTAGAGATTCAACTACAGAACTAGATATAAACGTGTGTGAAGTGCCAGAATCAAAAAGAGTTCTAATAGGGTAACAGGAAAGAGAAATCAAACCTTCCACAGAAAATTTCCTACCTCTATCTGGAGTACTAGGCACAAGAGAATTCACTTTCCCTCCAGAGGTTCCTGCCCTTTGACCTTGTCCTTGCTTCCTTAGGCACTCCCTAGAATAGTGTCCAACCTCTCCAAAAACAAAGCAAGCATTCTTCCTTTTACTGCAGTCCTTGGCCAAGTGACCCTCTCACCCGCAACTATGGCACTTCCTCTTACCCTTAGCCTTGTAATTCTTTCCGCCCTTCTTCTGTTGTTGTTGTTGTCTTTCTTGGGCCATGCCTTTTTATTTTGTTTTTCCTCAACCTTAACTTCTTCCTTTTCAGATTTATTTGAACTTTATCTGTGTTCCCTTCCTAGGCCATTATTTTTCTCATCCTTGGGCTGTGCTCCTTAGCCCTAACTCCCTTGTTCTCCTTTTTACCATCCTTATGTAACAAGCTAACAAGTCTCTCGAAAGTTGCCTCCATCGCACGGAAATCCTTACGAAGCTCGAGAAAATTAGCCGCGGGTGATACTGCTGCAGCTACAGATGGAGATTAGGCACTTCATTGCCCTTCAACATGTGTCGTAGTCTTAACATGCCTACGGAACCATGCCGCAATGGGGACACCTTTTGGGAAGGATTGGTTCCCCAGACAAAAGAAAAAGGAGTCAAGTGGAGAATCAAGAGATATTACATATGGCTTTGAGGAATATGTTTTTCAAAACAGACTTTTCTTGAAAATGATTTCTTTTAAAATCTTTTTCAAAATAATTTTCAAAATCTTTTATCCAATCTGGTAACCTTCAGCTCTGATGCCAAGTGTGATACCCCACATCCGTTAATGTCACTCACAAAGGGAATCCATTAAGTTTCGTGAAGCGTTATAGGTAAACAAAAACAGAAATATTACAAGATAGATATAAATGCAACAGCAGAAATTAATTTTTTATTTCAAACATGAAATCATAATATCATGGTCCAAAATACCATAAGTCTGAAACTGCATAAAATCCATTACAATAATACAAAACTTTCTATCTTGTTCCATCAGAGTACATAAAAAGCATAATTCCCCAAAAAGAGACAAAGCCATAGTAGAGATAAGAACTTGAGCAATACTTCAAAATCTGCTCCAAGCAAGATGATAACCGAGTCCTGACTAAGCCGGAGAATTCCCACCCTGTGAACCTTGAGGGTGGGAACGAAAGAAAGAAGAGGAAACAAAAAGGAACAGACATAAACTCTGGTGAGTCCAGTTACTTTTAGCAAGTAAATAAATAAAAGTATCATGATCGGCATATAAGATGGATAAGGAAGATAACACTATAAGATACATAAACATGATAGAGTGATACGCTTCTCTAAAGATTCCTCTGCACAATACTAGTATAACCAGAATGAGATGATCCCTAACACGTACAAGTTGGTAGACTTTGACGCACTTCTGGTGAGAGGTTTTAACCCATACATTCCACAGGCAGCCCCAATAACGGACTCCTAAACTTAGTAGAGTCGAGATGTACCATAACTACCCTAATCGATCGGCTCTCTATCCGCGTAGATACCCAGTGCCATCCCCACAGTAGGAGGTATCACTTCGTAAAGTGGAAACCCCTCATTTCATTAATAATGTGCACAACCATATCTACCGGTGTCACTGTCATCTTATCCCCCTCTGCCCGGCTCATGCACACACATGGCCCAGTCGGTTTGCGCCGCCCACACTGACCTCCACGTTTGGATCTCTTATAATCAGTCCAGTAAGTGTGCCCCTTCTCCGACCTAGTTCGGAGTATACATTTGATACCTACTCCGGGTTACTGGCTGAAACGGGTCCCACACAATATGATACAAGCTCCCCCCCTTTGTCTTGCATCCCCCACTAGGTTTTCATTGGTTATGTATACAACTAGGTGTCAATAATTATATAACCCTACCATTTCTACAAGTTATGCTTACCCTAAAAAGGTGTCTTTAATTATGTAACTTTATTATTTCCATCGGTTATGTATACCACTAGGTGTCTTTAATTACATAACCTTATCGGGTTAAGTTTGTGGGCCTATATGTAAATATTACCCACCCACCCCTCTACCCCACCAGATTTACTTAACCCTCCCACTGATTCAAGCATGTTTATTTAATGGTTAAGTTTGTGGGCCTATATATACTAATATTACCCACATACCCAAGATTTACTTAACCCTTCCACTGATTTAACTAAGTTTACTTAACCCCTATTCATTTTTATGTTCACACAATCCCTATGGATTCAACTAGGTTAAGTATTACGGACTAACAGGTTATACCCATTCCCATTAACTGATTTTTACTTGCCAAAGTTTCACTTGCTTATTAATTTCATATAAATATAACTTAATCCATTTAAGTTCATTAAAAGGCCCCATTACATGTTATTCTTTAGATTGTAATTAACAGAAGTAGTCTTACAATCTTTCACCCCTGGATTGTAATTAACGGAAGTAATCTTACAACCCCTTTTTGTATTGTCTGTTTCCATAGTTACAATAACATGTTTTACTTAATATTTAATTAACTATACTTCTTCTCAGTTCACCTATTTCCTGTTTAACATATCACTACAACTTGACGTTGTTTACTTATTAACTTAGTCTTGACTTTCTTTCCTTTTATTATAACTTATGTTATAATTTCCCCTCGTCCCTAGGACAAGCCTACCTATTATATACAACATTTTCATTAAGTAATTAATCATAACAGGTTACTACCATTCCTTGTTTACTCTAATTCATTACCATGTCCATTTATGGTTATAATGGGCTAGACCTCCCACATTAGGCCTACAACTTGTGGATGCTGGATATGTCGGTCGTGTCTTAGCCCATCTCGTTTTTGTTTACTTAGACCTCTCACATTAGATTCACCGATTGTGGTCGCTGGATATGTCGGTTGGTTTCGGGCAGACTTCCATCGCAAGTGCAATCTAACCTCATGTCATTAGTGCCATTATAGTTTCTAATTACTATAATCTAGGCATTTCAATTATTAATTATACATATTTCTTTTATAGGTGTTCATGCCTCTTTTTCCCCAATCATGTTCATAATTAATATATGCCCAAATTCATGTTCTCATTTATTACTTAATTTATGCCAAACTTCCCAATTATAATTTATGCCAATTTTACCGTTTTCCCTTCGTCTCCAATCTAATGCGTTCATATAAATTTGGCATCATGCCTAGGCTAGACAGTATCCTAGCCATAAACAATAAAAGGGAAAGATGACAATAGTGATTATTTTAACAAAAGTGACATAAACATGTAGTTGGCATGGTGATAAGGTGGACATATAAAAATAGATCTAGTGAGCATGTGATAATAAAACTAGATCTAACATACCAAGGATATCATAATAGGCATGAATAAATAAGGATTCATATTTCCAGTTAATGATAGATCTAAATTAATCACAACATGATAGGTAAAGTTTAAGATCCACAAATGTGACATGATAAATTAACCAAAAACAAATTAGATCTGTAAGGGTAAATCTAGCATGACATGATAAACTAATCACAAATGAATTAGATATATAAAGATAGATCTAGCATGACATGATAAATTATCCACAAACGAATTAAATCTATAAAGGTAGATCTAGCATAACATGATAAATAACGAATTAGATCTATAAAGTTAGATCTAGCATGACATGATAAATTATCCACAAATGAATTAGATCTATAAAGGTAGATCTAGCATGACATGATAAATTATCCACAAGCGAATAAGATCTATAAAGGTAGATCTAGCTTGACATAATAAATTATCCACAAATGAATTAGATCTTTAATGGTAGATCTAACATAACATGATATATTAACCACAAATGAATTGGATCTAGCATGATAATATTTAAGATTCAAGGATGTCATAGATTCATGATTTATAACAAATCCAAATCACAGTCATATCATGTTTACTTTTAATCATTTAAATCTAAAAGTAACTAACTCACAGTGTTTGGATTTTAGAAGATAGAAAAGAATTTTTCGGTGTTGAATCTCAGATCTATAGCTGAAACGCTTTAATCTTTTAAACTTGATTTGTAGAAGAATATAGGATTAGATTCAGTTCAGGCACTGACGGCATCTGGCCTCCATTGTTTTTAATATGAGAAAACAAGAGAATTGAGGTATATTTATAGCTGTCAGCCTCCAGTATTCGAATGCTACCTCGGCCCTAGGGTGAATCGGGCCACGGGTCCACACCTTCTTGGGTCCAGGTGCTCAAAAACATACATGGATGCACTTTACAGATGCGCCAGTGCAAAAATACGTTGGCGCACTTGTCAAGTGCGCCGGGAATTCCTGCTCTTTTCGCCAAACTTCTACCGTCCATAACTTCTTCATACGTTATCTGTTTTACGCAAACCAGGCGTCTATCTTGACCAGAATTTCGAGAAGGACGCAATGACGCAGTCCATTTCCCTTAATTCTGAATATAAAATTAATTATTCTTTAATTTATCCACTTTAATGTTGTTAAAATTTCGGGGTGTTACACTGTCTGTTGGAATCCGAGGGATTTTTGCACATAAAGTTTCAAGTCAATTTAGATCTTATGACTCAATTAACTTGAAGTACAATGTAAGTTTTAGGACATTTATGTCCCATGATCCATCTCCTCGTAAATCCTGGAGGGCATCGAACAAAAAATCAGTCATGCTTGAAGTAGCTAAGCTTGTTCCACACCTCCAAGATAACGCAACAGTTGACCTGTGCTTCTAACAAGACAAGGGACGATGAAGTGCTTCTTCGTTTCATCAAGTAGAGGAAACAGATGTATTCCCCAGTTGGTTCTATGCCCAACCACTCGATTAAAATATGTAAGTGCTAAGCAGAAAAGTATATGCATTCGGGTGAAGCTGCGTCGGCACTAAATGGAAGAAGTGTAGAATATGTCAGATGTACGGGCACAATGGGGATACGCACCTGATAGATCATATATGCCTATTCCAAGCATTATATCTCTCTTGTGGTGCATGCACCCTATCATCCTTCCCCAAAATCAGAATGCCATCCTAGGATATTTCATACTTTATACAAATTCGCCGTAACGAAGCTTTGCCAATTCGCAAGACGACCGAATCAAATGGATTTTGAAGAATAACGGCATTTACCATCATGTAAAGTGCCATGATAATGCCTTCTTGTTCGCCTTCAACATTCTCTTCTCCGTACGACCCCACTCTCGCAAGTTCTTTCTCTCCCTGGACGACTGACTCATCTGCTTGCTCATCCAAATGTTGCAATCCTCCTAGTTTCTCTTCTTGGTCGTGCATATCATGCGGCTCATTGGTCGGGAATGAATGGAAGCCATGGAAGTCTCAAGCTCACTGCCTGTCAGGTGGGAATGTTACAAAGATTTGGAAGAAAACAATGGTAGTTCGATGGTTTCGGCTTCGAAACCCTAAAGTCTTCTGGAGCATCTTTATGCCACTACAAGTTGTATTCTCAAGATAGTTGCATTAGTAACTACACGAAAACCTATACATCCTGTGTTAGTGTAAACTAATGTAGAACGTGCAGTATTCGTGTATTTAATACAATTACAGTCAAATATGATGGGACGCAGTAACGGTTTATAGTTTTATAAACTTAAACCAACATCATCACTAACCTAGGTCATTGGATTCATGTCGAGTCGTGATCGCATCGCGATGGGGTTAGAAGTCAAGATGAGGGATTGAAAGTTCAGTCACATTTCCATAGTCCAAGTTTATGCTTTGAACCTATGTGCATGTCTGAATTGTCAGTCCAAACATGTTCGTCTTTTGAGTGATAACGCGTTATGCGATGATACGTTCATTTAATTCTAAACCCAATTGCGCGACATCGTGAAGTAAGTCAAATTCACAAAGTCGAGTTCCAGAGTCGAAAAAAATTAAAGTTTTCAAGATAAAATTTTACTTTACATCCCAATGTGCTCAAGAATTTTCCATCTCGGAATTCAACTCTCAAAAATAGCTAAGAGTCAAGGTAAGTAAAATCGAATCGTATTCTCGTATACGAAATTGCAATTTCATACCCCTAGCACTTCCTCGACCTCGTCTCCACCGATGCCACTTCCTCCTTATTTTCGTACCCTTATCATCTGCCTTTGGGGATATAAAGCTCCGGGATACGAAACATAATTTTTTATCCCCGTACTTCAATGTTTACTCCACCTCCATTAAAAGTTCATATCCCTTCCTCTTCCCTAATTCATATCTGAACCTCCTCCCACTTTGAAATTTCATACACCATCTCCCAACTCCAGCACTTTAAATTCCTCTCAACTACAAGCTCCATCCCACACCATGGTCAGCCTCTCCTTTTCCTCCATCTCCACTGGCTACGCCTTCCCTTCAAACCTCCTTTTCCCCTCTCCTCAATGACTCAACACAAAACAGATGATAATCATTCATGAAAGCCACTCGGGTTTAGTCGAAGCTGGGTTTTGGGGTTCGAAAATGTTTCTGGGGATTCTCGTTGTTTGAATTCATGAATACGAAAGTGCAGCATAAAAAAGAAATGGAGAATGCGTATCTGGCTTCTATAGCGGGGAGATAGGGGTGGTTCCGATAAACTTAGAATTTTTCTAAGTGTTTTGAGATTGGTACAAACCCCGATTATAGAAAACAAACAACAAAAACATGGAAAAAGGATAATCAATTCGACGATCCAGGGATTGATGAAACTTCCAAAACTCGGAACTACAGCTACAATCATGCATATGTATTTTTGAAATCTCGATTGTCGAAACCAACTCGACTCGCTAACCAATCGTGCACTTGCAAACCTAAATGTTCTAGAGTACGCACCAAGCGATCGAGTTTTCGATTCGATAATGTTTCACAGATCAACTCACATGATCGCACGTCTGAAATATGCCATTTTGGTTATGTTTTATTATGAACTCTGATTGTATCGAGAAAAAACACATGCAAACGTGAGGGTGCATAAGTGACATTGTGCAGGCAATGACTTGTTTACATTCTGATGTAGGCGAGAGTTAGCGACTAACGTTTAATTTCTTGAATCAACAGGAATTAGATGTTCACATAAGCAATCAAACAAGCTCCAGCCCGAGCAACGAAGTTCAAAGCAACAAGAATTCTCAACAACATGTTAATCGCGTACTTATACCAGCAAGCTATGTTAAAGCGTCACAGCCACTCGAAGGAAAGGTCATGACCAATCGCTCAACGCGACATGGAGATCTTTTTAACTTCCTGAAATGCTTGTCTCAGCTTAAAGCACATCATACTAATACAAGACATCCTTTGGGAGTCAAGTATTACCCTGCCTTCTGATCTGGATACCAAAAGAAGCCCAGGCCCGCACGACTCATCCTATAACATGGTTAAACAACCTAGAAGTGTTACCAAGATACCCAAGAATAAAGCCCGGATAGAGTCGTAAAAGTATAGTCGTCGCATCTCGTCAAAACTGCTCAAACTCGCCTAAGTTTTCAGGGGTTTTAATACCTCTTCATCAATAATTCGTATCCCCACAACCAAATCTCGGGATCGATACTAAGCTCTTCACCAATTTTTTACCCCCGAATATGATTCCCAACTTTGTATCCTGAAGTTCACACCACGTTTCGTATCCCCACCTTGACTCCTCGAAACCAGAAGTACTTCAGGATCGATGCAAACACTTATCGTATCACTATATACGAAATCAATAGAATAACGAGATCCAAAGGCAGTGAAAGCGTAGAGAAGAAATAAAACTAAGTCCCTGAGATAAGTACCATTCTTGGGGTACAAAAATCATGGGGATTTACCTGCCACCCTCTGCTTCTACCTACTCCCACTTGCTCCTTCCTCCTATAAATACCCCTTATTTTGCTCTGAGAAGAGGGTTGAAACCTTGCTCATTTGACACTTTTGGAAGAAGATCTTGCCTCCTTGACCTCCAAGCTTGCTCCATCACTCCCGGAAGAAGAAACCCACCTCTTTTTGGGTACTTGGAAATTTTGGATAACATATGCATTTCTAGAAGGACTTGGGATCTAATTTGGACCTTGCAAAGCTTATTTTTCACCATTTCCAATGTATTCATATGGTACTATGGTTCTCACCATTGTGCTTTGCTAAAAATGAATAGAAAGAGAAAAACTTCAAAGTAGACACAGGTTCTCATTGGCGAACCACTATAAATTACTATGTTAACTTACCTTTTTCTGCATAACTTCTAGTTTGGATGTGTGGTTCATTGTCTTGGAACTTTTTAGGTGTTGTACCAAATTTTGCACATCAACAATGTTAAAATAAAAAAATTCGTTTATATTTCTTGATTTATTGATCGTTTGCGGATAGGATAATTATCTATCCATATCCACGTATTCGGGTACCCGATATTTTTAAACACACCACCTCCGTTAAGGTCACTCACAAAGGGAATGCCTTGACTTCGGTGGAGCGTTTTAGGTAAAAGATGCAGATAAATTACAAGGCAGACAAATAAAGCAGCGAATAATAAAGTCATTTTATAAACAATGCGATTCAGTCAAGCTTTTACAACAATCGTCTCAATCATACTTAAAAATAATACATAGAACTTACGTCTTGATTCAAAAACTCCCAAGTATAAAAGAAGCATAAAAATAACAATGAGATTTCCCCAATAAAACATGAACCAGCCATACCAGTGGAAGAGAGAGTCCAAAGCAATACATCGACTATCTTTGAGCTTGGAAAGAAAACTAAGCTAAGTGTAACATTTCCTCCCTGTGAAAATGAGGGGGGGACGGAAGAAAAGTGGCGAAACAAACTAGGTCAGACATAAGTCTGGTAAGTCCAGTGACTTTCAGCATGAAAATAGGCAAAAGCATCATGATATGAATAAACTGAATATAAGACAATACCGTGATAACAAGGATAACAAGATAACATATGATTAATATAGATATGATAGGGCAAGATAAACTGAATGCGCTTCTACTCTTTCTCTGCTTCACTACCACCTTGTTATTCTAATTTTTATATCTCTGCACCGCCTAACTAGTGTCCCAACTAGTAATCTGTGTAAAATGATAATATTACAACGTGATCCCAATCCCCGCAATTGTGGTAGCCTTCAGGTGTACATCTAGTATGAGGATCTTACCTCAATCAGCAAAATTGCCATGAAGATGTTAGATGTACCCTTACTACCCTATCGATCGGCTCCCTACTTGTAATAATGTTCCATGTGTCTGTGTCAATCGGCCCTCTCTTATGTATAGATACACTGTGCTGGTCCCACCATAAGGTGTATCAATCCTTATGGTAGCAACCCGACACGATTCAAGATGCACAGTGTATAACTACTGGTACCCAATGCCTGCTTTCTCCCACTTCGAAGTACGTGCACGCCCGTAATCCATCGGAACTTACACTGACATACGCCCTGTTGCTATGTTGACCGCTTATAATTAGGCCTATAATCGTGCCCCACCCTGCCTAGTTTCAGGGAACCTTGATACATCTATGTGGGTTACTGCTGAAATTGGTCCCCGTTACTACGGTTTCTTACCGGTTAAGTTTGTGGGCCTACATTTACTAATATTGTAACACCCCACCTCCGCCAGGGTGGGTCTTGCAAGCACTCTGACTTTGGAGGGGCGTTTTTACCGGGTAAACATGCATAATGATATATCAAGGCAGAACAAGAACATATGTATATATGTAAACAGAGTAAATAACATAGATAAAACAGCGGAAGATTTCAAACCATTTCAAAACAAGTCTGGTACAACATAATGTCAACATTCCAAATAAACAAGTCTAGATAAAAACAACATCAACTAAAAATCTGAAATACATAAGTACTATCCCCAAAATAAGTGATAACCATAGCTAGCTTCATGTCAAACCGTACATGAGCTAAATCCCACAAGCAAGCGATCAGAAATCCAAGCTAAGCTCCAATATTCCCACCCTGAGAACCTGGGGGGGGGGGGAACGGAAGAAAAGAGGCGAAAGAAAACAGGTCAGTCAAAAAGACTGAATAAGCCCTACTACAATCAATGTAAACTGATAAAGTTAACTGACATGAGAAGCAGGGATGAACATAAGGATAACAACATACTAGCATGATGATTAACCAACAAGGTAGATAAAGGTGTCATCGCATAATCAGGTTTAAGGTTTTTGCACCACAGGTGTACTAGCAAGCTAACATGACTTGAATAAACAAGTATTGATCCCTTGGCCCAAGCTTTGGCCCAATAACATGAAGTGACCCTAATACGAGGTCCAATAACATGAAGTGACCCTAATACGAGGTCCAATAACATGAAGTGACCCTAATACGAGGTCCAATAACATGAAGTGACCCTAATACGAGGTCCAATAACATGAAGTGACCCTAATACGAGGTCCAATAACATGAACTGACCCTAATACGAGGTCCAACCAAACGGTCTAGTCGATCGGCTCCCTATAAGCCTAACTCGTCACGTGTTGGTGTCAATACGGCCCAAACATAATTGTAGTCAGACTGTGCCGGGTCTCCCGTCGGGTGTATCAAGCCCTAGGGTGTCAACCCCTGGACACCATAAACATAAGTGCACAGTCTCGATCTACTGGTACCCATGCTTGACTTCTCCAAATACGGACTACGTGCACGACCATAGTCCGTCCGGAACTACATCGGCGTACCACTCTGCCGTCGTTTTTGGTCACTTACCTCAAGTCCAGTAATCGTGCCCCCCACCCTAGCCTAGTCCCTAGGGTCTTAATGATACAAACTTGGGATTACTGCTGGAGTGGACCCCATTTGCTAGGATTTTCTAGTGGGTTAAGTACGGTTTAACCCTTTTACTAATCATGGATTAACTTGGTTAAGTGTAACGATGAGTTCACGACTTAACCCTGATTAATCTACCAAGCCCAAATTGGTTAAGTATTAAGTGGACCATGACTTAACCCTAATCATGAGGCATTAATTAATTAATGTGCCTTAACCTCTCACATTAGATTTTGTTGCGGTTACTAGTTAAGCCGGTAGGTTCCGGGTAGCTTTATACCACAACTTGGTCTAACCTCGGGTTCAAGGTACAACATGACCAACTTCTCACATTGGGTCCTATTGTTTGTAGCAACTAGTTAAGCCGGTCGGTTCCGGGTAGGTTTACGCTACAAACTCAACCCAACCTCGAGTTGGTTACACTTATATTTTCTAAGTGTCATGTCCATTATGTTTCCAAAACATATTACAAGTTTTCAAGCATTTGGGTAGACCTAACTTAATAGGTAAATTCCCAATGGGTAGACCTAACTTAATAGGTAAATTCCCAATCTTATGTTTTTATGTCTTTTAAGTTTACCCAACCCCAAACGCAATCCCATCGCTTACATATAGCAATAGCGCATAAAGGATAGAAAGAGGGAACTTGGCATAATCATGACATAAAGGTGTTGAAGCCACAAGTTTAACATGGTGGCATATGAAATGTACATATGTTCATATACTTGCATATTACATTTTTAGGCCTCAAAAGCATGCATAAAACCAAACTTAGCATATTGGTGATACATGGTGATAAATGACATGTAGAAATGGCCATAAGTTCGCATTTAGCCTCACATGCAAGTTATCATAAGGGATATGATAACTTACATGTTGCCAAAATGCAACCTTTAGCCTAAAGCTTGAAGCTTGAAGCTCATAAACCCAAGATAAGCTTGCATAACATGATAACATGAGCAAAATGATCAACCCAAACTTGCATAACATAACTTGCATATCATATGGCAAACTTGCATATCATAACATAGCAAACTTGCATAACATAACATGATAAACTTGCATATCATAACATGGCAAACTTGCATAACATAACATGATAAACTTGCATATCATAACATGGCAAACTTGCATAACATAACATGATAAACTTGCATATCATAACATGGCAAACTTGCATAACATAACATGATAAACTTGCATATCATAACATGGCAAACTTGCATATCATAATGATCAACCAAACTTGCATCATTCATTTAACTTTAGAGTTTAAATATGAAAGTAGAAAAGGGCTTACAATGCTTATGAAGACACAAATATATATATAGATTGAGACAAAGCCCTTATGCAATCAAATAAACCCAAAATGCAAGCTCCAATAGAAAAACCCTTGAGCAAAAGTGATCAAAACCCTTGCTTTATGGTGTAAATATGGAAACTTGACTTGAATGCAAGCTAATGACACTCATACAAGCTTGAAAACACTTGTATGCATGGAAAATCTCTCATAGAAATAACTTAGAATTTTATGAAGAGAGTGGAGGCCATGAGAGGAATGATTTTGCCATAGTTTAGTTGTAGGGTTGATTAATGATGATTTAGGCTTAGGTTAGGGTCTTATTTATAGAGATTAGGATTAGTTCTAGCCTTAGGATTAAACCCTAATTCCAATCTCAGCCCTCAAAACCGAATCTGGCCCCCAAACTCAACACAACCCCAAAATGGTGCACCAGGCAAAACTGCTCGGCTGAACCAAGTCGACAGCCAAGTCGACAGGGCTGTCGACTTGGGTCCAACCAAGTCGACTCCCAAGTCGACAGGGCTGTCGACTTGGGTGCTCTGGTGGGAATTTTCCCGCCTGGCCCAATCTGACCCTTTTTCGAATTTTGAACCCGAAATTCGAAATCTGTTTTGAACTTGCAATTTTCTGAAAACTTCATTGGGCCTTAATCGGGTCATACGGACTCTGATTTTCGAAAACTCGGACTCTATTTCGCGTATTTTTCCGAGACGAACGCAATGGCATAGCCCGTTTCCCTTGATTCAGATTTTAGAATTAAATTCTGCCTCGATTTATGTTATAACAGGTTATTGAAAATACGGGTTGTTACATTCTCCCCTCCTTAAAGGATTTCGTCCTCGAAATCTTCAAGTTAGGAAGAACGTATCCTACCATCCAACATCCATCTACTCAAAACATCATCCACGAGCAATCATTGTCCTTACAAGATTCTAAATGTTGTATGAACATATGCAAAGGTGTGTGTATATGTACTTATCTAATGCAAATATCATCAATGCAAATTATGTTAGTGAAATGAATCCATATGTATGCAATTCCTAACATAATGTATAACATCTATATGTGTGCACATAACATACATCCATATGCAACATCCATGTGATAACACAAAAATTTTCATCCATGAATAAGCGTAAACACTCATGCATATGCAATATGAGGAGTGTGTGAGCCGATCTAGTGCCTAATGTGTATAATGCATCCACGAGTAACCACTTGCAAACACTTGCAACCACTTGCAACCACCAAGCATAACATGTTTCAAACACATGTTTCATCCAAAGGGTTTCTACCTAAGGTTCTCATGACAAGATTAACATGATAACAAGATAAACAAGACAAACATGGATAGCAAAAGAAAGATATGCTACAAAGAGATCGGGAAGATAAGAAAGATATACTCCTTTTGGATTACAAGAAATCCCTTCCTAACTTAACCCCAATCCTATAAAATCCCAAAAGGTTTAGTCAACCTAACGGACCCCTTCAAACCCTGACATGTATTACTAGCCAATAAGTCATACCTCCCGACAGAAATAGGACCGAGAATGGGACCGAGAGGATATACGTAAAAAGATAACATGCGAGTAAGTTCCACAGGAAAACAAGGATCAAGGATATGCTCTTAAAAAGAGATATGATGCGCGTATCTAGCCTTCAGTCTTCTAAGTCACATTTCCTTGAGCTTAACTCCACTGTGCTTTGACTGTCTTTTACCTCATGATTTCTTGGCTTCTTAACTCTTATTTCCAAATATGAGTTGGAACCCATTTCATTGTCGCCTCTCGTCTTCCTCTTTCACTTACTCTTCCATCATTCTTGGCTTAAACATAACTATGACCTCATGGTTTCATGCAAGCTCTCCAAAATTCACCAGTGAATCCTGGATCTCGTTTACTTACCATAAAGTATTCCACGCAGTAGAACTTTTCTTGGAAATACCATTCCACGTTGCCAATTGCTCTTACTAACGTGATTTTCTATAACTCATGCTTGAACGAAATGAACCATCCGCCTGTGAATGATAGGCCGTACTTAGATTCAGTCGCTTGCCCATGACTTCCCGTAGACTATTCCAAAACTGGCTGGTGAAGATTGAGTCATGGTTACTAACTATACTTTAGGGAACCTCGTGCAACCGCTTTATTTCTTGAAAGTAAACTGTCGCTAGCTATGATGCAGTCCTTTCGCTCTTTACCGGAGTGAAATGAGCACTCTTCGTGAGTCTACCTACTATGACCCACATGCTCGTATTCTCTTTCCTTGACCTAGGCAGTCCATCCACGAAATCCTTCGTGACGCTTTACTACTTCCATTGCGGGGACCTCCAATGGATGTAATAGCCCACCGGGCTTTTTATGACTCGGCCTTAATCTGTTGGCACAACATGCACCTTGGGACAAACTCGGCCACCTCCTCGAGTGATGTGCATCTTCAAGAGCCTTCTTTCTCTCATCGTGTCTTAGCCATCCCTTGTCATCTATAGCGAGGTGACTTATCATCTCGCCTCGAATCAACTTGTCCATGATCTCGACTAACTGCGGGTCTTCTTTCTGTGAAGTCCCTACTTGATCCAGAAGGGTAGGTCAAAGCTCAAGGGATGCTAACTAACTAATTAAACTGAGAGAACTTCTTACTTCAATTGTCCTCGTCGGAGCTTTTTGGTTTTGAACCGCGACCACTTTAGCAGGATCCACCACTAAGCCTTGCTTAGAAACTATGTGCCCAAGAAACCTAACTCCTTTTTTTCCAAAATGACATTTGGAGGACTTGGCTTTCAACTGATGCGCTCTAAGCGTACCCATCACCTCCTTGAGATGTCTAGCATGTTCTTCCTCGTTCTTTAAGAAAGTCAGGATATCTTCTACAAAGATTACCACAAACTTGTTCAGGAACTCCCTAGGCACCCTACTCATCAAGTCCACGAAGTAGGCGGGTGCATTAGTCAAACCGAATGGCATGACCAGCCATTCTAAGAATCCATCTGGAGTTCTGAACGCAGTTTTGTCTATACTATCCTCAGCTACTCTGAGCTGATGGAATCCAGTAGCAAGATCAAGATAAAACAGATGTTCCTACAAGCTGATCAAACAAATCATCGATCCTTGGCAATGGTTGTCTATTCTCTTTGTTTAACTCACGATAATCAACACAAAGTCGAAGAGAACCATCTGCCTTGGTAGTAAATACTACAGGCGCTCCCCATTCAGATATACTTCATCTAATGAAGTTCTTCTCAAGCAACTCCTTGACTTGCTTTCTTAACTCTCATCTTGTGGGGCCATGTGCCTAACCGGCCACGAAACTATCTTGGCATTATTAACCAGATAAATGCGGAAATCTATCTCTCGTTTAGGGGTAACCCCCTTCACTTCACCCAAGATATTAGGATATTCTCGGACCACCCTCACTGATTGCAAACTATCGATAGACGAGTTGAGGGATTCAAGATAACACAACATGACGGGACTCATAGGGTTACTAGAAATTTTTAGGGTATTACCGAGGCGAGTCATGAGCCTCTCAACCCTATGCTCAAAAATCAAGAATGGCTCCAAAACTGGACAACCAATCCATGCCCAAAATCAACCCATACCCCATGAAACCGAGAATATAAGCATCACGCGAGAATTCTATACTCAAGATAGAGATTTTCAAATCCACGTAGATAATAGACAAATGGGCGGAACCCCCAATTGGATTTGAAACACACACGGGATCATTAACTAGACTAGTACTTAGGTGCAAACTTTCAACTAAACCAGATGAAATAAACTATGCGATGCGCCAGAATCAAATAAAGTACGAACAGGAAAATCAGAAATGTAAACAAGACTTTCAACAGAAATACTACCTCGATCGGGAACTGGAGCGGCATTGAGAGCATGAACTTGCCCTCCCAAAGGTCCAGCACGCTGAGTCTGACCCTGGCCTTGCCCTTGCTTCTTCGGGCAATCCCTAGTGAAGTGTCCCATTTCTCCACAGTTAAAGCAAGTGCCCTTCCTTTTTCTGCAATCCTTGTTTAGATGAGTCGAGCTTCCACAAGTAAAGCACCTTTTTTCCTTCTTATCTTTAGACTTCTCCTCCTTCTTGTCACTCCTATTCTCTTCATTGAGTAGGGCCATATTCACCAAACTCTCGAAAGTTGCCCCCAAGGGTATATGAGACATGGCTAAACCATGTAATGGCTCGTTTAATCCTAGTGCAAAGTATAGGGCCTTCTTCTGAGCTGTGTTAACCAAGTCTAAACCGACCCGAGCCAGTTGATTAAACTTATCTATGTATTCCCTAATAGTCATGTCCCCTTGTTTCAGTGATAGGAACCTTAGTCCAAACTTTCCCCGAAAGTCATCCCAAGTCACAATTGGCCTAGTAGCGGTGGTGACCACCCACCAACGTGCAGCTTCTTCCTTTAGCAACCACACTGCCAATAAAACCTTCCTACGGTCATCTATATCAAAGAAGGCAAAAAGATCTTCGGTTTCTTTCAACCAATTCCTGGCCTCTACAAAAGTCTCAGTGCCTTGAAAGTTCTGGCCACCCATCGTCTTAAAGTTCTTACAAGTTTCCGCAAAATCCGCTTGTGGAGGCTGAGGGGGAAGAGAAACATCAGCTATGGGAGAAGGAGGAGAAACATTAACCACCGGAGGAGGAGGAGGAGGAACATCTGCGGGGCCGGCTTCGGTCGCCCTAGCCTCCAAAAGTCTCCTATACCAAACAGGTACGTGTACTCCCTCCGGAATGGCAAAGTTATTGGCCATACTGAAAACGAAGAAAAAGATAGATTCAGAATGGAGAAAAACGAAGGAATTTTGCTAATGGCTTTTTGGGGAATAGCCTTTAAAATAAACTAGACTTTTCTTCGGAAAATACTTTATACTTGGTTTTGAAAATAGTTTTCCAAAAGTTTTCTAAAAACCTTTTTGTTCCTTCTCGTAAACCATATGCTCTGATACCAAATGTAACACCCCACCTCCGCCAGGGTGGCTCTTGCAAGCACTCTGACTTTGGAGGGGCGTTTTTACCGGGTAAACATGCATAATGATATGTCAAGGCAGAACAAGAACATATGTATATATGTAAACAGAGTAAATAACATAGATAAAACAGCGGAAGATTTCAAGCCATTTCAAAACAAGTCTGGTACAACATAATGTCAACTTTCCAAATAAACAAGTCTAGATAAAAACAACATCAACTGAAAAACTGAAATACATAAGTACTATCCCCAAAATAAGTGATAACCATAGCTAGCTTCATGTCAAACCGTACATGAGCTAAATACCACAAGCAAGCGATCAGAAATCCAAGCTAAGCTCCAATATTCCCACCCTGAGAACCTGGGGGGGAACGGAAGAAAAGAGGCGAAAGAAAACAGGTCAGTCAAAAAGACTGAGTAAGCCCTACTACAATCAATGTAAACTGATAAAGTTAACTGACATGAGAAGCATGGATGAACATAAGGATAACAACATACTAGCATGATGATTAACCAACAGGGTAGATAAAGGTGTCATCGCATAATCAGGTTTAAGGTTTTTGCACCACAGGTGTACTAGCAAGCTAACATGACTTGAATAAACAAGTATTGATCCCTTGGCCCAAGCTTTGGCCCAATAACATGAAGTGACCCTAATACGAGGTCCAATAACATGAAGTGACCCTAATACGAGGTCCAATAACATGAAGTGACCCTAATACGAGGTCCAATAACATGAAATGACCCTAATACGAGGTGCAATAACATGAAGTGACCCTAATACGAGGTCCAATAACATGAAGTGACCCTAATACGAGGTCCAACCAAACGGTCTAGTCGATCGGCTCCCTATAAGCCTAACTCGTCACGTGTTGGTGTCAATACGGCCCAAACATAATTGTAGTCAGACTGTGCCGGGTCTCCCGTCGGGTGTATCAAGCCCTAGGGTGTCAACCCCTGGACACCATAAACATAAGTGCACAGTCTCGATCTACTGGTACCCATGCTTGACTTCTCCAAATACGGACTACGTGCACGACCATAGTCCGTCCAGAACTACATCGGCGTACCACTCTGCCGTCGTTTTTGGTCACTTACCTCAAGTCCAGTAATCGTGCCCCCCACCCTAGCCTAGTCCCTAGGGTCTTAATGATACAAACTTGGGATTACTGCTGGAGTGGACCCCCATTGCTAGGATTTTCTAGTGGGTTAAGTACGGTTTAACCCTTTTACTAATCATGGATTAACTTGGTTAAGTGTAACGATGAGTTCACGACTTAACCCTGATTAATCTACCAAGCCCAAATTGGTTAAGTATTAAGTGGACCATGACTTAACCCTAATCATGAGGCATTAATTAATTAATGTGCCTTAACCTCTCACATTAGATTTTGTTGCGGTTACTAGTTAAGCCGGTCGGTTCTGGGTAGCTTTATACCACAACTTGGTCTAACCTCGGGTTCAAGGTACAACATGACCAACTTCTCACATTGGGTCCTATTGTTTGTAGCAACTAGTTAAGCCGGTCGGTTCCGGGTAGGTTTACGCTACAAACTCAACCCAACCTCGAGTTGGTTACACTTATATTTTCTAAGTGTCATGTCCATTATGTTTCCAAAACATATTACAAGTTTTCAAGCATTTGGGTAGACCTAACTTAATAGGTAAATTCCCAATGGGTAGACCTAACTTAATAGGTAAATTCCCAATCTTATGTTTTTATGTCTTTTAAGTTTACCCAACCCCAAACGCAATCCCATCGCTTACATATCGCAATAGCGCATAAAGGATAGAAAGAGGGAACTTGGCATAATCATGACATAAAGGTGTTGAAGCCACAAGTTTAACATGGTGGCATATGAAATGTACATATGTTCATATACTTGCATATTACATTTTTAGGCCTCAAAAGCATGCATAAAACCAAACTTAGCATATTGGTGATACATGGTGATAAATGACATGTAGAAATGGCCATAAGTTCGCATTCAGCCTCACATGCAAGTTATCATAAGGGATATTATAACTTACATGTTGCCAAAATGCAACCTTTAGCCTAAAGCTTGAAGCTTTAAGCTCATAAACCCAAGATAAGCTTGCATAACATGATAACATGAGCAAAATGATCAACCCAAACTTGCATAACATAACTTGCATATCATATGGCAAACTTGCATATCATAACATAGCAAACTTGCATAACATAACATGATAAACTTGCATATCATAACATGGCAAACTTGCATAACATAACATGATAAACTTGCATATCATAACATGGCAAACTTGCATAACATAACATGATAAACTTGCATATCATAACATGGCAAACTTGCATATCATAATGATCAACCAAACTTGCATCATTCATTTAACTTTAGAGTTTAAATATGAAAGTAGAAAAGGGCTTACAATGCTTATGAAGACACAAATATATATATATATATATATATATATATATATAGATTGAGACAAAACCCTTATGCAATCAAATAAACCCAAAATGCAAGCTCCAATAGAAAAACCCTTGAGCAAAAGTGATCAAAACCCTTGCTTTATGATGTAAATATGGAAACTTGACTTGAATGCAAGCTAATGACACTCATACAAGCTTGAAAACACTTGTATGCATGGAAAATCTCTCATAGAAATAACTTAGAATTTTATGAAGAGAGTGGAGGCCATGAGAGGAATGATTTTGCCATAGTTTAGTTGTAGGGTTGATTAATGATGATTTAGGCTTAGGTTAGGGTCTTATTTATAGAGATTAGGATTAGTTCTAGCCTTAGGATTAAACCCTAATTCCAATCTCAGCCCTCAAAACCGAATCTGGCCCCCAAACTCAACACAACCCCAAAATGGTGCACCAGGCAAAACTGCTCGGCTGAACCAAGTCGACAGCCAAGTCGACAGGGCTGTCGACTTGGGTCCAACCAAGTCGACTCCCAAGTCGACAGGGCTGTCGACTTGGGTGCTCTGGCGGGAATTTTCCCGCCTGGCCCAATCTGACCCTTTTTCGAATTTTGAACCCGAAATTCGAAATCTGTTTTGAACTTGCAATTTTCTGAAAACTTCATTGGGCCTTAATCGGGTCATACGGACTCCGATTTTCGAAAACTCGGACTCTATTTCGCGTATTTTTCCGAGACGAACGCAATGGCATAGCCCGTTTCCCTTGATTCAGATTTAGAATTAAATTCTGCCACGATTTACGTTATAACAGGTTATTGAAAATACGGGTTGTTACAAATATTACCCACCAACCCGACATGTACTTACCCTCCCACTGATTCAAACATGTTTACATAATGGTTAGGTTTGTGGGCCTATATTTACTAATATTACCCACCAACCCGATATGTACTTAACCCTTCCACACATTATGTCATATTGGTTAAGTGTTGTCCATTCATGTTAACTTAACCTACCCACTCATCATGTCATATTGGTTAAGTGTTTCTTATTAAACCTTCTCACTCGTCATGTTGGATTGGTTAAGTGTTTCCTATTAACTTAACCCCGTTCATTCATCATGTTATATTGGTTAAGTATTTCCCATTAACTTAAACCCATTCGTTCATCAAGTTACATTGGTTAAGTGTATTTTATTAACCTAACCCCACGCGTTCATCATGTTGTATTGGTTAAGTGTCATCAATCAATTCAAGTTAACTTAACCCACCTGCTTGTCATGTTACATTGGTTAAGTGTCGCCTTCTTGTGCTAACTTAACCCTTCCCATTCATCATGTTATAATGGTTAAGTGTTACTCTCTTGTTTTAACTTAACCCTACCCATTCATCATGTCATATTGGTTAAGTGTTTCTTATTAACTTAACCCTACTCATTCATCATGTCATATTAGTTAAGTGTTTCTTATTAACTTAACCCTTCTCACTCATCATGTCATATTTGTTAACTTAACCCTGCTCACTTGTCTAATTAACATGTTATAACGGTTAAGTGTTCTAAATTTACTTAAACCCACCTTCTTGTCTAATTAACATGTTATAACGGTTAAGTGTTCTTAACCTTACCATTCTTAGCATGTCTGTTTATTGACATTAATTTATTAATGCCCCAACCTCTCACGTTAGAACTGTTGATTGCGGTTACTAGATGTGCCGGGCGGTTCCGGCCAGACTTCTACCACAAATTCATTCTAACCTCGGGTTTTGAGCTAAATGCGCTAACCTCTCACATTAGATCTGTGTTGTTGTGGTTACTGGATGTGCCGGGCGGTTCCGGACAGTTTTACACCGCAACTCAATCTAACCTCGGGTTAGGCATGTTTAACTTTTAGCATATTTACCATACATGTCCAAGTTTAGATTTTATATGCTAATCATCCCAAATTCATAAAACTAGTCATGTTCCAATTCTCAAGTTATACCCCAACAAAGCGAATTGCAAGTTGTGCCCCACAAATTCAAATTCAAGTTATTACTCAAAATAGGTTACACCCAATTTTCCCAAATTTGCAATAATTGTCATGCCCCAAAAATCACAATATAACACATGCCCTAAGGTTTAGTCATATTGCACCGTACTAAATATTCTCCAAAAACTCCCAAATCATGATTCACAGTATAAACTATGCCAAATTATAGCCTTTAATTACAGTGCATGCCAATTGCCCAAAATCTCAATTTAGGTGTGTTCACATTTAACAGCTATCCCTATCTTACTATAGGTTTTCATGCCTAAGCCATATATCACTATACACAATAATCTTCTTCTTCCAAGTCATAAACTATCATATATATATGCCCCAAATTTTAGTTCTTAAACCACAACATGTACTATGCCTTACATGTTTACAGTTCAATTTACGCCTCAAACCCCAAGTCATATGTCCAATATACTTTGTGCCTCAAATCTCAAGTAATGTGTTCGATACACTTTATGTTTTAAATAAAACATGTGTTATGTCCTCAAATCAGTTACAAATCAGTTATGCCCAATTATACATAATTTAATACTTTTCCCAATTTTTAGCGTTGGTCATGTTCAAATCATATATTATGCCCAATTTTAGCGCTGGTCATGTCCAAATAATATATTATGCCCAATTTTATTTCCAATGTACATTCATCTCTTATGAGATTTTGCTCAGGCTCGCAGTAGCCTAACTATAAAAACAAAAAGGGATGAAGGAAAGAAGAGACAAAGAATGGACATAATATTATCAATGAGATAGATCCAATGGATATAGAAAGATAGATAGAAATAGGCATAATCTCAGATTTAGATTTATTACAATGTCAGAATCACAATTAACTTTTATTTCTGAAAGTAACAAGAACTTACAAATTACAGAACGGTCCTGAATTCTGGGATCTGATTTCTGAATTTGGTTATCTATCATTTGGTGTAGATGTTTGATTTGATGTTCTTCTTAATCGATTACTAGTTTGGATATGATTATCTAGTTAGGAGAGGATGAATGGAGGCTAGGTCACTTCATGTTTTAGCAGCATATAAACGCCTATGAATTCGTCTGGAGAAAAAAATAGGTTTAGGGGTCTTTTTATAGGTGTAAAGGGAGATTTAGAGCCTTCAGATCAGTCTAGAAGTCATCAGAATCGTCCATAGCAGAAAAATACGTCACATAGCGAATTAGGGAGCGACACATCAACCAAAACACGTCGGTCCAGAAATTTCGTCCAGATCTGAAAAAGGGGTTGACACCCTCTGGGGGGGTCGACATCTATGTTGACTCCCCTATAGGGGGGTTGACTCCTATGTCGACTCCCCTTAAGGGTGGGTCGACACCTATGTCGACTCCCCCTAGGGGGGTCGACACCTGTTGAGCGAGAATTTTCCCGCTCATTTCCCTTTGGCTGATTTCAAATTTTAAACATGTTTTGAACCTTCTGGACTTATAATATTCATATATAATCTTCCTTGTGCGTATACAAACTTCTTAGGCTCATAACTTCTTCATACAGAGTCTGATTTACAAAACTCGGACTCTATCTAAGCAGAATTCCGAGACAGACGCAATGCGCAACCCATTTCACATAATTCTTATTTTTCAAATTAATTATTCTTTAATTTGTTACTTTAATATCGACAAGAAATACGGGGTGTTACATTCTCCCCTCCTTTAAAGGATTTTGTCCCCGAAATCTCCAAGTCAAGGAGAATGTTTCCTAACATCCAACATCCATCTACTCAACCATTCAATCACAGGTGTCCATTGTCCTTAAAAATATTTCTAATGCTTTCATGATCATATGCATAGTGTGTGTACATGTCCTTATCTAATGCAAAATCAGGCGGTCTACCGATTCAGTTGACCTCCTTAATGTGAATTATGTCAGTGCCATGAGTCCATCATGTATGCAATTATTCCTAATCGTACTTTATAACTTCTACACAAGTGCACGATCATTCATACAAATACAACATCCATATGATAACACATCAAGTTTCAATTCATATATATAAAAATTCACTCATGCATGTGCAATATGAAAGTGACTGAGCTGATCTAGTACCTAATGTGTGTGTATGCATCTATGAGCAACCACTAGCAAACACTTGCAACCATTAATCATAACATGTTTCAAACACATGTTTACGTCCATCGGCTTCTACCTAAGGATCGAGGATAGAACTGAGAGGACATACTTAAAGGATAAAGACTAGTATGCAAATAAACTTTACAGAAAAAGAGAGATTAAGGATATACCCTCAAAAAGAGTATGATGCGCATATCTGGTCTTCAGTCTTCTAAGTCGCATCTTCTTGAGCTTCACTCCATATGGCTCTGACCATCTTAACTTCACAATTGCGTAGCTTCTTAATTTCTATTTCCAGAATATGCGTTGGAACTCATTTTACTGTCGCCTCTCGTTCCACCTTTTCTTCTTATAGTATACTTGGCACTACAACTGTTGGTGTGTCATGCTAACATTACTAGAGCTATCTCTTGAAAATAAACAGATGCTAACTATGTTACCAAGTGTATATACTAAGATGATTAGATTCTTCTTCGTCAATCTAGTAAGTGGGACCGATACCTTCATAAAGTCCTTAATTAACTTCCTATATTAGCCCGCTAGTCCAAGAAAGCTTCTTACTTATGTTGCATTCCTTGGGACCTTCCAGTCTTGCACCGCAACTAATTTTGCGGGATCTACTACTATCCCGTCTTTGGGCGCCACATGTCCTAGAAACCTTACTTCTTCTCTCCAAAAATGACATTTTTTTGGAGAACTTCGCCTTAAGTTGATGCGCTTTGAGGGTATCCGAGACTTCCCTTAGATGCAAAGCATGTTCTTCCTCATTCCAAAATATCATTTATGCACAAGTGAAGTGAACCATCCGCCTTTTTAACGAAAACGACCGGAGCACCCCATTCAGAAATACTTCGCCTTATGAACCCGTTTTCAAGTAACTCTTTTACTTGCTTACTGAGCCCTTCCTTTCCCTTGGATTCATGTGTCGTACAGGTAATGCAACTGGTTTTGCATTGTCAACTAGATATATGCGGAAGTCTATCTCGCGTTTTAGGGGATAAACCCCTAACCTGATCAAAAACATCTTCGTACTCATGGACTACTCTAATGGATCGCAAATCGTCGATAGATGCATCAAGTGTTTCTAGGTAGCTAAGCCAAACCGATCCCTCAGGATCGCACGAAATCTCGAGGGTATTCCCGAGGCAAGTCAAAAGTCTATCTACCCTTCTTTCATAATTACTAGCTAACCAATCAACCCATAGCCCAGGAAACCAAAAAAAACATAAGCATTATGCTTAAACTCAATACTTAATATAGCTATTCTCAAATCCTCACAAACCAAAGATAAATGAGCCGAACCACCAATTGGATTTGAGACAATGATGGGTTCTTCTACTATACGAGCACTAAGGTGCAGAGACTCAACTATGGAAGCAGATATAAACGAATGTGAAGCGTTAAAATCAAAATGAGTACTAACAGGATGATCAAAAAGAAAAACTAGACTTTTTCAACAGAAACTCTACTACCTCTCTCTCAGATACGCTGGCGATGAGACCATGCACTTGCCCTCCTGAAAATCCTGTCCTTTGTGCTTGCCCTTATCCTTAATTATATGACCCGTTACACCATAATAACGACACTTCCTCTTGTCTTAGATTTTTCTATTTTTTCCTCCTTCGTGAACCAAGTCCATATCCATGAGTTTCTCATCCTTGGGTTGTGTTCCTTAGCCAAACTCCCTTATTCTCATCTTTGCCATCTTTGTGTAACTTGTTGACAAGTCTCTTGAAAGCTGCCCCCATCGCACGGAAAATCCTACAAAGCTTGAAAGAGAATTAGCCGTAGGTGAAACTACTACGGCTATATATGGAAGTTCGGCATTTCTTTGCCCTTTGACAGGTGTCGTAGTCTCATCAAGCCTACGGAACCGTGTCGCAATGAGGTTACCTCCCAGAAAGCCAGGAACCCCAGAGACTCAGTAAAGAAGGAAAACAAGGATTCAAATAGAGGATCAAATGATAATCCATATGGCTTTGGAGAATATGCCTTTAAAACAAAACTTTTCTTTAGAAAATGCTTTTTTTAAAACCGTTTTGAAAATAAATTTTCAAATCTTTTATCTGATCTAGTAACCTTCAGCTCTGATACCAAGTGAAACATCCCACCTCCGTTAAGGTCACTCACAAAGGGAATGCCTTAACTTAGGTGGAGCATTTTAGGTAAAAGATGCAGATAAATTATAAGACAGACAAATAAAGCAGCGGAAAATAAAGTCATTTTATAAACAATGTGGTTCAGTCAGGCTTTTACAACAATCGTCTCAATCATACTTAAAAATAATACATAGAACTCATGTCTTGATTCAAAAACTTCCAAGTATAAAAGAAGCATAAAAATAACAAAGAGATTTCCCCAATAAAGCATGAACCAGCCATAGCAGTGGAAGAGAGAGTCCAAAGCAATACATCGACTATCTTCGAGCTTGGAAAGAAAACTGAGCTAAGTGGTAGCATTTCCTCCCAATGAACCTGAGGGGCGAGGGACGGAAGAAAAGTGGCGAAACAAACTACGTCAGACATAAGTCTAGTAAGTCCAGTGACTTTCAACATGAAAATAGGAAAAAGCATCATGACATGATTAAACTGAATATAAGAGAATACCGTGATAAAAAGGATAACAAGATAACATACGATTAATATAGATATGATAAGGCAAGATAAATTGAATGCGCTTCTACTCTTTCTCTGCTTCGCTACCACCTTGTTATTCTAATTTTTATACCTCTGCACCGCCTAACTAGTGTCCCAACTAGTAATCTGTGTAAAATGATAATATTACAATGTGATCCCAATCCCCGCAATTGTGGTAGCCTTCAGGTGTACATCTAGTATGAGGATCTTACCTCAATCAGCCTAATTGCCATGAAGATGTTAGATGTACCCTTACTACCCTATCGATCGGCTCCCTACTTGTATTAATGTTCCATGTGTCTGTGTCAATCGGCCCTCTCTTTCGTGTAGATACCCTGTGCTAGTCCCACCATAAGGTGTATCAACCCTTATGATAGCAACCCGACACGATTCAAGATGCACAGTGTATAACTACTGGTACCCAGTGCTTGCTTTTTCCCACTCTGGAGTACGTGCACGCCCAAAATCCGTCGGAACCAACACTGACGTACCCCCTGCTGCTATGTTGACCACTTATAATCAGCCCAATAATCGTGCTCCACACTGCCTAGTTTTAGGGTACCTTGATATATCTATGTGGGTTGCTGCTGAAATGGGTCCCCGTTACTAGGGTTTCTTACTGGTTAAGTTTGTGAGCCTATATTTACTAATATTACCCACCAACCCGACATGTACTTAACCCTCCTACTGATTCAAACATGTTTACTTAATGGTTAAGTTTGTGGGCCTATATTTACTAATATTACCCACCAACCCGATATGTACTTAACCCTTCCACACATTATGTCATATTGGTTAAGTGTTGTCCATTTATGTTAACTTAACCTACCCACTCATCATGTCATGTTGGTTAAGTGTTTCTTATTAACCCTTCTCACTCGTCATGTTGGATTGGTTAAGTGTTTCCTATTAACTCAACCCCATTCATTCATCATGTTATATTGGTTAAGTATTTCCCATTTACTTAACCCAATTCGTTCATCAAGTTACATTGGTTAAGTGTATCTTATTAACCTAACCCCACGCGTTCATCATGCTGTATTGGTTAAGTGTCATCAATCAATTCAAGTTAACTTAACCCACCTACTTGTCGTGTTACATTGGTTAAGTGTTGCCTTCTTGTGTTAACTTAACCCTTCTCATTCATCATGTTATATTGGTTAAGTGTTACTCTCTTGTTTTAACTTAACCCTACCCATTCATCATGTCATATTGGTTAAGTGTTTCTTATTAACTTAACCCTACTCATTCATCATGTCATATTGGTTAAGTGTTTCTTATTAACTTAACCCTTCTCACTCATCATATCATATTTGTTAACTTAACCCTCCTCACTTGTCTAATTAACATGTTATAACAATTAAGTGTTCTAAATTTACTTAACCCCGCCTTCTTGTCTAATTAACATGTTATAACGGTTAAGTGTTCTTAACCTTACCATTCTTAGCAAGTCTGTTTATTGGCATTAATTTATTAATCCCCCAACCTCTCACATTAGAATGTTGTTTGCGATTGCTAGATGTGTCGGGCGGTTCCGGGCAGACTTCTACTGCAAACTCATTCTAACCTCGGGTTTTGGGCTAAATGCGCTAACCTCTCACATTAGATTTCTGTTGTTACGGTTACAAGATGTGTTGGGCGGTTCCGGGCAGTTTTACACCGCAACTCAATTTAACCTCGGGTTAGGTATGTTTAACTTTTAGCATATATGTCCAAGTCTAGATTTTATATGCTAATCATCCCAAATTCAACAAACTAGTCATGTTCCAATTCTCAAGTTATACCCCCAACAAAGCAGATTGCAAGTTATGCCCCACAAATTCAAATTCAAGTTATTACTCAAAATAGGTTACACCCAATTTTCCCAAATTTGCAAAAATAGTCTTGCCCCAAAAATCACAATATAACACATGCCCTAAGGTTTAGTCATATTGCACCGTACAAAATATTCTCCAAAAACTCCCAAATCATGATGCACAGTATAAACTATGCCAAATTATAGCCTTTAATTAAGTGCATGCCAATTACCCAAAATCCCAATTTAGGCGTGTTCACATTTAACAGTTATCCCTATCTTACTATAGGTTTTCATGCCTAAGCCATATATCACTATACACAATAATCTTCTTCTTCCAAGTCATAAACTATCATATATATATGCCCCAAATTTTAGGCCTTAAACCACAACATGTACTATGCCTTACAAGTTTACAGTTCAATTTACGCCTCAAACCCCAAGTCATATGTCCAATATAATTTATGCCTCAAATCTCAAGTCATACGTTCGATGCACTTTATCTTTTAAACACAACATGTGTTATGTCCTCAAATCAGTTATGCCCAATTATACATAATTTAATACTTTTCCCAATTTTTAGCGCTGGTCATGTTCAAATCATATATTATGCTCAATTTTAGCATTGGTCATGTCCAAATCATATATTATGCCCAATTTTATTTCCAACGTACGTTCATCTCTTTTGAGATTTTGCTCAGGCTCATAGTAGCCTGGCTATAAAAACAAAAAGGGAAGAAGGAAAGAAGAGACAAAGAATGGACATAATATTATCAACGAGATAGATCCAATGGATATAGAAAGACTGATAGAAATAGGCATAATCTCAAATTCAGATTTATTACAATGTCAGAATCACAATTAACTTTTATTTCTAAAAGTAACATGAACTTACAAATTACAGAACAGTCTTGAATTCTGGGATTTGATTTCTGAATTTGATTTGCTATCCTTTGGTGTAGACGTTTGATAGGATGTTCTTCTTAATCGATTACTAGTTTGGATATGATTTTCTAGTTAGGAGAGGAGGAATGGAGGCTAGGTCACTTTAGGTTTTAGCAGCATATAAACGCCTATGAATTCGTGTGGAGAAAACAAATGGTTTAGGGGTCTTTTTATAGGTGTAAAGGGAGATTTAGAGCCTTCAGATCAGTCTAGAAGTCATCAAAATCGTCCATAGCAGGAAAATACGTCACATAGGGACGGGAGCGACACATCAGCCAAAACACGTCGGTCCAGAAATTTCGTCCAGATCTGAAAAAGGGGTCGACACCCTATAGGGAGGGTCGGCACCTATGTCGACTCCCCTATAGGGGGTCGACTCCTATGTCGACTCCTCTTAGGGGGGGTCGACACCTATGTCGACTCCCCCTAGGGGGGTCGACACCAGATGAGCGGGAGCTGATTTCGAATTTTAGACTAGTTTTGAACCTTCTGGACATATAATATTCATATATAATCTTCCTTGTGCGTATACAAACTTCTTAGTCTCATAACTTCTTCATACGGAGTCCAATTTACGTAAACTCAGACTCTATCTCAAGCAGAATTCCGAGATGAACGTAATGGCGCAACCCATTTCACCTAATTCTTCTTTTACAAATTAATTATTCTTTAATTTGTTACTTTAATATCCATAGGAAATACGGGGTGTTAAATTCTCCCCTCCTTTAAAGGATTTCGTCCCCGAAATCTCCAAGTCAAGGAGAATGTATCCTAACATCCAATATCCATCTACTCAACCATTGAATCACATGCGTCCATTGTCCTTAAAAATATTTCTAATGCTTTCATGATCATATGCATAGTGTGTGTACATGTCCTTATCTAATGTAAAATCAAGCGGTCTACCGATTCAGTTGACCTCCTTAATGCGAATTATGTCAGTGCCATGAGTCTATCATGTATGCAATTATTCCTAATCATACTTTATAACTTCTACATGAGTGCACAATCATTCATACAAATGCAACATCCATATGATAACACATCAAGTTTCAATTCATATATATATAAATTCACTCATGCATATGCAATATGACAGTGACTGAGCCGATCTAGTACCTAATGTGTGTGTATGCATCCACGAGCAACCACTAGCAAACGCTTGCAACCACTTGCAACCATCAATCATAACATGTTTCACACACATGTTTACATCCATCGGCTTCAACCTAAGGATCGAAGATAGAACTGAGAGGATATACTTAAATGATAAAGACTAGCATGCAAATAAACTTTACAGAAAAAGGGAGATCAAGGATATACCCTAAAAAAGGGTTATGTTGCACATATCTAGTCTTCAGTCTTCTAAGTCGCATCTTCTTGAGCTTCACTCCATATGTCTCTGACTGTCTTAACTTCACGATTGCGTAGCTTCTTATTTTCTGTTTCCAGAATATGCGTTGGAACTCATTTCATTGTCGCCTCTCGTTCCACCTTTTCTTCTTATAGTATACTTGGCAATACAACTTATGTCGTGTCATGCTAACATTCCCAGAACTATCTCTTGAAAATAAACAGATGTTGTAACACCCCACCTCCATTAAGGTCACTCGCAAAGGGAATGCCTTAACTTCGGTGGAGCGTTAAGTGAATATAGAACAGAAAATCACAACAAGACAGATATAAAGCAGTACTTGAAAATTTAAAACTTTATTTCATTGCAGCGGACAAACCCATATGTTTGATTACATCATCAAAACCATAAACCAAAGTCAAGTACATCATATCCATCTTGATAAAACAAAGTACATAAACTGAAAGACATAATCCCCAACATTAAAATAGCCATAAATAAAGAGAAGCTGGATTTTACTTTAGCGGTCCAAGAAATCTTCTAAAAGCAGTCCAAGATCAAGCTCCACTGGTGCTAGTTCCAACCTGAGCACCTGGGGGGGAGGAAAGAAATGGAAAAAGGGAGGTCAGACATAAAGTCTGGCGAGTGCGATAATTCTAACAATATAATTAACAAAGTAACTAGTCTAAGGCATAAGTTAGAAAATAAGGAAATGACCATGAACCATTGAGTATGGAAGAGTAAACAAGGAAACAAGATGAACAACGATATCGTTTAAGCATACCTAACCCACTAAGATAAATTTACTAAACTACACCAACACTATAGGATAATTACTATATTGCACCACCACTAGTCACCCTAAGGTTGATCCCGCCTACAGAATTAATAATGATATTGGTAGTTTCGTGCACCCCTAGCTGCCTTCAAAGGTGCCGTCTGCCCCTATCTCCACTAGGTGTACCCACTACCCCCAAACGATCGGCTCCCTAACTCGTAGATACCCGTGTTGGCCCCACAGTGGGGTGTATCGCTCCCCAAAGTGGCAACCCGATACCACCAAGAATGCACGGATTATACCTACATGATGCAACAACGTCTAACCTACCAGCCCGGGTACACACACGCATATGAACCCGTTGGACTTGCGTTGCCACCGATAACCCAGTTTGGCTTCTTACAGTCAAGCCCAGTATGCGTGTCCCGTCCTCGACTTGGGTCGAGCCCACAAAGGTACGTATGGGTTACTGGTTGAAATGGGCCCTCATTACTTGACACAAGCTATCCACCTAAGCTTGGTCCCCTCTAGTACATCCCACTTAACCCACTTCTTATTCATGTTTCAATTACATGTTTCAATTTTGGTTAAGTGTTTCTAATCGTATTTCCAAATGCCATCCAAGGCACCCACTAGATTCTACATGCCACCCAAGGCACCCACTTAACCCCCTCATGTCCCTCTACATGCTTATCTGGTTAATTGTTTCTTAATTCATTAAGACCGTAACCTCATAAAGACCTCTCACATTAGACTGGCATTTGTGGCAGCTGGATTTGCCGGGCGGGTCCGGGCAGTCTTACACCACAAAAGAGCCTAACCTCGTGTCTTTACAATTGTTACGTATTTAGTTTAGGCCTAAGACCTCTCACATTAGACTGACATTTGTGGCAGCTGGATTTTCCGGGCGGGTCCGGGCAGTCTTACACCACAAAAGAGTCTAATCTCGTGTCTTAGACGATTAATTACTCTTAATTAATCCCCCCAATTTGAATTACTTCCCCTATTCAAATTATCAATCAATTCCAAATTTAGCGATGTCCATAATTGACTCAGTTATGTCCATCCATTTATGGTATGTAAAATCATACCAATTTCACCACAATTTTATTTTATGCCTTTTAAGGCATTTATGCCAATTAAACATTTTTAATATTATCCCCTTTTTCCCCACGTAGTACGTTTGTTCGTTTAACGTAAAAATATACGTTAGACTCGAATAGTCTAACTCATGAAATAAAAGAAAACATCACATATATACACATAATTAAAACATAGATCTAACATAGGGGTGAACTTGCATATGTGAATGATGTTCTACATATAAAACTTGCATAAGCCAAGATTACAACTTGCATAACAACTATGTCATGGTTCCAAATTTAAAGGTGTGAACTTGATGAGAAAATGGCCACAAACTTGCATAAACATCATGTATAACATAGATCCAAATCTAAAGGTGTCAACTTGATGAAATAATGGTCACAAACTTGCATAGACAACATATGTCATAAACCTATATCTAAAGGGGTTAAACTTGCATAGGTAATAACATAACATGATTCATGTCCAACTCATAAATTCACATATGTGATTTATACATCGCAATAATGGTGTGAACTAACATGTAAAGTATCATGTCATAGCCTAATCTTTCAATTTAATTCTCACATAAACTAGGTGCCATAATGATGTAAGGTCACATGTTATTCTACCCAAACTTGTATATGGTTCATGCTTGAATCAACATCTAAACTTTCCTACATATGATTTATCATATGAATCAATATCACAAACTAGCATAAGAAACATGACGATTTGATTATATATAAAATTACAACATGGATGATAGCAACATAACTTTGCATCACAACATAACATCATAGATATTTCAATCATAATCCTACAATATAATTACAACATGCAATCAATACTTCATATCACATCCATACAATCCGCGTTATAACTTAATCTAATTAAATTACTAATTATTTTGCTAAAACTATCGAACTCACTACTCAAAAGCAGTCTTGAGTTCTGAATTCTGATTTCTGGAGTTGAATTAGCGCTCCTTTGATGAAGAATCGCTTTTAGGGTTGAATAGTTTTGATTTGGTTGTTGTTCTTCCTCTTTAATTTGGTGGCGGCTGCTCTAGGGTTCAAGACAACAGCATGACGGCCATAGGTTTAGTTTTAATTCTGATTTAGGGTTTGAGTCTATGGGTCTTTTTATAGAGTTATGAATTAATTTAAGCCATCGGATGTTCTTAGGGTTAATCAAAACCATTCAATCATGATATGGTGATGAGTCAGCCCTAATGACTCAGCAAGGATTCAGAATGGACTCAACAACACGGGTCCGCCTGAACCAGAAAGCTGTGCAGGCTCCAGCCTCGGCCTGGGCGCACTTGGCAGGTGCGCCAGTGTCAATATGTACTGGCGCACTTCGTAAGTGCGCCAGTGCATTTTTCTTCTTCTTTACTTTGCCACCAAACTTCGTTCGTCCATAACTCTTTCATCCGGTACTCGTTTCCCGCAAACTCGGACTCTATCTCCACTAGAATTCCGAGACGAACACAATGGCGCAACCCAATCCCCATAATTCTCACGTCTGAGATTAATTATTCTTTAATTTAGTTAATTCGATTATTTAAAAATCCGGGGTGTTACATTCTCCCCTCCTTAAAGGATTTCGCTCCAGAAATCTCTAAGTTAAGGAGAATGTATATCCTACCATCCAAACAACCATCTACTCAACCATCAAACACGGGCATCCATTGTCCTTATAAAATTTCTAATGCTGTATGAACATATGCAAAAAGTGTGTGTATATGTTCCTTATCTAATGCAAAATTAGGCGGTCTACTGATTCAGTTGACCTCCTTAATGCAAACCATGATAGTGCCATGCGTCCATTATGTATGCGAAAGAACCCTATCGATACATATCATTTCTACATGTGTGCACAACCATTCACCAAAATGCAACATCCATATGATGGTACAACCATTATTCATCCATTACTTAAATATGTACACACATTTATACGCAATATGCAATATGAAGTGACTGAGCCGATCTAGTGCCTAAAGTGTGTGTATATGCATCCACGAGCAACCACTAGCAAACACTTGCATCCACGTGCATCCATCATCCATAACATGTCTCAAACACATGTTTCAACCATAGGACTACCCTATCTAAAGGTCAAAGATACTAGCGAGAGGACGTACTAAAGATAAGATAAGTACAAGGTAATCGATAAAGGAGAAATTAAAAGACATACCCTCGAAAAGAAAAGGGTATAATGAACGCATCTTCACTTCCGTCTCCCAAGTAGCGTTGCTCTCATCATCTCCCCATTGCACTTTGACTAGCTTGACCTCTCGATTCCTTAACTTCCTAATCTCCGACCCAAGAATGCGCGTAGGAGCTCGTCGAATCGTCACATCACGCTCGATCTCCACCTCTCTAAGAAAGCTCGGCTCTACCACCTCCGCGGTCTCGTGCAAGCACTTCCTCAAATGGGATACATGGAATACGTCGTGTACACCACTAAGTCTCTCGGGCAACTCCACTTTATACGCCATCTTCCAATCCTTTCCATAATAGGAAACGGCACTACGAACCTTGGTGCTAACTTCCCAACGGACCCAAAGCGAACGACGTTCCGTAATGGAGACACTTTGACAAAGACCGTGCCCCCAACATCAAACTCAAGATCTGACCTCCTCTTATCCGCATAAGATTTCTGCCTATCTTGCGCCGTCTTCATCCTTCTTCGAATCAAATCGATCTTCTTCGAAGTCTCTCTAATCATATCGGGTCTAAGCAAGATCTTATCCGTAGATTCCCACCAACATGTATTCGAACGACACGGCCTCCATAAAGAGCTTCGAACGGTGCCATGCCTATGCTAGACTGAAAGCTGTTATTATATGCGAATTCTACCAACGGAAGATGTTCCTCCCATGTACCTCTGAAATCTAAGACAAATAACCTTAACAAGTCCTCTAGAATACGATTCACCCTCTCGGTCTGGCCGTCCGTCTGAGGATGATATGCGGTGCTCAAACATAACTGAGTCCCTACCGCCTCTTGCAAGCTTCTCCAAAATTCGTTAGTGAAAATAGGATCGCGGTCGTTCACTATGCTAAAAGGAACACCATGCAAACGAACTATCTCTCGAATGTATACAGAGGCTAACCATGGAGCAATCCTCTTACTCTTCATGGGAATGAAATGGGCGCTCTTAGTAAGTCTGTCTACCACGACCCAAATACCTGTATTACCCTTCCTTGATTTCGGTAATCCGTCAATAAAGTCCATCGAGACGCTTTCCCACTTCCATTGTGGGACCTCCAATGGGTGAAGCAATCCACCGGGCTTCTTTTGCTCTGCTTTTACTTGTTGGCACACCAAGCATCTAGCGACATACTCGGCCACATCTTTCTTCATGCCGGCCCAAAAGTAAACTCGTCTCATGTCCATGTACATCTTGTCCCCGCCGGGATGAATGGTCATCTTCGAACGATGGGCATCATCAAGAATGGTCTTCCTCAGATTCGTGTTCCGTGGTACACAAAGTCTACCGTCCCTACGCAACCAACCCTTATCATTTAGGGTATACCTACGGAGATGGCTCGATGACTCCCCTCCTTTGAGCTTTTCTACTAACTCAACCAACTGTGGGTCGTCTCGCTGTGCTTCGCCAATCCGTCCCAAAAGCGTAGGTCTAACCTCTAAGGATGCCAGCAAACCGGGTACGAAGTCATTGGAAGGTGTAAAGTCAAACGTAGAGATGAACTCTAAACTTCGCCGCTCAACAAACAACGGACTCAAGGATAATCTTTTTCTACTTAAGGCATCTGCCACCACGTTACCCTTGCCAGGGGTATATGCTATCTCGAAGTCGTAGGATGCTAAGAACTCCATCCACCTTTGCTGCCTTAAGTTCAAGTCCTTCTGAGAGAACAAGTATTTTAACGACTTGTGGTCAGTGAACAATTCGAATTTCTCGCCAAGAAGATAATGACGGCAAGACTTAAGCGCGAAAACAATAGCGGCCAACTCTAGGTCATGTATAGGGTAATTTCTTTCATGCACTCTCAACTGCCTTCCACCATAGGCTATTACCCTTCCCTCTTGCATTAGGACTACGCCTAGTCCTGTCCTACAAGCGTCAGCATAAACGGTAAACGGCTTACTCCCATCTGGCAATACTAAGACTGGGGCTGTGGTCAAAGCTCTCTTTAAACGTTGGAACGCATCATCACAATCTACGTCCCATGTGAAGACTAAGTTCTTCTTCGTCAAGCATGTTAATGGGGTTGATATTTTTGCGAAGTCTTTGATAAACTTACTATAGTAGCCAGCCAACCCTAAGAAACTTCTCACCTCGGTAGCATTTTTAGGAACCTTCCAATCTTGTATGGCCACTATCTTCACGGGATCCACGGCTATCCCTTCTTTGGAAACCACGTGCCCTAAGAATCGCACTTCCTTCCTCCAAAAGTGACATTTGGAAAATTTAGCTTTAAGGCTATGCGCTCGAATAGTCTCCAACACTTCCCTAAGATGCAGGGCATGCTCTTCTTCGCTCTTAGAAAAGACCAAGATGTCATCCACAAAGACTACCACGAATTTATTAAGGTACTCCCTAAACACCCTACTCATCAAATCAACAAAGTATGCGGGGGCGTTTGTCAAACCGAAGGGCATCACAAGCCACTCGAAGAAACCGTCTGGAGTCCTAAAGGCAGTCTTGTCTATGCTATCCTCAGCCACACTCAACTGATGGAAACCCGTGGCTAAGTCCAACTGCGAAAACACTGAGGCGCCAACTAACTGATCGAAGAGATCGTCAATCCTCGGCAGTGGGTGTCTATTCTTCTTAGTAAGTTTATTAATTTCTCTATAGTCCACACAAAGTCTAAGGGACCCATCCGCCTTCGTGGCAAATACTACTGGAGCACCCCACTCCGATATACTACGTCTGATGAACCCCTTCTCAAGCAATTCTTTCACTTGCTTACTGAGTTCTCTTCTCTCTCTTGGGGCCATGTGGCGCACTGGCAATGCAACTGGCTTTGCATTGTCCACTAGATATATTCGAAAGTCGATTTCACGTTTTGGGGGTAAACCCCTCACCTCATCAAAGACATCAGCATATTCACGGACTATGGGAACAGAATGTAAATCATCATCGGATGCGTCAAGGGATTCTAGGTAACTAAGCATTACTGGACCTCTGGGGTAACAAGAAATATCAAGGGTCTTTCCCGAACGAGTCAACAATCTAACTACCCTTCTTTCACAATCTAGGATGGCCCCATATCTAGTTAGCCAATCCATACCTAGAATTAGCCCGTAGCCCATGAAGCCAAGAACAAAAGCATTGCACTCAAACTCAACGCCCAATATAAACACTCTCAAATCCCGATAAATCATAGAAAGATGAGCCGAACCACCAATAGGATTTGAGACTACTAAGGGATCAGTAACAAGACTAGTATCTAGGTGCAGTGTTTCAACTAATGATGTAGAGATAAACGAATGTGATGCGCCAGAATCGAATAAAGTACGGATAGGATGATCAAACAGAAAAACTAAACTTTCAACGGAAATTCCTCTACCTCGTTCATGCAGCGGTGGGACCACGAGAGCCTGAACTTGTCCCCTTACCTGCCCGGGTACCATAAGAGCTTGCACCTATCCTCCCAAGGTAGACCCTGCCCTCTGCCCTTTCTTTGGGCAGTCCTTAATAAGATATCCTACTTCGCCACAGTGGAAACAACCGGTCTTCTTCTTCTTCCTACAATCTTTGCTTAGATGGTCGGGTGTCCCACAGTTAAAGCATTTCTTTTTCCCCTTAGCATTATTGCCTTTGCCACCTTTCTTGTTCTGTTGTTACTGTTGCGACTTCTTTTGATCCCCTTTCTTCTCGGGTGCCTTATTAGCATTGGCGCCCTTCTCCTCTTCATGCATAAGTGCCATGTCAACTAACTTCTCAAAGGTAGCCCCCATGGGAATGTGGGTCATAGCTAACCCATGAAGCGGCTCGTTTAAACCCTTAACAAATCTTAGAGCCTTCTTCTCTGGAGTGTTCACCTAGTCTAAGCCAAACCTTGCCAATTGGTTGAACTTGTTGACGTACTCTTTCACCGATAGATTTCCTTGCTTCAGTGACAAGAACCTTTCCATGTATAGATTCTCTTCAGCTCGTGAGAGAAACTTCGCCTCAAACCTCTGCCTAAAATCTTGCCATGATTCGACTGGACGACCCCCATTAGTGACCTCCCACCAAAACGAGGCCTCATCCTTCATTAGCCACGCAGCTAGGTGGACTTTCCTTCCATCATCCACTTCAAAAATTCCTAACAATTCTTCCACCTCCTTTAGCCAGTTACGAGCTTCAACAAATGTCTCCGTCCCGTGAAAAGGTTTTCCACCCATTGCTCTAAAGTCCTTACATATCTTTGCGAAATTATCGACACGAGGAGGAGGAGGAGGATTTGCTGGACCTGCGACGGCGGCCCTAGCCTCAAGATATTGACGGAGCTAACCGGGCACATGAACGCCCTCTGGTATCTCAGATGCTTCAGACATGTTGAAACGAAAAAGGAAGGATTCAATACAAAAAGGACTGAAGGAAAGATATATGGCTCTTGGGGTTATGCTTTCGAAAATATACTTTTCTTTTGAAAATACTTTCCTTAAATCATACTTTTGAAAGTACTTCTTTATAAAAATTGCTTTGAAAAAAATAAAATTTTAGTTTTTCAAAAATTCATATCTGTTCTGGTAACCTTCAGCTCTGATACCACGTGTAACACCCCACCTCCATTAAGGTCACTCGCAAAGGGAATGCCTTAACTTCAGTGGAGCGTTTTAAGTGAATATAGAACAGAAAATCACAACAAGATAGATATAAAGCAGTACTTGAAAATTTAAAACTTTATTTCATTGCAGCGGATAAACCCATATGTTTGATTACATCATCAAAACCATAAACCAATGTCAAGTACATCATATCCATCTTGATAAAACAAAATACATAAACTGAAAGACATAATCCCCAACATTAAAATAGCCATAAATAAAGAGAAGCTGAATTTTACTTCAGTGGTCCAAGAAATATTCTAAAAGCAGTCCAAGATCAAGCTCCACTGGTGCTAGTTCCAACCTGAGCACCTGGGAGGAAGGAAAGAGATGGAAAAGGGGGGGTCAGACATAAAGTCTGGCGAGTGCGATAATTCTAACAATATAATTAACAAAGTAACTAGGCTAAGGCATAAGTTGGAAAATACGGAAATGACCATGAACCATTGAGTATGGAAGAGTAAACAAGGAAACAAGATGAACAACGATATCGTTTAAGCGTACCTAACCCACTAAGATAAATTTACTAAACTACACCAACACTATAAGATAATTACTATACTGCACCGCCACTAGAATACTGCACCACCACTAGTCACCCTAAGGTTGATCCCGCCTACAGACTTAATAATGATATTGGTAGTTTCGTGCAGCCCTAGCTGCCTTCATAGGTGTTGTCTGCCCCTTTCTCCACTAGGTGTACCCACTACCCCCAAACGATCGGCTCCCTAACTCGTAGATACCCGTGCTGGCCCCACAGTGGGGTGTATCACTCCCCAAAGTGGCGACCCGATACCACCAAGAATGCACGGCTTATACCTACACGATGCAACAATGTCTTACCTACCAGCCCAGGTCCACACACGCATATGAACCCGTTGGACTTGCGTTGCCACCGCTAACCCGGTTTGGCCTCTTACAGTCAAGCCCAGTATGTGTGTCCCGTCCTCGACTTGGGTCGAGCCCACAAAGATACGTATGGGTTACTGGTTGAAACGGGCCCCCATTACTTGACACAAGCTATCCACCTAAGCTTGGTCTCCTCTAGTACATCCCACTTAACCCACTTCTTATTCATGTTTTAATTACATGTTTCAATTTTGGTTAAGTGTTTTTAATCGTATTTCCAAATGCCACCCAAGGCACCCACTAGATTCTACATGCCACCCAAGGCACCCACTTAACCCCCTCATGTCCCTATACATGCTTATCTGGTTAAGTGTTTCTTAATTCATTAAGACCGTAACCTCATAAAGACCTCTCACATTAGACTGGCATTTGTGGCAGTTGGATTTGTCGGGCGGGTCCGGGCAGTCTTACACCACAAAAGAGCCTAACCTGGTGTCTTTACAATTGTTACGTATTTAGTTTATGCCTAAGACCTCTCACATTAGACTGGCATTTGTGGCAGCTGGATTTGCCGGGCGGGTCCGGGCAGTCTTACACCACAAAAGAGTCTAATCTCGTGTCTTAGACGATTAATTACTCCTAATTAATCACCCCCAATTTGAATTACTTTCTGTATTCAAATTATCAATCAATTCCAAATTTAGCGATGTCCATAATTGACTCAATTATGTCCATCCATTTATGGTATGTAAAATCATACCAATTTCACCACAATTTTATTTTATGCCTTTTAAGGCATTTATGCCAATTAAACATTATCCCCTTTTTCCCCCCACGTAGTACGTTTGTTCGTTTAACGTAAAAATATACGTTAGACTCGAATAGTATAACTCATGAAATAAAAAAAAACATCACATATATACACATAATTAAAACATAGATCTAACATAGGGGTGAACTTGCATATGTGAATGATGTTCTACATCTAAAACTTGCATAGGCCAAGATTACAACTTGCATAATAACATATGTCATGGTTCCAAATTTAAAGGTGTGAACTTGATGAGAAAATGGCCACAAACTTGCATAAACATCATGTATAACATAGATCCAAATCTAAAGGTGTGAACTTGATGAAATAATGGCCACAAACTTGCATAGACAACATATGTCATAAACCTATATCTAAAGGGGTTAAACTTGCATAGGTAATAACATAACATGATTCATGTCCAACTCATAAATTCACATATGTGATTTATACATCGCAACAATGGTGTGAACTAACATGTAAAGTATCATGTCATAGCCTAATCTTTCAATTTAATTCTCACATAAACTAGGTGCCATAATCATGTAAGGTCACATGTAATTCTACCCAAACTTGTATATGGTTCATGCTTGAATCAACATCTAAACTTTCCTACATATGATTTATCATATGAATCAATATCACAAACTAGCATAAGAAACATGACGATTTGATTATATATAAAATTACAACATGGATGATAGCAACAAAACTTTGCATCACAACATAACATCATTATATTTCAATCATAATCCTACAACATAATTACAACATGCAATCAATACTTCATATCACATCCATACAATCCGCGTTATAACTTAATCTAATTAAGTTACTAATTATTTTGCTAAAACTATCGAACTCACTACTTAGAAGCAGTCTTGAGTTCTGAATTTTGATTTCTGGAGTTGAATTAGCGTTCCTTTGATGAAGAATCGCTGTTAGGGTTGAATAGTTCTGATTTGGTTGTTGTTCTTCCTCTTTAATTTGGTGGCGGCTGCTCTAGGGTTCAAGACAACAGCATGACGGCCATAGGTTTAGTTTTAATTCTGATTTAGGGTTTGAGTCTATGGGTCATTTTATAGAGTTATGAATTAATTTAAGCCATCGGATGTTCTTAGGGTTAATCAAAACCATTCAATCATGATAGGGTGATGAGTCAGCCCTAATGACTCAGCAAGGAGTCAGAATGGACTCAACAACACGGGTCAGCCTGAACCAGAAAGTTGTGCAGGCTCCAGCCTCGGCCTGGGCGCACTTGGTAGGTGCGCCAGTGTTAATATGTACTGGATCACTTCCCAAGTGCGCCAGTGCATTTTTTTCTTCTTTACTTTGCCACCAAACTTCGTTCGTCCATAACTCTTTCATCCGGTATTCGTTTCCCACAAACTCGGACTCTATCTCCACTAGAATTCCGAGACGAACACAATGGCGCAACCCAATCGCCATAATTCTCACGTCTGAGATTAATTATTCTTTAATTTAGTTAATTCGATTATTCAAAAATACGAGGTGTTACAGATGCTAACCATGTTACCAAGTGTATATACTACGATGATTAGATTCTTCTTCATCAATCTAGTAAGTGGGGTCGATACCTTTATAAAGTCCTCAATTAACTTCATATATTAGCCCGCTATTCCAAGAAAGCTTCTTACTTCTGTTGCATTCCTTGGGACCTTCCAATCTTGCACCGTAACTACTTTTGCAGGATCTACTACTATCCCTTCTTTGGGCGCCACATGTCCTAGAAACCTTACTTCTTCTCTCCAAAAATGACATTTTTTGGAGAACTTCGACTTAAGTTGATGCGCTTGGAGGGTATCCGAGACTTCCCTTTGATGCAAAGCATGTTCTTCCTCATTCCAAAATATCATTTATGCACAAGTGAAGTGAACCATCTGCTTTTGTAACGAAAATGACTGGAGCACCCCATTCGGAAATACTTCGCCTTATGAACCCTTTTTCAAGTAACTCTTTTACTTGCTTACTGAGCCCTTCCTTTCCCTTGGATTCATGTTTCGTACAGGTAATGCAACTTGTTTTGCATTGTCAAATAGATATACGCGGAAGTCTATCTCGCGTTTTAGGGGATAAACCCCTAACTTGATCAAAAACATCTGCGTACTCGTGGACTATTCTAACGGATCGCAAAGCGTCGATAGATGCATCAAGTGATTCTAGGTAGCTAAGCCAAACTAATCCCTTAGGATCGCACGAAATCTTGAGGGAATTCCTGAGGCAAGTCAAAAGTCTAACTACCCTCCTTTTATAATTACTAGCTAACCAATCAACCCATAGCCCATGAAACCAAAAAAAACATAAGCATTACACTTAAACTCAATACTTAATATAGTTATTCTCAAATCCTCACAAACCAAAGATAAATGAGCCGAACCACCAATTGGATTTGAGAAAATGATGGGATCTTCTACTATACAAGCACTAAGGTGCAGAGACTCAACTATGGAAGCAGATATAAACGAGTGTGAAGCGCTAAAATTAAAATGAGTACTAACAGGATGATCAAAAAGAAAAACTAGACTTTTTCAATAGAAACTCTATTACCTCTCTCTCAGATACGCTGGCAGTGAGAGCATGCACTTGCCCTCCTGAAAATCCTGTCCTTTGTTCTTGCCCTTGTCCTTAATTATATGACTCGTTACACCATAATAACGACACTTCCTCTTGTCTTAGATTTTTCTATTCTTTCCTCCTTCGTGAACCAAGTCCATATCCATGAGTTTCACATCCTTGGATTGTGTTCCTTAGCCAAACTCCCTTATTCTTATCTTTTCCATCTTTGTGTAACTTGTTGACAAGTCTCTTGAAAGCTGCCTCCATCGCACGGAAAACCCTGCAAAGCTTGAAAGAAAATTAGTCACAGGTGAAACTACTGTGGCTATATATGGAAGTTGGGCATTTCTTTGCCCTTTGACAGGTTTCGTAGTCTCATTAAGCCTACGGAACCATGCCGCTATGAGGTTACCTCCCAGAAAGCCAGGCACCCCAGAGACTTAGTAAAGAGGGAAAATAAGGATTCAAACAGAGGATTAAAAGATAATGCATATGGCTTTAGGGAATATGCCTTTAAAACAAAACTTTTCTTTAGAAAATGCTTCTTTTAAAACCGTTTTGAAAATAATTTTTCAAATCTTTTATCTGATCTAGTAACCTTCAGCTCTGATACCAAGTGAAACACCCCAACTCCATTAAGGTCACTCACAAAGGGAATTCCTTAACTTCGGTGGAGCGTTTTAAGTAAAAGATGCAGATAAATTACAAGAGAGACAAATAAAGCAGTGGAAAATAAAGTCATTTTATAAACAATGTGGTTTAGTCAAGCTTTTACAACAATCGTCTCAATCATACTTAAAAATAATACATAGAACTTATGTCTTGATTCAAAAACTTCTAAGTATAAAAGAAGCATGAAAATAACAATGAGATTTCCCCAATAAAGCATGAACCAGCCATAGCAGTGGAAGAGAGAGTCCAAAGCAATACATTGACTATCTTCGAGCTTGGAAAGAAAATTGAGCTAAGTGGTAACATTTCCTCCCTGTGAACCTGAAGGGGGGAAACGAAAGAAAAGTGGCGAAACAAACTAGGTCAGACATAAGTCTGGTAAGTCCAGTGAATTTCAGCATGAAAATAGGCAAAAGCATCATGACATGAATAAACTGAATATAAGACAAAACCGTGATAACAAGGATAACAAGATAACATACGATTAATATAGATATGATAGGGCAAGATAAACTGAATGCGCTTTTACTCTTTCTCTGCTTAGCTACCACCTTGTTATTCTGATTTTTATATCTCTACACCGCCTAAGTAGTGTCCCAACTAGTAATATGTGTAAAATGATAATATTACAAAGTGATCCCAATCCCCGCAATTGTGATAGCCTTCAGGTGTACATCTAGTATGAGGATCTTAACTCAATCAGCCTAATTGCCATGAAGATGTTAGATGTACCATTACTACCCTATCGATCGGCTCCCTACTTGTGTTAATGTTCCATGTGTCTGTGTCAATCGGCCCTCTCTTACGTGTAGATACCCTGTGCTAGTCCCACCATAAGGTGTATCAATCCTTATGATAGCAACCCGACACGATTCAAGATGCACAGTGTATAACTACTGGTACCCAGTGCCTGCTTTTTCTCACTTCGGAGTACGTGCACGCCCGTAATCCATCGGAACCTACACTGATGTACCCTTTGCCGCTATTTTGACCGCTTATAATCAGCCCAGTAATCGTGCCCCATACTGCCTAGTTTCAGGGCACCTTTATACATCTATGTGTGTTACTACTAAAATGGGTCCCCGTTACTAGGGTTTCTTATTGGTTAAGTTTGTGGGCCTATATTAACTAATATTACACACCAACCTGACATGTACTTAACCCTCCCATTGATTCAAACATGTTTACTTAATGGTTAAGTTTGTGGGACTATATTTACTAACATTACCCACCAACCCATTATGTACTTAACCCTTCCACACATTATGTCATGTTGGTTAAGTATTGTCCATTCATGTTAACTTAACCTACCCGCTCATCATGTCATGTTGGTTAAGTGTTTCTTATTAACACTTCTCACTCGTCATGTTAGATTGGTTAAGTGTTTCCTATTAACTTAACCCCGTTCACTCATCATGTTATATTGGTTAAGTATTTCCCATTAACTTAACCCCATCGTTCATCGAGTTACATTGGTTAAGTGTATCTTATTAACCTAACCCCACACATTCGTCATGTTGTATTGGTTAAGTGTCATCAATCATTTCAAGTTAACTTAACCTACCTACTTGTCATGTTACATTGGTCAAGTGTTGCCTTCTTGTGTTAACTTAACCCTTCCCATTCATCATGTTATACTGGTTAAGTGTTACTCTCTTGTTTTAACTTAACCCTACCCATTCATCATGTCATATTGGTTAAGTGTTTCTTATTAACTTAACCCTACTCATTCATCATGTCATATTGGTTAAGTGTTTCTTATTAACTTAATCCTTCTCACTTATCATGTCATATTTGTTAACTTAACCCTGCTCACTTGTCTAATTAACATGTTATAACGATTAAGTGTTCTAAATTTACTTAACCCCACCTTCTTGTTTAATTAACATGTTATAACGGTTAAGTGTTCTTAACCTTATCATTCTTAGCATGTCTGTTTATTGGAATTAATTTATTAATGCCCCAACCTCTCACATTAGAACTGTTGTTTGCGGTGTAACAACCCGGAAAATCTGGGCCAGTTTAAAAATTTTATTTTGTCAATTTTAGCGAATTTTGAATATTTAAAATAGATTATTTTAAATAATATCGACGAGAAATCTATTTTGAATATAATTCGAACGTATATATTTATATACGCCGTCGTTAGAATATAAATATTTATTTATAATTATAAATAGAATTGAAAATGGCGCGGTAGTTCGATAATTCGATTTCAAACTTCAATTGAACATACCGGGTGCAAAACAATCCGAATTTTAGTGAAACCAAAAATAATGGGATCTAATTGATAATATCTTTCCAACGAATCCGACAAATCAAGATTTCATAGCGGGAATCAAAAGATAGGTCCAGTTGAAAATTCTGAATAGTCGCTATGGAATTCAGGCCCTTAAAAATGGACATTTTGCAAACGACCTCGGATTTCGACGAAACCAGTTTTGTTGGGTCCGGGATGTCAAGTTATTGCTAGGTTTCAAATTTCATAATTTTTCGAATCAATATGTGAGCGTGGCGAAGGAAAACGCGTTTGACCAGTTTTAGTTGATTTTAATCGACTGGAAAATGGCCATTTTTCAAACGGTCTCAGAATTCGACGAAACTAGTTTTGTTAGGACCGTATCGTCAATACGAAGCTAGAAAATATTTTTCTGCAATTTATAGAGTTAGTATGTGACCCCGGTAATTTGAAATGTACGTTTAAAATTCAATATAGTGATTTAAATGTAAATTTAACGGAAACTGATTGTAACATCCGAATCAGCTGACGATACATATCCCATTGAGTTCGGAATGGGGGTTAAACGCTATGGACGACAGGTGGTGGGCCTCGTTTTGATGACGTATGTAAAAATCAACTTTTAAAAATAATAAAATAATAAATTAAAAAAAAAAACCCTTCCTCCCTTAACCAGGCCCCCCCCCCCCCGATATCTTCTCAGATGAAAAAAAAAACGAAATAAAGAAAAAGAAAAAAAAACAAAACAATCCGCTCCGTCGATCCAGGCGGCGCCACCCCCGTCGACGCCTCATCCAGGCTGTCGCCCCCCTCTCCTCCTCGTCCTCCGTTCTCCTCCACCTCCAGGGCTCGCGCGAAGACAGCTTCCCCCCCCCCCAATTCGACCAAGCCGAACCCCCACCCACCACGCCGCCGTGACCCCAAAGCCGCCACCCTACCTGAACTCGACCACCACCCTCCTCCTGTCGAACGACGCTGAAAAACCCAAACCCCCCCCCTCGCCCAAATCGCCACTGCAACGCCCGATGCTCCCGACGCTGCCTCCTCAGTCTCCTCCACCTTGAATGCACGGCAGCAGCCCCACCCCCATTAAAAACAGTAAGTTTTATAATTTGACTTTCTTCCTTTTTATTTATTTACATAAAATCCGATTTTGGATTACATCGTTTTTAAAATTATAGGATTATATAGATCTTTAAAATTAAATATAGCATAGGTTTTTTTTAATAAAAAGATAGGATTTCTAATCGTAGAAAGATTAGATTTTTAAAGTAATAAAAATATGATTTTTATATTTTTAAAGTATTAAAAATATTGTCTTTACTATATAGAAATATTAAAAATATGATTTTTATATCTTTAAAGTATTAAAAATATAATCTTTATAGGATAGAGAATATAAAAATATCATCTTTGTATATGTAGCGAAATAAAAATCTGATTTTTATTTTATATACGTTGAAGTAAAGTGATGATTTTTATAATGATGAAAACTTTATTTTTATAAAGGCGAAAACTTTATTTTTATAAAGTTGAAAACTTTATTTTTGAAATGGGATTTTTATATGTTGAACATCGAAGTAAAAATTCGATTTTTATATATTGAATAGCGAAGTCAAAATTCGATTTTTATTTATTGAATAGCGAAGTCAAAATCAGATTTTTATATATTGAATAGCGGAGTCAAAATCAGATTTTTATATATTGAATAGCGAAGTCAAAATTCGATTTTTATTTATTGAATAGTGAAGAAAAATCAGATTTTTATATATTGAATAGCGAAGTCAAAATATGATTTTTATATATGGAATAGCGAAGTAAAAATTCGATTTTTACATAGGTAGTGAAAGCGGACAACGAAGATGACGAAGATGCGGTAGCGATGAGGATTTCTATCAATGAAGTGCCGTGGAGATTTGGATGGCTATAAGTGAGAATTTCTCACCTTTCAATTTATTTTTCTAGTTATATATATATACTAGGATGCAGACGGTGCTTAGTAGCACCCGACACAATCGTCCACAGACCATGGACTTGTTTGTTTGGCTGTGTTGTTAGTTAGATTGTTTGAGTTGATTTGAATTGTTTGGTGAAATGAAATTGATATGATTGATGTGTGAATGGCGTGGGCCTTCACTAGACCGGGGATAAGGCTAGGCCTCGTCCCGTTTCTAGTATAGTGCCGTTATGCCGCCGAAATTTTCTAAAATATGTTAGAAAAATAAAAATATCATTTTATTTAAAGAATGAACTGAATAGAAATTCATATGTTGGAATAAAATGTTTTTATCGTTAAAAATATAATTTTTAACGTGAATGTGAATAAATAAATATTCATTTACAAACCAGACGGTTTGTTTATGTACACCTATTTGAAGGACATTGATTGGGTCGATAAATTTTAAACATCGCCCAACTGCACAAATAAAATATGTGTTTGATTGTTTGAAACCCCACACGGGTGTTGGGATGAAATTTGAAGTTCACTCATCCTGACTGATTAAATATGTCGATCGATTGATTGACAGGCTGTTATAAGCGTTAGATATCTTTATTTGATGCTTATACAGTGTAGTGCACTTTGGTTGATGGTTGATCATTTTTCAATGCTATTATATACATGTGTTGTGTGAAAATCCATATAATTAATTTTATATGGTAATTGATTGGGCCTCATTCTAGTTTAGAAATGGAAATATTTGAAATAGAAATATTTGAAATAGAATATTTGAAAATAGAAATTTATGAAGTCGTGTTGATTAGTTTGACGCCATTTTGACGTGAACGATATTTATATCGATTTTAAATGATTTCGAAATGAATTGAATTGAAAACGAATTCAAAGTGAATTGAAAACGAATTCAAAGTGAATTGAAAATGATTTCGAAATGAATTGAATTGAAAACGATTTCGAAATGAATTGAATTGAAAACGATTTCGAAATGAATTGAATTGAAAACGATTTCGAAATGAATTGAATTGAAAACGATTTCGAAATGAAATGAATTGAAAACGATTTCGAAATGAATTGAATTGAAAACGATTTCGAAATGAATTGAAAACGAATTCAAATTGAATTGAAAGCAAATTGAAATGAATTCAAATTGAATTGAAATTTGAATTGAATAGAAATGAATTTTAAAACGAATTTATAGAGAAGAATTCAATTTTGATTTGAATTGAAACGAAAGTTGAAATTGCTTTTGAAACGAATTTAAAACTATTTATATAATTCGTTTTAAATAGAAATCGACGAAATATATTATATATATAATATAATGGCCTGAATAGAACGCGCCGCGCCGCGGCAGTTCGTGAATTTCGACCATTTATTTCAAACGGACATTGCGGGAGATCCGACCGTCGGATTCTCCTAAAACCGGAACCGTTGGGTTCGTACCGAAAAGAGCTTTCTAGAGAATTTTAGAAATTTGAAATCTAACGGTTGGATTTGGAATTATGTCCAAATCAAATTTGAAAAAGGTCGCTGTAAGTGCAGTTCGATGGCCATTGGTGGAAATCGACTGTACGGGCCTTGATAAAATTATTAAAAATAGTAATAATTTGTGTAAAATCATAAGAAATGATTGGGGAAAATTTGGGATGAAAAACTCCATATTTGAAAAGATAAAAATAGATTTTTATCGAAATGAACTAGTTTTGAACTAGAATAGTAATTTATTTATTTTTAAATAAATAAATTGAATTCGAAAGGGTTTTAAAAATAACCAGAATTTCCAATGATTGCATTGGAGTGGATTTGAATCAAAATTGTCTTCGGAATATTTCGATGTTGGAATTCGTGATTATACAGATGTTGTTATGGAAATTTGAAAGATATATTTATATCGTTATTTCCAATACGACATTTGTTAGTCGTAGAATTTGATATTGAATATAAGCCGATATATTTTCTATTCAGAGCCTTGTATTGAATATCAAATGTGATTTGGGTTTGTCGTGAGTGGTGTCTTCACTAACACTGTTCTTGAACCCAGTTGAGAAAAGATTAAATCTTTTTATTTAGATTTAATGAAGTGTACCAATTAAATGATATTTAATTGGGTATTGAATCGATATTGATTTTTGGGTTTATCGTGAACAGTGTTTTAAATAACACTCGTTCTTTAACCCGATAATTAATGAATGTGATTTTGGGTTTATCGTGAACCGTGTTTTAAATGACACTGATTCTTTAACCCAGTCGAAGATTAAAACTAAGTGGAGTTTTAATGAATCTTTAATTAGATTGAAATGATCGAAAATGGAGTATCACCAGTTTTGCTCCAGGCGATAGTTAAATCTTTAATTAGATTTGAACGTGAAATGGTAATTGAAGTTACCAATAACACTGTGGTGTTAGATATGAAGTATTACCAGTTTTACTTCATGGGATTAATAGGTTGGGATTGGGAAATTAAAACAAATGATTACTTCGGTAAGGTTCGCTAATCCCGACTAGTTTTGAATTGATATTCAAAAATAGATTAAAGAATAAATTCAAGAAATTTATCTTGGATAAAATTAATGGGAACCCTTCCCTATGAATGTGAAATTTAGAAACTAACTGTCGGTTAGCCAAGCAGAATGGTTTTCTGGATATTGATCTGATGTTGGTTTCGGCCTTCGGGGTTAATATTTGGGGAATTGTTCTCTTGATTAATTTACGGTTAGTGACTGATGAATTGGAATGAGGCGTATGTTGTGTTTGTGTAACACTTATTTAAAATATACGCGAGTTATTCGGGAAGACCGGGTTTATCCCATTCTGAATAACTGATACGACGATAAGTCGAAGATGAAGACGATGGTCGAAGACCGGAAGTCTTCACGTCGTTTGGGTGATTACTGATGATCTTGATTGGGCTGTACACCCAAGAAGATGGAAACAGTTGGCGATCGTCCAGACGTACTTGGAGATCGATGGATATGCGGGGTACTAGGTGCCTCCGGTTTCGTTCAGACCCAGAACGGACTTGTAAATGGACTGTGTGTCTGACATTGGATTTTAGTCCGTGTGATTGATCTCTATTAAATATATATCTGTTTGGCGGCGGAGAATTTATTCTCTTGCTTAACGCCCTTCTCTGAGACGTACGAGCTCAGGGGTTATATATTGATGGATATCAAACGCATGGAGTGAATTGCCTATGTGGCATGCCTAAGTGGCAATTGATCGAGGCTTCTGTTGAAAAGCAAAGTCTTGTGGTGATGATCAAAGCACGGCCTTTGTGGCGTAGCTTTGTGTAACGTTTGCTTCGCGAGTTTCACACCAGGTATGAACCAAAAACGGGAGACGGACCTCAGGGAGGGCATGCGTTTCTTTCTAGTTAGAAGTGGCGTCAGTGGTTTTACACGCCCTGACGAGTTTGACTTATGTGGTTGTTGCTGTTGCGAGGCGCCTCGGATTGATCGGTCGTTCTCGAACCGATGGAGTCATTCGTTGGCTCATTGACACCCCAAAGGGTGGGGAAACGCAGTGTTCAGGGTTTAAGTTTAATCCACATCGGTGGACCGGCCCTGTCGCTCCAAGGGTCACTCGAGCTCTGATCCTGAGACACGGGCTAGAGCGTCTCGAATCGGTTGAGGACTATCTTTTGCCTCGGTTCATAGACGGAAATCCAATTTCCAAATACGTGACTTTGCGGTTTTATTTGTAAACCTATATATGGTGACATAGTGGCATGGGACGCTCATGTCGCCTATGATTGATACTTATGATTTGAAGTTGTTTTATACACTATGCACTTATAATAGTATCAAACGATTTGTTTAACCGTATCAAGCATTCTTTGGCTGTTATAAGGGAAAACCCTATCCTCGGCTGCGTTGCATTGTGTGATGGGACCTGGGTCTTATAACAGCTTCATTTTTCTTTATTTAGCATTGCGCTGTTTGTTTTATGCACTGGTATACTTGGGAGGAAACCCGTTCCGTGTTATACGGCGTGGTCCCTTGATTTACCTAACTTTAAAAATAAAGATTAATAACTGTTTTAGTTCTCACACCAGTCACATGACTGACCTGGAGTTTATTGTTTTAACCTAAACTCTGGGTGCCCTTATTTTGACACGGGCAGCTAGTAGTTTTGGTTTTGCAGATTTATATTCACAGGATCCTGGTTTACAGCTGGAACGATATCCGGAAAGCTTTGTATCCGTATATCTCTTCTAGTTGTGTATTGTATTATTTTCCGCTGCAATTTATTTAAATGTAATTTAAATCTCTGATATTTCTGTGTAATATTTATTCATACTCTGTATATTCTTGTAATCTGATGCATTGTTGTAATATACAATGAAATGTTCTTCTGTATGCGTTCTGTTTTGTCCTGTTCTCAATCGATAGGGCGTTTCGAACGGTCTGGGTCGGTTTAGCGACTGGTTCGGACCGAGCGAAATTCCTTGCCGTCACAGTTGGTATCAGAGCTTTGGTTTACAGAGCTCGAGAACAAGGCACATTAGAACCATACGAAAGAATTCATCAGATATTGGATTAGTAATATCCAATGGGAATGACTCGTTAGAGATGGGATCAGTAGTATCCTAGAACGAGTGTGAAGAGTATATTTTTTTTTAGTAAAAACAAATTTAGTTTTGAAAATTTAAATCAACTATTCGTATTTGATTATTTGTTTATATTGATTTTGGACAATTCAGTATATAAAGAATTTGCATAGACGCCTTGCAAACGTATATTCGAAGTTTTAATATACTGGATAGATATAGAGTCACATTTTAGACACCCGGGGATAATTCTGATGATGTGGCCACATCATCAGGATTTATATTCGTGTTTCGAAGGTGTGATTTCTGTATATTTCCATTAGACTGGTGTGAGAACCAAAAATTAGATAGGGCTTATTGTTGTGATTTGGTATCAAAAACATGATTTTTGTATATATATCAAAATTATGAATTGAAAACTCTAATTCACTAATTGATTGATGTTTGTGTTGTTTGCCTATTTGTTTGCTAATTTTTAGCCAATTAGCCTAATTGAAACAAATGTTGAATTGTATTGAAAATTGGTCGCATTTGCTTGCATATACATATACTTACATTGAACAGGTCATAGCAAGGAGGCTAGAGCAGAGAATAAAATTTGTTTGCCCGACAAATAGGTACATGTTTACTACATAATTTACTGTTTTGTTTGGGTGATGATGATTTTATGAGACTATTGGCTAGCCGCTTGGTCTTTTCTTTTTGTTTTTGAGATCTGAAGGACCGGGGAAGCTATTTGAAATTCCCCGATGCTCCCGGTGCAGGGGAGGTTATGGCGAAATTTTTCAAAAATTTAGTGTGTTAGCCAAATTTTTGAAAATTTGAAAATTCTCAGAAACTAAAGAGTTGGAGAATGGAAGCCAGATCGAACGTAGAGTTGAATTATCAAACCACTTTCGACTTTGTTCCATTTCGGGGACGAAAAGTTTTAAGTGGGGGAGATTGTAACAACCCGGAAAATCTGGGCCAGTTTAAAATTTTTATTTTGTCAATTTTAGCGAATTTTGAATATTTAAAATAGATTATTTTAAATAATATCGACGAGAAATCTATTTTGAATATAATTCGAACGTATATATTTATATACGCAGTCGTTAGAATATAAATATTTATTTATAATTATAAATAGAATTGAAAATGGCGCGGTAGTTCGATAATTCGATTTCAAACTTCAATTGAACATACCGGGTGCAAAACAATCCGGATTTTAGTGAAACCAAAAACAATGGGATCTAATTGATAATATCTTTCCAACGAATCCGACAAATCAAGATTTCATAGCGGGAATCAAAAGATAGGTCCAGTTGAAAATTCTGAATAGTCGCTATGGAATTCAGGCCCTTAAAAATGGACATTTTGCAAACGACCTCGGATTTCGACGAAACCAGTTTTGTTGGGTCCGGGATGTCAAGTTATTGCTAGGTTTCAAATTTCATAATTTTTCGAATCAATATGTGAGCGTGGCGAAGGAAAACGCGTTTGACCAGTTTCAGTTGATTTTAATCGACTGGAAAATGGCCATTTTTCAAACGGTCTCAGAATTCGACGAAACTAGTTTTGTTAGGACCGTATCATCAATACGAAGCTAGAAAATATTTTTCTGCAATTTATAGAGTTAGTATGTGACCCCGGTAATTTGAAATGTACGTTTAAAATTCAATATAGTGATTTAAATGTAAATTTAACGGAAACTGATTGTAACAGCCGAATCAGCTGACGATACATATCCCATTGAGTTCGGAATGGGGGTTAAACGCTATGGACGACAGGTGGTGGGCCTCGTTTTGATGACGTATGTAAAAGTCAACTTTTAAAAATAATAAAATAATAAATAAAAATAAATAAATAAAAAAAGAAAACCCCCTTCCTCCCTTAACCAGGCCCCCCCCCCCCCCCGATATCTTCTCAGATGAAAAAAAAACGAAATAAAGAAAAAGAAAAAAAACAAAACAATCCGCTCCGTCGATCCAGGCGGCGCCACCCCCGTCGACGCCTCATCCAGGCTATCGCCCCCCTCTCCTCCTCGTCCTCCGTTCTCCTCTCCTCCACCTCCAGGGCTCGCGCGAAGACAGCTTCCCCCCCCCCCCAATTCGACCAAGCCGAACCCCCACCCACCACGCCGCCGTGACCCCAAAGCCGCCACCCCACCTGAACTCGACCACCACCCTCCTCCTATCGAACGACGCTGAAAAACCCAAACCCCCCCCCCCCTCGCCCAAATCGCCACTGCAACGCCCGATGCCCCCGACGCTGCCTCCTCAGTCTCCTCCACCTTGAACGCACGGCAGCAGCCCCACCCCCATTAAAAACAGTAAGTTTTATAATTTGACTTTCTTCCTTTTTATTTATTTACATAAAATCCGATTTTGGATTACATCGTTTTTAAAATTATAGGATTATATAGATCTTTAAAATTAAATATAGCATAGGTTTTTTTTAATAAAAAGATAGGATTTCTAATCGTAGAAAGATTAGATTTTTAAAGTAATAAAAATATGATTTTTATATTTTTAAAGTATTAAAAATATTGTCTTTACTATATAGAAATATTAAAAATATGATTTTTATATTTTTAAAGTATTAAAAATATAATCTTAATAGGATAGAGAATATAAAAATATCATCTTTGTATATGTAGCGAAATAAAAATCTGATTTTTATTTTATATACGTTGAAGTAAAGTGATGATTTTTATAATGATGAAAACTTTATTTTTATAAAGGCGAAAACTTTATTTTTATAAAGTTGAAAACTTTATTTTTGAAATGGGATTTTTATATGTTGAACATCGAAGTAAAAATTCGATTTTTATATATTGAATAGCGAAGTCAAAATTCGATTTTTATTTATTGAATAGCGAAGTCAAAATCAGATTTTTATATATTGAATAGCGGAGTCAAAATCAGATTTTTATATATTGAATAGCGAAGTCAAAATTCGATTTTTATTTATTGAATAGCGAAGAAAAATCAGATTTTTATATATTGAATAGCGAAGTCAAAATATGATTTTTATATGTGGAATAGCGAAGTAAAAATTCGATTTTTACATAGGTAGTGTAAGCGGACAACGAAGATGACGAAGATGCGGTAGCGATGAGGATTTCTATCAATGAAGTGCCGTGGAGATTTGGATGGCTATAAGTGAGAATTTCTCACCTTTCAATTTATTTTTCTAGTTATATATATATATACTAGGATGCAGACGGTGCTTAGTAGCACCCGACACAATCGTCCACAGACCATGTACTTGTTTGTTTGGCTGTGTTGTTAGTTAGATTGTTTGAGTTGATTTGAATTGTTTGGTGAAATGAAATTGATATGATTGATGTGTGAATGGCGTGGGCCTTCACTAGACCGGGGATAAGGCTAGGCCTCGTCCCGTTTCTAGTATAGTGCCGTTATGCCGCCGAAATTTTCTAAAATATGTTAGAAAAATAAAAATATCATTTTATTTAAAGAATGAACTGAATAGAAATTCATATGTTGGAATAAAATGTTTTTATCGTTAAAAATATAATTTTTAACGTGAATGTGAATAAATAAATATTCATTTACAAACCAGACGGTTTGTTTATGTACACCTATTTGAAGGACATTGATTGGGTCGATAAATTTTACACATCGCCCAACTGCACAAATAAAATATGCATTTGATTGTTTGAAACCCCACACGGGTGTTGGGATGAAATTTGAAGTTCACTCATCCTGACTGATTAAATATGTCGATCGATTGATTGACAGGCTGTTATAAGCGTTAGATATCTTTATTTGATGCTTATACAGTGTAGTGCACTTTGGTTGATGGTTGATCATTTTTCAATGCTATTATATACATGTGTTGTGTGAAAATCCATATAATTAATTTTATATGGTAATTGATTGGGCCTCATTCTAGTTTAGAAATGGAAATATTTGAAATAGAAATATTTGAAATAGAATATTTGAAAATAGAAATTTATGAAGTCGTGTTGATTAGTTTGATGCCATTTTGATGTGAACGATATTTATATCGATTTTAAACGATTTCGAAATGAATTGAATTGAAAACGAATTCAAAGTGAATTGAAAACGAATTCAAAGTGAATTGAAAACGATTTCGAAATGAATTGAATTGAAAACGATTTCGAAATGAATTGAATTGAAAACGATTTCGAAATGAATTGAATTGAAAACGATTTCGAAATGAATTGAATTGAAAACGATTTCGAAATGAAATGAATTGAAAACGATTTCGAAATGAATTGAATTGAAAACGATTTCGAAATGAATTGAAAACGAATTCAAATTGAATTGAAAGCAAATTGAAATGAATTCAAATTGAATTGAAATTTGAATTGAATAGAAATGAATTTTAAAACGAATTTATAGAGAAGAATTCAATTTTGATTTGAATTGAAACGAAAGTTGAAATTGCTTTTGAAACGAATTTAAAACTATTTATATAATTCGTTTTAAATAGAAATCGACGAAATATATTATATATATAATATAATGGCCTGAATAGAACGCGCCGCGCCGCGGCAGTTCGTGAATTTCGACCATTTATTTCAAACGGACATTGCGGGAGATCCGACCGTCGGATTCTCCTAAAACCGGTACCGTTGGGTTCGTACCGAAAAGAGCTTTCTAGCGAATGTTAGAAATTTGAAATCTAACGGTTGGATTTGGAATTATGTCCAAATCAAATTTGAAAAAGGTCGCTGTAAGTGCAGTTCGATGGCCATTGGTGGAAATCGACTGTACGGGCCTTGATAAAATTATTAAAAATAGTAATAATTTGTGTAAAATAATAAGAAATGATTGGGGAAAAATTGGGATGAAAAACTCCATATTTGAAAAGATAAAAATAGATTTTTATCGAAATGAACTAGTTTTGAACTAGAATAGTAATTTATTTATTTTTAAATAAATAAATTGAATTCGAAAGGGTTTTAAAAATAACCAGAATTTCCAATGATTGCATTGGAGTGGATTTGAATCGAAATTGTCTTCGGAATATTTCGATGTTGGAATTCGTGATTATACAGATGTTGTTATGGAAATTTGAAAGATATATTTATATCATTATTTCCAATACGACATTTGTTAGTCGTAGAATTTGATATTGAATATAAGCCGATATATTTTCTATTCAGAGCCTTGTATTGAATATCAAATGTGATTTGGGTTTGTCGTGAGTGGTGTCTTCACTAACACTGTTCTTGAACCCAGTTGAGAAAAGATTAAATCTTTTTATTTAGATTTAATGAAGTGTACCAATTAAATGATATTTAATTGGGTATTGAATCGATATTGATTTTTGGGTTTATCGTGAACAGTGTTTTAAATAACACTCGTTCTTTAACCCGATAATTAATGAATGTGATTTTGGATTTATCGTGAACCGTGTTTTAAATGACACTGATTCTTTAACCCAGTCGAAGATTAAAACTAAGTGGAGTTTTAATGAATCTTTAATTAGATTGAAATGATCGAAAATGGAGTATCACCAGTTTTGCTCCAGGCGATAGTTAAATCTTTAATTAGATTTGAACGTGAAATGGTAACTGAAGTTACCAATAACACCGTGGTGTTAGATATGAAGTATTACCAGTTTTACTTCATGGGATTAATAGGTTGGGATTGGGAAATTAAAACAAATGATTACTTCGGTAAGGTTCGCTAATCCCGACTAGTTTTGAATTGATATTCAAAAATAGATTAAAGAATAAATTCAAGAAATTTATCTTGGATAAAATTAATGGGAACCCTTCCCTATGAATGTGAAATTTAGAAACTAACTGTCGGTTAGCCAAGCAGAATGGTTTTCTGGATATTGATCTGATGTTGGTTTCGGCCTTCGGGGTTAATATTTGGGGAATTATTCTCTTGATTAATTTACGGTTAGTGACTGATGAATTGGAATGAGGCGTATGTTGTGTTTGTGTAACACTTATTTAAAATATACGCGAGTTATTCGGGAAGACCGGGTTTATCCCATTCTGAATAACTGATACGACGATAAGTCGAAGATGAAGACGATGGTCGAAGACCGGAAGTCTTCACGTCGTTTGGGTGATTACTGATGATCTTGATTGGGCTGTACACCCAAGAAGATGGAAACAGTTGGCGATCGTCCAGACGTACTTGGAGATCGATGGATATGCGGGGTACTAGGTGCCTTCGGTTTCGTTCAGACCCAGAACGGACTTGTAAATGGACTGTGTGTCTGACATTGGATTTTAGTCCGTGTGATTGATCTCTATTAAATATATATCTGTTTGGCGGCGGAGAATTTATTCTCTTGCTTAACGCCCTTCTCTGAGACGTACGAGCTCAGGGGTTATATATTGATGGATATCAAACGCATGGAGTGAATTGCCTATGTGGCATGCCTAAGTGGCAATTGATCGAGGCTTCTGTTGAAAAGCAAAGTCTTGTGGTGATGATCAAAGCACGGCCTTTGTGGCGTAGCTTTGTGTAACGTTTGCTTCGCGAGTTTCACACCAGGTATGAACCAAAAACGGGAGACGGACCTCAGGGAGGGCATGCGTTTCTTTCTAGTTAGAAGTGGCGTCAGTGGTTTTACACGCCCTGACGAGTTTGACTTATGTGGTTGTTGCTGTTGCGAGGCGCCTCGGATTGATCGGTCGTTCTCGAACCGATGGAGTCATTCGTTGGCTCATTGACACCCCAAAGGGTGGGGAAACGCAGTGTTCAGGGTTTAAGTTTAATCCACATCGGTGGACCGGCCCTGTCGCTCCAAGGGTCACTCGAGCTCTGATCCTGAGACACGGGCTAGAGCGTCTCGAATCGGTTGAGGACTATCTTTTGCCTCGGTTCATAGACGGAAATCCAATTTCCAAATACGTGACTTTGCGGTTTTATTTGTAAACCTATATATGGTGACATAGTGGCATGGGACGCTCATGTCGCCTATGATTGATACTTATGATTTGAAGTTGTTTTATACACTATGCACTTATAATAGTATCAAACGATTTGTTTAACCGTATCAAGCATTCTTTGGCTGTTATAAGGGAAAACCCTATCCTCGGCTGCGTTGCATTGTGTGATGGGACCTGGGTCTTATAACAGCTTCATTTTTCTTTATTTAGCATTGCGCTGTTTGTTTTATGCACTGGTATACTTGGGAGGAAACCCGTTCCGTGTTATACGGCGTGGTCCCTTGATTTACCTAACTTTAAAAATAAAGATTAATAACTGTTTTAGTTCTCACACCAGTCACATGACTGACCTGGAGTTTATTGTTTTAACCTAAACTCTGGGTGCCCTTATTTTGACACGGGCAGCTAGTAGTTTTGGTTTTGCAGATTTATATTCACAGGATCCTGGTTTACAGCTGGAACGATATCCAGAAAGCTTTGTATCCGTATATCTCTTCTAGTTGTGTATTGTATTATTTTCCGCTGCAATTTATTTAAATGTAATTTAAATCTCTGATATTTCTGTGTAATATTTATTCATACTCTGTATATTCTTGTAATCTGATGCATTGTTGTAATATACAATGAAATGTTCTTCTGTATGCGTTCTGTTTTGTCCTGTTCTCAAACGATAGGGCGTTTCGAACGGTCTGGGTCGGTTTAGCGACTGGTTCGGACCGAGCGAAATTCCTTGCCGTCACATGCGGTTGCTGGATGTGTCGGGCGGTTCCAGGTAGACTTCTATTGCAAACTCATTCTAACCTCAGGTTTTGGGCAAAATGCGCTAACCTCTCACATTAGATCTGTGTTGTTGCGGTTACTGGATGTGCCGGGCGGTTCCGGGCAGTTTTACACTACAACTCAATCTAACCTCGGGTTAGGCATGTTTATCTTTTAGCATATTTACCATACTTGTCCAAGTCTAGATTTTATATGCTAATCATCCCAAATTCACAAAACTAGGCATGTTCCAATTCTCAAGTTATACCCCAACAAAGATGATTGCAAGTTATGCCCCACAAATTCAAATTCAAGTTATTACTCAAAACAGCTTACACCAAATTTTCCCAAATTTGCAATAATAGTCATGCCCCAAAAATCACAATATAACACATGCCCTAAGGTTTAGTCATATTGCACCGTACAAAATATTCTCCAAAAACCCCCAAATCATGATTCACAGTATAAACCATGCCAAATTATAGCCATTAATTACAGTGCATGCCAATTACCCAAAATCCCAATTTAGGCGTGTTCACATTTAACAGTTATCCCTATCTTACTATAGGTTTTCATGCATAAGCCATATATCACTATACACAATAATCTTCTTCTTCCAAGTCATAAACTATCATATATATATATGCCCCAAATTTTAGGTCTTAAACCACAACATGTATTATGCCTTACATGTTTACAGTTCAATTTACTCCTCAAACCCCAAGTCATATGTCCAATATACTTTATGCCTCGAATCTCAGGTCATACGTTCGATACACTTTATGTTCTAGATACAACATGTGTTATGTCCTCAAATCAGTTACAAATCAGTTATGCCCAATTATACATAATTTAATACTTTTCCCAATTTTTAGTGCTGGTCATGTTCAAATCATATATTATGCCCAATTTTAGCGTTGGTCAAGTCCAAATCATATATTATGCCCAATTTTATTTCCAACGTACGTTCATCTCTTATGAGATTTTGCTCAGGCTCGTAGTAGCCTGGCTATAAAAACAAAAAGAGAAGAAGGAAAGAAGAGAAAAAGAATGGACATAATATTATCAATGAGATAGATCCAATGGATATAGCAAGACAGATAGAAATAGGCATAATCTCAGATTCAGATTTATTACAATGTCAGAATCACAATTAACTTTTATTTCTGAAAGTAACATGAACTTACAAATTACATAACCGTCTTGAATTTTGGGATCTGATTTCTGAATTTGATTAGTTATCCTTTGGTGTAGACGTTTGATTTGATGTTCTTCTTAATCGATTACTAGTTTGGGCATGATTTTCTAGTTAGGAGAAGATGAATGGAGGCTAGGTCACTTCAGGTTTTAGTAGCATATAAACGCCTATGAATTCGTGTGGAGAAAACAATAGGTTTAGGGTTCTTTTTATAGGTGTAAAGGGAGATTTAGAGCCTTCATATCAGTCTAGAAGTCATCAGAATCGTCCATAGCAGAAAAACATGTCATACAGTGAATTAGGGAGCGACACGTTAGCCAAAACACGTCGGTCCAGAAATTTCGTTCAGATCTGAAAAAGGGATCGACATCCTATGGGGGGTCGACACCTATGTCGACTCCCCTATAGGGGGTCGACTCCTATGTCGACTCCCCTTTAGGGGGTTCGACTCCTACGTCGACTCCCACTAGGGAAGGTCGACACCTATTGAGCGGGAATTTTCCCGTTCATTTCCCTTTGGATGATTTTGAATTTTAGACCTGTTTTGAACCTTCTGGACTTATAATATTCATACATAATCTTCCTTGTATGTATACAAACTTCTTAGGCTCATAACTTCTTCATACGGAGTCCGATTTACGCAAACTCGGACTCTATCTCAAGCAGAATTCCGAGACGAACGCAATAGCGCAACCCATTTCACCTAATTCTTCTTTTACAAATTAATTATTCTTTAATTTGTTACTTTAATATCCATAGGAAATACGGGGTGTTACATATATGAAAATGATTTTGGATATAGATACAGGTATAGCGCTATCTGTATCTGAAAGTATTCGTCGAAAGACCTAAATGGTTTCTAAAAAAATTATGATTAAGTAAATGAGAAATTATCTCTAATAATAATTTCATTAATAAAGATTTGTGTATGCAAAAATGACTAATACAATTGTTTTATTTGTGTATGGAACAGAAAATCTAACTAGGGAATGGAAAAGATCAAAAGGAAAGACAAGATATACTAAGTAATTAGAATTAATAAAATAACTAAGCCAACTTATATGTGATAACAAGATAGTCTCTTGATCCAAGTTTGGACAGTCGGTGTTTGGGCTTCACTCCATCTATCCAGACTGCCATGCTAGAGGAAACAATTAAATTGATTAACTTAGCATATATTCTCTTATAAATGAAAAAAGAGTTTTGAATTACCCAAAGAATATCAAGATTTGAACAGAATCGAGAACACTCAAGTTAAACTTGGTATTAAATTCTAATGATGGAATTCGTACTATATGTGATAATTTAAAAGGTGGATTTACCGTTATTTGGGGAATAGTGCAGGTTAAGTACGGAAAATAGTATTGGTGATAATTAGTTAAAACACTACAAATTATTTTACCTTAAACTAATTGGTTATGTGTAGATTAAAAGATGTCTTATGTAAGATTATTTCCAACCCATTAGAAATATGTTTCAGAATACGAATCTCCACTCAAGATAAGTTTTCAAATATAGATAAGTATTGGAATAAGAATCTCCATTTAAGATATGTTTTTGAGTATGAATCTCTATCAAATACATGTTTTGAAGAAGAAATTTTAAACTAATATTTGAATTATACTAACCATAATTTATGTAGAAATTTTCTCTAAGAAAGATAAAATAAAAAAATCTGAAGTATAGAAGAGATTAATTTAATAAAAGGATTAAATAAAAGAGGCTTAATAATCCTATATACATGCATGTATATGTTTTATTGATATTGGTTTGGAGAAACCAGGATCTAATTTGGATGGCCCGACAACTTCAAACCTAGACGTATGAGTTCGAAAGTGAAGATAGCTTAAAGAATAAAGTCAGTAAGCGGTGACCTTTTGAAACGAAAAGATTGATTATTTATAATCTATGTATTGATTGCCAAAAGAGATGAAAGTAGCAATGGTCCCTTCATTTGGGGATCTTTGTCTTTGCGAGAGCTGCCTTTTGCTAATCCTACAGGATGTAGTAGAAGGAGTGCCTTCGGTTTGTCCTTTTTCCTGGATAACTTCATTAGACAAGTGTCTGTGGTATTTCTAAGATCATAATCGTTTTTATTTCACAAAACATACATTTGTTTCGTGGTGTAGGAGCTAACCCTTCAACAAATAACACCCTTATTTGAGAAGTACGAGTTTAGGTAGTATTTTTACGGAAATCAATTATTACGTCAAAGGAATGACATCGTGACATTGTAAGTGGAGCTTGATGTTAAAAAAAAGGTAAAAACATTACCTTGGAACTCACACATCATACTAACAAAGACAAGGATAGATGTAGCAAGGCTATGTGGGTCTCACCCATTAGGGTATGGTCATTACCTTTCTAGATAACTACTCTATACGTTGATTATGACGATTACGTTAGAACATGCTTAGATAGGTCAGGAAAGACCAGGATGGTGAGATATTCGGTATTACTTTGAAAAGATAAGAGAGAAGTTCGTCCTATGTTGGAAGAGGATTACTAAGGCTTTGGCTCGATACATCCTTCTGGAGATGTATTTTTAGGAGGTAGTCCTTACTTGGTCATTGTTGGAAGTACATGCCTTCTATGGATCTGTTTGTATATCGAAATAGTTGTCTAATGTAACAATTTCGACTACTTTGTATATTTTACTTGAAAAGGATTTTTCAAGAAAAAAGGACATTAAAGATAGTACCAAACGATTTAATAAAATGTTTTCATTTATCATAAGCAAAAAATTGTATATGTAGTGTTATCATATCAGATATTTTTCTTTCCAAAGGCTTTACAAATTGACATCAATGTGTTGATCTATGACACTGGCATATATATATATATATATACACACACACACACGCACACGCACACACACACTTAGTATTTGATGATTGTTTTTCAAGACTGATCCTAATGTTTTCAGTACGCGATTCATATCTGACTTGTTTCAGGACTAGTTGAAGATGCTTGGAGTTTCTAGAGGAGAGCTTGAGACATTCATCAACATATATGCATAGTTTATTTTTTTTCATAGTTTTTATTGTGTTTAAGCATTTATAAGGACAGATATTTATAACTGTCCAAGTTGAGCTAGGATAGACTTTGATGTATGTTTTTAGAATTTCCACTGCAAAGATTTTATATTAGAATAATATATGTTATTTCATTCCAATGTGAGATTTTGTTCTTGTTTCTATTACATGCTATTCCATTATAATGTGAGATTATGTTCTTCTTTCAATTACATAATATCTTTTCTTTACCTTCCTCTTTTCTTTCCTATAAAAGGACCGCCTCTTTGACACTTGGGTTGGTGGCACATGAATATCATGGTTGTATTATTGTTGATTTCAGAGGTTTGAACATATAGATCTTTACAAGTGGTACCATATCTTAGGTTGAGCAAACACCTAGGCCTGATAGGGATATGTATCAACTCTCATCACAGATGTAGGTTTTTAATAACTTAAGATGAACAATTCATTAGAGATAGGGTAAGTGACACCCTGGAATAAGTTTGAGCATATTATATATGAGTGTGTATTTTTCAATGATATATGAAAATGATTTAGGTTTTAAAAAAAATTGGTAAATAAAATAATTAATTTTAGTAGGATTATATTCTTGTATAAATTAGTAATATTCAGATAATCTATAAGTTTAGTTATAGTATGTTTGTTTACTAAGAAATGGTAATAATCGATTAGTTATTCTCGGCCAGTTTATGAGCATTGACTATTATTTGAGAATAATAAGCAGTTTATCTTCTTCCACATGAGTTGGTAGATAGTAACCTATATGAACATTAAATACGAACATCATATGAATTCAGATTCATAGTTTAACTATAAGATGTTCGATGTAAACTTTGGATTAATAAGGTTAATATGAAAAGTTTAAATGTAGTTAAACATAAAGGTAACGTATCAAAAGGGTAACTTTCTGATAGATTGATAATATTCGGTTATCACCATAAAATGGGTAATTGAAGTTATTTGTAGGTAGTACGCTTGAAGTAAAATCTATATATGAATACCTTGTGAATTAAATTTCACAATTTGACTATATGGCATTCTTTACAAATAGTAAATTTGTTTGAGGTTAGGATATAACCTAGTTTAGAAAAATAGATATGCAACTTAGACGTAGGAATCTAAGTTGGAAACAATTTTTTTGAAAATAATCTGTTTCCATATAAAAAGTTATAAATTAGATGATTTCTTAAGTGAGCAATAATTTGCACTTGGTAAATTATCTACTTTTGTAATTGTATAATCAAAACAGATTCAAGATTAAGCAAACTCAATTTATAGGATGACTTGTTAAAATATTTGTCAAGGACCTTAAATTTACATAGATTGCATAAGATGGAATTGAAGTAAAAAAAATGAATATCGTGAGTTAAATAAGTTATGAAAATCTAAAAGATATAAATTTATAAAGGAAAATCTTGTGAATTAAGTTTCATATTTTGACTATAAGATGTTTACCAGATATGATAATTTAAAAGGTTAATTAAGCAAGAAAACTTGTTAAGTTATGATGATAGACACAGGTTAGGAGAACATAAAATACTTAGTATTTCATTCTAAGTACATTGTTCTCTATCTTGGAAGCATTTCAGTTATTGTAGAAATTATTCGAGTGGTGAAATCCGCAATAGTAAATTATGAAGAAAATAATGACTTGAAAATCCTTCTAGCTGAGGATGAGGGAGTGATAATATTTAGTCTTTAACATTTGTGGTTGTTTGATTTAAAGTTATTACGAACATCTTGTGAATTTGGTTCCGAAATCTAACTATATGGTATCCAATAATAATATTTGTTAAGGATCAAAGGAATTTATTTATGTAACCAAAAAAATTATCAAAATCATTTTGTTTCAACAATATGTAAATTATGATTTTCAACACCTTAAAACTTGATACTTTTAATCTTTTAAAAATAAAAATTAAATTCCATACATATGTTAAAATATTTTGAAAGGGATTTGAGTTATAAAACTGGACCATGTAAAATGAAATTAGTGTTTTAATCTATAACGCTTAAAAATCACTATTCACTAATAGTGTTTGCCAACAATTTAAAGGAATATTGGAAATTTCTAAAAATACTTAAAAGCAAATGGTCAATAGTAATTTTTCTAAACAATTATAATTAAGTGAAAGAGAAATTATCTCAACTATGAACTTCACTAATAAAGATTGAGCATGAGCAAATGACTAGTGCATTTGTTCCATTTTTTAGTATCACAGAAAATCCGATTGAGGAATGGAACAGATAGAACGAAAAGCCTAGATATTCTAAAAGTAATTAGAATTAGTCAAATAATTTGACCGCCCTATCAGTGATAAAGGGATGGTGTCTTGACTTGAGTTGGGACAATCGGGGTCTGGGTTCCGCTTTAGCTATCTGAACTGGCCCGTCAGAAGGAATAGTTAAACTAATTAACTTTAGGTACATTCCCTTTAAAATGAAATAAAATAGATTTAAAGTACCCTAAGATAATCAAACTTTGAAATAAAATTAATAACATTTTTTTTAAACTTGGTTTAAATTGTGAGGACAGATCTCGAAATATCCTTGAGAATTTGAAAGGTGAATTCATAGTTATTTGTAGTATAGTACAGGTTGAATATGGGAATAGTATTAAGGATAATAAGTATAACACTATATACACTTTTACCCAAAACTAACTAGTTATGAATAAACTAAACGATTTCTTAAGTAGCACTGTTTCAAAACCATTTGAGATATATATTGGAATATTAATCTCCATTAAGAATAAGTTTTGGAGTATGAATCTCGATATAAGATATGTTTTGGAATATAAATCTTTACCAGATATGTTTTGAAGTAAGAATTTTTGAATTTATATTTGAACTATACTAATTGCAGTATACATAAATGTCTTCCTTAAGGAAGATAGAATTCTAAAGAACTAATGAGATTAATTAAATAAAATGATTAAGTGAAAGAGGCTTAATAATCCTGCATACATGCATGTATATCTTTTACCGATATTGATTTAGAGAAACCGAGATCGGATCTGGATGGTTTGACAACTTCGAACCATGACGTACGAGTTCTAAAGTGAAGACATCTTAAAAAATAAAGTTAAAAGGCGAAGACCTTTGTAAAAAAAAGAATGCTTGTTGATAACATCTGGATTAACCTTCAAGATACATGAAAGTAGCATGGATTCCTTTGTTTAAGGATCTTCTTCTTCGTGAGGACTGCTTTCTACTAATACTACATGATGTGGTAGAAGGAGTGTCTTTGCTTTGTTCTATTCTTAGACAACTTGTATGGATAAGTGTTTAATATAGTATCTCTAAGATCTTGTACGAACATATCTCTGTTTGGTAGTATAGAGCTATCTGTCTTAAACTTAACACCATTCTCTAAGACATACGAGCTCGGATGTTGTATTTTTATGAAAATCAATTAATGTGTCGAAGGAATGACGATGCAGCATTCTAAGTGGAGCTTGATGTTCAGTAAAAGGTAAAAATGCTACCTTAAGCCCCACACACTAGAATGACAAAAACAAGGATAGATGTAGCAGGGATATGTAGGTCGCTTCCATTAGGATATGGTCATCACCCTTTTAGCTAACTACTCTTTATTTCAAGTATGATGGTTATATCTAGGAGTGCGCTCGGATAGGTTGGGAACGATGGAGGTGGTGAGATATTTGGTACCACTTCAAAAAAGTAGAGGTAGGTCGGTTCGATGTTGGTAGAGGAAGGATGGAGGCTATGGCTTGGTACATTCTTCTGGAGTTGTACTTCCAAGAGTAGTCCCTTACCTAGTCATTGTTGAAATCTAGTCTCTAATACATTCCTTTCATGGATTTGATTATATATCGAAATAGCTGTAAAATTTAACTAATCTTACAATTTCGGCTACTTTGTATATTTTCAAAAGAATAAACATTAAAGATAGCATGGAACAATTTGGTAAAAATGTTATTAAGCTATCATAAAGGAAAAACTCCTCAGTGTTTACGCACGACGTTAACTTATGAGATACTTTTCTTTCCAAAGGTTTTACAAATCAGCATTAGTATGTCAATCTATGGTATTATAATATATATTTATAATTAGTATCCCATGCTGGTTTGCCAAGCTGGGTGTTTTGAATAAACGAGTCAGGATCGGGTAATTTCGAGATTAGCTGAAGTCGCTTGGAGTTTCCAGAGGAAAGATGGAGATCTTCATCAACATAAGAGCATTGTTTACGTTTTCCGCAGTATTTATCATTTTCTAGCATTTATAAGGACATGTCTTTATAACTGTCCAGATTATGCTAAAATAAACTCTAATATATGTATTTAAAATTTCCATTGTAAAGAATTTATATTGAAATAATATATATATATTCCATTTCGTTGTGAGATATTATTCTTTTTTCTGTTCCGTTTTGCTTTTCTTACTACCTTTTTCTTCTTTCCCACAAAGAACCGCCTCTCGGGCACATGGATTTTGTCGATTTCTGAGGATCGAATATACAAGTCTTTACAACATCTTTCTCGTTTTGCACGTATTTTTTTTGCATTACAGCGTATACCGAATGGTCCTACATGCAGCTCTTTGGATCTTTTTTCTGACTCCTAGCGGTACTTCCTAGGTTCCTTTCAACAAATTCTATCTTTTGGTTACAAATATAGGGTTTCGAAGTCCCATTAGCATATCAAAGCGCAATCAGCTGACTTTATCTCCATCAACCCTGAATATATTCGGTGTGGTCTTTATCTTCCCATTCATTCAGTCATATGCCAATGGTTTAACTATTACATTTATATTTATGTATGTTCGCGATTATTTTCATCTAATTTGCATATATCTATATATATATATATTCATATATATATACACACGCACACACACACGCCTACATAAATACACATATATATAGTATATATTTATAAATAATTTTAGTTATTACTTATATTATTATATCTTTATAATATTTTCATGTAAAAAAAGTATATATAAACATATACAATGACTTCGATATTTATAAATATACATATATGCACATATTTAGATAACATGAAATAGATATAGGATGAGTTGATGAGCCTGTTGCAATGTATGTCCCAACATCTATGCATGAGAACGTTTTATCTTGCATGAAAAATCATTACACATGCACACACACACATACATATACACACTTGTATATTAAGTAAAACTAAATCAAATAAAATTCATACTACAATTTATAAACCTAAATAAAACTGCGAATTTATTTATATAAAATTCAGAAATATTCTAAATAAAATAGACTTCAGAGATCGATAAATATCCAATATGGTTAAAAAAAACAAAATTCGCTCATAACTTCTGCTCTTGCCATTCCTATTCCGACATGTACCATTTGAGATTAGTATGTGAATTTTTTTTGAAGTATTAAAAGAGTATAAATGTAGTAGAAAAGTATAAATGAATAGTGAGATAGTAGAATATAATTGTATACTTTTAAACATAGAAACTTAATCTATACGCAAGGTTTAAATAAATAAGTGAAGTTTTAATTAAGTGAGAAGTTTAATTAATAAATGAGTTTAATTAATGAAGAAGTTGGCTTAATAAGCAAGTTTAGTTAATAAGAAAGTCTTAGTAAGGAAGTTTAATTAATAACGAAGTATAATTAAATAAAAGAGTTTAATCAATAAAAAAAGCTTAATAGATAAAGGAGTTAATTGAATAAAAGAGTTCAATCAATAAAGAAGTTTAATTAAACAAAAAAGTTTTAATTAACAAAGGAATTTTAATTAATATGAAGTTAGTTAATGGAAGAAGTTTTGTCACAAAAGGTGCTTCGCTCATAAAAGAGGTTTTAATTAATAAAGGATTAATTAAATAAAAAGTGGATTAAAAAAGCGTAAGTGTTGGTTCGTGCTTTGCTTGCTTACTTATTTATGTAAAGTAATTAGCTGCGCACTTAGCACTAAAAGCATATAACGTAGAGATGCTTTTATCTATTAGAGTTAAGAATGATGACTCAAGTAGGATGTAGAAGCAATTATGCTCTTATATATATATATATATATATATATATATATATATATATATATATATATCAGAATTCACTCTTGACAAAGGGATAGTAGAAGCTGAGAATGTTGAAAACATGAGAAGTTTATGAGATTTAGTTTCCATATGTGGACGTTCTCATTGTTATTTATTATGACTAAATTAACCTAGGAAATATCTACGAAAAAAATAAGAATTATACGATATATATTTACTTGGTTATGATTTAACATATGTAAAAGCTCATCTTGCACTTCTAGAACAAGTTGCAGGTTGCGAATCTGGTACCCTTTGGGGGTACGAAATTCATACCCTGAGGGGTTCGAATTTCATACCCGAAAGGGTACGGATTTCATACCTTCTGAGCTGCGAAATTTGCACCCTGAGGCTCGAATTTCACACCTCGCCAGGTGTAAAATTCGCACCTTGTGGGGTGCGAATTCTGCACCCTGTTGGGTGCGAATTTTGCGCCCTAGGGAGGTGCAAATTTCGCACCCTACCAGGTGCGAATTTCGCACCTCCTGGAGGTGTGAAATTCGCACCCTTAAGGGTACAAAGTTTCTGTTCCGGGAGGTGCGTGATCTGCCTGGATGAGCGTTCGAAGGCTCGAGATCCTAGGTCTTTGTTTGGCAATGTTGGAGGAGCGGCGAGGTTCATTGAAGTTGTTGGTTGAATCCTGACTTTGACCCGATCTGGTGATTCTGGGCAACACACTTGTTGCCAGAAATCAAATGAATCGGGCAGTGCCCACAGTCACCGCCGGGACTGTGGGGCCCCAGACCCCCACCGACGCTGCGCCCGGACCCGCTTGACGGCTCGCCTTCGGCTCGGATGCGGACGGATACTGATGGAGGTCGCGTTCGAGGGATGCGACGTCCTACTAGTGGCCTGACTCGAGTCTTCTGGTACTGGACCCCGGATGATATTGGTGACACCTTTGGGCTGTATATCACGCGATATGTTGAGTCGTGCGTGTCTTGCGTACTTTTGGGAACCAGACCAAAAGGCTGGTAAACATTTGTCCCCTCAAAGTATGTCTTGGGTTAACGGGACGTGCTTTGAAGTGAGATGAGTCCAATATGGGCGTCAACACCTCCATGTGGTGCTTAGCGATTGGTTATGACCTTCCTCTTGAGTTGTATGCCGGGAGCGCACTTCTTTGGAGCGGTTGGGACGCCCTGTCGGAATATGCTGTTATGAGCTTAGGATTCCAACATTTCTAAGTTCTTTGACTTACTTGAGTCTTGTGGCTTGGGTTGGAACTTGTCCAAGGCATTTAATTCCTGTAGATTAAGGACAATAAATGTTAGTTGTCGACTCCTGATTGCATCGAAGTGCAAATGGTTCATTATCGGGTCATAATTGCATATGCAATCACGAGTTTGCACGTGGTTTTGTGTGTCGTGATATGAGCTAGGATAGGTAATATGAAAGTGAATTTCATGCCATGGGCTTGTAATCGTGTATTTTAGCTTTTCTAGGAGTTTTCGGATCGAGAGCCGACCGTTTGGTGTGTACATTTGAACCCTTAAGTCTTGTGGGCATGCATTCGAATCAAGTCGGTCTATTCGGTTGAGACTTCCAAAGCGTGTATGCATGGTTATTGTCATGGCCTAGGCGCGCGATCGCCCAAAGTGGTTGTTGAAACGTTGTTGGGATGGAGCTTGATAATTTGGAGTATCCGCTAAATCACTTGGATTTGTGAACCCAAGGTCGTTCAATGTTCCAAGTTGGTCCCATCAATCAAAGTTTCGACAACTCATATATGCGAATGCCATTGTTAGGACAATACTTGTCATATGTTGTGGCATGTATTCATATGGATTGTCCTTTGAGCCGAGGTCGGACCCAAATGTTGGGCGCGTGCGCTTTGATGATTGAGCACTTGGTGAGTACACAAGTGGTCGTTGAGTCGTGATTGATTTGGTAGTTGGAGCTTCGAAGTTAAGTGAATATGATCGTAGCTTGGTGTACGATCCCGAGTTTCGATCTTGGAACGTTCGTTTGGGGCGTACCGATCTCCTGATTGTAGTTACTTCCTTTCTTATCTTCTTCGGACAAAAATTCATCTTAAGGCATGGAGGATGCCAAAATACTTCTTTTATACCATGGATGTTCGAGGTGTTGTTAGGTTTTCAGGAGAAGGGAAGAGATATATGGAAAGTAAGAGGGCTTTCGATTTGGCACTAAAGAACATGGAGCGACGGATCTTGGGAAACGGAATTAGGAATTTGGATAAAGGTCGCCAAATATTGTGAATACGGGAGTGGGCTTCATATCCCGAACATTCAATAAACCCTCCTGGTTTTTCAAGAGGTCAAAGTCGGTTTGAGGGATGTGATAATCTAGCAAGTGTGTGGGAGCACGAATCATAACTTCGCACTCTGATGACTTAGTCTTGGCTCCAAGCTTGGGCTAGTAAACTTAAACATTTGCATAGCGCCCAATGAGTGGACAGTGATTAGTGAGTTATGATCTCGCGTCGCTGTCCTCGAGAAATGGACTTGCTCGGACTGTCGGCTAGAATGCATATGTAGGATGTCGATACATAGTTGAACTGTTAGTCTCGGGATCCGATCAATAACCCAACCACGACACAGTTACATCTTGACTCAGGCATTACGCTGGCGGTTGGTGATGGCCATGGCATTAGTTGTTGAGGCTAAAGGTTGCCACCATGTTCTGGAGTGTCTGCTTTTTGTGGAGTTCGGGCATTGATGGAAAGCCGAAAAGCCTCCAGGGCCTGGACTCTGGCTTTGGATTGCCTTCGTTGCGAGGTGAAGGCGCTCTCAAGATGGTGGCTCCAAGGGATGCTGTGATGATGATGCCAGTGCAGGGACTGAATGGATCTGATCGGGTCTTCAGATTGCCAGGTCGGTGCGATAATTGGTAGAGGGCTTCCCCCAAGCCCGAGTATCTGCTAGATTTTGCTCGACATCAGAGACGAGCTAGCAAGCTTAGATCGTTGTTTAATGTTTCATGTATGGTCTGTAATTGAAGTTGAACGTAACACAACTGATTGGCTAGTGATTCTGGCAATGGACTTATTCGGACTGACTACTCGGTTATGCACGTAAGATGTAAACATACAGTTGAGTCGTTAGTTTCAGCCCAATTATGTTGTAGCCATTTTCTGACCCGAGGATGGTGTTGGTGGTTACCGGTAATCACTGCCATAGTTATTAGAACTAGGTTTCGTTACCACGTTTCGATGCGCTTGTAGATAGGAAGCTGTTGCATTGAGGGTTGTGAGTCAGCTTCACGTTGCGTTTAAGTATGAGTTTGCTGGCAGGGCGTTGAGACTTTGGGAACCCAATGAACCGGCCATGGAAACTCGATAACTTGCATCGAGATATGAATTTTTTATTTCGCGTACTGAGAACTTTTCTACATTCTCCAGTTCCTTGGGGAACTGGCGGTTGTATTGCTCCCTCTGTCCTTTGGTTCGGGCTTCTACACCTGGTTTGCCTAGTATTGGCAGGAGGTCAGAAGTTTCCAAGACCTGAGCTTTTGGGTCTGGATCATCCTCGTGGCGAGGTGTATGTTCCTCTTTAGAATGATTGCCCAGAAGGTTGCGGCGATGGAAATGCCAGTGCGGAAGTTGGTGAGGATCCTCCTTAGGTCCTGCGATGAGTAAGCTGGTGCAGAGATAGGTGATGGACTGCCCCCGAGCTCGAGTACTCGCTAACTAAGGAGGATGCGAGCGATGAACCCTCAGCAGTAAAATAGTTGCTTCTTTTACCGGACTGCACTCTTTGGGCGGAGGCGACACCAGACTTTGCCCCCGTGATTCCTCAAGCGTCCGAGTCTCGGTTGGAGTTACAGCGAGAATACTCTGGAGAAGTAGGAGAACCTGTGGTCTTCGGGATCCCACATTCATATGAGCCTCCTTGGAGGAGGAGAATTGTGGTTGGTCGAGGTGCTCATGCGACGGGCATAGCTGATGTAAGTGTGCCAACAATGCAAGTTATGGCGGAAGATCAGAAAGCTCGGCTGGTGGCAAAGTTTGAGGAGCCAGAGGGGAGGAGTGACAAGACGGGGTTGCCATACATGATGCGCGGGCAAAGGCTAGGCAGGATGCCGAGGAGAAATCTGCTGTTGTGGTGGCAAGGAAGTAGGTCGATACTGAGGCAGAGAAGGAGAGGGCCTCTGAGTAGGCTATGAAAAAGTAAAGTCGCCGATGATGCCCACCGAAAAAGGGTGAGGGGACCCTTAGCAAACTTAAAGCAGACGCAACTATGTGACTCCATGTCAAGGAGCTAGCTGATCAGAAGACCGCCAAAGATGATGAGAAGAGAGCGGAGTTGGGCGCCAAGAAGGATTGGGGAGAAACCCAAGCTGCATTGGCTCTCGCTTCTGACATCGTCCCTAAGTCGTCGCCATGTATCGACCTCGGGAAAGTTACGATAATTATAAGCGACGAGGATAATGGCGGGAGGCGCACATCAATGTCTCATGAATCCGTTACTCTTGTGAAGAGTAGAGGAGGGGAGGCGCTTCTGGAAGGAAGGAGCCCCTCGCTGGTGGTGACCTGCCAAGTGCCGAACTTGTACAGAAAAAAGAAAAGAAAAGAGAAGGATGAGTAGCATCAATAATTGTTAAAGGAATTATAGATACTTTGGGTTAGGTAGACCGATAGTATATGTAAGTGTGGCCCTCGCTTTTGGTCTCTAAAGGTATGGTGTGGTTTTCATGTACACCCTGTCATCATAAAGAAGAAATGTTAGACATGTAGTCTATTCGGGGTGTGTGTGTGAAATGGAATATGAATTAGTAAAGACCGCAATTTGTATTAAGTGTTTGGATGTTCTTCTTATGTTTTCAGGCATCCCGTACTTGCATAAGCATACTTATCATTACACCTAACAAAAAAGCGATTGTGTGCCGCACTCTGGGTCAATTATTCCAGAGGAGTGTGATTGAACGCAGGCTTCTAGTAAGTTTCCCTCATCTCAAGACACCCGTAGTTTGCAAAGCAAGGATGAGCGCCTGTTGTGTTTGGGTTGACCGGGGTTAATCCCAAGTGTAGCAAAGGCATAGGACGTTGCGTTATGCGGTCCTTCCAGTGTCTGGCTCTTCCGTTGTTCATCGGTTGGGCGAGCGATGGCATCGTTTATTCGCTGGAGAAAATCCCGAATCATCAGCCCGTAGGGTCGATCGTGGCCATAGGCTGCACCTAAGCCTTTAGATCTTCGGGGAGAAATGATTTAAGGTCAGTCTTGGTGTTGCGCCAACATTCGACCAGCACCCATAACCGGCGAAGAGAGGCTCTCATCACTCTTAGTCGGCCGTTGGGTGGCGATGCCAAGTCGCCTGGACTTGGACGCGGAATGATTTATCCTCGGTCTCGGCATAGGGCCGAGGTTCGAGTTAGTGGTTATTTATGCTCGATCGCGTCGCGGGCCGGAGACTCGAGTAGAATTGTCGGCTCCCGTGCTCAGGGTGCCGAATATAGCCAATGTTGTTTGGCCTCGATGTTGGATCGAGGTTCGGATGGTGGCATTGGCTCTCGTGCTCGGGGCGCCGATGCGGCGATCAAATATTTGAACGCAAGCTGGTTGTCAGGATTAATCAAACACGTCATGAATGTCATGCACGGAGTAAACATGGAAGGGTGATAAGAAACTGAACATCACTTCTAATGACAACTCTAGTAGCAGTAGCCTTTATAATGCCTTGAATTACAGGAAAGCAAAACATCATTGGAAGGCGTAAATCAATTGTAGACTAAGTTATGTAAAGTAAAGGCAAAAATGTTCATTGTCCCATGCCCTTAGAAGTTCGGCTCCGTCCACGGTTGAGAGTTTGAAACTTCCATCGTTGAGCTTCCGTTGTATGAGTATGGGCCTTCCTAAAGAGGGGCGAGGCCTACAGGTGGAGTAAAGACTCGTCTGAAGATGAGGTCGCCGATGTGTGTTCGAGCGAGCCTTCGATTGAGCTTCCAATCGTGCCCCCAAGTGGTCGGAGCATTAATTGGTAGAGGATGTCTATGATACAGCAAAGAGGAGGTGTGTCTTGGAGAAGTGGCCTTGCTTTTCGTTTTCATTTCATTTTTTATTTTTTTTTGCAGGCCTATATATACATAGGCCGAAATGAGGCATCTATCCATGAATGGGTGATTTTGTACGAATTGCAACGGTAATGACTATTAGAAAGGTTGCGACCCTTTACCAACAGACATTTCCATCGGAAATTGCGCTAGAGGTCCCATTTTTTGACCTTTAAACATTGATGTGTATGCCTTTTTATGGTATTGAATATTTTCTCTCGCCTCCTTTTATTATGGGCGAGCTAATGATGTTAATGAGTCAATGGTCGATATCTCCAATGATAACCTCGGGGATTGTTGTATAGTAGACGACGGTCTTGGGGATGACAGAGAACTTGAATTCTCGGGCTCGCTTCCGAACTTTCCCCCGGTGATTCTTCCCAACGTGCCCCTGCTGATTGGAGGAGGTCAGGAGCACCGTATGGAGGACAACAAATGGCCATGGAAAGGTGTCTTTTATAGGAGAAAGTTCGCTTTTAGTTTCTGTTCTGCTTCCAACGAGGGAGGCAGAGGCACGGAGGAGTTGCAAACTGGTATCTCTGATGAAAACCTAGAGTCAACTGCGCCACGGAAGCTGTAGTCCTGACAAGGTGGGGGGATAAAATTGAGGGATTAAATGTCGGTCGAGGTCCTGTTTAGTGGGAATCTTTGATGAACGCTGAGTGGCTCGGAGATCCCGTTCAGTGGGAGCCTTTGATGAGTGTTGAGTGGCTCGGAGTTCCCATGCGGATGAATTCCTCGCGGTCATTCTACAAGTGACGAAACATGTTTGTGTTGTGTCCGTGGATGTTGTAGAACCGACAATATCCTGTAGAGTCCCTTGATGTGCTCGTCGAACTTTTAGGTCTTGGACTTCTGCATGGTTGGGAATTGTATGCTGCGAGGTAGATTTTCCCGGGGTGTCCCTGAAATCAGTACAGCTATGGGAAGGAGGAGGCTAAAGGCGCTTCCTTTTATTGTTGCGACTACCCTTGCCGGCGCGAGCAAGATCGCGCAAAGTGGTGGAATTAGAGTTGTTGGAGCCCTGGGCGTCGCCACGAGGCAGGATGTTGAGGTGAGAAGCTCGTTTCCTTCATACTAACTTTCGGCATAGTAAGTAGTCGGCATTCACGCAGAAGATCTCTTGAATCTTTGATTGTTTTTTATAGATACATGCTCTAAGTTTGGAATTAGGTGGTATGCCTTTCGTAAGCTGGACGAGTGTGATTCGAGGAGTAGGTTTCTTGGCTTCGGCCAAGGCGGTGTTGGATCTTGCGAGATAGCCTTTGAGATTATCACGGATGCCTTGGTAAATGTCTGAGACTGAGAGGACGTCTTTGGGCATCACGACGTGCATTCTGGATTGTGCGACCAATCTTTTGGCGAGTTAGCTGGGAGTTGAGATAGTTTAAGGTGGAAGTCGAGAGAACCCAAATAGAGCCGTCTTGCATAAGGACGGGAAAGCATTTGCACTTTATGGCGTTGGCAAAGCGTAATGAACCCATGTGCCATTTGTGCCGGCTAATGAAGCTTCGAGAATCATGGCTTCTTTAAGTATAGAGTAAGTGTTAGCATGTCGAATGCAGGCGCCATTCGCTATTAAGGATAACTGAAGTGAATGGGTTACGCCTCGTACTGGTTTCTTAGACGTCGTGGGCATGCCCCCGTGGCTCCCTCACGATTCCATGAATTTTTTTGGCGATAATTGGAGGTTGGGCTATGGCCACATTATATAGGTCGTGATCTAATCCAGGACTTTGGAGCCTAGTGCGCCTTCTTAATGGAAGGTCTTGAGCAATCCGTAACACCCCGTATGTTGAATAACTTGCTATAATATAAAACAGGGAAGAACTAAATTTTAAAATCTGAATCAGTGGAAACGGGCTATGCCGTTGCGTTCGTCTCGGAAAAATACGCGAAATAGAGTCCGAGTTTTCGAAAATCGGAGTCCGTATAACCCAGTTAAGGCCCGAAGAAGTTTTCAGAAATTCAAAACAGAATTAAAATACGAAAATTTCACATTTCAGAAGTGGCGGGAAAATTCCCGCCAGACTCGGGGAGTCGACCTGGGGGTCGACAGGGGTGTCGACCTGCCCACCAGGTCGACTAGGGTGTCGACCCTAGTGTCGACCTGGGGGTCGACCCCCCTGGTCGAGCCCAGGTGACCTGGGTGCACCAGTTTAGCTTTTGGGCTGTGTTTAGGTGGCTAGGACGAGATCTGACGGCTCTAATCTGATTCAGGGTTAATCTAATGGCCTAAAACACCTAACTACTCTATAAATACACCCTAAGACTACCCTAATTCATACTAAAAATAGATACAACGTCGTTATGCCATCAAAATGCAACTAGGAGGAGCCACCAACAAATTAAAGAGGAGGAAAGCTTCTCAAATCAACTTCTAATCAACTCTAGCAACTTAATCTTCTTCATTGAAGTGCTAATCAACAAGTTGTGAGTTTCTATAGCCTTAATGAACAATTGTTGAAATGATTATGATAGGATATAATGAGGTTATGGCTATGAATGTGGATCAATGCAAGATTATGTTATCATATGCTATGTGTTTGTGATGTTATGCAAGTTATGCAAGTTATGTGATATGTGTTCATGATGTTATGCAAGTTATGCAAGTCATATGCTATGTGATCATGATGTTATGCAAGTTATGCAAGTCATATGCTATGTGATCATGATGTTATGCAAGTTATGCAAGTTATATGCTACATGTTCATGATGTTAGGCAAGTTATGTATGTCATATGCTATATGTTCATGATGCTATGCAAGTTATGCAAGTTATATGCTATATGATCATGATGCTATGCAAGTTATGCAAGTGTTAGGCTATGTGTTCATGATGCTAGTTATGCAAATCGCTATGATAAACATTGATCCATTATGACACCATGTTATGCAAGTTTGGTGTTTGATTATATGCAAGTTCATATATGATATGTTATGCAAGTTTGGTGTATGATTATATGCAAGTTCATATATGACATGTTATGCAAGTTTGTTGTTTGATTATATGCAAGTAACATTTGCAAGTTTACACCTTTGTATGATATGCATACATATGCAAGTTAACCCCTTTGTATGTCATACATACATATGCAAGTTTACCCCTTTGAATGACATAAGTAACTTATGCAAGTTACCCTCTTTATGACATATGTGATTCATGCAAGTTTGGGTTGATTATTTATGCTAGTTGGGTTGATGCTATATGCATGTTGACACCTTTAAAACCCATGTTGATGCTAATGTTATGCAAGTTGAACCCAATGTATTTGTGATGAATCTTCCCTTTTATGTCATGTTAGCGAATTACGTGGGGAACGATGGGGTTAATATACATGTTAATGAAATGGTGTGAAGTTGGTATGATTATGCATACCATAAAGTGGATGGACATAATTGAGTCAATTATGTACATCGTTAAAATTGGAATTAATTAGGGAAAATTAATTCGAAATATGGGGGTGATTAATTAGGTGTAATTAATCGACTAAGACACGAGGTTGGACCCTTTTGTAGCATAAGACTGCCCGGAACCGACCGGCAAATCCAACGGCTACAAATGATTGGCCCAATGTGAGAGGTCTTAGGCACAAACTTAATACGTGACAAGTGTAAAGACACGAGGTTAGACTCGGTTATGGCGTAAGGCTGCCCGGACCCGACCGGCAAATCCAGCTGCCATAAAGATAGTCTAATGTGAGAGGTCTTTACAACGGTTACGTTCTTAATCAATTAAGAAACACTTAACCATATTAGCATGTAGAGGGACATGAGGGGTTAAGTGGGTGCCTTGGGTGGCATGTGGAAAAATCTAGTGGTTGCCTTGGGTGGCAATAGAAAATACGATTAGAATACTTAGCCAAAGTGGAACATGTAATTAAACATGATTAAAGGGTTAAGTAAGTACCTTGGGTGGCATGGGGAAAATCTAGTGGTTGCCTTGTGTGGCAATAGAAGATACGATTAGAATACTTAACCAAAGTGGAACATGTAATTAAACATGATTAAAGGGTTAAGTAAGTGCCTTGGGTGGCATGGGGAAAATCTAGTGGTTGCCTTGGGTGGCAATGGAAGATAAGATTAGAATACTTAACCAAAGTGGAACATGTAATAAAACGTGATTAAAGGGTTAAGTAAGTGCCTTGGGTGGCATGTGGAAATCAAGTAAGTGCCTTGGGTGGCATGGGGAAATCTAGTGGGTGCCTTGAGTGGCAATTGAAATATGATTAGATGACTTAACCAAAACTTTAAACATGTAAGTGGACATGATTATTAAAAAGGGTTAAGTGGGATGCACTAGAAAAAAAATGACAAGCTTAGGTGGGTAGCTTGTGGGGGCCCATTTCAACCAGTAACCCATATGTATCTTATTGGGCTCGACCCATGTCGAGGACGGGACACGCGTACTGGGCTTGACTATAAGAGGCCAAAACGGGTTAGCGGTGGCAACGCGAGTCCAACGGGTTTCATATGCGTGTGTTGAAACGACGCGAACTTCCCCGGTCTCCGAAGAGAAGAGAAAGAACGAATTGTTTTGAGAACACGACAAAATAGAACGCAGACGAGAGAACATTTCATTGTATATTACAACAATGCATCAGAATACAAGAATAAACAGAGTATAAATGAATATTACACAGAAATATCAGAGATTTAAATTACATTTAAATACATCGCAGCGGAAAATAATACAATACACAACTAGAAGAGATATACGGATACAAAGCTTTCTGGATATCGTTCCAGCTGTAAACCAGGATCCTGTGAATATAAATCTGCAAAACCAAAACTACTAGCTGCCCGTGTCAAAATAGGGGCACCCAGAGTTTAGGTTAAAACAATAAACTCCAGGTCAGTCATGTGACTGGTGTGAGAACTAAAACAGTTAATCTTTATTTTTAAAGCTAGGTAAATCAAGGGACCACGCCGTATAACACGGAACGGGTTTCCTCCCAAGAATACCAGTGCATAAAACAAACAGCGCAATGCTAAATAAAGAAAAATGAAGCTGTTATAAGACCCAGGTCCTATCACACAATGCAACGCAAGCCGGGGGATAGGGTTTTCCCTTATAACAGCCAAAGAATGCTTGATACGTTTAAAACAAATCCTTTGATACTAGTATAAGTGCGTAGTGTCAAAACAATTTCAAATCATAAGTATCAATCATAGGCGACATGAGCGTCCCATGCCACTATGTCGCCATATATAGGTTTACAAATAAAACCGCAAAGTCACGTATTTGGAAATTGGATTTCCATCTATGAACCGAGGCAAAAGATAGTCCTCAACCGATTCGAGACAATCTAGCCCATGTCTCCGGAGCAGCCGCAACTGCCCCTTGGATCCTCAGGGCCGGTCCACCGATGTGGATTATAGTGCCTGAGCAATACGTTTCTCCGCCCTTTGGGGCGTAAATGAGCCAACTAAATGACTCCATCGGTTCGAGAACGACCGATCAATCCGAGGCGCCTCGCAACAGCAACAACCACATAAGTCAAACTCGTCAGGGCGTGTAAAACCACTGACGCCACTTCTAGCTAGAAAGAAACGCATGCCCTCCCTGACGTCCGTCTCCCGTTTTTGGTTCATACCGGGTGTGAAACTCGCGAGGAAAACGTTACACAAAGCCACGCCACAAAGGTCGTGCTTTGATCATCACCACAAGACTTTGCTTTTCAACAGAAGCCTCGATCAATTGCCACTTAGGCATGCCACACAGGCAATTCACTCCATGCGTTTGATATCCATCAATATATAACCCCTGAGCTCGTACGTCTCAGAGAAGGGCGTTAAGCAAGAGAATAAATTCTCCGCCGCCAAACAGATATATATTTAATAGAAATCAATCACACAGACTAAAATCCAATGTCAGACACACAGTCCATTTACAAGTTCGTTCTGGGTTTGAACGAAACCGGAGGCACCTAGTACCCCGCATATCCATCGATCTCCAAGCACGTCTGGACGATCACCAACTGTTTCCATCTTCTTGGGTGTACAGCCCAATCAAGATCATCAGTTATCACCCAAACGACGTGAAGACTTCTGGTCTTCGACCACCGTCTTCATCTTCGACTTATCGTCGTATCAGTTATTCAGAATGGGATAAACCCGGTCTTTCCGAATAACTCGCGTATATTTTAAATAAGTGTTACACAAACACAACATACGCCTCGTTCCAATTCATCAGTCACTAACAGTAAATTAATCAAGAGAATAATTCCCCAAATATTAACCCCGAAGGCCGAAACCAACATCAGATCAATATCCAGGAAACCATTCTGCTTGGCTAACCGACAGTTAGTTTCTAAATTTCACATTCATAGGGAAAGGTTCCCATTAATTTTATCCAAGATAAATTCCTTGAATTTATTCTTTATTCTATTTTTGAATCTCAATTCAAACTAGTCGGGATTAGCGAACCTTACCGAAGTAATCATTTGTTTTAATTTCCCAATCCCAACCTATTCATCCCATGAAGTAAAACTGGTAGTACTTCATATCTAACACCACGGTGTTATCGGTAAATTCAATTACCATTTCACGTTCAAATCTAATTAAAGATTTAACTATCGCTTGGAGCAAAACTGGTGATACTCCATTTTCGATCATTTCAATCTAATTAAAGATTCATTAAAACTCCACTTAGTTTTAATCTTTGACTGGGTTAAAGAATCAGTGTCATTTAAAAACACGGTTCACGATAAACCCAAAATCACATTCATTAATCATCGGGTTAAAGAACGAGTGTTATTTAAAACACTGTTCACGATAAACCCAAAAATCAATACCCATTCAATTCCAATTAAATATCGTTTAATTGGTACACTTCATTAAATCTAAATAAAAAGATTTAATCTTTTCTCATCTGGGTTCAAGAACAGTGTTAGTGAAGACACCATTCACGACAAACCTAAATCACATTTTATATTCAATACAAGGCTCTGAATAGAAAATATATCGGCTTATATTCAATATCAAATCCTACGACTAACGAATGTCGTATTGGAAATAACGATATAAATATATATCTTTCAAATTTCCATAACAACATCCGTATAATCCCGAATTCCAACATCGAAATATTCCGAAGACAATTTCGATTCAAATCCCCTCCAATGCAAACATTGGAAATTTTGGTTATTTTTAAAACCCTTTTCACTTTCAATTTATTTATTCCAAAAATAAATAGAATTATATTTCTAGTTCAAAACTAGTTCATTTCGATAAAAAATCTATTTTTATCTTTTCAAATATGGAGTTTTTCCATCCCAAACTTTCACAAATCATTTCTTATGATTTTACACAAATTATTACTATTTTTAATAATTTTATCAAGGCCCGTACAGTCGATTTCCATCAACGGTCATCGAACTGCACTTACAGCGACCTTTTTCGAATTTGATTTGGACGTGTCTCCAAATCCAACCGTTAGATTTCAAATTTCTAACATTCATTAGAAAGCTCTTTTCGATACGAACCCAACGGTTCCGGTTTTAGGAGAATCCGACGGTCGGATCTCCCGTAATGTCCGTTTGAAATAAATGGTCGAAATTCGCGAACTGCCGCGGCGCGGCGCGTTCTATTCAGGCCATTATATTATATATATATAATATATATTTCGTCGATTTCTATTTAAAACGAATTATATAAATAGTTTTAAATTCGTTTCAAAAGCAATTTCAACTTTCTTTTCAATTCAAATCAAAACTGAATTCTTCTTTATAAATTCGTTTTAAAACTTCATTTCTATTCAATTCAAATTTCAATTCAATTTGAATTCATTTCAATTCACTTTCAATTCAATTCGAATTCGTTTTCAATTCAATTCATTTCGAAATCGTTTTCAATTCAATTCATTTCGAAATCGTTTTCAATTCAATTCATTTCGAAATCGTTTTCAATTCAATTCATTTCGAAATCGTTTTCAATTCAATTCATTTCGAAATCGTTTTCAATTCAATTCATTTCGAAATCGTTTTCAATTCAATTCATTTCGAAATCGTTTTCAATTCAATTCATTTCGAAATCGTTTTCAATTCAATTCATTTCGAAATCGTTTTCAATTCAATTCATTTCGAAATCATTTTATCGATATAAATATCGTTCGCGTCAAAATGGCGTCAATCTAATCAACACGGCTTCATAAATTTCTATTTTCAAAATAGTTGTTATTATCAAAATATTTCGTTCAACACATGACCAATCTCAATAGATGAGTACTGTCAACACATGAACCTTTATTTTATATTATTCTTTGCTTTTCAAATTGGAATGAGGCCCAATCAATCACCATATAAAATTAATTATATGGATTTTCATACAACACATGTATATAATAGCATTGAAAATAATCAACCATCAACCAAAGTGCACTACACTGTATAAGCATCAAATATAGATATTCAACGCTTATAACAGCCTGTCAATCAATCGATCGACATATTTAATCAATCAGGATGAGTGAACTTCAAATTTCATCCTAACACCCGTGTGGGGTTTCAAACAATCAAACACATATTTTTATTCGTGCAGTTGGGCGATGTGTAAAATTTATCGACCCAATCAATGTCCTTCAAATAAGTGTACATAAACAAACCGTCTGGTTTGTAAATGAATATTTATTTATTCACTTTCACTATATTCATATTCACGTTAAAAATTATATTTTTAACGACAAAACATTTTATTTCAACATATGAATTTCTATTCAATTCATTCTCTAAATAAAATGATATTTTTATTTTTCTAACATATTTTAGAAAATTTCGGCGGCATAACGGCACGATACTAGAAACGGGACAAGGCCTAGCCTTATCCCCGGTCTAGTGAAGGCCCACGCCATTCACACATCAATCAAATTCACCAAACAATTCACTTTCAAATCAAATCATCAAACTATTCTATGCAACCAAACAAACAAGTCCATGGTCTGTGGACGATTGTGTCGGGTGCTACTAAGCACCGTCTGCATCCTAGTATATATATAACTAGAAAAATAAATTGAAAGGTGAGAAATTCTCACCTATAGCTATCCAAGCTCCACGGCACTTCATTGATAGAAATCTTCATTGCTATCGCATCTTCGTCATCTTCGTTGTCCGCTTTCACTACATATGTAAAAATCATATTTTTACTTCGCTATTCAATATATAAAAATCATATTTTTATTTCGAAGTTCCATATATAAAAATCGAATTTTTATTTCAAAGTTCAATATATAAAAATCGAATTTTTACTTCAAAGTTCAATATATAAAAATCGAATTTTTATTTCAAAGTTCAATATATAAAAATCGAATTTTTATTTCAAAGTTCAATATATAAAAATCGAATTTTTATTTCAAAGTTCAATATATAAAAATCGAATTTTTACTTCGACTTTAAATAACTAAAAATCTGATTTTTACTTCTTGAAGCTCAAATCCTTTTTCTCTTTAAAGATTTTACTTTTAAACAAAATCAGTTTTTAAAATATATAAAAATCAGTTTTTGTCTTTAAACCAAATCAGTTTTTAAAATATATAAAAATCAGTTTTTGTCTTTAAACCAAATCAGTTTTTAAAATATATAAAAATCAGTTTTTCTATCTTTTTCCAAAAATCAGTTTAAAAATAAAAGTAAAATAAAATACTTACTATTTTATTTCCTTTGAAGGTCGGAGAAGAGGAGCTCGCTGGGGGGGCTTTGGCTGCGTCGTCATCGACTGAGGAGGGGAAGACAGGCGGCGAAATCTGGTGGGGCAGGTCGGAGGGGATAGGGGGCGATGCGGGTTTGGGGGTATCGGGTTATCGCGAGGGCGTGGGGTTCGATGTGGGTTCGGCGGAGAGGAAGAAGGGAGGGGGAAGAAGAGGAGGGTGGGGCGGCTGTGGTGGCTGCGCCGCCTAGGCGCGGCGGCGAAATCTAGTGGGGGCGCGATGCCCCCTTCCTCTTCTCTTTTTTTTTTCCCTCTGATAGTTCGATTGGGTTTTGAAAGAAAGGGGGGGCCAGAACGTGATTAAGGGGAAGAGGGAGAGAATTTAATTTATTTATTTATTTATTTTAATTTTTTTTTTATTATTTTATTATTTTATTCATTAAAAGTTGACTTTTACATATGACCTCGAAACGAGGCCCACCGCCTGTCGTCCATAGCGTATTACTCCCATTCCGAACTCAATGGGATATGTATCGTAAGCTGATTCGATCGTTTGAATCAGTTTCCGTTAAATTTACATTTAAATCACTATATTGAATTTTAAACGTACATTTCAAATTACCGGGGTCACATACTAACTAGAAAAATTCTATAAAAATATTTTCTAGCTTCGTATTGACGATACGGTCCTATCAAAACTAGTTTCGACGAATTCTGAGATCGTTAGAAAAATGGCCATTTTCCAGTCGATTAAAATCAACTGAAACTGGTCAAACGCGTTTTCCTTTGCCGCGCTCACATATTGATTCGAAAAATTATGAAATTTGAAACCTAGCAATAACTTAACATCACGGACCCAACAAAACTAGTTTCGTCGAAATCCGAGGTCGTTTACAAAATGTCCATTTTTAAGGGCCTGAATTCCATAGCGACTATTCAGAATTTTCAACTGGACATATCTTATCATTTCTAAGATGAAATCTCAGTTTGTTAACTTCGTTACAAAGATATAGTTATACAGATTCAAATATTTCTTGTTTCGTTCAATTCTGACTTATATTGAATTCTGTATATTCATTTGAAATTAGAAATCGAATTTACGAACTACCGCGCCATTTTCAATTCCTTTTATAATTATATATAATTATTATATATTCTAACGACGACGTATATAATATATACGTTCTAATTATATTAAAAATAAATTTCTTGTCGATATTATTTAAAATAATTCATTTTAAATAATCAAAATTCGCTAAAATGGCCAAAATAAAAATTTTAAACTGGCCCAGATTTTCGGGTTATTACAATCTCCCCCACTTAAAACTTTTCGTCCCCGAAAAGGAACAAAGTCGAAAGTGGTTTGATTAATCAACTCTACGTTCGATCTGGCTTCCATTCTCCAACTTTTTAGTTTCTGAGAATTTTCAAAATTTCAAAAATATGGCTAACACCCTAAATTTTTGAAAAATTTCGCCATAACCTCCCCTGCACCGGGAGCATCGGGGAATTTCAAATAGCTTCCCCGGTCCTTCAGATCTCAAAAAGAAAAAGAAAAAGCCAAGCGGCTAGCCAATAGGCTCACAAAATCATCATCACCCAAACAAAACAGGAAATTATGTAGTAAACATGTACCTATTTGTCGGGCAAACAAATTTTATTCTCTGGCTCTAGCCTCCTTGCTATGACCTGTTCAATGATATATATGTATATGCAAGCAGATGCGACCAATTTTCAATATCATTCAATATTTGATTCAATTAGGCATAATGGTTCAAAATTAGCAAACAAATGAACAAACAACACAAACATCAATCAATTAGTGAATTAGAGTTTCAAATTCATAATTTGATACATATACTAAAAATCATGTTTTTGATGCCAATTCACAACAATGTGTCCTAACTATATATATAGGTTTTTGGTTCTCACACCAGTCTAATGGAAATATATAGAAAATCACACCTTCGAAACACGAACATAAATACTGATGATGTCATGACAATCATCAGTACCATCTCCGGGCGACTAGAATGTGATTCCATATCCATCCAGTATATTAAAACTTTGAATATACGTTTGCAAGGCGTATATGCAAATTCTTTATATACTGAATTGTCCACATCAATATAAATAGATAATCAAATACGAATAACTGATTTAAATTTTCAAAACAAAAATTTGTTTTCATTTGAAAAATATACTCTTCACACTCGTTCTAGGATACTACTGATCCCATCTCTAACGAGTCATTCTCATTGGATATTACTAATCCAATATCTGATGAATTCTTTCGTATGGTTCTAATGTGCCTTGTTCTCTGAGCTTTGTAAACCAAAGCTCTGATACCAACTGAAACGACCCGAACTTCCCCGGTCTCCGAAGAGAAGAGAAAGAACGAATTGTTTTGAGAACACGACAAAATAGAACGCAGACGAGAGAACATTTCATTGTATATTACAACAATGCATCAGAATACAAGAATAAACAGAGTATAAATGAATATTACACAGAAATATCAGAGATTTAAATTACATTTAAATACATCGCAGCGGAAAATAATACAATACACAACTAGAAGAGATATACGGATACAAAGCTTTCCGGATATCGTTCCAGCTGTAAACCAGGATCCTGTGAATATAAATCTGCAAAACCAAAACTACTAGCTGCCCGTGTCAAAATAGGGGCACCCAGAGTTTAGGTTAAAACAATAAACTCCAGGTCAGTCATGTGACTGGTGTGAGAACTAAAACAGTTAATCTTTATTTTTAAAGCTAGGTAAATCAAGGGACCACGCCGTATAACACGGAACGGGTTTCCTCCCAAGAATACCAGTGCATAAAACAAACAGCGCAATGCTAAATAAAGAAAAATGAAGCTGTTATAAGACCCAGGTCCTATCACACAATGCAACGCAAGCCGGGGGATAGGGTTTTCCCTTATAACAGCCAAAGAATGCTTGATACGTTTAAAACAAATCCTTTGATACTAGTATAAGTGTGTAGTGTCAAAACAATTTCAAATCATAAGTATCAATCATAGGCGACATGAGCGTCCCATGCCACTATGTCGCCATATATAGGTTTACAAATAAAACCGCAAAGTCACGTATTTGGAAATTGGATTTCCATCTATGAACCGAGGCAAAAGATAGTCCTCAACCGATTCGAGACAATCTAGCCCATGTCTCCGGAGCAGCCGCAACTGCCCCTTGGATCCTCAGGGCCGATCCACCGATGTGGATTATAGTGCCTGAGCAATACGTTTCTCCGCCCTTTGGGGCGTAAATGAGCCAACTAAATGACTCCATCGGTTCGAGAACGACCGATCAATCCGAGGCGCCTCGCAACAGCAACAACCACATAAGTCAAACTCGTCAGGGCGTGTAAAACCACTGACGCCACTTCTAGCTAGAAAGAAACGCATGCCCTCCCTGACGTCCGTCTCCCGTTTTTGGTTCATACCGGGTGTGAAACTCGCGAGGAAAACGTTACACAAAGCCACGCCACAAAGGTCGTGCTTTGATCATCACCACAAGACTTTGCTTTTCAACAGAAGCCTCGATCAATTGCCACTTAGGCATGCCACACAGGCAATTCACTCCATGCGTTTGATATCCATCAATATATAACCCCTGAGCTCGTACGTCTCAGAGAAGGGCGTTAAGCAAGAGAATAAATTCTCCGCCGCCAAACAGATATATATTAAATAGAAATCAATCACACAGACTAAAATCCAATGTCAGACACACAGTCCATTTACAAGTTCGTTCTGGGTTTGAACGAAACCGGAGGCACCTAGTACCCCGCATATCCATCGATCTCCAAGCACGTCTGGACGATCACCAACTGTTTCCATCTTCTTGGGTGTACAGCCCAATCAAGATCATCAGTTATCACCCAAACGACGTGAAGACTTCTGGTCTTCGACCACCGTCTTCATCTTCGACTTATCGTCGTATCAGTTATTCAGAATGGGATAAACCCGGTCTTTCCGAATAACTCGCGTATATTTTAAATAAGTGTTACACAAACACAACATACGCCTCGTTCCAATTCATCAGTCACTAACAGTAAATTAATCAAGAGAATAATTCCCCAAATATTAACCCCGAAGGCCGAAACCAACATCAGATCAATATCCAGGAAACCATTCTGCTTGGCTAACCGACAGTTAGTTTCTAAATTTCACATTCATAGGGAAAGGTTCCCATTAATTTTATCCAAGATAAATTCCTTGAATTTATTCTTTATTCTATTTTTGAATCTCAATTCAAACTAGTCGGGATTAGCGAACCTTACCGAAGTAATCATTTGTTTTAATTTCCCAATCCCAACCTATTCATCCCATGAAGTAAAACTGGTAGTACTTCATATCTAACACCACGGTGTTATCGGTAAATTCAATTACCATTTCACGTTCAAATCTAATTAAAGATTTAACTATCGCTTGGAGCAAAACTGGTGATACTCCATTTTCGATCATTTCAATCTAATTAAAGATTCATTAAAACTCCACTTAGTTTTAATCTTTGACTGGGTTAAAGAATCAGTGTCATTTAAAAACACGGTTCACGATAAACCCAAAATCACATTCATTAATCATCGGGTTAAAGAACGAGTGTTATTTAAAACACTGTTCACGATAAACCCAAAAATCAATACCCATTCAATTCCAATTAAATATCGTTTAATTGGTACACTTCATTAAATCTAAATAAAAAGATTTAATCTTTTCTCATCTGGGTTCAAGAACAGTGTTAGTGAAGACACCATTCACGACAAACCTAAATCACATTTTATATTCAATACAAGGCTCTGAATAGAAAATATATCGGCTTATATTCAATATCAAATCCTACGACTAACGAATGTCGTATTGGAAATAACGATATAAATATATATCTTTCAAATTTCCATAACAACATCCGTATAATCCCGAATTCCAACATCGAAATATTCCGAAGACAATTTCGATTCAAATCCCCTCCAATGCAAACATTGGAAATTTTGGTTATTTTTAAAACCCTTTTCACTTTCAATTTATTTATTCCAAAAATAAATAGAATTATATTTCTAGTTCAAAACTAGTTCATTTCGATAAAAAATCTATTTTTATCTTTTCAAATATGGAGTTTTTCCATCCCAAACTTTCACAAATCATTTCTTATGATTTTACACAAATTATTACTATTTTTAATAATTTTATCAAGGCCCGTACAGTCGATTTCCATCAACGGTCATCGAACTGCACTTACAGCGACCTTTTTCGAATTTGATTTGGACGTGTCTCCAAATCCAACCGTTAGATTTCAAATTTCTAACATTCATTAGAAAGCTCTTTTCGATACGAACCCAACGGTTCCGGTTTTAGGAGAATCCGACGGTCGGATCTCCCGTAATGTCCGTTTGAAATAAATGGTCGAAATTCGCGAACTGCCGCGGCGCGGCGCGTTCTATTCAGGCCATTATATTATATATATATAATATATATTTCGTCGATTTCTATTTAAAACGAATTATATAAATAGTTTTAAATTCGTTTCAAAAGCAATTTCAACTTTCTTTTCAATTCAAATCAAAACTGAATTCTTCTTTATAAATTCGTTTTAAAACTTCATTTCTATTCAATTCAAATTTCAATTCAATTTGAATTCATTTCAATTCACTTTCAATTCAATTCGAATTCGTTTTCAATTCAATTCATTTCGAAATCGTTTTCAATTCAATTCATTTCGAAATCGTTTTCAATTCAATTCATTTCGAAATCGTTTTCAATTCAATTCATTTCGAAATCGTTTTCAATTCAATTCATTTCGAAATCGTTTTCAATTCAATTCATTTCGAAATCGTTTTCAATTCAATTCATTTCGAAATCGTTTTCAATTCAATTCATTTCGAATCGTTTTCAATTCAATTCATTTCGAAATCGTTTTCAATTCAATTCATTTCGAAATCATTTTATCGATATAAATATCGTTCGCGTCAAAATGGCGTCAATCTAATCAACACGGCTTCATAAATTTCTATTTTCAAAATAGTTGTTATTATCAAAATATTTCGTTCAACACATGACCAATCTCAATAGATGAGTACTGTCAACACATGAACCTTTATTTTATATTATTCTTTGCTTTTCAAATTGGAATGAGGCCCAATCAATCACCATATAAAATTAATTATATGGATTTTCATACAACACATGTATATAATAGCATTGAAAATAATCAACCATCAACCAAAGTGCACTACACTGTATAAGCATCAAATATAGATATTCAACGCTTATAACAGCCTGTCAATCAATCGATCGACATATTTAATCAATCAGGATGAGTGAACTTCAAATTTCATCCTAACACCCGTGTGGGGTTTCAAACAATCAAACACATATTTTTATTCGTGCAGTTGGGCGATGTGTAAAATTTATCGACCCAATCAATGTCCTTCAAATAAGTGTACATAAACAAACCGTCTGGTTTGTAAATGAATATTTATTTATTCACTTTCACTATATTCATATTCACGTTAAAAATTATATTTTTAACGACAAAACATTTTATTTCAACATATGAATTTCTATTCAATTCATTCTCTAAATAAAATGATATTTTTATTTTTCTAACATATTTTAGAAAATTTCGGCGGCATAACGGCACGATACTAGAAACGGGACAAGGCCTAGCCTTATCCCCGGTCTAGTGAAGGCCCACGCCATTCACACATCAATCAAATTCACCAAACAATTCACTTTCAAATCAAATCATCAAACTATTCTATGCAACCAAACAAACAAGTCCATGGTCTGTGGACGATTGTGTCGGGTGCTACTAAGCACCGTCTGCATCCTAGTATATATATAACTAGAAAAATAAATTGAAAGGTGAGAAATTCTCACCTATAGCTATCCAAGCTCCACGGCACTTCATTGATAGAAATCTTCATTGCTATCGCATCTTCGTCATCTTCGTTGTCCGCTTTCACTACATATGTAAAAATCATATTTTTACTTCGCTATTCAATATATAAAAATCATATTTTTATTTCGAAGTTCCATATATAAAAATCGAATTTTTATTTCAAAGTTCAATATATAAAAATCGAATTTTTACTTCAAAGTTCAATATATAAAAATCGAATTTTTATTTCAAAGTTCAATATATAAAAATCGAATTTTTATTTCAAAGTTCAATATATAAAAATCGAATTTTTATTTCAAAGTTCAATATATAAAAATCGAATTTTTACTTCGACTTTAAATAACTAAAAATCTGATTTTTACTTCTTGAAGCTCAAATCCTTTTTCTCTTTAAAGATTTTACTTTTAAACAAAATCAGTTTTTAAAATATATAAAAATCAGTTTTTGTCTTTAAACCAAATCAGTTTTTAAAATATATAAAAATCAGTTTTTGTCTTTAAACCAAATCAGTTTTTAAAATATATAAAAATCAGTTTTTCTATCTTTTTCCAAAAATCAGTTTAAAAATAAAAGTAAAATAAAATACTTACTATTTTATTTCCTTTGAAGGTCGGAGAAGAGGAGCTCGCTGGGGGGCTTTGGCTGCGTCGTCATCGACTGAGGAGGGGAAGACAGGCGGCGAAATCTGGTGGGGCAGGTCGGAGGGGATAGGGGGCGATGCGGGTTTGGGGGTATCGGGTTATCGCGAGGGCGTGGGGTTCGATGCGGGTTCGGCGGAGAGGAAGAAGGGAGGGGGAAGAAGAGGAGGGTGGGGCGGCTGTGGTGGCTGCGCCGCCTAGGCGCGGCGGCGAAATCTGGTGGGGGCGCGATGCCCCCTTCCTCTTCTCTTTTTTTTCCCTCTGATAGTTCGATTGGGTTTTGAAAGAAAGGGGGGCCAGAACGTGATTAAGGGGAAGAGGGAGAGAATTTAATTTATTTATTTATTTATTTTTAATTTTTTATTATTATTTTATTATTTTATTCATTAAAAGTTGACTTTTACAAATGACCTCGAAACGAGGCCCACCGCCTGTCGTCCATAGCGTATTACTCCCATTCCGAACTCAATGGGATATGTATCGTAAGCTGATTCGATCGTTTGAATCAGTTTCCGTTAAATTTACATTTAAATCACTATATTGAATTTTAAACGTACATTTCAAATTACCGGGGTCACATACTAACTAGAAAAATTCTATAAAAATATTTTCTAGCTTCGTATTGACGATACGGTCCTATCAAAACTAGTTTCGACGAATTCTGAGATCGTTAGAAAAATGGCCATTTTCCAGTCGATTAAAATCAACTGAAACTGGTCAAACGCGTTTTCCTTTGCCGCTCTCACATATTGATTCGAAAAATTATGAAATTTGAAACCTAGCAATAACTTAACATCACGGACCCAACAAAACTAGTTTCGTCGAAATCCGAGGTCGTTTACAAAATGTCCATTTTTAAGGGCCTGAATTCCATAGCGACTATTCAGAATTTTCAACTGGACATATCTTATCATTTCTAAGATGAAATCTCAGTTTGTTAACTTCGTTACAAAGATATAGTTATACAGATTCAAATATTTCTTGTTTCGTTCAATTCTGACTTATATTGAATTCTGTATATTCATTTGAAATTAGAAATCGAATTTACGAACTACCGCGCCATTTTCAATTCCTTTTATAATTATATATAATTATTATATATTCTAACGACGACGTATATAATATATACGTTCTAATTATATTAAAAATAAATTTCTCGTCGATATTATTTAAAATAATTCATTTTAAATAATCAAAATTCGCTAAAATGGCCAAAATAAAAATTTTAAACTAGCCCAGATTTTCGGGTTATTACATGTGTGGACCCGGGCTGGTAGGTAAGACGTTGTTGCACCGTGTAGGTATAAGCCGTGCACCATTGATTGTATCGGGTTGCCACTTTGGGGAGTGATACACCCCACTGTGGGGCCAGCACGGGTATCTACGTTAGGGAGCCGATCGAATGGGAGTAGTGGGTACACCTAGTGGAGATAGGGGCAGACGGCACCTATGTAGTCAGCTAGGAGTACACGAAACTACTATTAAAATTACTAAGTTGTGGGTACACCTAGTGGAGATAGGGGCAGACGGCACCTATGTAGTCAGCTAGGGGTACATGAAACTACTATTAAAAATTACTAAGTACACTTAGTGGGATCAACCTTTAAGTAGGAATTACCCTTGGGTGGGTAGATTTGGTGTGGTGTAGTGTAGGAATTATCCTTGGGTGGGTAGATCTGGTGTGGTGCAGTTTAGTATTACCCTTGGGTGGGTAGATGCGTCTTTACCGTTATTTTAAGTCTAGTTGGCTGCTTAGTGTAGTCATTTATCCCCAGTTGTACCGTACCAAGTTTATATCATACCCTAATTACTTTAATGATTGTATCGTTAAAGTTATAGGGCTCACTCAGACTTATGTCTGACCCCGTTGTTTTTATCTTTTTCCCCAACCCTTAGGTCATCAGAGTGGGCCTAGTGCTAGTGGACTTGGATCAGATCGCTTTATCTGTCCTTTTGGAACTTGGACCATTGGTGTAAAGCTCAGTTTATCTTTTCTTTTATGGCTAATAGTTTATGTAGTGGGAATATGTACTTTTGTTTTATCAAGATGGATATTATGTACTTGACTCTTGTTTATGGTTTAGTGATGTAACCAAACATGTTTTACTTTCCGCTGCAATGAAATGATGTTTTAAATTCTCAAGTATTACTTATTTCTGTCTTGTTGTAACTTTTCTGTTCTATATTCACTTAAGATACTCCACCGATGTTATGGCATTCCCTTAGTGAGTGACCGTAGCGGGCGTGGGGTGTTACACGTGGTATCAGAGCCTAAGGTTACCGGAACAGATAAAATTTTTAGAAAACTATTTTTCTAAAAACATTTTTGGAAGAAATATTTTCAAAAACATGTCTTTTAAGAGAAAAGTTTTTGAAAGAAAAGAACATAATCCCCAAGAGCCATATATCCTTCCTTCGATTCTCCGTTTTGAATCTCTTCTTCTTTCTCTTTTTGAATTTCCCCTCCGCGTATAGATGTCTTTTTAAGATAAATAAGGACTTCCGTATGAAGGACGGAAGAACCACTTCAAGGGACTAAGACGTTTGCCAGGCTAAGAAGTTAGTCCAAGGAGGTGGAGGGCTTATAGGTACCTTTAAGATGGACGAATGAGGAAGGTTCAAATAGCTATTAGGTAAATAAAGGACGAAGCCTCATCGTGGTAAGAAGGCCACGAAAGGAGAATGTGAAGGGGAAGGCTAGTTGTTTTGGAGAAATAGGACACCTTAGGGTTGTCCAAAGAGGTAAGGACGAAGTACAGGATCTTCTGGAGGGTAGAGGTATTCCGTCACGACGGGTATACCTGATGGGGGTAGGACCGTCTAAGTTGAAATTTGGTTCTCTCGATCATCCTGTTCGAACTTTATTCGACTCTGGCGCATCACATTCGTTTATCTCATCATCATTAGTTGAGTCACTGCACCTAGACACCAGTTTAGTAGATGATCCCTTGGTTGTTTCAAACCCGATTGGGGGCTCCACTTATTTGTCCATGATATGTTTGGGTTTGAAGATTTCCATACTTAGCGTGGAATTTAGATGTGATGCTTTTGTTTGGGCTTCACGGGCTATGGGTTGATTTTGGGCATGGACTGGTTATCCAGTAATGGTGCCGTTCTTGACTGTGAAAGGAGAGTTGTTAGGCTTATGACCCACTTGGGTAACACTCTCGAGATCTTTTGAAATCCCATGGATTCTGTTACGCTAAGTTATCTTGAATCGCTTGACGCTTAGGTCGAGAGTTTGCGATCTGTTAGAGTAGTCCGGGAATACTCGGATGTGTTGGAGGAGGTGAAGGGCTTACCTCCGAAGTGGGAGATAGACTTCCGAATGTATCTGGTAGACAATGCTAAACCAGTATCTTTGCCAGTGCGCCACATGGCTCCTCGTGAGCGGAGGGAACTCCATAAGCAAGTAGGGGAGTTGCTTGAGAAGGGGTTCATAAGACGAAGTATATCGGAGTGGGGTGCTCCAGTAGTTTTTGCCACGAAGGCGGATGGGTCCCTCAGACTTTGTGTAGACTATAGAGAACTCAACAAGCTCACAAAGAGGAATAGACACCCATTGCCGAGGATTGATGATCTCTTTGATCAGTTGGTTGGCGCCTCAGTGTTTCGCAGTTGGACTTAGCCACGGGGTTTCATCAGTTGGGAGTGGCTGAGGATAGTATAGAGAAGACCGCCTTAGGACTCCGGATGGTTTTTATGAGTGGCTTGTGATGCCATTTGGTTTGACGAACGCCCCCGCATACTTTGTTGATTTGATGAGTAGGGTGTTCAGGGAGTACCTAAATAACTTCGTAGTGGCCTTTGTGGATGACATCTTGGTCTTTTCTAAGAACGAAATAAGTTTTCATATGTGCTTAATAGGTTAAGCAAAGCCAGTTATTTGATCAACGGTGGTTTTGGAGCGAGACTGGCGAGGACATCCAGAGTTGGACAAGGGCTTAATTATTTAGCCGTTTTTACTAGTATCATCTCACGTAGGTCGTCTGAATTCGAAGGAGGTATCCCTTGGGTGTTTGTCTGATATTGGTTTAGGCCTTTGGGGCTTGCACTTGGGGGATGTCGAGTTCGACTAGGATGGTCTGCGTGAGAGATGGATAGTTGTGACGATTTTGCGTGGGAGAATATCTTGGCTTTCTCTAGAAGTGGAGAAAAGCATGCCCTACATCTTAGGGAAGTGTTGGAGATTCTTCGAGCGCATAGTCTTGAGACAGCAAAAGGTGGATGGAGTTCTTGGCATCCTATGATTTCGAGATAGCGTATACCCCTGGCAAGGGTAACGTGGTGGCATACGCCTTAAGCAGAAAAAGGCTGTCTTTGAGTCCATTGTTCGTGGAACGACGAAGCTTGGAATTTATCTCGATGTTTGATTTTAGACCTTTCGTTGACTTTATACCCGGTTAGCTAGCATCCTTAGAGGTCAGACCTACTCTTTTGGGGCGGATTGGCGAGGCACAGCGGGACGACCCACAGTTGGTTGAGTTGGTAGAGAAGCTCATAAGGGGGAGAGTCGTCCAGCCATTTGAGTAGGTACACCCTAGACGATAGGGGGTGGATGCGTAGGGACAGTAGACTTTGTGTACAGTAGGACGAGGGTTTTAGGAAGGTTATACTTGATGATGTGCATCGTTCGAAGATGACCATTCATCCCGGTGGGGACAAGATGTACCAAGACATGAAGCGAGTTTTCTTTTGGGCCGGTATGAAGAAAGATGTGGCCGAGTATGTCGCTAGATGCTTGGTGTGCCAACAAGTGAAAGCGGAGAAAAAGAAACCTGGTGGGTTGCTTCCCCCATTGGAAGTTTCGCAATGGAAGTGGGGTAGCGTCTCGATGGATTTTATTGATGGGTTACCGAGATCGAGGAAGGGTAATGCGGGAATTTGGGTTGTGGTAGACAGACTTACTAAGAGCGCCCATTTCATACCCGTGAAGAGCAAGAGGACTGCTCCATGGCTAGCTTCAGTTTACCTTCGAGAGGTAGTTCGATTGCATGGGGTACCTTCTAGCATAGTGAGTGATCGAGATCCTATCTTCACTAGCGAGTTTTGGAAGAGTTTGCAAGAGGCTATGTACCTTAGATTTTGGAGGTACATGGGAAGAGCATCTTCCATTGGTGGAGTTCGCATATAATAACAGCTTTCAGTCTAGTATTGGTATGGCTCCTTTCGAAGCTCTTTGTGGAAGGCCTTGTCGATCACCTACATGTTGGTGGGAATCTACGGATAAGATCTTGCTTGGGCCGATATGGTTAGAGAGACTTAGTGGGGTACATGACGTATTCCATGTGTCACATTTGAGGAAGTGTCTACATGAGACCGCAGAGGTGGTAGAGCCGAGTTTGCTTAGAGAAGTGGAGGTAGAGCGTGAAGCGACTATTCGACGAGCTCCTACCCGCATCCTTGGGTCAGAGATTAGGAAGTAGAGAAACATAGAGGTGCGACTAGTCAAAGTGCAATGGGGAGAAGATGAGAGCAATGCTACTTGGGAGATAGAAGCGAAGATGCGTTCATTGTACCCATTCCTTTTTGAGGATATGTCTTTTAACTTCTCCTTTATCGTTTGTCTAGTACTTATCTTATCTTTAGCGTGTCCTCTCACTAGTACTTTTGACCTTTAGATAGGGTAAACCTATGGTTGAAACATGTGTTTGAGACATGTTGTGATTGATGGATGCGTGTGGATGCAAGTGGTTGCTAGTGGTTGCTCGTGGATGCATATACACACAATTTAGGCACTAGATCGGCTCAATCACTTCATATTGCATATTGCATATAATTGTGTGTAGGTAGCTATATTAATGGATGTATAATGATGGTGTTATCATATGGATGTTGCATCTTGGTGTATGGTTGTGCACACATGTAGAAATAGTATGTGTCGATAGGGATCTTTTGCATACATATTGGATGCATGGCACTATCATGGTTTGCATTAAGGAGGTCAACTAAATAAGTAGACCGCCTGATTTTGCATTAGAGAGGGAACATATACACACACTCTTTCCATATGTTCATACATCATTAGAAACTTTAAGGACAATGGATGCCAGTGTTTGATGGTTTGAGTAGATGGTTGTTTGGTTGGTAGGATACGTTCTTCTTGACTTGGAGATTTCGAGGACGAAATCCTTTAAGTAGGGGAGAATGTAACACCCCGTATGTTGAATAACTTGCTATAATATAAAACAGGGCAGAACTAAATTTTAAAATCTGAATCAGGGGAAACGGGCTATGCCATTGCGTTCATCTCGGAAAAATACGCGAAATAGAGTCCGAGTTTTCGAAAATCGGAGTCCGTATAACCCAGTTAAGGCCCGAAGAAGTTTTCAGAAATTCAAAACAGATTTAAAATACGAAAATTTCACATTTCAGAAGTGGCGGGAAAATTCCCGCCAGACTCAGGGAGTCGACCTAGGGATCGACAGGGGTGTCGACCTGCCCACCAGGTCGACTAAGGTGTCGACCCTAGTGTCGACCTGGGGGTCGACCCCCCTGGTCGAGCCCAGGTGACCTGGGTGCACCAGTTTGGCTTTTGGGCTGTGTTTAGGTGGCTAGGACGAGATCTGACGGCTCTAATCTGATTTAGGGTTAATCTAATGGCCTAAAACACCTAACTACTCTATAAATACACCCTAAGACTACCCTAATTCATACTAAAAATAGATACAACATCGTTATGCCGTCAAAATGCAACTAGGAGGAGCCACCAACAAATTAAAGAGGAGGAAAGCTTCTCAAATCAACTTCTAATCAACTCTAGCAACTTAATCTTCTTCATTGAAGTGCTAATCAACAAGTTGTGAGTTTTTATAGCCTTAATGAACAATTTTTGAAATGATTATGATAGGATATAATGAGGTTATGGCTATGAATGTGGATCAATGCAAGATTATGTTATCATATGCTATGTGTTTGTGATGTTATGCAAGTTATGTGATATGTGTTCATGATGTTAGGCAAGTTATGCAAGTCATATGCTATGTGATCATGAAGTTATGCAAGTTATGCAAGTCATATGCTATGTGATCATGATGTTATGCAAGTTATGCAAGTTATATGCTACATGTTCATGATGTTAGGCAAGTTATGTATGTCATATGTTATATGTTCATGATGCTATGCAAGTTATGCAAGTTATATGCTATATGATCATGATGCTATGCAAGTTATGCAAGTGTTAGGCTATGTGTTCATGATGCTAGTTATGCAAATCGCTATGATAAACATTGATCCATTATGACACCATGTTATGCAAGTTTGGTGTTTGACTATATGCAAGTTCATATATGATATGTTATGCAAGTTTGGTGTATGATTATATGCAAGTTCATATATGACATGTTATGCAAGTTTGGTGTTTGATTATATGCAAGTAACATTTGCAAGTTTACACCTTTGTATGATATGCATACATATGCAAGTTAACCCCTTTGTATGTCATACATACATATGCAAGTTTACCCCTTTGAATGACATAAGTACCTTATGCAAGTTACCCTCTTTATGACATATGTGATTCATGCAAGTTTGGGTTGATTATTTATGCTAGTTGGGTTGATGCTATATGCATGTTGACACCTTTAAAACCCATGTTGATGCTAATGTTATGCAAGTTGAACCCATTGTATTTGTGATGAATCTTCCCTTTTATGTCATGTCAGCGAATTACGTGGGGAACGATGGGGTTAATATACATGTTAATGAAATGGTGTGAAGTTGGTATGATTATGCATACCATAAAGTGGATGAACATAATTGAGTCAATTATGTACATCGTTAAAATTGGAATTAATTAGGGAAAATTAATTCGAAATATGGGGGTGATTAATTAGGTGTAATTAATTGACTAAGACACGAGGTTGGACCCTTTTGTAGCATAAGACTGCCCGGAACCGACCGGCAAATCCAGCGGCTACAAATGATTGGCCCAATGTGAGATGTCTTAGGCACAAACTTAATACGTGACAAGTGTAAAGACACGAGGTTAGACTCGGTTATGGCGTAAGGCTGCCCGGAACCGACCGACAAATCCAGCTGCCATAAAGATAGTCTAATGTGAGAGGTCTTTACAACGGTTACGTTCTTAATCAATTAAGAAACACTTAACCATATTAGCATGTAGAGGGACATGAGGGGTTAAGTGGGTGCCTTGGGTGGCATGTGGAAAAATCTAGTGCTTGCCTTGGGTGGTAATAGAAAATACGATTAGAATACTTAGCCAAAGTGGAACATGTAATTAAACATGATTAAAGGGTTAAGTAAGTGCCTTGGGTGGCATGGGGAAAATCTAGTGGTTGCCTTGTGTGGCAATAGTAGATACGATTAGAATACTTAACCAAAGTGGAACATGTAATTAAACATGATTAAAGGGTTAAGTAAGTGCCTTGGGTGGCATGGGGAAAATCTAGTGGTTGCCTTGGGTGGCAATGGAAGATAAGATTAGAATACTTAACCAAAGTGGAACATGTAATTAAACATGATTAAAGGGTTAAGTAAGTGCCTTGGGTGGCATGTGGAAATCAAGTAAGTGCCTTGAGTGGCATGGGGAAATCTAGTGGGTGCCTTGAGTGGCAATTGAAATATGATTAGATGACTTAACCAAAACTTTAAACATGTAAGTGGACATGATTATTAAAAAGGGTTAAGTGGGATGCACTAGAAAAAAAATGACAAGCTTAGGTGGGTAGCTTGTGGGGGCCCATTTCAACCAGTAACCCATATGTATCTTATTGGGCTCGACCCATGTCGAGGACGGGACACGCGTACTGGGCTTGACTATAAGAGGCCAAAACGGGTTAGCGGTGGCAACGCAAGTCCAACGGGTTTCATATGCGTGTGTGGACCCGGGCTGGTAGGTAAGACGTTGTTGCACCGTGTAGGTATAAGCCGTGCACCATTGATTGTATCGGGTTGCCACTTTGGGGAGTGATACACCCCACTGTGGGGCCAGCACGGGTATCTACGTTAGGGAGCCGATCGAATGGGAGTAGTGGGTACACCTAGTGGAGATAGGGGCAGACGGCACCTATGTAGTCAGCTAGGGGTACACGAAACTACTATTAAAATTACTAAGTTGTGGGTACACCTAGTGGAGATAGGGGCAGACGGCACCTATGTAGTCAGCTAGGGATACATGAAACTACTATTAAAAATTACTAAGTACACTTAGTGGGATCAACCTTTAAGTAGGAATTACCCTTGGGTGGGTAGATTTGGTGTGGTGTAGTGTAGGAATTATCCTTGGGTGGGTAGATCTGGTGTGGTGCAGTTTAGTATTACCCTTGGGTGGGTAGATGCGTCTTTACCGTTATCTTAAGTCTAGTTGGCTGCTTAGTGTAGTCATTTTTCCCCAGTTGTACCGTACCAAGTTTATATCATACCCTAATTACTTTAATGATTGTATCGTTAAAGTTATAGGGCTCACTCAGACTTATGTCTGACCCCGTTGTTTTTATCTTTTTCCCCAACCCTCAGGTCATCAGAGTGGGCCTAGTGCTAGTGGACTTGGATCAGATCGCTTTATCTGTCCTTTTGGAACTTGGACCATTGGTGTAAAGCTCATTTTATCTTTTCTTTTATGGCTAATAGTTCATGTAGTGGGATTATGTACTTTTGTTTTATCAAGATGGATATTATGTACTTGACTCTTGTTTATGGTTTACTGATGTAACCAAACATGTTTTACTTTCCGCTGCAATGAAATGATGTTTTAAATTCTCAAGTATTACTTATATCTGTCTTGTTGTAACTTTTCTGTTCTATATTCACTTAAGATACTCCACCGATGCTATGGCATTCCCTTAGTGAGTGACCGTAGCGGACGTGGGGTGTTACACAATCCGTTAGTCTATAACTTCGATTGCATGATGCTGTGGAAGTCGGTTGAAGTTAACTTGGGCCCAGTTGGATGCTAGTAGCATAGGCGTTAAGTTTGGACTCATAGCAGTTTGAGTCCGTCTAGCGGAGGCTTGAGCGTCAAAGCTAGGGAAGGCCGGGATGACGGTTTCCATTTCTGATGGTGATTTTGACATTGTCAAGATTAGAGGTCAGTCGTGCCTTTATAAATGCCACATGTGGTGTGTTGAAGCATCGGGGCCACTCGGCTTTGTGCACGATCCTAGTGAAGGGATTACACCTCAAGTGGGTTTCTCTGGAGTGGTTGGAGTTTCTTCGTATATCTCTTATGATTATTCGGACCATGTCTGGGAGATATGCCGAAGGGGAATTTTCTTATGGAACCCAGAATTTCGGGATTTCCATTCCATCGACGTCTTCTGTTTAGTATGGTTGTCGAGGTTGGCGAGCTAGTGTGCACCCTGGTCCGGAAGTACTCTGGCCCGACGGGCTGTTGGAAGAGTGGGACCCTAGTTGTGAGTGGCGGCAGTTGGGATATTCCGAATAAAAGGTTGGTTATTCAGACCTGGTTTGTTACTATGCTCTTTGGCTGTAAGTAATGGTGGTTCGATCGTCATCTCATTTTTGTCGCCGTTGTTGTCGCCGTACGAGTGGTAGAGCGGATGACGATGTCTTTAATGACGCTGAACCTCCTTCCTTGACGTGGGCCCTTAACTTCGAAAGAAGAAATATCCGATGCGGCGTGCCTCGAGCAGGCGCGGTTTTGAACAGGCTGAAGCAAAATGATGATGTGTTGATTTTCTTGAAGTTGACGAACAAGGTTGATGTTAATCTTCAGCGCCTAGCGCGTGAGATGCATTCTCATATTTCTTATTAAACGTGTGAATCACTGCTTGAGTCGCAGGAGCTTTGGGGTCCACAAGTGGACGAAGATCCATTTCCAGCGGGTCCTCTACCATTCGGGGCTGGTGAGAAATACCATAGTCAATTACGGCCAACGGGGTGAGCATTAGGTTTTGATGGAATTCTGCTTAATGTCGGTGAGAGTCGTGACACTTTTTGGACGTACTGCTCAAGGCGCTTCTCGCGGATCAGCTTTTCGATTGTGCCTTTGAGTTAACGGTAGTCATTGGTATTATGCCCGTACTGTCGTGGTATCAACACTACTTACCGGTATTCTTCTCGTGATAAGTGGATTCCCTGTTGTATGGCTTCTTATATTGAAGCGCGTTGCATGTTTTGTAACACCCTGTGATTCTGTAATGCTAAGATTCACAAATCAAGGCAGAATTAAAAGTTAAAATCAAAATCAAGGGAAACGGGCTGCGCAATTGCGTTCGTCTCGGAATTCTGCATGAAAACGAGTCCGAGTTTGCGTAAATCGGAGTCCGTATGAGGAAGATATGGCCTCCGGAAGATTCAGCGAAATTCAAATTTCAAAATCGGGCCGGATTGGCCAGGGCGGGAATTTTCCCGCCCAAGACACCCAGATCGACTGGGTAGTCGACCTGGGCTACCCAGGTCGACTGGGTAGTCGACCTGGGGCACCCAGGGCCCAGTCGACCTGGGGCACCCAGGTCGACTACATAGTCGACCTGGGGGTCGACCCCCCCCCCCCTTGTTTTTCCAGCCTTCTGCACCCTGTTCGTTCGGATGTATCTGGACGCCATTCTGACCAGGTTCGTCCGCCTAACACTATATAAACAGCCCTGGTCTTCTTCTTCATTCACAATTCTTTTCTATCCTTATGCTGCCTCTGAGAAAATATATAAATAAATAAAAATAAGAAGATAATACAAAAAATCCAAGATAAGGCTATGCTGCTCAAATTGTCTAGAAGAGATTCAAAGCTTCAAGATCAGGATTAAAGGCTAAACGTCGCACGAATCATAGCAACGCCTCCTTTCTATTCTAATCTAATCTCTGTAAGTCATTTATTTCTAGATTGGAAAGTTTTTCTCTGTTCGTGACATGAAATTGAAGGAATAAAAGAATATGCCAAATCTCTCTCTCTCTATTCGAATCAGTGCCTATACTCTTGAACCTAATTAAGAACTGTTATGATTCGAGGACAAATAAGACCATGACTATGAAACTATGGACCTTAAAACCATATGCCTATGACTATGAACATTTGCCTATGACTATGAACATTGCCTATGACTATGGACATTGCCTATGACTATGAACATTACCTATGACTGTGACTGTGACTATGAGGATTATTTCCTTGACTAAGCCTATGCCTTTGATTAGGAAACATAAACTATTGCCTATGACAAAACAAGGACATCTGTTGCTTAAGTTCTGTGACTATGAGGTTGGGTCTAAACCCGATTATTTATTCTGCTCGTCCTTGGTTTTCTTTGGTTTTAGACCTTGGGAATTTACCTATTAAGTTAGGTCTACCCATGTTCTTGAACCTGCATCTTTATTTTGTCTATCCTTGGTTTTAGACCTTAGGAATTTACCTATTAAGTTAGGTCTACCCATGTTCTTGAACCGACGTCGTTATTCAACCCTTTTTATGCCAGTTATTATGTCCATCCTTTTTCATAGCATCTTTGGTTCATTCCCTATTTTCTACGAACCTAGCTTTATTTATAATCTAGACTGAATCACGATCATACGAACGATGGGAATGCGGTTTGGGCAAAATATGAAATTTACAAAAAAACGTAGTTTAACTTGGAAATTGGCATAAATTGGGAACATGTATTATGGCATGTTCATAGAAATGCAAATTGGATAAATTTGACATGAATTATAAGATGTGTAATTGGAATCTAGTATTGACGTGTAAATCTAGCATTTACATGAATAGTGAACTAGAGTAATAAGTCTAGAATTAGAATGTTGAGTCGGAATTGGATTAGCTAATTTGGCACGGTAAGTATATTGGCATAAATGTGAAATTGGCCATAATTGGGAGTAATTGGCAGGTTTAGCAAAATCATGGTTAGTGACACTTAATTTGGTATAGTCCACATACCAAAAAGCATAAATATGATTTAGAAGGGGAAATGGGCCATAAGAATAAATGTTGACAGTTTACATTAAAAGAGTAATTGGGAAATAAGTAAATTAGGATTAATTTACTTATAGAATTTGTCCTAAAAGAGGAAATGTAAATTTAGACAAAATTAAAGGTTTATTAACGACATCTCTTTTAATGACACACCAAAAAGTTCTAGGGTGACAGAGAGGATAGTGTCTAGGCTTGAGTTTGGAAAATACAAGTTTCCTGCTCTCCCTGGCTATCCCTAACTGATCCGACGAACGGGATGGTTACTTTCAAAACTTGATTTAAAAATAAATTGAAACCCTTTGAACTTAGAAAACACGAATATGCCTAACCCGAGGTTAGGCTGAGTTGCGATGTAAACCTGCCCGGAACCAACCGGCACATCCAGTATTCGCAACAATACCTGTCTAATGTGAGTGGTAGCGGCTTTAATTTATTTAGTTAAATCTAGAACAAGAATAGTAGGGTTAAGTTAACTAAGACATTTAACCAGTTCAACATGATAACTAGACTGATGGGTGGGGTTAGGTTCAGACTGACACTTAACACAGTTAAATTAGAATGGGCGGGTTAAGTTCATAGGAACACTTAACAAAAATTATGGTTGCAAGACCAGATTTGTAGGGGTTAAGTAACTAAGAAAACACTTAGCCAAACTAATATGTTAACTAGACTAGAGGTTGGGGTTAAGTAAAATCTAATACACTTAGCCAATTTGATATGTTAGCTGGGCTAGACCGTAGGGTTAAGTAAACCTGAACACTTAACCATCAGGTTGTGATAAAGGAATGGGGTTAAGTCTAAAACATGAAGGGATAATACTTAACCATTAATAATAACATGTTAGTTAAAACAGACGGGCCAGGTTAAGTTAAAAAGGAATACTTAACCAACACAGGGTAAATGGGTAGGGTTAAGTAATAAATACTTAACCAATATAACTTGGTTTGTGGTAGGGTTAAGTCAACATGAGTTACTGACAACACTTAACCAGTTTAACAGGGTAAATGAAGAGGGTTAAGTTGGCTTGAATTGACTAATGACACTTAACCAATCCAAATTGACGGGGAAGGGAACTAAGTAGAAAACCTTAGTTAAGAAAACAACGATTCTGGAAACTAAGTGGTAAATCTTAGTTAGTAAAACTAAGTAGTAATTCTTAGTATAACACGGGAAGGAGCGAATGTCCGTTTGAATAGAAAGAAGGCTCCAACGAATTGGGTTACGAAGCCCGAGGCTTCGAGGGGACGTGAGGGTACTCTTAGTATCCCTCTATGAGGCTGCAGATGATCCGCCTGGGCCCAAAGAGGTTAAGGTCTGCGTAGAAGAACCAGGGGTATGCCTTGGTTGCAATACATGGCAACCTAAAGACTAGGATGGACCGGCGTGATTCGGCGAGCAAACGATAGCCCTGTGATAGCGACTCGTCGTCTACCATCCATCTTCAGTCAATCGAGATACGTGAAGCGGAAAGGCGGAGAACTCCAAAAGACCATATACTTGCTATCTAGTTATGGGTGAGGATGGCCATAGGATAGTGGGGCACCGGGGGCCGGCGTATAGTTCTCATTTTACAAGGTGTGCCTTTCATTAGTTGAGGGAGGGGTCAAGTGCGACCATAGCCACTGAAATAAAAACAGACCTTAGCATCTGCATCGGCAGATATCTGAAAGCTCCCGACCGAGTTCTGTATTCTTTGATTTGCCCTGACACAGGACTCGGGTCGCACATTACGGGACATGTGCATCTAGACAAGCGACAACGATTCGCGATACATGCGTGGGGAAGTATAGGAACATATACCACTCTAGGTAGTGTGTCCTAGACTTGGGGGCATCATTCGACAGGTAGCATAATTCCTAGTTGAACTAGGTGGCATAAATACGGAATCCGAGAAGCATTCAGCAGATAGCGTAAACTTTAGTTGAATCTAGAAAGCACTGGATAGAAAACCCTAGATTAGATCTGGGTAATAAATAATAAATGGATGCTCGAAGGTGATGGAAGATACAAGGATTGGGATCACGTTAGCGTTACTAGATGGGACCCTAGTTAGGTGGTGCAGAGTTATAAAAACCAGTATAACAAGGAAATAGCGAAGCGGCGAAAGTGTTAGAGTGTATCCAGTTTATCTTATCTTAGCATATCTTGTGACTACCTTGTCTAATCTTGTTGACCCTATCGTCATGGTGTAATCTTGTATTCAGTTAATTCATGTCGTTTTGTTTTTCCATGTTCACATGCTAGAAGTTACTGAACTTACTCAGGTTTTATGTCTGACTCTGTTTTTCTTTCGTCTTCTTTTCTTCCGTCCCCCCCCCCCCACCCCCCCAGGTAGTAAAGGAGGGAATAGTATAGCTCGGGTTAAGTTGGACTGTCACTCTTTCCCAGCTTGAAGATTTGCCGAAGTTTGCTTGGATTCTCTTATCAGATGCTATGGCTGGCTCTTGCTAAAATTGGGGAATATAAATGTATTTTTATGCTTCTTTATTTTGTAAGACAGATGACACTCTGATATTGTAAAGAAATCTTTGTACAAACTATTTTTATCAATAAAGCAAAGTTTTATTTTCCGCTGTTTAATTTCTGTCTGTCTTGTAATTTATCTGCATCTTTTACCCTAAATGCTCCACAGAACTTAGTGCATTCCCTTTGTGAGTGAAACTAACGGACGTGGGGTGTTACACGTGGTATCAGAGCTGAAGGTTACCAGATCAGATAAAGGATTTGAAAAAAAATTATTTTCAAACGGTTTTTAAAGAAGCATTTTCAAGAGAAAAGATTTGTTTTAAAGACATATTCCCCAAAGCCATACGCACTATCTTCTCTTCCTCTGTTTTAATTCTTGTCTCCTTCTTTCTTGAGTCTCTGGGGCTCCTGGCTTTCTGGGAGGTAACCTCATCGAAGGGCAAAGTAGTGCCCGGCTTCCATCCATAGCCGTAGTTGTTTCATCTACGAGTAGTTTTCTTTCAAAGCTTATAGGGTTTTCCGGACGATGGAGGCAGTTTTCGAGAGATTTGTCAACATGACTACACACGGAAGGGGATGAGGAGTTTGGCTAAGGAGCATAACCCTAGGATGAGGAATTCATGGATGTAGACTTAGCACACGAAGGAGGAAGAAATTATAAAACCTAAGACAAGAGGAAGTATCTTTACTAGGGTATGATAGGGCATATACTTAAGGACAAGGGCAAGATTTTCAGAAGGACAAGTACATGCTTTCGCCACCAAGCGTACCTAGGAGAAAGGTAGTCCGGTTGGAAGAGTCTAGTTTTCTGTTCGTACTATTTCCTTAGGTTCTAGCGCTTCTCATTTGTTCATATCCACTTCCATAGTTGGGTCTCTACACCATAGTACTTGTATAGTAGAAAGATCCCACTAGAGTCTCAAATCCAATTGGTGGTTCGACCAGTTTATTTTTGGTTAGTAGGGATTTGAGAATAGCTATCGAGTTTGCTTATATCATCTCACGTAGATCGTCTAAATTTGGAGGAGATTTTCCTTGGGTGCTTGTCTGATATTGGTTTAGGCCTTTGGGGCTTGTAATTGAGGAATGTCGAGTTCGGTTTGGATGGTTTGCATGAGAGATGAATAGTTGTGGCAGGCACTCCAAAGAGCACGTAGTGACCTTTCGACTCATATAGTTACGGCATGGCGGATAAGAGGGAAACCTCTAATCATCTTAGTACATATACTTAGTACCGTGATTGACATCTGTTTATTTTGGAAATGGAGATCCAGAACATCACAATCATGAAGTTAAATTAGTTAAGATACAGTGGAGTAAAGCTCAAGAAGGCTAGATACTAGCATCATACCCTTTTCCTTGAGGGTGCATCCTTGATTTCTTTGTTATAAGAGCTTTACGCATAATTGTTTCTTTCTTTCCAAAGTATATCACCTAGGTCGTATCTTCGATCCTTAGGTAGAAGCCAATGGATGTAAACATGTATTTGAAACATGTTATGGTTGATGGTTGCAAGTGGTTGCTAATGGTTGCTCGCGGATGCATATGCATACGTATTAGGCACTAGATCAAGTTCGGACACTTTCATCTTGCATTTACATATATGTATTTGGTTGTAAGTTGAACTTGATATGTGATCATATGGATGTTGCATATGGATGAATGGCTATGCACACATATAGTATTTACATAACTAGGGATGCTTGCATACATGATTGGACGCATGGCACTGACATGATTTGCATTAAGGAGGTCAAATGAATCAGTAGACCGCCTGATCTTGCATTAGATAAAGGCATATACACACACTATGCATATGAACATGAAAGCATTAGAAATCTTTTAAGGACAATGGATGCCTGTGAGTGAATGGTTGAATAGATGGGTGATTGGATGGTAGGACACATTCTTCCTAACTTGAAGATTTCGGGGACGAAATCCTTTTAAGTGGGGGAGAATGTAACACCCTGTGATTCTGTAATGCTAAGATTCACAAATCAAGGCAGAATTAAAAGTTAAAATCAAAATCAAGGGAAACAGGCTGCACCATTGCGTTCGTCTCGGAATTCTGCATGAAAACGAGTCCGAGTTTGCGTAAATCGGAGTCCGTATGAGGAAGATATGGCCTCCAGAAGATTCAGCAAAATTCAAATTTCAAAATCGGGCCGGATTGGCCAGAGCGGGAATTTTCCCACCCAAGACACCCAGGTCGACTGGGTAGTCGACCTGGGCTACCCAGGTCGACTGGGTAGTCGACCTGGGGCACCCAGGTCGACTACATAGTCGACCTGGGGGTCGACCCCCCCTGTTTTTCCAGCCTTCTGCACCCTGTTCGTTTGGATGTATCTGGACGCCATTCTGACCAGGTTCGTCCGCCTAACACTATATAAACAGCCCTGGTCTTCTTCTTCATTCACAATTCTTTTCTATCCTTATGCTGCCTCTGAGAAAATATATAAATAAATAAAAATAAGAAGATAATACAAAAAATCCAAGATAAGGCTATGCTGCTCAAATTGTCTAGAAGAGATTCAAAGCTTCAAGATAAGGATTAAAGGCTAAACGTCGCACGAATCATAGCAACGCCTCCTTTCTATTCTAATCTAATCTCTGTAAGTCAGTTATTTCTAGATTTGAACGTTTTTCTCTGTTCGTGACATGAAATTGAAGGAATAAAAGAATATGCCAAATCTCTCTCTCTCTCTCTATTCGAATCCGTGCCTATACTCTTGAACCTAATTAAGAACTGTTATGATTCGAGGACAAATAAGACCATGACTATGAAACTATGGACCTTAAAACCATATGCCTATGACTATGAACATTTTCCTATGACTATGAACATTGCCTATGACTATGGACATTGCCTATGACTGTGACTGTGACTATGAGGATTATTTCCTTGACTAAGCCTATGCCTTTGATTAGGAAACATAAACTATTGCCTATGACAAAACAAGGACATCTGTTGCTTAAGTTCTGTGATTATGAGGTTGGGTCTAAACCCGATTATTTATTCTGCTCGTCCTTGGTTTTCTTTGGTTTTAGACCTTGGGAATTTACCTATTAAGTTAGGTCTACCCATGTTCTTGAACCTTCATCTTTATTTTGTCTATCCTCGGTTTTAGACCTTGGGAATCTACCTATTAAGTTAGGTCTACCCATGTTCTTTAACCGACGTCGTTATTCAACCCTTTTTATGCCAGTTATTATGTCCATCCTTTTTCATAGCATCTTTGGTTCATTCCCTATTTTCTACGAACCTAGCTTTATTTATAATCTAGACTGAATCACGATTATACGAACGGTGGGAATGCGGTTTGGGAAAAATATGAAATTTACTAAAAACGTAGTTTAACTTGGAAATTGGCATAAATTGGGAACATGTATTATGGCATGTTCATAGAAATGCAAATTGGATAAATTTGACATGAATTATAAGATGTGTAATTGGAATCTAGTATTGACTTGTAAATCTAGCATTTACATGAATAGTGAACTAGAGTAATAAGTCTAGAATTAGAATGTTGAGTCGGAATTGGATTAGCTAATTTGGCACGGTAAGTATATTGGCATAAATGTGAAATTGGCCATAATTGGGAGTAATTGGAAGGTTTAGCAAAATCATGGTTAGTGACACTTAATTTGGTATAGTCCACATACCAAAAAGCATAAATATGATTTAGAAGGGGAAATGGGCCATAAGAATAAATGTTGACAGTTTACATTAAAAGAGTAATTGGGAAATAAGTAAATTAGGATTAATTTACTTATAGAATTTGTCCTAAAAGAGGAAATGTAAATTTAGACAAAATTAAAGGTTTATTAACGACATCTCTTTTAATGACACACCAGAAAGTTCTAGGGTGATAGAGAGGATAGTGTCTAGGCTTGAGTTTGGAAAATACAAGTTTCCTGCTCTCCCTGGCTATCCCTAACTGATCAGACGAACGGGATGGTTACTTTCAAAACTTTATTTAAAATTAAATTGAAACCCTTTGAACTTAGAAAACACGAATATGCCTAACCCGAGGTTAGGCTGAGTTGCGATGTAAAGCTGCCCGGAACCAACCGGCACATCCAGTATTCGCAACAATACCTGTCTAATGTGAGTGGTAGCGGCTTTAATTTATTTAGTTAAATCTAGAACAAGAATAGTAGGGTTAATTTAACTAAGACGCTTAACCAGTCCAACATGATAACTAGACTGATGGGTGGGGTTAGGTTCAGACTGACACTTAACACAGTTAAATTAGAATGGGAGGGTTAAGTTCATAGGAACACTTAACCAAACTTACGGTTGCAAGACCAGATTTTTAGGGGTTAAGTAACTAAGAAAACACTTAGCCAAACTAATATGTTAACTAGACTAGAGGTTGGGGTTAAGTAAAATCTAATACACTTAGCCAATTTGATATGTTAGCTGGGCTAGACCTTAGGGTTAAGTAAACCTGAACACTTAACCATCAGGTTGTGATAAAGGAATGGGGTTAAGTCTAAAACATGAAGGGATAATACTTAACCATTAATAATAACATGTTAGTTAAAACAGACGGGCCAGGTTAAGTTAAAAAGGAATACTTAACCAACACAGGGTAAATGGGTAGGGTTAAGTAATAAATACTTAACCAATATAACTTGGTTTGTGGTAGGGTTAAGTCAACATGAGTTATTGACAACACTTAACCAGTTTAACAGAGTAAATGAAGAGGGTTAAGTTGGCTTGAATTGACTAATGACACTTAACCAATCCAAATTGACGGGGAAGGGAATTAAGTAGAAAACCTTAGTTAAGAAAACAACGATTCTGGAAGCTTAGTGGTAAATCTTAGTTAGTAAAAATAAGTAGTAATTCTTAGTATAACACGGGAAGGAGCGAATGTCCGTCTGAATAGAAAGAAGGCTCCAACGAATTGGGTTACGAAGCCCGAGGCTTCGAGGGGACGTGAGGGTACTCTTGGTATACCTCTATGAGGCTGCAGATGATCCGCCTGGGCCCACAGAGGTTAAGGTCTGCGTAGAAGAACCAGGGGTATGCCTTGGTTGTAATACATGGCAACCTAAAGACTAGGATGGACCGGCGTGATTCGGCGTGCAAACGGTAGCCCTGTGATAGCGACTCGTCGTCTACCATCCATCTTCAGTCAATCGAGATACATGAAGCGGAAAGGCGGAGAACTCCAAAAGACCATATATTTGCTATCTAGTTATGGGTGAGGATGGCCATAGGATAGTGGGGCACCGGGGGCCGGCGTATAGTTCTCATTTTACAAGGTGTGCCTTTCATTAGTTGAGGGAGGGGTCAAGTGGGACCATAGCCACTGAAATAAAAACAGACCTTAGCATCTGCATCGGCAGATATCTGAAAGCTCCCGACCGAGTTCTGTATTCTTTGATTTTCCCTGACACAGGACTCGGGTCGCACATTACGGGACATGTGCATCTAGACAAGCGACAACGATTCGCGATACATGCGTGGGGAAGTATAGGAACATATACCACTCTAGGTAGTGTGTCCTAGACTTGGGGGCATCATTCGACAGGTAGCATAATTCCTAGTTGAACTAGGTGGCATAAATCCGGAATCCGAGAAGCATTCAGCAGATAGCGTAAACTTTAGTTGAATCTAGAAAGCACTGGATAGAAAACCCTAGATTAGATCTAGGTAATAAATAATAAATGGATGCTCGAAGGCGATGGAAGATACAGGGATTGGGATCACGTTAGCATTACTAGATGGGACACTAGTTAGGTGGTGCAGAGATATAAAAACCAGTATAACAAGGAAATAGCAAAGCGGCGAAAGTGTTAGAGCGTATCTAGTTTATCTTATCTTAGCATATCTTGTGACTACCTTGTCTAATCTTGTTGACCCTATCGTCATGGTGTAATCTTGTATTCAGTTAATTCATGTCGTTTTGTTTTTTCATGTTCACATGCTAGAAGTTACTGAACTTACTCAGGCTTTATGTCTGACTCTGTTTTTCTTTCGTCTTCTTTTCTTCCGTTTCCCCCCCTCCCCAAGGTAGTAAAGGAGGGAATCGTATAGCTCGGGTTAAGTTGGACTGTCACTCTTTCCCAGCTTGAAGATTTTCCGAAGTTTGCTTGGATTCTCTTATCAGATGTTATGGCTGGCTCTTGCTAAAATTGGGGAATATAAATGTATTTTTATGCTTCTTTATTTTGTAAGACAGATGACACTCTGATATTGTAAAGAAATCTTTGTACAAACTATTTTTATCAATAAAGCAAAGTTTTATTTTCCGCTGTTTAATTTCTGTCTGTCTTGTAATTTATCTGCATCTTTTACCCTAAATGCTCCACAGAACTTAGTGCATTCCCTATGTGAGTGACACTAACGGACGTGGGGTGTTACATGTTTTCAAGTAGATTGTTTCCAAGTCTTCATTCTGCGGGGTGTAAATCTTGTAGGGTCCTGCCCCTTTGTCCTTATCGAAGAGCTTCACTATCTATTTCCCTTTGACACTGTCATTTATGGTGTTCGCATGTGGATTTTTGGGAAGACCAGCCCTAGAGAGTCGGTTTCGTCTCGCTTCTTCTTGACATAAGTATTGCCTTGCCTTCTCATGGAAAATGTCGAGGCTTTTTGGCTGCTTTCGATCGATCCATGCCTCGAATTCGGAAGTAGGGAGAATGCCCTTTACTAATTGGAAGAGTATGGTGCAAGGGTCTGGATCCTCGATCTCGGTGAGGGCGACATTGAACCGGGAGAGATAGCTTTTGAGAGATTCGGCGGGTCCTTGGTATAAATTGGACCAGATGAGGGCATTCTTTGGAGTTGGAATATGCATCCTGAATTGTTTGACCAATTGTGTCGCTAACTGGTCGAAGTTGTCAATGGAATCAAGTGGGAGGCAAGAGAACCATAGTAGAGCGGTTCCTGATAAGAAGACTGGAATGCACTTGCATTTGACCGGATCGTTGCCCCGGCTCGACTCCATTTGCCATTCATATCGATTTAGGAAGGCATAGGGATCAGTGGTGCCATCGTAGAGCGGCATCTGTGGCATGCTGAAGCACTGCGTCCATTCAGCTTCGTTCACCCTTCTTGTGAAGGGGTTGCGCCTAATGTGCGCTTCCCATGAATCATGCACGTTTCCTTGCATTTCCCTCATGATCCTTCGGACCATGTCGGGGTGGTAGGTTGGATGGGGATCCGCCATGGGGACCCTAGGGTTTTGGCGAAGTTCTGGAGTTTTGTTGCGATGGAATCTTCTAGGATGGATGTCCAGATCATCTTCCTCCATGTCTTCAACATCTATGATTGGGTCATGGTGTGGACGATGAGGTGGAGCAGGATGATGTGGATCCTGTTCTGGAGGAGCGCGGACCGCTGAAATAGCGGGCCCATCATCCTGATTAGCGGTCGTTGGGTTATGTCGAGGAAGAGGTTGGTCGGTAGGATTTGGTCCATCATTGATGATCAATCGAGAGCGGTCTCGGTACTGTGCCCCCTCGCTATATGTAACTGTAGTTCGATCGCCACTGCCGGTCCCATTGCCATTAGTGTGACCATTACCGTTGCCATTATCGAGGGCGTTGGTGCGAATGGCGATGTTGTTGATGAGACTAAACCTCCTTTGACGTGGACCTCTCGACTCAGAAGAGGAAGTTTCTGAGATAGTTGGTCGGGGTCGAGTGCTATTCCGAGTTAATTGAAGTTGGGTGATGACGCACTGACTTTCTTGAAGTTATCGCATAAGGTCGATGTTATTCCTTAATGCTTGATTAAGCTCGACCGCTGTGTTCTCATACTTTTAATTAAGCGCGTGGATTTGAGCTTGTGTTGTGGGAGCTTCGGGGTCCACAATAGGAGGGACGTCTTCTTTAGCGGTCGGGATGTCCGTGGGTTGAGGTTGTTGGGATGTCCCGGCCTCGGCTGCGGCTGAAGAGCCGACCATCGCGTTCTTTGGTCGCTTTGCCATCGTGAGCGGACTCGGCGGCAGGTTAAGCAAGGAACCTCAAGCTCGTCTAAGATCGAGATGACAATGTGCGACAAAGGCACGAAATCCAAGTTTTCTCAGTGAAAGCACCAAACGTTGACGGTAAAAAATGTCACAAACACCAAAGATTTCAATTACTAGGAATAGTTAATTTGGTCGCACGGACAGGAGTAGGAAAGCAGTAAATAACACAAGAGATTTTTAGTGGTTCGGCCTCGTGAGGGGCTTATGTCCACTTTGAAGCATTGTTGGAATATTATTAATCACAAAAAGTTACAAGGTTGAGACCCTCTCATGACATCTCATTACATTTATTACATTCATCTTTATTGCAGATGATGTCATCCTTAGAGTTATATGATGTCAACTCTAAAGCATGATGTCATCATCCTCATATATGATGTCATAATTATCATATACTAAATATCTCAAGAAAGGGACACTTTTGCCCTTCTTCTTCCTCAAATGGAAGATGCCATTAATGGACCTCTCTAGAGTTCCCAAGGTCTCAAATTCCAACCCCTTTGAAGTGTGAAGTCATAGGGTATTTATAGGAGAGTGGTTGGATAGGATTAGGTAGAAATAGGGGACCACACCCAGAATTTCACACCTGGAGGCTACAGGCTCGGAAATTTCGCATCCCAGCCCAGGAGGTTCGAATTTCGCACCACGCGGGGTGCGAAATTCGCACCTCCTGCGGGTGCGAAATTCGTACCTTACAGGGTACGAATTTAGCGCCCTACAGGGTGCGAATCTGGTGCCCTTTGGAGGTACGAAATTCGTACCCCGAGAGTTTCGAATTTCATACCCCAAAGGGTACGAATTTCGTACATTCTGAGGAGCGAAATTCGCACCCTGAGGCTCGAATTTCGCACCTCGCCGGGTGCGAAATTTGCACCTTATGGGGTGCGAATTTCGTGCCTCAAGGAGGTGTGAATTTCGCACCCTACCAGGTGCGAATTTCGCACCTCTTGGAAGTGTGAAATTTGCACCCTTAAGGGTACGAAGTTTCTATTCCGAGTGGTGCGTGATCCACCTGAACGAGCGTTCGGAGGCTCGAGATCCTAGGTCTTTGTTTGGCATTGTTTGGAGGAGCGGCGAGGTGCGCTGAAGTTGTTGGCTGAATCCTGACTTTGAGTCGATCTGGTGATTCTGGGCAACACACTTGTTGGCGGAAATTGGATGAATCGGGCGGTGCCCACAGTCGCCGTCGGGACTGTGGAGCCCCAAACCTCCACCAGCGCTGCGCCCAGACCCACTTGACGGCTCGCCTTCGGCTCGGATGCGGACGGATACTGATGGAGGTCGCGTTCGAGGGATGCGATGTCCTGCTAGTGGCCAGACTCGAGTCTTCTTGTACTGGACCCTGGATGATATTGGCGACGCCTTTGAGCTGTAATATCACGCGATATATCGAGTCGAATGTGCCTTGCGTACTTTAGGGAACCGGATCAAAAGGCCGGTTAACACAAGTAATATAAAAATCCATCCTAATAATACTGTTACCGTTGTCTGTTTATTCTAAAAGATTTTGAGGTTAAGTAGAAATTTGTCGATTCAATCTTGAAGAGACCGGGAACAATAAGTGTTTTACTTATCGAAAATCACTTCAAGATCAAGATATTTGCTCTACTTCTTCGAAATGGATCTGCTCGACATGATGGAATCTATTTGGAGGTTCACTGCCCATTCAAGGTGTTGAAATCCATATATTCATTTGTGATCTGTTTGAGTTGACCCATGTGTTAAATGCCAAGTGTAACTTTACCATCGAAAATTTTCTAAAGACAGGGAAAGATGCACAATCTGGCGTTTAGGTAACTCGTGGGTGTACATCAACTTCATATCTATATCATGTTTATCTATGTTGCGTGTCGGAGTTAATGATACTTGGTTTCATGTGGTTGATGGAAATGTTCATGGGTGTGTATCCACGGATGTTTTCAGATGCGGATAGTGTCATATCTGCGTACACATCTAAAATTACTTTTGGGTATTGGATATTTGCATCTGCGGATACAGGCGATATCGTATAATTATCCGATCCTCTAAAAATCGATTACTCAAAGAACAAAGATGGAATTTTTTTATTTCACATAAAGTTTTTTCAATCCAATTTATTACCAAAATGCCAAAAATAAACAAAATTAATGATAATAAAGAGTTTTAAGCAATTAATATGCATTTGGTGCGTATAATATATACGTTCAACATAATAAAATAATAAATATATTTCATTATACTAAAATGCACATTATTCAAACTAAAATTTTGGGAAAAAATAGACAGATAAATTTTGGATGTGGGTTTGCCTATATAAACATCGGTTTTTTCGAATATTGAATATTTATCTGCTTTTCGGATACGAATGTGTGCGTTTCAATATTTTCAAATATTCACTAATAGCCCTAGTTTTCATTTTGATATGTTTTATTTAGAGATATACGCGCTTGGAATGCCAATTCTGGCCTCATGCATGAGTTAAGATATGATTTGATCCGAAGAGATCTTGATGGAAAATCCTTTTGCAAATGCACCTTAAAGGTTTTCATGTATACCTATTCAATATTGTACTGTAGTGAGATGCAAGCGATGCTGCTATTTCCCGATTTATATTTTTCACCATACACATTGTATGTTATATTAATTTATGTACTTATTAAATAGTTGCTCTTTTAAGGGGATAACCTCTTGATAATTTGAATGGTCTCAAAAGTATTGATATATGTTGTACGCATATTTAGGCCCGGTTTCAGGCCTAGGCTGGCCAGACGGCCGCCCAGGGCCCTTCCCCGCCCCCTCCCCCCCCCCCCCCCCTCTCCTCCCTTTCCCAAGGGGACAGCAAGGAGGAAAAGACAAAAGTTTTCCTGAGTTTATTGACATGGAAGTTAATCAACTGTTGTTAGTGTAATGATAATAATGATGCATGTTAATTCCAAGGTTGCCAGTTCAGTTTGGTTGAAGGCAACATGTTCTTTGTTGTTTTTCTCAGTATCTTGCTGGGGCAACATTTTTCCCAAAATAATTCAATTAGTCGCCCTATTGCCTAGGGCAACCCTTACCCTTGAACCGGCCCTACACATATTTTTTTTGGCTTTGTCACACTAGATTTATGCCGAATTCATGGCTTTTTTCCTTTATTTCCAAATAAATTTTTTTTTTTTTTGGTAGGTTGAAAAGGACAATTTTTCTTAATGTTGAGGGATTGAATGTTTTACCTATCATTTATTTCTATTGCATTGAATGATGTTATACCTCTTCAAGTTAAAAGTTGTGCTTTAGTTAGCAACTCTAAAATGCTAGTACATTAGAGTAGCTCTTGTTAGGATTGTCTCGCATGTTCTTAAGGAGGGATGATGGTTTGGATACAATAGTCCCATATTATGGAATATATTGAAGGAATTGTGTACAAATATGAGCTGGTAGGCGCGTAACTTTAGGGATTCCTTTTGTTATATAGGAGTTGTGTCTCAGCTCATATGCGTGCAAGGAAGGGGGGGCTTTGTTCCGACCGTCGTTACATAACAGTGGCATCAGAGCTGAAGGTTCAGATTGGACCATGCAGGCAAGGCAGTGCTCTCAAAAGATACTCGTAAGATGTGAGTCAAGGGGGAGACTGTTAGGAATGTCTCGCATGTTCTTAAGAAGGAATGATGGTTTAGATACAATAGTCCCACATCACGGAATATATTGAAGGAATTGTATATAAATATGATATGGTAGACACACGTAACTTCAGGGATTCCTTTTGTTATATGAGAGTTGTGTGTCAGCTCATATGCGTGCAAGGAAGAGGGTTTTGTTCCCACCGTCGTTACATAACAGTTCTATGTAATGTCTTTTGATATGATATCTTATCATTTGGCATGAGGCATTATGTTGTTTTTGTTATTCTCATTCTTGTTCATTTTACTTAATCGTTAGTCTAACGTTTTGCCTTTCCAACGTTTGAGCATCTGCACTTGAATATCGTGGATATATTGATAATTGGAGAGTCGGAAAGGTTGGTTGTTTACCTTTTCGAATACAAAGACGATAATTAAGTTAACGAAACAACTCTTGCTAATGGTCTTGTGTGCCAAATTTTTAATTTCATTGATATGAAGTTGTGCATGATTTTTTTAAAAAAGCAAAAAAGGCAAGAAAAGAAATAAGAAAAGAAAACCATTGACTGATCAGATACAAATTATTGATTTGAGCTTTGTAACATAACGAGAATATATATTTAGGCTGTAAAGAAAACATTGATTAGTTTAAATATTTGGATTGACTTATTTCTTTGGCTTTTAGCTTTTATCCCAAACTGACCAAAGAAATTTGAAGGACTAAAAGAAACCTCTTTAAACGCACGATTCAATGTTTGACAGCATCGTATTCATATCATTTATTTTGTTGCAACTAACATTCAATAGTTCATTTATTTTGATACTTAATGGTTATATCAAACCACTCCTAACGCCATCAACTAACTCTTCCTATTATTTTACGTTTTAAAATTTTTATCAACCATTTTTACATTTTACTCCCCTACGCACCACCCAATTCACTTCCATCACAACACCTATGAAACAATACATTCAAATAATTCACATAAATACAAAATAAATATGAAAATAATATTAGGAAATAGTTGTGTGATTAAAACTGAACTATATAGCCTCCTTATACAGTTTAGTAATTCGACCATGAGCGATTATTTTCTCAACCAGTGAGGAAGCACTAGGCAACACGATAACGTTTATTTTTCTTATATTACAGACAATTTTTTTATATATATAGAAACCCAATATAGCTAAAAACTTATTGTAAGAGTGAGTTGCTTTTTGCATTGCACCAGCATTTTATATTTTCGCAATTTGAATCGCATCGAGCACAAATTTTAAAAACAAAATTTATATATCTGCAATTTCGAAGTGCACTTGTATAAATGTAAATTTGTTAAAACCATGCGGACACAAATTTAATCCTACGTTTATTTTTATAATGATTCTACAACCACGTAATTTTTTTTTTTTTTAAATTTGGTTAATACATTACCGTATAAGTCAAAGGAGAGTATGACGATCTTTTATTTGGTAGGTACACGCCTTACCATTATGCTACACTCTCCTAGCAGTTTCCAACTATGTTTATGTTCAGTTAATCCACCACCGTGGTTAAGGGCTTTGCCTTTGAACGTCATGGTTCAAATGACCGAAAATACACGTATACTTGAAGAAATAGCACCATCAAAGAAAAGTTCAAAAAATAATCAATGATAATACAAATAAAATTTGTCCTTTTTCTAACCTATGAACATCATGAGAAGGTACAAAATTGTAGGTAACCAATATACGTCATTTTCAAGCACATTCAGAAACATAACTCTACTGAAAGGAAAGGGGGCAAGTATACCCCGCGGAAGTTCGAGCAAATGAACAATTAAAATAAAGGATGTCCAGCTGTAGCCTGCGTGTATATTTATGAAATGTTGTAAACATATTAAACTAGCGAGGTTAAACTAAAGAAATATGGTGAAACTTGCTTTTCCAAACATACTTCACGCAATACGAACATGAGAAACGACGATATAAACGTGGAACGAAGAAACCCAGCCTGACTACGATAATTAATAAAGACGAGAGGGACCTGTAAGGTTGACGGCTAACCACTAAACGATGATAAGTGGTGTTAATCAAAAGTCTTATAAAATACAGATAGACTATGATATATGCTGAACCAGCATGTGCGCTTTTGATAAGTTATTTCGATCACCAAACAGTAGAAAGGTTGATCATAATAAATACAAGCACAGCGCATCATCCAAATCTTGCACAATAGAACATGCTTTTGTTTCATAATAAGTTATGACTGAACAGATATGATCTAACTGGTACAAAAGTTCAAAACATATAAAATAATATACTCATTTAAGAGGTACAAATCTAAAGATTGAAACTACTGCCTCTTTGCAGATTTAGATTTCTTCATGGGCTTCTTCTTCCCTTTCAACTTGGTAGACGTTGACGGTCCTCGCTTTTTACCTCCAAAACTTTTGGACTTAAACTTGCCTGAAGAGGAAGAACCTCCACCGCTTTCTTTGCCTTTTTTCCACTTTTTCTTATCTGATCTTGCATTGATCACTGATACGGCCTGTTTCATAAATTAAATTTTTAGATTTTCTTTTATTTTGATTTGCCTTTCTTCAATTTAAATTTTAAATTGTTTAAATTAGAAACTTGCCCTGTCGACATCAAGAATATCTTGAGAGTTTTTGGACATGAGTTTACTAAGAATTTTATCCGTTTGTTGCTTCTCTTGAGCACCCATTCCTTTTCCTTCCACGACAGGAAGAAACTAAAGTCACACAAAAATAAAAATGTCATTCTCTGGTGTAACAGTGGTTTGAAAATAGCAAAAGAAACAGTACAAATTACAGTTTAATATGTACTTGAGAGTTAAAAGTATTTTACCTTGCGAAACTTCCCTTCGTGTTTAGGAGGCTTTTCCCCTGCTACCTTCTTGTCAAATTTACCGATACTAGCGGTAGATGTAGCAGCTAATCCAGCAACGCTCTCAAGCTCTTTTTTATTGGCCTTTTTTGGAACATCCATTCGAGTTCCGGTAATGGGTAACGCGGTAGCGGCAAGTTGAACATGACTGTATGTATGTAAATATATACAAAAATAAATAATGACTAATTGATTATTTACAAAACACCTGACATATCATATCATAATGCCATGTGATATACTGAGTGGTACAATGTGTAAAATTTGATGGCCACAGACATCATTTAGGTCCAATTAAGAAGATAAGGAAACATCTCGATCGTACGATGCAAAAAGATATGTTTGCTTATTAATGCTATTTAAAATCATGCGTAAGCCCAAAAGCTCAAAAGCCCATATACACAATATAATTATCAAAAACATAGAAAAGTCTATGAATTACTCCACCTAGGCAATGCACCGACTTTAGCAGCTGCTTTAAGGTTCTGCAACCGATTTTTTTCTTGCTTTTCAACCCGTTGCTTCTTTTCAACCTTTCTTTTTGCAAAAGGGTCCTCTCCAGGCACTGGAATACACACACAAAGTAATTTGTTGATAAGCAAGTGTTTAAAGGACAAGACCATTTTTATGGGATATTCTACTTGCTGCAAGCCTGCAATAAACTAATGTAACATGGGATGACAATGACACTAAAATGATGGGTTGGCTGTTGGGATATCCTGACATGTATGAACTACAAAAACAGTCATTTGATATGATAATGGTTACTGAATACAGCTAGCAAATAAATCATGTTCTTTGCTATCATCTTTATTAACAGTTGGAATAGAAACACAATTTCTTGGTCTGACCATGAAGTTCCAAAAAATACCCCTATATGCAAACAATAAGTCAGGAGTTCCACTCCTCCAGAGAACAAAAATTAACATTTATCTTCCAATTGAATTTTGAAATGCAACTATAGTTATAAATTCAAAACATTATTCCAAGAAAAATATTTTCTCCTTTTCCCAGTTTATTTTTACCAAACTCCATAAATGACTTAAAATCTATTAATTTTAGTAGGGTTTTTATATGCATGTGCCATAAATATTCGTTCTAAATAAATGAAATAAAATGATAGATGAGAATGACCATGACTGAAGTTTCAATCTTACCATCTGTCGGTTTAGCTTCAATGATGGGTATATCGTTATCATCATTAACACGATCATAACCATACGTTCGCTTCCAAGTACCCGTCTGTTCATCATATGCACGTTTATCCTTCTTATGATTCTTAATTCCTGCAGATGAACAAGTATGGAGGAAACAGAATGGTCAAATAAAAATCAAAGATAATGGAAAACATTCTTATTTCAAACACACATCTTTGATCATGAGCTAAGTAGCTCACTCATGAACTGTCGTCGATTTTCGTAACAAACATGTGCCTCACTGCACTGACAAGGGCAGAAAAATGTGGGTAAAATGAAATATAGCTAGAACAACACTCTTTTTAAAAGAAGAAACATTTTCTAACTTACATTTGTTTGGATCTTAAACATATTTATGGGACTGAACTTATAATATTAAGTTTTCTTATATTATAATGCAGATAAAAAATATTTCCAATTAATGTCTGTATAAGTTACAACAATTCATTGCATCTTCCTTATGTGGATTTTGTATTTGGTATGTCCCTTGTTTGTGCTTCTTACACCATGTAGATTAATTATACCATAATTTCAAGCACATACCTAGGTCAGTGAATCAAGCAATTATATTAGAAAAACAAGTAAATTTTGTATGCTGACTTAGTAACCTAAATTTCAGAATGATAAAGAACCATACAACAAGCTAACCTTTCTTTCTGGCAAATTCCTCCCACTTGGTCGGAGGCTTAGGCTTGGGAAGCTGAAAAGTAAACAGAACAAAATGATAAGTAATTACTGACGCGCGCGTACACAAAAAATTAAAAAAGAATAGGAATACAGTTATAACAACGTGACTATGATTGGTGCAGACGAAAATGACAATGAAAGCAGTAACGTAATGGCAGAGGCATATCTTCCCAATATAACCCCAAAATTGACTCAGTCAAAATGTTGGTGCATATATCAGTTGCGTTCTAAATAGATAATTCAGACACAAGAAAGAAATGGCAGGTTGACAATTCACCAGAATGTGCAATTAGCAAAGGTTTCAACTCAACACAATGGACAGCTAAGAAAAAAACTGAGAAGAATTAACGTGAGAAAAATTCAACAGCAACAGTTTAAGGCTAAGCTATAGACACAAGCATGTGCACATGATGTGATAAGAGGACTTCATTGAAAAACAACAGTAGATTCAATCCAAGATAATGCATATGGTAGCATGACATAGGCATTATGATAAAGCTGAACACTGTAAATCTCCAAAATTTCCTTTTGAAGCTACAAAATTTCTATGATATTAATTTCAGTCAGTATTCAACATGTTAGTCAAAAGCTCATATTTTGGTATGTATTTAAACAAGAAGCAACTGAAGAAAATAATGTGTCGATGTTTTTTTTTTGTCATTTCCAAAATTACATGTTATTTTGAGTAACTCAGAGATGAAGTTTAGTACTTGAAACTTCAATATATACATAAAAACACACACACACACACACACACACACATATATATATATATATATATATATATATATATATATATTACATATATATATAGAGAGAGAGAGAGAGACGCATATAGATGGGAAAGTCTGCTTAGAGGCAAAAATTTGACACAATGGATCTCCACCATTGGATTGCCCCATGAGTTTACTTTCCATATTAGGACAAAAATAACCAACGGTCTAGATTTTATGTTTCACTATTTGTATCTAATTTTTACGTTTAAATAGGCAGCCTAATATATACATATACATACACACACACACACACATGCACACACGCACATATATATATATATATATATATACACACACACACACACACACACACACATATGAGGAGGGTTCCGCTACACCTCTTATATTGCACGTGAACTCTCCCCCTTAATCTCCACCACCCATTTCCCCACTCATTCTCTCTCTTTCCACTAAAAAATAATATTGAAATGTGAAGAGAGAATGAGTGGGGAAATGGGTGGTGGAGATTAAGGGGGAGAGTTCACGTGCAATATAAGAGGTGTAGCGGAACCCTCCTCATATATATATATATATATATATATATATATATATACACACACACACACACACACACACACATTTATCACTTCCCCACCTTGCACGCTGCTTTGGTTAGAAGTTTTAACTGGCCAATCCATGTTAACTCATTTATCTTATCCGTCACTGTTCCAGATATGTTTACACATAGGCATTCAATATTTCGTTCCCCATTTAAAACCGATTTTCACTTACCCAGTATATTTCAAATTTAAGGTTTTTTTTTTCATTTCAATCATATGCACAGTATTTTTTTAGTTAGAATAACAAAGAACTCCATGCATGATTTTAATATTTGGGTGGAAGTTATAACCATACAAATGCTGGTCGCCTTTCTGCCGGAATTTGCAATCACAAGCGTACTATAAAAGATGGTCAGGCTGCCAAAAGATGATCTACAGTAAGCTTGCACTGGTGGACTCCATTGGGTGTGGTGGCGATCATTTTTCTAATTTTGTTCACCAGAGGGGCTCTCTTTTAGGATTGAATTGAAGTAAACTAAGAATCTATGATGCTCTAAGTTGATCGACGAGTCAAAATAATTACCAATTGTTTTGAGAGGATGCTTAATTGACTTCCTATGGATTTGTGATCGACTTAAATTGCAAAGTCCGTTATTGGGAAATGATGGGTGTCTTTCTGGTGATATTCTAAAATTGTTCTCCATCTTTCATAAAAGTTACTTTTCTGTAATTGGTTTCTAAATTTGTTGCCTTAGAATAAAGGTAATCATGTCGTCCATGCACATTCTCTTCATCTTTTCAAATATTAAAAAAAAAAAAAAAAAACAAAAAAAAAAAGGGGGATAAAGAAGTGATTGGAATTACTGATTGTATACTCAGCAATTCAAAATTGTTCTTCCTCTTTGAAATAGGTAAAAACGAGAATGCAATACAGAAGTGAATGGAATTACCGAATGTATACGTAGCAACTTAAAAATATTTTCCCTTTGTTTTTGACCAGTTTATCCGCTTTGCACCTTAATTTTACTCACTTGTACTCGAATATTTTTCTAAAACCACACATGTGCACGTAAGCTGTTTGTACTATGATATGCATATATTATTCATTTTCTTACGAAACAGGAACAGCTTTCAATTGTTTTGATGTTTTGCACAACTAAGGGGTGTATTATTTAAAATCAAATAAACCAACCAAACCAGTTATGTTTGGTCGGTTTGGATTGGTTTTTCTAGTTAATCGGTTGGTTTTGGTTTTCAGTTTATTTTGGTTTTTAATATTTGAAAAACGACCCAACCAATTAAACCAAATATAAAAATTAGGTTTTTTAAAGAAAAAAATACCACCGACAATACTATTATTTACAACATTCTAATAATTATTAATTTACATTCAATTTAAAATAATATTAGTATTTTTCAAACATGAGTTTTGTTTTGAAAATATTTATATCATATAGACACAATTAATTGCTTTAATCTTATATTATGTCTACAACTGAAAGTTCAAATTAATTAAGGTAAACCAAATAAACCAATCAAACCAAATATTATCAATTTGGTTGGTTTCGATTTTATATTTTTTTGGTTTGGTTTGGTTCGATTAATGTTTTTTTAATGGTTATTTTGGTTTTAAAATTTCTAATTTGTTTAAACCAAACCAACCATTTCCTCATCCCTAGTTCAACTCTCCCATATTGATCATTTTTATTTTATTTTGTGCCTCCCCTTTAGCACACTAAATCGACAAACTAGTGTTATTAATGGCGCAGAAGGCGCAAACCCTCTTTGGAGCCTTAGCGCACAGCACGGCAAATGGTGCGTGCCTTTTTAATTTACTGCGCATGTTTAAGTTTTTTTAATAAATTTAATATGTTAAAAAAAATTTAAAAAATTCAATATTTTTTGCTAAAACATAAGCAACAGTTTTTTTATGCATTTTACAAAAAAAAAAACATAAAGCATAAATTTTCATGCACAATAGTTTTCAAATTCAAAATAATAATACACATTACTGATAAACTAGAAATCTGAATCTAATACATTTAATGCTTGATTGTATTTAACAAATACCAAATCATGAAATATTTTAATGTTGCAGACAAATCATGCAAAGATATTTCTGAGGGTATGTTTGATTGTGTTTAATGCTTGATTGTATTTAACAAATACCAAATCATGAAGGAAAAAAAAATGTTGTAGACATATTCACACATGCAAAAAAAAAAAAAAAAAAAACAACAACAACAACTATCCAAGGGTATGTTTCAGAGCTGATTAAATGTTAATTTTAAAAGGATGTTTTCTCTTCCTCTAAAACTGCTTCTCTTGATTTATCATTCACGGGTTCTTAGTCTCATTCATTTGCTTATGCATCTATGCTAGGCAATATTTTATGATCTTTTATATATTTCTAGCAATATTAAAATGAATCTAAACTATGCTAGATAATAAAACATATGTCAGTTCTAAATGTCTGCATGCTGAGGTCATTCAATTACATAATTGTAAGACTATTAACTCGATGATGACAATCGAATAGGAAATAATAATAATATGATTATGTTTCCATATAATGGAAAAAAAGATTTTAATAAAGTTATTCACATTTCATGTTATTATGATAATAATAGTAATAGTAGTAGTGATGGTGGTTGTACTGAATGTAAGAGGTATTTGTAGTCGTTATTGCAGTATGAAATGCAAAAAACCATAAAATAAAGAAAAGACGCGTCATTTTGCACACTGCGCCATTTCTGCGCCGCGCGCCATTTGGCACGTCTTTTCATGTGCGCTGCGCCGCAAGCAAAAATGGTGCAAACGCCGCGCCGCGCCATGGCGCGCGCCTTTCACAACTATGCGAAAAACACAATTGTTTTGTACATTATGTTCTGGAAGATGTCGTCATTAGCAAATTACTTGCACTCTTCTTAAATAATTTATTTTTTAACATTTCATTGTCTTAGTCTTGGTGTATTGAATGCTCTAAAGAGATTACAATTTCAAATGTGGACTGAATGCTCTTAAGACTTAAAAGGATAAAAATAAAGAGAGATGGTTAAAGATTCATAGGATTATAGGACTATTGGAGGTGGAAGTTCTTATTGTTGTATTTTTTCTTTCATGCTGATATGTAAAATTTTGAAATGAGAATATGAGATGCATTTCACAAGCACATCTTTATTCCTATATCCCAATTCCATATGCAGCTCCTTTCCATGCAATCTCCGCCTTTAAGATAGATTAGAAACTGGCACAACTAACATTGATACGCACAACTATGATATTATTTACAGCTCGGCTTGTCGAACATATACAAATTTGTTGGCCTAAAATTATGTTCATAATGAAACAGGAATGTAATCAAACCTAATCAAAGTTAGCTTTAAAAATACAGAACAAACTGTCATCTAGGCACTGCTTCAGTTCACACTATGTTTTTCTAATTTTTATTACTAGATGACGGTTATGGTGAAATATGCGTTGTAATAAACAAAAAATTGAGATAAACATTATATTTAGCTACTTTTCAGTTCATGTGGTTGGAAACACTGAAATTGTTAGATACCACCAGCACATGGTTAATCCCTTTACAAACACAAACACACAGACATACGTGTGTATGTACATGTATGTATTTAGTTCTGTATACAACCGCATTTTTCTAACGTTCGAATTTATATATAATACAGGAAAATAATGTGAAGGACAAAATTAACAAAAAAAATATCCATAAGGACAAGGGGCAAAAAATTTAACCACAAGGATAAACTTTAGTGTAAAGTATGAAATGATAGTGGACCCCTGAATTCCTCCCTCTACACTAAAAAGTGTCCTAGCGGTTAAAATTTTAGCCTTTTGTCCTTACGGATAATTTTTTTGTTAAGTTTGTCCTTGTGCCTAAAAATCCCTATATAATATTATTATAACTCATTTGCTTTTTTCTGAAACCAGTATTATGAATTATATTGAACAATAACATAACCATATTGATCTTTCTCATGAGTTCTTTTTAAAACCTTTTTCAAACTAATTATCTTATGCATCGCCTCAGAAATATAAATAAACTAAAACATATGATAGTAACATGAACTTAGAAAGTATCTAAACATACAGAATAATAATTCAATCTAATATAAAAAAAACCATATCAAAACCATATGTATGCTCTAGCTCTAACACTAACTTCACCATCAGGTACTAAACATAGGTTAGATATATTACTGTTTCTTCCTTGACACATTGGCGAAGTGTAACAGATAATAAATTAACTTATTCTAAGCTTCAGTTTCAATGGAGTACAAAGATAATAAGTGGCATATTGATATCATTAATATCATATTAATCTACCACTAACTCACACCCAAATATAAATGGAATCACTTCATTAAAAACATGTGTGCTTTTTGATCAATTAGCCATACATATTTAAAGGGGACGGCTACTTGAACACAAAATTAGACCCAAATTGGGAGATGCATGATCTCGACCATGGATCATTTTGTCCATGTATGGAAGGTGGAAATAAGGAGGCAATCCAATAGTGGAGATTCATTGTATCAACAATTATGCCTATTTTATGTGTCTAGATAGATATTCCCATATTTAAATTTGCAAATACAGAATCAAGTAATATAAACTATATATATTATATATATATATATATGGCCTCAATATTTGAATTACATACACCATTTGCACAATTAAAAGATCAAATTGAAGTTACATTTAATGTGAAAAAATGAGAATATTTTAATATAGTAACATGTAGCAAAATAAAATAAAAAAATCATTATATAGTGAAATTTGCATTTCTTCGATTTATTTAAAGGTGACGCCTTTAAAATTTTATATGAATTAGCAAAAGTTAAGAAAAGATAGCTATAATGTCACCTCTATTGTAAACATGTTTATAGGCACCATATATGCACCAATTTAGGTTTGATGACTCTTATCGATATCAAAATATTTGTTTCTAGCGATTGTGCCTCCATGTCTGCATTCAAAACCAACTGAATCCAAAACATCGCATTGTGGATTAGTTAACACTAAATAAAATGCTAAAATTTCCAAAATGCAAGAGTTTATTAAAAACGCCTAGCTTCGATTAACCCTTGATTAATCTCCACCTACGATTTGATTGTCACAGTAAAAAAAACTTTTAAGTTAAATGTCGATATTCAGTGACAAAACGTCACAGTTAAAAGAATTGCACCTTTTTAAATGTGGGATTAAAGAATTTTTCTACTCATCTTTACCGGGTACGTGATACGGTGACGTTTATATTAGAAACTTGAACTAATGGTATGAAATCAAAATGACAACCTTATGACAGTCAAAAAAGATAACAAAAGTCCAACTTTTAATTTTTCACGTTGTTCCATTTAGAACTATGTTGCATCCTAAAGTTCGGTGTACCATTGATACAAAAAATTTGTTAAAAAGAAACAAAATGGCTTCAAATGTGATAATCCGTTAAAATATACGCAGTTGTACACGAAGTACTGCAAGAGTTTCTAAAAATATGCAAGACATTAATAATCTACACTACCCAAAACACCATTATAATAGTCCAGTTGCTAAAAGGAGTAACGTAACCAAATATCCAACGGGGTGGATCAATTTAAGAACGTGACTTGATTGAATTATTACAAAAAATACTGACATGTCCCAAGAGTAGTTCTCTTACTATATTTAATCTGGCAATCAAGACCAAGGATAAGGTTTCATAACTTGAATTTTGAACGAGATCTCAAACTGACGTCTCAATCCATATATAAGATTGAGATCTTAATATCTTGGGCGAGATAAGACTCAAGCAAGCTAAAAATTATGCTTGAAGCTTTATCTCACATAAGTGTGAAAATGATATCTTGGGTGTGCAGAAAGAGATTTAATACTCTGGACCAAACTGACACAAGAACCCAAGTTTCAATATCTATAACTCCGGTTCCAAGTTGTTAGATTTTACTAGAGTCCTAAAAAGTCAACTTAATTCAGTAATGCACAAATCAAATATAATAATATATATAATATAAGATATCATGATATGAATGATATTTTTACTGTTTACGCTTTACTTGGCTGAAATGGAAAATATGCCCATTAAACATAATTCATTTAATAACCTAGTTCATTATCACTTGATTTTTAAAAGTGAGATCACAGTGTAGTGTCCTTTAAACAGACGAATTTCTATACATCACTTGTATGTGCTAAGGCAACATATACTACCATCTTATACCTAACAGATATCAATATTCACAACAAAATATTTTATAGCAAGGAAGGGCCAAATTTACCCCAACAATCTCTTCTTCTACAAGATTGGTAAATGCAACATAGTACTTGTTTTAAGAAAAACTTACATGCTTTTCTCTGGGAAGTTTAGTATTCGGTTGCGGCAAATGTACAATAGGCCCATCCGAATCTTCAGTGGCAGGCAAACTAAACAAATCATTTGCAATAGCTTGAACTAACTCTCTTCCTCTTTCAATGCATTTAGTTACCATATCCTCTCTAAAAGGTGTGCATAAGTAAGTAAAGCATGCATATATATAAATAGGGCAAACTTCACGAATATAAATGAAACAGATACAACTATTAGATCAAGATTAAAATTCCAAATGGATGGGAAAAAAATGCCGAATCGAGAAAACGAAAAACCTATTATACTGAAATTCCCAAAAAAAAATTAGAAATGAAAAAAACGTTAACGCGATTACTTAGAGTAAACCTTGATGAAGGAGTGGATTCGAACTGATGTGTTGGATCGTAAGCCATGAGATTGCCTAAATCTATTTGCATGGCCTCCATTGTTTTCCGGACTTAGGGTTTTGGAGAAGAGAACCCTGGCGCGTGTTGAAGATTCTTATGTAATATTTTTATCGGGCCAGCAACCTTCGGCCTTTTTTAGTGATAGTGTGAGACCGTAGCTGGGTTGGTCACTTGGAACGGGCCGTAACGGAATTAACCAAATTCCAACAAATATGTCGCTATGACAACAAAATTTATATGAGGAAAAATCACGTTCCGTACTTGTTCGTTTGAATTCATCTGAATTTTTTGTAATTTGGTATATAGTTGAGAGAAAATCTAATAAAAGAACATAAATCTTGATATAAATAGCCATGTCCGACCGAATATGTTTGTGTCCGTGTTTGAAAAACATATGTCTATGTCGGATCTAATTTTATTTATGATTGAAACTAAACATACCTCCGTCTCATCTGACTCGACCGATTTACATCCCTAGTCATTACCATAACTGACGATAACCGCATCAATGGTTGGTATAATTAAACGGTTGATGATTCAACCGTAGCAGTACGATGATAAGTTTAAGTTTCTAGTTTATAAAAGTAAATTTTGTTTCTCCAAGCTTCTTGCACGTACGTTAATGTCACTCTTTATCAGAATGCATTAAGTTTCGTGAAGCGTTATAGGTAAACAGTAACAAAAACATTACAAAACAGATAAAAAATAACAGCGGAATTAAAACTTTATTAAATAGAAAAGCTTCGTGGTTCAAACCTAATTACATAATAAGTCTAAAATACTGAAAACATAAAACTTCTGCCTTATACAAAAATCATCATCATAGTACAATGATATAAAAAGAGCATAATCCCATAAATATAGTCATAGTAGAGCAAATGCGAAATCGAGCAATACATCTAAGCAGCTCCAAGCAAAAAAGAAGTATCCTGATCAAGCGTGAGCATTCCCACCCTAAGAACCTGGAGAGGGGGTGGAAGAGAAAGAAGAGGAAACAAAATGAGTCAGACATAAAGTCTGACGAGTCCAGTTACTTTTAACATATAAATAAGTAAAAGCATCATGACAAGCATATAAGTTGGAGAGAGATAACAATGTCAGAAGGCATGTATAACAAGGTAAACAGGATAAACAGAACAGAATATATTGCGCTTCTCTAATACTTTTCTCTCTCTACACCAATACTAATATCACAAGAACAAGATGATCCCAACAAGTACAAAATGATAGACTTATGTGTACTTCTAGTGAGAGGTTTTACCGCATTAGCCCAACAGAACTAACGGGTGTTACCTCCAACGATAATAACGGGCTCCTAAACAAGCAAGACTAGACGTACCCTAGTTACTACCCCAATCGATCGGCTCCCTAACTCATAAATACCCTGTGTTGGCCCCACAGTAGGATGTATCACTTCCTCAAGTGGCAACCCTTTGTTTACAAGATGTGCACAAACCATATCTACAGGTGTCACGGCATCTTAACCTCCTTGGACTGGACCCATGCACGCACATGACCCCGTCGGAATGCGCCGCCCACACCGTCCCTCAAGTGACCTCTTATAATCAGCTCAATAAACATGCCCACACCCCGACTTAGTTCGGGGTTTCCCGTTTGATACCAAAATGGGTTACTGACCGAACGGGTCCCACATGACAGATGATACAAGCTTACCCCTAGACTTGCATCCCCACTACTACGATTTCAACAGGTTATGCCTACTAGTTTAACAAGATTGCATAACCCCACATGTTAAGTTTGTCGGGTTCATACGTATAACCCGTCTCCACATATTTAACAAGATTAACTTAACTCTCCCACCGTTTCAAGCAAGTTTACTTAACCCGTACTCAAGTTAACAGGTTCACATAATCCTTATGGATTCAAACAGCTTAATTATTACTAGTTCATCACCATTCATTCATTTCTGGTTATAATGCGCTAGACCTCCCACATTAAGTCTACAACTTGTGGATGCTGGATAAGCCGGTTGGGTCCGAGCAGACTTCTTCCACAAGTTGGACTTAACCTCGTGTCTTAGCACGTTACGTGTTTATGCACTTAGACTCCTCACATTAGATTTACCACTTGTGGACGCTAGATATGTCGGGCGGTTCCGGGCAGACTTATACCGCCTGTGTAATCTAATCCCATGTCTAAGCGCGATTACAGTTTCTAATTACTGTAAATCTAGGCATTTTCATTACTAACCAATTATCATGTTTATTATGCCCCACATCCCCGTCCGATCTACGATACAAGTTATGCCCCAGATTAAAATTTTAGATCAAGATATAGATTATGCCCCCCAAATCTCAAGTTTTGGCTTAAGGTACAAGTTAGGCCCAAAAATTCCCAATCATGTTTTACAATATGAATTATGCCCCAAATTAATCATTCTCAATTGTTCCCAAATTCGTGCGTTCGCATATTTCAGCGATGGGCCTAGGCTCGTAGGTGGCCTGGCTATAAAACAAAAAGGGAAAGACGGAGAGAAGAGAACAAGGATAGGCATAGTAAATAAAACTGGCATAAGATGATAGAACTGTTCATACTAACAGAATAGACATACAGTGACATGATAAGGCGAACTAACATAATAGGCATATGGTGACATGATTAGGCAAACTAACAGGATAAGGATATCATGAACAGACATATGAGATTTAAACAGTTAATTAGATATACAAGTAACGGCAGATCTGTTGTGATTCGGATTTCTAACAGGCATAGGCTTAGATCCAAACTTATAAATATGTCAAGATTACATTTTAGGTGTTTATATATAAAAGCAACATAAACTCATTTTGGTTGGACCTAAAGAACAGAGAATTTGATTGCAGATGTTGTAGCACAGATCTCTGAATACATAAGACTTGTTGTTGAAGAAGAATATGCTATTTTACTCTGAGTCGGGGCAGCACCTCGTTATCGCCATTGATTTAGATGAATAAAACAATGAGATTAAGGTCTTATTTATAGTCTAGGGTCAACGAATCTAGCTCAGAACAGTGTTCAGGTGCAGAGCAGGAATCTGCCCTGATCTCGAGGGGGTCGACATAGGGGTCGACATGGGTATCGACATCCCTGTTATGGTGTCCCTTAGGGTGGGGGTCGACCCCCAACGGGTTGAATTTCAGCGTTGGTTCTCGCCTTAGAAATTCGAAATGATTTGAATTCTGGAATAGTTTTATTTATATATAAATGGCTTATACGTATATAAACTTCAAACCTTAATATCTTCTTCATACGATGTCCGTTTTACGCAAACTCGGAGTATATCTTAAGCTGAATTCTGAGACGAACGCAATGGTGCAGTCCATTTTACTTAATTTCAAATATTTAATTAAGTATTCTTTAATTTATCATTTTAATGTTCTTAGAATTACGGAGTGTTACATTCTCCCCTACTTAAAGGATTTCGTCCGCGAAATCTTTAAGTTAGAAAGAATGTATATCCTAACATCCAACATCCATCTACTCACCCATCAATCACAGGTATCTATTGTCCTTAAAAGGTTTCTAATGCTTACATGAACTGTAATGACCCGGATTTTCAACGACTTTGGTTATCGACATAAACACGATGTCGATAACCAAAACACCGAAAAATCCTGGTAATTAGTGAAAGAAATTAGAGGGTGAGGAAAGATAAGATAGAAACTTAGAATAGAAGAAGAAGAAGAACACAATATCAGAGTAACGCGAATCTCACAGGGGAACGAATAAATATATTTCATAACATAACTTTGAAATACAAAATTGGTACTTGAATATACATATCATTATCAAAGTACAACACTTACAACACAACGGAAATAACTATAGCCATAATGATTCTAAAGCCTCCTGCTCCAGCTCTTCAACTATATCTGTAAATCCCGACTACTTGACTGCCCATACAAATTTAGGCACCCAAGAGTTTAGGGAAAACAACAAAGTAAACTTCGGGTCAGTCATGGGACTGGTATGAGTAAAACAGTTTAAAAACAGTTCGAACAAGTAAATGATATCTCATAAGACCACGCCGCATAACGGAACGGGTTTTTCCCTTATGAGAATCCAAGATAACTTTATATCACAAACCTTTTGATATTATAATAATGTCTATCAACCACAGTATATACATAATCATCTAGCAGAAACGCTTTCATCTCACGTTCTACATATATAGTATACAATCAAAACCGCAAGCACGTATTGGGTAATGGATTTCCAACTATGACAAGGTATGGAACCACCTTTCGCTAGTGTACCTCTAGAGAGGAATACATTGGGTTCAACAAGAACATCTTGCAACCCGGCCACACATGACCGACCACTCATTTCGCTTGAGCGTATCGAATGTATATCACCAACGGTTGGGATCAACAACCGTTTCCCGAATGGGACAGCATCAACAATGGATTTTTAGAAGTAAATGAAACTCTAGATCAGGTGATTATACACTCTACTTCGGTGCGACCGACTTAGCCATGCTGCCTGCCCGATTTCTGTCATTTACCGGATGTGAGGCTAGAAGCTACGCTTTATCATCACATCAGATTCACTTTGAATGCCACATCATCAAATCCATCAAATCACCGATTGACAACCTCAACAATACATTATGTGTTAGCTAAAAGAAGTTTCCTTCTCCGCTTCCACTCTTGGTACAGTTGGAGAAATCAATATACGTGATCGTCTGGACACTCTGTCGGACATCCGTCCATACAAGTCATCCAGGAACAGGATGAACCGAAGGCACTATTCTGTAAACAGGATAGCCCTTGCATAACTCTGTCTTCAATTTCCTTTGGCATATATGATTTGCAACGCTTATGCCAATACAGAGTGGTTCTTTGGATAATAATCCAACCGGTCTCTCCATATTAACAACGTTAAAATGGTCAAAACTTCGATAGTCTGTGATTTAACTATCGAATAAAAACAAGTGTGCAAACAACGATATTATTTCGAAATGGAAATTTATATCAATCAAACATCATTTAACATTCATCTCCTTAGTTCATTTTTCATCTCCTATTTCCCTATATTCAACATTTCTATTTTCTAAATTTAGAAAATATGTTATTACCATTGGAAAACATTTCCAATTCTTGTTTTCTTTATAAGAAAACATTTCTGGTTTCTTATTTGGAAAACATTTCCAAAGCTTCTTCATTGGACTTAGAAAGATGTTTAAACAAACCATCGCGATGCCAACTCAAACTATTTCCTTTACTACCGAACCTTAACTATTCCTTAGTTAAAACGAAGCCAATCAAGTTGGGGTAGAACTACCTCTCAGACCTTAACTGAACAACATTTCTAACTTTGAAATAGACAAAGTTCACTTTATATCCCTTTACTAACTTCCTTACTTAACCCTCCTTCGAATAGCTATATTCGATTGACTCTTTTCACTTAACTCTATTCGATTAACCCTTATCAATTAACTTTATTGGACTAACACTATTGGATTAACTCTATTTGACTAACGCTATTGATTTACTCATTTCACTTAACTCCTTTCTTATAAACTATATTCGATAACTCCTTTTACTTTCTTCGAATAAACTATATTCGATTAACTCATTTTCTTTCTATTCGATTAACTCATTTTCTTTCTATTCGAATAACTATATTCGATTAACTCATTTTCTTTCTATTCGAATAATTATATTCGATTAACTCCTTGTGCTTTCCATTCGAATAAACTATATTCGATTAACTCATTTTCTTTAACTCTAATCGATTAACTAACATTGATTAACTTCATTGCTTTAACTCTAATCGATTAAAACTAACATCGATTAGCTCCTTTGCTTTAACTCTAATCGATTTAACTAACATCGATTAACTCCTTTTACTTTATCTCTAATTGATTAACTAACATCGATTAGCTCCTTTTACTTTATCTCTAATCGATTAACTAACATCGATTAGCTCCTTTTACTTTAACTCTAATCGATTAACAAACATCGATTAACTCCTTTATTCTATTCGAATACTATTCATTTAAAAAGATTTACTTTTAGTAACAGTTCTTCACTTTACAAATGATTTCCCTTTTATAAAACTCTATTCGTTTTAAAAACATTTTTCCCTTTTATTTACTTTCGAAATATTTCCTTTTATAAAATCTGTTGATTTTATAAACTCCCTTTATTTCAATATACATTGAAATAATTCTTTTACATCCCAGGGTCTTTTATGATATTTAAAATATCGAATAAAATGATCAACATCATTCCAACACCAAAATCCATAACAGATTATATAACACGTCATATATCACCATATATGAAAACAGTAAAATAAATGTTGAGGAATCCAGTTGGATTCCTCCAACCTGTTTCCTTGCATCACAGATGTTAAACAATATAGATAACATCACTTTCAGTTCCATATGATATATTCTGTTAAACAGAATCAATATAGAAATTCAACTAACTGACTAGCAGTTCAATCAAACAATCAACACGCAGTTAATCAGCCAATATTTAACAGTTCTAAAAATACAACATGAAATTATAAACTGTTCAGAGTTAGTGGGATTTACTCACTTTGGCAGTTCATCGTTAAAGAACGATAAACTGTTGTTTGATCTGAATCAAACAATTTATTTTGCCGTAAATTCATACGAGCTCGAATCCACTCCCAGTCTGTTCCAGCGTGTAGCTCTCGTCCATACGATCCCAACGGATCTGATTTCGCGTAATTTCGATAACATACGACCCAGTTATAACCGTTTGAAGTTTTAACATATTTAAAAAAAACACGGATTTAAAATAAAACATGGGCCTTATACCTTTAACAACTCCGGCCCATCTTCTACTCAGGCCCGCCCAACGTTTAAACCCGAACCCATTTTCCTTCTTCTTCCTCCACGAACAAATCACCGCTCTACCGTAACGCCTTGCTTCACATGAGAACCGTTCTCAAAACCCGAACCGTTCTGTTGAACTTGCCATTTCCATACGTTTGCATAGTATTTCCGAATGAACACTCCTTTCATTCATTGTTTCTTCACAAAACTGGCGAGCTGTATACCCATACTTCCTTTTGCCAATGTTATGCACGCCTCTTCTTCCACTTTCACTAATATTCACGCTCCAGACTACTAAATCCCTTCCTTTAAATAACCGAACCTTCACTCATTACCACGCTACAGCTCCCAATTAAAAACGCACCTGTATACTTTTCCCATCCTCAACAGCTTCCTACCGTAACCATAAGCCTTCCGCCCTTTTCATGTATCCCATCCTCACTGTTTCAGCCCCAAGCCCCATGTGTTCTCCCCATGCAGCACTCCTTATCCACTTCACGCACATATCCACAAACACCTCCTCCTCTACACACCACTGTTCTCCAAACCATAAACAGCGGTGAACTTTTTTTCCCCGAAAGCCCCCCTTGCTCGCGTCTTTCCGTTCTGCTCCACAAAAATTTAAAAGACTAAACTCCCTTTTACTCACGTATGAAATGACCCCCTGCATACGTTTGCACCAATCTAAACATCACTTTTCGTTAGAGAAAGAACTAAATTTGCTGAGAACAAGAAGAAAGAAAATGAAGTATGTTGGGGCGGGTATTTATATCATTAAAATGTTGGTTTCTCTTGTGGATATATGTAGCGCCACGAATTTGGTTTGAGGACCCCAGAAAACTAGTGGTTGAGAAGAGAATCACGGAAGGTAATGGTATGCATATATTTGTTTTGAGGTTAAAAGGTTACGTGAACCGACATAAATAAAACTCTGTTCACTTACAAGCTACCATCGACAGAAAATAAAATACTGTTGAGATGAGCAAGGTTCACCGATTCCAGAAATATGATAATATCGGTAGATTGACTCATACTGTGAAACCCCAAAATGTTGATTACAGGGTGCAAAATACTCCAAATAAAAGTTGCTTATTTAATTAATTAAAAATTACAGTAAAATTCTAAAAATTAAATTATCACTACTTCTCAAAAGAACCTTATTCAAATTCAAATATGATAACTAGTTATATCGAATAAACCGTTACGGTCGATAAACGATTCTATAGCGACTATTTTAAAATTTGATTTGGACATATCTGAAAATCTACACGACGAAATCCTGAATTTTCTCTTCCACTAGAAAGATATACTACACCAGCTCCACATGTTTCTTGTTTCATAGAAATCCGGCTTAAAACGAATCCTGTACATTCAGTTGAAGTTCGAATCGCCAATTAACGAACTGCAGCGCCATTTCAAGATCGATTATAATTATATTATAATTTATACGTTCAACTGTCGACGATTGAATATATTCGTTATTCTAATTCAATTCTGAACTGAATTATATATCACATATGATCCAGTTCACACCTTATCGCCATTTCAGCCAATTCTGATTATTTCAGGATTAAATATATTATTTAATAAATTAAATATTCGCCATTATTAATTCCACGATCATTTGATTCACTAAACCACCATTGATATAATTAAATTAATTAATCATAATACCTCTGCCAATGCGGGTCATTACAATCTTCCCTACTTAAAATAATTTCGTCCTCGAAATTGCTAAAAGGTAGAGGATGACCCTATCGACTGGTTAGAACATATTTGTTCACTTCTTAACTTCAGTTTCAACTGAACCAATTTAATTTCAATTAAATTATTAATTAATTCTTATCAACGAAAATTTTCAAAAATCCTGAAAATTTTCTAATGCCTTAACTCTTCGAAAAATTTCGCCAGCACCTCCTTTGTACTGGTCAATAGGTCAAACCACCACTCACCTCTCTGGGCCATCTCCATCCCAAAAGAAAATCAGACAGCCAAGCGGCTTGCCAATTCGGCTCATAAATCTTATATCCAATAGAAATATAAACTTGTACCTTTTGTCGGCATATCATTATATCCTTTCACCTGTTATCAATTCAACATATACCAGGGTTATCCCAATCAAACTCCAATCCGCTTTTTATCCACAATTTCAACCATTCGCTTATACCTAAGTCGAATTTTATTTCAAATTCGAGTTCCATTCTCGATTCCAAACTCTTTACTTGATTATCAAGTTACACTTCAAATTTGAATCCCCCAAATCCAATTTGTCTCGATATCATTCAAATTCAATCTCAGTTACCACTTTACTGGCTTTACTTTTAATTCAATTTTACTTTCAGAAATTTCGGTTAAATTTGTTTTTAATTCAACCAGTCTTTCCCTGAGAGTTTTCAAACAGTTTACCCTTTTCAAAAAAACAAATTTCCTTTTTGAACAAGTCACTAAGCCCTCAATTAATATTTCATTAGTTAAATCACTTCTCTATTTCTTTATCGGTATTTGTTAACCAAATATTTTCAATAACATATTGGCCGTTTATGTTATTTGGAAAACATTTCTGAATATCGCCTTCCTTTATTTTCTAAACTATAACCTTTATAATCCTATTTATAATTGGAAAATACTCCAATTACTTATCTCTTTTCTGATCTTGTTTATTTCTATACTTAGGAAATATTTAACATCTATTTCCAAGCTTACACTTATTTGGGTTAAAACAGATGTTGTGTAAAACATCGTTACGACAACCCAAATACTATATTCAACTAACTCTTATTCAACATTGATCTTCAAGCCTGAAATCTTACTATTTATTTGTTAATAATGAAATTAATCAAGTTGGGGTATAACTACCTCTCAGACCTTGACTGAATAACATTTATAACGTCAAAACAGATATGACTACTTACTCGAATAATCAATACCATACAACTACTTATACACTTTTAAACACATATACACTTCTCTTTCTATTCTTACTAGATTTTATTCTTAGTCTTCCTTTTTGATTTTACTATTCTATTTCTAAGTTCGTTTCCTTATCGACTTCTATATATATCGATACGTTGATTTCTAACTATCAAATTATCTTAAAAATATTCTAACTCCTTAAATTCTTGGAAAAAAAATCGCCATAACCTCCTTTGTACTGGGAGCTTCGGGATATTTCAAATAGCCTCCCATGGCCCTTACCAATCCAAAAGAAAAAGCCAAGCGGCTAGCCGATACGGCGCATAAAATCTCATATTTGAATTAAATACATACCTTTTCGTCGAGCATTCTATTTATAACTCTTCATACTTTATCCATACCTATCTCATATATATTTATACATTTCTAATTCATTTCAACTTAACCCAATCATTTTAACTTAGTTCGTTAAGTGATTTTCAAATTATTGGTTTGCCCATTTCACCTTTTTATTTGAATATACATGTTCAAATATAGGTTTAACTTGTTTATCAACAAATTGAATTCCATTTCAATTTTATTTGAATATCCCATATTCAAATTCCATTTCAAATTTTATTTGAATTTCCTATATTCAAATTCCATTTCGATTCTCTTATTCAAATTCTATATTTGAATTTAATTTAAATTTCTATATTCAAAACCCCATTTGAATTTCATTTCAAATCTCTTATTCAAATTCCATATTTGAATTTCATTTCAAAACTCTTATTCAAATTCCATATTTGAATTTCATTATTCGAATCTATTTTCAAACTCCATTTTGAATTTCTATATTCAAATCTATTTGAATTCTCTTTATTTCATTTGAATTCCCTTTGAATCTTCTATATTCAAATTTCAAATTCAATTCCATTTGAATCTTCTTTATTCAAATTTCCTTTTCAATTCTATTTGAATCCTCTACAATCAAATTTCATTTTCACTTCTATTTGAATCTGCTTTATTCAAATTTCATTTTCACTTTCGATATTCAAATCCTATATTTTCAACTCCATTGAATCATATATTCCAATTCCCATTTCAACTCTATTTGAATTCTATATTCAAATTTCATTATTACTCTATATGAATTCTATATTCAATTTCCCATTATTTAAATCTTCTTTATTCAAATCTCATTTGAATTTCTATATTCAAATCCCCTTTGAATTTTCTATGTTCAAATCCCCTTTGAAATCTCTATATTCAAATCCTCTTTGAATTCTCTATATTCAAATCCCCTTTGAATTTTCTTATTTACATTCTATGTTTGAACTTCCTTTATTCAAATTCCTTTATTATAAATCCCATTTGAAATTCAACACAACTTGTCTTTCCCAAAACAATTTCAAAACAGTATCTCTGGTAGTAATTCGTCACTTACAACTCGAAAATGAATACTGATGATGCAACTATCATCATCAGAATCTATTTTCCAGCGATCGAAGTGAGTTCAATACTATAAAACCATTTCTAAACATTTCCACTTTGAAATTCATTTCCAAAATATAATCCACACGGCTTGTAAAACAATTTAAAATCTCCCAGGATCTTAAATTTTTCCTTATTTTTAATCCAAATATATTTACAAACACTTATCCAATTTTCCAGAGTTTTAACTACAATTTCTGGTTTAAATTTCAGATTTAACTCATCTGATTTCACGTATTTCACTTATATGAATTCTGATTGGTTATTTACATAACCATTTAATTTATAGTCTTACTCGATTATAGTAACAACCAATATATCCACTATTTTATAATTTTGATATATATGTCTTCTCTATATCAAGATATACCTTGGGTAAACTTATTTTAATTTACCATCTTTCAAAACATATCGTGCCGACCCATCGTATTCGAGTGTTTAGTAACTCCTACCGATACAGTGGATCAAACTGATCGACCAGAACTCATAAACAACTCAACCAATGAATCTCCACAATATAAAACCATTTTTATACCAATAACAAATACGTACACTCGTATATATATACTCAATCTCAGTCTAGGGTATTACTAACCCTATCTCTACCGAGTCACGCCACATAGCCAAGAAATTCTTAACTTAAGCTCTGATACCAACTGTAATGACCCGGATTTTCAACGACTTTGGTTATCGACATAAACACGATGTCGATAACCAAAACACCGAAAAATCCTGGTAATTAGTGAAAGAAATTAGAGGGTGAGGAAAGATAAGATAGAAACTTAGAATAGAAGAAGAAGAAGAAGAACTCAATATCAGAGTAGCACGAATCTCACAGCGGAACGAATAAATATATTTCATAACATAACTTTGAAATACAAAATTGGTACTTGAATATACATATCATTATCGAAGTACAACACTTAGAACACAATGGAAATAACTATAGCCATAATGATTCTGAAGCCTCCTGCTCCAGCTCTTCAACTATATCTGTAAATCCCGACTACTTGACTGCCCATACAAATTTAGGCACCCAAGAGTTTAGGGAAAACAACAAAGTAAACTCCGGGTCAGTCATGGGACTGGTATGAGTAAAACAGTTTAAAAACAGTTCGAACAAGTAAACGATATCTCATAAGACCACGCCGCATAACGGAACGGGTTTTTCCCTTATGAGAATCCAAGATAACTTTATATCAAAAACCTTTTGATATTATAATAATGTCTATCAACCACAGTATATATATAATCATCTAGTAGAAACGCTTTCATCTCACGTTCTACATATATAGTATACAATCAAAACCGCAAGCACGTATTGGGTAATGGATTTCCAACTATGACAAGGTATGGAACCACCTTTCGCTAGTGTACCTCTAGAGAGGAATACACTGGGTTAAACAAGAACATCTTGCAACCCGGCCACACATGACCGACCTCTCATTTCGCTTGAGCGTATCGAATGTATATCACCAACGGTTGGGATCAACAACCGTTTCCCGAATGGGACAGCATCAACAATGGATTTTTAGAAGTAAATGAAACTCTAGATCAGGTGATTATACACCCTACTTCGGTGCGACCGACTTAGCCATGCTGCCTGCCCGATTTTTGTCATTTACCGGATGTGAGGCTAGAAGCTACGCTTTATCATCACATCAGATTCACTTTGAATGCCACATCATCAAATCCATCAAATCACCGATTGACAACCTCAACAATACATTATGTGTTAGCTAAAAGAAGTTTCCTTCTCCACTTCCACTCTTGGTACAGTTGGAGAAATCAATATACGTGATCGTCTGGACATACTCTGTCAGACATCCGTCCATACAAGTCATCCAGGAACAGGATGAACCGAAGGCACTATTCTGTAAACAGGATAGCCCTTGCATAACTCCGTCTTCAATTTCCTTTGGCATATATGATTTGCAACGCTTATGCCAATACATAGTGGTTCTTTGGATAATAATCCAACCGGTCTCTCCATATTAACAACGTTAAAATGGTCAAAACTTCGATAGTCTGTGATTTAACTATCGAATAAAAACAAGTGTGCAAACAACGATATTATTTCCAAATGGAAATTTATATCAATCAAACATCATTTAACATTCATCTCCTTAGTTCATTTTTCATCTCCTGTTTCCCTATATTCAACATTTCTATTTTCTAAATTTAGAAAATATATGTTATTACCATTGGAAAACATTTCCAATTCTTGTTTTCTTTATAAGAAAACATTTCTGGTTTCTTATTTGGAAAACATTTCCAAAGCTTCTTCATTGGACTTAGAAAGATGTTTAAACAAACCATCGCGATGCCAACTCAAACCATTTCCTTTACTACCGAACCTTAACTATTCCTTAGTTAAAACGAAGCCAATCAAGTTGGGGTAGAACTACCTCTCAGACCTTAACTGAACAACATTTCTAACTTTGAAATAGACAAAGTTCACTTTATATCCCTTTACTAACTTCCTTACTTAACCCTCCTTCGAATAGTTATATTCGATTGACTCTTTTCACTTAACTCTATTCGATTAACCCTTATCAATTAACTCTATTGGACTAACACTATTGGATTAACTCTATTTGACTAACGCTATTGATTTACTCATTTCACTTAACTCCTTTCGAATAAACTATATTCGATAACTCCTTTTACTTTCTTCGAATAAACTATATTCGATTAACTCATTTTCTTTCTATTCGAATAACTATATTCGATTAACTCATTTTCTTTCTATTCGAATAACTATATTCGATTAACTCATTTTCTTTCTATTCGAATAACTATATTCGATTAACTCCTTGTGCTTTCCATTCGAATAAACTATATTCGATTAACTCATTTTCTTTAACTCTAATCGATTAACTAACATCGATTAACTCCTTTGCTTTAACTCTAATCGATTAAAACTAACATCGATTAGCTCCTTTGCTTTAACTCTAATCGATTTAACTAACATCGATTAACTCCTTTTACTTTATCTCTAATCGATTAACTAACATCGATTAGCTCCTTTTACTTTATCTCTAATCGATTAACTAACATCGATTAGCTCCTTTTACTTTAACTCTAATCGATTAACTAACATCGATTAACTCCTTTATTCTATTCGAATACTATTCATTTAAAAAGATTTACTTTTAGTAACAGTTCTTCACTTTACAAATGATTTCCCTTTTATAAAACTCTATTCGTTTTAAAAACATTTTTCCCTTTTATTTACTTTCGAAATATTTCCTTTTATAAAATCTGTTGATTTTATAAACTCCCTTTATTTCAATATACATTGAAATAATTCTTTTACATCCCAGGGTCTTTTATGATATTTAAAATATCGAATAAAATGATCAACATCATTCCAACACCCAAATCCATAACAGATTATATAACACGTCATATATCACCATATATGAAAACAGTAAAATAAATGTTGAGGAATCCAGTTGGATTCCTCCAACCTGTTTCCCTGCATCACAGATGTTAAACAATATAGATAACATCACTTTCAGTTCCATATGATATATTCTGTTAAACAGAATCAATATAGAAATTCAACTAACTGACTAGCAGTTCAATCAAACAATCAACACACAGTTAATCAGCCAATATTTAACAGTTCTAAAAATACAACATGAAATTATAAACTGTTCAGAGTTAGTGAGATTTACTCACTTTGGCAGTTCATCGTTAAAGAACGATAAACTGTTGTTTGATCTGAATCAAACAATTTATTTCGCCGTAAATTCATACGAGCTCGAATCCACTCCCAGTCTGTTCCAGCGTGTAGCTCTCGTCCATATGATCCCAACAGAACTGATTTCGCGTAATTTCGATAACATACGACCCAGTTATAACCGTTTGAAGTTTAAACATATTTTAAAAAAATAAATAAAACACGGATTTAAAATAAAACATGGGCCTTATACCTTTAACAACTCCGGCCCATCTTCTACTCAGGCTCGCCCAACGTTTAAACCCGAACCCATTTTCCTTCTTCTTCCTCCACGAACAAATCACCGCTCTACCGTAATGCCTTGCTTCACATGAGAACCGTTCTCAAAACCCGAACCGTTCTGTTGAACTTGCCATTTCCATACGTTTGCATAGTATTTCCGGATGAACACTCCTTTCATTCATTGTTTCTTCACAAAACTGGCGAGCTGTATACCCATACTTCCTTTTGCCAATGTTATACACGCCTCTTCTTCCACTTCCACTAATATTCACGCTCCAGACTACTAAACCCCTTCCTTTAAATAACTGAACCTTCACTCATTACCACGCTACAGCTCCCAATTAAAAACGCACCTGTATACTTTTCCCATCCTCAACAGCTTCCTACTGTAACCATAAGCCTTCCGCCCTTTTCATGTATCCCATCCTCACTGTTTCAGCCCCACGTATTCTCCCTATGCAGCACTCCTTATCCACTTCACGCACAAATCCACAAACACCTCCTCCTCTACACACCACTGTTCTCCAAACCATAAACAGCGGTGAACTTTTTTTCCCCGAAAGCCCCCCTTGCTCGCGTCTTTCCGTTCTGCTCCACAAAAATTTAAAAGACTAAACTCCCTTTTACTCACGTATGAAATGAACCCCCCTGCATACGTTTGCACCAGTCTAAACATCACTTTTCGTTAAAGAAAGAACTAAATTTGCTGAGAACAAGAAGAAAGCAAATGAAGTATGCTGGGCAGGGTATTTATATCATTAAAATGTTGGTTTCTCTTATGGATATATATAGCGCCACGAATTTGGTTTGAGGACCCCAGAAAACTAGTGGTTGAGAAGAGAATCACGGAAGGTAATGGTATGCATATATTTGTTTTGAGGTTAAAAGGTTACGTGAACCGACATAAATAAAACTCTGTTCACTTACAAGCTACCATCGACAGAAAATAAAATACTGTTGAGATGAACAAGGTTCACCGATTCTAGAAATATGATAATATCGGTAGATTGACTCATACTGTGAAACCCCAAAATGTTGATTACAGGGTGCAAAATACTCCAAATAAAAAGTTGCTTATTTAATTAATTAAAAATTACAGTAAAATTCTAAAAATTAAATTATCACTACTTCTCAAAAGAACCTTATTCAAATTCAAACCCGATAACTAGTTATATCGAATAAACAGTTACGGTCGATAAACGATTCTATAGCGACTATTTTAAAATTTGATTTGGACATATCTGAAAATCTACACGACGAAATCCCGAATTTTCTCTTCCACTAGAAAGATATACTACACCAGCTCCACATGTTTCTTGTTTCACAGAAATCCGGCTTAAAACTAATCCTGTACGCTTAGTTGAAGTTCGAATCGCCAATTAACGAACTGCAACGCCATTTCAAGCTCGATTATAATTATATTATAATTTATACGTTCAACTATTGATGATTGAATATATTCGTTATTCTAATTCAATTCTGAACTGAATTATATATCACATATGATCCAGTTCACACCTTATCGCCATTTCAGCCAATTCTGATTATTTCAGGATTAAATATATTATTTAATAAATTAAATATTCGCCATTATTAAATTCCACGATCATTTAATTCACTAAACCACTAGTGATATAATTAAATTAATTAATCATAATACCTCTGCCAATGCGGGTCATTACATGAACATATGCAAAGGTGTGTGTATATGTCCCTATACCAATGCGAAAGATCAGGCGGTACACTGATTCAGTTGACCTCCTTGATGCAATGTATGTTAGTGCCATGAATCCAACATGTATGCAAATGATCTTATTATAACATGTAAGCTCTATATGTGTGCGCAATCATCCATCCAAATGCAGCATCCATATGACGACTCACCCATTTTCATAAGAAAAATGCACACACATCCATATACAGTATGAGAGTGATTGAGCCGATCTATTGCCTAATGTGTGTGTGTATGCATCTATGAGCAAACACTTGCATCCACCTGCATCCATCGAACATAACATGTCTCAAACACATGTTTACATCCATGGGATTCCTACCTAAAGGTTGAAGATTCGATGCACATGATATACTTAAACGATAGAAACAAACATGAATAAAAACTTTGGAAAAAGAAGTTAAGAACATACCCTTGAAAAGAAAAGGGCACGAAGCATGAATCTTGTCTTCAGTCTCCCAAGTTGCATCCTCTTGGGCATCTTCCCACTAAACTTTCAACAACTTAACCTCTTGGTTTCGTAGCTTCTTAACCTCTGATCCAAGAATACGAGTAGGAACTCGTCTAATTGTCGTCTCCCGTTCCACCTCTATTTCCTCAAGAATACTCGGCTCAACTACTTCTGCGGTATCATGTAAGCACTTCCTTAAATGAGAAACGTGGAAAACATCATGAATGCCGAACAGTCTCTCTGGTAGCTTTACTCAATATGCCATTAAGCCAATCCTTTCTGTTATGTGAAATGGCCCTATAAACCTTGGTGCCAATTTCCCTACAGATCCAAAATGAACTACATTCCTTAAAGGTGATACCTTGATGAAAACCATGTCTCCCACCTCAAACTCAATGTCAGTCCTTCTCCTATCTGCGTAGGACTTCTATCTATCTTGAGCTGTCTCCTGCGTCTACGGATAAGATCAATCTTTTCTGAAGTTTCTCTAAGCATCTTAGGTCCAAGTAGAAGCCTTTCTATAGATTCCCACCAACAAGTCCGTGATCTACAGGGTCGTCCGTACAATGCTTCGAAGGGTGCCTTGCCAATACTAGCCTAGTAACTGTTGTTGTAGGCGAACTCTACTAAAGGAAGATGCTCTTCCCAAGTCCCTCTGAAGTCTAGGATACACAGTCTTAAAAGATCCTTAAGAACTCTATTCACTCTTTCCGTCTGTCCATCGGTCTGTGGGTGATAAGCGGTGCTCAAACACAACTGTGTACTTGACGCTTCTTGCAAGCTCCTCCAAAACTCACTGGTGAAAATGGGGTCACGACCACTTACAATACTGGGAGGTACTCCATGCAGACGAACTATCTCACAATGATAAACTACTGCCAACCATGCTGCTGTCCTCTTACTCTTAACAGGGATGAAATGAGCGCTCTTAGTAAGCCTTTCCACTATAACCCAAATGCTGGTGTTGCCTTTCCTTGATCTAGGTAAACCATCTATGAAATCCATAGAGACGCTCTCCCACTTCCACTGTGGGACTTCCAAAGGATGAAGTAAACCACCGGGCTTCTTTTGCTCAACTTTGACTTGTTGGCAAACCAAACATCTAGAAACAAATTCTGCCACATCTTTCTTCATCCCAGTCCAAAAGAAAAACCTCTTCATATCTCTATACATCTTATCACTGCCTGGATGAATAGCCATCCTAGAGTTGTAACGTCCCGTATTTTTATGGTAAAATAATTAATTAATTTAATTATTTAAATAGTGTTTAGAGATTTAAATGGTTATTTAATTAAAAAATATTGAATATTTAATTAATATTTATAATATAAAAATATATTATAATTCCGAAATAGTCAAAAATAGCTGAATTCACAATATAGTGTGAATTGGATCATATATAAGGTAGAATACAGTTTAGAATTGAATTTGAATCATGAATATATATTTAAACGACGTTAGAACGTATAAATTATAATTTAATTATAATCGAGCCCGTAATGGCACGGCAGTTCGTAATTTGGCGATTGGAGCTTTAAACGAATATACATAATCCGTTTTAAGCCGGATTTTTATGAAATAAGAAACGTTCAGAGCTGGTGAAGTATATCTTTCTAATGGAATAGAAAAACCGGGATTTCATTGTGTAGATTTTGATTTATGTCTAAATCAAATTTTCAAATAGTCGCTATGGAATTCCTTTATAATTTATAACGATTTATAAAAGGATTTATTTTTAATTGAATATTGGTTAACACTGATTACGAAATATCGAGTTGTAAATCCATATATATTTATTCTGAAGCTGTATGATATTCTGTTGTGAATATATACAATAATATTTATTTATAAATATTAAATTTAATTATTTTTAAATATATTAATATTTAAATGGATCTATTTGGAGCATTAAAAATAGTCAGTTTTGCAAACGAACTCCGTTTTCGATGAAACTAATTTTGTTGGATCCGGAATATTAAATTATTATTAGATTTCAATTTCCGTGATTTTTGGGGTCAGTATGTGCCCGTACAGGATTTTAATCTGGAAAATAGTCAATTATTTAACTTTAAAAATACGCTGTGTGAGCAAACGAAGTCAGAATTCGACGAAACCAGTTTCGTTGGGTTCATAATGTCGAACTCTAGTTGTATGTCCATTTTCATGATTTTTGGATGTTATATGTGATCATAGAAATTTTAAAGTACAAATACCAACAGCGGTTGATTAAAAATAAGTATAATAATCAAATATTAAAATATAAAACTATCCTATAAATACCCGTTTACATTCTTTTAACCCTAGACTTTCTCATCCCACGGTCAACAAAGTATGCGCCTCCAGGAAAAAACCAAAATGTGAAATAAACATCTTTTAAAATCCAAAACAAATCATGGAAGTTTCTATAAATCAATATGTATTCATATTAGTGTTGCTAGGATCCTCCTCTTCAAATCTGGTATACTGATTCAGGGTGCGATGTCAATTTTGGTTCGATGGGTTTCTCGACGTGAGTTAGGGTTGGGAAATGCTCGAAATTGAGTGAGCTTGAGTTTGTTTCGATCTTAGTTTCGGAACGAGGAAGCAAAACCGAACTTGTGTGCATCGTTTCATGGGGTGCGACGGGTATTGGGTTCGATCTCGTTGTCCGTTCCAGCGTATAGCTGATTAAGACGCACTGTTGGACATTGATGCGAGTTCGATTGTATTAGTATAGGAAGGAAGTGCAGGAGACGAGATGATTTTAGATAATTTTAGTTTGATTTCTAGTGTATCATGGAAGGAGGATTAAGGGAATAAGAATGTGGTTGTGGTGAAAGTTGTTTACGGGAGGAGCAGTGTTATGAGGACGGGGAAGAAGATAGCGGTGTGGGCTTGTAAAGGTGGAGATGGGCCGGGGAATTCAAGGTGAAGCCCTAGTTGAAAATAAACCAAGTATTTTATTTAAAATATTGTTTAAAACTTGTAAATTCGATAACATATTCATACTTTATCCAAATTCAGCGAAACAAGATCCATTGTGATCGTATGGACGAGAGCTACGCAATGAAACTAACTGGGAGTGAATTGGAGCTCGTTACAATTTATAGCGAAATAAATTGTCCGTTTGAATCAAAGATAGTTAATCGTTTTTAACGATGACAGTCCAATGTGAGTAAATCTCAATAACTCTGATCAATTAATATTTTTTTCGAATATAATCTAGTAATGATAAATGATAATTGATTGATATGTGTTGATTGTTTGGTTGAATTGCTGATGTATTGGTTGAAATTATAGATAACGATATATATATATATATATATATATATATTATAAATCATTAACCAAATGTTGATTCTGTTTATCAGAATATTTCATATCGAAATGAAATCGATGTTATTATATTGTTTAACATCTGTGGATGCAGGTAAACAGGTCGGAGGAATCCAACTGGATTCCTCAACATTTATTTTACTGTTTTCCATATACTGTAATATATGATGTGATATATAATATGTTGATGATTATGTGTGTTTGAATGATATCGATCATTGTTATTTGGTATTTTAAATACCATATATAATACTGGAATTAAAATGGGAATTTTCAATGTGTATATTGAAAATAAAATATATTTATATAAAATCAAATGATTTTATAAAAAGGAAATATTTATTTAGAAAATAAAAAGAATTATAAAAAGAATATTTATCTAGAAAATAAATAGAATTATAAAAGGAATATTTATTTATAAAATAAATAAATTATAAAAAGGAAATATGTGGAAAATAAATATTAAATAGAATCTGTTTTAACAGATAAATGGGGAAGATTAGTTTATAAATTAAGTAAATAATTTATCATGGGATAAATTGAATATATAAGTCAGAACTTATATAGAGAAAGAGAAATCAGTTTTTACACTGATATTTTAAATAGAATGTGAACTCAGCATTTCTAAAGGGAATTATAAAAGAGATTTAAGTGTTGGAAATAAAAAGGGGATTTTGTATGAATAATTCTATAAATAGAAGTATAAATAGAATTTGGAAATGGGATAATATTTTAAAATACGAAACCAAACTTAACGGATTATATAAAAGAGTTAATCGAATAAAGTTTATTCAAAAGGAGTTATCGAATATAGTTTATTTAAAAGTAGTTATCGAATATAGTTTATTCGAAGGAGTTAATCAAATAAAGTTTATTTGAAAGGAGTTATCGAATATAGTTTATTCAGAGGAGTTATCGAATATAGTTTATTCGAAGGAGTTAATCGAATATAGTTTATTCGAAAGGAGTTAACCGAATATGGTTTATTCGAGAGAGATTTATCGAATAGAGATTATTCGAGAGAGAATTATACGTTGAAATTCGATTTTTTATCGAATTTGGAAAAGTACTATTCACTTTCCGTTTTTAATCAAGATTTAATGATTTATTTATAAATTGTCTATTTAGTTATTTAGTTAAATTAAGGAATAAAAGTTATATTTTGAAGTTAGATATTTCAGAAGTAGGGATTATAACGCTATAGTTATAATCAGTGTTCTCAATAAAGAAGTGGATTTGTAAATTGAATCCGAGAGTTACGTAAGGAAGTTTGTTAAAGATTTAGAAGGTGAACTTTGTCTATTTCGAAGTTAGAAATGTTGTTCAGTTAAGGTTTGAGAGGTATTTATACCCCAACTTGATTGACTTCGTTTTCAACTAAGGAATGGTTAAGGTTCGATAATAAAGTTTGGTTAAGAGAATTTAGTTAATGAGTATAATGGTTTGAGTTGACATAGCGATGTTTATTTAAACATCTGTTTAAATCCAAATATAGGAGTTTGGAAATGTTTTCCAAAAAAGAATCATAAATGTTTTCTAATATAGAAAATAAGAGATAAGAATAAAAATGGAAACGTTTTCCAATATAAATAAGGTATATTTTCTAAATTTAGAAAATAAGAATATATATATATATATATATGGAAATAGAAAATGGGTAAATGAATAAATAAATGATAGATTAATTTAAGAGATAAATGATGATTGATGATTGATCGATAGAATTTCCATTTGGAAATAATATCGTTGTTTGCACATGTGTTTTTCTTTGATAGTTAAATCACCGACTATCGATTTTTTTAATCATTTTTCCGTTGTCAATATGGAGAGACCGAGATCAGTTATATTATTTGAAAACCACTCCGTATGGAATTAGCGTTGCGATTAAATATAATGAAGATAATTGAAGACGGAGTTATGCAAGGGCTGTCTTGTTTACAGAATAGTGCCTTCGGTCTGTCCAGTCCCAGGGCGACCTGTATGGAAGAATGTCTGACAGAGTATATTTAATGGATCATGTAAGTTGATCTCTTCAAACGTATGTACATTTGGTGGCGGAGGAATTCGTTTCTCTTAGCTGTATACCCATTGTATTTTTGGGGAAATCAATTTGTGATTTGGCAGGTATGACGATGTGACATTTAAAGTGAATAATTGTGTGATCTGTCAGAGATAAGCGTGGCCTCTAGCCTCACAACCGAGAAATGACAAAAATCGGGCAGGCAGCATGGCTATGTGGGTTGCTTCCATTAGGGTGTATTATCACCTATCTAGAGATATTCATTTCATTCTTTAATCTATTCGATGTTATCCCATTCGGGAAACGGTTGCTGATCCCAACCGTTGGTGATATACATTCGATACAGTCAAGCGAAATGAGTGGTCGGTCATGTGTGGTAGGGTTGCAAGAAGTTCTTGTTGAACCCAGTGTATTCCTCTCCATAGGTACACTATCGGAAGGTGGTTCCATACCTTGTCATAGTTGGTAATCCATTATCCAATTAGTGCTCGCGGTTTTGATTGTATACTATATATGTAGAACGTGAGATGAAAGCGTTTTTTCTAGATGATTATTATATTGTCGTTGATAGACACTATCATAATATCAAAAGAAATTTTGATATAAAGACTATTTTGGATTCTCATAAGGGAAAAACCCGATCCGTTATACGGTGTGGTCTTATGAGATATCGTTTTATTTCTCAAACTGTTTTAAACTGTTTTACTCACACCAGTCCCAAGACTGACCCAGAGTTTATTTTGTTTTGTTTTCCCTAAACTCTTGGGTGCCCAAATTTTGTACGGGCAGTCAAGTAGTCAGGATTTTATAGATACTGAGAGCTTGGAGCAGGAGGCTTCTGGATTATATAGCTATTTTTATTTCCGCTGTGTTGTAAGTGTTGTACTCTGATAATGTTACTGTATACATATACTAGTTGTATTTCAAAGTTATGTATCTATTATATATTGTTCGTTCCACTGTGAGTTTCGTGTTACTCTGATGATGATGTATGTTCTTCTTCTTCTTCTATTCTAAGTTTCTATCTTATCTATTCTCACCCTCTAATTTCTTTCATGGACTATCCGATGTTTCCAATGCTTGAATAGTCGACATTGAGTTTATGTCGGTTACTCAGGATCGCGAAATCCCCGGGTCGTTACAGTGGTATCAGAGCTGAAGGTTAAGTAATTATCTTGGCTCTGTGGCGTGACTCGGTAGAGATGGGGTTAGTATTACTCTAGATTGAGTTTGAGTGTATATATATATATATGAGTGCGTATTTGTTGTTTAATATAAAATGGTTTTATATTGTGGAGATTTATTGGTTGAGTTGTTTATAAGTTCTGGTCGATCAGTTTGATCCACTGTATCGGTAGGGGTTTATAATCACTCGAATACGATGAACCGGCACAGTATGTTTTGAAAAAGGGTAAATGCAGTAATTTTACCCAAAATATATTTTGATATAAACAAAATATACTTATTTGTAGTATTATAGTCTATTGGATGTGTTGGTCGTAATTATAATCGAATGAGACTATAATTGGAATGGTTATGTAAATAGCCAATCAGAATTCATATAAGTGTAATATATGAAATCAGATGGATTAAATCTGGATTAAAATCAGAATTTGGAATTAAAATTCCAAAATCATGAAAAGTGTCTGTAAATGGAATTGAATTAAATATAAGAGAATTTTTAAATCCTAGGAGATTTTAGAAATGTTTTCCAAGCATTGGGAATAGTATTTTGAAATAGATTTCAAAATGGAAGTATTTAGAAATGGTTTTAAAAGTGTTATAGTATTGAACTCACTTTGATAGCTGGGAAATAACTCTGATGATGAATCGCGACATCATTAGTGTTCATTTTCGAGTTACTAAGTGACGGATTACTACCAAAGATTTTGTTTTTAAATTGTTTTGTGGAAACCAAGTTGTTTTGAATCCTGAAAAAAGATATCTGGTTTAGAAAAGCTAAAATGTTTGAAAATCCCTGAGGAAGATTGTTCGAATTAAAACAAACTAAACTAGAATTTGTAAAAGCAAATAGAAATAGAAATTGAATTGAAACCAGTTAAGTGGAAAATGAATTGAGATAGAGAGTATCGAATTAGATTGGATTAGAGATAATCCGAAATGGAATTGGATTGGTAAGCTAAGAGTTTAAATTAAAAATGGAATCTGAGTTAAGAACAGAAGTTGGCTTATGTATAACCGAATGATTTGGATGACGTTGGTATATGAAGAATTGGTAACACATGGAAAGGATATATTCGTATTCCTGACAAAAAGGTACCAGTTTATATTATATATGGGTTTGAGAATTTGATGAGCCGAATTGGCAAGCCGCTTGGCTGTTTGATTTTCTTTTGGGTTGAAGAAAGCCTAGAGAGGCGAGTTGAAGTTTGAGCTATTGACCAGTACAAAGGAGGTGTTGGCGAAATTTTTCGAAAAGTTAAGGTGTTGGAAAATTTTCAAAAGTTAGAAAATTTTCGGGATTTTTGAAAATTTTCGTTAGTAGGAATAAATAAATATTTAATTGAAATTAAATTGGTTCTGTTAGACCGAAATTTGGGCCTAACACCCAAATGCTATGTGAAAACCTCACAATCACATATTAATGCAGAAAAAGCAGTAAAATAAGAGGAGACATACGAGATTTTTATAGTGGTTCGGCTCAAACCAAGCCTACGCCCACTTTATAGTTTCTTAAATCCTAAGAAGCTATTACAATACAGTTTGCTTGCGGTTTATACACGAAATCCTCGTGTTTACAATGAAAAGAAGTGAGAAAAGTGGAGATTACACACGAAATCCTCGTGTTATAATGTGGAATTTGGCTTCTTCATTGAGCAATGACTTTGCGTGAAGTAGTGGTAGAAGCCATGATCAGTGAGAACCGAAAAGATCACTTCAAATGTCCATCTCACGGTGTATTTATAGGCATAGAGGGGCTTTGCCAGGCCCAGAAGCGGTCCGGTTCGGATGGGCCACGTGGAGGGTAGAGAGGCCATCTCGGAGAAAGTGAAAGAAGTGGTCTTCGGATCGTGCAAGGACAGGTGGAAGCCGATCCAGATTAATAAGAGGCGGTTATGCTTTATGAATCGGTCAAACACACGATACAGGAGCAGGTCCAGGGAGTCAGTTCGGTTCGGGTCCGATCCGAACCGAGGTGGAACCTCCGAACCGAAGGCGTGACGAGCGCTTCTGTGCAGTGTACAAGGCGGGTCGGGTCTTGATGGTCCGATCCGAACCGAGGCGAGCTAAAGTCCAAGTTTGAGAAACTTCGAAGCGTGGGTCGGAGCGGGTCCGATCCGATCCGGAGCTTTTCTCATGCCACAATCCAAGTTTCCAGTTCTGCATGCGTTCACGGAAACGGGCGTAACTTTCAAACCGTAAGTCCGTTTTAGCCAAACGAAAGTTCAAACTGAAGCTAATTCAGAGGGCTACAAGAGTTATAGAGCTCAGCTCCATAATTGCTGTTTTCGGGCCCAGAAAAGGTCATCTAGTAGGAGTTCCGGGCCTTTCTTTGTTTATGATGCGATTTCGACCAAATCGCTGCCTGTCTTCTGACGATGCTTCCAATACTGGAGCGTATTGTTGATCAGAGATTTCATGTGTGACTGCTTTGACTAAAAAGCGGGTCAACAGGTCCAGTTGAAACTGAAATTAAGAAGTGAACAAATAAGTTCTTACCAGTCGATAGGGTTTGTTTTCTACCTTAGCAATTTCGGGGAAGAAATTATTTTAAGGGGGGAAGAATGCGACGTCCCATATTTTTACGGTATAATAATTAATTAATTTAATTATTTAAATAGTGTTAAGAGATTTAAATGGTTATTTGTAACGTCCCGCATTTTTGTCGGTTTATATTTGAGTATTTAAAATAGTTTAAATATTGAATTCGTAATATAAGTGAATTTATATATTAATTAAAACGAAGTTGAACGTATAAAAATATATACCGAGCCCATAATATCGCGGCAGTTCGTAATTTAACGTTCTGAACTTCAACTGAGTGTACCAGACTCGTTTTAAATCGAATTTCTGCGAAACAAGAAACATTGGAATCTGTTGAACAGTATTTCTCTAATAGAAGTGAAAAACCGAGATTTCGTCGTATAGATTGCAGATATGTCAAAATCAAATATTCAGAAAGTCGCTATGAAATCATATATCGACCGTAACAGTTATTTGAAATAACTAGATATCGGATTCGAATCGGGACAAGGTTCTTTTGGGACATAGTGATAAATAAATTTTTAGAATTTTATTGTAATTTTTAATTAATTAAATACGCAACTTTTTATTTGGAGTATTTCGCACCCTGTATCGATATTTCGAGGTTTCAAAATATGAGTCCATCTACCGGTATTATTATATTTTCGGGATCGTGACACCTCACTGAGCACGACCGTACTCTTACTTCTGTCCGCAGCGGCTCACGAAAAGTTTGTGAAACACGATATGTTAAACTCTATGAAAATATAAGGATATATATAACATAAAATAAATCAAAACAACAATGATACATGTCCCAGTAGAACATTAAAATATGTTTAAGCAATTGAGCAATGCAATACCCTATAACCGAATGTACATGCTATTTCTTTAAATGACCACACGTTCTGAAATCTCATGTGTACGCTATATTTTGTCAATAGCCGTCTATTTCCATTCAATGAAGCATGTCGTCCCTATTCTTTAACCATACCCTACACTTCTGGCCTTATCGAAATTAAATGAAACGCAAACAATACTTTTGAATTAAGGGAAACCCATACCCTAGCTGTCAACACGTACCCTACCCCGAAGACCTACCCAGTATACAGAAAATCTATCACCTTGTATACTTCATATTTAAGCAAAGAGATTACAGTAGACTTACTATTGGGCGCATACCTGAGGAGTACTATCGATAAAGACTTCATGGTAAAGATAAAATATATATCAAGCCATAACCCTACAACGTGCTAACCTATCTCTAGCTAAATAGAATGACTGCACCTTTCAGTTAATGAAGCATACTTCATTTCCTTAGCTTGTAAGGAATAGTACCACATACCCTATGATGTAGCTAGCACGTTCCAGTTCCTTAATCATTAAGGAAATGCGGACATACGTGAATAGTGCCTACTCTACATTTTTATTAGCAGCTACTCCTTAAGCATTAAGTTACCCCATCATATAAATACACGAGACTTTCATCTCCTCCTCGGGTTCACGAAACCAGTAATTGCCGAAGTTTTCTATAGCAAAAATAAAAGTTAAATACAACAAAAATGAAATAGGCTCGATCTTGTCTGTGCGTACTATAGCGGAGTCTGGAGTCTCGAAAAAGAAGATCGAATGTTGCAATGTTAGTATGGAGATGAGAGGGATGTGAAGAAAGAAGTGAAAAGAGTTTCCACCGTATTTTTCTTGTAGTTTAGAGAGGAAAAGAATGATGGAATGTACTTCAACATGATCAATGCAAGCAGCAAAGGACTGACGTGAAACAAGGAGGTGATGCATGGGAAAATAGAAGAGTGGCAGTTGTAACACCCCACCTCCGATAGGGTCACTCACAAGGGAATGCACTAGGTTCGGTGAAGCATTATCGAGGTAAACATGCACAGAAATATTACAAGATAGAACATATATATATATAAAAGCGGAAGTAAAACAAATTTCATTACCTTATAAAATAAGGTCTAAAGCCTTTTACATCAGAATACATCAAAACCTGTCTTGCAATAGTAAAGAAGCATAAACCATTTCATAAATTATTCCCCAAGTAAAACAGTAAAGTAGCCATAGCCAAGAAAAGTCCAAGCCATGCGTGATGACCTTCAAGTAGAAGAAGTCCGAACTAGATAACAGTGTTTCCTCCCTGAAAACCTGGGGGGGGGGGGGAACGGAAGACAAGAGGCGAAAGAAAACGGGGTCAGTCATAAAGACTGGTAAGTCCTATCTACTTCCAGTATAAAAACAGGTAAAGGTATCATGACATGCATAAACTGAAAGTAAACATAAGGATGACATCAAGATAGGTAAGCTAAGCCAAGATAACTGGATGAACTACTGTAGTAAGATAGACTTAAGGTATCATGATAAACTACGGTGTCAAGATAAATCAAGGTATCACATCGTCAGGTTTCTATCCAGTATACTACCCCAAGGTACTTATCATGTATAACATCCCACGGTATTTATTATGTATATTTGCTCTGCACCCCTCGTACTAGTATCCCAACCCGCGTCATGTGTTAACTACGAATGCCCCTTGCCCAATGTCATGTAATGGTCCATGACAACCTAATATATATAGCATATGTAGGTTTTCCCCAACTCGTATGTTTCTTTCCATGTATAAGTTCAGTCCTTTGCCGTAGGCCATACGGGCTTTCCCATGTAAACGTTTTATCCTTGAGGTTATTTTGGACTGCTAACCTTGATCAAGTTATGTTTTCTTACCATGAACTATCGCGTGTTCACTTAGGATTTATGCCACCTAGGACCACTAGGGATTATGCTACTAATGAACATTTCCGTGTCTCGGTTTGGGTTCAGCCACCTAGGGCCACTAGGGATTATGCCACCCGTCAACCACGCCCTTTATCCCGCGTATGTATCGTGAATCGTTTTCCATGTCTAGACGCACATGTTCCTCAATGTGCCATCCGAGTTCCGTGCCAGGGCAAATCAAGAAATACGGAACTCGGTCGGGAGCTTTAAGTTGTCTGCAGATGCAGATATCAAGGTCTGTTTTTGTACCCGTGGCTATGGTCCCACGTGACCCCTCCCTCAACTACTGAAAGGCAATCCAAGAAAAATCATGTATGAGAACTGCACTACGGCCCATCGATGCCCACGTCCAGATAGCCAACCTCACCCATAACTCGATAGCTAGTATATGGTCTGTTGGGAGTTCCCTGCCTTTCCGTACGTACACGATTGACTAAAGATGGTAGGTAGTCGGCGACATGCTATCCCGGGGCAAAATCAAGTATCGTCGACTCCACGCTAATCCATCCCAGCCTTTAGGTCGCTCGCATAGCAACCAAGGCATACTCTTGGCTCTTCTACCGCAGACCTTAACCTCTGTGAGGCCGGGTTTCATGGACCACTTGCCACCTCACAGAGGGATACCAAGAGCACCCTCACGTTCCCCGAAGCTTCCGCTTCGTCACCCAGTTCGCTGGAGCTTTTATCCAAGTCAGATAACTTGCTCCTCCTCGTATACTAAGCGATGACCTACCGTATCAGGTTACTTATCTTTTTATGAACTAGTCCCATGTCCTTGGCTAAGAATTATTACTTAGTTACCCTTAACTAAGGTTTACCACTTAACCCCTCTTTCCGTTATCCTTGTTAACTACGATTTCCAACCTAGTCCCCTGAGCTAGGGTTTTGTCAAATGGGTTAAGTGTTGTTATCCAAGTTCATGACTTAACCCGCCTACGAATCATGTCAAGATTGGCTAAGTACTCAAGTTCAAGGCTTAGCCCTACAGGTTGGTTAAGTGCACCAAGAAGCTCATGACTTAACCTTATCAAGTCAAACTGGTTAAGTATTCATTTGTCTTAACCCTATCAGATTATCACGTTAGATTGATTAAGCATAGATTATCTTAATCCCATCAGATTATCGAGTCGGATTGGTTAAGTATAGGTTAACTTAACCCCATCCACTAATCGTATTACAATGGTTAAGCCTAATTTAAAAGGTCTTGTGACTTAACCCTACCAGGTCCACATATTAGATTGGTTAAGTGTAGGTGACTTAACCTCATCAAATCATCACGTATAATTGGTTAAGTATAAGTTACTTAACCCATTAAATTATCATGTTAAATTGGTTAAGTATTGGTTACTTAACCTCATTAAATTACCAGGTTTAGATTGGTTAAGTGTTTAACTTAACCCCCCTCAAATTACCGTGTTTAGATTAGTTAAGTGAAGGTTACTTAACCCCATCTAATTACCATGTTTTAGATTAGTTAAGTCTAGGTTACTTAACCCCATCTAATTACCGTGTTAGATAAGTTAAGTATGGATTACTTAACCTCATCGAATTTACCGTGTTTAGATTAGTTAAGCGTGGATTACTTAACCCCATCTAATTTACCAAGTCGGATTAGTTAAGCGTAAATTACTTAACCCCATCCCCTAATTGTCTTGTATGGTTAAGTGTCATTAAGAAATCAAGCCCGGTCCCACTTAACCTACCCATTCATGTCATATTGGTTAAGTGTCATTAGTCAAATTTACTTAACCTTATCATGTGGCATTAATTTAATTAATGCACTCTCAACCTGTCACATTAGACCTTGTTGTGGTTACTAGTTAAGCCGGGCGGGTCCGGGTAGTTTTACACCACAACCTAGTCTAACCTCGGGTCTTAAGCGCGACATGACCAACTTCTCACATTGGATCCTATTGTTTGTACCACTAGTTAAGCCGGGCGGGTCCAGGTAGATTTATGCTACAAACTCAACCCAACCTCGAGTTGGCCACTTTCATGTTTGGTCTAGTGTCTTTTTACACTTACAACCCACCCATGTCTAGTTCAAGTTCCATGTTTTCCCACGTGTCATGACCCTATTTAAATGAATCATGAATGTCATGTTCTCATGTAAGCCCCATGTCAAGTTTTTCATGTCGTACCCACGTTTTTCCTAAGCCACCCAAACGTATTTCCATCCCAAGTGGAAGCGAGTCACATAGTAGGGTATTATGCCAACCTATTTGCCACAAACATGCATAGTATCATAAGGAAATTTGGCCATAAACATGCATAGTATCATAAGGGAATTTGGCCACAAGCATGCATAGTTTAATAAGAGGATTTGGCCATAAACATGCATAGTGTCATAAGGGAATTTGGCCACAAACATGCATGATACTTAAGCGGTTTGGGTTCAATTACATGCATAAGCCCCAAATTCAAATCTTTGCCAATGTTTCACAAGTCAAATGGTTCCCAAAGGTTCATGCTAGCATTCCATAGATAAAGATTCAAACTTGCAAGATATACTAGGTTATACATAACATGAGTGGCATGATTAAGTCACTAAAACATAACCCAAAGTCATATGTTCATGATAAAGGGGCAAACTAGGTTTACATAGGTTAACATACTCATGTTACATCTCATTTTATCCCATGTCACATTAGAACCACCATAAGAATCTACAAGTAGCTAGAACTTACTTAGCGAGGCTTAGGAAAGGATTATGCATCATCTTGACGAAGAATCCATGTTGAGATGACGATCAAAACCCTTGATTTGGTGTAGAAAGCTTGCACCCTCGTCTTGGATCTATTTTGAATGCATAGGCTCTTGAATTTGGGGATGGAGGCCATGATCAATGTAAATTTGGGCAGCACTTCGTTGCAAGAGTGAATTATGAGGGGTTTAGGGTAGGCTTAGGGTCTTTTTATAGAGATTAGGAGTAGTTTAGGCCGTTAGATTAACCCTAGGATAGATCCAAGCCCTCAAAAATCGTCACAAGCCTCCAAAACAAGACCCAGGAGCCAAAACAGGTGCACCTGGCCGACCAGGCAGGTCGACCCCCAGGTCGACCCTGGGGTCGACTCCCCAGTCGACTTGGTCCCACCCAGGTCGACTCCCAGGTCGACCTGGTTCTGGCGGGATTTTTCCCGCCTAGCTTGATTTCTGAAATTTTGAATCTGTTTTCGTTTTTGAATTTTTCGTGAAACTTCGCGAGGTCATATCTTGGTCATACGGACTCCGATTTACGAAATTTCGGACTCTATTTCGCGTATTTTTCCGAGACGAACGCAATGCACAGCCCGTTTTATCTGATTCAGATTTTATAATTTAATTCTTCCTTGATTCTTGTCTTAACACGTTGTTTAAAATTCAGGTTGTTACAGCAGTGGGAATGCTTTTCGTGCATGCAGGTAGGTGAACTGAATCATGAAGTGGGTTCACGTGAGGCGAGATAAGTATGAAGGGGAAGTTGCTGACGCAAGGCACAGGACGTGATGCGTGGACTGCTTTACTAGGAGAAAGGAGTGACAACACTCAGTGAGAAGATGCTTGCGTTTCCTTTTAAGTGGGATGGGGTTTTCTAAAACAAGGTGATAAAGGAATGGCCATAGCAATTCTCATAAAATACTGGAGTGGTTCTATTCTTTTTGGGAAGAATACACTGTTGTTTTAAGTGGATATTGGGGTATGCGGGTTGATTAAAATGGGTTGGATGTCTTTATAAAAGGTACGGGCTTCAAAAAATATGGGAAGAGTTTTATATGGAGAAATGTGAAGATGGACTTGGAGACCGTTACGGGAACGCCAGATCTCATTGACTGACGCAAATCGTATTTAACGGTTAACGCGCAAAGGTGAGTAAATTCACTGACTCCGATCAATTTTAAAATATTATAATATTGGTTGAATGCTGTGTGATGATCGCTTCGGTATATTACAATTAAATTGGTTGAAAAATATATATATCGTTACATCATTTGGTTAAATACTGATTCCGTCAATTTAATATTCCCTAGTATGAAATCAGTGATAATTGTTTGACTAACATTTGTGGATGCGAAAACCGGTTGGAGGAATCCGACCGGATTCCTCGATATTTATATGTACTGTTTGAACCCGAATTACATTTAAAACCCCGTGTGAATCTTGATGTTGAATGAAAATTCAACATTTGTTTCAATAAATAAATAAACGATATCAATTTAGAAAGTGATAACAGTCGACCGTAAAACCATCGTTTTATTACGAAGTTGATTGGCTGTCAGGCAAATCAATGCAGTTAATTATAAAAATTATATTTTTATAATTAAAGAGAAGATTTAAATTTATAATAGAAGTTCTATTATAAACCAGTATTTTAGAGTTCGTTTTATAAAGTAAATGAAATCGATTGTTGACATTTAAATAAGTTTATAAAGCAGAAGTTACACTACGAGTAAATATTTGGATAATTAATTAAGACAAATAATTTAGAAATATTATTAGATTAAATATATAAAATCTAATGGTAAGAAGTAATTAAATTCAGTTAACGAATTTACTGATGGAATGAAGTTGATTTAAATCAACTGTTTAATTGAAAAACGATTATTAGATTAAATGAGTCCTTGTAATGAAATTATAAATAGGACCGTGGGATAAAGTTAAAGTGAAGAGTTAATGTTTAAAATAAATAATCAAAAATAATGAAGATTTCAAAGTATGAATATGGTGTTATAAAACCATATTCCAAAATAAAACAAGGAAATATGATTTGATGTATATTATAAGTAATAAGGGATTAAAGTACAAATTTATATCTGTTCTAAGGTAAGAACGTTGTCGATCAAGGTCTGAGAGGTAAATAAAATACCCCAACTTGAACGGCTTCACTTTTACCGAGGAACGATATCAGTTTGTAACGGAAAGAGATGTCAAAATTTATATAAAAGGAATATGGCAGCGTATGCAAGTCTTAGAACTATAGCGATAAAATAACGCTGTTGATTAGGCTTAATCGTGACTGTTATGTCGAGATTAGTTATAAAGGAGAATATTACAGCGTATGACAAGTTTTGAACTGTAACGATAAATTAACGATGTTAACCAAACTTAAGCGTGGTTTTTATATATAGCAGCACTCCCTAGGGAATGAAACAATTTAGTTTGAAATCCACTTATTCGAAAGTAATAAGTAACGATGTTTGTCAAAAGAATATAAGAATAAGTTTAGAAAGAGAAATTGGAGAATCGTATCAGAAAACGATGGCAGCATTTCGATGTTCGAAATGTAATTAGAATTAAACCATTAGGATTTGGAACTATAATTCAACGAAGTCAAATGTATTAAAGTAAATTATTTTAGGAATTATAATCTGATAAGATCGTTAATTCTTATCTTAAACTAATAAATTATAATAGGATATGTAATTAGTGGTTAGTTATAAACATGATAAGAAGTTGACTTAGAGAACAGAGTTTATAAAGTGGATTGGGAATATAAAGTATGAAAGAGATTTCGGTAAATGAGATAATGGTATTGATTATCTAAATAAAGAGTTATTTGATAAAGGTATTCAGATTTCTATAACAGGAATGGTATTCACATTTTTTAAGTGAATAATGTTTAAATGTAAACGGTTGGCCGATTAAAATATTTATAATGAAATTGGAAATATTTTTCCAATGTAGATAGGGTATATGATCCAAGTGTAGAAACCAAGGAATGTGAAAAGAATGGAAATGTTTCTAACGTTAATAACGTATATTTTCTGGAATAATGAAAGAATAAGAGTTTATAATAACTGGAAATGTTTTCCAAGAAGTGTAAAAAGGCTAAAACGGGGTTTGAGAAATATCTGGTAAGAAATGGGAATTCGAAGAATAAAAACGAATGTTAAATAAAAATTACCCGTGTTTGTGAGATGTCTAGTATACATTTGAATGAATGTTTGTTTTTACTTCGATAGTTAAATAACCGGCTATCGAAGTGTTTTGACCATCGTTGTCAATACGGAGAGACCAGTTGGATTTATTATCCGAAAACCACTCCATGTAGGCATAAGTGCGGCGAGATATTTTATGATGGAGAAAATTGAAGACAGAGTTAAATGCAAGGGTCGTCCTATTCCAGAATGGTGTTTTGTTTGTCCAGTCCCAGGACAACTTTTATGGACGAGTGTCTGACAGAGTATTTCCAACAGTCACGCCATTGATTTTTACGAATATACCAAGTTGGTAGGGAGAAGATAACTTCTCTTTATTCTACACCCAGTGTGCATTTGTGTAATCAATATGTGATTACGTATTTGACGATGTGGCATTCAAAGTGAATGGTGATCAGATGTTCTGAAGATGGACGTAGCCTCTAGCCTCACAATCAGGAAGTGACAAAAGTTGGGCTAGGCAGCATGGCTAGTTGGGTCATCCCCAAGCAGGGTGTATTGTCACTGATCTAGGGAAAATTCATATTTATACTTCTTTCGATTCTGTATCTTCGGATGATGGTTGGATGGCCTACAACCGTGGTGGCAATATATTCGCGACACTCAAGCTAAATGAGTGAGCGGTCATGTGTGGTCGGGTTGCAAGACGTTCTTGTTGAACCCTGAGTGTATCCCGTCTAGAGTACACTATTCAGAAGGTGCTCCCATACCTTGTCTGTTAGAATCCATTCTCCGATAAGCGCCTTGCGGTTTATGATTTTATACTATATATATGTGGAGCGTGAGATGCAAGCGTTTCGCTACTTGGTTATTTATTTGATTAGACATTATTATAATATCACTGGGTTTTGATACCAAGAATATTTTGGGTTATAGTAAAAACCGTCCATGTTTAGTTGTGGGTTGGTCTTACTATTATCCTTTTGTTTCAAATGGTTTTTCAAATTTAAACAATATAGTTGGAATTTACTCACACCATTCCTTGTTGCTTGTGCGCTTGGTACGCATGATAGGGGGTTCTCGCTTCGCGGTTTGATGGCAAACGGGAGACTCTTACCCCTACATGTCCCGACAATGTAGGTTGGTCGAGTTGAGAGGCTGGCCGTAAAACAAGGTGTTTGGGTACCTCTGTAAGCCATGGTGGGATGATGGCCCACTGCCATCGCGTCGTTACAGTTGGTATCAGAGCTAAAGGTTTTGTTTGAACGGAGACGCAGGCTTTTCGGGCACTTTGAGTTGAATGTGTAGTATATTAGTCAGCTCAAATTGGTACGGATTTTCGGGCCTTTACAGTTGGTATCAGAGCTAAAGGTTAAGTGACTAACTTGGCTCTGTGGCGCAACTCAATAGAGATGTAGTTAGTAATACTCTCGATTGAGTTGAGTGTATATATATGAGCGCGTATTTATAATTAATATAAAAATCGTTTTATATTGTGTTGACTAGTCAGTCGAGTGGTTTATGAATTCTGGTCGAAACAGTATTGCAAACTGCGTCTATAGGTGTTTCTAAACTCTTGAACAGAGTAATTCGACACAGTATGTTTTTAAAAGAGGGTAAATAAAATAATTTTACCCAAAAATATATTTTGATATAAAGAAAGCATATATATATTGGAATTATCTAATATATATTGAATGTGTTGGTTGAAATTATGATCGAACAAAATTTACAATTGAGTTGGTTATATAAATAACCAATCGAAATATTATATAAGCATAATATGTAAAATCAGATGAGTTAAATCTGAATTAAAAGCTAGAATTGAAATAAAACTCCAGAAACTTGGAAAAAGTTGGAAATAATGTTTGGATTAAATATATGTGAATTTTAAAATCCTGGGAGATTTGAAATTGTTTTCCAAATGCTGTTGTAATAACCCGAAAATCTGGGCCAGTTTAAAATTTTTATTTTGGCAATTTTAGTGAATTTTGAATATTTAAAATGAATTATTTTAAATAAAATCGACGTGAAATTTATTTTGAATATAATTCGAACATATATATTATACGCGTCGTCGTTAGAATATAAATAATTATATATAATTATATAATATGAATTGAAAATGGCGCGGTAGTTCGATAATTCGATTTCAAACTTCAATTGAATGTACCGGGTGCAAACCAATCCGGATTTTAGTGAAACCAAAAACATTAGGATCTAATTGATAATATCTTTCCAACGAATCCGAAAGATCAAGATTTCATAGCGGGAATCAAAAGATATGTCCAGTTGAAAATTCTGAATAGTCGCTATGGAATTCTGACCCTTAAAAATAGACATTTTGCAAATGACCTCGGATTTCGACGAAACCACTTTCGTTGGATCCGTGATGTCAATTTATTGCTAGATTCCAAATTTCATAATTTTCCGAATCGATATGTGAGCGTGGCAAAGGAAAACGCGTTTGACTAGTTTTGGTTGATTTTAATCGACTGGAAATTGGCCATTTTTCCAACGGTCTCAGAATTCGACGAAACTAGTTTTGTTAGGACCGTATCGTCAATACGAAGCTAGAAAGAATTTTTCTAGAATATTTCTAGTTAGTATGTGACCCCAGTAATTCGAAATGTACGTTTAAAATTCAATATAGTGATTTAAATGTAAATTCAAAGAAAACTGATCGAAACAGTCGAATCAGCCTACGGTACATATCCCATTGTGCTCGGAATGGGGGTAATACGCAATGGACGACAGTCGGTGGGTTCGATTTTGAGTTCGAAATAAAAATCAACACTTATGGTTTTAAAGTGGAAAAATAAAATAAAATAAAATAATATATATAAACCCACCCCACTTCGTTATTTCCCAAACCCGTTAAACCACTCAGCCCCTCCCCAAATCGATTTGGTCACCGCCGCCCTAGGGCTCATCGTCGCCGCCTCGGACAGGACGCTGCCCCCTCCAGTCAACGGCGCAACCCCCTCCTCCACCCCCTTCCGCTTCGTACGAACCCCGCAGCCCACCCACAAACCCTAACTCCACCAAATCGAAACGCCACCGCCTTAGCTGACACCACCTGACCGGCGCCGCCCCTTTGCTACCACCAGCGACTCCTCCGACCCCCAGTCAGCACGTGGGATCCCCCCCAGCAGAAAACCGAATTAAAAAGGTAATTGTATTCATTTATTTATAAATTACATGGTTTTTAAATCTGATGTTTATAAAAATTCACATTGTGTAGGAAACTGAAATTGACATTGTTTTTGAAAAAAATACCATTGTTATAGGAATAAAAATATCGGTTGCTTTTGAAATGTAAATGACTTAGTTTAAAAGCGAGATTTTTAATATATAAGAAATATTGTTTTAAATCAGCTTTTTTATATATAGTATTAGAAAAAAAAGAGATTTCATTTTTATATGCATGGCGAAATAAAAGATTGGATATTTGCATAAAAAGCATGAGAATAAAAATACAGTCTTTATAATGTTTTCATAGCGGTAAAAATTCGATCATTATTTATATTATGAAGTTAGAAAGAATAAAAATATGATTTTTATTAATGTAGAATAATAAAAATATAATTTTTATAAAGTAGAAGTATTAAAAATATGATTTTTATATTTTTAAAGTATTAAAAATATAGTCTTTACTATATAGATGATGTAAAAATATGATTTTTGTTTATGTAGAGAGTTAAAAATATAATTTTTACATGATAGGGATATTAAAAATATCATCTTTATATGTGTAGAAAAATAAAAATGAGATTTTTATAAAGATGATATCTTTAAATAGGAAAAGGAGATATTTTTAAATATGAAAAGAGGATATTTTGATATGAGTAGTGAAGTAAAAATATGATTTTTACTTCGAGAAAAATATAAACTTTATATTTAAAAGGCGAAATCTATATATGGAAAATAGCATGATAAAAATATAATTTTTATCTATATGACATAGTGGTAAAAACCCGATTTTTATATATTGAATAACGAAATAAAAATTCAATTTTTAAAGGTATGAAGCAATTATAAAAATATGATTTGAAATTGAAGGTGAATAAATAAAAATGTGATTTTTATTTTAAAGACATCAAATATAAAAATGTGATTTTTATATATGTAGTGGCTACGAGCAACGAAGATGACGAAGATGCGATGACGATGAAGATTTCTATCAATGAAGTGCCGTGGAGCTAGGATAGCTATCTGTGAGAATTTCTCACCTTTCAATTTCTTTTCTAATTATATATATATACTAGGATGCAGACGGTGCTTAGTAGCACCCGACACAATCGTCCACAGACCATGGACTTGTTTGTTTGGTTGCATAGCTTAGTTATATGATTTGATTTGAATTTGGTTGTTTGGTGAATTTGATTGATGTGTGAATGGCGTGGGCCTTCACTAGACCGGGGATAGGGCTAGGCCTTGTCCCGTTTCTAGTATCGTGCCGTTATGCCGCCGAAATTTTCTAAAATAAGTTAGAAAAATAAAAATATCATTTTATTTAAAGAATGAACTGAATAGAAATTCATATGTTGGAATAAAATGTTTTGTCGTTAAAAATATAATTTTTAACGTGAATGTGAATAAATAAATATTCATTTACAAACCAGACGGTTTGTTTTTGTACACCTATTCGAAGGACATTGATTGGGTCGATAAACTTTACACATCGCCCAACTGCACAAATAAAATATGCGTTTGATTGTTTGAAACCCCACACGGGTGTTGGGATGAAATTTGAAGTTCACTCATCCTGATTGATTTAATATGTCGATCGATTGATTGACAGGTTGTTATAAGCGTTAGATATCTATATTTGATGCTTATACAGTGTAGTGCACTTTGGTTGATGGTTGATTATTTTTCAATGCTATTATATGTGTGTAATGTATGAAAATCCATATAATTAACTTTATATGGTAATTGATTGGGCCTCATTCCAATTTGAAAAATAAAGAATATTATAAAATAAAGGTTCATGTGTTGACAGTACTCATCCATTGAGATTGGTCATGTGTTGAACGAAATATTTTAGTAATAAAATTTACATCTTTATCAATATAAAATAAAGGTTCATGTGTTGACAGTACTCATCCATTGAGATTGGTCATGTGTTGAACGAAATATTTTAGTAATAAAATTTACATCTTTATCAATATAAAATAAAGGTTCATGTGTTGACAGTACTCATCCATTGAGATTGGTCATGTGTTGAACGAAATATTTTGATAATAACAACTAATTTGAAAAGGAAATATTTGAAATAGAATATTTGAAAATAGAAATTTATGAAGCCGTGTTGATTAGATTGACGCCATTTTGACGTGAACGATATTTATATCGATTTTATTCATTTCGAAATGAATTGAATTGAAAACGATTTTGAAATGAATTGAATTGAAAACGATTTCGAAATGAATTGAATTCGAAATGAATTGAATTGAAAACGATTTCGAAATGAATTGAATTGAAAACGATTTCGAAATGAATTGAATTCGAAATGAATTGAATTGAAAACGATTTCGAAATGAATTGAATTGAAAACGATTTCGAAATGAATTGAATTGAAAACGATTTCGAAATGAATTGAATTCGAAATGAATTGAATTGAAAACGATTTCGAAATGAATTGAATTGAAAACGATTTCGAAATGAATTGAATTGAAAACGATTTCGAAATGTATTGAATTGAAAACGATTTCGAAATGAATTGAATTGAAAACGATTTCGAAATGAATTGAATTGAAAACGATTTCGAAATGAATTGAATTGAAAACGATTTCGAAATGAATTGAATTGAAAACGATTTCGAAATGAATTGAATTGAAAATGATTTCGAAATGAATTGAATTGAAAACGAATTCGAAATGAATTGAATTGAAAACGAATTCAAATTGAATTGAAATTTGAATTGAATAAGAATGAATTTTAAAACGAATTTATAAAGAAGAATTCAATTTCGATTTGAATTGAAATGGAAGTTGAAATTGCTTTTGAAACGAATTTAAAACTATTTATATAATTCGTTTTAAATAGAAATCGACGATATAATATAATGGCCTGAATAGAACGCGCCGCGCCGCGGCAGTTCGTGAATTTCGACCATTGATTTCAAACGGACATTACGGGAGATCCGACCGTCGGATTCTCCTAAAACCGGAACCGTTGGGTTCGTATCGAAAAGAGCTTTCTAACGAATGTTAGAAATTTGAAATCTAACGGTTGGATTTGGAATTATGTCCAAATCAAATTTGAAAAAGGTCGCTGTAAGTGCAGTTCGATGGCCGTTGATGGAAATCGACTGTACGGGCCTTGATAAAATTATTAAAAATAATAATAATTTGTGTAAAATCATAAGAAATGATTTGTGAAGAATTGGGATGAAACACTCCATATTTGAAAAGATAAAAATAGATTTTTATCGAAATGAACTAGTTTTGAACTAGAAATATAATTCTATTTATTTTTAAATAAATAAATTGAATTTGAAAAGGGTTTTAAAAATAACCAGAATTTCCAATGATTGCATTGGAGGGGATTTGAATCGAAATTGTCTTCGGAATATTTCGATGTTGGAATTCGGGATTATACGGATGTTGTTATGGAAATTTGGAAGATATATATTTATATCGTTATTTCCAATACGACATTTGTTAATCGTAGAATTTGATATTGAATATAAGCCGATATATTTTCTATTCAGAGCCTTGTATTGAATATCAAATGTGATTTGGGTTTGTCGTGAATGGTGTCTTCACTAACACTGTTCTTGAACCCAGTTGAGAAAAGATTAAATCTTTTTATTTAGATTTAATGAAGTGTACCAATTAAATGATATTTAATTGGAATTGAATTGATATTGATTTTTGGGTTTATCGTGAACAGTGTTTTAAATAACACTCGTTCTTTAACCCGATAATTAATGAATGTGATTTTGGGTTTATCGTGAACCGTGTTTTAAATGACACTGATTCTTTAACCCAGTTAACGATTAAAACTAAGTGGAGTTTTAATGAATCTTTAATTAGATTGAAATAATCGAGAATGGAGTATCACCAGTTTTGCTCCAGGCGATAGTTAAATCTTTAATTAGATTTGAACGTGAAATGGTAATTGAATTTACCGATAACACCGTGGTGTTAGATATGAAGTATTACCAGTTTTACTTCATGGGATAAATAGGTTGGGATTGATAAATTAAAACAAATGATTACTTCGGTAAGCGTCGTTAAATCCCGACTAGTTGAATCGAAATTCAAAAGGAGATTAAAGAATAAATTTAAAGGATTTATCTTTGATAAAATTAATGGGAACCTTTCCCTATGAATGTGAAATTTAGAAACTAACTGTCGGTTAGCTAAGCAAAATGGTTTTCTGGATATTGATCTGATGTTGGTTTCGGCCTTCGGGATTAATATTTGGGGAATTATTCTCTTGATTAATTTACGGTTAGTGACTGATGAATTGGAATGGGGGCGTATGTTGTGTTTGTGTAACACTTATTTAAAATATACGCGAGTTATTCGGAAAGACCGGGTTTATCCCATTCCGAATAACTGATGCGACGATAAGTCGAAGATGAAGACGATGGTCGAAGACCGGAGGTCTTCACGTCGTTTGGGTGATAACTGATGATCTTGATTGGGCTGTACACCCAAGAAGATGGAAACAGTTGGTGATCGTCCAGACGTACTTGGAGATCGATGGATATGCGGGGTACTAGGTGCCTCCGGTTTCGTTCAGACCCAGAACGGACTTGTAAATGGACTGTGTGTCTGACATCGGATTTTAGTCTGTGTGGTTGATTTTTATTAAATATATATCTGTTTGGCGGCGGAGAATTTATTCTCTTGCTTAACGCCCTTCTCTGAGACGCACGAGCTCAGAGGTTATATATTGATGGATATCAAACGCATGGAGTGAATTGCCTGTGTGGCATGCCTAAGTGGCAATTGATCGAGGCTTCTGTTGAAAAGCAAAGTCTTGTGGTGATGATCAAAGCACAGCCTTTGTGGCGTAGCTTTGTGTAACGTTTACTTCGCGAGTTTCACACCCGGTATGAACCAAAAACGGGAGGGGACCTCAGGGAGGGCATGCGTTTCTTTCTAGTTAGAAGTGGCGTCAGTGGTTTTACACGCCCTGACGAGTTTGACTTATGTGGTTGTTGCTGTTGCGAGGCGCCTCGGATTGATCGGTCGTTCTCGAACCGATGGAGTCATTTAGTTGGCTCGTTTACGCCCCATAGGGCGGGGAAACGCATGTTCAGGGTTTAAGTTTAATCCACATCGGTGGACCGGCCCTGACGATCCAAGGGTCACTCGAGCTCTGATCCTGAGGGGCGGGCTAGAGCGTCTCGAATCGGTTGAGGACTATCTTTTGCCTCGGTTCATAGATGGAAATCCAATTTCCAAATACGTGACTTTGCGGTTTTATTTGTAAACCTATTTATGGTGACATAGTGGGATGGGGCACTTATGCCGCCTATGATTGATACTTATGATTTGAAGTTGTTTTATATACTATGCACTTACAATAGTATTAAATGATTTGTTTTAAACGTATCAAGCATTCTTGGCTATTATAAGGTAAAAACCCTATCCTCCGGCTTGCGTTGCATTGTGTGATGGGAACTGGGTCTTATAACAGCTTCATTTTTCTTTATTTAGCATTGCGCTGTTTGTTTTATGCACTGGTATCTTGGGAGGAAACCCGTTCCGTGTTATACGGCGTGGTCCCTTGATTTACCTAACTTTAAAATAAAGATTAACTGTTTTAGTTCTCACACCAGTCCCATGACTGACCTGGAGTTTATTGTTTTAACCTAAACTCTGGGTGCCCTTATTTTGACACGGGCAGCTAGTAGTTTTGGTTTTGCAGATTTATATTCACAGGATCCTGGTTTACAGCTGGAACGATATCCGGAAAGCTTTGTATCCGTATATCTACTTCTAGTTGTGTATTGTATTATTTTCCGCTGCTATGTATTTAAATATAATTTAAATCTCTGATATTTCTGTGTAATATTCGTTTATACTCTGTATATTCTTGTAATCTGATGCATTGTTGTAATATACAATGAAATGTTCTTCTGTATGCGTTCTGTTTTGTCGTGTTCTCAAAACGATAGGGCGTTTCGAACGGCCTGGATCGGTTTAGCGACTGATTCGGATCGAGTGAAATTCCTTGCCGTGACAGTTGGTATCAGAGCTTTGGTTTACAGAGCTTAGAGAACCTGGCACATTAGAACCATACGTAAGAATTCATCAGAAATTGGGTTAGTAATATCCAATGGGAATGACTCGTTAGAGATGGGATCAGTAGTATCCTAGAACGAGTGTGAAGAGTAAATTTTTAAAATGAAAATGAAAACAAATTTTTGGTTTTGAAAATCTAAATCAACTATTCGTATTTGATTATTTATTTATATTAATGTGGACAATCCAGTATATATAGATTTTGCGTATACGTCTGATCCGCGTGTATTCGAAGTTTTCATATATTGGATAGATATAGCATCACACTCTAGTCGCCCGAAGATGGTACTGATGATTGTCATGACATCATCAGTATTTATGTTCGTGTTTCGAAGGTGTGATTTTCTATATATTTCCATTAGACTGGTGTGAGAACCAAAACTTATATAGCTAGAACCCTTTGTTGTGAATTGGCATCAAAAACATAATTTTTTGTATATATATCAAATTTATGAATTTGGAAAAGCTAATCAACTAATTGATTGATGTTTGAGTTGCTTGTCTATTTGTTTGCTAATTTTGAACCATTTAGCCTAATTGAATTGAATATTGAATTGTATTGAAATTTGGTCGCATTTGCTTGCATATACATATACTTACATTGAACAGGTCATAGCAAGGAGGCTAGAGCCGAAGAATAAAATTTGTTTGCCCGACAAATAGGTACATGTTTACTACATAATTTACTGTTTTGTTTGGGTGATGATGATTTTATGAGCCTATTGGCTAGCCGCTTGGCTTTTCCTTTTTCTTTTTGAGATCTGAAGGACCGGGGAAGCTATTTGAAATTCCCCGATGCTCCCGGTGCAGGGGAGGTTATGGCGAAATTTTTCGAAAATTTAGGGTGTTAGCCAAATTTTTGAAATTTTGAAAATTCTCAGAAACTGAAAAGTTGGGGAATGGAAGCCAGATCGAACGTAGAGTTGATTAATCAAACCACTTTCGACTTTGTTCCTTTTCGGGGACGAAAAGTTTTAAGTGGGAGAGATTGCAATAACCCGAAAATCTGGGCCAGTTTAAAATTTTTATTTCGGCAATTTTAGTGAATTTTGAATATTTAAAATGAATTATTTTAAATAAAATCGACGTGAAATTTATTTTGAATATAATTCGAACATATATATTATACGCGCCGTCGTTAGAATATAAATAATTATATAATATGAATTGAAAATGGCGCGGTAGTTCGATAATTCGATTTCAAACTTCAATTGAATGTACCGGGTGCAAACCAATCCGGATTTTAGTGAAATCGAAAACATTAGGATCTAATTGATAATATCTTTCCAGCGAATCCGAAAGATCAAGATTTCATAGCGGGAATCAAAAGATATGTCCAGTTGAAAATTCTGAATAGTCGCTATGGAATTCTGGCCCTTAAAAATAGACATTTTGCAAATGACCTCGGATTTCGACGAAACCACTTTCGTTGGATCCGTGATGTCAATTTATTGCTAGATTCCAAATTTCATAATTTTCCGAATCGATATGTGAGCGTGGCAAAGGAAAACGCGTTTGACCAGTTTCAGTTGATTTTAATCGACTGGAAATTGGCCATTTTTCCAACGGTCTCAGAATTCGACAAAACTAGTTTTGTTAGGACCGTATCGTCAATACGAAGCTAGAAAGAATTTTTCTAGAATATTTCTAGTTAGTATGTGACCCCAGTAATTCGAAATGTACGTTTAAAATTCAATATAGTGATTTAAATGTAAATTCAAAGAAAACTGATCGAAACAGTCGAATCAGCCTACGGTACATATCCCATTGTGCTCGGAATGGGGGTAATACGCTATGGACGACAGTCGGTGGGTTCGATTTTGAGTTCGAAATAAAAATCAACACTTATGGTTTTAAAGTGGAAAAATAAAATAAAATAAAATAATATATATAAACCCACCCCACTTCGTTATTTCCCAAACCCGTTAAACCACTCAGCCCCTCCCCAAATCGATTTGGTCACCGCCGCCCTAGGGCTCATCGTCGCCGCCTCGGACAGGACGCTGCCCCCTCCAGTCAACGGCGCAACCCCCTCCTCCACCCCCTTCCGCTTCGTACGAACCCCGCAACCCACCCACAAACCCTAACTCCACCAAATCGAAACGCCACCGCCTTAGCTGACACCACCTGACCGGCGCCGCCCCTTTGCTACCACCAGCGACTCCTCCGACCCCCAGTCAGCACGTGGGATCCCCCCCAGCAGAAAACCGAATTAAAAAGGTAATTGTATTCATTTATTTATTTATAAATTACATGGTTTTTAAATCTGATGTTTATAAAAATTCACATTGTGTAGGAAACTGAAATTGACATTGTTTTTGAAAAAAATACCATTGTTATAGGAATAAAAATATCGGTTGCTTTTGAAATGTAAATGACTTAGTTTAAAAGCGAGATTTTTAATATATAAGAAATATTGTTTTAAATCAGCTTTTTTATATATAGTATTAGAAAAAAAAGAGATTTCATTTTTATATGCATGGCGAAATAAAAGATTGGATATTTGCATAAAAAGCATGAGAATAAAAATACAGTCTTTATAATGTTTTCATAGCGGTAAAAATTCGATCATTATTTATATTATGAAGTTAGAAAGAATAAAAATATGATTTTTATTAATGTAGAGTAATAAAAATATAATTTTTATAAAGTAGAAGTATTAAAAATATGATTTTTATATTTTTAAAGTATTAAAAATATAGTCTTTACTATATAGATGATGTAAAAATATGATTTTTGTTTATGTAGAGAGTTAAAAATATAATTTTTACATGATAGGGATATTAAAAATATCATCTTTATATGTGTAGAAAAATAAAAATGAGATTTTTATAAAGATGATATCTTTAAATAGGAAAAGGAGATATTTTTAAATATGAAAAGACGATATTTTGATATGAGTAGTGAAGTAAAAATATGATTTTTACTTCGAGAAAAATATAAACTTTATATTTAAAAGGCGAAATCTTTATTTTAGAAAAGGCGAAATCTTTATTTTAGAAAAGGCGAAATCTTTATTTTAGAAAAGGCGAAATCTATATATGGAAAATAGCGTGATAAAAATATAATTTTTATCTATATGACATAGTAGTAAAAATCCGATTTTTATATATTGAATAACGAAATAAAAATTCAATTTTTAAAGGTATGAAGCAATTATAAAAATATGATTTGAAATTGAAGGTGAATAAATAAAAATGTGATTTTTATTTTAAAGACATCAAATATAAAAATGTGATTTTTATATATGTAGTGGCTACGAGCAACGAAGATGACGAAGATGCGATGACGATGAAGATTTCAATCAATGAAGTGCCGTGGAGCTAGGATAGCTATCTGTGAGAATTTCTCACCTTTCAATTTCTTTTCTAATTATATATATATACTAGGATGCAGACGGTGCTTAGTAGCACCCGACACAATCGTCCACAGACCATGGACTTGTTTGTTTGGTTGCATAGCTTAGTTATATGATTTGATTTGAATTTGGTTGTTTGGTGAATTTGATTGATGTGTGAATGGCGTGGGCCTTCACTAGACCGGGGATAGGGCTAGGCCTTGTCCCGTTTCTAGTATCGTGCCGTTATGCCGCCGAAATTTTCTAAAATAAGTTAGAAAAATAAAAATATCATTTTATTTAAAGAATGAACTGAATAGAAATTCATATGTTGGAATAAAATGTTTTGTCGTTAAAAATATAATTTTTAACGTGAATGTGAATAAATAAATATTCATTTACAAACCAGACGGTTTGTTTTTGTACACCTATTTGAAGGACATTGATTGGGTCGATAAATTTTACACATCGCCCAACTGCACAAATAAAATATGCGTTTGATTGTTTGAAACCCCACACGGGTGTTGGGATGAAATTTGAAGTTCACTCATCCTGATTGATTTAATATGTCGATCGATTGATTGACAGGCTGTTATAAGCGTTAGATATCTATATTTGATGCTTATACAGTGTAGTGCACTTTGGTTGATGGTTGATTATTTTTCAATGCTATTATATGTGTGTAATGTATGAAAATCCATATAATTAACTTTATATGGTAATTGATTGGGCCTCATTCCAATTTGAAAAATAAAGAATATTATAAAATAAAGGTTCATGTGTTGACAGTACTCATCCATTGAGATTGGTCATGTGTTGAACGAAATATTTTAGTAATAAAATTTACATCTTTATCAATATAAAATAAAGGTTCATGTGTTGACAGTACTCATCCATTGAGATTGGTCATGTGTTGAACGAAATATTTTAGTAATAAAATTTACATCTTTATCAATATAAAATAAAGGTTCATGTGTTGACAGTACTCATCCATTGAGATTGGTCATGTGTTGAACGAAATATTTTGATAATAACAACTAATTTGAAAAGGAAATATTTGAAATAGAATATTTGAAAATAGAAATTTATGAAGCCGTGTTGATTAGATTGACGCCATTTTGACGTGAACGATATTTATATCGATTTTATTCATTTCGAAATGAATTGAATTGAAAACGATTTCGAAATGAATTGAATTGAAAACGATTTCGAAATGAATTGAATTCGAAATGAATTGAATTGAAAACGATTTCGAAATGAATTGAATTGAAAACGATTTCGAAATGAATTGAATTCGAAATGAATTGAATTGAAAACGATTTCGAAATGAATTGAATTGAAAACGATTTCGAAATGAATTGAATTGAAAACGATTTCGAAATGAATTGAATTGAAAACGATTTCGAAATGAATTGAATTGAAAACGATTTCGAAATGAATTGAATTGAAAACGATTTCGAAATGAATTGAATTGAAAACGATTTCGAAACGAATTGAATTGAAAACGATTTCGAAATGAATTGAATTGAAAACGATTTCGAAATGAATTGAATTGAAAACGAATTCGAAATGAATTGAATTGAAAACGAATTCAAATTGAATTGAAATTTGAATTGAATAAGAATGAATTTTAAAACGAATTTATAAAGAAGAATTCAATTTCGATTTGAATTGAAATGGAAGTTGAAATTGCTTTTGAAACGAATTTAAAACTATTTATATAATTCGTTTTAAATAGAAATCGACGATATAATATAATGGCCTGAATAGAACGCGCCGCGCCGCGGCAGTTCGTGAATTTCTACCATTGATTTCAAACGGACATTACGGGAGATCCGACCGTCGGATTCTCCTAAAACCAGAACCGTTGGGTTCGTATCGAAAAGAGCTATCTAACGAATGTTAGAAATTTGAAATCTAACGGTTGGATTTGGAATTATGTCCAAATCAAATTTGAAAAAGGTCGCTGTAAGTGCAGTTCGATGGCCGTTGATGGAAATCGACTATACGGGCCTTGATAAAATTATTAAAAATAATAATAATTTGTGTAAAATCATAAGAAATGATTTGTGAAGAATTGGGATGAAACACTCCATATTTGAAAAGATAAAAATAGATTTTTATCGAAATGAACTAGTTTTGAACTAGAAATATAATTCTATTTATTTTTAAATAAATAAATTGAATTTGAAAAGGGTTTTAAAAATAACCAGAATTTCCAATGATTGCATTGGAGGGGATTTGAATAGAAATTGTCTTCGGAATATTTCGATGTTGGAATTCGGGATTATACGGATGTTGTTATGGAAATTTAGAAGATATATATTTATATCGTTATTTCCAATACGACATTTGTTAATCGTAGAATTTGATATTGAATATAAGCCGATATATTTTCTATTCAGAGCCTTGTATTGAATATCGAATGTGATTTGGGTTTGTCGTGAATGGTGTCTTCACTAACACTGTTCTTGAACCCAGTTGAGAAAAGATTAAATCTTTTTATTTAGATTTAATGAAGTGTACCAATTAAATGATATTTAATTGGAATTGAATTGATATTGATTTTTGGGTTTATCGTGAACAGTGTTTTAAATAACACTCGTTCTTTAACCCGATAATTAATGAATGTGATTTTGGGTTTATCGTGAACCGTGTTTTAAATGACACTGATTCTTTAACCCAGTTAACGATTAAAACTAAGTGGAGTTTTAATGAATCTTTAATTAGATTGAAATAATCGAGAATGGAGTATCACCAGTTTTGCTCCAGGCGATAGTTAAATCTTTAATTAGATTTGAACGTGAAATGGTAATTGAATTTACCGATAACACCGTGGTGTTAGATATGAAGTATTACCAGTTTTACTTCATGGGATAAATAGGTTGGGATTGAGAAATTAAAACAAATGATTACTTCGGTAAGCGTCGTTAAATCCCGACTAGTTGAATCGAAATTCAAAAGGAGATTAAAGAATAAATTTAAAGGATTTATCTTTGATAAAATTAATGGGAACCTTTCCCTATGAATGTGAAATTTAGAAACTAACTGTCGGTTAGCTAAGCAGAATGGTTTTCTGGATATTGATCTGATGTTGGTTTCGGCCTTCGGGGTTAATATTTGGGGAATTATTCTCTTGATTAATTTACGGTTAGTGACTGATGAATTGGAATGGGGCGTATGTTGTGTTTGTGTAACACTTATTTAAAATATACGCGAGTTATTCGGAAAGACCGGGTTTATCCCATTCCGAATAACTGATACGACGATAAGTCGAAGATGAAGACGATGGTCGAAGACCGGAGATCTTCACGTCGTTTGGGTGATAACCGATGATCTTGATTGGGCTGTACACCCAAGAAGATGGAAACAGTTGGTGATCGTCCAGACGTACTTGGAGATCGATGGATATGCGGGGTACTAGGTGCCTCCGGTTTCGTTCAGACCCAGAACGGACTTGTAAATGGACTGTGTGTCTGACATCGGATTTTAGTCTGTGTGGTTGATTTTTATTAAATATATATCTGTTTGGCGGCGGAGAATTTATTCTCTTGCTTAACGCCCTTCTCTGAGACGCACGAGCTCAGGGGTTATATATTGATGGATATCAAACGCATGGAGTGAATTGCATGTGTGGCATGCCTAAGTGGCAATTGATCGAGGCTTCTGTTGAAAAGCAAAGTCTTGTGGTGATGATCAAAGCATGGCCTTTGTGGCGTAGCTTTGTGTAACGTTTACTTCGCGAGTTTCACACCCGGTATGAACCAAAAACGGGAGGGGACCTCAGGGAGGGCATGCGTTTCTTTCTAGTTAGAAGTGGCGTCAATGGTTTTACACGCCCTGACGAGTTTGACTTATGTGGTTGTTGCTGTTACGAGGCGCCTCGGATTGATCGGTCGTTCTCGAACCGATGGAGTCATTTAGTTGGCTCGTTTACGCCCCATAGGGCGGGGAAACGCATGTTCAGGGTTTAAGTTTAATCCACATCGGTGGACCGGCCCTGACGATCCAAGGGTCACTCGAGCTCTGATCCTGAGGGGCGGGCTAGAGCGTCTCGAATCGGTTGAGGACTATCTTTTGCCTCGGTTCATAGATGGAAATCCAATTTCCAAATACGTGACTTTGCGGTTTTATTTGTAAACCTATTTATGGTGACATAGTGGGATGGGGCACTTATGCCGCCTATGATTGATACTTATGATTTGAAGTTGTTTTATATACTATGCACTTACAATAGTATTAAATGATTTGTTTTAAACGTATCAAGCATTCTTGGCTATTATAAGGTAAAAACCCTATCCTCCGGCTTGCGTTGCATTGTGTGATGGGAACTGGGTCTTATAACAGCTTCATTTTTCTTTATTTAGCATTGCGCTGTTTGTTTTATGCACTGGTATTCTTGGGAGGAAACCCGTTCCGTGTTATACGGCGTGGTCCCTTGATTTACCTAACTTTAAAATAAAGATTAACTGTTTTAGTTCTCACACCAATCCCATGACTGACCTGGAGTTTATTGTTTTAACCTAAACTCTGGGTGCCCTTATTTTGACACGGGCAGCTAGTAGTTTTGGTTTTGCAGATTTATATTCACAGGATCCTGGTTTACAGCTGGAACGATATCCGGAAAGCTTTGTATCCGTATATCTACTTCTAGTTGTGTATTGTATTATTTTCCGCTGCTATGTATTTAAATGTAATTTAAATCTCTGATATTTCTGTGTAATATTCGTTTATACTCTGTATATTCTTGTAATCTGATGCATTGTTGTAATATACAATGAAATGTTCTTCTGTATGCGTTCTGTTTTGTCGTGTTCTCAAAACGATAGGGCGTTTCGAACGGCCTGGATCGGTTTAGCGACTGATTCGGATCGAGCGAAATTCCTTGCCGTGACAGCTGTGAAAGCTATTTTGAAGTAAAATTCAAAATGGAAGTGTTTTAAAATGAGTTTGAAAGTAATATAGTACTAAACTCACTTTGACGGCTGGAAAATAATTCTGATAGTGAACCACGGCATTATCGGTGTTCATTTTCGAGTTGCTAAGTGACGATTACTACCAAAGATTTTGTTTTGAATTATTGTGAAGAAACAAGTTGTTAGAAATTCAAATATTTTGAATTGCCATCATTATATGTAATTATTTATGATTTCAAACTGATTTGAAATAAATACCAAGAATTTGAATTCTGAAATAAAAATTTAACTTATGGAGTTAAAATGGTAAAAGTGGAACTTAAACTAAGATAAATAAAATTGGATTGAATTTGGAACGATCCAGAATGGAGATTGTAAAAGAGAAATATTGGAGATTCGAGTTATTAATTGATTCTTGGAGAATAAGAATCGAATTTTGAATTAGAGATGGAGATAACTGAATTGAGAAATAAATCAGTAAATGGAATGTCGTAATAAAACTTAACAAGGTTAAGAACTGAGAGTAGAATCGGAGTTGAAATAGAAATTTGGCTTAGTAAAGCGAAAGACTGGTTTGAGAACGGACTGATGGAAGATCAACCAAGGATGCTAGGATATGCTGGTTTGATAGCAGATGGCAGAGATAAAGTTGAATGCCCAACAGAGAAGGTACACGTTTATATACGAGTATGAGATTTTTATGAGTCGGTTTGGGCAAGCCGTCTGGCTGTTTGATTTTCTTATGGATTGGAGAAGGCCTAGAGTGGCAAGTTGTTGTAGTACTGAATAAGGCGTGCATAGGAGATGCTGGCAAAATTCTCCGAAAATTTGAGCTGTTAGGAAATTTTCAGAATTTCTGAAAATATTCGTTAATAAGAAGGAATTAATATTTTAATTGGAATTAATCAGTTCAGTTGAAACTAAAATTATGAAATAAACCAAAAAGATTTTTAACCTGTTTATAACAAGAGATTGTAGCATTTTCCCTATCTTAGAAATTTCGAGGACGAAATTATTTTAAGGGGGAAGGACTGTAACGTCCCGCATTTTTGTCGGTTTATATTTGAGTATTTAAAATAGCTTAAATATTGAATTCGTAATATAAGTGAATTTATATATTAATTAAAACGAAGTTGAATGTATAAAAATATATATCGAGCCCGTAATATCGCGGCAGTTCGTAATTTAACGTTCTGAACTTCAACTGAGTGTACCGGACTCGTTTTAAATCGGATTTTTGCGAAACAAGAAACATTGGAATCTGTTGAACAGTATTTCTCTAATAGAAGTGAAAAACCGAGATTTCGTCGTATAGATTGCAAGATATGTCAAAATCAAATATTTAGAAAGTCGCTATGAAATCATATATCGACCGTAACAGTTATTTGAAATAACTAGATATCGGATTCGAATCGGGACAAGGTTCTATTGGGACATAGTGATAAATAAATTTTTAGAATTTTATTGTAATTTTTAATTAATTAAATACACAACTTTTTATTTGGAGTATTTCGCACCCTGTATCGATATTTCGGGGTTTCAAAATATGAGTCAATCTACCGGTATTATTATATTTTTGGGATCGTGACACCTCACTGAGCACGACCGTACTCTTACTTCTGCCCGCAGCGGCTCACGAAAAGTTTGTGAAACACGATATGTTAAACTCTATGAAAATATAAGGATATATATAACATAAAATAAATCAAAACAACAACGATACATGTCCCAGTAGAACATTAAAATATGTTTAAGCAATTGAGCAATGCAATACCCTATAACCGAATGTACATGCTATTTCTTTAAATGACCACACGTTCTGAAATCTCATGTGTACGCTATATTTTGTCAATGGCCGTCTATTTCCATTCAATGAAGCATGCCGTCCCTATTCTTTAACCATACCCTACACTTCTGGCCTTATCGAAGTTAAATGAAATGCAAACAATACTTTTGAATTAAGGGAAACCCATACCCTAGCTGTCAACACGTACCCTACCCCGAAGACCTACCCAGTATACAGAAAATCTATCACCTTGTATACTTCATATTTAAGCAAAGAGATCACAGTAGACCTACTATTGGGCGCATACCTGAGGAGTACTATCGATAAAGACTTCATGGTAAAGATAAAATATATATCAAGCCATAACCCTACAACGTGCTAACCTATCTCTAGCTAAATAGAATGACTGCACCTTTCAGTTAATGAAGCATACTTCATTTCCTTAGCTTATAAGGAATAATACCACATACCCTATGATGTAGCTAGCACGTTCCAATTCCTTAATCATTAAGGAAATGCGGACATACGTGAATAGTACCTACTCTACATTTTTATTAGCAGCTACTCCTTAAGCATTAAGTTACCCCCATCATATAAATACACGAGACTTTCATCTCCTCCTCAGGTTCACGAAACCAGTAATTGCTGAAGTTTTCTATGGAAAATATAAAAGTTAAATACAATAAAAACGAAATAGGCTCGATCTTGTCTGTGCATACTGTAGCAGAGTCTGGAGTCTCGAAAAAGAAGATCGAATGTTGCAATGTTAGTATGGAGATGAGAGGGATGTGAAGAAAGAAGTGAAAAGAGTTTCCACCGTATTTTTCTTGTAGTTTAGAGAGGAAAAGAATGGAGGAATGTACTTCAACATGATCAATGCAAGCAGCAAAGGACTGACGTGAAACAAGGAGGTGATGCATGGAAAAATAGAAGAGTGGCAGTGGGAATGCTTTTCGTGCGTGCGGGTAGGTGAACTGAATTATGAAGTGGGTTCACATGAGGCGAGATAAGTATGAAGGGGAAGTTGCTGACGCAAGGCACAGGACGTGATGCGTTGACTGCTTTACTAGGAGAAAGGAGGGATAGCACTCAGTGAGAAGATGCTTGCGTTTCCTTTTAAGTGGGACGGGGTTTTCTAAAACAAGGTGATAAAGGAATGGCCATAGCCATTCTCGTAAAATACTGGAGCAGTTCTATTCTTTTTGGGAAGAATAACTGTTGTTTTAAGTGGATATTGGGGTATGCGGGTTGATTAAAATGGGTTGGATGTCTTTATAAAAGGTACGGGCTTCAGAAAATATGGGAAGAGTTTTATATGGAGAAATGTGAAGATGGACTTGGAGACCGTTACGGGAACACCTGATCTCATCGACTGACGCAAATCGTATTTAACGGTTAACGCGCAAAGGTGAGTAAATTCACTGACTCTGATCTATTTTAAAATATTATAATATTGGTTGAATGCTATGTGATGATCGCTTCGGTATATTACAATTAAATTGGTTGAAAAATATATATATCGTTACATCATTTGGTTAAATACTGATTCCGTCAATTTAATATTCCCTAGTATGGAATCAGTGATAATTGTTTGACTAACATCAGTGGATGCGGAAACCGGTTGGAGGAATCCGACCGGATTCCTCGATATTTATATGTACTGTTTGTTTTATATGCACTGTTTGAACCCGAATTACATTTAAAACCCCGTGTGAATCTTGATGTTGAATGAAAATTCAACATTTGTTTCGATAAACAAATAAACGATATCAATTTAGAAAGTGATAACAGTAGACCATAAAACCATCGTTTTGTTAAGAAGTTGATTGGCCGTCAGGCAAATCAACGCAGTTAATTATAAAAATTATATTTTTATAATTAAAGAGAAGATTTAAATTTATAATAGAAGTTCTATTATAAACTAGTATTTTAGAGTTCGTTTTGTAAAGTAAATGAAAACGATTGTTGACATTTAAATAAGTTTATAAAGCAGAAGTTACACTACGAGTAAATATTTGGATAATTAATTAAGACAAATAATTTAGAAATATTATTAGATTAAATATATAAAATCTAATGGTAAGAAGTAATTAAAATCAGTTAACGAATTTACTGATGGAATGAAGTTGATTTAAATCAACTGTTTAATCGAAAAACGATTATTAGATTAAATAAGTCCTTGTAATGAAGTTATAAATAGGACCGTGGGATAAGGTTAAAGCGAAGAGTTAATGTTTAAATTAAATAATAAAAAATAATGAAGATTTCAAAGTATGAATATGGTGTTATAAAACCATATTCCAAAATAAAACAAGGAAATACGATTTGATGTATATTATAAGTAATAAGGGATTAAAGTACAGACTTATATCTGTTCTAAGGTAAGAACGTTGTCGATCAAGGTCTGAGAGGTAAATAAAATACCCCAACTTGAACGGCTTCACTATTATCGAGGAACGATATCAGTTTGTAATGGAAAGAGATGTTAAATTTTGTATAAAAGGAATATGGCAACGTATGCAAGTCTTAGAACTATAGCGATAAAATAACGCTGTTGATTAGGCTTAAGCGTGACTGTTATGTCGAGATTAGTTATAAAGGAGAATATTACAGCGTATGACAAGTTTTGAACTGTAACGATAAATTAACGCTGTTAACCAAACTTAAGCGTGGTTTTTATATATAGCAGCACTCCCTAGGGAATGAAACAGTTTAGTTTGAAATCCACTTATTCGAAAGTAATAAGTAACGATGTTTGTCGAAAGAATATAAGAATAAGTTTAGAAAGAGAAATTGGAGAATCGTATCAGAAAACGATGGCAGCATTTCGATGTTCGAAATGTAATTAGAATTAAACCATTAGGATTTGGAACTATAATTCGACGAAGTCAAATGTATTAAAGTAAATTATTTTAGGAATTATAATCTGATAAGATCGTTAATTTTTAGCTTAAACTAATAAATTTTAATAGGATATGTAATCAGTGGTTAGTTATAAACTTGATAAGAAGTTGACTTAGAGAACAGAGTTTATAAAGTGGATTGGGAATATAAAGTATGAAAGAGATTTCGGTAAACGAGATAATGGTATTGATTATCTAAATAAAGAGTTATTTGATAAAGGTATTCAGATTTCTATAACAGGAATGGTATTCACATTTTTAAGTGAATAATGTTTAAAAGTAAATGGTTGGCCGATTAAAATATTTATAATGAAATTGGAAATAATTTTCCAATGAAGATAGGGTATATGATCCAAGTGTAGAAACCAAGGAATGTGAAAAGAATGGAAATGTTTCGAACGTTAATAACATATGTTTTCTGGAACAATGAAAGAATAAGAGTTTATAATAACTGGAAATGTTTTCCAAGAAGTGTAAAAAGGCTAAAACGGGGTTTGAGAAATATCTGGTAAGAAATGGGAATTCGAAGAATAAAAACGAATGTTAAATAAAAAGTACCCGTGTTTGTGAGATGTCTAGTATACATTTGAATGAATGTTTGTTTTTACTTCGATAGTTAAATAACCGACTATAAAGTGTTTTGACCATCGTTGTCAATATGGAGAGACCGGTTGGATTTATTATCCGAAAACCACTCCGTGTTGGCACAAGCGCTGCGAGATATTTTATGATGGAGAAAATTGAAGACAGAGTTAAATGCAAGGGTCATCCTATTCCATAATGGTGTTTTGTTTGTCCAGTCCTAGGACAACTTGTATGGACGAGTGTCCGACAGAGTATTTCCAACAGTCACGCCATTGATTTTTACGAATATACCAAGTTGGTGGGGAGAAGATAACTTCTCTTTATTCTACACCCAGTGTGCATTTGTGTAATCAATATGTGATTACGGATTTGACGATGTGGCATTCAAAGTGAATGGTGATCAGATGTTCTGAAGATGGACGTAGCCTCTAGCCTCACAATCAGGAAGTGACAAAAGTTGGGCTAGGCAGCATGGCTAGTTGGGTCATCCCCAAGCAGGGTGTACTGTCACCGATCTAGAGAAAATTCATATTTATACTTCTTTTCGATTCTGTATCTTCGGATGACGGTGGGATGGCCTACAACCGTGGTGGCAATATATTCGTGACACTCAAGCTAAATGAGTGAGCGGTCATGTGTGGCCAGGTTGTAAGACGTTCTTGTTGAACCCTGAGTGTATCCCCTCTAGAGTACACTATTCAGAAGGTGCTCCCATACCTTGTCTGTTGGAATCCATTCTCCGATAAGCGCCCTGCGGTTTATGATTTTATACTATATATATGTGGAGCGTGAGATGCAAGTGTTCCGCTACTTGGTTATTTATTTGATTATACATTATTATAATGTCACTGGGTTTTGATACCAAGAATATTTTGGGTTATAGTAAAAACCGTCCATGTTTAGTTGTGGGTTGGTCTTACTATTATCCTTTTGTTTCAAAAGGTTTTTCAAAGTTAAACAGTATAGTTGGAATTTACTCACACCAGTCCCATGACTGACCCAGAGTTTATTTTGTTTGTTTTACCTAAACTCTTGGGTGCCCAAATTTGTACGGGCAGTCAAGTGTTTCAGGATTTTAAAGATTCACTAGGAGGAGCTCAAAGCAGAAGGCTTCACCATTAGTATTTAGAGATTATTTCCGCTGTGATATGATGTATTGTACTCTGATATATGGTATGTATATACAATATAGTTTTGTAATTCAGAGTTATGTTATATAATACATTTTATTTATTCCGCTGTGAGTTTCGTGTTTACTCTGATTCTGTTCAGTGTTCTTCTTCTTCTTCTTCTATTCTATTAGTTCTATCTTTTCTATCTCATCCTCTTAATTCTTTCAATAATGACATGGTTTTCAAGGTATCGAAAATCGCGCCGTTACATTATTTAATTAAATAATATTGAATATTTAATTAATATTTATAATACAAAAATATATTATAATTCCGAAATAGTCAAAAATAGTTGAATTCACAATATAGTGTGAATTGGATCATATATAAGGTAGAATACAGTTTAGAATTGAATTTGAATAACGAATATATATATATATTTAAACGACGTTAGAACGTATAAATTATAATTTAATTATAATTGAGCTCGTAATGGCACGACAGTGCGTAATTGGCGATTCGAACTTTAAACGAATATACATAATCCATTTTAAGCCGGATTTCTGTGAAATAAGAAACGTTCGGAGCTGGTGAAGTATATCTTTCTAATGGAAGAGAAAAATCGGGATTTCACTGTGTAGATTTTGATTTATGTCTAAATCAAATTTTCAAATAGTCGCAATGGAATACCTTTATAATTTATAACGATTTATAAATGGATTTCCATTTTTAATTGAATATCGGTTAACTCTGATTACGAAATATCAAGTTGTAAATCCATATATATTTATTCTGAGTCTGTATGATATTCTGTTGTAAATATAAACGATAATATTTATTTATAGATATTAAATTTAATTATTTTTAAATATATTAATATTTAAATGGATTTATTTGGAGCTTTAAAAATAGCCAGTTTTGCAAACGAACTCCATTTCGACGAAACTAATTTTGTTGGATGCGGAATATTAAATTATCGTTAGATTTCAATTTCCATGATTTTTGGAGTCAGTATGTGGCCGTACGGGATTTTAATCTGGAAAATGGTCAATTATTTGACTTTTAAAATACGCTGTGTGAGCAAATGAAGTCGGAATTCGACGAAACCAGTTTCGTTGGGTCCGTAATGTCGAATTCTAGTTGTATGTCCATATTCATGATTTTTGGATGTTATATGTGATCATAGAAATTTTAAAGAACAAATACCAACAATAGTTGATTAAAAATAAATATAATAATCGAATATTAAAATATAAAACTATCCTATAAATACCCGTTTACATTCTTTTAACCCTAGACTTTCTCATTCCCACGGTCAACAAAGTATGCGCCTCTAGGAAAAAACCAAAACGTGAAATAAACATCTTTTAAAATCCAAAACATGGAAGTTTCTATAAATCAATATGTATTCATACTAGTGTTGTTGGGATCCTCCTCTTCAAATCTGGTATACTGATTCAGGGTGCGATGTCAATTTTGGTTCTATGGGTTTCTCGACACGAGTTAGGGTTAGGAAATGCTCGAAATTGAGTGAGCTTGGGTTTTTTTTTATCTTAGTTTCGGAATGAGGAAGCAAAACCGAACTTGTGTGCATCGTGTCATGGGGTGCGACGGGTATTGGGTTTGATCTCGTTGTCCGTTCCAGCGCATAGCTGATGAAAACGCACCGTTGGACATTGATGCGAGTTCGATTGTATTGGTATAGGAAGGAAGTGCAGGAGACGAGATGATTTTAGATAATTTTAGTTTGATTTCTAGTGTATCATGGAAGAAGGATCAAGGGAATAAGAATGTGATTGTGGTGAAAGTTGTTTACGGGAGGAGCAGTGTTATGAGGATGGGGAAGAAGACAGCGGTGTGGGCTTGTAAAGATGGAGATTGGCCGGGGAATTCAAGGTGAAGCCCAAGTTGAAAATAAACCAAGTATTTTATTTAAAATATTGTTTAAAACTTGTAAATTCGATAACATATTCATAATTTATCCAAATTTAGCTAAACAAGATCCATTGGGATCGTATGGACGAGTGCTACGCAATGGAACTGACTGAGAGTGAATTGGAGCTCGTTACAATTTATAGCGAAATAAATTGTCCGTCTGAATTAAAGATAGTTAATCTTTTTTAATGATGATAGTCCAATGTGAGTAAATCTCACTAACTCTGATCAATTTATATATTTTTTATATATAATCTAGTAATGATAAATGATAATTGATTGCCGTGTGTTGATTGTTTGGTTGAATTGCTGATGTATAACACCCCGAACTTCCCCGGTAAGGAAAGCCCGGATCGAGATGAGAACAACACACATCGGAACACAAACAAAAGAACATTTCATTGTTTATTACAACAATTCCATCAGAATACAAGAATATACAGAGTATGAATAAATACACTCGACAAATATCAGAGATTTAAATTACATTTAAATACATAGCAGCGGAAAATAATACAAAACACAACTGAAGGCGATATACGGATACAGAGCTTTCCGAGTATCGTTCCAGCTGTAAACCAGGATCCTGTGAATAAAAATCTGCAAAACCAAAACTACTAGCTGCCCGTGTAGAAAATAGGGGCACCCAGAGTTTAGGTTGAAACAATAAACTCCAGGTCAGTCATGTGACTGGTGTGAGAACTCAAATAGTTTTAATCATTGCTTTTAAAGTTAGGTAAATCAAGGGACCACGCTGTATAATACGGAACGGGATTCCTCCCAAGAATACCAGTGCATAAAACAAGCAGCGCAATGATAAATAAAGAAAAATGAAGCTATTATAAGACCCAGGTCCCATCACACAATGCAACGCAAGCCGGAGGATAGGGTTTTAGCTTATAATAGCCAAAGAATGCTTGATACGTTTAAAACACATTATTTTGATATTACTATAAGTGTATAGTGTCAAAACAATTGCAATCATAAGTATCAATCATAGACGGCATAACTACTATCTACTATGTCGCCATACTAGGTTCTACAAACAAAACCACAAAGTCACGTATTGGAAATTGGATTCCATCATGAGTCGAGGCAAGGGCAAGCTCCTCTCCGTTCGAGACACTCTAGCAAATGTCTCAGGACTACACACAGCGATCCTTGGATCTTCAGGGCCGATCCTCTCTTACTTTTGAGGATTGGCAATTCCTGAACACACGTTTCCCGGTCCTATAGGACCTATATAATGGTCTGTACGTCGACTCACATAGTGCCAGTTATCGACCATATATTCGAGGCGCCTCGCATTCCAACAACCACACAGGTGAAAAGTATATAAATGTCAAGGCTAGCAGGTCACTGACATCACCCATAGCCAGAAAGAAACATCGTGCTCTCCCTGCAGTCACTATCCCGTTTTTGACTCATACTGAGGTGTGAGGCTCGCGAATTAACGCCATACACAAAGCTGCGCCACACAGGCCGTGCTTTGATCATCTACCACAAGACTTTGCTTTTCAACAAAAGCCTTGATCATTTGCCACTTAGGCATGCCGCACAGGCAATTCACTCCATGCGATTGATGTCCATCGATATACAACCTCTGAGCCCATACATCTCAGAGAAGGGTGTTAAGCAAGAGAATAAATTCTCCGCTGCCAAACAGATGTATATTTAATAGAGATCAATCAACACAGAATAAAATCCAATGTCAGACACACAGTCCATTTACAAGTTTGTTCTGGGTCTGAACGAAACCGGAGGCACTTTCCTCGCATATCCATCGATCTCCAAGTACGTCTGGACGATCACCAACTGATTCCCTCCTCTTGGGTGTACAGCCCAATTAAGATCATCAATGATCATCCAAACGATGTGAAGACTTCCGGTCTTCAACCACCGTCTTCACCTTCGACATATCGTCGAATCAGTTATTCAGAATGGGTATAAACCCGGCCTTTCCGAATAACCCGCGTATATAATAAACAAGTGTTACACAAACACAACATATGCCTCATTCCAATTCAGAATGTTCTTTTATTCAAATTTTCACATTCTTAGGGAAAGGTTCCCATTAATTTTATCAAAGATAAATTCTTCTAAATTTATTCTTTAATCTTCCTTTGGATATCATTTCAAACCATGTTAAGGTTTTCCAAACTAGTCGGGATTAGCGAACCACACCGAAGTAATTATTTATTTTATTTTCCAATCCCAACTTATTCATCCCATGGAGAAAAACTGGTAATATTCCATATCTAACACCACGGTGTTATCGGTAAATATCAATTACCATTACACGTTCAAATCTAATTAAAGATTTAACTATCGCTTTGGAGCAAAACTGGTAATACTCCATTCTCGATCATCCCAATCTAATTAAAGATTCATTAAAACTCCACTTGGTTTTAATCTTCCCATAAATCAATATCCTGTCTTTAACTGGGTTAAAGAAACAACGTCATCTAAAACACGGTTCATGACAAACCCAAAATCACATTCCATTGTTAATCGGGTTAAAGAACAGGTGTTATTCACAACACCGCTCACGATAAACCCCAAAAACCAATTTAAATTCAATTCCAATTAAATACCAATTAACTGGACAATTTCACTAAATCTTAATTAAAAGATTTATTCTTTTCTAAACTGGGTTCAAGAACAGTGTTATTCAAGACACCATTCACGACGAACCCAAAATCCCATTCAATATTAAATACAAGGCTCTGAATAGAAAATATATTGGCTTATATTCAATATCAAATTCTGAAACCAACAAATATCGTATTGGAAGTAACGATATAAATTTATCTTTCAAATTTCCACAACCATATCTGTATAATCACGAAATCCAACATCGAAATATTCCGAAGATAATTTCGATTCAAATCCATTCCAATTCACGTATTGGAAATTCTGATTATTTTTAAAACCACTTCAAATCTAGTTCAAAACTAGTTCATTTCAATAAAAATATATTTTTATCCTTTCAAATGTGGAATTTTTCATCCCAGTTCTTTCCAATTCATATATTATGATTTTACACAAATTATTAATATTTTTAATAATTTTATCAAGGCCCGTACAGTCGGTTTCCAATAACGGTCGTCGAACTGCACTTATAGCGACCTTTTCCAAATTTGATTTGGACATAATTCCAAATCCAACCGTTAGATTTCAAATTTCTAATATTCATTGGAAAGATCTTTTCGATACGAACCCAACGGTTCCGGTTTCAGGAGAATCCGACGGTCGGATCTCCCGTCACGTCAATTCGAAGTCAATGGTCGAAATTCGCGAACTACCGCGGCGCGGCGCATTCTATTCAGGCCATTTAATATATATGATATATGTATTATATATACTTCGTCGATTTCAATTCAAAACGTATTTTATAAATCGTTTCAAATTCGTTTTAAAAACAATTTCCACTTCATATTCAATTTTAAATCAAAATTGAATATTCCATATCATTAATATATAAATGAGAATATTTTCAAAATATTAGATTTTGAAATCACTTTCTTTTCTATATTCATTATAAAAACGAATATAATCGATATACATATCGTTCGCGTCAAAATGACGCATCTCTAATCAACACGGTTTTATATATTTCAATAACTTCGTTATTCTATTCAACAAATGAATATTTATTCTATTCAACACATGAATCTATATTTCTTTCAACACATGAATATTCTCAACACACGGGTATCGTCAACACATGACTATTTTTTTATTTAATATATTTGATAAAATTATGATAAAGATGTAAATTTTATTGTTTAAAATATTTTACTCAACACATGAATATTCTCAACACATGAGCATCGTCAATACATGACTATTTATTCTATTCAACACATGAATCTTTATTTTATAATATTCTTTATTTTCCCAATTGGAATGAGGCCCAATCAATTACCATATAGTGTTAATTATATGGATTCCATACAACACATGTATATAATAGCAACGATAAATAATCAACTATCATCCAAAGTGCACCACACAACTGCATAAGCATTAAATATAACTAATTAACGCTCATATAGTCTGTCAATCAAACGATCGACATACCACTAAACAATTGGGCTTAGTGTACGTCGAATATCATGCCAACATCCGTGTGGGGTTTCAATCCACAAACACTGAATATTCTTTGTGCAGTTGGGCGACGTGTAAAATTTATCGTCCCAATCAATGTCCTTTAAATAGGTGTACATAAACAAATCGTCTGATTTGTAAATGAATATTTATTTTATTCACACACACGTTAAAAATTATATTTTTAACGATAATTAATTTATTTCAACACATGAATGTTTTATTATCCATTTCACATCAACATCACAAACAAACTTCACAACACATTAAACAAGCATACAAGTCGTCCATGGTCTATGGACGACGGGTGTCGGGTGCTGCTAAGCACCGTCTGCATCCTAGTATATAACTTTAACTAGAAAACAAGATTTAAAGTGAGAAGTTCTCACGGACTAGCTAAACCAAACACCGCGACTCTTCATATGTAGCAAATCTTCGTCGCTCGCCTTTTGTCAATTTCATTGTCCGTAGCCACTACATATATAAAAATCACATTTTTATATTGTTGCTATGTATATAAAAATCACATTTTTATAATCACTCTATATGGATAAAAATCACATTTTTATACCGCTACTATATAGATAAAAATTCTATTTTTATACCGCTACTATATAGATAAAATTTCTATTTTTATACCGCACTATATAGATAAAAATTCTATTTTTACACCGCTACTATATAGATAAAAATTCTATTTTTACACCGCTACTATATAGAAAAAAATTCTATTTTTACATTGCTACTTCTATAAAGATCACATCTTTATTACTCTACATTATATAAAAATTATATTTTTAATCTTTCTATAATATAAAAATCATATTTTTAATCTTTCTATAATATTAAAATCACTTCTTTCTTTGTTATAAAAATCTAACCTTTCTACTCATTAAAATCTAATCTTTTCAATTTCAAAAATCAAATCTTTTCTACGATAAAAATCAATCCTTGTTCGTAAATAAATAAAAATCCATCCTTGTCTATGATAAAAATTAAATCTTTCTTAACATAGAAAAATCCAATTTTTCATATGAATCTATGTTTTTAATTACTATATAAACTATTTCATTTCATAAAAGAAAATAAAAATAATAAAGAAACTTACAGTTTAATGGAAGGAAAAAAGGGGGGGGTGTCTGCTTTTTGCGCCGACTGGAGGGGAGGGGGTCAGCTGCGCGTCGGAGCTCCGGTGGGAGGGTAGGACGAGGCGGTGGTGTGCTCAGGTGGTGCGGCGGTATTGGGGATGTAGGGTTTTGGGTTTTCAGAGGGGGAACGGAGAGAAGGGAGGAGAGAGGATATATATAGAGAGAGTGTGTTTTTATTTTTATTTATTTATTTAATTTCAAAAAGCAACTTTTTATTTCGAACTCGAAATCGAACCCACCGACTGTCGTCCATAGCTAATTACCCCTATTCCGAACACAATGGGATACGTATCGCAAGCCAGTTTGGCTGTTTCGACTAGTTTCCTTCAAAATCAAAATATAAATCTATATATTGAATTTGAATGGGCATTTCATTTTACCGGGGCCACATACGTACTCTAAAAATTCCCGAAAAATATTTTCTAGCTTCGTATTGTTAATACGGTTCTAACAAAACTAGTTTCGTCAAATTCCGAGATCGTCTGAAAAATGGCCATTTTCTGGTCGATCGAAATTGACTGAAACTGTCAAAACACGTTTTATCTCGCCACGCTCACATATTGATTCAAAAAATTATGAATTTGGGAATCTAGCAATAACTTAACAACATGGGTCCAACAAAAGTGGTTTCGTCGAAAACCGAGGTCGTTTGCAAAATTCCTCTTTTTAAGGGCCCGAATTCCATAGCGATTATCTTGAATTTTCAACTGGACATATCTTTTGATTCCCGCTATGAAATTTCGATTTTTCGGATTCTTTGGAAAGATATTCTCTATTAGATTCTAATATTTTTGGTTTCGCTAAAATCCGGTTTGTTTTGAATCCTGTACATTCATTTGAACTTTGAAATCGAATTTTCGAACTACCGCGCCATTTTCAATTCCTTTTATAATTAAAATAAATATTTATATTCTAACGACGATTCAAATAAATATATACGTTCAAATTCTATTCAAAATAAATTTCTCGTCGATATTATTTAAAATAATTCATTTTAAATATTCAAAATTCATTAAAATTGCCAAATTAAAAATTTTAAATTAGCTCAGATTTTCCGGGTTATTACAATCTCCCCCACATAAAACTTTTCGTCCCGGAAAAGGAACGAAGCTGAAAGTCATTTTACAAACCAACTCAACTTCCATTATTTCCATTATGGCTTAAGTTATTCAACTTTCCAGTTTCTAAGAACTTTTCAAATTTTTCAAAAATTTGGCTAACACCCTAAATTTTCAAAAAATTTCGCCATAACCTCCCCTGCACCGGGGGCTTCGGGATATTTCAAATAGCCACCCATGGCCCTCATCAATCCAAAAAGAAAAAGAAACAGTCAATCGGCTCATAAAATCATCCAAACCCAATAAATTTGTAAACATGTACCTATTTGTCTGGCAAACAATTTTATTCTTCTCCTCTAGCCTCCTTGTTATGACTTGTTCAATGGATATACATGTATATGCATGCAGTTGTAATCATTTTTCAATACAGTTCAATATTCGGTTCCATTAGGCTAAACGGTTCAAAATTTCAAACCAATAGTCAAACAACACAACCATCAATCAATTAGTTGATTAGCTTTTCAAATTCATAATTTTGATATATATACAGAAAATCATGTTTTTGATGTCAAATCACAACAATAAACCTATCTAGTTTTGGTTCTCACACCAGTCTATGGAAATATATAGAAATCCCACTTTCGAAACTCGAACACAAATACTGATGATGTTGCAAACATCATCAGAATTGTCCCCGGGCGACTAGAGTGTGATTCTATATCTATCCAGTATATTAAAACTTCGGATATACGTTCATGACGTGTACACTCAAAATCTTTATATATTCGATTGTCCAAATTCAATACAAATAAAATATTCAAATACGTATACTTGAATTTAATTTTCAGAACAAAAATTGTTTTCAATTTTTATTTTAAAAATATACTCTTTCGATTCGCTCTAGGATACTACTGATCCCATCTCGAACGAGCCATTCTAATTGGATATTACTAATCCAATATATGATGAATTCTTTCGTATGGTTCTAATATGTCTTGTTCTCGAGCTCTGTAAACCAAAGCTCTGATACCACTCTATAACACCCTGAACTTCCCCGGTAAGGAAAGCCCAGATCGAGATGAGAACAACACACATCGGAACACAAACAAAAGAACATTTCATTGTTTATTACAACAATTCCATCAGAATATAAGAACATACAGAGTATGAATAAATACACTCGACAAATATCAGAGATTTAAATAACATTTAAATACATAGCAGCAGAAAATAATACAAAACACAACTGAAGGCGATATAAGGATACAGAGCTTTCCGAGTATCATTCCAGCTGTAAACCAGGATCCTGTGAATATAAATCTGTAAAACCAAAACTACTAGCTGCCCGTGTAGAAAATAGGGGCATCCAGAGTTTAGGTTGAAACAATAAACTCCAGGTCAGTCATGTGACTGGTGTGAGAACTAAAACAGTTTTAATCTTTATTTTTAAAGTTAGGTAAATCAATGGACCACGCCATATAACATGGAACGGGTTTCCTCCCAAGAATACCAGTGCATAAAACAAACAGCGCAATGCTAAATAAAGAAAAATGAAGCTATTATAAGACCCAGGTCCCATCAAACAATGCAACGCAAGCCGGAGGATAGGGTTTTACCTTATAATAGCCAAAGAATGCTTGATACGTTTAAAACACATTATTTTGATATTACTATAAGTGTATAGTGTTAAAACAATTTCAATCATAAGTATCAATCATAAACGACATTGCTACCATCTACTATGTCGCCATACTAGGTTCTACAAACAAAACCGCAAAGTCACGTATTGGAAATTGGATTCCATCATGAGTCGAGGCAAGGGGCAAGCTCCTCTCCGTTCGAGACACTTTAGCAAATATCTCAGGACCACACACAGCGATCCTTGGATCTTCAGGGCCGGTCCTCTCTTACTTTTGAGGATTGGCAATTCCTGAACACACGTTTCCCGGTTCTATAGGACCTATATAATGGTCTGTACGTCGGCTCACATAGTGCCAGTTATCGACCATATATTCGAGGCGCCTCGCATTCCAACAACCACACAGGTAAAAAGTATATAAATGTCACGGCTGGTAGGTCACTGACATCACCCATAGCTAGAAAGAAACGTCGTGCTCTCCCTGCAATCACTATCCCGTTTTTGACTCATACCGAGGTGTGAGGCTCGCGAATTAACGCCATACACAAAGTTGCGCCACACTGGCCGCGCTTTGATCATCTACCACAAGACTTTGCTTTTCAACAAAAGCCTTGATCATTTGCCACTTAGGCATGCCACACAGGCAATTCACTCCATGCGACCGATGTCCATCGATATACAACCTCTGAGCTCGTACGTCTCAGAGAAGGGCGTTAAGCAAGAGAATAAATTCTCCGCCGCCAAACAAATGTATATTTAATAGAGATCAATCAACACAGAATAAAATCCAACGTCAGACACACAGTCCATTTACAAGTTCGTTCTGGGTCTGAACGAAACCGGAGGCACTTTCCTCGCATATCCATCGATCTCCAAGTACGTCTGGACGATCACCAACTGATTCCCTCCTCTTGGGTGGACAGACCAATCAAGATCATCAATGATCGTCCAAATGATGTGAAGACTTCCGGTCTTCAACCACCGTCTTCACCTTCAACATATCGTCGAATCGGTTATTCAGAATGGGTATAAACCCGGCCTTTCCGAATAACCCGCGTATATAATAAACAAGTGTTACACAAACACAACATACGCCTCATTCCAATTCAGAATGTTCTTTTATTCAAATTTTCACATTCGTAGGGAAAGGTTCCCATTAATTTTATCAAAGATAAATTCTTCTAAATTTATTCTTTAATCTTCCTTTGGATATCATTTCAAACCATGTTAAGGTTTTCCAAACTAGTCGGGATTAGCGAACCACACCGAAGTAATTATTTATTTTATTTCCCAGTCCCAACCTATTCATCCCATGGAGAAAAACTGGTAATACTCCATATCTAACACCACGGTGTTATCGGTAAATATCAATTACCATTACACGTTCAAATCTAATTAAAGATTTAATTATCGCTTTGGAGCAAAACTGGTAGTACTCCTTTCTCGATCATCCCAATCTAATTAAAGATTCATTAAAACTCCACTTGGTTTTAATCTTCCCAAAAATCAATACCCTGTCTTTAACTGGGTTAAAGAACCAACGTCATCTAAAACACGGTTCACGATAAACCCAATATCACATTCCATTGTTAATCGGGTTAAAGAACAGGTGTTATTCACAACACTGCTCACGATAAACCCCAAAAACCAATTTAAATTCAATTCCAATTAAATACCAATTAACTGGACAATTTCACTAAATCTTAATTAAAAGATTTATTCTTTTCTAAACTGGGTTCAAGAACAGTGTTATTCAAGACACCATTCACGACGAACCCAAAATCCCATTTAATATTAAATACAAGGCCCTGAATAGAAAATATATCGGCTCATATTCAATATCAAATTCTGAAACCAACAAATATCGTATTGGAAGTAACGATATAAATTTATCTTTCAAATTTCCACAACCATATCTATATAATCACGGAATCCAACATCGAAATATTCCGAAGATAATTTCGATTCAAATCCATTCCAATTCACGTATTGGAAATTCTGATTATTTTTAAAACCACTTCAAATCTAGTTCAAAACTAGTTCATTTCAATAAAAATATATTTTTATCCTTTCAAATGTGTAATTTTTCATCCCAGTTCTTTCCAATTCATATATTATGATTTTACACAAATTATTAATATTTTTAATAATTTTATCAAGGTTCGTACAGTCGTTTTCCAATAACGGTCGTCGAACTGCACTAATAACGACCTTTTCCAAATTAGATTTGGACATAATTCCAAATCCAACCGTTAGATTTCAAATTTCTAATATTCATTGGAAAGATCTTTTCGATACGAACCCAACGGTTCTAGTTTCAGGAGAATCCGACGGTCGGATCTCCCGTAACTACAATTCGAAGTCAATGGTCGAAATTCGCGAACTACCGCGGCGCGGCGCGTTCTATTCAGGCCATTTAATATATATGATATATATATTTCGTCGATTTCAATTCAAAACGTATTTTATAAATCGTTTCAAATTCGTTTTAAAAACAATTTCCACTTCATATTCAATTTTAAATCAAAATTGAATATTCCATATCATTAATATATAAATGATAATATTTCCAAAATAATAGATTTTGAAATCACTTTCTTTTCTATGTTCATTATAAAAACGAATATAATCGATATAAATATCGTTCTCATCAAAATGGTGCATCTCTAATCAACACGACTTTATATATTTCAATAACTTCATTATTCTATTCAACAAATGAATATTTATTCTATTCAACACGTGAATCTATATTTCTTTCAACACATGAATATTCTCAACACATGGGTATCGTCAACACATGACTATTTTTTTATTTAATATATTTGATAAAATTATGATAAAGATGTAAATTTTATTGTTTAAAATATTTTACTCAACACATGAATATTCTCAACACATGAGCATCGTCAACACATGACTATTTATTCTATTCAACACATGAATCTTTATTTTATAATATTCTTTATTTTCCCAATTGGAATGAGGCCCAATCAATTACCATATAATGTTAATTATATGGATTCCATACAACACATGTATATAATAGCAACGATAAATAATCAACCATCATCCAAAATTCACCACACAACTGCATAAACATTAAATATGACTAATTAACGCTCATACAGTCTGTCAATCAAACGATCGACATACCACTAAACAATTGGGATTAGTGTACGTCGAATATCATGCCAACACCCGTGTCGGGTTTCAATCCACAAACACTGAATATTCTTTGTGCAGTTGGGTGACGTGTAAAATTTATCGTCCCAATCAATGTTCTTTAAATAGGTGTACATAAACAAATCGTCTGATTTGTAAATGAATATTTATTTTATTCACACACACGTTAAAAATTATATTTTTAACGATAATTAATTTATTTCAACACATGAATGTTTTATTATCCATTTCACATCAACATCACAAACAAACTTCACAACACATCAAACAAGCATACAAGTCGTCCATGGTCGGTGGACGACGGGTGTCGGGTGCTGCTAAGCACCGTCTGCTTCCTAGTATATAACTTTAACTAGAAAACAAGATTTAAAGTGAGAAGTTCTCACCGACTAGCTAAACCAAACACCGCGACTCTTCATATGTAGCAAATCTTCGCCGCTCGTCTTTTGTCAATTTCATTGTCCGTAGCCACTACATATATAAAAATCACATTTTTCTATTGTTCCTATGTATATAAAAATCACATTTTTATAATCACTCTATACGGATAAAAATCACATTTTTATACCGCTACTATATAGATAAAAATTCTATTTTTATACCGCTACTATATAGATAAAAATTCTATTTTTATACCGCTACTATATAAACAAAAATTCTATTTTTACACCGCTACTATATAGATAAAAATTCTATTTTTACACCGCTACTATATAGATAAAAATCTATTTTTACATTGCTACTTCTATAAAGATCGCATCTTTATTACTCTACATTATATAAAAATTATATTTTTAATCTTTCTATAATATAAAAATCATATTTTTAATCTTTCTATAATATTAAAATCACTTCTTTCTTTGTTATGAAAATCTAACCTTTCTACTCATTAAAAATCTAATCTTTTCAATTTCAAAAATCAAATCTTTTCTACGCTAAAAATAAATCCTTGTTCGTAAATAAATAAAAATCCATCCTTGTCTATGATAAAAATTAAATCTTTCTTAACATAGAAAAATCCAATTTTTCATATGAATCTATGTTTTTAATTACTATATAAACTAATTCATTTCATAAAAGAAAATAAAAATAATAAGAAACTTACAGTTTAATGGAAGAAAAAAAGGGGGGGTTGTCTGCTGTTTGCGCCGACTGGAGGGGAGGGGGTCAGCTGCGCGTCGGAGCTCCGGTGGGAGGGCAGGGCGAGGCGGTGGTGTGCTCAGGCGGTGCGGCGTTATTGGGGAGGTAGGGTTTTGGGTTTTCAGAGGGGGAACGGAGAGAAGGGAGGAGGAAGAAGAGGCGGGGGCTTCAAGGGGGAGGGGCGGCCTGGATCGAGGGGGACGGCGGCGGGTATCGCGCTCAGCGCGATAGTTTCTTTTTTTTTTCTTTGACTTTTTAAAATGAACGCGGGGGAGGGGGGGCTGAGTGAGGATATATATAGAGAGAGGGTTTTTATTTTTATTTATTTAATTAATTAATTTCAAAAAGCAACTTTTTATTTCGAACTCGAAATCGAACCCACCGACTGTCGTCCATAGCTAATTACCCCCATTCCGAACACAATGGGATACGTATCGCAAGCCAGTTTGGCTGTTTCGACCAGTTTCCATCAAAATCAAAATATAAATCTATATATTGAATTTGAACGCGCATTTCATTTTACCAGGGCCACATACGGACTCTAAAAATTCCCGAAAAATATTTTCTAGCTTCGTATTGGCAATACGGTTCTAACAAAACTAGTTTTGTCAAATTCTGAGACCGTTTGAAAAATGGCCATTTTCTGGTCGATCGAAATTGACTGAAACTGTCAAAACACGTTTTACTTCGCCACGCTCACATATTGATTCAAAAAATTACGAATTTTGGAATCTAGCAATAACTTGACATCAAGGGTCCAACAAAAGTGGTTTCGTCGAAAGCCGAGGTCGTTTGCAAAATTCCCCTTTTTAAGGGCCAGAATTCCATAGTGACTATTCTGAATTTTCAACTGGACATATCTTTTGATTCCCGCTATGAAATTTCGATTTTTCGGGTTCGTTGGAAAGATATTCTCTATTAGATTCTAATATTTTTAGTTTCGCTAAAATCCGGTTTGTTTTGAATCCTGTACATTCATTTGAACTTTGAAATCGAATTTTCGAACTACCACTCCATTTTCAATTCCTTTTATGATTAAAATAAATATTTATATTCTAACGACGATTCAAATAAACATATACGTTCAAATTCTATTCAAAATAAATTTCTCGTCGATATTATTTAAAATAATTCATTTTAAATATTCAAAATTCATTATAATTGCCAAAATATAAATTTTAAATTAGCTTAGATTTTCCGGGTTATTACATGATGTATTGGTTGAAATTATAGATAACGATATATATATATATATATATATATATATATATATATATCGTTAATCAAATGTTGATTCTGTTTATCAGAATATTTCATCTCGAAATGAAATCGATGTTATTATATTGTTTAACATCTATGGATATAGGGAAACAGGTCGGAGGAATCCAACTGGATTCCTCAACATTTATTTTATTAATTTTCATATATTGTAATATATGATGTGATATATAATCTATTGCTGATTATGTGTGTTTAAATGATATCGATCATTGTTATTTGGTATTTTAAATACCATATATAATAAAAGAATTAAAATGGGAATTTTCACTGTGTATATTGAAAATAAAATACATTTATATAAAATCAAATGATTTTATAAAAAGGAAATATTTATTTATAAAATAAATAGAATTATATACGGAATATTTATTTAGAAAATAAATAAATTATAAAAAGGAAATATGTGGAAAATAAATATTAAATAGAATCTGTTTTAACAGATAAATGGAGAAGATTAATTTATAAATAATGATTTATAAATTAAGTAAATAATTTATCATGGGATAAATTGAATATATAAGTCAGAACTTGTATAGAGAAAAAGAAATCAGTTTTTACACTGATATTTTAAATAGATTGTGAACTCAACATTTATAAAGGGAATTACAAAAGAGATTTAAATATTGGAAATAAAAAGAGGATTTCGTACGAATAATTCTATAAATAGAAGTACAAATAGAATTTGGAAATGGGATATTATTTTAAAATACGAAATCAAACTTAACGGATTATATAAAAGAGTTAATCGAATAAAGTTTATTCAAAAGGAGTTTTCGAATATAGTTTATTCGAAGGATCCTTTCGAATATAGTTTATTCGAAATGAGTTATCGAATATAGTTTATTCGAAGGAGTTATCGAATATAGTTTATTCGAAGGAGTTAATCGAATATAGTTTATTCGAAAGGAGTTAATTGAATATAGTTTATTCGAGAGAGAGTTATCGAATAGAAATTATTCAAGAGAGAATTATACATTGAAATTCGATTTTTTATCGAATTCAAGAAAGTACTATTCAATTTCCATTTTTAATCAAGATTTAATGATTTATTTATGAATTGTCTATTTAGTTATTTAGTTAAGTTAAGGAATAAAAGTTATACTTTGAAGTTAGATATTTCAGAAGTAGGGATTATAACGTTATAGTTATAATCAGTGTTTTCAATAAAGAAGTGGATTTGTAAATTGAATCCGAGAGTTACGTAAGGAAGTTTGTTAAAGATTTTGAAGGTGAACTTTGTCTATTTCGAAGTTAGAAATGTTGTTCAGTTAAGGTCTGAGAGGTATTTATACCCCAACTTGATTGACTTCGTTTTCAACTAAGGAATGGTTAAGGTTCGATAGTAAAGTTTGGTTAAGAGAATTTAGTTAATGAGTGTAATGGTTTGAGTTGGCATAGCGATGTTTATTTAAACATCTGTTTAAATCCAAATATAGGAGTTTGGAAATGTTTTCCAAATAAGAATCATAAATATTTTCTAATATAGAAAATAAGAGATGAGAATAAAAATGGAAATGTTTTCCAATATTAATAAGGTATATTTTCTAAATTTATAAAATAAGAATTTCTGTATATATGTGGAAATAGGAAATGGGTAAATGAATAAATAAATGATAGATTAACTTAAGAGATAAATGATGATTGATGATTTATCGATAGAATTTCCATCTGGAAATAATATCGTTGTTTGCACACGTGTTTTTCTTTGATAGTTAAATCACCGACTATCGAAGTTTTAGACCATTTTTCCATTGTTAATACGGAGAGACCCGGATCAATTATATTATCTGAAAACCACTCCATATGGCATTAGCGTTGCGATCAAATATGATGAAGATAATTGAAGACAGAGTTATGCAAGGGCTGTCCTGTTTACAGAATAGTGCCTTCGGTCTGTCCAGTCCCAGGGCAACTTGTATGGAAGAATGTCTGACAGAGTATATTTAATGGATCACGTAAGTTAATCTCTTCAAACGTATGTACGTTTGGTGGCGAAGGAATCCATTTCTCTTAACTGTATACTTGTTGTATTTTTTGGGAATTCAATTTGTGATTTGGTGGGTATGACGATGTGACATTCAAAGTGAATAATTGTGTGATCTGTCAGAGATAAGCGTGGCCTCTAGCCTCACAACCGCGAAATGACAAAAATCGGGCAGGCAACATGGCTATGTGGGTTGCTTCCATTAGGGTGTATTATCACCTATCTAGAGATATTCATTTCATTCTTTAATCTATTCGATGTTGTCCCATTCGGGAAATGGTTGTTGATCCGAACCGTTGGTGATATACATTCGATACACTTAAGCGAAATGAGTGGTCGGTCATGTATAGTCGGGTTGCAAGATGTTCTTGTTGAACCCAGTGTATTCCTCTCTAGAGGTACACTATCGGAAGGTGGTTCCATACCTTGTCATAGTTGGTAATCCATTATCCAATAAGTGCTCGCGGTTTTGATTATATACTATATATGTAGAACGTGAGATGAAAGCGTTTTTGCTAGATGATTATTATATTGTGGTTGATAGATACTATCATAATATCAAAAGAAATTTTGATATAAAGACTATTTTGGATTCTCATAAGGGAAAAACCCGTTCCGTTATACGACGTGGTCTTATGAGATATCGTTTTATTTCTCAAATTGTTTTAAATTGTTTTACTCACACCAGTCCCATGACTGACCCAGAGTTTATTTTGTTTTGTTTTCCCTAAACTCTTGGGTGCCCAAATTTTGTACGGGCGGTCAAGTAGTCAGGATTTTACAGATACTGAGAGCTTGGAGCAGGAGGCTTCATAATTATATAGCTATTGTTATTTTCGCTGTGTTGTAAGTGTTGTACTCTGATAATGTTACTGTATACATATACTAGTTGTATTTCAAAGTTATGTATCTATTATAAATTGTTCGTTCCGCTATGAGTTTCGTGTTACTCTGATGATGATGTATGTTCTTCTTCTTCTTCTTCTTCTATTCTAAGTTTCTATCTTATCTATTCTCACCCTCTAATTTCTTTCATGGACTATCTGGTGTTTCCGATGCTTGAATAGTCGACATTGAGTTTATGTCGGTTACTCAGGATCGCGGAATCCCCGGGTCTTTGCAAGAATGATGGCTTCCTCAAAGACTGTCTTTAATAGACTCCCAACTCGGGGAAAGCAAAGCCTTCCATCTTGTCGCAACCACCCTCTATCATCCGTGCAATATCTACTGAAGTGACTAGAAGTCTCCCCTCCACCGAGCCTATCCAAGATATCTGCTAGCTATGGGTCCTCTCATTGCGAAGTACCTATCTGGTTCAACAGATTAGGTTACACCTCTAATGATGCCAATAAACCAGGTATGAACTCGGTGGAGGGTCTAAAATCAAAAATTGATATAAACTCTAAGTTTTTCCTCTCCACGAACAGAGGACTCAAGGTCATCCTCTACCTACTCAATGCGTATGCCACCACGTTACCCTTCCCAAGGGTATAAGCAATCTCAAAGTCATAGGACGCTAGGAACTCCGTCTATCTTTGTTGCCTTAAATTAAGATTCTTCTACGAGAACAAGTACTTGAGAGATTTATGATCAGTGTACAACTCGAACTTCTCTCCAAGTAGATAATGGCGCCAAGTATTAAGCGCGAATACTATGGCAGCTAACTCTAAGTCATGGATAGGGTAGTTCTTCTCATGAACTCTTAGTTATCTACCTCCATAACATACTACCCTTCCCTCTTGCATTAGAACTGCACCGAGCCATGTACCACATGCATCAGTGTATACTGTGAACACCTTGTTCCCATCAGGCAAAATCAAGACTGGAGCTGTTGTTAGATCCTACTTTAATAGCTGAAAAGCATCGTCGCAATCTATATCCCAAGAAAATGTTAGATTCTTCTTCGTCAGTCTGGTGAGTGGGGCTGATATCTTAGCGAAGTCCTTAATGAACTTCCTATAATAGCCCGCTAAACCAAGAAAACTTCTCACCTCCGTTGCATACTTTGGGATTTGCCAATCTTGAACTACAACTACCTTTGCGGGTTCCACTGTTATCCCCTCTTTAGATATCACATGCCCTAGAAAGCTCACTTCTTTTCTCCAAAAATGACATTTGGAGAATTTTGCCTTAAGCTGGTGTGCAGGGAGAGTTTTAAAAACCTCCCTTAAATGTTGGGCATGCTCTTCCTCTCTCTTCGAGAAAATCAAGATGTTGTCAACAAAGACCACAACGAACTAATTTAGGAACTCCCGAAACACCCTACTCATCAGATCAACAAAATAGGCGGGTGCATTCGTCAACCCAAAAGGCATGACGAGCCACTCGAAGAAACCATCGGAGTTCTAAAAGCGGTCTTATCTATACTGTCCTCGGCTACCCTCAACCGATGAAACCCCATGGCCAAGTGTAACTGAGAGAAAATAGATGCACCAACAAGTTGGTCAAACATATCATTTATCCTTGGAAGTGGGTGCCTATTTTTCTTAGTTAGTTTATTCAACTCTCTATAGTCCACACATAAGCGAAGCGAGCCATCCGCCTTAGTGGCGAATACCACCGGAGCACCCCATTCAGATATGCTTTGCCTAATAAACCCTTTCTCAAGTAGCTCCCCTACTTGCGTACTGAGTTTCCTCCTTTCTCTTGGAGCCATATGGCGCACAGGCAATGCAACTGGCTTTGCATTATCCACCAAGTATATATGGAAATCAATCTCGCGCCTCGGAGGTAGGCCTCAAACCTCCTCAAAGATATCAGGATACTCACAGACCACTGTACAAATTGTAGATCATCGATAGATGCATCAAACGACTCGAGGAAACTAAGCATGACAGACCTTTTAGGGTCACAAGAAATCTCGAGGGTCCTCCCATGGCAAGTCAAAAGTCTAATGACCCTCCTCTCGCAATCCAGAATGGCACCATACATGGCTAGCCAATCCATCCCTAGAATCAAACCATAGCCCATGAAACCAAGCACGTATGCATCGCATTCAAATTCAATGCCTAACACGGATATTCTCAGACCCCGACAAATCATAGACAAATGAGTCGTACCACCAATGGGGTTTGAGACAACAACGGGATCCAGAGCCATACTAGTACTAAGGTGTAGAGACTCAACCACAGAATTAGATATAAAAGAATGCAAAGTGCCAGAATCAAAAAGAGTCCTAACTGGATGATTGGAAAGAGAAATCAAACCTTCAACGGAAACTTTCTTACCTCTATCTGGCGCGCTGGCCACGAGAGCATGTAGCTACCCTTCAGAAGATCCTGCCCTTTGACCCCATCCTTGCTTCTTCGGGCGATCCTTAACAAGATTTCCGACCTCTCCATGATGAAAAAAAGCGTTCTTTCTTTTCTTGCAATGCTTGATCACATGACCCTCGCGTCCGCAATGATGACATTTCCTCTTATCTCGAGCTTTGTTGTTTTTACCGCGCTTCTTTTGTTGCTGTTGTTCTTTCTTGGGCCACACTTTCTTATTTTGTGTTTCCTCAACCTTCCCCTCTTTCTTTTCACCTTTATCTTCCTCATGCATTAATGCCATATCAATAAGTTTCTCAAAAGTTGCTCCTATCAGAATATGAGACATAGCCAACACATGGAGGGGTTCATTCAATCCTCTAGCAAATCTCAAAGCTTTCTTGTGAGGGGTATCTACTAGTTCCAAAACAAATCTTGCCAATTGATTGAACTTATTAACATACTCCCTAACAGACATGCCTCCCTGCTTAAGTGCCAAAAACCTTTCCATTTGCATACTTTGTTCAGCTTAAGAAAGAAACTTCATTTTGAATCTCTGTTGGAAATCATTCCAACTCTCCACTGGATGCCTGCTTGCGTCACTTCCCACCAAAATGATGCCCTATCTTTCAGCTGCCAAACGGCTAACTGAATCTTCCTACAATCGTCAACTTTGAAAATTCCAAATAAATCCTGTCTTTTTAAGCCAATTCCTTGCCTCTATGAAAGTCTCAATTCCTCGGAATGGATTCCCGTCCATAGCACATCAATTTTTTCATATCTTAGAGAAATTATCAGCACGCGGAGGAGGAAGAGGAACAACGGCTGCAGCTGGGGGAAGGGAGTCTGCTTGGCCCTTGCCAGGTGCCGTAGCCTCCAGATACCTATGAATCCAAGCCAGCATCTGTATGCCCTCTGGAATATTAGGTTCCCCAGACATGCTGAAAAGAAAAGGAAAAAAGTATTCAATAGATAATCGAAAGATATTTCATATGGCTTTGGTGAATATGTTTTTCAAAACAGACTTTTCTTTTGAAAATGCTTTCTTTTAAAACTCCTTTGAAAACAATTTTCAAAATATTTTATCCGATCTGGTAACCTTCAGCTATGATACCAAATGTGACACCCCACGTCCATTAATATCACTCTTTATCAGAATGCATTAAGTGTCGTGAAGCGTTATAGGTAAACAGTAACAAAAACATTATAAGACGGATATAAAATAATAGCGGAATTAAAACTTTATTAAATAGAAAAGCTTCGTGGTTCAAACACAATTACATAATAAGTCTAGAATACTGAAAACATAAAACTTCTGCCTTGTACAAAAATCATCATTAGAGTACAATGATATAAAAAGAGCATAATCCCTAAAATATAGCCATAGTAGAGAAAATGCGGAATCGAGCAATACATCTAAGTAGCTTCAAGCAAAAAAGAGGAATCTTCATCAAGCTTGAGTATTCCCACCCTGTGAACCTGGGGGAGGGGAGAAACGGAAGGTAAAGAAGAGGAAACAAAATGGGTCAGACATAAAGTCCGGCGAGTCCAGTTACTTTTAGCATATAAATAAGTAAAAGCATCATGATAGGCATATAAGTTGGAGACAGATAACAATATCATAAGGAAGGTATAACAAGGTAAACAGGATAAATAGAACAGAAAATATTGTGCTTCTCTAATACTTTTCTCTCTCTCTCTGCACCAATACTAATATCACAAGAACAAGATGATCCTAACAAGTACAAGATGGTAGACTTAGGTGTACTTATAGTAAGAGGTTTTACACCCATACAATAATTGGTAGCCCAACAGAACTAACGGGTGTTACCCCAAACGATAATAACGGGCTCCTAAACAAGCAAAACTAGATGTACCCTAATTACTACCCCAATCGATCGGCCCCCTAACTTGTAGATACCTTGTGCTGGCCCCACAGTAGGATGTATCACTTACTAAAGTGGCAACCTTTGTTTACAAGATGGGCACAAACCATATCTAAAGGTGTCACGACATGTTAAACTCCCTGGACCGGACCCATGCACGCACATGACCCCATTGAAATGCGCCACCCACATCATCCCTCAAGTGACCTCTTATAATCAGCTCAGTAAGCATGACCAGACCCCGACCTAGTTCGGGGTTCCCAGTTTGATACCGAGCTGGGTTACTAACTAAATGGGTCCCACATGACAGATGATACAAGCTTCCCCTATGCTTACATCCCCACTTCTAGGATTTCAACAGGTTATGCCTACTAGTTTAACAAGATTGCATAACCCTACAGGTTAATTTTATCGGGTTCATACATATAACCCGTCCCCACATATTTAACAACATTAACTTAACCCTCCCACTGTTTCTAGCAAGTTTACTTAACCCCTACTCAAATTAACAGGTTTATGTAATCCTTATAGATTCAAATAGGTTAAGTATTACTAGTTCATCACCATTCATTCATTTCTGGTTATAATGCGCTAGACCTCCCATGTTAAGTCTACAACTTGTGGATGCTGGATATGCCGGTTGGGTCCGGGCATACTTCTTCCACAAGTCGGACTTAACCTCGTGTCTTAGCACGTTACGTGTTTATGCACTTAGACCCCTCACATTAGATTTACCACTTGTGGACACTGGATATGCCGGGAGGTTCCGGGCAGACTTCTACCATAAGTGTAATCTAACCTCGTGTCTAAACGCGGTTACAGTTTCTAATTACGTAAATCTAGGCATTTTCATTACTAACCAATTATCATGTTTATTATGCCCCACATCCCCGTCTGATATACGATACCAGTTATGCCCCAGATTAAAATTTTAGATCAATATACAGATTATGCCCCCAACTATCAAGTTTTGGCTCAAGGTACAAATTATGCCCAAAAATTCCCAATCATGTTTTACAATATGAATTTTGTCCCAAATTAATCACTCCCAATCGTTCCCAAATTCGTGCGTTCGCGTATTTCAGCGATAGGCCTAGGCTCGTAGGTAGCCTGGCTATAAAAGAAAAAGGGAAAGAGGGAGAGAAGAGAACAAGGATAGACATAGTAAATAAAACTGGCATAAGATGATAGAACTGGTCATACTAACAGAATAGGCATACAGTGACATGATTAGGCGAACTAACATAATAGGCATATAGTGAAATTAGGCAAACTAACAGGATAGGGATATCATGAACAGACATATGAGATCTAAACAGTAAATTAGATGTACAAGTAATGGCATATCTGTTGTGAATCAGATTTCTAACAGGCATAGGCTTATATCCAAACTTATAAACATGTCAAGATTACATTTTAGGTGTTTATATCAAAAAGCAACATAAACTCATTGTGACTGGATCTAAAGAACAGAGAATTTGATTACAGATGTTGAAGCACAGATCTCTAAATACATATGACTTTATGTTGAAGAAGAATAGGCTATTTTATTCTGAGTCGGGGCAGCACCTCATTGTTGCCATTGATTTAGATGAATAAAACAATGGGATTAAGGTCTTATTTACAGCTTAGGGTCAACAAATCTAGCTCAGAACTGTGTCCAGGTGCAGAGCAGGAATCTTCCCAGAACTCGGGGGAGAGGGGTCAACATGGGGGTCGACATGGCTGTCGAGACCCCTGTTATGGTGTCGACCCATGCGTCGCCACCCTTAGGGTGGGGGTCGACCCCCAACGGGTCGAATTACCCCGTTGATTCCCGCCTTCGAATTTCGCACTGATTTGAACTCTGGAATAGTTTTGTATATATATAAATGGCTTATATGTATATAAACTTCAAACCTTAGTATCTTCTTCATAAAATTTCCGTTTTACGCAAACTCGGAGTCTATCTTAAGTAGAATTCTAAGACGAACGCAATGTCGCTGTCCATTTTACTTAATTCCAAATATTTAATTAAGTATTCTTTAATTTATCATTTTAATTTTCTTAAAATTACGAGGTGTTACACTTCTCCTTTCTACATTTACTTATATCATTTATATTGTTTTCAAAATGGTAAAATAATTTACCTTTTATATTTCAATTTCTGTTTTTATCTTTTATGTTTAATTTGTTAAAACTTAAAATGTAAAAATATCAAGTAGGCAACTTCGTTATTTGGGGGTTTTCGTTAATGGCGACTAGTAAAAATAACCCTTTCTCCATCCTTCACTTCCGATCTCCTCAAATCGTTTCAATTTCTCCTTCGCTAACCTATTTCCCCCTTCCTAGCCTTCGATGTGCGTGAAAGCCTCCATTAACTATTTCTCTCTCCCATATGAAGCTTGCCATGTTATCTCCTCTAAGCAACGAAGACTCCACTTCCTCTTCCTCATCAGATTTGAACTGTTTTCTACCTGAATCGCAGTTGAATCCACCTTTTCCACTGCTCAGAACTTTAGGCAATTGTAACTCCCCAAAACTTTAATACACTATAACCGTAACAAATATTCAGAATTAAGTAAAACGGACTGTATCATTGTGTTTGTCAATGAATTCTGGTTTAGATAGACTCCGAGTTTGCATAAAATGGATACTATATGAGAAAGATATAGAGGTTAGAAGTATGTGTGTATATATACGTAGGATATATGTAAATATAATTCAAACTAGTTCAAAATAAATCAGAACGAAGCGGGAAATAAAGGCGGCGAGGGGAGGAACCCGACCCGTTGTATGAAGACCCACACCTGGTCTGGGTCGACCCACAGGTCAACCCAAGGGAAGATGGGTCGACCCAGGGGTCGACCCAGGTGGTAGGTGGGTCGACCCACACACAATCTGGCAAGATTAATTTTTCTGTTTTTTCGAACTGTTTTGTTAACCAGGTTCATTATTTTACTGAGCGGTTGGATTTAAAAACAGGGATCTGACGGTTAAGGATTGTCTTGTGAACTTTATATAAAGGCATGCACTCTTACCAAATCAATTACACTTCTTCATACTTCTTCCTCAAACTTCTATTCTAAAATTTTAAGATGAAGATAGGGAGATGTTGCCGAAACTTGGATTGAATCAAGACAATTCTTATCTGATTTATACAAGATTCCTTTCTACAACATCAACATATTATCCTTTGTTCTTTAAATCCAATCTTTGTGAGTTCATGTTATTTTTAAATATAAAATTTAATAGTAAATCTGACCTATTAATAAACCTGGATCTCAGCCTATGCCTGTTAATAAAGTGATTCATATCTAAACAGTTTTGTTGTAATTACATATATTTTTCTGTGCACTTGTTCTGCTGTTTAGTTATTATTATATGCCTATTTCTGTTCTTTTCCCTCTCTTGTTCCCTTTTTATTTTATAAGTCTAGGCTACCTTCGAGTCTAGGCCGATCTCGCTGAGACATGCGTATGAACGAAACTGGGATAATTTGGGAATGTTTGGGTGTGATAAAAATAAAGGGAAATTTGGGGCATATCTTGTACTATGGGATATGACTGGAAATTTGGGGTTGTATAAATCTGTAGGCTTAATTCAAAGATTAAGCGAGACATGTTAATGAAATTGTAAGTAACCTGTGGAACTTGATAAATCTATGGGGTTAAGTAAATCTATTAAAACTACTGGGCTAAGTAAACATGTTTAATATGTGGGGGTTATGCGAATCTGTTAATCCATAAGACTTAACCTGTTAAAAATCCTAGTTAATTGGGGGGGCACAAGCTTAGGGGTTTGGCTTGTATCATCTGCTGTGTGAAGCCCATATCTGTAGGTAACCCTTTCTGCTATTAAAAAGGGTCAGGGCACGCATACTGAAGTGATAGTAAGAGGTTCATCTGAAAAGGGGGTGTATACGGGCACGTTCCAACGGAGTCATGAGCGTGCATGGGTCCCGTCTGTAGGGGAAAATAAGTCGCCGTAGCACCATTAAATAGGTTTGTGTCCTTCTGTAGGATGCCACTTTAGGGAGTAATACACCCTACTATGGGGCTGGTATTTACACAATAGGGAGTCGATTGCTTAGGGCTAGTAATTAGGGTACATCTAGTCCTGCCTGTTTTCGTTGAGGTACCCGTTATTTCTGTTTGGTGTAACACCCATTATTTCTATTGAGGTACTTGTTATTTCTGTTGGGTAAAACGTATTATGTAACCAGAGTACACCTAATCCTACCATTATATTTCTGTTGGGATCATCTGTTTCTGTTAAGTAATTAGGTAACATCAAATCTTGTCATAAATCCTGTTATACTAGTATTGGTGCAGAGAAAAGTAAGTGAGAAGCATAACTTGGACCATATTATCCTATTTATTATAATTATCATATTCATCTTGTTTATACCTGTCATATGATATTGTTATCCCTCATCCAGACTTATTTACCTGTCTTGATACTTCTATTTATTTATATGCTAAAAGTCATTGGATTCGCCAGACTTTATGGCTGACCCTTTTTGTATCCCTTTTATCTCTTTCTTCCCTTCCTCTCCCCTCAGGTTTTCAGGGTAGGAACGCTCGGTCGTGATTAGGACTTCCTCTCTCTACTGTTTCTGCTTGGATCTGGATCTGCTTTGATGTATCTCTTCGACTACTTATCTACTTTGTTATGGCTACTTATGGGGATTATGACCTTACATTTATGTACTTTGATGGTTTTTAGTGCAAGACAGATGTTTTGGTTTGATGTATTTGGTTTTAGTATTTTAGCGTGATCTTGTAACTATTTTTGAGACTATGATGTTTTTTTTTGTTGAATAAAGAAGTTTTAAATTTCCGTTGCTATTTTTATATCTATCTTGTGAGATTCTGTTTCTGTTTACCTATAACGCTTCACAAAACTTAATGCATTCTAATAAAGAGTGACATTAACGTACGTGGGGTGTCACATTTGGTATCAGAGCTGAAGGTTACAAGATCGGATAAAGGTTTTGGAAATTATTTTCAAAAATAAAGTATTTAAAAAAAAACTGTTTATGGAAAAACATATTCCCCAAGGCCATACAAAATATCTTTCAATTGTCTATTTGAACCATTTTTCTTTTCTTTTCAGCATGTATGGGGAATTGAATCTTCCCAAGGGCGTTCAGATACCGGCTTGGTTCCGTAAATATCTTGAGGTTACGGCACCTGCCGGAGGCCAAGGAGATTCCCTCCCCCAGCTGTTGGCGTTGTTCCTCCACCTCCGCGAGTAGATAATTTCTCTAAGATATGCAAAGTCTTCCGTGCTATGGGAGGAAAACCATTCTGTGGTACTGAGAGCTTTGTAGAAGCACAAAATTGGCTATGAGAGACAGAGAACTTGTTTAGGCTTTTTGAGGTCGATGACCATAGGAAGATACAGTTGGCTGCATAATAATTTAAGGACGAGGCTTCGTTTTGGTGGGAGGTGACACAAGTAGGACGTCCAGTAGATACTTGGGCTGATTTCCGACAGCTATTCGAGATGAAATTTCTCTCCCAGGCAGAAGAGAGTATGTAGATGGAGAAATTTCTGGCACTTAAGCAAGGAAGCATGTCTGTCAAAGAGTATGTCAATAAGTTTAATCGGTTGACAAGGTTTGGTCTAGAAGTAGTAAACATCCCGCACAAGAAAGCTTTAAGGTTTATGAGAGGCTTAAATCAACCTCTCCAAGCATTGGCATTGTCTCACATACCAATGGGGGCAACTTTTGAGAGACTTGTTGACATGGCATTGACGCACGAAGATGGTAAGGATGAGAAGAAAGAGGCTAAGATTGATGAAGTGTGGCCCAAGAAAGAAACATAAAAGAAGGGCGGAAAGAACGATAAGGCTCAAAGTAAGAAGAAATGTAATGGTTGTGGGAGCTTGGGTTATCTGGTCAAGGATTGCAGAAAAAGGAAAATGTGCGTTTCAACTATGGTGAAGTTGGACACTATGCTAGGGAGTGCTCGAAGAAGCAAGGACAGGGGCAAATGGCAGGATCTTCTAGAGGGCAGGTGCATGCTCTCGAGGTCGGTGGACTGGACAAAGGTAGGAAAGTTTTTGTTGAAGATTTGATTTCCCTTTCCGACCATCCAGTTAGGACTCTTTTTAATTCTAGAACATCTCATTCTTTTATATCTTATTCTATGGTTGAGTCTCTGGATCTTAGTACTAGTATTGTTTATGATCCCATTATCGTCTCAAACCCCACTGGGGGTATGACTCATCTATCTATGATATGTCAGGTTTGAGGATATCTGTGTTGGGTGTCGAGTTTGAGTGCGATGCATATGTGCTGGACTTTATGGGCTATGGTCTGCTTTTATGGATGGATTGGCTAGCCATGTATGGTGCTATTCTAGACTATGAAAGGAGGGTCATTATACTTTTGACTTGCCGAGGGAGGACTCTTAAGATTTCCTATGATCGAAGGGGTCTGTCATGCTTAGTTTCCTAGAATCACCTTATCCTTCTGTTGAAAATTTGCGATATGTACCCACAGTCTGTGAGTATCAAGATATTTTTTAGGAGGTTAGGGGATTACCTCCGAGGCGTGAGATTGATTTCTGGATATAGTTAGTGGATAATACAAAGCCAGTCGCATTATCTATGCGCTACATAGCTCCTAGAGGGAGGATGGAGCTTAGCAAGCAAGTAGGGGAGCTACTTGAGAAGGGGTTTATTAGGTGAAATATATCAGAATGGGGTGCTCTAGTCGTCTTCGCGACCAAAGAGGATGGCTCACTTCGTCTATGTTTGGATTACAAGGAATTGAATAAGCTCACCAAGAAGAATAGGCACCCACTCCTGAGGATTGATGATCTATTTGACTAGCTTGTTGGTGCATCTGTTTTCTCGCTGTTAGATTTAGCCATGGGATTTCATCAGTTGAGGGTGGCCAAGGATAGTGTAGATAAGACAGCTTTTAGAACTCCGGATGGCTTCTTTGGGTGGCTAGTCATGCCTTATGGATTAACGAATGCACCTGCATATTTTGTGGTGTCGATGAGTAGGGTGTTTAGGGAGTTTCTGAATAAATTCATTGTAGTCTTTGTGGATGACGTCCTGATCTTCTCAAAGATCGAGGAAGAGCATGCCCTACACTTAGGAGAGGTTTTGAGGACTCTCATAGCACACCAGCTTAAGGTGAAATTCTCCAAGTGTCACTTTTGGAGAAAGGAGGTAAGATTCCTAGGGCATATGGTCTCCAAATATGGGATAGCGATGGATCCCGCGAAAGTGGTAGCAGTTCAAGATTGGAAGGTTCCCAGGAATGCAACGGAGGTGAGAAGCTTTCTTGGTTTAGCAGGCTACTATAGGAAGTTTATCAACGACTTTACAAAGATATCGACCCCACTCACCAGACTGACGAAGAAGAATCTGACCTTTTCTTGGAATATTGATTGTAAGGATGCTTTTTAGCGGTTGAAGAAAGCTCTGACAACATCCCCAATTTTGACTTTGCCTAATGGGAAAAAGGTGTTCACAGTGTAGACTGATGCTTGTGGTACAGGGCTTGGTGTCGTCTTGATGCAAGAGGGAAGGGTAGTAGGCTACGGTAGTAGATAGATGAGAGTTCATGAGAGGAACTACCCTACCCATGATTTGGAGTTAGCTGCTATAGTGTTCACACTTAGGACTTGGAGACATTATCTACTTGGAGAGTGGTTCGAGTTATACACGGATCACAAATTGCTCAAGTATATGTTATCGCAGAAGGATCTCAATTTGATACAACAAAGATGGATGGAGTTCCTAGTGTCCTATGGCTTTGAGATTGCTTATACCCCTAGCAAAGGTAATGTAGTGGCGGACACGTTGAGTAGGCAGAGGATGACCTTGAGTCCTCTATTCGTAGAGATATGGAGTTTGGAGTACATATCGACCTTCGATTTTAGGTCATCTACGGATCTTACACCTAGTTTGTTGGCATCTTTAGAGGTGCAACCTACTCTTATGGATCAGATAGGATCTTTGCAGCGAGAGGACCTACATATAGCAGACATCTTGGATAGGCTCAGTAGAGGGGGTATTTCTAGTCACCTTAGTAGATATTCAACGGATGATAAAGGGTGGCTACGACGAGATGAGAGGCTTTGTGTTCCCCGGGTTGGAGATTTGTTGAAGACAATCCTTGAGGAGGCCTATCATTCTAGGATGACTATCCATCCGGGCAGTGATAAGATGTATCGAGATATGAAGAGGGCTTTCTTTTGGGCTGGGATGAAGAAAGATTTAGCGGAGTTTGTAGCTCGCTGTTCAGTTTGCTAGCAAGTAAAAGCTGAAAAAAGGAAGTCCGGCGGGTTGCTTCATCCTTTGGATGTCTTACAATGGAAGTGGGAGAGCATCTCTATGGATTTCATCGATGGTTTTCCTAGATCGAGGAAAGGTAACACCAGTATTTGGGTTAAAGTGGATAATCTTACTAAGAGCGCTCATTTGATTCCTGTTAAGAGAAAAAGAACAAAGACATGGTTAGCATCAGTTTATCTTCGTGAGATAGTCCATCTACATGGAGTACCTTCTTGCATGGTGAGTGACCATGGCCGCATCTTTACTAGTGAGTTCTAGAAGAGCTTGCAAGAGGCATTAGGTAAACAATTATGTTTAAGCACCACATATCACCCTCAGACTGATGAACAGACAGAGTGGGTGAATAGAGTTCTGGAGGATCTTTTGAGACTATGTATCCTAGACTTCGGAGGGACTTGGGAGGAGCATCTCCCATTGGTTGAGTTCGCCTACAACAACAGTTATCAGACTAGTATAGGAATGGCACCCTTCGAGGTACTATACAAACAACCTTGCAGATCACCGACTTGTTGGTGGGAGTCTACGGATAGGCTTCTACTTGGACCTAAGATGATTAGAGAGACTTTAGAAAAGGTTAATCTTATCCACGGACGTATGAAGACAACTTAGGACAGGTAGAAGTCCTACGCAGATAAGAGAAGGACTGACATTGAGTTTAAGGTTGGAGACATGGTTTTCATCAAAATATCACCTCTGAGGAATGTGGTTCGCTTTGGACCTGCAAGGAAATTGGCACCAAGGTTTGTAGGGTCATTTCCCGTAGAAGAGAGGATATGTCATATGGCATATAGGGTGAGATTACCGGAGAGATGGGGAGTGTTCATGATGTTTTCACATTTTCCATTTGAGGAAATGTCTATATGATACAATAGAGGTAGTTGAGTCGAACATGCTTGAGGAAATAGAGGTAGAAAGGGAGGCAACAGTTAGATGAGTTCCTACCCGTATACTTGGACCAAAGGTTAAGAAACTGCACAATAGAGAGGTTAAGTTGATAAAAGTGCAATGGGGAGAAGACCGCGAGGATGCAACTTGGGAGACCGAAGACAAGATTCGTGCTTCGTACCCTTTTCTTTTCAAGAGTATGTTCTTAACTTCTTTTTTCAAGCTTTTATTCGTACTTGCTTCTACCATTTGGGTATATCCTATCGATCGAATCTTCGACCATTATGTAGAAAATCAATGGAAGTAAACATGTGTTTGAGACATTTTATGTTTGATGGATGCAAGTTGTTGCTAGTGATTGCTCATGGATGTATATACACACATTAGGCAGTAGATCGACTCAAACACTCTCACACTGCATATGGATGTGTGTGCATTTTACTTTTTAATAGGTGGAAATGGATGTATCATCATATGGATGTTGCACTTGGATGGATGATTGTGCACACATATAAAGTTTGCATGATATACTAGGACTATTTGCATACATTTTTGGATTTATGGCATCAACACATATTGCCTTTAGGAGGTCGACTGAATCAGTAGACCGCCTAATTTTTGCATTACGGTAAGGACATACACACACACAACACTTTGCATGAAGTTCATACAAGCATTAGAAACCTCTTAAGGACAATTGATGCCTGTGAATGATGGATGAGTAGATGGTTGCAGGTGGATGTTAGGATACTAACGTTCTCCTAGACTTGGAGGTTTAGGGGATGAAATCCTTTTAGTAGGGGATAATGTAACACCCCAAAACTTTAATACACTATAAGCATAATAAATATTCAAAATTAAGTAAAAGGACTGTACCATTGTGCTCATCTTGGAATTCCAGTTCAGATAGACTACGAGTTTGTGTAAAACAGATATCGTATGAGAAAGATATCAAGGTTAGAAGTTTGTATACATATAATTAGGATATATGTAAATATAATTCAAACTAGTTTAAAATAAATCAGAAAGAAATGAAGCGGGAAACGAAGGCGGTAAGGGCGGGAACCAGACCCGTTGTAGGAAGACCCACGCCTAGCCTAGGTCGGCCCAAGGGCAGATGGGTCGACCCACGGTTCGACCCAAGTGGTAGGCGGGTCGACACATACACGATATGGCGAGATTAATTTGTCTATTTCTAGACTGTTTTGTTAACTAGGTACATTACTTTACTGAGCGGTTGGATTTAAAAATAGGGATCTGACGGCTACGGATTGTCTTGTGAACTCTATATAAAGGCATGCACTCCTACACTTCTTCATACTTCTTCCTCAGACTTCTATTCTAAAAATTTAAGATAAAGATAGGGAGACGCTGCTGAAACTTGGATTGAATCAAGGCAATTCTTATTTGACTTATACAAGATTCCCTTTTACAACATCAACATATTATCCTCTGTTCTTTAAATCCAATCTCTGCGAGTTCATGTTACTTTTAGATATAAAATTTAACAATAATCCTAACCTGTTAATAAACCTGGATCTGAGTCTATGCCTGTTAATAAAGTGATTCATATCTTAACAGTTCTGCTATAATTACATGTATTTTTCTGTACACCTGTTCTGTTGTACAGTTGTTATTATATGCCTATTTATGTTCTTTTACCTCTCTTGTTCCCTTTTTATTTTATAAGTATAGGCCACTTTCAAGCCTAGGACAATCTCGTTGAGAAATGCATACGAACGAACTTGTGATAATTTGGGAATGCTTAGGAGTGATAAAAATAGATGGAAATTTAGGGCATATCTTGTATTGTGGGATATGACTGGAAATTTGGGGTTGTATAAATCTGTAGGCTTAATTCAAAGATTAAGTGGGACATGTTAATGAAACTGTAAGCAACCTGTGGAACCAGATAAATCTGTGGGATTAAGTAAATCTATTAAAACTATGAGGTTAAGTAAACCTGTTTAATTTGTGTGGGTTATGCGAATTTGTTAATCTGTAAGGCTTAACCTGTTAAAAATCCTAGTTAATTGGGGGACATAAGCTTAGGGGTTTGGCTTGTGTCATCTGTTGTCTGGAACCCAAATCAGTCAGTAACCTTTTCTGGTATTAAACAAGGACCCGCACTAGGTAGGGTTTAGGGCACGCATACTGAAGTGATAGTAAGAAGTTCATCTGAAAAGAGGGTGTATACAGTTGCATTCCAACAGAGTCATGAGCGTGCATGGGTCCGGTCTGTAGGGGAAAATAAGTCGCTATAGCACCAGTAAATAGGTCTGTGTCCTTCTATAGGTTGCCACTTTAAGGAGTAATGCACTCTAATGTAGGGCCAACGCAGGGTATTTACACAATAGGGAGCCAATCGCTTGGGGGTAGTAATTAGGGTACATCTAGTTCTGCTTGTTTTCTATTGAGGTACCCACTATTTCTGTTTGGGGGTAACACCCATTATTTCTGTTGAGGTACCTGTTATTTTTATTGGGTAAAACCCATTATGTAACTAGAGTACACTTAATCCTACCATTGTATTTCTGTTGGGATCATTATGTTTCTGTTAAGTAATTAGGGAACACCTAATACTGTTATACTAGTGTTGGTGCAGAGAAAAGTAAGTGAAAAGCACAGCTTAGTCCATATTATCCTATTTATTCTGCTTATACTGTTCATCTTGTTTATACCTGTTATATTATACTGTTATCTCTCATCCAGTTTTGTTTACCTGTCTTGATACTTTTATTTCTTTATATGCTAAAAGTCACTGGACTCGCTAGACTTTATGTCTGACCCTTTTTGTTTCCTTTTTCTCTCTTTCTCCCTTCCCCCCTCCCCTCAAGTTTTCAGGGTAGGAACACTCAGTCGTGATTAGGACTTCCTCTCTCTTCTGTTTCTGTTTGGATCTGGATCGACATTAATATATCGCTTCGACTACTTGTCTATTTTGTTGTGGCTACTTATAGGGATTATGACTTTACATTTATGTACTCTGATGGTTTTTAGTGCAAGGAAGATGTTTTGGTTTGATGTATTTGGTTTCAGTATATTAGCCTGATGTTGTAACTGGTTTTGAGACTACGATGCTTTTTTGTTGAATAACGAAGTTTTAAATTTCAACTGTTATTTTTATATCTAGCATGTGAGATTCTGTTTCTGTTTACCTATAATGCTTCATGAAACTTAATGCATTCTGATAAAGAGTGACATTAACGAACATGGGGTGTCATAGCAATTACCTTCACAGGTTATTCAACCGGTTCTGTGTTTGGAAATTAACATGGACATGGAGATTTCAGGCGGACCGCAACTCCTCAGAGGTGGATCTGTTTTCGCGTTTCGCTGAGGGTCTTCTCTCTGTTGTGATGGTAACTTTCTATATTTAAGGTCTTCAATAATAGCATGTCTATTCGTCTAGTCGGTAGTTGTTTGCATTTTGCGTTGTGGTTCTGCTAGCAGTTGGGTTTGGATTTGGTGTTTGTATGTCTATTGTTGTTTTTGGTGCTTAGAGCCTTATATGGAATGATGATTTTCACAATCTGTCCTTGGTGATGAACTTTGCTGGCTTCAAATAGGAGCGGTTCGTTGTTATTGGTCTTGTTTCCACCATCTTTGTTTTGTTTGCAACTGCATATAGGTGCAGCTTCCTCCGTTCCAATGGCACTACAGGTGAAGCAACGATGCTCTCAATTGTGTTGTTGTTTATTCTACCTCATGTGTGTAGTTCATCGACATCGAAATGGTACGCGACATTGTCATGTAACTCACTGTGGGCTTTGTATTGTCCCTTTAGAAGTCGGACTGCGACATGTTGCTGCGTGGAGCTCGAGAATTGCAATTGTTTATTGTGCTCTGTCTTGTACTGTAGCCATATTTTACTTTGTTAGCCTTGTGTTAATACAATCATTTGAAGTATGCTTGATGAAATTATCTTCCTTTTGAAGTATGGAATGGTTAATATGGCTTTATGGGGTAGCTACTTTCAAGTCTTATCATGGATGTTGTTCTCAACACAAGGTAAAGCCATTTTATTTACTTATATTACTATAGTCTTGTACTGTGTAGTTTGTAAAATGTAATTTCTCCCTGCGTGGAGATGTCATATAGCAGCCTAGTAACTTAAACTAGCTCATGGTCTGTAATATAGTTTAGATTCAGTGGACGACCCATTATAAATGTCGTTGACGGTGGACAGTCCACCTTAAAAACCAAATTAGCTGACTGCTAACTATAGTCACCTGTACTATATTGTACTTTTATTATTAGTCATAATAAAAGAGTGTTACAAAACACTATAAAAACCGGTCGACTATGCCAAAAAAAGAATTAAAAATGTAAAAATATCACATATACAACTACAACATTGCAAAAGTAATTTATTTTTGGGGCATTTCACGATAAATCTTTGTCCTTACAAAACACTCATACCCTAATAATTTATGTAAATTATGACCTTACGCATGCATTTCTTTATCTATTATTGTTATTTTATCCCATTATTATTTAAAATACACATCCATTGGAAATAGATATTAAGGAAATATCTTCTCCTAAAACATCAACTTAACAAACTATTTTCATCGTTAAACTACAAATTTTATCAGATTGATACGCATTATGAATATGTAGAAACTCAAAATTTTCAAAACTCAACTATTTTAAATTCAAATTTTAATTTTTTTTAGTGTTATAATACTGTTTTAGGTGAATTTATAAAACGCTGCTAAAAACTACTTCTAGTAATATATTATTATTCTTTTATTGAATTTCACGTGACAAGTTAAAAATAACACCAATTGAGTTCAGTTTTTAACTGCATATGTGAAATATAGTTTAAACTGCATTATTATAATGTAATTTTTACCTATTTAATAAAGTATGGCCAAAAATTGCATTTAATAGTAGTAATTTTTAGCTGCGTTTATGAAATACATCCACAAAAGCTGTTAATAAATGCAGGTTTTAGTGCATTTGTGAAATGAAATTAAAATGTATAAAACTCTAACATTAAAAACTGTAGCAAGTTTTGGTGCCATTGAGAGATGCTTCCACAAACTGCAATCAATTGAAGCATTTTTTAGCTGCATTTGTGAAATGCAGGTAATAGCTACTATTAAATTCAGTTTTTAACTACATTGCAAAATGTAGGTAAAGTTATATTTATTATTAGTAACTTTTAGTTGTATTTGTGCAATACAGCTGAAAATTGTTATATTAGATGCAGTTTTGACTACAGTTGTAAAATGCAGTTAAATGTTGCATCTAATAGGTATTATTGAAGTGCGGTCAAAAAAATTACATTAAATTGTTATTTTTAGATATCAATAATGACTATCTTTGAAAGTTTATTAACTTTCTGTTTTAATGGTAAAAACGATTTTTAAATTTGATTAATCTATAAAAGGCTATTACATTTTCATGATTCAAAACAAATGAGTTCGTGAATGCTAATAATTGTTGGGTGTGATGTTAAAAAGGAAAAGATCTTATTTATATACTTAGTTATAAAGAGACCGGCATTACAATTCAATTACAAATAGGGATTTGAGAATAATACTCAGATTATTTTTTATCTTTTGGTTTTCAACCTATCATTTATATTTTAAATAAAAGAAATCCATGTATACCCTTGTAACTTTACCATGTTCTCTTCCTTTTCTTTTTCTTTTTTCTTTTTTTTGGCAAAGCCAACCGGTTTTAGTAGTGATGTGTAACACTGTTTTCATTATAGCAAATAATGAGTACAAAATAATACAGAAGGTAGACAACATGCTTACCTACTATAGACATTTTCCTAAATTACATCACGAAATGGCACCATGCAGGGTGAGAATCACAAATACATTGTAAATTGGATCAGCTAAACAACACACTATGCTACACCCAGTGCAAACAACAAAATTACCCTAAACTGGCTGCAAAGCAGTCCCAATAGAAATATCACAATCTATGAAAACACAACCAGGAAAACGAAGTGGCACTTCAGCAATCACACAGACACCTCATATGCTGCGCATGACAGTCCCTAACTCGCAGCATCAAAGCAGCAAAAAGCAAACAATAAGAAGCCAAACAACAAGCAAAAAGACTTGCTGCAAAAGCCTTCCTTTGGGCAACTCACTTGCACAGAAATAAAGCCAATATAAAAACATAGCAAATTAGCATGAAAACAATGACTTAATAGACTTTCCCAAAGAACCTTACTATCTGCTTGAGGCACAACGCCTTCCTACCACATCTGACACAACCTATCCCAACCACCTCATGTAGAAAGATAAACACCAACATATTAAAAATGCAGGAGACATAACAACAAAGATTACTAACAACTCAAGTCCAACTCCCACCTCCCGGCACAAGCTTTTCCCTAAAACCAAAACAATCATCAACAACAACCAACATCACCAAACTCAGGACACCCAAGAAATTAGTAAAGCAATGAAAACACTTACCAGCACGTTGATAAAAATCGATCCAATCCGTAATGATCTAGCTTATGGTGAGAAACAGAGCAAAACTGAGCAAAGGAAAGAAGAGTGATGGAGTCGTGACTGATACCAGAGACTAACTGAAATCAAGCAATAGATGGCCAGAGGGTACATCACGAGATGTAGTGGAGATTAGGGTTATAAATCTGTTCGAGTGAAGAGATGGTGGGCTAGATCTAGTGAAAAGAAAAAAAAGATCTGGGTTAGGATTAGGGTTCGAAGGTGTAATGACCCGAAAATTTCCGATCCTGATTATCGATACAAACACATAGACGATATCCCATATCGACTAATCGAGCACCAGAAATTCCCAGATCGTTAATAGGAAGAGGTTAGAGGGTGAGAAATAGAACGAAAGAAAGTTAAAATAGAAGAAAAAGAAGAATAAAACTCAACAAAATCAGAATAATCACGAATCTCACAGCGGAACTGAATAAATATATAATATAACAATACTTGAAATACAAAACTGGTGTTTAAATTTACATGCATCGTCAGAGTACAACATATACAATACAGTGGAAATAAACTCTATATATCAAATGTTGAAGCCTCCTGCTCCATGCTTCTTCAAGTTAATCTAAAAAAAATCCTGAAACCACTTGAATGCCCTTACAAATTTGGGCACCCAATAGTTTAGGGAAAACACAGAAAAATAAACTCTAGGTCAGTCATAGGACTGGTGTGAGTAAATGATTTTAAAACAGATTGATTTAATGCTCAAAAATCCTTTTAAAATAAATGATAATCGTAAGACCGATCCACACATAAACATGGATGGTTTTTACCTTACGATAACCTAAACCATTTTTGAAATCATATCTTGTCTGATATTATAATAGTGTCTAAATACAAATAAATAGCAATCTAATGGAACGCTTGCATCTCATGCTCCACATACATAGTATACAATCAAAACTACGGCACTTATTGGAGATTGGATTCCGACTATGACAAGGTATGGAACAACCTGCCGACAGTGTATCTCTAGAGGGGAATACACTGGGTTCAACAAGAACGTCTTGCAACCTGGCCACACATGACTGACCACTCATTTCGCTTGAGTGTATCGAATGTATATCACCAACGATTGGGCTCAAACCACCGTTTCCCGAAAAGGGTTAGCATCGAAATAGATTAAAGAAGGAAAATGATTTTCTCTAGATAGGTGATTATACACCCTAATGGGAGCGACCCACATAGCACTGCTACCTGCCTGATTTTTGTCATTTCCCGATTGTGAGGCTTGAGGTTAGAATTTACCTTTAGAACATTTAGCCATTATTTACTTTGAATGCCATATTGTCAGATCCGTCAAATCACTAATTGACGTCTACAAATATACTCTGGATGTAAAAGAAGGGCCATTCTTTGCCATCAACTTGGTATATTTGTAAAAATCAACATATGTGATTTTTAGGAAATACTCTGTCAGACATTCGTCCATAAAGTCATCCAGGAACAGTGTTGGCTAGCTTTCGGACCAAGCCACTAAGAAAACAATTATTTATATACAAATGGAGAAAGACCTATGGATCAAAGCTCAAGACAGATTAGTCTCGGTTCGTGAGGTACCATAACCCGTTCGTGGTTACTCTACTTCGACCCGCTCGTGGCCTCCCTATCTCGACTCGCTCGTGATTCCATGCTTCAACTCACTCGTGAGGGACACCACGACTCACTCATGGTATAAAGTTACGTGCCGACCCAGCAGCCAAGAAATGTAAACCAAGACCTAGTCCTCCACGAGCCGTGAACCCAGAATCTGGAGACACCTGTCTATAACTGTCATATTGACCATTTCTCCATCAAACCATGAACCAGTCCGAGATCCTCGGGATCCGTGCCATGTGTCCTCACGAACTGCCTTCAGATATCACCTATAAATAACCTCATACTTGGCATTTTTCAGGATCTTTTGGCAATTCTGAGAGTTGTTACCACCAGTGTTGCTCCTCCATTATTTTTATCAATTTTATTATGAAATTACTAAGTGAATCGTCATTGTAATAGTGAGATCGAGAGAAACCATTGATTGTACTTGCATTTAACGTATAATCAAAGACATATAAAGTGGACGTAGGCTCGTTAACGCCGAATCACTATAAATTTGGTGTGTTTTCATTATTCTCTTTCGTTTCTAGTCATTAATCTCAACAAATTCAGACAACTTGGGTGTTAGAGCCAAATTTGGATCTAACATTTTGGTGCTTTCACTGAGAATTGAAGTCTCAGCACATCAGATTATTGTTCTAGTGTTTGGACATTCAAGTCCGAAGAAAATAGTCTGAATCTTCATTGTTTTGATTTCTGCAGTTTTTAGCAAAGTCATGACATTATGGTTAGAAAGAAGTCTAAGGATGCACGAGTTTCGCAAGCAAACGAAACTGCAAACGAAGCCGACGAAGAAATCATTCACGAGCAGGCCGAGCTAGACTATCTGGTTCGTGAAGACCAAGGGGCGATCCAACCCGTAGAGGGTGTCACGACCTGATCTCAAGACAACACCACACACCGCCCTGCTCACGCTACCACGAACCGTCTCTAGGGAGCCACCATGAGCCGTCAACAAGAGGGGGTCACGAACTGCTCTGGACATAGGACCACAACTCGACCTGGAAAGGAAATTATGGCTCATTCTGCTCATGCTGGAGCTTCTGCTCGACCTGGCTCGGGTTCTTTACGTATAAAAGAGAATGTTGATGATCAGTTCAACCCTTCTGCCCCAGTCACTGAAGGAGATCTTTCTCGCATCCTCGATATGTTGGAGAGGACGAATGACGAGTTGGCAGCCCAAAGGCAAGAGAGTTCCCTGTTACGACAGAATCTTACTGCATTGGACAGGCACATTGATGATCTCTAAAGGAAGAGGAAACCTCCGCCAACCTGTCCTTTGATTCCAGAATACTCGTTTTCGTCTGGGGAATCTCCGAGACCTCCATGACGACCGTTGGAAAGGGCTGAAAATATAGAACAGCTTCGATTTGGATCGCTTCCTTCCCGAAAAGAGGCGACACTCAACTTGGGCCCATCAACCGCAATCTGAATAATTCTGCAACACTTCCCAGAGACCAAGTTATTGATGATCCTATTGAGAATCAACCACTACAGCCCCCTCGCCGTGCGATTGACCGTGGCAATAGGGGACAAGGAAGTTCTGCTTAACCCCAGACTTCGCGGTAGTCCGTCGAAGGAACGATGGAGGGCCCCGTAGGACAAGGAGTGTCGATCCTGAATCTACGGTGACTCATGCTGATGTTGAAGCAATGATTAGGCAGATCATGGTAGATAACCGTGGAAAGAGGAATGAGGATTAGGGTATAGGCAGCAGTCATACGCCCTTTACTGATGATATACTAGATGTTCGCTTCCCGAGACGATTCACTATGCCCACCATGAATCGTTATGCATGTAGGACAGATCCAGTTCAGCATCTGATGAGGTATTCGTGGTACATGAATGCCCCTACTACTCCTGATGCAGTAAAATGTAAAGCGTTCCCGATATTCTTGGAGGACATGGTACTAATGTGGTTTACTCGCCTGCCGGCACGATCGATCTCCAATTTCAGAGAATTGAGTGAACAATTCGTAAATCAATTTCGACTTCATGCTCAGAGGTCTAAAAATGTCATTGAGTTATCCCTCATTAAACAACGCCCTAATGAATCTTTGAGGTCCTATCTAGATCGCTTCAACCTAGTAGTCACGAAGGTAAGGGACCCTCACGAACAAACTGTTTTGATGGCCCTAATTGACGGAGTGGACAAGGATACTGAGTTTGGGAGATACATAGCCGAAAATCCACTGTTGACTAGAGAAGTATTCTATGAAAAAGCCAACACCTGCTTACATCAGGAAGATATAGCCAATCAAAAGAGGAAGGCTGTCGACAAAGAGGATTCAAAGCAATGTGGCCATCAAACAATCTGGAGATAGTTCCAGAAAGGTAGAAGTCAACATTTGAAACAAAAACCAGGGGAATGGTCGTCAATTTGGAAACAACAACAAGAGAAGAAATCGAGGGAATGACTCACAGAGGAGGCCTCAGTTCAAACCATTTGAGAATTTTACGTCACTGAATGATACACTAGAAAATATCTTCCTGGATAGCTACAACGTTCTTTAATATAAGAGACCTCCACCTAGAGACTCAACTAGAAAAGAATGCGAGGCAGGAAAGTTTTGTTATTTTCATTAGACCCATGATCATTCCACCAATGAATGCCGTCATTTGAGAGATGTTGTCGAGAAGCTACTCTGTGAAGGAAAGTTGGACGAGTACAAGGTTGCTCCGAGAAACAGGAGGCAAGCTGAGTAGGCCCCGAACCAGAATCAACCGGCCGCAAGGCCGACCACATAGCAGAAAGGAAAGAACATTGTCATCAATACCATAGTAGGAGAGTCTCATCCTGCTGGACATAGCTTTAGGGCAATGGATCAGTATGTGAATGCGGCTAAACACCTTGAAGTGGGAGAATGCAGTAATCCCAAAATTGAGGCTCCGATAAAGCAGCACAAAACGATGTTTGACAATATAGTTGTATTAGAGTTCACGCCCCCACTGAAGATCCTTTAGTGATCACAGCAACCATCGGCCCCGCTTTGGTCCACAAGGTTTTGGTAGAAAATGGAAGTTTAGTAAACATCCTGTTTAAGAAAGCCTTTGATCAGATGAAGCTTGAGGCAAAAGATTTGAAGCCATGTGAGGGATGGATACGAGGCTTCAATGGAGCCTCAACATCCTCTCGACTGGATATGTGGAATTATCAGTAACTTTAGGAGAAGGAGATCGCTGGAGAGTGAGAATCCTTCCATTTGTGGTATTGGATATTGAGTCACCTTATAATGCCTTCTTAGGCCGACCGGCTCTAGCAGAATTCAGAGCCTGTATTGCACCCTGGTTCTTATTGTTAAAGTTCCCGACAGATGCAGGAGTGGGAGTAGTTAGAGGTGACCAAGTCGTAGGACGAGCTTTCTACATAGCAGAGTTGAAGTTGTTGCTCAAAGGATTAAACATAGAACCAAAGGGTACTCCTCCACCCGCAAAGGAGGACACATCATAGCAATTAAAGATGGCCCCGAAGGAGCCGCCCAGAGAACTACCCAAGGATATAGATCCCAGAGTGGACGAGGAACCTGGGGTCAGAATGGCGATTCCAAACGAAACGACTGTGGATATTCCAATCGGCGATAATGACCCAGCGAAGGTCTTGAAGATCGGATCCCAGTTGAGCCCTATTCGCACAAAGAAATTGATCGACTTCCTAAAGGCCAACCTGGATGTGTTTGCCTGGACCCATGCTGGCATGAGTGGGATATCCCCATCAATTATGAGTCACTCGTTGAGTATCAACCCGAAGCATCCACCTGTCAAGCAGAAAAGGCAAATGCTAGGCCCAGAGAGGTCAGCTGCCATAAAGGAAGAAGTTGAGAAGTTAAGGAGCAATGGATTCATTAGAGATTCTACTTACTCAGAATGGATCTCTAATCCGGTATTGGTGAAGAAGGCCAACGGGAAATGGCGCACCTGCATCAACTTTTCAGATTTGAACAAGGCTTGCCCGAAGGATAGTTTTCCACTTCCTAGAATCGATCAATTGGTGGATTCAACCGTGGGTCACGAACTTCTCTCCTTCATGGATGCGTATTCTGGATATAACCAAATCCCAATGCATGTGCCAGATTAGGAGCATACCAGCTTCATTACAGATCTGGGACTGTACTGCTATGTAGTGATGTCTTTCGGTTAAAGAACGCTGGAGAAAAATATCAACGACTAGTAAACCGGATGTTCTACAGTCAGATTGGGAAGACGATGGAAGTATATGTTGATGATATGCTCATGAAATCCAGACAGTCATCCAACCATAATACCGATTTAGCAGAAATGTTTGGCATCCTTAGGCAATACGGGATGAAGCTCAACCCACTAAATGTTCGTTCGGAGTAGCCTCTGGAAAGTTCTTGGGTTTATCATCAGCTCACGTGGAATTGAAATCAATCCGGACCAGATCACAGTAATCCAGAACATTCAAGAACCAAGGCAAATCAAAGATGTGCAAAGCCTCGCTGGGAAAGTAGCCGCATTAAGTAGATTCATCTCCAAAGCTACATATAAATGCATTCCATTCTTCGATTTGATAAAGCGAGGGAAGCGCAATTTCAAGTGGACTCTTGATTGTGTAAAAGCATTCCGAAATCTCCTGAACCATAAGGAAAAGCCTCCGATATTGTCCAAGCTAGTAGACCACGAGGATCTGTTCGTATACTTGGCAATGTCATCCCACGCGATAAGCTCAGCTCTAATAAGAGAAGAGGATAAAGTCCAGAGACCTGTATACTACGTGAGTAAGAAGCTAGCAGCGCAGAGCGGAACTACCCGAAGATATAGAAGCTTGCGTATAGCCTGCTAATCACGTCTAGAAAGCTTCGTCGCTATTTTCAGGCTCATCCCATCACTGTATATATGGATCATCCGTTGCGGCAAGTGTTGCAAAGACTAGAGGCATCGGGAAGGCTACTCAAGTGGAATATCGAGTTGAGTCAGTTCGACCTAAACCTTTAGCCCCGAAGATCGATAAGGGGGCAAGTACTGGCAGATTTTATAACGGAGTTTACTATCCCGGAGGGTGATGTGGTGAGTGAGGAAGTTGAGCCTCCAAAACAACTTGTTGACCCTAACACCTAGAAACTATATACCGACGGAGCCAGGAGTGATATACAATCTGGTGCTGGAGTGGTACTAATAACTCTCGAAGAACAATCAGTATATTATGCTTTGAGATTAGAGTTCCATGCCACCAACAACGACTCGGAGTATAAAGCCCTGATTGCCGAGCTTAAGTTTGTGAGGGAGCTAAGAATTGCGAAGCTGGACATCTTTTGCGATTCGAAGATAGCGATGAACTAGGTTAATGAAAAGTTTCAGGCTAAAGGACCAAGGCTTGTATCCTACTTAAGGGAAGTAAGAAAATTGCTGGGTGGCTTGGAACACTGCAGCATAACACACATCCCCCGATCAGAGAACCAAAGGGCGGATAAGTTGGCCAAGATGGCAAATTCCGGTAATCCTGAGGACACAGAGATGGTCCCAATAGAGATACTGCAATCTTCGAGTATCGATCAGATGGAAATTGATCCTGTACTGGAGACTGAGCCGGAAAGGGAGTCATGGATGACACCCATAAAGAAATTCTTGATAAATGGGTCACTTCCCACCAAAAAGAGCGAAAGGCATGCCGTCATTTGTAAAGCCTCCAGATATGTCATGCAAGGTGAAGTGTTGTACCGACAAGGATTCTCGATGCCGCTCCTCCAGTGTATAGCCCACGACGACATCGAAAGAGTGCTAAGTGAAGTTCACCAAGGTGAATGTGGCGACCACACTGGAGGCCAGACACTGGAAAAGAAGATACTACGATACGGTTATTTTTGGCCCACCGTAAACAAAGATGCAGCTAAATATACACGGCGTTGCGACAGCTGCTAGAAATTCTCCAAGATCCCCAGAGCACCTCCTGACCGGTTAATGTAGGATCTAAATTAACCCTAGAGGGGGGGGGTGAATAGGGTTTATCGCAGATTTTTGCAGAATAATTAAATAAAAAAAGCACAGATAATAATTAGAATAAATGCGGAAAATAAATAACACACAGATATACCTAGCTCCGGCAAAACCCTGCCTACTGCTGCATTCCCCAAGGTTTCTACTGGGAGTTAAAACAATCTCTATGCTTACAATCCCTTGTAAACTCGCGACACTCGCTCCCAACTGTTCTTAACCCTACGCTCAAAACCCTGCACTGGTTTTTATCCCCAAAACCAGATTTCCCCGAATTACAATTCCCGTAATTCGTCTTCCTAGTTTTAGAGACAAACTAGAAAACTCTAGACTGATTACAAAGTTGAAAACAATAAAAAAATTAAAATGGAGACCCTAGTTTAAAACAAAACCCTAGTTTTGTTTTATAAAATCCTTCTTAATAAAAACCCTTAGTCTTTGATATAGACTTGGCCGACCCCTTGTATTTGCTTCACCACTTTATTTTGCTCGACCTCTTTCCTTAAAAATGGCGGCTGAAAATAGGGTTTCTCCAAATCCCTAAATCGCGATTGTATGATTAATTCTATGATGCTCGAGTCTGTTTGGCTTCGATCTCTGGAGGCTGGCGCTTTTTCTAGGGTTTGTGCTTCTCGTTAAACTCGACTTCGACGGCTCTAGGGTTTCGATTCTATTCAACTTGAGGTCGCCACTTTCTCGTGTGATGATTTCGAGTTGTTCAGTGGCTATCCTCTTCTTCGATCGAACGTTGATGAGTGTTGAACTGGATCCAAGTAATCTCCTTTTTACTGGTATGAATTTAATTCGGATTTTTTTTGCTTTTTGCTTGTTCGAACTTGGATGAATTTTAAACCAGTGATGAATCGGTGTATTTATAGGATTGTAAATCCGAGATATATGCTCTGATTTCATCTTAGATTTGGTCTGATTATATTCGTTAATTTTGGAGCTTGAAATCTTCTGGAATTCTGATGATTTCTTCGATTCAAATTTTGTGGAGTAATTTGCGTTTATCCTGTATACTTTAAACTTGAATTTCCTGCTTTTAAATCAATCCCTTGATTTTTGAAACTTGAAATCTTCAAACTTGTATGTGAATTCCTGAATACTCGCATGAGAATTCTGGGCTTTCTCTAGTTGAATTTGAATTAGTAACTTGAATGGTTTTTCCGAATATATTTCATACTTCCAAGTTTAAACCCTGATTTCTGGAATTTTAAAATATTCTTTGAATCATTCTTTTCAAAACAAAACCATTTTTCCTGTCTTTAAAACTGATATGAACAATTGCTTTACACTTTGACGAGTCTGATTTGAACTGATAAGAACAGATGAACATTTGAATTTGTGAATGGATACTTTGCTTAAGTAATTTGCTCTTGTTCACTACTGTTGATCAAAATGGGTACTGCACTTGAATTTTGCATGTTGTCACTTTAGGCTTCCATGTCCTTATTTGTATTACTGCCATATACATGCTAAACTGCTGCCATCTAAAATCACTTGTATTTGTTCTTGCACCTTGCTGAGTATAATCTGATTTGCTTCATGCACTTGTTATACTGCACTCATGAATTTTCCCACTGCTTTGTGCACTGTGCTTGTGCCATGACCATGATATGTTTCATACTGCCTTGATTTTGTTGATACTACTTGAACTGTCTTTGACCAACACTTAATCCTTTTTGATACTGATAAGAACAATTATTTCATTTGTTCATGTCACTTCTTGAATTCCATTCTTGTAATTTTTCTGGTACAAAAATAAACTGATATAAATCTGATAAGATCAGTTACTATACTTGATCATCTTTTGAACAGATACTTGAATCCATTTGAGTTGCATCGACCTTGTCATTGTAATTTGAACTGTTTTGCACTTTGAATAAAAGCTGATATAATTCTTGATCATACCTTTCCTGCTTTTGAACTGTTTCTATATGATTAGATAAAAACAGATACTACCATTCATGTTCTACTATCCGCTTGTATGTATATGTGCCATGCAGTTTGCACACCCATGTTCTCTAGTACATGTTGCCCTTCATGTTTGTTTGTGCACCATACTGTCTTGCTGTTTGGACATGACCTGTACATTATTGTCACTTAAACATGTGTTGCCTTGACCATGTATTTGTCTTTAGAAATGCTGCACCACCTTAAAACTGAGATGTTTATCCTTTCTTGAGTTTTTAAATTGATGTTTTACTTGTTGATGTTCAAACTTGTATATTACTTTCTCCTCTTGACATATTATCTTTATGTTGGCACCTATACTTGCCGCGCCATTGTGCTTGGCCATTGTTCTATGTATGTACTTCTTTTTTCTTGCCTGTATTGCACCATGTTTCATGTTGTTTTGAACTGTGCAACTTCTTTGATATTTGTATTCATGCTATTTTTTCAATCTTCATTGCTACTTTTTATTTCCACTATGTTTCATTCATGTTTGACTTGCCTATTGACTCTCTTGTGTGTTGTCCTGTCAACCATTTTACTTTTGCTTTTGACTTTGTTCATGTTCATGAGTATATTGCGCTGAGTCGAGATGGTCCAAGTGGCTACTCCTCAGTCGCGACACTGGATTGGCGTGGTAGTGCACACGTGTATACACGTGTGTATACGCAGCCATCCAGACGAGTTTTTCTGTCCCTGAATATCAAACCAAGTCTAGAAAAATGATGAGAAACACACCGTAATTCTTAGGCAAATAAAATTTAAAAATAAATTTTTATTTGCTTTTATTCTATTTTATTTTTGTTGCAGTCTACTGTGTGTTCTTCTTGTGACAGGTATGAAGACAGGACTTGACTGAAGGCTGTGAAGACAGAAGATGGAAGACAGAAGACAGTAAAAAAAATGTCAATGTATGAGAGTGTCTGTATATGTGAATGTAAATGTAGTTGTATAGAGTGAGTGACAGAGTTGTAGTATGTCAAATAGTGGAGTTATAAAAGATGTACTTTTTGATATTGAAATAAAATATTTTTATTTAAATAAAGTACTGTGTGATTGTTTAAATTTCTATACAGTTATATTTTATTTAAATAAAAATATTATAATCCTGTCTGTTGTGTAGTATACCAGTACAGTTACAAACACATTCAAGAATAAAATATATTTGGTTGTTATCATCAAACTAAAATCATATAATTGTGTATACAACACTGTTATATACAACAATCTCCCCCTTTTGATGATGACAAACAAATTAAAGATCTTGAATGTGTTTGAACGTGAAATATATTACTCCCCCTATTTGTATGCTCCCCCTACAACTGAACTCCCCCTATATATGTGGAAAATATGACGATGAAATCCAATTGACGATTCTCCCTCTAGATATTTAATTTCCAATATTAAAATATAATTGAATTAAATACTCATCAATCAAAATCTTGACCATTCTCCCCCTTTTGTTATCATCAAAAGGATAATAGAAATCAAAACAATGATGAATATGGACTAAAAATATAAATTAAATCAAGAGAGAGAATATATATTGTAAAACCCATTTAATCAAACAAAAATCATAATAATCTTTAAATCAGAAGCAAATTTCACTTTCAGATGAATGGATTTACGATGGATTTTATCGAATGAGGAGAGTTCAATAAAAATTGAATATTTGAATATGAATTTTAAAGATTTTAAATATGCAAAAAAAAATGTTAAGCACTTTCTAACCACGCATAGCCCAAAGGTCTTTTAAATGGGGTTAGTAGTAACATAACTTTATCCTCTCTAATGAGTTCCATCCATGCACAGCCCGAAGGTCTTTTAAGTGAGAATGGAAGCACATAGAAATTAAGGTAATTCACCCACGCATAACCGCGAGGATTTTTAAATGGGAGTGAATACCAAGGATTTTTTTTAATTTCAAGAATAATTAGAACTCCCCAAATTAAATAAAACCATGATGAATGACAGAAATATGGTAGATATAGAAGATGGTCGTGAAATAAGCTCTAATTCAAAAATATTATAAAATCTGTCTAACCATCATGAGATTTAAAATAATATCTCTTCTAGTTATGAATTATACCATAGTCGCAACTCATCACAGTTTCATAAATCTATCAATAATTTTGATGAGTCCCAAAACGGTTCAAATTAATCAATAATTTCAATTTTTGAATAAATAATCAAAAATAATTTTAAAATTGAAAATATCAATTTCAAGAGGATTTTTTTGAAAAATCCAATGCAAGTTTGAAAATCAGTTTCAAAAATCAATCAGTAGAATATGAAATTATCTAATTTTTCTAATGCTGATTGTTCCTAGACAATTTTGAAAACAACTTATATATTTAATTCAAGTTGTCTATGTGTAACAACCCGCAAATTCTGAACCATTTAAAAAAAAATTATTTTAGAAAATTTTATTGAATGGTGAGAATATAAAATGAATTATTTAAATAATAATGACCAAATTTTATTTTAATAGAAGTTAAAACGAATAAATTTAATTTTAAAAATAAATGGAGTTAGAAATGGCGCGGTAGTTTGAAATTTTGAATTTTAACTTTGACTGAATGTACAGGATTCAAAATAAATCAGAATTGAGTGAAACCAAAAATAATTAAATCTTTTTAATCATATCTTCTAATGAATCTGAAAAATCGAAATTTCGTTTTAAAAATCAAAAGTTATGTCTTGTTCAATATTTAGAAAAGTCGCTGTAGAATTTTTATATATATATAATTTAAATGGCCCAAAAGGGTACTTTTTACATACGAAGGAATTCAGACTCGAAACCACTTCCATTGAGTCCGGAATGATGTTTCTGCATTTAATAAGTATAAACACTTATATATTTCGAGTTTCAGAAATTATTTGTTTAAAAATTTATTTTTAATATTAAATTAATAGCCCTTGAAAATAGTTAATTTTCAAACGACTTCTGTTTTCGACGAAACCACTTTTGTTGAAACCGGAATGTCAAATTATTGCTAGGATTCAATTTTTAGAATTTTTTTCGAATTAATATGTGAGCGTGACAAAGGAAAATGTATTTTAATCTTTTCAGTTAAATTTAAACGACTTAAAAAGGGCCATTTTTCTAACAGTCTCAGAATCCGATGAAATTAGTCTCATTAGAACCGTATCGTCAAAACATAACTAAAAATAATTTTTTTGGATTTTTCTGAGGTCGTATGTGGCCCCGGTAAATTAAAATGTACAGTTAAATTTAATAAATAAATGATTTAAATATAAAATTAAATAAAACAGGCAGTAGACTTTGGAATTGGGCCTCGAGACCTGTTCCATTGGGTCCGGAATGTGGGTATTTGCCTAGGGACACTTTTTGTTGGACTGAAATATGATTAGTTTAAGAGTTTTAGATTTAATTGTAAAAAACAACATTTAAATATTAAAAAAATACATGGAAATTAAACCCTAATCCTAATCAACTAACAGCCGCCGCCATCTTTGTTCCTCCAATGGCCGAAAAATTCTAATCTTCTCTCCCTCCGTTCTCACAATCCAGGCAACCGTTTCCAGTAAACTCAGAAGCAAATCGAAGAGCATCGAGTGCTCGAGGAGATGAACGGTCACGAACATCTAAAGTGGAGTAGATCGAAGGATTTCGGGCCCCAAAGTTCCCCGGATCGGGCACGAATTGCCACACCGTGGGGCCACCGAGTTCGCCTGAACTCCTGGCGTGGGTGGAGCTCCTTCCGGCGCTTCGAACGGCGCACTCCGATCATGAGCCGACCCCTTGGCGACGATGGTGTTAAGCCCTAGGCCGACGTCGAGGTCTGTAGCCGATACTGGGAAGAAGAAGCATATTTTATTTTCTTAATTAATTAATTAATTAATTTATTTAAATTATCCGATCTTTGAAATTCAATATATCTCTCATATGAGGTCCGTTTCACGAACCGTAAGTTGCGCTGGAATCAGAAAGACGAGATCTTCGCGATGGCGCTGACCGGATCTGAAACGGAGCACTTTGAAATTTCAGCAAAATTTGAACATGAACAGAAAGCAAGGTGAGATATCTATTTAAATTTAAATTTAATTATTTATTTTATTGTATAATTTATATATATTCATTCCATATGAAATTTATGTTGTACTTATATATTTGTTTTCAATGCTGGTTGTGTTGTGATTGGTTTTGATTGTGTATGTATGTCTGTTAGGAATTGTGTGTATACGACAAAATCATTGTATAGATATTGAATATTTTATATTCATGAATGTCAAATTTGAAGTGAGAAGAAAAATATAATAAAAATAAAATAAAAACAATTTTTTTTCATGTTTTGATTTAAATAAAATGTTTTAGTATCATTATATATTTAGACTTAAAGATTTACATCTAGTGTTATATCAAACAAAAAGGAGGAAAAATTACATTTTTCTTAGATGAAATAAAAAGAAAAGAAAATTACAATTTTTCTTAAATGTAATAAAAAGTAAGGAGAACTCACACCTTTGCTTAATGTAAATCAAAGAAGAGGAAATTTACATTTGTGGATTATGAAAATTCAAATGGATGAATAAACCATTTTTTTTTTGTTTTTCAACACAAATATATACATAGAAATGCATTATTATTTTTATTTGTGTTTTTCAACACAAATATAACTCAGTAAAAGGATTATCTTTTATTTGTATTTTTCAACACAAATAAAACTTAAAATATGAATTATCTATTTATCTGCATTTACAATGCAAATATTATATAGAAGATTAGATCACTCTTTTTATTTGTATTTATAATGTAAATTGAAAAGAAAACTTGGTCTTTTATTTACATTCCCAAATGTAAATATGTATTGAAATTAAAACTTATTCTTTTATATGCATTCTCTGATGCAAATGTATTTTGCAAATGAAATTTTTTCTTTTATTTGCATTTTCAAATGCAAGTACATTTTGGAAATTGAAGTTTTTTTTTTTTTGCATTCACAAATATGAATTAAAAATGAAGTTTATCCTTTTATTTGCATTCACTAATGCAATCATACATTGAAAATAAATTTTATTCTTTATTTGTATTCATCAATGCAAATATACACTAAAAATAAAATTTGTTCTTTTATTTGCATTTCACAATGCAAATATAACATTAAAATGAAAGTTACATTTATTTATTTATTTGCATTCCTTGTTGCAAATAAAACATTATAGTAAAGGTTTTATTTTTGCTTACAATTCTAAATGCAAATAAAACTTCAAAATGAAAGTCACATTTTTATTTATTTATATTTTGATATGAATAAAATATCATTTTAAGTTGTATTTTTATTTGCATTTTTTTTATGGAAATAAAACCTGAATTGAAAGGTTTATTTTAATTTTCAAAATTTAAGAGATACCTTTTTATTTACATTTTCAGATGTAAGTAAAGGATGGATTTTAGAATTTCATTCTTATATGAAATAAAAAGAGTTATTCTTTGTCACTTTAAAGAGGGATTGAAATGTTTATTTTAGTTATTGTAAAAGAATGAAACAAAATATGATTTAAAAAGGTTGCATTTTGTTTAACAATTTCAGATGCAAACAAATGTTACATTTTTCTTTTGTATTTTAGTTACAAATAGAAATATACATTTTTTTTTGTTTATAAATTTGGTTGCAAACAAAATCTTTAATAAAAGACTAGATTTTATATGCATGTTTAATTGCAAATAATCATCATAGTTAAAGGATTATATTTTATTTGCACATTTAGGTGCAAATAAACCTAGGAGTTAAAATACTATATTTTTATTTGCATAATTTGAGGCAAATAAACACCTAGTGAAAATAAGCATTTTGTTTACAACTTTAGATGTAAACAAAATATAAAAATTAAAAATTATCTTTTTATTTGCAATCCTTATTGCAAATAAAACTAGAAATAGAACATCACTATTTTTATTTACATTCCTCGATGTAAATAAATATGAAATAAAAAGGTTCGCTCTTTATTTGCATTCTCTTTTGCAAACAAAGCAAGAAACTAAAGTTATATTTTTATTGGTATTTCTTATTACAAATAAAATATGAAATCAAAAGATACATTTTTATTTACATTCTTTATTGTAAATAAAACATGAAATCAGAGTTTATTTTTATTTTTATTTCTAGTTGTTATGAAAATAATAAATTAAAGAATTACATTCCTAATGTAATATAAATATTACATTTTATTTTAATATAAAAGAATATCGTTTTTTTTATGTAATATAAAAAGACTACACTTCATTTTAAGTGAATTAACATTAGAATTCACTCTTTGATACAAATGAATAAGTAGGAAGATTCATTGTTTTGATAAATAACATTATCATTATACATAAAATAATTCACCTTTTATGTTACTAAAATGTTACACTTCCATTTACAAGTTACCTGACTTGTTTATGTGATTGGGTCGATAATTTTCACACATCGCCCAAGTGCACAAATAATTTATTATGAGTTTGATTGGATGAAACCCCACACGGGTGTTGGGATGAAAATTGACATACACTAATCCCAATATATAATTGTATGTCTATCGATAGATCGACAAGCTGCGATGAGCGTTATTATTTCATTTTTAATGCTCACACAGTTGCATATTGCACTCTGGATGTGGATGGATGTTTGATAATCATTTATTTTCCTTGTTATATACATTCAATGTATGAAATCCATATAACTAAAGTTGTATGGTGACTGATTGGGTTGCATTCCAATAAAGGATTCCTTTTATATAAAGAATATCTTTTTAAATAAAGAATACTGTTTTATAAAGAGTATTTTAAAAGAATCTCTTTATGCAAAGGATATTTTTATATAATGAATATTTTAAAGAATATTTGACAAAAGATGAAATGATGATTTCTATGCCCGTTCTTAGACGGACAAAAGATAAAAGATGTTCCTTTGAATAAACTGGTTAGTAGCTAGAGTGAATTTATTAAATTAAGATTTAATAGAATTTTCCATTTGAAAAATATTTATTTGGAATTACTTAAATAAATTGATTTTGTGAACTATGTTTCCTAAACGACATTTGTTCTTTAACTCAAATTAACATTTAAAGGTGATTTAGAATTAATAAATCTTTTTATTAAGATTTAAAGAGGAATTTTCTAAAGTCTAGTTTTCCAATTTAATATATACATTACATTGGGATTGAGTGGGAATCAGATTCGACAATAGTCGAGATAGTTTCTGCAAAGGAAGGATGATACTATGTATGGAATTTAAAAGGCTTTGTCGTTATTCCATTTATAGTATTGGTCTGATACATAAATTTATATCGATTATATATGGACTTGATTTCTGTGAAAATTCCATAATTAATGGAATAGGATTTTGGGTTTATCGTGAACAATGTTTTTAAATGACATTGATTCTTTAACCCGATTAAAGACAAAGTTAATTCCTTTAAAATTTGAATAATCATTTAATAATGATTTCGATATTAAAACCCAATTGGAGTTTTGATGAATGTTTAAAAGAATAATTTTAGGAGAATTTATCTTTGATAAAATTAATGGGAACCTTTCCCTAATAATATGGATATTCTATTTAAAAGAATATTCTGAATTGGAATGAGGCGTTGGATGTGCTTTTATAGTACTAAATTTTTATTATAAAAATTCGCGGGTTATTCGGAAAGACCGGGTTCAACCCATTCCGAATAATAACTACGGCGATGAAGAGCCGAAGATGAAGACGTTGATTGAAGACCGACGATCTTCACATCGAATGGATGTGTTGCTACTGAGACCCATGAGAGGAGTAGCTACCTTGAAAGGGCTTCAGTGGTGGCCGTTCGAACGAAGTGTTGATTTGTACGGATTTGACTTTCGCTCAGACCCAGGGCATAAGTTTATGAATGGAATGTGTGTCTGACGTTGTAGTCCTTTATACTACATTCGTTGATCTCTTTTAATATATATCTGTTTGGTGGTTAACACCCTTCTCTGAGACGTACGAGCTTAGAGGTTAAATGTTGGTAGAAATTAATGGTATAGTATGGACTGGCAATGTGGCATACTAAGATGCATTTATCAAGGCTTTTGTTGAAAAGCAGGGCCTTGTGGGATGATCAAAGCATAGCCTATTACGGCATAGCTCTGTGTATATCGTGACTTCGCGAGCCTCACACCCCGGTATGAGTCAAAAACGGGATATGGACCGTAGGGAGTGCACACGTTTCTTTCTAGCTAGAGTGATGTCAGCGACCTACCAGCCCTGACATTTTACTTATGTGGATGATGGATTTTGAGGCGCCTCGGATTTTTATAGGCCGTTGGTGGTCATACTATAGGTCCAAAGGGACCGGGAAGTGTGTGTTCAGGCATAACTAATCCACTGCCCATAGGCGGGGACCAGCCCTACCGCATCCAAGGGTTCACTGCGGGGGATCCTGAGGCATTTGCTAGAGTGTCTCGAATCGGAGAGGAGCTTGCCCCTAGCCTCGACTCATGATGGAAATCCAATTCCCAATACGACCTCGCGGTTTTGATTGTAAAACTAGTAAGGCGACATAGTATATGGTACCTATGCCGTCTAGGATTGATATTATATTTGAAATGTTTTATTAAATATATATGCACACTATTATACCGTTTTCATCGTATCAAGCATCTTTTGACCATTATAAGGTAAAACCCTATCCTCCGGCGTGCGTTGCATTGTGTGATGGGACTTGGGTCTTATAATGGTTTCATTTTTCTAAAAAACATTGCGTTATTTGACGATTTACTTTATTTTATGCACTGGCAATCCAATGGAGTAAACCCGTTCCGCGTTAGCGGCGTGGTCCTGTGATTAGCCTTATTATTAGATAGGTTAGTTAAGATTTCTCATACCAGTCCCATGACTGACCTGTAGTTTGTTTCACTGGCAAACTCGGGTGCCCATATTTTCCACACGGGCAGTCGAGTAGCTTGTTTTGCAAATATCATGTTTACAGGATCTTGGTCTACGGCTGAAGCAATATTCGGAAAGCTCTGTATCCGTGTATTCCTTTCGGTTGTATATTTGTATTATTTTTCCGCTGCTATTTAAATGTAATTTAAATATCTGATATTATTGTATTTCCAATGTATATTATTCATTTATACTCTAGAATATTCTTGTACTTTGATGTAATTGTTGTAATCAGCAATAAAATGTTCTTCAGTTTGTGTTCTGATGTGAGTTGTTCTCAAAGCAATCCATGCTGTCCTCTATGGGGAAGTTTGGGTCGTTACACTATGAATTTTAACTAAATCCAGTTACTGATTTTCTAACTTATCATTTAATCACCAACACACTTAAAATGAATCAAATCAATTTCCTTATCAGAGCAGCACAAGATCATTTTCAAAACAAGAATCACAAGTGATATTCTCTGAGAATTTTTGGACAAACTCAAGAAACAGTCAACTATCAAATCTGAAGATAATTATTTGAAATCACCAAAAAAAATCATTTTTTTTATAATCTAAGAATTTCAACAATCCATAACGAATGATTTCAAAAACAGCCAAGTAAAAATAAATTAAAAGGAATAAAAGTACGAGTTTAGAGATCATACCTGACTTACCATAATCAACGTGATGCAATGAATCTCCAACTCTGAATCTATGGCTAAGGAACTCCAAATAATTTGATATATGAATCAACTTGAATTTTATCTAACTTAAGCACAGTTGTTCCTCAGCCTCCCACAGTACCTAAATGTTTATATGATCGAGTGGTCTAACAAAAGTTGTTTTACCACTCTTATCTTCGTTTACACGTTTTGGTACCCAAACCCGTTTATATAACAATCCATTACTATTCACTAGCGTACCCTTTGGAACCCAAATTTGTTTAGATTTGCTTAAATTTATTTTGTTAATTTTTGGAATCCAAACAGATTTAAATGAATTGTTTTTAAATGAGTTATCAATTTGTTTATGATTTAAAAACCCTTTGAAATTATTAAATTTCAAAAATTCAATTTGATCGTTTTCAAAGCCAATTAAAGGATTTTTAAAATCATTAAAATTTTGTTTTTCAACTTGATCAGATTCAAATCCAAGTCCCTTTTTATTCTGAACAAAAAATTGATTTTTCAACAACATATTCAACGATTTCTCTCCTTTAGAAAATTTAGTCAGAGCTGACTCAAGTCGTTGAATTTTAAATTTAAGATCGCTATTTTCTTTCATTAAATTTGAACAACGATTAATAGCGATTTTCCTCTTTTCAGCATCAATTTGTTTTAAAATCAAATTTTCATTTTCAAGTGCTTTGATTCTAGCATCGGACTTGGAAATTTCACTTTCAAATTGTTTTCGCTTTCCAAAATCAAGTTTTTCAGATTCTCTAAACTTTTCAATCACCTTTTCAAAACCATGATTTTCATTTTTCAAATTCATGTTTTCACTTTTAAGTAACTCAAAATCAGTTTTTAATTTCAAAAAATCATTACTCAAAAATTGACATTTTTCACATTCTGAAACTGGTGAATTCTTAACTTTTTCAAGTTTTCTTTCTAAACTGTTATTTTCTTGAACTAGTTTTGACCTATCAGATTTTAATTTCTTAACTTTCAGTTCAAGAGAATCAACGGTTTTTGTGAGATTGTGACACATTAAAATTAATTCTTTATAAGTAAAATTCGATACCTCACTTGAATCCTCTTCACTACTTTCTGAATCGGATTGAGCCATAAGACACAAATTAGCTTCCTCTTCTTCACTTTCAGAAACTTTTTCTCCTTCTTCGTCATCCCATGTAGCAGCAAAAGCTTTCTTCTTTCTTCTGAACTTCTTCTTCTTTTCATTTTTGAGCTGTGGACAATTTGGTTTGATATGTCCGGGTTTCTTGCAATTGTAGCAAAATACTTCATCGTCTGAACTTTCGGAACTTTCAGATTTGACAGTTTTCTTCTTTTGTGGCTTGTATTTTCCTTTGGCCCACTTCCTCAAAACCATGGCTAGCTCTTCAGCGGGATCATCATCATTACTTTCAACAGAATTATTTAGAGCGATCATCTTCTTCTTTGATTCAGAATCCTTTCGTTCTTCTCTTGCTTTCAACTCCCTCTCGTAAGTAATCAGATTTCCGATCAACTCTTCCTTGCTTACTTTATTCAGATCTTTTGATTCTTGAATCGCCGTCACCTTTGCTTCAAAATTTATCGGTAGCACTCTCAGTATTTTTCTGATCAATTCCACTTCGGTATAGGTTTTGCCAAGAGCTTTTGCATTGTAGACCAGTGATGAGAAGCGTCCATACATCTCTTTTATATCTTCGTCTTTTTGCATAGAGAAATTTTCATATTCGTTGCTGAGTAGAGCGAGACGAGATTCCTTTACTTGAGATGTACCTTCGTGTGTGACCTCCAATGTATGCCATATTTCCTGCGCAGTCTCACAATGAGAAATTCGATTAAATTCAGTTTTATCAAGAGCACAGATTAAAGCATTCATCGCTTTGGCATTAGTTGAAAATAATTTTTTATCATTAGCATCCCATCGGTCTTTTGATTTAGTAATTTCAACACCACTAACTATAACAGTGGGTGATCTATAACCCGTTTCAATAATATCCCATACATCATAGTCGACTGAACTCAAATAAATTTTCATCCTAGCTTTCCAATATGCATAATCAGTTCCATTAAACATTGGTGGCCTAGCTATGGACTGACCCTCAGAAAACGCGTTATTGGACAGATTCATGACTCTAGAGTTAAAATTAAATAAAAAATACCTGCTCTGATACCACTTGTAGGATCTAAATTAACCCTAGAGGGGGGGGGGGTGAATAGGGTTTATCGCAGATTTTTGCAGAATGATTAAATAAAAACAGCACAGATAATAATTAGAATAAATGCAGAAAATAAATAACACACAGAAATACCCAGCTTCGGCAAAACCCTGCCTACTGCTGCATTCCCCAAGGTTTCTACTAGGAGTTAAAACAATCTCTACGCTTACAATCCCCTATAAACTCGCGACACTCGCTCCCAACTGTTCTTAACCCTACGCTCAAAACCCTGCACTGGTTTTTATCCCCAAAACCAGATTTCCCCGAATTACAATTCCCGTAATTCGTCTTCCTAGTTTTAGAGACAAACTAGAAAACTCTAGACTGATTACAAAGTTGAAAACAATAAAAAAATTAAAATGGAGACCCTAGTTTAAAACAAAACCCTAGTTTTGTTTTATAAAATCCTTCTTAATAAAAACCCTTAGTCTTTGATATAGACTTGGCCGACCCCTTGTATTTGCTTCACCACTTTATTTTGCTCGACCTCTTTCCTTAAAAATGGCGGCTGAAAATAGGGTTTCTCCAAATCCCTAAATCGCGATTGTATGATTAATTCTATGATGCTTGAGTCTGTTTGGCTTCGATCTCTGGAGGCTGGCGTTTTTTCTAGGGTTTTTGCTTCTCGTTAAACTCGACTTCGACGGCTCTAGGGTTTCGATTCTATTCAACTTGAGGTCGCCACTTTCTCGTGTGATGATTTCGAGTTGTTCAGTGGCTATCCTCTTCTTCGATCGAACGTTGATGAGTGTTGAACTGGATCCAAGTAATCTCCTTTTTACTGGTATGAATTTAATTCGGATTTTTTTTGCTTTTTGCTTGTTCGAACTTGGATGAATTTTAAACCAGTGATGAATCGGTGTATTTATAGGATTGTAAATCCGAGATATATGCTCTGATTTCATCTTAGATTTGGTCTGATTATATTCGTTAATTTTGGAGCTTGAAATCTTCTGGAATTCTGATGATTTCTTCGATTCAAATTTTGTGGAGTAATTTGCGTTTATCCTGTATACTTTAAACTTGAATTTCCTGCTTTTAAATCAATCCCTTGATTTTTGAAACTTGAAATCTTCAAACTTGTATGTGAATTCCTGAATACTCGCATGAGAATTCTGGGCTTTCTCTAGCTGAATTTGAATTAGTAACTTGAATGGTTTTTCCGAATATATTTCATACTTCCAAGTTTAAACCCTGATTTCTGGAATTTTAAAATATTCTTTGAATCATTCTTTTCAAAACAAAACCATTTTTCCTGTCTTTAAAACTGATATGAACAGTTGCTTTACACTTTGACGAGTCTGATTTGAACTGATAAGAATAGATGAACATTTGAATTTGTGAATGGATACTTTGCTTAAGTAATTTGCTCTTGTTCACTACTGTTGATCAAAATGGGTACTGCACTTGAATTTTGCATGTTGTCGCTTTGGGCTTCCATGTCCTTATTTGTATTACTGCCATATACATGCTAAACTGCTGCCATCTAAAATCACTTGTATTTGTTCTTGCACCTTGCTGAGTATAATCTGATTTGCTTCATGCACTTGTTATACTGCACTCATGAATTTTCCCACTGCTTTGTGCACTGTGCTTGTGCCATGACCATGATATGTTTCATACTGCCTTGATTTTGTTGATACTACTTGAACTGTCTTTGACCAACACTTAATCCTTTTTGATACTGATAAGAACAGTTATTTCATTTGTTCATGTCACTTCTTGAATTCCATTCTTGTAATTTTTCTGGTACAAAAATAAACTGATATAAATCTGATAAGATCAGTTACTATACTTGATCATCTTTTGAACAGATACTTGAATCCATTTGAGTTGCATCGACCTTGTCATTGTAATTTGAACTGTTTTGCACTTTGAATAAAAGCTGATATAATTCTTGATCATACCTTTCCTGCTTTTGAACTGTTTCTATATGATTAGATAAAAACAGATACTACCATTCATGTTCTACTATCCACTTGTATGTATATGTGCCATGCAGTTTGCACACCCATGTTCTCTAGTACATGTTGCCCTTCATGTTTGTTTGTGCACCATACTGTCTTGCTGTTTGGACATGACCTGTACATTATTGTCACTTAAACATGTGCTGCCTTGACCATGTATTTGTCTTTAGAAATGCTGCACCACCTTAAAACTGAGATGTTTACCCTTTCTTGAGTTTTTAAATTGATGTTTTACTTGTTGATGTTCAAACTTGTATATTACTTTCTCCTCTTGACATATTATCTTGATGTTGGCACCTATACTTGCCGCGCCATTGTGCTTGGCCATTGTTCTATGTATGTACTTCTTTTTTCTTGCCTGTATTGCACCACGTCTCATGTTGTTTTGAACTGTGCAACTTCTTTGATATTTGTATTCATGCTATTTTTTCAATCTTCATTGCTACTTTTTATTTCCACTATGTTTCATTCATGTTTGACTTGCCTATTGACTCTCTTGTGTGTTGTCCTGTCAACCATTTTACTTTTGCTTTTGACTTTGTTCATGTTCATGAGTATATTGCGCTGAGTCGAGATGGTCCAAGTGGCTACTCCTCAGTCGCGACACTGGATTGGCGTGGCAGTGCACACGTGTATACACGTGTGTATATGCAGCCATCCAGACGAGTTTTTCTGTCCCTGAATATCAAACCAAGTCTAGAAAAATGATGAGAAACACACCATAATTCTGAGGCAAATAAAATTTAAAAATAAATTTTTATTTGCTTTTATTCTATTTTATTTTTGTTGCAGTCTACTGTGTGTTCTTCTTGTGACAGGTATGAAGACAGGACTTGACTGAAGGATGTGAAGACAGAAGATGGAAGACAGAAGACAGTAAAAAAAATGTCAATGTATGAGAGTGTCTGTATATGTGAATGTAAATGTAGTTGTATAGAGTGAGTGACAGAGTTGTAGTATGTCAAATAGTGGAGTTATAAAAGATGTACTTTTTGATATTGAAATAAAATATTTTTATTTAAATAATATACTGTGTGATTGTTTAAATTTCTGTACAGTTATATTTTATTTAAATAAAAATATTATATCCTGTCTGTTGTGTAGTATACCAGTATAGTTACAAACACATTCAAGAATAAAATATATTTGGTTGTTATCATCAAACAAAAATCATATAATTGTGTATACAACACTGTTATATACAACAGTTAACAACAATGATGAGCCCGTGGCCCTTTTCCATATAGGGAATTGATATTATTGGAAGCCTCCCCATTTCTAAGGGTGGAGCTAAGTACGCCATCGTAGCCGTAGATTACTTCACGAAGTGGATCGAAGCGAAGCCATTGAACACAATCACAACGAAGTGGGTGATCAATTTTGTTGTGAGAAACATTATATGTCGATTTGGAATCTCGAAAATCATCATAACAGATAATGGAACTCAATTTGACAGCACCGAGTTCTGGGACTTTTGCCAAAGATACCACATTGAGAAGAGATTCACAGCTGTGGCGCATCCGCAATCAAATGGGCAGGTAGAAGCGGAAAACAAAGTAATCAAGTCCATTTTGAAAAAGCAATTGAAGCGGGCCAAAGCCATGTGGGTTGATGAACTACCTATGGCATTATGGGCCTACAGAACAACCTTCAAGTCAGCTACTAGGCATACGCCCTTTTCCCTTGCTTTTTTATCTGAAGCGGTCATTCCAGTTGAGTTAGAAGTACCATCTCACAGAGTCACTTACTACGACCTAATGACCAACAATGAACTGCTTCTTGAATCCCTGGATAAGGTAGAAGAGAAAAGGGACAAGGCGGATCTATGTGCCCCGAGACACAAACAACAAGTCGCTCAATACTACAACAAAAGGGTCCGAGCTCGAACATTTGAACCCGAAGACTTTGTTCTAAAGCGCGTCTTTCCACCTCCAGTACACTTGGGCCCGAAATGGGAAGGACCTTATACCATCCTACGGAGGCTTGATAATGGAGCCTTCAAGCTAACGACCGTGGATGGAGATGAAATCCCCAGAGTGTGGAATGCCTAGCATTTGCGGTATTACCTGACATGAAATTGTCAGTTTTATTCTTTTGTTTTTAGGACCATGTAAAAAGGCACGACTTGCCTAGAACAGTCCGATTATATAAGCAAAAGGTTATAAAGTGGATGTAGGTCATGATTCGACCGAACTACTATAAAATATCCTATGTCATTTACTTTTACTGCATGATTTCTTATCTATTCTGTCATTCTTTACTCACATGAATCATTATATTTTTTTTAAATTACCGTGAGCTATGAAACAATCTCGAAGCACATAATCCAAAGTGCCTTCTATCTGATCAAAAGGTCAACAATATATAGGATATCAAGAACGCAATAAAGCAAATGACTCCGCAGTCGTCACTTTATTTGTCACGACTTGAGAAAAGTACAAAAGAAAAGGACATGAATTGTCCATGAGACATGGAGGTGCACCATGATTCAAAAGACCATCTCAACAACACTCTACCCTTGGCATTCGATGGGAGAGTATAAAGGCACTGGAGACTAGGTGCTACGAAAGAACTCCTACCCCGCTGAAGGAAAGGGGGGCAAACTGAAAGCTGAGTTCGAACTCTATCCTGGGCATACGACAGGAGAGTATAATGGCATATCGATTAAATGCCATCAAAGGGCTCCTACCTCGTCGTAGTAACGGGGGCAAGATTGAAAGCTGAGCCTGAACCCTTCATGTCCAAACATGGAGGGCAACACACATGTGACTCTAATCAATCATCAATAAGCCCTGGCCAGCTATCATATTAATGATTGAGTGGAGGCATACTTATGCACATATATACATACAAAAGTGTAGTCAGGAATTTTAAAGTTTTATTGCTGAAATGATTCATGATTTGATTCCAACTTAGTTATGATTTGACTATTTACGTTTGTAGCTAAGCATGATAAACTTGCAGGTACACCGCAATGATGCAAAAGAAACAAATTTTCATTTTCTAAGTGCATATTTACAAAAAAAGCTAAGCAAAAGGTGAGGGCCATACTCGCGGCTACATCATAAGGCCATTGGAAATATTAAAAAGAAAAGAGACATAATAAAGTGGCTCTACTTGGGCTTCGGGGATGACCTTGGCCTCTTCTCTTTCTTCTTCTACTCCGATTCCTCCTTGTCGACATCGGATTTGTCCTGCTTTCTTTTCTTCTTTTCGGAAGGAGGATCTTGTGGAGGATTAGAAGATTGGGTTGCAAGCTGCATGGTTATCGATTTACCGGACAGCTTTATGATTAATCCAGTCTTGGGGTCAGCTACAGTAATTGGTGCAACATTTAGAGGTGCTTGCTCCTCCATTTTTAAGGCCAGTTGTTTATCCCTTCTGCCTTCATATTAGCCAGAGTCATGCTATCATCATCCTTTTTCTCTCCCATGTTGTCTACTTCCTCTACTTCATCCCCGTGACCTTCATTAGTATCTTGTAAAGCTCCAATGATTTCAGCATTTTTCGGAACATCCGTGCTAGACACCCCAATCGCCTCCTTAGTTGTCTCAGCCTCGGTGATTGGAGGCACGTCGACCTTCTCAACCTCAGCTTGTTTTTCTGCAATTTCTTTAGTATATTTGGCACCTATATTACGAGAAGAAACTGTTATTAGTTTGGGAGAAAATGTGGTCTCCTTGATTTTTTGCTCCAAAACGCGATGACAAGTTATAATAGCTTTGACAAATTGTGGAGAAAATAGGGAGATACCTTCCGCTGACTCAGCGGCTGAAGCTGCAGCAGAAACCCCGACAGCAGGGGGAACCGGAACCCAAGGGATCAGTGGATCATCTGGAGTATACTCCTCAACCTCAGAAGCTTTGGGCTCCAGTGCCGAACTTGAACCTTCGTCAATCATGCCCTTACCCTTGAGTTCGAGTTTTTCCTTCTCCATGGCCTCTTGAATCTTGCGCCTGCCCTCTGCTAAAGCCTCAGGCTCTCCACCCCTGAGGAAAGTCTGTATAAGTTGGTCCTCGTCAATTTTCTCAACCTTTAAGCGCTGCTCTTCTCCCTCGACAATTATATCCCATACATTGACCAAGGTGGTGTTATAGTCTTTAATGCAAGAGATGTCTCGATTTCGAATGGCTTGAGAAAAGAAGTCCATTAGCAGCTCCTCGAACCCTTCTATTTCCTTTTCGGCTGCGGCAAGGTTAGCGATGGCAGTGGAGGCTGACTCAAGAGCCGCATTGGCATTACTTTCGGCAAGAGCTGCCCGTTCCCCAGTATGAGCAAGTTTATTGTTCAAATCAACATTTTCCTTTTTAATACGAGCGAGATCATCCTTTAAGCTTGCTTTTTTCCTTCTCCCAAGCAGCCTTCTCTATCGCAAGAAGATCCTCTGACACCTTTAGCTCAGTATTAGCTGTCCTGAGATCCTCCGCCTCTTTCTTCAGAGCCACGCGTTCTTGGCTATGTGAATCGAGCTCAAGATGGAAGCGTTTTTTGGCATCGTCCAGTTCGGTTTTGTAATTTTGAGTGTCCCGCCGAGCTAAGGCGAGTTGGGCTTGCGCATCCTTAAGATCTTTCTCCGCCTTGCTTCTAGCCTTAGCATCGTGATCGATCTTCACTCTGGCCCTGGCAGCATCTACCTCTAGATGACATATAACGTCTAATAAATTCTTGGTGTGCTTTTTCATTGCCTTATATTGTTTAGCCACGTTGCCGATCTAACCTGCAACTTCTACATCCCATTCATCAAAAACCAGTTCGAGATCCAGGACAAAATGCATCCTCTCAAAATAGATATCGGGTAATTCCTTCCATAAGCGCTCCAATTTTGCTTGATTAACAGGAGTAACGACACCCTCTTGTACCTCAGTAGTACCCAAACTATGCTGACTAGAGGGAACAAGAGCTGCGTTTTCTTTCTCTTTATCTTTGCTCGACTCCTTTTGTTTATCTTTGGGTTCGTGATACTTCTTGGAGGATTTGCCCGGGAGAGGTAAGCCTTTCGGAGGAGTCAGATCCTTGGGAAGTTCTTTACCCCCTGTGTGTGGCACTTGGCGACTGTGAGACTTCCCGGGATCCTGTTTCGAGGGAGAGCGAGAACGCGTAGGGTGAGGTGGATAAGTATCATGGCGTCATTGGATATCCCTTCCTCGACTATCGCTGCGATCATGTTCAGATACAGAAGATAGTCTGGGTGTGTTCTCATGAAGATCGCGGTAAGAATAACGAAGAGGCATTTTTCCTGTAGAAAATCACAAAACATGCGTCAGAATCGTGAATATCGTTAGTGTATAAGTGTTGTGATAAGTGGTGCATGTGATTTGTGTGCCCATGTAATCCCTCCTAACAAACCAAGACTCGAAGTTTGGCTCGTCTATGCAGTATCATTATCTTTGGCAGGAGAGGTCTCTCCCTCGGAGACAGGGAAGAATGGTTCCTCTCCAAAATCTCCAAAAGTATAGATGTCATCTGGCAGGGGGATCTTTTCTGAATCCCCGAAAACTTGCTCCTCTATTAATGCAGGCTCTACTGGAGGTGGGGTCTTCAGGGGAGGCTGTCCTTTGGAAGAGAGAGCATCCTTTGGTTCATTAACCCAAACTTCGTCTCCTTTATATACATTCAAATCCTCATTATCTTGATTAATCATAGGCGAAGGGCTCTTACGAATTTCGAGTGTTTTTGTGGCCCGTGAAGTCCCTTCTCCCTCAGCCGGGGGCACATACTTCTAAGGCTTGCCACCTGTTCCAAGCCCAAATATTATATCCAGAAGATGGTGTTTATGAAGGCTCTCATCGATGATGCACCTCTTGATTCTACAAAAGTCCGATTTGCTTGCTAAGAGGCAGGATAATCGATCATCATATACCGAGCCCTCTGTTTTTTCAAAATTGTGAGCTGTACAAGAAAAAAGAATACATTAGCACTTTGATTATGCAATTGAAATACACGTTGCAGAATTTGAAACCTACTTGATTGTAGCCATTTCCTTGCACATCCTGCCTGATGTTTTATGTAAAACCAATCGGATCTCGCATCCCCTAAGCTACTATGGCCATCCGACAAAACCTTTCTACCAGGAATCGATTCGAAAAAAGAAAAGTTTGGGGTCCTTGTGGAATGAAGTTTGAAATGATAATAGAATTTCAAATCTTTGAAGGTGAGGTCGGTCTGTAAAATCTCTGCGTACGCGATATATAAAGTATACAGAGCTGCGTAAGCATTGGGATGGAGTTGTGTAGGAGCGATATGTAGCCATCTCAGTAGATCAACGACAATTGGAGGAAACAGAGGGATGGCGCCTACCGAACACATGAGCCTACTGACAACCATATACCCTTCCGGAGCAAAATGAGGCCTATCTCCTTCCTCTGTAGTTTTTTCATCATCCCAAGGACTCCCGTTTCTTAAATAGACTTTCTCCAATTTCAACTTGTCCAATTTAGAAGCCATGGAATCACTCAGCTTCTCTTTCTCTACTTCTTTAACACTTGGGATCTCGTCAGGAGGTCGATCATCATCATCATCATCTTCTTCTTCCTTGAGTGATGTGTTCTCGGAAGATGACGATTCACTATCGATATCTTTCTCATAATCAGATCCAGAATTTTCCCACTCTGGGTCGGACGGAAGCACATTAGGATTGTGATATTTTGACGACTCTGGATCTGCCCTTATTTCTGATATTCTCGATGAACGTCTATTAGACATGGCTATGTTGGCGAATAAACATGAAAGATTAGAATGAAATTACCTTTGAACCTCGTGCATGTGCAAGTGTGCATAAAGCTGGAAAATAAAAGTAGAAAGTAAAAATTGGATAATCGTGATATTGGTCATCGTATGCCGCTAAGTTATGATTTTATTGGGTCCAAGAAATTCATCTGGAAGGCTCTAACCTAACTGTACATTGCTATATCAGAATTGTATCATATACTTTAGTCAATATGTAAATTAGATCGTTGGTTAAGTTGGTTCGTTAAAGCTTCATAAAGCGACTCGTGACCCAAGAAGCAGCTCGTGACTTAAGAGTCCAGATCGTGGTTGGGGGTGGCTCATGACTCAAACATCGGCTCGTGGAATGGAGCTCGGGTCGTGCTAATAGGACGGCTCGTGATCTAGTTCAGTTCGTGGAGGGATCCCCCGAGCGCGAATTTTTATGGGCCGATTTGCCTCCCACTTACGAACGAGGGGATTGTAGGCCATCTCCACGACCCAACCATTCGTCGATGAAATGAGCCGAGTTATCCTTCCTCCCTATCCCTTTCTACGAATCCAACTCCCTGCCCTTTCTCATGAGACTAAAGCTCCACCTTTGCCCAGTCACTAACACAAGCCAATCTCCGACAGTGGGGTGTTCTCGAGCTCCCCGTATCTCCTCCTCGCTCCTTCATTTACCCAGTGCGTCGCCTCTGAACCCCAATTTTGCCACCATCGTTTAACACCAGCAGTGACGCCGGAACTCACGGGGGAATAAAATCATTTCAACAAGAAATACAAGTTTTTGACTGCTGTTACCTTTTTTATTCAATTAGGTAGCTTCAAAATCTTGTGAATTTGAAGGGAATGAATAAGGTTTGGAGATTGGGGAAATGCGGCGGCTGTAAGAAGAGAGATGGAAGGGTAAGGAGGGAGAAGGGGTCATCTTATATAGCTAATTTGAAGACCGTTCTTCTCCTCGTGAAAGCCCATGGGCCACGAGCGTTCAAGGAAGCCCATTGTGGTTTGGGAGAAGGCCCGCTCGACCATAGGACCGTGATGTATACCCCGTTCCACAAACTGTACTGTATTACAATGGCCCGTACTCGAGAATGACCACGAAATAAAAGATATGGAAATACTCATGGGATTTAAAACTTACCTGACAAGTTGATTGCGATAAACTCTGGAGTTCATAAGATGGAAATTAACCAATGAACAGAGAAATAATTGGAAATCCGGACTGATATTTATACTCTTCAAAGGGCGTAACCATTCGAAACAGTGTGACGCTATACACGGATGTGACTATCGATCCGCATCGTTTCATGAAAGGATAAGTTCAACAGTTTCGAAGCATGTTCCATTCCTGATAAAACATACTTTGAGGGGGCAACATGTTGGCTAGCTTACGAACCAAGCCACCAAGAAATCAATTATTTATATATAAATGGAGAAAGACCTATGGATTAAAGATCAAGACAGATTAGTCTTGGTTCATGAGATACCATAACCCATTCATGGTTACTCTACTACGACCCTCCCGTGGCCTCCCTATCTCGACCCGCTTGTGATTCCATGCTCCAACTCACTCGCGAGGGACACCACGACCCGCTCGTGGTATAAAGTCACGAGCCGAGCCAACAACCAAGAAATATAAGCTAAGACCTAGTCCTCCACGAGCCGTGAACCCATGATCTGGCGACACCTGTCCATAACTGTCATATTGACCATTTCTCCATCAAACCACGAACCAGTCCGAGATCCTCGGGTTCCGTGCCACGTGTCCTCATGAATCGCCTTCAGATATCACCTACAAATAGCCCCATACTTGGCATTTTTCAGGATCTTTTGGCAGTTCTGAGAGTTGTTACCACCAGTGTTGCTCCTCCATTATTTTTTATTAGTATTATTACGAAATTACTAAGTGAATCGTCATTGTAATAGTGAGATCGAGAGAAACCATTGATTGTACTTGCATTTAACGTATAATCAAAGACATATAACGTGGATGTAGGCTCATTAACGCCGAACCACTATAAATTTGGTGTGTTTTCAGTATTCTCTTTTGTTTCTCGTCATTAATCTCAGCAAATTCGGACAATTTGGGTGTTAGAGCCAAATCTGGATCTAACAAACAGGATGAACCGAAGGCGCTCTCCTACTGCATCCAATATAGGAATCACCCTGTGGATCAATAGCGAGTAGTCCTTGCAATCCGAAGATTTCACTTATGATAGAATTACTACTGAAATATCTCTAGGAGCTACCCAAAGAATTTCAACAAGTAGTTCTTCCATTTATGAAGATCTACGGTCTTCAATTCTTAAAATCGAATAATCGTCCCTGCAATTTAGTTTACGTAAAGTCGGTTCGAAGTGGTTTTGGGTCCAGCCCCCATCCCGGTATCTTCGAACTGACATGTAAGGAATATTTATTTGATAGTCGGTGTTTTAGCTATCAAATTTAAACAGTGTAGATGAGTAAAATCATTTATACACACTATTTTATATTTAATTTACATAGCTTGTCAATTCAATTTATTTCACTTGTATGAACCTCAATTTTGATTTCAGAACAATAACCAGCAGAAGACGATTAAAATACAATAAAACGTGTCAAGTTTTATTTTAACTTGTCTTGTCATTTTATAGCATAACAGAAAAATTAACAACAATCATCCATCAAAACAATAACAAATTAGTGATGATTCGATGACTAATCTCAAACTAATAGTAGTTTGAGCATATTTGATCTTGGATAACAATATATTATCCCACTTCTTTGAAAATTAATTAATTAACTTTATTTTAGCATGTATTCTAATTTGAATAAACTTAACGTACACCACGACGTCAATTTTGTAATTTCAATATAATCCAGTAGCTTCCCGATCCTTCTTTTTAGTTTGTTTATTTCTTTCTGATTTACTCCTATTAAAAGTCAAATAATTTGATATATAGAGTTTATTTCCATTGTATTATATATGTTGTACTCTTATGATGCATGTAAATGTAAACACCAGTTTTGTATTTCAAGTATTGTTATATTATATATTTGTTCAGTTCCGCTGTGAGATTCGTGATTATTCTTATTTTGTTACGTTCTATTCTTCTTTTTCTTCTATTCTAACTTTCTTTCATTCTATTTCTCTCCCTCTAACCTCTTCCTATTAACGATCTGGGAATTTCTAGTGCTTGATTAGTCGATATGGGATATCGGCTATGTGTTAGTATTGATAATTAGGATCGGAACTTTTCGGGTCGTTACAGTTGGTATCAGAGCAATGGTTTAGTAATAACCTTGGCTCTGTGGCGTAACTCGATAGAGATGGGGTTGGTAATACCCTCGATTGAGTTTGAGTTTATATATATGAGCACGTATTTGTTAATTGATATAAAAACTATTTTATATTGTGTTCAATTCTTCTTTTTCTTCTATTCTAATTTTCTTTCTTTCTATTTCTCACCCTCTAACTTCTTTCTGTTAACGATCTGTAAATTTCTGGTGCTTGATTAGTCGATATGTGATACAGGAAACGTATTAGTATCGATAATCAGGATTGGAATTTGCAGGTCGTTACAAAAGGAAATCTTCCACGATGACAAAACATGAAAACAGGAAAGAGGGAATGAAGAGGCGAACTAAAGAGGGTAGATCTGTAGATGTAAATGAAAAAGAGGAGGACCGAAGGAGAAATATTGGTAGGACAATATAGAGAAAGTTTAAGGCGAATTTCCAATTCCCATCGAAGGAGAGAGCTTCAATTTTTTACTATCTCTTTGTTTTTATTTTATCTAATATCTTTTATCATTCTAAATGTAAAATATTAAATATAAGATATTTAAATTGATTTAACTTTTACATCAATTTTTACTACCTTTACCATGTTCCTAGTATAATGATTTGACATGTAAATTATAAAGTATTAAATAGAAATATATATTTTAAAGGCTTTTAAAATAGCAAATTTTTTATCTTTAGTCTTTCAGTTTCAATTTATGTCTTTTCTATTTTACAATTTTATTAATACAATCACAAATATATAAGCATAATCTTTCCATAGAATTAATAATCTCTCTTTTAGCATGTCTTATATCTTTCAATTTATTTTTTTACTTGTTATCTTTTATCATTTTATATTTTATCATCTATCATTTTGTTTTTTAGCTTATCATTTATTCTTTTATTATTTGTAAATTATCTCTTAGTTTAAACGTAAATATAGTATAAAACTAATTTATCTCCAATAGTTAACTTTAATAATATATATTCTAATAATAAAATTTTTGATGTAATTATTCATATTTATTCAAAGCTAAAATAATTAACTACAAGTTCATTTGATTTCAAATATGGTCATTGATAAAAAAATAAAGTAATTAGACTTATGCAAATACATAAAAAAATGAACGTTATATTATATCCTTTGTCCTTTATTATTATAAATATAAAAATATCAATATATAAATGTAACCTTGTAGGTTAGTTCACTCTTTTTCTTTTTCTTTTTGTGTTTTTATCCTTTATCATTCAAACTTTTTATTTGTCATGTACCTTCTAATCTTAATTATTTATAGTATAAAAACATCACAAATACACTTTCGACCTTGTAAATTATCTTTTAAATTTTTATCTTTCAATTTACCTTATCCTTTTATTGATTACCGTTTAGTATATTTATTGATTTTTTTATAAGCCTAATACTAAAACTTTATTAGGTTGAATTCAAATTGTTTGGTTAAACTTTAAAACGTATTTATTGTGAGTGTAAATGATAATGTTCCATATCAATTTGATAATGGTTTCAAATGCATATACGGTTGTGACCTTATGTTAACCGACCTTTTGGCTCGGTTCCCAAAGGCAATACAGGCCCACTCGACTCGGCCTTGTGGCACAACATCCCGACGTTTCTCCAAAATACGTAGGATCCATGCCTAGAGGGAGTTGCGTAAGTAGACCTCACAACCCCACAAAAATCCCTCTGGAACAGAATTTTGTATCTCGCGGATGCTCTAACTCTCTGTGCCCTCGCAATACAAAAATACCAACTTCGAATCCCTAGCGATACGAAGTTTTCGTGTCCTTCGAAATACAAAATTCGTATCCCATAAGAAACGAATTTCGTGTCCACGGGATACGAATCTCATATCCCTCAGGGTACAAAATTCGTATCCCCTATATATGAAGGAGGGGAGCGATATTAGAGATACGAATTCTGGCATGTGGACCTCGTTTCTCACCTACTCCCAACTACTCCACTACCTTTAAATACCCGTTGACCTCACACATGAAAGGGGTTGGCATTTATTTTGATTTGACATCTTGAGAAGGGAATTCAAGACCTTGGTCACTAAAGCCTCTTGAATCTTGAAGAAGAATAGAATCCCTCTTTCTTCAAGCTTTGAACTTCCAGACAGCGAAAACCCCTGAGAACAAGGATTAATAGAATTTAAGTAATTGTTGTAAGCCTTTGTAATGATGATGCCCATCAACGTAATCTTTCAATAGTGAATAAAATCAACAAAGCCTTCAAAGTGGATGTAAGTTCAACCCGAACCGAACCACTACAAACACCGTATCTTTATTTTTCGCATATTTTCTGTATGCAAAACATTATTTTCGATTATTCGGAATCTTTGGGTGTCGCGCCACTTTTGCACATTAACACTTTGGTGCTTTCACTGAGAACTCTCCAAGCCTTGAGACTTATCTCTTTCCGACTGATTTCCATCTCAAACTAGAAGCACTACTTTGGTCCCTTAGACCTACCTCCTAAGTTTGCTTATGATGGTTAGAAAAGGAAAGACCCCTACGATTGGAATTTCCACTATTGCTAGCACGTAAGCTTCCGCTCAGCCTCAACCGTCGGAAAATTTGGTCGACATGGAAAACACTACCTCCTTTAACCCGGAAGCTCCAGTTACCCAAACTCGTTTCTTCGAACTTAATAAAAAGTTGGAGGAGAGGACGAGATAACTTAACAACAAATTAAAGATGAATCTCGAGTCAATGCGACGACTTCAAGAAAATTCTCAACGCGACGTTGCTCGCCTCGAGATTAACAGAAACTCGCATCCTTATTGAACATCTCGGAAAGTTATTCTTCTGACACTCACCACAGAAACCGTAGCCAAAGGAGTAGGATCAATGCCAATGAAAATGGCAACCGTAATGGAACTACCGTCACTTTTAGTTAGGGAAACGTCAACGCGACCATTCCCGGTTGGGTCCTAACGACGAACCAGGAACTAGTACCCAACCCCTTCCACAATAGATCCTCTCTATCATCGTTCAGAACTTGGCGCCTATGCATTCAGCAGCCAATCAGGCTCAAGGTCCTCCCAACCAACCTCAACAGAATTAGGAAATTGAGTGTTGGAGAATGGAATTTCAATGACAACAACCTTATTTCAATTATTTACATTATTGATTATAAAATATACACTAACATCTTTTTTCAAGAATATATATATATATATATATATATATATGTGTGTGTGTGTGTGTGTGTGCGTGTGTACATGCATGATTTTATATGCAGGAAATAAATACTGAAGACTATACAGTTAAGAGTTTTTTGAGATTCAAGATATCAAGGAATTCATGACTTATGAGTATCAAGATAATAAAGATTTCAAGAGCTCAGGATTATCAAGTAATAAAGTCTAGTTTATATGTAAAACTCCAGTTAGCACTTTCAAATTCTATTTTCAAATTCCTTTTCAAATTATTTCAAATTTATTTCAAACTCCTTTTCTAAAATGATTTCAAATTATTAAGATTTTACTTATGATTTCAATATATAAATATATGTGTTTATAATTTATAAAGTTTTATAATATATATATGTTTATAATATATATTTTGTAGTTTTATATTATATAATTTTTTGTACATGTTTATATCATATATTACTATGTTTTTACACTTTAGAAAATTCATTTTGAAACATTAGTTTTGATTCATGAATTTCTAGAATATATATATATATATTGGTTTTAACACTTGAAAAATGATTTTAAAAATTCAAAAAACATGTATATGTCGATATGTGCAATTTGGTATATCGACGTATAACTGTCACTTTTTCAAATTTCAAAAGAAGTGTCTTTTCATTACTTGAAATACTTCAGAAACATTGCAACCTTTCAAACTCTATAAATAGGGGTTAAATTCGACTTTTTATATAACATTTTCTTCTCCATCTTCATCCTATCTCTAGCCACGATTATTATACTTTAATTTCTTGATTTCTACACTTATACACTGTCGATTTCTACTAAAATTATATCAAACTTCTTCTCTTCTCAATCTCTATCAACTACTCTCCGATTGGAAGTGCTATTCAAGAGTTCTAGGGCTATTGTAATCATTTGGGAATTGTTTGGGAAAGGGTGTATTCCTTGTAGCTCGAAAATCAAGGAAAGGGAGCGGTATTAACCTTGTAGCCATGAAATCAAGGGTGGTGGAATAGGTGTTAACCTTGTAGCCATGAAATCAAGGGTGTTGTAATTGGATCCTGATATTAATAAAACTTTCCGCAATCCAACATTGTGTGGGACTGGACGTAGGAGTAATCCGAACCAGTATAATATCTGGTGTGTTCTTTTCTTTTCTGTATTTTATATTTACTTATCTCTATGTCTGTGATTGTTTCTATGTTTGTGATCATTTCTGGTGTGATAATCATTGTGTGATTCATATAGTAACTCAAAATTGTTCAAATTTTCCATTATCTCTTTAAAACACTATTCACCCCAATCTAGTGTTGGTTTTTTGTTAAGAACCGTAATCCACATTCCTTAACAATTAGTAACAGAGCATAGTTTTCAAAAAGTTCATCATCTGAATTTTGGAAATATTAAATGGCGACTAACAATGGAATTGCTAAACAATAATAGTTTATTTATAGAGGGCCAGTCCACCGTTAGACCACCACTATTTAATGGCAATAATTATTCATATTGGGCACGTAGGATGAAAATATATTTGCAATCCATAGGATTAGACACTACAACAAATAGCCTTTTTACAACGGGCAATGCCCGTTGTAATATAGTTTTTACAACGGGCATTGGGCCCATTGTAAAAGGCCATGTTGTAATATGTTGAAACAACCCACCTCCGTTAAGGTCACTCACAAAGGGAATGCCTTAACTTTGGTGGAGCATTATAGGTAAAAGACATAGATAATTTACAAGAGAGATACATATAAGCAGCGGAAAAACTAACTTTATTTCAAACGTGGTTCATAACAAAACATTACAGCAAACTGTTTCAAATCAACTTCAAGTCATTACATCAAAATCTATGTCTTGATTATTACATAAAGAAGCATAAAACACAATAAAACTTCATAAATCCCCAAGTAGTAGTGTGTCCAAATGCATATCCATAGATAAGAGGTTCCAAGCTATATATCACAGAGTCTTCAAGCTTGGAAAAATGAACGGTCCAAATTAAGCTGAGTTATTCCCTCCCTGGGTACCTGGGGGGGGGGGGAACGGAAGAAAAGAGAGCGAAAGAAAAATGGGTCAGGCATAAGTCTGGTAAGTCCAGTGATTATTCAGCATGTAAACTGATAAGAGAACCATGACTTGAATAAGTTGGACACAGGACAATAACAAGGAAATAAGGTATCATAGGATAAGGCAAGGTAAACAAGGTAAGATAAACTAATCATACTATAGCGCTCATGTCCATATTCTCTACACCTACTAGATATTTCAACCATTATCATGAGTTCAAACCAAGTGGCCCCTTTTCATTGATCGTCTCCTACTCGCACGCATTTACTACTTGTGTCCTACGGCCTCGCTCGATTGTAGATACCTGTGCTGGTCCCACCATGGGGTGTATCAAATCCTATGGTGGCAACTCGACACGATTCAAGATGCACAATATATAACTACTGATGCCCAGTACCTGCTTTTTCCACTCCGGAGTACGTGCACGCCCGTACTCCATCGGAACCTACACTGACGCACCAACCGCCGTCGTTTTGACCGCTTATAATCAGCCCAGTAATCGTGCCCCACCCTGCCTAGTTCAGGGTACCATGATACATTTATGGGGGTTACTGTTGAAATGGGTCCCCGTTACTAGGGTTTCCTAGTCAACATGTTAAATTGGTTAAGTGTCCAAGTTAACCTAACCCCACCCGTCAGTTTAGTTAACATGTTGCATTGGTTAAGTGTTGCCTTAATTAACTTAACCCTACCATTCCTGACTTAGCTTTAATTCATTTATTAAAGCACCAACCACTCACATCAGACAGGTGTTGTTGCGGTTACTGGATGTGTCGGTCGGTGTAACACCCCGAATTTTCTATTAACACTAAAGTTGCTAAAATAATAATAAGTGTGTAGAAGACGGGATGTATCTAATATGAATATAAAAATATTAATAAGTGTGTCAGAGAGGGGATGTATCTAATATGAATATAAAAATATTAATAACTGTGTAAGAGAGGGGATGTATCTAATATGAATATAAAAATATTAATAAGTGTGTGAGAGAGGGGATGTATCTAATATGTATATAAAAACAATAATAAGTAAAGGGGGATGTATCTAATATGTACATTGTAGGATATATATATATATATATATATATATATATATATTGCTGAGTGTTTGCTGAGTCACTTCTGACTCATTGCTGAGTCAACAAGATAAACCCCATCTTGTCTGAACGGCTGCGGTTATTTCTAGGTTAAATCTAATGGCCTAAATGCATTCTAAAATCTATAAATAAGTGGGTAGACCCTAAACCTAAATCACTTGTAAAATTAGAGAAGCTACCGTCATGCTGCTGCCATGGAGTTCAGCATAGCCGTCACAAACTAAGAAGAGGAAGCCTAATCATCTACAACTAAATCTACACAAATCAAATCAAAAGATCTCTCTTTCTCTAATTCTTTTCTTTTGTTGGTGAGTATGATGATTCTCACAAGACTATTACAAACTAATTTGACTCAGTTATGAATGGATCACAAGAAAGTGATGTGATTTGTAATTGTAAATTCTATATATTGTGGATCTCTTATTATGTTATTATGTTGTCGTATGATGTAAATTATATATGCTATGTCATGCTATGTTGTAAATTCTCTTATGCTATGTCGTGCTATGTTGAGAATCATGTCAAGCTATGTTATACTATCATACTATGCCATGTTATAAATCATGCTATATTATGTTGAAAAATCATGTTGTTGGATCATGCTTAAAGTTATGTTTTTTTCTTAATTTAAATGGATCTTGTTTATGGGAATTTGCCTATTAGGTTAGGTGTACCCATAAACTTGAAACTATAATTAAATAAAACTTGATTATGGGAATTTGCCTATTGAGTTAGGTGTACCCATATAAAACCATGTTGTTAAAAAATTAGATGATGTTGATTCACACATGTTCATATGTAAGTTTATGAAAATTGATTGAGATCATATTAGGTGAATTTTGAACAAGTTGACACCTTTAGATCCATGACATGTATAATCTATGCAAGTTGGACATACGCAAGTTTCACCCCTTATTATGATTCATTTGGTCACATATACATGTTGTTATTATGATAATCTCTTTTATGCTATGAGTTAGGCTATTCGAGTCTAACATATATTTTGCGAATAAACGTTCAAACGTGGGGTAGGGGTAATATTAGGAATTAATAAGTTGGGTGCAATTTTGTAAGATTTTGCATACCATGAATGGATGTCCATAATTGAGTCAATTATGGACATTGTTAAAAATTGGAAGTAATTAATAATTCAAGTAGGGAATTATTAAAATTGGGGGAAAGTGGATTATTATTAATAATCAATGCTTAGGACACGAGGTTGGACCCGTTTGTGATGTAAACCTGCCCGGACCCGCCCGGCAAATCCAGTAGTCACAAATGTCGGCCCAATGTGAGAGGTCCTAGGCCCAAACTAAAGCATAACAGTTGTAAAGACACGAGGTTAGACTCTTTTATGGTGTAAGACTGCCCGGACCCGCCCGGCAAATCCAGCTGCCATAAATGCCAGTCTAATGTGAGAGGTCTTTATGAGGTTATGGCCTTAATGAACTAAGAAATACTTAACCAGATAATCATGTAAGGTGGGACATGGGGGTTAAGTAGGTGCCTTGGGTGGCATGAGGAATCTGGTGGTTGCCTTTAGAGGCATTTGAAATACGATTAGACTTAACCAAACACACATGTAAATGAACATGACTAAGTGGGTTAAGTGGGATGGACTAATGGGGACAAGCTTAGGTGGAATGCTTGTGGTAAATAGTGGGGGCCCATTTCAACCAGTATCCCAAAACGTATCTTTATGGGCTCGACCCAAGTCGAGGACGGGACACGCATACTGGGTTTGACTATAAGAGGCCAAAACAGGGAGCGGTGGCAACGCAAGTCCAACGAGTTTCATATGCGTGTGTGGACCCGGGCTGGTAGGTAAGACGTTGTTGCATCGTGTAGGTATAAGCCGTGCATGTCCGTTGTATCAGGTTGCCACTTTAGGGGAGTGATACACCCCACTGTGGGGCCAGCACGGGTATCTACGAGTTAGGGAGCCGATCGAATAATGGGAAGTAGGGTACACCTAGTGGAGATAGGGGCAGGCGGCACCTATGTAGTCAGCTAGGGGTACGTAAAGCCATTGGGAAAGTTTCTAAGTGAAGCTAAGTGGGATGAATCTTTAGGGTGACTGGTGTGGTGCAGTATAGTGTTTATCCTTTAGTATTTAGGAGCGCCTATAACGTTGCCTTTAGCGATTGTCTATGTCCTTAATCTGCTCTTCATAGACATTTTCTTGTTTTCCAGCTTATGCCTTAGTCCAGTTATTTTGGTAATAGTATTGTAGAATTATCATATTCACCAGACTTTATGTCTGACCCCCTCTTTTCCATCCTTTTCTCCCTTCAGGTCCGCAGGTTGGGCCAAGTTCTAGTGGAGTCTAGTTGGATCGCTTATCTTCTGGAAAGCTTGGACTGCTGAAGTAAAGTCCAGCTTGTTATCTTTCTTTTTTAATGGCTATTCATGTAATGGGATTATGTACTTGTTTATCAAGATAGATATTGTACTTGACATTGAATATGGTGTTATGATGTAATCAAACATGTTTTGACTTCTGCTACAATGAAATAAAGTTTTTGAATTTCCAAGTACTATTTTATATCTGTCTTGTTGTAATTTTACTGTTCTATATTCACTTAAAACCTCCATGGAAGTTAATGCATTCCCTTTGTGAGTGACATTAATGGACGTGGGGTGTTACACGTGGTATCAGAGCATAAGGTTACCAGAACAGATAAAAAAAATTTTTTAGAAAATTTTTTTTTTCTAAAGTATTTTTGGAAGAAGTGCTTTCAAAAAGAAAAACATGTTATTTAAAGAGAGTTTTTATGAAAAACATAATCCCAAATAGCCACATCCTTATCTTTATCTTTCGAATTCTCCATTTTGAATCTTTCCTTTTTCGTTTCAGCATGGCTGAAGATCTTAATCTCCCAGAAGGTGTGACGATTCCAGGGTGGTTTAGGAGATACTTGGAGGCTAGGGCCACCACTGCAGGCCCAGCGGATACTCCTCCACCCCTAGTTGCACCCATTCCTCCTCCTCCTCCTCCTCGTGTTGACACTTTTGCAAAGACGTGCAAGGAATTCAAGGCTATGGGAGGAAAAAATTTTCAAGGGACTGAGACATTTGTAGAGGCCAGAGATTGGCTTAAGGAGACTGAGGAATTGTTGGATATCTTTGAAGTGGAAGATGGGAGGAAAGTCCGTTTAGCTGCTTGGTTAATGAAGGGAGAGGCCTCGTTTTGGTGGGAGGTCACTAACGGGGAACGTCCAGTTGATTCATGGGCGGATTTCAGACGAAGGTTTGAGGCAAAGTTTCTTTCAAGGGCAGAGGAGAACTTAAATATGGAAAAATTCCTGGCACTAAAGCAAGGGAGCTCATCAATAAAGGAATATGTCAATAAATTTAATCAGTTAGCAAGGTTTGGCTTGGAGTTGGTGAACACGCCAGAGAAGAAAGCTTTGAGGTTCGTTAGAGGCTTGAATGAACCGTTGCAAGGGTTGGCTATGACCCACATCCCTATGGGAGCCACCTTTGAAAAGCTAGTAGAAATGGCACTTATGCATGAGGATAAGGCAGTTGAAAAGAAAGGGGATCAGAAGAAACCCCAACAGCAAAATAAGAAGGGTGGTAAAAACAATAATGGCAAAGGGAAGAAGAAATGCTTCAATTGTGGGACGCCTGGCCATCTCAGCAAAGATTGTAGAAAGAAAAAGAAGACTGGTTGTTTTCATTGTGGAGATGCGGGACATTTAGTGAAGGACTGTCCAAAGAAGGGGCAGAGGGCAGGGTCTACCTCGGGAAGACAGGTGCAGGCTCTTATGGCACCAGAGAAGGCAAGGGGGCAAGTTCAGGCTATTGCGGCCCCACCGCTGCAAGAAAGAGGTAGAACAATTTCTGTTGAAAGCTTAGTTTTTCTGTTTGATCATCCTGTCCGTACCTTATTCGATTCTGGCGCATCTCATTCGTTTATCTCTGCATCATTAGTTGAATCACTGCACTTGAACACCAGTTTAGTAGAGGATCCCTTGGTCGTTTCAAATCCAATTGGGGGTTCGGCTCATTTGACCATGATATGTTTGGATTTGAAAATCTCTATACTTAGCGTTGAATTTAGATGTGATGCTTATGTATTGGGCTTCACGGGCTATGGGCTAATTTTAGGAATGGATTGGTTGTCTAGAAATAGGGCCATTCTTGATTGTGAAAGGAGAGTAGTTAGGCTTGTGACTCGCCTTGGTAATGCTCTCGACATCTTTTGTAATCCCATAAATTCCGTTATGCTAAGTTATCTTGAATCGCTTGACGCGTCTGTAGAGAACCTGCGATCGGTAGAAGTGGTCCGGGAATATCCGGATGTGTTTGAGGAGGTGAAGGGCTTACCTCCAAAGCGGGAGATAGACTTTCGAATTTATCTTGTGGATAATGCTAAACCCGTATCTTTGCCAGTGCGCCACATGGATCCTCGTGAAAGGAGGGAACTCAATAAGCAAGTAAAGGAGTTGCTTGAGAAGGGGTTCATAAGACGTAGTATATCGGAGTGGGGTGCTCCAGTAGTTTTTGCCACAAAGGCGGATGGGTCTCTTAGACTTTGTATGGACTATAGAGAACTAAACAAGCTTACTAAAAAGAACCAACACCCACTGTCGAGGATTGACGATCTCTTTGATCAGTTAGTTGGCGCCTCAGTGTTTTCGCAGTTGGACTTAGCCACTGGCTTTCATCAACTGAGAGTGGCTGAGGATAGTATAGATAAGACTGCTTTTAGGACTCCTGACGGATTCTATGAATGGCTAGTGATGCCCTTTGGTTTGACAAACGCCCCTGCATATTTTGTTGATTTGATGAGTAGGGTGTTTAGGGAATACCTTAACAAATTCGTGGTAGTCTTTGTGGATGACATCTTAGTCTTTTCGGAGAATAAAGAAGAGCACTCCCTACATCTTAGGGAAGTGCTGGAAACCCTTCGAGCACATAACCTTAAGGCAAAATTTTCTAAGTGTCACTTCTGGAGGAAGGAAGTACGGTTCTTAGGGCACGTGGTTTCCAAAGAAGGGATAGCAGTGGATCCCGCAAAGGTGGTGGCCATTCAAGATTGGAAGGTCCCTAAAAATGCAACCGAAGTAAGAAGTTTCTTGGGGTTGGCTGGCTATTATAGGAAGTTTATCAAAGACTTCGCAAAAATATCAGCTCCATTAACACGGTTAACGAAGAAGAACCTGGTTTTTACGTGGGACAAAGATTGCGATGATGCGTTCCAACGTTTAAAGAGAGCCTTAACTTCAGCCCCAGTCTTAGTGCTGCCAGACGGGAATAAACCGTTTACCATCTATACTGATGCTTATGGGACGGGACTTGGCGCGGTCCTCATGCAAGAGGGAAGAGTAATAGCCTATGGTGGAAGGCAGTTGAGGGTTCATGAAAAGAATTTCCCCACGCATGACTTAGAGCTAGCCGCAATTGTTTTCGCGCTTAAGTCTTGGCGTCACTATCTTCTTGGTGAAAAATTCGAACTGTTCACTGACCACAAATCATTAAAATACTTATTCTCTCAGAAGGATTTGAATTTAAGGCAGCAACGGTGGATGGAATTCTTAGCCTCCTACGATTTTGAAATAGCATATACCCCGGGCAAGGGTAACGTGGTGGCAGACGCCTTAAGTAGGAAAAGGTTGTCCTTGAGTCCGTTGTTTGTTGAACGACAAAGCTTAGAATTCATCTCTATGTTTGACTTTAGACCCTCCGTTGACTTAGTACCCGGTCTGTTAGCATCCTTGGAGGTTAGACCTACACTTCTAGGACGGGTTGGTGAGGCACAGCGAGACGACCCACAGTTGGTTGAGATAGTAGAAAAGCTCAAAGGGGGGGAGTCGTCAAGCCATCTTCGTAGGTATACCCTAGACGATAAGGGTTGGTTACGAAGGGATAATAGACTTTGTGTACCACAAGACGAAGACTTAAGGAAGGCCATTCTTGATGATGCTCATCGCTCAAAAATGACCATTCATCCCGGCGGGGATAAGATGTACAAAGATATGAAGCGGGTTTTCTTTTGGGCCGGTATGAAAAAGGATGTGGCCGAGTACGTCGCTAGATGCTTGGTGTGCCAACGAGTTAAAGCAGAACAAAAGAAACCCGGTGGGTTGCTTCACCCATTAGAAGTTCCACTATGGAAATGGGAAAGCATCTCAATGGATTTTGTGGATGGATTACCAAGATCAAGGAAGGGTAACACGGGGATTTGGGTTATAGTAGATAGACTTACTAAAAGCGCCCATTTTATTCCCGTGAAAAGTAAGAGGACTGCTCCGTGGTTGGCTTCTGTATACATTAAGGAGATAGTTCGTTTGCACGGTATTCCTTCTAGTATAGTAAGCGACCATGACCCCATCTTTACTAGCGAATTTTGGAAGAGTTTACAAGAGGCGGTAGGGACTCAGCTATGTTTGAGCACCGCATATCATCCTCAGACAGACGGCCAGACCGAGAGGGTGAATCGCATTCTAGAGGATCTTTTAAGGCTTTGTATCCTAGACTTTGGGGGTACATGGGAAGAGCACCTTCCGTTAGTAGAATTCGCATATAATAATAGCTTTCAGTCTAGTATTGGCATGGCACCTTTCGAAGCTCTTTATGGAAGGCCTTGCCGTTCGCCTACATGTTGGTGGGAATCTACCGATAAAATCCTACTTGGGCCCGATATGGTTAGGGAAACCTCGGAGAAGATTGAGTTGATTCGAAGGAGGATGAAAGCAGCACAAGATAGGCAAAAATCGTATGCTGATAAGAGGAGGACAGATCTTGAGTTTGACATTGGGGACATGGTTTTTATCAAAGTATCTCCGTTACATAATGTTGTTCGCTTTGGGTCCGTGGGGAAATTAGCACCAAGGTTTGTAGGGCCGTTTCCTGTAAAAAACAGGATTGGGAAGATGGCATATAGGGTGGAGTTGCCTGAGAAACTTAGTGGAGTACACGACGTATTCCATGTATCACATTTGAGGAAGTGTTTGCACAAGACCGCGGAGGTGGTAGAGCCGAGCTTGCTTAAAGAGGTGGAAATAGAGCGTGATGCAACAATTAGACGAGCTCCTACATGCATTCTTGGGTCGGAGATCAAAAAGTTGAGGAATCGAGAGGTCAGACTGGTTAAAGTGCAATGGGGAGATGATGAGAGCAACGCAACTTGGGAGACAGAAGAGAAGATGCGTTCGTTGTACCCTTTTCTTTTTGAGGGTATGTCTTTTAATTTCTCCTTTATCGCTTAGCTTATCTTATCTTATCTTTAGTATGTCCTCTCATTAGTATCTTTGACCTTTAGTTAGGATAATCCTATGGTTGAAACATGTGTTTGAGACATGTTATGTATGATGGATGCAAAATGGATGCAAGTGTTTGCTAGTGGTTGCTCGTGGATGCATATATACACACACTTTAGGCACTAGATCGGCTCAGTCACTTCATATTGCATATTGCATATATATGGATGTATTTAGTATAATGGATGTATAATGGTTGTACCATCATATGGATGCTGCATTCGGTTGAATGGGTGTGCACGCATATAGAAGTAGTATGTAAGCAATTAGGATCTTTTGCATACATAATGGATTCATGACACTTACATAATTTGCATTAAGGAGGTCAACTGAATCAGTGGACCGCCTGATTTTGCATTAGATACGGACATATACACACACTGTGCATTTAAACATGAAAGCATTAGAAGTCTGTAAGGACAATGGATGCCTGTGTATGATGGATGAGTAGATGGACGTTTGGATGGTAGGATATACATTCTTCCAGACTTGAAGATTTCGGGGACGAAATCCTAAAAGGAGGGGAGAATGTAACACCCCGAATTTTCTATTAACACTAAAGTTGCTAAAATAATAATAAGTGTGTAGAAGAGGGGATGTATCTAATATGAATATAAAAATATTAATAAGTGTGTAAGAGAGGGGATGTATCTAATATGAATATAAAAATATTAATAACTGTGTAAGAGAGGGGATGTATCTAATATGAATATAAAAATATTAATAAGTGTGTGAGAGAGGGGATGTATCTAATATGTATATAAAAACAATAATAAGTAAAGGGGGATGTATCTAATATGTACATTGTAGGATATATATATATATATATATATTGCTGAGTGTTTGCTGAGTCACTTCTGACTCATTGCTGAGTCAACAAGATAAACCCCATCTTGTCTGAACGGCTGCGGTTATTTCTAGGTTAAATCTAATGGCCTAAATGCATTCTAAAATCTATAAATAAGTGGGTAGACCCTAAACCTAAATCACTTGTAAAATTAGAGAAGCTACCGTCATGCTGCTGCCATGGAGTTCAGCATAGCCGTCACAAACTAAGAAGAGGAAGCCTAATCATCTACAACTAAATCTACACAAATCAAATCAAAAGATCTCTCTTTCTCTAATTCTTTTCTTTTGTTGGTGAGTATGATGATTCTCACAAGACTATTACAAACTAATTTGACTCAGTTATGAATGGATCACAAGAAAGTGATGTGATTTGTAATTGTAAATTCTATATATTGTGGATCTCTTATTATGTTATTATGTTGTCATATGATGTAAATTATATATGCTATGTCATGCTATGTTGTAATTTCTCTTATGCTATGTCGTGCTATGTTGAGAATCATGTCAAGCTATGTTATACTATCATACTATGCCATGTTATAAATCATGCTATATTATGTTGAAAAATCATGTTGTTGGATCATACTTAAAGTTATGTTTTTTTTTCTTAATTTAAATGGATCTTGTTTATGGGAATTTGCCTATTAGGTTAGGTGTACCCATAAACTTGAAACTATAATTAAATAAAACTTGATTATGGGAATTTGCCTATTGAGTTAGGTGTACCCATATAAAACCATGTTGTTAAAAAATTAGATGATGTTGATTCACACATGTTCATATGTAAGTTTATGAAAATTGATTGAGATCATATTAGGTGAATTTTGAGCAAGTTGACACCTTTAGATCCATGACATGTATAATCTATGCAAGTTGGACATATGCAAGTTTCACCCCTTATTATGATTCATTTGGTCACATATACATGTTGTTATTATGATAATCTCTTTTATGCTATGAGTTAGGCTATTCGAGTCTAACATATATTTTGCGAATAAACGTTCAAACGTGGGGTAGGGGTAATATTAGGAATTAATAAGTTGGGTGCAATTTTGTAAGATTTTGCATACCATGAATGGATGTCCATAATTGAGTCAATTATGGACATTGTTAAAAATTGGAAGTAATTAATAATTCAAGTAGGGAATTATTAAAATTGGGGGAAAGTGGATTATTATTAATAATCAATGCTTAGGACACGAGGTTGGACCCGTTTGTGATGTAAACCTGCCCGGACCTGCCCGGCAAATCCAGTAGTCACAAATGTCGGCCCAATGTGAGAGGTCCTAGGCCCAAACTAAAGCATAACAGTTGTAAAGACACGAGGTTAGACTCTTTTATGGTGTAAGACTGCCCGGACCCGCCCGGCAAATCCAGCTGCCATAAATGCCAGTCTAATGTGAGAGGTCTTTATGAGGTTATGGCCTTAATGAACTAAGAAATACTTAACCAGATAATCATGTAAGGTGGGACATGGGGGTTAAGTAGGTGCCTTGGGTGGCATGAGGAATCTGGTGGTTGCCTTTAGAGGCATTTGAAATACGATTAGACTTAACCAAACACACATGTAAATGAACATGACTAAGTGGGTTAAGTGGGATGGACTAATGGGGACAAGCTTAGGTGGAATGCTTGTGGTAAATAGTGGGGGCCCATTTCAACCAGTATCCCAAAACGTATCTTTATGGGCTCGACCCAAGTCGAGGACGGGACACGCATACTGGGTTTGACTATAAGAGGCCAAAACAGGGAGCGGTGGCAACGCAAGTCCAACGGGTTTCATATGCGTGTGTGGACCCGGGCTGGTAGGTAAGACGTTGTTGCATCGTGTAGGTATAAGCCGTGCATGTCCGTTGTATCAGGTTGCCACTTTAGGGGAGTGATACACCCCACTGTGGGGCCAGCACGGGTATCTACGAGTTAGGGAGCCGATCGAATAATGGGAAGTAGGGTACACCTAGTGGAGATAGGGGCAGGCGGCACCTATGTAGTCAGCTAGGGGTACGTAAAGCCATTGGGAAAGTTTCTAAGTGAAGCTAAGTGGGATGAATCTTTAGGGTGACTGGTGTGGTGCAGTATAGTGTTTATCCTTTAGTATTTAGGAGCGCCTATAACGTTGCCTTTAGCGATTGTCTATGTCCTTAATCTGCTCTTCATAGACATTTTCTTGTTTTCCAGCTTATGCCTTAGTCCAGTTATTTTGGTAATAGTATTGTAGAATTATCATATTCACCAGACTTTATGTCTGACCCCCTCTTTTCCATCCTTTTCTCCCTTCAGGTCCGCAGGTTGGGCCAAGTTCTAGTGGAGTCTAGTTGGATCGCTTATCTTCTGGAAAGCTTGGACTGCTGAAGTAAAGTCCAGCTTGTTATCTTTCCTTTTTAATGGCTATTCATGTAATGGGATTATGTACTTGTTTTATCAAGATAGATATTGTACTTCACATTGAATATGGTGTTATGATGTAATCAAACATGTTTTGACTTCTGCTACAATGAAATAAAGTTTTTGAATTTCCAAGTACTATTTTATATCTGTCTTGTTGTAATTTTACTGTTCTATATTCACTTAAAACCTCCATGGAAGTTAATGCATTCCCTTTGTGAGTGACATTAATGGACGTGGGGTGTTAAAGTCGGGTCCGGGCAGTTTTACACCGCAACTCAGTCTAACCTCTGGTTCTTTTGGGCTCGATGCAATTACCTCCCACATTAGATATATATTATTACGGTTGCTGGATGTGCTGGGCGGTTCCAGGCAGTCTTACACCGCAACTCAATCTAACCTCAGGTTTGGCATATTCATCTTTTCTAAATTTACATATTTACCTCTTTACATTTATATGTAAATTATTGTCATTCCAGTCAAGCCCCACTTTCCCTTTTAAATCAAGTTCATAATTTTAGGTATAAAAATTTATACCATTTTATGCCATAAAAAAATTACATGTTCATGAGCCAAATATGCCAATTATATATAATTTCATATTTGCCCCCAACGTTACCCCCGTTAAACGTTCGCATAAATCACGTAAAATGTTAGGCTCAATACATAGCCTAACTTATACACAAAAGCGGAAAAAGAGGAACATGTAATAATTCCAACATCATAAAAATATGGATCTACCTACATATGTGTCATTTAATATGGCATAGAACAATATACATTTAATTATGAACTTGCAAATTTAGATCTACTTAACATGAATCATGAAATAGGGGTTTTACATAGAACTACGTAAACTTAAAATTAGGCATGTAATTGTGAACTTTGCAAATTAGTTCGATCAAATCTAACATGAACCTAATCATATTAGCATGTAGTTTTGGTCATATATGTGATCATGGTTGAACTTGCATAAAATTCCCAAATTGACATACAACATATAGGTGTCATTACCAAATCATGCGACATGAAAGTTCATCGCCAAATTATACAACATAGTATGTCATCGCCAATTTACACAATATGATATCCATCGCCAAATTTTACAATATGGAGTATCATCGCCAAATTACACAATATGATCCATCGCCAAATTATACAATATGGTATGTCATCACCAATTTACACAATATGATACGCCATCACCAAATTATAATATGTCATCGCCAATTTATGTCATCGCCAAAGTATACAACATAATATGTCATTGACGAATTATACAATATATGGATTTATTGCAAAGCATTTAACATTTATCATTATATTACATACAACATGATCACAAACATGATAAGATTCATGGTCTTAATCAATTCAATTTTAACAAAAAGGATAGACATAGATTTACATTAGGCGATGTTCTACATCCAGTTATTTAGTCATAATTCTAATATCGTTTAGGTCTAAATGATAAATGGACTTACAAAAAGGAGGCTAGTCTTGAGTTTTGGGATCTGTATTCTGAAATTGAATAGCTCTCCTTTATTTTAGACGTTGAATTCTCTTAGTTGAATTAGACTTGATTTGTAATTCCGAACTTGCTTTCTAGTTGAAGGAGAATGAAGGCTATTCTAGGCTATGTACTGATAGCATGACGGTCTTCGAAATGTTTTTGTGTGGCTTTAGGGTTTAGATTTAGGTTGCTTATATAGAAGTTTGATTTAATAGGAGCCATCAGATTAACCTAGAGCAAATCAAAGCCATTCAAACCTAAGAGAACCAACCCAAACGTGCCACACAAGCCCTAATGACACAGCAATTCGTCACAGGAGAAAACACGTCAGATTTCAGATCTGACCCGAGGGGGAGGTCGACCCCCAGGCCTACCTGTATGGGGGGAGGTCGACTCCCTGGTCGACATGGCCTTGGGCGGGAAAATTCCCACCCAGCCCGCTTCTGCTTCTGATTTTGAATTTTGAATTTTCTGAACTTCATTCTGAGCTGTTTATTTAAATTCTTGAATCTTCTGAAGGTCATAACTCCTTCATACGGATTCCGATTTACGCAAACTCGGACTCTATCTCAAGAAAAATTCCGAGATGAACACAATGGCGTAACCCGCTTCCCTTAATTCTCACATTTGTAATTAATTATTCTTTAATTCGTTACTTTAATGTTTACAGAAATTACGGGGTGTTACATATGTCCCTTTTTATAATGGTCATTGCCCGTTGTAAACGGCATTTTTACAACAGACACTACCCGTTGTAATATGGTCTTCACAACAGTCATTGCAACTGTTGTATTAAGACGTGTTGTAATAGGTCACGTTTTTACAACGATCATTGGTCGTTGCAATAGACTTTATGACAACAATTAATGCCCGTTGTAATACGTTGAAACTTACAAAGGGTCCTGACCATTATATTATAAAATATTTGTAAAAATTAAAATATTTAAATCAAAATTTCTAATTTTGAATAGATATTTTATTCAAACAAATAATTTATTGCACTTTTGAATCTTACAAAGTTCTGTTTCTCTCTGTTACACAATTACTATACAAGATGTTCATTCGTACAAGCATTGCATCACTACATACACTCAGTTACACTCACTCTCACACTCAATATCTTCATCTTCAGTGATTAATCCAGAATTTATCCAATCATCCGTTGTACCTATCAAAATTGAATAACGAAGTAAACTAAAAATGAAAAAAATTAACTTAGTTTCAGCATTAATAAAATCAAATATAATTTGAAAAAACATTTAAAACTCAAAAATTATGCCAATCAAAATATTCAATCCTAAATAAACATTGTCCCAGTTGCTGATAGCTCTGACAATAAAAAGGCAAATACAAATGAAGGTTCAAAATGCACATCCTACTAATAATACCGGTAAATTTAACTAAGTCAAAATTGTGCTTGATAAAGAGTTGGGTCCTTCGAATTCAGAGATACCCACTACAGTGGATATCCTTCAACCTCAACAACAATAATTCTCGTTGTGAACTATATAGCAAGGTAAATAATACATATCAAAGATCCCCAATATTTACTACATCTATTCAAAGTTATGCGTGTTGTATATACAGTCACTGCTGCACCTAAATTCGCCTTCACTTTTTTCACTTCATTTTTTCATTCTATAGGATAACAAGTTTAAAAATATTGATTCCTTCTTTGTTGTACAATTCTGCTCTGATGGAGGAAGAGATGAAATGCTTTGTTCATAATACAAATTTTTTATATTCTTTCATGTTGATTATAATACATAAGATTGTTTGTGCACTTGAACTAGCTAAGCACAGGAACTATGTTACCATACTAGAATTCCTGTTACTGTTATGTAAAAGAGAGATTTTATAACTTGCCTTGAGCTACCTTCGAGGCAGATAATTATAAAGCAGACTGCGTTCTCGACTGACTATCCAAAATATTGCTGAACAATGTCAAATACAAGCAGCCACTATGACATCTCCCACTGCTTGATTAACTAGCTTGCTATCCATCACTAATCCATATAATAAGTAGGCATTCAATTAGGTACACGTAGATAAATAGTTTAAAACTAAACTAAACTGATAAAAGAATGAAACATCCATTCAGAAAGAATAAAATCACTGGCAACATATTTTATTAAACTGAATCATCAAATGATAAAAGCAGCATTAATTACTTGTTGTATATGCACATACACTGGCAACATAAAATCCAGCAGCTTCTCTTATTTGCTTTAGTTTATCCCGTGATGACCCCGCATACTACAAGGATGAAATATATAAAAATGTGATTGGATGCAATATAGTAATGCCGGTGCAATATAAGAAACCACAAACTAGTTTACCTTTTAACCTCTTGTTTTGCCTAGGCACACACAATTCTACTTCAGCCAAACTATATTTCACAAATTCACCATTACTAAATGAACAAGATTCACAACAAAATAATAGGCAACAACAATGAGAGAATCAAATACGAAAGAGATTCAACTGATAAAAAAAGAAAATGAAATGAGGAAAACTCACCCGTTGAATAGTGCACATTAATGAATGAGAAAATCTAACTAAAACACTTAATTTCATTAAAATTTAAACAGGTGACATGAAATCTGTCTCTTTCTCACTAATTTTGCACATCTATTATCTTCAATATCATTTGTACTTTCAAGCTTTGCATCTACAATATGCAACATATAATAATGAATATCGAAAATCACATATAAAGTGTATTTTGAGCTAACACAAGAAAAATATTACATATACCAAAACAATTACCTGGACGTGTAAGTGAAGCAGCAAAAGCTGCCAAAAATATCAGGATTATTCACTTGTATAGAAATAAATATAATTGTCACACTTGGATCAAAATCTTGTATATTTGCTGCAATAGATAAAATCTTATATAATGAACTCAATTCTTCTTGTATGTACGATTATATATATTGCAGCAGCAGATATTCACTGGCAACAATAATCAAGTAGAGTATTTCAGTTTAAATCAATTGCCTACAAAATTTTTATGGGTATTTATTGAGTAACTGCTTCATTTTTTGTGTTTGTGGATCATTAATGTGCAAAAGAATGAAGGCGGTAGGTGTCATTTACAACATATGATTGAAGCATAGTTTGTGATATCATCTAGCATGACTACGTATTTATCAGAAATTCTACCAGGTAGCTCAATCAACTAAGACTTTTTAAGAGGTATTAGGCATATCAATGAAGCATTTTATTATTGAACCAACTCTATTATATAGAAGCAAAGAACTAAAGGAGCCTACTTGATGACAGCCTTACCTTTCTCATTCATATAGTTATAGCTCTTTGGTGCTAAGAAGTATCCTTTTCTGATTTGATCTTCCAGTTTCATTTTACCTAGGATAGTGGTGGAAACTTCATCGTTTGGGAGTGGACTTCCTAGAACCACGGAGTCAATATCGGTATAATAGCAATCATCTCTAACATTTAAGAATTCCACATATTATAGCAGCATTCCTGTTGCTAAAGCATCATCCTTCAATTATGCGAATTTTCAAAGTCCTACCAACTTAAGATAATGTCATTTTCCTCAAATATAAAATGCTTACTACATAATTGTAAGTTATCACTCAATATGTTTATTGGGACAACTAGTGACGTACAAAATTTAAAGTTCACCTGAATATACAATACGATGCATGATCCCACGATGGAAATATAGAAAATATATAAACATTTTTGTGTTCTAACAATCCATAGACATAAGCAGGTTTAGACAAATGCAAGATTTAAAAGTGTAAGGCACAAGTTGATAGCCAATGGTTTTAAATCGAGAATATCAATGATTTACTTTGGGGCATCACCTTGTGAAAGAGATAATAGCGCCGATGGCTGTAGGCTGTGGCGTAGCTAGATTTTTTTTTGAGGTGTTCACTTACTTGGAGTCAAGTTCGAAAGATTAAGCTGATATTTGTTTATCAAAATTTCACAACATAAGATATGTTAAAAGCCTGCATGCTTATATAAATCATAAAAATGACCATACTATAGATTGGGAAGAATTTAAACCCTATAGTCCCACCTAAAAGAAAAAACAAAAAACAAAAAACAAATTACTTTCCTCCTTCCACTGTCTTTGATCCCATCAATGTATTTCAGTTTTATACTTAATTTCATTTCAATTTTGTAAACAATCACCATACATGTATAATTTCTTCAGTGGGTCACTTGCCTACCTCGACTACCATGTGGCTCCACCCCTGGCTGTAGTAATAGAAGAAGAAGAGCAGAGCATGTACAGGGAATTCACATGGTTAGAATACAAGAAATATGCTTATAAGCCCAGGCTAGCAAATAACAGACTTAAGCATTTCGAAAAGCAACGTCTTGGCCTCATTGTTGCTGACATATAATCCCCATTATTCATAAATCAGAAACATGTCCGATTGTTGACCAAAGAATCAAATGGATAGGGATACATCAAGCCTTCTTCTTTTATTTTATTTTAGTAAGGTGGCTTGGAATGAGATGTTCGCTTTTAGTTTTTTGTTTTATTTTTTCATTTTATTAGTGTTTGACATGAATACAGCTGTAGAATCCAAGGCAGGATTAAGGATTAAGAAACAAATAATATGAATTAAAGGTTGACAAATAGAATTGTCAGTCAAGTTGTGCTTGCCAATTTGAAAGTTGAACAACTGATTTTAGTTAATACTTCATGTATATTCATTTTATTATACAGTATCAACCACTGGAATCATTGCCAAATCAAAAAGTAGATTATATTTTGATACTTTTAAAAGTTTTCTTTTTGTTTATGAATATAGCAGTTAAGAAAATAAGATAAATATGAATTGTATACAAGGGTTATCATGCACATATGTTCTTTTGTTTTGGACTAGACTTGATTTTGATTCCATCAATATAGGGAATGTGGTTGAATGGTCAATGGTCATCTAAAATCTAGTGAAGGCATCAGTGATCTCATAAAGGTCAAAGTCTGTAGTAAACCAATATTTATCATGGTCGAATTCATCAAGAATATAATAAAAAAAACTGGAAATTTACCAAGGCAAGTGATCGGACAATTTCATTTGTTTATCTAATATACGGGCAAGTCACAAAAATCACATGCATTCAAATATATTGAAGAGGAAAGTAAGTAGCAAAGGGACAAATACACATAGTAGGCAAGGCAGCAAACTGAAATGAAGACGCAATAAAGGTGCAGATGTGTATGCATCAGAATTATATTATGTTAAGTTGTAAATGTGTAAGTATGAAAAAATCTTGGAGTATCGCAAAGAATGGAGGTCAACCTCATATATAGTGTAAGGGTTTTAAAACTAAAATTATAGTATTCATAACTTGATTATCCAATTTCTTGTTTAACAAACAATCCAATAATTAACATGTAATTAACAACAATCCATTCAAACATCTATCATTAAATATAGTTGTGTGAGATTCATGAATTTCACCTTGGATTCAAAAAGTGGGAAAGGAATAAAACGGATGAGCTGAAAGCCATGGGTCATCTCCTCTACTTCAATTTATCTTGAAATCCGTCATTGATTATGATGCTACTACCCAAAATTTCACAGTAGCAGCCTTCGACTATTCACGTTCGAGTCCACGAAGACCTATGGCGAAGTCGTGCCTCACTCCTTGCTTGCCTTAGTCTCGACGTTCCACATGCGTAGTTTGCCTCATGCCACCGATTGCTAATGATAAAAAAGCTTGATTTCATTTTTTTTCCTTGAATGAATTAGATTTCCGTTTAGGGTTTGTGGAAGTACGGGCTCCATTTCAAGCACCATTATTATTTGTAGCTATCGTATGGAATATTCGATAAGTGCATTAAGAGGTGGAGGAGGATAGAGCATGTGTGTTATTTGGAGCAGGCATGGGCATATACGAAGATGAGGGAGGTGAGGTAGGAGGAGGTATGGGACATGGGTCTGGGAATGGGAATTTTGTCTGTTTAAATGAAAATTAGGGGTTTGGAGCCAAAAGCCTGTATTTTAGAGCCAAAAGTATCCTTTTGAGCTAAATGAAATACACCTTTAGATCATTTTAATCATGGAACAATGTTAGACATGAGTATTGAGATTTGAAAAGCAATATTTGTAGTTTTCAAACGCGTCAAAAGTCGCTTGTAAAGTGACCAGTTAAAGCATGGTCGTTTTGGTAAGTGCATCGAAGGTGCTTCAACATTTTAGAAAATTGCAGTTTTTTAAAATATAAATATTAATTATAATTATTAATTATCAAATACAAAATAAAAAATATATCTTGTTAATTATTATTAATTACTTATTGATTATTAATTATTAAATATTAGTCTTAATTATTAATTATTTGATATAAATTATTAAAAAGAAACTATAAACGTCTTATTTGTTTAACATTAATTATTTATATTAATTATTTTTATGAAATGTAGTTAATAAATATGTATGGAATTTATTAATTACTAATAATTAACCATAATAAATAATTGAATATAAAAATTAAATTAATTATAGATAATAATTAATAATTATAATTATTTATTAGTAATCACTAATAATACATGATTATTATTTACAAATTATCATTAATATAATATTAAGTAAGTATTATTGGTTATTAGTTACAACTTACAAAATATTAATTGGCACCTATTACAATGGGCATTACCTGTTGTAAAATTGGCACATCTTACAACAGGCATTTTGCGACCATTGTAAAATAGTCATATATTACAACGGGCATTCCCTGAACGTTGTAAAATTGAAATCTATTACAACATGCCTTTAAAGGCCGTTGTAATAACATTCTATTACAACGGGCAGTCCCTATCCGTTGTAAAAAGAGAGTTGTACGTGACATCTTTTGCAACGGCCTAGAAATGACCATTAAAAAAGTGTTTTATTACAACGGGTAGTCATTGCCCGTTGAAAACTGGACGTTGTAATAGAGTATTTTTGTTGTAGTGAGACAGAATAGTACACAAACTGCATATGTTGAACGCGTTACTAATTTTCCATAATGGACTAATGAACAAAATGTTGTTGCACAAAGTAATTCTAAGGCTATGAATATGTTATTCTGTTCATTGGTAGGAATGAATTTGATAGAGTATTAGTTTGTAAATCTGCTTATGAAATATGGAGAACATTGCAAGTTACTTGTGAAGGAACCAATAAAGTTAAACAAACCAAGATATCTATGTCAACTAATCAATTTGAGTTATTTAAAATGAATCAGAATGAATTTGTCTCCGATATATACTGCAGGTTTCAGGAAATCATGCATTCATTAATGGCTTTCGGAAGAACTTACTCTAAGGCGGATCAAGTCAGAGAAATTGTAATACCCCACCTCCGCCAGGGTCACTCTTGCAAGTACACTAGCTTTGGAGGGGTGTTGGACAAGGTAAACATGCATAAAGATATCACAAGACAGAACATATAAGTAAAACAGAGTAAGTAAAGCAGCGGATAAAACTACTATTTCAAAACCATAGTCAACTTACATCAAAAGTACTTAGTCATTATTTTCCAACTACTACAAGTCTAGAAACATAAACTGAAAACTGGAAATAACATAAAGTAAACTATCCCCAAAGTAGACGTGGTAAAGCCATAGCGAGCTCAAGTCCAAACCGTACATGAGCTATCCAGTAAGCAAGCTAAAGATCCAAGCTAGGTGCTAGTGTTCCCACCCTAAGAACCTGGGGGGGGGGGGGGGGAGGGGGGGAACGGAAGAAAAGAGGCGAAAGAAAATGGGTCAGTCAAAAAGACTGGTAAGTCCTACCTACTATTAGTATAAAAACTAATAAAGTTAACTGGACATGTAAAACAGAGATGAAACACAGGATGATAACTGACATGGTGAAAAGTTAACAAGATAGATCAAGTGTGGCATCGCATATACAAGGTTAAGTTTTGCACCAATAGTACTAGTAATCCAACCCATGTCAAGTATAAACAAGAAATAATCCCTTGGCCCAAAGTTAGCCCAACATCATGAGATGACCTAAATCAAGGTCCAACTACATTGTCTAGTCGATCGGCTCCCTATAAGCCTAACTCGTCAAGTGTTGGTGTCATACGACACAATCCCGGAATGTAGTCAAACTGTGCTAGGTCCACCCTAGGGTGTATCAAGTCCTAGGGTGCCAACCACTGACACGAATCAAGCACGCACAGTCTAAACCTACTGGTGCCCGTGCCTGCTTTTTCAACTCCGGACTATGTGCACGACCATAGTCCGCCTTAACCTACACCGGCGCACCTACTCAGCCGTCGTTCTGGTCACTTACAATCAGCCCAGATTTCGTGCCCCACCCTAGCCTAGTCCCTAGGGTATCGCTGATACATCCAAGAGGGTTACTGCTGAAAGGACCGCGTAACTAGGGTTTCTAACGGGTTAAGTGTGGTTGACCCTATCCCATCATGTATCAAGTTGGTTAAGTGTACCCAAGTGGTTCATAACTTAACCCCATCCAACCCATCGTGTTCAATTGGTTAAGTATTCAAGTGGTCCATGACTTAACCCTACCATGTGGCATTAATTAACTTAATGCACCCCAACCTCTCACATTATACTTTTTTGTGGTTACTAGTTAAGTCGGGCGGGTCCGGGTAGCTTTACACCACAACCTAGTCTAACCTCGGGTTCTAAGTGCGATATGACCAACTACTCACATTGGGTCCTATTGTTTGTAGCCACTAGTTAAGCCGGTCGGTTCCGGGTAGATTTATGCTACAAACTCAACCCAACCTCGAGTTGGCCATTTTCATGTTTTCCTACATGTCATGTTCATGTTTCAAGCATAATCACATGTCATATTTTCAAGTCATGTTTCATGTCATTTAAGTATACCCATAACGTAAGCCCTTCGCACGTAAGTTCGCATAAACACAAATAGATCAAAAGGGGGAACATAATGATATGATAATTTGGGCATAAAGTGGCAAAGTCTATCACAAGTTTAACATGGTGATATATGAGGCAAAGGTGTTCATCACAACTAGCATATGGCATTATTGGCCTCAAAACATGTATGACATCAACTTAACAAATAGGTGATAAAATGGTCATAGTTGACCTAGGGTGATAACATGTGATTAGCATATAGTTCAAGATCATATGCGAGTTAACATCAAGGTTATAAGATGATTCTATGTTGCATTTATGCATAACTACCAAGTTCTATGTTGCATTATGCATAGCCAACAAATAAAGCTTATAGCTTTCTACCCAAAAATCAAGGTAAATGATACTAGGTTCATGATAGTGCCACAATCATAGATCAAAAGAGTCATACATGGATCTATGCATACAAATATAGCCCAAAGACAAGTATTATACCCAAAAGTCACATTTCAACTTGCTACATGATCATATTAACTTCATAGTTTAAATCTAAGAGTAGAATAGGGCTTATAAAGCTTGGCTAAGAAGACTAGAACAAAGTAAAACAAGATTGAGACGAAGCCACACTAGAAATCCCCAACTAAAGATAAGATCCACTCCAAGCCTTGAGAAATAAGAAGAAAGATCCTTGTTTTGATGAAGAAAGATGGCTCTTTTACTAGCCTAGAACACTCAAACTTTCATGAAGAGGATGGAGGTCATGATATGAAGGTGGAGGCCATGATTAGGAAGCATTTTGACATAATTTAGCTGTAGGAATGATTTGTGTTGATTTAGGCTAGGTATTAGGGTCTTTTTATAGAAGTTTAGGTTAGTTTAGGCCATAGGATTAACCCTAATTCAGATCGGAGCCATCAAATCACGTCACAAGTCAACAAAACAAGACCCAGGAGCCAAAACAGGTGCATCAGGCTAGACTGGCCGACCACCCAAGTCGACAGGGGTGTCGACTGGGCAGTCGACACCACCTAGGGTGTGTCGACTCCCAAGTCGACTCCCCAGTCGACTTGGGGCTGGCGGGAATTTTCCCGCCTGTCCTGCTTGGGCTGAATTTGAATTCTGAATTCAAATTTTAACTGTTTTTGAACTTAAAATTTTCTGAAAACTTTGATGGGCCATAACTTAGTCATACGGACTCCGATTTTCGAAAACTCGGACTCTATTTCGCGTATTTTTCCGAGACGAACACAATGGCATAGCCCATTTCCTTTGATTCATATTTTAAAATTTAATTCTGCCGTGATTTACGTTATAACATGTTATTCAAAAATACGGGTTGTTACATCCTCCCCACCTTAAAGGATTTCGTCCCCGAAATCTTCAAGTTAGGAAGAACGTATCCTACCATCCATCATCCATCTACTCAAAACATCATCCACGAGCAGTCATTGTCCTTAAAAGATTCTAAATGCTATATGATCATATGCGAAAGGTGTGTGTACATGTACTTATCTAATGCGAAAATCAGGCGGTTACCGATTCAGTAAACCTCCTTAATGCAAAGTATGTTAGTGAAATGAGTCCATATGTATGCAAATTCCTAACATAATTCATAATCTCTACATGAGTGCACATAACATTCATCCATATGCAACATCCACGTGATAGCATAACAAGTTTCAGCCATGAATAAGTATAATCACTCATGCATATGCAATATGAAAGTGTGTGAGCCGATCTTAGTGCCTAATGTGTATCATGCATCCACGAGTATCCACTTGCAAACACTTGCAACCACTTGCAAACATCAAGCATAACATGTTTCAAATACATGTTTCATCCAAAGGGTTTCTACCTAAGGTTCTCATGACAAGCTTAACGAGATAACAAGATAAACATGGATAGCAAAAAAAAGATATGCTAACTAGGAAAAGAGATTGAGAAGGTACCCTCAAAAAGAAATGGGTGAAGCGCGCGCATCTTCTCCTCGGTTTCCCAAGTTGCGTCTTCCTCGGCTTCATTCTACTGAACCTTTACCAACTTGGCTTCTTGATTCCTCAGCTTTTTGATCTCTATTCCCAAGATACGAATCGGAGCTCGCCTCAAAGTTTCCTCTTTCTATACCTCCATGTCTTCAAGAATGCTAGGCTCAACTACCTCGGCTGACTCATGTAGTCACTTTCGGAGATGCGAGACATGAAAAACATTGTGCACTCCGGCCAGCTTCTCGGGCAATTCCACCTTATAAGCCATCTTCCCAACTCTCTCTATGATAGGGAAGGGTCCTACGAACCTTGGTGCCAACTTCCCAACTGCTCCAAAACGAACCACATTTCGCAAAGGAGAAACCTTCACAAAGACCATATCTCCAACTTCAAACTCTAAGTCTGTCCTTCGCTTGTCTGCATAGGATTTCTGTCTGTCTTGGGCCGTTTTCATCCGCCTTCGAATCAACTCAACCTTCTCGGATGTGTCCCTTATCATGTCGGGCCCAAGTATAAGCTTATCCGTCGTCTCCCACCAACATGTTGGTGACTTGCACGGCCTCCCATATAAAGCTTCGAATGGTGCCATTCCTATGCTTGCTTTGTAGCTGTTATTATAAGCAAACTCCACTAGAGGAAGATGATCTTCCCAAGTACCACCAAAGTCAAGAATGCATAGCCTCAACAGATCTTGTAGTACCCTATTCACCCTTTCGGTCTGGCCATCCGTCTGTGGGTGATAGGCTGTACTTAGATTCAATCGCGTACCCATCGCTTCTTGCAAACTACTCCAAAATTGGCTAGTGAAGATTGGGTCATGATCGCTAACTATACTAGAAGGAACTCCATGCAATCGCACTATCTCTCGAAGATAAACAGATGCTAGCCATGATGCGGTCCTCTTGCTCTTCACCGGAATAAAGTGAGCACTGTTCGTAAGTCTATCAACTATGACCCATATGCCAGTATTCCCCTTCCTTGATCTCGGTAATCCATCCACAAAATCCATAAAGATACTTTCCCACTTCCATAGCGGGACCTCCAATGGATGCAATAGCCCACCGGGCTTCTTCGACTCGGCCTTCACTTGTTGGCAAACAATGCATCGAGAAACAAACTCTGCCACATCCTTCTTCATCCCATCCCAAAAGAAAATGCGCTTCACATCCCGATACATCTTCTCCCCTCCGGGATGTATGGTCATCCTCGAGTGATGCACCACCTCAAGAACTTTATTTACTAAGTCTCCCACTCGTGGGACACATAGTCTTCCATCACGCCTTAGCCATCCCTTGTCATCAATAGCATATCTAGCGAGGTGACTTGACGTCTCACCCCGCATCAACTTGTCCATGATCTCGACTATCTGCGGGTCTACCCTCTGTGAAGCCCCAACTTGATCAAGAAGTGTAGGTCTAAGCTCAAGGGATGCTAACGAACCAGTCATCGACTCAACAACAGGTGTGAAATCAAAGGTTGCCAAGAACTCTAGGCTCTTCATCTCAACAAACAAGGGACTCAAAGTCAACCTTCTTCTGCTTAGCGCATCCGCCACAACATTACCCTTGCCAGGGGTATAAGCTATCTCGAAGTCATATGATGCCAAGAATTCCATCCACCTTTGCTACCTTAGATTCAAATCTTTCTGCGAGAAGAGGTACTTGAGCGACTTGTGATCAGTATATAACTCAAACCTTTCGCCTAGAAGATAGTGGCGCCAGGATTTGAGTGCAAAGACGATCGCCGCCAACTCCAAATCATGAGTGGGATAGTTCTTCTCAAGAGCTTTGAGTTGCCTACCCCCAAAGCATATCACTCACCCTTCTTGCATCAGGTTAGCGCCTATTCCCGTGCCACATGCATCGGTGTACACGGTAAACAACTTCCCTCCATCGGGTAATGCTAGAACTGGAGCTGTGGTGAGGGCTTTCTTGAGCCTTTGAAAAGCAAGCTCACACTCTAAGTCCCATGCAAAGGCTAAGTTCTTCTTTGTCAACTTAGTAAGAGGAGCTGAAATCCTAGCGAAGTCCTTAATGAACTTCCTATAGTAGCCTGCCAGACCGAGAAAGCTCCTTACTTCAGTTGCATTCTTGGGAGTTTTCCAGTCTTGTACCGCCACCACTTTAGCGGGATCCATGGCTATGCCCTGCTTAGAAACTATATGCCCAAGGAACCGAACTTCCCTTCTCCAGAAATGACATTTAGAGAACTTGGCTTTCAACTGATGAGCTCTAAGCGTATCCATAACCTCCTTGAGGTGTGTAGCATGCTCTTCCTCGTCCTTAGAGAAGACCAGAATATCATCCACGAAGACAACCACAAACTTGTTAAGGAACTCCCTGAACACCCTACTCATCAAATCAACAAAGTATGCAGGTGCATTAGTCAAACCGAACGGCATGACTACCCATTCAAAGAATCCATCTGGAGTCCTGAACGCAGTCTTGTCAATACTATCCTCAGCCACTCTAAGCTGATGGAATCCGGTGGCTAGATCGAGCTGAGAGAAAACAGAAGCACCAACAAGCTGGTCAAAGAGATCATCAATCCTTGGTAACGGGTGTCTATTCTTCTTTGTCAGCTTGTTCAACTCACGATAATCAACACATAGACGAAGCGAACCATCCGCCTTAGTAGCGAATACCACCGGAGCACCCCATTCTGAAATGCTTCGCCTAATGAAATTTTTCTCAAGCAACTCCTTGATTTGCTTGCTAAGCTCTCTTCTTTCTCGCGGGGCCATGTGCCTAACAGACAATGAAACTGGCTTGGCATTATCAACCAGATAAATACGGAAGTCTATCTCGCGTTTAGGGGGTAACCCGTTCACCTCATCAAAAACATCAAGATATTCTCGGACCACCCTCACAGATTGAAGATTGTCAATAGACGAGTTGAGGGATTCAAGATAACATAACATGACGGGATCCAGAGTGTTACAAGAAATCTCTAGGGTATTGCCAAGGCAAGTCATAAGCCTCACTACCCTATGCTCACAGTCGAGAATGGCTCCATAACTGGACAACCAATCCATGCCCAAAATCAACCCATATCCCATGAACCCGAGAACATAAGCATTACATGTGAATTCTACGGTCAAGATAGAAATCCTCAAATCCATACAAGTCATAGACAGATGGACGGAACCCCCAATTGGATTTGAAACACTAACGGGATCCTCAACTAGACTAGTACTTAGGTGCAAACTTTCAACAATGTCAGAAGAGATAAAGGTATGCGATGCTCCAGAATCAAATAAAGTTCGAACAGGAAAACCAGAAATATAAACAAGACTTTCTACAGAAATACTACCTCGGTCCGGAGCTGGAGTAGTGTTGAGAGCATGCATCTTCCCTCCAGAAGGTCCTGCTCGCTGAGTCTGTCCTTGCCCCTGTCCTTTCTTCTTTGGGCAATCCTTACTGAAGTGTCTAGTCTCTTCGCAATGGAAGCATTCTCCCAACTTCCTCTTCTTCTTCCTACAATCTTTGGCTATGTGCCCAACAATCCCACAGAAGTTGCACTTCCTTGTGTCCTTTGCCTTGTTGTTGTTGGCCTTGTTACCCTTGTTGTTCTTGTTGTTGTTGTTGTTCTGATTGCTCTGGTTGCTCTGATTTCCTCTCCACTTGGAGTCCGCCTTCTTGGTTAGAGTCTCATTAGGCTTGACTTCTTTCTTGCCATTCTTATCATCTCCCTGAAGCAATGCCATGTCTACTAGGCTTTCAAAAGTGGCCCCCATGGGTATATGGGACATGGCTAAACCTTGTAATGGTTCATTCAATCCTCATGCAAAGCGTAGAGCCTTCTTCTGGGGTGTGTTAACCAAGTCCAAACCGAATCGAGCAAACTGGTTAAACTTATTCACATGCTCCCTCACTGTCATGTCCCCTTGCTTCAAAGATATAAACTTCTCCATTTGTAGATTCTCCTCAGCAGATGATAGAATCTTAAGCCCAAACCTCATCCTAAAGTCGGCCCAAGTCTCTATAGGCCTAGTAGCGTTGGTGACCTCCCACCAATAAGCAGCTTCCTCTTTCAATAGCCATACTGCCAACAGAACTTTTCTACGGTCTTCCACATCAAAGATGGCAAAGAGGTCTTCAGTTTCTTTTAACCAATTTCTTGCCTCAACAAAAGTCTCCATCCCAATAAAATTCTTGCCACCCATCGCCTTAAAGTCTTTGCAAATCTTTGCTAAATCCGCTTGTGGACGCTGAGGAGGAGGAACCTCAGGTACGGTGGGAGTGTTTACTGGGCCCGCATAGTTGGCCCTAGCTTCCAAGTACCTTCGGAACCATCCAGGTATGGGTACTCCTTTGGGAAGGTTAAGATCGGCCATGCTGAAAAAAGGAAAAGATAGATTTAGAACGAGGAAACAAAGGATAGTGCTAATGGCTTTTAGGGAATAGACTTTTAAAATAAACTAGACTTTTCTTGGAAAATACTTAATTGGTTTTGAATATAGTTTTTTCAAAAGGTTTTTTTTTTTAAACTTTTGTCCGGTCTAGTAAAACCTTATGCTCCGATACCAAATGTAACACCCCACCTCCGCCAGGTTCACTCTTGCAAGTACACTGGCTTTGGAGGGGTGTTGGACAAGGTAAAAATGCATAAAGATATCACAAGATAGAACATATAAGTAAAACAGAGTAAGTAAAGCAGCGGGTAAAACTACTATTTCAAAACCATAGCCAACTTACATCAAAAGTACTTAGTCATTATTTTCCAACTACTACAAGTCTAGAAACATAAACTGAAAACTGGAAATAACATAAAGTAAACTATCCCCAAAGTAGACATGGTAAAGCCATAGCGAGCTCAAGTCCAAACCGTACATGAGCTATCCAGTAAGCAAGCTAAAGATCCAAGCTAGGTGCTAGTGTTCCCACCCTGAGAACCAGGGAGGGGGGGGGGGGGAACGGAAGAAAAGAGGCGAAAGAAAACGGGTCAGTCAAAAAGACTGGTAAGTCCTACCTACTATTAGTATAAAAACTAATAAAGTTAACTGGACATGTAAAACAGAGATGAAACATAGGATGATAACAAGCATGGTGAAAAGTTAACAAGATAGATCAAGTGTGGCATCACATATATAAGGTTAAGTTTTGCACCAATAGTACTAGTAATCCAACCCATGTCAAGTATAAACAAGAAATAATCCCTTGGCCCAAAGTTGGCCCAACATCAAGAGATGACCTAAATCAAGGTCCAACTACACGGTCTAGTCGATCGGCTCCCTATAAGCCTAACTCATCAAGTGTCGATGTCATACGGCCTAATCCCGGAATGTAGTCAAACTGTGCTAGGTCCACCCTAGGGTGTATCAAGTCCTAGGGTGCCAACCACTGACACGAATCAAGCACGCATAGTCTAAACCTACTGGTGCCCGTGCCTGCTTTTTCAACTCCGGACTATGTGCACGACCATAGTCCGCCTGAACCTACACCGGCGCACCTACTCAGCCGTCGTTCTGGTCGCTTACAATCAGCCCAGTAATCGTGCCCCACCCTAGCCTAGTCCCTAGGGTATCGCTGATACATCCAAGAGGGTTACTGCTGAAAAGGACTGCGTAACTAGGGTTTCTAACGGGTTAAGTGTGGTTAACCCTATCCCATCATGTATCAAGTTGGTTAAGTGTACCCAAGTGGTTCATGACTTAACCCCATCCAACCCATCGTGTTCAAATGGTTAAGTATTCAAGTGGTCCACGACTTAACCCTACCATGTGGCATTAATTAACTTAATGCACCTCAACCTCTCACATTAGACTTTGTTGTGGTTACTAGTTAAGCCGGGTGGGTCCGGGTAGCTTTACACCACAACCTAGTCTAACCTCGGGTTTTAAGTGCGATATGACCAACTACTCACATTGGGTCCTATTGTTTGTAGCCACTAGTTAAGCCGGTCGGTTCCGGGTAGATTTATGCTACAAACCCACCCCAACCTCGAGTTGGCCATTTTCATGTTTTCCTACATGTCATGTCCACATTCACGTTTCAAACATAATCACATGTCATATTTTCAAGTCATGTTTCATGTCATTTAAGTTTACCCATAACGTAACCCCTTCACACGTAAGTTCGCATCAACACAATTAGATCAAAAGGGGGAACATAATGATATGATAAGTTGGGCATAAAGTGGCAAAGTCTATCACAAGTTTAACATGGTGATATATGAGGAAAAGGTGTTCATCACAACTAGCATATGGAATTATTGGCCTCAAAACATGTTTGACATCAACTTAGCAAATAGGTGATAACATGGTCATAGTTGACCTAGGGTGATAACATGTGATTAGCATATAGTTCAAGATCATATGCGAGTTAACATCAAGGTTATAAGATGGTTCTATGTTGCATTTATGCATAACTACCAAGTTCTATGTTGCATTATGCATAGCCAACAAATAAAGCTCATAGCTTTCTACCCAAAAATCAAGGTAAATGATACTAGGTTCATGATAGTGCCACAATCATAGATCAAAAGAGTCATACATGGATCTATGCATACAAATATAGCCCAAAGACAAGTATTATACCCAAAAGTCACATTTCAACTTGCTACATGATCATATTAACTTCATAGTTTAAATCTAAGAGTAGAATAGGGCTTACAAAGCTTGGCTAAGAAGACTAGTACAAAGTAAAACAAGATTGAGACGAAGCCACACTAGAAATCCCCAACTAAAGATAAGATCCACTCCAAGCCTTGAGAAATAAGAAGAAAGATCCTTGTTTTGATGAAGAAAGATGGCTCTTTTACTAGCCTAGAACACTCAAACTTTCATGAAGAGGATGGAGGTCATGATGTGAAGGCGGAGGCCATGATTGGGAAGCATTTTGACATAATTTAGTTGTAGGAATGATTTGTGTTGATTTAGGCTAGGTATTAGGGTCTTTTTATTGAAGTTTAGGTTAGTTTAGGCCATAGGATTAACCCTAATTCAGATCTGAGCCATCAAACCACGTCACAAGCCAACAAAACAAGACCCAGGAGCCAAAACAGGTGCATCAGGCTAGACTGGTCGACCACCCAAGTCGACAGGGGTGTCGACGGGGCAGTCGACACCACCTGGGCTGTGTCGACTCCCAAGTCGACTCCCCAATCGACTTGGGGCTGGTAGGAATTTTCCCGCCTGTCCTGCTTGGGCTGAATTTGAATTCTGAATTCAAATTTGAACTGTTTTTGAATTTGAAATTTTCTGAAAACTTTGACGGGCCATAACTTGGTCATACGGACTCCAATTTTGGAAAACTCGGACTCTATTTCGCGTATTTTTCCGAGACGAACGCAATAGCACAGCCCGTTTCCCTTGATTCATATTTTAAAATTTAATTCTGCCTTGATTTACGTTATAACATGTTATTCAAAAATACGGGTTGTTACAAAAATTCTCAATTCACTAACTCTAGATTAGGATTAGAAAACACTGGCAATTAAAGAGGCAGATAATGTAGGGAAATGAAGATTGAGGAGTTAATAAGAAATTTGATGTCGTTCGAAGTTCAGTTACAGAAAAGAAAGGAGAATAAGTTGACAGAAAATAAATCTATAGCATTTAAAGCAACAACTGATGGTTCTGATTCAAGTAGTGAGGATGATGAAGAAATTTCCTTAATGACAAGGAATTTCAGAAAATTTCTGAGATATAAAAGGAGAAACAATTTTCAGAAAAATAATCAAGGAAATTCGGGAAGAAATGATGGCAGATGTTACAACTGCAATAGACCAGGCCATATAAAGAGAATGTGTCCATATCCAGATAAATCAAATCAACAAACAGATAATAATAATTCATCAATAAGAGGAAAATGGCATATATAGCAATATTAGATGATTCAGACTCATCATCAATTGATGAAGAGCCAGAAATAGGAAACTCGAATATGTGCTTTACAACAATTCAGAATTCAGAAAATATTGAAGAAATGGATCAAAAAACCAAGTATGCCTTAATTAATTGTTGATTAAATTTGTTGAATGGATGTTTTTGATTGCTTGCCTTGTTTGAATTTAAAATTATAAAAATTCAAACTCGAACATTAATATTAAAATTTCATATGTGTTTGAAGTTGTAATGTTATATATTTCACATCATACATAAATAAAAATTATATTTGACTGATAATACTACAACACTAAATTTAAATATTCACATAAGTATATATTATTCAAAAATAAATTTTATTTCACAAACAGAATAGTACATCATTTTAGAACTCTCATATATACATTTAATCATTACATTCAGCTTTTTTTACATATGATCCTCACTACAATTTCTCTCTCACCCAGTTACACTCCTTCTCTCATATATATTTGTTCACTCGTAATGTGTCTTCATATTCTTCTGATCTTTCCCTATCGTCTACAAACCTGTCATAGAGACACACAGAGTAAACTGAAACAAAACAATATATAATTGAGCAAATATAAATTTATTTTATATTTATTATTTGCCTTAGAATTTTTCTGGTGTATTTCTCATCATTTTTCTGACCTGGTCTGATTTATATGTACATCCATCTATGTCTAGGCTACTTGTGATATTCATAGTGATTCACTGTAAATACCACAAGGTATTAAATTCCTCCAGTGCTCACATATAAAAACTTCCTGTACACATTACATGTATATACATACATGTATGTATATACACATATTTTTTCAGGCATACATGGGGAAATTTGGTCAAAATTCAATCTTAGCTTGACACAAAACATTTACGGAAAAACTCATACATACATACATACATACATACATACATACATACATACATACATATACACATATATACATATGTATAATGGTGAACAAAGCAACTTGCATACACACAGATAAAGACAAAGTGAAAACATCAAACAATTCCAAGAGTTATCAAAATGGCTAAGCTTTTTATGAAGTCAAGCCATGAACGCAGCAACAAGTTTAAGCTCAGAATGTCCAACCAGTTTCAAGCCAGAGCTTACACGAACAAAGAAGTGAGCAATACACAGGTCTCAAGCATATATACATACACACACACACACATATATATATATATTACCTATATATATGTATTTATACACTACACCATATATGCTAATTAAGCTGTGTTTTTAGCCGTATCTAACGCTCTTAAACACGACCAAAAATCGTATCAAAAAACGGCGTGTTAAATTTTTAGATACGGCTATAAATTGTATCTCACTAGTAACAACATATGGCTTACAACCGTATCTAAATCGAATTCAGATACGGCCTTTGACCATATCTAATTATATCTGTGTGTGCATATATATATATACACACACATGCATATATATATATATATAAACATAAACTGTAGCACATATTTTTCATAACACAACATATATACCACAATTTATACATAAGAATAACACAATTTATGTATATATATACACTCAAAGCATTACAAAAAATTTCATAACACGAACACAATGTATAACATGCAAAGATATACAAAGGAAACTGTCAAAGATTTTCATAATAGTATGAACTAATAAAAAAAGGTAAAAATATATGATCAGCCTGATATATATAACTCCAGTCGAGGCCGATGAAATCCATGTATTTGTTGTAAATCAAAGCAGTACTATGAGAATAAGCTAGCTCATGATGCTGATAATAAAGTTTTATATATAACAGCATAAATATTTATATATGTACACAGTTTAAAGCAAAAGCTTAAAAGGCCAGCCTGATGATTGACAGTAAAACTGAATCGTGATAGCCAGCGCCTGAGTTCCAGCAGCACAAAAGCACCAAAATCTATAGGAAATAAGAAGTAATTTTATGCTTGATTGCACACGAAATATCATGTCTTTGTCTTCGTACTGATAACAGTGAAGGGCATATCGTGTCTTTGTATTCATGTGTGCATATTTGTCAATTATATGTATAACATGTTTATATAATGCTACTGACATGATTTCATTCTCCAAAACAATTCCTTTGCTTTGAACCAGTTTATTTTTCATTCTCCAAAATCTCCGCAAACGTGATTTTCACGTAAGGACTCATTAATTCGCTCTAAAAGTATTAAATGACAAACTTATTATAATTCTCCTTGTCACTTGGTTGCAATGTAGATATAACATTGCTACAACCTTGCCCTTTGTATTCTATCACCCTTATCTAATGTAGTGTATCCGAGATGAAGGGATGGAAAAAAGCGAGATATTACCTGAAGTTTATATAAAAAATGCTCTGATTTTTCCTGCTAAGTACAGTGACAGAAATCCCAATCCAGCAGACCCTACATAATTATGGTTTTACTGCATAGTTATAACCTATACAGTTCAAAACACTAACAACTTCTCGTATTACATGAAGGGTTGTACCATGACAGAATTACCTGAATAAAAACGTTATTGAAATCGACATCACCAACAAAATGACCATATTGATCGCTATCATAGATATTAACCTTGAGCCTCTTTCCTTCCACTAATTTTACCAATTCCTCCTTCTACTCCTTCCCATATGGCATTTCACTTTCAACTCATCACCCCACAGGTTCAACAAAAAGCCATAAAAAGCATAAATAATAAGTAAGAGTGTTCTAATAAGCATGCATATATCCTAGCATCATTACTACATGAATGGAAGTATCTCATTAAGCATCGAACTAGAAACCTCTGTAAGTATGTTGAGATATGAACAAGTAACAAAATCAAAAGCTAGAAACCTCTGTAAGTATGTTGAGATATGAATAAGTAACAAAATCAAAAGCTAGAGTGACATTACAAGAATATGAACAAGTAAAAAGAATTACGTGAATGTAACGATAGCTTTGTGCTAGTAGATTACCCAAATTTGGCAATTATTACCCGAATGTAACAATCATTACTACAATCATTACTTTGTGCTAGTAGAATTACCTGAATTACCTGAATATAACGATAACTTTGTGCTAGTAGAATTACCTGAATGTAACAATCTACTACAATCTTCAAATTACCTAAATTTGGCAAATCTTTCCTTGTGCTAGTAGATCATGGGCATCATTTACATTTACAGTGGCAAATCAAATTCCACTTTATAGCTGAATTAGGTAAAGCACGACTACTTATAATTATACCTAAGACTTTGATGAAGGTTGATTAGCACATTAGAATGATGCAAATGATCAAACTAGCACAAAGATGGAGAGGATTGTTCATCTCTGTTGGAGGAGGAGATTTCAGAGAAAGGTGGAGGCACGATTTGGTGACCGAAAACCCTAATTTGGGTTTTCGATCGGTCACCGTTAAAGCAAAAGAAAAGGAAAAGGGAGCGGCCAAATTTGTGTTCAGAGTGCCTAAAGGGGTACACAATGTGGTACGCATTTGATTTGGCCAAAGACCATGCCAAATTAACTGATCTGGAGCTTCCTTGATGGACGGTCAGATTTAGGGTGTTTAGGGTGGTGCGGATCGCAAAATGTAGTTTGATACGGCTCTAAGCACCATCAAATATGATATGGCTATAACCCGTATTTTATCTCTGTAGCGTTATGTGTCAAATTGGTTGTTATGTGTAGTGATACATCAAAGCAATAGTATGATTGACACACTAATGGGCCAGATCAGAACACAAGTGTACAGCAGTTGCAAAGGTTCAGCAAGCATATAGACAAATCAATATAGTAAGTTCAATACATGATGCACACATGCACAAATGAGACATGCACAAATGGTTTATCTTAACTCAATATAGGGTTCTGAAATGGTTCAGCTCAACTCATACATGGTTCTGAAATGACAACATCCAGATATAATTATGCATCAATGTGTATACGGGACATGATGTGCACATCAAGAAGCTCAAACATAGCAGCATAGAAGACAAAGCAAAAATGGGCTACTCAGAGAACTCAAGTAAACAGTTTCAGGTAGCTATTCAAGTCCAATAGTTTAAGGTTCAATATGCAAAAGAATTGAACTGGGGGGAAGGGGAGGGGGAGAATTCAATTACATGCAGCAATACATAACTTAAAGAAGCATGTGCATACAAGTGGAATGATCATAAAATCTAGGCTAGCACAAAGCCAAAGTCAAAGCCAAGTCATCATGTGAATGGGACAAAGCTTTTATTTCGGAATGGTCAACAAATAAACAAGGCAACCAACATTTATATGAATATACACACATATTTGTATGTGTATATACATATATATGTGTATCTGATAAATTTTCTGAAATTATCAAGTCAAGTACATATGCAGTTTCCGTATAATCACAAGAGTGTGTTTAAAATGCAAAAGTTATAATAGAATTAACTGAAGAAACAAAAGTTTCTTTTATTCACTAATTTGGAGAAAGGCAAATAATTTATTCCTTGTTTTACTGGCATGTGTCAAAATTGGCAACAAAGTTTTTTTAGATAAATTTCCACAAATTCACAAAGGTCAGGTAATCAACCAAATTTCAGGAAAGAATTTACCTGCTATTTGAAGAACGAGTATTTTGGGAAAACAATCAATTCATCATATTCATTGAAGGCTGAAAACAAGACTGTATTCATCACATAAATTTGTTTTCAACAAATTTGAAGAAAATATTTTTAGAAACAAATAAATTAATGTTAAAAATGTTTCCAGAAACGTTCAAATCGTTTTCAGAGGCCATAAAATCAAATCGAGGCTTTTCAAAAATTTACAAAACCAAATCAGGCAAGTCGTAAATTGAAATCAGAGGGTTAGAGTTTTTTAAACCCTATATACACACCTGTATCCTCATCGGCAAAACATTATCCAAATTCACAAAGAACCACTAAAGTATTCAATAAAAAATTCAGAAGTCTTATAGTGTCTAATCGAGTGAGAATTTGAAGATCGAGGTCGTCTGATTGCATGCAACAAATTTGAAGATTGATTGAAAATTGAATCATTAGCCACAAATGATTTTAGAAGCCGATTTGAATAAATCCTAAATCGCAATTTCTCTGGACTCCATTAATAAATAGGTGGCCGAAATTCATTTACAAAGAAAATAAAAAGGCGCCATCTTTTTATTTGAGTCTTTCAATTTTAGGGTTTATTTTTATTGTATTGAGTTGTTTTAATTTCCTTTGAAACTATCTCACTTGTTTTCTAGTTTAATTTTAAACTAAGGCGATTAACAATAGGTCTTTCTAGTTAAGAAAATCACTACTTCGGTTTTCAAGTTGTGTCAAGTTTTTGAGCTTAGGATTAGAATAGTAGCGGGTGTCGTAAGTTTACAGGGCCTTGTAAGCGAGAATCTGTTTTTAATACCTAGTAGAAAAATTGGGAATGCGGTAGTAGGCAGGATTTGTCCGAAGCTGGGTAAATCTTGTGTGTGATTTTTATATCTGCAATATCTGTATTTTTTTCTGTGTTTTTATTTTTCAATAAACCTTATTCACCCCCCTATAGAGTTAATCTAGATCCGATAAGTGGTATCAAAGCCAGTGTCTAATTAACTATAGAGTCATGAATTTAAATAATGCTTTTTCTGAGGGACAATCCATAGCTAGGCCTCCCATGTTCAACGGTAGTGATTATGCTTATTGGAAAGCTAGGATGAAAATTTATTTAGTATCCGTTGATTATGACGTTTAGGATATTATTAAAATTGGATATAAAACTCCCACGGTAATTATTAATGATGTTGAATTTCCTAGACGAAAGGATGGATAAGATGGTAATGATAAGAAGTTATACTCGACTAAAGCTAAAGAAATGAATGCTTTAATTTGTGCTCTTGACAAAACTGAATTTAATAGAATTTCTCACTGTAATACTGCACAGAAAATTTGGCGCACTTTGGAGGTAACATATGAAGGAACATCTCAAGTTAAAGAATCTAGTCTTGCTTTATTCAGCAATGGATATGAAAATTTTACGATGCAAAAAGATGAGAGTATAAAAAACGTGTATGGTCGTTTCTCAGTACTGGTGTGCAACGCTAGAGCTCTTGGAAAGGTCTACGCTGAAGTAGAACTTATAAGGAAAATCCTACGAATTCTACCCATGAATTTTGTGGCTAAAGTCACGTAATTGTAGCACCATGTAATTTTAAAGAACATTAATAAACTAAAGAATATTTAATTTAAGTTGGGAATTAAGTAAAACAGACTATACCATTGCGTTCATCTCGGAATTATGGTTCAGATAGACTCCGAGTTTGCATAAAACAGACATCGTATGGAGAAGATATTAAGGTTAGAAGTTTGTATACGTATAAGAGAAATATATATAAACAAAGTAAACTAGAAATTTAAAATAATTCGAACTTGAAGAGAGGGCGGCCAATGCGGGATTTAGACCCGTTAGGGGTCGACCCACTCAAGGGTGTATCGACCCTATGGTCAACCCTAGAGTCGACCCCTAGGTCGACCCACCCCAGATCTGGCCAAGTTCATTTCCTGAACTTGGACTTGTTTGTTAGCGAGATTCGTTGGAAAATGTCCATATAAAGGCCAATATTTCTATTGTTTACACCTAAAACAATGGAGACAAGGAGATGCCACCTCAGCTTGGATTGAATTAGACTATCTTCTATAACAATAGCCTATACATATACAAGAATCTCTTTTGCAATATCAGCATATTATTCTCTGTTCTTTAGATCCAATCTCTAGGAGTTCATGTTACTTTTAGATATAAAAATTTAACAGTAACCTTGACATGTTAATAAACCGGATCTAAACCTATGTCTGTTAAGAAACTGATTTATATCTAAATAGATCTGCTATAATCACATGTAATTTTCCATGCACCGATTCTGCTGTTCAGTTATTATTATGTGTCTATTTCTGTTTTTATATGCCTATTTATGTTCTTCTCACTCTCTTATTCCCTTTTTATTTTATAAGCCTAGGCTACCTTCAAGTATAGGAAAATCTTGTAAGAGACATACGTACGAACAAAATGGAAAAAAATTGAGGAATATTTAGAATGAAAATAAAAGAGGGAAATTTGAGGCATGCCTTATTTCATGGAATATGACTGAAATTTGGGGTGTATGAACATATAAATCTGTAGGCTTAATTCAAAGATTAAGTGGAACATGTTAATGAAACCGTATGTCATCTGTTTAATTTATTGGGGTTAAGTTAAGGGGAATTTTACTATAAGGGCTTATTTACCTTATACAATTAGTTTCTAGGACATGGATCGCCGATATTAACTTTCTAGGACATTTTTTATTTGTTGCTTCTAGTTTCTTCTATTTTTCCTTTCATTCGAAACTATTATTGAAAATGTTAATAAACCCTAATTACTAAATCGGTCGAATGAGGACTTTCAACCTTTACCAAAACAACATTACAAAGAAATCGATAGTCATTATTTTCGTAGCTCAAGAATCTACTATAAAAGTAAGTTTTCATTTGTAATGAATGATTAGTATGTATTATTTTCCTTTAAATGTTGTCCGTTATTACTTAATTTTTTGCCCTTTGTTGATGATATTGCTTTAATTGATCGATGATAATTGCTAATCAGTGTTTACCCATGCAAACTCTTTTATTATGAATCGATCTATGATAATTACTAGTCAGTGTTTGTTGATGATACTGCTTGAATCGAAAGACAATAATTACTAGTCAGTGTTTAAAATACAACCATGCAAACTCTTTTATTATGAAATAATACTCATATATTACAACTTACTAGTAATTTTCTTTTTTGGAAAAGATAAACGGTTTTATCTTTCCCTAAATAGTGGCTATAAAAATGATTTGTTAATTATTATGTAATGTAATTTGTTTGATTGATTACTCTTAGGAATATTTTGAACTTATTATTTGACTAATTGGGTACTCAATGTTGTTAGTTTACTGAAAAATATAAATTCATATTTCTTATTTCTGCTTTATGTTTTGGTTTATTTCAATAATTGAATAATTGTGTACATTCATCCAGGATAAAAATGAACACAAGGTCGAAGAGAAAACAAGTTGCTTTTAAAGAAGCTACATGCATCTTCATCAACAACGGAAATAAATGCATAAACATTAGACCAATTTCCTCTCCTTACCGTGAAGAACATAGTCAGAGCAAATTATTGTCAATAACACCAGTGGTAACCTTTTTTCCTTGAATTGTGTGTACAATAATTGTTTGTTTTGATTTTTATGTATATTAGTAAAAAAGTTATACAACATACTGTTAATAAAAGAAAGTGATGCAATATACTGTCATTAAAAGATAAATGCATTTATATTTTTAACAAAGAATTATAAACATTAGCCATTACAAATTCATAATCAATTACCAGAATTTCATAATCAACTATAACATCACTTCTATTAGTACTTGTTAGCTATTTCCAGATATGGATTATGTTACTCAAACAACGATACATTTAAACAAGTTTTTTGTTTATATTTATTATTTAAAATTATTACATACCATATAAAATATATTTAAAGCTTAAATAAAAATAACAAAATCATTTCAATATTTAACTGCTGAAAAAGATAAAAACATTTAGCTTTATCATTATTGGATTTAATTAGATGTTTAGATATACTCTAATTTGAAAGTAAATGGTCTATGTTACACAAGTTTCTTGTTTTAATGATTATTTCAAATTATTACACTCCTTATAAACATGCTTTTCAAACTATGTCAAAAAGATAAATCATATTATCTTTTTGTACACATTATTGTGTATGTATGATACTGTTTGGATGATATAACATTTAATTTCTATTCAGTATTTTTTTCATACACTATGATAATATCTTAAACATCCTAAACCAATAATAAGATTTCATGACTGCAGGAACAATCTAAACTAGCACAGTATGAACCAAAAACTACAGAAATACAAACAAATTCTGATGAAGAAAATACAAAGTAAGATAACCAAATTGAGGAAACAAATACTGACGTGGATGATGCAGATAACCAAAGTGACGAAACACATACTAACTTGGATGATGCAGATAACTATGAAATCGAAGAAATAGGGAGAAAAAAAAAGCAACAGTACACTGGCACATATAGATGCAATTTAGATCCAATCTATAAAGTGATGTCAGTTATTAAAAAGGAAAATATTCTTTCCCAGGAAGCAATAGATTTCATAAAGAAAACACCTTTTAAAATTTTGTTTAAATTTTTTCTTAACGATTTAATATCAAGACAAGATTTGAGAAAATGTGATTCAAATCTAGATGATATAATTACTTCTTTCAATGTTACTGAAAATGCTTTTAAAGTGGGAGACAAATTTTTGAAAAGAACTCCCAAAGAAGTGAGTCTTATATTTGGATTGCCACTAGCTGGAGAGGAATTATTTCCTATTCCGGCTTCAAACAAGGATTCCGCCATGGAAAGTTTTTTTGATTTTTTAAGTTCCAATTTCAAAGAAAAGAAATTTAATAAGTAAAAAAACAGTGATAGAAAGGTTGAATTCATTGATTAAAAAGAACAAAGGAGATAAAAATTAGTAAAGTTATTACTACTTATCATAACATTCCTTTTTCCCAACAATCAAAGCTATTTGCCATGAAGCTTTTTGGGTAAATTGTTAAATCTTAAAAAAATGAACTCAATCTCTTGGCCATGAGCAATTTGTGAAAATGTTTTAGAAAATGTTAAGAAATACCATGCTGATAAAAGGAATACATCGGGTTGCACTATGGTGTTGTTGGTAAGTTTTTAGAAACTATTTACCTTTTTCTTGCAGTACTAGTTCTGTGAAAGAACTCAAATCATTACTAAAAAAGAAGGCGTTGAAGACAAAATCCAAAGAATGAGGAAATGGACTTTATCGAAACTGAAGAACATCAACTTAGTCGAAGTTGATGATAACAAGATATCCTGGTTATAAATATTTAGTTTTGTCAAACATTTAGTTAAATGTTTACATTAGTTTCTTCTTATAAATTTCAGTACCATAGTACTGTTTCTTTAAACGATTGTTCAAATGAATTTTGTTGTGCACATACTGCATTATGTTCAACTGATTTTTCTAATGCTATATAATATTGTTTCAAATATAGTTCAAAATTATACTACATGTTACTGTATACATCAATTTAAAATGATAAATGCTTTTATCTTTTCATACTAATTAATAAATAACATATTAATCAGTAATTATATATCACACTTACTACTACACGTTAAACAAGTTTATCATTTTTAACATGATTTGAAGTTCTTACATGTAATAACCCGGAAATCTGGGCCAATTTAAAATTTTTATTTTGGCAATTTTAGCGAATTTTGATTATTTAAAATAAATTATTTTAAATAATAACGATGAGAAATTTATTTTGAATAGAATTCGAACGTATACATTATATACGTCATCGATAGAATATAAATATTTATTTATATTTATAAAAGGAATTGAAAATGGCGCGGTAGTTTGATAATTCGATTTCAAACTTCAAATGGATGTACCGGGTGCAAAATAAACCGGATTTTAGCGAAACCAAAAATATTTGAATCTAATTGATAATATCTTTCCAACGAACGCGAAAAATTGAAATTTCATAGTGGGAATCAAAAGATATGTCCAGTTGAAAATTTTGAATAGTCGCTATGGAATTCAGGCCCTTAAAAATGGAAATTTTGCAAACGACCTCGGATTTCGACGAAACCACTTTTGATGGATCCGCGATGTCAAATTATTGCTAGGTTTCAAATTTCATAATTTTTCGAATCAATATGTAAGCGTGGCAAAAGGAAAACTCATTTGACCAGTTTCAGTTGATTTTAATCGACTGGAAAATGGCCATTTTTCAAACGGTCTCAGAATTCGACGAATCTAGTTTTGTTAGGACCGTATCGTCAATACGAAGCTAGAAAATATTTGTCTGTAATTTTTCGAGTTATTATGTGACCCTAGTAAAATGAAATGCGCGTTCAAATCCAATATATAGAGTTATATTTTGATTTTGATGAAAACTGATTGAAACGATCGAATTGGCGTACGATACATATCCCATTGTGTTCGGAATGGGGGTAATTAGCTATGGATAACAGGCGGTGGGTCTCGTTTCGAGGTCGAAAATAAAAGTTGCTTTTTGAAATTGATTAAATAAATAAAATAATATATTATTATAAAACCTTTCTCTCAGGCTCCCCCTCCTTTTCATTTGCTGATCGAAGAAAAAAAAAACAAACGAAGATCAACCGCGTCGCCCCCCACCCAGCGATCGTCGCCGCCGCCCGAAGCCCGCCACCGATCCTCCAGCCTCTGCCTCTCCCTCCTCCCCTTCTTCTTCCCTGACCGAGCCTCCTTTCCCACGAAACCTCCAGCGAATCGAACCCCCCTGCCCTAGCCGCGCCGCCTCCACTAGCCTCCAAGACCGACGCCAAACCCCCCTGAAGACGCAGGCCCCCCCTCGAGCACCCTCCGACAGTGAAAACCCCCCCTTCCTTGATTAATCAATGTATGTTTTTATTTTTTATTTTTTTATTTCTTTTACTTACTCAACGATTTTCAGTTCTAGAAACGAATGAATAGAAAATGAGGAAAGATTGGGATTTTAACATTAAAAAGGCCGGATTTTTAAACAAGAAAAGATTGGAAATTTAATTTAGAAAAGATTAGGGATTTAGTTTAGAAAAGTTATGATTTTTACAAGTAAAAAATTTGATTTTTATATATTGAATAGCAAAGTAAAAATTCGATTTTTACATATGTAGAGAATACGGGCAAAGAAAGTGATAAGAGGAGAGAACGGCGAAGATTTCTACAAAGAAGAGTCGTGGCATTGGATTAGCTACTCTGTGAGAACTTCTCACTTTTAATTTAATTTTCTAGTTAAAATATACTAGGATGCAGACGGTGTTTAGTAGCACCCGACACCAGTCGTCCACAGACCATGGACGGCTTGTATGCTTGTTTGTTTGATTTTGATGTGTAGTTGATTGTGTGATGTGATGTGAAATGAAATAAAATATTTATATAGTTGAAATAAAATATTTTATAGTGGAAAATACTTTATAGTTAAAAATAGAATTTTTAACGTGTATATGAAATGAAATGAAAATAAACAAATCGGACAATTTGTTTATATACACACATTTGACTGATATTGATTGGGACGATAAATTTTACACATCGCCCAACTGCACAAATAAAATCTGTGTTTGATTGTTTGAAACCCCACACGGGTATTGGGATGATATTTGACATACACTAATCCCGATTGTTTAGTTGTATCTCGATCGATTGATTGACAGACTGTTATAAGCGTTGAATATTTATATTTGATGCTTATACAGCGTAGAATGCACTTTGGATGATGGTTGATTATTTGTCATTGTTGATATATACATGCGTTGTATGGAAATCCATAGAAATAAAATCTATGGTAATTGATTGGGCCTCATTCTAGTTTCGAATAGAAATATTTGAAAAAGAAATATTTGAATAGAAATATTTGAATAGAAATATTTGAAAAAGAAATATTTGAAAACAAATATTTGAAATAGAATATTTGAAAATAGGAATATATGAAGCCGTGTTGATTAGATTGACGCCATTTTGATGCGAACGATATTTTATCGATTTTATTCATTTTATAATGAATATCGAAAGTGATTTCAAAATCTGATATTTTGAAAAGAATTGAAATTCGAATTAAATTGAATAGAAATGAATTCGAATAGAAATTGAATATAAATGAATTCGAATTGAAATTGAATAGAAGTGAATTCGAATTGAAATTGAATTGAATTGAATTAAAACTGAAATTGAATTAGAAATCAATTTGAATTGAAATCGATTTGAATTGAAATCGATTTGAAAAGAATTTAGAACGAGTTTGTAAGGGAAAATTCAATTTTGATTTGAATTTGAAAAGAAGTTGAAATCGTTTTGAAAACGAATTTAAAACGATTTATATAATATGCTTTAAAAAGGAAATCGACGAAGTATATATTATATATATTATATATATTATATATATATAATATAATGGCCTGAATAGAAAGCGCCGCGCCGCGGCAGTTCGCGAATTTCGACCATTGACTTCGAACGGATATTGCGGGAGATCCGACCGTCGGATTCTCCTGAAACTGGAACCGTTGGGTTCGTATCGAAAAGAGCTTTCTAACGAATATCAGAAATTAGAAATCTAACGGTTGGATTTGGAATTATGTCCAAATCAAATTTGGAAAAGGTCGCTATAAGTGCAGTTCGATGGCCATTGATGGAAATCGACTGTACGGGCCTTGATAAATTTATTAAAAATAGTATTAATATGTGTAAAATCATAAGAAATGATTTGGGAATAATTGGGATGAAAAACTCCATATTTGAAAAGATAAAAATAGATTTTTATCGAAATGAACTAGTTTTGAACTGGAATTATAATTCTATTTATTTTTAAATAAATAAATTGGATTTGAAGTGGTTTTGAAAATAACTAGAATTTCCAATAATTATATTGGAATGGATTTGAATCGAAATTGTCTTCGGAATATTTCGATGTTGGATTTCGTGATGATACAGATATTGTTATGGGAATTTGAAAGATATATATATATATATATATATATATATATATATCGTTATTTCCAATACGATATTTGTTGGTCGTAGAATTTATTATTGAATATAAGCAGGTATATTTTCTATTCAGAGCCTTGTATTTAATGTCAAATGTGAATTGGGTTTGTCGTGAATGGTGTCTTTATGAACGCTGTTCTTAAGCCCTGTTGAGAAAAGATTAAATCTTTTTATTTAGATTTAATGAAGTGTACCAATTAAATAATATTTAGTTGGAATTGAATTGGTATTGATTTGTGGGTTCATCGTGAACAGTGTTTTAAATAACACTTGTTCTTTAACCCGATAATTAATGGAATGTGATTTTGGGTTTATCGTGAACCGTGTTTTAAAATAACACTGATTCTTTAACCCAGTTAAAGATTAAAACTAAGTGGAGTTTTTAATGAATCTTTAATTAGATTGAAAAGATCGAGAATGGAGTATCACCAGTTTTACTCCAGGCGATAGTTAAATCTTTAATTAGATTTGAACGTGAAATGGTAATTGAATTTACCAATAACACCGTGGTGTTAAATATGAAGTATTACCAGTTTTACTTCATGGGATAGATAGGTTGGGATTGAGAAATAAAATAAATGACTACTTCTGTGTGGTTCGCTGATCCCGACTAGTTTGAATTGATATTCAAAAGAAGATTAAAGAATAATTTTAAAGAATTTATCTTCGATAAAATCAATGGGAACCTTTCTCAAAGTATAATAATATTGGAATAAAAGAATATTCTGGATTGGAATGAGGCGTATGTTGTGTTAGTGTAACACTTATTTATTATATACGCGAGCTATTCAGAAAGACCGGGTTTATCCCATTCTGAATAACAAATTCGACGTGGTGTCGAAGATGAAGACGGTGGTTGAAGACCGGAGGTCTTCACGTTGTTTGGGTGATTACTGATGATCTTGATTGGGTCGTGCACCCAAGAGGAGGGAATCAGTTAGTGATCGTCCAGACGTACTTGGAGATCGATGGATGTGTGGGGTACTAGGTGCCTCCGGTTTCGTTCAGACCTAGAACGAACTTGTAAATGGACTGTGTGTCTGACATTGGATTTTATTCTGTGTGGTTGATTTCTATTAAATATATATCTGTTTGGCGGCGGAGAATTTATTCTCTTGCTTAACGCCCTTCTCTGAGACGTACGAGCTCAGAGGTTATATATTGATGGATATCAAACGCATGGAGTGAATTGCCTGTGTGGCATGCCTAAGTGGCAATTGATCAAGGCTTGTGTTGAAAAGCAAAGTCTTGTGGTGATGATCAAAGCACGGCCTGTGTGGCATAGCTTTGTGTAGCGTGGATTCGCGAGCCTCACACCCCGATTGTGAACCAGAAACGGGAGAAGGATCCAGGGAGGGCATGCGTTTATTTCTAGCTAGAAGTGGCGTCAGTGGTTTTACACGCCCTGACGAGTTTGACTTATGTGGTTGTTGCAGTTGCGATGATCGGACGATCCGTGTCCGATGGGTCATTCGTTGGCTCATTTACGCCCCATAGGGCGGGGAGACGTAGTGTTCAGGCATTTTAATCCACATCGGTGGACCGGCCCTGTGGCTCCTGAGGCTTGACAGAGTACTTTCCTGAGGCTCGGGCTAGAGAGTCTCGAATTCGGTAGAGGACTATCTTTTGCCTCGGTTCAACAATGGAAATCCAATTTCCAATACGTGACTGTGCGGTTTTGATTGTAGAGCCTAGTATGGCGACATGATATATGGTACCCATGCCGTCTATGATTGATATTTATGATTGAAATTGTTTAGACACTATTACACTTATAATAGTATCAAATGATTTGTTTTTAAACGTGTCAAACATGCTTTGGCTATTATAAGGGAAAACCCTATCCTCCGGTTTGTGTTGCATTGTGTGATGGGATCTGGGTCTTATAATAGCTTCATTGTTCTTTATTTAGCGTTGCGCTGTTGTTTTATGCACTGGTGTTCTTGGGAGGAAACCCCTTCCGTGTTATATGGCATGGTCCCTTAATTTACCTAACTTTAAAAATAAAGATTAATAACTGTTTTTAGTTCTCACACCAGTCCCATGACTGACCTGGAGTTTATTGTTTTAACCTAAACTCTGGGTGCCCTTATTTTGACACGGGCAGCTAGTAGTTTTGGTTTTGCAAATTTATATTCACAGGATCCTGGTTTACAGCTGGAATGATATCCGGATATCTTTGTATCCATATATCTCTTCTAGTTGTGTATTGTATTATTTTCCGCTGTTATGTAATGTATTGTAATCTCTGATATTTATCGAATGTAATATTCATTTATACTCTGTATATTCTTGTATTCTGATGAATTGTTGTAATATACAATGAAATGTTCTTCCGTCTGCGTTCTGTTGTGGCTTGTTCTCGAACTATCCGCGCTTTCCCTTACCGGGGAAGTTGCGGGTTTTTACAGTTGATATTAGAGCTTTGGTTTACAAAGCTCAGAGAACAAGACACATTAGAACCATACGAAAGAATTCATCAGAAATTGGATTAGTAATATCCAATGGGAATGACTCGTTAGAGATGGGATCAGTAGTATCCTAGAACGAGTGTGAAGAGTATTCTGTTTTGAAAATGAAAATGAATTTTGTTTTGAAAATTTAAATCAACTATTCGTATTTGTTTATTTATTTTAAATTGATTTGGACAATCCAATATATAAAGATTTTGTATATATGTCTTGCAAACGTGTGTTCGAAGTCTTAATATACTGGGTAGATATAGAATCCCTCTAGTGCCCGGGGATAATTCTGGTGACGGGGCACCATCGCAAGTATTTATTTTTGAGTTTCGAAAGTGAGATTTCTATATATTTCCAATTGACTGGTGTGAGAACCGAAACTAGTTAGGGCTTACTGTTGTGATTTGGCATCAAAAATCTGATTTTTGACTATATATCAAAGTTATGCATTTGAAATGATAACCAACTAATTGATTGATGTTTGTGTTGTTTGGTTATTTGTTTGAAATTTTGAACCATTACGCCTAATAGAATCAAATAGTGAATTGTATTGAAATTTGGTCGCATTTGCTTGCATATACATGTACTTACATTGAACAGGTCATAGCAAGGAGGCTAGAGCAGGAGAATAAAAATTGTTTACCCGACAAATAGGTACATGTTTAACATAATTTACTGTTTTGTTTGGGTGGTGATGATTTTATGAGCCGATTGGCTAGCCGCTTGGCTTTTTCTTTTTCTTTTTGAGATCAGAGGGCCTATATGGCAATTTCGGGATTTTCCTGTGCTCCCGATGCAGAGGAGGTTATGGCGAAATTTTTCGAAAATTTAGGGTGTTAGCCAAATTTTTGAAAAATTTGAAAAGTTCTTAGAAATTGAAAAGTTGAAGAACTTTTTTTTTTTGCAAGGCTTACGGGATTGAGTGGACCCCTACCACTTTATTGAAGCACCGAAGAAAAAAAGAAAAAATACAATACACACAAGAGTACACAGCAACACGGTACTTCACACAAAAGAGAAACAAAAACACGAACACAAAAGAAAACTTTTACTTTACATCAAGGCAATCAAAATTCCCGGATCATACGTGAAGGATAGGAATTTGATTCCTTCCCTTATCTCCATCTTGATGCTTCTTGCCATCTGAGCAGAACTCATTGCTTTGCTTGAATTAAAAATGTGTACGTTTCTTTCTCTCCATACAGCACGTACATACTTCTTCAACACATAGTTTAGTATCCGTCCCTTCTCCTTCCTCCTACCCGTCTGATTTTTCAAGCTTCGCCATTCCACATCCGAGTTATTTGAAGAGCACGTTCTTCCAATACAAGTCATTATATCATTCCAGATATGGAACAGCGACGCACAGCCGAAGTACAGATGGTGAAGTGTTTCGTCTTCATGTTTACAAAAAACACATTTCATATCAGTTTGCATCCCTCTCGAGAATAATTTGTCTTTCGTCATCAGAGCACCATAAACAACCTTCCACAACATTAAATTCTCTCTAGCACTATTGTCTGATCCCCAAATCTTTTTGCTCCACGTACACTTCTGCATTTCTTCGAAACCAGATAAGCAATTGTAAATTTCTTTAATTAGGAATTTTTTACCTTTTGTTCCCCAAGAAATCATTTCCGCCTGTTGTGTAACAACTTTAATATGGCTGGCTCTTCTCCAAAGTTGGTTGATTTTAGGTACATGTGTAGCAGGAAGACGTATTACATTACCATCAATGTAGTCTCTAACCTTTGCGGACCTATTTACTCCAGAACTAATGATTTCTAGATAAGTTAAATCTGCACTCATTATATACCCATTCTCAAGCCATGGTTCATCCCAAAGAAGTACTTTCGAGTCATGACAAATTTTATACCTGCAGAATGGAAGAAAGGATGGCCTTAACTTGAATATGGTTCTCCACGTCCAGCTGATTTTCTGGGGTTGAGACATAGTCCAGAAATTCTTGCTCTTAATCACATTACGCTTAGACCATTGAACCCATGTGCTGTTTTTGTTGTTCATGAAATCATTTGCATGCTTTATCATAGCTGCTCTATTCCATTGCCTTAAGTTAAGCACCCCAAGTCCTCCTTTTATTGTTGGCCTTTCAATTTTCTTGAACGCAACAGGAGCTAAGTACCTACCTTCATTTTTTCCTTTCCAAAGATATCTCATCATAGCAGATATAATCATATCAATTAATTTAGTCGGGAGAATGAAAATTCTAGACCAATATACTTGCATAGAGAAGACCACCGATTTAATCAAAGTTAATCTCCCTGCTTGACTGAGAATTCTTGCCGTCCAGTTATTAAGTGTTGCGGTAATCTTGTTGAATAATGGCATGCATTAACAAACGGTAATTTTGGCAGTTGTTAATGGAAGTCCGAGATAAGAAATTGTTTCACTGGTGTTATTTAACCCTGTTCTAAGCTGCAGTGCATGAGCATGATCAGCGGAGATACCTGAAGTTTTCATGTCAGATTTATTGAGATTGACTTTAAGCCCGGTCATTTGATAGAAGCATGTTAGAGTCTGGAAAATAGAATCCACTGTTTCGATTGTTGGCTTGCAGAAGATGACTAAGTCGTCAGCGAACATCAATGAAGAAATCCTGGGTTCATGACACATCGGGTGTAATTGGAACTGCCCAGTATCGATTTTCTGATTCAGCATCCGCGTTAGGACCTCCATTACAGTGATGAATAAGTATGCGGATATTGGGTCCCCCTGTCGTATACCTTGCTTGCTAGCAAAAAAACCTTTAGCAGATCCATTTATTATAATAGAGAAATGAGCCGATGATATGCATGTGTAAATCCAAGCAACAAAGTGTGCTGGAAAATTCATGTAACCGAAAATTCTAACAATAGAGTCCCATTGTAACATGTCAAACGCTTTCATAATATCCAGTTTGAACATAGCCCTCGGAGTAGAATTAATACTTGCATAACCGTTTAATAGCTCATGTGACATTAGTACATTATCAAGAATATCTCTTTCCGGTAAGAATGCAGCTTGATTTGGTGATATGATGGAAGGCAGTACTCTCTTAAGTCTCGATGCTACGATTTTTGAGATGCATTTGTAAATAGAATTGCAGCAAGAGATAGGCCTAAAGTCTGTTACTTTTGATGCATTTTTGCATTTAGGGATCAGTGCTATGTTTGTAGTGTTAAAAGACCTAATCATACCAGCCCTTTTAAAGAAATGCTTAACAGCAGCACTAACTTCATTGTGAACGATATTCCAACATGAAGTGTAAAAAAATGCATTAAGTCCATCTGGACCACCTGCAGATCTTTTATTGAGAGAGAATAGCGCCTGTTTTACTTCATCATCACTGACTTACAGACAAAGAGTATTGTAATCATCGCTAGTAAGTTTAGGAAGGATATATGGATCAATTAAATCAATACTTGGGGTAAAGCCATCTTTGTTTCCAAAGAGATCCGTAAAGTGGACTAAAAAGGCCTCTTCAACTTCACTTTGAGTGTTAGCAATATTACCATTTGTATCAGAAATACTTACAATGTTTTCCCTGCATTGTTTAGATTTGAGTGAAGCATGAAAATAGGCACTATTCCTATCACCATCAATTCTCCACTTTATTCTCGCCTTCTGCTTAATCATAGAAGCCTCACTTTGCAATGCATTCTGGTATTGTTTGGCTATATATGTTTCCGTACTGACATGCACATCATTTGCTGGTTCATTCATCATTGCTATTTGAATTTCCTGCAGCTTGTTCCTCCAATACGCGTTCTGCTTGTTTCCATTTCCATATTTTAGTTTTGCCCAGTCTCTTAGCTTGTGTTTAATGCTCCTGATTTTTTCCTGCAAAATTACCATAGGATTTCCAAAAGGTGTCTCCCAAACTTCTTTCACAACAACAAAAAAGTCGGGATCATCAACCCATGAATTAAAAAATTTAAAACTTGGATTACCTCTCATGTCAAGCTCAGTGAGGTGTAAAAGGATGGGGGAGTGGCCTGATAGGAGGGGAGGAGGCATATGACAGTATAAGGCAGGCCACAAAGAGAAGGATTTGAAATTACAAAAGGCGTGATCAATAAGAGTGAAAGTTCTTGGCCCCTGTCTTTTTCTGTTGTTCCATGAATAAGGCATGCCAGTGCATTTAATACTAATGAGATCAGAGTTTTCGATTGTTTCCTTTAGTGGTCTCATTTCAGAAGGAGACAAAGGATTGCCCCCCATTCTTTGTGAACTTTCGTAGCAGCTATTGAAATCACCCAGGATGAACCATGGATGTGTCGTTTGTCTGAGGGATTCAATGGTTTTGAAAAGGGGAAGTCTGGATAAGGTGGAGTTGGAAGCATAAATGAAGGTGATATAAAAGGAAGTTTTATCGGTAAGGTTGAGAGCATGGCAGTGTATCATTTGGTCTGAGGAGTGTGAAAGATTTAAGGCAATGACATGAGGATTATAGAGGATAAAAATTCTGCCATAGGGAGCTTTGTCTAAGTTATGAATCAAATTCCAGTCTGGATTGATGTATATAGCAGCTCTTTTGGTTAAAGCGAGGTCAAGTTTAGACTCCAGAATAGCAAGAACACTCAAGTTGTTTTCTCTTATCAACATTTTACATTGATCAAGTTTTTCATCTAGGTGGCAACCCCTAATGTTCCACACGCATATGGTTTTGACCATTATTTAAACAGTAGGGGGTAGGTTGCCTCGGTTTCTCATACTCCTTAGCATGTACTGGCTTTGTACAGAGGTAGGAGTGTTGAAACATTTGTCACTGGTAGTTTTATCTGGTGGTTCAGGTGCAAAGGAGTCACGTGGTGGCTTTTTGAACGCAGATGGGGGAGTGATTTTAGAATATGGGTTGATGTTTGTCGTTTTCTTGGGAGATGACATAGCTATGTCAGTACCTTGGTTGTGAACATATGTTGAAGACCGCAATTCTAAGATTGGTTTATGGATTGGTTAAGTGGATGCAGGGATTTGGAAATTGGAAGTTTCAGTTGAAAAAGAGCTGGTAGAAGTTTCTGCATGTAAAATGCCTTGAGTATTTAATGAATCTTCATCTGTGTTTCCCATAACATCAATATCTTTGCCTATCACTGTATTTTCCTTTTCCACATTGCCTTTCATAACCTCTTTTCCTTTATTTTCTTTATACGTCGTATCCTTTAGACTTTCATGCATCACAAAGTCGTTAATAAGAGTGTAAACTTGTTCCTCTTCCTCAGTACCAAATGCATTAGACCCCGCATCAGTTTTTTCATTTAATACAGTTACTTGTTGCCCCATTATTCCTTGGTTCATTTTCATTAATTGCTCAACTGAAGGAATTTTATAATTTCCAATATCATTCATTTCTGTACCTTCACATTCTTCATTGTTCTCTTCATTCATGATTTCAAGCTCTTCACTTTGATCAATTTCGCCTTCTTCCAACACCTGAAATCTGTTTCCTCTGGTTTTCTCATTTACGACTTTCTTCCCTGTTGGAATCCAACTTCCCCTCTCCATTTGATTATTACTGATGTCTTTCGGATGAGCAATATTTCTGTTCCTGCATAACATTCCATCTTTGGTTACTACTATTGACTTTACTTGCATTACTATTTCTCACTTGCTCTCTAAGATTCTCCTCCCTTCTCTCTTGCAATGGTGGAATATTGCTTCTTAAAACTTCATTCACTCTTTCCTCTTAGTTGACACACGTTCCATCAATATGCCCAAAAGAGTTGCATTTACAGCAAATATCAGGCTTCCACTGATATTCCACATATATACTCTGTTCTCCACCTTCGACCGTTTCAACAAGGAAGTCGTTAAGCAATTCTTGATCAGGTTGAATTTCAATCAAACACTTTGCGTACCTAATTCTTTGCCTGCTTTCCGTCATTTCATCCAAGCACAGCAATCTACCAATCATACTGCTAAGCCAGTTTATCCCAAAATTAGACCAGGCAAAAATCGGGATATTATAAAATTTAACCCAAACTGGAACTTTTTTAATATTTCCACAAACGTTACTTATTGCAGGGTCATATTGTTTGATAACAAATAACTTATTGTTCATGATAATTGGGTCAGCTTGAAGGACTCTATTTTTGTCTTCTGCACAAGTAAATTCGAAGAGGAACAAAACACCATCAGATCGTACCTTGACTGATCCTTTTAAACGCCATGTAGCATTCAGTTTAGCTATTACTGCGGTGTACGAAAGCGGCTTGTCCAAGAAGAAACCAACAAGGTATTCACTCCACACTTCAATTCCTGCTTCTTGAACGCCATTGATGAGTTGCAGGGTTTTGTTTACGACAACTGGTTTCATGTTAACAGGCATGTACTTTCCCGCGTTTTGAGGTTTCTGCTGGAAAAGGAAAGTCCATGGTTGTTGACTAACTTCGTTGTTGCTATGTTTTACAGAGGTAGACGGTGGGTAGATTACTGGATTGGCTTGGTTGGTCAAAGGGTCAGGAGGGACTGGAGGTGGATCTGGTGGAGGCGGAGAGGTCTGACGGCTAGAAGGTGATGGGATGGGTTCGGCTGGAGCGGCGATGGGATTGGGCGGGAAAGGACGTTGGGGCAGGGTTTGAGCTGACATGAAGAACTTAAGCCATAATAAAAATAATGAAAGTTGAGTTGGTATTTAAAACAACTTTCGGCTTCGTTCCTTTTTGGGGACGAAAAGTTTTAAGTGGGGGAGATTGTAATAACCCGGAAATCTGGGCCAATTTAAAATTTTTATTTTGGCAATTTTAGCGAATTTTGATTATTTAAAATGAATTATTTTAAATAATAACGACGAGAAATTTATTTTGAATAGAATTCGAACGTATACATTATATACGTCGTCAATAGAATATAAATATTTATTTATATTTATAAGAGGAATTGAAAATGGCGCGGTAGTTCGATAATTCGATTTCAAACTTCAAATGGATGTACGGGGTGCATAATAAACCGGATTTTAGCGAAACCAAAAATATTTGAATCTAATTGGTAATATCTTTCCAACGAACCCGAAAAATTGAAATTTCATAGCGGGAACCAAAAGATATGTCCAGTTGAAAATTCTGAATAGTCGCTATGGAATTCAGGCCCTTAAAATGGAAATTTTGCAAAGGACCTCAGATTTCGACGAAACCACTTTTGATGGATCCGCGATGTCAAATTATTGCTAGGTTTCAAATTTCATAATTTTTCGAATCAATATGTGAGCGTGGCAAAAGGAAAACGCGTTTGACTAGTTTTAGTTGATTTTAATCGACTGGAAAATGGCCATTTTTCAAACGGTCTCAGAATTCGACGAATCTAGTTTTGTTAGGACCGTATCGTCAATACGAAGCTAGAAAATATTTGTCTGTAATTTTTCAAGTTAGTATGTGACCCTAGTAAAAATGAAATGCGCGTTCAAATCCAATATATAGAGTTATATTTTGATTTTGACGAAAACTGATTGAAATGATCGAATTGGCTTACGATACATATCCCATTGTGTTCAGAATGGGGGTAATTAGCTATGGATGATAGGCGGTGGGTCTCGTTTCGAGGTCGAAAATAAAAGTTGCTTTTTGAAATTGATTAAATAAATAAAATAATATATTATTATAAAACCTTTCTCTCAGGCCCCTCTCCTTTTCATTTGCTGATCGAAGAAACAAATAAAATGAAGATCAACCGCGTCGCCCCCCCACCCAACGATCGTCGCCGCCACCCGAAGCCCGCCACCGATCCTCCAGCCTCCGCCTCTCCCTCCTCCCCTTCTTCTCCCCTGACCGAGCCCCCTTTCCTACGAAACCTCCAGCGAATCGACCCCCCCTGCCCTAGCCGTGCCGCCTCCACTAGCCTCCAAGACCGACGCCAGACCCCCCTGAAGCCGCAGGCCCCCCCCCCTCGAGCAACCCTCCGACAGTGAAAAACCCCCCTTCCTTGATTAATCAATGTAAGTTTTTATTTTTTATTTTATTTATTTCTTTTATTTCTTTTACTTACTCAACGATTTTCAGTTCTAGAAACGAATGAATAGAAAATGAGGAAAGATTGGGATTTTAACATTAAAAAGGCCGGATTTTTAAACAAGAAAATATTGGAAATTTAATTTAGAAAAGATTAGGGATTTAGTTTAGAAAAGTTATGATTTTTACAAGTAAAAATTCGATTTTTATATATTGAATAGCAAAGTAAAAATTCGATTTTTACATTTATAGAGAATACGGGCAAAGAAAGTGACAAGAGGCGAGAACGGCGAAGATTTCTACAAAGAAGAGTCGTGGCATTGGATTAGCTACTCTATGAGAACTTCTCACTTTTAATTTAATTTTCTAGTTAAAATATACTAGGATGCAGATGGTGTTTAGTAGCACCCGACACCCGTCGTCCACAGACCATGGACGGTTTGTATGCTTGTTTGTTTGATTTTGATGTGTAGTTGATTATGTGATGTGATGTGAAATGAAATAAAATATTTATATAGTTGAAATAAAATATTTTATAGTGGAAAATACTTTATAGTTAAAAATAGAATTTTTAACGTGTATATGAAATGAAATGAAAATAAACAAATCGGACGATTTGTTTATATACACACATTTGACTGATATTGATTGGGACGATAAATTTTACACATCGCCCAACTGCACAAATAAAATCTGTGTTTGATTGTTTGAAACCCCACACGGGTATTGGGATGATATTTGACATACACTAATCCCGATTGTTTAGTTGTATGTCGATCGATTGATTGACAGACTGTTATAAGCGTTGAATATTTATATTTGATGCTTATACAGCGTAGAATGCACTTTGGATGATGGTTGATTATTTGTCATTGTTGATATATACATGCGTTGTATGGAAATCCATAGAAATAAAATCTATGGTAATTGATTGGGCCTCATTCCAGTTTTGAATGGAAATATTTGAAAAAGAAATATTTGAATAGAAATATTTGAAAAAGAAATATTTGAAAAAGAAATATTTGAAAAGAAATATTTGAAATAGAATATTTGAAAATAGGAATATATGAAGCCGTGTTGATTAGATTGACGCCATTTTGACGTGAACGATATTTTTATCGATTTTATTCATTTTATAATGAATATCGAAAGTGATTTCAAAATCTGATATTTTGAAAAGAATTGAAATTCGAATTAAATCGAATAGAAATGAATTCGAATAGAAATTGAATATTAATGAATTCGAATTGAAATTGAATAGAAATGAATTCGAATTGAAATTGAATTGAATTGAATTAAAATTGAAATTGAATTAGAAATCAATTTGAATTGAAATCGATTTGAAAAGAATTTAGAACGAGTTTGTAAGGGAAAATTCAATTTTGATTTGAATTTGAAAAGAAGTTGAAATCGTTTTGAAAACGAATTTAAAACGATTTATATAATATGCTTTAAAAAGGAAATCGACGAAGTATATATTATATATATTATATATATAATATAATGGCCTGAATAGAACGCGCCGCGCCGCGGCTTTTCCGAATTTCGACCATTGACTTCGAACGAATATTGCGGGAGATACGACCGTCGGATTCTCCTGAAACTGGAACCGTTGGGTTCGTATCGAAAAGAGATTTCTAACGAATATCAGAAATTAGAAATCTAATGGTTGGATTTGGAATTATGTCCAAATCAAATTTGGAAAAGGTCGCTGTAAGTGCAGTTCGATGGCCATTGATGGAAATCGACTGTACGGGCCTTGATAAAATTATTAAAAATAGTAATAATTTGTGTAGAATCATTAGAAATGATTTGGGAAGAATTGGGATGAAAAACTCCATATTTGAAAAGATAAAAATAGATTTTTATCGAAATGAACAAGTTTTGAACTGGATTATAATTCTATTTATTTTTAAATAAATAAATTGGATTTGAAGTGGTTTTGAAAATAACCAGAATTTCCAATAATTATATTGGAATGGATTTGAATCGAAATTGTCTTTGAAATATTTCGATGTTGGAATTCGTGATGATACAGATATTGTTATGGGAATTTGAAAGATATATATATATATCGTTATTTCCAATACGATATTTGTTGGTCGTAGAATTTGATATTGAATATAAGCCGGTATATTTTCTATTCAGAGCCTTGTATTTAATGTCAATGTGATGTGGTTTGTCGTGAATGGTGTCTTTATTAACGCTGTTCTTAAGCCCAGTTGAGAAAAGATTATTTTTTTTATTTAGATTTAGTGAAGTGTACCAATTAAATAATATTTAGTTGGAATTGAATTGGTATTGATTTGTGGGTTCATCGTGAACAGTGTTTTAAATAACACTTGTTCTTTAAACCGATAATTAATGGAATGTGATTTTGGGATTATCGTGAACCGTGTTTTAAAATGACACTGATTCTTTAACCCAGTTAAAGATTAAAACTAAGTGGAGTTTTTAATGAATCTTTAATTAGATTGAAAAGATCGAGAATGGAGTATCACCAGTTTTACTCCAGGCGATTGTTAAATCTTTAATTAGATTTGAACGTGAAATGGTAATTGAATTTACCGATAACACCGTGGTGTTAAATATGAAGTATTACCAGTTTTACTTCATGGGATAAATAGGCTGGGATTGGGAAATAAAACAAATGATTACTTCGGTGTGGTTCGCTAATCCCGACTAGTTTGAATTGATATTCAAAAGAAGATTAAAGAATAAATTTAAAGAATTTATCTTCGATAAAATCAACGGGAACCTTTCTCAAAGTATAAGAATATTGGAATAAAAGAATATTCTGGATTGGAATGAGGCATATGTTGTGTTAGTGTAACACTTATTTATTATATACGCGAGCTATTCAGAAAGACCGGGTTTATCCCATTCTGAATAACAAATTCGACGTGGTGTCGAAGATGAAGACGGTGGTTGAAGACCGGAGGTCTTCAAGTTGTTTAGGTGATTACTGATGATCTTGATTGGGCCGTACACCCAAGAGGAGGGAATCAGTTAGTGATCGTCCAGACGTACTTGGAGATCGATGGATGTGCGGGGTACTAGGTGCCTCCGGTTTCGTTCAGACCCAGAACGAACTTGTAAATGGACTGTGTGTCTGACATTGGATCTTATTCTGTGTGGTTGATTTCTATTAAATATATATCTGTTTGGCGGCGGAGAATTTATTCTCTTGATTAATGCCCTTCTTTGAGACGTACGAGCTCAGAGGTTATATATTGATGGATATCAAACGCATGGAGTGAATTGCCTGTGTGGCATGCCACAATTGATCAAGGCTTCTGTTGAAAAGCAAAGTCTTGTGGTGATGATCAAAGCACGACCTGTGTGGCATAGCTTTGTGTAGCGTGGATTCGCGAGCCTCACACCCCGGTTGTGAACCAGAAACGGAAGAAGGATCCAGGGAGGGCATGCATCTCTTTCTAGCTAGAAGTGGAGTCAGTGGTTTTACACGCCCTGTCGAGTTTGACTTATGTGGTTGTTACTGTTGCGAGGCGCCTCAGTTTGATCGGACGATCCGGGTCCGATGGAGTCATTCGTTGGCTCATTTACGCCCCAAAGGGCGGGGAGACGTAGTGTTCAGGCATTTTAATCCACATCGGTGGACCGGCCCTGTGGCTCCTAAGGCTTGACAGAGTACTTGCCTGAGGCTCGGGCTAGAGAGTCTCGAATTCGGTAGAGGACTATCTTTTGCCTCGGTTCACAGATGGAAATCCAATTTCCAATACGTGACTGTGCGGTTTTGATTGTAGAGCCTAGTATGGCGACATGATATATGGTACCCATGCCGTCTATGATTGATATTTATGATTGAAATTATTTTGACACTATACACTTATAATAGTATCAAATGGTTTGTTTTTAAACGTATCAAACATGCTTTGGCTATTATAAGGGAAAACCCTATCCTCCGGTTTGTGTTGCATTGTGTGATGGGATCTGGGTCTTATAATAGCTTCATTGTTATTTATTTAGCATTGCGCTGTTGTTTTATGCACTGGTGTTCTTGGGAGGAAACTCATTCCGTGTTATACGGCGTGGTCCCTTGATTTACCTAACTTTAAAAATAAAGATTAATAACTGTTTTTAGTTCTCACACCAGTCCCATGACTGACCTGGAGTTTATTGTTTTAACCTAAACTCTGGGTGCCCTTATTTTGACACGGGCAGCTAGTAGTTTTGGTTTTGCAGATTTATATTCACAGGATCCCGGTTTACATCTGGAATGATATCCGGAAATCTTTGTATCCATATATCTCTTCTAGTTGTGTATTGTATTATTTTCCGCTGCTATGTAATGTATTGTAGTCTCTGATATTTATCGAATGTATTATTCATTTATACTCTGTATATTCTTGTATTCTGATGAATTGTTGTAATATACAATGAAATGTTCTTCCGTCTGCGTTCTGTTGTGGCTTGTTCTCGAACTATCCGCGCTTTACCTCACCGGGGAAGTTGCGGGTTTTTACAGTTGGTATCAGAGCTTTGGTTTACAAAGCTCAGAGAACAAGACACATTAGAACCATACGAAAGAATTCATCAGAAATTGGATTAGTAATATCCAATGGGAATGACTCGTTAGAGATGGGATCAGTACTATCCTAGAACGAGTGTGAAGAGTATTCTGTTTTGAAAATGAAAACGAATTTTGTTTTGAAAATTTAAATCAAGTATTCGTATCTGATTATTTATTTTAAATTGATTTGGACAATCCAATATATAAAGATTTTGTATATATGTCTTACAAACGTGTGTTCGAAGTCTTAATATACTGGGTAGATATAGAATCCCTCTAGTGCCCGGGGATAATTCTGGTGACGGGGCACCATCGCCAGTATTTATTTTCGAGTTTCGAAAGTGAGATTTCTATATATTTCCAATTGACTGGTGTGAGAACCGAAACTAGATAGGGCTTATTGTTGTGATTTGGCATCAAAAATTTGATTTTTGACTATATATCAATGTTATGCATTTGAAATGATAACCAACTAATTGATTGATGTTTGTGTTGTTTGGTTATTTGTTTGAAATTTTGAACCATTACACCTAATAGAATCAAATAGTGAATTGTATTGAAATTTGGTCGCATTTGCTTGCATATACATGTACTTACATTGAACAGGTCATAGCAAGGAGGCTAGAGCAGGAGAATAAAAATTGTTTGCCCGACAAATAGGTACATGTTTAACATAATTTACTGTTTTGTTTGGGTGATGATGATTTTATGAGCCGATTGGCTTTTTCTTTTTCTTTTTGAGATCAGAGGGCCTATATGGCAATTTCGAGATTTTCCCGTGCTCCCGGTGCAGGGGAGGTTATGGCGAAATTTTTCGAAAATTTAGGGTGTTAGCCAAATTTTTGAAAAATTTGAAAAGTTCTTAGAAACTGAAAAGTTGAAGAACTTAAGCCATAATAAAAATAATGAAAGTTGAGTTGGTATTTAAAACAACTTTCGGCTTCATTCCTTTCCGGGGATGAAAAGTTTTAAGCAGGGGAGATTTTAATAACCCAGAAATCTGGGCCAATTTAAATTTTTTATTTTGGCAATTTTAGCGAATTTTGATTATTTAAAATGAATTTTTTTAAATAATAACGACGAGAAATTTATTTTGAATAGAATTCGAACGTATACATTATATACGTCGTCAATAGAATATAAATATTTATTTATATTTATAAAAGGAATTGAAAATGGCGCGGTAGTTCGATAATTCGATTTCAAACTTCAAATGGATGTACCGGGTACATAATAAACCGGATTTTAGCGAAACCAAAAATATTTGAATCTAATTGGTAATATCTTTCCAACGAACCCGAAAAATTAAAATTTCATAGCGGGAATCAAAAGATATGTCCAGTTGAAAATTCTGAATAGTCGCTATGGAATTCAGGCCCTTAAAAATGGAAATTTTGCAAACGACCTCAGATTTCGACGAAACCACTTTTGATGGATCTACGATGTCAAATTATTGCTAGGTTTCCAATTTCATAATTTTTTGAATCAATATGTGAGCGTGGCAAAAGGAAAACGCGTTTGACCAGTTTCAGTTGATTTTAATCGACTGGAAAATGACCATTTTTCAAACGGTCTCAGAATTCGATGAATCTAGTTTTGTTAGGACCGTATCGTCAATACGAAGCTAGAAAATATTTGTCTGTAATTTTTCGAGTTAGTATGTGACCCTAGTAAAATGAAATGCGCGTTCAAATCCAATATATAGAGTTATATTTTGATTTTGACGAAAACTGATTGAAACAATCGAATTGGCTTACGATACATATTCCATTGTGTTCGTAATGGGGGTAATTAGCTATGGATGACAGGCGGTGGGTCTCGTTTCGAGGTCGAAAATAAAAGTTGCTTTTTGAATTTGATTAAATAAATAAAATAATATATTATTATAAAACCTTTCTCTCAGGCCCCCCTCCTTTTCATTTGCTGATCGAAGAAAAAAAAAACAAACGAAGATCAACCGCGTCGCCCCCCCACCCAGCGATCGCCGCCGCCACCCGAAGCCTGCCACCGATCCTCCAGCCTCCGCCTCTCCCTCCACCCCTTCTTCTTCCCTGACCGAGCCCCCTTTCCCACGAAACCTCCAGCGAATCGACCCCCTCTGCCCTAGCCGCGCTGCCTCCACTAGCCTCCAAGACCGACGTCAGACCCCCCTGAAGTCGCAGCCCCCCCCCCCCCCCCCGAGCACCCCTCCGACAGTGAAAAACCCCCCTTCCTTGATTAATCAATGTAAGTTTTTATTTTTTATTTTTTTATTTTTTTTATTTCTTTTACTTACTCAACGATTTTCAGTTCTAGAAACGAATGAATAGAAAATGAGGAAAGATTGGGATTTTAACATTAAAAAGGCTGGATTTTTAAACAAGAAAAGATTGGAAATTTAATTTAGAAAAGATTAGGGATTTAGTTTAGAAAAGTTACGGTTTTTACAAGTAAAAATTCGATTTTTATATATTGAGTAGCAAAGTAAAAATTCGATTTTTACATATGTAGAGAATACGAGCAAAGAAAGTGACAAGAGGCGAGAACGGCGAAGATTTCTACAAAGAAGAGTCGTGGCGTTGGATTCGCTACTCTGTGAGAACTTCTCACTTTTAATTTAATTTTTTAGTTAAAATATACTAGGATGCAGACGGTGTTTTGTAGCACCCGACACCCGTCGTCCACAGACCATGGACGGCTTGTATGCTTGTTTGTTTGATTTTGATGTGTAGTTGATTGTGTGATGTGATGTGAAATGAAATAAAATGAAATATTTATATAGTTGAAATAAAATATTTTATAGTGGAAAATACTTTATAGTTAAAAATAGAATTTTTAATGTGTATATGAAATGAAATGAAAATAAACAAATCGGACGATTTGTTTATATACACACATTTGACTGATATTGATTGGGACGATAAATTTTACACATCGCCCAACTGCACAAATAAAATATGTGTTTGATTGTTTGAAACCCCACACGGGTATTGGGATGATATTTGACGTACACTAATCCCGATTGTTTAGTTGTATCTCGATCGATTGATTGACAGACTGTTATAAGCATTGAATATTTATATTTGATGCTTTTACAGTGTAGAATGCACTTTGGATGATGGTTGATTATTTGTCATTGTTGATATATACATGCGTTGTATGGAAATCCATAGAAATAAAATCTATGGTAATTGATTGGGCCTCATTCTAGTTTTGAATGGAAATATTTGAAAAAGAAATATTTGAATAGAAATATTTGAAAAAGAAATATTTGAAAAGGAAATATTTGAAAAGAAATATTTGAAATAGAATATTTGAAAATAGGAATATATGAAGCCGTGTTGATTAGATTGACGCCATTTTGATGCAAATGATATTTTTATCGATTTTATTCATTTTATAATGAATATCGAAAGTGATTTCAAAATCAGATATTTTGAAAAGAATTGAAATTCGAATTAAATTGAATAGAAATGAATTCGAATAGAAATTGAATATAAATGAATTCGAATTGAAATTGAATAGAAATGAATTCGAATTGAAATTGAATTGAATTAAATTAAAATTAAAATTGAATTAGAAATCAATTTGAATTGAAATCGATTTGAAAAGAATTTAGAACGAGTTTGTAAGGGAAAATTCAATTTTGATTTGAAATTGAAAAGAAGTTCAAATCGTTTTGAAAACGAATTTAAAACGATTTATATAATACGCTTTAAAAAGGAAATCGACGAAGTATGCATTATATATATTATATATATAATATATATAATATAATGGCCTGAATAGAACGCGCCGCGGCAGTCCGCGAATTTCGACCATTGACTTCGAACGGATATTGCGGGAGATCAGACCGTCGGATTCTCCTGAAACTGGAACCGTTGGGTTCGTATCGAAAAGGGCTTTCTAATGAATATCAGAAATTAGAAATCTAACGGTTTGATTTGGAATTATGTCCAAATCAAATTTGGAAAAGGTCGCTGTAAGTGCAGTTCGATGGCCATTGATGAAAATCGGCTGTACGGGCCTTGATAAAATTATTAAAAATAGTAATAATTTGTGTAGAATCATAAGAAATGATTTGGGAAGAATTGGGATGAAAAACTCCATATTTGAAACGATAAAAATAGATTTTTATCAAAATGAACTAGTTTTGAACTAGAATTATAATTCTATTTATTTTTAAATAAATAAATTGGATTTGAAGTGGTTTTGAAAATAACCAGAGTTTCCAATAATTATATTGGAATGGATTTGAATCGAAATTGTCTTCGGAATATTTCAATGTTGGATTTCGTGATGATACAGATATTGTTATGGGAATTTGAAAGATATATATATATCGTTATTTCCAATATGATATTTGCTGGTCGTAGAATTTGATATTAAATATAAGCCGGTATATTTTCTATTCAGAGCCTTGTAATTAATGTCAAATGTGATTTGGGTTTGTCGTGAATGGTGTCTTTATTAACACTGTTCTTAAGCCCAGTTGAGAAAAGATTAAATCTTTTTATTTAGATTTAATGAAGTGTACCAATTAAATAATATTTAGTTGGAATTGAATTGGTATTGATTTGTGGGTTCATCGTGAACAGTGTTTTAAATAACACTTGTTCTTTAACCCGATAATTAATGGAATGTGATTTTGGGTTTATCGTGAATCGTGTTTTAAAATGACACTGATTCTTTAACCCAGTTAAAGATTAAAACTAAGTGGAGTTTTTAATGAATCTTTAATTAGATTGAAAAGATCGAGAATGGAGTATCACCAGTTTTACTCCAGGCGATAGTTAAATCTTTAATTAGATTTGAACGTGAAATGGTAATTGAATTTACCGGTAACACCATGGTGTTAAATATGAAGTATTACCAGTTTTACTTCATGGGATAGATAGGTTGGGATTGGGAAATAAAATAAATGATTACTTCGGTGTGGTTCGCTAATCCCGACTAGTTTGAATTGATATTCAAAAGAAGATTAAAGAATAAATTTAAAGAATTTATCTTCGATAAAATCAATGGGAACCTTTCTCAAAGTATAAGAATATTGGAATAAAAGAATATTCTAGATTGGAATGAGGCGTATGTTGTGTTAGTGTAACACTTGTTTATTATATACGCGACTATTCATAAAGACCGGGTTTATCCCATTCTGAATAACAAATTCGACGTGGTGTCGAAGATGAAGACGGTGGTTGAAGACCAGAGGTCTTCACGTTGTTTGGGTTATTACTGATGATCTTGATTGGGCCGTACACCCAAGAGGAGGGAATCAGTTAGTGATCGTCCAGACGTACTTGGAGATCGATGGATGTGCGGGGTACTAGGTGCCTCTGATTTCGTTCTGACCTAGAACGAACTTGTAAATGGACTGTGTGTCTGACATTGGATTTTATTCTGTGTGGTTGATTTCTATTAAATATATATCTGTTTGGTGGCAGAGAATTTATTCTCTTGCTTAACGCCCTTCTCTGAGACGTACAAGCTCAGAGGTTATATATTGATGGATATCAAACGCATGGAGTGAATTGCCTGTGTGGCATGCCTAAGTGGCAATTGATCAAGGCTTCTGTTGAAAAGCAAAGTCTTGTGGTGATGATCAAAGCACGGCATGTGTGGCATAGCTTTGTGTAGCGTGGATTCGCGAGCCTCACACCCCGTTTGTGAACCAGAAATGGGAGAAGGATCCAGGGAGGGCAAGCGTCTCTTTCTAGCTAGAAGTGGCGTCTGTAGTTTTACACGCCCTGACGAGTTTGACTTATGTGGTTGTTGTTGTTGCGAGGTGCCTCGGTTTGATCGGACGATCCGGGTCCGATGGAGTCATTCGTTGGCTCATTTACGCCCCATAGGGCGGGGAGACGTAGTGTTCAGGCATTTTAATCCACATCGGTGGACCGGCCCTGTGGCTCCTAAGGCTTGACAGAGTACTTGCCTGAGGCTCAGGCTAGAGAGTCTCGAATTCGGTAGAGGACTATCTTTTGCCTCGGTTCACAGATGGAAATCCAACTTCCAATATGTGACTGTGCGGTTTTGATTGTAGAGCCTAGTATGGCGACATGATATATGGTACCCATGCCGTCTATGATTGATATTTATGATTGAAATTGTTTTGACACTATACACTTATAATAGTATCAAATGATTTGTTTTTAAACGTATCAAACATGCTTTGGCTATTATAAGGGAAAACCCTATCCTCCGGTTTGTGTTGCATTGTGTGATGCGATCTGGGTCTTATAATAGCTTCATTGTTCTTTATTTAGCATTGCGCTGTTGTTTTATGCACTGGTGTTCTTGGGAGGAAACCCCTTCCGTGTTATACGGCGTGGTCCCTTGATTTACCTAACTTTAAAAATAAAGATTAATAATTGTTTTTAGTTCTCACACCAGTCCCATGACTGACCTGGAGTTTATTGTTTTAACCTAAACTCTGGGTGCCCTTATTTTGACACGGGCAGCTAGTAGTTTTGGTTTTGCAAATTTATATTAACAGGATCCTGGTTTACATCTGGAATGATATCCGGAAAGCTTTGTATCCGTATATCTCTTCTAGTTGTGTATTGTATTATTTTCCGCTGCTATGTAATGTATTGTAATCTCTGATATTTATCGAATGTAATATTCATTTATATTCTATATATTCTGATGAATTGTTGTAACATACAATGAAATGTTCTTCCGTCTGCGTTCTGTTGTGGCTTGTTCTCGAACTATCCGCGCTTTCCCTCGCCGGGGAAGTTGCGAGTTTTTACATTACATAAGGTATATAAATGATTTAAATATCATACAGAAAACATAAATGCATTTACCTTTTCAGATTAATAAATAAATAACATATTAAACAGTAATTGTATATCCTACTTCTGAATACATATTAAACATATTTTTCATTTTTATCATGATTTGAAATTCTTACATAAAGTGTACAAATGTTATAAACAACATATAGAAAAGATAAATGCATTTATCTTTTAGAAATTCGAATATAAGTTTTGGTATTGTATGCATGAATTGTGTAACATACTTTTGCAATTTGTACGTTTCCTGCATAGACTACACATTCAAGTAAGAAAAAGAAAAAAATATGAATTACCTCTTAGACTGCAGATTCAAGCTAATATTGACTACAAGAATTACATATATAGTAATGATTGTCTTGCCCATTACAGTTTTTGTGCAATAGTTATGAATAGTTGATCTGACTATGTTTTTAAATATTTTCCTTGCAGATTTTAATTTTTTTCCAGATGTTACAAAAGAGGAGAAGGATCTTTTGTCAAAAAAAAAAAAAAAAAAACCAGTTGAAGATGAAGAGGAGAAGTCTAAAAAAAGGGAATTTGATGACAATATGGAAATTGAAAGTTTGAAAAAGAGTTTGAAGGAGCTGGAAACAGAATTCAACTTTTTGACTACTGAGTTGAAAAGTTTTGGGGAGCAATTAAATGAAGACAGAGTTTTACATGTAGCAGCTGAAAGAAGAATCCAAATTGTAGAAATGAAGATTCAAAAGTTTGAAAACCGTGATGTCACAGAAAAAGAAGATTTGAAAGAAAAGACTGATGATATTAAAGGTAAGAAAAAAAGAAAAATAGTTGGTATGATGCACATAAATAGCTTTGAGAACTTTCTATTTTTTGATTTGATAAATACTCAAGATTTCATTTTAGAAACCGAATAAGGTTTAATATATGAAAACAACAAACAAGCTAATGAGGAAATTCCTGCTGAAAAAATAATCACTGTTGAGGATGAAAGTAGTCCTAAAGAAGAAAAGAAGAAGATGAAACAAAAAAATGTTGAAAAATGTCCACTACTGCACCATCTTAGTGAAGAACAACAAGAAATTGTAAAAACTTTTTTTAAAGTTTTGGGGGGAAACAAGTAAGTAATTAACCTACTTTATACTCATGCAAACCTTTTTTATTTTATTAACAATCATCTAATTTTATAGCAATGTAGCATTCAGTTGTGATAATGAAAATTTCATCACCATAACAAAGTGCATGATATAAAACCTCCAATATAAACACAATATTTGTGGTCAAGTAAGTACAACAAAATATATTTTCCATCAATATAAATTTTCTCATATTATTAATATTATTTTTCAAATGTTGGTCATCGATTGGGTTTGGTTCCGGAAAACAAAGTTGCAAAAAGAAAGCAACAACATTGTCTATGTAAACACAACAATGACAGTAAGTGGAGTATATTATCCAATTAATATTTTTTTAACCAAAAAAAAATCTAAAACATAATTTTAGCAGAATAGTGCAACTGATGGAAACTTGGAAAAAATCAAAAAACAAATGTTCATTTCATTCATGAAAAAAAACACTCATAAATCCTTTATGTTGCAACATATTGTTCCCCATACATGGAAATGAGCATTGGAGCTTGCTGGAACTAGTTGTTGGAGATTGCACCAGGAATCACTATGACTCTCAATGTAACGACCCGCATTCTATGCATCAGAGGATTGTAGAATATTTATTTCATTTACATACAAAGTCATATGGTCGTGTAACTTTGGGGAACGACTATTGGGTTCATTTCCCATGCTCATCATTTTTACTGAATTTTAAATGACCGTTTTGCCCCTAGAGAATCTTGTTTCGCCTGTAACTTTATTGGTAAGGAGTTTTGACCTGAAAGCACTTCTGTTGGATCCGGATGATGGTTTCTCTTTCCGTAGAGTGGTCACAATGATCAAACGGATTTACCGTTTGGGAGATATGGCTGAAATAAGGTTTAGAAGGTGAAAAACAACTTAACTGGGCCTAATTGGGTAATTAACAGCTAGGTCCAATAGGGATTTCGGGATTAAGGTTATATAAAGCCCGAAAGGGGTTAAAGAAACCCTTCTTTTTTTCCTTTTTCAACCGCCACTAGCATCCTTTGAACCCTAGCAATGGCCTCCATCACCTAAACCTTATTTTAATCACTCCCTAATCACTAATTAAGCAAAACAACATCAAATGAAGAGAAATCAACCCCAAATCAGAGTTGGAGCTGCTGCAATACATAGAGATTAGTGCCATATCAGTTATAGTTTCAGATCTGAGATTTATTTGAGGCTAAGGTGAGTGACTTGCACTTTTATTCGCTAATTGCAGCTAATTAGGGGTGATTAGTGATAATTAGCAAAATTATGCATGATAAAAATATGAAAAAATATTTAGAAATCCTTAAACATTATTTTATGCCTCTGGTGAAAATGTGGGTTAATTTCGATTAAGTTTTCTAATTCTAAGGCTAAAACATGGTTTATGGGACTAAGGGAAAAAACATGCTTTTGGGTATGTTCGATCCATATTAACATGTTAAATTGTTGTTTTGATGTTTTTGATTGATTCCGTATGATGTTACTGCTATTTGGTATGTTTTGTGAAGTCATAGGAAATTTAGAATGGTTGAAAATGCCGTCGTTTGGCGAAATTAGCTTGTTGGAAAAACCGCAGAATTCCTGATGGTGGTCAGGGGGTATGGTCACGAACCGGGTTCCTCAGGGGGATATGGTCAAGAACTGGGTTCCTCAGGGGATAATGTCATGAATCGGGTTCCTCAGGGGGGTATGGTCACGAACCGGATTCCTCGGGGGGTATGGTCACGAACTGGATTCCTCATGGGGGCTATGGTCACGAACCGGATTCCTCAGGGGGGTACGGTCATGAACAGGATTCCTCAGGGGAGTATGGTCACGAACCGGATTCCTCAAAGGGGGTATGGTCACAAACCGTGTTCCTTAGGGGGGTATGGTCACGAACCAGATTCCTAAAGGGGGGTATGCTAATGATTCCTAAAGGGGGTATGCTGACGATTCCTGAAGGGGGTATGCTGACGATTCCTGAAGGGGGTATGCTGACGATTCCTGAAGGGGGTATGCTGACGATTCCTGAAGGAGGTATGCTGACGATTCCTGAGGGCGGTATGCTAACGAGGACCATGACCACGACCCGAACTAAGACGAACGATACCAAATCCCGAGATGCAAAGGAAGTCCAAATTCAAAGTTATTACTCAGGATCCAGGCGGGAACCAATGAGTTAACTTCTCAAGTTGGACTTTGCTGCGGGACGTGTCCAAAGGGGTTATCGATATCCATTACTTTGGTTCACCGCTGAAGAGAGGGGGCATGTAGATGAACCAGAGCCAGAGAAGTGTGGACTGGTTGGCCCATTAGGGTTATTGACTATGGACCAATGCAGTGGGGACAGTGTAATAATTGTACGGAGTTGCCGTCATAGCCCTAAAAGAGCAAATTGGTCGTAGCAATAGTTGTACGGAGTTGCCGTCATGGCCCCAAACATTTGGTGACCAGAGCGGTGGATATTGTATGCTTTACGCACTGAGTGAGAGATGTGAGGATGACTACTATGTTTGATGTTCGCTATCACCATGACATGCACATTTCCACTTTACACACTATGTTAGTGTTTACCTTAGAGTACTGTACATCTTGTTGTGCTAACTCTTTGGTTGCAGGTCCAGGTTCAGGTATGATTTACTTATACTATTACTGTTTTGTTTTGCTGCTATCGCTCATACCATACTTTTGTCTGACCTAGAGTTTTATGTCTCTTTTTATTACTCTGGGTGCTCCTAAACGAGCAGACTAGAGGCAGGTTAGGTGGTGATGCGCGAGTAGTTGTCCGGAGACGAGCAGGAGGCTTCCACGTACTATTTACATATATTCTCCCTATGTTGTTGATGGTAATTGCTTTGAGCATTAGTAGTGCCCCTTCTTATTTCCTTTTTAGAGACAGTATTTTGGAGTTGTAATAATGGAGGATCATAAGTTGTATTTTTTTGGATTTCCGCTGCTATGATGGTTATGATTTAGATCTTAGCTTATGCATTGTCTCGCTTGTTTTATACCTAGTAATGTTACTGTTTTATTTTATTCCATGCGCTGTGAGATATACTATAGGTTCTTTGTTGATTCATCGTCTTGTTTCTTTCTTTTGACGACCGTCCCGTGTTTGTTGGACATCGGTATAGCGCATTTCAAGGGAAATGTTGGCTAGTGCTGGGCGGGCCGTCACACTTGGTATCAGAGCCTAGGTTGTGTAGTTAACCTAGGAGAAGACATCAGGGAGAGATAGTATATGAATATGAGAGCGTGTATTTGTGATATCTTGGTTTTTAAAATGCTATATATATACATACATACTATTAGTATATCTAAGGATGAAGTCGCACTGCATTGGCACCACTACGGAGATAGTTAATCGTTTTCTCTTTGCAGATTGAACGATGAGCCGATATGCGAGGAGTACGGGTTCAGGAGCCAACAATGGGAATGTCCCTGATATGAGGATGATGTTTACTACCTTCATGAGGGAGATTCTTAGGGATGTTCAGGAAGCAGTTCCTAATGCTGCTAACGGTGATGGTGCAGCAGTGCAGGCGCCTAGGGCCGATTTCGCCAAGCTCAGCAAGGATTATACTAATCTTGGTGGAAAGCCGTTCCACAGAACGGAGTCGGCTACGGATGTTCAAGATTGGCTAGATAGTTGTGAGTGCATATTTGAAGATTTGGGGATCGAAGATGCAATGAAGAGGAATTTAGCATCACGTCAACTTCAAGGACGTGCAATGAATTGGTGGAATGCCATTAAAGCAGCTACTCCCGAGGATCAAGTTACTTGGAATCAGTTTAAAACTCATTTTAGTGATAAGTTTATCCCAGCTGCTCAGAAATCAGAGCTGTTCAGGAAGTTTCTGGAGCTTAAGCAGAATGGTAGGGCAGTCTCGGAGTATATTGCTGAATTCGATACCTTATCGAAGTATGGATTGTCCCTTATTGACACTGCCGAGATGAAGAACAAGAAGTTCATAACTGGCTTAGATGGGTATTTAGGGGAAAGGCTTATAAACCACATTGATGAGACATTTGAATCTATTATGGGAAAAGCATTGAGATCGGAGAGTCTTTACCCTAAGTCAAAGACTGAGGTCGTTACTGCATCTACAGGAGAGCCAAAGCCGTAAGCAAGCAGTGGAGGCAAGGGTAATTCCCAGAATAAGAGGAAACAGAACCAGACCAAGGATGGTCAGAAGAAGAAGAAGAAAGATATCGAGTATTTTAGGTGTGGCAAGAAGGGCCACTATGCTAGTGAATGTTGAGCTAAGCCAGGGGAAAAGAAGTGCTTCAACTGTGGCCAAGAGGGTCATTTCAAGGATAAATGTCCACAATCTCCTAAAGAGAAGCAGACCGTGAAAGCATATGCTATCAATGTTGTTCCTTCTTCGTCGAATGCCCCAACTGCAGCGTAGAAGGGAAAGGGTATCATTATTCAAGGTATGCTTTCCATTTATGATGTTCCTGTTTGAGTATTGTTTGATACTGGAGCTTCCCATTCCTTCGTATCTAGTGACCCGGTAGATAGGTTGGAATTGGAACCTGAACTTGTCAATAGACCTTTAGTTGTGACGAACCCAATCGGTGGTTCGACTAGCCTTAGTATGATTTGCCATAATTTGGTCTTATCGAGTCATGGATGTATGTTTGCTTGCGATTGTTTTGTTTTGGGCTTTGTTCGGTTTGGCATTATTTTAGGAGTCGATTGGCTCCAAAGATATGGGGTGGTGGTAGACAGTGAGGGGTCTTCGGTGACCATTAGAGCGGATGATGGGCGGAGGGTGGTATAGGGTTGCCTACCTAGTGATGAGGTGATGGGTAGTTTTCTACATTCCCTCGACATCCTGTAGGATGAGTTATCATATGTGCCTATTGCTGGCGAGTATCTGGACATCTTCGGGGAAGTGACCAGACTTCCACCACACCGAGAGATTGAGTTTCAGATTGATTTAGTGAAGGATGCCAAACCTATAGTGATGCCTCTTCGTCGCATGGTGCCAAGGGAGCAACGAGAGCTCGGGGTGCAAGTGAGCGATCTTTTGAAGAAGGGATTTATCAGAAGAAGTGTTTCTGAGTGAGGAGCACCAGTTGTGTTTGCTACCAAGGCAGATGGTTTCTTTCGATTGTGTGTGGACTACTGCGAGTTGAATAAGGTGATGAGGAAGAATAAGTATCCTCTTCCGCGGATAGATGATTTGTTCGATTAATTGGATGAAGCAAGAGTATTTTCCCAGTTGGATCTTGCGACAAGTTTTCATCAATTCCGAGTAGTGGCTGAGAGCATTCCTAAAACGACATTTCGGACGCCATCGGGATTCTATGAGTGGTTGGTCATGCCATTTGGGTTGACCAACGCACCCGCATATTTTGTGGATCTTATGAATGGAGTTTTCAGGGATCAATTAAATAAGTTTGTTCTTGTGTTCATGGACGATATCTTGGTCTACTCGAGGATAGAGGAAGAATACAAGGAACATTTGAGGACAGTGATGGAGGTGTTGAGGAAACACCGACTGAAAGAAATTTTTTCTAAGTGTCACTTTTGGAGAAGGGAAGTGAGATTCTTGGGCCATGTTGTTTCAAAGAATGGTATTTCTGTGGATTTTGCGAAAGTGGCTACGGTGTAAGATTGGTCTACGCCCAAAAATGCAACAGACGTAAGAAGTTTCTTGGGGTTAGCTGGATATTATCGTAAGCATATCCAAGGCTTCTCCAAGATAGCGGTACCGTTAACTCAACCAAAAAGAATCAAGCTTTCTCTTGGGACGAAAGGTGTGAGAATGCATTTAAGAGCCTCAAGGAAAAGTTGACGTGTGCGCCGGTGTTAGTTATTCCTAAAGGGAACTATGAGATGACGATATGCACGGATGCCTATGGTACCAGACTCGGTGCTGTACTGATGGAAGGAGGTAGGGTTGTAGCTTATGCTACTCGACAACTGAAACTGCATGAAAAACCCTACCCATGATTTGGAATTGGCAGCGATCGTGTTCACGTTGAAGATGTGGAGACATTATCTCTTGGGAGAAAGATTCGAGTTGTTCACTGACCATAAGTCGTTAAAGTATCTTTTCTCTCAGAAATATCTAAACCTTCGTCAGTAGAGATGGTTAGAGTTCTTGGCTTCATATGATTTCAATATCGCATACACACCCAGAAAGGGCAATGTGGTGGCTGATGCGTTGAGTAGGAAATATTCCAGTTTGGGGGGTATGTTTCTAGAATGGAAGAAACTGGAATATATCGCGGGATATGATTTCATACCCAAGTGTGAATTTGATCCAGAAATGTTAGCAAGTTTGACGATCAGACCGACTTTGATTGAGCGAATTGGTTCTATTCAGAGGGATGATCCTAATCTACTGGAAATCATCTCCAAAGTTAAGATAGGCATCGACAGTGAAGAGATGAGAAAGTATGGACATAATCGAGAAGGATGGCTTCGAAAGAAGGGGAGACTAGTAGTACCCAACATTAATGGATTGAGAGATGAAGTGCTTAGAGAGTGTCATCACTGAAAACTGACTATACATCTCGATGGTAACAAAATGTATCGAGACATGAAGTAGACCTACTACTGGGAAGGGATGAAGAGAGATGTTGGGAAGTTTATATCCAAGTGCATAAATTGCCAGTTAGTTAAAGCTGAGCAAGAGAAGCCTAGTGGTTTGTTACAACCATTGGAAATTCCCGAATGGTAATAGGAACAGGTCTCAATGGATTTCATTGATGGTTTATCAAGGACTAGATCAGGTCATGATAGTATTCGAGTGATTGTAGATTGATTAACTAAGAGTGCAATGTTCATGCCAGTCAAGTCAATAGAACGTCAGCTAAGTTAGCAGAATGTATATGAAGTGGGTTGTGGGAATTTATGGAGTACCCAAAGTCATTGTGAGTGATCGAGATCCATTATTTACAAGTGGGTTTTGGAAGAGCTTACAATAGGCTTTAGGATCAGAAGTACATCTCAGTACCGCATATCATCCTCAAACCGACGGTCAAATAGAGAGGGTGAATCGTGTATTAGAGGATCTCTTGAGAGCGTGTATATTGGATTTTGGAGGACCATGGGATGATCATTTGCATTTGGTTGAGTTCGCGTATAATAATAGTTATCAGTCCAGTATTGGTATGGCTCCATTTGAAATTATGTGTGGGAGACCGTGCAACTCACTATCATGTTAGTTGGAAACCGGTGAGAAATTTGTGCTTGCGCCAGATGTAATAAGAGAAACTTTAGAGAAGATCAAGGTTATTCAACAGCGAATGAAGGCCGCTCGAGATAGGCAGAAGAGTTATGCTGATAAGAGACGAAGAGATTTGAAGTTCCCCATTGGTGACTTGATATTCGTCCAGATCTCTCCATTAAAGAGTGTCATTCGTTTTGGTAGGAGAGGTAAGCTGGCACCAAGATTTGTTGGTCCATTCCCAGTTCTTGATCAAGTTGGGAATTTAGCATATAAGGTTGAGTTACCTAACAAGATGGCAGGAGTTCACAACGTATTTCATGTTCCCCAGTTAAGGAAATTTGTGCACGACCCTAATGCGGCTATTTCACCAGATCAATTGGACGATATCGAGGTAGAACCCGAGGCGGTTGGGAATCGCAAACCGATTCGTATTGTCAAGCGCGATACGAAGTAGCTTCGAAGGAAGGTGGTGAAACTAGTCAAAGTCCAGTGGGGTGACGATGAGAAAGATTGTACTTGGGAAGCAGAGGAGAACATAAGGAAGATGTATCCAGAACTCTTTGCTAGGTAAGGTTTTAGTAATGATATAGTGTTTCCTTATTAGTAAGCCGCATGTTAGGTTAGGTTTGTTGTGTTGTTATGCATGTTTGATTGATTGCTAATGGTTGATAGGGATGCATGAACCTTTGTATGTTTCGATTAACGAAATTTCGGGGACGAAATTTCTTAAGGGGGGAGAATGTAACGACCTGCATTCTACGCATCAGAGGATCGTAGAATATTTATTTCATTTACATACGAAGTCGTATGGTCGTGTAACTTGGGGGAACGACTATTGGGTTCATTTCCCATGTTCACGATTTTTACCGAATTTTAAATGATCATTTTGCCCTTGGAGAATCTTGTTTCGCCTACAACTTTTGATTGCTAAGGAGTTTTGACCTAAAAGCACTTCCATTGGATCCGGATGATGGTTTCTCTTTCCGTAGAGTGGTCACATTAATCAAATGGATTTACCATTTAGGAGATATGGCTGAAAAAAGGTTTAGAAGGTGAAAAACAACCTAACTGGGCCTAATTGGGTAATTAGCAGCCAGGTCCATTAGGGATTTCAGGATTAGGGTTATATAAAGTCTGAAAGGGATTAGAGAAACCCTTCTTTTTTCATTTTTCAACCGCCACTAGCATCCTTTGAACCCTAGTAATGGCCTCCATCACCTAAACCTCATTTTAATCACTCCCTAATCACTTTTAATCACTAATTAAGGAAAATGGCATCAAATCATGAGAAATTAACACCAAATCAGAGTTGGAGCTACTTTAATACATAGATATCAGTGCCATATTGGTTATAGTTTCAAATCTGAGATTTATTTGAGGCTAAGGTGAGTGATTTGCACTTTTATTCGCTAATTGCGGCTAATTAGAGGTGATTAGTGATAATTAGCAAAATTATGCATGATAAAAATCTGGAAAATATTTACAAATCCTTAAACATTATTTTATTCCTTTGGTGAAAATTTGGGTTAATTTCGATTAAGTTTGCTAATTCTAAGGCTAAAACATGGTTTATGGGACTAAGGGGAAAATCATGCTTTTGGGTATGTTCGATCCATATTAACATGTTAAATTGTTGTTATGATGTTTTTGATTGATTCTGTATGATGTTACTGCTATTTGGTGTGTATTGTGATGTCATAGGGAAGTTAGGATCGTTGAAAACGCCGTCGTTTTCCGAAATTAGCTTGCTGGAAAAACCGTAGAATTCCTAATGGTGGTTAGGGGGTATGGTCACGAACCGGGTTCCTCAGGGGGGTATGGTCACGAACCGGGTTCCTCAGGGGGGTATGGTCACGAACCGGATTCCTCAGGGTGGGTACGGTCACGAACCGGATTCCTCAGGGGGTATGGTCACGAACCGGATTCTTCAGGGGGGGTATGGACATGAACCGGGTTCCTTAGTGGGGTATGGTCACGAACCGGATTCCTGAAGGGGGTATGCTGACGATTCCTGAAGGGGTATGATGACGATTCCTAAAGGGGGTATGCTTACGATTCCCGAAGGAGGTATGCTGACGATTCCTGAAGGTATATGCTGACGATTCCTGAAGGGGGTATGTTGACGATTCCTGAAGGGGGTATGCTGACAATTCCTGAAGGGGGTATACTGACGATTCCTTGGGGGGTATGCTGACGAAGACCACGACCCGAACTAAGATGAATGATACAAAATCCCGAGATGCAAAGGAAGTCAAAATTCGAAGTTATTACTCAGGATCCAGGCGGAAACCAACGAGTTAACTTCTTGAGCTGGACTTTGCTGCGGGACGTGTGCAAAGGGGTTATCGATATCCATAACTTTGGTTCACCCTGAAGAGAGGGGGCATATGGACGGACCAGAGCCAGGGAAGTATGGACTGGTTGGCCCATTAGGGTTATTGACTATGGACCAGTGCATTGGGGACAGTGTAATAATTGTACGGAGTTACCGTCATAGCCCCAAAAAGGCAAATTGGTCGTAGCAATAGTTGTACGGAGTTGCCGTCATGATGTAACACCCCGTATTTTCTATTAACGTTATAGTAACAAATCAAAGAATATCTAATTTCAAATGTGAGAATTAAGGGATACGGATTACGCCATTGCGTTCGTCTCGGAATTCTTCTTGAGATAGAGTCTGAGTTTGCGTAAAACAGACAACATATGAAGGAGATATGGACGAACGAAGTTAAAGCAGAAAACCAGAAGAAAGAAAGAAAAAACAATGCACTGACGCACTAGGGAAGTGTGCTAGTACAAAAGTGGCATTGGCGCACCTGCCAAGTGCGCCCAGGCCGAGCAGAGAGTCTGCACAGCTTTCTGGTGGGATCTGATCCATACTGTGAGTCATTGTTGACTCCTTTCTAACTCCTTGCTGAGTCATTAGGGCTGAGGTGTCACCCTATCCTGACTGAATGGTTACGGTTAACACTAGGATCATCCGACAGCTTAAATTAAATTGAAATTCTATATAAACAACCCAATGCTCAAACCTAAAAATCACACAAAAATAATCCTGGAACTATCATGCCGCCAATAGAGAACTTGGAGTGGCCATCACCAATTCAAAGACAAGACAAAAACCTGAATCAAAATCAAATTAAAGTAATCAAATTCAACGATCTACATTAAAGGCGAGCTTACCAATTTCAGAATTCAGATTTCAGAAATCAAGAATTCCTTTTTAGTTTGTAAGTTGGTTATTACGTAGATTTAAACGTTCTTTTAAATGAAATCATGACATGTTGTAATTCGAATATAGAATAATGCTTATGTATAAGATAAATAAAGTTTGACCCTTATTTACCTTAAATTACCGTTGCGATTGATCATGTCTATATGTTTGTGATGATTAACATACCATATTGAATGTTATTGGAATCTATTACGATTGGGTAATGGGTCTATTATGCCAACTGAATGGTGAAACATGTCATGTTATAATTTGGTGGTTACTTGCAAATTTATGATCTAAAGCACATGCTTACATGTTAGATCAACATTCATGTATATTTAGAACCATGTTAAGATGAATCTATTTATGTTGCAAGTTTGGATTTGTAGCTCTCTTATGTTTAACACACATAAGTTATCATGCTAAATTGTGATTTAAGAATCTTTATAATAGCCCTCTTATGTTTAACACACATAGGTCACCATGCTAAGTTGTGATTTAAATATTTTTATAGTAGCTTTCTTATGTTTTGGCATACATAAGTTAATATGCTAGGTTGTGGTTTAAAATTGTGTTTATATGTTAAACCTCCATGCTAGTCCTTTATCAAGTTCACATGACAATTAGACCCAACTTAGTCACAAGTTCACCTTTACCCGTTTAATTAAGTTATTGATACTTCTATGCCAAGTTACACATGATAAGTTAAATGTATGCTATTTTATGTTTGTTTCATGTCCCTTGTTTATCACCCCTTTTTGTTTATGGGTTTGGGCTAATTTACTAGCCCAACATTTTATGTGATTCATGCGTACGTTCCACGGGGGTAGTGATGGGAAAATATGAAAATTTCATGGCATAGATTTGTTCATAAAATGGTATATTTGATATACCATTTATTGTGAGCATAATCAAAGGATAATTATGGCATGATTAAATTAAAATTAATTTACATAAAGAAATTAGACATATATAGAAAATATGTGAATTTAGAAAAGACGAATATGCCTAACCCGAGGTTAGACTGAGTTGTAGTGTAAATCTGCCCGGAACTGACCCGCATATCTAGTGACCACAACAAGACCTATCTAATGTGGGTGGTTAGTGCATCAAGCCCAAAAAGAACCCGTGGTTAGACTGAGTTGTGGTGTAAATCTGCCCGGAACCGACCGGCATATCCAGTGACCACAACAAGACCTGTCTAATGTGAGTGGTTGGTGCTTTAATGAATAAATTAAAGCTTAGTCAGGATTGGTAAGGTTAAGTCAATTAGGGAAACACTTAACCGATTCAACATGTTAACTAAACAGATGGGTGGGGTTAGGTAAACTTGGACACTTAACCAAATAAACATGTTGATTAGAAAACCCTAGTAATGGGGACCCATTTCAGCAGTAACCCACATAGATGTATCATGGTACCCTGAAACTAGGCAGGGTGGGGCACGATTACTGGGATGATTATAATCAGTCAAAACGTCGGTGGTTGGTGCGCCAGTGTAGGTTCCGACGGAGTATTGGCGTGCACGTACTCCGAAGTGGAAAAAGCAGGCACTGGGCATCAGTAGTATACACTGTGCATCTTGAATCGTGTCGGGTTGCCACCATAGGGACTGATACACCCCATGGTGGGACCAACACAGGTATCTACAGTCAAGCGGGGTCGAATGACACAGGATATGAGTGCATGCGAGTAGGAGCCGATCATTAAGGGGGTCGTTTGTTATGAACACGTGGGGCTGGTTGAACCAATGGTTAAGTAGGTGCAGAGATTATAGTAATGGGTGCTATTACATGTTCAACTTATCTTGTCTTATATTAGGGTATTGTCCTATGTTCTGTTATTACTGTCATGATCCCTTTTCTTGTTTAAATACTAGTAATCAATGAACTTACCAGACTTATTGTCTGACCCGTTTTCTCTCGTCTTCTTTTCTTCCGTTTCTTCCCCCCCAGGTCCACAGGGAGGCAATACTCCAGCTTAGTCAGACTCTTTGCAAGCTTCAAGAAAGTAGATGTATGATTGGGACTCTCTCACCTTGGCTATGGCTTTTGGACACTACACTTGGGGATTTATGCAGTTTTATTAAGGGTTTATGCTTCTTTATTAAATAATCAAGACAGAAATTATGGTGTAATGTTTTGGAAGTTATTTTGAGACAATTTGATGTAATGCTTTTATATTGAACTATGTATGCAATAAATATTTGAATTTCGCTGCTCAAATTTTTCTGTCTTGTAAATTTTTCTGTGTTTTGTACCTATAACCCTCCACCAAAGTTAAGGCATTCCCTTTGTGAGTGACCTTAACGGAGGTGGGGTGTTTCACTTTGTATTAGAGCAAAGGTTTACCAGATCAGATAAGAGTTTTTGAAAACTATTTTCAAAAAGAAATATAAAGAAGCATTTTACAAGAAAAAGCGTTGTTTTAGATTTAAAAAGGCATAATCCCATTAGCCATATGCACTATCTTTCTATCCTTCGCTTTGAATATTTTCTTTTTTTGTTTCAGCATGTCTGGGAGTCTTAACCTTCCAGAGGGTGTACCGATACCTGGCTGGTTCAGGAGCTACTTAGAGGCTAGGGCCAACGACGCAGGCCCAGCAGATATTCCTCCTCGTCCAGCTACAGCGGTTCCTCCTCCTCCTCATATAAATTCTTTCTCAATGATTTGTAGAGACTTTAGGGCCATGGGTGGAAGGGATTTCAAGGGAACTGAATCATTCGTAGAAGCAAGGAACTGGCTCAAAGAAACTGAGGATCTGTTCGTTATCTTCGAGGTGGACGATAGGCAGAAGATACAGTTGGCTGTATGGTTGCTCAAAGATAAAGCTTTCTATTGGTGGGAAGTCACTAATGCTGAAAGACTGGTTGAAACATGGATGGATTTCAGAATAAGGTTTGAGATGAAATTCCTCTCACAAGCTAAACGAAGTTTACCGCTGGAAAAGTTCTTATCTCTTAAGCAAGGAAGTATGACGATCAAGGAGTACGTCAACCAATTCAATCAGCTGGCCCAATTTGGACTGGATTTAGTGAATGCTCCTCATAAGAAGGCTCTCTGTTTTGTCAAGTGATTGAATGAGCCACTTCACAGCTTGGCTATGACCCATGTAGCTATAGGGGCTACTTACGAGAGGTTATTGGACATGGCACTCTTGCATGAGGAAGACAAGGGCAAGAAAGAGGCAAAAGCGGAAGTGCCTCAAGATAAGAAGGGGTTGCAGAACAAGAAGGCTGATTCGAAGAAAGGCGGGAAGAACAACAAACCCCGTGACAAGAGAAAGTATAATTTCTGTGGCATTCCTGGAAATCTGATCAAAGACTGCAAGAAGAAGAAAAGGAAGATGGGTGGCTGTTTCCACTGTGGTGAGACAGGACACATGGCTAGGGCCTGCCCAAGGAAGCAAGGGCAGGGAGCTGGACCTTCTTCTGGAGGACAAGTTCACGCTCTCACGGCACCTCCGCAAGAACGAGGTAGAAATATTTCTGTCGAAAGTTCAGTCTATCTTTTTTATCATCCTGTTCGTACACTATTTGATTCTGGCGCATCGCACTCTTTTATATCTACTGCTTTTGTGGAATCTCTGCACCTAGACACCAGTATAGTAGAGGATCCCTTAGTTGTTTCAAATCCAATTGGGGGCTCAGCTTATTTGTCAATGGTTTGTTTGGATTTGAAAATATCTATACTAGGCGTTGGGTTTAGATGTAATACCTTTTGTTTTGAGCTTCATTGGCTATGGGTTGATTCTAGGCATGGACTGGTTATCCAGTAATGGTGCCGTCCTCGATTGTGAAAAGAAAGTGGTTAGACTCATGACTCGCCTTGGTAACACTCTCGAAATTTCTTGTAATCCCATAAACTCCATCATGCTTAGTTATCTAGAATTTTTTGATGCGTCTGTTGAGAACTTGCAGTCTGTAAGGGTAGTCCATGAATACTCGGATGTGTTTGAAGAGGTAAAGGGCTTACCTCCAAAGCGGGAGAAAGACTTCCGCATATACCTCGTTGACAACGCAAAACCCGTTGCTTTACCCATTAGACACATGGCTCCAAGGGAGAGGAAAGAACTCAACAAGCAAGTTAAAGAATTGCTTGAGAAGGGGTTTATAAGGCGGAGTATCTCTGAATGGGGCGCTCCAGTAGTGTTCGCAACTAAATCAGACGGTTCGCTTCGCCTGTGCGTTGATTATAGGGATCTAAACAAGCTGACCAAGAAGAATAGGCATCCACTCCCGAGAATAGATGATTTGTTCGATCAGCTTGTAGGTGCATCGGTTTTCTCCCAATTAGATTTAGCTACCGGGTTTCATCAGCTAAGAGTAGCTAAAGACAACATTGATAAGACCGCGTTTAGAACTCCAGATGGTTTTTTCGAGTGGCTTGTCATGCCTTTCGGCTTGACAAACGCACCCGCTTACTTCATTGATTTAATGAGCAGGGTGTTCCGAGAGTTCCTCAATAAGTTTGTGGTGGTCTTCGTAGACGATATTTTGATCTTCTCAAAGAATGAGGAAGAGCGTGCTCAACATCTAAAGGAAGTCATGGATACTCTTCGTGCACATCAGTTGAAAGCTAAATTCTCCAAATGCCATTTCTGGAGAGAAGAAGTTAGTTCCTTGGACACGTGGTGTCCAAAGAGGGGATAGCTGTGGACCCCGCGAAAGTGGTTGCTGTGCAAGATTAGAAGGTTCGTCGAAACGCAACCAAAGTCCGAAGCTTTCTCGGACTAGCAGGCTTTTATCGAAAGTTCATCAAAGATTTTGCAAAAATCTCAGCTCCACTTACAAGGTTGACAAAGAAGAACCTAGCTTTCAATTTGGTTGGATTGCGATATTGCTTTCCAACGTTTGAAAAGGGCTCTAACTACAGCCCTAGTTCTGACATTGCCTGATGGAAGCAAGATGTTTACAGTATACACAGATGCATGCAGAATGGGACTATGCGTTGTTCTGATGCAAGAAGGGAAGGTAGTGGCTTATGGTGGAAGGCAGTTGAAAGTACATGAGAAAAACTACCCAACCCATGACCTAGAGTTGGCAGCCATCGTTTTTGCACTTAAGTCTTGGCGCCATTATCTCCTAGGTGAGAAATTTGAATTGTATACTGACCATAAATCGTTGAAATACTTTTTCTCGTAGTAAGATCTCAACTTGAGGCAGCAAATATGGATGGAGTTTCTTGCCTCGTACGATTTTGAGATTTTCTACACTCCTAGCAAGGGCAATGCAGTAGCAGACGCCTTGAGTAGAAAGAAACTGACCTTAAGCCCTCTCTTTATGAAGAGGAAAAGCTTAGAGTTCATAGCAAGCTTTAACTTCAGACCCTCCACTGACTTTGTACCTGTCTTGCTAGCAACGTTAGAAGTGCGACCAACTCTATTAGACTCAATCGGAGTCGCGCAAAGAGAAGACCCTCAGCTAGCCGATGTGGTGGACAAGTTAATTAGGGGTGAGACTTCTAGTCACCTCAATAGATACTCCATTGATGCCAAGGGCTGGTTTAGACAAGATGGAAGACTATGTATCCCACAAGCAAGGGGGTTGGTAAAGGCTGTTCTAGAAGAGGCACACCATTCCAAACTAACCATACACTCAGGCGGAGACAAAATGTATAAAGACATCAAAAGAGTTTTCTTTTGGAATGGCATGAAGCAAGACGTAGCTGAATTTGTTTCTAAGTGTTTAATATGCGAACAAGTCAAGGCGGAGCAAAAGAAGCCTAGTGGTCTGCTCCATCCTCTAGAGGTCCCACAGTGGAAACGGGATAGCATCTCGATGGACTTTATAGATGGATTTCCTAGGTCAAGAAGGGGCAATACCAGCATTTGGGTAATAGTGGACAAGCTCACAAAAAGCGCCCACATTATATCCGTCAAGAGTAGAAGGACTGCCTCATCTCTAGCATCCATATATCTTAAAGAGATAGTTCGACTCCATGGGATACCCTCCAGCATAGTGAGTGATCGAGACCCTATCTTCATGAGCGAGTTTTGGAAGAGTTTACAAGAGGCTGTAGGTACACAGTTATGCATAAGCACGGCCTATCACCCTCAAACCGATGGCCAAATGGAAAGAGTCAACAGAGTATTAGAAAACCTCTTAAGATTATGCATTATTGACTTCGGAGGTACATGGGAGGATCATCTACCTATGGTGGAATTCTCTTACAACAATAGCTACCAAGCCACCATAGGCATGGCGCCTTTCGAAGCTTTATATGGAAGACCGTGCAGGTCACCAACTTGCTGGTAGGAGTCCACATACAAGCTCATAATTGGACCAGACATGATTAGGGAAACTTCAGAGAAAGTAGACTTGATACGAAGAAGAATGAAGACTGCCCAAGATAGACAAAAGTCCTACGCAGACAAAAGAAGAACCGACCTTGAGTTCGAATTTGGAGACAAGGTGTTCCTTAAAGTATCTCCTTTGAGGAACGTCGTTCGCTTTGGATCCACAGGAAAGTTAGCACCAAGATTTGTAGGGTCGTTCTCTATTATCGAGAAGATTGGGAAGATGGCTTATAGGGTACAACTGCCCGAAATATTGGCCGAGGTTCATAATGTCTTTCATGTCTCTCACCTGCGGAAGTGCTTACACGAGTCTGCGGAAGTGGTAGAACCAAGCATGCTAGAGGAAGTAGAAGTTGAACAAGAAGCAACTGTGAGAAGAGTTCCAACCCGTATCTTGGGAATAGAAGTCAAAAAGCTACGCAACCGTGAAGTTAAGCTCGTCAGAGTTCAATGGAGTGACACCGAGGAAGACGCGACTTAGGAAACTGAGGACAGAATACGCGCAGCCTACCCTTTTCTTTTTAAGGGTACATCCTTGATCTCTTTTTCCTTAAGTTTATGCTTGTATCTATCTTTTTAGGTATATCTCCTCGATCCTATCCTTTATCCTTAGGTAGAAACCCATTTGAATGAAAATATGTAATTGAAACATGTTATGGTTGATGGTTGCAAGTGGTTGCTAGTGGTTGCTCGTGGATGCATATACACACATATTAGGTATTATATCGGCTCAGTCACTTCCATATTGCATATGCATATATGTATTTGTATATGGATTGAAACTTGATGTGTTATCATATGGACGTTGCATTTGTATGAATGATGTGCACTCATGCAGGAAATTTTGAGTAGGAAAAAAATTGCATTCATAATGGACTCATGGCACTGACATAATTTGCATTAAGGAGGTCAATTGAATCAGTAAACCGCCTGATTTTACATTAAATAAGGACATGTACACACACTATGCATATGATCATGAAACATTAGAAATATTTTAAGGACAATGGACGCCTGTGTTTGATGGGTGATTGGATGGTAGGATATAAGTTCTTCTCGACTTGAAGATTTCGGGGACGAAATCCTAAAAGGAGGGGAGAATGTAACACCCCGTATTTTCTGTTAACGTTATAGTAACGAATCAAATAATATTTAATTTCAAATGTGAGAATTAAGGGATACGGGTTACGCCATTGCGTTCGTCTCAGAATTCTGCTTGAGATAGAGTCCGAGCTTGCGTAAAACGAACGCCGTACTAAGGAGATATGGACGAACGAAGTTAAAGAAGAAAACCAGAAGAAAGAAAGAAAAAAATGCACTGGCGCACTTGGGAAGTGCGCCAGTACAAAAGTGGCACTGGCGTACCTGCCAAGTGCGCCCAGGCCGAGCAGAGAGCCTGCACAGCTTTCTGGTGTGATCTGATCCATACTGTGAGTCATTTCTAAGTCCTTTCTGACTCCTTGTTGAGTCATTAGGGCTGAGGTGTCACCCTATCCTGACTGAATGGTTATGGTTAACCCTAGGTTCATCTGACGGCTCAAATTAAATTGAAATTCTATATAAACAACCCAATGCTCAAACCTAAAAATCACACAAAATTTATCCTGGAACTATCATGCCATCAATAGAGAACTTGGAGTGGCCGTCACTAATTCAAAGACAAGACAAAAACCTGAATCAAAATCAAATTAAAGTAATCAAATTCAAATATCTACATCAAAGGCGAGCTTACCAATTTCAGAATTCAGATTTCAGAAATCAAGAATTCCTTTTTCGTTTGTAAGTTGGTTATTACGTAGATTTAAACGTTCTTTTAAATGAAATCATGACATGTTATAGAATAATGCTTATGTATAAGATAAATAAAGTTTGACCCTAATTTACCTTAAATTACCGTTGCGATTGATCATGTCTATATGTTTGTGATGATGAACATACGATATTGAATGTTATTGGAATCTATTATGATTGGGTAGTGGGTCTATTATGCCAACTGAATGGTGAAACATTTCATGTTATAATTTGGTGGTTACTTGCAAATTTATGATCTAAAGCACATGCTTATATGTTAGATCAACATTCATGTATATTTAGAACCATGTTAAGATGAATCTATTTATGTTGCAAGTTTGGATTTGTAGCTCTCTTATGTTTAACACACATAAGTTATCATGCTAAGTTGTGATTTAAGAATGTTTATAATAGCCCTCTTATGTTTAACACACATGCTAAGTTGTGATTTAAATATGTTTATAGTGGCTTTCTTATGTTTTGGCATACATAAGTTAATATGCTAGGTTGTGGTTTAAAATTGTGCTTATATGTTAAACCTCCATGCTAGACCTTTATCAAGTTCACATGACAATTAGACCCAACTTAGTCACAAGTTCACCTTCACCCGTTTAATTAAGTTAATGATACTTCTATGCCAAGTTACACATGATAATTTAAATGTATGCTATTTTATGTTTGTTTCATGTCCCTTGTTTATCACCCCTTTTTGTTTATGGGTTTGGGCTAATTTACTAGCCCAACATTTTATGTGATTCATGCGTATGTTCCACGGGGGTAGCGATGGGAAAATTTGAAAATTTCATGGCATAGATTTGTTCATAAAATGGTATATTTGATATACCATTTATTGTGAGCATACTCAAAGGATAATTATGGTATGATTAAATTAAAATTAATTTACATAAAGAAATTAGACATATATAGAAAATATGTGAATTTAAAAAAGACGAATATGTCTAACCCGAGGTTAGACTGAGTTGTGGTGTAAATCAGCCCGGAACCGACCGGCATATCCAATGACCACAACAAGACCTGTCTAATGTGGGTGGTTAGTGCATCAAGCCCAAAAAGAACCCGAGGTTAGACTAAGTTGTGGTGTAAATCTGCCCGGAACCGACCGGCATATCCAGTGACCACAGCAAGACCTGTCTAATGTGAGTGGTTGGTGCTTTAATGAATAAATTAAAGCTAAGTCAGGATTGGTAGGGTTAAGTCAATTAGGGAAACACTTAACGATTCAACATGTTAACTAAACAGATGGGTGGGGTTAGGTAAACTTAGACACTTAACCAAATAAACATGTTGATTAGAAAACCCTAGTAACGGGGACCCATTTCAGCAGTAACCCACATAGATGTATCATGGTACCCTAAAACTAGGCAGGGTGGGGCATGATTACTGGGCTGATTATAAACGGTCAAAACATCGGCGGTTGGTGCGCCAATGTAGGTTCCGATGGAGTATGGGCGTGCACGTACTCCAGAGTGGAAAAAGCAGGCACTGGGCATCAGTAGTATACACTGTGCATCTTGAATCGTGTCGGGTTGCCACCAGAGGGACTGATACACCCCATGGTGGGACCAACACAGGTATCTACAGTCAAGCGGGGCCAAATGACACAAGATATGAATGCATGCGAGTAAGAGTCGATCATTAAGGGGATCGTTTGTTATGAACACATGGGGATGGTTGAAGCAATGGTTAAGTAGGTGCAGAGATTATAATAATGGGTGCGAGTACATGTTCAACTTATCTTGTCTTATATTAGGGTACTGTCCTATGTTCTATTATTACTGTCATGACCCCTTTCCTTGTTTAAATACTAGTAATCACTGAACTTACCAGACTTATTGTCTGATCCATTTTCTCTCGTCTTCTTTTCTTCCCCCCCAGGTTCACAAGGAGGGAATACTCCAGCTTAGTCAGACTCTTTGCAAGCTTCAAGAAAGTAGATGTATAATTGGGACTCTCTCACCTTGGATGTAGCTTTTGGACACTACACTTGGGGATTTATGCAGTTGCATTAAGGGTTTATGCTTCTTTATTAAATAATCAAGACAAAAATTATGGTGTAATGTTTTGGAAGTTATTTTGAGACAATTTGATGTAATGCTTTTGTATTGAACTACGTATGCAATAAATATTTGAATTTCGCTGCTCAAAGTTATCTGTCTTGTAAATTTTTCTGTGTCTTGTACCTTTAACCCTCTACCAACGTTAAGGCATTCCCTTTGTGAGTGACCTTAACGGAGGTGGGGTGTTTCACGTGACTACAAAGATTTGGTGACCACACGGTGGATATTGTATGCTTTACGCACTGAGTGAGAGATATGAGGATGACTACTATGTTTGATGTTCGCTATCACCATAACATGCACATTTCCACTTTACACACTATGTTAGTGTTTACCTTAGAGTACTGTACATCTTGTTGTGCTAACTCTTTGGTTGCAAAACCAGGTTCAGGTATAATTTACTTATACCTATTACTGTTTTGTTTTGCTGCTATCGCTCATACCAGACTCTTGTCTGACCCAGAGTTTTATGTCTCTTCTTATTACTCTGGGTGCTCCTAAACGAGCAGACTAGAGGCAGGTTAAGTGATGATGCACGAGTAGTTGTCCGGAGACGAGCAGGAGGCTTCCACGTACAATTTACATATATTCTCCCTGTGTTGTTGATGGTCACTGCTTTGGGCATTAGGAGTGTACCTTATTTATTTCCTTTTTAAAGACAGTATTTTGGAGTTGTAATAATGGAGGATCATAAGCTATATTTTTTTGGATTTCCGCTGCTATGATGGTTATGATTTAGTTCTCAGCTTATACAATGTCTCGCCTGTTTTATACCAAGTTATGTTACTATTATATTTTATTCCATGCGCTGTGAGATATACTACAGGTTCTTTGTTGATTCATCGTCTTGTTTCTTTCCTTTGACTACCGTCCCGTGCTGGTTGGACATTGGTATAGCGCATTTCAAGGGAAATGTCGGCTAGTGCGGGGCGGGCCGTAACACTCTACACTTAACCACAAGATCATAAACTAGGAGAAGAGGTCATGAAAAATTTGCCATGAATGTGGTAAGTGCAAATAAAAAAAAGTAAAAAGATAAATGTGTTTATATTTATTATAAATTTCTTTCAATTATTGCAGAAAGCAGCAGTCAACACCCTGAGTAGAGAATTACATGATGAAGGACAGAAAACCATTTTGAAAAAAAATCAGTGATAAATAATATTGACTGTGCCAAAATACCAGGTAATTTTTGGCCATTCAATTTGACAATTAAAATTTCGTAGTAATCATATATGTAATATGTTATATAAGTTGAACAAATTTGACCATGACTAATTCCTAAGCTTATATGTAGTATGTTATATAATTTGGAATTTTTTTGACTGTTATGAGTAAATAATAACATTGAGTTTTGAAAGGGATAAATGGTTTTATCTTTTCGTGAAAAGTGAGCTAAAAATAATTTGACATGTACTATGTTATGTTAACAGTTGTTATTTGAGATAACATGTTTTCAAACATTACACAAATGATCTAAAACTTTATGGAAGGATTACAAGTTACTGGTAACTTGATTTTCTAGGAAAGATAAATGTTTTTGTCTTTTCCTGACACTAGGCTACAAAATGATTTTTGTATAAAGTACTGCTTGTTTGCATTATTATAATACTAATTATAGGGAATGCAGCTACGACTGTGGAATATTTCTAATGTTGTTCATCTAAAAAATAACTCAATGAATGCAAACTTCATCAAAAATCATTCCAGAACAAGTAGATGCATTCTGAGCACATATAGCTGCCCAAATACTTACTGACGAACCATACTGTGGGAACCTTGAGGAGTTTTGCAGCTCTAGGTCAAACCTTTAAAAAATAATTGGTAATGAGTGATGTCTTTATTTTGTAAATGCTGATGTTAACAATTAGATATTGAATGTGGTGTTTAATTTGTAATAGCTGGTACTGATTTGATCGTAGGTGTTAGGGATTATATCTGAGTTTGGAAATTGATTACAAACTGCTGATGTACTGTTCTGTCTAAAATCTTATTAATCAAAAGCTAAATGCTTTTATCTTTTGTTTGAAAAGTCAATTGCTTTTATTTGTTGGTTAAAGAATTAAAACAGTAATTTTTTATGTATGTATTTAGATCTATCTTTGTTATTTAAGTTAATGCTAATATATGATCATTATGCAATTTGCAAAAAAAAATATTGAGATAACAAGCGTCTTTTTAAAAAAAGATTAATACATTTATCTTTTCCTTAATATCCCACTTTTTGTTAGTGTGTATGATTAATTGCTGGATTTTGTTAGTGTATGATTAATTGGTGGAATTTGTTAGTGTGTATGATATATTGATATAATAATTCACTACACCATATATGCTAATTATGCTGTGTTTTTAGCCGTATTTAAATCAGTCTGGCATGGTAAGAAGCCATATTAAAAAAATGGCGCGTTAAATTATTAGGTACGACTCTAAACCGTGTCCAAATGTAATAACATACGGCTATTGGCCGTATCTAAAATATTAGTAGATACGGCTATAAACCGTATCTTATATATATATATATATATATATATATCTGTGTGTGTGTGTGTGTGTGTATGTGTGTATGTGTGTGTGTGTAAAAGCAGAAACTGCATCACATATTATTTGTAACACAGCATATATAACACAATTTATACACAAGATATACCAATTCACAATTGTAATAGTAAACGAAACAATTGTATGAAATATTTCATTACATTACAATATATAATGATACATGCTATTTAATTACATTACAATAAATAAGATACACGCTGTTTCATTACATTACAATAAAGAAGATACATAATGTTTCATTAAAATAAAGAAGATACGTACCATTCATAATTACATTACAATAAAGAAGGTAAACATCAGCGATCAATCACTCTCCGCTTTTCAACTTCGGCGATCGACCACTTCGATCTGCAGCTAATGCATTCACCAAGTTGAAGGTGTAACTTTCTGGTTAAGAATTTACTGGTTGTTTCACCAGGTGGATGCACTTTAGCTCATGCACCTGGGTCGGGTATTTATCCTAACTTATGCATTTAACTAAGCGCCAAAACTAGCAAAGGGGATAATATATCAAGTGTCATATGTTGCTTCACTAAACCTTAGGAAAAAGCATTTGACACTTGATATTATCCCCTTTGTCAGTCTTGGCGCTTAGTTAAATGAATACGCTGGGATAAATACCCGAACCGGCGTCGTAAGCTAAAGTGCAGGCACCTGTTGAATCACATAGTAACTCTTAACCAGAGAGTTAAAGCCTTCAGCTTAGTGAGGCTTCATTGGTGGATCAACCAATAAATTCTTAACCAGAATGCGTCACCTTCATCTATACTTGCAACCTAATTTGCATTAGAACAATAATGAGTCAGAACACACATATTTACACATAAAAGAACATATTTCCACAAGACTATGTACTGACTTGAATGCCCAAGATAACCGAAGAATATACAATTACAACACACACACCTACTCTGCACAACAACATCATGAACATACAAGCAAGAAGAACATGGTTAGGTCATGGATGGAAACAACAAATTAGTGCACGAGCACAAGCACATACTTGATGCACATAATGTCATATACATGAGCACAAAGCAACCTGGTTCAAGGCAGCAAGTCATAAATGGAAAAGCAGTTCAGGTGGAGCCTTTACTCACATGCAGTGTGACACACATGACACACCAAACAAATTGACTAAATCTTAACCTATAAATGCCACTCTATTTTCATTCATGGATCCATCACCGACATTTCTACTCAATCATACAAATTTCCCAATATCAATTACCAAATACATGTAGCTCAGTCAACAAAACTTGTATGCTTTAGTTCTCAAATCATATCACATGATTTGTTTTGGCACAAGCCAGAAATGACACATGCACTTAAAATCAGTAAGGATCAGTGTACATGGTGCAATAATATACACAAATGAATAGGGAAGCACAAGTAAAAGTGTCTAAATTCAAGGTAGACAAATACAGCATAAGTAAATGATAGCAAATACACTACCACACTATAAAACTGGGGATAATACCCAATTTAAACACAATAGCAACATGAATTCTAGGTAAAAAAGCACAGGCAAATATCTATCATTCATATTTTTGAACTAAGGCATGGAAATTCAAATTAAACCCAATTTAAACCCAATTCGAATTCAAAACAAACCCAATATATATCCAATTCATATTTAAATTTAACCGTGATCTAGTACTCAGCTCTAGTGGTGACGAGAAGGATGGACAGTAGTGGGCTGAGGCTCCGCCGGTCAGCTGAAGGCAGCGCGAGCTAACGATAACCCATGGACTACGGTGGATAGCTTATTGACAACGAAAGTCGGCCGAATGCTAAAACCCTAATTTGGGTATTCGTTGATCGCCATTGCAAAATAAAAAGTGGAATAATTCGGCCGAAAGTTTTGATGTGTCAAAACTCGATTGTGCCAGAATGGAAGTAGGAGGGAAAAATTTGATATGCATTTCATACGGTCCAAAGCCGTATCAATTGTACTGATCTGGGGCTTCATCGATGGACGGTCAGATTTAAGGTGTTTGAGGTGGTGCGGATCGCAAAATGTTGTTTGATACGGATTTGAGCGCTATCAAATTTGATACGGCTTATAGCCGAATTGTATATCCACATCCTTGTGTGCCAAATTCGCTGATATGGTGTGGTGATTGTAATCATTTCAATTATTAATTCATTACTGTTAATAGCAAAATATAAAATAAAAAGATAAAAGTATTTAACTTTTTCATCTCGTGCACCACATAATATAATAATTTAATAATGAAATCATTGTGCAATTATTTACTAATTAATTGAATCAAAAATATCTTATAGGACACACATACTCAGACACCATGAACCTATTAAATTTAGTACTACAACAAACTTAAAATATTGCCTTTACATGAAAATATAAATGCAATTACTTTTCAAACCTTTACCGTCGAAAAAACGAAATAATCAAATAATCATTCAACATAACACAACATAAATTTCAGAAAGCCAAATAACCAAATAATCATTCAACAAAAGAACAATTTGCATAACATAATATAAAAAGATAAAATTGAATATCTTTTTAATCACCTAAACCACAACGTACAATAAAACGTAAAGGTAAACTTGCGGAATTTCAATCAATTCTTAACATTAATCACTCCTAAAAATCAACATTCATCACATCCATATAACCAAAAATTCATTTTACCATATTATTCACCTATAACACTAAATTTAAAATAATCAATCAAATATAATGAATTTTAAACAATAATTCAATCATTCAAAGAACAACTTCTTCTATTATGTCCTAGTTTTTCAACTTTTCACATTTGTTTTGTTTAGAATGAAAATCAACACCTTCAATTCTATTCACTCTAGGCCTACCAGCTCCATGATCAGCCTTAGGAGGAAGAACAGTACATGAATCTTCAGCTTCAATTGCTTCTTTATCAAAAGTTGGAATTAGATTTATTGCATGTGAATAAGCAGCTCGATAATACTCAATAGTGAAGTAAGGCTCAATGTAATCATAAACGGAATTTTTAGACAAATATATACACTTCAAAGCATGGGCATAAGGAAAAACCCTTCATTTTCCATTGATTGCAGTTGCAAATGCGATTTTCAAGATTTACTTCTTGCGATGTTGGAGAATGAACTTCAAAAATAAATCGGCAAAATTCAAAATAAGACATATTTAAATAAATAACATTATTACATTAACAAACAAATTTTTTTCTCATATTAACAGCTAATCCTATATAATTTGTCTAATATCCTGATATCTCTATAATAAGCATTTCTTTCATGCATTACATAATATCACACTACAAATTTATAAATCCTTAAATTTATAGTACAAAGTTAAATAATACAAAAATTATCCTATTGTCACATATTTCTCATTCAACTTTATCATAAACTTATTGAGCAAATTATAAAAAAGATAAATGCACATATCTTTTTCAGAAACAGTTTGCACTAAAAAGTAAATCTTTGTTAACTGTTTACATCATAATCCAAAAAGAAAAACACATACCTAGATGATTTAGTAACAGTCCACCCAAACCCTTCCTCCTTCAATTTCAACAAATAAGCTTCCATTTTTGGACAAAGAACATTATTCAGTTAGCTGCCTTTTCTCTTCGATTGGACATTCTCAATATAAGCATTATCGGAATACCATCAAGACATGCAGTTACATGTAGACTTCTTTCATCCAAGATCCGTGAATTGAAACTTTCCGCTATATTAGATTTATTTTCACCATATCTTTTTTTAGGGAAAAATAAATCAACCTAATGATGATATGGCTTATCATTCAAATATTCAATAGCTTTTGCACCCTCGATTTCTTTAAATTTAGCCATAGCTTTTTCAAATTCATGAGCACTTGAAGCTAAAGCACACTTTTCTAGCAAATGACCTACCCAAACACCCCGCCCACTTTTAACAATACCAGCTTGGACATATAGGGGAGGAATAAGGTGCCTCCGGTTTCGTTCAGACCCAGAATGAACTTGTAAATGGATATGTGTCTGACATCGAATTTCAGCTTTAGAAATGCTAGTGAGTGTCCTAAATGTTTACCCGAAGTGAGAACTATTTTAAAGGAAGCCGGGCTATTTGGAAAAATCTTAGGAGTACTCAACAACAAACCCTAATGTCTATCACTTAAAAAAATCAATGATTTAGCAAACCTAAGAGCATTTCTTAAGTAGGTCAAAAACCAACTCCAACAATCTTCATTTTCTTTAGGCACAAGAGCCATTGCCAATGGAAAAAAACCTGAAACATAAAACAACAACACCAACAATTATTCTAAATAACATTTTTGAACAATACAAATTATAATTTTCAGTTATACTACCCCACATTATAAAATTAATGAACCGCACAAAAAAGATACATTGTTCTATCTTTTTCTTTAATTAATTTATAAGTTCCTATTTACTGGATCTTAAAACTATAATACAGTAACTTGATTATCAATATCTAATTATGTACTAAATAAGAAAATAATTAATAACATTAAGTACCTTGATTCCCTTTTTAGCAGTAGCAACCATCAAAATACCACTTCGGCCTTTTAAAAAAGTTGCATCCAAAAAAAACCATAGGTCGACAATGCCTAGATCCAAATATACAAGCCTCGTAGCAAAAAAATACTCTCTCAAATTGGTTACTCTCTTCATCCACTTCCAAAATTGTATAACTTTTCGGATTATTTATCTCAATTGCCTTCAAGTACCATACTAAATCATTATATGATTTTTTTCATCACCTTATATATCACTAATAGCCAATTTCCTACCCTTATAAGCATAATAGCAACTTAAATCCATATCATAATCTCTCCTAAAACTTTTCACAATATCGTTTGTTTTCCTTTTCAGCTCATCACGTATTTGATTAACAATCAAAGCTTTTACAAGATCACTATTAATAGCTGGACTACTAACTGATCTAAATCCACCTCCACATGAATGACTTAGATGAATATTTTTAACAATCAACTGATCCAATTGCTTCAATTTGCAAGAAGCATGAATTCTAAATGAGCAACCATCTACAACACATCGAACTGTCACCCGCTCATTACAATTCTTAACATATTGTACTTTAAATCCATTTCTCAAACAATATGCACTAACCATTCGATGAAATTCAATAGGCGAATCAAATATTTTTCCAACACCAGTAAAAAATTCTAAATTAGAGTTTTTCTTCAACAATTCATGCAAGTTTTTTTTCTTGGCAATAAGCAGAGTCTAAATCATCATTATATTCAATCAAATTACTACTTGATTCTCCAATACCAACAACTGAGCCTGATTTACTACTGTCAACAGCAACATCATTTGAATTATTCTTTAAGCATATAAAAAATCTAAGAAATCCTCCTTTTTAAACCATGACAAGCATAATATAGCTTATATATCACTATCCGTCTCAACGTAAGTAGTTTTAGATTCTCGAACATAGAACATATCAAAGCATAAAGGAGCAAAAGTATTCCACACCTCACAAACCTTACTCCTAACATAACTAATTGATGCATCCAAACCAAGATGAATACTAAATGAATCCTTATTAAAATCAAATACAACCATCACAGATATATCAGACCTGCAATTGAGAACATTATAAGTAAATAACTATACAATTTAAACGTTTATAAAAAACATTTTACAAAAAGATAAAACCAGTTATCTTTTGTACTCCTTCTATAATATTGAATGAAATACAGAGTTATACTACAATTTTGAAATAACATAAATTATTTTAAAAGGTAACTGTATTATAATCGTTGTGTTGTTTTTATATATAATTGTTATATTATCTTTACATATAATTGTTGTGTTATTTTTACATATAATTACTGATCATTTATCATTTTAAGGTAATTGTTGCACAATATAACCATTTTTTTAAATTAACTATTAAGAATTATTGTTATTTGCCATTGAAGCCCAAATAACCACTTATTTTTTTAAAGACAATTTTTAAAAAAGATAAAACCAGTTATCTTTTTCACTTCTATTTTGTTACTGAAACAAAAATTATCATAACTATACAAAAATACAATTAAGTTCACTAATAAATAACCATTAAAAGCACATCTCACATGTCATATGAAAATTTCAATTAAATTACACCATACCTTTCAGCAGCCTTTTCAACTAAAAGAATACTTGAACTTTGAGTTTTCTCTTCCACTGATTGAACTATATAGTCCAGTAAAACAAAGAACAAATAATCACATTTCGATATCATATACGTCAATTTCGAATTCAATTAAAAATCTAAATCGCTTGGTAAAATTATAATCCATGATTTAATTCAAAATTATAAAAATCACCAGATAAAAATTGAAAGATCAACAAAATAAAAAAATGCCTTTTAAATATTAAGAATTTAAAAATTTTATGTCGAATTGTAAAATATGAAGAAAAATGAAATTATTAAAACTCACCTGAAAGAATTAACGATCGCAGATCGAATTTGAAAATATTGACAAATCGGAGATATCGTGATCATGAGGCCTGATAAATTTGAAGAGATCGATATTTTTAAACCAGAAAACGGCATGCCATGTTCTTGTCCTGCAAACTAATTATTTAAAACCCATGTCCTGGAAAAAAAATTAAGACATGGTTACGAACCCTTGAAGCAAATATCCCGTTAAGTAAACTTATTTAATATGTTGGGGTTGTATGGACACTGTTAACCAGTGAAAACTTAACCTGTTGAATTTGTGGGGGGTTCGGCTATAAGACTTAACTTGTGGAAATCTGTAACGTCCTGCATTTTTGTGGTTTGTATTTGAATATCTAAATCAGTTAAATACTGAAATCGTAATATAAGTGGATTTATATTTTAATTAAAACGAAGTTGAACATATAAAAATATATATTAATTATAATCGAGCCCGTAATATCGCTGAAATTCGTAAATTAACATTCTGAACTTCAACTGAGTGTACCGGACTCGTTTTGAATCGGATTTCTTCGAAACGAGAAACGTTGGAATCTGTTGAACTGTATCTTTCTAACAGAAGTGAAAAACCAAGATTTCGTTATGTAGATTGAAAGATATGTCCAAATCAAATATTCGAAAAGTCGCTATAGAAGCATATATCGACCGTAACGGTTATTTGAATATAACTTGATATTGGTTGCAAATTGGGACAAGGTTCTTTTGAGGCACAGCAATAATTTAATTTTTAGAATTTTACTGTAATTTTTAATTAATTAAATATGCAACTTTTTATTTGGAGTATTGTGCACCCTGTATCGGTATTTCGGGGTTTCAAAATATGAATCAATCTACCGGTATTATTATATTTTTGGGATCGTGACACCTTGCTGGACACGATCGTATTCTTACTTCAGTCCGTAACATCTCGGAGTTCACGAGATAGGGTTAGTGGATATGAGCTCTTCACGCCGAAGAAAATCATGTATTGTATTCAATCACCCATCCTTCATTGATCGCACATGTCTGGTCTAGGAGCTAGAACGTGGGGAAATCAGTACTAAAGCCATGCTGAAGTTGACACATAGCATACCCTGTCCCTTTCTAGTCTTTATTAGAATTAATGAAGCAAGGCAAACACGAAGACCACGTTTGAAACCATCACTCTACAGACGTACGCGTACTGCCTAAACCTTAAGGAGGGAGTAAAATAACCCATACTCCTATATTGATTCAATAGTACGCTACCCTATCGCCTATAACTTAATACCAAAGTAACTTTAAATCTATAAATACACGCTGTTTTGCTCTCTCATGTTCAGATCTAAAACCTTCGCCATAACAAGAATTAAAATCAAAACAAAATTTCTCTCCCACATCAAAATGCTTGATGGAGTACCGGGCGTGAGGCGATATAGTTGGCAGCGTTAGATCTGGAAAGTGAACATGACTGTAGCCGAGAAGAAGTGTTGAAGGACTGGGCGTGTTCTGTTTGCAGTTTGTGAAGTACGGGTGCAGGCTATTTCAATGATGAGGGGTTTCGTTTTGGAAAACTGCGGAGTTGCATTAAAGTGGAACTCGCGCTATTTGTATGAAATGGAGAAGGCTCATTTGTATGAAGGAGAGTAGCTTGCGTGTTCACTGGAAGATGGACAAATGGAAAGAGCGGAGCGGAAATGGCGGACTGTAGTGGACGAAATACTGTGCAATGTTTGTGGGGGGAGAACGTTGCTTGCGGGTGTGAAACTGGGAAGGTGGTTTAACATAATATAATGGGAGAGAGGAGCTAAGGCAACGCAAGTGGGATTGGTAGATCAAGTTGAATTGTACATGCAAGTGTACAGACAAAACGATGGAAGGAGAGAGGACCTGTGTTGCGAGGACATGCGGTGGCACAGTAAACGAGGTGAACAAATAGGAAATGCGGAAGTGGATTAAGAATGGAAAAGGGCAGCTGCGTGGGAAGAGATGCATGAATGACTGTTGACTTCGGTCCATTTGAAAAGAGGAAATTATAGGAGCCGATAATGTGAAACAGGGGTATTAGCAGGAGGTGTTACATTCATTTTATAATGGATAGCTCGTGTCATATGTTTTCTGGGAAGGTGAGGTACTGTGTGCGTGACTGTCAGCATGCATAAGGTTATGGGGGAAATGCGATGAAGAAGTGAGGAAAAACTGAGTTGTGGTTTTCGAATTATGTACAGGAGAACTTGCGTATATGTTAATTGTAGTGGGTTCAACGTAAAAGGGTCTGTGATGATGACGGAGGTTTGGCGAGCTTTGATCAATGAACGATGGAGAGTTGTTGAAGCAGATGTATACGGTGAAGTCGTTGTTGATATAAGGGGGTATGGGCGGAAGTGATCATCTGTAGGTAAGGTTTTAGAGCATTCTATGATCAACGTTTGAATAGTGCGTGTACTGAGTCACTAAGGAGAAGTAACGTCGGAGTGTGGTCGGCTCCAGACGAGAATGGGAGGTTGACAGAGTGTTTGAACGTGAATGAACGCAGTCTGATAGGAACATGAAACATGAAGAGGTTTGGACGTGCTGAAGCAAAGTAGCAGCATGAAGCGTTCGTATCTTGAGCGAACCGGCAGATGTTTCAGCGTGAACGATGGCAGAATAAAACGCCGGATCGGATCGACCGACGCAAATCGTTATTCAACGGTTAACGCCCGAAGGTGAGAAAAATCACTAACTCTGATCTATTTTAAATTATTTTAAATTATTTTAATTATATTTTAATGTTGTTTGAATGCTGTGTGATGGTCGATTAGGTATTGATTTGGTTGAATATTATATACCGTTACATATGTACACATCATCGATTGGACACTGATTCCACCGATTAGAATATCCCCTAGTATAGAGTTAGTGTAAATTGTGTTGACTGACATTTGTGGATGCGGAAACCGGTTGGAGGAATCTGACCGGATTCCTTGATAATTATATGTACTGTTTGTTTTGTATGAACCCGAATTATATTTAAAACCCCATGTGAATATTGATGTTGAACGGAAAATTCAACATCTGTTTCGATAAATCAATAAACGATATCAATTTAGAAAGTGATAACAGTCGACCGTAAAACCATCGTTTTGTTAAGAAGTGGATTGGCCGTCAGGCAAATCAACGAAGTTAATTATAAAAATTATATTTTTATAATTAAAGTAAAGTTTAAATTTATAATAGAAGTTATGTTATAAACCAGTATTTTAGAGTTCGTTTTCATAAAATAAATAAAAACGATAGTTGACATTTAAATAAGTTATAAAGCAGAAATTATCTGATGAATAAATATGTGTATAATTATATTTAAGATAAGCCATTTAGAAATATTATTAGATTAATTATATTAATCTAATGTTGAGGAGTAATTAAAATCAGTTAATGAATTTACTGATGGAATTAAGTTGATTTAATCAAATGTTATTTGGGAAAAATGATTATTAGATTAATTGGTATTTAAATTAATCTAATGAAAACAGGTTAGAAATAAGTTTATCGAAATTAATGAGATTAAATTACCTTTTAAGAAGTTATAGATAGAACTGTGGAATGGAGAAATCAAAGAGTTAATGTTTAAAATAAATATTCATAAACAACAGAGATTCCAAAGTAAGAATATTGTGTTATAAAACCATATTCCAAAATAAAACAAGGAAATACGAGTTGATGTATAGTATAAGAAATAAGGAGTTTAGAGTTACGAACGTATATCTGTTCTAAGATAAGAACGTTGTCGATCAAGGTCTGAGAGGTAAATAGAATACCCCAACTTGAACGGCTTCACTATTATCGAGGAACGATAACAGTTTGTAACCGAAAGAGATGTCAAGATGTGTATAAAAGGAATACGGCAGCGTATTTCCAGTCTTAGAACTATAGCAATAAAATAACCCTGTTGATAAGATAAGTGTGACTATTATGTCAAGATTAGTTATAACAAAGAATACTACAACGTATGAAAAGTTGAACTATAGCAATAAAATAACGCTGTTGATAAGGTAAGTGTGACTGTAATGTTGAGATTAATTATAAGGAGAATATTACAGCGTATGACAAGTTTAGAACTACAGCGACAAATTAACTGCTATTGATTAGACTTAAGCGTGACTTTTATATATAGCAGCACTTCCTAGGAAATGTAATAGTTTGGTTTGAAATCCGCTTATTCTAGAGTAATAATTAACGACGTTTGTTCAAAGAAATATAAGAAAGAGTTTAGAAAAAAGAATTGGGGAATCGTATTAGAAAACGATGACAGCATTTCGATGTTCGAAATGTGATTAGAATTAAACCGTTAGGATTTGGAACTAGAATTCGACGATGTCGAATGTATTAAAAGTAAACTATTTTTAGGGATTATAATATGATAGAATAATTAACATTTAGTTTAATCAAATAAATGTTAATAGGATAGGAGTCAGTATTTAATTATAAATTTGATATCGATTTGATAAGAAGTTGACTTAGAAACAGGGTTTATAAAGTGGAATAGGAGTGAAAAGTATGAAGAGATTTCGGTAAACGAGATAATGGTATTGACTTATTTGATAAAGATGTTCAGATTTCTATAATAGAAATGATATTCACAGTTCAAAGTGAATAATGTTTTAAAAGTGAACGTTGGGCCGATTAAAAGGTTAAAATGAAATTGGAAGTATTTTCCAATGCAAATAGGGTAGATTATCCAAGTGTATGAAATAAAGAATGTGAAATAAATGAAAATAGTTCGAACGTAAATAACGTATATTACTGGGATATGAAAGAATAAGAGTTTATAATAACTGGAAATGTTTTCCAAGAAGTATGAAAAGGCTAAAACGGGATTTGAGAAATATCTGGTAAGATATGGGAATTCGAATAATAAAACGAATGTTAAATAAAAGTGCCCGTGGTTGTGTGATACATTAGAATGGGTGTTGTTTTAACTCCGATAGTTAAATAACCGACTATCGAAGTGTTTTGACCATCGTTGTCAATACGGAGAGACCGGTTGGATACGTTATCCGAAAACCACTCTGTATAGGCATAAGCGCTGCGAATTAGATATGCTGAAGAAAATTGAAGACGGAGTTAAATGCAAGGGTCGTCCAGTTCCAGAATGGTGTTTTCTGTTTGTCCAGTCCCAGGACAACTTGTGTGGACGAGTGTCTAACAGAGTATTTCCAATGGCCACGCCGTTGATTCTACGAATATACAAAGTTGGTGGGGAGAATGTAACTTCTCTTTATTCTACACCCAGTGTGCATTTGTGTAATCAATGTGTGATTACGGATTTGACGATGTGACATTCAAAGTGAATAGGGATCAGATGTTCTGAAGATAGACGTAGCCTCCAACCTCACAACTAAGAAGTGACAGAAGTTGGGCTAGGCAGCATGGCTAGTTGGGTCATCCCCAAGCAGGGTGTATTGTCATCGATCTAGAGAAAATTCATATTTATACTTCTTTTCGATTCTGTATCTTCGAATGACGGTTGGATGGCCTACAACCATGGTGGCAATATATTCGCGACACTCAAGCTAAATGAGTGAGCGGTCATGTGTGGCCGGGTTGCAAGACGTTCTTGTTGAACCCTGAGTGTATCCCCTCTAGAGTACACTATTCAGAAGGTGCTCCTATACCTTGTCTATTGAAATCCAATCTCCAATAAGTGCCCTGCGGTTTATGATTTTATACTATATATATGTGGAATGTGAGATGCAAGCGTTCTGCTACTTGTATAATTATTTGTTTAGACATTATCATAATATCACTGGTTTTTGATATCAAGAATACTTTGGGTTATAGTAAGGTAAAAGCCGTCCATGTTTATGTGTGGGCCGGTCTTACTATTATCATCTTATTTGAAAAGGATTTTCAAAGTAAACAGTATGGTTGGAATTTACTCACACCAGTCCCAAGACTGACCCAGAGTTTATTTTGTTTGTGTTTTCCCTAAACTCTTGGGTGCCTAAATTTCGTACGGGCAGTCAAGTGTTTCAGGATTTTACAGATTCACTTGGAGGGGCTCAAAGCAGGAGTTTTCACCATTAGATATTTAGAGATTATTTCCGCTGTGATGTATATGAGTTACACTCTGATATGGTATGTATATATACAAATTCAGATTTGTATTTCAAAGTTATGTTGTAATAAAATTTATTCATTCCGCTGTGAGTTTCGAACTCTGATTCTGATGTTCAGTGAGTTATTCTTCTTCTTCTATTCTATTAGTTATATCTTTTCTATCTCACCCTCTAAATTCTTCTACTAATGTCCAGGTATTTTCGATGCTCGAGAAATTGACAGTGTATTTATGTTGATTTTCTGGGTCGAAAATTCCAGACGTTACAGTTGGTATCAGAGCTGAAGGTTAAGTGATTACCTTGGCTCTGTGGCGTAACTCAATATAGATGGAGTTAGTGATACTCTAGATTGAGTTTGAGTGAATATATATGAGTGCGTATTTGTAAATCAATATAAAAACTGTTTTATATTGTGTTGACTGGTCAGTCGAGTGGTTTATGAATTCTGGTCGAAACAGTAATGCAAACTGCGTCGATAGGTGTTTCTAAACTCTTGAACAGAGTAATTCGACATAGTATGTTTTGAAAAGAGGGTAAATGAAATAATTTTACCCAAATTATATTTTGATATAAAGGAGTATATATCTTGAGATTATTATAGTGTTGATCGTTATCATGATCAAATAGGATTTATAATTGAGATGGTTATATAAATAACCAATCGACATGTTATATAAATATAATATAGACGAATTGAATCTGATAATAAAACCAGAATTGAAATAAAACTCTATAAACTTGGAAAAGGATTGAAATTGAATTTGAATTAAATATATGAAATTTTAAGATCCTGGGTGAATTTAGAAATGTTTTCTAAACGTTGTATATTTTGTAGGGATTTCAAAATGAAAATGTTTGAAATTGTTTTCCAAGTGCTGTGAAAGATATTTTGAAGTCAAATTCAAAATGAAAGTGTTGTAAAAATGAATTTTGAAAGTGATATAGTATTGAACTCACTTCGACCACTGGAAAATAATTCTGATGATGCTGGCCACATCATCAGTGTCATTTTTGAGTTTCAGAGTGACGGATTACTACCAAAAGATTTTATTTTTGAATTATTGTAAGGAAACAAATTGTTCAGAAATTCAAATGTTTTGAATTATATATGATTTCAAACTGATTTGAAATAAATCCCAGGAATTTGAATTCTGAAATAAAAATTTAACTTATGGAGTTAAAATAGTAAAAAGGGAACTTAAACTAAGATAAACAAAATTTGATTGAATTTGGGGACGACCCAGAATGAAATTGTAAAAGAGAAATATTGGAGATTCGAGTTATTAAAATGAATTGATTCTAGGAAAATAAGAATCGAATAGGAGATGAAGATAACTAATTTGAGAAATAAATCAGTAAATGGAATTGGAGTTAAAATAGAAATTTAGCCGAGTAAAAGCGAATGATTGGATTGGAAAATAAATTGATTGGAGATCAGTTGTAAATGTTTGGATATATGCTGATGGAATATCAGATGGAAGAGTTAGACTTGGATGCCCAACCAAAAGGGTACATGTTTATATTCTTCGATTATGAGATTTGTATGAGTCCGTCTGGCAAGATGTCTGGCTGTTTGATTTTCTTTTGAATTGGAGAAATCCCAGAGTGGCGAATGGTAGCAGTACCAATTGAGCCGTGTGGAAGAGATACCGGCGAAATTCTCTGAAAATTTAAGCTGTTAGGAAATTTTCAGAATTTCTTAATAAGAAGGAATTAATATTTTAATTGGAATTAATCAGTTCAGTTGAAACTGAAATTATGAAATAAACCAAAAAGATTTTAACCTGTTATAACAGAGATTGTAGCATTTTCCCTATCTTAGCAATTTCGAGGACGAAATTATTTTAAGGGGGAAGGACTGTAACATCCTGCATTTTTGTCGGTTTGTATTTGAATATCTAAATCAGTTAAATACTGAAATCGTAATATAAGTGGATTTATATTTTAATTAAAACAAAGTTGAACGTATAAAAATATATATTAATTATAATCGAGCCCGTAATATCACTGAAATTCGTAAATTAACATTCTGAACTTCAACTGAGTGTACCGGACTCGTTTTGAATCGGATTTCTTCGAAATGAGAAACGTTGGAATCTGTTGAACTGTATCTTTCTAACAGAAGTGAAAAACCAAGATTTCGTTATGTAGATTGAAAGATATGTCCAAATCAAATATTCGAAAAGTCGCTGTAGAAGCATATATCGACCGTAACGGTTATTTGAATATAACTTGATATTGGTTGCAAATCGGGACAAGGTTCTTTTGAGGCGCAGCAATAATTTAATTTTTAGAATTTTACTGTAATTTTTAATTAATTAAATATGCAACTTTTTATTTGGAGTATTGTGCACCCTATATCGGTATTTCGGGGTTTCAAAATATGAATCAATATACCGGTATTATTTTATTTTTGGGATCGTGACACCTTGCAGGACACGATCGTATTCTTACTTCAGTCCGTAACATCTCGGAGTTCACGAGATAGGGTTAGTGGATATGAGCTCTTCACGCCGAAGAAAATCATGTATTGTATTCAATCACACATCCTTCATTGATCGCACATGTCTGGTCTAGGAGCTAGAACGTGGGGAAACCAGTACTAAAGCCATGCTGAAGTTGACGCATAGCATACCCTATCCCTTTCAAGCCTTTATTAGAATTAATGAAGCAAGGCAAACACGAAGACCACGTTTGAAACCATCACTCTACAGACGTACGCCTACTGCCTAAACCGTAAGGAGGGAGTAAAATAACCCATACTCCTATATTGATTCAACAGTACGCTACCCTATCGCCTATAACTTAATACCAAAGTAACTCTAAATCTATAAATACACGTTGTTTTGCTCTCTCATGTTCAGATCTAAAACCTTCGCCATAACAAGAATTAAAATCAAAACAAAATTTCTCTCCCACATCAAAATGCTTGATGGAGTACCGGGCGTGAGGCGATATAGTTGGCAGCGTTAGATCTGGAAAGTGAACATGACTGTAGCCGAGAAGAAGTGTTGAAAGACTGGGCGTGTTCTGTTTGCAGTTTGTGAAGTACGGGTGCAGGCTATTTCAATGATGAGGGGTTTCGTTTTGGAAAACTGCGGAGTTGCATTAAAGTGGAACTCGCGCTATTTGTATGAAATGGAGAAGGCTCATTTGTATGAAGGAGAGTAGCTTGCGTGTTCACTGGAAGATGGACAAATGGAAAGAGCAGAGCGGAAATGGCGGACTGTAGTGGACGAAATACTGTGCAATGTTTGTGGGGGGAGAACGTTGCTTGCGGGTGTGAAACTGGGAAGGTGGTTTAACATAATATAATGGGAGAGAGGGGCAAAGGCAACGCAAGTGGGACTGGTAGATGAAGTTGAATTGTACATGCAAGTGTACAGACAAAACGATGGAAGGAGAGAGGACCTGTGTTGCGAGGACATGCGGTGGCACAGTAAACGAGGTGAACAAATAGGAAATGTGGAAATGGATTAAGAATGGAAAAGGGCAGCTGCGTGGGAAGAGATGCATGAATGACTGTGGACTTCGGTCCATTTGAAAAGAGGAAATTATAGGAGCCGATAATGTGAAAAAGGGGTATTAGCAGGAGGTGTTACATTCATTATATAATGGATAGCTCGTGTCATATGTTTTCTGGGATGGTGAGGTACTATGTGCGTGACTGTCAGCATGCATAAGGTTATGGGGGAAATGCGATGAAGAAGTGAGGAAAAACTGAGTTGTGGTTTTCAAATTATGTACAGGAGAACTTGCGTATATGTTAATTGTAGTGGGTTCAACGTAAAAGGGTCTGTGATGATGACGGAGGTTTGGCGAGCTTTGATCAATGAACGATGGGGAGTTGTTGAAGCAGATGTATACGGTGAAGTCGCTGTTGATATAAGGGGGTATGGGCGGAAGTGATCATCAGTAGGTAAGGTTTCAGAGCATTCTATGATCAACGTTTGAATAGTGCGTGTACTGAGTCACTAAGGAGAAGTAACGTCGGAGTGTGGTTGGCTCCAGACGAGAATGGGAGGTTGACAGAGTGTTTGAACGTGAATGAACGCAGTCTGATAGGAACATGAAACATGAAGAGGTTTGGACGTGCTGAAGCAAAGTAGCAGCATGAAGCGTTTGTATCTTGAGCGAACCGGCGGATGTTTCAGCGTGAACGATGGCAGAATAAAACGCCGGATCGGATCGACCGACGCAAATCGTTATACAACGGTTAACGCCCGAAGCTGAGTAAAATCACTAACTCTGATCTATTTTAAATTATTTTAATTATATTTTAATGTTGTTTGAATGCTGTGTGATGGTCGATTAGGTATTGATTTGGTTGAATATTATATACCGTTACATATGTACACATCATCGATTGGACACTGATTCCACCGATTAGAATATCCCATAGTATAGAGTTAGCGTAAATTGTGTTGACTGACATCTATGGATGCGGAAACCGGTTGGAGGAATCTGACCGGATTCCTTGATAATTATATGTACTGTTTGTTTTGTATGAACCCGAATTATATTTAAAACCCCGTGTGAATATTGATGTTGAACGGAAAATTCAACATCTGTTTCTATAAATCAATAAACGATATCAATTTAGAAAGTGATAACAGTCGACCGTAAAACCATCTTTTGTTAAGAAGTTGATTGGCCGTCAGGCAAATCAACGAAGTTAATTATAAAAATTATATTTTTATAATTAAAGTAAAGTTTAAATTTATTATAGAAGTTCTGTTATAAACCAGTATGTTAGAGTTCGTTTTTATAAAATAAATAAAAACGATAGTTGACATTTAAATAAGTTATAAAGCAGAAATTATCTGATGAATAAATATGTGGATAATTATATTTAAGATAAACCATTTAGAAATATTATTAGGTTAATTATTTTAATCTAATGTTAAGCAGTAATTAAAATCAGTTAATGAATTTATTGATGGAATTAAGTTGATTCAATCAACTGTTATTTGGGAAAAATGATTATTAGATTAATTGGTATTTAAATTAATCTAATGAAAACAGGTTAGAAATAAGTTTATCGAAATTAATGAGAATAAATTACCTTTTAAGAAGTTATAGATAGAACTGTGGAATGGAGAAAGCAAAGAGTTAATGTTTAAAATAAATATTCATAAACAACAGAGATTCCAAAGTAAGAATATTGTGTTATAAAACCATATTCCAAAATAAAACAAGGAAATACGAGTTGATGTATAGTATAAGAAATAAGGAGTTTAGAGTTACGAACGTATATCTGTTCTAAGATAAGAACGTTGTCGATCAAGGTCTGAGAGGTAAATAGAATACCCCAACTTGAACGGCTTCACTATTATCGAGGAACGATAACAGTTTGTAATGGAAAGAGATGTCAAGATGTGTATAAAAGGAATACGGCAGCGTATTGCCAGTCTTAGAACTATAGCAATAAAATAACGCTGTTGATAAGATAAGTGTGACTGTTATGTCAAGATTAGTTATAACAAAGAATACTACAGCGTATGACAAGTTGAACTATAGCAATAAAATAACGCTGTTGATAAGGTAAGTGTGACCGTAATGTTGAGATTAATTATAAGGAGAATATTACAGCGTATGACAAGTTTAGAACTACAACGATAAATTAATTGCTATTGACTAGACTTAAGCGTGACTTTTATATATAGCAGCACTTCCTAGGAAATGTAACAGTTTGGTTTGAAATCCACTTATTCTAGAGTAATAAGTAATGACGTTTGTTCAAAGAAATATAAGAAAGAGTTTAGAAAAAAGAATTGGGGAATCGTATTAGAAAACGATGACAGCATTTTGATGTTCGAAATGTGATTAGAATTAAACCGTTAGGATTTGGAACTAGAATTCGACGATGTCGAATGTATTAAAAGTAAACTATTTTTAGGGATTATAATCTGATAGAATAATTAACATTTAGTTTAAACAAATAAATGTTAATAGGATAGGAGTAAGTATTTAGTTATAAATTTGATATCGATTTGATAAGAAGTTGACCTAGAAACAGGGTTTATAAAGTGGAATAGGAGTGAAAAGTATGAAGAGATTTCGGTAAACGAGATAATGGTATTGACTTATTTGATAAAGATGTTCATATTTCTATAATAGAAATGATATTCACAGTTCAAAGTGAATAATGTTTTAAAAGTGAACGTTGGGCCAATTAAAAGGTAAAAATGAAATTGGAAGTATTTTCCAATGCAAATAGGGTAGATTATCCAAGTGTATAAAATAAAGAATGTGAAATAAATGAAAATAGTTCGAACGTAAATAACGTATATTACTGGGATATGAAAGAATAAGAGTTTATAATAACTGGAAATGTTTTCCAAGAAGTATGAAAAGGCTAAAACGGGATTGGAGAAATATCTGGTAAGATATGGGAATTCGAATAATAAAACGAATGTTAAATAAAAGTGCCCGTGGTTGTGTGATACATTAGAATGGGTGTTGTTTTAACTCCGATAGTTAAATAACCGACTATCGAAGTGTTTTGACCATCGTTGTCAATACGGAGAGACCGGTTGGATACGTTATCCGAAAACCACTCTGTATAGGCATAAGCGCTGCGAATTAGATATGCTGAAGAAAATTGAAGACGGAGTTAAATGCAAGGGTTGTCCAGTTCTAGAATGGTGTTTTCTGTTTGTCCAGTCCAAGGACAACTTGTATGGACGAGTGTCTGACAGAGTATTTCTAACGGTCACGCCGTTGATTTTACGAATATACCAATTTGGTGGGGAGAATGTAACTTCTCTTTATTCTACACCCAGTGTGCATTTGTGTAATCAATGTGTGATTACGGATTTGACGATGTGACATTCAAAGTGAATAGTGATCAGATGTTCTGAAGATAGACGTAGCCTCCAGCCTCACAACCAAGAAGTGACAGAAGTTGGGCTAGGCAGCATGGCTAGTTGGGTCATCCCCAAGCAGGGTGTATTGTCACCGATCTAGAGAAAATTCTTATTTATACTTCTTTTTGATTCTGTATCTTCGGATGACGGTTGGATGGCCTACAACAATGGTGGTAATATATTCGCGACACTCAAGCTAAATGAGTGAGCGGTCATGTGTGGCCGGGTTGCAAGACGTTCTTGTTGAACCCTGAGTGTATCCCCTCTAGAGTACACTATTCAGAAGGTGCTCCTATACCTTGTCTGTTGAAATCCAATCTCCAATAAGTGCCCTGCGGTTTATGATTTTATACTATATATATGTGGAACGTGAGATGAAAGCGTTCTGCTACTTGTATAATTATTTGTTTAGACATTATCATAATATCACTGGTTTTTGATATCAAGAATACTTTGGGTTATAGTAAGGTAAAAGCCGTCCATGTTTATGTGTGGGCCGGTCTTACTATTATCTTCTTATTTGAAAAGGATTTTCAAAGTAAACAGTATGGTTGGAATTTACTCACACCAGTCCCATGACTGACCCAGAGTTTATTTTGTTTGTGTTTTCCCTAAACTCTTGGGTGCCCAAATTTTGTACGGGCAGTCAAGTGTTTCAGGATTTTACAGATTCACTTGGAGGGGCTCAAAGCAGGAGTTTTCACCATTAGATATTTAGATATTATTTCCGCTGTGATGTATATGAGTTACACTCTGATACGGTATGTATATATACAAATTCAGATTTATATTTCAAAGTTATGTTGTAATAAAATTTATTCATTCCGCTGTGAGTTTCGAACTCTGATTCTGATGTTCAGTAAGTTCTTCTTCTTCTTCTATTCTATTAGTTCTATCTTTTCTATCTCACCCTCTAAATTCTTCTACTAATGTCCAGGTATTTTCGATGCTCAAGAAATTGACAGTGTATTTATGTTGATTTTCTGGGTCGAAAATTCCAGACGTTACAAAATCCTAGTTGATTGGGGACACAAGTTTAGGGGTTTGGCTAGTGTCATCTGTTGTGTGGGACCCATATTAGTTAGTAACCCATTCTAGTATTAAACGGGGACCCTGCACTAGGTAGGGGTAAGGGTACTCTTACCGGGCTAATTATAAGAGGTTCATATGGGATGAGGTGTTCTGATGGCGCATTCCTATGGGGTCATGTGCGTGCATGGCTCCAGCCTGCCTGGGAAAATAAGCCGCCATAACACCTGTAAATAGGTTTGTGTCCTTCTGTAGGTTTCCACTTTAGGAAGTAATACACCTTGCTGTGGGGCCGACACAGGGTGTTTACATGTTAGGGAGCTGATCACTTAGGGGTAGTAATTAGGGTAAATCTAGTCCTTCCTGTTTAGGTACCCGTTATTTCTGTTTGGGGTTACACCCGTTATTTCTGTTGGGGGTACCTGTTATTTTTGTTTGGTGTAAAACCCGTTACTAGAAGTACACCTAAATCTACCATTGTGTTCTGTTGGGATCATTTTATTTCTGTTAGGTGATTTGAGAACACTTAATCCGATATACTAGTATTGGTGTAGAGAAAGTAATTGAAAAGCATAGTTAATTATGTTAACTCTATTTTCCATCTTGTTTATACCCGTTATATACCACAGTTATCTCTCATCTAGTTTATTTATTGGCTTGATACTTTTGTTTTTTTATATCCTAAAAGTCATTGGACTTGCCAGACTTTATGTCTAACCCATTTTGTTTCCCTTTCACTCTCTTCCTTTTCCCTCAGGTTCTCAGGGTGGGAACGCTCCGGCTTGATTAGGATTCTCTCTTCTATTTCTGCTTGGATTTGGATCTACTTTGATGTCTCACTTTGACTACTCGTCTACTTGTTTATGGCTACTTATAGGGATTATGATTTTTCGTTTCTGTACTCTGATGGCTTTTAGCGCAATATAGATGTTTTATTTGATGTATTTTGTTCCAATATTTCAGTCTGATGTTGTAACTGGATTTTGAGATCATAATGTTTTCCATTGAAAATAAAGTTTCAAATTTCTGCTGCTATTTTATATATCTGTCTTGTGAGATTTTGTTTCTATTTACCTATAACGCTTCACGGATGTTAATGCATTCTGATAAAGAGTGACATTAATGGACGTGGGGTGTCACATTTGGTATCAAAGCTGAAGGTTACAAGATCGGATAAAAGTTTTGAAAACTATTTTCAAAAGCAAAGTATTTTCAAAGAAAAGTCTATTTTTAGAAAAACATGTTCCCCAAAGCCATATAAAATATCTTTTGATTCTCTATTTGAACCACTTTTCCTTTTCTTTTCAGCATGTCTGGGGAACCGAATCTTCCCGAGGGCGTTCATATACCAGCTTGGTTGCGTAGGTATCTTGAAGCTACGGCGCATGCCAGATCCCAAGGAGACGCCTCTACCCCAGTTGCAACCGCTGTTCCTCCTCCTCCGCGAGCAGAAATTTTCTCTAAGATATGCAAGGACTTCTGTGCTATGGGAGGAAAACCATTCCATGGAACTGAAAGCTTTGTGGAAGCACAAAATTGGCTAAAAGAGACATATAATTTGTTTGGGCTTTTTGAGGTTGATGAATGTAGGAAGATATAGTTGGCTGCATGGCAGCTTAAGAATGAGGCTTTGTTCTAGTGGGAAGGGACGCAGGCAGGGCATCCAGTTGATACTTGGGATGATTTCCGACAAAGATTCGAGATGAAGTTTCTTTCTCAGGTAGAAGAGAGTATGTAGATGGAGAGGTTTCTGGCACTTAAACAAGGAAGCATGTCTGTTAAAGAGTATGTCAATAAGTTCAATTAGTTGGCAAGGTTTGGTCTGGAGCTGGTAAATACCCTGCACAAGAAAGCTTTAAGGTTTGCAAGAGGATTGAATCAACTTTTTCAAGAATTGACATTATCCCACATTTCGATGGGGGCAATTTTTGAGAGACTGGTTGATATGGCACTGATGCACGAAGATGGATGAGAAAAAGGAGGCTAAGACCGATGAAACACAAAAAAAGAAAGTGTGGCCTAAGAAAGAACAACAAAAGAAAGGTGGAAAGAACGACAAAGCTCAGAATAAGAAGAAATGTCATGGTGTGGGGGCTTGGGTCATATGGCCAAGGATTGCAAAAAAGGAAGAATGCTTGTTACAGTTGTGGTGAAACATGACATTATAGTAAGGAATTCCCAAAGAAGCAAGGCCAGAGGCAAAGGACATGACTTTCTAGAGGGCAGGTGCATGCTCTCGAGGCTAGCCGACCAAACAGAGGTAGGAAAGCTTCTTTTGAAGGTTTGATTTCCCTTTCCAATCATGAAGTTAGAACTCTTTTTGATTTTGGCGCTTCTCATTCTTTTATATTAGATTTTGTGGTTGAGTCTCTGCACCTTAGTACTAGTATTTTTTCTGACTTAGTTATTGGCTCTAACCCCATTGGGGGTACGACTCATCTGTCTATAATATTTCGGGGTTTGAGAATATCTGTGTTGGGCATCGAGTTTGAGTGTGACACATATGCGCTTGGTTTTATGGGATACAGTTTGATTCTATAGATGGATTGGCTAGCCACGTATGGTGCCGTTCTAGACTGTGAGAGGAGGGTCGTTAGACTTTTAACTTGCCGTGGGAGGACTCCCGAGATTTCCTATGACCCAAGGGGGTCTGTCATGCTTAGTTTCTTGGAATCACTTGATGCATCCGTCGATGATTTGCAGTCTGTCTTGTAGTCTATGAGTATCCATATGTTTTTGATGAGGTTAAGGGCTTACCTTCGAGGCGTGAAACTGATTTATGCATATACTTGGTGGACAATGCGAAGCCATTCGCATTGCCTATGTGCCACATGGCTCCTAGGGAAAGGTGGTAGCTTAGCAAGCAAGCATGGGAGCTACTTGAGAAGGGGCTAATTAGGCGAAGTATATTAGAATGGGGTGCTCTAGTCGTCTTTGCAACTAAGGCGGATGGCTCACTTTGCCAATGTGTGGATTACTGGGAGTTGAATAAGCTCACTAGGAAGAATAGGCACCCACTTCGGAGGATTGACTATATGTTTGACCGGCATGTTGGCGCATATGTTTTCTCGTAGTTAGACTTGGCCATGAGATTTCATCAGTTGAGGGTGGCGAGGACAGTATAGACAATACCTCTTTTAGAACTCCAGATGACTTTTTTGAGTGGTTAGTCATGCCTTTTGGTTTGACGAATGAATCCACATATTTTGGGGATCTGATGAGTAAAGTGTTCAAGGAGTTTTAAATAAATTCGCGGTGGTTTATGTGGATGACATCCTAATTTTCTCGAAAAGCAAAGAAGAACATGCCCTACATTTAGGAGAGATCTTGAGGATTCTCAGAGCACACCAGCTTAAAGCGAAGTTCTCCAATGTCACTTTTGGAGAAAGGAGGTGACATTTCTAGGGCATGTGGTCTCCAAGGATGGGATAGCGGTGGATCCCGCAAAAGTTATTGCTGTTCAAGATTGGAAGGTTCCAAAGAATACGATGGAGGTGAGAAGTTTTCTTGGTTTAGCGGGCTACTATAGGAAGTTTGTTATGGACTTCGCAAGAATATCAGCCCAACTCACCAGAATGACGATGAAGAATCTGACCTTTGCTTTGAGTATTGATTGCGAGGATTCTTTTCAGTGATTAAAGAGTGATCTGACAGCAACCCCAGTTTTGACATTGCCTGATGGGAGCAAGGTGTTCACAGTGTATACTGATGCATGTGGTACATGGCTCGATGCCTTCTTGATGTAGGCGGGAAGGGTAGTATGCTATTGTAACACCCCGCGAATTCTATAACTATGAAATTCAAAAATTAAAGTATAATTAATTTCAAATCAAAGAACTAAGGGAAACGGGATACGCCATTGCGTTCGTCTCGGAAAAATACGCGAAATAGAGTCCGAGTTTTCGAAAAACGGAGTCCATATGAAGAAGATATGGCCTTCGGAAGTTTCTGAATTAAGTTTAAAATTCGAACAGAATAAAACAGCTCAGAAAAACAAGTTTAAATTCCAAAATCGGGCCCAATTGGCCAGGGCGGGAAAACTCCCGCCTAATGCACCCAGGTCGACTGGGATGTCGACCTGGTCTAGCCAGGTCGACAGGGCTGTCGGCAGGGCTGTCGACAGGGCTGTCGACCTGGTCCAGAGCCAGGTCGAACCCAGCCCAACCTGGCTGGCCTATTCTATGTTGGTCGATTTTCAGAAGTCTGCTTTGTCATTAGGGCTAGGTGGCAGGCTCTAATTGGTCTCTCTTTCGAATGAATGGCTACGATCAATCCAAGCAACATCGATGGCCCTAATCAGTTCATAAACCCTATAAAAATGACCCTAGACTCAACCTAATCTATTCATTCAAAAATAAGAACAAGGCCATCATGTTGCTGAGGAACGACTAAGAGTAGCCACCAATTGGAGAGAGGATTAGGAGGCAAATTCTAAAGCATAAAGCAACCTAATCAAATCAAATCAACAAGGAATCGCATCTCCAAATTCCTAAATTGGAGAATTCGCCACACAATTGTAAGTAGAGTATTATTTTGGTATGAACAAATAATTGTGTTGGTTTGTATACTTGATTTGTGGCGATAAAGTAATTCATATTTATGCGTTACTATGATTCTTATCGATTTGGAATATTGTATACGTTTGGATATTCTCGAAATATGTTATTCATTATAAAAAACTACATGTTTGCGGTAGTTTTATGCAAGTATACGTTTGGAATATTCGCAAATTATGTAATCCATGTTGAAGCTACATGTATGTAGTTGCTTAATTGAAATTCATGCAAGTTTGGGGTTTTGCTACTATGCCATCATAATGTATATTTTTGTACAAAAATCATTTTGTGCGTAATTGGAACAAATTTGGGTTATTATAGTTCATATGAAACTATGTTGAAATTTTGGCATCATGATCTATGTATTAAGCCATGCTTTTGTACTAGAAAACCTATTTGCAAACTTATGAATTTGACTAGGCTATGATTGATATTTTGCATAATTGAAATCCATGTTAGGTCTATATTGTTAACAAGAATTATATGATGACATATGTGGTACATAGCTAGGTTAGATTCAAAATCCCATTTGCAAGTTTGCATGACTAAAGTAAAAATCACGATTTCATGTTAGGAATATTTATGCCATGGTTATGTGAATAGATTTAAAATCATGATTAAGTTGAACTATACTTTTGTGTTAGTAACAAAAGTAAGCACCTTTGTAAACATGTAGTAATCTTATGAACATGATTTGCTTATGTTTGACATTATGCCTAAATAAAAATATAGGTTTATGTTGTAGTTAGGACTATGTGTCAATAATGATATCCAATTTAGATTCTTAACTTAACTACAAGTTTACATGCTTTGATTCATGTCACTTATGCTACTATGCAAGTACACCAGTTTCTGTTTTGTAGTTCCAACGTTATGTTGCAAGTTCATGCGTTCACGTTCCCCTTTTTGTGTATGTAATCACGCTTTAAGCCTCCCTTTTTCTCATGGCTAAGTTGGGCTTAAAAGCCTAAGCCCAACATATATTATGATAAACGAACGTATTAAACGGGGGAAAATAGCGTTGGGCCAAATTAATTAATAAATGAAAATATAAAGTAGAAGGGCCCAAATTCAAGTATGGGTTGGGCCCATGATTGGTGTAACCTTTACACCATTAACTTAATAATGGGCCGCAAATATTTACATATAAGAAAATAAAGAAGAAAGGCAAAATATGTAAATGTAGAACATACGATATGTTTAACCCGAGGTTGGATTGAGTTGTGACGTAAACCTGCCCGGAACCGCCCGGCTGTCCAGTAGTCACAACAATACCTATCCAATGTGGGAGGTTAAACATGGAGCCCAATAAGGACCCGAGGTTAGACTGAGTTGTGGCGTAAGACTGCCCGGAACCAACCGGCAACAGGCAGCCACAACAATACCTGTCTAATGTGAGAGGTCAAGGCTTTAATAAGACAATTAAGGCTGAGTCAGGATTGTTAGGATTAAGTGAACTAAAGACTTAATCAAAATGGAACATGCTAAACTAAACGGACTGGTGGGGGTTAGGTTAGAAAACACTTAACCAACTTAGCATGTTGGCTAGAGATAGAAAACCTAGTAACGGGGGACCCTTTTCAGCAGTAACCCTAGAAGGTGTATCATGATACCCTGAAACTAGGCAGGGTGGGGCACGATTACTGGGCTGATTGTAAGAGGTCAAATCGACGGCGGTGGTGTAGCAGTGTAGGTTCTAACGGGGTGCGGGCGTGCACACACTCCGGCGCAGAAAAATAAGGCACTGGACACCAGTAGCATACCTGTGCATTCTAGGATTGTGTCGGGCCGCCACCATGGGACTTGATACACCCCATGGTGGGACCAGCATAGGTAACTACAACATCGGGGGCCGTAAGACACATGTAACTATGCGAGTAGGAGCCGATCATCATAGAATGGATCAGTTCACCCTGATTATGGGGTGCCAGTTGGAAACTAGTTTATATGGGTTCAGAGATTAACATGGGGTATGATAGTATATTCGACCCTAGACAACTTAACCAAGTTTATAGTGCTTTCCCACTTCTTGTTTATACTTATCATACCCAGTTCTTTATTCATAGACAGAATAGTCCTAGACTTACTCAGGCTTTATGTCTGACTCTACTTTTCTTTCGTCTTCTTTTCTTCCGTTGCCCCGCCCCCCAGGTCCACAGGGAGGGAACACTGCAGCTTGACCAGCCTTAACATCCAACTTGAAGAGGAGAAATGTATTGCTTGGACCTTTTCGTTTTGAACTATGGCTTTGGAAAACCACTATGGGGCTTTTGCAGTTTATCTACGTTTTCTTTATGCTTCTTTAAATAATGTAATCAAGACAGATTATGAAAGTGTTATGTTATGTTTTTGGAAAAGATGTAAGACAATTATGGTGATGTTGTTGTAGCACGTATTTGTTTTTATGAAATAAAAGTTGTTGTTTTTCCGCTGTTTACAAATATGTGTTCTTATATCTGTCTTGTATATATGTGACTTATACTTATAAACCTCCACCAAAATTAGGGCATTCCCTTTGAGAGTGACCCTAACGGAGGTGGGGTGTTTCACTTGGTATCAGAGCATAGGTTTACCAGATAAGATAAAAAGTTTTGAAAATTTATTTTCAAAAAGGAAATTTAGAGAAGCAATTTTAGAAGAAAAATATTATTTTATTTTAAAAAGGCAAAGTCCACTCCCCAAAGCCATAGGTACTATCTCTTATCCTTCATTTTGAATCTATCCTTTTTTGTTTCAGCATGTCCGAAGAACTTAACTTGCCGGAAGGGGTACCAATACCTGGTTGGTTTAGACGGTTCTTAGAAGCAAGGGCCACTCAGCCAGGTCCTACCGTTCCTCCTCCCCCAGCTGCAGGAAATCATCCAGCTGCAGCGGCACCTTTTCCTCCACCTCCTCCTCGGGGAAACACTTTTGCTAAGATATGTAAAGATTTTAAAGCTATGGGAGGAAAGGATTTCCATGGAACTGAGTCCTTCGTGGCAGCTAGGAATTGGCTGAAAGAAACTGAGGACCTATTCATCATCTTTGAGGTAGAGGATAGACAAAAAGTACAAATGGCAGTGTGGCTATTGAAGGGCGAGGCTTCCTACTGGTGGGAAGTCACTAATGCTGAAAGACCAGTGGAGACATGGGAGGACTTTAGGGCAAGGTTTGAGACTAAATTTCTCTCAGATGCGGAAAGAAGTTTGCAGTTGGAAAAATTCTTATTTCTTAAGCAAGGGGACAAGACAGTCAGAGAGTATGTGAATCAGTTCGATGAGCTGGCTAGGTTTGGGCTTGACCTAGTCAACACCCCGCACAAGAAGGCTCTCCGTTTCGTCAAAGGGTTGAATGAGCCATTACACAGTTTGGCCATGACCCATATACCCATGGGAGCCACGTATGAAAGATTGATGCAAATGGCATTGCTGAATGAAGAGGATAAGGGCAAGAAGGAGACAAAGGCAGAAAGCTCTCAAGGGAAGAAAGAGGGTTTGCAGCCTAAGAAGACAGACTTTAAGAAGGGCAGGAAAGGCAACAAAGAGAAGAGGAAGTGCAATTTCTGTGGCAAAGTGGGGCACTTAGTAAAGGACTGCCGGAAAAAGAAGGCCAAGGAGAATGGTGGGTGCTTTTCTTGCGGTGAGACAGGCCACAGGGCTAAGGACTGCCCAAAGAAACGAGGACAGGGGCAAAGGGCTGGATCCACCCCAGGGGCACAGGTTCATGTGCTGGAAGCGCCACCTCTGCAACAGCGAGGTATAAATACTTCTGTAGAAAGTATAGTTTATCTTTATGATCACCCCGTTCGCACTTTATTTGATTCTGGCGCATCACACTCCTTTATCTCGTCTGCTTTAGTAGAATCTCTGCACCTAAAAACTAGTATGGTAGAGGACCCCTTAATTGTTTCAAACCCAATTGGGGGCCCAGCTCATTTGTCTATGATCTGTTTGGGATTGAAAATTTCTATTCTAAGTGTAGAATTTCAATGTAGTGCCTTTGTTTTGGGCTTTTCGGGTTATGGTTTGATTTTGGGTATGGATTGGCTATCCAGTAATGGGGCCATCCTTGATTGTGAGAAAAGGGTTGTTAGGCTCCTAACCCAGCTCAGTAATACTTTGGAAATTTCTTGTAATCCCTCATACGCGGTTATGCTTAGTTACCTTGAATCGCTAGATGCCTCTGTTGAAAATTTGCAATCAGTTAAAGTGGTCCGGGAATATCCGGATGTCTTCGAAGAGGTGAAGGGCTTGCCTCCGAAGCGGGAAATAGACTTCCGCATATATCTTATAGATAATGCAAAGCCCGTTGCGTTACCCGTTAGACACATGGCTCAACGGGAAAGGAAAGAGCTCAGTAAACAGATTAAAGAGCTTCTAGAAAAGGGGTTCATTAGGAGAAGCATTTCAGAATGGGGCGCTCCGGTGGTGTTCGCTACAAAGGCGGATGGTTCACTCCGTCTATGTGTTGACTATAGGGAGCTCAACAAGCTAACGAAAAAGAATAGGCACCCTCTCCCTAGAATTGACGATTTGTTTGACCAGCTTGTAGGAGCGTCTGTTTTCTCCCAACTCGATTTAGCAACCGGTTTTCATCAGCTAAGGGTGGCTGAAGATAGCATCGATAAAACGGCGTTCAAAACCCCAGACGGCTTCTTTGAATGGCTTGTCATGCATTTCGGCTTGACAAATGCACCTGCTTACTTCGTGGACCTGATGACTAGGGTATTCAGAGATTTCCTCAACAAATTCGTAGTGGTCTTCGTAGATGATATCCTTATCTTCTCAAAAAGTGAAGAGGAACATGCTCAGCACTTAAGGGCAATCATGGAAACTTTGCGAGTCCATCAACTAAAAGCCAAATTCTCCAAATGCCACTTTTGGAGAGAAGAGGTGAGGTTCCTTGGGCACATAGTATCCAAACAAGGGTTAGCAGTGGACCCTGCTAAGGTAGTGGCGGTATAGGATTGGAAGACACCAAGGAATGCAACTGAGGTCCGAAGCTTTCTAGGACTAGCAGGTTTCTATCGAAAGTTTATAAGGGATTTTGCGAAAATCTCAGCTCCGCTCACGAAATTGACTAAGAAGAATCTAGTGTTCAATTGGGATTTGGATTGCGAGTTTGCTTTCCAACGACTTAAAAGGGCTCTTACAACAGCCCCAGTTTTGACGCTGCCAGATGGGAGCAAGATGTTCACTGTTTATACGGATGCATGTGGGACAGGGCTAGGCGCCGTCTTAATGCAAGAAGGAAGGGTAGTAACTTATGGCGGGAGGCAGTTGAAAGTGCACGAAAAGAACTACCCAACCCACGACCTTGAGTTAGCCGCCATCGTCTTTGCACTCAAGTCTTGGCGACACTATCTCCTAGGTGAGAAGTTCGAACTTTACACTGACCATAAATCGTTGAAATACCTTTTCTCGCAGAAGGATCTTAACTTGAGGCAACAAAGATGGATGGAGTTTCTTGCCTCGTACGATTTCGAAATCTCCTACACTCCGGGCAAAGGCAACGTAGTGGCAGACGCGTTGAGCCGAAAGAAATTGACCCTAAGCCCGTTGTTTGTTGAAAGACAAAGCCTAGAGTTTATAGCCAGCTTCGACTTTAGGCCTTCCTCCGATTTCGTACCAGGCTTGCTAGCATCTCTCGAAGTGCGCCCAACTTTAGTGGATTCAGTAGGGACAGCACAACGCGAAGACCCTCAGCTTGTGGAAACAATTGATAGGCTAATTAGGGGTGAGACTTCAAGTCACCTCAACAGATACTCCATCGACGATAAGGGTTTGCTAAGGCGAGACGGAAGACTATGCGTCCCACAGACAAAAGATTTAGTAAAGAAGGTTCTCGAGGAAGCACATCACTCCAAGATGACGATACATCCAGGCGGAGATAAAATGTACAAAGATATAAAAAGGACTTTCTTCTGGAGCGGCATGAAAAAGGACGTGGCAGAGTTCGTTTCTAAGTGTATGGTGTGCCAACAGGTTAAGGCGGAACAGAAAAAGCCTGGCGGACTGCTACATCCTCTGGAGGTCCCGCAGTGGAAGTGGGATAGCATCTCAATGGACTTCATCGATGGGCTGCCTAGGTCTAGGAGAGGCAACACTAGCATTTGGGTAATAGTGGATAGGCTTACTAAAAGCGCCCACTTTTTACCTGTCAAAAGTAAAAGAACTGCCTCATCCCTGGCATCACTTTACCTCAAAGAAATCGTTCGACTCCATGGAATACCATCTAGCATTGTTAGTGACCGAGACCCCATCTTCACCAGCGAGTTTTGGCGGAGTCTGCAAGAAGCAGTAGGAACGCAGTTATGCTTGAGCACAGCCTATCATCCCCAAACCGACGGCCAAACAGAGAGAGTGAACAGAGTTTTGGAAGACCTTTTAAGGCTATGCGTCCTTGACTTCGGAGGGACATGGGAAGACCACCTTCCTTTGGTGGAATTTGCCTACAACAACAGCTATCAAGCAACCATCGGAATGGCGCCCTTCGAAGCTTTATATGGAAGACCATGCCGATCGCCCACTTGTTGGTGGGAGTCTACTGATAAGCTCATACTTGGACCAGATATGATCCGAGAGACTTCAGAGAAAGTAGACTTAATACGAAGAAGGATGAAGACGGCCCAAGACAGACAAAAGTCCTATGCCGACAAGAGAAGGACCGACCTTGAATTTGAGGTTGGAGACAGAGTTTTTCTCAAGGTATCTCCGCTAAGAAATGTTGTTCGTTTTGGAACCACAGGAAAACTGGCACCAAGGTTCATAGGGCCATTACCTATCATCGAGAAAATTGGGAAAATGGCCTATAGATTAGAGCTACCCGAGAAGTTGGCTGGAGTCCACAACGTTTTTCACGTTTCACATCTCTGAAAATGTCTACATGAGTCTGCTGAGGTGGTAGAGCCAAATATCCTCGAAGAGGCCGAAGTGGAACGCGAAGCAACCATAAGAAAAGTTCCAACCCGCATCTTAGGAACGGAAGTGAAGAAGCTACGCAACCGCGAAGTCAGGCTCGTCAAAGTTCAGTGGAGCGACGCAGAGGGAGACGCGACTTGGGAAACGGAAGCTAGAATACGCACTGCTTACCCTTTTCTTTTCGAGGGTACATCCTTGATCTTTCTTTTTCCTTAAGTTGCGCTTTTATCTATCTTTTTAGGTATATTTCCTTGACCTTATCTTTTAGGTAGAAACCCTTTGGATGGAAACATGTAATTGAAACATGTTATGGATGATGGTTGCAAGTGGTTGCAAGTGATTGCTAGTGGTTGCTCGTGGTTGCATATACACACACAATCTAGGTTTTAGATCGGCTCAGTCACTTCATATTGCATATGCATATATGTTTGCATTCGTATATGGTTGAACTCTAATGTGTTGTCATATGGATGTTGCATTTGTATTGAATGATTGTGCACTCATGTAGAATCATGAATATGAAAATTTGCATACATAATGGATTCATGGCACTTACATAATTCGCATTAAGGAGGTCAACTGAATCAGTAGACCGCCTGATTTTGCATTAGATAAGTACATGTACACACACACTTCGCATATGATCATGAGGCATTAGAAGTCTTTTAAGGACAATGGATGCTCGTGTTTGATGGATGAGTAGATGGATGATTTGATGTTAGGATATACATTCCTCCTAACTTGAAGATTTCGGGGACGAAATCCTTTTAAGTGGGGGAGAATGTAACACCCCGCGAATTCTATAACTGTGAAATTCACAAATTAAAGTATAATTAATTTCAAATCAAAGAACTAAGGGAAACGGGATACGCCATTGCGTTCGTCTCGGAAAAATAAGCGAAATAGAGTCCGAGTTTTCGAAAAACGGAGTCCGTATGAAGAAGATATGGCCTTCGGAAGTTTCTGAATTAAGTTTAAAATTCGAACAGAATAAAACAGCTCAGAAAAACAAGTTTAAATTCCAAAATCGGGCCCAATTGGCCAGGGCGGGAAAACTCCCGCCTAATGCACCCAGGTCGACTGGGCTGTCGACCTGGTCTAGCCAGGTCGACAGGGCTGTCGACCTGGTCCAGAGCCAGGTCGAACCCAGCCCAACCTGGCTGGCCTATTCTATGTTGGTCGATTTTCAGAAGTCTGCTTTGTCATTAGGGCTAGGTGGCAGGCTCTAATTGGTCTCTCTTTCGAATGAATGGCTACGATCAATCCAAGCAACATCGATGGCCCTAATCAGTTCATAAACCCTATAAAAATGACCCTAGACTCAACCTAATCTATTCATTCAAAAATAAGAACAAGGCCATCATGTTGCTGAGGAACAAATAAGAGTAGCCACCAATTGGAGAGAGGATTAGGAGGCAAATTCTAAAGCATAAAGCAACCTAATCAAATCAAATCAATAAGGAATCGCATCTCCAAATTCCTAAATTGGAGAATTCGCCACACAATTGTAAGTAGAGTATTATTTCGGTATGAACAAATAATTGTGTTGGTTTGTATACTTGATTTGTGGCGATAAAGTAATTCATATTTGTGCGTTACTATGATTCTTATCGATTTGGAATATTGTATACGTTTTGATATTCTCGAAATATGTTATTCATTATAAAAAACTACATGTTTGCGGTAGTTTTATGCAAGTATACGTTTGGAATATTCGCAAATTATGTAATCCATGTTGAAGCTACATCTATGTAGTTGCTTAATTGAAATTCATGCAAGTTTGGGGTTTTGCTACTATGCCATCATAATGTATATTTTTGTACAAAAATCATTTTGTGCGTAATTGGAACAAATTTGGGTTATTATAGTTCATATGAAACTATGTTGAAATTTTGGCATCATGATCTATGTATTAAGCCATGCTTTTGTACTAGAAAACCTATTTGCAAACTTATGAATTTGACTAGGCTATGATTGATATTTTGCATAATTGAAATCCATGTTAGGTCTATATTGTTAACAAGAATTATATGATGACATATGTGGTACATAGCTAGGTTAGATTCAAAATCCCATTTGCAAGTTTGCATGACTAAAGTAAAAATCATGATTTCATGTTAGAAATATTTATGCCATGGTTATGTGAATAGATTTAAAATCATGATTAAGTTGAACTATACTTTTGTGTTAGTAACAAAAGTAAGCACCTTTGTAAACATGTAGTAATCTTATGAACATGATTTGCTTATGTTTGACATTATGCCTAAATAAAAATATAGGTTTATGTTGTAGTTAGGACTATGTGTCAATAATGATATCCAATTTAGATTCTTAACTTAACTACAAGTTTACATGCTTTGATTCATGTCACTTATGCTACTATGCAAGTACACCAGTTTCTGTTTTGTAGTTCCAACGTTATGTTGCAAGTTCATGCGTTCACGTTCCCCTTTTTGTGTATGTAATCACGCTTTAAGCCTCCCTTTTTCTCATGGCTAAGTTGGGCTAAAAAGCCTAAGCCCAACATATATTATGATAAACGAACGTATTAAACGGGGGAAAATAGCGTTGGGCCAAATTAATTAATAAATGAAAATATAAAGTAGAAGGGCCCAAATTCAAGTATGGGTTGGGCCCATGATTGGTGTAACCTTTACACCATTAACTTAATAATGGGCCGCAAATATTTACATATAAGAAAATAAAGAAGAAAGGCAAAATATGTAAATGTAGAACATACGATATGTTTAACCCGAGGTTGGATTGAGTTGTGATGTAAACCTGCCCGGAACCGCCCGGCTGTCCAGTAGTCACAACAATACCTATCCAATGTGGGAGGTTAAACATGGAGCCCAATAAGGACCCGAGGTTAGACTGAGTTGTGGCGTAAGACTGCCCGGAACCAACCGGCAATAGGCAGCCACAACAATACCTGTCTAATGTGAGAGGTCAAGGCATCAATAAGACAATTAAGGCTGGGTCAGGATTGTTAGGATTAAGTGAACTAAAGACTTAATCAAAATGGAACATGCTAAACTAAACGGACTGGTGGAGGTTAGGTTAGAAAACACTTAACCAACTTAGCATGTTGGCTAGAGATAGAAAACCTAGTAACGGGGGACCCTTTTCAGCAGTAACCCTAGAAGGTGTATCATGATACCCTGAAACTAGGCAGGGTGGGGCACGATTACTGGGCTGATTGTAAGAGGTCAAATCGACGGCGGTGGTGTAGCAGTGTAGGTTCTAACGGGGTGCGGGCGTGCACACACTCCGGCGCAGAAAAATAAGGCACTGGACACCAGTAGCATACCTGTGCATTCTAGGATTGTGTCGGGCCGCCACCATGGGACTTGATACACCCCATGGTGGGACCAGCATAGGTAACTACAACATCGGGGGCCGTAAGACACATGTAACTATGCGAGTAGGAGCCGATCATCATAGAATGGATCACTTCACCCTGATTATGGGGTGCCAGTTGGAAACTAGTTTATATGGGTTCAGAGATTAACATGGGGTATGATAGTATATTCGACCCTAGACAACTTAACCAAGTTTATAGTGCTTTCCCACTTCTTGTTTATACTTATCATACCCAGTTCTTTATTCATAGACAGAATAGTCCTAGACTTACTCAGGCTTTATGTCTGACTCTACTTTTCTTTCGTCTTCTTTTCTTCCGTTGCCCCGCCCCCCAGGTCCACAGGGAGGGAACACTGCAGCTTGACCAGCCTTAACATCCAGCTTGAAGAGGAGAAATGTATTGCTTGGACCTTTTCGTTTTGAACTATGGCTTTGGACAACCACTATGGGGCTTTTGCAGTTTATCTACGTTTTCTTTATGCTTCTTTAAATAATGTAATCAAGACAGATTATGAAAGTGTTATGTTATGTTTTTGGAAAAGATGTAAGACAATTATGGTGATGTTGTTGTAGCACGTATTTGTTTTTATGAAATAAAAGTTGTTGTTTTTCCGCTGTTTACAAATATGTGTTCTTATATCTGTCTTGTATATCTGTGACTTATACTTATAAACCTCCACCAAAATTAGGGCATTCCCTTTGAGAGTGACCCTAACGGAGGTGGGGTGTTTCAGCTATGGTAGTAGACAGTTGAAGGTTCATGAGAGGAACTACCCTACCCATGACTTGGAGTTAGCTGCTATACTGTTCGCACTTAAGACTTGGCAGCATTATCTCTTAGGAGAAAGGTTTGAGTGATACACGGACCATAAGTCGCTCAAGTATCTGTTCTCGCATAAGGATCTCAATTTGAGACAGCAGACATGGATGGAGTTTCTAGCGTCCTACGATTTTGAGATTGCTTATACCCTTGGCAAGGGTAACGTAGTGGCAGATGCATTGAGTAGTAAGAGGATGACATTGAGTCCTCTATTCGTAGAGAGGAGGAGTTTGGAGTATATGTTGACCTTCGATATTTTAGGCCATCTACAGATCTTACACCTGGTTTGTTGGCATATTTAGAGGTGCAACCTACTCTTATGGATCAGATAGGATCTTTGCAGCAAGAGGACCCACATATAGCAGACATCTTGGATAGGATCAGTAAATGGGTGACTTCTAGTCACCTAAGTAGATATTCCGTTGATGATAAAGGGTGGTTACAACGAGACGGTAGGCTTTGTGTTCCCCGAGTTTTGAGTCTATTGAAGACAGTCCTTAAGGAAGCCCATCATTCTAGGATGACTATCCATCCGGGCGGCGATAAGATGTATAGATATATGAAGAGGGTTTCTTTTAGGATGGGATAAAGAAAGATGTATCGGAATTCATAGCTCGACGTTTAATATGCCAGCAAGTTAAAGCTAAACAGAAAAAGCCTGGCGGTTTGCTTCATCCCCCGGAGGTTCCACAGTGGAAGTGGGAGATCATCTCTATGGATTTCATCGATGGTTTGCCTAGATCGAGGAAGGGAAATACCAGTATCTAGGTTATAGTAGACAGGCTTACTAACAACGCTCATTTTATTCCTGTTAAGAGCAAGAGAGTAGTGGCATGGTTGGCATTAGTTTATCTTTGTAAAATAGTCCGTCTACATGGAGTACCTTCTAGCATAACAAGTGATCGTGATCCCATCTTCACTAGTGAGTTTCGGAAAAGCCTTCAAGAGGCATTGGGTACGCAGTTATGTTTGAGCGCTGCATATCGCCCTCAAACGGATGGAAAAACTGAGAGAGTGAATAGAATGCTTGAGGATCTTTTGAGGCTGTGTATCCTAGATTTTGGAGGGACTTGGAAGGAGCACCTTCCATTGGTGGAGTTCGCCTACAACAACAGTTATCAGATAAGTATTGGCATGGCACCCTTCGAGGCACTTTATGGACGACCCTGCAGAACACCGACTTGTTGGTGGGAGTCTACGTATAGACTTCTACTTGGACCTGAGATGATTAGAGAGACTTCAGATAGGATTGATCTAATCCATATACAGATGAAGGCAACTTAGGACTGGCAGAAGTCCTACGCCGATAAAAGAAGGAGTGACATTGAGTTTGAGGTATTTCATCAAGGTATCACCGTTGAGGAATGTGGTTCGCTTTGGATCTGTAGGGAAATAGGCGCCAAATTTTTTAGGCCATTTCCTATAGTGGAAAGGATAGGTCAAATGGCCTATAGGGTGAAATTACCAGAGAGATAGGAAGGTGTTCATGATGTTTTCCACGTTTCCCGTTTGTGGAAATGTCTACACGATACACCAGAGGTAGTTGAGCCTAGCATGCTTGAGGAAGTAGAGGTAGAAAGTGAGGCGATAGTTATATGAGTTCCTACCATTATACCTAGATCAGAGGTTAAGAAACTACGTAACAGAGAGGTCTAGTTGATGAAAGTACAATGGGGAGAAGACAGTGTGGATGCAACTTAGGAGACTGAGGATAAGATTCACGCTGCGTACCCTTTTTTTCAAGATTATGTTCTTAACTTCTTTTTCTGAGCTTTTATTAGTACTTGTTTCTATCACCGTATGTATCCTATTAATCGAATCTTCGACCTTTAGGTAGAAAACCAATGGGTGTAAACATGTGTTTGAGACATGTTATGTTTGATGGATGCAAGTGGATGTAAGTGTTTGTTGGTGGTTACTCGTGGATGCATAAACACACACAATAAGCACTAGACCAGCTCAATCACTTACATATTGCATATGGATGTGTGTGCATTAGGGTTTTATATGGATGAAAGTGGATGTATAATCATATGAATGTTGCATTTGGATGAATGATTATTCACATATATAGAGCTTACAGTTATACTAGGATTATTTGCATACATTTTCGTTACATGGCACGAACATAAATTGCATTAAGGAGGTCAACTGAATCAGTCGACCGCCTGATTTTTGCATTAATGTAAGGACATATATACACACTATTACATATGTTCATACAGGCATTAGAAAAAAATCTTAAGTACAATGGTTGCTTGCGGACATTGGATGAGTAGATGGTTGTGGTTGCTAGGAGTATAACATTCTACTTAACTTGAAGATATTGGGTATGAAATCATTTAAGTAGAGGAGAATGTAACACCCCGTAATTTTAAAGAATATTAATAAACTAAAGAATACTTAATTTAATGTTAGGAATTAAGTAAAACAGACTATACTATTGCGTTCGTCTCGGAATTCTAGTTCACGTAGACTTTGAGTTTGCATAAACGGACATCATATGAAGAAGATATTAAGGTTAGAAGTTTGTATACATATAAGAGAAATATATATAAACAAAGTGAACCAGAAATTCAAAATAATTCGAATTCGAAGAGCAGGAGGCCAACGCGGGATTTAGACCCGTTGGGGGTTGACCCACACCATAGGGGAGTCGACCTATTGGTCAACCCACTCAAGGGTGTGTCGACCCACCCCAGATCTGGCCAGGTTCATTTCTTGAACCTAGACTTGTATGTTAGCGAGATTCATTGGAAAAAGTCTATATAAAGGCTAGCATTTCTATTGTTTTCTACACCTAAAACAGTGGAGACAAGGAGATGTTGCCTCAGCTTGGACAGAATTAGACTATCTTCTACAACAACAACTTATACATATACAAAAATCTCTTCTGCAATATCAGCATATTATTCTCTGTTCTTTAGATCCAATATTTGGGAGTTCATGTTACTTTTAGATATAAAAATTTAACAGTAATCTTGACTTGTTAATAAAGCGGATCTGAACCAATGCCTATTAAGAAACTGATTTATATCTAAACAGATCTACTATAATCACATGTAATTTCCATACACCTATTATGCGGTTCAGTTGTTGTTATTGTATATTTCTGTTTTTATATGCCTATTTCTGTTCTTCTCCCTCTCTTATTCCCTTTTTATTTTATAAGCCTAAGCTACCTTCGAGCCTAGGCCAGTAAGAGACATACGTACGAATGAAATGGGAAAAAGTGGGGAATATTTGAAACGAAAATAAAAGAGGAAAATTTGAGACATACCTTATTTCATGGAATATGACTGAAATTTGGGGTATATGAACATGTAAATCTATAGGCTTAATTCAAAGATTAAGTGGAACATGTTAATGAAATTGTATGTCACCTAATTTACTGGGATTAAGTAAACTTATTTAATATGTTGGGGTTGTATGGACATTGTTAACTCGTGAAAACTTAACCTGTTGAATTTATGGGGGGTTAGGCTATAAGACTTAACCTATGGAAATCCTAGTTGATTGGGGACACAAGTTTAGGGGTTTGACTTGTGTCATCTGTTGTGTGGGACCCATATTAGTCAGTAACCTATTCTGGTATTAAACGGGGACCCCGCACTAGGTAGGGGTCAGGGTATACTTACTTAGCTAATTATAAGAGGTTCATCTGGGATAAGGTGTTCTGATGGTGCTTTCCAATGGGGTCATGTGCTTGCATGGCTCCAGCCTGCTTGGGAAAATAAGTCGCCATAACACTTATAAATAGGTTTGTGTCCATCTGTAGATTGCCACTTTAGGAAGTAATACACCCTTCTGTGGGGTCGACGCAGGGTATTTACGTGTTAGGGAGCCGATTGCTTATGGGTAATAATTAGGGATGATCTAGTCCTTCCTGTTTAGGTACCCGTTATTTCTGTTTGGGGTAACACCCATTATTTCTATTGGGGTACCTGTTATTTCTATTATAGGTCAACCCCATTACTAGAAGTACACCTAAATCTACCATTATGTTCTGTTGGGATCATTCTGTTTCTGTTAAGTAATTTGAAAACACTTAATCTGGTACACTAGTATTGGTGCAGATAAAGTAATTGAGAAGCATAGTTAATCCTGTTTGTTCTGTTTATCCTATCCATCCTGTTTATACCTGTTATATACTTTTATTAACTCTCATCCACTTTATTTACTATCTTGATACTTTTATTTCTTTATATGTTAAAAGTCACTGGACTCGCTAGACTTTATGCCTGACCTGTTTTGTTTCCTTTTCTCTCTCTTACTTCCCCCCAGATTCTCAGGGTTGGAACGCTCCGGCTTGATTAGGGTTCTCTCTTCGGTTTCTGCTTGGATTTGGATCTTCTTTGATGTATCGCTTTGACTACTTTTCTACTTGTTTATGGATACTTATGTGGATTATGATTTTTCATTTCTGTACTCTGATGGTTTTTAGCACAAGACAGATGTTTTTATTTGATGTATTTTGTTCCAGTATTTCAGTCTGATGTTGTAACTGGATTTTGTGACCACGATGTTTTCAGTTGGAAAATAAAGTTCTAAATTTCCACTGCTATTTTATATATCTATCTTGTGAGATTTTATTTATGTTTACCTATAACGCTTCACGGAACTTATTGCATTCTGATAAGAAGTGACATTAACGGATGTGGGGTGTCACAACAATCCAACAATCAAAGGATCTGAGCAAGTTGAGCATGAAAGAACCGATTGGAATCTGATGACTTATGAAATGGAGTTGAAAGCACGAGAAGATCGCAACAACTTGGAATCAAAGAAGAAATCAATTGCTTTGACTAATACAATTATCAGTGATGATGAAGACCCTATCGAACAACTTGCTATGGTTATCAAATATCTCAACAAATGGAAGAAATTCAAACCTCAAAGGAGCAAGCCCAAATCAAACAAATAAAGAAACTCTGATGAGGAAATGGAAGAAACAACCCGCTTCAAATGCAATAAGCCCAGGCATATCAAACCAAACTGCCCACTACTTCAGAACAACAAAGGAAACAAAAAGAAGAAGAAAGCATTTGAAATAACATGGATGATGAGGAAAGGGAAGAAGTCTCTGACACCAGCGAGGAAGAGGATGCAAATCTACGTCTTATGGCCTAATCTGATTTAGAAGAAAACGGAGAAGACTCTAGTGAGGTATACAATTATAAAAATCTACTTTTGATGTGTCGAGATCTTACTAGAACTATTGTTGCTCTTGAGCTAAAAGTGAAGGAGCTAAAATCTGATAGATTGAAGTTAATTCATGATAATAATAGGTTAGAATCTGAAATTGAAAAGGTTTCAAATATTCAAAACCTAAAATGTGAAAAATGTAACTATTTGAATCTAGAGCTATCAAAACTCAAGTCTAACATTGAAGATCTTGAAAAGGAAAAATATGTTTTTGAAAGAGAGTGATGACAATAAAAAGAAGAATTTCATAGACAGATGTACCTCACTTGTAACTGAAAACTCAACACTTAGAATTAATGACCTAGATCTTGAGATAACCTTGAATAAGTTTTCAATTGTCAAACATCTTTTAAAATGTTGTTAGGAAATCAACTGTTTGCTAGCAATAAAAAGGGACTAGGTTTTGGAAAGACACAGAATGATGAAAATGATAATGCAAAAGGCTGAAGCATCTTTCCTAAGTGTGTGAAATGTGGGTAATTGGGCATATCTTTGAAAATTGAATGAGTAGGAACTAACACAAAAAATCTACTTAAGTTTGGATTCTTAAACACTTGGCATGTAATTATCATATCCGTTGGAACATAAATAAAAGGACAAAACAAATCTGGGTTCCAAACGGTTCTTTCATCATTAATTCTTTAGTAACTGATACTCTTGGACCTAGGAGCTTCTCTGGGTCATCCTCTTCTCTTTTTGTGTAGTATGTTTGCGAGCTAAGAAGTAATAGAAATGGTATTTGGATTCAGGTTGCTCTAGACATATGACAAGAGACAAGAAATTATTCCTTATCCCAGGAAAATATAAAGGTTGGAATGTGACATTGGGCGACAATAGCAAATTTAAGATTATTGTAAAGGTAAAGTAGGTAACAATACTTCTGCTTTAACTGATTCTCATATGTTGACAATTTACATCGCAATCTCATATCTATAAGTCAACTGTGTGATAAAGGAATGAATGTGGTTTTTGATAGTGAGATTTGCAAAACCATTGAAACATCCCATGGCAATATTTTTTTCACAGGGAAAAGAAAAGGAAATGTTTACACACTTTCTTTTGATGATCTAATTGTATCTAGATGTTTGGTAGCCATATATAAAGAGGTAGTTTTATGGAATAGGAGACGAGCACATGCTAGTATGGAACTCTTGGAAAATTTGGAATCAAAAGACCTTGTTAGAGGTCTACCACATCAGAATTTCAAAAACAACGAAGTATGTAAAGCTTGCTCCATGGGAAAACTTAGTCAGTAATCATTTCACTCTAAAAATTTTGTCAACACCTCTTGGGTTCTTGAATTATTTCATATGGATTTGTTTGGACTGAACAATGTTGCAAGCTTAAATGGAAAGCGTTATTGTTATGTATTAGCTGATGATTATTCTAGATTCACATGGGTTTATTTTCTATCCAATAAGTCTGAAATGTTTGATTACTTATCAAGTTTTCAAAATTAGTTCAAAATGAAAAAGGTGTTTCAATTAAGACTTTGAGAAGTGATCATGGAGGTGAATTTGAAAATTTTAGGCTTTGAAATTTTTTGTGAAGAAAATGGTTTTAAACATGAATTTTCCACATCTCGAACTCCTCAACAAAAAGGGGTGGTCGAAAGGAAAAATCGTACATTACAAGAGATGTCTAAATCCATGTTGTGTGAGTATATATTGCCTTAAACTTTCTGGGCTGAGGGACTTAATACTTCTTGCTATGTAATGAATAGAGTTATGATTAAACCAATACTTAATAAAATGTCATATGAGTTATGGTCCTAAAAAAGCCTAATATCTCATATTTCAGAGTTTTTGGATGTCCTTGCTATATTCTCAATATACTTGATCAACTTGGAAAATTTGAATCAAAAGCTGATGAAGGATTTTTCATGGGTTATTCTTCAAAGAGCAAAGCGTATAGAATCTTCAATAAGCGATCAAGAACAATTGTTGAAACCATCAATGTAAAGTTTGATGAATTAGACTTGGAGATATCTTGTGGAAAGGATGATGGTATTGTACAAGAAAGTGAAAAGTAAAGCAATGAAGTTGAAGCTGGCAGTGATGAGGTCACAGAAGCAATAGTTGAAGCTGAAAAGTTGAAGTTTAAACCCAACCATCCTCCAGATTTTGTAGTTGGAAGTCCAACAACTGGTATTCGCACTCGTTCCTCTCTCAATAAGAATGTTTGTGCTTTTTTCAATCATAATTCTTTTATTTCTAAAATTGAACCAAGTTTTTATGATGTTGCCCTGAATGATGAATGTTGGGTTTTAGCTATGCAAAATGAGCTCAACTAGTTTAAGAGGAATAAGGTCTGAAAACCGGTTCCTAGGCCAAATGATTATCCAATTGCTGGAACTTAATGGGTGTTCAAAAATAAACTTGATGAATCTGGAAATATTATTAGAAACAAAGCTAGGTTGGTCGTAAAAGGATACAATCAAATTGAAGGCATTGATTTTGATGAAACATTTTTCCCAGTTGCTAGGTTATAAGCAATTAGAATTTTGCTAAGTTTTACATGTTTAAAAGGTTTCAAACTTAAGAAAATGGATGTTAAGAGTACCTTTTTGAATGGAGAGCTGAAAGAAGAAGTTTTTGTTGAACAACCCCCTAGTTTTTAGAGGCATGAGTTTCCAAATCATGTGTATAAACTAGAAAAAGCATTATATGGTCTTAAGCAAACTCGTCGAGCTTGGTATGACTGTCTTTGTACATATCTTTTGGAAAATGGTTTTAAAAAGGGATGCACTGATCCAACTTGTTTCTATTACATGATGATAATGGTTTCTTAATTTTTCAGATTTATGTTGATGATATCATTTATGGTGCTACTACTGATATTTTATATGAGAAATTTGAAAAAGTTATGCAGGACAAATTTGAGATGAGCTTGATTGGCGAACTGAAGTACTTTCTCAGGTTTCGAATCAAACAAAGTAGCAAAGAAATTTCATTTCTCAAACAAAGTACGTGATGGAGCTGCTTAAATTTTTTGGAGTTGAAGATGCAAAACCAATGAGAACACCAATGAGCCCAAGAACCAAGATTGACAAAGATGAAAAAGGTGTTGCTGTCGATAAGAAAAAATATCATGGTATAATCGGTTCACTTCTCTATGTCTCTGCTTCTAGACCCGATATTATGTTTTCTATCTGCTTATGTGCTCATTTTCAGTCTAACCCGAAGAAATCTCATTTAAAAGCCATAAAACGAATTTTGAGATATTTGGGGCACACACAAAAGCTTAGCTTGTGGTACCCTTCTTATGATAATTTTGATTTAGTTGGTTTTTCTGATGCGAATTATGTTGTTTTACTCACTGCTAGGAAGAGCACTATTGGGACTTATTTGATGTTAGGACATTCTATTGTTTATTGCTCAAGTCGTAAACAAAATTATGTTGCATTGTCCACCACTAAAGCTGAATATAATGCCTTAGGAAGCTGTTGTGCACAGATTTTGTGGATTATGCAAACTCTCTCTGATTTTGGTCTAATCCATAAACAAGCACCTTGGAAATGTGATAGTAAGAGTGCAATAGATTTGCCAAATAATCTTGTTCATCATTCACACAAAAAGCACATTAATGTGAGACACCATTTCATTAGAGAACCTATTGCTAGTGAGGAAATTTGTATTGATTTTATTCCAACTGAATCTCAACTTGCTGACATTTTTACTAAATCCCTTCCTGAAGATAGGTTTTCCATATTACGATTTGATTTGGGGATTATAGAAATTGATTAACCCCCCTGCATTTTTGGCTAAATTATTTTTTGGTGTTTTGTTATCAAATTCATTTCTAACAAATCAAACCATTTTTTGAAATCATTTAGAAAAGAACAAATTTTTGGACATCTGTGATAAAATTGTGACGGTATTAGATTTCAGGATATGAGATAGCTGAAAGATTCTCAATAATCCTAATTTGATTGAATATATTTCATAATATGAGTAATTTAGAGAGAAAAAAGTTCACAAACCATCTCTATCTCCATCATAATTCTATCATCCATTATAGTTTTATATATTAAAGGGTTTTGTGTATAATAATAAATGTTTCTCTAACCTCATTTAAAAATCCAAGATCTGGTTATGCATGGTTATGAGATTACTTATATTTCATGCTATAATTAACACATTGAAAAATTCAAGATCTGGTTATGCGTGGTTAATGTGCTCTTGAAATAAATAATTAATTAAAAAAGGGAGACAGGAAAAGAAAAGAAAATAATAATAATAAAACTGTAAATGAAATCTTCCTAGGTATGTAATATCTATTCTTCCAATCCACCCTCTAATTTGTGAAAAGTGTTTCTATTTTATGGGTTATTATGATTTTTTGCTCGATTGTTTTGGGTTTTGCGATATTTTGATTTTGTCAATTGATTTGAATATCTATTTATAGTCCAAATCCTTTGCAATTTTCCAACTCTGTTCATTTTTTACGACAACAAAAGGGGGAGAAAAGTTAAAATTTTGATGAGTATGCAGACATCTGTAGAATTTTTTTTATTAATGCTAAGTGTTTAATTGATTTTTGTATTTCTCAAATTTCATTCAAATTTATTAACTCTACTTTCAGTTGTAGGGGGAGATCTGTTATAGAGGGGGCATATATATAGGAAGAGTTATCATATTTCAATTTCAAACACGTTTTTTATATTCAAAATCTTAAGTATGTTTGTCATTATTAAAAGAGGGAGATTGTTGAATATGTGATTTTTTGTTTGATGATAACAAACATATTTTATTTTATAAATGTGTTTAAAGTTGTACTGTTATCTATTTCACATCATACAAAAATAAAAATTATTTTTGACTAGTAATAATACAACACAGAATTTAAATATTCACACAGCTATTTATTATTCAAAAATAAATTTTGTTTCACAAACACAAACATAATAATACATCATTTAAGAACTCTCATATATACATTCAATCATTACATTCGGTTTTTTTACATATGATCCTCACTATAATTTCTCTCTCACTCAATTACACTACCTCTCTTACATACATTTGTTCACCGAACTTGTATCTTCATATTCTTCTGATGTTGCTATGTCTTCTACAAACCTGTTATAGAAACACACATAGAATAAACTGGAACAAAACAAATATATAATTAAGCAAATATAAATTTATTTTTTATTTGCCTTAGATTTTTTTGGTGTGTTTCTCATCATTTTTCTGACCTGGTCTAACTTATAGGTACATCCATTTGTGTCTAGGCTACTTGTTATATACATAATGATTCAGTGTAAATACCACAAGGTATTAAATTCCTCTAGTGCTCACATATATAAACTGCCTATACACATTACATGTATACACACATATTTTTTCAGGCATACAAGAGCAAATTTAGTCAAAACTCAATCTCAGCTTGACACAAAACATTTCTGGCAAAACACGTACATACACACACACATGTGTACATGGTGAACAAAGTAGCTTGCATACATACAGATCAATCCGAAGTAAAATCATCAAACAATTCCAAGAGCATCTCAAAATGACCAAGGTTTTTACAAAGTCAAGCCATGAATAAAACAAAAAGTTTAAGCTTAGAATGTCCAACCAGTTTCAAGCTAGAGTTTACATGAACAAAGAAATGGGAAACACACAGGTCTCAAGTATATGTATATATATATATATGACTGTATATATATGTATGTATTTATACATGAAAGCACTGGTACGATTGACACACTAATAGGCCAGACCAGAACACATGTGTACACAAGTGTACAACGGTTGCAAAGACTCAGCAAGCGCATAGACAAATCAAGGCAGCAAGTTCAATATTTTATGCACAAATGACACATGCACAAATGGTTCAGCTGAACTCAATACAGGATTCTGAAATGGTTCAGTTTAACTCATACAGGGTTCTAAATTGGCAGCATCCAAATATAATTATGCATCACTGTGTATACAAAAAATGATGCACACATCAAGAAGCTCAAACATAGCAACATAGAAGACAAACCAAAAATGGGCAACTCAGAGAACTCAAGTAAACAGTTTTAGGTAGCTGCTCAAGTCCAATAGTTCAAGGTTCAATATGCAAGAGAATTGAAGTGGGGGGAGAATTCAATTCCTTGCAACAATACATAACTTAAAGAAGCATGTGCATACAAGTGGAATGATCAAAAAATCCGGGCCATCACAAAGCCAAACTCAAAGCCAAGTCAGCATGTGAATGGAACAAAGCTTTTATTTCAGAATAGTCAACAAACAAATAAGGCAGCCAACATTGATATGAATACACACACACACATTTGTACGTGTATATAGATATATAGGTGTGTATCTAATAATTTTTTTAAAATAATCATGTCAACAACATGTGCGATTTCCATATAACCACAATAGTGTGTTTAAAGTGCAAAAGATATGATCGAATTAACCAAAACATTTTTTTTCTTTTATTCACTGATTCGAAGAAAGGCAAATAATTTATTCCTTGTTTTATTGGCATATGTCAAAATTGGCAATAAAGTTTTTTTAGATCAATTTCCACAAATTCACAGAGGACGGGTAATCAACCAAATTTCAGGAAAGATTTTACTAGCTATTTGAAGAACGATTGTTTTGGGAAAACAATCAATTCATTAGATTCATTAAAGGCCGAAAACAAGACTGGATACATCACATAAATCACACAAATTTGTTTTGAACAAATTTGAAGAAATTGTTTTCTAGAAACAAATAAATTCATGTTAAAAATGTTTCCAGAAATGTTCAAATCGTTTTTAGAGGCCAGAAAATTAAATCGAGTCTTTTCAAAAATTTACAAAAGAAAATCGGGCAGGACAGAAATTGAAATTAGAGGGCTAGGGTTTTCTAAACCCTATATATACACCTGTATCCTCATCGACAAAACATCATCAAAATTCACAAAGAACAACTGAAGTATTCAATCAAAAATTCAGATGTCATATAGTGTTTAATCGAGGGAGAATTTGAAGATTGAGGTCATCTAATTGCATACAAAAAATTCGAATATTGATTGAAGATTGAATCATTAGCCACGAATGATTTTAGAAGCCAATTTGAACAAACTATAAATTGCTATTTCTCTGGACTCCAATAACAAAAAGGCGGCCGAAATTCTTTTACAAAGAAAATAAAAAGGGGCCACCTTTTTATTTGAGTCTTTCAATTTTAGGGTTATTTTTATTGTATTGAGTTGTTTTAATTTCCTTTAAAGCTACCTCACTTGTTTTCTAGTTTAATTTTAAACTAGGGCGGTTTAACTACTGGTCTTTGTAGTTAAGAAAATCACTACTTAGGTTTTTAAGTCATGTCAAGTTTTTGAGCTTAGGATTAGAACAGTAGAGGGTATCGCAAGTTTACAGGGTCTTGTAAGCGAGAATCTTTTTTTAATACCTAGTAGAAAACTTAGGAATGCAGCGATAGACAGGATTTTGTCGAAGCTGGGTAAATCTTGTGAGTGATTTTTATTTTAGCAATATCTGTATTTTTTTATGTTTTTGTTTCTCAATAAACCATATTCACTCCTCCCTAGGGTTAATCTAGATCCAACCAACCGGTTTTAGTCCATGCTGGGAAGGTCCTTACGTCATACAATGGAGGCTTGGAGACGACACCTTCAAGCTAACGACCGTTAATGGCATCAAAATACCTAGAGCATGAAATGATGAACATCTTCCTGCTAGTTTACATAGTTTAATGTACATATTTACTGCTTTCCACCAATATTTTGTTTTCAAAGATCAAGGCATTGTAAAGAAAAGGCCATTACTACCAAAAGTTATCAAATAAAGAAATTTCAGACGACCATGTTCTTGGTGGATTTACTTTCTACGTAGTATGTTTGAGCTATGATAACTATCGACTTGCATACACAAGTGCATAACATTGGATCGATTCCACTGAGTCTGGCATTAATCCACAACCTTGAGTCATTACAAAGGCTCAAACCTTGCGATGTGGTCCTCCCTTCACAAGTCAACTCGAGTCTCGAACCAATGACGAGGCTAAGTATAAATAACCTGCGATGCTCGTCAAACTCGAGTGCCCAACTCCATCCCTCAGTCTTCGGACTTGAAGGTAACCGACCAACCAAGTAAGTATGATATGGACTGCTTGCTTGGCTAACTCCAATCCGTATAACATGGGACCTAGTATAAAACTGGGATACAATGACATCTTTAAACTCTAACCCGAACAAAATGATGGGAGAGTATAAAGGAAGAAACAACGATGTCCACTTATGACTCCTCACGGCTCGGAACCAATGACCGCATGGAGGTTCCAAGAGGGAAGTCGCTAAGCTTAATCTCCACACGACTCGAGACCAACGTTCGAAAGGAGGTCTTGAAAGTGTAATCGCCACATTTGGACTTCACACGACTTGAGCATCTCGAGAGCGAAGCCGCATATAACATTTGTTTAAGTGTAACTACGAGTATATTTACGCGATTACAAAAATTGGAAAGCATAGACGGAAATTCAAAAACTAAGAATAACATGTAATGTAAGCAAAGTTAACTAACTTTTCATTCACAAAACAAAATACAACTATCTTTTCTTTCTAATGACGTGATGTACATGAAAACCACATCATTCCTCTAAAAGCGAGGGTCGTACTCATGTATCCTATCTTGCTACATAACCAAAAAGATGTCTTTCATGGTCACTTAGACGAACCTCCCCTCTTCTTTGTCTTCTCGGATTCGTTTATGGACGACTCATCATCATCCATCGTTTTTCTCTTCCCGGATCCGCTTCCTCCTCTTTCCTTCTTCCCCTTTATAGGAGTAGGCTTCTCCTGGGGCTTCATCAAGAATCCCTCCTTATCATCACCACTTGAGATCATGATAGTCACCGTGCCATGGCCACTGATCACTTTCAAAGGCTTAAGTGTGAAATTGTTGGAGCCAACACCGCTGAGGTGTCCTCCTCTTTCCTAGTTTCCTTGGCCTTCTTAGCATCCTTGTCAGCCTTCCTCTTGTCCTCCCTTTCCGCTTTTTTTTTGGGCCTCATGCCCAGCCTTTTGTTTCCTTTCCTCCTCCGCCTTCAACCTCTTAAAATCATCATCAGCTCTTTTCTTGGTGGCCTTGTCCTCGGCTTTCTTTCTGGACGCCTCTGTACCTTAGCATGGGCGTCCTCCTCAGCCTTTTTCCTCGCCTTCTCTTGAGTTATCTAGAGGGTTTACTCGTCAGCCTTCCTAGATTTATGATTTTCCACCAATTTTGCATAGTTTGCCTATTTGTGTCCATCGACCAATCACCTGAATACTATCCTAAGGTTTTCCTTTCAGCTCGAGGAATATATCATCCATTTTGAACTCCCCAAACTTCAGACTCGAGAATGTGCATGTGACTGGATCCCTCTCCTTATTGCTCCTCTCGAGTTTCCATAACAAACCCGGGCATGGAAGGCATTGTTGGCGCAAAAACCATTGTCACCTCTGCCCCGTAGAAAACAGCACGATGAAGGAAGAGACAAGTTTATCTAATTTGAGTTCGTGTTACCATCCTCCTGGACACTCTTGATAAAGCAGTTTTACCTTCCAATATTTTCTTTGTGGCTTTGACAGGCATAATATTTCTGATTGTTGGTTGAAGGGAACCTCCATGTCCCAGCACCTGATAATCGGGATCATTCTTGGTAACAAAGGGGACTGGGACTGGCGGACCACTTGTAGAGACAAGTGGGGAAACTTTCTTCTAAGAACAACCACCTTCTAATGCATGGGAAACTATTACACTCTCAGTAGAGACTGCCTTCCCTTTTGTGGTAGTAAGTTGTGCCTCTCTCCCCGCCTCAGTATCCTCTCTCAATAATGCACTTGCTTCGGCCATTACGTGGCTCTTTTCCTTTGCCAAGTATTCGAACATGGGCTCAAACTCATCAACCGAGTCTGCTTGCCGCTGCCTAGCCTCAAACTCGACAAGCTTGTCCCAGGCTTGAGCTAGAATTCTATATAGTCTTCGACCCACGAGATTCCGCATAATCGAAGTGTATTGACATACAAACCCTATATCGACGACTCCAATGCTGCCTCTACTCTCTCCTCAATCTCTGCCCTAAGCTTCTCCACTTCAACCTAGTGCTCATCTTTTATGTTGTCTACCTGACCCAGTATCCCTTTGTTCAGGGCCTTGGTGTTTTCTTTTTCTTACTTCGCCCATTCGAGCTCGGGATTGCTAGAATCTAAAAGCTTGCTCATGTCTTCATTTTCTTTAAAAGGCAATGTGCCCACTCATTTTCTGCTCGTAATTTTTGTTCTCCTAGGTCAGGGATGCATTGCTTTATTGAAGCTGATGCACCTCCTCATTCACTTGCACTAGCTGCTTGTTCTCTTCGGCTATATCTTTGTTACCTTGTTCAAGCTCATTATTCTGGGAGGAGACTGAGGCCATTGTGTCTTTAAATGATTCCTAGGCCTCTTTTGCCTCATCTTTGACCTTCTTGGGCTTCCTCTCCATCTCCCAAGTTTCAGCAACATAGAGTTAGCACATAAATATGTTATTCGAATACGCGGAAATAGATGCGAGATGAAACATTATTTTACTCAATTGATCCTCCTGGTTCCTGGGATTGTCTCTCATTTAGCGTCAACCTTTAGATGTAGATCCTAGAGTGCTACTTTTTATTTGAAAATCAATTTTGAGAGCTTCCCCACGTATTTTACATTTCCCTGTACTGAGAGTAAACGTCATACACCTTGTTGTACACATCATCGTCCGCTTCCATAGGGATCTGATGTATGTTTGATAGCCATACTAGCTCATCGAAGCAGAGGCGAGGGAATGAATTCTTGAGTAACTCTTTATTCTCTTCATTACCGAGCCGTGTGACCTCCGACATGTTAGGCAGCGCCAGACCCTGCTTTGCCGCGGTCTTCTTCCTATATCCTAACCCTCCACGCACCATCATCTTACTTATAGATTTGGTCACAAGCGCCACAGGTGGTACATAGAGAAATATTGTCGATGCATGTTGCCTCGTGCTCACAATTTATGGCCTTTTGCTAGCTCTCGCTGGCTGGATAGGAGCTAGCGAAGATTCCGAGTGTTGGGGTAGGTCTCCATGACGTTGGTCACCGCTGCAGTCGTAAGAACGAGGGGGCTGCAAAAACAAATGTGCACCCCTCCTGAAACTGCCCACATCCCCGCTCTTTTGTGGTCGGTGGATTCCAGACCCTCGACCTCTGTCTTTATCGCTTTCTCTGGCCATTGAACCTAAATGGAGTAGATTTAATGTCAAAACCAAACATTCCACACATATAAACAAATGTTGTGCCATAAAGTGTTTATGATTGTGTTTTCTAAGTGTTCCCTCCACATACCGGATTTATCCCGCTTGAAGGGGTGACCTCTCCAACGTTCAATGCATGGCTTCCAATACTAGTACTGCTTGGCCAAGACATTGTCAATTTAGTCAGGACCTTGTCTAAATCTATGAATTAGCTCTCCATTTCCAACGATGCGATGGTACAAGAGGTGGAAACTAGAGAAACCAGCTTGGGTTACACTCTCGACCTCATCTCATCTATTGGAGACAAAACTGGGGTGGTCATCAGACCCTTTCCTCGGGTAATCATATCATTATCATCGTCACCATGTCCACTAAGTTCTCCCCGAGCTTCTTCGGTCTCATGTCCTTAAGGAATGACAGGGGCACCCTCACTTGCGGACCCGGAAGATTTTTTTCCTCCCTTAACTTCCGCCCCTTCTCCTTCTCCAACACCGCCCGGAAAACCTATTGAGCAACCTGCAGGAAGTATGACTGCTTGGTGAAGAAGATGACCGGTCAGTATGTTTTGGGCAGTCCGGGATTTGGGTGGAATGACCCTCAGCACTTTAAGTCGCTCGTGATATAATTTGCCTTTAGAGGTCGAAGGGATATCTGTTGCACAAATTTCAAGTTATTCTCGAGCTTACGACTCGATTAACCATGAACCCAAAACAAGAAAGAAGTACTTACTTTTGGTCAACAATCGCCTCATAAATCCCCAGCGACATAGAACATAGAACCAGTCGTATTTAAAATAACCGAGCTTTTCTATGCTCCCAGGATGAAACGGGCATTGGCTTGCACCTCCAAGTAGTTGAGAGAAGGCACATCAGCAGTTCTCCTCTTCATCTAAAAAATAAACTGAATGTCCTCTCCAGCTTGTACTAATCGCAGGTATTCCGACAATAAGATTCAGGTAGTAAGCATGAAGGCGTACATGTTCGAATGGAACGGTGTCGACGCTAAGCGAAAGTAGCACAGCATATCCTAGACGAATCCGCAAGATGGGGCACGCATCCAATGGTTCATTTATGCATATTCCAAGTAATGTACCCTTCCAGAGGCGCGTGAGCCCTATCCCCTTCCTCATAGACATAGAAGTCATCCCAGGATATGTCATACTTCTTACAAACGCGCCTTAGAGCAGCTTTATCCATCCACAAGAGAACCAAATCCAACGAATTATCGACTACAACAGCATCCTCTATCATGTTTGGTGCCTCGGGAACATCTTCCTACATGATATCCACATCCTCTTCTCTCTCGAGGCCTCTTTCTGCAACTCTACCCTTCCGATATCATTAGCTCGACCGTGCGCCTGGCCGATTGTTGCAGTCCTTCTGACTGCCTACCCTGGTCGGGGGCAATAGATGGGCTTACACGCAAGGAGGGAGTGGAAGCCTTTGAGGTCTCAAAATCGCTGCCCGATAGACTGGAATTGTGGATGACCTATTCTGGGACGGTGGGAGCTCCGTAATTCCAGCTTCTAGACCTTTAAGTCTTTGAGACATTCTCGATGCCATCAAAACTATACTTTTAAGATAGTCACATTGGATACCACACTGAAAAACCTATGCCCTCTGTGTTGGTGTAAACTAACATGGAACCTGCGGTGTCATGACGTTCTGATGCGATTATAGTAAAAAGAACTTGGGACACGGCAATGGTCACTAGCCTCTAGAACTAAAATCATCTTTGTCGCTAACCGATATCATCAGATTCACACCAAATCACAATTATGTCATGATTAAGGTCGGAAATTAGGCTCGTGAATTGGTAGTTCGGCCACATGTACGTAGTTCGCTTATGCTCTAATCCTATATGCAAGTCTGAATTATCAGTTCTAGTCCAAGCATGAAGGAATTACTGATTGACACGCTTGGGTCCAAGTCCGATACAATTATGTAACATCATGAAAGTGACCCAAGTCCGGAAACGAATGTCTCAGGAGTCAAATCTCCCTAGGCATGTAGATATACAAAAATTCGTGTTCAATCTCACTAAAAACTCAGTCTGACCGGGGAAGTTTAATATCCCACTCCCCTAGGGATCCAAAAATCGCTTTAAGTACCAAGGATACAAAAAATTTGTATCCCTAAACCTAAGAATTCAGTATCTATTCACTTAGGAAATTCATATCTTGATGTCCCCTCTTTATTTCATACCTTCTCAGGACCCGAACTCTCTAAGTCCCGGGGACACAAAACTTCATATCCTCGGGCTTGGAAATTTTCGAATTCTTGAAGAGGATACGAAATTAAGAATACATATCCCCTTTTGGGATATGGAATCCTAATTCATATCTCGTCTGTTGGAGATCTGTTGGGGTGTGTGTCAGTTTCATGTTCGGGGTGGGAGTAGAGGTGTTCGAGATCTGTTGGGGTGTGTGTCAGTTTCAGAGATTTTTTCTAAGTCCTCAGGACACGATTATACTAGTTGAAGGGATGGAGATATCGTATCCGACTATTTATACGATAGGAGGAGGTTGGGAAGGATGAAAAATAGTACCCCTTGGGATAAAAAATTTCATAACCCCCTAGGATACGATTTTGTATCCCTTAGATACAAAAATTTATATCCCTCCGGGATACAAATTTTCTAATCCCTCAGGGGATAAGAGAGCTTCTATCATAAAAAGGAGAGAGAGAGAGAGAGGAGGGAACTCCCAAATTTAAAATATTACCTACTCATAACTCTGTTTACGATTATGTTCACATGCCTTCAGAACCCCAACTATCGAGGTCTATCTGTATGGATGTGAAAGATATGGGCCTTTGGAACCCAAACTATCGAGATCTATCTTTATGGATATGAAAGATATAGGCCTATGGAACCCCAACTACCGAGATCTATATGTATGAATATTAATGCCAATGACAATACCAAAATGCCTCGAGGTCTATCTGTGTGGATATATCTTGAGGCATTTTCAGAACCCCAACTCTGTTTACTTTGTTTACGCCTTCGGAACCGCAACTATCGAGATCTATCTGTATTGATATAGGCCTCTTGAAACAATCTCAAAATGCCTCGGGTTCTATCTGTATGGATCTTAGTGCAAATGAAATAAGATGCATATCCCATATCTTTCATATCAAAGTTTCTTAAAAGGAACTGATTTACCTCATGTAGAAACCCTTCATCACTGGTTGCAAGCAAAATATCATCCACATATAATACAAGAAAACAAATTTTACTCCCACTGACCTTAAGATATATACACTAATTCATGAGATTTTCTTCGAAACCAAAGGAAGTTGTTATTTCATGGAATTTCTTATACCACTGGTGGGAGGCTTTTTTTAACCCATATATGGATTTATTTAGCTTACAAAACAAATTCTCACCATCCTTAAAGGAGAACTTCGGGTTGTTTCATATAGACCTCTTTCTCTAAATCACCACTAAGGAATGTCATTTTCACATCCATTTGATGTAGCTCGAAATCAAAATGAGCTATCAATGCCATAATCACACAATGAGTATCTTTTGATACAGGAGAAAAGGTCTCTATGTAGTCGATTCCTTCTCTTCGAGTGAACCCTTTAACAACGAGTCTTGCTTTATATCTTTCGATGTTGCCTAGTGAGTCTCTTTTGTCTTAAAAACTCACTTACATCCAATGATTTTTACACCATCAGGAAACTCTACAAGATTCCAAACTCGATTAGAAGCCATTCAATTCATCTCTTCTTTCATAGCATTCATCCATAAGTTTGAATATGTAGAACTTATGGCTTGTGAAAACGACAAAGGGTCATTATCGACTCCAATATTATAATCCGATTCTTGTAGGTACACCACATAATCATCAGGAATAGTTGATCATCTTTCTCATGTAGATCTCCTGAATGAGACTTGTTCATTCTCATGATGAACTGATTCCTCATTTGCAACATGATCTATCAGATTTTAATCAATAATTTGTGGAATTTCTATATTTGGTTGTCTAAAACGCGGCTTAACTTGAGGAGCGTGAACGACAATCAACCTATCACTTAAATCAGTGGGTGTGTAACACCCCGTAAATTTAAAGGACATTATAACAATAAACTAAAGAATACTTAATTAAATATTGGTAATTAAGGGAAATAAACTATACCATTGCATTCGTCTTGGAATTCTGCTTAAGATAGACTCCGAGTTTGCGTAAAACAGACATCATATGAAGAAGTTATTAAGCTTTGAAGTTTGTATACATATAAGCAAAAAAAATATATAAACAAACCAGTCTAGAATATTCAAAATAATTCAAGATTGTAGAGCGGGAAACCATGCGGAAGATCGACCCATGGGGGTCGACCCTAGGGACGACCCACACAAGGGGGTGTCGACCCTAGGGTTGACCCCAGGGTAAACCCACCTGAGGGTCCGGCCAGATTCATTCTCTGAACCTAGACTTGTTTCTTGACCTGATTCATTAGCTTGAGGCTATATGTACGACTTCATTTCTATTTTTTTATTCACCCAAAACAATGGAGACATCGATATGCTGCCCTAACTCAGATTGAATTAGCTTATTCTTCTGCAACAACTGATACGTATATAAGAACCTCTGCTACAACATCAACATTCATTTCTCTGTTGTTTAGATCCAGTCTCTGTGAGTTCAAGTTACTTTTAGATATAAACATTTAATAATTAATCCATTCATGGTTATAAGTTTGGATCTAAACCTATATCTGTTAATAACTTGTATCATAACTAAACAGATCTGTCATTACGTGTACACCTGATCTACCGTTTAGTCCTTAAATGCCTATCTCTATTGTGATCATTCCCATTATCATATGCTTATCCAGTTATTGTGCCTAATTATTTTCTCCTCTCTCCCTCCTTCCTTTTGTATTTTTATAACCAGGCTACCTTCGAGCCTAGGCGTATCGCTGAAATATGCGAGAGAACGAAATTGGGAATGGTTAGGAATGATATATTGGGCATAACTTGTATTATAAAACATGACTAGGATTTAGGGCATAACCTATACTGTGATCTAAGACTTTAATTTGAGACATATCTTATATGATGATTTATGACTTGAGGGTAGGGGCTTGAAAAACCTATGATGAACATGAATAATTGTTTAAGAATGAATATGCTTGAATTTACAGTAAATAGAAATTATAATCGCACTTAGACATGAGGTTAGATTCAACTTGTGGCAGAAGTCTGCTCGGAACCGCCCGACAAATACAACATCCACTAATGGCTAATTTAATGTGAGTGGTCTAGTGCATAAATGTACACGTAATGGTGCGAAGACACGAGGTTAAGTCCAACTTGTGGTAGAAGTCTGCCCGGAACCGCCCGACATATCCAACATCCACAAGTGGTCAACTTAATGTGAGAGGTCTGGTGCATTAACATACATGAACGGGGAATGGTAATAACCTGTTAACCTGTAATACTTAACCTGCTTGAATATGTGGGGGTTATATGAACCTATCAAATTGTGTAAGGGTTAATTAAACTTGCTTGATTAATTGGAGGGTTAAGTAAAATTATTAAATTTGTGGGGTGTTATACGAACCCGACAAAATTAGCTTGTTTTATATATTGGGGTTATGCGGGCTTGCTAATCTGTTAGGCATAAACTGTCAAAATCCTAGTAGTGGTGTTGCAAGTCTAGGGGATGGCTTGTATCTTCTGTTGTGTTGGACCAGTATCAGTTAGTAATCCATACTGGTATCCCAAGGGGGACCCTGAACTAGGTAGTGGTCAGGGCACGCTTACTGAGCTAATTATAAGAGGTTCATATGGGTGGAGGTGTTAATGGCACATTCCAACGGCTTCATGTGCATGCATGGGTTTAGACTGATCGGGAGATTCAGACATTCTGACATTATTAGATATGGTTGTGCCAATCAAGGGAAGGGGTTGCCACTTTAGGAAGTGATACATCCTATTGTGGGGGCCAGCATAGGGTATCTACAGGATGGGGAGCTGTGACGAGAAGAAATTTCGCTCGGTCCGAACCAGTCGCTAAACCGATCCAGGCCGTTCGAAACGCCCTATCGTTTGAGAACAGGACAAAACAGAACGCAGACAGAAGAACATTTCATTGTATATTACAACAACGCATCAGAATATAAGAATATACAGAGTAAAAAGAATATTACACAGAAATATCAGAGATTTACATTACATTTAAATACATAGCAGTGGAAAATAATACAATACACAACTAGAAGAGATATACGGATACAAAGCTTTCCGGATATCGTTCCAGCTGTAAACCAGGATCCTGTGAATATAAATCTGCAAAACCAAAACTACTAGCTGCCCGTGTCAAAATAAGGGCACCCAGAGTTTAGGTTAAAACATTAAACTCCAGGTCAGTCATGTGACTGGTGTGAGAACTAACACAGTTATTCTTTATTTTAAAATTAGGTAAATCAAGGGACCACGCCGTATAACACGGAACGGGTTTCCTCCCAAGAATACCAGTGCATAAAACAAACAGCGCAATGCTAAATAAAGAAAAATGAAGCTGTTATAAGACCCAGGTCCCATCACACAATGCAACGCAAGCCGGAGGATAGGGTTTTTACCTTATAACAGCCAAAGCATGCTTGATACGTTTAAAACACATTATTTGATACTATTATAAGTGCATAGTGTATAAAACAACTTCAAATCATAAGTATCAATCATAGGCGGCATGAGCGCCCCATCCCACTATGTCACCATACTAGGTTCTACAATTAAAACCGCAAATGTCACGTATTTGGACATTGGATTTCCGTCTATGAACCGAGGCAAAAGATAGTCCTCAACCGATTCGTGACTCTCTAGCCCGAGCCATAGGATCAGAGCTCGAGTGACCCTTGGAGCGACAGGGCCGGTCCACCGATGTGGATTAAAATGCCTGAACACTACGTTTCCCCGCCCTTTGGGGCGTAAGTCTGGTCCGTCTGCCGACCAGAATGCATCGGCCGAAACCGATATAACCGAGGCGCCTCGCAACAGCAACAACCACATAAGTCAAACTCGTCAGGGCGTGTAAAACCACTGACGCCACTTCTAACTAGAAAGAAACGCATGCCCTCCCTGAGGTCCGTCTCCCGTTTTTGGTTCACAACCGGGGTGCGAGGCTCGCGAATTCACGTTACACAAAGCTGTGCCACACAGGCTGTGCTTTGATCATCACCACAAGACTTTGCTTTTCAACAGAAGCCTCGATCATTTGCCACTTAGGCATGCCACACAGGCAATTCACTCCATGTGTTTGATATCCATCAATATATAACCCCTGAGCTCGTACGTCTCAGAGAAGGGCGTTAAGCAAGAGAATAAATTCTCCGCCGCCAAACAGATATATATTTAATAGAAATCAATCGCACAGACTAAAATCCAATGTCAGACACACAGTCCATTTACAAGTCCGTTCTGGGGCTGAACGAAACCGGAGGCACCTAGTACCCCGCATATCCATCGATCTCCAAGTACGTCTGGACGATCACCAACTGTTTCCATCTTCTTGGGTGTACAGCCCAATCAAGATCATCAGTTATCACCCAAACGACGTGAAGACTTCCGGTCTTCGACCACCGTCTTCACCTTCGACACCACGTCGAATCAGTTATTCAGAATGGGATAAACCCGGTCTTTCTGAATAACTCGCGTATATATTATAAAAGTGTTACACAAACACAACATACGCCTCATTCCAATTCAGAATATTCTTTTATTCAAATATTCCTATACTTTGGGAAAAGTTCCCATTAATTTTATCCAAGATAAATTCTTTAAATTTATTCTTTAATCTCCTTTGAATATCAATTCAAACTAGTCGGGATTAGCGAACCACACCGAAGTAATCATTTATTTTATTTCCCAATCCCAACCTATTCATACCATGAAGTAAAACTGGTAATACTTCATATCTAACACCACAGTGTTATCGGTAAATTCAATTACCATTTCACGTTCAAATCTAATTAAAGATTTAACCATCGCCTGGAGCAAAACTGGTGATACTCCATTTTCGATCATCTCAATCTAATTAAAGATTCATTAAAACTCCACTTAGTTTTAATCTTTAACTGGGTTAAAGAATCAGTGTCATTTAAAAACACGGTTCACGATAAACCCAAAATCACATTCATTAATTATCGGGTTAAAGAACGAGTGTTATTTAAAACACTGTCCACGATAAACCCAAAAATCAATATCAATTCAATTCCAATTAAATATTATTTAATTGGTACACTTCATTAAATCTAAATAAAAGATTTAATCTTTTCATAACTAGGTTCAAGAATAGTGTTAGTGAAGACACCATTCGCGACAAACCCAAATCACATTTGATATTCAATACAAGGCTCTGAATAGAAAATATATCGGCTTATATTCAATATCAAATTCTACGACTAACAAATGTCGTATTGGAAATAACGATATATATATATATATATATATATATATATATATATCTTTCAAATTTCCATAACAACATCTGTATAATCACGAATTCCAACATCGAAATATTCCGAAGACAATTTCGATTCAAATCCACTCCAATGCAATCATTGGAAATTTTGGTTATTTTCAAAACCCTTTTCAAATTCAATTTATTTATTTAAAAATAAATAGAATTATAATTCTAGTTCAAAACTAGTTCATTTCGATAAAAATCTATTTTTATCTTTTCAAATATGGAGTTTTTCATCCCAAATCTTCACAAATCATTTCTTATGATTTTACACAAATTATTGCTATTTTTTAATAATTTTATCAAGGCCCGTACAGTCGATTTCCATCAATGGCCATCGAACTGCACTTATAGCGACCTTTTCCAAATTGGATTTGGACATAATTCCAAATCCAACCGTTAGATTTCTAATTTCTAATATTCGTTAGAAAGCTCTTTTCGATACGAACCCAACGGTTCCGGTTTTAAGAGAATCCGACGGTCGGATCTCCCGTAATGTCCGTTTGAAATAAATGGTCGAAATTCACGAACTGCCGCGGCGCGGCGCGTTCTATTCAGGCCATTATATTATATATATAATATATATAATATATACCTCGTCGATTTCTATTTAAAACGAATTATATAAATAGTTTTGAATTCGTTTCAAAAACAATTTCAACTTCCTTTTCAATTCAAATCAAAATTGAATTCTTCTTTATAAATTCGTTTCTATTCAATTCAAATTTCAATTCAATTTGAATTCATTTCAATTTTCTTTCAATTCAATTTGAATTCGTTTTCAATTCAATTCATTTCGAAATCGTTTTCAATTCAATTCATTTCGAAATCATTTTCAATTCACTTCATTTCGAAATCGTTTTCAATTCACTTCATTTCGAAATCGTTTTCAATTCACTTTGAATTCGTTTTCGATTCAATTCATTTCGAAATCGTTTTCAATTCACTTCATTTCGAAATCATTTTCAATTCAATTCATTTCGAAATCGTTTTCAATTCACTTCATTTCGAAATCGTTTTCAATTCACTTTGAATTCGTTTTCGATTCAATTCATTTCGAAATCGTTTTCAATTCACTTCATTTCGAAATCGTTTTCAATTCAATTCATTTCGAAATCGTTTTCAATTCAATTCATTTCGAAATCGTTTTCAATTCACTTTGAATTCGTTTTCAATTCAATTCATTTCGAAATCGTTTTCAATTCACTTTGAATTCGTTTTCAATTCAATTCATTTCGAAATCGTTTAAAATCGATATAAATATCGTTCACGTCAAAATGGCGTCAAACTAATCAACACGACTTCATAAATTTCTATTTTCAAATATTCTATTTCAAATATTTCTATTTCAAATATTTCCATTTCTAAACTGGAATGAGGCCCAATCAACTACCATATAAAATTAATTATATGGATTTTCACACAACACATGTATATAATAACATTGAAAAATGATCAACCATCAACCAAAGTGCACTACACTGTATAAGCATCAAATAAAGATATCTAACGCTTATAACAGCCTGTCAATCAATCGATCGACATATTTAATCAATCAGGATGAGTGAACTTCAAATTTCATCCCAACACCCGTGTGGGGTTTCAAACAATCAAACACAGATTTTATTTGTGCAGTTGGGCGATGTGTAAAATTTACCGACCCAATCAATATCAGTCAAATCAGTGTACATAAACAAACCGTCCGGTTTGTAAGTGAATATTTTATTTTATTCACATTCACGTTAAAAATTATATTTTTAACGATAAAACATTTTATTCCAACATATGAATTTCTATTAAGTTCATTCTTTAAATAAAATGATATTTTTATTTTTCTAACACATTTTAGAAAATTTCGACGGCATAACGGCACGATACTAGAAACGGGACGAGGCCTAGCCTTATCCCCGGTCTAGTGAAGGCCCACGCCATTCACACATCAATCATATCAATTTCAATTTCACTAAAACAATCCAATCCAAATCAAATAATCTAACAAACTACACAACCAATCAAACAAGTCCATGGTCTGTGGACGGGTGTCGGGTGCTTCTAATAAGCACCGTTTGCATCCTAGTATATATATATATAACTAGAAAAATAAATTGAAAGGTGAGAAGTTCTCACTTATAGCTATCCTAGCTCCACGGCACTTCATTGATAGAAATCTTCACTGTTCTCGTCGATATCACTTTCTTCACCCGTATTCTCTACATATGCAAAAATCGAATTTTTACTTCGCTATTCCATATATAAAAATCATATTTTTCTATCGAAGTTCAATATATAAAAACCATATTTTTCTATCGAAGTTCAATATATAAAAATTCTATTTTTCTATCGAAGTTCAATATATAAAAATCACATTTTTCTATCGAAGTTCAATATATAAAAACCATATTTTTCTATCGAAGTTCAATATATAAAAACCATATTTTTCTATCGAAGTTCAATATATAAAAATTCTATTTTTCTATCGAAGTTCAATATATAAAAATCACATTTTTCTATCGAAGTTCAATATATAAAAACCATATTTTTCTATCGAAGTTCAATATATAAAAATTCTATTTTTCTATCGAAGTTCAATATATAAAAATTCCATTTTTCTATCGAAGTTCAATATATAAAAATCACATTTTTCTATCGAAGTTCAATATATAAAAATCACATTTTTCTTTCGTCATTTCAACTATATAAAGATTCAAACTTTTCTAATATAAAAATTCGATTTTCATACCTCCTTCACATATATAAAAATAAATCCCTTATTTCTATGGTTAAAAACATAATCTTTCTTCGCTTTTATGATAGCTAAACCCTAATTTTTTCTACTTTAAAGATCTAACCTTTATTTATATAAGAATCAAATCTTTATTATCACGAAAACATTATAAAAATTTAATCTTTGTGATGTTAAGATATATATAAAATCTATATTTTTTTATTTTTATGATACTAATATATAGAAGAAAACATATCTTTATATTAATTAATCATATATATAAAAAACTAAATTAACTAAAGCAAAAACTTACTTTTCTTTTGTCTTAGCTCATAGGAGGGGTCTGTGGTCTGAGTTGGCGGCGGAAGAGGGCTCCGGCGGCGTCAGGCGGCGAACAGGTGGGTGGCGGTTGGCTTGGAACGGCACTGGCGACGGGATTGGGGTCTTTGGCCTCTCGTTCGAATTGGGAAGGTTAGAAGGAGGAGTAGGCGGCGCAGAAGTGGGGGCGACGGCAGAAGCGGGGAGGGCGTGCCAGCGATGGCGCCGCTTGGTGCTCCGGCGATTAACGGGGGCAGCAGTTTTTTTTTTATCTCTGATGAATCGAAAAGGAGAGAGGGGTGGGGGCCAGAGGGTAATAAAGGGTAGGAAAATTATATATATATTTTTTATTATTATTATTTAATTATTAAAAAGTTGACTTTCACATACGACCTCTAAACGAGGTCCACCGCCTGTCGCCCATAGCGTTTCACCCCCATTCCGAACACAATGGGATATGTACCGCAAGCTGAATCGACCGTTTCGATCAGTTTCCGTTGCATTTACATTTAAATCATTATATTGGATTTTAAACGTATATTTCAAATTACTGGGGTCACATGCTAACTTTAAAAATTCCAGAAAAATATTTTCTAACTTCGTATTGACGATACGGTCCTAACAAAACTAGTTTCGTCGAATTCTGAGACCGTTTGAAAAATGGCCAATTTCTAGTCGATTAAAATCAACTGAAATGGTCAAAACACGTTTTCCTATGCCACGCTCACATATTGATTCGAAAAATTATGAAATTTGAAACCTAGCAATAATTTGACACCACGGACCCAACAAAACTGGTTTCGTCGAAATCCGAGGTCGTTTGCAAAATGGCTATTTTTAATGCCTTTATATATATTAAAATATATATAAATTCCACAGCGCTATTTCTGAATTTTAAACTGGCCCAGAATTTCGGGTTGTTACAATCTCCCCCACTTAAAACTTTTCGTCCCCGAAAAGGAACAAAGTCGAAAGTGGTTTGATTAATTAACTCCACGCTCGATCTGGCTTCCATTCTCCAACTCTTTAGTTTCTGAGAATTTTCAAAATTTCAAAAATTTGGCGAACACCCTAAATTTTCGAAAAATTTCGCCATAACCTCCCCTGCACCGGGAGCATCGGGGAATTTCAAATAGCTTCCCCGGTCCTTCAGATCTCAAAAAGAAAAAGAAAAAGCCAAGCGGCTAGCCAATAGGCTCATAAAATCATCAGCACCCAAACAAAATAGGAAATTATGTAGTAAACATGTACCTATTTGTCGGGCAAACAAATTTTATTCTCTGCTCTAGCCTCCTTGCTATGACCTGTTCAATGATATATACGTATATGCAAGCAAATGCAACCAATTTTCAATATAACTCAATATTTGATGCTATTAGGCATAATGGTTCAAAATTAGCAAACAAATAAACAAACAACACAAACATCAATCAATTAGTGAATTAGAGTTTCAAATTCATAATTTTGATACATATGCAAAAGTCATGTTTTTGATGCCAAATCACAACAATAGGCCCTATCTAATTTTGGTTCTCACACCAGTCTAATGGAAATATATAGAAATCTCACCTTCGAAACACGAAAATAAATTATAATGATGACGCGTCAATCATTAGAATCATGTCCGAGCGACTAGAGTGTGATTCTATATCTATCGAATATATTTGAGGCTTCAATACACGTGGATCAGACGTATACTAAAATCTCTATATATTTGATTGCCCAAATCAATGTAAATAAATAATCGAATACGTATAATTGATTTAAATTTTCAAAACAAAATTGTTTTCATTTGAAAAATATACCCTTCACACTCGTTCTAGGATACTACTGATCCCATCTCTAACGAGTCATCCTCGTTAGATATTACTAATCCAATATCTGATGAATTCTTTCGTATGGTTCTAATGTGTCTTGTTCTCTGAGCTTTGTAAACCAAAGCTCTGATACCAACTGTGACGAGAAGGAATTTCGCTCGGTCCGAACCAGTCGCTAAACCGATCCAGGCCGTTCGAAACGCCCTATCATTTGAGAACAGGACAAAACAGAACGCAGACAGAAGAACATTTCATTGTATATTACAACAACGCATCAGAATACAAGAATATACAGAGTAAAAAGAATATTACACAGAAATGCCAGAGATTTACATTACATTTAAATACATAGCAGCGGAAAATAATACAATACACAACTAGAAGAGATATACGGATACAAAGCTTTCCGGATATCGTTCCAGCTGTAAACCAGGATCCTGTGAATATAAATCTGCAAAACCAAAACTACTAGCTGCCCGTGTCAAAATAAGGGCACCCAGAGTTTAGGTTAAAACAATAAACTCCAGGTCAGTCATGTGACTGGTGTGAGAACTAAAACAGTTATTCTTTATTTTAAAATTAGGTAAATCAAGGGATCACGCCGTATAACACGGAACGGGTTTCCTCCCAAGAATACCAGTGCATAAAACAAACAGCGCAATGCTAAATAAAGAAAAATGAAGCTGTTATAAGACCCAGGTCCCATCACACAATGCAACGCAAGCCGGAGGATAGGGTTTTTACCTTATAACAGCCAAAGCATGCTTGATACGTTTAAAACACATTATTTGATACTATTATAAGTGCATAGTGTATAAAACAACTTCAAATCATAAGTATCAATCATAGGCGGCATGAGCGCCCCATCCCACTATGTCACCATACTAGGTTCTACAATTAAAACCGCAAATGTCACGTATTTGGAAATTGGATTTCCGTCTATGAACCGAGGCAAAAGATAGTCCTCAACCGATTCGTGACTCTCTAGCCCGAGCCACAGGATCAGAGCTCGAGTGACCCTTGGAGCGACAGGGCCGGTCCACCGATGTGGATTAAAATGCCTGAACACTACGTTTCCCCGCCCTTTGGGGCGTAAGTCTGGTCCGTCTGCCAACCAGAATGCATTGGCCGAAACCGATATAACCGAGGCGCCTCGCAACAGCAACAACCACATAAGTCAAACTCGTCAGGGCGTGTAAAACCACTGACGCCACTTCTAACTAGAAAGAAACGCATGCCCTCCCTGAGGTCTGTCTCCCGTTTTTGGTTCACAACCGGGGTGCGAGGCTCGCGAATTCAGGTTACACAAAGCTGTGCCACACAGGCTGTGCTTTGATCATCACCACAAGACTTTGCTTTTCAACAGAAGCCTCGATCATTTGCCACTTAGGCATGCCACATAGGCAATTCACTCCATGTGTTTGATATCCATCAATATATAACCCCTGAGCTCGTACGTCTCAGAGAAGGGCGTTAAGCAAGAGAATAAATTCTCCGCCGCCAAACAGATATATATTTAATAGAAATCAATCGCACAGACTAAAATCCAACGTCAGACACACAGTCCATTTACAAGTCCGTTCTGGGGCTGAACGAAACCGGAGGCACCTAGTACCCCGCATATCCATCGATCTCCAAGTACGTCTGGACGATCACCAACTGTTTCCATCTTCTTGGGTGTACAGCCCAATCAAGATCATCAGTTATCACCCAAACGACGTGAAGACTTCCGGTCTTCGACCACCGTCTTCATCTTCGACACCACGTCGAATCAGTTATTCAGAATGGGATAAACCCGGTCTTTCTGAATAACTCGCGTATATATTATAAAAGTGTTACACAAACACAACATACGCCTCATTCCAATTCAGAATATTCTTTTATTCAAATATTCCTATACTTTGGGAAAAGTTCCCATTAATTTTATCCAAGATAAATTCTTTAAATTTATTCTTTAATCTCCTTTGAATATCAATTCAAACTAGTCGGGATTAGTGAACCACACCGAAGTAATCATTTATTTTATTTCCCAATCCCAACCTATTCATCCCATGAAGTAAAACTGGTAATACTTCATATCTAACACCACAGTGTTATCGGTAAATTCAATTACCATTTCACGTTCAAATCTAATTAAAGATTTAACCATCGCCTGGAGCAAAACTGGTGATACTCCATTTTCGATCATCTCAATCTAATTAAAGATTCATTAAAACTCCACTTAGTTTTAATCTTTAACTGGGTTAAAGAATCAGTGTCATTTAAAAACACGGTTCACGATAAACCCAAAATCACATTCATTAATTATCGGGTTAAAGAACGAGTGTTATTTAAAACACTGTCCACGATAAACCCAAAAATCAATATCAATTCAATTCCAATTAAATATTATTTAATTGGTACACTTCATTAAATCTAAATAAAAGATTTAATCTTTTCACAACTAGGTTCAAGAACAGTGTTAGTGAAGACACCATTCGCGACAAACCCAAATCACATTTGATATTCAATACAAGGCTCTGAATAGAAAATATATCGGCTTATATTCAATATCAAATTCTACGACTAACAAATGTCGTATTGGAAATAACGATATATATATATATATATCTTTCAAATTTCCATAACAACATCTGTATAATCTCGAATTCCAACATCGAAATATTCCGAAGACAATTTCGATTCAAATCCACTCCAATGCAATCATTGGAAATTTTGGTTATTTTCAAAACCCTTTTCAAATTCAATTTATTTATTTAAAAATAAATAGAATTATAATTCTAGTTCAAAACTAGTTCATTTCGATAAAAATCTATTTTTATCTTTTCAAATATGGAGTTTTTCATCCCAAATCTTCACAAATCATTTCTTATGATTTTATACAAATTATTGCTATTTTTTAATAATTTTATCAAGGCCCGTACAGTCGATTTCCATCAATGGCCATCGAACTGCACTTATAGCGACCTTTTCCAAATTGGATTTGGACATAATTCCAAATCCAACCGTTAGATTTCTAATTTCTAATATTCGTTAGAAAGCTCTTTTCGATACGAACCCAACGGTTCTGGTTTTAGGAGAATCCGACGGTCGGATCTCCCGTAATGTCCGTTTGAAATAAATGGTCGAAATTCACGAACTACCGCGGCGCGTTCTATTCAGGCCATTATATTATATATGTAATATATATAATATATACTTCGTCGATTTCTATTTAAAACGAATTATATAAATAGTTTTGAATTCGTTTCAAAAACAATTTCAACTTCCTTTTCAATTCAAATCAAAATTGAATTCTTCTTTATAAATTCGTTTCTATTCAATTCAAATTTCAATTCAAATTTCAATTCAATTTGAATTCATTTCAATTTGCTTTCAATTCAATTTGAATTCGTTTTCAATTCAATTCATTTCGAAATCGTTTTCAATTCAATTCATTTCGAAATCGTTTTCAATTCACTTCATTTCGAAATCGTTTTCAATTCACTTCATTTCGAAATCGTTTTCAATTCACTTTGAATTCGTTTTCGATTCAATTCATTTCGAAATCGTTTTCAATTCACTTCATTTCGAAATCGTTTTCAATTCAATTCATTTCAAAATCGTTTTCAATTCACTTCATTTCGAAATCGTTTTCAATTCACTTTGAATTCGTTTTCGATTCAATTCATTTCGAAATCGTTTTCAATTCACTTCATTTCGAAATCGTTTTCAATTCAATTCATTTCGAAATCGTTTTCAATTCAATTCATTTCGAAATCGTTTTCAATTCACTTTGAATTCGTTTTCAATTCAATTCATTTCGAAATCGTTTTCAATTCACTTTGAATCCGTTTTCAATTCAATTCATTTCGAAATCGTTTAAAATCGATATAAATATCGTTCACGTCAAAATAGCGTCAAACTAATCAACACGACTTCATAAATTTCTATTTTCAAATATTCTATTTCAAATATTTCTATTTCAAATATTTCCATTTCTAAACTGGAATGAGGCCCAATCAACTACCATATAAAATTAATTATATGGATTTTCACACAACACATGTATATAATAACATTGAAAAATGATCAACCATCAACCAAAGTGCATTACACTGTATAAGCATCAAATAAAGATATCTAACGCTTATAACAGTCTGTCAATCAATCGATCGACATATTTAATCAATCAGGATGAGTGAACTTCAAATTTCATCCCAACACCCGTATGGGGTTTCAAACAATCAAACACAGATTTTATTTGTGCAGTTGGGCGATGTGTAAAATTTACCGACCCAATCAATATCAGTCAAATCAGTGTACATAAACAAACCGTCCGGTTTGTAAATGAATATTTTATTTTATTCACATTCACGTTAAAAATTATATTTTTAACGATAAAACATTTTATTCCAACATATGAATTTCTATTAAGTTCATTCTTTAAATAAAATGATATTTTTATTTTTCTAACACATTTTAGAAAATTTCGGCGGCATAACGGCACGATACTAGAAACGGGACGAGGCCTAGCCTTATCCCCGGTCTAGTGAAGGCCCACGCCATTCACACATCAATCATATCAATTTCAATTTCACCAAAACAATCCAATCCAAATCAAATAATCTAACCAACTACACAACCAATCAAACAAGTCCATGGTCTGTGGACGGGTGTCGGGTGCTTCTAATAAGCACCGTCTGCATCCTAGTATATATATATATAACTAGAAAAATAAATTGAAAGGTGAGAAGTTCTCACTTATAGCTATCCTAGCTCCACGGCACTTCATTGATAGAAATCTTCACTGTTCTCGTCGATATCACTTTCTTCGCCCGTATTCTCTACATATGCAAAAATCGAATTTTTACTTCGCTATTCCATATATAAAAATCATATTTTTCTATTGAAGTTCAATATATAAAAACCATATTTTTCTATCGAAGTTCAATATATAAAAATTCTATTTTTCTATCGAAGTTCAATATATAAAAATCACATTTTTATATCGAAGTTCAATATATAAAAACCATATTTTTCTATCGAAGTTCAATATATAAAAACCATATTTTTCTATCGAAGTTCAATATATAAAAATTCTATTTTTCTATCGAAGTTCAATATATAAAAATCACATTTTTCTATCGAAGTTCAATATATAAAAACCATATTTTTCTATCGAAGTTCAATATATAAAAATTCTATTTTTCTATCGAAGTTCAATATATAAAAATTCCATTTTTCTATCGAAGTTCAATATATAAAAATCACATTTTTCTATCGAAGTTCAATATATAAAAATCACATTTTTCTTTCGTCATTTCAACTATATAAAGATTCAAACTTTTCTAATATAAAAATTCGATTTTCATACCTCCTTCACATATATAAAAATAAATCCCTTATTTCTATGGTTAAAAACATAATCTTTCTTCGCTTTTATGATAGCTAAACCCTAATTTTTTCTACTTTAAAGATCTAACCTTTATTTATATAAGAATCAAATCTTTATTATCACGAAAACATTATAAAAATTTAATCTTTGTGATGTTAAGATATATATAAAATCTATATATTTTTATTTTTATGATACTAATATATAGAAGAAAACATATCTTTATATTAATTAATCATATATATATAAAAAACTAAATTAACTAAAGCAAAAACTTACTTTTCTTTTGTCTTAGCTCATAGGAGGGGTCTGTGGTCTGAGTTGGCGGCGGAAGAGGGCTCCGGCAACGTCAGGCGGCAAACAGGTGGGTGGCGGTTGGCTTGGAACGGCACTGGCGACGGGATTGGGGTCTTTGGCCTCTCGTTCGAATTGGGAAGGTTAGAAGGAGGAGGAGGCGGCGCAGAAGTGGGGCGACGGCAGAAGCGGGGAGGGCGTGCCAGCGGTGGCGCCGCTTGGTGCTCTGGCGATTAACGGAGGCAGCAGTTTTTTTTTTTTTTATCTCTGATGAATCGAAAAGGAGAGAGGGGGGGCCAGAGGGTAATAAAGGGTAGGAAAATTATATATATATATATTTTTTTTTATTATTTAATTATTAAAAAGTTGACTTTCACATACGACCTCTAAACGAGGTCCACCGCCTGTCGCCCATAGCGTTTCACCCCCATTCCGAACACAATGGGATATGTACCGCAAGCTGAATCGACCGTTTCGATCAGTTTCCGTTGCATTTACATTTAAATCATTATATTGGATTTTAAACGTATATTTCAAATTACTGGGGTCACATGCTAACTTTAAAAATTCCAGAAAAATATTTTCTAACTTCGTATTGACGATACGGTCCTAACAAAACTAGTTTCGTCGAATTCTGAGACCGTTTGAAAAATGGCCAATTTCTAGTCGATTAAAATCAACTGAAATGGTCAAAACACGTTTTCCTATGCCACGCTCACATATTGATTCGAAAAATTATGAAATTTGAAACCTAGCAATAATTTGACACCACGGACCCAACAAAACTGGTTTCGTCGAAATCCGAGGTCGTTTGCAAAATGGCTATTTTTAATGCCTTTATATATATTAAAATATATATAAATTCCACAGCGCTATTTCTGAATTTTAAACTGGCCCAGAATTTCGGGTTGTTACAGGAGCCAATCGATTGGGGCTAATAATTAGGGTACATCTAGTCCTGCCTGATTAGGAGCATGTTATTATCATTTGGGGCAGCACCCGTTATTTCTGTTGGGCTGCCCGTTATTATCGTTTGGGGGTAAAACCCGTCACTAGAATTACACCTAAGTCTACAATTATGTTTCTATTGGGATAATTCTGTTTCTATTATACTAGTATTAGTGCAGAGAAAAGTATTTGGGAAGCGTAATCTATTCTGTTCTGTTCATTTTTCTTATCCCGCTTAGTCTGTTATACCTGTCTTATGATACTGTTATCTCTCTCATCTAGTTTATACGCCTATCATGATGGTTTTACTTATTTGTATGCTAAAGTCACTGGACTCACCAAACTTTATGTCTAACCCTTTTTGTTTTCTTTTCTCTCTCTTCCTTTCCTCTCAGGTTATCAGGATAGGAATACTCGGGCTTGATTTGGATTCTCTCTCATATTTCTTCTTGGAGCTGTTTTGATGTACCGCTTTGACTATTTGTCAACTCTGATATGACTCTTTTTGGGGACTATGATTTTATATTACTGTACTATGATGATTTTTAATACAAGGCAGATATTTTAAATTGATGTAATGGGTTTTCAGTATTTCAGACTTATATTGTAATTGGATTTAGGAACACGATGTTTTCTGTTTAAAAAATAATGTTTTAAATTCTGATGCTATTTTATATCTGTCATGTAATGTTTCTGTTTCTGTTTACCTATAATGCTTCATGGAACTTAATGCATTCTGTTAAAGAGTGACATTAACAGGCGTGGGGTGTCACATTTGGTATCAGAGCTGAAGGTTACAAGATCAGATAAATGGTTTTGAAAATTGTTTTCAAAAGGTTTCAAAAAGAAAGTATTTTTAAAGGAAAGTCTTTGAAAAAGTATTCCCCAAAGCCATATTCAACATTATCTCGGTATCTTGTTGATACTTTGTTTCTTCTCTTTTCTGAATATTTGGGGCTCCCAACTTCGCGAAAGGTGTCCCCGTTGCGGCATGGTTCCATAGGCATATTGAAACTATGACACATGTAGAAGGGCAAGGAAGTGCCCAACCTTCATCTGTAGCCATAGTAGTTCCACCTATGGCTAGTTTTCTCTCAAACTTCGTAAGGATTTCTGTGCGATGGAGGCAACTTTCGAGAGACTTGTTAACATGTTACAAAAGGATGATAAAGAGGAGAATAAGGGAGTTAGGGCTAAAGAACACAGCCCAAGGATGAGAAAACTGGTGGCCCAAGAAGGGAACATAGATGAAAGAAGGAAAGCCTAATAAATTTCAAATAAAGGCAAGAAGAAGTGCCACAGTTGTGGGAATGCGGGTCATTTGGTCAAATATTGCTGAAAAAGGAAGAATGCTTGTTTCAACTATGGCAAAGTTGCACACTATTCTGTGGAATGCCTGAAGAAGCAAGGGCATGATCTTCTGGAGGGCAGGTGCATGCTCTCATGCTCAGTGTACCAGACAGAGGTAGGAAAGTTTTTGTTGAAGGTTCGATTTCTCTTTCCGATCTTCCTATTAGAACTCTTTTTTACTATGGCGCTTCACATTCTTTTATATCCGATTCTTTGGTTGAGTCTTTTCACCTTAGTACTAGTATGGTTTTGGATCCCATTGTTGTCTCAAACCACATTGGGGGCACGACCCATATGTCTATGATTCGTCGGCGTTTGATAATATCTGTGTTAGGTGTTGAGTTTGAGTGCGATGCATATATGCTTGGTTTCATTGGTTATGGTTTGATTCTAGGGATGGATTGGCTAGCCATGTATGGTGCCATTCTAGACTGTGAGAGGAGGGTCGTTAGGCTATTGACTTGCCATGGGAGGACTCTCGATATTTCTTGTGACCCTAAGGGATTTGTCATGCTTAGTTTCCTAGAATCGCTTGATGCTTCTATCGATGATTTACGATCTGTACCAGTAGTCTGTGAGTATTCAAATGTTTTTGAGGAGGTTAAGGGCTTGCCTCCAAGGCACGAGATTGATTTCCGGATGTACTTAGTGGACAATGCAAAGCCAGTTGCATTGCCTGTGCGCCACATGGCTCATAAAGAAAGGAGGGAGCTCAGTAAGCAAATAGGGGAGCTACTTGGTAAGGGGTTTATTAGGCGAGCCTATCTGAGTAGGGTGCTCCAGTCGTCCAACTAAGGTGGATTGCTTGCTTCGCTTATCCATGGATTACAGAGTGTTGAATAAAATCACTAAGAAGAATCGACACCCACTTCCCAGATAGATGATCTGTTTGATCAGCTTGTTGGTGCATATGTTTTCACTCAGTTAGACTTGGCCATGGGTTTTCATCAATTAAGGGTGGCTGAGGATAGTATAGACAAGACCTCTTTTAGAACTCCAGATGGTTTTTCGAGTGGCTCGTCAGGCCTTTTGGGTTGAAGAATGCACCCGCCTGTTTTGTGGATCTGATGAGTAGGGTATTTCGGGAGTTTTTGAATAAGTTCGATGTGGTCTTTGTGGATTACATTCTGATCTTCTCGAAGAGCGAGGAAGAGCATGCCCAACATTTAGGGGAGATTTTGAAGACTCTCCCAGTGCACCAGCTTAAGGATAAATTCTACAAATGTCATTTTTGGATAAAGGAAGTGAGATTTCTAGGGCATGTGGTCTCCAAGGATGGGATAGCAGTGTATCCCGCAAAATAGTTGCAGTTCAAGATTGGAAGGTTCCAAAGAATACAATGGAGGTGAAGAGTTTTCTTGGTTTAGCGGGCTATTTGTTAGAGTTTATGCCCTAGAGGCAATCCATTTGATGAGATTGATAATAATGTTGTTGTTATTATTTTATTTGGAATAAAATAATATTCTATTATATTATATTTACTGCGTAATATAAATATTAATATAATAGAAGTCCTTAGAATAATAATACGAAATTATATAGTTCGAGTAAGACTGAACTTGAGATTATATAATGTGATAAGTATTATAATTCTTAAATGCCCCTAGTTGAGTTTTATTGTTTATATAGGACAAAAATAAAGCGTTGAGACTAGTATGTTGATTGACTGATGATCACATCTCATTGATCATTAATATACGTGATATTAATGTCAAAACATAAATATGTAATGGAGAATATCGTATTGGGCTGACCCACTGTGAGATAACTCCATGGAATATAATTAACAGTATCATAAGTTATTCTCATAGTGACAGTGATGTAATGGTCCTTAGACCTGAAATCATTATAATTTTATTTGGGGATATTTGTGTTTTGATATCATCTAAAGTTATTTCGTAACAGAGTAACGATAACAGTGATTATTGGATACATCTCGAATCAAATGAAAATTATGAATGATCTAGATGGAATTTAACCCTACGATATATTCATAGTGATATCCATGGGCCTCTTGATTGAGTGAGACTGTGAAATGCATGGCCGTGCTCAAATATTGATTTGTTTTAAACAGTCTACTCATCGATCAAGGAAAACAGATTAAATTATAATGAGGATGATATGATCCATGTCTCTAGTTTAATCCTGAATATATTGGTTAAAAGGATTATATTGCATTGATACACTGGTCACGGAAAGGTTGTATCGAATCGTTGATCTTATTATAACTTGGGTAGCAGCGATGTAGTACTAGATGCCTCTCACTGTTTATAATTTAAATACGATTTAAATTATTGCCAACGTTGTAATAGCCTATAGGGTCTCACAACTAGAACGTAACAAGGGAGAAATTATTTTCTTTGGGTCAAATAAAACATCAATTTGTTGATATTTTATTTGAAGTTGGAATTAATAAACGGGTCGGTACCTATTCAATGGTGAATGTTTAAATATAAAGGAGAAATTTATTCTCCTCCTTTAAATATACACGTGAAGACATAGTTTATTTTGAGTCAGTCAAAAATTAAGAAAACCGACCCGTAACTTTGGTTCTCAAAATCCTAGAAAATAATGGAGGCGGCTAGTACCGTTTACTCCTTCTTCCTCTTCAATTCGATTGAAGAAGGACATCGTTCTCGTGGACTTCTCTAGAGACTCGGCGCGTGTCATGTTCCTCGATTCGATGCTCTCAACATGTTTTGATTTCCAGGTAGATCTGGTTCTTCAGGAATTCAACAAAAAGGTACAAACCCTAACTTTAATTTAATTCTAGTTTACTCTTCTTGCAATAGATCATGTTTTAAACCGTTAAGAACACAATTTTGGATGTCAATTTGATCGTTCTTATCCTACAGTGGTATCAGAGCCTAGGGCTTGCAAGAATTAGTGGATTGGATTATGTTTAAGTTTAAGAATCACGGATTTCTGGTTTAAATCATAGTGTTAAATAAAAAGATCTGCGCATTTATGCTGGAATAATAAAATTGGGAATAATTTAATGATTTGTTTATGAAACAAATGTACTAATCAAACAGAGTATGACTCTGTTATATTCAATTGATTTAGATCGAAGAATAATTTTATTATTGAATAAAATTAATTTCCTTCTATCAGACTATTTGAATTACTAGACAATTATATATTGTATCCACTGATGTTGGATTTGAAGTAATTTCATTTATGAAATCAAATTGTTTCACTGCAATCAAAAATAGTATTTGATACTACAGTAAAATTGTTTACTGAAGTTAAATTTTGTTATTTGATACAAAATTACAAATAGGGGATTCTTCTTTAATAATGTACATTGGTTCAGCTTCATATTGCTGTTACATTGTCTTAATTATGGAATTAGATTTTAACTGAATAGTGTTTTTAAATGTTAAAATATTGTTCATTTAAGTCGTTTAGAACTGAGTTTAGTTGATTAATGTTTTGCATATATGTTATTTGATAACATAATGATGTGTTTGTACTTTTCAAAACCAATTGTTGATTTTGAAAAACCAAACCAGTATTGATATTTCAAAACCAGATATAAGAGCACAGTTCTTGAATTATTGAAATTAGTCTATGCTTATATGAATTCTCGCAAATTAAATCCTTGTGAACATTGATGCGAGAGTTTTATGAAAAATTGATGTATGAAATGAAATTGTTTCACTGCTTATAAAATTTGTATTTGATACAAATTTCTAAATGAAATTATGAATTTACATAAAGTAGTATATTGATCAGCTTGTACAGATAAGCAGTGATAAGCCAATTATTAAAATATCTGATTAATAACCGATCTTAATCATAATTTTTTTCTCATCATCAAAACTAGTTTGCTGATAGATAAAACAGAAAGAAAATCTTATGATTAATCTTGATTTACTGAAATCAATTATATGTAAATTTGTTGAGACAAAATTTTGGTTTGATCTTTATACTTGGATGTAAAATCAGAATTTAGTCTGGTTTTGTTTTTAAATCAATACAAGTTTATTTGATTATAGAATCAGATATAAGTGCATATGGATTTTGTTTTATTTTTAATCAAATAAATCCAATGCTTCTATTTTGATCTTGAACTGCTATTTTAAGATTTAACCATGTATACATATTTTGTGATTAATGTAAGAAAGAGTTCTAAATGTTCAAAAAGGCAATGTATGGTAAATCAGTATTATGAATACTTATACTAGTCATACATGGACTGTTACAAAGATTTGATTCAAATATGAAATGGTTTCACGATAAACAAAATCTGTTTTGTTGTTAAAAACTGAATTTTGAATTCATACCAGATTAAGCCAATATACTAATGACTATGAATAACTCTTAAAATTGGCATCTGGAATTTATATTAATTTGATCATTTTAAACCCACATGCAAATGTCTAATGATATATATTGATCAATATATGTGTATACTATGCTAGTTTGACTGTATAGAATATACATGCATTAATATGAATATGGTCGTTAGATTTAACTGGATTGATTTATATTTTATTATGAACTGGGAATTATAAGTTGGTTATCTGATTCTCATGTTCATAGCAATTTTGATTGGCTTTATTACCGCAAAACAGTTTGCAGAAACAAAGCTATATATATATATATATATATTGTGTATGTATATATATACATATATATATATATATCTTTAGACAATCAAGTATTGAATGTACTAATATTAGAATTTAGCGTAAATTCATTTATAAACTGAAACTGTTTCACAATGTTTTCAATCTCTGTACGATGCAAATAGTAAAGTTGTTTACAGATATAAATTTTGATCTATGAATCAAAATTTAATGGATTCATGTTTAATTCTGAAATCTGATTCACTTTTGATTCTACTATTAAACTGCATACTGAATCCAATGGATAAATCCAAAATAGTTTTGGTTGATCAAAAATGTTGAATTTTGGATCTGGTTTTAATTAAGGTAAAACCTATCAAGTGGCAATTTAGATCTATCGTCCAAGACTGTTGATCCGAAGATTTTTGAATCATCTTTCTTTTCCCTTTTTCTGCATGTTCTTATATTAATTTGTTATGATAAGAGAAAGCTACAGAATAAACAAAATTTTGTTTTGTTACTAAAATCTGAATAGCGTAGTTGATTAATATATGAAATTAACCAATTTCCAGTTTTAAATGTTATATTTGATAACCATAACTCTGGAAATCTGGGTTATTATTCATCTCTATGTGAATAAATTTATGTATTTAGATTTAAAGAAATCATTCATGGGAGAAGAGGAATCAAAAATGTTTGATTGTAAGAGATTATAATTTGATCACTTCTAATGTCAGTATATAAATGCAAACTGTTGATTACATATTGATGTACTGATGAACATATAAATATGTATATTCCAAGTGTGAATAAATTGGAACAGCAACTATGATTTGCTGTTCAATGTTATGTTGTTTATATAAATAAAACTTTTGCGCACATAACTTACTTTTGGAAATATGTTTAAACTGTTTGCCGATTATTTATAACATTACATGTTTGCGTATAAATGGTTAATACAAGTATACTGATACACAGATTTTACCAAAATAGTTAAATATATATATACATAAAGCATTATAATATGCACTGTTTATATTCGATTAAAAGTAAGATATGATATGATCATATTGCAGGAAGCGGACCTGTTTAAGGTGCTGAAAATTGTTTCAAGGCTGAAAAACAGGATGGATCATTTAGAATGGATCTTAGCTCATACCTGGATGAATAGTCAGTGCGCGAATATGCTTATGAAGCAAATGTAATATTTGAATGGCAGAATTCATTTTAGAATGCTCGTAGTAATTATATAGGTTTAGACATTAAAGGATATGTGTATAAATTGTTATATATATATATATACATACATATATATATATATATATATATGTTCCTAACTGCAATTTTGACTATGATAAACTGAAGTGCATCCTGTAGGTATATTCAATTTTGATAAAATGCATGTAGATTTATATTTGTTTATAAATGGTTATGTTCTCTGATAAGTCTGTAGGAGCTGTCTAAAATATAACTACTTGTTTTAGATTGATTTAGTTTGAGCCATGATATGAAGCCATGGTTTATATTATGGATGATTAAAATGGGCTTGAAATTCATGAACATATGACCTGTTTAACATAAAAATGTTACTGTATATTCATGATGAAGCAAATAGTTATATTGAAATCTTCAAAACTTACATAGAAATGTTCAGTGCCTATATTGGAATGTCCAATACCATTCATTTTGAATTCTCCAAATCTGGTTATGTTGATATCATACTCGAGACTGTTTACCTTGAAATGTTCGAAAGGAAATAGACTTGAAACCTATATACTCCATTGAATTTAAATATGAAATATATATATTTGATTCATATATTTATATTAAATTTCAATTATATTATGAATATAAAATACATATATATTGATATATGTAAATAACTATAATATTGTTCGCCACTACGAATTATAAATTCCCTCTAAAGCAAATTTTTTTGTTATATTAAATCATGGTGAAGTCTTCCAATAATATACTCATCACTGTCCAAGATCAATGGTTGTAACTAACGCGAAAGCGTTGTGCACCTTTTATTTTGGTTATATGCGATGGAGTAAAATGTGGTGCTCCAACCTATTATTGGGTCTGACTTAACTAGGCTGCATAATAGGATTATGGCCTTAGAGACAAAAGCATGAATTATTCTATTTTGAGCAAATGAATAATACTGGACAAAGTGCTCAACATGCGATCCAAGAGTTATATAGACGATATAATTAACATAAGATGTCGAGCTAAAAGGTTGTGTTTTGGGTTTAGCCAAAGCTGGGTCAAGGCATGACTAGATAAGGATCTTGGAACACCGTTATGTATGTATACCGATATGTATATATAAACAGAGGGATGTTAATTTGAGTGGGAGTGTATTTTAGTTTAAATTACATATTTATGTTAATATAAATTTTGATTGTCAAAATTTTGTATTAAATAAATATTATAGAATCAGTTATTATTTTATTATCTAATGTAGATATTAAATAATAAATAACTCTGATAATTTAAATTAATCCTTGAGAAGGACATATTAAATTAAATCAGATTTCTTGACTAACATTAAAATTTGTCGCTTGTCCTCAAACAAATTAAACGTAATTGTTTTATATATAAAGAGAGGATCTATAATAAGTTAAAGTATGACTTCAACTGAATAAAATATAAATGTTATTATAATCTACTTATACATTTCTAGTATTAGGTACTATATATAAATCACATAAATGTATGTTGATTTACAGAAATTGCAGAATAAGTAGAAATCTGATAAAAGAACAAGTGGACTTACAATTGGAAATGAAGCAAATGTTGATAGATTATCCTTAGTAAGTTGATTCTTGTTGAATATACAGGCTTATTTAAATAAATAGAATAATTGTTATTACGCAATTCCACTTAAAATAAATGTTATAACATAACTTGTTAGACAAGTTTGAATTTCATTTGTAATAAAAGAATAATTGTTATTTATTTTATTTAAATGAAATATCGTATTGAATTTCACAAATAGTTAATGATATTTGTAAATCCTTAACTATAATGTACTTGACATTAATAATGACTAGATTAAATTTAGTGATTTAAATCCAATATACCTTTAGTATTACCAGTTAGCACTATAAACAAGAAAGCATATCAAAACTCCATAACGATGGAATTTTGAGATCATTTGATTTTGAATTGTATGAAGAATACAAATCTTGTTTATTAGGCGAAATAACTGGATCCACTTTCGCTTGACACAGTGATTGAGTGATAAGTATTGGGTCTCGTACATAATGATGTATATGGAGCAATGAATACATAAACTAGAGGCAGATTTTATTATTTCATTATATTTACTGATGATATCAGTTGATATTGATCTTTGTGTCCTATGAAACACATACCAGAATCCTTTGAAAAGTTCAAAGAATTCAAAGTGAAGTTAGAAACCAATTTTGATAGAAAATAAATTCTCTTTGAAAGGATCAAAGAGAATATTTAAGCCAACTATTTAACGACTATCCATATGAGTATGAAATTGTTTCATAACTCATTCCATCTAGAACACCATATTGGAATGGTGTGTCTGAAAGGAGACATTGTACCTTATAAGATAAAATACGATTAATGATAAGTCATATAGAACTTCCAATAAATTAAGTCTGGAATAATTGCATTAAACTCCACTAAAACGATTCTGAAGGCACCATATAAGATATGGACTAGGAAATATCCTAGTATGTCTAAAGTGAAGATTTGGGACGTAAGGCGTTTATTAAACGTCCTTCCTCTGATAAGATCAGACCCAAATCATATAACTATTTTGTGGAATATCCAAAAGAAATAAATGGATATTATTTCTATAAAATCCTCAGAGAATAAAACGTTTATTGCTCGAATTGGTTCCTTTTAAAAGAGAGCCAGTCTCTTAGATACCACAGGAAATGAAATAGAATTCGAAATGTCTCGAAAACCACAAAATACCATTGAATCTTGTGGAGACAAGTAGTTGAGTGGGAGTGACACAATAATTCAAATGTTATTTGATAACACATTAATTATTGTAAATAGTGTTTGTAATGACCCGCATTTGCAGAGGTATTATAATTAATTTATTTAATTATTTAAAAGGTGATTAAACAGATTTAATGGTCGTTGAATTAAATAATGGTGAATATTTAATTTAAAATAACAAATTAAATAATATATTTAATTCTGAAATAATCAGAATTGGCTGAAATGGCGATATGGTGTGAACTGGATCATCTGTGATATTTAATTCAGCTTGGAATTGAAATTGAATAACGAATATATTATATAAATGACAGTTTGAACGTATAATTATATTATAATTAAAACCGAGCTCGAAATGGCGCTGTAGTTCGTAAATTGGCGATTTGAACTTCAACTGAATGTACAGGATTCGTTTTAAGCCGGATTTCTGTGAAACAAGAAACGTGTGGAGCTGGTGGAGTATATCTTTCTAGTGGAAGAGAAAAATCGGGATTTCGTCGTGTAGATTTTGATTTATGTCCAAATCAAATTTTAGAAAAGTCGCTGTGGAATTCCTTTATAATTTAATTATATTTTATAAAAGGAATTTCATTATAAATCGAATATCGATTTAATCGGGATTTGAAATATCAAGCTAGAAATTCATATGGGAATATTCTAGAGCTGTATGGTATTCTGGTGTGAATATATACAATAATATCAATTTATTAATATTTTATTTAATTATATTTAAATATATTTATATATTTAAATGGGTCATTCAGAGCTTTAAAAATAGCCACTTTTGCAAACGAAGTCGGAATTCGACGAAACTAATTTTGTTAGATCTGCAATGTCAAATAGTTGTTAGATTTCCAGTTTCGTGATTTTTAGAGTCACTGTGTGGCTGTACGGATTTTTAGAGTGAGAAAAAGTCAGTATTTTGACGGTTAAAAATACGCTGTGTGAGCAAACGGAGTCGGAATTCGACGAAACCAGTTTCGTTGGGTACATAACGTCAAAATCTAGCAGTATGTCCAGTTTGGTGATTTTTGGGTATTGTATGTGATCACAGGAATTTTAGCGGACAAATAAAAATAACGTTTGCTTAAAATGCAACATATAAATCAATTAAAAAAATAATATAATTTTCCTATATAATAACCTTACTTTTTCTAAACCTAAATTCATTCTCCCTAAGTCAAATTCTGCGCCGTTACTTTTCTATTCCTGTTCTCGGCAAAAACGAGAGAAAATACTTCTTCAAAAATCCTCAAGAAATCAAATCCAATTCTATAAATCGAACTATACATATGTCTGAGTTCGTGTTGAGTTCCTCTAAGCTTCCATTGGGTTTTCAGGAAGTTCGAACTTTATTTCTGTTCGCTGTTTCTACTTGAGCGAGAGTTAGGGTTGAAGTTCTTGGAGTTTCGAAGCTTTAATTCAAGTTTTCTTATTTAGCTTTCGGATTTGTGTGGAGTTTCGCATCTGATGTGAAAATTTGAAGTTGTTTGGCGATAAAAAAGTTCGAAGTCTGTACTGTTATTTCCGCGTAGGGCTGGGCGACGCAATCTGCTAGGCAAGTTCGAGTTGGGTACTGTTGGTGTGTGGTGATAGAGAGTTTGGCATAGAGTAATTTGGAGCATTTTGTTGATTTGTTTTGGGTCATGGGAGGATTACGGTTGGGGCTGGAAATCAGCAAGATGGAGGAGCAAGAATCCGAGAGTTTGCATTTGGGAAGACGGGTTTATAAGGGGAAGAAGGAACTGATTTAAGTGGGTGGGCTTTTGTTTGGAGGTCGGGCCCAAGGATGAAGGTGGAAGCCCAAGTAGTATATGAACTCTAGTTTGGTAAAGGTCGTCTTGAGTTTTGCTGAATAAGGCACGATGGAAGAAGGCCTGGAGTGCGGAATTGAGAAGATCGTGGAAGAACGGATTGTTGAAAGGGGGCGGATCCTCTTTAGTGGGCTAAGAGAAAGGTTGAGCCCACTTTGTTTTAAATAATTTAGTTTAATTCAAAAGAAAATAATATGTTGACTTATAAAATGTATAAATTATCTCATACATGATCAGAACTGCGAAAATCTGGATCCGATAGGATCGTAAGGAAGGGAGCTACACCATGGGACTGACAGGAAGTGAATTAGAGCTCGCTACAATTTATGGTGAAATAAATTGTCTGTTTGAAAACAGACGCAAATCGTTAACGGTTAACGCGAAATGTGAGTAAAACTCACCAACTCTGAACAGTTATATTTTTATAACGTACTTTTAGAACTATTAGATATTGATTGACTGTTGTGTGTAGATTGGTTGATTGAACTGCTAGTCAGTTAGTTGAAATTATATATATATACACCATTAAATATTGATGTTGCTTATCAGAACATTTCATACTGAAATGAAGTTATGTTAATTTTATAGTTTTACATCTGTGATGCAGGGGAACAGGTTGGAGGGACCCAACTGGGTTCCTCAATATATAAAATACTGTTTTGTTCATATATTTTGATATGTGATGTGTTATATAATCTGTGATGATTATGTATGCTTGGTTAATAGTAATCATGGTTATACGGTATTTTAAATACCAAAATGAATACTGAAAAGTAAAAAGGGAAATTTCAAACTGTGTATTGAAATAGAAGTGTCAAACGATTATTTACTTAGCAAGTAAATAAGAGTATAAAGGAAGATATTCACTTAGGAAGTGAATAGAATTTATAAAGGAATATTTATTCAGAAAATAGAATAAACGTAAAAAGGGAAATATTTAGGAAATAAATATGATATTATAAAAGGAAATTTTTATAGGAAACAAAAGGGGTTTTATATAAGGGATTTTTATTAAGGAATCATTATAAGTGATTAAAACGCTGTTATAGGAAATCATTACAAGTGATTAAAACGCTGTTATAGGAAATCATTATAAGTGATTAAAACGCTGTTATAAGGAAACATTATAAATGATTAAACGCTGTTAAAAAGGAAATCTTTATAAGTGAAGAACCGTTACTAAAAGTAAATCTTTATAAATGAATAAACGTTATATAAAGGAGTAAATCGAATATAGGTTATTCGAATTTGAGTAAATCAGTTAGAGTAAATCAGTTAGAGTTAATCGAATAGAGTTAAAGAAATAGAGTTAAGCAATATTAGAAACTGACTAGAGATTAGTAAGTTGAATCGTTTTCTGAGTATTGATCTGATGTTGGTTTCGGCCTTCGGGGTTTATACTTAGAGAATTGTTCTCTTACTAGTTTACAGTTAGGGACTGATAGTTGTGGAATGGTAGTGATGCGTTAATGAGGGTTGGAAATGTTTTCCAATGATAAAAACGTATATTTTCTAATTATAGAAAATAAAAAAATATGAATATATATAAATATATATATGTAATATATGTTGGATGATTGGATCGATAATTCCATTTGGAATTTAGATCGTTGTTTGTACACCGACATATTTCCATTTGATAGTTAAATCACAGACTATCAAGTTTTTACCATTTTAACGTTGTTAATATGGAGAGACCGGTTGGATTCTATCCAAAGAACCACTCTGTATTGGCATAAGCGTTGCGAATATGCCAAAGAAAATTGAAGACGGAGTAAAGTGCAAGGGCTGTTGTATAAGTCTTAGATAACAGTGACTAAGATGGATGTACTGAATAGTGCCTTCGGTTTCGTTCAGTCCCAGGACGAACGTATATGGACGAGTGTCTGACAGAATATTTCCAATTATCGAATGGGTTGGTCTGTATAAATATATATGGTGGCAACGGATTTATTCCCTTAGCATAACATCCAGAATATTTGTGAAAATCAGTTAGAGATTAACGGATCTGACAATGTGGCATTCAAAGTGATCGTGTTATCAATGAATGGAAAGAAATCGTAACCTCTGGCCTCAACATCCGGTAAATGACAAAAATCGGGCAGACAGCATGGCTAAGTCGGTCGCACCGAAGTAGGGTGTATAATCACCTATCTAGAGAATATTCATTTGCTTCTTTAATCTATCAATGCTGTCCCATATATATATATATATATATATATATATATATATATATATATATATATATATATATATATATACGGGAAACGGTTGCTGATCCCAACCGTTGGTGATGTACATTCGATACACTCAAGCGAAATGAGTGGTCGGTCATGTGTGGCTGAGTTGCAAGATGTTCTTGTTGAACTCCAGTGTATCGTTCCTAGAGTACACTGATCGGAAGGTGGTTCCATACCTTTTCATAGTTGGAAATCCATTTCCCAATACGTGCTTGCAGTTTTGATTGTATACTATATATGTAGAACGTGAGATGAAAGCGTTTCTGCTAGATTATTATTATAGTTGTGGTTGATAGACATTATTATAATATCAAAAGGTTTTTGATATAAACATATTTTGGATTCTCATAAGGGAAAAACCCGTTCCATTATACAGCGTGGTCTTATGAGATATCGTTTACTTGCTCAAATTGTTTTAAACTGTTTTACTCATACCAGTCCCATGACTGACCCGAAGTTTACTTTGTTTTGTTCTACCTAAACTCTTGGGTGCCTAAATTTATCCGGGCAGTCAAGTAGTTCAGGATTTTACAGATACACTAGGAGAGCTTGGAGCTGGAGGCTTCAAGATTTTATAGCTATTATTATTTCCTCTATTGTTGTAAGTGTTGTACTCTAAAATGTTATTGTATACATATACTGTTTGTATTTCAAAAGTTATGTTATATTTTATTCATTCCGCTGTGAGATTCGTGGTTACTGTGATGATGATGTTCTTCTTCTTCTTCTATTCTAATAGTTCTATCTTATCTATCCTCACCCTCTATCTTCTTTCTATTAATTTCTTGAATTTTCAGTGCAATCTGGGGTTGGAATTGTGTTATTTAGTCAGCACAAATTGGACCGGATTTTCGGGTCACTACAGTGTTAGTTTTAAAACAAGAAATAAACAACGATTCTAAGAAAGAAATGTTTGGATTAAGAAGTTCACGATTGAACTTAATTCATTGTCTATCGAATGATATACATTGCAATAACAATATGGCTATTGCTTAGGCCTAAAATCTTAAACTCACTATTGATCCAAACATATATTTAACAAATATAATTCTTATGTGAAGTTGTTCACAAAAGAAATAAACATATCTGCAAAGTTACAAAAGTTGTAATGTTGCAGACCTACTGAATTAAACTCTGTCGCAACAGAAGTTTAATAGTCACACTAGTTTCATGAGTATATGATACGTAAAGGATTGACTCTAGTGCAAGTGGGAGATTGTTAGAGTTTATGCCCTAGAGGCAATCCATTTAATGAGATTGATAACAATGTTGTTGTTATTATTTTATTTGGAATAAAATAATATTCTATTATATTATATTTACTGCGTAATATAAATATTAATATAATAGAAGTCCTTAGAATAATAATACGGAATTATATAGTTCGAGGAAGACTGAACTTGAGATTATATAATGTGATAAGTATTATAATTCTTAAATGCCCCTAGTTGAGTTTTATTGTTTATATAGGACAACAATAAAGCGTTGAGACTAGTATGTTGATTGACTGATGATCACATCTCATTGATCATTAATATACGTGATATTAATGTCAAAACATAAATATTCCATGGAGAATATCGTATTGGGCTGACCCACCGTGAGAAAACTCCATGGAATATAATTAACAGTATCATAAGTTATTCTCATAGTGACAGTGATGTAATGGTCCTCATACCTGAAATCATTATAATTTTATTTGGGGATATTTGTGTTTTGATATAATTTAAAGTTATTTCGTAATAGAGTAACAATAACGGTGATTATTGGATACATCTCGAATCGAATGAAAATTATGAATGATCTAGATGGAATTTAACCCTACGATATATTCGTAGTGATATCCATGGGCCTCTTGATTGAGTGAGACTGTGAAATGCATGGCCGTGCTCAAATATTGATTTGTTTTAAACAGTCTACTCATCGATCAAGGAAAACGGATTAAATTATAACGAGGATGATACGATCCATGTCTCTAGTTTAATTCTAGATATATTGGTTAAAAGGATTATATTGCATTGATACACTGGTCGCGGAAAGGTTGTATATAATCGTTGATCTTATTATAACTTGGGTAGCAGCGATGTATTACTCGATGCTGCTCACTGTTTATAATTTAAATACGATTTAAATTATTGCCAACGTTGTAATAGCCTATAGGGTCACACAACTAGAACGTAACAAGGGAGAAATTATTTTCTTTGGGTCAAATAAAACATCAATTTGTTGATATTTTATTTGAAGTTGGAATTAATAAACGGGTCGGTACCTATTCAATGGTGAATGTTTAAATCTAAAGGAGATATTTATTCTCCTCCTTTAAATATACACGTGAAGACATAGTTTATTTTGAGTCAGTCAAAAATTAAGAAAACAGACCCGTAACTTTGGTTCTCAAAACCCTAGAAAATAATGGAGGCGGCTAGTACTGTTTACTCCTTCTTCCTCTTCAATTCGATTGAAGAAGGACATCGTTCTCGTGGACTTCTCTAGAGACTCGGCGCTTGTCGTGTTCCTCGATTCGATGCTCTCAACATGTTTTGATTTCCAGGTAGATCTGGTTCTTCAGGAATTCAACAAAAAGGTACAAACCCTAACTTTAATTTAATTCTAGTTTACTATTCTTGCAATAGATCATGTTTTAAATGGTTAAGAACACAATTTTGGATGTTGATTTGATCGTTATTATCCTACACTATTATAGGAAGTTTATTAAGGACTTCGCGAAGATATCAGTCACACTCACTAGATTGATGAAAAATAATCTAACCTTTTCTTGGGATATTGACTATGAGGTTGCTTTTCAGCGATTGAAGAGGGCTCTGACAACAGCCACAGTCTTGACTTTTCCTGATGGGACCAAGTGTTCATAGTATACACTGATGCATCTGGTATAAGGCTTGGTACCGTCTTGATTCAAGAGGGAAAGGTAGTATGTTACGGTTGTAGACAGTTGAGAGTTCACGAGAAGAACTACACTAACCATGTTTTGGAATTAGCTGCTATAGTATTCGCGCTTAAAACTTGGCGGAAGTATCTGCTTGGAAAAGTTTGAGTTACACACGGACCATAAGTTGCACAAGTATCTGTTTCCGGAGAAGGATCTCAAATTGAGACAATAGAGATAGGCTTCTACTTGGACCTGAGATGATTAGAGAAACTTCAGAAAAGGTTGATCTTATCCGCAAACGCATAAAGATAGCTCAGGATAAGCAGAAGTCATATGTAGATAAGAGGAGGACCGATATTTAGTTTGAGGTGGGAGACATGGTTTTCATCAAAGTGTCACCTATGAGGAATGTGGTTCGTTTTGGATCTATAGCAAAACTGGCATCAAGGTTTGTCGGGCCATTTCCCATAGTGGAAAGAACAGGTCAAATGGCCTATAGAGTAAAGCTACCGAAAAGATTTGCGGGATTTCATGATGTTTTCCACGTTTCTCATCTGCGAAAGTGTCTGCATAATACCGCTGAAGTAGTTAAGCCGAGTATGCTTGAAGAAGTAGAGATTGAACGAGAGGCGACAGCTAGACGAGTTCCTACTCGTATTCTTGGATCAGAGGTTAAGAAGCTACGCAACCGATAAGTCAAGTTGATGGAAGTTCGATGGGGCGAAGACCGCGAGGATACAACTTGGGAGGCTAAAGACAAGATTCACTCTTCATACCCTTTTCTTTTCAAGGGTATGTTCTTAACTTCTTTTTCCAAAAGCTTTTATTTGTACTTGTTTCTGTCATCAAGTATATCCTATCGATCGAATCTTCGAACTTTAAGTAGGGAACCAATGGATGTAAACATGTGTTTGAGAAATGTTATGTTTGATGGATTCAAGTGTTTGCTAGTGGTTGCTCGTGGATGCATACACACACACTAGGCACTAGATCGGCTCAATCACTCTCATACTGCATATGGATGCGTGTGCATATTTTTCTTTTATGGATGGAAATGGGTGTATCATCACATGAATATTGCATTTGGATGGATGATTGTGCATGCACATAGCATTTACGTGATATACTAGGACTATTTGCATACATGTTGTATTCATGGCACTGACATACATTGCGTTAAGGCGGTCGACTGAATCAGTAGACTGCCTGATTTTTTGCATTAGTGTAAGGACATATACACACACTATTACATATGTTCATAAAAGCATTATAAATCTTTTAAGAGCAATGGATGCCTATGATTGATTAATGAGTAGATGGATGTGGTTGTTAGGATATACATTTTTCGTAACTTAGAGATATCAGGGACGAAATCCTTTACGTAAGGGAGAATGTAACACCTCATAATTTTAAAGGACATTATAATAATAAACTAAAGAATAATTAATTAAATATTTGGAATTAAGGGAAACAGATTGTACCATTGCGTTCATCTCGGAATTCTGCTTAAGACAGAATCCGAGTTTGCATAAAACGGACATCATATGAAGAAGTTATTAAGCTTTCAAGTTTGTATACATATAAGCAAAATATATAAACAAACCAGTCCAGAATATTCAAAATAATTCAAAATCGTAGAGCAGGAAACCACACAGGTGATCGACCCGTTGGGGGTTGGCCCTAGGGTCGACCCACATAAGGGTGTGTCGACCCCGGGGTCGACCCACCTGGGGATTCGGCCAGATTCATTCTATGAACCTGGACTTGTTTCTTGACCTGATTAGTTGGCTTGAGGCTATATATAGGACCTCATTTCTATTGTTTTATTCACCAAAAAACAATGGAGACAATGAGATGCTGCCCTAGCTCAGATTGAATTAGCCTATTCTTCTGCAACTACGACTTATACATATACAAGAATCTTTGCTACAACATCAACATTCATTTCTCTGTTCTTTAGATCCAGTCTCTATGAGTTCATGTTACTTTTAGATATAAACATTTATTAAGTAATCCTGACATGTTTGTAAGTTTGGATCTAAACCTATGCCTGTTAATAATCTGAATCATGACTAAACAGATTTGCCATTACTTATACACCTGATCTACTGTATAGTCCTTACATGCCTATCTCTATTATGCTCATTCCTATTATCTTATTTCTATTCTGTTATTATGCATAATTTTATTCTCTTCACTCCCTCCTTCCCTTTTAACTTTTATAGCCAGGCTACCTATGAGCCTAGGCCTATCGCCGAAATATGCGAATGAACGAAATTGGGAATGGTTGGGAATAATATATTAGGCACAAGTTATATTATAAAACATGACTGGGATTTGGGGCATAACCTATACTATGATCTAGGACTTTAATTTGGGGCATATCTTATATGATGATTTATCCCTTGAGGGTAGGGGCATGAGAAACCTATAATGAATATGGATAATTGTTTAAGAATGAATATGCCTGAATTTACCGTAAATAGAAATTGTAACCGAACTTAGACATGAGGTTAGATTCAACTTGTGGTAGAAGTCTGTCTGGAACCGCCCGACAAATCCAACATCCACGAGTGGTTATAATTTAATGTGAGGGGTCTAGTGCATAAATGTACACGAAATGGTGCTAAGACATGAGGTTAAGTCCAACTTGCGGTAGAAGTTTGCCCGGAACCACCCGGAAATCCAGCATCTACAAGCGATCAACTCAATGTGAGAGGTCTGGTGCATTAACATACATGAACGAGGAATGATAATAACTTGTTTACCTGTAATGCTTAACTTGTTTAAATCTGTGGGGGTTATATAAACCTGTCAAATTATGTAAGTGTTAAGTAAACTTGCTTGAATAATTGAAGGGTTAAGTATATCTATTAAATTTGTAGGGGGTTATACAAACCCGACAAACTTAACATGTTTTATATGTTGGGGTTATGCGGGCTTGCTAATCTGTTAGAAATAACCTATCAAAATCCAAGTAGTGGGGATGCAACTCTAGGGGGAGGCATGTATCATCTGTTGTGTGGGACCCGTATCAGTCAGTAACCCATATTGGTATCCAAAGGGGGACCCCGAACTAGGGCACGCTTACTAAGCTGATTATAAGAGGTTCTTATGGGTGGAGGTGTTGACGGCACATTCCAACGGAGTCAAGTGCGTGCATGGGTCCGGACTGATTGGGAAATTAAGACGTTGTGACATTAGTAGATATGATTGTGCCTATCAGGGGAAGGGGTTGCCACTTTAGGAAGTGATACATCTTATTGTGGGGCCAGCACAGGGTATCTACAGGATGGGGAGCCGATCGATTGGGGCTAGTAACTAGGGTACATCTAGTCCTGCCTGCTTAGGAGCCCGTTATTATCGTTTGAGGTAGCACCCGTTATTTATGTTGGGCTGCCTGTTATTTTTGTTTGGGGATAAAACCCATAACCAGAAGTACAGCTAAGTCTACCATTATCTTTCTGTTGGGATCATTCTGTTCCTATTATACTAGTATTGGTGTAGAGAAAAGTATTTGGGAAGCGTAAACTATTATGTTCTGTTCATTATGCTTATCCTGCTTAGTCTGTTATACCTATCTTATGATACTGTTATCTCTCTCATCCATTTTATATGCCTGTCATGATGCTTTTACTTATTTATATGCTAAAAATCACTGGACTCACCAGACTTAATGTCTGACCCGTCCTGTTTCCTTTTCTCTCTCTTCCTCCCCCCAGGTTCTCAGGGTGGAAATACTCAAGCTTGATTATGATTATGTCTCTTGTTTCTGCTTGGAGCTGCTTTATGTACCACTTTGACTATTTGTCAACTCTGATATGGCTCTTTTTGGGGACTATGATTTTATATTACTGTACTCTGATGATTTTTAATACAAGGCAGATATTTTAAATTGATGTAATGGGTTTTCAGTATTTCAGACTTATGTTGTAACTGGATTTTGGACCATTGTGTTTTCTGTTTGAAAAATAAAATTTTAAATTCCACTGCTATTTTATATCTGTGTTATGATGTTTTTGTTTCTATTTACCTATAACGCTTCACAGAACTTAATGCATTCTGTTAAAGAGTGACATTAACGGATGTGGGGTGCCACAGGGTGGAACCTCATAGTTGTTTTTTCAGGAATAATATTCTGAAATTGATCAATCCCATTAATTAAATCATTCTCAAGAAATTTAGCATTTCTTGATTCCACAATCTTGGTATAATAGGACGGACAATAGAATCTATAACCCTTTGACTTCTCGGCATATCCAATGAAATACCCATTAATAGTCTTGGGGTCAGGCTTCTTCTCTAGTGGGTTGTAAATTCTCACCTCAGATGGACATCCTCAAATTCATGTATGTCGTAAAATCAGTTTCCAACCTTGAGTCAACTTTGGACGGAACTCGGTTTAATATATATGTTGTCGTCTTAATAGCAACAGTCCACAAAAATGATGGAAGTTTAACATTACTTCTCATGCTAGGCACCATGCCAATTAATGTCTGATTTCTTCTTTCAGCTACATCATTCCGGTCTGGAGAACCAAGCATGGTGTATTAGGGAACAATCCCATGCTCTTGGAGAAATTTAGAAAATGAACCAGGTGTGTGTCCATTCTTAGTGTATCTACCATAATACTCTCCACCTCAATCTGATCTAACGATCTTAATGTGCTTACAACATTGATTCTCTACTTCAGTTTTAAATAATTATAGGTATTTTAAGCTTCATCTTCTGAACGAAGTAAGTAGAGGTTCATATATCGTGAATAATCATCCACGAAGGTGATAAAGTATTTTGGATCATCAGCATTTATATCCGGGAAACAAATGTCTGTATGTATGATTTCTAATCAGTCAGAACTCCTCTTGGCACCAACTTTGTGTTTATTAGTTTGTTTTCCTTTAATGCAACTAACACAAGTGTAGAAGTCAATAAAGTCTAGAGTACCAAGTACCCCTTCCTTTACTAACCTCTTAATTCTTTCAATAGAGATATGTCCTAATCTCTGATGCCACAACATATAAGAATCCTCATTCATAATACATCTTTTTAAACTAACATTGACATGCATAGAATGATGAGTGGTATCACTTTGCTAGTCAAAATGAAATAAATTATCAGGCAATGTACCATAGCCAATAACTTCAGAATTTTTGATAATACTAAAATCAAAGTCTGAAAAATTAGAAGAAAATCCAAAAGGTAAAAGTCTAGATATAGAAATCAAATTCCTTGCAAAATTAGCAACATAGAATGTCTTTTTTAAACATAAAGTAAAACCAATACTTAAAACCAAACTGCATGTCCAAACGGTTTCCACACGTGAAGCTATCTTGTTGCCTGAATAGATAAGTCTTTCACTGTCCACTGGTTTCCTTAGTTTGTAATACCATACAAGGTATTCAAAACATGGATTGTAATCCCAGTATCAATCCACCATGTATCATGATTAACATTAACCATATTAGATCCATAAAAAACAAATGCTCAAGAATTACCTTTCTTCTCAAGCCAAGCTTTAAACATAATGCAGTCCTTCTTCATGTGTCCCTTCCTTTTATAGAAGTAACACTTTGACTCCTTCGTCATGGCTTGATTCACATGACACTTTCCTTTTCCTTATTGTGATCCTTTTTCTTCTTTGAATAATAGTTGTAGCAAGGTTCACCTTTTCACCCTCTTCCATCAACAATTTACCCTCCTCTTGAGCACACATGGTCATAAGCTCATTAATTGACCATTTGTCTTTTTGTTTGTTGTAAGAAATCTTAAATGAGCATATTATTGAGGTAGATTGCAAAAAATGTAATGGACCAAGAAAGATTCAGATATGGTAACTTCTAAAGCCTTTAGTTGAGCCGCTATATCCCTCACGCGCATGATATAATCATGCACTCCATTAACTTCAACGTGCCTCATGGATGAGAACTTCATAATCAAGGTGCTGCAAGAGCCTTATCAGAGGATGCAAACTACTCATCGATGACTCCAAGAAGATCCTTGACTTTAACATGTTGATCGACTGAACCCCTAACACTGGCACAATTCTTGGTCTTTATGAGCATAACCAAGAGAGATTAGATCGCTCCCACTTTTCATAAAGATCAATGGCATCAGGAGAACTAGCCTCCATTATGCTAGGCGGTTCGTCTTTCTAAATAGCACAGTCAATATCTATTCATCCTAAATGCAGTAATACTCTCTCCTTTCACACCTTGTAGTTATCACCTCTTAATTCAGGAATGTCACATTTAACATCAAAAATATTTCCAGGTAAAATTATTGCAAATAGAAAATATATACTTATTAACAAAATAAACCGAGACTTTAATTTTATCACAATTTACTAATGTAAACTATGCACATATGAATCTACTGACAACAAACTTGCCCATGGGCCAAAGTCTACTCAAATTAGATTCATAATATTTAATCTTATGGTGAAACTATCATATCGTTATTTCTTAACTCATGTGGGTAGATTAAGAAACACAATATGATACATCACCCTAATTAATCATGCAAAACAATAAAATTTCCTATGGGCAAATCTTATTATGTTACACATAATTAGTTATAATCAATGTCTAGTATCCATATGTGATTTTAGTATATCAAATTTTAATAATTAGATATGTTGTGGCTACTCCCTAACTAGTAAAATCTGCTCAATTACTTGACATTTCACATTATTTTATATATACCTAGCCTTAAATATATAAAGGACATAGCCCTTTTTATCGTTATCATTAATACAAACAGAGTTGTAGGTACACTAGAAAAGAAGAGCAAGCTACGGGTTAGTATATGTAAGCCTATATATGTGTATGTTTCTATGTGTGTGTGTGTGTGTGTGTGTATGCTGCACATAAAACAATACACAAGTGAGCAAATATGCTTAAATAAATAAATATGTTGAGTGCTTCAGTCCAAAATAATAAGCTAGCGATTCTATAATATATAATTATCAACATAAGTAACTGTAATAACCCGGGAATTCTGAACCAGTTTAAAATTTTTATTTTGGCAATTTTAGCGAATTTTGATTATTTAAAATAGATTATTTTAAATAATATTGACGAGAAATTTATTTTGAATATTATTCGAATGTATATATTATATACGTCGTCGTTAGAATATAAATAATTATATATAATTATAAATAGAATTGAAAATGGCGCGGTAGTTCGATAATTCGATTTCAAACTTCAATTGGATGTACCGAGTGCAAAACAATTCGGATTTTAGTGAAACTAAAAACATTAGGATCTATTTGATAATATCTTTCCAACGAATCCGAAAAATCAAAATTTCATAGCGGGAATCAAAAGATATGTCCAGTTGAAAATTCTGAATAGTCGCTATGGAATTCAGGCCCTTAAAAATGGAAATTTTGCAAACGACCTCGGATTTTGACGAAACCACTTTTGTTGGGTCCGTGACGTCAAATTATTGCTAGATTCCAAATTTCATAATTTTTCTAATCAGTATGTGAGCGTGGCAAAGGAAAACGCGTTTGACCAGTTTCAGTTGATTTTAATCGACTGGAAAATGGCCATTTTTCAAATGGCCTCAGAATTCGACGAAACTAGTTTTGATAGGACCGTATCGTCAATACGAAGCTAGAAAATATTTTTATGGGATTTATAGAGTTAGTATGTGACCCTGGTAATTTGAAATGTACGTTTAAAATTCAATATAATGATTTAAATGTAAATTCAACGGAAATTGTTCGAAACAGCCGAATCAGCTTACGATACATATCCCATTGTGTTCGAAATGGGGGTAAAAGGCTATGGACGACAGGCGGTGGGCCTCGTTTTGAGGTCGAAAATAAAAGTTGCTTTTTGTGGAAAATTAAATAATAAAAAAAAAATAAAAAAAATAAACCCTTTCTCTTCCCCCTTATACTCTGCCCCCCCCCCCCCCCCCCCCGTTCATTTCGATTCAGTTTTTTTTTAAAAAAAAAGAAGAGGAACGAGGATCGGAGGAGCGCCCCCCCTCGATCGGTCGCCGCCGCCTCCACAGAGGTGGGGCGCCACCTCGAACCCTCCCCCCCCCCCCCCAAGCGCCAGAGGCGCTGCGAAAACCCCACCCCCTTCCCTCGCGAACGCGATCGAACCCTCCCCCTCTTTGCCGCGACACTGAAGACCCCACCTGGACCTCGCCCCCCTGCTGCGGCCATCCCGACCTCCAGCGCCGAACCGAGCTCGCCCTCCGACCACCGACGCTCAGACCATCCCACCTACCTCCTTCGACCACCCGGAACTCGATAATCAATGTAAGTTCGCTGATTTTCACTTTTAGATTAGAAAAATATGATTTTTATATTTTTAAAGTATTAAAAATATGATTTTTATATTTTTAAAATATAAAAAATATAGTCTTTACTATATAGAAGGTGTAAAAATATGATTTTTGTTTATGTAGAGAATTTAAAATATAATTTTTACATGATAGGAATATTAAAAATATCATCTTTATATGGGTAGCAAAATAAAGATGTGATTTTTATAATGATATTTATATTTGAAAAGACGAAATCTTTATTTTTATAAAGGCGAAATCTTTATTTTTATAAAGGCGAAATCTTTATATTTGAAAAGGCGAAATCTTTATATTTGAAAAGGCGAAATCTTTATAGTTGAAAAGGCAAGACCTTTATATAGAGAATAACAAAATAGAATTTTTATCTATATGGCAACGTAATAAAAATTCGATTTTTATATATTGAATAGCATAATAAAAATTCGATTTTTATATATTGAATAGCATAATAAAAATTCGATTTTTATATATTGAATAACAAGATAAAAATTCGATTTTTATATATTGAATAGCAAAGTAAAAATTCGATTTTTACATATGTAGTGGCTACAGCAACGAAGATGACAAAAATGCGATAACGATGAAGATTTCTATCAAAGAAGAGTCAAGATGATTGGATAGCTATCGGTGAGAATTTCTCACTCTTCAATTTCTTTTCTAGTTATATATATATACTAGGATGCAGACGGTGTTTAGTAGCACCCGACACAATCGTCCACAGACCATGGACTTGTTTGTTTGGTTGCATAAATTAGTTAGATGATTTGATTTGAATTTGGTTGTTTGGTAAATTTGATTGATATGTGAATGGCGTGGGCCTTCACTAGTCCGGGGATAAGGCTAGGGCTTGTCCCATTTCTAGTATCGTGCCGTTATGCCGCCGAAATTTTCTAAAATATGTTAGAAAAATAAAAATATCATTTTTATTGTGTAAATGAACTGAATAAAATTCATGTGTTAAAATAAAATGTTTTATCGTTAAAAATATAATTTTTAACGTGAAAGTGAATAAATAAATATCTATAAACAAATCGATCGATTTGTTTGTATACACTTATTTGACTGATATTGATTGGGTCGATAAATTTTACACATCGCCCAACTGCACAAATAAAATCTGTGTTTGATTGTTTGAAACCCCACACGGGTGTTGGGATGAAATTTGAAGTTCACTCATCCTGATTGACTAAATGTGTCGATCGATTGATTGACAGGCTGTTATAAGCGTTAGATATCTATATTTGATGCTTATACAGTGTAGTGCACTTTGGTTGATGGTTGATTATTTTTCAATGCTATTATATACGTGTGATGTGTGAAAATCCATATAATTAACTTCATATGGTAATTGATTGGGCCTCATTCCAATTTAGAAGATAAAGGATATTATAAAGTAAAGGTTCATGTGTTAACTGTACTCATCCGGTGAGATAAGTCATGTGTTGAACGAAATATTTTAATAATAAAATTTACATCTTTATCACTATAAAATAAAGGTTCATGTGTTGACTGTACTCATCCGTTGAGATTAGTCATGTGTTGAACGAAATATTTTAATAATAAAATTTAAATCTTTATCAATATAAAATAAAGGTTCATGTGTTGACTATACTCATCCGTTGAGATTAGTCATGTGTTGAACGAAATATTTCGATAATAACAAATATTCTGATAATAGGAAATATTGGAAATAGGATATTAGAAAATAGAAATATTTTAATAGGAAATATTTGAAAAAGAAATATTTGAAATAGAATATTTGAAAATAGAATTATATGAAGCCGTGTTGATTAGAGATGCGCCATTTTGACGTGAACGATGTTTATATCGATTTTATTCATTTTAAATTGAATATTGAAAAGCGATTTCGAAATAAATAGAATATAAAGCGATTTCGAAATGAATAGAATATAAAGCGATTTCGAAATGAATAGAATATAAAACGATTTCGAAATGAATTGAATATAAAGCGATTTCGAAATGAATAGAATATAAAACGATTTCGAAATGAATTGAATATAAAACGACTTTGAAATTGAATCGAATTGAAAACGATTTCGAAATGAATTGAATATAAAACGATTTCGAAATGAATTGAATTGAAAGCGATTTCGAAATGAATTGAATATAAAACGATTTCGAAATGAATAGAATATAAAACGATTTCGAAAGGAATTGAATAGAAAACGAATTTGATTTCAATTGAATATATAACGAATTTGAATCAAATATAAAACCAATTTGAATTGAACCGAATAGAAAACGACTTTGAAATTGAATCGAATTGAAAATGAATTCGAATTGAATTTAAAACGAAGTGAAATGAATTCAAATTGAATTGAAATTTGAATTGAATAGAAATGAATTTTAAAACGAATTTATAAGGAAAGATTCAATTTTGATTAGAATTGAAATGGAGGTTGAAATTGTTTTTGAAACGAATTCAAAACTATTTATAAAATTCATTTTTAAATAGAAATCGACGAAATATTTTATATATATATATATATATATTATATATAATGGCCTGAATAGAACGCGCCGCGCCGCGGTAGTTCGTGGATTTCAACCATTTATTTCAAACGGACATTACGGGAGATCCGACCGTCGGATTCTCCTAAAACCGGAACCGTTGGGTTCGTATCAAAAAGAGCTTTCTAACGAATATTAGAAATTTGAAATCTAACGGTTGGATTTGGAGATACGTCCAAATCAAATTTGAAAAAGGTCGCTGTAAGTGCAGTTCGATGGCCATTGTTGGAAATCGACTGTACGGGCCTTGATAAAATTATTAAAAATATCAATAATTTGTGAAAAATCATAAGAAATGATTTGAGAAAAATTGGGGTGAAAAACTCCATATTTGAAAAGATAAAAATGGATTTTTATCGAAATGAACTAGTTTTGAACTAAATTTAAACCCCAATTATTTTTAAATAAATAAATTAGATTTAAAAAGGGGTTTTAAATAATCGGAATTTCTAATATATTTGATTGGATTTGAAATGGGTTTGTCGTGAATGGTGTTTTAAATAACACTAGCTCTTTAACCCGATAATAAATAGAATGTGATTTGGGTTTATCGTGAACAGTGTTTTAAATGACACTTGTTCTTTAACCCAATAAAAGGAGTTTTAACGAATCTGCAATTAGATTGAAATTTAAATCTATAATCTAAATTATCAAATTTAGAAATGAGCGAGAATGGAGTATCGCCAGTTTTGCTCCAAAGCGATAGTTAAATCTTTAATTAGATTTGAACGTGAGATGGTAATTAATTTTACCGATAACACTGTGGTGTTAGATGTGAAGTACTACCAGTTTTGCTTCATGGGATGAATAGGTTGGGATTGGGAAATAAAATAAATAATTACTTCGTTACGGTTCGCTAATCTCGACTAGTTTAGAAAACCATAATTTGGTTTGAACAACATCCAAAGGAAGATTAAAGGATAAATTTTAAAGAATTTATCTTGGATAAAATTAATGGGAACCTTTCCCTAAGAATGTGATTTCGTGAATAAAAAGGATATTCTGCATTGGAATGAGGCTTATGTTGTGTTTGTGTAACATTTATTTTAAATATACGCGGGTTGTTCGGAAAGGCCGGGTTTATACCCATTCTGAATAACCGATTCGACGATAAGTCGAAGATGAAGACGGTGCTTGATGACCGGAAGTCTTCACATCGTTTGGATAATTACTGACGATCCTGATTGGGCTGTACACCCAAGAGGATGGAAACAGTTGGTGGTTGTCCAGACGTACTTGGAGATGGATGGATATGCGAGGAAAGTGCCTCCGGTTTCGTTCAGACCCAGAACGGACTTGTAAATGGATTGTGTGTCTGACATTGGATTTTATTCTGTGTTGATTGATTTCTATTAAATATACATCTGTTTGGCGGCAGAGAATTTATTCTTTTGCTTAACGCCCTTCTCTGAGACGTACGAGCTCAGAGGTTGTATATCGATGGACATCAGTCGCATGGCATGAATTTCCTGTGTGGCACACTAAGATGCAATGATCAAGGCTTTTGTTGATAAGCAGAGTCTTGTGGTTGATGATCAAAGCACGGCCTACGTAGCAGCTTTGTGTATAACATGAATTCGCGAGCCTCACACCTCGGTATGAGTCAAAAACGGGATGAGGACCCAAGGAGTGCACGACGTTTCTTTCTAGCTATGGGTGGTGTCAGTGACCTACCAGCCTTGACATTTATATACTTTTCACCTTGTGGTTTGGATGCGAGGCGCCTCGATTATAGGTCCTATAGGGCCGGGAAACGTGTGTTCAGGAATTGCCAATCCTCTAACGTAAGTGAGGACCGGCCTTGGAGGATCCCAGGGTTGCCTAGAGTGCGTGGCCCTGAGACATTTGCTAGAGTGTCTCGAACGCGGAGAGGAGCTTGCCCCTTGCCTCGACTCATGACGGAAATCCAATTCCCAATACGTGTATTGCGGTTTTAATTGTAGAACTAGTATGGCGACATGATATATGGTACCCATGCCGTCTATGATTTATATTTATGATTGAAACTGTTTTGACACTATGCACTTATTATAGTATCAAATGATTTGTTTTAAATGTACCAAGCATGTTTGGCTATTATAAGGGAAAACCCTATCCTCCGGCTTGCGTTGCATTGTGTGATGGGACCTGGGTCTTATAATAGCTTCATTTTTCGAAAAAGCATTGCGTTGTTTATTCTATGCACTGGTATTCTTGGGAGGAAACCCGTTCCGTGTTATACGGCGTGGTCCCTTGAATCACTCTCTTTTAAAGTAAAGTTTTAAATAACTGTTTTAGTTCTCACACCAGTCACATGACTGACCTGGAGTTTATTGTTTTAACCTAAACTCTGGGTGCCCCTATTTTCCGCACGGGCAGCTAGTAGTTTTGGTTTTGCAGATTTATATTCACAGGATCCTGGTTTACAGCTGGAATGATATCCGGAAAGCTCTGTATCCGTATAGCACCTTCAGTTGTGCTTTGTACTATTTTTCCGCTATTATGTAATTTATTGTAATCTCTGATATTTATCGAATGTAATTTATTCATTTATACTCTGTATATTCTTGTATCTGATGGAATTGTTGTAATAATAATGAAATGTCCTTCCGTCTGCGTTCATTTGTGTGTTATTCTCAAAGTATCCGCTCTTTCCTTCCCGGGGAAGTTACGGGCCGTCACATTTGGTATCAGAGCTTTGGTTTACAGAGCTTAAGAACAAGACACATTAGAACCATACGAAAGAATTCATCAGATATTGGATTAGCAATATCCAACTAGAATGACTCATTAGAGATAGGATCAGTAGTATCCTAGAACGAGTGTGAAGAGTACATTTTTCAATTGAAAACAATTTTGTTTTGAAATATAAACCATTTTAAAACGTATTTGAATAATTATTTGTTTTGAATATGGACAATCGAGTATATATAGATTCCGCGTATACGCGTCATGAACGTATATTCGAAGTTTTAATATACTGGACAGATATAGGATCATACTCTAGTGGCCCGAAGATGATTCTGATGGTTGAGTACTCATCATCAGAATTTGTGTTCGTGTTTCGAAGGTGTGATTTCTATATATTTCCATTATACTGGTGTGAGAACCAAAATTAATATAGCTAGAACACATTGTTGTGAAGTGGCATCAAAAACAAGATTTTTGTATATATATCAAAAATTATGAATTTGAAACGTTAAATTCACTAATTGATTGATGTTTGTGTTGTTTGTTTGTTTGTTTGAAAATTTTGAACCATTTAGCCTAATTGAATCAAATATTGAATTATATTGAAAATTGGTTGCATTTGCTTGCATACACATATACTTACATTGAACAGGTCATAGCAAGGAGGCTAGAGCCGAAGAATAAAATTTGTTTGCCCGACAAATAGGTACATGTTTACTATATAATTTACTGTATTGTTTGGGTGATGATGATTTTACGAGCCTATTGGCTAGCCGCTTGGCTTTTTCTTTTTCTTTTTGAGATCAAAAGGCCTTTAAGGCAATTTCAGGATTTTCCCGTGGCTCCCGGTGCAGGGGAGGTTATGGCGAAATTTTTCGAAAATTTAGGGTGTTAGCCAAATTTTTGAAAATTTGAAAATTCTCAGAAACTGAAAAGTTGGAGAATGGAAGCCAGATCGAGCGTAGAGCTGATTAATCAAACCGCTTTCGACTTTGTTCCTTTTCGGGGGCGAAAAGTTTTAAGTGGGGGAGATTGTAATAACCCGGAAATTCTGAACCAGTTTAAAAATTTTATTTTGGCAATTTTAGCGAATTTTGATTATTTTAAATAATATTGACGAGAAATTTATTTTGAATATAATTTGAACGTATATATTATATACGTCGTCGTTAGAATATAAATAATTATATATAATTATAAATAGAATTGAAAATGGCGCGGTAGTTCGATAATTCGATTTCAAACTTCAATTGGATGTACCGGGTGCAAAACAATCCGGATTTTAGTGAAACCAAAAACATTAGGATCTATTTGATAATATCTTTCCAACGAATCCGAAAAATCAAAATTTCATAGAGGGAATCAAAAGATATGTCCAGTTGAAAATTCTGAATAGTCGCTATGGAATTCAGGCCCTTAAAAATGGAAATTTTGCAAACGACCTCGGATTTCGACGAAACCACTTTTGTTGGGTCCGTGACGTCAAATTATTGCTAGATTCCAAATTTCATAATTTTTTGAATTAGTATGTGAGCGTGGCAAAGGAAAACGCGTTTGACCAGTTTCAGTTGATTTTAATCGACTGGAAAATGGTCATTTTTCAAACGGCCTCAAAATTCGACAAAACTAGTTTTGTTAGGACTGTATCTTCAATACGAAGCTAGAAAATATTTTTATGGCATTTATAGAGTTAGTATGTGACCCCGCTAATTTGAAATGTACGTTTAAAATTCAATATAATGATTTAAATGTAAATTCAACGGAAACTGTTCGAAACAGCCGAATCAGCTTACGATACATATCCTATTGTGTTCGGAATTGGGGTAAAAGGCTATGGACGACAGGCGGTGGGCCTCGTTTTGAGGTCGAAAATAAAAGATGCTTTTTGTGGAAAATTAAATAATAAAAATAAAATAAACCCTTTCTCTTCCCCCTTATACTCTGCCCCCCCCCCCCCGTTCATTTCGATTCAGTTTTTTTTTTAAAAAGAAGAGGAACGAGGATCGGAGGAGCCCCCCCCCCCCCCCCCCGATCGGTCGCCGCCGCCTCCACAGAGGTGGGGCGCCACCTCAAACCCCCCCTCCCTAGGCGCCACGAAAACCCCACCCCCCGTTCCCTCGCGAACGCGATCGAACCCTCCCCCTCTTTGCCGCGACACTGAAGACCCCACCTAGATCTCGCCCCCTGCTGCGGCCATCCCGACCTCCAGCGCCGAACCGAGCTCGCCCTCCGACCACCGACGCTCAGACCATCCCACCTACCTCCTTCGACCACCCGGAACTCGATAATCAATGTAAGTTCGCTGATTTTCACTTTTAGATTAGAAAAATATGATTTTTATATTTTTAAAGTATTAAAAATATGATTTTTATATTTTTAAAATATAAAAAATATAGTCTTTACTATATAGAAGGTGTAAAAATATGATTTTTGTTTATGTAGAGAATTAAAAATATAATTTTTACATGATAGGAATATTAAAAATATCATCTTTATATGGGTAGCAAAATAAAGATGTGATTTTTATAATGATATTTATATTTGAAAAAACGAAATATTTATTTTTATAAAGGCGAAATCTTTATTTTTATAAAGGCGAAATCTTTATATTTGAAAAGGCGAAATCTTTATATTTGAAAAGGCGAAATCTTTATAGTTGAAAAGGCAAGACCTTTATATAGAGAATAACAAAATAGAATTTTTATCTATATGGCAACGTAATAAAAATTCGATTTTTATATATTGAATAGCATAATAAAAATTCGATTTTTATATATTGAATAGCATAATAAAAATTCGATTTTTATATATTGAATAACAAGATAAAAATTCGATTTTTATATATTGAATAGCAAAGTAAAAATTCGATTTTTACATATGTAGTGGCTACAACAACGAAGATGACAAAAATGCGATAACGATGAAGATTTCTATCAAAGAAGAGTCAAGATGATTGGATAGCTATCGGTGAGAATTTCTCACTCTTCAATTTCTTTTCTAATTATATATATACTAGGATGCAGACGGTGTTTTGTAGCACCCGACACAATCGTCCACAGACCATGGACTTGTTTGTTTGGTTGCATAAATTAGTTAGATGATTTGATTTGAATTTGGTTGTTTGGTAAATTTGATTGATATGTGAATGGCGTGGGCCTTCACTGGTCCGGGGATAAGGCTAGGCCTTGTCCCATTTCTAGTATCGTGCCGTTATGCCGCCGAAATTTTCTAAAATATGTTAGAAAAATTAAAATATCATTTTTATTGTGTAAATGAACTGAATAAAATTCATGTGTTAAAATAAAATGTTTTATCGTTAAAAATATAATTTTTAACGTGAAATTGAATAAATAAATATCTATAAACAAATCGGCCGATTTGTTTGTATACACTTATTTGACTGATATTGATTTGGTCGATAAATTTTACACATCGCCCAACTGCACAAATAAAATCTGTGTTTGATTGTTTGAAACCCCACACGGGTGTTGGGATGAAATTTGAAGTTCACTCATCCTGATTGACTAAATGTGTCGATCGATTGATTGACAGGCTGTTATAAGCGTTAGATATCTATTTTTGATGCTTATACAGTGTAGTGCACTTTGATTGATGGTTGATTATTTTTCAATGCTATTATATACGTGTGATGTGTGAAAATCCATATAATTAACTTCATATGGTAATTGATTGGGCCTCATTCCAATTTAGAAGATAAAGGATATTATAAAGTAAAGGTTCATGTGTTGACTGTACTCATCCGTTGAGATCAGTCATGTGTTGAACGAAATATTTTAATAATAAAATTTACATCTTTATCACTATAAAATAAAGGTTCATGTGTTGACTGTACTCAATCGTTGAGATTAGTCATGTGTTGAACGAAATATTTTAATAATAAAATTTACATCTTTATCAATATAAAATAAAGGTTCATGTGTTGACTGTACTCATCCGTTGAGATTAGTCATGTGTTGAACGAAATATTTCGATAATAACAAATATTCTGATAATAGGAAATATTGGAAATAGGATATTAGAAAATAGAAATATTTTAATAGGAAATATTTGAAAAAGAAATATTTGAAATAGAATATTTGAAAATAGAATTATATGAAGCCGTGTTGATTAGAGATGCGCCATTTTGACGTGAACGATGTTTATATCGATTTTATTCATTTTAAATTGAATATTGAAAAGCGATTTCGAAATGAAAAGAATATAAAGCGATTTCGAAATGAATAGAATATAAAACGATTTCGAAATGAATTGAATATAAAGCGATTTCGAAATGAATAGAATATAAAATGATTTCGAAATGAATTGAATATAAAACGACTTTGAAATTGAATCGAATTGAAAACGATTTCGAAATGAATTGAATATAAAACGATTTCGAAATGAATTGAATTGAAAGCGATTTCGAAATGAATTGAATATAAAACGATTTCGAAATGAATAGAATATAAAACGATTTCGAAAGGAATTGAATAGAAAACGAATTTGATTTCAATTGAATATATAACGAATTTGAATCAAATAGAAAACCAATTTGAATTGAACCGAATAGAAAACGACTTTGAAATTGAATCGAATTGAAAACGAATTCGAATTGAATTTAAAACGAAGTGAAATGAATTCAAATTGAATTGAAACTTGAATTGAATAGAAATGAATTTTAAAACGAATTTATAAGGAAAGATTCAATTTTGATTAGAATTGAAATGGAGGTTGAAATTGTTTTTGAAACGAATTCAAAACTATTTATAAAATTCGTTTTTAAATAGAAATCGACGAAATATTTTATATATATATATATTATATATAATGGCCTGAATAGAACGCGCCGCGCCGCGGCAGTTCGTGGATTTCAACCATTTATTTCAAACGGACATTACGGGAGATCCGACCGTCGGATTCTCCTAAAACCGGAACCGTTGGGTTCGTATCAAAAAGAGCTTTCTAACGAATATTAGAAATTTGAAATCTAACGGTTGGATTTGGAGATACGTCCAAATCAAATTTGAAAAAGGTCGTTGTAAGTGCAGTTCGATGGCCATTGTTGGAAATCGACTGTACGGGCCTTGATAAAATTATTAAAAATATCAATAATTTGTGTAAAATCATAAGAAATGATTTGAGAAAAATTGGGGTGAAAAACTCCATATTTGAAAAGATAAAAATGGATTTTTATCGAAATGAACTAGTTTTGAACTAAATTTAAACCCCAATTATTTTTAAATAAATAAATTAGATTTAAAAAGGGGTTTTAAATAATCGGAATTTCTAATATATTTGATTGGATTTGAAATGGGTTTGTCGTGAACGGTGTTTTAAATAACACTAGTTCTTTAACCCGATAATAAATAGAATGTGATTTGGGTTTATCGTGAACAGTGTTTTAAATGACACTAGTTCTTAAACCCAACAAAAGGAGTTTTAACGAATCTGCAATTAGATTGAAATGTAAATCTATAATCTAAATTATCAAATTTAGAAATGAGCGAGAATGGAGTATCGCCAGTTTTGCTCCAAAGCGATAGTTAAATCTTTAATTAGATTGGAACGTGAGATGGTAATTAATTTTACCGATAACACTGTGGTGTTAGATGTGAAGTACTACCAGTTTTGCTTCATGGGATGAATAGGTTGGGATTGGGAAATAAAATAAATAATTACTTTGTTACGGTTCGCTAATCTCGACTAGTTTAGAAAACCATAATTTGGTTTGAATGACATCCAAAGGAAGATTAAAGGATAAATTTTAAAGAATTTATCTTGGATAAAATTAATGGGAACCTTTCCCTAAGAATGTGATTTCGTGAATAAAAAGGATATTCTGCATTGGAATGAGGCTTATGTTGTGTTTTTGTAACATTTGTTTTAAATATACGCGGGTTGTTCGAAAAGGTCGGGTTTATACCCATTCTGAATAACCGATTCGACGATAAGTCGAAGATGAAGACGGTGGTTGAAGACCGGAAGTCTTCACATCGTTTGGATAATTACTGACAATCCTGATTGGGTTGTACACCCAAGAGGATGGAAACAGTTGGTGGTTGTCCAAACGTACTTGGAGATGGATGGATATGCGAGGAAAGTGCCTCCGGTTTCGTTCAGACCCAGAACGGACTTGTAAATGGATTGTGTGTCTGACATTGGATTTTATTCTGTGTTGATTAATTTCTATTAAATATACATCTGTTTGGCGGCGGAGAATTTATTCTTTTGCTTAACGCCCTTCTCTGAGACGTACGAGCTCAGAGGTTGTATATCGATGGACATCAGTCGCATGGCATGAATTGCATGTGTGGCACATTAAGATGCAATGATCAAGGCTTTTGTTGAAAAGCAGAGTCTTGTGGTTGATGATCAAAGCACGGCCTACGTAGCAGCTTTGTGTATAACGTGAATTCGCGAGCCTCACACCTCGGTATGAGTCAAAAACGGGATGAAGACCCAAGGAGTGCACGACGTTTCTTTCTAGCTATGGGTGGTGTCAGTGACCTACCAGCCCTGACATTTATATACTTTTCACCTTGTGGTTTGGATGCGAGGCGCCTCGATTATAGGTCCTATAGGGCCGAGAAACGTGTGTTCAAGAATTGCCAATCCTCTAACGTAAGTGAGGACCGGCCTTGGAGGATCCCATGGTTGCCCAGAGTGCGTGGCCCTGAGACATTTGCTAGAGTGTCTCGAACGCGGAGAGGAGCTTGCCCCTTGCCTCGACTCATGACGGAAATCCAATTCCCAATACATGTATTGCGGTTTTAATTGTAGAACTAGTATGGCGACATGATATATGGTACCCATGCCGTCTATGATTGAAACTGTTTTGACACTATGCACTTATTATAGTATCAAATGATTTGTTTTAAACGTACCAAGCATGTTTGGCTATTATAAGGGAAAACCCTATCCTCCGGCTTGCGTTGCATTGTGTGATGGGACCTGGGTCTTATAATAGCTTCATTTTTCGAAAAAGCATTGCGTTGTTTATTCTATGCACTGGTATTCTTGGGAGGAAACTCGTTCCGTGTTATACCGCGTGGTCCCTTGAATCGCTCTCTTTTAAAGTAAAGTTTTAAATAACTGTTTTAGTTCTCACACCAGTCACATGACTGACCTGGAGTTTATTGTTTTAACCTAAACTCTGGGTGCCCCTATTTTCCGCGCGGGCAGCTAGTAGTTTTGGTTTTGCAGATTTATATTCACAGGATCCTGGTTTACAGCTGGAATGATATCCGGAAAGCTCTGTATCCGTATATCACCTTCAGTTTTGCTTTGTACTATTTTTCCGCTGTTATGTAATTTATTGTAATCTCTGATATTTATCGAATGTAATTTATTCATTTATACTCTGTATATTCTTGTATCTGATGGAATTGTTGTAATAACAATGAAATGCCCTTCCGTCTGCGTTCATTTGTGTGTTGTTCTCAAAGTATCCGCTCTTTCCTTCACGGGGAAGTTACGGGTCGTCACAGTAACATAATAAATTGGACCAGCAAATTTATTCGCAGCATGATGTAGAACTTAGACAAGATTACCAGAAAGCAATTAATGTTCCAGATGAAGACATATTCGCTCATGAAAATAGAAGATTCATTACTCAAATTGAAATTTCAATGAAATATGAAATCGACATGGGAATTACAACAAATAGATGGCAACCTTATTATTATAGCAGGGAAGAGGCGATTATAGTGACTCAGATACCAAATGTTATTTTAATAACTGCTGCATGAACATAAATAATGGAATCAATATGAGTAGCTCCAGCCATTACTATGCGAAATCATATGATTTGTATTCTCTTCTTCCAATTTGATTCTTTATGCTCTAATTCTTGTTTTCAAACCCGTCTTCTCAATTTAGATGGTGTTTTCAATTTTTGAGAGTAAATTTAGTGAACCCGCAATCAGAAAATGAATCACATTTTTATTCATACTACTCTGGCCACCATGAAGCGGTTACAACGTGTAACAACCCGAATTCCGACCGACCGATTTTTTTTCAAAATTCCAATGTATCGAAAATTGGATTGGTTTGCTCTAGTATCCTGCAGAAAATACAGAGACATAAAACATGTCAGAGCTCAGAAAATATCCCATAGCGGAATGGATAAAATATAATATAATCAAAATATAGCCTTACGGTATTAATAATACTGCCTAACCAGTATCCAAACCTATAATGTCTCTGCCACAAATCTAACCTGCGAGTATGTTATGAGGAGGTGGTCAGAACACAAGTTCGGGTGACTGGATTTAAATTATACACTTTGGATAATCCTACATATACCGTTCAATCATATTCTCTTATTTATTAGGTTACTTGGGTTAACAGCACTCAAGGCTTACACACACGTCGTACCCATTTACTTCCCAGTGGATTAACCTAATATAGTATATATGTAGCTACCCCCAATACTAAGGTACACCCCATGGTAGCCCACACACACGGTCTCCACTGTAACACCATCAAAATATACGCAGTCACTCATCCTACCCCGTAGTTATGTACGGATCTCTATATGAAAATGTTACATTCCACACACACACACACATATATATATATATATATATATATATATATATATATATCATTGTTATGCTACCTAAGCGTATGGACAGCCACCTTCGATCAAATCAAATTCCATACTAGAGTAATGCCCTCATGTCTACGATACACTACCCAGAGCCGACATGCATGTATCTAGAATGTCCACATATGTATCGTCAATTGCAGCTCAATTCATAACCGCACGTCCTTTAATGTGCACCGAGTTCCATGGCAAGGCGATACAAGAAACACGGAACTCGGTCGGGAGCTTTTCCATATCTGTACAGGCCCGTCTTTAAGAGCCTCTATATAGTGATATTCCTAGGGTCTGTTTTCACGATGGCTATGTCCCACCTCCCTCAACTAGTAAAGACTACAAGATCTAAACGACTGCCCCTAAAGAAAACAATCTAAACATCCATTTGGTGTCTTCTCTCAACCACCGTACTCCGATAGTGAAAGGGAATGGCCTATTGGTTTTAGCTCTAGTCTTTTAGCATCCTCCTTCCTGCCAATGATGGGTATCCGGCGATCTACTATTCTTGTTTGTTGTGACCCTTCACCTCCCCGTTGAGGCGATCGTGTCATAGCATTCTGACTGCATAGCTACTTTTGCAGTCAAGGCCCACCCACCTAGTAGTTACGCGCATACCCAAATTTTGCGAGCACAGCCTAACCATCTGCCACCTCACAGAGGACTACTAGGATCACGTTACGTATCTCAGGAAGCCGCATGCTTCCCCTTCCAATCCTTCAGGGCCGACAGAATAATCAGATGAATGTTTGCTCCCCTCGTGCCTTTTAATACCGCAATGATCTACCCCGTTGGGTTATTCACCCTCAAACGTGCGGACTGGTCCAAGCGCCTCACTTTAATATGTTGTTAGACCCAATGTTTAAACATTCTTTTACGCGCTTGCCTTACCTCATCAGGTTTCCATTTCAGTGGGTTATTCCCATTCACATTGAAATCTTAATCAAGTTACCAAGCTTCTCTTGCTTGTTAATTTCAGTTATATAACTTAACCCGTTTAAGTTTATTAATAAGCCGACAACATGTTATTCTCTAGATTGCGGTTCAAGGTCTGTAATCCACAATCCCCTTTATATTTCTGTTTGATTTCAAGGTTACAATAACATGTTCTACTTAATATATTATTAAGTATACCTCAATTCACATGTTTTCTAATTAACATGTCACTAACCATTTAAAATTTAATATAACTTATTTCATTTTATAAGTTTTCCTCATACTTTCTCATTTAATCATAATCCCATTTTACATTGTTACTAAAACTTATCGTTGTTTACTTATTAACTTAGTTCTCTGAACTAAGGCCCATTAATAAGTTTCAATACCCATTTATTATAACCTTATGTTATAATTTCCTCTTGTCCCTAGGACAAGTCCAAACATGTTATTCTTATCGACGGGTTTCAGACTTCCAAGTTTACAGATTACTTAATTTATAATTAAGTACAACTTCCATTATTTCATATACTTTCCCCCTTTTCTCAACTGGTTTCCGGCTTTCCCATTTACTGATTACTTAATTTACAATTAAGTATCCCTTATCTCATTTCACCAGTTATCCCATTTCCCTACTAGTTTATTATAACCTAAGTTATAATCTTCACTTGTCCTTAGGACAAGTCTACATATTATACAATATTTTCATTAATGTTATTTATTTATAACAGGTTATTATCATTCCCCATTTAAACCATTTTCTTTTACTATTATATTCTAGTATTCTCCATTCACTATAATATATGTTCCTTTTTTTATTAAGGAAAACACTTCATGCACCTTATCAGTTTGATGTATAGAAGGAATTAGTGATTTATTTTCATAATGTATTCCCATCTAAATCCATGGTGGAAAGTAATTTCTTTCCTTTTTCTTACTTTATTGACTGTGGCTTACTTGCAACCGCGTTCTTAGAAATAGGTCATTTAGGGAAATGCACAACTATTCCTTCGCATCACCCTAACTCAGTCCATTACGTACCTTCTGAGTTTGACATTTAATTACCATCATTGCCATTTATTCATATCTTGTTATATACATATATTTATATATATATGCACTAGACCTCTCACATTAAGCCAACACTTGTGGATGTTGGATTTGTCAGGCGGGTCCAGGTAGACTTCTACCACAAGTTGACTTAACCTCGTGTCTTAGTACCATTACATGTTTTAATTATGCACTTAGACCCCTTACATCAGATTTACCACTTGTGAATGTGTGACGGCCCACCCCGAACCAGTTGACATTTCCCTCGAAATGCGTTGTTCCAATGCCCGACCAACACGGGACGGTCGTCGGAAGAAAGGGTTTTGAAACTATGAATCATTAAGAACCTGTAGTATATCTGACAGCGCATGGAATAAAATATAATAATAACATAACTGACATAAAATAGGCGAGACAGTACATATGATGAAAACTAAACCATACCATCAGAGTAGCGGAATTCAAAATACACCTTATGATCCAAACCATTGTTATTACAACGTCGAAGTACTGTCTCTAAAGCAAAATAGAAAAGGTACACTACTAATGCCCAAAGCAGGGACTAGCAACAACACAGGGAGAATATATGTATATAGTATGTGGAAGCCTCCTGCTTGTCACCGGACAGCTACTCGCGCATCATCACCTAATCTGCCTCTAGTCTGTTCGTTTAGTAGCACCTAGAGTAATAAGAAGAGACATAAAACTATGGGTCAGACGAAAGTCTTATATGAGCGATAGAAACAAAATAAAGCAATAATAGGTATAAATAATCATACATGAACCTGGACCTGCAACCAAAGAGTTAGCACAACATGATGTACAATACTCTAAGGTAACATTAACATAAAGTGTAAAATGGGAGTGTGCATGTCATGGTGATATCAAGCATCAAACATAGCAATCATCCTCACATTTCTCACTCAGTGTGTAAAGCATACGATATACACTACTTTGATCACCAAATCCATTAAGGTCATGATGGGTCCATGCCATTCTGGACTCCGTACAACAAATTGCCATGACCTTGCCCTTCTAGTCTATAGCCAATAACCCTTCCTAGTCCATGCATCCTCCGGCTCTAGTTCGTCTACATGCCTCCTCTCTTATTTGTAAACCAAAGCTGTAGATATCGATAACTCCTTTGCCCACGTCCCGCAGCAAAACTGTTAGGCTATCCTTTGGAAATCGGATCTCGCCCTCCATGTCTGGCTCTCCATCCTAGGGCTCGCCCCCATCCTAGGGATCGCTCCCTTCCTAGGGGTCGCCCCACTAGGAATCACTCACTTCCTAGAAGTCGCTCTCCTAGGATCGCTCACCTAGGAATCACCTACTGTTTAGGAGTCGCTCCCCTAGAGATCGCCAACTTCCTAAGGGTCTCCGCAAGGTTCGTCCACGGAGAGTGAGTCAGGGCCTAAGATCAGGCCGAAAGGCGTAGTCGATGGACAACGCTTGAATATTCTTGGCATACATGTTTGGAACAGATTCCATTTTGAGAGATTTGAAAAAGCACTCTATTTGTCCCCAATAATTAATTGTCCCTGGCCACATCCTATAGGGATCATCGCATCAATAGCAATAAGTCCTGTTTGAAGAGGCTTATATATGGAGCGTCTTGAAATAATACCTGGAGCAGGAGATTCAATCCCCTAGGATCGCTCACTTCCTAGGGGCATGCCCCTAGGATCGCTCACTTCCTAGGGGTCGCACCCATAGGAATCACTCATTTGCTAAAAGTCGCTCCCCTAGGTATCACTCATTTCCTAGGGGTCGCTCCCCTAGGTATCGCTCCGTGCGACCCAAAACCTGCACCACTTTCCAGCAAACTATTTTCGCCTCTTGATGGCATTTTCGACCATTCTAACTTTCCTATGCTACCATAAGGCATACCAAACAATAGTAATACCATGTAGAATCAATTAAAACATTAAAACAATAATCACATGAAATATTTTAGATCAAACATAACCAAAACGTGATTTTCCCCTTAATCCCCTTAACCATGTTTTAACTATAGAATTAACAAACTTAATCCAAATTAACTTAAATTTCCACCAGTTACATAAAATAATATTTTAGAATTTCTACATATTTTTCCAGATTTTTATGATGCTTAATTTCACTAATTATCACTAATCACCCTATATTAGCCGTAATTAATGAATAAAAGTGCAAATCACTCACCTTAGCCACAAATAAATTTCAAATCTGAAACTCTAATTGATTTAGCATAGATCCCAATGTATTCTAGCTGCTCTATCTCGATTTCTATGCTAATTCGCCTTAATTTTGATGTAGATTTGGCTATTATGTGATTAGAAAGTGATTAAAGATGAATTTAGAAGGTGGAGGTCATTACTAGGGTTCAAGGAATGTAAGTGGCGGCTAGAAAACTGAAATGAAATGTTTCCCAAACCCTTTCAGCTCTCCCATAACCCTAATCCAAAAATGGGTTATGGGCTTAGCTGCTAATCACCCCGTTAAGCCCAATTATGCTGTTTTTCATCTTCTAAACCTTATTTCAGCCATATCTCCCAAATGATAAGCCCGTTTGATTAATGTGACCACTCTACGGAAAGGTAAACTGTCATCCGAATCCAATGGAAGTGGTTTCAGGTCAAAACCCCTTAACAATCAAAAGTTATGGGCAAAACAAGATTCGCCAGGGGTAAAACAGTCATTTAAAATTCGGCAAAAATAGTGAACATGGGAAATGACCCCAATAGTTGTTCCCCAAAGTCACACGACCATACGACTTCGTATGAAAATGAAATAAATATCCTACGATCCTCCGATGCGTAGAATGCAGTCGTTTCTCTCTCCTCCCTTAAGAAATTTCACCCTTGTAATTCCTTAACAAAGAAACATATAATGGTGTCCCGCATGCCTATCAACCATTTACAAACAATCAAACATACACAATAACACAACTAGCTTATCATAGCATGCAATTTACTAACAATGGAACAATATATCGTGATATAAAATCTTATCAGGCAAAGAGTTCTGGATATGACTTCCTTATGCTCTCCTTTGTTTCCCAAGTACAGTCATTCTTCCTTCGAAGTTGTTTCGTATCGTGTCCGACAATACTAATCGTCTTGCGGCTCCCAACTGCCTCGAATTCTACCTCGATATCATCCAGCTAACTTGGTGAAATAGTCATATCAGAATCGTGCATGAACTTCCTCAACTGGGAAACATGAAATATGTCGTGAACTCCCGCCATCTTGTCAGGCAATCCAACTTTATATGCTAAGTTTCCAACTTTTTCGAGAACTGGAAATGGACCAACAAACCTAGGTGCTAACTTACCTCACCTACCAAACCAAATCACGCCCTTCAACGGAGAAATCTTGATGAATACCAAGTCGCTAGCGGTGAATTTCAAATCTCTTCGCCTTTTATCAGCATAACTCTTCTGCCTATTTTGGACATCCTTTATTCGTTTTTGAATAACCTTGATCTTATCAGTAGTTTCTCTTATTACACCTGGCCCAAGCACAAATTTCTCGCCGGTCTCCACCCAACATGATGGTGAGTTGCACGGTCTTCCGCACAAAGCTTCAAATAGAGCCATACCAATACTGGATTGCTAACTATTATTATATGCGAACTTAACTAGATGTAAATGGTCATCCCATGATCCCCCAAGGTCCAATATATAAGCCCTTAAGAGATCCTCTAATACACGATTCACTCTCTCTGTTTGACCGTCGGTTTGAGGATGCTATGCAATACTGAGATGTAATTCTGATCCTAAAGCCTCTTGTAAGCTCTTCCAAAACCCACTAGTAAATAAAGGATCTCGGTCGCTTACAATACCTCTGGGTACTCCATGAGATCTCACTACCCACTTCATATACAATTCTGCTAACTTAGTTGTCGTTCTATTCGACTTGACCGGTATAAACCTTGCACTCCTGGTCAATCGATCCACAATCACCCAAATACTATCGTGACCCGATCTGGTCCTTGGTAAACCATCGATGAAATCCATTGAGACTTGTTCCCATTTCCATTCGGGAATTTCCAATGGTTAGGATCGTCCCTCTAACCCGAATCAATCCGTTCATCAAAGTCGGTCTGATCGTCAAACTTGTTAACATCTCTGGATCTAATCCATACTTAGGTCTGAAATCATATCCCGCGATATACCCCAGTTGCTTCCATTCAAGAAACATAGCATCTAAATTGGCATGTCTCCTACTCAATGCATCAGTTATCGCACCCAATCCGGTACCACATGCATCCGTGTATACCATCATCTCTTCATTACTCATCACCAGAATCCTACAGGTGATATTCTACTCAAGAGAAGAAAAATAGGAACAAACATAGCAATCATAGCATCCATCAAACAAGTCTATCTATCATCTGCTAAAGCCATGAATATGTCGATACCCATATGACTGGTCCAACCAATCTCAAGGGCTAATGGAAGCCCGGGCTCCAAACAGACTGTCGCACGTCCAACGCACGTTTATCCTCCAAGGATAACTAGATCACGTCCAACGGATCCATGGTAAATGGGCCTCCCCAGATACCTCTGCTTCAAGTACACCTAGAACACTCCAAACTATCGACGATTCCTTGGCACTCCATCAAAAAGGCTATCCACAACTCCATATTCAACTCGAGTCCCACCCAAGTCAATCCATTATCTTGCAGCCTTCTCGAGTCCCACTCAAGTCATCTCATAGTCCTATCGAGTCCCACTCAGGGAAGTCCATATCATCGAACAGTCTTATCATGTCACTGGCTGCCCATAACTCCTAGAGTAAACCAAGATACCATTCAATGGAAATCACAACAACTACCTATATCTTGTGCAAACCATCCTAGTCGAACTCGACATTCCCCAAGCACAAGCCCCAAAGGTCTAAACCAATATCAGACAAGCACCCAAGGAACATCTCCTCTGAATTCATACAATCTACGCGAGTTGATATGAGCAAAACAACCAAACAATCGAGCACTCATAACTGACTCTGGCTATCCTTGCCAATCCTGTTTCGAAGCTATTGTTGATCACATGATGGCACATGCCATACGTCTACGGTAAATGGCAACCCCAGTTCTAACTAGACTACTGCACGTCCAACGTACATTTGCCTCCCAAAGACCACTAGAACTTACCACAATGATAATCTCTCCGCCTCCCTAACTCCAGTTATCATCGCCATCACTAGGTAGGTACCCAATACTACCCTATACCTTTGGAGCCAATCGACTCCCAAAATAATGCTAAACCTGGTAAAGCCTAAAACAAAACAATCACAAGCAAACATGCATCTATGACTCGATAAGACCAAATTACGACAAATCATACAAAGGCTAGTTGAACTACCGATCGGGTTCATCACAACTGAAGGTCTATTGACAATCGCGAGTTCCAATTCCAACCTATCTACCAGGTCACTTGATATGAAGGAATGGAATGCCCCAATATTAAACAAAATTCTAACAGAAACATCATAAGTAGAAAGCATACCTTGAATAACGATGTCTTTTCCCTTCTCCGCTGCATTTGGGGCATTCGACGAAGAAGGAACAACGTTGATAGCATATGCTTTCACGATTTGCTTCTCTTTAGGGGGTTGTGGACATTTATCCTTGTGATGTCCCGCTTGGCCGCAATTAAAGCACTTCCTTTCCCCAGGCTTTTCCTGATAATCTCTAGCATAGTGGCCCTTCTTGCCACAGCTAAAGCACTCGACATCTTTCTTATTCTTCTTTTTCTGACCATCTTTGGTTTGGTTCTGCTTCCTCTTATTCTGGGACTTTTCCTTGCCTCCACCACTTGCTTGCGGTTTTGGCTCCTCTGCAGATATAATAGTAACCCCAGTCTTTGACTTAGGGTAAAGGCTCTCCGTTCTTAGGGCTTCCCCACAATAGATTCAAAAGTTTCATCGATATGGTTTATAAGTCTTTCCCCTAAGCACTCATCTAAGCTAGTTATGAACCTCTCATTCTTCTTCTCGGCAGTTTCGATAAGAGATAACCCATATTTCTATAAAGTAATAAATTCAGCAATATATTCCTAGACTTCCCTGCCATTCTGCTTAAGCTCCAAAAACCTCCTGAACAATTCTGATTTCTGAGCAGTTGGAATGAACTTTTCACTGAAGCGAGTCTTAAACTGGTTCCATGTAACTCGATCCTCAGGAGTAGCTGCTTTAATAGCATTCCACCAATTCATAGCCCGTCCTTAAAGTTGACGCAATGCTAACTTTCTTTTCATTGCATCATCGGTTCCCAAATCCTCAAAGATGTGCTCACAACTATCAATCCAATCTTGAACATCCGTAGCCGATTCCATTCCGTGGAACGGCTTCCCACCAAGACTAGTATAATCCTTGTTAAGCTTGGCGAAATCGGCTCTAGGCACCTGCACCGCTGCACCACCACCGTTAACAGCATTAGGAATTTCTCCCTGAGCATCCTTAAGCATCTCTCGTATGAAGGCAGTAAGCATCGTCCTCTCATTAGGGACATTTCCATTGTTGGCTCCTGAACCCGTACTCCTCGTATATCGGCTCATCGTTCAATCTGTAAAGAGAAAACAATTAACCATCTCAATGTGGTGTCAGTGCAATGCGACTTCATCCTTAGATATACTAATAGCATATATTAGTTTTTGAAAACCAAAATATCACAAATACGCGCTCTCATGTATGTATACTATCTCTCCCTGATGACTTCCCCTAGGTTAAACTACGCAATCTAGACTCTGATACCAAGTGTGACGGCCTGCCCCGAACCAGCCGACATTTCCCTCAAAATGCGTTGTGCCAATGCCTGACCAGCACGGGACAGTCGTCGAAAGAAAGGGTTTTGAAACTACGAATCATTAAGAACCTGTAGTATATCCCACAGCGCATGGAATAAAATATAATATTAACATAACTGACATAAAACAGGCGAGACAGTACATAAATTGAAAACTAAACCATAATCATCAGAGTAGCGGAATTCAAAATACAACTTATGATCCAAACCATTATTATTACAACTTCAAAGTATTTTCTCTAAAGCAAAATAGAAAAGGTACACTACTAATGCTCAAAGCAGTGACCAGCAACAACACAGGGAAAATATATGTATATAGTACGTGGAAGCCTCTTGCCCATCTCCGGACAGCTACTTGCGCATCAGCACCTAACCTGCCTCTAGTCTTCTCGTTTAGAAGCCCCTAGAGTAATAAGAGGAGATATAAAACTCTGGATCAGACGAAAGTCTGGTATGTGCGATAGAACCAAAATAAAGCAATAACAGGTATAAATAATCATACCTGAACCTGGACCTGCAACCAAAGAGTTAGCACAACAGGATGTACAGTACTCTAAGGTAACACTAACATAAAGTGTAAAATGGAAGTGTGTGTGTCATGGTAATAACAAATATCAAACATAGAAATCATCCTCACATCTCTCATTCAATGCGTAAAGCATATGAAATCCACTACTTTGATCACCAAATCCATTGAGGCCATGACGGGTCCATGCCCTTCTGGACTCTATACAACTAATTGTCGTGACCACGACCTTTTAGTCTATAGCCAATAACCATTCCCAGTCCATGCATCCTCTGGATCTAGTTTGTCTACATGCCTCTTCTCTCATTTGTAAACCAAAGCTGTAGATATCGATAACTCCTTTGCACACATCCCATAACAAAACTGTTAGGCTATCCTTTGGAAATCGGATCTCACCCTCCTTGACCGGCTCGCCATCCTAGGGCTCTCCCTCATCCTAGGGGTCGCCTCTCAAGGATCGCTCCCTTCATAGGGTTCACCTACTAGGAATCACTCACTTCCTAGGAGTTGCCGTCCTAGGAATCGCAAACTTCCTAGGGGTCGCTCCCGTAGGATTGCTCACTTCCTAGGAGTCGCTCCCCTAGGAATCACAAACTTCTTAAGGGTTGCTCCCCTAGGATCGCTCACTTCCTAGGGGCGCGACTCCTAGGAAATTGCTCCCCTAGGAATCACTCATTTCCTAGGGTTCGCTCCCCTAGGAATCGCTCATTTCCTAGGGATCACTCTCCTAGGTGTTGCTCTGTGCGACCCAAAACCTACATCACTTTCCAGCAAACTATTTTCGCCTTTCAACGGCATTTTCGACCATTCTAACTTTCCTATGCAACCATAAGGCATACTAAACAATAGAAGTAACATGTAGAATCAATTAAATACATTAAAACATCAATCACATGAAATATTTTAGATCGAACATACTAAAAAGCATGATTTTCCCCTTAATCCCCTTAACCATGTTTTAAGTATAAAATTAACAAATTTAATCCAAATTAACCCAAATTTCCACCAGTGACATAAATAATATTTTAGAATTCCTACATATTTTTCCAGATTTTTATGAGCATAATTTCGCTAATTATTACTAATCACCCCTAATTAGCCATAATTAGTGAATAAAAGTGCAAATCACACACCTTAGGCACAAATAAATTTCAGATCTGAAACTCTAACTGATTTAGCATGGATTCCAATGTATTCCAATAGCTCTATCTTGATTTCTACGCTAATCCGCCTTAATTTTCATGTAGATTTGGCTATTATGTGATTAGAAAGTGATTAAAGATGAATTTAGAAGGTGGAGGTCATTACTAGGGTTCAAGGAATGTAAGTGACGGCTAGAAAACTGAAATGAAATGTTTTCCCAAACCTTTTCAGCCCTCCCACAACCCTAATCCCGAAATGGGTGATGAGCTTAGCTGCTAATCACCCTGTTAAGCCCAATTTTGCTGTTTTTCATCTTCCAAACCTTATTTCAGCCATATCTCCCAAACGGTAAGCCCATTTGATTAATGTGACCACTCTACGGAAAGGTAAACCAACGATCGAATCTAATGGAAGTGGTTTCAGGTCAGAACTCCTAACAAATCAAAAGTTATGGGCGAAATAAGATTCGCCAGGGGTTAAACGGTCATTTAAAATTCGGCAAAAATCGTGAACATGGGAAATAACCCCAATAGTCGTTTCCCAAAGTCACACGACCATACGACTTCGTATGAAAATGAAATAAATATCCTACGATCCTCCGATGTGTAGAATGCGGGTCGTTATAGAATGCTGGATATGTCGGGCGATTCCGGGCAGATTTTTATCACAAGTGCAATCAGACCTCGTGTCTAAGAGCGTTACAGTGTCAAATTACTGTGAATCTATGCATTTTCGTTCTTAAACAATTATTTCTATTTCATGTAAATTTTAGGCATATTATCCTTTTTACTGTAATCTAGTTTACAATAATCTAATTTACATGTCGTTTACTCAATAATAAGCCACAAGTGAATCATATAATTATAACAACAGTAGTCATTACCCATATTATAACAAGTTTATTCAACATGTAATCATTCCAACCCTTTAACTGATTCAATGTATGAATTATTCATATTAATATCTTAACTTATTATAACAATAATTTATAATTAATCTGGCAGTTTCACAATTAATATAAAGGGGAATGCTAAACGATAACATATTATAATCTAAAGGCTATAACTGAAACCCACTCACCTCATAAGCTTTCCAAATCCTGGATCTGGTCCAAATCTATCATTCCATGGTTTTCCCCCTAATTTGATTCAGAACCTAACAACCATCGATTCATAACTTTTTACTAAAAGAAAGAAAAAAGAAGAAAGAGAAGAGAATTGAAAATAGACTAGATCTAGGAATTACCTTACTTCGTTAAGAGATCTGAACACCTAATTATAAGCATATGTTCCTTTCCTCTAGATTTAGATTCAGAATTTTTTTCTAAACTAATAACCTAAATTTTCTGAATAGATTAGTGGAGGAGGAGGAAAAATAGCAGAGCTTCAGCGTAGCCTCGGAAATATGAGGTTTAGGGTTAGCTCTAGGATCATATTTATAGGTGTATTAGAGAAACCAGGACCCTCAGATTTGATTAATTAAAAACCATCAGGAACGTCCAAATCTCCTAATCTGCCAAAATCTACCGTAGGGGGGTCGACCCCCCATTGAGAGGGTCGACCCACCCCTTAGGGTGTCGACCCAGGGGTCGACACACCCTTTAGGGAGACACGACTGGGTGGGAAATATATCGCCTTCCCAAATTTCGAATTTTGAACCGATTTTTGAATTTCTGAACCTAATATATATATATATATATATATATATATATATATATATATATTCTCCCTGCGCGTATACAAACTTCAAACCTTAATAACTTCTTCATACTGTGTCCGATTTACACAAACCAGGTGTCTATTTTGGCCAGGATTTCGAGACGGACACAATGGCGCAATCCATTTTACTTAATTCTGAATATTTAATTAATTTATTCTAATTTTATTATCTTAAGTTAAAAATGCAGGGTGTTACATTCTCCCACCCTTAGGAAATTTCATCCCTAAAATTAGATAAGGGTAAAATCAATTAACCCCTCGCATAATATATATCCATCATGTGTGCATCCATTTTTTTTTGCAAACATTGTGCACTCGTGCAAAGTGAAGTACAACATAATAATACATGTATGCCTAAGCAGTACCTCCTATATGTATGCAATTTTTTCAAAAATCCTTTTAAAACATTGTGTTCACATCCTAAATATACTGGCAGTTCTACACGAATGCAATATTTTGAAAATCAAAATGCTTTTTCATCCAAATTTTTCTACACTCTTACTAAGTAAGAACATAGTTCATCCAATTGTTGCTTCCATAATCCTACTAACCAACTCTGTTTTTCAAATAGAAAAAAATCCAATTTTCTTAATTCGACTTATGTTACAAAAAGGTGGAAAACGGAAAACTTCGCATCTTCCATTTTTCTTTTTCAACCTTTTTCTAACTGTACTTGGATTTTACGTAACTATTCATAAAGATTCCCTTATTTTTCCTATCCAAGCACAGCCCACACAAGAAAATTTTCTTTGTTACTGATTTTCTTTTCATCTTACGTGGGAAATTTTTATTCTTATTCATCTTTTCTCATAATTTTTCAAGTTTGTTGCTTTACTGAATTTGTTGTTTCCTTTCTAGTTGTACCATTTATCTTTCCTTAGCTTATTTAATCATCTGATCTATGTCTAAATTTAAATAAGCCTTAGAGTATTTCAACTAAAACAGGAGAACAGACACCCTACACAACTACTACTAAGGGCCAAGAAACTCGGGACTATGTCCCCCTAAGACAGAAAAGTCCAAACTATGATATCACGACAGGTTCAGGTGTTACCCTAACTACCCAACAATAATGAAACGATCCCAACAGAAATGTAGTAACAGGCTTTAACCCTAACATGAAAATTAGCAACAGGATCTAAACACTTACTTTCCCTTTTACTATCTAGTAGTCACCACTAGTCCTAGCTTTGTACCAACAGTCATTTAAAGCAACATCCTAGGCTTTTTAATGCTTACGCATTCCACGGGAACTTACCATTATTACAAAATAATTATCGCTATCTACTTCATAGCCTCAAACTTTTCCCGTCTTCCCTAGGCACTAATCCTTACCTACTCCATACTTTTTTTTAAACACGGTTTGTCCTTTTCATTTAAACTTTCCCCCAAAAATTTAAAAGTGCCAAAAATTTATTTTTCATCATGAAAACTTTCTTTTGCCGAACCATAAAAACATGTCATAAAAAAATGTAAATCATTTTTTTTTCAAATGACAAAAACTGGAGTAGTAAAGGACAACTATTTCTCAATCGGGTTTATGACTTGTTCTTACCTATAAGGTCAGTTCAGTCTCTTACTACAAGGTGCCAACATCCACTCTATTCTCATTTTCTACAACTTATTTTGTCCATCCAAAGTAATTTATCAAAAAGGATTATCATAAGAATAGAGACTTCAAAACCTCCTTTATCAAAGATTCTTGTATGAAATATAACAAGAAAACTAGCGAGCTATACATTGTAATAACCCGGAAATCTGAGCCAATTTAAAATTTTTATTTTGGCAATTTTGGCGAATTTTGAATATTTAAAATGAATTATTTTAAATAATAACGACGAGAAATTTATTTTGAATAGAACTCGAACGTATATATTTATATAGATCGTCGTTAGAATATAAATATTTATTTATAATTATAAAAGGAATTGAAAATGGCGCGGTAGTTCGATAATTCGATTTCAAAATTCAAATGAATGTACCGGGTGCAAAATAAACTGGATTTTAGTAAAACCAAAAATATTTGAAGCTAATTGAGAATATCTTTCCAATGAATCAGAAAAATCAAAATTTCATAGCGGGGATAAAAAAATATGCCAAGTTGAAAATTCAGAATAGTCGCTATGGAATTTCAGCCCTTAAAAATAGTCATTTTGCAAACGACCTCGGTTTTCGACGAAACCACTTTTGTTGGATCCGGGATGTCAAATTATTGTTAGGTTTCAAATTTCATAATTTTTCGAATCAATATGTGAGCGTGACAAAGGAAAACGCATTTGACCAATTTCAGTTGATTTTAATCGACTGGAAAATGACCATTTTTCAAACAATCTCAGAATTTGACGAAACTAGTTTTGCTAGGACCATATCGTCAATACGAAGCTAGAAAATATTTTTCGGGAATTTTTCGAGTTAGTATGTGACCCCAGTAAATTGAAATGCGCGTTCAAATTCAATTTATAAAGTTATATGTTGATTTTGACGAAAACTGGTCGAAACGATCGAATCAGCTTACGATACATAGCCCATTGTGTTCGGAATGGGGGTAATTAGCTATGGACGACAGGCGGTGGGTCTCATTTCGAGGTCGAATAAAAAAGTCAACTTTTTGAAATTAAAAATAATAAAATAAAAATATTTATATAAATACTCTCTCTCTCCCTCTTCATTATAGATCAGAAAAAAAAAGAAGGGGAAAATCGCGATGGCCCCCCTGTTTATCGTCGATGCTCCTCCGTCGTGCCTCCTCAGGCGGCGACGTGCCACCCCCTCCTCCGCAACCCCTCCTCTTCCCAACTCCTCTTCCCTCCCCTCTAATCCAAACCGCACGTCCTAGCCCTCCCCTGAAAACCACAAGACAGCCGCGCCTCCTCCCCTTTAGACCCGCGACCACCGCAACTTCTGACTTCGCCCGCGCCTCCTTCTTCACCCACTGCGCCTCTTCCTTCTTCCCCTACCTCCTGTAAGCTTCTTTAATTGTTATTTCTTTATTTTTATTTAAGAAATCAGTTTTTTTATTATTTATAAAATAAGTTTATAATTTGGAGAAAAATAAAGATAGGATTTTTAAATGAGAAAAATCACTTCTTTTTATTTCTTTGAATGGAACGATAAAAATATAATCTTCATCGATATATAGAAAGAATAAATATATGATTTTTATAGTATAGATAGTATAAAAATGCGATTTTTATATAAGTAGAGAACTAAAAATATAATTTTTATATGATAGGAATAATAAAAATATGATTTTTATATTATAGAAGTATTAAAAATTTGATCTTTATATATGTAGAGAAATAAAAATCTGATTTTTATTATACGTGTTGAAATAAAAATGGGATTTTTATAGTGGTGATATAAAAATTCGATTTTTATATATTGAATAGTGAAGTAAAAATTCGATTTTTATATATGTAGTGATTACGGATAATGAAAGTGATGAAAGAAGGAACGACGAAGACTTCTACATTTGAAGAGTCGTAGCGTTCAGTTTAGCTAATTGGTATGAACTTCTCACCTTTTAATTTTGTTTTCTAGTTAAAATATATACTAAGATGCAGACGGTGTTTAGTAGCACCCGACACCCATCGTCCACAGACCATGGACGGCTTGTATGCTTGTTTGTTTGATTTTGATGTGTAGTTGATTGTGTGATGTGATGTGAAATGAAATAAAATATTTTATAGTGAAAAATATTTTATAGTTAAAAATAGAATTTTTAACGTGTATATGAAATGAAATATTTATAAACAAATCGAAGATTTGTTTATATACACTGATTTGTTTGAAATTGATTGAGACGATAAATTTTACATATCTCCCAACTGCACAAATAAAATCTGCGTTTGATTGTTTGAAACCCCACACGGGTATTGGGATGATACATGACATACACTAATCCCTATAATTAGTTGTATGTCGATCGATTGATTGACAAACTGTTATAAGCGTTAAATATTTATATTTGACGCTTATACAGTGTAGAATGCACTTTGGATGATGGTTGATTATTTGTCATTGTTGATATATACATGTGTTGTAGAAAACCCATATAATCAACATTATATGGTAATTGATTGGGCCTCATTCCAGTTTTGAAAAGAAATATTTGAAAAGAAATATTTAAAATAGAAATATTTGAATAGAAATATTTGAAAAAGGAATATTTGAAATAGAATAATTGAAAATAGAAATATATGAAGCCGTGTTGATTAGATGGACGCCATTTGGACGCGAACGATATTTATATCGATTTTATTCATTTTTCAATGAATATCGAAAGTGATTTCAAAATCTGATAAATTGAATAGAAATGAATTCGAATTGAAATTGAATAGAAATGAATTCGAATTGAAATTGAATAGAAATGAATTCGAATTGAAATTGAATAGAAATGAATTCGAATTGAATTCGAATTGAATTGAATTGAATAGAAATGAATTCTAATTGAATTTGAATAGAATTGAATTCGGATTGAAATTGAATAGAAATGAATTCGAATTAAATTGAAATGAATTGAAATTCGAATTAAATTGAAATTGAATTGAAATCGTTTCGAAATGAAATTAAAACGAATTTATATTGGAATATTCAATTTTGATTAGAAATTGAATATGATGTTGAAATCGTTTCGAAAACGAATTTAAAACGATTTAAAAAATACGTTTTGAAAGGAAATCAACGAAATATGTATAATATATATATATATATATATATAATGGCCTGAATAGAACGCGCTGCACCGCGGTAGTTCGCGAATTTCGACCATTGACTTCGAATGGACATTGCGGGAGATCCGACCGTCGGATTCTCCTAAAACCAAAACCGTTAGGTTCGTATCGAAAAGAGCTTTCTAACGAATATTTGAAATTAGAAATCTAATGGTTGGATTTGGAATTATGTCCAAATCAAATTTGGAAAAGGTCGTTGTAAGTGCAGTTCGTTGGCCATTGGTGGAAATCGACTATACGGGCCTTGATAAAATTATTAAAAATATTAATAATTTGTGTAAAATCATAAGAAATGATTTGGGAAGAATTGGGATGAAAAACTCCATATTTGAAAAGATAAAAATAGATTTTTATCGAAATGAACCAGTTTTGAACTAGAATAATAATTTATTTATTTTTAAAATAAATAAATTGGATTTGAAATGGTTTTGAAAATAACCAGAAATTCCAATAATTGAATTGGAATGGATTCGAATCAAAATTGTCTTCGGAATATTTCGATGTTGGATTTCGTGATTATACAGATATTGTTATGGAAATTTGAAAGATATATTTATATCGTTATTTCAAATACGATATTTGTTGGTCGTAGAATTTGATATTGAATATAAGCCAATATATTTTCTATTCAGAGCCTTGTATTTAATATCAAATGTGATTTGGGTTTGTCGTGAATGGTGTCTTCATTAACACTGTTCTTAAGCCCAGTGGAGAAAAAGATTAAATCTTTTTATTTAGATTTAATGAAGTGTACCAATTAAGTAATATTTAATTGGAATTGAATTGGTATTGATTTTTGGGTTTATCGTGAACAGTGTTTTAAATAACACTTGTTCTTTAACCCGATAATTAATGGAATGTGATTTTGGGTTTATCGTGAACCGTGTTCTAAATGACACTGATTCTTTAACCCAGTTAAAGATTAAAACCAAGTGGAGTTTTAATGAATCTTTAATTAGATTGAAAAGATCGAGAATGGAGTATCACCGGTTTTGCTCCAGGCGATAGTTAAGTCTTTAATTAAATTTGAACGTGAAATGGTAATTGAATTTACCGATAACACCGTGGTGTTAGATATGAAGTATGACCAGTTTTACTTCATGGGATGAATAGGTTGGGATTGGGAAATAAAATAAATAATTACTTCGGTGTGGTTCGTTAATCCCGACTAGTTTGAATTGATATTTAAAGGAAGATTAAAGAATAAATTTAAAAGAATTTATCTTTGATAAAATTAATGGGAACCTTTCCCAAAGTATAACAATATTTGGATACAAGAATATTCTGAATTGGATTAAGGAGTATGTTGTGTTTGTGTCACAAGTGTTTATTATATATGCGAGTTGTTCAGAAAGACTGGGTTTATCCAATTCTGAATAACTGATTCGACGTGGTGTCGAAGATGAAGACGGTGGTTGAAGACCGGAGGTCTTCACGTCGTTTGGATAATTACTGATGATCTTGATTGGGCCGTACACCCAAGAGGAGAGAATCAGCTGGTGATCGTCTAGACATACTTGGAGATCGATGGATATGCGGGGTACTAGGTGCCTCCGGTTTCGTTCAGACCAGAACGAACTTGTAAATGGATTGTGTGTCTGACATTGGATTTTAATTTGTGTCATTGATTTCTATTAAATATATATCTGTTTGGCGGCGGAGAATTTATTCTCTTGCTTAACGCCCTTATCTGAGACGTACGAGCTCAGGGGTTATATATTGATGGATATCAAACGCATGGAGTGAACTGCCTGTGCGGCAAGCCTAAGTGGCAATATGATCAAGGCTTCTGTTGAAAAGCAAAGTCTTGTGGGTGATGATCCAAGCACAGCCTGTGTGGCATAGCTTTGTGTAGCGTGGATTCACGAGCCTCACACCCCGGTGTGAACCAAAAACGGGAGAAGGACCTCAGGAAGGACATGCGTTTCTTTCTAGCTAGAAGTGGCGTCAGTAGTTTTACACGCCCTGACGAGTTTGACTTATGTGGTTGTTGCTGTTGCGAGGCGCCTCGGATATATCGGTCGATCCGGGACCGATGGAGTCATTGGACTCATTGACACCCCATAGTGTGGGGAAACGCAGTGTTCAGGAATTTTAATCCACATCGGTGGACCGGCCCTGACGATCCAAGGGCCCACCTAAGTCTGGGTCCTGAGGGGCGCGCTAAAGCGTCTCGAATCGGTAGAGGACTATCTTTTGCCTTGGTTCACAGATGGAAATCCAACTTCCAAATACGTGACATTTGCGGTTTTGATTGTAGAGCCTAGTATGGCGACATGATATATGGTACCCATGCCGCCTATGATTGATATTTATGATTTTAAATTGTTTTGACACTATACACTTATAGCAATAATAAAAGATGAAATTTAGCGTATCAAGCATTAGTTGGCTATTATGAGGTAAAACCCTATCCTCTGGCTTGCGTTGCATTGTGTGATGGGACCTGGGTCTTATAATAGCTTCATTTCTCTTTATTTAGCATTGCTCTGTTGTTTTATGCACTGGTGTTCTTGGGAGGAAACCCGTTCCGTGTTATACTGCGTGGTCCCTTGATTTGCCAAACTTTAAAATAAAGGTAAATAACTGTTTTAGTTCTCACACCAGTCCCATGACTGACCTAGAGTTTATTGTTTTAACCTAAACTCTGGGTGCCCTTATTTTGACACGGGCAGCTAGTAGTTTTGGTTTTGCAGATTTATATTCACAGGATCCTGGTTTACAGTTGGAATGATATCCAGAAAGCTTTGTATCTGTATATCTCTTCTAGTTGTGTATTGTATTATTTTCCGCTACTATGTAATTTATTGTAATCTCTGATATTTTTCTGCTATGTAAAATTTATTCATACTGTATATATTCTTGTATTCTGATGGAATTGTTGTCATTAACAATGAAATGTTCTTCTGTTTGCGTTTTGATATATCGTGTTCTCAAAGCAATCAGGCGTTTCGAACAGTCTTGATCGGTTTAGCGACTGATTCGGATCGAGCGGAATTCACGGTCGTTACATTTGGTATCAGAGCATTGGTTTACAAAGCTCAGAGAACAAGACACATTAGAACCATACGAAAGAATTCATCAGATATTGGATTAGTAATATCCAACGGGAATGACTCATTAGAGATGGGATCAGTAGTATCCTAGAACGAGTGTGAAGAGTATATTTTTAAAGTGAATTGTTTTGAAAATTTAAACCAATTATTCGTATTTGATTATTTATTTTATATTGATTTGGACAATCCAATATATAAAGATTTTGCATATACGCCTTGCAAACGTATATTCAAAGTTTTAATATACTGGATAGATATAGAATCACACTCTAGTCGCCCGGAGACGATTCTGATGATACTCTAGACATCATCAGAATTGGTATTCGAGTTTCGAAGGTGTGATATCTATATATTTCCATTAGACCGGTGTGAGAACCAAAATTAGATAGGGCTTATTGTTGTGATTTGGCATCAAAAATGTGATTTTTGACTATATATCAAAATTATGTGTTTGAAATGATAATTCACTAAGTGATTGATGGCTGTGTTGTTTGATTATTGGTTGATTAATTAAAATTTGAACCTTTAGCCAAATTAATCAAATAGTGAGTTCTATTGAAAATTTATTGCAAATGTATGCATATACATGTGTATCCATTGAACAGGTCATAGCAAGGAGGCTAGAGAAGAGGAATAAAATTGTTTGCCCGACAAATAGGTACATGTTTATTGTATTTCTTGAGTTTTGGGTGATTTTGTGAGCCGATTGGCTAGCCGCTTGGCTTTTTCTTTTTCTTTTGGATTGAAGAAGGCCATGGGAAGCTATATGAAATATCCCGAAGTCCCTGGTGCAGGGGAGGTTATGGCGATTTTTTTCGAAAATTTAGAGTGTTAGCCAAATTTTTGAAAAATTTGAAAAGTTCTTAGAAACTGAAAAGTTGAAGAACTTAAGCCATAATAAAATAGTGAAAGTGGATTTGATTAGTTAAACCACTTTCGGCTTCGTTCCTTTTCGGGGACGAAAAGCTTTAAGTGGGGGAGATTGTAATAACCCGGAAATCTGAGCCAATTTAAAATTTTTATTTTGGCAATTTTAGCGAATTTTGAATATTTAAAATGAATTATTTTAAATAATAACGACGAGAAATTTATTTTGAATAGAATTCGAACGTATATATTTATATAGATCGTCGTTAGAATATAAATATTTATTTATAATTATAAAAGGAATTGAAAATGGCGCGGTAGTTCGATAATTTGATTTCAAAATTCAAATGAATCTATCGGGTGCAAAATAAACCGGATTTTAGTGAAACCAAAAATATTTGAAGCTAACTGAGAATATCTTTCCAATGAATCAGAAAAATTAAAATTTCATAGCGGGATAAAAAATATGCCCAGTTGAAAATTCAGAATAGTCGCTATGGAATTTCGACCCTTAAAAATAGCCATTTTGCAAACGACCTCGGTTTTCGACGAAACCACTTTTGTTGGATCCGGGATGTCAAATTATTGTTAGGTTTCAAATTTCATAATTTTTCGAATCAATATTTGAGCGTGGCAAAGGAAAACGCGTTTGACCAGTTTCAGTTGATTTTAATTGACTGGAAAATGGCCATTTTTCAAACGGTCTCAGAATTTGACGAAACTAGTTTTGTTAGGACAGTATCGTCAATACGAAGCTAGAAAATATTTTTCGGGAATTTTTCGAGTTAGTATGTGACCCCAGTAAATTGAAATGCACGTTCAAATTCAATATATATTGTATGTCGATTTTGACGAAAACTGGTCGAAACGATCGAATCAACTTACGATACATAGCCCATTGTGTTCGGAATGGGGGTAATTAGCTATGGACGACAGGCGGTGGGTCTCATTTCGAGGTCGAATAAAAAAGTCAACTTTTTGAAATTAAAAATAATAAAATAAAAATATTTATATAAACACTCTCTCTCTCTCTCCCACTTCATTATAGATCAGAAAAAAAAAGAAAAAGGGGAAAATCGCGATGGCCCCCCTGTTTCTCGTCGATGCTCCTCCGCCGTGCCTCCTCAGGCGGCGACGCGCCACCCCCCTCCTCCGCAACTCCTCCTCTTCCCTGGTCCTCTCCCCTCCCCTCTAATCCAAACCGCACGCCCTAGCCCTCCCCTGAAGACCACAAGACAGCCGCGCCTCCTCCCCTTTAGACCCGCGACCACCGCAGCTTCTGACTTCGCCCGTGCCTCCTCCTTCACCCACTGCGCCTCTTCCTTCTTCCCCTACCTCCTGTAAGCTTCTTTAATTGTTATTTCTTTATTTTTATTTAAGAAATCAATTTTTTTATTATTTATAAAATCAGTTTATAATTTGGAGAAAAATAAAGATAGGATTTTTAAACGAGAAAAATCACTTCTTTTTATTTCTTTGAATGAAACGATAAAAAATATAATCTTCATCGATATATAGAAAGAATAAAAATATGATTTTTATATTATAGATAGTATAAAAATGCGATTTTTATATAAGTAGAGAACTAAAAATATAATTTTTATATGATAGGAATAATAAAAATATGATTTTTATATTATAGAAGTATTAAAAATTTGATCTTTATATATGTAGAGAAATAAAAATCTGTTTTTTATTATATATGTGTTGAAATAAAAATGGGATTTTTATAGTGGTGATATAAAAATTCGATTTTTATATATTGAATAGCGAAGTAAAAATTAGATTTTTATATATGTAGTGATTACGGATGATGAAAGTGATGAAAGAAGGAACGGCGAAGACTTCTACATTTGAAGAGTCGTGGCGTTCAGTTCAGCTAATTGGTGAGAACTTCTCACCTTTTAATTTTGTTTTCTGTTTAAAATATATACTAGGATGCAGACGGTGTTTAGTAGCACCCGACACCCGTCGTCCACAGACCACGGACGGCTTGTATGCTTGTTTGTTTGATTTTGATGTGTAGTTGATTGTGTGATGTGATGTGATGTGAAATGAAATAAAATATTTTATAGTGAAAAATATTCTATAGTTAAAAATAGAATTTTTAACGTGTATATGAAATGAAATATTTATAAACAAATTGGAGATTTGTTTATATACACTGATTTGATTGATATTGATTGGGACGATAAATTTTACACATCGCCCAATTGCACAAATAAAATCTGTGTTTGATTGTTTGAAACCCCACACGGGTATTGGGATGAAACATGACATACACTAATCCCTATAATTAGTTGTATGTCGATCGATTGATTGACAAACTGTTATAAGCGTTAAACATTTATATTTGACGCTTATACAGTGTAGAATGCACTTTGGATGATGGTTGATTATTTGTCATTGTTGATATATACATGTGTTGTAGAAAACCCATATAATCAACATTATATGGTAATTGATTGGGCCTCATTCCAGTTTTGAAAAGAAATATTTGAAAAGAAATATTTAAAATAGAAATATTTGAATAGAAATATTTGAAAAGGGAATATTTGAAATAGAATAATTGAAAATAGAAATATATGAAGCCGTGTTGATTAGATGGACGCTATTTTGACGCGAACGATATTTATATCGATTTTATTCATTTTTCAATGAATATCGAAAGTGATTTCAAAATCTAATAAATTGAATAGAAATGAATTCGAATTGAAATTGAATAGAAATGAATTCGAATTGAAATTGAATAGAAATGAATTCGAATTGAAATTGAATAGAAATGAATTCGAATTGAATTTGAATAGAGTTGAATTCGAATTGAATTGAATAGAAATGAATTCGAATTGAATTTGAATAGAATTGAATTCGAATTGAAATTGAATAGGAATGAATTCGAAATAAATTAAAATGAATTGAATTTCGAATTAAATTGAAATTGAAATGAAATTGTTTTGAAATGAAATTAAAACGAATTTATATTGGAATATTCAATTTTGATTAAAAATTGAATATGATGTTGAAATCGTTTCGAAAACGAATTTAAAACGATTTATAAAATACGTTTTGAAAGGAAATCGACGAAATATATATAATATGTATATATATATATTATATATATAATGGCCTGAATAGAACGCGCCGCGCCGCGACAGTTCGCGAATTTCGACCATTGACTTCTAATGGACATTGCGGGAGATCCGACCGTCGGATTCTCCTAAAACTGGAACCGTTGGGTTCGTATCGAAAAGAGCTTTCTGAGGAATATTTGAAATTAGAAATCTAACGGTTGGATTTGGAATTACGTCCAAATAAAATTTGGAAAAGGTCGGTGTAAGTGCAGTTCGATGGCCATTGGTGGAAATCGACTGCACGGGCCCTGATAAAATTATTAAAAATATTAATAATTTGTGTAAAATCATAAGAAATGATTTGGGAAGAATTGGGATGAAAAACTACATATTTGAAAAGATAAAAATAGATTTTTATCGAAATGAACTAGTTTTGAACTAGAATAATAATTTATTTATTTTTAAAATAAATAAATTGGATTTGAAATGGTTTTGAAAATAACCAGAAATTCCAATAATTGAATTGGAATGGATTTGAATCGAAATTGTCTTCAGAGTATTTCGATGTTGGATTTCGTGATTATATAGATATTGTTATGGATATTTGAAAGAAATATTTATATTGTTATTTCGAATACGATATTTGTTTGTCGTAGAATTTGATATTGAATATAAGCCAATATATTTTCTATTCAGAGCCTTGTATTTAATATCAATTGTGATTTGGGTTTGTCGTGAATGGTGTCTTCATTAACACTGTTCTTAAGCCCAGTGGAGAAAAAGATTAAATCTTTTTATTTAGATTTAATGAAGTGTACCAATTAAGTAATATTTAATTGGAATTGAATTGGTATTGATTTTTGGGTTTATCGTGAACAGTGTTTTAAATAACACTTGTTCTTTAACCCGATAATTAATGGAATGTGATTTTGGGTTTATCGTGAACCGTGTTCTAAATGACACTGATTCTTTAACCCAGTTAAAGATTAAAACTAAGTGTAGTTTTAATGAATCTTTAATTAGATTGAAACGATCGAGAATGGAGTATCACCAGTTTTGCTCCATGCGATAGTTAAATCTTTAATTAGATTTGAACGTGAAACGGTAATTGATTTTACCGATAACACCGTGGTGTTAGATATGAAGTATGACCAGTTTTACTTCATGGGATGAATAGGTTGGGATTGGGAAATAAAATAAATAATTACTTCGGTGTGGTTCGTTAATCCCGACTAGTTTTAATTGATATTCAAAGGAAGATTAAAGAATAAATTTAAAAGAATTTAGCTTTGATAAAATTAATGGGAACCTTTCCCAAAGTATAAGAATATTTGGATACAAGAATATTCTGAATTGGATTGAGGCGTGTGTTGTGTTTGTGTCACACGTGTTTATCGTATACGCGAGTTGTTCAGAAAGACCGGGTTTATCCCATTCTGAATAACTGATTCGACGTGGTGTCGAAGATGAAGACGGTGGTTAAAGACCGGAGGTCTTCACGGCGTTTGGATAATTACTGATGATCTTGATGGGACCGTACACCCAAGAGGAGAGAATCAGCTGGTGATCATCCAGACATACTTGGAGATCGATGGATATACGGGGTACTAGGTGCCTCCGGTTTCGTTCAGACCCAGAACGAACTTGTAAATGGACTGTGTGTCTGACATTGGATTTTATTCTGTGTGGGTGATTTCTATTAAATATATATCTGTTTGGCGGCGGAGAATTTATTCTCTTGCTGAACGCCCTTCTCTGAGACGTATGAGCTCAGGGGTTATATATTGATGGATATCAAACGCATGGAGTGAATTGCCTGTGTGGCTTGCCTAAGTGGCAATATGATCAAGGCTTCTGTTGAAAAGCAAAGTCTTGTGGGTGATGATCAAAGCACAGCCTGTGTGGCATAGCTTTGTGTAGCGTGGATTCGCGAGCCTCACACCCCGGTTGTGAACCAAAAACGGGAGAAGGACCTCAGGGAGGACATGCGTTTCTTTCTAGCTAGAAGTGGCGTCAGTGGTTTTACACGCCCTGACGAGTTTGACTTATGTGGTTGTTGCTGTTGCGAGGCGCCTCGGATATATCAGTCGATCCGGGACCGATGGAGTCATTGGACTCATTGACACCCCCATAGGGTGGGGAAACGCAGTGTTCAGGAATTTTTATCCACATCGGTGGACCGGCCCTGACGATCCAAGGGTCCACCTGAGTCTGGGTCCTGAGGGGCGGGCTAGAGCGTCTCGAATCGGTAGAGGACTATCTTTTGCCTCGGTTCACAGATGGAAATCCAACTTCCAAATACGTGACATTTGCGGTTTTGATTGTAGAGCCTAGTATGGCGACATGATATATGGTACCCATGCCGCCTATGATTGATATTTATGATTTGAAATTGTTTTGATAATATACACTTATAGTAATAATAAAAGATGAAATTTAGCATATCAAGCATTCTTTGGCTATTATAAGGTAAAACCCTATCCTCCGGCTTGCGTTGCATTGTGTGATGGGACCTGGGTCTTATAATAGCTTCATTTCTCTTTATTTAGCATTACGCTGTTGTTTTATGCACTGGTGTTCTTGGGAGGAAACTCGTTCCGTGTTATACGGCGTGGTCCCTTGATTTGCTGAACTTTAAAATAAAGGTAAATAACTGTTTTAGTTCTCACACCAGTCCCATGACTGACCTGGAGTTTATTGTTTTAACCTAAACTCTGGGTGCCCTTATTTTGACATGGGCAGCTAGTAGTTTTGGTTTTGCAGATTTATATTCACAGGATCCTGGTTTACAGCTGGAATGATATCCGGAAAGCTTTGTATCCGTATATCTCTTCTAGTTGTGTATTGTATTATTTTCCGCTGCTATGTAATTTATTGTAATCTCTGATATTTTTCTGCTGTGTAATATTTATTCATACTCTGTATATTCTTGTATTCCGATGGAATTGTTGTATTTACAATGAAATGTTCTTTTATTTGCGTTCTGATTTGTCGTGTTCTCAAAGCAATCAGGCGTTTCGAACGGTCTTGATCGGTTTAGCGACTGATTCGGATCAAGCGGAATTCACGGTCGTTACATACATGCTCTATAATATGCACATTTTACTGAGAGAATTTTACTTTAGATAAAGTTTCCGAAAGAAGTCACTATTTAAAAAATATACCCCATTTTACTTCAAAACGCAATATGTATACTTTACATGTTTAAAACTATAACTTTTAAGATTAAAACCTGAAAACACCATAAACCATTTTCCCAAAACTTTTATGATTTCAAGTTCTTAAAAGTTAACAATGGGGTTAGACTCAAAGCAGGTTTCCAATTTTCTAGGCTTTCCTAGACACTCCCTAAGGTTAATTCTCTCAACTATATATATTCCTAATCCATTTTTCTCTCTTCAACCTTTTTCAATGTATAAGGTTTTACCGCCAAACCCACTAATCAAAAATACTAATCATATGGGATTCTCCTTTCTCTATTTCAAAATATATTGTACACTTCTCACCCAAATTTCCTAAGGGTCCCAAATTTCCATATTCATTCCTTTAGTGTACAAAATAGTCATCCCAATTCTTACCATATTATACTCTTTCTATTTATTGGGTTCCTCTATGGTCTAGGTATATATTTATATATATAATATTTATATTTTTAAAAATATAAATACGTTCACTCATTATTTATACAAGAATCCTAAACCTAAGCTCTGATACCAAATGTAACAACCCGAATTCCGATCGACCGCATTTTTTCAAAATTCCAATCTATCGAAACTCGGATTGCTTTGCTCTGGTATCCTATAGAAAAGATAGAGACATAAAGCATGACAGAGCTCAGAAAATATCTCAAAGAGGACTAGATAAAATATAATATAATCAAAATATACCCTTACCGTATTAATAATACTGCCTAACCAGTATCCAAAGCTATAATGTCTCTACCGCAAATCTAACCTGCGAGTATGTTATGAGGAGGGGGTCAGAACACAAGTTCTGGTGACTGGATTTAAATCATACACTTTGGATAATCCTACATATACCATTCAATCATATTCTCTTATTTATTAGGTTACTTGGGTCAGCACTCAAGGCTTACACACACGTCGTTCCTATTTACTTCCTAGTGGATAACCTAATATAGTATATATGTAGCTACCCCCAATATTAAGGTACACCCCATGGTACCCCACTCGAACGGTCTCCACTGTAACACTATCGAAATATATGCATTCCCTCATCCTACGCCATATTGATGTACGAATCTCTATATAACAATGTTACGTTCTGCATATATCTATCATTACTATGCTACATAAGCGTACGGACTGCCACCTTCGATCAATTCAGATTCCATACTAGAGTAATGCCCTCAAGTCTACGACACACCACCCCAAGCCGACATGCATGTATCTAGACTGTCCACATACGTATCGTCAACTGCAGCTTCAAGCCACTCTAATATGCACCGAGTTCCGTGGTAGGGCGACACAAGAAACACGGAACTCGGCCGGGAGCTTTTCCATATCTGTACAGGCCCGTCTTTAAGAGCCTCTATATGTAGATATTCCAAAGGTCTGTTTTCACGGTGGCTATGGCCCACCTTCCTCAACTAGTAAAGACTGCAAGAGCTAAACGACTGCCCCCAAAGAAAACAGTCTAAACATCCATTTGGCATCTTCTCTCAACCATGGTACCCCGATAGTGAAAGGTGAATGGTCTATTGGTTTTAGCTTTAGTCTTTTCGCATCCCCCTGGCTGCCGATGACGGGTATCCGATGATCTACTATCCTTTTTTGTCATGACCCTTCGCCTCCCCGTTAAGGCGACCGCCGAATAACCCTGGTGTCACCGCGTCACAACATTCTGACTGCATAGCTACTTTTGCAGTCAGACCCACCCACCTAGTAGTTACACGCAGACCCAACCTCTGCCAGCACAGACTTAACATCTGCCACCACATAGAGGACTACGAGGAGCACCTTACGTATCTCAGGAAGCTGCGTGCTTCTGTAATAATCTGGAAATCTGGGTCAATTTAAAAATTTTATTTTGGCAATTTTAGCGAATTTTGTTCATTTAAAATAGATTATTTTAAATAATATGGACGAGAAATTTATTTTGAATATAATTCGAACGTATATATTATATACATCGTCGTTAGAATATAAATATTTATTTATATATATAAAAGGAATTGAAAATGGCGCGGTAGTTCGATAATTCGGTTTCAAACTTCAAATGAATGTACCGGGTGCAAAATAAACCGGATTTTAGTGAAACCAAAAATAATGGAATCTAATTGTGAATATCTTTCCAACGAATCCGAAAAATCAAAATTTCATAGCAGGAATCAAAAGATATGTCCAGTTGAAATTTCAGAATAGTCGCTATGGAATTCAGGCCCTTTAAAATGGAAATTTTGCAAACGACCTCGGATTTCGACGAAACCACTTTTGTTGGGTCCGTGATGTCAAATTATTGCTAGATTCCAAATTTCATAATTTTCCGAATCAATATGTGAGCGTGGCAAAGGAAAACGCGTTTGACCAGTTTCAGTTGATTTTAATCGACTGAAAAATGGCCATTTTTCAAACGGTCTCAGAATTTCATGAAATTAGTTTTGTTAGGACCGTATCGTCAATAAGAAGCTAGAAAATATTTTTCTGGAATTTTTCGAGTTAGTATGTGACCCCGGTGGATTGAAATGCGCGTTCAAATTCAATATATAGAGTTATATTTTGATTTTGACGAAAATTGGTCGAAACAATCGAGTCAGCTTACGATACATATCCCATTGCGTTCGGAATGGGGTAATTAGCTATGGACGACAGGCGGTGGGCCTTGTTTCGAGGTCGAATGAAAAAGCTACCTTTTGGGATTAAAATAATATAAAATTATAATTAAAAATAAATCCCTCCCTCTCCATTTAACTTCTCAGCCCCCCCCCCCCCCCGTTCATTATTTTACAAATCGAAAAAAAAGGAAAAAAACCTAAACTACTACCCCCCCCCCCCCCGATCGATCGCCGCACCGACAGCCCCCCCTCCTCTAGCGCCGTCGCGCTACCCCCCTTTTTTCCACTGCGACGCAATAACCCCCCTCTCACCACTGCGACGCGATACCCCCCCTTCCCCCTGCGCCACCGCGCCGACACCCCCCCCCCCCTGCCTGCCAAAACCGCCGAGCCCCCCCTACGTCGAAGACCGCAGACACACACCCCCTTGGAAAATCCGATTCAATGTAAGTTTCTCTTACTTTTATTTTTATTTTGGTTTATTGAATTGTCTAGGTTATTTATTTATAAAGTAATTAGTTTGTTAGGGATAAAAATATGATTTTTGATATTAGTAGACAATTAAAAATATAATTTTTATATGATAGGCATAGGAAAAAATATAATTTTTACATGATAGAAAGAATAAAAATTCAATTTTTATCATATGTGGAATATAGAAATATAATTTTTATAATATAGAAAGGTTAAAAATATAATCTTTTATATTGTAAAAATATAAAAATATAATTTTTATATTTTATAGATAGTAAAAATATCATCTTTATATATGTAGCAAAAATAAAATTGTGATTTCTATAGTGATGAAATTGAAAAGGTAAAATCTTTATATTTGAAAAGGCGAAATCTTTATAATAGAAAAATAGAATATTTATCCATATACGTGATAGTAAAAATTCGATTTTTATATATTGAATAACGAAAGAAATAAAGATTCGATTTTTATATATTGAATAACGAAAGAAATAAAGATTCGATTTTTGTATATTGAATAACGAAGAAAAAATTCAATTTTATATATCGAATAGCGAAGTAAAAATGTGATTTTTACATATGTAGAGAATACGGGTAGAGAAAGTGACAGGAGGCAAGAGCGGCAAAGATTTCAACATAAGAAGAGTCATGGCGTTGGATTAGCAATTCTGTGAGAACTTCTCACTCTTCAATTTCTTTTTCTAGTTATATATATACTAGGATGCAGACGGTGCTTAGCAGCACCCGACACCCGTCATCCACAGACCATGGATGGCTTGTTTGTTTAATTGTTTGGTTGTGTAGTTGGTTAGATTACTTGGTTTGAATTGAATTGTTTGGTGAAATGAAATTGATTTGATTGATGTGTGAATGGCGTGGGCCTTCACTAGACCGGGGATAAGGCTAGGCCTTGTCACGTTTCTAGTATCGTGCCGTTATGCCACCGAAATTTTCTAAAAATAAGTTAGAAAAATAAAGATAACATTTTATTTAATAAATGAACCGAATAGAATATTCATAGGTTGAATAAAATAGTTTGATCATTAAAAATATAATTTTTAACGTGAATGTGAATAAATAAATATTCATTTACAAACCGGGCGGTTTGTTTATGTACACCTATTTGAAGGACATTGATTGGGATGATAAATTTTACACATCGCCCAACTGCACAAATAAAAATCTGGGTTTGATTGCTTGAAACCCCACACGGGTATTGGGATGATATTTGACGTACACTAATCCCGATTGTTTAGTTGTATGTCGATCGATTGATTGACAGGCTGTTATAAATATCGAATATTTATATTTGATGCTTATACAGTGTAGAATGCACTTTGGATGATGGTTGATTATTCATCGTTGTTGACATATACATGTGTTGTAGAAAATCCATATAATTAACATTATATGGTAATTGATTGGGCCTCATTCCAGTTTTAAAATAGAAATATTTGAAAAAGAAATATTTGAAATAGAATATTTGAAAATAGGAATATATGAAGCCGTATTGATTAGATTGAAGCCATTTTGACGTGAACGATATTGATATCGATTTTATTCATTTTATAATGAATATCGAAAGTGATTTCAAAATATGATATTTTGAAAAGAATTGAATATAAATAAATTCGAATTGAAATTAAATATAAATAAATTCGAATTGAAATTGGATATAAATGAATTCGAATTGAAATGGAATAGAAATGAATTCGAATTGAAATTGAATTGAATTGAAAACGAACTGAAATTGAATTAGAAATCAATTTGAATTGAAATCAATTTGAAATGAATTTAAAATGAATTTAAATTGGAATATTCAATTTTGATTTGAAATTGAATATGAAGTTGAAACCATTTTGAAAATGAATTCAAAACGATTTATAAAGCACATTTTGAATTGAAATCGATGAAGTATATATTATATATATAATATAATGGCCTGAATAGAACGCGCCGCGCCGCGGCAGTTCGCGAATTTCGACCATTGACTTCGAACGGATATTACGGGAGATCCGACCGTCGGATTCTCCTAAAACCGGAACCGTTGGGTTCGTATCGAAAAGAGCTTTCTAACGAATATTAGAAATTAGAAATCTAATGGTTGGATTTGGAATTATGTCCAAATCAAATTTGGAAAAGGTCGCTGTAAGTGCAGTTCTATGGTCGTTGATGGAAATCGACTGTACGAGCCTTGATAAAATTATTAAAAATAGTAATAATTTGTGTAAAATCATAAGAAATGATTTAGAAAGAATTGGGATGAAAAACTCCTTATTTGAAAAGATAAAAATAGATTTTTATCGAAATGGACTAGTTTTGAACTAGAATAGTAATTTATTTATTTTTAAAATAAATAAATTGGATTTGAAAAGGGTTTTAAAAATAACCAGAATTTCCAATGATAGCATTGGGATGGATTTGAGTCGAAATTGTCTTCGTGATATTTCGATGTTGGATTTCGTGATTATACAAATGTTGTTATGGAAATTTGAAAGATATATATATATGTATCGTTATTTATAATACGATATTTGTTATTCGTTGAATTTGATATTGAATATAAGCCGGTATATTTTCTATTCAGAGCCTTGTATTTAATATCAAATATGATTTGGGTTTGTCGTGAATGGTGTCTTCATTAACACTGTTCTTAAGCCCAGTTGAGAAAAGATTAAATCTTTTTATTTAGATTTAATGAAGTGTACCAATTAAATAATATTTGATTGGAATTGAATTGATATTGATTTTTGGGTTTATCTTGAACAGTGTTTTGAATAACACTTGTTCTTTAACCCGATAATTAATGAATGTGATTTTGGGTTTATTGTGGACCGTGTTTTAAATGATACTGATTCTTTAACCCAGTTAACGATTAAAACTAAGTCGAGTTTTAATGAATCTTTAATTAGATTGAAATGATCGAGAATGGAGTATCACTCGTTTTGCTCTAGGCGATAGTAAAATCTTTAATTAGATTTGAACGTGAAGTGGTAATTGAATTTACCGATAACACCGTAGTGTTAGATATGAAGTATTACCAGTTTTACTTCATGGGATGAATAGGTTGGGATTGGGAAATTAAAACAAATGATTACTTCGGTAAAGTTCGTTAATCCCGACTAGTTTGAATTGATATCCATAGATTAAAGAATAAATTCAAGGAATTTATCTTGGATAAAATTAATGGGGACCTTTCCCTATGAATGTGGAATTTAGAAACTAACTGTCGGTTAGCCAAGTAGAATGGATTTCTGGATATTGATCTGATGTTGGTTTCGGCCTTCGGGGTTAATATTTGGGAAATTATTCTCTTGATTAATTTACGGTTAGTGACAGATGAATTGGAATGAGGCGTAAGTTGTGTTTGTGTAACACTTATTTAAAATATACGAGAGTTATTCGGAAAGACCGGGTTTATCCCATTCTGAATAACTGATACGACGATAAGTCGAAGATGAAGACGGTGGTCGAAGACCAGAGGTCTTCACGTCGTTTGGGTGATTACTGATGATCTTGATTGGGATGTACACCCAAGAAGATGGAAACAGTTGGTGATTCTCCAGACGTACTTGGAGATCTATGGATATGCGGGGTACGAGGTGCCTCCGGTTTCGTTCAGACCCAGAACGGATTTGTAAATGGACTGTGTGTCTGACATCGGATTTCATTCTGTGTGACTGATATCGGTTGCATGGAATGGTTTGCCTGTGTGGCATGCTAAGATGCAAATGATCAAGGCTTCTGTTGAAAAGCAAAATCTTGTGGTTGATGATCAAAGCACGGCCTTTGTGGCGTAGCTTTGTGTAGCGTTGATTCGCGAGCCTCACACCCCGGTTGTGAACCCAAAACAGGAGACGGACCTCAGGGAGGGCATGCGTTTCTTTCTAGCTAGGGTGGTGTCAGTGACCTACCAGCCCTGACATTTATATACTTTTCACCTGTGTGGTTGTTGCTGTTGCGAGGCGCCTCGGTTAGATCGGACGATCCAGGTCCGATGGAGCCATTCGTTGGCTCATTTACGCCCCAAAGGGCGGGGAAACGCAGTGTTCAGGCATTTTAATCCACATCGGTGGACCGGCCCTGTCGCTCCAAGGGCCCACCTGAGTCTGGGTCCTGAGGCTCGGGCTAGAGAGTCTTGAATCGGTTGAGGACTATCTTTTGCCTCGGTTCATAGATGGAAATCCAATTTCCAAATACGTGACATTTGCGGTTCCAATTGTAGAAATAGTACGGCGACATGATATATGGTATCCATGCCGCCTATGATTGATATTTATGATTTGAAATTGTTTTATACACTATACACTGATAATAGTATCAAATGATTTGTTTTAAAACGTATCAAGCATTCTTTGGCTGTTATAAGGGAAAACCCTATCCCCCGGCTTGCGTTGCATTGTGTGATAGGACCTGGGTCTTATAACAGCTTCATTTTTCTTTATTTAGCATTGTGCTGTTTGCTTATGCACTGGTATTCTTGGGAGGAAACCCCTTCCGTGTTATACGGCGTGGTCCCTTGATTTGCCTAACTTTTAAAATAAAGATTTACAACTGTTTTAGTTCTCACACCAGTCCCATGACTGACCTGGAGTTTATTGTTTTAACCTAAACTCTGTGTGCCCTTATTTTGACACGGGCAGCTAGTAGTTTCGGTTTTGCAGATTTTTATTCACAGGATCCTGGTTTACAGCTGGAATGATATCCGGAAAGCTTTGTATCCGTATATCTCTTCTAATTGTGTATTGTAATATTTTCCGCTGCAATGTAATTTAAATCTCTGATATTTCTGTGTAATATTTATTCGAACTCTGTATATTCTTGTAATTTGATGGATTGTTGTAATATACAATGAAATGTTCTTCCGTCTGCGTCCTATTTTGTCGTGTTCTCAAAACAATTCGTTCTTTCTCTTCTCTTCGGAGACCGGGGAAGTTCGGGTCGTTTCATCATGGTATCAGAAAAACTCCATATTTGAAAAGATAAAAATAGATTTTTATCGAAATGAACTAGTTTTGAACTAGAATAGTAATTTATTTATTTTTAAAATAAATAAATTGGATTTGAAAAGGGTTTTAAAAATAACCAGAATTTCCAATGATAGCATTGGAATGGATTTGAGTCGAAATTGTCTTCGGGATATTTCGATGTTGGATTTCGTGATTATACAAATGTTGTTATGGAAATTTGAAAGATATATATATATCGTTATTTCCAATACGATATTTGTTAGTCGTAGAATTTGATATTGAATATAAGCCGGTATATTTTCTATTCAGAGCCTTGTATTTAATATCAAATGTGATTTGGGTTTGTCGTGAATGTTGTCTTCATTAACATTGTTCTTAAGCCCAGTTGAGAAAAGATTAAATCTTTTTATTTAGATTTATTGAAGTGTACCAATTAAATAATATTTGATTGGAATTAAATTGATATTGATTTTTGGGTTTATCGTGAACAGTGTTTTAAATAAAACTTGTTCTTTAACCCGATAATTAATGAATGTGATTTTGGGTTTATTATGGACCGTGTTTTAAATGACACTGATTCTTTAACCCAGTTAACGATTTAAACTAAGTGGAGTTTTAATGAATCTTTAATTAGATTGAAATGATCGAGAATGGAGTATCACCCGTTTTGCTCCAGGCGATAGTTAAATCTTTAATTAGATTTGAACGTGAAGTGGTAATTGAATTTACCGAAAACACCGTAGTGTTAGATATGAAGTATTACCAGTTTTACTTCATGGGATGAATAGGTTGGGATTGGGAAATTAAAACAAATGATTACTTCGGTAAAGTTCGTTAATCCCGACTAGTTTGAATTGATATTCAAAAGTAGATTAAAGAATAAATTCAAGGAATTTATCTTGGATAAAATTAATGGGAACCTTTCCCTATGAATGTGAAATTTAGAAACTAACTGTCGGTTTGCCAAGCAGAATGGTTTTCTGGATATTGATCTGATGTTGGTTTCGGCCTTCGGGGTTAATATTTGGGAAATTATTCTCTTGATTAATTTACGGTTAGTGACTGATGAATTGGAATGAGGCGTAAGTTGTGTTTTTGTAACACTTATTTAAAATATACGCGAGTTATTCGGAAAGACCGGGTTTATCCCATTCTGAATAACTGATACGACGATAAGTCGAAGATGAAGACGGTGGTCGAAGACCGGAGGTCTTCACGTCGTTTGGGTTATTACTGATGATCTTGATTGGGATGTACACCCAAGAAGATGGAAACAGTTGGTGATTGTCTAGACGTACTTGGAGATCGATGGATATGCGGGGTACCAGGTGCCTCCGGTTTCGTTCAGACCCAGAACGGACTTGTAAATGGACTGTGTGTCTGACATCGGATTTCATTCTGTGTGATTGATATCGGTTGCATAGAATAGCTTGCCTGTGTGGCATGCTAAGATGCAAATGATCAAGGCTTCTATTGAAAAGCAAAGTCATGTGGTTGATGATCAAAGCACGGCCTTTGTGGTGTAGCTTTGTGTAGCGTTGATTCGCAAGCCTCACACCCCGGTTGTGAACCAAAAACAGGAGACGGACCTTAGGGAGGGCATGCGCTTCTTCCTAGCTAGGGTGGTGTCAGTGACCTACCAGCCCTGACATTTATATACTTTTCACCTGTGTGGTTGTTGCTGTTGCGAAGCGCCTCAGTTAGATCGGATGATCTGGGTCCGATGGAGCCATTCGTTGGCTCATTTACGCCCCAAAGGGCGGGGAAACGCAGTGTTCAGGCATTTTAATCCACATCGGTGGACCGGCCCTGTCGCTCCAAGGGCCCACCTGAGTCTGGGTCCTGAGGCTCAGGCTAGAGAGTCTCGAATCGGTTGAGGACTATCTTTTGCCTCGGTTCATAGATGGAAATCCAATTTCCAAATACGTGACATTTGCGGTTTTAATTGTAGAACTAGTATGGCGACATGATATGTGGTACCCATGCCGCCTATGATTGATATTTATGATTTGAAATTGTTTTATACACTATACACTGATAACAGTATCAAATGATTTGTTTTAAAACGTATCAAGCATTCTTTGGCTGTTATAAGGCAAAACCCTATCCCCCGGCTTGCGTTGCATTGTGTGATAGGACCTGGGTCTTATAACAGCTTCATTTTTCTTTATTTAGCATTGCGCTGTTTGCTTATGCACTGGTATTTTTGGGAGGAAACCCGTTCCGTGTTATACGGCGTGGTCCCTTGATTTACCTAACTTTTAAAATAAAGATTTACAACTGTTTTAGTTCTCACACCAGTCCCATGACTGACCTAGAGTTTATTGTTTTAACCTAAACTCTGGGTGCCCTTATTTTGACAAGGGCAGCTAGTAGTTTTGGTTTTGCAGATTTATATTCACAGGATCTTGGTTTACAGCTGGAATGATATCCGGAAAGCTTTGTATCCGTATATCTCTTCTAGTTGTGTATTGTATTATTTTCCGCTGCAATGTAATTTAAATCTCTGATATTTCTATGTAATATTTATTCGAACTCTGTATATTCTTGTAATCTGATGGATTGTTGTAATATACAATGAAATGTTCTTCCGTCCGCGTCCTATTTTGTCGTGTTCTCAAAACAATTCGTTCTTTCTCTTCTCTTCAGAGACCGGGGAAGTTCGGGTCATTTCATTGTGGTATCAGGGCTTTGGTTTACAAAGCTTAGAGATCAAGGCACATTAGAACCATACGAAAGAATTCATCAGATATTGGATTAGTAATATCCAATGAGAATGACTCGTTAGAGATAGGATCAGTAGTATCCTAGAACGAGTGTGAAGAGTATATTTTTAAAGTGAAAACAATTTTTGTTTTGAAAATCTAAATCGTTGTGTACATATTTGAATATTTATTTTATATTGATTAGGACAGTCTAGTATATAAAAATATTGCATATACGCCTTGCAAACGTGTATTTGAAGTTTTAATATACTGGATAGATATAGAATTACACTCTAGTCGCCCGGGGGTGATTCTGATGATTGATATATCATCATCAGAATTTATACTCGAGTGACGAACGTGTAATATCTATATATTTCCTATTGACTGGTGTGAGAACCAAAAACTAGATAGGGCTTATTGTTGTGATTTGACATCAAAAATCTTATTTTTGACTATGTATCAAAGTTATGCATTTGTAAAGCTAATCAACTAATTGATTGATGGTTGTGTTGATTGATTATTGGTTGAATTATTAAAATTTGAACCATATAGCCAAATTGAACCAAATATTGAATTATATTGGAAATTTATCGCACTTTCTTGCATATACTTGTACTTACATTGAACAGGTCATAGCAAGGAGGCTAGAGCAGAGAATAAAATTTGCTTGCCCGACAAATAGGTACATGTTTACTATATAATTTACTGTTTTGTTTGGGTGATGATGATTTTATGAGCCTATTGGCTAGCCTCTTGGCTTTTTCTTTTTCTTTTTGAGATCAGAAGGCCTATATGGCAATTTCGGGATTTTCCCGTGGCCCCCAGTGTAGGGGAGGTTATGGCGAAATTTTTCGAAAATTTAGGGTGTTAGCCAAATTTTTGAAGAATTTGAAAATTCTCAGAAACTGAAAAGTTGGAGAATGAAAGCCAGATCGAACGTAGAGTTGATTAATCAAACCACTATCGACTTTGTTCCTTTTCGGGGACGAAAAGTTTTAAGTGGGGGAGATTGTAATAACCCGGAAATCTGGGCCAATTTAAAATTTTTATTTTGGCAATTTTAGCGAATTTTGATCATTTAAAATAGATTATTTTAAATAATATGGACGAGAAATTTATTTTGAATATAATTCGAACATATATATTATATACATCGTCGTTAGAATATAAATATTTATCTATATATATAAAAGGAATTGAAAATGGTGCGGTAGTTCGATAATTCGATTTCAAACTTCAAATGAATGCACCGGGTGCAAAATAAACCGGATTTTAGTGAAACCAAAAATAATGGAATCTAATTGTGAATATCTTTCCAATGAATCCGAAAAATCAAAATTTCATAGCGGGAATCAAAAGATATGTCCAGTTGAAATTCCAGAATAGTCGCTATGGAATTCAAGCCCTTTAAAATGGAAATTTTGCAAATTAACTCGGATTTCGATGAAACCACTTTTGTTGGGTCCGTGATGTCAAATTATTGCTAAATTCCAAATTTCATAATTTTTCGAATCAATATGCGAGCGTGGCAAAGGAAAACGCGTTTGACCAGTTTCAGTTGATTTTAATCGACTGGAAAATGGCCATTTTTCAACCGGTCTCAGAATTTGACGAAATTAATTTTGTTAGGACCGTATCGTCAATACGAAGCTAGAAAATATTTTTCTGGAATTTTTCGAGTTAGTATGTGACCCCGGTGGATTGAAATGCGCGTTCAAATTCAATATATAGAGTTATATTTTGATTTTGACGAAAACTGATCGAAACAATCGAGTCAGCTTACGATACATATCCCATTGTGTTCAGAATGGGGGTAATTAGCTATGGACGATAGGCGGTGGGCCTTGTTTCGAGGTCGAATGAAAAAGCTACCTTTTGGGATTAAAATAATATAAAATTATAATTAAAAATAAATCCCTCCCTCTCCATTTAACTTCTCAGGCCCCCCCCCCCCCCCCGTTCATTATTTTACAAATCGAAAAGAAAAAAAAACCTAAACTACTACCCCCCCTGATCGATCGTCGCGCCGACAGCCCCCCCTCCTCCAGCGCCGTCGCGCTACCCCCCCTTTTTTTCCATTGCGACGCAATACCCCCCCCCCTCTCACCACTGCGACGCGATACCCCCCCCCCTCTCACCACTGCGACGCGATACCCCCCCCCCCACTTCCTCCTGCGCCACCGCGCCGACACCCCCCTGCCTGCCAAAACCGCCGAGCCCCCCCTACGTCGAAGACCGCAGACACACCCCCCCCCCCTTGGAAAATCCGATTCAACGTAAGTTTCTCTTACTTTTATTTTTATTTTGGTTTATTGAATTGTCTAGGTTATTTATTTATAAAGTAATTAGTTTGTTAGGGATAAAAATATGATTTTTGATATTAGTAGACAATTAAAAATATAATTTTTTATGATAGGCATAGGAAAAATATAATTTTTACATGATAGAAAGAATAAAAATTCGATTTTTATCATATGTGGAATATAGAAATATAATTTTTATAATATAGAAAGGTTAAAAATATAATCTTTTATATTGTAAAAATATAAAAATATAATTTTTATATTTTATAGATAGTAAAAATATCATCTTTATATATGTAGCAAAAATAAAATTGTGATTTCTATAGTGATGAAATTGAAAAGGTAAAATCTTTATATTTGAAAAGGCGAAATCTTTATAATAGAAAAATAGAATATTTATCCATATAGCGTGATAGTAAAAATTCAATTTTTATATATTGAATAACGAAAGAAATAAAGATTCGATTTTTATATATTGAATAACGAAAGAAATAAAGATTCGATTTTTATATATTGAATAATGAAGAAAAAATTCGATTTTTATATATCGAATAGCGAAGTAAAAATGTGATTTTTACATATGTAGAGAATACGGGCAGAGAAAGTGACAACAGGCAAGAGCGACAAAGATTTCTACATAAGAAGAGTCGTGGCGTTGGATTAGCAATTCTGTGAGAACTTCTCACTCTTCAATTTCTTTTTCTAGTTATATATATACTAGGATGCAGACGGTGCTTAGCAGCACCCGACACCCGTCATCCACAGACCATGGATGGCTTGTTTGTTTAATTGTTTGGTTGTGTAGTTGGTTAGATTACTTGGTTTGAATTGAATTGTTTGGTGAAATGAAATTGATTTGATTGATGTGTGAATGGCGTGGGCCTTCACTAGACCGGGGATAAGGCTAGGCCTTGTCACGTTTCTAGTATCGTGCCGTTATGCCGCCGAAATTTTCTAAAAATAAGTTAGAAAAATAAAGATAACATTTTATTTAATAAATGAACCGAATAGAATATTCATAGGTTGAATAAAATAGTTTGATCGTTAAAAATATATTTTTTAACGTGAATGTGAATAAATAAATATTCATTTACAAACCGGACGGTTTGTTTTTGTACACCTATTTGAAGGACATTGATTGGGACGATAAATTTTACACATCGCCCAACTGCACAAATAAAAATCTGGGTTTGATTGCTTGAAACCCCACACGGGTATTGGGATGATATTTGACGTACACTAATCCCGATTGTTTAGTTGTATGTCGATCGATTGATTGACAGGCTGTTATAAGCGTTGAATATTTATATTTGATGCTTATACAGTGTAGAATGCACTTTGGATGATGGTTGATTATTCATCGTTGTAGACATATACATGTGTTGTAGAAAATCCATATAATTAACATTATCTGGTAATTGATTGGGCCTCATTCCAGTTTTAAAATAGAAATATTTGAAAAAGAAATATTTGAAATAGAATATTTGAAAATAGGAATATATGAAGCCGTATTGATTAGATTGACGCCATTTTGACATGAACGATATTGATATCGATTTTATTCATTTTATAATGAATATCGAAAGTGATTTCAAAATCTGATATTTTGAAACGAATTGAATATAAATAAATTCGAATTGAAATTGAATATAAATAAATTCGAATTGAAATTGAATATAAATGAATTTGAATTGAAATGGAATAGAAATGAATTCGAATTGAAATTGAATTGAATTGAAAACGAACTGAAATTGAATTAGAAATCAATTTGAATTGAAATCAATTTGAAATGAATTTAAATTGGAATATTCAATTTTGATTTGAAATTGAATATGAAGTTGAAACCGTTTTGAAAATGAATTTAAAACGATTTATAAAGCACGTTTTGAATTGAAATCGACGAAGTATATATTATATATATAATATAATGGCCTGAATAGAATGCGTCGCACCGCGGTAGTTCGCAAATTTCGACCATTGACTTCGAACGGATATTACGGGAGATCCGACCGTTGGATTCTCCTAAAACCGAAACCGTTGGGTTCGTATCGAAAAGAGCTTTCTAAAGAATATTAGAAATTAGAAATCTAACGGTTGGATTTGGAATTATGTCCAAATCAAATTTGGAAAAGGTCGCTGTAAGTGCAGTTCGATGGCCGTTGATGGAAATCGACTGTACGGGCCTTGATAAAATTATTAAAAATAGTAATAATTTGTGTAAAATCATAAGAAATGATTTAGAAAGAATTGGGATGAAAAACTCCATATTTGAAAAGATAAAAATAGATTTTTATCGAAATGAACTAGTTTTGAACTAGAATAGTAATTTATTTATTTTTAAAATAAATAAATTGGATTTGAAAAGGGTTTTAAAAATAACCAAAATTTCCAATGATAGCATTGGAATGGATTTGAGTCGAAATTGTCTTCGGGATATTTCGATGTTGGATTTCGTGATTATACAAATGTTATTATGGAAATTTGAAAGATATATATATATATATATATATATATATATATATATATATCGTTATTTCCAATACGATATTTGTTAGTCGTAGAATTTGATATTGAATATAAGCCGGTATATTTTCTATTCAGAGCCTTGTATTTAATATCAAATGTGATTTGGGTTTGTCGTGAATGGTGTCTTCATTAACACTGTTCTTAAGCCCAGTTGAGAAAAGATTAAATCTCTTTATTTAGATTTAATGAAGTGTACCAATTAAATAATATTTGATTGGAATTGAATTGATATTGATTTTTGGGTTTATCGTGAACAGTGTTTTAAATAAAACTTGTTCTTTAACCCGATAATTAATGAATGTGATTTTGGGTTTATTGTGGACCGTGTTTTAAATGACACTGATTCTTTAACCCAATTAACGATTAAAACTAAGTGGAGTTTTAATGAATCTTTAATTAGATTGAAATGATCGAGAATGGAGTATCACCCATTTTGCTCCAGGCGATAGTTAAATCTTTAATTAGATTTGAACGTGAAGTGGTAATTGAATTTACCGAAAACACCGTAGTGTTAGATATGAAGTATTACTAGTTTTACTTCATGGGATGAATAGGTTGGGATTGGGAAATTAAAACAAATGATTACTTCGGTAAAGTTCGTTAATCCCGACTAGTTTGAATTGATATTCAAAAGTAGATTAAAGAATAAATTCAAGGAATTTATCTTAGATAAAATTAATGGGAACCTTTCCCTATGAATGTGAAATTTAGAAACTAACTGTCGGTTAGCCAAGTAGAATGGTTTTCTGGATATTGATCTGATGTTGGTTTCGGCCTTCGGGGTTAATATTTGGGAAATTATTCTCTTGATTAATTTACGGTTAGTGACTGATGAATTGGAATGTGGCGTAAGTTGTGTTTGTGTAACACTTATTTAAAATATACGCGAGTTATTCAGAAAGACTGGGTTTATCCCATTCTGAATAACTGATACGACGATAAGTCGAAGATGAAGACAGGGGTCGAAGACCGGAGGTCTTCACGTCGTTTGGGTGATTATTGATGATCTTGATTGGGATGTACACCCAAGAAGATGGAAACAGTTGGTGATTGTCCAGACGTACTTGGAGATCTATGGATATGCGGGGTACCAGGTGCCTTCGGTTTCGTTCAGACCCAGAACGGACTTGTAAATGGACTGTGTGTCTGACATCGGATTTCATTCTGTGTGACTGATATCGGTTGCATAGAATGGTTTGCCTGTGTGGCATGCTAAGATGCAAATGATCAAGGCTTCTGTTGAAAAGAAAAGTCTTGTGGTTGATGATCAAAGCACGGCCTTTGTGGCGTAGCTTTGTGTAGCGTTGATTCGCGAGCCTCACACCCCGGTTGTGAACCCAAAACGGGAGACGGACCTCAGGGAGGGCATGCGTTTCTTTCTAGCTAGGGTGGTGTCAGTGACCTACCAGCCCTGACATTTATATACTTTTCACCTGTGTGGTTGTTGCTGTTGCGTGGCGCCTCGGTTAGATTGGACGATTAGGGTCTGATGGAGCCATTCGTTGGCTCATTTACCCCCCAAAGGGCGGGGAAACGCAGTGTTCAGGCATTTTAATCCACATCGGTGGACCGGCCCTGTCGCTCCAAGGGCCCACCTGAGTCTGGGTCCTGAGGCTCGGGCTAGAGAGTCTCGAATCGGTTGAGGACTATCTTTTGCCTCGGTTCATAGATGGAAATCCAATTTCCAAATACGTGACATTTGCGGTTTTAATTGTAGAACTAATATGGCGACATGATATATGGTACCCATGCCGCCTATGATTGATATTTATGATTTGAAATTGTTTTATACACTATACACTGATAATAGTATCAAATGATTTGTTTTAAAACGTATCAAGCATTCTTTGGCTGCTATAAGGGAAAACCATATCCCCCGGCTTGCGTTGCATTGTGTGATAGGACCTGGGTCTTATAACAGCTTCATTTTTCTTTAGTTAGCATTGCGCTGTTTTCTTATGCACTGGTATTCTTGGGAGGAAACCCATTCCGTGTTATACGGCGTGGTCCCTTGATTTGCCTAACTTTTAAAATAAAGATTTACAACTGTTTTAGTTCTCACACCAGTCCCATGACTGACCTGGAGTTTATTGTTTTAACCTAAACTCTGGGTGCCCTTATTTTGACACGGGCAGCTAGTAGTTTTGGTTTTGCAGATTTATATTCACAGGATCCTGGTTTACAGCTGGAATGATATCCGGAAAGCTTTATATCCGTATATCTCTTCTAGTTGTGTATTGTATTATTTTCCGTTGCAATGTAATTTAAATCTCTTATATTTCTGTGTAATATTTATTCGAACTCTGTATATTCTTGTAATCTGATGGATTGTTGTAATATACAATGAAATGTTCTTCCGTCTGCGTCCTATTTTGTCGTGTTCTCAAAACAATTCGTTCTTTCTCTTCTCTTCGGAGACCGGGGAAGTTCGGGTTGTTTCAGCTTCCCCTTCCAGTCCTTCGGAGCTGACAGAATAATCAGATGAATGTGCACTCCCCTCGTGACTTTTAACACCATGATGATCTACTCCGTTGGGTTATTCACCCTCAAACGTGCGGACTGGTCCAAGTGCCTCACTTTAATATGTTGTTAGAACCTATGTCTAAACATTCTTTTATGCGCTTGCCTTACCTCATCAGGTTTCCATTTTACTTGATTATTCCCATTCACATTGAATTCTTAATCAAGTTACCAAGTTCCTCTTGCTTATTAATTTCAGGTACATAACTTAACCCGTTTAAGTTTATTAATAATCCCACAACATGTTATTCTCTAGATTGTGGTCCAGGGCCTGTAATCCACAATCCCCTTTATATTCCTATTTGATTTTAAGGTTACAATAACATGTTATACTTAATATGTTATTAAGTATACCTCAATTCACATGTTTTCTAATTAACATGTCACTTACCATTTATGATTAAATATAACTTATTTTATTTTATAAGTTTTCCTCATCATTTCTCATTTAATCATAATCCCATTTTACATTGTTACTACAACTTATCGTTGTTTACTTATTAACTTAGTTCTCTTAACTAAGGCCCATTAATAAGTTTCTGTATCCATTTATTATAACCTTATGTTATAATTTCCTCTTGTCCCTAGGACAAGTCCAAACATGTTATTCTTATCAGCGGGTTTCAGACTTCCAAGTTTACAGATTACTTAATTTATAATCAAGTACAACTTCTTATATTTCATATACTTTCCCCCTTTTCTCAACTGGTTTCCGGCTTTCCCATTTGCTGATTACTTAATTTACAATTAAGTATCCTTTATCTCATTTCACCAGTTATCTCATTTCCCTACTAGTTTATTATAACCTAAGTTATAATCTTTACTTGTCCCTAGGATAAGTCTACCTATTATACAACATTTTCATTAATGTTATTTATTTATTATAGGTTATTATCATTCCCCATTTAAACCATTTTCTTTTACTGTTGTATTCCTGTATTCTTCATTCACTGTAATATATGTTCCTTATTTTAATCAAGGAAAACACTTCATGCACCTTATCAGTTTGATGTATAGAAGGAATCGGTGATTTATTTTCATAACGTATTCCCATCTAAATCCGTGGTGGCAAGTAATTTCTTCCCTTTTTCTCACTTTATTGACTGTGGGTTACTTGCAACCGCGTTCTCAGAAATAGGCCATTTAGGGAAATACATCACTTTTCCTTCGCATCACCCTAACTCAGTCCATTACATCCCTTCCTTTCTTATATTCTTAGTTAGAAATTTAATTACCATCATTGCCATTTATTCATATCTTGTTATATATATATATATATATATATATATATGCACTAGACCTCTCACATTAATCCTACGCTTATGGACGTTGGATTTGTCGGGCGGGTCCGGGTAGACTTCTACCACAAGTTGACTTTTCCTCGTGTCTTAACATCATTACATGTTTTAATTATGCACTTAGACCCCTCACATTAGATTCACCGCTTGTCAATGCTGGATATGCAGGGCGGTTCCGGGCAGACTTCTATCAGAAGTGCAATCTAACCACGTGTCTAAGAGCGTTACAGTGTCAAATTACTGTGAATCTAAGCATGTTCGTTCTTTAACACTTATTCCTGTTTCATGTAAATTTTAGGCATATTATTCTTTTTACTGTAATATAGTTTACAGTAATCTAATTTACATGTCGTTTACTCAATAATATGCCATAAGTGAATCATATAATTATAACAACAGTAGTCATTTCCCATATTCTAACAAGTTTATTCAACATGTAATCATTCCAACGCTTTAATTGATTCAACGTATGAATTATTCATATTAACATCTCAACTTGTTATAACAATAATTTATAATTAATCTGGCAATTTCACAATTAACAAAAAGGGGAATGCTAAACGATAACATATTATTATCTGAAGGCTATAGCTTAAACCCACTCACCTCGTAAGCTTTCCAAATCCTGGATCCGGTCCAGATCTATCATTCCATAGTTTTTCCCCTAATTTGATTCAGAACCTAACAACCGTGGATTCATAACTTTTTACTAAAAGAAAGAAAAATGAAGAAAGAGAAGATAATTAAAAATAGACCAGATCTAGGAATTACCTTACTTCGTTAAGAGATCTGAACACCCATTTACAAGCATATGTTCATTTCCTCCAGATTTAGATTCAGAATTTTTTTCTAAACTAATAACCTAAATTTTCTGAATAGATTAGGGAAGGAAGAGAGAAAATAGCAGAGCTTCAGCGTAGCCTCAGAAATATGAGGTTTAGGGTTAGCTCTAGGGTCTTATTTATAGGTGTATTAGAGAAACCAGGACCCTCAGATTTGATTAAAAACCATCAGGAACGTCCAAATCTCAAAAAACCTAATCTGCCAAAATCTGCCGTGGAGGGGGGGGGGGGGGGGGGGGAGGTCGGTCCCCCCTTGAGGGGGTCGACCCACCCCTTTTAGGGGGTAGACACCCTTGGGAGGGAAATCTGCTTCCTTCCCAAATTTCGAATTTTGAACCGATTTTTAAATTTCTGGACCTATTTTTAAATTTCTGAACCTAATATATATATATATATATATATATATATATATTCTTCCTACGCATATAGAAACTTCGAACCTTAATAAATTCTTCATACATTGTCCGATTTACGCAAACCAGGTGTCTATTTTGACCAGAATTTCGGGACGGACGCAATGGTGCAGTCTGTTTTACATAATTCTGAATATTTAATTAAGTTATTCTTATTTTATTATCTTAAGTTAAAAATGGGGGGTGTTACACAATGTAAAGAAAAAGATTAGTGGATGATTACAATATGTGGGGGAATATGGGCTGCTACCAAACAATAGGTTTACTGCCAAAAAAAATGGGCCACAAAATAGATTTTCCATAAACCGATTATTTATTTTCTGTATATGATTGAAAATCCGACATTAAATTGACTAGACTAAGTAACCATATTTCAAGGCCTTATTTGCAGATTTCATATAAGTCATCTTTCGATTTCAGCTAAAATTAAAACTAAAAATTACTTAACTTATAATAAATACTTGAGGCGTATCGCTACAAGGGGTCTTGTGTTCTTTCGCTACATTCTGTTTGTCATTGATATTCTATTAAAAAAGACGTTAAACATTCACTAATAAATTTTGAAACACATATCAATTACTCTTTAAACAGTGAATTTATTATAATTTACAACCATGAACATATCAGAGAGCTCTTTAATTTTGGTTTGTAAGTTAGTAACTAGATTTTCCAAATCACGTACTTTTCTTGAACTACTTATTTGAACTCCGAACTGGGCTGGTGCAATTCCAAAGCCTAGTCTCCTTATTCTACCTCTTTGTTCAAAACCAAAAACCGTTGACACTCCATCTACATTCAATGATGTCGTTCCTTTGGAACTTCGACTATTTTTATACTATTGTATATTTGTAAGCAAATTAAAATATATCCATTTTTGCCTTGCCAAAAAATATATATCCATTTTTCGTATGTCACAACATTCAATGTAAGGTTCATATATTAGAGACAATTATGAAAATACATGCCTATAAAAAATATTTCAAATTCAATGTAACAACCCGCTACTTTTAATGATTTAAATTTGATTTGAATCAAAATTTTAATTCGAAAATATTCTATAATTTCTCATAACGGGATTTTGAAATTTGAAATACGTATGGTGAGACATAGCAACTGTTAAATTTAGTGGGAAATTTTAAATGTTTGTCGGTCGCACAATTTTCAGTGCAAAGTTGCGCATAACAGTTCAAATTTTAGCATTTTTGAGATCTCTTTGAAATCAGTTCGGACAAGCAGGAAAAATATTCTATTCATTGTCATGAATCGAACGGCGAAATTCATTTCGCGAGACATTTTTACCTTCGTTTAATCGTTTTTTCCTATCTGAATTTTATGTTTAAAAGGGGTTCATAACGCGTTTTTGAACAGAGCATCGTGACACTGTAAACTACATACCGTCATGTTCGTGTCATCACGCTGATTATCATAGTATATTCATTTGTCAGTTTCGATGTTTGGTTTGCGCTGAATTGCGAAAAGGCTTGCATAGTTCATTATTGAAACATAGTCATTTGAGTTTGATGTGTCCCTATTCAGATCCTGCATATTTTTCTAGGCATTTCAGATCTGCAAAACCCATCCTTTTATTTTATTGAACCATCCATTTGTTTTTTTTATTTCTAAAAGCTTAGTAAAGGGGCATATATTCTTTCATTTGCATGCCATACATTTACTCTCATAAATCTTTATGCATGTGTTAAATGCCTTTCCAATGCAAGTTCCAAGTGCCCGCTTTTTTTCATTTACCATGCATTACGTTTCATTTTTCAAATTATAAGTCATGCGGTTAAATTCAATAGCCAGTCAGAACATGTCAGTTCGCATTGCTTATGTCAAAACGTTGAACGTTCTTCCTCTCTCTTGTTTATTATTTCACGCAACCCTTCTCTCTTTCTTATATGAACGTTTAAACTTTCACCTAGGAAAAGACAACAAATTCCTTTATTTTTGCATGCCAGTCATACTTCACGTAAAAGAAAACATATGTATTTATAAAAAATGTACTCTTATTCCTTTAGATTGTCCTTTCCTTTATATTTTATTCTAACTGTTCGATCACCTTCATCAATCAAGTTCCGACCTGACAGCTGACACGTGCTTCCCTGCTCCCCTCTGCTTTGACCAGCTCCAATCACGCATGTCGGCAGCTACCCCATGACCTCCCCGTCCCTCACTCAATGCATGCGCACACGAGCTCGCCCACGTTAGTCGAAGCCGCATCGACCACTTCCTGCTATCCTCCACATCAACCATCTAATGTCCCATTACTGACCATCTGAACCAGCAGACCCCGCCTCTCCTTTCTCCACGAACCGACCTTTATTTGCCATTAGCCCGCCGTACCACTCTAAGAAGCCATCTACTGACCTGAAGCCGAGACCACCCCCTTCTGGAACCGCTGCCCCTCTCCTGAAGCCGCCCTGTGTGCTTTGCTTGGAGTGCGTGTGGGTTCTGAAGCTTTATGTGAGTTTATGTTTTTTTGTTTGTGTGAGTTTTGGTGAGAGTTTATGTGTTGTGTGTTATAATATGTGTATGTATATTTTGGTATACGTTATGGCATGAGCAGTGTGGTGTGCATGAGTATTGTACAGGTTGTGTCTGTGGGGTATGTCATTTTTGAATTTATATATATTTATGTGTATGTATATTTTGATTTATATATATATATATATATATATATATGCATATTGATCTATATATATATACTTTTTTGTGTGTGTTCGCGTTGTGTTTATATATATGTATAATTTATATTATATATACAGTTTTGGTGTGCGTCAAATTTTAAAATATGTATACGTTATCGTTTCTGAGTATATACGTATATATTGGAATGTATATTATATTTTAGAAAAAAGTGTAGTGTTTATATTTTGAGTTAGGTTTGGTGTTGAGTTCGGACCCTATTCCAAAACCCAATAGTCGTACCAATCCATTGAGAAATTCCCTAGTCATCTTTTATAAAAATAAATATATACTGAGTGGTTGTCGAGTTGAATCCATTCTGAATCGTGCCTGGAAATCGTCACTTCATCCTTTGTCAATCCATCCGTTGTCTCCGTTCTATGCCACAAAAGGCGAGTTTATCTCACACTTGACCTACATTGTTTCATGGTTATAGATCAACACAAAAGAATTGTCACGAAATGTATAGGATTGCTAGCAGAAATCATTTGTTTAATGTGTACACTTTCATATATGACATGATATTCATATGACATATAGGTGCACTGATGATATATGACTTATGATGTGATTGTTGTTTATGTTATTGATTTCCCTAATTTAGGAAAAATCACTATGGGTTGAAATGATATATACCAGAACGGACATTAGAATAGGGAAAAATCGTTATGGGTTGAAATGATAGACCTGAACGATTTTTATTGAATTTGGCATTGCGGGTTGAAATGATATACCCGTAGAAATTTTAAATTGTGGATGGAAATGATAAATATCCGTATAACTTGATCATAGAGTATAAAACTATATACGGACAACGTTGGTCATGTTTCGAAGTAAAGTGATTTGGAAATTTATTTTTTAAATAATAATTTAAGATTATATATTTTATATTTATATTTTTAAGATTTTAAACTTATATTTTGAATTTTTTTAATTATATGCTTTAAAATGATTTTTATAAGTAAATATAGATTTAAATACTTATTTAAGATTTTAGTAATAATTCTATTTCTTTTAAACTATATAATTTCATTATATCAATTCTTTTAAAACCTATTTCTATACTGTAACACCCCACCTCCGCCAGGGTGGCTCTTGCAAGCACTCTGACTTTGGAGGCGCGTTTGTACCGGGTAAACATGCATAATGATATATCAAGGCAGAACAAGAACATATGTATATATGTAAACAGAGTAAATAAGATAAGTAAAACAACGGAAGATTTCAACTATTTCAAAACAAGTCTGGTACAACATAATGTCAACTTTCCAAATACACATGTCTAGATAAAAGCAACATCACTGAAAAACTGAAATACATAAGTACTATCCCCAAAATAAGTGATAACCATAGCTAGCTTCATGTCAAGACCGTACATGAGCTAAAATACCACAAGAAAGCGATCAGAAATCCAAGCTAAGCTCCAATATTCCCACCCTGAGAACCTGGGGGGGGGGGGGAACGGAAGAAAAGAGGCGAAAGAAAAACAGGTCAGTCAAAAAGACTGAGTAAGCCCTACTACCATCAGTGTAAACTGATAAAGTTAACTGGCATGAGAAGCAGGGATGAACATAAGGATAACAACATACTAGCATGATGATTAACTAACAAGGTAGATAAGGGTGTCATCGCATAATCAGGTTTAAGGTTTTTGCACCACAGGTGTACTAGCAAGCTAACATGACTTGAATAAACAAGTATTGATCCCTTGGCCCAAGCTTTGGCCCAATAACATGAAGTGACCCTAATACGAGGTCCAACCAAACGGTCTAGTCGATCGGCTCCCTATAAGCCTAACTCGTCACGTGTTGGCGTCAATACGGCCCAAACATAATTGTAGTCAGACTGTGCTAGGTCTCCCGTCAGGTGTATCAAGCCCTAGGGTGTCAACCCCTGGACACCATAAACATAAGTGCACAGTCTTAGATCTACTGGTACCCGTGCTTGATTTTCTCCGGCTACGGACTACGTGCACGACCATAGTCCGTCCGGAACTACACCGGCGTACCACTCTGCCGTCGTTTTTGGTCACTTACCTCAAGTCCAGTAATCGTGCCCCACCCTAGCCTAGTCCCTAGGGTCATGATGATACAAACTTGGGATTACTGCTGGAGTGGACCCCCATTGCTAGGATTTTCTAGTGGGTTAAGTACGGTTTAACCCTCTTGCTAATCATGGATTAACTTGGTTAAGTGTAACGATGAGTTCACGACTTAACCCTGATTAATCTACCAAGCCCACATTGATTAAGTATTAAGTGGACCATGACTTAAACCCTAACCATGAGGCATTAATTAATTAATGTGCCTTAACCTCTCACATTAGACTTCGTTGCGGTTACTAGTTAAGCCGGTCGGTTCCGGGTAGCTTTATACCACAACTTGGTCTAACCTCGGGTTCAAGGTACAACATGACCAACTTCTCACATTGGGTCCTATTGTTTGTAGCAACTAGTTAAGCCGGTCGGTTCCGGGTAGTTTTACGCTACAAACTCAACCCAACCTCGAGTTGGTCACACTTATATTTTCTAAGTGTCATGTCCATTATGTTTACCAAACATATTACAAGTTTTCAAGCATTTGGGTAGACCTAACTTAATAGGTAAATTCCCATTGGGTAGACCTAACTTAATAGGTAAATTCCCAATCTTATGTTTTTATGTCTTTTAAGTTTACCCAACCCCAAACGAAATCCCATCGCTTACATATCGCAATAGCGCATAAAGGATAGAAAGAGGGAACTTGGCATAATCATGACATAAAGGTGTTGAAGCCACAAGTTTAACATGGTGGCATATGAAATGTACATATGTTCATATACTTGCATATTACATTTTTAGGCCTCAAAAGCATGCATAAAACCAAACTTAGCATATTGGTGACACATGGTGATAAATGACATGTAGAAATGGCCATAAGTTCGCATTTAGCCTCACATGCAAGTTATCATAAGAGATATGATAACTTACATGTTGCCAAAATGCAACCTTTAACATAAAGCTTGAAGCTTTACGTTCATATACTCAAGGTAAGCTTGCATAACATGATAACATGAGTAAAATGATCCACCCAAACTTGCATACATAACATGACAACTTGCATATCATAACATGGCAAACTTGCATAACATAACATGGCAAACTTGCATATCATAACATATCAAACTTGCATAACATGACATAGTAAACTTGCATATCATAATGATCAACCAAACTTGCATCATTCATTTAACTTTAGAGTTTAAATATGAAAGTAGAAAAGGCTTACAATGCTTATGGAGACACAAAAATATATATAGATTGAGACAAAGCCCTTATGCAATCAAATAAACCCAAAATGCAAGCTCCAATAGAAAAACCCTTGAGCCAAAATGATCAAAACCCTTGCTTTATGATGTAAATATGGAAACTTGACTTGAATGCAAGCTAATGACACTCATACAAGCTTGAAAACACTTGTATGCATGGAAAATCTCTCATAGAAATAACTTAGAAATTTTATGAAGAGAGTGGAGGCCATGAGAGGAATAATTTTGCCATAGTTTAGTTGTAGGGTTGAATAATGATGATTTAGGGTTAGGTTAGGGGCTTATTTATAGAGATTAGAATTAGTTTCAACCTTAGGATTAAACCCTAATTCCAATCTTAGCCCTTAAAACCGAATCTGGCCCCAAAACCTAACCAAAACCCCAAAATGGTGCACCAGGCAAAACTGCCCAGCTGAACCAAGTCGACAGCCAAGTCGACAGGGCTGTCGACTTTGGTCCAACCAAGTCGACTACCAAGTCGACAGGCCTGTCGACTTGGTTGGCTTGGCGGGAAATTTCCCGCCTAGCCTTCCAGGCCCGAAATTCGAAATTTGAACTTGAAATTCAAATCTGTTTTGAACTTGAAATTTTCTGAAAACTTCATTGGGCCTTAATTGGGTCATACGGACTCCGATTTTCGAAAACTCAGACTCTATTTCGCGTATTTTTCCGAGACGAACGCAATGGCATAGCCCGTTTCCCTTGATTCAGATTTATAAATTAAATTCTGCCTCGATTTACGTTATAACAGGTTATTGAAAATACGGGTTGTTACATTCTCCCCTCCTTAAAGGATTTCGTCCCCGAAATCTTCAAGTTAGGAAGAACGTATCCTACCATCCAACATCCATCTACTCAAAACATCATCCACAAGCAATCATTGTCCTTACAAGATTCTAAATGTTGTATGAACATATGCAAAGGTGTGTGTATATGTACTTATCTAATGCAAATATCATCAATGCAAATTATGTTAGTGAAATGAATCCATATGTATGCAATTCCTAACATAATGTATAACATCTATATGTGTGCACATAACATACATCCATATGCAAAGTCCATGTGATAGCACAACATATTCATCCATGAATAAGCATAAACACTCATGCGTATGCAATATGAGGAGTGTGTGAGCCGATCTAGTGCCTAATGTGTATAATGCATCCACGAGTAACCACTTGCAAACACTTGCAACCACTTGCAAACATCAAGCATAACATGTTTCAAACACATGTTTCATCCAAAGGGTTTCTACCTAAGGTTCTCATGACAAGATTAACGGAATAACAAGATAAACAAGACAAACATGGATAGCAAAAGAAAGATATGCTACAAAGAGATCGGGAAGATAAGCAAGATATACTCTTTTCGGATTACAAGAAATCCCTTCCTAACCCAACCCATATCCTATAAAAGCCCAAAAGGTTTAGTCAACCTAACGGACCCCTTCAAACCTTGACATGTATTACTAACCGATGAGTCATACCCCCTTATGGAGTTTACAACAGAAATGGGATCGAGAATGGGACCGAGAGGATATATGTAAAAGATAACATGCAAGTAAGTTCCACAGGAAAACAAGGATCAAGGATATACTCATAATAAAAAAGATATGATGCGCTTATCCAGCCTTCAATCTTCTAAGTCACGTTTCCTTGAGTTTAACTCCACTGTTCTTTGACCGTCTTTTACTTCATGATTCCTTGGCTTCTTAACTCTTATTTCCAAATATGAGTTGGAACCCATTTCATTGTCGCCTCTCGTCTTCCTTTTTCACTTACTCTTCTATCATTCTTGGCTTAAACATAACTATGACCTCATGGTTTCATGCAAGCTCTCCAAAATTCACTAGTAAATCCTGGATCTCGTTTACTTACTATAAAGTATTCCACGCAGCAGAACTTTTCTTGAAAATACCAACCCTCGTTGCCAATTGCCCTTACTAACGTGATTTTCTATAACTCATGCTTGAACGAAATGAACCATCCGCCTGCGAATGATAGGTCGTACTTAGATTCAGTGCTTGCCCATGACTTCCCGTAGACTATCCCAAAACTGGCTAGTGAAGATTGAGTCGCGGTTGCTAACTATACTTGAGGGAACCCCGTGCAACCTCATTATTTCTTGAAAGTAATCTGTTGCTAGCTATGATGCAGTCCTTTCGCTCTTTACCGGAGTGAAATGAGCGCTCTTCGTGAGTCTACCTACCATGACCCACATGCTTGTATTTCCTTTCCTTGATCTAGGCAGTCCATCCACGAAATCCTTCGTGACGCTTTCCCACTTCCATTGCGGGGACCTCCAATGGATGTAATAGCCCACCGGGCTTTTTATGACTCGGCCTTAACCTGTTGGCACAACATGCACCTTGGGACAAACTCGGCCCCCTCCTCGGATGATGTGCATCTTCATGAACCTTCTTTCTCTCATCGCGTCTTAGCCATCCCTTGTTATCTATGGCGAGGTGACATAACATCCTGCCTCTAATCAACTTGTCCATGATCTCGACTAACTGCGGGTCTTCTTTCTGCGAGGTCCCTACTTGATCCATAAGGGTAGGTCTAAGCTCAAGGGACGCTAACTAACTAATTAAACTGAGAAAGCTTCTTACTTCAATTGTCCTCGTCGGGGCTTTCTGGTCTTGAAACGCGACCACTTTAGCGGGATCCACCGCTAAGCCTTGTTTAGAAACTATGTGCCCAAGAAATCTAACTTCTTTTCTCCAAAATGACATTTGGAGGACTTGGCTTTCAACTGATGGGCTCTAAGCGCATCCATCACCTCCTTGAGATGTCTAGCATGTTCTTCCTCGTTCTTTAAGAAAGTCAGGATATCTTCTACAAAGACTACCACAAACTTGTTCAGGAACTCCCTAGGCACCCTATTCATCAAGTCCACGAAGTAGGCGGGTGCATTAGTCAAACCGAATGGCATGACTAGCCATTCTAAGAATCCATCTGGAGTTTTGAACGCAGTTTTGTCTATACTATCCTCAGCTACTCTGAGCTGATGGAATCCAGTAGCAAGATCAAGAGAAAACAGATGTTCCTACAAGCTGATCAAACAAATCATCGATCCTTGGTAATGGTTGTCTATTCTTCTTGTTCTACTCACGATAATTAACATACGGGCGAAGCGAACTGTCCACATTACTAGCGAATACTACTAGAGCACCCTCCTCGGAAATGCTTCATTGTATGAAGTTCTTCTCAAGCAACTCCTTGACTTGCTTTCTTAACTCTCATCTTGCGGGACCATGTGCCTAACCGGCCACGTAACTGGCTTGGCATTATCAACCAGATAAATGCGAAAATCTATCTCGCGTTTAGGGGTAACCCCATCACTTCACCCTAGATATCAGGATATTCTCGGACCACCCTCATAGATTGCAAACTATCGATAGACGAGTTGAGGGATTCAAGATAACACAACGTGACGGGACCTATAGGGTTACAAGAAATTTTTACGGTATTACCGAGGCGAGTCATGAGCCTCACAACCCTATGCTCAAAAATCAAGGATGGCTCCAAAACTGGACAATTAATCCATGCCCAAAATCAACCCATACCCCATGAAACCGAGAATATAAGCATCACACGAGAACTCTACACTAAAGATAGAGATTTTCAAATCCACGTAGATAATAGACAAATGGGCGGAAACCCCAATTGGATTTGAAACACACACGGGATCATTAACTAGACTAGTACTTAGGTGCAAACTTTCAACTAGATCAGATGAAATAAACTATGCGATGTGCCAGAATCAAACAAAGTACAAAGAGGAAAAGCAGAAATGTAAACAAGACTTTCAACAGAAACACTACCTCGATCATGAGCTGAAAGAACGATGTTGAGGGGATGAACTCGCCCTCCAGATGGTCTTGCACACTGAGTCTGACCTTGCCCTTGCTTCTTCGGGCAATCTTTGCTGAAATGTCCAAACTCACCACAATGAAAGCATTCACCACTCTTCCTTTTTCTCTTCCTACAATCCTTAATAAGATGCCCAACTGAACCGCAATAATGGCACTTCCTCTTGTCGTTATTGCCCTTGCTATTGTTCCCCTTGTTGCCTTGACTCTTGTTCTTGTTCTTGCGGTTTTTGGAGTTCTTGCCTTGTTTCCCGGAATTTACCGTTCCTTCCGACGTAGGCCCTCCCTTCTTCGGGCAGTCCCTAGTGAAGTGTCCCATATCTCCACAGTCAAAGCAAGTGCCCTTCCTCTTTCTGCAATCCTTGTTTAGATGAGTCAAGCTTCCACAAGTAAAGCACTTCTTTTCCTTCTTATCTTCAGACTTCTCCTCCTTCTTTTTCATTTCCTTTTTGGGCTCCCTTTTCTTGTTTTGAGACTCATTCATCTTGACCTCCTTCTTGTCACTCCTATTCTCTTCATTGAGTAGGGCCATATTCACCAAACTCTCGAAAGTTGCCCCCAAGGGTATATGAGACATGGCTAAACCATGTAATGGCTCATTTAATCCTAGAGCAAAGTATAGGGCCTTCTTCTGAGCTGTGTTAACCAAGTCTAAACCGACCCGAGCCAGTTGATTAAACTTATCTATGTATTCCCTAATAGTCATGTCCCCTTGCTTCAGTGATAGGAACCTTAGTCCAAACTTTCCCCTAAAGTCATCCCAAGTCTCAATTGGCCTAGTAGCGGTGTGACCACCCACCAACGTGCAGCTTCTTCCTTCAGCAACCACACTGCCAATAAAACCTTCCTACGGTCATCTATGTCAAAGATGGCGAAAAGATCTTCGGTTTCTTTCAACCAATTCCTTGCCTCTACAAAAGTCTCCGTTCCAATGAAATTCTTGCCACCCATCGTCTTAAAGTCCTTACAAGTTTCCGAAAAATCTGCTTGTGGAGGTTGAGGGGGAGGAGGAACATCAGCTATGGAAGGAGGAGGAGAAACATTAGCCACCGGAGGAGGAGGAGGAGGAACATCTGCGGGGCCGGCTTCGGTCGCCCTAGCCTCCAAAAGTCTCCTATACCAAACAGGTACGTGTACTCCCTCCGGAATAGCAAAGTTATTGGCCATACTGAAAACGAATAAAAAGACAGATTCAGAATGGAGAAAAACGAAGGAATTTTGCCAATGGCTTTTTGGGGAATTGCCTTTAAAATAAACTAGACTTTTCTTTGGAAAATACTTTATACTTGGTTTTGAAAATAGTTTTCCAAAAGTTTTAAAAACCTTTTTGTTCCTTCTCGTAAACCATATGCTCTGATACCAAATGTAACACACCACCTCCGCCAGGGTGGCTCTTGCAAGCATTCTGACTTTGGAGGGGTGTTTGTACCGGGTAAACATGCATAATGATATATCAAGGCAGAACAAGAACATATGTATATATGTAAACAGAGTAAATAAGATAAGTAAAACAGCGGAAGATTTCAACTATTTCAAAACAAGTCTGGTACAACATAATGTAAACTTTCCAAATACACATGTCTAGATAAAAACAACATCACTGAAAAACTGAAATACATAAGTACTATCCCCAAAATAAGTGATAACCATAGCTAGCTTCATGTCAAGACCGTACATGAGTTAAAATCCCACAAGCAAGCGATCAGAAATCCAAGCTAAGCTCCAATATTCCCACCCTGAGAACCCGGGGGGGGGGGGAACGGAAGAAAAGAGGCGAAAGAAAAACAGGTCAGTCAAAAAGGCTGAGTAAGCCCTACTACCATCAGTGTAAACTGATAAAGTTAACTGGCATGAGAAGCAGGGATGAACATAAGGATAACAACATACTAGCATGATGATTAACTAACAAGGTAGATAAGGGTGTCATCGCATAATCAGGTTTAAGGTTTTTGCACCACAGGTGTACTAGCAAGCTAACATGACTTGAATAAACAAGTATTGATCCCTTGGCCCAAGCTTTGGCCCAATAACATGAAGTGACCCTAATACGAGGTCCAACCAAACGGTCTAGTCGATCGGCTCCCTATAAGCCTAACTCGTCACGTGTTGGCGTCAATACGGCCCAAACATAATTGTAGTCAGACTGTGCTAGGTCTCCCATCAGGTGTATCAATCCCTAGGGTGTCAACCCCTGGACACCATAAACATAAGTGCACAGTCTTAGATCTACTGGTACCCGTGCTTGATTTTCTCCGGCTACGGACTACATGCACGACCATAGTCCGTCCGGAACTACACCGGCGTACCACTCTGCCGTCGTTTTTGGTCACTTACCTCAAGTCCACTAATCGTGCCCCACCCTAGCCTAGTCCCTAGGGTCATGATGATACAAACTTGGGATTACTGCTGGAGTGGACCCCCATTGCTAAGATTTTCTAGTGGGTTAAGTATGGTTTAACCCTCTTGCTAATCATGGATTAACTTGGTTAAGTGTAACGATGAGTTCACGACTTAACCCTGATTAATCTACCAAGCCCACATTGATTAAGTATTAAGTGGACCATGACTTAAACCCTAACCATGAGGCATTAATTAATTAATGTGCCTTAACCTCTCACATTAGACTTCGTTGCGGTTACTAGTTAAGCCGGTCGGTTCCGGGTAGCTTTATACCACAACTAGGTCTAACCTCGGGTTCAAGGTACAACATGACCAACTTCTCACATTGGGTCCTATTGTTTGTAGCAACTAGTTAAGCCGGTCGGTTCCGGGTAGGTTTACGCTACAAACTCAACCCAACCTCGAGTTGGTCACACTTATATTTTCTAAGTGTCATGTCCATTATGTTTACCAAACATATTACAAGTTTTCAAGCATTTGGGTAGACCTAACTTAATAGGTAAATTCCCAATGGGTAGACCTAACTTAATAGGTAAATTTCCAATCTTATGTTTTTATGTCTTTTAAGTTTACCCAACCCCAAACGAAATCTCATCGCTTACATATCGCAATAGTGCATAAAGGATAGAAAGAGGGAACTTGGCATAATCATGACATAAAGGTGTTGAAGCCACAAGTTTAACATGGTGGCATATGAAATGTACATATGTTCATATACTTGCATATTACATTTTTAGGCCTCAAAAGCATGCATAAAACCAAACTTAGCATATTGGTGACACATGGTGATAAATGACATGTAGAAATGGCCATAAGTTCGCATTTAGCCTCACATGCAAGTTATCATAAGAGATATGATAACTTGCATGTTGCCCAAATGCAACCTTTAACATAAAGCTTGAAGCTTTACGTTCATATACTCAAGGTAAGCTTGCATAACATGATAACATGAGTAAAATGATCCACCCAAACTTGCATACATAACATGACAACTTGCATATCATAACATGGCAAACTTGCATAACATAACATGGCAAACTTGCATATCATAACATATCAAACTTGCATAACATGACATAGTAAACTTGCATATCATAATGATCAATCAAACTTGCATCATTCATTTAAATTTAGAGTTTAAATATGAAAGTAGAAAAGGGCTTACAATGCTTATGGAGACACAAAAATATATATAGATTGAGACAAAGCCCTTATGCAATCAAATAAACCCAAAATGCAAGCTCTAATAGAAAAACCCTTGAGCCAAAATGATCAAAACCCTTGCTTTATGATGTAAATATGGAAACTTGACTTGAATGCAAGCTAATGACACTCATACAAGCTTGAAAACACTTGTATGCATGGAAAATCTCTCATAGAAATAACTTAGAAATTTTATGAAGAGAGTGGAGGCCATGAGAGGAATAATTTTGCCATAGTTTAGTTGTAGGGTTGAATAATGATGATTTAGGGTTAGGTTAGGGGCTTATTTATAGAGATTAGAATTAGTTTCAACCTTAGGATTAAACCCTAATTCCAATCTCAGCCCTTAAAACCGAATCTGGCCCCAAAACCTAACCAAAACCCCAAAATGGTGCACCAGGCAAAACTGCCCGCTGAACCAAGTCGACAGCCAAGTCGACAGGGCTGTCGACTTGGGTCCAACCAAGTCGACTGCCAAGTCGACAGGCCTGTCGACTTGGTTGGCTTGGCGGGAAATTTCCCGCCTAGCCTTCCGGGCCCGAAATTCGAAATTTGAACTTGAAATTCAAATCTGTTTTGAACTTGAAATTTTTTGAAAACTTCATTGGGCCTTAATTGGGTCATACGGACTCCGATTTTTGAAAACTCGGACTCTATTTCGCGTATTTTTCCGAGACGAACGCAATGGCATAGCCCGTTTCCCTTGATTCAGATTTATAAATTAAATTCTGCCTCGATTTACGTTATAATAGGTTATTGAAAATACGGGTTGTTACATATACTATTTAAATTTATATATGTTTATAATCTACATTCTAATTAATTTTAGAATTTTTATAAACTTATATATATATATATATATATTAAAGTTAAATTTTCTTATATATATAAACTTCAATAATAAACTAAAAGGTGAATAGGTTAAGGTTTTCGCGATCTGAATTCGAGGTTTAAAGATTTAAATTCATATGACGATATTGACTTAACGAACGAACTCATATAAGATACGAATTTTGAATTTGAATCGATATAAATTTATAAGAGATGAACTTAAATTGTGAAATTGTTTCTGAATTTGAATTTATTTAAGGAATGAATTCAATTATAAAGGTAAAATGGATTATATGAATTGTTTGAATTTATAAATAACGATTTCAAAATATATTAATTGAATTATAAAACAAGATATGATTTGGTTAAATCAATTTATAAGAATAGTTTTAAATTGTATGAATTGAATCGATATGTAATGACATTGAAATGTACGACTTGAATTGTAAAATATGATATGATCGTTGAAACTGAAATATATTATTTGTTTCGAAATATATAAATCAAAATATAAGGTTTTGATTTGAATTGTATATACCGAATTTGAACTTAAGCGATTGGGATTTTGAATCGACTCGAAATAATTCTTATAAAAGGTGAAACTAGATTGTATTATTTGTTTAAATTGAAGTCTAAGTTTTGACTTGAATTGTATATTTTGAATTTGAACCAAAATGTTGGCTTTTTATGAATCGACTTTAAGGAATCCTTATAAAAGGTGGAATGGAATTTATTTGAATAGCTTGAACTTGAATTTCCACAAATATAAATCAAACTAAAATATCCTCGAAGTTAAGTATTTTAGTATTGATTTAATGACATTTGAGACATGATTTTGAATAAGTCTATTTTGGATTTTGAATTGAAAAGTTATGTGAACACTTTCAGAATTTATATAAAATTGAAGTTAAATATTATAGTATTAGTTTATACTATATTTTGAGATCTTTACGATATGATTTCCACATCGATTTGCTTAAAGCTATTTAAGTGTGTTGTTTTCGAAATTAAATATAATCAAAGTTAGATATTCAATTTGATTTCAAATTCGAATATGAGATTTCGTATAAACTATTTTATAAAGTGATTTATAAAATAATGGCCATGGTGTGAAAAATGTAAACGATTGGTTGTTAAAGAGACCGGGATCGGCTATTGTCATACTCTCTACTAATACTAAAAACTACTTTAAAAACTGTATACGTGGTGGAGTTCTAGAATGAAGTGGGATGGTTTGGCAAAAGACTCTATTTTCTATTTCATACTAATTACGAGACCCTGGCTACCTTGAGTCAGCTTGATGTGACTAAAACAGGAGCTACGCCGAGACCAAGTGAGGTCATACCTCCTATCGAGTGCACTTCTTCAGTACCATTCTATTACATTTGTGATGTGTTTGGTAGCTACCCTCCGATTTGATTGTAGGAGTGTGTCGAGGTGGGCAGTAGTGGCTGCTGTGCGTTACCACCAGTCCGGATCTACAAACGGTGAATCCACCCTGGCGTACCTTGCGTGCCTTATCACATGCCATATATGAGCCCACTATGACTTTGTTTTGTATTGTTTTATATGGAGTGCCCTCTGATAGCCCTCCAGTTTACGGAGGAATTATGGTACTGTATATACTATGGGAATATATAAACGGTGTAAGGGTAATATGGTAATCTCGTTTATGCTATTTTGATATTTTTATTTTATTGATAGACACTATTGTATATAGCATATTATACCATATAGTATTAGTTTGACGGATCCTTAGAGGATGGTGATCCCAAACATCCTTTAAGTTTCTGATTGCATTTCATCGAACATTCATTTGAGAGTATTCACTTCCATGAGAATGTTAGTCCTGATCTAAGTTGTTTTGTTTTGCATTATTGCTCGGGTCAGATCGAGTATTCCAGTTTCGAGATTCATCCTTGGATTTGGAGCTTATATTGGGTTTCACTCACCTGTGTTTACCTATTCAGTTGTTTCGGTTCAGCCGTTTCTTGTCGTTCCTATTTCATATTGTTATCGTTTATCTGTGTATTAGGAAATTCATTGTATTTGACTTCCGCTGTATTATCTACGTAAACTCTGATGTAAAATATTTATTTAGTATCTTCATGAACTACTATTGTATTTTGTATTTTCCGCTGTGGGTCGTTACATGTAGTATCAGAGCTTTGGTTTATTAAAGCTTTAGCCTATGGGGTAAAAACTCATTAGAGATAGGGTAGTGATAACCTAGAATGAGTGGGATCAGTCGCAGAATACTACTTGAGAGAGAACATATTTTGAAAGTATAAATGGTTTTAAAATGATTTTAAAATGTTTTTAAAACAAATATTTTTGGATATAAAATTTTATTTAATATTTATATTATAATTTTTTCTCTAAAATTTCCCTTCCATTTGAATCCATCTTCTTTCGTAGATTCTCTTTGATTAGGTTCTTTCGTTCATTCAGCTTTTAACTCGAATTCTATAACTTATCCTTGTCCATAACAAGGTAAGATGTGAAAGGAAAGTATATGTCTTCTAGCGAGTTCATGCTTATTAATTATTGGTTTGAAATTGGCATTATAAATCTCTTGGTATAATATTGAAATTCTGATATATATTTAGGAGATGTATATGTGAAAATAACATTTTGCTTTGGTAGCATCAATATTTAGAAATGATTCGATGTTTATACGTTAAGGTTTTATATGTTATAAACTATGTGTTTTATATAAGATTTAAAGATGCAAATTTTGTAAGAAAATTATTTTATCTTGGTTGAAATCTATAAAGATATAGTTTATTATAAATGTATGTATACATATATAGGAATTTTAAATTTTAAATGGATTTTGTAAAGATTTTAATTTGTGATGTATATATATGTTATATTTATGGAATTAAACAAGTTTTATGAGTTTAAATATATATATAACATGGATTTGAAAATATATGAATATAGTAATAATAACACTGTTTGTTTATTTATTAAAGATCGAAGTTGAATTTTAATAAATGAATGAGCGGGGGAGAGCTATAGATTTTCCCTACTTAAAATTTAATGATTTGAAATATATTATTAATAATATATTATTTGAAAATTTTGTTATATATTCTGTTGAAATGTAGAAAGATGTTTTAAGTATTTACTTGACGTCAAAGTTGGCCTATCAAATACCTATTGATTTGAGTATATATTTGATCAATGTATGTTAAATTCTATATTTATTAGATAAATATAGAGTCACACTTTAGTCGCTTGAAAATGATTCTGGTGATGACCGCAACATCATCGATATCCATTTTCAGGTTTCGAAGATATATTTTGCCAATCGAGGTGTCGAATGAATACTTAAAACTATTTTGAAACATTCGAAAATATTTTAATTAACTTTTGATATATATATATATATATATCTAATTATATATAGGTAAGTGAATAGATATGAACCGTTGGTTTAAATATATTAAATTATTTAATTATTATTTCTTTTCCTCGTTCCTTTTCATGGACGAAAAGTTTTGAGTAGGGGAGAATGTAACAACCCGCTATTTTTAATTATTTAAATTTCGAAAATATTCTATAATTTCTCGTAATGGGATTTTGAAAGTTGAAATACGTATAGTGAGACATGGCAGCCGTTAAAATTTCGTCCGAAATTTTAAATGTTTATCGGTCGCGCAATTTTCAGTGCAAAGATGTGCATAACAGTTCAAATTTTAACAATTTTAAAATCTCTTTGAAATCAATTTGGAAAAACATGAAGAATATTCTATCCGTTGTCATGAATCCAACGGCGAAATTCGTTTCGCAAAAATCGGACGTTTTGTACTCCATTTAATCGTTTTCCTATCCAAATTTTACGTTTAAAAGGGGTCTATAATGTGTTTTTGAACGGAGTATCGTGACACTGCAAACTATATACCATTGCGTTCGTTTCATCGCGCTGATTATCATAATATACTCATTTGTTAGTTTTGATGTTCAGTTGCACTGAAATTGCGAAAAGGCTTGCACAGTTCATTATTGAAACATAGTCATTTGAGTTCAATGTGTCACTATTCGGGTCCTGCATGTTTTTCTAGGAATTTTGGATCTGCAAAACCCGTCTATTAATTTTACTAAACCATCCATTTGTTTTTTATTTCAAAAAGCTTATTAAGTGGGCACATATTCTTTGATTTGCATGCCATACGTTGACTCTCATAAATCTTTATACATGCTTTAAATGCCTTTCCAATGCAAGTTCCAAGTGCCCACTTTTTTTTATTTACCATGCAATATGGTTCATTTCTTAAATTATAAGTCATGCGATTAAATTCAATAGCCAGTCAGAACTTGTCAATTCACATTGCTTATGTCAAAACGTTGCATGTTCTTCCTCTCACTTGTTTATTATTTCACGCGATCCTTCTCTCTTTCTTATATGGACATTCAAACATTCACCTGGGAAAGGAAAACAAATTCCTTTATTTTTGTACGCCAGCTGTGACGGCCCGCCCGCACCGGCCGACATTTCCCTGAAATGCAATGTACCGATGTCCAACCAGCATGGGACGGTCGCCAAAGAAAGGAATTTGAACTAACAAGGAACATGTAGAATGTCTCACAGCGCATGGGATAAAATACAGTAATAACATAAATTTTATATAAAACAGGCGAGATAGTGCATAAGCTGAAAACTAAACCATCATAGCAACAGAAAGATTCAAAATACAGCTTATCATCCAAACCAACATTATTACAACTTGGAAATACTGTCTCTAAAGCAAAAGAAAGGGGTACACTACTAATGCCCAAAGTAGTGACCAACAACAACATAGGGAGAATATATGGGAATAATATGTGTAAGCCTCATGCTCGTCTTCAGACAGCTACTCGTGCATAACCAGCTAACCTGTCTCTAGTCTGCTCGTTTAAGAGCACCCAGAGTAATAAGAAGAGACATAAACTCTGGGTCAGACAAAAGTCTGGCATGAGCAATAAATAGCAAAAATAGAACAATAACAGGTATACATAACCATACCTGAACCTGGACTTGCAACCAAAGAGTTAGCACAACAAGATGCACAATACTCTAAGGTGACACTAACACATGGTGTGAAAATAATGGGGAAGGGGTGTGCATGACATGGTGATAGAAAACATCAAACATAGCAACCATTCTCACATCCCTCGCTCAGTGCGTAAAGCATACAATATCTACCACTTTTATCACCTAATCCTTTGCTACGATCACTTTGCCCCATGGAGTCACGATAACTCCACTACATTGATCCATAGCCACTAATCCTTTGCTATATCCACTCTGCCCCATGGAGTTATGACAACTCCACTGCACTGGCTCATAGCCCTGCTACGATCACTTTGCCCCCATGAAGTCATGACAACTTCACTGCACTGATCCATAGCCAATATCCGTCCCTCCGTGGTGAGTCAAAGCTATAGACATCGATAACCCTTTGCACACATCCCGCAGCAAGGTCAAATTAATGAAGTTAACTCATTGGTCCCATCTGGATCCTAAGTTCTAACTTCTAACTTGGACTTCCTTTGCATCTCGGGTTTTGGTCAAATTGGAGTTGGTCTTCAGAAGAGTCATCACGTACTAGTAGTGGAAACTCAATTCGGTTCGGTTCGGTTCGATCTGCTTCAGTCGGTTCAGTTCGAATACATCATCCCTAGGCTTCCCATTCGGTTCGGTGCTCCACTTCAAATTGGTTCGGTTCGGGTGTATGTATTCTCCCCATTCGGGTCGGTTCGGTCCTTCTGGCTCAGTTCGTGCTCAACATTTCCAATCTAATCTCCACGCCCTCGCTTCTGATCCGAACCCAACTCAAACTCTTATGCAAATGACCTTCCTTCTTGCCAAGCCTCTTGTGCCGAGTTCCGGTCCGATTCGAATTTCCTTACCCAGTTCTCCTATCTTATCCAAGCCCTATAATCCGATCCTAAATCCAGCACATTTTCCAACGAGCATATATCGTCCATTTTCGCTATACGATGGTGTTTTCGACCATTCTAACTTTTCTAATCAATTATAAAACATTCCAAAAAGTAGTAATAATATATAGGATAAATCAACAAGGTAAAAACATCAAACATTTAGGTCATTTTAGATCAAACATACCAAAAAAAAATGATTTTCCCCTTAATCCCCTTAATCATGTTTTAACAATAGGATTAACAAAACATGTCCAAATTAACCCAAATTTTACATATTTTTCAAGAATTTTAACATGCATAATTTCGCTAATTAACATAATCACCCCTACTTAGCCGCAATTATTGAAAAACAATGCAAATCACTCACCTTAGCCACAAATAAAACTTTAGATCTGAAACTCTACTGTTTTAGGGCGTTTTCCTATGCAACACAGCAGCTCCAACCCTGATTTGGTGTTGATTTTCCTTGATTTGATGTAGATCTTCTTAATTGGTGATTAGAAGGTGATTTGGGATGATTTTAGAAGGTGGAGGCCATTGTTAGGGCTAGAGAAATGTTTTAGGCGGCTGAGAAAATGAAATAAAATCGTTTCCTAACTGATTTCAGCCTTCCCATAACCCTAATCCCGAAATGGGTTATGGACCTAGCATTTAATCACCCTAATTAGGCCTGGTTAAGCTGTTTTTCACCTTCCAAACCTTACTTCAGCCATATCTCCCAAACGGTAAGTCAGTTTGGCTAGTATGACCACTCTACGGAAAGGTAAACCATCATCCGAATCCAGTGAAAGTGGTTTCAGGTCAAAACTCCATACCAATCAAAAGTTAAAGGCGAAACAAGATTCGCCAAGGGAAAAACGGTCATTTAAAAATCAGCAAAAATCGTGAATATGGAAAATGAGCCCAATAATCGTTCCCCAAAGTTACACGACCATACGACCTCATATGAAAAAGAAATAAATATTCTACGATCCTTTGATACGTAGAATGCGGGTCATTACACTCTCACCCCCTTAAGAAATTTCGCCCCCGAAATTCCTTAACTAAGAAAACAACAATCGGTCCTGCATGCCTATCAACCATTTACAAACAACCAAACATACATAACAACATAACAAGCCTATCCTAGCATGCAGTTTACTAACAAAGGGATAACTAATTGGTCATTAAAATCTTACCAAGTAAAGTGTTCTGGATACAACTTCCTTATGCTCTCTTTTGTTTCCCATGTATAGTCATTCTCGTTATCACCCCACTGGACCTTGACTAGTTGCACCGTCTTCCTTTGAAGTTGCTTTGTATCGTACTCGACAATACAGATCGTCCTACGGTTCCCAACCGCCCCGGGTTCTACTACGATGTCATCCAACTGATCCGGTGAAGTAGTCATATCAGGGTCGTGTACGAACTTCCTTAACTGGGAAATATGAAATACATTGTGAACTCCTGCCATCTTGTCAGGTAATCCAACCTTATATGCTAAATTCCCAACTTGTTTGAGAACCGGGAATGGACCAACAAATCTTGGTGTTAACTTGCCTCTCCTACCAAATCGAATCACTCTTTAGTGGAGAACTTGACAAACACCAAGTTGCCAACGGAAAATTTTATATCTCTTTGCCTCTTATCAGCATAACTCTTCTGCCTATCTTGAACAGCCTTCATTCACTGTTGGATAACCTTGATCTTGCTTGAAGTTTCTCTTATTACATCTGGCCCAAGCACGAATTTCTCACCGGTTTCTAACCAACATGATGGTGAGTTGCACGGTCTTCCGTATAAAGCTTCAAATGGAGCCATACCAGTACTGGATTGATAACTATTATTATATGCGAACTCCACTAGATGCAAATGGTCATCTCATGATCCTCCAAAATCCAATATACAAGCTCTCGAGAGATCCTCTAATATACGATTCACCCTCTCTGTCTGACCGTCGGTTTGAGGATGATACGCGGTACTGAGATGTAATTCTGATCCTAAAGCCTCTTGTAAGCTCTTCCAAAATCTGCTAGTAAACAACGGATCTCGGTCGCTCACAATGCCTTTGGGAATTCCGTGAAATCTCACTACCCACTTCATATACAGTTCCGCTAACTTAGTTGCAGTTCTCGTCAACATAACCGGTATAAACCTTGCACTCTTGGTCAATCGATCTACAATCACCCAAATACTATCATGACCCGATCTAGTTCTCGGCAACCCATTAATGAAATCCATTGAGACTTGTTCCCATTTCCATTCCGGAACTTCCAATGGTTGTAACAAACCACTAGGCGTCTTTTGCTCGGCTTTAACTAGCTGGCAATTCATGCATTTGGATATAAACTTCCCAACGTCTCTTTTCATCCCTTCCCAGTAGTAGGTCTGCTTCATGTCTCGATACATTTTGTTACCACCGGGTTGTATAGTCAGTTTTGAGTGATGACATTCTCTATGCACTTCATCTCTCTATCCATTAACATTGGCTACAACTAGTCTCCCATTCTTTCTAAGCCATCCTTCTCGATCAAGCCCATACTTGTTCATCTCCTCACTGTTGATACCCATCTCTAACTTGGAGATGACTTCCAATAAGTTAGGATCGTCCCTCTGACTGGAACCAATCCGCTTAATCAGAGTGGGTCTGATCATCAAACTTGCCAACATTACTGGATCCAATTTGCGCTTTGGTCTGAAATCATACTCTGTGATATATTCCAGTTGCTTCCATTTAATAAACATAACCCCTAAACTGGCATGTCTTCTACTCAATGCATCGTCTAATGCATTGCCCTTTCCAAGTGTATATGCGATATCGAAATCATAGGAACCCAAGAATTCTAACCATCTTTGTTGATGGAGATTTAGATCCTTATAAGAGAGGAGATACTTTAAAGATTTATGATCCATAAACAACTCGAATCTTTCTCCCAAGAGAGTAATGTCTCCACATCTTCAACGCGAATACGATTGCTTCCAATTCCAAATCATGGTTAGGATATCTTTTCTCTTGCGGTTTCAGTTTCCGACTAGCATAAGCTACAACCCTACCTCCTTGCATCAGTACAGCACCAAGTCTGGTACCACATGCATCCGTGTATATTGTCATCTCTTCGTTCCCCTTGGGAATAACTAACACTGGTGCACACATCAACTTTTCCTTTAGACTCTTAAATGCATTCTCTCACCTTTCATCCCAGATGAAAGCTTGATTCTTCTTGGTCAACTGAGTTAACGGTGCCGCTATCTTGGAGAAGTCTTGGATAAACTTACGATAATATCCAGCTAATCCCAAGAAACTTCTTACGTCTATTGCATTTTTGGGCATAGACCAATCTTGTACTGTAGCCAACTTCGTAGGGTCCACGACAATACCATTCTCTGAAACAACATGGCCCAAGAATCTCACATCCCTCCTCCAGAAGTGACACTTAGAAAACTTTGCTTTCAATTGGTGTTTTCTCAACACCTCCATCACTACTCTCAAATGTTCCTTGTGTTCTTCCTCTGCCCTCGAATAAACAAGTATATCGTCCACGAACACAAGAACAAACTTATTCAATTGATCTCGGAATACTCTATTCATGAGATCCCCAAAATATGTTGGTGCATTGGTCAACCCGAATGGCATGACCAACCACTCATAGAATCCAGACGGCGCCCGAAAGGTCGTTTTAAGTATACTCTCAGCTGCTACTCGAAGCTGATGAAATCCTGTCGTGAGGTCTAACTAGGAGAACACTCTTGCTCCTTCAAGTTGATCAAACAAATCATTTATCCGTGGAAGAGGATACTTATTCTTTCTAGTCACCTTATTCAACTCGCGATAGTCCACACACAAACAAAGGGAACCATCTGCCTTAGTGGAAAATACAACTGTTGGTCCCCACTCGGAAACACTTCTTCTGATAAATCCCTTCTTCAATAGACCGCTTACTTGCACCCCGAGCTCTCGCTGCTCCCTTGGTGCCATACGACGAAGTGGCATCACTATAGGTCTGGCATATTTCACTAAGTCAATACGAAACTCAATCTCTCGGTGTGGTGGAAGTCCAGTCACTTCCTCGAAGATATCCGGATACTGGCCAGTAATGGGAACCCCTGATAACTCGTCTTGCGGGGTGTCGAGGGAATTTAGAAAACTATCCATCACCTCATCACTAGGTAGGCCACCAAAAACTACCCTCCACCCATCATCCGCCCTAATAGTCACCGAAAATCCCATACAGTCTACCACCACCACATACCTTTGGAGCCAATCGACTCCCAAAATAATGCCAAACTCAGTAAAGCCCAAAACAAAGCAATCACAAGCAAACATACATCCATGACTCGATAAGACCACATTACGACAAATCATACTAAGGCTAGTCGAACCACTAATCGGGTTCGTCACCGCTAAAGGTTTATCGACTATCTCGGGTTCCAATCCCAACCTATCTACCAGGTCACTAGATATGAAGGAACGGGAAGCCCCGGTATCAAACAATGCTCGAACAAGAACATCATAAACAGAAAGCATACCTTGAATGACGACATTCTTTCCTTTCTCTGCCGTAGTTCGGGCATTGGACGAAGAAGGAACAACATTAATAACATATTCTTTCACAATCTGCTTCTCTTTAGGGGGTTGCGGACATTTATCCTTGTGATGTCCCACTTGGCCGCAGTTGAAGCACTTTCTGTCCGCTGGCTTTGCTCGACATTATTTAGCATAATGGCCCTTCTTACCACAGCTAAAGCACTCTACATCTTTCCTGTCTTTCTTTTTCTGACCATCCTTGGTCTGACTCTGCTTCCATTTATTCCGAGAATTATTCTTGCCCCCATAGCTTGCCTGCGGCTTGTGCCCCTCTGCAGATGCAACAGCGACTTCAGTATTGGGTTTAGGATAAAGGCTTTTTGACCTCAATGCTTTCCCAACAATCGATTCAAAAGTCTCATCAATATGGTTTATAAGCCTTTCCCCCAAGTACTGATCTAAACCAGTTATGAACTTCTCGTTCTTCTTCTCGGCAGTATCAATAAGAGATAATCCATACTTCGATAAAGTATCAAACTCAGCAATATATTCCGAGACTACTCTACCATTCTGTTTAAGCTCCAAGAACTTTCTAAACAACTTTGACTTTTGGGCAGCTAGGATAAACTTATCGCTGAATTGGCCTTGAACTAATCCCAAGTAACTTGATCCTCAAGGGTAGCTGCCTTAATAGCATTTCACTAATTCATAGCTCGTCCTTGCAATTGACAGGATGTTAGCTTCCTCTTCATCGCGTCTTCGATTCCCAGATCCTCGAAGATATGCTCACAACAATCAAGCTAATCCTTAACTTCTATAGCCGATTCCGTTCCGTGGAACGGCTTCCCACCAAGACTAGTGTAGTACTTACAGAGCTTGGTGAAATCGGCCCTAGGTGCCTGCACCACTGCACAACGACCATTTGCAGCATTAAGAGCTGCCCTCTGAACATCTCTAAGAATCTCTCTCATGAAGTCAGTGAACATCGTCCTCATATCAGGAGCATTCCTATTATTGGCTCCTGAACCAGTATTCCTCGTGTATTGGCTCATCGTTCAGTCTGTAAAGAGAAAATGATTAACCATGTCTTTAGTGGTGCCAGTGCAGCGCGACTTCATCCTTAGATATACTAATAGTATATATATATATATATATCTTTTGAAAATCAAAATATCACAAATACGCGCTCTCATATACGTACTATCTCTCCCTGGTGTCTTTCCCTAGGTCACCTACTCAACTTAGAGCTTTGATACCAAGTGTGACGGGCCCCCCGCACCAGCCGACATTTCCCAGAAATGCGCTGTATCGATGTCCAACCAACACGGGACGGTTGCCAAAGAAAGGAATTTGAACTAACAAGGAACCTTTAGAATGTCTCACAGAGCATGGGATAAAATATAGTAATGACATAACTTTGACATAAAACAGGCGAGACAGTGCATAAGCAGAAAACTAAACAATCATAGCAGCGGAAAGATTCAAAATACAGCTTATCATCCAAACCAACATTATTACAACTTGGAAATATTGTCTCTAAAGCAAAAGAAAGGGGTACACTACTAATGCCCAAAGTAGTGACTAGCAACAACACTGGGATAATATATGGGAATAATCTGTGTAAGCCTCCTACTCGTCTCCGGAAAGCTACTCATGCATAACCAGCTAACATGTCTCTAGTCTGCTCGTTTAAGAGCATCCAGAGTAATAATAAGAGACATAAAACTCTGGGTCAGACAAAAGTCTGGTATGAGCGACAAGCAGCAAAAACAAAACAATAACAGGTATACATAACCATACCTGAACCTGGACCTGCAACCAAAGAGTTAGCACAACAAGATGTACAATACTCTAAGGTGGCACTAACACATGGTGTGAAAATAATGGGGGAGGGGCGGTGTGCATGACATGGTGATAGCAAACATTAAACACAGCAACCATCCTCACATCTCTCGCTCAGTGCGTAAAGCATACAATATCTACCACTTTGATCACCCAATCCTATGCTACGATCACTTTGTCTCATGGAGTCATGATAACTCCACTGCATTGATCCATAGCCACTAATCCTTTGCTATGTCCACTCTGCCCATGGAGTTATGATAACTCCACTGCACTGGCTCATGGCCCTGCTACGATCACTTTGCCCCATGAAGTCATGACAACTTCACTGCACTGATCCATAGCCAATATTCGTCCCTCCGTGGTGAGTTAAAGCTATAGACATCGATAACCCTTTGCGCACATCCCGCAGCAAGGTCCAATTCATGAAGTTAACTCGTTGGTTCCCATCTGGATCCTGAGTTCTAACTTCTCACTTGGACTTCCTTTGCATCTTGGGTTTGGTCGAATTGGAGTTAGTCTTTAGGAGAGTCATCACGCAGTAGTAGTGGAAACTCAATTCGGTTCGGTTCGATCTGCTTCAGTTAGTTCAGTTCGAATACATCATCCCCAGGCTTCCTATTCGGTTCGATGCTCCACTTCAAATCAGTTCGGTTCGGGTGTATGTGTTCTCCCCATTCGGGTCGGTTCGGTCCTTCTTGCTTGGTTCGTGCTCACCATTTCCGATCCGATCTCCACGCCCTCGCTTCCGATCTGAATCCAACTCCCACTCTTATGCCAATGGCCTTCCTTCTTGCCAAGCCTCTTGTGCCAAGTTCTGATCCGGTTCGAATTTCCTTACCCAGTTCTCCTATCCGATCCGAGCCCTATAATCCGATCTGATCCGAAGCCCTGCACATTTTCCAATAAGCATATATCATCCATTTTCTCCGTACAACGGCGTTTTCGACCATTTATACTTTGCTAATCAATTATAAAACATTCCAAACAGTAGTAATAACATATAGGATAAATTAATAAGGTCAAAACATCAAGCATTTAGGTCATTTTAGATCAAAAATACCCAAAAAACATGATTTTCCTTTAATCCCCTTAATCATGTTTAAATAATAGGATTAACAAAACATGTCCAAATTAATCCAAATTTTATATATTTTTCCAGAATTTTAACATGCATAATTTCGCTAATTAACACTAATCATCCCTAATTAGTCGCAATTATGGAAAACAATGCAAATCACTCAACTTAGCCACAAATAAAACTTTAGATCTGAAACTCTACTGTTTTGGGGTGATTTCCTATGCAACACAACAACTCCAACTCTGATTTGGTGTTGATTTGCCATGATTTGATGTAGATCTTCTTAATTAGTGATTAGAAGGTGATTTGGGATGATTTTCGAAGTTGGAGGCCATTGTTAGGGTTAGAGAAATGTTTTAGGCAATTGAGAAAATGAAATAAAATCGTTTCCTAACTGATTTCAGCCTTCCCATAACCCTAATCCCGAAATGGGATATGGTTCTAGTTGTTAATCACCCTAATTAGGCCCGGTTAAGCTGTTTTTCTCCTTCCAAACCTTATTTCAGCCATATCTCCCAAAAGGTAAGTCAGTTTGGCTAATGTGATCACACTACGGAAAGGTAAACCATCATCCGAATCCACTGGAAGTGGTTTCAAGTCAACCCTCCATACCAATCAAAAGTTAAAGGCGAAACAAGATTCTCCAGGGGCAAAATGGTCATTTAAAAATTGGCAAAAATCATGAACATGGAAAATGACCCCAATAGTCGTTCCCCAAAGTTACACGACCATACAACCTTATATGAAAAAGAAATAAATATTCTACGATCCTTCGATACGTAGAATGCGAGTCGTTACACTAGCCATACTTCACGTAAAAGAAAACATACGTATTTATAAAACTAGCACTCTTATTCCTTTATATTATCGTTTCCTTCATATTTTCTTCTAACTGTTCGATCACCTTCATCGATCAAGTTCCGATCTTATAGCCGATATGCGCCTCCCTGCTCCCCTCCGCTTTGACCAGCTCCGATCACCCATGTCAGCAGCCACCCCATGACCTCCCCGTTCCTCACTCAACGCATGCGCACACAAGCTCGCCTATGTCAGCCGAAGCCGCGTCAGCCACTTCCTGCTGTCCTCCGCATCGACCATCTATTCATTTCCCATTAGCCCGCCGTACCACTCTAAGAAACCATCCGCTGACCTGAAGCCGAGACCACCCCCTTCCGGAACCGCTGCCCCTCTCGTGAAACCACCCTTTGTGCTTTGCTTGGCGCGTGTGTGTTCTGAAGCTTTATGTGAGTTTACGTTTTTTTGTTTGTGTGAGTTTTGGTGAGAGTTTATGTGTTTTGTGTTATAACATGTATATGTATATTTTGGTGTACGTTGGTGCATGAGTAGTGTGGTGTGCATGAGTATTGTACGGGCTGTGTGTGTGGGGTATGTAATTTTGAATTTATATATATATACTTATGTGTACGTATATTTATATATATTTTGATTTCTCTCTCTCTCTATATATATATATATATATATGCATATTAATTTTTATATATATGATTTTGTGTGTGTTCGCGTTGTGTTTATGTATATGTATTATTTATATTATATATACAGTTTTGGTGCACGTCGAAATTTAAAATATCTATATGTTATAATTTCTGAGTATATACGTATATATTAGAATGTATATTATATTTTTGAAAAAAGTGTACTGTTTATATTTTGAGTCGGGTTTGATGTTGAGTTCGAAATCCATTCCGAAACCCAATAGCCATACCGATCCATTGAGAAATTCCCAAGCCGTCTTTTATAAAAATAAATATATATTGTGTAACAGCCCGCATTTTGCCTATCGAAAGATCAAAAAATATTTTTATTTTATTCCTTGACGATTGAATCATTCTCATATTTTATTATGTTGTTTGTAGGGACGTGTGACATGTCCATAATTTTTACCAATTTTGTTTGTGACCATTTTCCCCTATCAGTCTTGTACAGGGCATAACTTTTGACTCAGGTAGAATCAGGTGTTGTGAACTATACCATTGGAAAGGAAATGATGATTTCCTTTCCATAGAGTGGTTACAATAAAGTTTTGCTTAGCAGTTTGGGAGGAATCGTTGTTTTAAGGTTTTCAGTTTGCTGTCTAGGTTTTGGCAGCCTTAATGGGCTGATTTGTAGAGGCACGTTAGTGGGCTGGTGGAAAGCTATAAATAGGGGTGAGAGGTATGGAGAATAGTTTACTTCCTCCATTCTCTCATTTAATGGCCTTGTGTTCCTCCTTCCTCTAACACCTTTCCACCATTAAAATGGAAATCTAAGGAAGGGAATCCGATATCTACACCATTTGAAGCTAGATCTACATCATTTGGAGTGGGAATTCATCGCATCGAAGGATTTGGATGAAGTTCTTCGTTGTACAGAATTTAATTTCACCGTTTTTGCTTTAATTTAGGGAATTGGCAAGTGATATGCTTCTCTCACACGGATTCAATCAAGTATATGAATGATTGATCATGTTCATCATCAAAATTCAAGCATTTTCTCATAGATCTATACCTTGGTAAGTCCATTTTCATATGAATCAATATAGGATCATATTTAGCAAGCTTAACTCGTTAATTTCTATGTTATTTCATATGTTTATGCAAGTTAGATCCACAATTTAGATCATATATTCATTTATTATGATTTTGGTGAATTGTATGATATTGATGAAATTGTCATATTCATGTTGTTAGTGATCTCATAACATGCCTATGGTTGTATTGGATGGATTAGACGAGTATATTTCGTCGATTATATCGTTTGGCGAAGTTCTGGTCGAAATTGGACTTGGTTTGGGGCTTTACAGGCCACGGGTCGAGCATGTAGTACAACATATAGAACAATGTGTTGTACAAAAGGAGGGGTCGGTGGAGCATAGCATGGGCTCGAGCTAACTGGTCAGTCATGCGCCTGGAAATGGGGTCGGTCGCTCCATGGTTGGCCATCTTATGCAATGAAGTTTTCATGTTGGTCAAACCAAGTGGTCGCGCACAGGGCTCAATCGTTCGGTTGGGGTTTCGGAGACAATGGTTGGGTCGAGCAAGCATTGGTTTGAGCAGTGTAGGGTTCGTGTCGAGCAAGTAAGGGTCGTTCACCAAGGCACGGTCGGTCGGTCGTTGATGGCATGGGGTCGGTTCTGATGAAGTGGGGTCGGTCGGCCTCTAGCCCGGTCGGTCGGATATGAATTGAAGAAATTTAGCAGCGCTTCTAAACATTTTAGTGAATCGTATAAGTGCTATGATTTATTTCTTTAGCAAATATGTGTGAATGCTATAGACATATTAAACCTTATATTTAAGTTGTTTGGTTCGATGGTGATGATGGCTTCGATGAGAATGCAGACGAGGATGTTCGAAGTGATATGATTTGTTCGTTGTTTGTCATATGCAATGAATGTGGAGATGACTCAAGGATGTACTGAGTTCGTGTGAGATGATTTTTCTAAAGTGTCTTGAGCCTATGAATAGTCGTAATTGACAATCACTAGAGATGATAAGGCCGAGGAATTATTGTTGTCGTTGTTTCTACGGGCTCAAAGCAGGGGGGGTACGATTGAAAGACCGTTTGTAGGTCGAGTACCCTGGGCATTGTGTATGGCCTAGACACGTGTTGTGTATAGCGTGTGAGGGTTTTTGCTAGAACCAGGGCATCGAGTATGGTCCTTGACAGTTGATGGCAAATTGTTTAGCCAGTCAGACGATTGACGATGGTTTCAAAGCATAATTGGCGGTGATAGCCAGAGTCAGTCATGGACGTTTGAATGCTTGGTTGTATTGATTGTACCATCTCACGGAGATTATCTCACTTTGAATGAGGTGTTCTTTGGGTGCTTGTCTGATATTGGTTTCGGCCTCTGGGGCTTGTGCTTTAAGGATGCCAAGTTCAATTAGGGTGGATTTCGTGAGATATAACTAGATGTTGTATGAGTTGCTTTTGCCATGTATGAATGGTTATTCCGATTGCAATGGATGAATTGTTATTTCCTTTGGACGTAAGGATCGTAAAGGCTATCACTGTCAGAGGTGGGAAGAAAGTTGAGAGTACTTCTCGCGTGTTTTAGTAGATTAGTTCGTTTATTTACCTATTCTCATATACTTTACTGATGATGTTTGTTAGCTGTTTTATTGCTCACTAAGGCTGTTTTCTGACTCAAGGTTTTATGTTTCCCTCTTATTACCTTTGGCTGTTCATTGGATTGTTTGGATGGGCAGACTAGGTGGCAGGTGACAGCTTAGTGAGGACGATGTAGCTGTTCGGAGGCGAGCAAGAGGCTGGCGTACTATCTCTCTTACTATGGCATTTTTGTTTCCACTATTCATTTTTATTCTCTAAGAGTTGTGGTGAGGCAAATTGTATAAACACTATTGCTGTTATCCAAGTGTATGGATATTACTTTCTCGTTGTTATGAAAGTTCAGTGTTTTTTTCACTAATGATACCTGTTGTATATGTTCTATTATATTTTATCCTTGCGCTGTGAGTTCTATGACAGGTTCCGATGATGTTGTTTACCTACTTTGATGATCGTCCATGGCTGCCATGCATACATTTCAGTGCATTATTCTTCTTGCATAGTGTAGGGGTTATGAGCGGTTGTCACATTTGGTATCAGAGCTCTGGTTAACGATTTTAGCCAAAGTTCGAAGATGTAATTACGTATGAGAGACGTATTTGTAGATTTATGTTGGATGTATACTATATGGTACTATATAGTACAGTAGCATTTGTACTTCTTTAGCAGCTTTTCTTGCAAGTGGCTAATCATTCTAATTTGCCGATTTAGGATAGTCGACGTGCATCAAGACATACTGCTAAGGGGTTTTGCCTGGAGGTGGTAATGGTGGTACACCAGATTACCCAGCCATGTTTGAGGCCATGATGGAAGCATTCATGCGAAGGGTGCCCGCTCCAGTGGCAGCCACGATAGATGTAGGTGGTCAGTTGCTTAGGGTTGTGGATTTTGTGAAGATGTGCAAAGATTATAGATCTCTAGGAGGAAAACCATTCAAAGGAACTGAGCCAGCTGAAGAGGTTCAGAGCTGGATGGATTCTTGTGTCCGTATTTTTGGAGACTTGGGGTTGGATGATGCAACAAAGAGAATGCTTGCGTCAAGGCAGTTGCAAGGCAGGATCATTGAGTGGCGGAATTCTGTTACACTTAAGACTCAAGAGGAAGGATTTCATGGGAGAAATTCCAAGTTAAATTCGAGATGAAGTTTATCTCCATAGCTCAAAAATTTGTTCTATTCGTGAAATTTATGGAATTGAAGCATAATGGTCGTCCTGTGCTTGACAATATTTCTGACTTTGAAACCTTGCCCAGATATGCTCGTTCATACATTGATACACCCTATCAGAAGAACGAGAAGTTCATCATGGGTCTAGATACCTACATTGGAAGGCCGCTGGTGGATCATCTTGACGATCCATTCGAGAAGCTTCTGGAAAAGGCTGTTCATTATGTGAGCTTGTTCCCTAAAGAGGCCAATGTTGTCGCTGCAAACAAGGAAGTTCAGAAGCCACGTCAGGGTGGTAATAATAAGAAGAGGAAGCAGCAACAACAGAAGGGAAAGGAAGGCCAAAAGAAGCAGAAGAATGAAGTGACTTGCTTCAATTATTGGCAGAAGGCCATTTTCTAGTGAATGTAAGAATCCTAAAGCTAAGAAGAAGTGCTTCAGGTGTGGGAAGCTAGTACATGAGTAGAAGGATTGTCCAGAATCAGCTAAAGTGAAGCAAGTGGTTAAGGATTATGCTTTTGGGCAGTGTTGTCTTCTTCAAGAGCCCCTACTGCTGAGGAAAAAGGAAAGGGTGTCATTATGCAAGTTACTCTTTCTGTTTGAGGTGTTTCAGTTCGTGTGTTATTTGATATTGGAGCATCACATTCATTCATTTGCAATGAGCTTGTGTGTCGTTTGGGTTTGGAACCTGAGATTTGTGGAAGACCATTGATCATGACTAATCCAGTTGGGGGTTCGTCTAGTTTATGCATGTTGTGTTATAGTCTAGTGTTGTCAAGTCATTATTGCTCTTTTGTGTGTGATTGCTTTGTTCTTAACTTCGCTGGGTTTGGGATCATCTTGAGCATGAATTGGCTCAAGAGGTATGCGATAAAGGTGAATTGCGAGAAACTAGAGGTGAGAGTCGAGAATGTAGAAGGGCGAAAGGTGTTGATTAATGTAAGCCTGAAGATGGTGTCTTCGTAAGCTATCTATATCTGCTTGTGATTCCACATGAAGACATGTCATCTGTGTTGATCGCTAATGAGTATGAAGATGTCTTTGACGAGGTCAAAGGTTTGTCGCCGCATCGTGAGACTGAGTTTAGGATCGATTTAGTCGAGGGTGCTAGACCAATCATTATGCCTCTTAGGTGGATGACGCCTAAGGAACAGCGAGAGTTGGAGGTGAAGTTCGTGACCTTTTGAGAAAAGGATTCATTCGGAGGAGTGTTTCCGAATGGGGTGCACTGGTCGTGTTTGCAACCAAGGCAGATGGGTCGTTAAGATTATGTGTGGACTATCATGAGTTGAACAAGATGACAAAAAAAACAAGTATTCATTGCCAAGGGTTGATGAATTGTTCAATCAGCTTCACGAAACCAACGTATTTTCTCAAATGGATTTGGCAATGAGATTTCACCAGTTGAGGGTAGCAAAGGATAGCGTGCCGACGACTGCTTGTAGGACACCATTTGGTTTCTTCGAATGGTTAGTGATGCCATTTGGGTTGACTAACACGCCAGCGTATTTCATAGATCTTATGAATAGAGGTTTCAGAGATCAGTTGAACAATTTCGTGCCTGTTTTCGAGGATGATATTCTAGTTTACTCTCGGAATGAGGAAGAACACAAGACACATTTGCGAGTTGTGTTGGAAATCTTGCGAAAACATCAGCTGAAGGATATGTTTTCAAAGTGTCACTTCTGGAACAGCGAAGTGAGATTCTTAGGCCATGTTGTTTCTGAAAATGGGATAGCGGTTGACCCCGCTAAAGTGGCAGCAATCCAGGACTGGGATAGACCTCAGAATGTGAAGGACGTGAGAAGTTTCCTTGGGCTAGCAGATTGTTACCGACGGTTTATCAAGGATTTCGCAAAGATTGCTGCACCATTTACAGGACTGACAAAGAAGAACCAAGTGTTCACATGGGATGCAAAGTGTGAACAAGCGTTTGGGATCCTATAGGATAGGTTGACAAGTGCTCCTGTTTTTACCGTTCCGAACGGGAATGAAGAGATAGTGGTACACACCGATGCATGTCGTCTAGGCTTGGAGAAATTCTAATGAAAAAGGATAAGGTTGTGGCCTACGTAAGTCAAAAGCTGAAGCTGCATGAGAGAAATTATCCAACTCATGATTTGGAGTTGGAAGCGACTGTGTTTTCTCTGAAGATGTGGAGACATTACCTGTTGGGAGTTCGATTCGAGTTGTTTATGGATCACAAGTCGTTCAAGTAACTTTTCTCCCAAAAGGATTTTAATCTTTGGCAGCAATGGTGGCTAGAGTTTCTGGCATCGCATGATATTCGTACAGCCTATACTCCTGGCAAGGGTAACGCGGTTGCTGATGCGTTGAGTCGAAGACACACAAGTTTGGGAGCGATGTTTTCAGAATGGAAGAGCCTCGAGTATTTGGCAAGTTTGGATTTTAGGTCATGATGTGAGGTGGAAACTGAAATATTGGCAAGCTTATCGATAAGACCTACTCTTTTTGAAAGGATTGACGAGGGCCAAAAGCGTGATGTGAAGCTTGTAACACCCTGTATTTTCTGTGAACATAAGAGTAACAAATCAGAGAATAATTAAATTGTAACAAAATAATTAAGGGAAAAGGGTTACACCATTGCGTTCGTCTCGAAATTTTGCTTGGAATAGAGTCCAAGTTTGCGTAAATCGGACTCCGTATGAAGTAGATATGGCCTTCAGAAGTTTCAATAAAAACCAGCCAGAAATTCAAAATTCAGATTTCGAAATTCAAAACAGACACCCGGGCTGGGCGGGAAAATTCCTGCCCAGGACCCAGGTCGACAGTAGGGTCGACCTGGGGGTCGACCTGGGTATACAGGTCGACACTAGGGTCAACCTTAAGGTCGACCTCCCCCCACCCCTTTTCCAGATCTGGAGACAGATCCATTTTTCTGCACCTGGACGCCTTTCTGACCGGATTCGTGAGCTCTAACCTATTTAAACACCCCCAAACCTAGATTTCTCTCCACACAATTTCATTCTGCCTATACTCTACCTCTATTCTAATTAAAAATAAAAATGGCATCGCTACTCTGCTAGAATCAAAACTAAAACTATTGCATCTTCTTCCAATCTGAATAGAGAGAACAACTATTTTCTAATCTAATCGATAGTCTATGCCAAAGGAGCGCTATTCAGTGTCAGAATATAGATTCCAGAATACAAGAATCGTTCCCTTTTTTGTGAGTATAGTTATTTTCAGATATGAAATTTAATAATTATCTTGACATTTTTGTGAATCTGGATCTGAGGTTATGATACTTTTCTGTGGATCTATCTTGATTGTGACTGTTCTGTATCTGTTCCCTCTTTTCTTCCTTTTTGTTTATAGCCTGGCTACCACGAGCCTGCGCCAAATCTCATAAGAGATTAACGCACGAATGCTAAATTTTGGGACAGATAATGGATAATGCATAATTGAGCATGACTGATTTGAGAAATGGACATATGTTGTTAATTAGATCTAGATCTGTGTATACTCTGTAATTTGGAAGAAGAAGAATCATTGTATAATAACATGTGCCTTGAAACTTGGGACATAATGCATATAAAAATTAAGTTCTGATTTTGAGATGTTATAATTTAAAGATCTAGACTTTTGGGGTAAATTTTTATGTAACGATTAATGACTTGAAAAAGGAATATGTGACTTAGGCGTAGAGACCTATATTATAATAGGATAACTATCAATGTGAATACGCCTAAAAGCGGATTTTTGGATATTTGGCATTAAAGGCTATAATTTGGCATAATTCATATGGTATATCATAATTTAGGCTTTTAGAGAATATTCTGTACTGTGCAAAGTTTAACTAAAGATTTGGGCATATGTCGTATTATGAATTATGACCATGATTTAGGCATGTAAGTCTAGGCTAAATTTATGATTAGATCAGATATGTAAATAGAGTTTTAGAAATATATAAATCTGTTGAATTGCCTAATCTGCTAAATCTACTGAACTGCCAAATCTGCTAAATCTGTTATCTGCTAAACCTGTTGAACTGCCTAATTTGCTAAACTTGTTATCTGCTAAATCTGTTGAATTGCCTAATCTGCTAAATCTGTTATCTGCTAAATCTGTTGAATCGCTTAATCTGCTAGATTTGTTATCTGTTGAATTGCCTAATCTGCTGAAAGCTAAATAATTGTAATTTGGGTATGAAAATCCGTAGGCTCGATCTAAGATTGAGTAAAACATGGAAATTTGATTAATCTACTGTAACCTATAAAGAAGTTTAATTTGTTAAATAAACAGAATTAGTCTGATATCTGTATAATCTGTATTGGAATGAATTGGCTATGACACGAGGTTAGACTCTGTTTGCGGTAGAAGCCTGCCCGGAACCAACCGGCTTAACCAGCAACTGCAAACTGTCAGTCTAATGTGAGAGGTCATAGGCATAAGTAAAATATGCTTAGACACGAGGTTAGGTCTGGCTTGTGGCAGAAGTCTGCCCGGAACCGCCCGCCACATCCAGCGGCCACAAGCTACTAACCTAATGTGAGAGGTCTATGCATTAATATTTAATTAATGCAAATTTAAGATAAATGTGGTGTCTAAAAACGTGTTGGGTGGATAGGGTTAAACCAACTGGACTGATGAATCTAATAAACCCGCTTTGTCAATCTGTAGGCCTAATACAAAGTTAGACAATCTGTAAATCTGTTAAATCCGTATATCTGATCTGTAAAACTGGAAACTTGTTAACTTGATTGTCTGATTTGTGAACTAGTAATCTGAACTCAGTCTGAAACTTGTAAACAAGTTAATCTGAAATCTGCTAGTCTGGGGACATAAGGCTAGGAGGGGAAATACTTGTGTCATCTATTGTTTGGGACCCATATTAGTCAGTAACCCTTTCTGGTATCAAAACTTTGACCCCACACTATGTAGGGGTCCGGGCACACTTACTGAACTAATTATAGGCGATTCATTCTAATAATGGCGAGGGGTGTTGATGGCGCATTCCAACCGGGTCATGTGCGTGCATGGATCCTGTCTGCTCTGAGGATGTAGGACACTGCTGCATCTGTAAATAGGTCTGTGCCAATAGGTTGCCACTTTAGGGAGTGATACACCCTACTGTGGGGCCGACACAGGGTATTTATGTATTAGGGAGTCGATCGCTTGGGGGTAGGATTTAGGGTACACTTAGTTTTGTCTGTTTCTGTTGGTACCGCCTGCTTCTGTTGGGTGCTAACACCTGTCTGTTTCTGCGTGGTACCGTCTGTTAGGGTGGTAAAGGCCCATTACAAGTGTACACCTAATTCTAACATTCTGTTTCTGTAGGGATTACTCTGTTTCCGTCTCTGATTCCGTTTTCGATTCTGTTTCTGTACCCTCTGTCTGTTGGGGTGGTAAAGGCCCATTAGTTGGGTGGTAAAGGCCCATTATTAGTATTCTACTTCTGTACCTTCTGTCTGTTCGGGTGGTAAAGGCCCATTACTAGCATTCTGTTTCTGTAGAGATTATTCTGTTTCCATTTCTGTTTTAGTTTAGACATTAGGGTAACACTTAATCCTGTTATGCTTGTATTAATGCAGAGAAGTGAAAAGCTTAGCTTAGCCTATATCATTCCGTTTCTTCTGTTAACCTGCTATTCCTGTTACGGTTATCTCTTATCCAGTTTTATTTACATTACATGATACTATTATCTGTTTATATGCTGAAAGTCACTTGACCCACCAGACTTATGTCTGACCTAGTTTGTTTTGCCTCTTTTCTTTCCGTTTCCCCCCAGGTTTTCAGGGTGGAAACATAGGAGCTTGATTCAGATTCTCTCTGCTTGAAGTGTTTGAAGTATTGCTTGGCTTTGGCTCTATCATTCCATGGAAGTTTATATTGGGGATTATGGCTTTAAAAACTATGCATTCTGAAGGCTTTTGTACAAGACCGATATTTATGTACTTGAATTCCGATATTGTGATTTTGAAAGATGTAACCAAACTTATTTCTGTTTCTGTTGTAATAAAGTTATAAAATTTTCAAGTACTACTTTATCTGTCTTGTAAATTTCTGTTCTGTCTACTAAAAGCGCTCCACCAAAGTTAAGGCATTCCCTTTGCGAGTGACCTTAACGGAGGTGGGGTGTTACACTTGGTATCAGAGCTGAAGGTTAACAGATACGATAAATTTTTTTTGAAAACTATTTTCAAAAAGGTTTAAAAAGGAAGTATTTTCAAAAGTAGAGTTTATTTTGAAAAAATGTAATCCCTAAAGCCATATGCCTATCTTTCTATCCTTTGTTTTGAATCTTTCCTTTTCTTTCGTTTCAGCATGTCTGGGGATCTTAACCTTCCGGAGGGCATACCGATACCTGGTTGGTTTAGGAGGTACCTAGAAGCTAGGGCTAATGATGTGGGCCCAGCAGACGCCCCTCCTCCCCCAGCTGCAGCGGTTCCTCTTCCTCCTCCGCGCGTGAATACTTTCCCGAAGATATGTAGAGAATTTCGAGCCATGGGTGGGAAGAACTTTAATGGAACTGAATCCCTCGTGGAGGCAAGGAACTGGCTCAAAGAAACTGAGGATTTGTTCGTTATCTTCGAGGTGGACGATAGGCAGAAGATACAGTTGGCGGTATGGTTGCTTAAGGACGAAGCTTCTTTTTGGTGGGAGGTCACAAATGGAGAGCGTCCGGTAGAGAGATGGATGGATTTCAGGCATAGGTTCGAGATGAAATTTCTCTCATGAGCGGAAGAGAGTCTATACGTAGAGAGGTTCTTGGCGTTGAAGCAGGGAAATTTATCAGTGAGAGAGTACGTCAACAAGTTTAATCAATTGGCGAGATTCGGCTTAGATTTGGTAAATACACCACATAAGAAGGCACTAAGGTTTGCTAAAGGTTTGAACGAGCCACTACACGGATTGGCAATGTCCCACATTCCTATGGGGGCTAACTTCGAGAAATTAGTTGGCATGGCATTGATGCATGAAGAGGAAACCAAAAGTGAGAAGAAAGAAGAAAAGCTTGAAGGACCACAAAACAAGAATGCGGGGCCCAAAAAGGAAACACAAAAGTAGGATGAGAAGTCTGAAGATAAGAAGGAGAAGAAGTGCTTTACTTATGGAAGGTCGACCCATCTGAACAAGGATTGCAGAAAGAGGAGGGGCACTTGCTTCAACTGTGGAGAAATGGGGCACTTCACTAGGGACTGCCCAAAGAAACGAGGACAAGGGCAGAGGGCAGGACCTACTACTGGAGGGCAGGCGAATGCTCGCGAGGCTGGTGGATAGGAAAGAAATAAAAAAAAATTATGTAGAAGGTTTAATTTCCTTATCTGATTGTGGAGTTAAAACTCTTTCTGGTTCTGGCATTTTGATTCTGTAATTGAAACTCTGCACTTTAATACTATCTTGTTTCTGATCCCGCTGTATTCTCAAGCCCCATGAGGGTTACAACCTATCTGATTGTGATAAGTTGGGGTTTGAAGGTATCTGTGTTAAGAGTTAAGTTGACTGTGACACATACATTCTGGTTTTTGTGGGATATGATGGGGTTTTATCATGCTTAGTTCCTAAGATTCATTTGGTAATCTGATCTGTACAAGTAGTATGTAAGTATCTGAATATTTCTGAAAAGGATATGGTTTTTTACTAAAAGCGTGAAGTAGGTTTCCAGTTGGACATTTGGTTAATGGGAGTAGTTCTCTGAGTGTCAATCTGATGTTGATTTCGGTCTTCGGGGTTGATACCTAGGGAATTATTTTCTTAACCGATGTCTAATAGGAACAGAGCTCTTGTTTTGATTGTACTTGCTTCTATCACTCAGCTGTATCCTATCGATCGAATCTTCGACCTTTAGGTAGAAACTAATGGGTGTAAACATGTGTTTGAGACATGTTATGTTTGATGGTTGCAAGTGGTTGCTAGTGGTTTCTCGTGGATGCATATACACACACTAGGCACTAGATCGGCCCAAGAACACTCTCATACTGCATATGGATGTGTGTGCATTTTTAAAATTTTTATGGATGCGAAATGGTTGACTCAACGCATGGATGTTGCATATGAATGAATGGTTGTGCACTCATATAGAAATGATATGTATCAAATAGGAAAATTGCATACATGTTGGACTCATGGCACTGACATAATTCGCATTAAGGAGGTCAACTGAATCAGTGGACCGCCTAATCTTTGCATTAGATAAGGAACATATACACACACTTTTGCATATGTTCATACAACATTAGAAGTTTTCTAAGACAATGGATGCTTGTGGATGATGGTTGAATAGATGGGTGATTGGATGGTAGGACACATTCTTCCTAACTTGAAGATTTCGGGGACGAAATCCTTTAAGTAGGGGAGAATGTAACACCACGTATTTTCTATGAACATAAGAGTAACAAATCAGAGAATAATTAAATTGTAACAAAATAATTAAGGGAAATGGGTTATGCCATTGCGTTCGTCTCGAAATTCTGCTTGGAATAGAGTCCAAGTTTGCGTAAATCGGACTCCGTATGAAGAAGATATGGCCTTCATAAGTTTCAATAAAAACCAGCCAGAAATTCAAAATTCAGATTTCGAAATTCAAAACAGACACCCGGGCTGGGTGGGAACATTCCCGCCCAGGACCCAAGTCGACACTAGGGTTGACATGGGGGTCGACCTAGGTATACAAGTCGACACTAGGGTCGACCTCCCTCCCCCCCCCCCCCTTTTCCAGATCTGGAGACAGATCCATTTTTTTGCACCTGGACGCCTTTCTGACTGGATTCGTGAGCTCTAACCTATTTAAACACCCCCAAACCTAGCTTTCTCTCCACACAATTTCATTCTGCCTATACTCTACCTCTATTCTAATTAAAAATAAAAATGGCATCGCTACTCTGCTAGAATCAAAACTAAAACTATTGCATCTTCTTCCAATCTGAATAGAGAGAACAACTATTTTCTAATCTAATCGATAGTCTACGCCAAAGGAGCGCTATTCAGTGTCAGAATATAGATTCCAGAATACAAGAATCATTCCCTTTTTTGTGAGTATAGTTATTTTCAGATATGAAATTTAATAATTATCTTGACATTTTTGTGAATCTGGATATGAGGTTATGATACTTTTCTGTGGATCTATCTTGATTGTGACTGTTCTGTATCTGTTCCCTCTTTTCTTCCTTTTTGTTTATAGCCAGGCTACCACGAGCCTGCGCCAAATCTCATAAGAGATTAACGCACGAATGCTAAATTTTGGGACAAATAATGGATGATGCATAATTGAGCATGACTGATCTTTGACTGATTTGAGAAATGGACATATGTTGTAAATTAGATCTAGATCTGTGTATACTCTGTAATTTTGAAGAAGAGGAATCATTGTATGATAACATGTGACTTGAAACTTGGGGACATAATGCATATTAAAATTAAGATCTGATTTTGAGATGTTATAATTTAAAGATCTAGACTTTTGGGGTAAATTTTTATGTAACGATTAATGACTTGAAAAAGGAATATGTGACTTAGGCATAGAGACCTATATTATAATAGGATAACTATCAATGTGAATACTCCTAAAAGTGGATTTTTGGATATTTGGCATTAAAGGATATAATTTGGCATAATTCATATGGTATATCATGATTTGGGCTTTTAGAGAATATTCTGTATTGTGCAAAGTTTAACTAAAGATTTGGGCATATGTCGTATTATGAATTATGACCATGATTTAGGATGTAAGATTAGGCTAAATTTATGATTAGATAAGATATGTAAATAGAGTTTTAGAAATATATAAATTTGTTGAATTGCCTAATCTACTAAATTTGTTATCTGCTAAATCTGTTGAACTGCCTAATCTGCTAAATCTGTTATCTGCTAAACCTGTTGAACTGCCTAATCTGCTAAACCTTTTATCTGCTAAATCTTCTGAATTGCCTAATCTGCTAAATCTGTTATCTGCTAAATCTGTTGAATCGCTTATTCTGCTAGATCTGTTATCTGTTGAATTGCCTAATCTGCTGAAAGCTAATTAATTGTAATTTGGGTATGAAAATCCATAGGCTCGATCTAAGATTGAGTAAAACATGGAAATTTGATTAATCTGCTATAACTTGTAAAGAAGTTTAATCTGTTAAATAAACAGAATTAGTTTGATATCTGTATTGGAATGAATTGGATATGACACGAGGTTAGACTCTGTTTGTGGTAGAAGCCTGCCCAGAACCAACCGGCTTAACCAGCAACCGCAAACTGTCAGTCTAATGTGAGAGATCGTAGGCATAACTAAAATATGCTTAAACACGAGGTTAGGCCTAGCTTGTGGCAGAAGTCTGCCCGGAACTGCCCGGCACATCCAACGGACACAAGCTACCGACCTAATGTGAGAGGTCTATGCATTAATATTTAATTAATGCAAATTTAAGAGAAATGTTGTGTCTAAAAACGTGTTGGGTGAATAAGGTTAAACCAACTGGACTGATGAATCTAATAAACCCGCTTCGTGAATATGTAGGCCCAATACAAAGTTAGAAAATCTGTAAGTCTGTTAAATCTGTACATCTAATCTGTAAAACTGAAAACTTGTTAACTCTATTGTCTGATCTGTGAACTAGTAATCTGAACTCTATCTGAAACTTGTAAATAAGTTAATCTGAAATCTGCTAGTCTGGGGATACAAGGTTAGGAGGGGAAATACTTGTGTCATCTGTTGTTTGGGACCCATATTAGTCAGTAACCGTTTATGGTATCAAAACTTTGACCCCACACTATGTAGGGGTCCGGGCACGCTTACTGAACTAATTATAAGCGGTTCATTCTAATAATGGCGAGGGATGTTGATGGCGCGTTCCAACCGGGTCATGTGCGTGCATGGATCCGGTCTGCTCTGAGAATGTAAGACACTGTGGCATCTGTAAATAGGTCTGTGCCAATAGGTTGCCACTTTAGGGAGTGATACACCCTACTGTGGGCTGACACATGGTATTTATGTATTAGGGAGCCGATCGCTTGGGGGTAGGACTTAAGGTACACTTAGTTCTGTCTATTTCTGTTGGTACCGTCTGTTTCTGTTGGGTGCTAATACTTGTCTGTTTCTGCGTGGTACCGTCTGTTGGGGTGGTAAAGGCCCATTACTAGTATACACCTAATTCTAACATTCTGTTTCCGTGTGGATTATTCTATTTCTGTCTCTGATTCCGTTTCCGTACCTTCTGTCTGTTGGGGTGGTAAAGGCCCATTAGTTGGGTGGTAAAGGCCCATTATTAGTATTCCGCTTCTGTACCTTCTGTCTGTTCGGGTGGTAAAGGCCCATTACTAGCATTCTGTTTCTGTAGAGATTATTCTGTTTCTGTTTCTGTTTCAGTTTAGACATTAGGGTAACACCTAATCCTGTTATGCTAGTATTAATGCAGAGAAGTGAAAAGCTTAGCTTAGCCTATATCATTCTGTTTCTTCTGTTAACCTGCTATTCCTGTTACGGTTATCTCTTATCCAGTTTAATTTACATGTCACGATACTATTATCTGTTTATATGCTGAAAGTCACTGGACCTATCAGACTTATGTCTGACCTAGTTTGTTTCGCCTCTTTTCTTTCTGTTCCCCCCCCCCCAGGTTTTCACGGTGGAAACATAGGAGCTTGATTCAGATTCTCTCTGCTTGAAGTGTTTGAAGTATTGCTTGGCTTTGGCTCTATCATTCCATGGAAGTTTATATTGGGGATTATGGCTTTAAAAACTATGCATTCTGAAGGCTTTTGTACAAGACCGATATTTATGTACTTGAATTTCAATATTGTGATTCCGAAAGATGTGACCAAACTTATTTCTGTTTCTGTTGTAATAAAGTTATAAAATTTTCAAGTACTACTTTATCTGTCTTGTAAATTTCTGTTCTGTCTACTAAAAACACTCCACCAAAGTTAAGGCATTCCCTTTGCGAGTGACCTTAACGGAGGTGGGGTGTTACAAAGCTTGTCGAGTTTATCTAGAAACTAGAACCTGAGAATAAAGAGTTCAAAGTCGATCGAGAAGGCTGGCTTTGAAAGCAAGGGCGACTAGTTGTTCCTGATATTGACGGATTGAGAGATGAGGTTCTGAGAGAATGTCATCACTCGAAGTTGACAATTCATCCCGATTGTAATAAGATGTATCAGGACATGAAGTGAATCTACTACTGGGAGGGGATGAAGCGAGATATTGGAAAGTTCATCTCCAAGTGTATGAACTGTCAGTTGGTGAAAGCTGAACAGAAGAAGCCAAGTGGTTTGCTTCAGCCATTGGAAGTTCCTACGTGGAAGTGGGAGCAGATATCGATGGATTTTATCGATGGACTACCTAGAACCAGGGAGGGAAATGAAGGGATATGGGTCATCGTGGATCAGTTGACCAAAAGTGCAAGGTTCATCTTGTCAAGTCGACTAGGAAGGCATCAAAGTTGGCTGAACTTTATGTGCAAAAAATAGTTCGATTACACAGTATCTCAAAAAGCATAGGTAGTGACAGAGATCCATTGTTCACAAGTGGATTTTGGAAAAGTTTGCAGGAAGCTTTGGGAATCGAGTTGTGCTTAAGTACGGCTTATCATCCCCAAACTGACGGTAAAACCGAGAGGGTTAACCGAGTTTTGGAAGATCTCCTAAGAGCTTATGTGTTGGATTTTGGGGGATCATGGGAAGAACATCTACATCTAGTGGAGTTTGTGCATAATAATAGCTACTAATCGAGCATTTGGATGGCATCATACGAGGCATTATATGGTAGACCATGTAATTCTCCAGCTTGTTGGTTAGAAACTGGAGATAAGTTGACACTTGGGCCAGAGATGATCAGGGAGACCTCGGATTGTATCGAGATCATTCGGAAACGAATGAAGGCAGCCCAATATCGTCAGAAGAGTTACGCCGATAAGCGTCGTAAAGACTTGGAATTCGACTTAGGAGATATGGTTTTCATGAAGATTTCACCTTTGAAGCATGTCATTTGGTTCAGAAATAAAGGAAAGTTAGCTCCTAGGTTCGTTGGACCATTCCCGATAGTTGAGCAAATTGGAAAGCTCGCATATAGATTGGAGTTACCCGAGAAGCTGTCGAGTGTGCATAATGTGTTCTATGTGTTTTTTCTACTGAAGTTCGTGCATGATTCGAATGTGGACTTCGAATGTGGTGGTATCTCTAAAGCAATATGAAGACCTAGAAGTAGAGACCGTAGTTGCGATACCTCGTAAGCCGCTACGTGTTGTGGGAAATGACACGAAACAACTTAGGAGGAAGGCAGTTAAGCTAGTCAAGGCACATTGGAGTGAAGATGGCGACGATTGTATGTGGGAGACGGAAGAGAGCATGAAGGCGAATAATCCAGAAATCTACGTCAGTAGGGCCCTTTGATATCGTATCATTGTTATATCATTGTATCTTGTTGTTGTTTGGTAGAATTCTGCATGATAGGATAAGGCTACGGATGCGTGGCTTGATGGTTGCAAGTTTGGATGATAGAATTGGCTTCTCATGGATGATAGGCATGCAGAATTGTTATAGTTGCTTATGTTTTCTTGGAATTTCAGGGGCGAATTTCTTAAGGAGGAGAATGTAACAGCCCGCATTTTGCATATCAAAAGACGTAAAATATTTTTATTTTATTCCTTATGGGTTGGATCATTCCCATATTTTAATATGTTGTTTATGGGGATGTGTGACATATCCATAATTTTTACCAATTTTGTTTGTGACCATTTTGCCCCTATTAGTCTTGTACAGGGAATAACTTTTAACTCAGGTCGGATCAGGTGTTGAGACCTGTGCCATAGGAAAGGAAATGATGATTGCCTTTTTGTAGAGTGGTTACATTAAAGCTTTGGCTCAGTGGTTTGGGAGGAATCGATGTTTTAAGGTTTTTTAGTTTGTTGTCCAGGTTTTGGGAGCCTTAATGGGCTGATTTGTAGAGGCCCATTAGTGGGCTGGTGGAAAGCTATAAATAAGGGGTGAGAGGTATGGAGAATAGTTTACTTCCTCCGTTCTCTCATTTGATGGCCTTGTGTTTCTCCTTCCTCTAGCATCTTTACACCAGTAAAATCGAGATCTAAGGAAGGGAATCCAAGATCTACACCATTTGAAGCTAGATCTACATCATTTGAAGTGGGAATTCATCGGGTCAAAGGATTTGGATCAAGTTCTTCGCTATTCAGAATTTAGTTACACTGTTTTTGCTTTGATTTGGAGATTTGGTGAGTGATATGCATCTCTCACTTGGATTCAATCTAGTATATGAATGATTGATCATGTTTTTCATCAAATGCAAGCATTTTCTCATAGATCTATACCTTGGTAAGTCCATTTTCATATGAATCACTATAGGATCTGATTTAGCCAGTTTAACCTGGTAATTTTAATGTTATTTCATATGTTTACGCAAGTTAGATTCGCAATATAGATCATATATTCATTTATTGCGATTTTGGTGAATTGTATAATATTAATGAAATTGTCATATTCATGTTATTAGTGATCTCATAACATGCCTATGGTTGTATTGGACGGATTAGACGAGTATATTTCGTCGATTATATCGTTTGGCGAAGTTTTGGTATAAATTGGACTTGGTTTGGGGATGTACAGGCCACGGGTCGAGCGTGTGGTACAACATGTAGTACATGAGGATGGGTCAGTCGAGCATAGCATGGGCTCGAGCTAGCCGGTCGGTCATGCGCCTGGAAATTGGGTAGGTCGCTCCATGGTTGGCCATCTTATGCAATGAAGTATTAGGGTCGGTCAAGCCAAGGGGTCACGCACAGGGCTCAATCATTCGGTTAGGCTTTGGAGACACTGGTTGGGTCAAGCAAGCATTGGTTTGAGTAGTGTATGGTTCGGGTCGAGCAAGTAAGGGGTCGGTCACCAAGGCACGGTCGGTCGGTCCTTGATGGCATGGGGTCTGTTCTGATGCAGCGGGGTTAATCGGCCTCTAGCCCAATCGGTTGGATACGAATTGAAGAAATTTAGCAGCGGTTCTAAACGCTGTGGTGAATCACATAAGTGCTATGATTTATTTCTTTAGCAAATATGTGTGAATGCTAAAGATTATATTGAACCTTATATTGAAATGTTTAGTTCGATGCTGATGATGGCTTCGACGAGAGTCCAGATGAGGATGTTCGAAATGATGTGATTTGTTCGTTGTTTGTCGTATGCAACGAATGTGGAGATGACTCAAGGATGTATTGAGTTCGTGTGAGGTGATTGCTCTAAAGTGTCTAGAGCCTATGAATAGTCATAATTGATAACGACTAGAGATGAAAAGCCCGAGGAATTATCGTTGACATAGGTTCTAACAGGCTCGAAGCAGGGGTATGATTGAAAGACCGGTTGTAGGTCGTGTACCCTGGTAGTCGTGTATGGCCTAGACACGTGTTGTGTATAGCGTGTGGGGTTTTTGCTAGAACCGGGGCAACGAGTATGATCCTTGACAGTTGATGGAAAATTGTTTATCCAGTCATACGATTGACGACGGTTTAAAAGCGAGGTTGGCGGTGACAGCCAGAATCGGTCATGGACATTTGAATGCGTGGTTGTATTGATTATACCATCTCACGGAGATTATTTGACTTTGAATGAGGTATTCTTTGGGTGCTTATCTGATATTGGTTTTGGCCTCTGGGGCTTGTGCTTGAGGGATGCCAAGTTCAATTAGGGTGGTTTCATGATATATAACTAGATGTTGTATGAGTTTCTTTTGCCATGTATGAATGGTTGTTCCGATTTCCATGGCTGAATTATTGTTTCCTTTGGATGTATGGATCGTAAAGGCGATCCTGTCAGAGGTGGGAAGAAAATTGAGAGTACTTCTCGGGTGTTTTGGTAGATTAGTTCGTTTATCTAATTATTCTTATATACTTTATTGATGATGTTTGTTAGTTGTTTTATCGCTCACTAAGACTGTTGTCAGACTCAAGGTTTTATGTTTCCCTCTTATTACATTGGGTTGTTCATCCGATTGTTTGGATGGGCAGACTAGGTGGCAGGTGATAGCTTAGTGAGGAAGATGTAGCTGTTTGGAGGTGAGCATGAGGCTGGAGTACTATCTCTCTTACTATATAGTATTTTTGTTTCTGATGTTCGTTTTTTTTCTCTGAGTGTTGTGATGAGGCAAATTGTATAAACACTATTGTTGTTATCCAGGTGTATGGATATTACTTTCTTGTTGTTATGAAAGTTCAGTGTTTCTATTTCACTAACGACACCTGTTGTATATGTTTAATTATATTTTATCCTTGCGCTGTAAGTTCTACGACAGGTTCCGATTATGTTGTTTACTTCTTTGATGATCGTCCATAGCTGTTGTGCATACCTTTCAGCACATTATTCCTCTTGTATAGTGCATGGGTTATGGGCGGTCGTCACATATTGAGTGGTTATTGAGTTGAATCCATTTTGAATCATGCCTGGAAATCGTTGCTACATCCTGTGTCAATCCATCTCTTGTCTCCATTCTATGCCACGAAAGGTGAGTTTATCTCACACTTGACCTACATTCTTTCATGGTTATTAAATCAGCACAAATGAACTGCTATGAAATGTATAGGATTGCCAGTAAAAATTGTTTGTTTAATATGTATACTTTCATATATGACACGATATTCATATGACACATAGGTGCACTGATGATATATGACTTATGATGTGATTGATGTCATGTGATTGTTGTTTATGTTACTGATTTCCCTAGTTTAGGAAAAATCACTAAGGGTTGAAATGATACATACCCAAACGGACACTAGAATATGAAAAATCGTTATGGGTTGAAATGATAGTCCTGAACGATTTTTATTGAATTTGGGATTGTGGGTTGAAATGATATATCCGTAGAAATTTTAAATTGCGGATTGAAATGATAAATATCCATATCACTTGACCATAGAGTAAAAAACTATATACGGACACCGTTGGTCATGTTTCGAAGTAAAGTGATTTGGAAATTTAATTTTTAAATAATAATTTAAGATTTTATACTTTTAAGATTTTAAACTTATATTTTGTAAATTTTAAATTATATGCTTTAAAATGATTTTTATAAGTAAATATATATTTAAATACTTATTTAAGATTTTATTTATAATTTTTTTTATTTTAAGCTATATAATTTAATTATATAAGTATTTTAAACTTTTATATTATTATAAACAATTTTTTTAAAACCTATTTCTATATTATTTAAATTTTATATATGTTTATAATCTATATTCTAATTGATTTTAGAATTTTGATAAACTTATATATATTTTTTCAAAGATAAATTTTCTTATATATATATATAGTTCAATAATAAACTAAAAGGTGAATAGGTTAAGATTTTCGCGATTTGAATTCGAGGTTTAAAGATTTAAATTCATATGACGATATTGGCTTATCGAACGAACTCATATAAGATATGACTTTTAAATCTGAATCGATATAAATTTATAAGAGATGAACTCAAATTTGAAATTGTTTTTGAATTTGAATTTGTAAATTTAAGGAATGAATTCGATTATAAAGGTAAATTGGATTATACGAATTATTTGAATTTATAAATAACAATTTCGAATTATATTACTTGAATTGTAAAACAAGATATGATTTGGTTAAATCGATTTATAAGAATAGTATTAAACCGTATGATTTGAATCTATATGTAATGATATTGAAACGTACGATTTGAATTGTAAAATATGATATGATCGTTGAAATTGAAATATATTATCTATTTTGAGTTATATAAATCAAAATAGAAGGTTTTGATTTGAATTGTATATATCAAATTTGAATTTAAGCGATTGAGATTTTGAATCGACTCAAACGAATCCTTATAAAAGGCGAAACTAGATTGTATGATTTTTTTAAAATTGAAGTATAAGTTCTGACTTGAATTGTATATTTTGAATTTGAACCAAAATGTTGGATTTTTATGAATCGACTTAAGGAATCCTTATAAAAGGTGGAATGGAATTTATTTGAATAGCTTGAACTTGAAGTTCCACGAATATAAATGAAACTAAAATATCCTCGAAGTTAAGTATTTTAGTATTGATTTAATGACATTTGAGACATGATTTTGAATAAGTCGATTTTGGATTTTGAATTGAAAAGTTATGTGAACACTTCGGAATTTATATAAAATCGAAGTAAAATATTATAGTATTAGTTTATACCATATTTTGAGATCTTTACGATATGATTCCCATATCGATTTGCTTAAAGCGATTTGAGCATGTTGTTTTCGTAATTAAATATAATCGAAGTTAGATATTTAATTTGACTTCAAATTCAAATATGAGATTTCGTATAAACTATTTTATAAAGTGATTTATAAATTAATGGCCACGGTGTGAAAAATGTAAACGATTGGTTGTTAAAGAGACTGGGATCGGCTATTGTCGTACTCTCTGCCAATATCAAAAACCACTTTAACAACTGTGTACGCGATGGAGTTCCAGAATGAAGTAGGATGGTTTGGCTAATGACTCTATTTTCTATTTCATACTAATTACGAGACCCTGACTAACTTGATTCAGATTTATGTGACTAAAACAGGAGCTACATCGAGACCAAGTGAGGTTATATCTCCTATCGAGCGCACATCTTTGATACCATTCTACTACTTTTGTGATGTGTTTGGTGGCCACCCTCTGATTTAATTATGGGAGTGTGTCTCGAGATGGGCGGTAGTGACTACTATACGTTACCACTAGTCCGGATCTGCAAACGGTGAATCCACCCTGGCATTCCTTGACACATACATGCCATATACGAGCCCACTAGGACTTTGTTTTGTACTATTTTATATGGTGTACCCACTTATAGCCCTCCATTTTACAGAGGAATTACGGTACTGTATTTACTATGGGAATATATAAACGGTGCAAGGGTAATATGTTAATCCCACTTCTGTTGTTTTGATATTTTTACTTTACTGATAGACACTATTGTATATAGCGTATTATATTATATAGTATTAGTTTGATGGATCCTTAGAGGATGGTGATCTCAAACATCCTTTAAGTTACTGATTGCATTTCATCGAACATTCCATTTGAGTTGATTTACTTCCATGAGAATGTTAGTGAAACACCCCACCTCCGTTAAGGCCACTCACAAAGGGAATGCCTTAACTTCGGTGGAGCATTTTAGGTAAAAGATGCAGATAAATTACAAGATAGACAAATAAAGCAGCGGAAAATAAAGTCATTTTATAAACAACTTAATTCAGTCAAGCTTTTACAACAACTGACTCAATCATACTTAAAAGTATTACATAAAACTTCTTTCTTGATTCAAAAACTTCCAAATATATAAGAAGCATAAAATGACAATGATATTCCTCAATAATGCATGATCTAGCCATAGCAGTGGAAAAAGAGAGAAGTACATCAACTATCTTCGAGCTTGGAAAGAAAACTGAGCTAAGTGGTAATATTCCCTTCCTGCGAAATTGGGGGGGAGGGGAACGAAAGAAAAGAGGCGAAAACAAACTAGGTCAGACATAAGTCTAGTAAGCTCAGTGACTTTCAGCATGTAAACAGGTAAAAGCAACATGACATGAATAAACTGAATATAAGAAAATACTGTGATAACAGGGATAACATGATAACATAAGATAAACATAAGGCATGATAAGGCAAGATAAACTGAATGCGCTTCTACTCTTTCTCTGCTTCGCTACTACCATGTTATTCTGATTTCTATATCTTTGCACCACCTAACTAGTGTCCCAACTAGTAATCTGTATAAAATGATAATATGATAACGTGATCCCAATCCCCGCAATTGTGGTAGCCTTCAGGTGTACATCTATTATAAGGATCCTACCTCAATCTGCCTAATTGCCATGAATGTGTTAGATGTACCCTTACTACCCTATCGATCGGCTCCCTACTTGTATTAATTTCTCTTGTGTCTGTGTCTATCGGCCCTCTCTTGCGTGTAGATACCCAGTGCTGGTCCCACCATAAGGTGTATCAATCCTTATGATAGCAACCCAACACGATTCAAGATGCACAGTGTATAACTACTGGTACTTAGTTCCTACTTTTTCCCACTCCGGAGTATGTGCACGCCCGTAAACCGTCGGAACATACACTGACGTACCCCCTGCCGTTGTTTTGACCGCTTATAATCAGCCCAGTAATCGTGCCCCACCCTGCCTTGTTCAGGGTAGCATGATACATTTATGTGGGTTACTGCTGAAATGGGGCCCCATTACTAGGGTTTCCTACTGGTTAAGTTTGTGGACCTATATATACAAATATTACCCACCTACACGAGATGTGCTTAACCCTCCCACCGATTCAAGCATGTTTATTTAATGGTTATTGTGGGCCTATATTTACTAATATTACCCACCAACCCGATATGTACTTAACCCTCCTACTGATTCAAGCATGTTTATTTAATGGTTAAGTTTTGTGGGCCTATAGTTACTAATATTACCCACCAACCCGATATGTACTTACCCCTCCTACTGATTCAAGCATGCTTATTTAATGGTTAAGTTTTGTAGGCCTATATTTACTAATATTACCCACCAACCCGATATGTACTTAACCCTCCTACACATTATGTCATATTGGTTAAGTGTTGTCCATTCATGTTAACTTAACCCACCCATTCATCATGTCATGTTGGTTAAGTGTTTCTTATCAACTTAACCCTCCTTACTTATCGTGTTGGATTGGTTAAGGGTTTCTTGTCAACTTAACCCCACGTATTCATCATGTTGTATTGGTTAAGTGTCATCAATCAATTCAAGTTAACTTAACCCACCTACTTGTCATGTTACTTTGGTTAAGTGTTGCCTTCTTGTGTTAACTTAACCCTATCACAAATCAAGTTATATTGGTTAAGTGTTGCCCTCTCGTGTTAACTTAACCCTTCCCATTCATCGTGTTATACTGGCTAAGTGTTTCCTATTAACTTAACCCTAGTCATTCATATTGTTATATTGGTTAAGTGTTTCTCATTAACTTAACCCTAGTCATTCATCTTGTTATATTGGTTAAGTGTTTCTCATTAACTTAACCCTAGTCATTCATGTTATGTTGGTTAAGTGTTCCTATGAACTTAACCCTAGTCATTCATCTTGTTCATTAGCATTAATTGATTTATTAATGGACCAACCTCTCACATTAGATATGTGTTGTTGCGGTTACTGGATGTGCCAGGCGGTTCCAGGCAGTTTTACACCATAACTCAATCTAACCTCGTGTTTTTCTTGGGCACGATGCACTAACTTCTCGCATTAGATAGGTATTGTTGTGGTTATGCCGGGCGGTTCCAAGTAGTTTTACACCACAACTCAATCTAACCTTGGGTTAGGCATGTTCATCTTTATATTACACATTTACCATATATACCCAAATCTAGATTTTACATGCTAATTACCAAATTCACCAAAACAAGTCATGTTCCAATTCCCAAGTTATGCCCAACAAATTTCCAATTTCAAGTTATTAATCAAAATTAGCTATACCTAATCTTCCCTAAATTTACAATAATAGTCATGCTCCAAAATCACAATATACACTAAGCTTGGCGTTCTAACTAACAGTTATGCCTAATCTAGATATAATATTCTATTTTACAGCTTATGCCCAAAACTAGATTTTTCACGCCAAATTACATACTTTGTCGTTCCTGCCAATTCTAGGTTTAATATGTCAAATTACATATTCCATAATTCATGTCAAATTACCCCAAATTGCATCTTAACAGTCATGCCATAATAGAAGTTCCAAATTATGCCAAATAATGTAATTTTTATGTTATACCCAATTACACCCGCATTCATAACGTAAGTATTTTGAGATTCATCTCAAGATTCATAAAATAAGCGGAGAAACAATTGGAACATAAGAGGCATAAGAATAGGCATATGACGATAAGAACTATTGGTCCAATAAATTTGATATACCAAATTGACAAGTTTTGCATAGAATACATTGCAGGCATATAGATATGAATATCATTATGAACCATCATAGACGTATAGGTTCGACAAGAGTTATATCATGAACTTATTACAATTCCGATATACAACAAGGGTAGATATGATTGGACCAATTCCATAGTCAATAATGATTCCCAAAGGCATATACAAGCACGGATTCAAATGAAAGGATCACTTACATCAGGCATAAATCTAATGGATTAAATTTGAATAACATCGCAGGCATAAATCTAATAGATTAGATTTGATAAATCTGAGAGGATTATCTCATAATCAAGTATAGCTTGGATCCAGATGATTACATGCCAAGAATTTCAATTAAGAATTCACATCTGAAAGTAACTTGAACTTACAAAAAGAGAATGATTCTTGTATTTCTGGAATCTGTTTTCTGAAATTGAATAGCTCTCCCTTGAAGTAGACTATCGATTCTCTAATTTGGATTTGATTCTTAGAAAATAGTTGTTGAAGAAGAAATGGTAGCTAGGCTAGGACAATCATGGACAACATGGTGGCTCCTTGGAATGAATTTGTGTGACTTAGGGTTGAGGACTAGGGTTGCTTTTATAGAGGTTTAAACTTATGTGAGCTGTTAGATCATCCTAGGAGCAATCACAACCTTCCACACTAGATAGGGTTATCCAGAATTGCCACCTATGCTCTAGTGACTCAGCAGCAAGTCAGAAAAGACTTAGCAACAGGTCAGAAAATTGTCACTGTTTGGATCTGCGCAAGGGGGTAGGTTGACCCCCAGGTCGACCTATATAGGGGAGGTCGACCCCCTGGTCGACCTGGCCTGGGGAGGGAAAAATCCTGCCCAGACCGCTTCATTGTTTTCATTTGAATTTTGAGTTTAAATCTGAGCTGTTTCAATTTATTTAAATTCCCGAAACTTCTGAGGGCCATAATTTCCTCATACGAAGTCCGATTTATGAAAACTTGGACTCTATTCTAAGCAGAATTTCGAGACGAACGCAATGGCGTAACCCGTTTCCCTTAATTCTCACTTTAAAAATTAAGTATTATTTAATTTGTTCTTTTAATATTCTCAGAAAATACGGGGTGTTACAGTTAGTCCTGATCTGAGTTGTTTTGTTTTGCATTATTGCCCTGGTCAGATTGAGTATTCCAGTTTTGAGATTCATCCTTGGAGTTGGTGCTTATATTGGGTTTCACTCACCTGCGTTTACCTATTCAGTTGTTCCAGTTCAGCTATTTCTTGTCGTTCCTGTTTCATATTGTTATCATTTATCTGTGTATTAAGAAATTCATTGTATTTGACTTCCGCTGTAGTATTTATGTAAACTATGATGTAAAATATTTACTTTGTAGCTTCATGAACTACTATTGTATTTTGTGTTTTCCGCTGCAAGGTATTATATTTATCTGTGTTTGTAATCTGTGATTTATTCTATTTACCCCAGAAGTTAATAACAATTTGTTGTTTTGGACGTTTCGAGTTGACATGTTTTGTCGATTCGGCACGGTCAAAATGGCAGGTCATTACATTCAACTTGCTAGAAATTAAAATTACTAGAAAAAATAATTTGGTTTAAAGGAGGGTAAATAGAGTCAAATGGAAAATGAAAGAATAATTTAATGTACTATCTATTTGTACTACGTAATCACGACAACATAATACATAGAGAAATGGAGAAGTTCAAAACATAACATGTAGACTATACAAAGTACTCACAATTGCCTTTAAACTACTGCTTGTTTAAACATTATCAATGCAGGCTATACAAAGTGACCTAGCCAACCATCAACAGTTGCACCTCTCGATCATGGCTTATTGTCAGTTCCACAAACCAACAAATGAAAACGAAACATTCCAGAAGAAATGAAACTTAAGAGTGAATCAAAAGCTAAAGGCTTTAATGGCTACTGAACTCATTAACACAACTATAGCCACTAATACCAATCCTTTAACAAACAAAAGGAGCAATTGTGAGTCCGCTGTTCAGCTGCACAACAAGTAATTTGGTAATAAACTATACATCGACCTATCACCTTATTCAATTTTCACATTAATGTGCATGGCACATCATCTTGTTGACAAGCAGTAAATACAAGAAGGCATCCACATTGGTTGCTGCAAACTGATGTATTTCTTTGTCAGAATCTGATTTTTGCGTCATAGTTTATAGAATAAGAAATAAATTTAAGCAAACATGTTTTGATTAATAGTATTGTAAATGGATAAAAAAATACAAACTAAAAAGAGATAACTATATATTGACATTTGTATTACAATAGCATCAACATGTACCATTGACATGTAATATATATATATATAATATATATGTTGTGGGTATGCTAGGAAACTTTTTATTATAATTCAACGATGCTCCTATAAGTATTATTTTCATTCTAAAAATATATTAAATAATATTACTGAAAATCAATGGTGGACCAATAAAGTGGGTTGCCTTAGTCTAAATAAAGTTTGTTGCCCCAAACTTTTAGCATAAAAAATTTAATGTGATGCTAAGGACATACTGGTTAACGCTTAATAATACTAGGTTTGTTAAGTGCAAATCCCAGTACGCTTAGCATCAAGTATGACAGTTGATGCTAAGGGCACCAAGATTTTCATTTACTAATATCAATCTGGTATAAGTAAATGCAAATCAAGCGCCTTTAATTCCACCCAGAACTTAAATTAGCTAAAAAAGAAAAAAATTGCTTAAGTTCTGCATTATCGTATTATAACAAAACGTACAAATATGTGTATTTCACGTTATGTTTTTTTATTATCAACTAGTGTTTGTACATGAAAAAAAAATTAATGACACATTCTGATATTTGTAGGAAGTTTTCACAAATTTTCTCATCACATGAATTTATCTTAAGCCAATGAGTGATATGTTAAAGCATCTGGAAAAAAAGGACTTAGTTTAGGATATATAAAGACTATTTATTGATTAACTATAACAAAATGTAAAAATTACTTTGCATTTACGTTTTTTAGAAATTTCAAAATACGTAATAATACAATTTTAAAATATCATTCTATTTATAAAACATATTATACGATATGATTTTTATTTTGCATTAAAATACAGATTATGATGACAAGCATAAAATACACAATTTTACGTTATATTCTAATTTTTTAAAGATAATTTTCTTTTTTTGCAATTTTTTATATTTGTGGAACAATATTAGATGCATGTACTTTCTAAAGAATTCTTGATCGATTTAATTCTAAACTACAATGTGTGTTAGGGTCCTATGGACACACATCCTTGAGATTAATCAAAGCATATGTATTGATCAGTTTGATGAATGTTTCTTCAAAGGTTGCCTATATTTCATAACAATAAAAAATCAATGCAACGCAATGCTAAGTTGTTATAATAATGTTCATTGAGATCTAAATCAAATCAACTTTTAAAGTATTTGTTAAAATGTAAATTAATAACCACAACAGCATGAATTGAACTCTTAACCTTTAACAGTTATCAACATATGCTATATAGTTGAACATGCACATGTTTTATATTTCTAATACATATGAAGTCTATAAACAAGATAATTGTAACAACTCGCACCTCCGTTCATGCATCATATGAAAAATGGGAACGTAGCTTAGATGGTAGAGCGCTCGCTTAGCATGCGAGAGGTACGGGGATTGATACCCTGCATCTCCATCGTTTTCGATTTGTTATTATCACGAATGTAACACCCCTAAGTCCCACATCGTGGAAGCCATTGTGAAGTGGGTACTTATATAGTAGAGTCCATCTCTTACTAACACCGAGACCTTTTGAGGAACAAAACCCCATGCCTATACAGTGGCTAAGTTGGGTGCGGCTTATTACAATAATATATATGCAAATAATTTTTTAGTTTTTGTTACCCAGACCTAGTGCGTTGCCCCAACCTGTGGGTTTGGTGGGCTGCCCACAGGGTCACCCCTGTTGAAAACAGAAGGTCATTTAGAGTTGTAGGGTCTTTCGGATCATCAACGTGCGTATAGTGAACAAGATGGTAGTAAAAGATCACAATGTATTGCTCAATATGTAGTTATTTTAATATTTGAGCTTTTGAAAGTAAACCAAGTATGTGAATATAGTTTTGATGGGGAAAACACTATGATATGTGAAGTGATTGCATTACATGTTAAGCATACAATGGAATTACCCCCCCCCCCCCCTTGGACTTTTGTTTAATCAACGTGAAGCGCATGGAACTCAAAACAAGAAGATCGAATTTGCTCTTTTTGAGGTCATTGAATTGTTAATGACGATAAAACATTTGCTTTTATTTGTTCATCTAGTGAAACCATGTGAAAAACACAATATTTATTTTATTTTACCTTAGTGTATTGTTCATTTAGAGCATTTTCAATAACAACTAACTAGACTGAATTATTCAGCATTTACTTTCTAGTAATGCAATTGACTCTTGAATATTAAAGACAATATACAGTGTCCCGTTTTCAGTTTAGAAATTGAATTAGAACTTCCCAGTAATGCAGTTGACGCCAACGCTTTGAATATAGGACTAGTACTCTCCTAACAGCTACAGAATTTGTAGATTCGCATATAGGATATGATAAAAAATAAACATACGTCAAATATTAGTGGCTACAGAAGTTGCACATCAGTTTCAAAAATCACTCATTCTCCCAAGAGTTGTTGGACTACAGTCTATTTCTATTACCATGAGAAAACCACTCATCTTAGTAAGCGTTTAGATTTTGAATTCAATGTCTTAAGCATAAAGCATTCATAATAACCGCTATATGAACAAAAAAATTACTAGATAAGAATTACTATCTGTATAATAAAATTTTCTTGGAGATAACCAAAAAGACAAAGATGGATGGTGGTTTAATTCTAAAAAACACATTTTAAATCATTATTGATCCACTCAATAATTATTCGACACCATTTAAACTCTGTACTAAATCCTTGTTATGCAAATGGGCCTTTGCGGAAGCGACCAGGATCTTCTTCACCCAATTACTTAAAGATGATTTCTATGGAAACAAACACAAATATGAAATCACATGCGCAAACACAAGATATTCCACCCAACCACCCTCTTTATTGATTCACAAAAACGAATTTTGTTTACACTCACTAGTTCAACAACCAACAATAAACAAACTACAAGAATCAATAACCTTATTGAGAAAGGGAGAGAATATCTAGATGACTACAACTCATGTTGGATAAGGAGAACAATGAAGAACGACGGCTAACCTTTGGATTAATTGGTGGCACCAATCCTCTCTAGGACACCAAGCCCTAGAGGCACACAGCCGCCACTCTATTCGGTCATACATTAATCCAACCCTATGTGTTGCTTTTATAGGAGAATAGAAGGCCTAGGCAAATACCCAATTTGCCCCTTCAATACTAGCAGGACAAGTCACAGAAAGACCAAGTCAAATAGCAGAAAACCAGCTCAGATGTATGACCATTATCTGCCAGACGTATGTCCATGCTCTCGGGTTCCAAACCCTATGGACACAGACGTCTGACCAAGATCCCTCAGACGTCTGTGCTGAAACATAGCACAAAACTGCTTCTCCTTGCCTTCTCTCTGGTGCTGCACAATCTCCTCTATCGTCAAGCACATCCACGCCTCGTCTCTTTCAACATATGTGATTTTCATGTCACAAATCACAACACTCCACCTTGATATGAAATCACATCATATCAAACAAACTTCCAACACACAAGTCATCTAGCTCTTTCAACGACACCTTCTCTTAATTAAACCAACCTCAATTTCCAGGCAACGAGATACACCCCACCTGCTCCGAGTATAGGGACTCAATTGATTTCAGGGCAACAATCACACCCAGTCGATTTGAAAGGACTACGACCACACCTCAATTACAAACACAACCCACCGCCTGCTAAAGATGCATCTACCACCTGAGTTGCACCGTGCATAAACCAACGGCCTAAAAATGCTTGCAATACCATCGACACCCATCAAACACTTGATCTGAGCTCCTTGCTTGATCACCTCGGATCCCTCAAGCATCATCAACATGAAGACCCATGTCGAACACATCAGCAGTGACCAAATTAACCTCTCCACCTTGCTGTGGACTAGGTTCTTCAACCGCTACTCGCCTTCCACATCGACACTCGTCTACCACTTGACCTGAGCTCCTTCCTTGATCACCTCGGATCCCTCGAGCATCATCAACATCAAGACCCCTATCGAAAACATGAACCGAATGACCAAGGTACAGAAAAATCAAACCAATTTCCAATATCTTCGTCTTCTTCCATCTTACCTCATCCACATCTGAGGGCTTCTCCTCATCTACAACAACAAAACCATTGAGGCCTTCAAATCCCCAATCAAAATTAGTCATTACCAATAGCGCCACCATATCCGACGTCAAAAAATCAATTTTTTTCAACAAAAAATCAATTTTTTCCGAACAAAAATCAAATTTTCCAATCCAAAATCACTCTAAGCTTTGTGATGATCTAGCTCTGATACCAACTGTTATGGAAATTGCGCCTTTGCGGAAGTGACCAGGATCTTATTTACCCAATTACTTAAAGATGATTTCTATGGAAACAAACACAGATATGAAATCACATGCGCAAACACAAGATATTCCACCCAACCACCCTCTTTATTGATTCACAAAAATGAATTTTGTTTACACTCACTGGTTTAACAACCAACAATAAACAAACTACAAGAATCAATAACCTTATTGAGAAAGGAAGAGAATATCTAAATGACTACAACTCTTGTTGGAGAAGGACAATAATGAAGAACAACGGCTAACCCTTGGATTAATTGGAGGCACCAAGCCCTAGATGCATGAAACCGCCACTCTATTCGGTCATTCATTAATCCAACCCTATGTGCTGCTTTTATAGGAGAATAGAAAGACCAAGCAAATACCCAGTATTCCCCTTCAATACTTGCAAAACAAGTCACATAAAGACCAAGTCAAATGGCAGAAAACCCGCTCAGACGTCTGACCAATATATGTCAGACGTCTGTCCATGCTCTCGGTTTACCAAAATCCTGACAACAGACGTCTGACCAAATTCTATCAGACGTCTGTACTGAAACGCAGCACAAAAACTGCTTCTCTTTGCCTTCCCTCTACTACTGCACAATCTTCTCTATCGTCAAGCACATCCATGCCTCGTCTCTTTCAACATATATGATTTTCATGTCACAAATCACAACAATCCTTAGCCAATTCTTTTTGCACTAAAAACTAATTATTGCTTGCTAGCTTTCTTCTCTACCATGATTCCGAGAGCTAATTTGTTGACCCATTTTAACTGGGGTCACCATGACACCACTAACGATGTTAGTGGTGTGGGGTTGAGATTTAATGGGAGAAATTCATGAGTCAATCACAGCCCCACACCACTAACACTGTTAGTGGTGTCATGGTGACCCCAGTTAAAATGGGGTCAACAAACTCGTATTGCCATGATTCCTCTCCACCCACTCATGATCTTTTCAAAAAGAAAAGAAAAAGAATTCACAATTTACAGCTTTGAAACTTTGTCACCTGATTTATGTTGGTTCTCCTTATCTCTCCCATCTCCTCTTTCCTTTTAATATAATACATCATGCCTTTCCATATATAGTGGCTTAGGTATTAGTTTTTCCCGATGTGGAACTAAACGATTTTACCTCCTTCTTTCTTTATTTTAAAATTTCCTTCAACATATTTTAAATGAATTCCTCTTGTCATTTATATTGTTTAAAATGTAGGACAACTTTTGATAAACCATTTTACTAAATTGTTGTCCTTTTGCTTAACTTAACCTCATAACTTGTAAGGATATAATAAATTTGTATAGTTTGTCCTTCTCCCTATTTTTCACTATAATAAATTTGTCGCTTTCCTTCTCCTATTTGTTTCCCCAATATTTCTAATATTAGTATAAAGCTATCATACTCAATATTAAATATCATCTATTATTATTAAAATCTATGCAAAACCGTTAGCATTACTAACTGGCCATAATTATCAATGCACATTGTTATTAAAGTTGATTGTATATTCTTATTGTTGGTGGTGATTGGCACTATTGGTAAACTTTTGCATTTATATATATTTTTGTTTCTTTTATTAATCTGCAATACAAAATTAATAACAATTGACTGTAAAGCTAGTAAAATTTCAACTACCTTCTGATATTGATTTTTCTTTATATAAAAGCCTTAAGCCATTCCCTTTTTTAATTAATTTGCACACTTGATAGTAGTTCCAATAATAGGATGCATTGCGTAATATCTTATGCTTAACATTGATCAAACAACATACATATTATAATACATATGCACAGTTTGTTCTTTTATATACATACATATGTAGTAATAAATTAACCGTGTTGACTTCATGTTAGATGCATCTCGTTATGGGATAAAAATAGGTTGAAATTCATTGATGCACATTTCTAATGAAGTTTAGTCTAAACACTGAATGGACGATGACATTCATGATAAATTGGTAGTTCCTAACATTTAACCATGTAACCAAATTAATGTTCTACACCAGTAGTTTTTTTGGCACCTTTTGAGATAATATTTTTTTAATGTCTAGGATGATATATGTGACACCCCGTATTTCCTGTGGATATTAAAGTAACGAATTGAAGAATACTTAATTTTAAAAGTAGGAATTAAGGGAAACGAGTTATGCCATTGCGTTCGTCTCAGAATTCTGCTTGGGATAGAGTCCGAGTTTGCGTAAATCGGACACCGTATGAAGAAGTTATAAGCCTTAGAAGTTTGCATACGCCGAAGGAAGTATATATTTACATATAAAATAATTCCAAAAGTCAAAACAGGGTTCAAATATCGAATTTGGGTCAAAGCAGGCTAAGCGGGAAATTTCCCGCTCAGGGGTGTCGACCTCCCCGGGGGAGTCGACATAGGTGTCGACCCCCTATAGGGGTGTCAACATAGGTGTCGACCCCCTTATAGGGGATTCGACCCCTGTCGGCCCAGATCTGGCCGATGACATGTTTCACCACGTGTTGCTTTCTGATTCACTGTGTGACGTGGTACTCGGCTCTGGACGATTTTGATGACTTCTAGACTGATCTGAAGGCTCTAAATCTCCCTTTACACCTATAAAAAGACCCCTAAACCTATTGTTTTCTACACATGAATTCATAGGCTTCTATATGCGGCTAAAACCTGAAGTGACTTAGCCTCTACCTTAATCAATCAAATTAGAGTTTTCAAATTAACAATCAAAGTCTACATCAAAGGAATACCTAATCAAACTCAGAAATCAGATCCCAGAATTCAAGACTGTTCTGTAACTTGTGAGTTCATGTTACTTTCAGAAAGAAAATTTAATTATGATTCTGACATTGTAATAAATCTGAATCTGAGATTATGCCTATTTTTTTCTGTCTTTCTATATCCATTGGATTTATCTCATTGATATTATTATGTCCATTCTTTGTCTCTTCTTTCCTTCTTCCCTATTTGTTTTTATAGCCAGGCTACTGCGAGCCTGAGCCAAATCTCATAAGAGATGAACGTACATTGGAAAAAATTGGGCATAATATATGATCTGGATGTGGCCAACGCTAAAATTTGGAAAAGTATTAAATTATGTATAATTGGGCATAACTGATTTGTAACGGATTTGAGGACATAACACATGTTGTATTTAAAACATAAAGTGTATCGAACATATGACTTGAGATTTGAGGCATAAAGTATATTGGACATATGACTTGGGGTTTGGGGCGTAAATTGAACTGTAAACATGTAAGGCATAGTACATGTTGTGGTTTAAGACCTAAAATTGGGGCATATTATATATGATAGTTTATGACTTGGAAGAAGGAGATTATTGTGTATAGTGATATATGGCTTAGGCATGAAAACTTATAGTAAGATAGGGGTAACAATTAAATGTGAACACGCCTAAATTGGGATTTTGGGCAATTGGCATGCACTGTAATTAAAGGCTATAATTAGGCATAGTTTATACTGTGTATCATGATTGGGGGTTTTTGGAGAATATTTTGTACGGTGCAGTATGACTAAACCTTAGGGCATGTGTTATATTGTGAATTATGACCATGATTTTGGGCATGTAAGTTTATAGGCTTAATTTATGATTAGGCGAGATATGTTAATGGAACTTTAAGTGATGTTTAATTTGTTAAACTGGCTAATATGCTGAAATCTGTTGAAAGTGAATACTGTAATTGGAAATCCTAAGATGTAGATGAATAAATTGACATAACTAGCCTGAAGCTGGAATAATCTGTAAATGAACCAATTGGCTAAGATAAACATGCCGAGACACGAGGTTGACTCCATTAGCGGTAGAAACCTGCCCGGAACTAATCGGCCTAACCAGTAACCGCAAACGGTCAATCTAATGTGAGAGGTTGTAGGCATAACTAAGAAATGCTTAGACAAGAGGTTAGGTCTGGCTTGTGTTAGAAGTCTGCCCAGAACCGCCCGGCACATCTAGCGGCCGCAAGCTATCGACTTAATGTGAGAGGTATGTACATTAATAATTAATTAATTCTGATCATAGATGAATATTATACCTAAAACATGTTAGGTGGGTAGGGTTAAGTTAATGAGGAACACTTAACCAATATGACATGATGAATGAGTAGGGTTAGGTTAATAAGAAACACTTAACCAATATGACATGATGAATGGGTAGGGTTAAGTTAAAACAAGAGAACAACACTTAACCAATATAACAGGATGCATGGAAGGGTTAAGTTGAAACAAGAGAGAAACACTTAACCAATATAACATGATGAATGGGGAGGGTTAAGTTAACACAAGAAGGCAACACTTAACCAATGTAACACGACAAGTGGGTGGGTTAAGTTAACTTGAATTGATTGATGACACTTAACCAATACAACAAGATGAACGCGTGGGGTTAAGTTAATAAGAAACACTAAACCAATGTAACTTGATGAACGAATAAGGTTAAGTTAACGGGAAATACTTAACCAATATAACATGATAAATGAACGGGGTTAAGTTAATAGGAAACACTTAACCAATCCAACATGACGAATGAGAAGGGTTAATAAGAAACACTTAACCAACATGACATGATGAGTGGGTGGGTTGAGTTACGTGAATGTACAACACTTAACCAATATGACATAATGTGTGGGAGGGTTAAGTACATATCGTGTTGGTGGGTAATATTAGTAAATATAGGCCCACAAACTTAACCATTAAGTAAACAAGTTTGAATTAGTGAGAGGGTTAAGTACATATCGAGTCGGTGGGTAATATTAGTAAATATAGGCCCACAAACTTAATTAGTAAGAAACCTTAGTAACGGGGACCCATTTCAGCAGTAACCCATATAGATGTATCAAGGTACCCTGAAACTAGGCAGGGTGGGGCACGATTACTGGGCTGATTATAAGCGGTCAAAATAACGGTAGGGGGTACGTCAGTGTAGGTTTCGATGGATTACGGGCGTGCACGTACTCCGGAGTGGGAAAAAGCAGGCACTGGGTACCAGTAGTTATACACTGTGCATCTTGAATCGTGTCGGGTTGCTATCATAAGGATTGATACACCTTATGGTGGGGCCAGAATAGGGTACCTACATGCAAGATAGGGCCGATTGACACAGAGACATGGAACATTAATACAAGTATGGAGCCGATCGATAGGGTAGTAAGGGTAGATCTAACATCTTCATGGCAATTAGGCTGATCGAGGTAAGATCCTCATACTAGATGTACACCTGAAGGCTACCATAATTGCAGGGATTAGGATCACGTTATCATATTATCAGTTTACATAGATTACTAGTTGGGACACTAGTTAGGGGGTGCAGAGATATAGAAATCAGAATAATAAGGTAGTAGCAAAGCATAGAAAGAGTAGAAGTGCATTTAGTTTAGCTTGCCTTATCATATCTTATGCAAATCTTAGGTTATCTTGTTATCCATGTTATCACGGTATTGTCTTACATTCCGTTTATTCATGTCATGATGCTTTTGCCTATTTACATGCTGAAAGTCACTGGACTTACCAGATTTATGTCTGACATAGTTTGTTTCACCTCTTTTCTTCCGTTCCCCCCCCCCCCAAGGTTCACAAGGAGGAAATATTACCTCTTAGCTCGGTTTTCTTTCCAAGCTCGAAGATAGTCGATGTATTGCTTTGGACTCTTTCTTCCACTGCTATGACTTGTTCATGCTTTATTGGGGAATATTATTGTTATTTTATGGTTCTTTTATACTTGGAAGTTTTGAATCAAGACAGAAGTTTTATGTATTACTTTTAAGTATGATTGAGACAATTGTTGTAAAAGCTTGACTGAACCACATTGTTTATAAAATGACTTTATTTTCCGCTGCTTTATTTGTCTATCTTGTCATTTACCTGCATCTTTTACCTAAAACGCTCCACCGAAGTTAAGGCATTCCCTTTGTGAGTGACCTTAATGAACGTGGCGTATTACACGTGGTATCAGAGCTGAAGGTTACCGGATTAGATAAAAGATTTGAAAAATTATTTTCAAGACGGTTTTAAAAGGAGCATTTTCTAAAGAAATGTTTTGTTTTAAAGGCATATTCCCCAAAGCCATATGCACTATCTTTTGATCCTCTATTTGAATCCTAGTTTCCTTCTTTCCTAAGTCTCCGAGGCTCCTGGATTTCTGGGAGGTAACCTCATCGCGACAAGGTTTCGTAGGCTTGATGAGACTAAGACATCTGTCAAAGGGCAAAGAAGTGCCTAACTTCCATCTATAGCCGCAATAGTTTCACCTGCGGCTAATTTTCTTTCAAGCTTTGTAGGGATTTCCATGCGATATAGGAAGCTTTCAAGAGACTTGTCAACAAGTTACACAAGGATGGAAAAGACGAGAATGAGGGAGTTTGGCTAAGGAGCACAACCCAAGGATGAGGAACTCATGGATATAGACTTGGTTCACAAAGGAGGTAAAAAGAAAGAGGTGTAAGGGGAAGAATCACAAGACAAGAAGGGAAGAAAGAATAGGAAAACCTAAGACAAGAGGAAGTGTCTTTATGACGGGTCATATAATTAAGGACAAGGGCAAGAACTAAGGACATGATTTTCAGGAGGGCAAGTGCATGCTCTCACCGCCAGCGTACCTAAGAGAGAGATAGTAAAGTTTCTGTTGAAAAAGTATAGTTTTTCCTTTTGATCATCCTATTAGAACTCTTTTTGATTTTAGCGCTTCACATTCGTTTATATTTGCTTCCATAGTTGAGTCTCATCCGGTTAGTGGTCCGGCTCGTTTATCTTTGGTTTGTAAGGATTTGAGAATAGCTATCTTAAGTATTGATTTTAAGTGTAATGCATATGTTTTTGGTTTCATGGGCTATGGGTTAATTCTAGGCATGGATTGGTCAGCTAGTAATTGTGAAAGGAGGGTAGTTAGACTTTTGACTTGCTTCGGGAATACCCTTGAGATTTCGTGCGATCTTAAGGGATCAGTTAGGCTTAGCTGCCTAGAATCACTTGATGCATCTATCGACGATTTGCAATCCGTTAGAGTAGTCCATGTGTAACAACCCGGAATTTGGGGCCAATTTAAAATTTTCATTTTAGAGATTTTAAAGGTGTTTAAATAGTTGAAATGAATTATTTTAAATAAAAATGACTAGAAGTTTATTTTGATTTAATACGAATATGTTTAATTTAATTATAAAAGGAATTAGGAAAAGGACGGTAGTTTGAAAAGTCAAACCTGAACTTTGACTAACTACACAGGATGCAGAATAAACCGGATTTTGGTGAAATGAAAAATATTTAAATCTGTTAATGAATATCTTTCTAACGAATCTAAAAAATCGAAGCTTCATAGCGAGAATCAAAAGTTATGGCCAAATGAATTTTCAGAAAAGTCGCTATAGAGAATATATCGTCCTTGAAATTAGACATTTTGCATACGACCTCGGAATTCGACGAAACCACTTTTGTTGGAACTGGAATGTCCAATTATTGCTAGGTTTCAAATTTCATAATCTTTGAAGTTAATATGTGAGCGCGGCAGAGGGAAATGTGTTTTGTTCAATTACAGTTAAATTGGATCGACCAGAAAATGGCCATTTTTCAAACGATCTCAGATTTCGACGAAATTAGTTTTGTTAGGACCGTATCGTCAAAACATAACCAAAAATAATTTTCACGGATTATTCTGAGTTCGTATGTGACCCCAGTAAAATTAGAAAGTATGTTCGAATTAAATATAAAAGAATTAATTTGAAAATAAAGAAAACATACTGTAAACTTCAGAATTGGACTTCGGCAATAGCACCATCGCGTTCAGAAGACGTCAAAACATATTGTTCGACAGTCGTTGGGGTCCGTTTGGAGATCGGATGGAAAAACCCTAATTTTGGATTTAATTAAATAAAAAAAATACCCTAGTATACAGTATAAATACGGAGGCACTGTATATTGTTCTTCTCTTCATTTCAAAGCCCCGCCGAACCCATAACAGCTCAAACCTTTAAGCTCCGATTCCTCCCAATCCGTAGAGAATTAGATAGGGGTGTAGTTGAGTTTTCTGAAGCTCCTTCTCTCCTCTTCCATCTCCGACAAGAATCACCTCCCCTCGTGCCCCCGTTAGCCCGCCCCGACCCTCGAAACCCGCGCCGCAAATTCCGCCGCCGAGCCCACCTGTCTCCGCCGCACCCGCCACCGTGCTAGGCGCATGTGCCCCTCTCTTTCCCGCTCCACCTCCAACAAACCTCACCCCAAACCGACCTTCCTACCTCATGAAAATCGGATTCAAAGATTTGAACGAACTGAAAATTTTAAGGTATGAATAACTCAGATTTTGCCACGCTTTTAGCTGTCACAGCAGCAGTTGTAAAAAGTCATTGTTATTCAAAAAAAATTGATAATTAATTCATACGAACTCTGAATCTGAAAATTTCAGATTCGACGGAACCGTGACGACGAATAGACTTTGCAGAAATTGATTGGAACGTTTTCTGACTCTCTGTTGATTGTAGATTCGTGCAATAGCAAGGTGAGATTTCTTTGTTTAAATTTATTAATTAATTAAATTATTTTGTTTGCGATGTTATAATAACATGCTTACGATACAGATCAATTTTGTTTCGTCATATTTGATGATGGTTGGTATGTGTTTGTGATGGATAGTATAGATCCATATGATTATCACCTTAATGTTATCACTTGTGTTGATTTGAATTGATCTATTTTATCAATTCAAAATAATAGAAATATGATTATCACCTCTTATGTTATCACTTGTGTTGATTTGAATTGATCTAATTTATCAATTCAAAATAATAGAAATATGATTATCACCTCTTATGTTATCGCTTTTGTATGATTTGAAGTAATCTAATTTATCAATTCATAATAAAGGAGACGTGGGTTGTCATTGTTATGTTAGCGCTTTTGTTTTATTTGAATTGATGTAGATTATCAATTCAACGTATAAAATAAAATTTTGTCTTTTTATTTGAATTGATCTAGATTATCAATTCAACATTGTAAAGAAAATTTACATTTTTCTTTTTATGTAAATAAAATGAGCATGTATAGGAAATTTACGTTGAATAAAAATTACTTTTTTATGTAATTAAGAAGTAGAAAATTTACAATGACTAAAAATTACATTTTTCATATGTAATTAAAGTTAAGAATTCGCATGTAAATAAAAATTACATTTTCATAATGTAAACTAGAAGTAGAACTTGCATGTAATATAAATTTACATTTTTATTATTGTAAATAAAGTAGGAATTTTCACCGTATGAAAATTTACATTTTTATTAATGTAAATAAAGTAGGAATTTTCACCGTATGAAAATTTACATTTTTATTAATGTAAATAAAGTAGGAATTTTCACCGCCCGAAAATTACATTATTTTTAATGTGATTGAAATATGAGTTTGCATTGTATGATAAAAATTACATTATTTTTAATGTGATTAAAATATGAGTTTACATTGTATGATAAAAATTACATTATTTTTAATGTGATTAAAATATGAGTTTGCATTGTATGATAAAAATTACATTCTTCTATGTAATTAGGATAGGAGTTTGCATCGTATGATAAAATCTACATTTTTATATGTACGTAAAACATGAATTTCCATAGTATGATAAAAATTACATTTTTATATGTAACATATGATGAGATTTACAATGTCAATTGAAAATTACATTTTTGTAATGTAAGAAAGAAGTAGGATTCACATTAAAACCAAAAATTACATCTTATATGTAATTATAAATAGAATTTACATTGTAAATAAGAAACTACATTTTTATATGCAATTATAAAGTTGGACTTTGCGATGAAATGAAATTACCTTTTTATATGCAAATAAAAGTGAGAATTGGCATCGCAAATAAAATTGCATTTTTATATGCAATAAAAGAATGATCTTTTACTTTTTCTTTTTATGTAACATAGGATGAGAATGTACATTAAAACTAAAAATCATTTCTTTTATGTAACTTAGAGAGGGGAATTAGCATAGTAAAGAAAATTTACATTTTTATATGTACATAAAAATGAGAATTAACATAGTAAAGAAAATTTACATTTTTATATGTAAGTAACAATGAGAATTAGCATAGTAAAGAAAATTTACATATGTGGATTACAAGTAGGATTTTGCAATGTAATCAAATTTACATTTTTATATGTATATTAAAAATAGAAATTTGACATGTGAATTAAAGAAAAGGATGGAATTTACATTTCTAATGTAAATAAAGAATGAATTTAGGATGCTGTAATATTATCGTCATTTTCAAATGAATTAAGAATAATATTAACAAATAAGAATGATTTTCAATAAGTATGTATATACGAGGATTATTTGGAAAGTCTGAGTTACTCTCATTCCAAATAATCATACGACGTTAAGGATCGAAGTATGAAGACGGCGTATGAAGACCGTAAATCTTCCATCGAGAGGACAACGATCGAGGCCCTGATTTGACATGCTCCCAATTCAAGGGTCATGGTCATTGCCCAAACATACGTGTTGATTTCACGGGTTTGGTTTTCGCTCAGACCCAGAGCATAAGCTAATAAATGGACTGTGTGTCTGACATCGTACTCCGTTAAATATCATGTTATTAATTTTCTGTCGAATGCATGAATGTTTGGTGGCGGAGAATTTATTCCCTTGCTTAACACCCTTTCATATGTTTTGGCAAAGGATTGGTTGTGTGATTTGGAGTGAGCGTGTGGCATACTAAGATGCAACGATCAACGTTTCTTGTTGAAAAGCAGAACCTTGTGGTGACGATCAAAGCGCTGCTTGAATAAGCATAACTTTGTGTATTACGTAACTTCACGAGCCGCACAACACGGTATAGAATAAAACGGGAGAAGGGAACGTAGGGAGAGCAGCACGTTTCTTTCTAGCTATAAGTAGTGTCGGTGCTTAAACTGGTTGATATTTTACTTATGTGGATGATGGAATGAGGCGCCTCGGATGATAGGTCCTATAGGATCGGGAAACGTGTGTTCAGGAATTGCCAATCCATGAAGCTGTATGTGTGGACCGACCCTGCAGCTATCCAAGGGTTCACTGCGGGGGATCCTGGGGCATTAGCTAGAGTGTCTCGAATCGATAAGGAGCTCCTCCCTAGCCTTGACTCATGATGGAAACCAAAATCCAAATACGACCCTACGAATTTGATTGTATTATTAGTAAGGAAGCATAGTATTATGGTATCTATGTGTCCTAGGATTAATACATTTATTTTGAAATGCTTTATATACACTAATAACAATATTAGATTTGTATTTACCGTATTTAGCATGTTTAATCACCATAAGGTAAAATTCTATCCTCTGGTGTGCGTTGCATTGTGTGATGGGACTTGATTCTTATGGTGATTTCATTTTTCCAAAAGCATTGCGTTGTTTTACGTTTTACTTATTATTTGCTCTGTCACTTTAAATTATGCACGGTAATCCATTGGAATAAACCTGTTCCGCGTTAGCGGCGTGGTCTTTGGATTTGCCTTATTACTAGTAGTTAAATTAGTTAAGAACTCTCACACTAGTCCCATGACTGACTTGTAGTTTGTTTCACCTTTTTGCAAACTCGGGTGCCCTCCTTTCTACACGGGCAGCCAAGTAAACAGGTTCATTCTTTGTTTGGAGTCTTTTCTTTGGAGCTGCTTATTATCTTTCTTGGATTTGCTTTCATGGAGAGGTGATGATTTGGAGCTTGAAGACATCTATCATTTACTACTGTTGCATTTTTCTCTTTTTAATTCCAGACATCAAACTTGTTTCATTTCATGTTGTTTAAGTTGGAGTTGGAACTTATTTCATTTTCTGCAAACTTGATGTGATAATTTAGAATTCTGTGACTGTGGACTTTCTATGGTTGATGACATTATATTTCCACTGCTATGATGTTGTTACTCTATGAATTTCCTATGCTATGTTGTATCTATGATCTATATTATTGTATTTATGTTGTATTCCAAATGATTATTCCTTACTTTCATTCCGTGGAGGTTTGGGGTTATCACAGTTGGTATCAGAGCTTTGGTTAAACTTGGCTTTGGAATATAACATATTTATAATAATTCGTTTACGTAGAATCACAATATTCTATGGCAAACATTTCATGTGAATACATAATAGTCAGTCATTCTATCATCATCTTTTCATCCGTCCTTTTATCTTTATCATTTCTTCAAATCACCATTATAGTTGTTCTGACTCTTTCCTTGATCGTACATAACAAACTAGAAATGAGTATTGCTGCCGCTAGAGCCGCTAGAGCTAGAGCAAGGAGGCAAAATATTGCTGAAACTGAGGAGGCCACAGTTCAACAGCCACCACCACCACCACCGCAGCCCTTTGATTTGGATAAGGTGGCGAAGAAGTTCAAAAATCTGGGAGGAGTGCCATTCAAGGGTACTGAAACTGTGACATAAGCCCAAGCTTGGCTGAGGAACTGCGAAAAGATTTTTGGAGGATTAGAGTTGGAGGATCATAGGAAAAGATTAGTGGCTTCATGGCTGCTACAGGAGGAAGCTCAAAACTGGTGGGACACAGTCACGGTTGGAGGGACTGTAGAAAATATGTCTTGGACAAGGTTTAAGGAGCTTTTCAATGACAAATACATTCCAAGGCAGGAGGTAGAAGGACTGCATGACGAGTTCGCCAATCTGAAGCAAGGCGATAAGACCATCTCAGAATATGTACGAAGATTAGAAGACCTCTCCCTCTATGCCCCTGAATTGATTCAGGATGACTTTCAGAAGAACAAGAGGTTCATAAATGGGCTTGCGAGAAAATATATTGATAGAGTCACTGCCCACATCGACCTTTCTTTCAATAGGTTGGTGGAGTTTACTTGTCGATATGAGGAGAATGATAAGAAGAATTCCCAACAAGATAGAGAAAGGAGCTTGGCCAACAATAAAAGGAATCAATCCGAGAAGAAGACTGAAGGAAGCAGTTCTGGAGTTGCTAAAACCTATGATAAGTCAAAGGTGCAATGCTACAACTGCCAGAAGTTTGGACACTACAGCAAGGACTGCAGAAATCCAAAGAAGTCCCAAAGCGGCGACACCAAGGAATGCTATAACTGCCACAAGAAGGGTCGTATCAAGCCTAATTGCCCGCTGTTGATAGGAGCGCAGATTGCACATGTGTATGAGGGGTCAAGTGCACCATCTTCTTCCGCCCCTACTTCTTCCGAAGGAGCAGGTAAGTCTAATGTTTTATATGGTATCATTTCTATTAAAAACATTCCTGTTACTTTGTTTGATACGGGTGCATCAAGAAGTTTTATTTCTAGCAACACGGTCCAGAAATTGAAACTAAAACAAAGAAGTCTTAAAGAGCCGATTAATGTTCATAATCCCGTAGGAGGTTCTATCGTCCTTGATTTGTACTGTCGGGTGCCTATTTCCTACTCTTACTTTTAGTTTCCTTTTGACTTGACCATTATGAATTTTTCCGAGTTTGATATCATCCTTGGTCTTGATTGGCTAACCAAATATGACGGCGAAGTGCTATGTTCAGAAAGAGTGGTGAAGGTGAAAACAGGATTCGGAAATACTGTTACTATACCTTGCCATGGTCCAAAATCTGATAGGAAGGCATTTTGGTCTTCCCTCGAAGTCACTCCCATTTCTTTAGAAAAGATCCCCGTGGTCAAAAATTACGCGGACGTATTTGAAGAAGTAGACAATTTACCGCTGCGAAGAGCAATTGATTTCAGAATTGATCTTGTTCCAGATGCTAGGCCTGTAGTCCATGCTATTAGAAGGATGACTCCCAAAGAAAAAGAAGAGTTGAAAAACCAAACAAAACAGCTTTTATGGAAAGGACTCATCCAACCTAGCTTTTCTAATTGGGGTGCAACTGTGGTGTTTGTCCCCAAATCCGACGGTACTCTAAGACTCTGTGTTGATTACCGCGATCTTAACAAGCAAACATTGAAGAACAAATGCCTCACATAGATGATTTAATGGACCATTTGAATGGAGCCAAGGTGTTTTCGAAGATGGACCTAGCCACAGGTTTCCATCAACTCCGCATAGCCGAAGAATGCATACCTTTGACTGCCTTCAGAGGTCCCGACATATTCTACGAATGGTTAGTGATGCCTTTCGGCCTATGCAATGCTCCAGCCTACTTTGTTGACTTGATGAATAGGGTTTTCCGTGAGGTCCTAAATAAATTCGTCCTAGTCTTCATTGATGATATTCTAATCTATTCTAAAACTAAGGAGGAGCATGAAGGGCAATTAAGGGAAGTTTTGGAGATTCTGCGAAGAAACGTTTTAAAAGCAAAGTTTTCCAAATGCACATTTTGGCAAGAGGAAGTAAAATTCTTGGGCCATGTTGTGTCAAAAGAAGGGATTGCTGTTGACCCAAGTAAAATTACCGCCATTCGAGATTGGAAGCAGCCCCGTACACCCACTGAAGTAAGAAACTTCCTAGGATTGGCTGGGTATTACAGGAAATTTGTCAAAGACTTCGCCAAGCTGTCTGGCCCATTAACAAAGCTCACCAAGAAGCATACCAAGTTCAATTGGACATCGGATTGTGAGGAGGCATTCCAAAAGCTAAAAGTGAGTTTGACCACTGCACCCGTACTAACCATCATCGATGGCAACCAAGACTTAAAAGTCTATACCGATGCTTCTCAAAGTGGTGGTCTTGGTGCGGTACTGATGCAAAGAGGCAAAGTTGTTGCATATGCGAGTCTTCAATTAAAGCCGCATGAGAAAAATTATCGTGTCCACGACTTAGAGTTGTTGCTTTGCTTTAAAATTTTGGAGACATTATCTTTTGGGCGAAAAATTTGAATTATTCACAGACCATCAATCTTTGAAATATCTCTTCGATCAAAAGGATCTGAATTTAAGGCAGCAACGACGGCTAGAATTTCTGGTGGCATACGATCTTGACATCTTATATATGCCGAGGAAAGCCAATGTTGTGGCGGACGCGCTTAGTAGAAAGGACGTCATTGTCACAAGCCTCATTATTACCCCTTCCTTAATTGATAAAATTTCTGCTCTTCAAAAGGATGATAAATTCATTCAGATAATGACAAAGAGAATTGAAGCAGGTGAAAACACGAACTTCCAAATAGATGGCAAGGGAATTCTTAGATTTCAAGGGCGGATTTGTGTTCCATATATCAAAGACCTCATAAGGGAAGTTTTGGATGAGGGTCAAAAATCAAAGCTTTTCATCCATCCCGGTGTGAGCAAGATGTATCAAGTCTTAAAGCGCACATTTTGGTGGAGAACTATGAAGAGGGATATATCCATTTATGTGAGTAGATGTCCTACATGCCAACAAGTAAAAAGTGATCAACAAAAGCTTGCGGGGTTGTTGCAACCATTGGAAGTTCCAGATTGGAAGTGGGACCAAATCTCCATGGATTTTATAGATGGTCTGCCTCGTACTAGGAAAGGAAATGATAGCATATGGGTGATCGTGGATCGCTTCACAAAGTCCGCTCATTTCATACCTGTTAAGTCCACCAGAACTGCTCAAAGTCTGGCGCAAATCTATTTCAAAGAAATCGTCAGGCTACATGGGTAATAAAACTAAATCTTTCCTTTTCATCATAATCTGAATGAAAATTTTCATTTTCAAATTAAATAATAATCTTTTGTTTTAAACAGAGTTCCTAGTAGCATTGTTACCGACCGTGACCCTATCTTTGCTAGCAAATTTTAGGAAGCATTCCAAAATGAGTTGGGAACAAAATTAAATCTTAGTACCGCATATCACCCTCAGACTATCGGCCAAACTGAGCGGATGAATCACGTTCTTGAAGATCTATTGCGACCTTGCATACTCGATTTTGGAGGTTTTTGGGAGGATCACTTGCATTTAGTTGAACTCTCATATAACAATAGCTATCAAGCAAGTTTGAAAATGTCTCCATTTGAAGCCTTATATGGTAGGCCATGTAGATCGCCAGCGTGTTGGGTTGAAAAAGGAAATCGGCTTGTATTGGGTCCATACATGGTCCGAGAAGCTACAGATAAAGTTGATTTTATTAAGAAGCAATTATTGGCTGCCCAAAGTAGACAAAAGAGCTATGCAGATTTAAGAAGAAGAGAATTAGCTTTTGAAGTGGGTGACTATGTCTATTTGAAAGTTGCTCCAGTGCGTGGTGTAATCCGTTTTGGAAAGACAGGAAAATTAGCACCTAAATTCATCGGCCCCTTCCCTATTCTTGAAAAGATTGGCACCCTAGCCTACAGAATTCAGATGCCCGACTGGTTGCCTGGAGTGCACGATGTATTCCATGTATCTCAACTTCGAAGGCATGTCCATGATCCGGATCTAGTTGTAGAGGAAGCTGCACAGCAAGAATTGGAGATTACCCCAAGTTTTGCAGTGAGAAGGGAATCGCTGAAAATTATCGGCAAAGAGACTAGAGTGCTGAGAAATAAAAGAATCAACCTAGTCAAAGTGCAATGGAGCGGTGATCGTAGAGACTGTACTTGGGAGACAGATGACAGTATCAAGAAGGCTTATCCCAAATGCAGAGTGGATATCTCCGATTAGATTTTATTTTGAGGTACGCTTAAAATATTTCCCATTCTCTGTGTTGGTTCCTACCCTTCTATTCTTCCCTTTTTCTTTTCGAGGACGAAAAGTTCTTAAGCGGGGGAGATTGTAACAACCCGGAATTTGGGGCCAATTTAAAATTTTCATTTTAGAGATTTTAAAGGTGTTTAAATAGTTGAAATGAATTATTTTAAATAAAAATGACTAGAAGTTTATTTTGATTTGATTTGATTTAATACGAATATGTTTAATTTAATTATAAAAGGAATTAGGAAAAGGACGGTAGTTTGAAAAGTCAAACCTGAACTTTGACTAACTACACAGGATGCAGAATAAACCGGATTTTGGTGAAACAAAAAATATTTAAATCTGTTAATGAATATCTTTCTAACGAATTTGAAAAATCGAAGTTTCATAGTGAGAATCAAAAGTTATGGCCAAATGAATTTTCAGAAAAGTCGCTATAGAGAATATATCGTCCTTGAAATTAGACATTTTGCATACGACCTCGGAATTCGATGAAACTACTTTTGTTGGAACCAGAATGTCAAATTATTTCTAGGTTTCAAATTTCATAATTTTTGAAGTTAATATGTGAGCGTGGCAGAGGGAAATGTGTTTTGTTCAATTATAGTTAAATTGGATCAACCAGAAAATGGCCATTTTTCAAATGATCTCAGATTTCGGCGAAATTAGTTTTGTTAGGACCGTATCGTCAAAACATAACCAAAAATAATTTTCCCATATTTTTCTGAGTTCGTATGTGACCCCGGTAAAATTAGAAAGTACGTTCGAATTAAATATAAAAGAATTAATTTGAAAATAAAGAAAACATACTGTATACTTCAGAATTGGACTTCGGCAATAGCACCATCGCGTTCAGAAGACGTCAAAACATATTGTTCGACAGTCGTTGGGGTCCGTTTGGAGATCGGATGGAAAAACCCTAATTTTGGATTTAATTAAATAAAAAAAAATAAAAAAAATAGCCTAGTATACAGTATAAATACGGAGGCACTGTACATCGTTCTTCTCTTCATTTCAAAGCGCCGCCGAACCCATAACAGCTCAAACCTTTAAGCTCTGATTCCTCCCAATCCGTAGAGAATTAGACAGGGGTGTAGTTGAGTTTTCCGAAGCTCCTTCTCTCCTCTTCCATCTCCGACAAGAATCACCTCCCCTCGTGCCCCCGTTAGCCCGCCCCGACCTTCGAAACCCGCGCCGCAAATTCCGCCGCCGAGCCCACCTGTCGCCGCCGCACCCTCCACCGTGCTAGGCGCACGTGCCCCTCTCTTTCCCGCTCCACCTCCAACAAACCACACCCCAAACCGACCTTCCTACCTCACGAAAATCGGATTCAAAGATTTGAACAAACTGAAAATTTTAAGAATGAATAACTCAGATTTTTCCACGCTTTTAGCTGTCACAGCAGCAGTTGTAAAAAGTCATTGTTATTCAAAAAAAAAATTTGATAATTAATTCATACGAACTCCGAATCTGAAAATTTCAGATCCGACAGAACCGTGACGACGAATAGACTTTGCGGAAATTAATTCTGACTCTCTGTTGACTGTAGATTCGTGCAATAGCAAGGTGAGATTTCTTTGTTTAAAGTTATTAATTAATTAAATTTTTTTGTTTGCGATGTTATAATAACATGCTTACGATACAGATCTACTTTGTTTTGTCATATTTGATGATGGTTGGTATGTGTTTGCGATGGATTGTATAGATCCATATGATTATCACCTCTTATGTTATCACTTGCGTTGATTTGAATTGATCTTATTTATCAATTCAAAATAATAGAAATATGATTATCACCTCTTATGTTATCACTTGTGTTGATTTGAATTGATCTAATTTATCAATTCAAAATAATAGAAATACGATTATCACCTCTTATGTTATCGCTTTTGTATGATTTGAAGTAATCTAATTTATCAATTCATAATAAAGGAGACGTGGGTTGTCATTGTTACGTTAGCGCTTTTGTTTTATTTGAATTGATGTAGATAATCAATTCAACATAGAAAATAAAATTTTGTCTTTTTATTTGAATTGATCTAGATTATCAATTCACCATTGTAAAGAAAATTTACATTTTTCTTTTTATGTAAATAAAATGAGCATGTATAGGAAATTTACATTGAATAAAAATTACTTTTTAATGTAATTAAGAAGTAAAAAATTTATATTTACTAAAAATTACAATTTTCATATGTAATTAAAGTTAAGAATTCGCATGTAAATAAAAATTACATTTTCATAATGTAAACTAGAAGTAGAACTTGCATGTAATATAAATTTACATTTTTATTAATGTAAATAAAGTAGGAATTTTCATCGTATGAAAATTTACATTTTTATTAATGTAAATAAAGTAGGAATTTTCACCGTACGAAAATTTACATTTTTATTAATGTAAATAACGTAGGAATTTTCACCGCATGAAAATTACATTATTTTTAATGTGATTAAAATATGAGTTTGCATTGTATGATAAAAATTACATTATTTTTAATGTGATTAAAATATGAGTTTGCAATGTATGATAAAAATTACATTATTTTTAATGTGATTAAAATATGAGTTTGCATTGTATGATAAAAATTTCTTTATTTTTAATGTGATTAAAATATGAGTTTGCATTGTATGATAAAAATTACATTATTTTTAATGTGATTAAAATATGAGTTTGCATTGTATGATAAAAATTACATTCTTCTATGTAATTAGGATAGGAGTTTGCATCGTATGATAAAATCTACATTTTTATATGTAAGTAAAACATGAATTTCCATCGTATGATAAAAATTACATTTTTATATGTAACATATGATGAGATTTACAATGTAAATTGAAAATTACATTTTTTTAATGTAAGAAAGAAGTAGGATTCACATTAAAACCAAAAATTACATCTTTATATGTAATTAGAAATACAATTTACATTGTAAATAAAAAACTAAATTTTTATATGTAATTATAAAGTAGGACTTTGCGATGAAATGAAATTACCTTTTTATATGCAAATAAAAATGAGAATTGGCATCGCAAGTAAAATTTCATTTTTTATATGCAATAAAAGAATGAGCTTTTACTTTTTCTTTTTATGTAACATAGGATGAGAATGTACATTAAAAATAAAAATCATTTCTTTTATGTAACATAGAGAGGGAAATTAGCATAGTAAAGAAAATTTACATTTTTATATGTACATAAAAATGAGAATTAACATAGTAAAGAAAATTTACATTTTTATATGTAAGTAACAATGAGAATTAGCATAGTAAAGAAAATTTACATATGTGGATTAAAAGTAGGATTTTGCAATGTAATCAAATTTACATTTTTATATGTATATAAAAAATAGAAATTTGACATGTGAATTAAAGAAAAGGATGGAATTTACATTTCTAATGTAAATAAAGAATGAATTTAGGATGTTGTAATATTGTCGTCATTTTCAAATGAATTAAGAATAATATTAACAAATAAGAATGATTTTCAATAAGTATGTATATACGAGGATTATTTGGAAAGTCCGAGTTACTCTCATTCCAAATAATCATACGACGTTAAGGATCGAAGTATGAAGACGGCGTATGAAGACCGTAAATCTTCCATCGAGAGGAAAACGATCGAGCCTGATTTGACTTGCTCCCAATTCAAGGGTCATGGTCATTGCCCAAACGTAAGTGTTGATTTCATGGGTTTGGTTTTCGCTCAGACCCAAAGCATAAGCTAATAAATGGACTGTGTGTCTGACATCGTACTCCGTTAAATATCATGTTATTAATTTTCTGTCGAATGCATGAATGTTTGGTGGTGGAGAATTTATTCTCTTGCTTAACACCCTTTCATATGTTTTGGCAAAGGATTGGTAGTGTGATATGGAGTGACAGTGTGGCATACTAAGATGCAACGATCAACGTTTCTTGTTGAAAAGCAGAACCTTGTGGTGACGATCAAAGCGCTGCTTGAATAAGCATAGCTTTGTGTATTACGTAACTTCACGAGCCGCACAACCCGGTGGAGTATAAAACGGGAGAAGGGAACGTAGGGAGAGCAGCACGTTTCTTTCTAGCTAGAAGTAGTGTCAGTGCTTAAACTGGATGATATTTTACTTATGTGGATGATGGAATGAGGCGCCTCGGATGATAAGTCCTATAGGATCGGCAAACGTGTGTTCAGGAATTGCCAATCCACGAAGCTGTATGTGTGGACCGGCCCTGCAGCTATCCAAGGGTTCACTGCGGGGGATCCTGGGGCATTAGCTAGAGTGTCTCGAATCGGTAAGGAGCTCCTCCCTAGCCTTGACTCATGATGGAAACCAAAATCCAAATACGACCCTACGAATTTGATTGTATTACTAGTAAGGAAGCATAGTATTATGGTATCTATGTGTCCTAGGATTGATACATTTATTTTGAAATGTTTTATATACACTAATAACAATATTAGATTCGTATTTACCGTATTTAGCATGTTTAATCACCATAAGGTAAAACTCTATCCTCTGGTGTGCGTTGCATAATGTGATGGGACTTGAGTCTTATGGTGATTTCATTTTTCCAAAAGCATTGCGTTGTTTTACGTTTTACTTATTATTTGCTCTGTCACTTTAAATTATGCACGGCAATCCATTGGAATAAACCCGTTCCGCGTTAGCGGCGTGGTCTTTGGATTTGCCTTATTACTAGTAGTTAAATTAGTTAAGAACTCTCACACCAGTCCCATGACTGACTCGTAGTTTGTTTCACCTTTTTGCAAACTTGGGTGCCCTCCTTTCTACACGGGCAGCCAAGTAAATAGGTTCATTTTTTGCTTGGAGTCTTTTCTTTGGAGCTGCTTATTATCTTTCTTGGATTTGCTTTGGTGGAGAGGTGATGACTTGGAGCTTGAAGACATCTATCATTTGCTGCTATTGCATTTTTCTCTTTTTAATTCCAGACATCAAACTTGTTTCATTTCACGTTGTTTAAGTTGGAGTTGGAACTTATTTCATTTTCTGCAAACTTGATGTGATAATTTAGAATTCTGTGACTGTGGACTTTATGTGGTTGATGACATTATATTTCCGTTGCTATGATGTTGTTACTCTATGAATTTCCTATGCTATGTTGTATCTATGATCTGTATTATTGTATTTATGTTGTATTATAAATGATTATTCCTTACTTTCATTCCGTGGAAGTTTGGGGTTATCACACCATGAGTACGTAGATGTTTTTGATCAGGTTAGGTGTTTATCCCCTAAAACACGAGATAGACTTCCGCATATATCCAGTTGACAATGCAAAACCAGATGCATTACCTGTACGACACATGAATCCAAGGGAAAGAAAGGGCTCAGTAAAAAAGTAAAATAGTTACTTGAAAAAGGGTTCATAAGGCGAAGTATTTCTGAATGGGGTGCTCCAGTCGTTCTCGCTACAAAGGCGGATGGTTCATTTCGCTTGTGCATAGATGATATTTTGGTTTTCTCTAAGAATGAGGAAGAACATGCTTTGCATCTAAGGGAAGTCTCGGATACCCTCCAAGCGCATCAACTTAAGGCGAAGTTCTCCAAAAATGCCATTTTTGGAAAGAAGAACTAAGGTTTCTAGGACGTGGCGCCTAAAGAAGGGATAGCAGTAGATCCCGCAAAATTAGTTGTGGTGCAAGACTGGAAGGTCCCAAGGAATGCAACAGAAGCAAGAAGCTTTCTTGGACTAGCGGGCTAATATAGGAAGTTAATTAAGGAATTTATGAAGGTATCGGCCCCACTTACTAGATTGACGAAGAAGAATCTAATCATCTTAGTATATACACTTGGTAACATGGTAAGCATCTGTTTATTTTCAAGAGATAGTTCTGGGAATTTTAGCATGACACAACAGAAGTTGTAGTGCCGAGTATACTAGAAGGAGAAGAGGTGGAACGAGAGGCGACAGTGAAATGAGTCCCAACTTATATTTGGGAAACAGAAATTAAGAAACTACGCAATCGTGAAATTAAGACAGTCAGAGCACAATAAAGGGAAGCTCAAGAAGATGCGACTTCGAAGACTGAAGACTAGATACGCGCATCATACCCTTTTTGAGGGTATATCCTTGATCTCTCTTTTCTATAAAGTTTATTTGCTAGTCTTTATCTTTTAAGTATATCCTCTTCGTTCTATCCTCGATCATTAGGTAGAAGCCAATGGATGTAAACATGTGTTTGAAACATGTTATGATTGATGGTTGCAAGTGTTTGCAAGTGTTTGCTAGTGGTTGCTCGTGGATGCATACACACACATTAGGTACTAGATCGGCTTAGTCACTTTCATATTGCATATGCATATATGTATTTGTATATGAATTGAAACTTGATGTGTTATCATATGGATGTTGCATTTGTATGAATGATTGTGCACTCATGTAGAAGTTATAAAGTACGATTAGGAATAATTGCATACATGATGGACTCATGGCACTGACATAATTCGCATTAAGGAGGTCAACTGAATCGATAAACCGCCTGATTTTTCATTAGATAAGGACATCTACACACACTATCCATATGATCATGAAAGCATTAGAAATCTTTTTAAGGACAATGGACACCTGTGATTGAATGGTTGAGTAGATGGATGTTGGATGTTAGGATACATTCTCCTTGACTTGGAGATTTCTGGGACGAAATCCTTTAAAGGAGGGGAGAAGGTAACACCCCATATTTCCTGTGGATATTAAAGTAACGAATTAAAGAATACTTAATTTTAAAATTAGGAATTAAGGGAAACGGGTTACGCCATTGCTTTCGTCTCATAATTCTACTTGGGATAGAGTCCGAGTTTGTGTAAATCGGACACTGTATGAAGAAGTTATAAGCCTTAGAAGTTTGTATACGCCCAAGGAAATATATATACATATAAAACAATTCCATAAGTCAAAACAGGGTTCAAATCTCGAATTTGGGTCAAAGAAGGCTGAGCGAGAAATTTCCCGCTCAGGGGTGTCGACCCCCTCAGGGGGAGTTGACATAGGTGTCGACCCCCTATAGGGGTGTTGACATAGGTGTCGACCTCCCTATAGGGAGTAGACCCCTGTCGGCCCAGATCTGGCCGATGACGTGTTTCACCACATGTCCTTTTCTGATTCGCTGTGTGACGTGGTACTCTGCTCTGGACGATTCTGATGACTTCTAGACTGATCTGAAGGCTCTAAATCTCCTTTACACCTATAAAAAGACCCCTAAACCTATTGTTTTCTACACACGAATTCATAGGCATCTATATGCTACTAAAACCTGAAGTGACCTAGCCTCCACCTTAATCAATCAAATTAGAGTTTTCAAGTTAACAGTCAAAGTTTGCATCAAAGGAATAGCTAATCAATTTCAGAAATCAAATCCCAGAATTCAAGACCGTTCTGTAATTTGTGAGTTTATGTTACTTTCAGAAATAAATTTTAATTGTGATTCTGACATGGTAATAAATCTGAATTTGAGATTATGCCTATTTCTATCTTTCTTTCTATATCTATTGGATTTATCTCATTGATATTATTATTTCCATTCTTTGTCTCTTCTTTCTTTCTTCCTTTTTGTTTTTATAGCCAGGCTACTGTGAGCCTGAGCCAAATCTCATAAGAGATGAACGTACGTTGGGAAAATTGGGCATAATATATGATTTGGACGTGGCCAGCGCTAAAATTTGGAAAACTAATAAATTATGTATAATTGGGCATAAATGATTTGTAACGGATTTGAGGACATAACACATGTTGTATTTAAAACATAAAGTGTATCGAACATATGACTTGAGATTTGAGGCATAAAGTATATTGGACATATGACTTGGGGTTTGAGGCGTAAATTGAACTGTAAACATGTAAGGCATAGTACATGTTGTGGTTTAAGACCTAAAATTGGGGCATATTATATATGATATTTTATGACTTGGAAGAAGGAGATTATTGTGTATAGTGATATATGGCTTAGGCATGAAAACCTATAGTACGATAGGGATAACAGTTAAATGTGAACACGCCTAAATTGGGATTTTGGGTAATTGGCATGCACTGTAATTAAACGCTATAATTTGGCATAGTTTATACTGTGAATCATGATTGGGGGTTTTGGAGAATATTTTGTACGATGCAATATGACTAAACCATAGGGCATGTGTTATATTGTGAATTATGACCATGATTTTGGGCATGTAAGTTTATAGGCTTAATTTGTGATTAGGCGAGATATGTTAATGGAACTTTAAGTGATGTTTAATTTGTTAAACTGACAAATATGCTAAAATCTATTGAAAGTGAATACTGTAATTGGAAAGCCTACGATGTAGATGAATAAATTGACATAAATAGCCTGAAGCTGGAATAATCTGTAAATGAACCAATTGGCTAAGATAAACATGCCGAGACACAAGGTTAGACTCCATTTGCGGTAGAAACCTGCTCGGAACAAACCGGCCTAGCCAGTAACCGCAAACGGTCAGTCTAATGTGAGAGGTCGTAGGCATAACTAAGAAATGCTTAGACACGAGGTTAGGTCTGGCTTGTGTCAGAAATCTGCCCGGAACCACCCAGCACATCCAGCGGCCACGAGCTATCGACCTAATGTGAGAGGTCTGTGCATTAATAATTAATTAATGCTGTCAAAGATGAATATGATACCTAAAGCATGTTAGGTGGGTAGGGTTAAGTTAATGAGGAACACTTAACCAATATGACATGATGAATGAGTAGGGTTAAGTTAATAAGAAACACTTAACCAATATGACATGATGAATGGGTAGGGTTAAGTTAAAACAAGAGAGCAACACTTAACCAATATAACTGGATGCGTGGACGGGTTAAGTTAAAACAAGAGAGCAACACTTAACCAATATAACATGATGAATGGGGAGGGTTAAGTTAACACAAGAAGGCAACACTTAACCAATGTAACACGACAAGTGGGTGGGTTAAGTTAACTTGAATTGATTGGTGACACTTAACCAATACATCATGATGAATGCATGGGGTTAAGTTAATAAAAAACACTTAACCAATGTAACTTGATGAACGAATGGGGTTAAGTTAATGGGAAATACTTAACCAATATAACATGATAAATGAACGGGGTTAAGTTAATAGGAAACACTTAACCAATCCAACATGGTGAGTGAGAAGGGTTAATAAGAAACACTTAACCCACATGACATGATGAGTGGGTGGGTTAAGTTAACATGAATGGACAACACTTAACCAATATGACATAATGTGTGGGAGGGTTAAGCACACATCGGGTTGGTGGGCAATATTAGTAACTATAGGCCCACAAACTTAACCATTAAGTAAACATGTTTGAATCGGTGGGAGGGTTAAGTACATATCGGGTTGGTTGGTAATACTAGTAAATATATGCCCACAAACTTAACCAGTAAGAAACCCTAGTGACGGGGACCCATTTCAGCAGTAACCCACATAGATGTATCAAGGTACCTTAAAACTAGGTGGGGTGGGGCACGATTACTGGGCTGATTATAAGCAGTCAAAATAGTTGCAGGGGGTACGTCAATGTAGATTCCGATGGATTAGGGGCATGCATGTACTCCGGAGTGGGAAAAAGCAGGCACTGGGTACCAGTAGCTATACACTGTGCATCTTGAATCGTGTCGGGTTGCTATCATAAGGATTGATACACCTTATGGTGGGACCAGCACAGGGTATCTACATGCAAGAGAGGGTCGATTGACACAGACACATGTAACGTTAATACAAGTAGGGAGCCGATCGATAGGGTAATAAGGGTACATCTAACATCTTCATGGCAATTAGGCTGATTGAGGTAAGATCCTCATACTAGATGTACACCTGAAGGCTACCACAATTGCGTGGATTGGGATCACGTTACCATATTATCATTTTACGCAGATTACTAGTTGGGACACTAGTTAGGGGGTGCAGAGATATAGAAATCAGAATAACAAGGTAGTAGTGAAGCAGAGAAAGAGTAGAAGTGCATTCAGTTTATCTTGCCTTATCGTATCTTATGCAAATCTTAGGTTATCTTGTTATCCATGTTATCACGGTATTGTCTGATATTCAATTTATTCATGTCATGATGCTTTTGCCTATTTACATGCTGAAAGTCACTGGACTTAACAGACTTGACCTAGTTTGTTTCGCCTCTTTTCTCCCATCACCCCCCCCCCCAGGTTCACAGGGAGGAAATATTACCTGTTAGCTCAGTTTTCTTTCCATGCTCGAAGATAGTCGATGTATTGCTTTGGACTCTCTCTTCCACTGCTATGGCTGGTTCATGCTTTATTAGGGAATATCATTGTTATTTTAATGCTTCTTTTATACTTGGAAGTTTTGAATCAAGACAGAAATTTTATGTATTACTTTTATGTACGATTGAGACAATTATTGTAAAAGCTTGACCGAACCACGTTGTTTATAAAATGACTTTATTTTCCGCTTCTTTATTTGTCTGTCTTGTAATTTACCTGCATCTTTTACCTAAAACGCTCCATCGAAGTTAAGGCATTCCCTTTGTGAGTGACCTTAATGAACGTGGGGTATTACAATATATCAACATCTCATCGTCATTGTCATCGTCTTAATATATATATATCAATGCATATGTTTTGCTTACTAAGAGCATCTTCAATGCTAGTTTTTTTTTGATGTAAAGTAAATATCACTGTAAATTTGGTGATGCTAAATCAATGGAAGGAATTTTTTCTTATGGAAAGAAAGGGTAGATAACTTCGGTGCCAAGTTTACTTGGAGGTCAAGAAATTTGGACATGAAGTAATAGATAATTTGGGTGCCAAGTTTACTTGGAGGTCAAGAAACTTGGGCATGAAGTAATTGGTCTTATAAAAGTGGCCTTAAGGGGAGAAGGAAAGACAATTGAGTTCAATTCAATTCATTCATCCTATCTCTCATTAAAGTTTTAGGGATTTCTAACCTAATTCTTTTTACTTCAATTCTTTATCTTCTCAAATAAAATTCTTGAGTGAATTGAGTGACCATTGTAATCAATTTCTTATACTCCTCATTGATGTTAATAAAAGGCTCTCTCTCTCTCTCTCTCTCTCAAGTAGACGTACACTACAAATTGTTAGTGGAACCATTATAAATCCCTGTGTGATTTACTTTTCATCATTGCCCATTTATTTCTCTTATGTGGTTCTTGTGATACGCTTTTGGATTGGGTTGAGATTGTCTTTGATATTGATTGGTTGTTTTTGCACGTTTACCACGATCTCATCTTCCGCTAATTTGGGGTTATTTTTGTTTGAGCGATCTTAAATCAAAATTTCCCCTCAACATTTGGTATCAGAGCATTGGTGTTGGTAGATAGCTAAAAAATGCCAGAATTAGATTCAAATAATGTCTCAATAGTTGGTTCAAGTGGTGTAGCTCCTTGTATACATGGGTCATATGCAGGTTATTGTTCACAATTGGTTATCGACAAGTGGAATAACAATAATAAACCGAAAAGTGGCAGTGGAAGATAAAAGTGGTTCTTAGGAGGAATCAGCTACATCAGGTAGTGTTTGATACATTTATTGCTAGAGGACATCTCAGATGTGGAGAGAGAAGAAATGGAAGAGTGGGCATTCACTACACTTCAACTTGCCATGGGGGAGAATGTTATTTCTGAAATTAGTGGTGAGACGACTGGTAAAGGAATTTGGAACAAGCTGGAGGAGTTATATATGAAGAAATCACTCATAAATCGATTGATCTTGTTGCGGGCTTTCTTTACCTACAAGATGAAGGAAGAAACTTCGCTAAAGGTGCACTTGAATGTGTTTGATGATTTTGCTAATGAAGATGAAGGCGGTATATTTGAAGATTGAGGAGAAGCAGAAGGCGATGGTATTGTTATGTTCATTAACTGAACGCTATACTGGTTTCTCAAATAGTTTGATCTATGGCCGGGATACATTGACACTAAATGATGACAAGACAGATGTTATTAGTGAGAAATTGCAAGATCAGATGAAGTAGCTGAGTGATGGTAGTAGTGGTGCTGGTAATGGTCAAGGTTTATTTGCGGAGAAAGAAAAGTCAGAGAAAAAGGGAAACCGAGGGCGTTCTAAGTCTAGAAAGCCCGGTGAAAGAGAAAAATGAAAGAAAAGGAATGGCAAGTGCTTTGTATGTAAGAAACCTGGTCACTGGAAGAATGATTGTCCAGATAAGGGGAAGAAGGAAGTAGCATCTTTATCACACTACAAGGAACATTGTAAATATCAACAGGGGGTGGGCGACGGTTTCCGACGGCTTTCGACTGGCCATCGGCAGTTGTCGAAAACTGTCGATTATAATCAAATTATCTTCCACCCGAAAGCTTTTAGCTCCATTCCTCCATCCCCAATCTTTATTTCCAGCATGAAATTTAAAACCCTAAACCCACTAATCCGCCATTTCTAGCCTCAAAACACCAAAATTTTCATGTTCGATTATTCCCGACGTCCACACAAACCTCCAGAAAAAGCAATTTAAGGTATAATCTCGTTTTTTGCTTAAAATTTCAATTTTTACCTAAACCTAAATTTTGTAAAATTAGCAGTTTAGGGTTGATTGCAATTGGTTCATATGATGTTGTAGTAGGTTATATCATCATATTATATGTGTATTTCATGTGCTTCACTTCAATTGAAAGATTTATTTTAAATATTTGGATATTTGTGTATGTTACACTGAAAATTAGACATGTTTTGGATAGGTTGTTGTGGCAGTGGTCATAACAATGGTTAGATATGGAAGTGATGATTTTAGTGTATTCACGGGTCAAGTTAAAAATGTATGTGCGTGTGTATGTATGTGTGTGTGTATGTGTTTCAATTTAGCTTGGTTTTTACCATTGTATAATTTTGGATATTTGTGTATGTGTGCGCTGTTGTGCGCTTGTCATTCTTGTATGTGTTAATTGGCATACGAAAAAATGAATGTATGAACTAGGAAAAGTACATCGTGCAAATTTTGACTTATGCACAAAAAAGCATGAGTCTAAATTGTAGTTGTACCTATTGAATCGGCAATAATAGCATTAGCTTTAAGTTGATTAAAATGTCAAGCAGATGTGATAAAATAAAATTGTAATAACCCGGAAATTCTGAACCAGTTTAAAATTTTTATTTTGGCAATTTTAGAGAATTTTGAATATTTAAAATGAATTATTTTAAATAATATCGATGAGGAATTTATTTTGAATATAATTAGAACGTATATATTATATACGTCGTCATTAGAATATAAATATTTATATATAATTATAAGCGCGGTAGTTCGATAATTCGATTTCAAGCTTCAATTGAATGTACCGGGTGCAAAACAATCCGTATTTTAGTAAAACCAAAAACATTAGGATCTATTTGATAATATCTTTCCAACGAATCCGAAAAATTGAGATTTCATAGCGGGGATCAAAAGATATGTCCAGTTGAAAATTCTGAATAGTCGTTATGGAATTCAGGCCCTTAAAAATGGACATTTTGCAAATGACCTCGGATTTCGACAGCCGCCCCCCCTCCCCATCGTTCGCCCCGCCGCCGCCTCCCCCCCACCCCGATTGACCGCCGACCTCCTCTCGAAACCCCCCCTCGAAGTCGACAGACGAGAAGCCCCCCTGGCGTGCGACGCAACCGAGCCCCCCCACCTCGCCTGCTCCGCTGCCACCACCGGCGAACTCCAGCCCCTCTGAACCTTAATGCCCTGAGTCCGAGCCTGCCACCTCCCATTGCATCATCAACGCCGCCTAAAGGACCCTCACCACTGCAGATCGTCGATGCAGCCCCTCCCCCTCTTCGTTAAGCAGCCGTAAGTGTTTATTTCCATTTTTACTCATGTAAACGATTTAAAAATATGAACTTTGTTAGTGTAAAAATATAAAAATCAGTTTTTATATATGAATATCATTATGAAAATTCGATTTTTATAGACATGAATAACATTGGATTAATAAAAATGTGATTTTTATTAATAGATCTGATATTGTTTTTCTTAACACATATGAAATTGTTTTATAAAATATAAAAGCTAAGATTTTTAGTTTAGCAAAATAGGGTTTTCAACAAAGTGCAAAGATCATATTTTTAAAGATGTAAAGATTACATTTGTATATATGAAAGATAAGATTTTTAAGGCGATGAAGTTTGAGTTTTTATCCTATGTGAAAGAAGTAATTTTTATTTTATAAAAATATAATCTTTATATTGAAAATGGCAATAAAAAAATTCAATCTTTAATATTGAAAAGGCGAAATCTTTATTTTTATAAAGGCGAAATCTTTATTTTTATAAAGGCGAAATCTATACTTTTATAAAGGCGAAATCTATATTTTTGAAAAGGCGAAATCTATATTTTTGAAAAGGCAAAATCTATATTTTTGAAATGGAACTTTTATCTATATGACATCGTAGTAAAAATTCGATTTTTATATATTGAATAGCGAATAAAAATTCGATTTTTATATATTGAATAGCATAATAAAAATTCGATTTTTATATATTGAATAGCATAATAAAAATTCGATTTTTATATATTGAATAGCATAATAAAAATTCGATTTTTTATATATTGAATAGCATAATAAAAATTCGATTTTTATATATTGAATAGCATAATAAAAATTTGATTTTTATATATTGAATAGCATAATAAAAATTCGATTTTTTAACATTGTATAGCGAAGTGAAAATTCGATTTTTACATATGTAGTGAATACGGGCAACGAAAGCGACAAAAGGAGAGAACGATGAAGATTTCTATCAGTGAAGATTCGTGGTATTGGATAGCTATCGGTGAGAATTTCTCACTCTTCAATTTCTTTTTCTAGTTATATATATACTAGGATGCAGACGGTGTTTAGTAGCACCCGACACCATCGTCCACAGACCATGGACTTGTTTGTTTGGTTGTGTAGTTGGTTAGACTATTTGATTGGAATCTGATTGTTTGGTGAAATGGAATGGATTTGATTGATGTGTGAATGGCGTGGGCCTTCATTAGACCGGGGATAAGGCTAGGCCTTGTCCCGTTTCTAGTATCGTGCCGTTATGCCGCCGAAATTTCCTAAAATAAGTTAGAAAAATAAAAATATCATTTTTATTTTGTAAACGAACGAAATAGAAATTCATGTGCTAAAATAAAATATTTTATCATTAAAAATATAATTTTTAATGTGAATGAAAATAAATAAATATTCATTTACAAACCGGACGGTTTGTTTATGTACACCTATTTGAAGGACATTGATTGGGACGATAAATTTTACACATTGCCCAACTACACAAATAAAATCTGTGTTTGATTGTTTGAAACCCCACACGGGTATTGGGACGAAATATGGCATACACTAATCCCAATAATTAGTTGTATGTCGATCGATTGATTGATAGGTTGTTATAAGCGTTAGATATCTATATTTGATGCTTATACAGTGTAGTGCACTTTGGATAATGGTTGATTATTTATCGTTGCTATTATATACATGTGTTGTATGGAATCCATATAATTAACTTTATATGGTAATTGATTGGGCCTCATTCCAATTTAGAAGATAAAGAATATTATAAAATAAAGGTTCATGTGTTGACTGTACTCATCCGTTGAGATTAGTCATGTGTTGAACGAAATATTTTAACAATCAAATTTACATCTTTATCATTATAAAATAAAGGTTCATGTGTTGACCGTACTCATCCGTTGAGATTGGTCATGTATTGAACGAAATATTTTAACAATAGAATTTATATCTTTATCATATATAAAATTAGAAACTAACTGGAAAATAGATAAGATGAGTGGTCTCCTGGATATTGATCTGATGTTGGTTTCGGCCTTCGAGGTTAATATTTAGGGAATCGTTCTCTTACTAATTTACGGCTGGAGTCTGATTTAATATCAAAAGATAGATACCTTAATTTTCATAAAATATATTAAACAACAAAAATAGTCACACGTGGACAGTACTCATTCGTTGAGATTAGTCGTGTGTTGACAAAAATATAGATTCACATATTGAATAGAATAAATATTCATTTGTTGAATAGAATAACGAATTTATTGAAATATATAAAGCCGTATTGATTAGAGTTGCGCTATTTTGACGTGAACGATGTTTATATCGATTATATTCGTTTTTATAATGAATATTGAAAAGGAAGTGATTTCAAAATATAACGTTTTGAAAATATTATCATTTATATAGAAATGATAGGGAATATTCAATTTTGATTTGGAATTGAGTATAGAATTGAAATGTTTTGAAAACGAATTTAAAACGATTCATAAAATACGTTTTAAATAGAAATCGATGAAATATATATTATATATATTATATATATAATATAATTGCCTGAATAGAACGCGCCGCGCCGCGGCAGTTCGTGAATTTCGACCATTTATTTCAAACAGACATTACGGGAGATCCGACAGTCGGATTCTCCTAAAACCGGAACCGTTGGGTTCGTATCGAAAAGAGCTTTCTAACGAATATTGGAAATTTTAAATCTAACGGTTGGATTTGGAGATACGTCCAAATCAAATTTGGAAAAGGTCGTTGTAAGTGTAGTTCGATGGCCGTTGATGGAAATCGACTGTACGGGCCTTGATAAAATTATTAAAAATAGTAATAATTTGTGTAAAATCATAAGAAATGATTTGGGAAGAATTGGGATGAAAAACTCCATATTTGAAAAGATAGAAATAGATTTTTATCGAAAGGAACTAATTTTGAACTAGAATTTAAAACCCAATTTTTTTTAAAATAAATAAATTGGATTTAAAAATGGGTTTTAAATAGAATTGATTAGTGGGTTTATAGTGAACTGTTTTTTAAATAACACTAGTTCTTTAACCCGAAAATAAATAGATTGTGATTTGGGTTTATAGTGAACTGTGTTTTAAATAACACTAGTTCTTTAACCCGAAAATAAATAGATTGTGATTTGGGTTTGTCGTGAACTGTGTTTTAAATAACACTAGTTCTTTAACCCAGTAAAAGGTGTTTTAACGAATCTGCAATTAGAATGAAATGTGAATCTATATTCTGAATTATCAAATTTAGAAATGAGCGAGAATGGAGTATCGCCAGTTTTGCTCCAAAGCGATAGTTAAATCTTTAATTAGATTTGAACGTGAAATGGTAGTTAATTTTACTGATAACACTGTGGTGTTAGATGTGGAGTATTACCAGTTTTGCTTCATGGGATGAATAGGTTGGGATTGGGAAATAAAATAAATAATTACTTCGGTGTGGTTCGCTAATCCTGACTAATTTGAAATAACATCCAAAGGAAGATTAAAGGATAAATTTTAAAGGATTTATCTTGGATAAAATTAATGGGAACCTTTCCCTAAAGATGTGAATATTTAAATAACAGAATATTCAAAATTGGAATGAGGCGTATGTTGAGTTTGTGTAATATCTGTTTTAATATACGCGGGTTGTTCAGAAAGGCCGGGTTTATACCCATTCTGAATAACCGATTCAACAATATGTCGAAGATGAAGACAGTGGTTGAAGACCGGAAGTCTTCACATCGTTTGGATAATTACTGACGATCCTGATTGGGCTGTACACCCAAGAAGATGGAAATAGTTGGTGGTCATCCAGACGTACTTGGAGATGGATGGATATGCGAGGAAAGTGCCTCCGGTTTCGTTCAGACCCAGAACGGACTTGTAAATGGATTGTGTGTCTGACATTGGATTTTATTATGTGTTGATTGATTTCTATTAAATATACATCTGTTTGGCGGCGGAGAATTTATTCTTTTGCTTAACGCCCTTCTCTGAGACGTACGAGCTCAGAGGTTGTATATCGATGGACATCAGTCGCATGGCATGAATTGCTTGTGTGGCACGCTGAGATGTAATGATCACGGCTTCTGTTGAAAAGCAAAGTCTTGTGGTTGATGATCAAAGCACGCCTACGTGGCAGCTTTGTGTATAACGTGAATTCGCGAGCCTCACACCTCAGTATGAGTTAAAAACGAGATACGGGCCGTTGGGAGAACACGATGTTTCTTTCTAGCTTTGGTGGTGTCAGTGACTTACCAGCCCTGACATTTATATACTTTTCACCTTTGTGGTTGTTGGAATGAGGCGCCTCGATTATAGGTCTGTAAGGACCGGGAAACGTGTGTTCAGGAATTGCCAATCCTCAAACGTAAGAGAGGACCGGCCCAACCGATCCAAGTGGCTTCCCAGAGTGTGTAGTCCAGAGCATTTGCTAGAGTGTCTCGAAGCGGAGAGGAGCTTGCCCCTTGCCTCGACTCATGATGGAATCCAATTTCCAATACGAGATATTTCGGCTTTATTAGTATGGCGACATAGTAGCATGGGATGTTATTCCGTCTATGATTTATATTTATGATTGAAATTGTTTTGACACTATACACTTATTATAGTATCAAATGATTTGTTTTAAACGTACCTAGCATGTTTGGCTATTATAAGGGAAAACCCTATCCTCCGGCTTGCGTTGCATTGTGTGATGGGACCTGGGTCTTATAATAGCTTCATTTTTCGAAAAAGCATTGCGTTGTTTATTCTATGCACTGGTATTCTTGGGAGGAAACCCGTTCCGTGTTATACGGCGTGGTCCCTTGAATTACTCTCTTTTAAAATTGAATTAATAACTGTTTTAGTTCTCACACCAGTCACATGACTGACCTGGAGTTTACTGTTTTAACCTAAACTCTGGGTGCCCTTATTTCCGACACGGGCAGCTAGTAGTTTTGGTTTTGCAGATATATATTCACAGGATCCTGGTTTACAGCTGGAATAATATCTGGAAAGCTCTGTATCCGTATATCACCTTCAGTTGTGCTTTGTATTATTTTCCGCTGCTATGTAATTTATTGTAATATATGATATTTATCGAATGTAATTGATTCTATTATACTCTGTATATTCTTGTATCTGATGGAATTGTTGTAATAGCAATGAAATGTTCTTCTATGTGTGTTCTGATTTGTCCTGTTCTCAAAACGATCAGGGGTTTCGAACGGTCTAGATCGGTTTAACGACTGATTCGGATCGAGCGAAATTCCCGGTCGTCACATTTGGTATCAGAGCTTTGGTTTACAGAGCTCGAGAACAAGACACATTAGAACCATACGAAAGAATTCATCAGATATTGGATTAGTAATATCCAATTAGAATGACTCGTTAGAGATAGGATTAGTAGTATCCAAGAACGGGTGTGAAGAGTTTATTTTTTTCAAATGAAAACAATTTTGTTTTGAAAATTTAAATCAATTCGACGTATTTGAATATTTATTTATTTTGAATATGGACAATCGAGTATATAAAGATTTCGCGTATACGCGTCATGAACGTATATTCGAAGTTTTAATATACTGGATAGATATAGAATCATACTCTAGTGGCCCGAAGATGATTCTGATGGTTAAGTACTCATCGTCAGAATTTATATTCGAGTGACGAAGGTGTGATTTCTATATATTTCCATTGGACTGGTGTGAGAACCAAAACTTATATAGATAGATTTATTTGTTGTGTATTGGCATCAAAAACAAGATTTTCTGTATATATATCAAAATTATGAATTTGAAACTCTAATTCACTAATTGATTGATGTTTGTGTTGATTGTTTATTAGTTTGATAATTTTGAACCATTTAGCCTAATTGTATCAAATATTGAATTGTATTGAAAATTGGTCGCATTTGCTTGCATATACATATACTTACATTGAACAGGTCATAGCAAGGAGGCTAGAGCCGAAGAATAAAATTTGTTTGCCCGACAAATAGGTACATGTTTACTACATAATTTACTGTTTTGTTTGGGTGATGATGATTTTATGAGCCTATTGGCTAGCCGCTTGGCTTTTTCTTTTTCTTTTTGAGATCAGAAGGCCTATATGGCAATTTCGGGATTTTCCCGTGGCTCCCGGTGCAGGGGAGGTTATGGCGAAATTTTTCGAAAATTTAGGGTGTTAGCCAAATTTTTTGAAAATTTTAAAATTCTCAAAAACTGAAAAGTTGGAGAATGGAAGCCAGATCGAACGTAGAATTGATTAATCAAACCACTTTCGACTTTGTTCCTTTTCGGGGACGAAAAGTTTTAAGTGGGGGAGATTGTAATAACCCGGAAATTCTGAACCAGTTTAAAATTTTTATTTTGGCAATTTTAGTGAATTTTGAATATTTAAAATGAATTATTTTAAATAATATCGACGAGGAATTTATTTTGAATATAATTAGAACGTATATATTATATACGTCGTCGTTAGAATATAAATATTTATATATAATTATAAATAGAATTGAAAATGGCGCGGTAGTTCGATAATTCGATTTCAAACTTCAATTGAATGTACCGTGTGCAAAACAATCCGGATTTTAGTGAAACCAAAAACGTTAGGATCTATTTGATAATATCTTTCCAATGAATCCGAAAAATCGAGATTTCATAGTGGGGATCAAAAGATATGTCCAGTTGAAAATTATGAATAGTCGCTATGGAATTCAGGCCCTTAAAAATGGACATTTTGCAAACGACCTCGGATTTCGACGAAACCACTTTTGTTGGGTCCGTGATGTCTAATTATTGCTGGGTTCCAAATTTCATAATTTTTCGAATCAATATGTGAGTGTGGCAAAGGAAAACGCGTTTGACCAGTTTCAGTTGATTTTAATCGACTGGAAAATGGCCCTTTTTCAAACGGTCTCAGAATTCGATGAAACTAGTTTTGTTAGGACCGTATCGTCAATACGAAGCTAGAAAATATTTTTCAGGAATTTTTCTAGTTAGTATGTGACCCCGGTAAATTGAAATGCACGTTCAAATTCAATATATAGAGTTATATGTAGATTTTGACGGAAACTGATTCAAACGATCGAATCAGCTTACGATACATATCCCCTTGTGTTCGGAATGGGGGTAAAACGCTATGGACGACAGGCGGTAGGCCTCGTTTCGAGGTCGTATGTAAAAGTCAACTTAGTGAAAAATAAAAATAATAAATAAAATAAAGTAATCCTCTCCCCTTCCTCCTATATACTATCAGCCCCCCTTTTTTTTTTGATTTTCAGAACCGAAGACAAAAAAAAGGGAAACCCTCGATCGACAGCCGCCCCCCCTCCCCATTGCCACCCCCCCCCCCCCGATTGATCGCCGACCTCCTCTTGAAACCCCCCCCCCTCGAAGTCGACAGACGAGAAGCCCACCTGGCGTGCGACGCAACCGAACCCCCCCCCCCCCCCTCGCCTACTCCGCCACCACCACCGGCGAACTCCAGCCCCTCCGAACCTTAATGCCCAGAGTCCGAGCCTGCCACCTCCCATTGCATCATCAACGCCGCCTAAAGGACCCTCACCACTGCAGATCGTCGATGCAGCCCCTCCCTCTCTTCGTTAAGCAGCCGTAAGTGTTTATTTCCATTTTTACTCATGTAAACGATTTAAAAATATGAACTTTGTTAGTGTAAAAATATAAAAATAAGTTTTTATATGTGAATATCATTATGAAAATTCGATTTTTATAGACATGAATAACATTGGATTAATAAAAATGTGATTTTTATTAATAGATCTGATATTGTTTTTCTTAACATATATGAAATTGTTTTATAAAATATAAAAGCTAAGATTTTTAGTTTAGCAAAATAGGGTTTTCAACAAAGTGCAAAGATCATATTTTTAAAGATGTAAAGATTACATTTGTATATATGAAAGATAAGATTTTTAAGGCGATGAAGTTTGAGTTTTTATCCTATGTGAAAGAAGTAATTTTTATTTTATAAAAATATAATCTTTATATTGAGAATGGCAATAAAAAAATTCAATCTTTAATATTGAAAAGGCGAAATCTTTATTTTTATAAAGGCGAAATCTATACTTTTATAAAGGCGAAATCTATATTTTTGAAAAGGCGAAATCTATATTTTTGAAAAGGCGAAATCTATATTTTTGAAATGGAATTTTTACCTATATGACATCGTAGTAAAAATTCGATTTTTATATATTGAATAGCGAATAAAAATTCGATTTTTATATATTGAATAGCATAATAAAAATTCGATTTTTATATATTGAATAGCATAATAAAAATTCGATTTTTATATATTGAATAGCATAATAAAAATTCGATTTTTATATATTGAATAGCATAATAAAAATTCGATTTTTATATATTAAATAGCATAATAAAAATTCGATTTTTATATATTGAATAGCATAATAAAAATTTGATTTTTATATATTGTATAGCGAAGTGAAAATTCGATTTTTACATATGTAGTGAATACGGGCAACGAAAGCGACAAAAGGCGAGAACGACGAAGATTTCTATCAGTGAAGAGTCGTGGTATTGGATAGCTATCGGTGAGAATTTTTCACTCTTCCATTTCTTTTTCTAGTTATATATATATACTAGGATGCAGACGGTGTTTAGTAGCACCCGACACCATCGTCCACAGACCATGGACTTGTTTTTTTGGTTGTGTAGTTGGTTAGATTATTTGATTGGAATCTGATTGTTTGGTGAAATGGAATGGATTTGATTGATGTGTGAATGGCGTGGGCCTTCACTAGACTGGGGATAAGGCTAGGCCTTGTCCCGTTTCTAGTATCGTGCCGTTATGCCGCCGAAATTTCCTAAAATAAGTTAGAAAAATAAAAATATCATTTTTATTTTGTAAATGAACGAAATAGAAATTCATGTGCTAAAATAAAATATTTTATCATTAAAAATATAAATTTTAACGTGAATGAAAATAAATAAATATTCATTTACAAACCGGACGGTTTGTTTATGTACACCTATTTGAAAGACATTGATTGGGACGATAAATTTTACACATTGCCCAACTGCACAAATAAAATCTGTGTTTGATTATTTGAAACCCCACACGGGTATTGGGACGAAATATGGCATACACTAATCCCAATAATTAGTTGTATGTCGATCGATTGATTGACAGACTGTTATAAGCGTTAGATATCTATATTTGATGCTTATACAATGTAGTGCACTTTGGATGATGGTTGATTATTTATCGTTGCTATTATATACATGTGTTGTATGGAATCCATATAATTAACTTTATATGGTAATTGATTGGGCCTCATTCCAATTTAGAAGATAAAGAATATTATAAAATAAAGGTTCATGTGTTGACTGTACTCATCCGTTGAGATTAGTCATGTGTTGAACGAAATATTTTAACAATCAAATTTACATCTTTATCATTATAAAATAAAGGTTCATGTGTTGACCGTACTCATCCGTTGAGATTGGTCATGTATTGAACGAAATATTTTAACAATAGAATTTATATCTTTATCATATATAAAATTAGAAACTAACTGGAAAATAGATAAGATGAGTGGTCTCCTGGATATTGATCTGATGTTGGTTTCGGCCTTCGAGGTTAATATTTAGGGAATCGTTCTCTTACTAATTTACGGCTGGAGTCTGATTTAATATCAAAAGATAGATACCTTAATTTTCATAAAATATATTAAACAACAAAAATAGTCACACGTGGACAGTACTCATTCGTTGAGATTAGTCGTGTGTTGACAAAAATATAGATTCACATATTGAATAGAATAAATATTCATTTGTTGAATAGAATAACGAATTTATTGAAATATATAAAGCCGTATTGATTAGAGTTGCGCTATTTTGACGTGAACGATGTTTATATCGATTATATTCGTTTTTATAATGAATATTGAAAAGGAAGTGATTTCGAAATATAACGTTTTGAAAATATTATCATTTATATAAAAATGATAGGGAATATTCAATTTTGATTTGGAATTGAATATAGAATTGAAATGTTTTGAAAACGAATTTAAAACGATTCATAAAATACGTTTTAAATAGAAATCAACGAAATATATATTATATATATTATATATATATAATATAATGGCCTGAATAGAACGCGCCGCGACGCGGCAGTTCGTGAATTTCGACCATTTATTTCAAACGGACATTACGGGAGATCCGACCGTCGGATTCTCCTAAAACCGGAACCGTTGGGTTCGTATCGAAAAGAGCTTTCTAACGAATATTGGAAATTTGAAATCTAATGGTTGGATTTGGAGATACGTCCAAATCAAATTTGGAAAGGTCGTTGTAAGTGCAGTTCGATGGCCGTTGATGGAAATCGACTGTACGGGCCTTGATAAAATTATTAAAAATAGTAATAATTTGTGTAAAGTCATAAGAAATGATTTGGGAAGAATTGGGATGAAAAACTCCATATTTGTAAAGATAAAAATAGATTTTTATCGAAAGGAACTAATTTTGAACTTGAATTTAAAACCCAATTTTTTTAAAATAAATAAATTGGATTTAAAAATGGGTTTCAGATAGAATTGATTAGTGGGTTTATAGTGAACTGTGTTTTAAATAACACTAGTTCTTTAACCCGAAAATAAATAGATTGTGATTTGGGTTTATAGTGAACTGTGTTTTAAATAACACTAGTTCTTTAACCCGAAAATAAATAGATTGTGATTTGGGTTTGTCGTGAACTGTGTTTTAAATAACACTAGTTCTTTAACCCAGTAAAAGGAGTTTTAACGAATCTGCAATTAGATTGAAATGTGAATCTATAATCTGAATTATCAAATTTAGAAATGAGCGAGAATGGAGTATCGCCAGTTTTGCTCTAAAGCGATAGTTAAATCTTTAATTAGATTTGAACGTGAAATGGTAATTAATTTTACCGATAACACTGTGGTGTTAGATGTGGAGTATTACCAGCTTTGCTTCATGGGATGAATAGGTTGGGATTGGGAAATAAAATAAATAATTACTTCGGTGTGGTTCGCTAATCCCGACTAATTTGAAATGACATCCAAAGGAAGATTAAAGGATAAATTTTAAAGGATTTATCTTGGATAAAATTAATGGGAACCTTTCCCTAAAGATGTGAATATTTAAATAACAGAATATTCAGAATTGGAATGAGGCGTATGTTGAGTTTGTGTAATATTTGTTTTAATATACGCGGGTTGTTCGGAAAGGCCGGGTTTATACCCATTCTGAATAACCGATTCAATGATATGTCGAAGATGAAGACGGTGGTTGAAGACCGGAAGTCTTCACATCGTTTGGATAATTACTGACGATCCGGATTGGGCTGTACACCCAAGAGGATGGAAATAGTTGGTGGTCATCCAGACGTACTTGGAGATGGATGGATATGCGAGGAAAGTGCCTCCGGTTTCGTTCAGACCCAGAACGGACTTGTAAATGGATTGTGTGTCTGACATTGGATTTTATTCTGTGTTGATTGATTTCTATTAAATATACATCTGTTTGGCGGCGGAGAATTTATTCTTTTGCTTAACGCCCTTCTCTGAGACGTACGAGCTCAGAGGTTGTATATCGATGGACATCAGTCGCATGGCATGAATTGCCTGTGTGGCACGCTGAGATGCAATGATCAAGGCTTCTGTTGAAAAGCAAAGTCTTGTGGTTGATGATCAAAGCACGCCTACGTGTCAGCTTTGTGTATAATGTGAATTCGCGAGCCTCATACCTCGGTATGTGTTAAAAACGGGATACGGGCCATTGGGAGAACACGACGTTTCTTTCTAGCTTTGGTGGTGTCAGTGACTTACCAGCCCTGACATTTATATACTTTTCACCTTTGTGGTTGTTGGAATGAGGCGCCTCGATTATAGGTCTGTAAGGACCGAGAAACGTGTGTTCAGGAATTGCCAATCCTCAAACGTAAGAGAGGACCGGCCCAACGAATCCATGTGGCTGCCCAGAGTGTGTAGTCCTGAGCATTTGCTAGAGTGTCTCGAAGCGAAGAGGAGCTTGCCCCTTGCCTCGGCTCATGATGGAATCCAATTTCCAATACGAGATATTTCGGCTTTATTTGTAGAGCCTAGTATGGCGACATAGTAGCATGGGATGCTATGCCGTCTATGATTTATATTTATGATTGAAATTGTTTTGACACTATACACTTATTATAGTATCAAATGATTTGTTTTAAACGTACCTAGCATGTTTGGCTATTATAAGGGAAAACCCTATCCTCCGGCTTGCGTTGCATTGTGTGATGGGACCTGGGTCTTATAATAGCTTCATTTTTCGAAAAAGCATTGCGTTGTTTATTCTATGCACTGGTATTCTTGGGAGGAAACCCGTTCCGTGTTATACGGCGTGGTCCCTTGAATTACTCTCTTTTAAAATTGAATTAATAACTGTTTTAGTTCTCACACCAGTCACATGACTGACCTGGAGTTTATTGTTTTAACCTAAACTCTGGGTGCCCTTATTTTCGACACGGGCAGCTAGTAGTTTTGGTTTTGCAGATATATATTCACAGGATCCTGGTTTACAGCTGGAATGATATCCGGAAAGCTCTGTATCCGTATATCACCTTCAGTTGTGCTTTGTATTATTTTCCGCTGCTATATAATTTATTGTAATCTCTGATATTTATCGAATGTAATTGATTCTATTATACTCTGTATATTCTTGTATCTGATGGAATTGTTGTAATAGCAATGAAATGTTCTTCTGTGTGTGTTCTGATTTGTCCTGTTCTCAAAACGATCAAGGGTTTCGAATGGTCTAGATCGGTTTAATGACCGATTCGGATCGAGCGAAATTCCCGGCCGTCACAAAAATATTTTTGTGTCACAGTAAAATGTACTTTATAATAAAATGCGCATATCTAATTGACTAATATCCCCTAGAGTGTTTTCGGCCCCGTCCGACGAGTGTTGTACATGATCGTTATATAAATAGTCGTTTTTGTCAAAATAAAAAACGACCATTTATATTGATCTAGTACAATATTTTTTGTATTTGTCCTTGTATTGGACAAGTTATAAACACAATAAGCATTTACATTTTGTATATACTTCGTTTCAAAAGATTAACAAAATTTCGGTTTAATTTTTCTTTTTTTTTCCTGCGTACATGTGTACAAAATGCAGGAAACAAAATAGAAATGTTGCTGAAATTTTGTTGAGTCATTTGAGACGAAGTAGTATACAATTATAAATGTTTACTCTATTTATAATGGGAAGTAGGATGCATGAACATGTAAAAGAATTACAATAAAAAAAGTGCCAAATTAGTTTTTTTTTTAACTTAATCAAAATGTTATTTGCTTTCAACCGTTATATGTACGTGTGCTTTATGACCATAATTAGTAAGTTTTTTCAAATTTGAATTCTTGAAAATAAATATTAAATTTTGAACTTGTGACTAGATTTCTCAAATAAGAAAAATGATTGATTATTTTGTTGATCGAAGGAGTTGGATGTACCAAAGAAGAGGAGAGGGAGGTTCAATAAAGAAGATTTTTATAATTGTATAAATGTCTTTGTTGAATTCGTTTTAAGTAATAATGGAAGTGATCCTGAAATTCGTTGTTCGTATAGCAAGTATAGACATTTGAAATATTTGTTACCCGATGTTGTGAAAGTCCATTTGTGCAAAAATGGATTCGTACCCGAATATTATTTTTGAGATCGTCATGGAGAAGTTGTATCGAATACTCCTATAGAAACTGAGGTAGAAAGTGCTATTGATGAAAATGTTAGTACGACTCGAATTGAAAATATGGTCGAAGATGCAACACGATCAATGTTTCCTTTGATTGCAGTTGACGACGATGATGGAAATGATGAAGAACCGAATATTGAAGCTAAGAAAATTTATGATTTGTTAGATAATGCTAAGAAACCTATTTGGGATGGTTGTAAAAGCGGCACTCAACTATCGGTAATTGCAGAATACATTGCGATGAAGTCAAAATACAACATCACTGAAGCTGGGTTTACAGCTATTGTACAAGCTGCAAAAAGGCACATGCCGCTGAATAATTTAATGTGTGAAAATCACTATGAAGTTAAAAAACTTATGTCAGCATTTGGTTTGCCTTATCAAAAAATAGATACATGTTTAAAAGAATGCATGTTTTTTTGGAAAGATGACGTAAACCTTAGAAATTATAAAATATGTAATCAAGAAAGATATAAACCAAGAAAGAAGAAGGGAAAGGAAGTTCCATTCAAACGTATGTATTACTTACCCATTACTCCAAGGCTTCAAAGATTATATGAATCTTCTGTAACTGCATCTCATATGAGATGACATAAGGTGAGATCAAAAGAAGAAGGTACGTTGACCCATTCGGCCGATGAGGAAGCATGGAAGCATTTCGATAAAACTTATCCTAATTTTGCAGCGGAGAGTCGTAATGTCAGACTAGGATTATACGGATGGTTTTCCACCATTTTCTCAATTTGGTTCTAAATACTCATCATGGCCCATTATCATCACACCTTATAATTTACCTCCATGGATGTGTATGAAAACGCAATATGTGTTTCTTACTATTGTTGTTCCTGGCCCCGATGATCTAACACAAGGAATTGATGTTTATTCATAATCGTTAATTGAAGAATTAAAAACATTATGGAACGAAGGAGTAGAAACATACAATGTTTCGAAGAAGAAATTTTTTCGTATGTTTGCTTCTTTGTTGTGGACTATAAGTGATTTTCCTGCCTGTGTAATGCTTTTAGGATGGAGTACTGCTGGTCGTCTATCATGTCCATATTGCACGGAAGAGACACGAGCGTTTTCCTTACCGCATGGTAAGAAAAGTTCATGATTTGACTGCCATCGATGTTTTCTCCTTGTAAATCATCCTTTTAGAGTAGACAAGAAAAACTTTTTGGCTAATAGAGTAGAAACCAGACAAGCTCCAACACTATGATCTAGCGAAGAAATATATGAAATAGTTGAAAATCATCCAAAGATATATGAAACTGGAGTTCAAACAGAAATTGAAGGCAAATCGATTTATCACAAATGGTGCAAACAGTCTATTTTTTGGGAGTTGCCGTATTGGAAACATCTTCTGCTTCGTCATAATATCGATGTGATGCACAATGAGAAAAATATATTTGATAATGTCTTTAACACGGTTTTGAATGTTAAAGGGAAAGCTAAAGATGATTTGAAATCAAGGCGCGATATAGAAAAATTATGCAAACGTCCCGAGCTTCATATGAAACTAAATGACAGTAAAAATCCCAAAGCATGTTATAAATTAGATTACAATCAAGTTAAAGTTGTGTTAAAATGGGTTGTTGGGTTAAGATTTCCTGATGGGGATTCATCAAACCTTCCTAGATGTGTTGACTTCAAAAATGGTAAAGTGAGCGGAATAAAAAGTCACGATTGTCACATAATGTTGGAGCATTTATTTCCCGTTATGTTCAAAGAACCGTTAAAAGTTTGGAAGGTATTAACAGAGCTTGGTTTGTTTAGCAAAGAGCTTTATTCGACTACTTTAAAAGTGAAACATTTACGTAAATTTGAAGTAGATATTCCAGTATTGCTTTGCAAATTGGAGAAAATATTCCCATCAGGTTTTTTTAAGGTAATGGAGCATTTACATGTTCACCTTCCAACTAAAGCCCGACTACGAGGTCCCATCCAATATGGATGTATGTATCCAATTGAGAGGTAAATTTAAACATGTTACCCATTAGTCCAATTGCACTTAAAAATATGAAATAATGTAATTAATTTTGCATATATATCTGAATCATTTGAAGAAAAAAGGGAGACAAAAAGCACGAGTTGAACGCTCGATATGTAAATCTTACATTGAAGAAGAAGCTTCGTTCTTTTTCTCTCATTATTTCAGTGATCATGTGAATATATCATTTGAAAGTGTTCCTCGAAACGACAAAGGAGACGAACAAGAATCGTATCAAATAGTTTTGTCTATTTTTAGACAACATGGTCGACCTTCTGGGAAATGTGTAGACGTATGGCTAGATGATAAAGATCTCCATGTAGCACACACTTATATCTTTCTAAATTTTGATGAAGTTGCACCGTTTGTTAGGTAATCTGAAATATCAATTAGTGCTTTATTCATTTTTACACTTTTGCATATGTATGATTAATATAAAAATTTATTTCTATTTACATCGTTTATGAACGTGAACATCCGAATGGAGATATCGATAAAAAAAAATTCTGCTTGGTTTACAAATTATGTTTATGAACCCAAAAAATTGTGTTGTTGATGAAGGGTTTAAACATGTTGCAATGGGACCAAAAAGATTGGTCAAGACATATCCAATATATTTTGTTAATGGATATAAATTTAACACCAAAGAATACGGTGCTGAAAAATTTACGAACAATACAGGTGTATTCGTTAAAGGCAGTGATGATCTTGAAAATCACATTAATGATTTTTATGGCACTTTAACACAAATTTTGCAACTGACATATTTCTCACGACCCGCGGAGGAGATGTTTCTATTTAAATGTGATTGGTTTAGCGCTATTCCAGGATCTGGGATTAATGTGCATAAGGATTATAATCTGATTGAAATAAAGAATACATCGTACTATTACAAGTATGATTCTTTTGTACTAGACAAACAAGCATTTCAAGTTTATTTCGCTCCTTACCCGTCTCTAAAAAGAGAGAAACGTGATTGGTCGGCAGTTTTTAAAACAAAGGGCAGATTTACATTCGACGTGAAGAATATTCCAGAAGAAGGAGCCTATTAGGAAGAACTCGAACAGAACAATGAAATACTAATTGAAGACGATCATGCAGATTTTGGACCTCTGGCCGATGAGACAAATATTTTAGTAGAAGCGTTTGAGGGTACGGAGGAAGATATTGTAGAACCTGAGGCTGAATCTGAATCAGAAGAAGATGATGACTGATGTAGATCATGATGAGTATTATATTTTTAGTTGTAATGTAATTATGGAGTATACGATGTATATTCTGCAATTCATATAACTCTGTTTAATTTTTCGAATATTATGATCATTTTTTACATCTATTATGTCATATGAAATTCATGTAACTCTGTTTTTCCTATTTATCTTAAATCTACAATGTAATATGTTACTCCTTGGAATATGAGACCTGATGAAATACAGGCATAAACAATTTCATTATGTTTTATGTCGTTTATTTAGCAACTTATAATGTTTGCGTAATTTAGCCGTAAAATAAATTTGAATATGATGTTATTGTTATCGTTTAAAATGATTTGTATGTGACAAGTATGTCATCTAGAGGGAATTCTTCGGGGAGTGTTCTGGATCGCAACCCTCTAAGCATCCAGTCATCTCCTTAGTCCCTACGAGTATAGGGTAAAAATTAAACTTATTTAGAATGTTAATTAATTTTTACTATAAACTTATGTATATCATATTTAACGCAGGGTTTTCGATCTGCAACCTTCGAGGGTTATTTTGGACGTTTCGAGCTTCATATAGGGCTCGGATGTCGGGGTGTTGGCCAAAGTGGGATCTGATCCCACTTCACATACAGGAGGTCATTTGGCAGGACGTGCTAGTAAGTATTTTCTTATATATTTTTGCATTTTAATTTCTTTTAATCGTTGATATAATGTACATATTTAATAGTAATGTTTGTTTACTGTGAAATACAGGCCGAGGTGGATATACAACATGATTTACAGCTGGCTCGGACGTACTGGATGTAGAAAATGAGAAAAAATTATAAAGTTGACATATCAACAATGAAGAAAAGCATGAAAAACCTCCATGGATGGGAGCAGCCATTTGGGAAGGATCTCTGAAGTATCGGGAAAGTGATGAAGCAAAGGTTAGTGTACTAATTTTTTTTTAAATATTAAAAATGTTTACTCGATTAGTAATGTATCAAATTTCGAATGAACAAACAGAGTTAGAAAGAAACAATGCAAATCAGAATAAAAATCCTGTCACGCATCGAGGAGGATCGAAGTCCTTTCAGTAGTATCGGCAGGAATTGGTAATTTTTTTTTAAATGTGACTTAAAGTAAAATGATATATAATTTCAAAAATGTAAAAATTGCATGTAATAATCAAATTCAGGAGGAAGAGGGGCAAGGTCCAGTCTCATACATGGATGTGTTCACCCGTACGCATGCCATCGAGCGTGTCGATTCAGAAGGGAACATCACATACACATGGCATGACGACAAGTCTAGGAAGAGTCAACTAAGATTTCATTATATGAAGCAGTATTTGTGATAATTGTTAAATTATAATAATATAATATATCATGATATTAATTCTAGAAAAATTCTTATTTGGTCTTGTAGGAGAAGTTTATGGAGCAACGTCAGAAGCGTCTAGCTGAGACTTGACAGGAGCAGCTCACTATCGACGAGGAGGACATCATCTTCCAGTCAGTGATGGATCCAGTGACGCGTAATAGACGTTATTGATTCAGAAATCAAGTGGTAAATGCTTTTTACCTTAATTTAATTTTCATGACAGGAAAAAAAGTAAAACATTTTGAAATAAATTTAAATCACAATTTTATATTAGTATGCCACGTTATTGTAACCTCCTATACTATATAAGAAATTTAATACTCAACATTGAATTGACATATGGTAGTTACAACGAAATAACTCCATCGTGCATTAATATATTTTAATACCTTAGCTTAAATCTATTTAATTTAATGCAATGTTCCATCGAACATCATTTTAAATTAACGCAAAATGATTAACACATTAATTTCACGTACGTCAACTCATAGTTATTTCCTTTCTTTCATTCATGTGCGTACTATTTTATGATACATGAAACTAAATATCACCATCCTGGTCACACATCTCCACAAGAATGGAATGATCACACACAACTAACAACTTGCACTAACAATGTGAGTATTCCATTTTGATTATAATTAAACCATGATATGTTAATCATCAAGCCACCATAGTACATGATTAAAAGTTTTATAAATAATTGTTACAGCCCACCATTCAGTAGGCATGGAGCACATAGAGTAGAGCGGCCACTGCAGAGATCGAGGAGCTAAGAGCTAGAGTGGCATAGCTTGAGGAGTAGAATCGTCGTCAAGCCATTGAGACGACTCAGCTTCTAGGTTGGCGCTTAGCGGAGTTTGCACAATAGTATAGGCGCTTCCTCTCATTAGCCAGATCTGCTGACAATGATGATGAAGAAGATGATGAGTGATGGTTGGATAGGTATGTTTTTTTGTTGTTGGTCCATGTACATATATGACTAGGTTGCTATAGTATTGGTATATGACTTTGGTTTGACATTTTGTATGTATTATGATGGTAGACATGTTTTGGTACGGTTGATGTGGTAGACTTGCTGTATATTTTGTTGATGTAATGGCAAACATTATGTATTTTGTACGTGTTTATATTATTGTTTTTGTTTTCCATGGTTTCTTTGTTGATATGTTGTGTTTTGGATGAATTTTTGAGTTATGGGTTATAGAATGATTGAAACGACCCAAACTTCCCCGTAAAGGAAAGCCTGGATTGACTTGAGAACACGACAAATCAGAACATAAACGACAGAACATTTCATTGCTTATTACAACAATTTACATCAGAGTACAAGAATATACAGAGTATGAATAAATATTATACATCAGAAAAATATCAGAGATTTACAAATTACAATGTAGCAGAAAATAATACAAAACACAACTGAAAGGAATATGCGGATACAGAGCTTTCCGAATACCATTCCAGCTATAAACCAGGATCCTGTGAATATAAATCTGCAAAACCAAAACTACTAGCTGCCCGTGTGAAAAATAGGGGCACCCAGAGTTTAGGTTAAAACAATAAACTCCAGGTCAATCGTGTGACTGGTGTGAGAACTAAAACAGTTATTAACTTGATTTTAAATTTCGGTAAATCAAGGGACCACGCCGTATTACACTGAACGGGTTTCCTCCCAAGAATACCAGTGCATAAAACAAACAGCGTAATGCTAAATAAAGAACAATGAAGCTATTATAAGACTCAGGTCCCATCACACAATGCAACGCAAGCCGGAGGATAGATTTTTAACTTATAATAGCCAAACATGCTTGGTACGTTTAAAACAAATCATTTCGATACTATTGTATTGTAAAGTATATGAAAACAATTTCAAATATAAATATATCAATCATAGAAGGCATAGTGCCCCATCCCACTATGTCGCCATACTAGGCTCTACAAATAAAACCGAAATGTCATGTATTGGAAGTTGGATTTCCGTCTGTGAACCAAGTCAAGGGATCGTCTTTACCGCTTTGAGACAATCTAGCCCATATCTCAGGATCAGAGCTCGAGTGACCCTTGGATCGTCAGGACCGGTCCACTCGATGTGGATTAAAATGCCTAAACACTACGTTTCCCCACCCTATGGGGTGTAAAATTGGTCAGTATATCGACCAAACCATCCATCGGCCCCATAGTGCCGATATATCCGAGGCGCCTCGTTATCCTTCATCCACATAAGTAAAACGTCTGGGCGTGCAAAACCCAGACACCACTCCTAGCTAGAAGGAAACGCATGTTATCCCTGAGGTTCTCACCCGTTTCTGGTTCACACCGGGGTGTGAGTGTAACACCCCGTAATTCTGTGACATTAAGATTCACAAATTAAAGTATAATTAATTTTTAAAAGAAAAATTAAAAGAAAAAGATCCATGCAGTTGTTTAATTTAAGTATTGTAACTAACATGAAAAAGAGAAGTAAGGAGAGAACAATAATTATTATTGTTCTAAGACTTATTAACAAAAGCTTCTGTAGCTCAGTTGGTTAAGGCATTGGATTTGTAGCATGGAGGTCGGGGGTTCGAACCCCGGCGGCGGCATAATCTTTTTATCTTTGTTTTAGAGAGGGCCAACTGAACATGCAAATATATGTACGTATACAAATTCAAAATTTAAAAAGGATAAGAACGTGCATATAAGGAAATAAAGAAAATATATATATATACATATGAGAATATAAATATATATATATATATATATGCAAAAATATATGTATACGAAAGATAAAATTCAAGATAAGGCTACAGTCAATGAAATATGGCAACATCATTTGAATTTTGAAAATAAAATGAAAGTTGTGCGTATATATATACGCGTAAAATGGTCGTTAGAGGAATTGTATACATATAAGAATATTTCATGTGAATAAAACAGTTAAATAAATTCCAGAAATTCAAAAGTTCAAAAATCAAACTTCTACGCCAAAACAATTCATTCGAAATACAAATTTCTACGCCAAAATAGCTTGTGGGACCCAATGCTGACTCAGCGCTGCGTGTATGATAAGGTTTGGCTAGATTCATCTACGTACCTGGACTATTTTCTTAACTGGGTTCAATGCTGACTCAGCGCTGCGTGTACGATAAGGTCTTGAGCAGCTATATAAACAGCCCTAGTCTTTATTCTCTTTGCACCAATTCTCTTCTATCCTTATGCTGCTAAGATTCATGGCTTCTTCCCCTCCTCTAAATTTTCTTAAATAATTAAAATAAAATATAAATTCAAGACATGGAGATGCTGCTCAAATCTGTTCAAGAGAAGATTCAAATCAAAGTGAAGAATTCAAAGGCTAAGTCAACAAACCTCGAGCAACGACATACGAATCTTAGCATCGCCGTTCTTCTATTCTAGATCTAATTTCTGTAAGTCAGTTGTTTCTAGATTTGAACGTTTTTGCTTTATTTTGTGACATGAAATTAAAGGAATAAAAGAATATGCCAAATCTCTCTCTCTCTCTCTCTCTCTATTCAAATCTGTGTTTATACTCTTGGACTAAATTAAGAACTGTTATGATTCAAGGACAAATAAGACTTTGCCTAAGACCGTTGCCTATGACTATGGATTCTGAGATCATGTGCCTTTGGACTATGAACATAAGCCTTTGATTTTGGGACATAAAACATTGCCTATGACAGTGACTTATGACCTATGACATAACAACGGTGATTACTAGTATTACCTATGACATAACAACGGTGATTTAAACACCTATGATTCATGACTAGGAAAATTGTTGCTTAGGTTTTGTGACTATGAAATTGGGTCTAAAACTCGATTTATCTATTCTGTCTGTTCTTGATTTTCTTTGGTTTTAGACTATGGGAATTTACCTATTAAGTTAGGTCTACCCATGTTCTCAAACCTATTCTGTCTATTCTTGGTTTTAGACCGTGGGAATTTACCTATTAAGTTAGGTCTACCCATATTCTTGAACCTGCGTCGTTATTCAAAATCTTTTTATGCCAATTATTATGTCCACCCATTTTCATAGCATCTTTGGTTCATTCCCTATTTTCTACGAATCTAGATTTATTTACAATCTAGGTTGAATCATGATTATACGAACGGTGGGAATGCGATTTGGGAAAAACACAAAAATAAACATAAATATAGTTGTAAGCTTGAAATTGGCATAGTTTGGAAGCGAACATGATTCTGATTTATACAATTTTAGAACATGTGTTAAGACATGTGAATTGGGTAGATTTGACATGGATTATAGGTTATGAAATTTAGATCTAGTATTGGCCTGTAAACTGAAAAACTAGAACAATAAATCTAGTTTGTATGTAGACTGTAAACTAGAAGAATAAATCTAGTATTTGGGCATAAACGGTGAACTAGAATAGAAAATCTAGTTTGGCATATAAAATCTAGTTTAGCATAAACTGAAAATAAAGATGATACATCTAAATTGCTATGAACTGTAGGTTAGGCAAATCAAGATTTGGGCCTAGAATATAAGTCTGTTAGTGATAAATGAATATAGGCCAAATTTGTTTAAAAAGGGGGAAATGGGCTGTAAGATAAATTGTTAACAATTTATAAACAAAAGAAAGATATTTTGATAACACCCCTTTTTGTAACTCGTACCAGAAAGTTCTAGGGTGACAGAGAGGATAGTGTCTAGGCTTGGGTTTGGAAAATACAAGTTTCCTGCCCTCCCTGGCTATCCCTAACTGATCCGACGAACATGATGGTTGCTTTCAAAACCAGGTTTGGAAATTAATCAGAAAACCCTTTGAACTTAGAAAACATGAATATGCCTAACCCGAGGTTAGACTGAGTTGCGGTGTAAACCTGCCCGGAACCGACCGGCACATCCAATAACCGTAGCAATATCTGTCTAATGTGAGAGGTTGCGGCTTTAATTTATTAATTAAAGCTAGAACAAGAAGGGGAGGGTTAAGTCCATAGGAACACTTAACCAACACAGTTAAAGCTAGAATGGGAAGGTTAAGTCCATAGCAGCACTTAACCAACTTAACACTGTTAAGCTAGAATGGTAGGGTTAAGTCCATAGAAACACTTAACCAACTTAACACAGTTAAAGCTAGAATGGGAGGGTTAAGTCCATGGGAATACTTATCCAAATTAACATGTTGACTAGACTAGAAGGTGGGGTTAAGTAAAGTTAATACACTTAGCCAATTTAACATGTTAATTAGACTAGAGGTTGGGGTTAAGTAATACACTTAGCCAATTTAATATGTTAGCTGGGTTGGACCGTAGGGTTAAGTAAACTTGAACACTTAACCATCAGAATATGATAAATGAATAGGGTTAAATCTAAGACACGAAGAGATGATACTTAACCATTAATAACAGGTTTAGTTAAAACCGGTGGGAAAGGTTAAGTTAAAAAGGGAACACTTAACCAATAAAGGATGAATGGGTAGGGTTAAGAATACTTAACCAATATGACTTGGTTTGTGGTGGGGTTAAGTCAACATGAATACTGACAACACTTAACCAGTTTAATAGGATAAGGGAAGAGGGTTAAGTTAGCTTGAATCGACTAAAGACACTTAACCAATCCAACTTAACGGGAAAGAGAACTAAGCAGTAAAACTTAGTTAAGAAGACAATGATCCTGGAAACTAAGTGGTAAAACTTAGTTAGTAGAACTAAGTAGTAATTCTTAGTATAACACGAAGGAGCGGACGTCCATCTGATTTTAAAGAAGACTCCAACGAATTGGGATACGAAGCCCGAGGCTTCGAGGGGACGTGAGGGTACTCTTGGTATCCCTCTGTGAGGCTGCAGATGATCCGCCTGGGCGCACAGAGGTTAAGGTCTGCGGTAGAAGAGCCAAGGGTATGCCTTGGTTGCAATATATGGAAACCAAAAGACTAGGATGGACCAGCGTGATTCGGCGAGAAGACGGAAGCCCTGTGATAGCAACTCGTCGTCTACCTACCATCTTCAGTCAAGCGAGACACGTGAAGCGGGAAGGCTGGAGGACTCATACGGACCATATACTTGCTATCTAGTTGTGGTTGCGGGGTGTTGTTGGCCATAGAATTAGTGGGGCAGATAGGGGCCTTCGTACAGTTCTCATTTTACAAGGGTGGCCTTCCATTAGTTGAGGGAGGGGTCGAGTGGGACCATAGCCACTAGAAAAACAGACCTTAACATCTGCATCGGCAGATATTGAAAGCTCCCGACCGAGTTCCGTATTTCTAGAGTAGCCCTGACACGGGACTCGGGTAGCACATTACAGGACATGTGCATCTAGACAAGCGATAACGATTCGCGATACATGCGTGGGGAAAGTCTAGGAACATGTACCACTCTAGGTAGTGTATCCTAGACTAAAGGGCATCGTTCGACAGGTAGCATAATTCCTAGTTGAACTAGGTGGCATAAATCCTGAATCCGAGAAGCATTCAGCAGATAGCGTAAACTTTAGAGGAATCTAGAAAGTACTTGGTAGGAAACCCTAGATTAAATCTAGGTAACAAATAAATAAATGGATGCCTGAAGGCGATGGAAAATACAGGGATTGAGATCACGTTATCGTTACTAGTTGGGACACTAGTTAGGCGGTGCAGAGATATAGAAACCAGTATAACAAGGAAATAGCGAAGCGGCGAAAGTATTAGAGCGTATCCAGTTTATCTTATCTTAGCATATCTTGTGATTACCTTGTCCAATCTTGTTGACCCTATCGTCATGGTGTAATCTTGTATTCAGTTAATTCATGTCGTTTTGTTTTTCCATGTTCGCATGCTAGAAGTTACTGAACTTACTCAGGCTTTATGTCTGACTCTGTTTTTCTTTCATCTTCTTTTCTTCTGTCCCCCCCCCCCCAGGTAGTAGAGGAGGGAGTAGTATAGCTCAGGTTAAGTTGGACTGTCACTCTTTCCCAGCTTGAAGATTTGTCGAAGTTTGCTTGGATTCTCTTATCGGATGCTATGGCTGGCTCTTGCTAAAATTGGGGAATATAAATGTTGTTTTATGCTTCTTTATTTTGTAAGACAGATGACACTCTGATATTGTAAAGAAATATTTGTACAAACTATTTTATCAATAAAGCAAAGTTTTATTTTCCGCTGTTTAATTTCTGTCTGTCTTGTAATTTATCTGCATCTTTTACCCTAAATGCTCCACAGAACTTAGTGCATTCCCTTTGTGAGTGACACTAACGGATGTGGGGTGTTACAGTGAGGCTCCCGAATTAACGCTATACACAACGCTCTGCTATATTAAAGCCGTGCTTTGATCATCAACCCCAAGACTCTGCTTTTCAACAGAAACCTTGATCATTTGCATCTCAGCGTGCCACATAGGAAATTCACGCTATGCAGTCGATGTCTATCAATCGCACAGAATGAAATCCGATGTCAGACACACATCCATTTACAAGTTCGTTCTGGGTCTAAACGAAACTGGAGGCACCTTATTCCTCGTCTCATATGTCCAATATAGGAGAGAGGTCCTCGTATATCCGGTCGATCTCCAAGTACGTCTGGATGATCACCACTTATTATCTCATCTTAGGTGTATAGCCCAATCAAGACATCAGTAATCATCCAAACGATGTGAAGACCTCCGGTCTTCAACCACCGCCTTCATCATCGACTCATCGTTGATTCAGTTATTCAGAATGGGATAAACCCGGTCTTTCCGAATAACTCGCGTATATAAAAAATAAGTGCTATACAAACACAACATACTCCTCATTCCAATTCAGAATATTCTTTTATTCAAATATTCTTATACTTTGGGAAAGGTTCCCATTATTTTTATCAAAGATAAATTCTTTAAATTTATTCTTTAATCTTCCTTTGGATATCAATTCAAAACAAATTAATGTTTATCCAAACTAGTAGGGATTAGCGAACCTTACCGAAGTAATCATTTGTTTAATTTCTCAATCCCAACCTATTCATCCCATGAAGTAAAACTGGTAATTTTCTAACCCCATGGTGTTATCGTTAAATTAATTACCATTTCACGTTCAAATATAATTAAAGATTTAACTATCGCTTAGAGAAAAACTGGTGATACTCCATTCTCGATCATTTCTTGAATTTGATAATTTTAGTTATCAGATTCACATTTCAATCTAATTAAAGATTCAATAAAATTCTAATTCAGTTTTAATCTCAAAAAATCATAAGTTAATGATTTTCTTCAAAGTTAAGAAATTAATCTTATCTTTAACTTGGTTAAAGAAATAATGTCATTTAAAACACAGCTCATGATAAACCCAAAATCTCATTCCATTAACAATGGAATTTTCATGGAAAACAGATCGATATATATATATATAATCGATATATACTTCCATATCCAACCGGTAATATAAATGGAATAATGGTAAAGCCTTTTAAATTCCATATATATTAACAGTCTTCCTCTGCAGAAGCTCACTTCGATTATTACCATATCGAATTCCATTCAATTCCAATTTAATATGTTAAATTGGAAAACTTTACTTTGAAAAATCTCTTTTACATCTTAACAAAAGATTTATAAATTCCAAATCACATTTCACTGTAAATCGGGTTAAAGAGCAAATGTCGTTAAAAACACAGTTCGTGATAAACCCAATTCACATTCCATTTTATTCAAATTATTAAATATAATTGGAAACTCTAACAATCTTAATTAAAAGATTTATTCTCTTCACATAGGGTTCAAGAACAGTGTTACTGAAGACCCCATCCCAGTAGTTCTAACCGTAAATTAGTAAGAGAACAATTCCCTAAGTATTAATCCCAAAGACCGAAACCAACATCAAGTCAATACCCTGGAAACCATTCAACTTAGCTAGTCTCCAATTAGTTTCTAACTTTCTTAACTCCATCGGGTTTAAGAACAGTATTGTTAAAGATACCATTCACGACAAACCCAAAATCTCATTCCATTGTTAATCGGGTTAAAGAACAAGTGTTATTTAAAACACCGTTCACGATAAACCCAAAAACCAATTTCAATTTAATTTCAATTTAATTCCAATTAAATGTTAATTAATTGGTAAACTTCATTAAATCTTAATAAAAAGATTTATATCTTTTCTCAACTGGGTTTAAGAATAGTGTTAATGAAACAACCGTTCGCGACAAATCCAAAATTCAATTTGATATTAAATACAAGGCTCTGAATAGAAAATGTATCGGCCTATATTCAATATCAAATTCTGAAATCTACAAATATCGTATTGGAATAACGATATATATATATATATATATATCCTCCAAATTCCTCCACAATGTCCGTATAATCATGAAATCCAATATCGAAATATTCCGAAGATAATTTCGATTCAAATCCATTCCAATTCATATATTGGAAATTCTAGTTATTTATAAAACCATTTCAAATCTAATTTATTTATTTAAAAATACTAGATAATAATTCTAGTTCATAACTAGTTTATTTCGATAAAAATACATTTTTATCTTTTCAAATAATGGGATTTTTCATCCCAATTCTTTCCAAATCATTTATTATGATTTTACATAAATTATTGATATTTTTAATAATTTTATCAAGTCCCGCACAGTCGATTTCCATAAACGGCCATCGAACTGCACTTATAGCAACCTTTTCCAAATTTGATTTGGACGTAATTCCAAATCCAACCGTTAGATTTCAAATCTCTAACATTCGTTGGAAAGCTCTTTTCGATACGAACCAAACTGTTCTGGTTTTAGGAGAATCCGACGGTAGGATCTCCCGTAATGTCCATTCAAAGTCAATGGTCGAAATTCACGAACAACCGCGGCGCGGCACATTCTATTCAGGCCATTATATATACATACATATATATATATATATATATGTGTGTATATATTATATTTCAACGATTTCCATTTAAAACGTATTTTATAAATCGTTTTAAATTCGTTTTCAAAACGATTTAAACTTCATATTCAATTTCAAATCAAAATTGAATATTCCATATCATTAATATATAAATGATAATATTTTCAAAACATTAGATTTTGAAATCACTTCCTTTACGATATTCATTATAAAAATTAATAAAATCGATATAATTATCGTTCACGTCCAAAATGGCGTTAATCTAATCGACATGGCTTTATATATTTAAGTATATTTATATCCATCCCAAATCGGACGTCAAAATCATATTTTGATCTTTTATTGAATTTTTTTTTTAAATATTCATTATTTTAAAATAATCGTTATTTTAAAATATTCATTCTTTTTGAACTGGAATCAGACACAGTCAATTACCAATAAATGTTATTTATATGGATTTCATACAACACATGTACCTAACAGCAATGATAAACAATCAACCATCATCCAGAGTGCACTACACAACTGCATAAGCATTAAATATAAATAATTCACGCTTACATAGTCTGTCAACCAAACGATCGACATACCACTAAACAATTGGGATTAGTGTACGTCAATTATCATCCCAATACCCGCGTGGGGTTTCAATCAACAAATGCATATTTTATTCGTGCAGTTAGGCGATGTATAAAATTTATCGTCCCAATCAATATCGGTCAAATGAGTGTACATAAACAGATCGTCCGATTTGTAAATGAATATTTATTTTATTCATATACATGTTAAAAATTATATTTTTAACGATAAATTATTTATTTCAACACATGAATATTCACATCGTGATCAGTTTCTACAACACAAAACAATCAAGCAAGTCGTCCATGGTCTGTGGACAACGGGTGTCGGGTGCTGCTAAGCACCGTCTGCATCCTAGTATATATTTTAACTAGAAAATAAAATAAAGTGAGAAGTTCTCACCAAGAAGCTAAACCAAACGCCACGACTCTTCATATCTAGAAAATCTTCGCCATGTTTCCAACGAGATCTGCTTCACGCGGTATATGTAAAAAAAGTCACATTTTTACTTCAACGCTATAAAAATCACACTTTTATTTTAACATTACAAATATAAAAGTCATATTTTTATTACGATGTTTATAGTATAAAAATCATATTTTTATCCCAATGCCATATATATATAAATCAGATTTTCATAACGCTCCATGTTTTATAAAGATGATATTTTTACAACGCTACATGTTTTATAAAGATAACATTCTAATAACTCTACATATTACAAAGTCATATTTTTATACTTCTTTCTACATAATAAAAATTATATTCTTAATTCGCTATATGACGATAATAATCACATTTTTATCACTTCACTATATATAAAAAAATCAAATCTTTATATTGTTTATATATAAATAAAAATCGAATCTTTATATGGTTTATATATAAATAAAAATCCAATATTTCTATACGCTATTCTATTATAAAATTTATACTTTTAAATCACTTTCTTCATGATAAAAATCCAATCTTTCATACATTAAAAATCCGATCTTTCATACATTAAAATTCCGATCTTTCTTTTCATACATTAAAAATCTAAACTTTCATACCTTAAAAATCTCATATTTATAAATGAAAGAAAGACTAAAAACTCACTGTTTTTCGGTAGGTGGAGCTCGCGGGTGCTGGGTTCGATCGAAGGGGGAGTGGGGTGGAGGCGGAGAAGAGGCGGGGCGGGGTGGTGCTTAGGCGATGGCGGCGAATTTTGGGGGTTTAGGGTTCGGGGGATTTCAAATTGAAGGAGGAGAGGGAATGGAGGCGATGGAGGATCGGAGAAGGAAAGAAGATGCTTGGCGGCGACGTGGGGACCTCCAGCGGCGGATGGAAGGCGATGGAATCGCGAGGGGGTGCTGAGCGATTTTCTTTTTTTTTCTTTTTCTCTTTTTAAAAGTGATGGGGAGAGAGAGAAGGTAAGGGGGTTTATAATAATTATATATTTAATTTATTTTAAATATCCAAAAAGCAACATTTTCGTTCGGTCTTCAAATCTAACCCACCGACTGTCGTCCCTAGCTAATCACCCATATTCCGAACACAATGAGATATGTATCGTAAGACAATTCGGCTGTTTCGATAAGTTTTCACTAAATTTAAAATGTTAATCGTTATATTTTAAATTCAAACGTACATTTTAATTTACTGGGGCCACATACGGACTCCAAAAATTCCAGAAAAATAAATCTGGCTATGTTTGGACGAGACGATCCTAACAAAACTAATTTCATTGAATTTGGAGACCGTTTGAAAAATGGCCATTTTCTGGTCGATCCAACTTGACTGAAATTGACAAAACACGTTTTCTTTTCCCACGCTCACATATTGATTCGAAAAATTATGAAAATTGAAATCTCGCAATAATTTGACATTCTAGATCCAACAAAAGTGGTCTCGTCGAAAACGGAGGTCGTTTGCAAAATCGTTATTTTTAAGGGTTATATTTCCATAGCGGCTATTCTGAATTTTCAATTGGACATAACTTTTTATTCCCGCTATGAAATTTTGATTTTTCAGATTCGTTGGGAAGATGTTTTCAAACAGATTCAAATATTTCTGGTTTCACTAAAATCCGATTTATTTTGAATCCTGTACATTCATTTGAAATTTGAAATCGAATTTCCAAACTATCGCGCCATTTCTAATTCCTTTTATAATTAAAATAAATATTTATATTCTAACTTCGATTTAAATAAATTTATACATTCTAATTCTATTCAAAATAAATTTCTTGTCGTTATTATTTAAAATAAATCATTTTAAATATTCAAAATTCATTAAAATAGCCAAAATAATTTTTTTAAATTGGTTCTGATTTTCCGGGTTGTTACAATATCCCCCACTTAAAATGTTTTCGTCCTCAAAGAGGAATGGAGCTGAAAGTTGTTTAACTAACCAACTCAACTTTCATTCTTCAACTTTTCAGTTTCTAAGAATTTTCTAATTCTTCACAAATTTGGCTAACACCCTAAATTTTTGAAAAATTTCACCATAACTTCCTTTGTACGGGGAGCATCGGGAAAATCCCCAATCCGCCACGTAGGCCCTCTCATCTCAAAAAGAAAAAGAAAAAGCCAAGTGGCTCATAAAATCATCCAAACCCAATAAACCAGTAAACATGTACCTATTTGTCGGGTATACAATTTTATTCCTCTGCTCTAGCCTCCTTGCTATGACCTGTTCAATGTATATACATGTATATGTGTAACAACCCGTATTTTTCGATAACGTGTTAAGACGAGAATCAAGGCAGAATTTAATTTTAAATTCTGAATCAAGTAAAACGGGCTATGCCATTGCGTTCGTCTCGGAAAAATACGCGAAATAGAGTCTGAGTTTTCGAGAATCGGAGTCCGTATGACCAAGATATGGCCTCGCGAAGTTTCACGAAAAATTCCCAAATTAAAGTATACTTAATTAAGTGAAATGGGTTGCACAGAGAAATATATATATATTGATATATATATATATATATAATTGAAAATTAAATAAATAAATATGCAAAAATGTTCAAAACAGCGAATTGGGAGAGGGGAATAACCGAACCGGCCGATTTTTGAGGTCGACCCGAGCTCGCTGGGTCGACTAGGGGTTAATCCAGGGTGTTTGGCTGTCAACCCGTGGGCCGATTCGCTCAAATGCAGATTTTGCATTTGGATGGTTCTCATGGTTCATCTTTAATCTAAAGGCCCTAGATGGTTCCTACACTTGACTTCTTCCCCAAGACATGCTTTGATGGCTTGGATTGAATCTAGGTTTAATCCTATGGCCTAAAACACTTGCCTAATCTATAAATAAGACCCTAACCTATCCTAAATCCTCATTATTCATTCATGCAACTAAACTATGGCAAAATTTTACCTCTCATGGCCTCCACTCTCTTCATAAAATTTCTAAATGGTTTCTATGAGAGATTTTCCATGCATACAAGTGTTTTCAAGCTTGTGTGAGTGTCATTAGCTTGCATTCAAGTCAAGTTTCTATCTTTGCATCATAAAGCAAGGGTTTTGATCATTTTGGCTTAAGGGTTTTTATGTTAGAGCTTGCATTTTAGGTCTATTTGATTGCATAAGGGCTTTGTCATATCTTTTGTGCCTTCATAGCAATGTAAGCCCTTTCCCTACTCTTAGATATTAACTATGAAGTTAAATGTTCATGTTGCAAGTTTGGGGTTTGATCATTGAGTATGATACATGCTATCATGTCATGCAAGTTTATGAAGTCATTATCTTGATCTTGTGAGCTAAAAGCTACAACCTTTATGTTGAAATGTTGCATTAGGCAACATGAGAACCCTCATAACCTTTATGTAAACTTGCTTATGAAGTCATAACCCTTATATGATGATATATGCGAGTTACTAGTCATCATTCCATATCTTTTGTCACCATGATTCGCTTATGTGCCAAGTTTGGGTTTATGCATGTTTTGAGGCTTAAGAATGTAACATGCAAGTTAATGAACACATTTGTGCCTCATTTGCCACCATGATTAACTTGTGGCTTAATATCCATTTTTGTCATGCCTTTGCCAAGTATCTTCTTTTAATCCATTACGTTGTCACGAACGTATATGCGAGTTTAAAAGCATTGGGTTATGTTATGGGTAATTTCTAATGACATGAAAATACAACTTGAAAACATGACTTGAAATATAACATGGAAGTTGACATGTAAGTATGCATAAAAACATAAGCTTGGGAATTTACCTATTAAGTTAGGTCTACCCTTTGGGAATTTACCTATTAAGTTAGGTCTACCCAAATGCTTGAAAACTTGTAACATGTTTTGGGAAACATGATGGACATGACACTTAGATAATATAAGTGTGGCCAACTCGAGGTTGGGTTGAGTTTGCAACGTAAAACTACACGGAACCGACCGGCCTAACTAGTAGTTGCAAACAATAGGACCCAATGTGAGAAGTTAGTCATGTTGTGCTTGAACCCGAGGTTAGACCAAGTTGTGGTGTAAAGCTACCCGGAACCGACCGGCTTAACTAGTAACCACAACAAAGTCTAATGTGAGAGGTGAAGGTGCATTAAGTAATTAATGCCACATGATAGGGTTAAGTTAATTTAATTAATGACTCTTAACCAAATATGACATGGACAAATGGGTTAAGTAATTTAATTAGGCTAATGATACTTAACAAAACATGACAAGGTTGGGTAGGTTAAGTAACTTGATTTGCCTAATGACACTTAACCATTTTTATATGACTAGTGGATGGGGTTAAGTTAACCAACACTTAATCAATCCAACGCGATAACTTGGTAAGGTTAAGTAAGTTTTCTTAATGACGCTTAACCGAAAAATACAGTTAACGAATGGGGTTAAGATTAGGCTCAGCTAGTCTAAACATGGAAATCAGATGGGGTTAAGTTAGCCTAGACTTAATTAATCCCACTTGGTAGTTTAATGGGGTTAAGGTTAACACTTAACTAATCTAAACACGATGAATTGATGTGGTTAAGTGACCTATACTTAACCAATCTAACTCGTGAATTTATTGAGGTTAAGTTAACCTATACTTAACCGATCTAACGTGAAAACATGATAAGGCTAAGTCACGAATCGCTTGAATACACTTGACCGATTTGATTGAGTAAATTGATAGGGTCAAGTTAATATATACTTAACCAATCTAGAATGATAATTGGACGAGGTTAAGTCGTGAATTGCTTAATACATACTTAACCAACGTGAGCATGGTTTGTAGGGTTAAGTCTTGGACTTGGATACTTAGCCAATTTTGACATGATTTGAAGACGGGTTAAGTCTTGGACTTGGATACTTAGCCAATTTTGACATGATTGGTAGACGGGTTAAGTCATGAACTTAAGTGACACTTAATCCATTATGTAAACCCTAGTTCTGAGGATAGGGGATAACCGTAGTTAACAAGGATAACGGGAATAAGGCTAAGTGGTAAACCTTAGTTGAGGAATAACTAAGTAATGATTCTTAGTCAAGGAAATTTAGACCAGTTCATAGATAGATGAGTAACCTGATACGGTAGGTCATCGTTTAAGTATACGAGCAGGAGCAAGTATCTGATTTAGATAAAGGCTCCAGCGAACTGGGTAACGAAGCAGCGGCTTCGGGGAACGTGAGGGTATTCTTGGTATCCCTCTATGAGCTGCCAGGTGATTATACTAGGCTCATGAGAGGTTAAGGTCTACGTTAGAAGAACCAAGAGTATGCCTTGGTTGCTATGCGAGCGACCTAAAGACGGGGATGGATAGGGGATAGTCGACGATACACGGTCGTACCCTAGATAGCATTTCGTCAGACTACCTACCATCTTTGGTCAAGCGTGTACGTACGGAAAGGCAGAGAACACCCAATAGACCATAATTGCTATCTAATTATGGTTGCGGTAAGGCTAGGATTGTGGGTTGGCCAGTAGTGTGTTCTCATACAGGATTTATCCTGTCTTGTCTTTCACTAGTTGAGGGAGGGGTCGCGTGGGACCATAGCCACGTATAGAAAAACAGACCTTAGCATCTGCATCGGCAGATAAATCGAAAGCTCCCGACCGAGTCCTGTATTTCTCGATCTGCCCTGTGATAGGACTCGGATGGCACGATGTGATACATGTGCATACAGTCATGGAAAACGATTCACGATGAATGCGTAGGAAAAAGGGCGTGGTTGACGGTTAGCTTAAATCCCAGTGGCCCTGGGTGGTTGAACCAAAACCGAGATACGAAAACGTGCAATAGGTAAGCGTAATCCCCAGTGGCCCTAGGTAGCATAAGTCCTAGTTGTACAAACGATAATTCATGTTGGAAGACCCTAGCTAGGTTTAGGGTAACAGTCCAAACCGATCTTAAGGATCATGGAACTATGTTAAAGTAATGTAGAATCTCATGGGAAAGCCCGTTTGGTCTACGGCAAGGGACTGAACATTTACATGGAATAAAACATACAAGTTGAGTAACCTATATATGTGATATATTAGGTTGACATGGACCATTACACGACTTTTGAGTGAGGGTCATTCTTGGTTAACACATGATACGGTGGGGATACTAGTACGGTAGGTGCAAAGCTAAAATGCAGGATAGATATCATGGGACGTTATACGTGATAGATATCTTGGGGATATTATTCTTGATAGAAACCTGACGATGTGATACCTTGTTTTATCTTGACATCGTAATTTATCATGACACCTTAGTTTATCTGAGTTCAATAGTTCATCCTGTTATTTTGATTTAGCTTATCTATCTTGTCATCATGCTTATGTTCATCTCAGTTTCTCATGTCAGTTAACTTTACTAGTTTTTATGCTAATAGTAGATAGGGCTTACTCAGTCTTTTTGACTGACCCGTTTTGTTTCGCCTCTTTTCTTCCGTTCCCCCCCCCCAGGTTACAGGGAGGAAATACTGTTGTTTAGTTCGGACTTCTTCTGCTTGAAGGTCATCATGGATGGCTTGGACTTTTCTTGGCTAATGGCTACTTTATTGTTTTTACTTGGGGAATAATTTATGAAAATGTCTTTATGCTTCTTTACTATTGCAAGACAGGTTTTGATGTACTCTGATGTAAAAGGCTTTAGACCTTATTTATTCATGTTATGAAAGTTTGATTTTACTTCCGCTATTTTTATATGTTCTGTCTTGTGATATTTCTGTGCATGTTTACCAATAATGCCCCTCTAAAGCTAGTGCATTCCTTTGCGAGTGACCCTAGCGGAGGCGGGGTGTTACACGTGGTATCAGAGCAGAAGGTTACCAGACTGGGCAAAAGTTTTTAAAGACCTTCTGAAAACTATTTGAAAATCGTTTACAAAGAAGCATTTTTTCAAGAAAATTTTCTTTTAAAAGAAAAAGGCTATTCCCCAAAGGCCGTTAGCACTATCCTTGTTTCCTTAATTGAATCTCTTCTCCTTTCTTTCCTCCATCTGTAGTCACAGTGGTTTTAACTGCGACTAGTCTTTTCTATCTACGAAAGTGCTTTCCATGCGATGGAGGTGGTTTTCAAGAGACCAGTGGCCGCGTTATAAGAAAGGATAGTGAGAAAGAGGATAAAGGATACGAGCTTAAGGGTGAGCAACTTGTTGGTATGGCTTAGTCCTCAAAGGAGGGAGAAAGATGAACAATGAAACCCATGACGAGAAAGTATCTTTGGTATGGTGAAACGGGACGGATAGTTAAGTATTGTGGGACAAGGACAAGATCATCGTTGTATACCCTCATTAGAGTACCTGAGTAGGGGGATAACATCCTTGTTGAAGATCTAGTTATTCTTTTCTATCATCCCGCCAAGACTTTGTTTTGATCCCCGCATCATTTAAGTCCGCTTCGGTAGTTGAGTCTCTGCACCTTAAGTACTAACGTAACAGAGAATCCCATTTTTGTCTCAAAGTCCTATTGGAGAATCAGTCCATTTATACATGACTTGTTTGGATTTGGGAATGTCTATGCCAAGTGTTGAGTTTGGAAATAATGCTTATGTTTATAAGCTATGGATGGATTCTAGGGATGAAGTGGTTATCCAGTAGGGGGTGCCACTCTCGGTTTTGATAGGAGGGTAGTTAGACCTTTTGACTAGCCTTGGTAATGCCCTCGAAGTATCGGGTAACCTTTTTGAGGTTCTGTCATGACTAGTTACTTAGAATCCCTTGATGCCTTTATTGGAAATTTGAAGCCCGATCGAGTGGTGTTCGCCAATAAGACGGATGGTTTACTTCATTTATGCATGGGTTATAGAGATCACCCTAGTAAGTGCGCATGATAACCTGATTGACATCTGTTTACTTTCAAGAGAAAGTTCTTCTACATGGAATGCCTTATAGTATATAAACGAGATCCAAGATTCACTAGTGAATTTTGGAAAGCTTGCATGAGATCATGAGTACGCAGTCATGTTTGCACCAAATATTCTAGAAAAAGGATAAGTGCAAGTGGAACGAGGGGCGACGAAGAAATGAGTTTCAGCTCATGTTATGGAAACAAGAGTAAGAAGCTACAAAATCGCGAAGTTAAAAGACGACTTTGATGGTCAAAGACTAGATACGCGCATGATATCTCTTTTTGGGAGTATATCCTTGATCCCTATTTTCTGTAGAGCTTACTTGTAGGCTATCTTTTGTGGACATCCTCTCGGTCCTATTCTCCATTACAAACCCTGTAAGGAGTTTTTCCTATTTATCTTCTCGACCCTGTTTCAGGGAATTCTAGGTAGAACCCTATGGATGTAAACATGTATTTGAAACATGTTATGATTGATATGGTTGCAAGTGGTTGCAAGTGGTTGCTCGTGGATGCGCGAATACACATTAGATACTAGCTCGACTCGGTCACATTTCATATTGCATATGCACGTGTATTTATACTTGTTTATGGATGAAATCGAATGTATTATCATGCGGTTGTTGCATATGAATGAATGATTGTGCACGCATATAGTATCTATATGACTAGGACTATTTGCATACATGTTGGATTCATGGCACTATACATATTTTGCATTAGAAAGATTATTCAGGCCTGATCATTGGCATTAGCTAAGGAACATGTACACACATGTTTTGCATATATTCATACAGCATTACAAATCATCTAAGGACAATGGTTGCTTGTGGATGATGTTTTGAGTAGATGGATGATGGATGGTAGGATATGTTCTTCCTAACTTGGAGATTTCGGGGACGAAATCCTAAAAGGTGGGGAGAATGCAACAACCCGTATTTTCAATAACCTGTTATAACATAAATGGAGGCAGAATTAAACTGTAAAATCTAAATCAAGGGAAACGGGATATGCCATTGCGTTCGTCTCGGAAAAATACGCGAAATAGAGTCCGAGTTTTCGAAAATCGGAGTCCGTATGACCAAGATATGGCCTCGCGAAGTTTCACGAAAAATTCCCAAATTAAAGTATACTTAATTAAGTGAAATGGGTTGCGCAGAGAAATATATATATATTGATATATATATATATATAATTGAAAATTAAATAAATATGCAAAAATGTTCAAAACAGCGAATTGGGAGAGGGGAATAACCGAACCGGCCGATTTTTGAGGTCGACCCGAGCATGCTGGGTCGACTAGGGATTAATCCAGGGTGTTTGGCTATCAACCCGTGGGCCGATTCGCTCAAATGCAGATTTTGCATTTGGATGGTTCTCATGGTTCATCTTTAATCTAAAGGCCCTAGATGGTTCCTACACTTGACTTCTTCCCCAAGACATGCTTTGATGGCTTGGATTGAATCTAGGTTTAATCCTATGGCCTAAAACACTTGCCTAATCTATAAATAAGACCCTAACCTATCCTAAATCCTCATTATTCATTCATGCAACTAAACTATGGCAAAATTTTACCTCTCATGGCCTCCACTCTCTTCATAAAATTTCTAAATGGTTTCTATGAGAGATTTTCCATGCATACAAGTGTTTTCAAGCTTGTATAAGTGTCATTAGCTTGCATTCAAGTCAAGTTTCTATCTTTGCATCATAAAGCAAGGGTTTTGATCATTTTGGTTCAAGGGTTTTTATGTTAGAGCTTGCATTTTGGGTCTATTTGATTGCATAAGGGCTTTGTCATATCTTTTGTGCCTTCATAGCCATGTAAGCCCTTTCCCTACTCTTAGATATTAACTATGAAGTTAAATGTCCATGTTGCAAGTTTGGGTTTGATCATTGAGTATGATACATGCTATCATGTCATGCAAGTTTATGAAGTCATTATCTTGATCTTGTGAGCTAAAAGCTACAACCTTTATGTTGAAATGTTGCATTAGGCAACATGAGAACCCTCATAACCTTTATGTCAACTTGCATATGAAGTCATAACCCTTATATGATGATATATGCGAGTTACTAGTCATCATTCCATATCTTTTGTCACCATGATTCGCTTATGTGCCAAGTTTGGGTTTATGCATGTTTTGAGGCTTAAGAATGTAACATGCAAGTTAATGAACACATTTGTGCCTCATTTGCCACCATGATTAACTTGTGGCTTAATATCCATTTTTGTCATGCCTTTGCCAAGTCTCTTCTTTTAATCCATTACGTTGTCGCGAACGTATATGCGAGTTTAAAAGCGTTGGGTTATGTTATGGGTAATTTCTAATGTCATGAAAATACAACTTGAAAACATGACTTGAAATATAACATGAAAGTTGACATGTAAGTATGCATAAAAACATAAGCTTGGGAATTTAGCTATTAAGTTAGGTCTACCCTTTGGGAATTTACCTATTAAGTTAGGTCTACCCAAATGCTTGAAAACTTGTAACATGTTTTGGGAAACATGATGGACATGACACTTAGATAATATAAGTGTGGCCAACTCGAGGTTGGGTTGAGTTTGCAACGTAAAACTACTCGGAACCGACCGGCCTAACTAGTAGTTGCAAACAATAGGACCCAATGTGAGAAGTTGGTCATGTTGTGCTTGAACCCGAGGTTAGACCAAGTTGTGGTGTAAAGCTACCCGGAACCGACCGGCTTAACTAGTAACCACAACAAAGTCTAATGTGAGAGGTGAAGGTGCATTAAGCAATTAATGCCACATGATAGGGTTAAGTTAATTTGATTAATGACTCTTAACCAAATATGACATGGACAAATGGGTTAAGTAATTTGATTAGGCTAATGATACTTAACAAAACATGACAAGGTTGGGTAGGTTAAGTAACTTGATTTGCCTAATGACACTTAACCATTTTTATATGACTAGTGGATGGGGTTAAGTTAACCAACACTTAATCAATCCAACGCGATAACTTGGTAAGGTTAAGTAAGTTTTCTTAATGACGCTTAACCGAAAAATACGGTTAACGAATGGGGTTAAGATTAGACTCAACTAGTCTAAACATGGAAATCGGATGGCACGATGTGATACATGTGCATACAGTCATGGAAAAGCGATTCACGATGAATGCGTGGGGAAAAGGGCGCGGTTGGCGGTTTGCGTAATCCCTAGTGGCCCTAGGTGGTTGAACCCAAACCGAGATACGAAAACGTGCAATAGGTAAGCATAATCCCTAGCAGCCCTAGGTAGCATAAGTCCTAGTTGTACAAACAATAATTCATGTTGGAAGACCCTAGCTAGGTTTAGGGTAACAGTCCAAACTGATCTTAAGGATCATGGAACTATGTTAAAGTAATATAGAATCTCATGGGAAAGCCTGTATGGTCTACGGCAAGGGACTGAACATTTACATGGAATAAAACATACAAGTTGAGTAACCTATATATGAGATATATTAGGTTGACATGGACCATTACACGACTTTTGAGTGAGGGTCATTCTTGGTTAACACATGACACGGTGGGGATACTAGTACGGTAGGTGCAGAGCTAAAATACAGGATAGATATCACGGGGCGTTATACGTGACAGATATCTTGGGGATATTATACTTGATAGAAACCTGACGATGTGATACCTTGTTTTATCTTGACATCGTAATTTATCATGACACCTTAGTTTATCTGAGTTCAGTAGTTCATCCTGTTATTTTGATTTAGCTTATCTATCTTGTTATCATGATTATGTTCATCTCAGTTTCTCATGTCAGTTAACTTTACTAGTTTTTATGCTAATAGTAGATAGGGCTTACTCAGTCCTTTTGACTGACCCGTTTTGTTTCGCCTCTTTTCTTCCGTTTCCCCCCCAGGTTAAAGGGAGGAAATACTATTGTTTAGTTCGGACTTCTTCTGCTTGAAGGTCATCATGGATGGCTTGGACTTTTCTTGGCTAATGGCTACTTTACTATTTTTGCTTGGGGAATAATTTATGAAAATGTCTTTATGCTTCTTTACTATTGCAAGACAGGTTTTGATGTACTCTGATGTAAAAGGCTTTAGACCTTATTTATTCATGTTATGAAAGTTTGATTTTACTTCCGCTATTTTATATGTTCTGTCTTGTGATATTTCTGTGCATGTTTACCAATAATGCCCCTCTAAAGCTAGTGCATTCCTTTGCGAGTGACCCTAGCGGAGGCGGGGTGTTACAGTCTGTGTCATAAGGCCCTATCACGAATGTAGTCACCTATGCTAGGTCCACCATAGGGTGTATCAAGCCCTATGGTGCCAACCACCGACACGAATCAAGAATGCACAAGTAAACCTACTGATGCCCAATGCCTGCTTTTTCAAATCCGGACCACGTGCACGACCATAGCCCGCCTGAACCCACACTGGCGCACCAACACAGCCGTCGCTCTGGTCGCTTACAATCAGCCCATTAATCGCGCCCCACCCTACCTAGTCCCAGGGTACCATGATACATCTAGTGAGTTACTGCTTCCGTCTAATAGGTTAAGTGTTGTCATTTAAATTCGTGACTTAACCCCTATCAGCCTAGCATGTCAAGTTGGTTAAGTGTTGTCATTCAAGTTCGTGACTTAACCCACCTACGAATCATGTATAAAGTTGGTTAAGTGTTGTCTTACATGTTCATGACTTAACCCTATCATGTGGCATTAATTCATTAATGCACCCCAACCGGTCACCTCAGACATGTTGTTGTGGTCACTGGATATGCCGGGCGGTTCCGGGCAGAATTACACCACAACTCAGTCTGACCTCGGGTTTTCAAGTGCGATATGACCAACTACCCACATTGGATCCTATTGTTTGCAGTAACTGGATTTGCCGGGCGGTTCCGGGAAGAATTACACTGCAAACTCAACCCAACCTCGAGTTGGCCATTTTCAAGTTCATTCTAGTGTCATGTCCAAATTCAAGATTCATGTCAAGTTCGTGTCAAGTTTTCAAGGTAAGTTTCATACCAAGTTTCCTATAATTACCAATTTTTCCCAACGTTACCCCGTCTAAATATTAGGCTAACAATCTTAGCCTAATTTCTCCTCTGCATGATTTTTTGACATATAATATTAGGCTAAAAACTTAGCCTAATTCAACGTACACAAAATTGGCATAAAGCAATTCATTAACATAAGCATGACATAGGCATAAACTTGGCATCATCGGCATAGTCAATATGAACATCATAGGTGTGCACTTGCAAAATAATCAACATGAATATCATAGGTGTGATCTTGCAGCGTAGACTGAACCAACATACATATATGTGAATTTGCAACATAGACTAAATCGACTTACATATATGTGAACTTGCAAATCAACCATGAACATATGAATAAGTGTGAACTTGAAATATGACATAGGTTTAACATATACACATAAACATGTAGATCTAACATTTGGTCACATATGTGATATGATTTCACAACCTAAAACTTGCATAACATGATAAACTACACAACTTGTCATAACGGGTTATACTCCAAGTTCTTATACATATGAATAAACTTATTCATTAATTCTCAATTCAATAAGATGATAGAATAGAACCACAGGCATAGATCAACATAATAAACATTTCTCTATTATCAATTTATTTCCAAGGCATGACCTAACTGAATAAATTGATTAAAACATCGCAAGCATAACATTATGAACACGAAAAGGTTTGAATAAAAATCTAGATTCAAGAACACGGATAGAGCTAACTTAAATAGAAAAATCCCGAAAATCAAGACAAATAAAGAAAATAGGTCTGAATAGAAAATCAAACTTAGATCCAATTTCATAGTCATAATCCTAGGCAATGAATCATAGGTGATTAACCACAATTGTCCTTGTCATAGTCATAGGCAATAGTCTTATTGTTCATAGTCCTAGGCAGTCTTATGTTCACCGTCATAGTCATAGGCATAGTCATATTGTTCATAGTCATAGGCAGTCTTATGTTCACCGTCATAGTCATAGGCATAGTCTTATGTTCACTGTCATAGTCATAGGCATAGTCTTATTAGTCATAGACAGTCTTATGTTCACCGTCATAGTCATAGGCATAGTCTTATGTTCACCGTCATAGTCATAGGCATAGTCTTATTAGTCATAGGAAGTCTTATGTTCACCGTCATAGTCATAGGCATAGGCAAAATCTTATGTCCACAGTCATAGGCATAGTCTTATGTCATTAACAATAGTTTCAACGTCGTAGGCAATATTCCCAATAGTCAAGATCCAAGAAGAAACCAAGAATAGATATGAATCGTACATAAATCACTTCCAAATTATACCATGCACATATTAGATTTATAGTTTTTTTATCTAAAAGTAACTGGAACTTACAGATCGTGGTCTGAGAAAGATGTAGAAGTCGAATCTATAAACTAGTCGTCGAATTGTTGAATCATTGAATCTTGCTTTGATTGTAGAAGCAAATCCCCAATTCCTAGCCGTAGTCTTCAAGAAATAATCTTCGCGTTTTATTTTTAATTTAATTTAATTAAGGTGGAGGCAGCATAACATTACAATGGTTTGGTGTGGAGAGAAAGCTAGGTTTAAGGGTGTTTAAGTAGGAGAATAGGGTAATTTAGAGCCTTCAGATCAGCCCAGAAGTCATCAGGACCACCCAGCTCGAAGACAGGTCATCCAGCCACTCAGAAGAAGACACGTCATCACAGAACACTCCAGAATTCTGTGCTGGATCTGTATGGGCGCACTTGGCAGGTGCGCCAGTGTATTTTTGTATTGGCGCACTTCACAAGTGCGCCAGTGTATTCTGGTCTGTTTCCGGTTTTTCTGCCTAACTTCGTTCGTCCATATCTTCTTCATACGATATCCGTTTTACGCTAAATCGGACTCTATCTCAAGCAGAATTTCGAGACGAACGCAATGGCGCAACCCGTTTCCCTTGATTCTTATTTTAAAAATTAATTATTCCTTGATTTATGGTTTTGACAAGTTATTAAAATACGGGTTGTTACATTCTCCCCTCCTTAAAGGATTTCGTCCCCGAAATCTTCAAGTTAGGAAGAATGCATCGTATCATCCAATCAACCATCTACTCAACCATCATCCACAAGCAACCATTGTCCTTAAAAGATTTTTAATGCTATATGAACATATGCAGAAAGTGTGTGTACATGTTCCTTATCTAATGCAAATGATCAGGCCTGATTGATCTTCTTAATGCAAAATATGTTTAGTGCCATGAATCCAACATGTATGCAAATAGTCCTAGCGACATAAAACCTATATGTGTGCACAAACATCCATCCATATGCAACATCCACATGATAACACATTCAATTTCACCCATAAACAAGTATAAACACTCATGCATATGCAATATGAAAATGTGTCTGAGCCGATCTAGTGCCTAATGTGTGTTATGCAACCACGAGCAACCACTTGCAACCATTTGCAAACATCAACCATAACATGTTTCAATCACATGTTTACATCCAAAAAAAGGTTCTACCTAAGGATATAGTCGAATGATAGAAGCGAGTAAAAACTTTGTGCCCATTAGGCCATGCCAAAACCGAAAATCTACATCACATATATACTTATTAGGAGAAGAACACCCTAAGCACCTGCCCCGAAGACCGAAATCAACATCAGACTGATACCCAAAGAATTTCTTAACCTAACCAATACATATGTTTCTAGAAAACTAAGCACGATGGATTCTCTTCCTAAAAACCAACCTGTATCCTATAAAACCCAAAAAGTTTAGTCAACCCAATGGACACCCTCAAGCCCCAACATGTATTACTAACAGATGAGTTAAACTCCCTATGGGATTTGCAACTGAAATAGGAATGAGAATAGGACCGAGAGGGTATACTTAAAAGATAGCATGCAAGTAAGTTTTACAGGAAAAGAGGGATCAAGGATATACTCTTAAAAAGTGATATGACACGCGTATCTAGTCTTCAATCCTCTAAGTCACATTTTCTTGAGCTTAACTCCATTATGCTTTTACCTTTTCCTCCTTTGTGGATTAAGCCATATCAACAAGTTTCTCATCCTTAGGCTCGTTGACAATTTTCTCGAAAGCTACCTCCATCGCACGGCAACCCAACAAAGCTTGAAACAAGATTAGTCGCAGATGGAACTACTGCGGCTACAGATGGAGAAAAGAAAGGAAAAGGGATTCAAACAAGGAAACAAAGGATAGTGCTAATGGCTTTTGGGGAATAGACTCTAAATAAAACAAATATTTTCTTGAAAAATGCTTCTTCATAAACGGTTTTGAAAATAGTTTTAGAAGGTTTTAAAAACTTTTGCCCAGTCTGGTAGCCTTCTGCTCTGATACCAAATGTAACACCCCACCTCCGCTAGGGTCACTCACAAAGGGAATGCACTAGTTTTGGAGGAGCGTTATCGAGGTAAACAAACACAGAAATATTACAAGACAGAACATAGAAAAAACAACGGAAGAATCAAAAGGTAAATTTCATTACTATCAAAAAGAGTCAAAACCTTTTACATCAAATAGCCAAGGTTATTATTTTCCATTACATCAAATTCTGTCTTGCACAAATAAAGAAGCATAAACTTAAAACATCAAAAGTAGCTTAATTCCCCAAAGGTAGCAGAAATGCAGCCATAGCATAGCTCAAGATCATACCGTACATGAGATGAACCGAAAGCAAGCGAAATCCAAGCTAAGTGCTAGAGTTTCCTCCCTGAGAACCTAGGGGGAAACGGAAGAAAAAGAGGCGAAAGAAAATGGGTCAGTCATAAAGACTGGTAAGTCCAAGTGACTTTCAGCATAAAAATAGATAAAGGTAACATGACATGTATAAACTGAAAGTAAACATACGGATGATGACAAAATGGGCAAGATAGACTAAGATAACATGATAAATCAAGTATAAATCAAGTATAGCATCACGTATTCAAGGTTTGCAGCATCAACTGTACTAGAATCCCAACCCATGTCTTATATTTATCATGGAATGATCCCTTGGCCCAACATCATGAAATGACCCAATTCTAGGTCCAACGAAACGATCCACTAGTCGATCTGCTCACTACAAGTTCTAGCTCGTCATGTGTCTGTGTCATACGGCCCTATCACGAATGTAGTCACCTGTGCTATGTCCACCATAGAGTGTATCAAGCCCTATGGTGCCAACCACCGACACGAATCAAGAATGCACAGATAAACCTACTGATGCCTAATACCTGCTTTTTCAACTCCGGACCACGTGCACGACCATAGCCCGCCTGAACCTACACTGGCGCACCAACACAGCCGTCGCTCTGGTCGCTTACAATCAGTCCAGTAATCGTGCCCCACCCTACCTAGTCCCAGGGTACCATGATACATCTAGTGGGTTACTGCTGAAACGGACCGCGTAACCAGGGTTTCCGTCCAATAGGTTAAGTGTTGTCATTTAAATTCGTGACTTAACCCCTATCAGTCTAGCATGTCAAGTTGGTTAAGTGTTGTCATTCAAGTTCGTGAATTAACCCACCTACGAATCATGTATCAAGTTGGTTAAGTGTTGTCTTACATGTCCATGACTTAACCCTATCATGTGGCATTAATTCATTAATGCACCCAACCTCTCACATCAGACCTGTTGTTGTGGTCACTGGATATGCCGGGCGGTTACGTGCAGAATTAGACCACAACTCAGTCTGACCTCGGGTTTTCAAGTGCGATATGACCAACTACCCACATTGGATCCTATTGTTTGCAGTAACTGGATTTGCCTGGCGGTTCTGGGCAGAATTACACTGCAAACTCAACCCGACCTCGATTTGGCCATTTTCAAGTTCATTCTAATGTCATGTCCAAATTCAAGATTCATGTCAAGTTCGTGTCAAGTTTTCAAGGTAAGTTTCATACCAAGTTTCCTATAATTACCAATTTTTCCCAACGTTACCCCGTCTAAATATTAGGCTAACAATCTTAGCCTAATTTCTCGTCCGCATGATTTTTTGAAATATAATATTAGGCTAAAAACTTAGCCTAATTCAACGTACACAAAATTGGCATAAAGAAATTCATTAACATAAGCATGACATAGGAGTAAACTTGGCATCATCGGCATAGTCAATATGAACATCATAGGTGTGCACTTGCAAAATAATCAACATGAATATCATAGGTGTGATCTTGCAGCGTAGACTGAACCAACATACATATATGTGAATTTGCAACATAGACTAAATCGACTTACATATATGTGAACTTGCAAATCAATCACGAACATATGAATAAGTGTGAACTTGAAATATGACATAGGTTTAACATATACACATAAACATGTAGATCTAACATTTGGTCACATATGTGATATGATTTCACAACCTAAAACTTGCATAACATGATAAACTACACAACTTGTCATAACAGGTTATACTCCAAGTTCATATACATATGAATAGACTTATTCATTAATTTCCAATTCAACAAGATGATAGAATAGAACCACAGGCATAGATCAACATAATAAACATTTCTCTATTATCATTTTATTTCCAAGGCATGACCTAACTGAATAAATTAATTAAAACATCGCAGGCATAACATTATGAACATGAAAAGGTTTGAGTAATAATCTAGATTCAAGAACACAGATAGATCTAACTTAAATAGAAAAATCCCCAAAATCGAGACAAATAAAGAAAATAGGTCTGAATAGAAAATCAAGCTTAGATCCAATTTCATAGTCATAATCCTAGGCAATGAATCATAGGTGATTAACCACAATTGTCCTTGTCATAGTCATAGGCAATAGTCTTATTGTTCATAGTCATAGGCAGTCTTATGTTCACCGTCATAGTCATAGGCATAGTCATATTGTTCATAGTTATAGGCAGTCTTATGCTCACCATCATAGTCATAGGCATAGTCTTATGTTCACCGTCGTAGTCATAGTCTTATTAGTCAGAGGCAGTCTTATGTTCACCGTCATAGTCATAGGCATAGTCTTATGTTCACCGTCATAGTCATAGGCATAGGCAAAATCTTATGTCCACAGTCATAGGCATAGTCATAGTCTTATGTCATTAACAATAGTTTCAACGTCGTAGGCAATATTCCCAATAGTCAAGATCCAAGAAGAAACCAAGAATAGATATGAATCATACATAAATTACTTCCAAATTATACCATGAACATATTAGATTTATAATTTTTTATCTAAAAGTAACTGGAACTTACAGATCGTGGTCTAAGAAAGATGTAGAAGTCGAATCTATAAACTAGTCGTCGAATTGTTGAATCGTTGAATCTTGCTTTGATTGTAGAAGAAAATCCCCAATTCCTAGCCGTAGTCTTCAAGAAATAATTTTCGCATTTTATTTTTAATTTAATTTAATTAAGGTGGAGGCAACATAACATTGCAATGGTTTGGTGTGGAGAGAAAGCTAGGTTTAAGGGTGTTTAAATAGGAGAATAGGGTAATTTAGAGCCTTCAGATCAACCCAGAAGTCATCAGGACCACCCAGCTCGAAGACAGGTCATCCAGCCACTCAGAAGAAGACATGTCATCACATAACACTCCAGAATTCTATGCTGGATCTGTATGGGCGCACTTGGCAGGTGCGCCAGTGTATTTTTGTATTGGCGCACTTCACAAGTGCGCCAGTGTATTCTGGTCTGTTTCCGGTTTTTCTGCCTAATTTCGTTCGTCCATATCTTCCTCATAGATATCCGTTTTACGCAAACTCGGACTCTATCTCAAGCAGAATTTCGAGACGAACGCAATGGCGCAACCCGTTTCCCTTGATTCTTATTTTAAAAATTAATTCTGCCTTGATTTATGGTTTTGACAATTTATTAAAATACGGGTTAGTTTTGACAAGTTATTAAAATACGGGTTGTTACACATATATATAGCCTCATGCTAACGAGTCTGGTCAAGAAATGCGTCTAGGTTCAGAAAATGGATCTGCCCCAGATCTGGGTGGGGTCGACCCTAAGGTCGACACCCTTATGTGTGGGTCGACCTTAGGGAAGGTCGACCCCCATGGGGCATGGATCGACCCCAACAGGTCAAATTCCCACGTCTTCCCGCTCTATGATTTTGATTTTCTGGACTGGTTTATTAATATATATTTTGCTTATTTGTATACAAACTTCAAACCTTAATAACTTCTTCATATGATGTCCGTTTTACGCAAACTCGGAGTCTGTCTGAAGCAGAATTCCGAGACAAACGCAATGGTGCAGTCCTTTTTACTTATTTCACAATATTTAATTAAGTATTCTTTAGTTTATTGTTATAATGTCCTTTAAAATTCGTGGTGTTACATTCTCCCCTACTTAAAGGATTTCGTCCCCGAAATCTTTAAGTCAAGAAGAACGTATATCCTAACATCCATCATCCATCTATTCATCCACCAATCAAAGGCATCCATTGTCCATAAAAGATTTCTAATGCATATATGAACATATGCAAAGGTGTGTGTGTATATGTCTCTATACTAATGCGAAAGATCAGGTGCTCTACTGATTCAGTCAACCTCCTCAGCGCTATGTATGTCAGTGCCATGTATCCAACATGTATTCAAATAGTCCTAGTATATCATGTAAATGTTATATGTGTGCACAATCATCCATCCAAATGCAACATTCATGTGATGATACACCCATTTCCATCCATAAAAGAAAAACATGCACATGCATCCATATGCAGTATGAGAGTGATTGAGCCAGTCTAGTGCCTAGTGTGTGTATATATGCACCCACGAGTAACAACTAGCAAACACTTGCATCCATCAATCATAACATGTCTCAAACACATGTTTACACCTATTGGTTCCCTACCTAAAGGTTGAAGATTCGATCGATAGGATATACTTAAATGATAGAAGCAAGTATGAGCAAAAGCTTTTGGAAAAAGAAGTTAAGAACATACCCTTGAAAAGAAAAGGATACAAAGAGCGAATCTTGTCTTCAGTCTCCCAAGTTGCATCCTCGGGGTCTTCTCCCCATTGAACTTTCATTAACTTAACCTCTCAATTGCGTAGCTCCTTAACTTCTGATCCAAGAATACGTGTAGGAACTCGTCTAACAGTCGCCTCCCGTTCCACCTCTACTTCTTCAAGCATACTCGGCTTAACTACTTCTGCAGTATCGTGAAGACATTTCCGCAAATGAGTAACGTGGAAAACATCATAAACACCCGTTCATCTCTCTAGTAGCTTCACCCTATAGGCCATTTGGCCAATCCTTTCTATTATGGGAAATGGCCCTACAAACCTTAATGCCAATTTCCCTACAGATCCAAAGCGAACCACATTCCTCAAAGGTGATACTTTGATGAAAACCACATCTCCCACTTCAAACTCAATATCATTCCTTCTCTTATCTGTGTAGGACTTCTGCCTATCCTGAGTTTGTCTTCATGTGTCTGCGGATAAGATCAATCTTCTCTGAAGTTTCTCTAATCATCTCAGGTCCAAGTACAAGCCTATATGTAGATTCCCACCAATAAGTTGGTGATCTACAAGGCCGTCCATACAATACCTCGAAAGGTGTCGTGCCAATACTAGCTTGATAAACTATTGTTGTTGGCGAACTCTACCAAAGGAAGATTCTCCACCCATGTCCCTCGGAAGTCTACGATACACAGTCTTAAAAGATCCTCAAGAACTCTATTAACCCTTTACATCTGCCCATCAATCTGAGGGTAATAAGTGGTGCTCAAACGCAACTATGTACCTAATGCCTCCTCAAGCTCTTACAAAACTCACTAGTGAATATGGGGTCACGATCAACCATCAAAGTAATCCACAGAGGCACCCTCCCACTTCCATTGTGGGGCCTTCAAAGGATGAAGTAAACCACCGGGCTTACTTTGCTTAACTTTGACTTGCTGGCAAATCAAACATCGAGAAACAAACTCCGCTACATCTTTCTTCATCCCAGCCCAAAAGAAAACTCTCTTATCTCTATACATCTTATCACCGCCTAGACGGATAGTCATCCTAGAATGATGGGCTTCCTCAAGAACTGTCCTCAACAAACTCCCAACTCGAGGAACACAAAGCCTTCCATCTCATCGCAACCATCCTTTGTCATCTGTGGAATATGAAGTCTCCCCTCTACTGAGCCTATCCAAGATGTCTGCTATCTGTGGGTCCTCTCGTCGCGAAGTTCCTATCTGATCGAAAAGAGTAGGTCTCACCTCTAAAGATGCCAACAAACCAGGAGTAAACTCGGTAGTGGGCCTAAAATCAAAGGTCGATATATACTCCAAGTTCTGCCTCTCTACAAATAGAGGAATGAAGGTCATCCTCTTCCGACTCAGTGCATCGCCACTACATTACCTTGCCAGGGTTATAAGCAATCTCAAAGTCATAGTGAGCTAGGAATTCCATCCACCTTTGTTGCCCCAAATTGAGATCCTTCTATGAGAACAAATACTTGAGAGATTTATGATCGGTATACAACTCGAACTTCTCTCCAAGTAGATAATGACGCCAAGTCTTAAGCGTGAATACTGTGGCTGCCAACTCTAAGTCATGGCCTGGGTAGTTCTTCTCATGACCTTTTAACTGTCTACCACCATAACATACTACCCTCCCCTCCTGCATCAAAACATCACTAAGATTTGTACTATATGCATCGATGTATACTGTGAATACCTTGTTCCCATCAGGAAAAATTAAAACTGAGCTACTGTCAGATCCCTCTTCAATTGTTGAAAAACACCCTCATACTCAATATCCTAAGAAAAGGTCAGATTCTTCTTTGTCAGTTTGATGAGTGGGGTTGATATCTTTGCGAAGTCCTTAAAGAACTTCCTATAATAGTTCTTAATCTTGAACTGTAACTACTTTCATGGGATCCACTGTTATCCCATCCTTAGAGACCACATGGCCTAGAAATCTCACTTCCTTTCTCCACAAATGACATTTGGAGAATTTTGCCTTAAGCTGATGTGCTCGGAGAGTCTTCAAAACCTCCCTTAAATGTAGGGCATGCTCTTCATGATTCTTTGAGAAAATCAAGATGTCATCGACAAAGACCACAACGAACTTATTCAGAAACCCCCAAAACACCCTATACATCAGATCCACAAAATAGGCGAGTGCATTCGTCAACCCAAAAGGTATGAAGAGTAACTCGAAGAAACCATCTGGAGTTCTAAAATCAGTCTTGTCTATACTGTTCTCGGCCACCCTCAACTGATGAAACCCCGTAGCCAAGTCTAATTGGGAGAAAACAGATGCACCAACAAGCTAGTCAAACAGATCATTTATCCTTGGGAGTGGGCACCTGTTTTTCTTAGTGAGCTTATTCAACTCCTCGTAATCCACACATAAGCAAAGCGAGCCATCCACCTTGGTTGATAATACTACTAGAGCACCCTATTAAGATATGCTTCGCCTAATAAATTCTATCTCAAGTAGCTCCCCTACTTGCTTGCTAAGATCCCTCCTTTCTTTTGGAGCCATGTAGCGCACATGCAATGCAACTGGTTTTGCATTGTCCACCAAATATATACGGAAATCAATCTCGCGCCTCGGAGGTAATCCCGTAACCTCCTCAAAAACATCAGGATACTCACAGAATACTGGTACAGATCGTAAATCATTGATAAATGCATCAAGCGACTCTAGGAAATTAAGAATAACAGACCCCTTAGGGTCACAAGAAATCTCGAGGGACCTCCCATTGCAAGTCGAAAGTCTAACAACCCTACTCTCACAATCTAGAATGGCACCATGCATGGCTATCCAATCCATACCTAGAATCGGACCATAGCCCATAAAACCAAGCGCATATGCATCACACTCAAACTTGGTGCCCAACACAGATATCCTCAAACCCTGACAAATCAGAAACAGATGAGCCGATCCCCAATGGGGTTTGAGGCAACAACGGGATCCGAACCCATACTAGTACTAAGGTGCAGAGACTCAACCACATAATCATAAATAAAAAATGTGAAGCGCCATAATCAAAAAGAGTCATAACAGGATGATCGGAAAGAGAAATCAAGCCTACAACAGAAACTTTCCTACCTTTGTCTGGTCCACTGCCCCCAAAAGTATGCTCCGGCTCTCTAGATGGTCATGTCTTTTGCCCCTGTCCTTGCTTCTTCGGGCATTTCCTAGTATAGTGTCCAACTTTGCCACAATTGAAACAGGCGTTCTTCCTTTTTTTGGCAACCTTTCACCTAATGACCCACGTTCCCACAAACATGACATTTCTTCTAGCCTTTATTTGAACTTTATTAGGCTTTCCTTCCTTCGTCTATGTTCCCTTCTTAGGATACCATTTTTCTCATCCTTGTGATGTGCTCCTCAGCCTTAACTCCCTTATTATCCTCTTTATTTTCCTTGTGTAACATGTTAACAAGTCGCTCGAAAGCTGCCTCTATCGCACGAAAATCCTTACGAAGAGTGAGAGAAAATTAGTCGTAGGTTGAACTGCTACGGCTACAGATGGAGGTTAGGCACTTCCTTGCCCTTCAGCATGAGCCGTAGTTTTAACATGCCTATGGAACCATACTGCGATAGGGAGACCCTTCGGGAAGAAATGGTTCCCCAGGCATTTTGAAAAAAAAAGGAAAAGGGATTCAAGCGGAGAATCGAAAGATATTTCATATAGCCATGGGGAATATGTTTTTCAAAAACAAACATTTCTTTGAAAATGCTTTCTTTCTAAAACTTTTTGAAAACAATTTTCAAAACCTTTTATATGATCTTGTAACCTTAAGCTCTGATACCAAATGTGACACCCCATGACCGTTAAAGTTACTCTTTATCAGTATGCATTAAGTTCCACGAAGCATTGTAGGTAAACAGAAACAGAAACATCACAAGACAGATGTAAAATAACAATGGAATTTAAAACTTTATTTTTCGAAGAGAAAACATCGTCCGCCAAAATCAAGTTACAACATAAGTCTAAAATACAGAAAACCCATTACATCAAATTAAAATATCTGCCTTATACTAAAATCATCACAGTACAATAATATAAAATCATAGTCCCGAAAAAGAGTCATATCAGATTAGATAGGAAATTAAAGCGGTACATCTAAGCAGCTCCAAGGAGAAACAAAAGAGAGAATCCTAATCAAGCCTGAGTATTCCTAGCTTGAGAACCTGGGGAGGGGGAAGGAAGAGAGAGAAAAGAAAAGAATGAGCAGGATAAGAAGAATAAACTAAACAGAATAGGTTACGCTTCTCAAATACTTTTCTCTGCACCAATAGTAGTATAACAGAAATAGAATGATCCCAACAGAAACAAAATGGTAGACTTAGGTGTACTTCTAGTGACAGGTTTTACCCCCAACAGTAACAGGTAGCCCAACAGATATAACAGGTGTTACCTAAGACGATAATAATGGGCTCCTAAACAAGCAGAACTAGATGTACCCTAATTACTACCCCAATTGATCGGCTCCCTATCCCGTTGTGATGTCCCGCAAATCCGTACTACCTGATTTGACTGACCAAACATGTCCAATTCAAATAACTCAGAATTATGACTCATTATGGGTTAAAGAAGAAGTAAATAGAAGAAGAATTGAAATAACAACATAGAATATCACATCAGAACGAATAAAATATATTATATAACATAAATTTTTAAATACAAAATTATGTATTATATACATACCATCATCGTAGTCCAATACAATATTTGATACAACGGAAATAACTCTAAAATAACTAATGTTGAAGTGTCCTACTTCGTGCTCCTCCAAGTGTATTTGTAAAATCCTGGAACACTTGACTGCCCATACAAATTTGGGCACCCAAGACTTTAGGAAAAACAAACAAAATAAACTCTGGGCCAGTCATGGGACTGGTGTGAGTAAACTCCAAACATATTGTTTAACTTTGAAAATAAAAGAAAGTGTAATAGTAAGACCAGCCCACACATAAACATGGACGGTTTTTACCTTACTATAACCAAAACATTTTTGATATCAAAATCTAGTGATATTATTGTAATGTCCAATCAAATAAACAACCAAATAGCAAAACGCTTGCATATCATGCTCCACATAAATAAAATAAAAAACCGCAACGTGCTTATTGGAGATTGGATTCCAACTATGACAAGGTATGGGACCAGCTCCCGATCAGTGTACTCTATAAAGGATACACTGGGGTTTGACAAGAACATCTTGCAAACTGACCACACATGACAGCCCACTCATTTAGCTTGAGTGTAGCGAATATATTCTCACCCACGGTTGTAGGCCGTCCAACCGTAATCTGTAAAATACAATATCAAAAGAAGAACAAATAATGGATTTTCTCTAGATCAGTCACAAATATACCCTTCTTGGGTATGAACCAACTAGCCATGTTGCCTACCCGATTTTTGTTATTTCCCGGTTGTGAGTTTGAGGCCACATATACCTTTTTAGAACATCTTGCCACCATATACTTTGAATGTCACATCGTCAAACCCGTCAAAGCACCAGTTGATCTTCCCAAAAATATTATGGGTATAAAAATCTAAGAGAAACGAATTTCTCTACCACCAAACGTAATATCTTGAAAAGATCGTCTTATGTGATTTGTTAGGAATACTCTGTCAGACATTCGTCCATACAAGTTGTCCTGGGTCTGGACAAACATAACAACCCTTACAATTTACTAATCTTCAAATAATCTAATTCATAACGCCTATGCCTATACAAAGTGGTTTTCAGATATTAAATCCAACCGGTCTCTCCTTATTGACAACGATAGTCAAAAATCTTTGATAGCCGATGATTTAACTATCAAAGAAAAACAAACATCCATCAGGCAATAACTGACCCTGTTTAATTAATATTGATTTGTTAACTATTTTCCAAATTTCTTATCGAATTCTATATATATTAATATACTGATTTCTGGTTATCAAATTTCTAAAAAATATTCTAACTTCTTAAATTTCCAGAGAATTTCGACAGCACCTCCTTTGTACGGGTTAATAGCTCAAACTCCAACTCGCCTCTCTTGGCCCTTTCCATTCAAAAAGAAAATCAAAAATCCAAGCGGCTTGCCCAATAGGCTCATAAAACCTCATATAGAATTTAAATATGTACCTTTTTGTCGATCACTCAATTATAATCTTCAAACTCTCTTCCTACTCTTTATCCCATACCTGTCTATCATACACTCATCTAATTTCAATTCAATTCAACTTTAAGATTTCAGTCACATTCAGTTTATCACTTTTTCTCCAGTTTACCTTTTTTTACTTAATACACTTTCAGTTTGCACCTCTCACGTTTAAATATACTTTCATTAGCTTATATATACAAGTCAAATTCAATTTCCACGTCAAATTACAAAATTTAAGTTCAAGTTCCACACTCGGATTCTCAAATTCAATTAACAAATTCAAATCAATTTAACAAAGTTAAATTCGGGCCAAAAGTCTATTAACTAATTTCTAAGAAATTAGTTAACTCCATTCGATAATTAAAAATATGATTCTGTTCAAAAATCACCTCATCTACTCCACTTGAGTTCATATTTAATTTATAACTCAAATCTGGATTTTACTATTCGAAATTCATATTTTTATTCACCCAAAATCCTTTTATTCAGTTTACTGAACTGTTATGGTTTAAAACGAATATGGCGCTGTTTTTTTGAAAATTTGATTTTGACATAACTCAAAATCTATAAGACGAAATAAAGAATTTTCTCTTCCATTAGAAAAGTATTATTCAATAGGTCCGGGCATTTCTTGTTTCATCGAATTCCGACTTATATTGAGTTTATAAACCCAACTGAAGTTCAAAATGCCAAATTACGAATTACCGCGCGTGGCGAGTTCATTTTAATTATAATTTAAATATAACGTTTTCATTTAGTAAATAAATTCCAACTCCATCTTCTAATATTTAAATAAAATTTAAACCCATGCTTCCAAATTTAACTTAAAACTCTTATCATTCAAAATCATCGATTATTTGATTTAAATTCACAAATCAGTTGTAATTTAAATTTACAGCTCAATCTCTTTATTAAATTCCAATTTTCTTGAACATAAATTATTGTATAAAAAGATTCTATATAATTGAATTTAGATTATAAATATCTTTTGTGGGAATAATCAATTAATTCGACATTCTTCACCATTACAAACTAATATCATCCCTTGATAATAGTGAAGCCATTTAAGTTGTGGTATTTTATTTACCTCTCAGACCTTGATCGACAACGTTCTTATCTTGAGATAGATAAAAGCTTGTAATACAAAGACTAGATTTAAAATCTTGCCCTTTATTCCATTTCTTAAATTTGGAAATCAGTTTCCAAATTACTCGATGAAAATTACTTCATCACATTTATAAACGTTGTTTATAAATTAAACCTTCTTATTAAAACAAACTTCCATTTTGATAATCTATTTGAAACTCGATTCCAATTTTGGAATATTTAATTTTCATAACTTATATATATATATATATATATATATATAAATCCATACGGAATCTATTTTTATATTTACACTTTAAATTTTTGTTTTATTCAATATAATCTAGATATCTTATCTGGAAATAAATTTATTTATTTTATAAATTCGACATGGTCGAATTCTAATCATAAATCCGTATGGATTTATTTGAATTCATTTTACATTCCGAATGTCAAAATAAATTTCATCGTTTCCCTTCCCTGTAACGAATTCAAATTTATAAATCCCTTTTAAATTCATATTTGAATTTAAATGAATTATCCAATAAAAATTCCCCTCTTTTATTTATAAACATCATTTAATAATTACACTTCTTGTTTTAAATATTCAAAACAAGTTCCTATTTCAAATCTTGTTTGAAATCCAATTCCATTTTGAAAAATATATTTTACTTTTTAAATTCAGAGTTGAATTTAAAATCAATATTATTAGCGATAATTTTTCTTTCCATTTAGAACATTATTTATACATTCAGTTACTTATTTTTATTATTAAAAACAAGTTAATATTTTCTCAATCCATTCGAAATTCCATTTCCATTTTGAAAAGTAATTTTTCCTTTTTAAATCCAACAATCTCTTTTTGATATTCTTAAATATAAATATCTAGGGCTAGTGATATTTCAACATCCACAAACACTCAATCATCAATCACAGGTTTTCAGACACATCATGTATGATAATATATATGGAAACAAACAATTATAAATTTTGAGGGATCCAATTGGATCCCTTTAACCTGTTTTTCCTGCATCCACAGATGTCAGACAATATAAATAATACCGATCCTGCTTTAAGGCAGGATATCACGGTATAGAAGGTCATCCACTCATATATCGTGGGGCGATAGGGTCATCTGCTAATGATACCGCGGGCATCCTCTTATGTTACCACGGGAAAATATCTAATATATATAATAGCCACAACCACCAAGCCTAAATAACTAATATATATATATATATATATATATATATATATATTAACCACCATTTATCAATAAACTGCAATGCAACCAAGCAACCAACAAACAACATAAAAATATTTTATTAAATAAAAATTCGATTATAATAAATAATAATCGAACCGAAGAGTGAGTTTACTCAGCATGATTTTATTTTCCAAATATCCCAATTTAAATTAAGTTGAATGCCATTCGATTTAAGTTGAATCCCGATCAACTATGATTGAGTCTAAATGTGTTACTTTACGATTTCCAACCTTGTATAAGTTAAATACATCGCATTATAAATTTTTTGATTATATAAAATTAAGTGAGTTAATTTAAATCAATTAATAAATTTATACCTTTAATCATCTTTAACAACATTTTCCCGAATTTAAACAGTGCCTCTCTACCCATCATCTGAACACTTTACCTGAACTAAGACCGGCCTTCATCACTGCCTCTGTCATCAACTGACTCTACAACAACCAATAGATTCCCTACTGCCTCGTCCATACGGATGGATGGAAAATCCACTCAATGCCCTGTGAGATACACAATCACCATCATAGTTGATGCCTTCTTTCCAATTTCGGGCAGCACCTACTCCATCCCAACTTTGCCTCAGACCAAAGTTCAACGTTAGTTTAGGTTACGACTTGTAGCCCCAGTTACAGTAAAATATCGCACCACCTAAACGACGTTCAAATCCCTTTCTTCCATGAACCACGACCCCTGCCAACCACTAATAGCAAACTCGATCACGAACCCTACTCAACTCATTACAGATCACAGCCCAAATCGGTGATTTAACCCTCAATAGTAGCTTCCCATTTCGAAACCGTTGAGTTACGAGTGCCTCATTCCTACTATTTAAGACTTGTGACTGGATGGTATCACGATTTTTTTAACGATCCGAAATTCTTTCCCGGCTTAAACCGAACTGCGGATTGTTTGGGAACATGACGCATCAGAACACAAAACAATAGAACATTTCATTGCTATTTCAATAATTTACATAAGAGTACAAGATATCAGGGTACAAATGAATAATTTACAACGGAAAAATAATATCAGAAATTTACTTAATTACAAAGCAGCGGAAAGATAATACATGAATAAAATGTGCAGCGGAAAATAACAAATACTACAACAGAAAGAAATACACGGATACAAAGCATTCCATATATAGCTTCAGTCGTAATCCATGATCCTATGAAAAGAAATATCTGCGAAACCAAAATTACTAGTTGCCCGTGTGGAAAAATATGGGCACCCATAGTTTAGGTAGAAACAATAATTTCCGAGTCAATAATGGGACTGGTGTGAGAACTAAAACAGTTATTATCTTTATTTTAAAGTTGGATAAATTAAGGGATCATATCGTATAACACAGAACGAGTTTTCTCCCAAGAATACCATAAACAAAAAGCGCAATGCTAAAAGGAAAAATGAAGCCATTGTAAGACTCGGGCCTCATCACACAGTGCAAACACAAACTAGAGGATAGAGTTTTTGCTTATAATGGCCAAATATGCTTGATGGGCGAAATTTATCTTTTATTGTTATAAGTGCATAGTGAAGAAATTAACTTTAAATGTAAATGTACCAATCATAGACGACATAGTACCCCATCCTACCATGTCGCCATATAGGTTTACAACTGAAATCGAAAGTCGCATATTGGAAATTGGATTCCATCTATGAACCGAGGCAAGGGATCTTCCGCATCCGAATTGGAGACAATCTAGCCCATGTCTCAGGAACAGAATGCATCGTCCCTTGGATCCGGCAGGGTCGGTCCACACCTAACGTTTGTGGATTGGTAATTCCTGAACAATACGTTTCTCTACCTTATGGGGCATAAAATCTGGTTAGTATGTTGACCATCAAAGGCCTTTTAGTTGGCCATATCCAAGGTACCTCACTATCCATCATCCACATAAGTAAAATTTCTGGGCTCCATACTATGACATCACTTCTAGCTAGAAAGAAAGTCATATCCTCCCTGCGATCCTCTCCCGTTTTTAGTTTACACCAGGGTGTGAGGCTTGTGAATTAACGCTACACAAATCTGCGCTACTTAAAGTTGTGCTTTGATCATCAACCACAAGACTTTGCTTTTCAACAAAAGCCTTGATCACTGCATCTTAGCATGCCACATTGTCAATCCATACCTTACCGTTGATTTCCACAAATATATAACCTCTAAGCTAATACGTCTCAGAAAAGGGTGTTAAGCAAGAGAATAAATTCTCCGCCACTAAGCAGATATATATTTAGCAGAGATCAATGAATACAACGTGAAATACAACGTCAGACATACACTCCATTTGCAAGTTTGTTCTGGGTCTGAACAAAACCGGAGGCACCTAATTCCTCGTCCCATATGTATAATACAGGAGAGAGGCCCTCACATATTCGGTCGTTCTCCAAGTACGTATGGATGATCACCACTTATTACCTCGTCTTTGGTGTACAGCCCAAACAAAACATTAGTAATCATCCAAATGATATGAAGATCGCCAGTCTTCAACCACTTTCTTCTTCAACTTTTAGTTGTTGTATCAGTTATTCAAAATGGGTTAAACCTAGTGTTTCCGGATAACTCGCGTGTCTTATAATCAAGTGGAATAAAAACACATCATAGGCCTCATTCCAATCTAGAATATTCTTTACATTGTGAATCATTCCCACAAATCTTATCAATTCTTTATTAATATTAATCGTTTTACGGAGCTTTGCCAAGATTTAATTCATTTAAACCTCTTGTTTAAATCTTTCTTTGAAAACCATTGCAAAAGATTTTGTAATATATTGTAACAATCTTAAACCAAATTAAGGTTTAACAAACTAGTCGGGATTATCAAGCCTTACTGAAGTAACCATTCATATTATTATCCCAATCCCAACCTATTCATCCCATGGAGCAAAACAGGTAGTGCTCCACATCTAACACCCATTGTTTTATCAGTAAAATTAATTACCATTTAACGATCAAATCTAATTAAAGATTTAACTATTGCATGGAGTAAAACTGGTGGTACTCCATTCTCGAACATTTCTAGAATTCGGTAAATTTACCTACCTCATTTCCATTTCAATCTAATTGAAGATTCATTAAAACTCAATTTATTTTTAATCCCAACAGTCATTACTTAATGATTATTTTATTTTAGGAAAATCAATCTTGTCTTTATCTGGGTTAAAGAACCAATGTCATTTATAACATAGTTCACGATAAACCAAAATTTTCTTCCATTTAATTCCAACTAATAAATATAATTGGAAAAATTCATTATTTTTAATTAAAAGATTCATTCTTTCCTCAGCTAGGTTTAAGAACGGTGTTATTAAAGACACCATTCATGACAATCCCAAAATCTAATTTGATATTAAATACAAGGCTCTAAATAGAAATCATATCGGCTTATATTCGTTATCAAATTCTGAAACCAACAGGTATCGTATTGGGAATAACAATATCTGTATCTTCAAAATTCCTCAACAAATTCTGTATATCACGGAATCCAACATCGAAGTATTCTGAAGATTATTTCCATTCAAATCCATTCCAATTCATATGTTGGAAAATTCTGGTTATATCAAAATCATTTCAATTCCTTTCAGTTCTTTACTTAAGTTGATAAACAACTTGTTTTGATAAAAATATCTTTTACCTCTATAAACTTGGAATTTTTCTTCTAAAAATCTTTCCAATCATTTGTTATGATTTAGCATAATTTTTCCCTATTTTTAATAATTTCACTAAGGCCCTTACAGTCGGTTTCCAATATCGGCCACCGAACTGCATCCATAGAGACCTTTTCCAAAAATGATTTGGAAATATCTTCAAATCTAATTGTTAGATTTAAAATCTCTTATCATCATTCGAAAGCTCTTTTCAATACGAACCCAATGGTTCCAGTTTTAGGAGAATCCGACGGTCGGATCTCCCGTTACGTCCATTTCAAGTCATTGGTTGAAATTCGCGAACGGTCGATGTGCGATACGTTCTATTCGAACCATTTAAATATATATATATATATATATACATATAATATTGTCAATTTCTATTCAAACATATTTTATAAAACGTTTTCATGCATTCATTTCAAAAAGATTACACTTCCATTGCCAATTTAAATTAAACTTGAAAATTGCATTTTGTTATGATCTCAAAATAATAATATTATCAAAATGTAATATTTTGAAATTCAATCTTCTCAATATTCATTATAAAAATGAATAAAATCGATATAAAAATCCGTTTGATTCAAAATAGCATTTATATACTCAACTAGGCTTCACATTTTTATATTTTCGTGTCCATCTAAAATTGGACATCAAAATCAACTTCTAATTCTCATTGAATATTATATTATAAAAATATTCATGTGTATTCCAGATTGGAATAAGATTTCAGCCAATATCCATATAAGTAAATTAATATGGATTACATTCATCATTTTTATCCAACGATAGCAGCAAACAACTATCAACATACAAAATGACATCCAGTGTGCATGTTATTTTTATATGGGCTTCAAACAAATAATTGATGCTCACATAAATTCGTCAATCAGTCGATTGATCGCAAATTCAACAAGGGAGATGTGTGAGTCAAATATCATTCCAAGACCCGTGTGGGGTTTTCAACCAACAACAATTATTTAATGAATCATCACTCTCATACAATGCATGCACACACTACAACCATAAATAAATAAATACTCAACTACCAAAGGTCATTTAAGGTGCCACCAGTGTCCATCCACGGAGTATGAAATGCGAGTGTCACATATTCACACAACGCTTCTAATACAAATGATTTGTGCATAGTTCAAGTGTTGAACTTCAAAATAACTACATGATGCAATTTCTAACTTGCAACTTAACCACAAAACAAATCATGACATAATAACCTAATTAAATTATTTAGTGACCGAGTTTTCACCCATAAGCTAATCCAATTGCCACGACACTTCTAATGTAGAATTTCTCTTGTCGTGCACTAGCCGTTTTGTCACTTTTCGCACTCGAATTCATCGCTTCAGCTCTAGAATTTGCATATGACTTCCAATCTTCACCCAACCTTGCCACTAGCACAAACACGTCATTCCAGACAACTTTTGTCTAGTGCACTTTTTTCCCTAAACACTCCAATTAGCCAGAAATCATGAATCTTCACTCCAAAACTGCAAATTTCAAACATGTTTTTCGAGTAGCTCCGAACTCCAAAATTTAATTATGATATGTCAAAATTATAGAGAAAAATGAGATCTACAACTTTGGTTTTGTGGAGTTTCGGCCATAAATGCACGGATTGAAAGATATTGGCTAAAGAAGATAAGTGCTGTTTTTGCAAAATGTAAAAATTGAAAAGGGGATTTTGGTCGAGGTGGGGCCGATGGCCAGAGCTGGTGGCCTGAATGGCGGCGTGTGGGCCTGACTGGTCGGAGGGAGGGTGGTGGTGGCGGCGGTGGAGGAGGAGAAGGAGGTGATTTAAGGGATTTTGGTTCTAGGGTTTGCAAAGAGGAAGAGAGAAAGAGGAGGAAGAAGGAGAGGAGGAGAGGTGGAGGGCCGACGGCAGTAGTGGGGGAGGGAGGGCGGCGGCTGCCATGGGGAGGAAGAGAGGTCCCCATTAAAAAGAAAAGGAGGAAGAAAGGAAAGTGAATGAAGAGAAGGAGGAAAAGTGAATATATGTCTGTTTCCCTTCGAATCACCCGACTACAAACGATCTCTGTTTACCACGAATTTTGGACACGATAAAGTACACGTCAAGTCGAATCCAACGAACCAAGTTTCGTCGAATTCCGTGTTCGTTTGACCTTCTGTTTAATTTCTCGAAGATGCTCAAATAAGCTCCAAAAATGCGATTTTAGCGTACCTTTTCTTCTTGCACGCTCACATGCTAACTGCAAAAATTATGGCCTTTTGGATTTAACCATTATTTGACGATAAAAATACAGAAAAAACAGAATCAAATTCTGAGATTGTCTCAACAATGTTCCTTTGTACTGGTCGCCTGTTTTTGAACAAACGGTTTTGCTTTGCATGGCCACATACTGACTCCGTTCAATTCGCATTTTTGAACTCAACAATGTTTATCATTATGAATCAGAAAAAATTTATCTCGTCGAATTCTGAGCTTCCTAGCAAAATTTCACTTTTTAAGGGTTATGTGTTGATTTAAAAATCAAGTTTTCAAAATTTTCAAAAACAAAGCTTATAAATCAATTAAATAATTTTACTGAGTTTGTTTTAAGTCAAATAAGATATAAAAACTAGTTTTAAAATTATTCTCAAGTTTTATTTAGCAAAAATAACCAATTTATATTCTCCAATTCATTAGAATAGCTTAAATTAAAATTTTAAATTAGTTCTGAAAATATGGGTTATTACAACCTCCCCCACTTAAAACTTTTCGTCCTAGAAAAAAACACCCCACTTAAAACTTTTCCATCCTCGAAAAAGAACGGAGCTGAAATTTGTTTAACTAACCAACTCAACTTTCATTCTAGCTTGCGTTCTTCAACTTTTCAGTTTTTAAGAACTTTCAAATTTCTCTGAAATTTGGCTAACACCTTAAATTTCTGAAAAATTTCGCCATAACCTCCTATGTACGGGAAGGGTCTGAAAATTTTATTAGGCCGTATTAGGCACCCAATAAATCATATATCGCATACAAAATAATTGAGCACACCCATTATAATTTATACCCTGCTTCCCCCGTACCTACGCATCAAAACTAAAGCAAGAGAGACATGACGTATGTATTATTATATTTTGTCATCTCAAGACCTGTGTAGGGTTTGTTATTAAATCCTGCAATTTTACGTTATAGGTTATTAAGTCCATAATCAGTCCTCAGCACAACCTGTGATTCAGTCCTCGCCATACAAGCATCTCGCTTGTATGGTAATGCAAACCTCCTCATATAAGTGCCAAATGCCTATATGGAATATGATATGTTATGCATCTTCAGTAGTAGGTTATGCGGTGTAGTCCATAATTTATTTGTTACTATCCTATGGCGTATATTTTAATTTCACATAGAATAACCATCATAGCGCATCCATATCATTCACAGTAGTTTAATAAATAATAAAATTGTGCAACCAACTCATTAAGGTGCCCTATTTGTCGTGCACATAATTTATTTCTCTACTCAACTGTAAATCCATAACCTGCTCAACATACATATATATGCATATCTATATATATAAATCCAATCCAAACAAAAATTTCAATTCAGTTATATGTTAAATTTGATTTGGCTTGATTAATCTTTCATTCTCTTATTGCTTTTACCATGCCAATATTTTTATTTGTTAAACTAATTATCAAACATCACAACCAGCAATCAATTAGTTGATTAGCTTTCCAAATATATAACTTATATATATATGAAATCATATTTTTTAGTGCCAATCACAAACAATAAACTCTAACTAAGTTTTCGGTTCTCACACTAGTCAATTGGAATCATATAGATATCCCACTTTCGAAACTCAAACATAAATACTGATGATGAGGCCTCACCATCAGAATCATCCCCAGGCAACTGGAGTGTGATTCTATATCTACCTAGTATATTTGAGACATCGAATACACATGGATCAGACGTTTATGCAAAATATTCTTATACTCGGTAGTCCAAATTCAATATAAAATAAAATACTCAAATATGTATAATATGATATAATTTTCAAAACTAAATTCATTTTTAATAAATAACACTCTTCAGACTCATTCTAGGTTATTACTAACCCGATCTCTAACGAGTCATTCTCCTAAGATGTTACTAATCCTATCTCTGATGAATTCTTTTGTTCAGTTATAACGTGTCTTATTCTCGAGCTTTGTTACCAAACCTTTGAAACCACCTTTAATGATCTGAAATCCCCGCCTAATCAAAACTGAACTGGAACGCGGATTGTTTGAGAACATGACGCATCGGAATATAAAACAATAAACATTTCATTGCTATTACATCAATTTACATCAGAGTACAAGATATCAGGGTAATAATGAATAATCTACAGCGGAAAAATAATACTAGAGATTTAATAAATGACAAAGCAATAGAAAATATGACCTACTACAGCTGAAAGAAATACATGTGTAACACCCCGTGTATTCTATAATAGTAAAATTCACAAATTAAAGTATAATTAATTTCAAATCAAATAATTAAGGGAAACGGGATACGCCATTGTGTTCGTCTCGGAAAAATACGCGAAACAGAGTCCGAGTTTTCGAAAAACGGAGTTCGTATGAAGAAGATATGGCCTCCGGAAGTTTCAGAATTCAGGTTAAAATTCAAACAGACGAAAACAGCTTAGAAAAACAAGTTTAAAATTCAAAATCAGGCCAAATTGGCCAGGGTGGGAAAATTCCCGCCTAAGGCACCCAGGTCGACTTGGCAGTCGACCTGGGCAAGCCAGGTCGACAGGGCTGTCGACTTGGGTAACCCGTGTTGACTGCCAAGTCGACACGGTGTCGACAGGGCTGTCGACCTGGCCCCAGAGCCAGGTCGAACCCAGCCCACCCTGGATGGCCTGATCTGTGTTTGGTCGATTTTCTGGGTCTTGCCTTGTCACTAGGGCTAGGTGTCAGCTCCTGGTTGGCCTCTCCTTCAAACGAACGGCTATTATTGAACCAAGCTTCATCGACGGTCTAAATCAACTCACAAACTCTATAAACAGGACCTAAGACTAACCCTAATTCACACAAACTAAAATGGAGCTGAGACCGTCATGTTGCTGAGGAGAGACTAAAGATTGCCGTCGGAAATAGAGAGACAATTAGGAAAATAAACAAAAGCTTAAAGCAACGTCAAATCAATCAAAACAACGCCTACAACAATGGATAGCATCTCCAAATTCAGAATTCAGATTTCTGAATTGAAGAGTCGTCATACGCTGTAAGTAGAGTGCTATTCCGATATGAATTAAATAATTGTGTTGATTTGTGTAATGTAAGAAATGGAATTGTGGCGATAATAATCTATATTTGTATGTTGCTTTGATGCAAAATGATTTGAGAATATTATGGTATACGATTGGATATTTGCAAGTACGCGATTTGCGTTGGAAATGAAATGGAATTGTGGCGATAATGGTTTATATTTGTATGTTATTTTGATTCTAACGATTTGGCAATGCTATGGTTTGATTCATACAAGTATGTGGCTTATGATTGACAACCACATGTTGTGGAATTTTGATTGGGACTTATGCAAACATATGATTCATATTGAAAACTACATGTTTGTGGTAGTTATTTATAACACCCATTTGATAATTGCAAGCATATGATTCATGTTGAAAGTAACAACTATATGTTGTAATAATTTATTTAAGATTCATCCAAGTATATGACTCATGTTAACAACTATATGTTGTAATAATTTATTTAAGATTCATGCAAGTATATGATTCATGTTAACAACTATATGTTATGATATTTTAATTGGAATTCATGCAAGTCTATGATCTATTGTTATGACAACATGATGTAAAATTCTATGGTCATCTTTAGTGTAATTTGATTCACCTAAGTATTATGATTCATATGAAGTTATGTTGGAATTGGCATCATAGTTCAAGTATAAAAATCATATTTTTGTGATAGTGACAAAAGCACGCATCTTTGTAAATTTGTATTAATTTTATGAACATGACTAAACTATGTTCGTTATTATGCCCAATTGAAAAACATGTTTTTAGGCTCATGTTGTTATCATAAGTTACATTAGGATTACATTAGAATTACATTCCTCTTGCAAGTTCACATAGATAAAATAAAAACCATGATGTAAGTTTAGATATGTTTATGCTATAATTCTATGAATAGAATGAAAACCATGATTCATATAAGAATTAGGTTGGGATAATCCTAGTTGAACCATACTTTTGTATCAGTGACAAAAGTAAGCACCTTTTTGTTAACATGTAGTGATTTTATGAACATGATTTGTTTATATTATGCCTAAATAAAAATATAGACTTTTATTTCTAGTCAAGACCATGTGCCAACAATAATAATGATATCTAATTTAGTTAGATTCTTAATTTCAAGTTTACATGGTTAGTTGAACCTATGATTCATGTTTAAGTTTATGCCATTATCATATGACTAGAATAATTCATGTTTACGTACTGCTTATGCCATAATCATATGAGTAAAATAATCCATGATTAAGTATTGTCTATGCATTAACCATATGAATAGAATGATTTATGTTTAAGTGTTGTTTATGCTATGATTATATGGATAAAATGATTCATGTTATGCCATGATTATATGATGTTACAATTGCAAGTTCACATGTGTCTATTTTATGTTAATTGAATCGTTCGTTGCAAGTTCATGCGTTCACACTCCCCTTTTTCATGTTACCTTATAAACACCGTGTTATAGCCTCCCCTTTTCATATGGCTAAATTGGGTTTAAGTATTAAACCCAACACACCTTACATTTGGAAGGAACGAATAAAACGGGGGAAATGACGTTTGGGTTAAAAATATAGAACATATGTGTTGGCTTGTTTGACGCACGCCAATAACTTTGAAAAACAATAATAAATCTTAACCAATAAAGATGAATTTGAATAATGGGCCGCAAATATTTACATATAAAAAGAAAAGAGACAAAATATGTAAATAAAGAAAAATACGATGTGTTTAACCCGAGGTTGGATTGAGTTGTGATGTAAACCTGCCCGGAACCGCCCGACTGTCCAGTAGTCACAACAATACCTATCTAATGTGGGTGGTTAAACACGGAGCCCAATAAGGACCCGAGGTTAGACTGAGTTGTGGCGTAAGACTGCCCGGACCCAACCGGAACAGGCAGCCACAACAATACCTGTCTAATGTGAGAGGTCAAGGCTTTAATAAGACAATTAAGGCTGAGTCAGGATTGATAGGATTAAGTAAATTATATTAATATTTAATCAGAATGGAACATGCTAAACTAAACAGACTAATTGGGGGGGGGGGGGGGTTAGGTTTATAAAACACTTAACCAACTTAGCATGTTGGCTAGAAATAGAAAACCTAGTAGCGGAGGACCCTTTTCGCAGTAACCCTACAAGGTATCATGATACCCTGAAACTAGGTAGGGTGGGGCACGATTACTGGGCTGATTGTAAGAGGTCAAATCAACGGCGGTGGTGCAGCAGTGTAGGTTCTAACGGGGTGCGGGCGTGCACACACTCCGGCGCAGAAAAATAAGGCATTGGGCACTAGTAGCATACCTGTGCATTCTAGGATTGTGTCGGGCCACCACCATGGGACTTGATACACCCCATGGTTGGACCAGCATAGGTAACTACAACATCGGGGGCCGTAAGACACATGTAACTATGTGAGTAGGAGCCGATCATTATGAAATGGATCACTTCACCCTGATTATGGGGTGCCTGTTGGGAACTAGTTTATATGGGTTCAGAGATTAAAATGGGGTACGATAGTATATTCGACCCTAGACAACTTAACTAAGTATATGGTGCTTTTCCATTTCTAGTTTATACTTATCACACCCAGTTCTTTATTCATAGACTGAATAGTCCTAGACTTACTCAGGCTTTATGTCTGACTCTACTTTTCTTTCGTCTTCTTTCCTTCCGTTTCCCCCCCAGGTCCACAGGGAGGGAATGCCGCAGCTTGACCAGATTTCATATCCAGCTTGAAGAGAAAGAATGTATTGCTTGGATCTTTTCGTTTTGGACTATGGCTTTGGACAGCAACTATGGGACTTTTGCAGTTTATTTATGTTTCCTTTATGCTTCTTTAAATAATGTAATCAAGACAGTTATGAAGATGTTATGTTTTTGGAAGTATTGTAAAACAAATTATGGCATGGATTGTGTAACACATATTTTAATGAAATATAAGTTGTTGTTTTCCGCTGTTCAAAAATATGTGTTCTTATATCTGTCTTGTATATCTGTGACTTATACTTATAAACCTCCACCAAAATTAGGGCATTCCCTTTGAGAGTGACCCTAACGGAGGTGGGGTGTTTCACTTGGTATCAGAGCATAGGTTTACCAGATAAGATAAAAAGTTTTGAAAATTTATTTTCAAAAAGGAAATTTAAAGAAGCATTTTTAAAAGAAAAATATTATTTTATTTTAAAAAGGCAAAGTCCCCCCCAAAGCCATAGGTACTATCTCTTATCCTTCATTTTGAATCTATCCTTTTTGTTTCAGCATGTCCGAAGAACTTAACTTGCTAGAGGGTGTACCAATATCTGGTTGGTTTAGACGGTTCTTAGAAGCAAGGGCCACTCAGCCAGGTTCTACCGTTCCTCCTCCCCCAGCTGCAGGAAATCATCCAGCTGCAACAGCGCCTCTTCCTCCACCTCCTCCACGGGGAAACACGTTTGCTAAGATATGTAAAGATTTTTAAGCTATGGGAGGAAAGGACTTTCATGGAACTGAGTCCTTCGTGGCAGCTAGGAATTGGTTAAAGGAAACCGAGGACTTATTCGTCATCTTTGAGGTAGAAGATAGGCAGAAGGTACAACTGGCAGTGTGGCTACTAAAAGGTGAGGCTTCCTACTGGTGGGAAGTCACTAATGCAGAAAGACCGGTGGAAACATGGGAGGACTTTAGGGCAAGGTTTGAGGCTAAATTTCTCTCGGAAGCTGAAAGGAGTCTTCAGTTGGAAAAATTCTTATTTCTTAAGCAAGGGAATATGACATTCAAAGAGTATGTTAATCAATTCGATGAGTTGGCTAGGTTTGGGCTGGACCTAGTCAACACCCCGCACAAGAAGGCTCTCCGCTTTGTCAAAGGGTTGAATGAGCCATTACACAGTTTGGCCATGACCCATATACCCATGGGAGCTACGTACGAAAGGTTGGTGCAGATGGCATTGCTGAACGAGGAAGATAAGGGCAAGAAGGAGACAGAGGCAGAAAACTCTCAAGGGAAGAAAGAGGTCAAGCCCAACGATTCTAAGAATAAGAAGGTAGACCCCGAGAAAGGAGGAAAGAACAACAACTCACGTGATAAAAGGAAATGCAATTACTGTGGTACGGAAGGGCACATAGCCAAGGATTGTAGAAAGAGGAAGAGAAAGCAAGGTGAATGTTTTCATTGTGGGAAGACTGGACACATCAGCAAAGACTGCCCTGAGAAGCAGACCGGACCTTCTGGCGGTACATCGTTAACTTATTCTAGATGCTTTGTTTTATCCTATTTCTCTCCTCAATCCTATCTTGAGAACCATATATAGAATCTTTTTGGATGTAAACATGTAGTTGAAACATGTTATGGATGATGGTTGCAAGTGGTTGCAAGTGATTGCTAGTGGTTGCTCGTGGTTGCATATACACACACAATCTAGGTTTTAGATCGGCTCAGTCACTTCATATTGCATATGCATATATGTTTGCATTCGTATATGGTTGAACTTTAATGTGTTGTCATATGGATGTTGCATTTGTATGAATGATTGTGCACTCATGTAGAATCATGAATAGGAAAATTTGCATACATAATGGATTCATGGCACTTACATAATTCGCATTAAGGAGGTCAGCTGAATCAGTAGACCGCCTGATTTTGCATTAGATAAGTACATGTACACACACACTTCGCATATGATCATGAAGCATTAGAATTCTTTTAAGGACAATGGATACTCATGTTTGATGGATGAGTAGATGGATGTTTGGATGTTAGGATGTATATTTTTCCTAAACTTGAAGATTTCGGGGACGAAATCCTTTTAAGTGAGGGAGAATGTAACACCTCGTGTATTCTATAACAGTGAAATTCACAAATTAAAGTATAATTAATTTCAAATCAAAGAATTAAGGGAAACGGGATATGCCATTGTGTTCGTCTCGGAAAAATACGCGAAATAGAGTCTGAGTTTTCGAAAAACGGAGTCCGTATGAAGAAGATATGGCCTCCGGAAGTTTCAGAATTCAGGTTAAAATTCAAACAGACGAAAACAGCTTAGAAAAACAAGTTTAAAACTCAAAATCGGGCCAAATTGGCCAGGGCGGGAAAATTCCCACCTAAGGCACCCAGGTCGACTTGGCAGTCGACCTGGGCTAGCCAGGTCGACAGGGCTGTCGACCTGGGTAACCCGTGTCGACTGCCAAGTCGACACGGTGTCGACAGGGCTGTCGACCTGGCCCCAGAGCCAGGTCGAACCCAGCCCACCCTGGCTGGCCTGATCTGTGTTTGGTCGATTTTCTGAGTCTTGCCTTGTCACTAGGGCTAGGTGTCAGCTCCTAGTTGGCCTCTCCTTCAAACGAACGGCTATTATTAAACCAAGCTTCATCGACGGTCTAAATCAACTCACAAACTCTATAAAAAGGACCTAAGACTAACCCTAATTCACACAAACTAAAATGGAGCTGAGACCGTCATGTTGCTGAGGAGAGACTAAAGATAGCCGTCGGAAATAGAGAGACAATTAGGAGAATAAACAAAAGCTTAAAGCAACGTCAAATCAATCAAAACAACGCCTACAACAAAGGATAGCATCTCCAAATTCAGAATTCAGATTTCTGAATTGAAGAGTCGTCATACGCTGTAAGTAGAGTGCTATTTCGATATGAATTAAATAATTGTGTTGATTTGTGTAATGTAAGAAATGGAATTGTGGCGATAATAATCTATATTTGTATGTTGCTTTGATGCAAAACGATTTGAGAATATTATGGTATACGATTGGATATTTGCAAGTACGCGATTTCCGTTGGAAACGAAATGGAATTGTGGCGATAATGGCTTATATTTGTATGTTATTTTGATTCTAACGATTTGGCAATGCTATGGTTTGATTCATACAAGTATGTGGCTTATGATTGACAACCACATGTTGTGGAATTTTGATTGGGACTTATGCAAACATATGATTCATATTGAAAACTACATGTTTGTGGTAGTTATTTATAACACCCATTTGATAATTGCAAGCATATGATTCATGTTGAAAGTAACAACTATATGTTGTAATAATTTATTTAAGATTCATGCAAGTATATGACTCATGTTAACAACTATATGTTGTAATAATTTATTTATGATTCATGCAAGTATATGATTCATGTTAACAACTATATGTTATGATATTTTAATTGGAATTCATGCAAGTCTATGATCTATTGTTATGACAACATGATGTAAAATTCTATGGTCATCTTTAGTGTAATTTGATTCACCTAAGTATTATGATTCATATGAAGTTATGTTGGAATTGGCATCATAGTTCAAGTATAAAAATCATATTTTTGTGATAGTGACAAAAGCACGCATCTTTGTAAATTTGTATTAATTTTATGAACATGACTAAACTATGTTCGTTATTATGCCCAATTGAAAAACATGTTTTTAGGCTCATGTTGTTATCATAAGTTACATTAGGATTACATTAGAATTACATTCCTCTTGCAAGTTTACATAGATAAAATAAAAACCATGATGTAAGTTTAGATATGTTTATGCTATAATTCTATGAATAGAATGAAAACCTTGATTCATATAAGAATTAGGTTGGGATAATCCTAGTTGAACCATACTTTTGTATCAGTGACAAAAGTAAGCACCTTTTGGTTAACATGTAGTGATTTTATGAACATGATTAGTTTATATTATGCCTAAATAAAAATATAGACTTTTATTTCTAGTCAAGACCATGTGCCAACAATAATAATGATATCTAATTTAGTTAGATTCTTAATTTCAAGTTTACATGGTTAGTTGAACCTATGATTCATGTTTAAGTTTATGCCATTATCATATGACTAGAATAATTCATGTTTACGTACTGCTTATGCCATAATCATATGAGTAAAATAATCCATGATTAAGTATTGTCTATGCATTAACCATATGAATAGAATGATTTATGTTTAAGTGTTGTTTATGCTATGATTATATGGATAAAATGATTCATGTTATGCCATGATTATATGATGTTACAATTGCAAGTTCACATGTGCCTATTTTATGTTAATTGAATCGTTCGTTGCAAGTTCATGCGTTCACACTCCCCTTTTTCATGTTACCTTATAAACACCGTGTTATAGCCTCCCCTTTTCATATGGCTAAATTGGGTTTAAGTATTAAACCCAACACACCTTACATTTGGAACGAACGAATAAAACGGGGGAAATGACGTTTGGGTTAAAAATATAGAACATATGTGTTGGCTTGTTTGACGCACGCCAATAACTTTGAAAAACAATAATAAATCTTAACCAATAAAGATGAATTTGAATAATGGGATGCAAATATTTACATATAAAAAGAAAAGAGACAAAATATGTAAATGAAGAAAAATACGATGTGTTTAACCCGAGGTTGGATTGAGTTGTGATGTAAACCTGCCCGGTACCGCCAGGCTGTCCAGTAGTCACAACAATACCTATCCAATGTGGGTGGTTAAACACGGAGCCCAATAAGGACCCGAGGTTAGACTGAGTTGTGGCGTAAGACTGCCCGGACCCAACCGGCAACAGGCAGCCACAACAATACCTATCTAATGTGAGAGGTCAAGGCTTTAATAAGACAATTAAGGCTGAGTCAGGATTGATAGGATTAAGTAAATTATATTAATACTTAATCAGAATGGAACATGCTAAACTAAACAGACTGATTGGGGGGGGTAGGTTTATAAAACACTTAACCAACTTAGCATGTTGGCTAGAAATAGAAAACCTAGTAGCGGAGGACCCTTTTCGCAGTAACCCTACAAGGTATCATGATACCCTGAAACTAGGCAGGGTGGGGCACGATTACTGAGCTGATTGTAAGAGGTCAAATCGACGGCGGTGGTGCAGCAGTGTAGGTTCTAACGGCGTGCGGGCATGCACACACTCCGGCGCAGAAAAATAAGGCACTGGGCACCAGTAGCATACCTGTGCATTCTAGGATTGTGTCGGGCCGCCGCCATGGGACTTGATACACCCCATGGTGGGACCAGCATAGGTAACTACAACATCGGGGGCCGTAAGACACATGTAACTATGCGAGTAGGAGCCGATCATTATAAAATGGATCACTTCACCCTGATTATGGGGTGCCTGTTGGGAACTAGTTTATATGGGTTCAGAGATTAAAATGGGGTACGATAGTATATTCGACCCTAGACAACTTAACTAAGTATATGGTGCTTTTCCATTTCTAGTTTATACTTATCACACCCAGTTCTTTATTCATAGACTGAATAGTCCTAGACTTACTCAGGCTTTATGTCTGACTCTACTTTTCTTTCGTCTTCTTCCTTCCGTTTCCCCCCCCCCCCCAGGTACACAGGGAGGGAATACCGCAGCTTGACCAGATTTCATATCCAGCTTGAAGAGAAAGAATGTATTGCTTGGATCTTTTCATTTTGGACTATGGCTTTGGACAGCAACTATGGGACTTTTGCAGTTTATTTATGTTTCCTTTATGCTTCTTTAAATAATGTAATCAAGACAGTTATGAAGATGTTATGTTTTTGGAAGTATTGTAAAACAAATTATGGCATGGATTGTGTAACACATATTTTAATGAAATATAAGTTGTTGTTTTCCGCTGTTCAAAAATATGTGTTCTTATATTTGTCTTGTATATCTGTGACTTATACTTATAAACCTCCACCAAAATTAGGGCATTCCCTTTGAGAGTGACCCTAATGGAGGTGGGGTGTTTCAACATGGATACAAAGCATTCCATATATAGCTCCAACCGTAATCCGGGATCCTATGAAAAGAATTATCTGCGAAACCAAAACTACTAGCTATCCGTGTGGAAAAATATGGGCACCCAGAGTTTAGGTAGAACAATACACTCTGAGTCAGTCTTGGGACTGGTGTGAGAACTAAAACAGTTATTAACTTTATTTTAAAGTTGAATAAATCAAGGGACCACGTCGTATGTTAATGACATTTTTCGTTAACCCCCGTAAGTCGGTCAGGGAAGAGGAATCTAAGGAAGAGTTAGATTGTTTGCTCTACACGGGTTCGAGTCAGGTCAATGTCTCTACGTATCCATGTCGATCTCATGGAGAGGTTGAATTCTACAGAGGGGACGTAGGTTTGCTGGGAGGATTAAGTGAATAGCAGGGGAAGCTCTCTCCGGTCATAGGTAGAGACATGGATAAAAATTCGCACATACATAGGTAGCAAACAGTAAATTATAACAGAATTAATTAAGGAAAATCATGATAAACTCACAGACAACACCATAGATGTGGATTTGCTCTTTATTAATCTCTTCGCTTTTCATACAAGAATAGGGTCGAGGAAATTTTATCAATCTATTTCTTATGCTAGGGTTTAAAGAGGATGGATACAAGAATTCGAGCTAGAGTCTCTAGCTAATTTTTAAATTAGAATCCTCCTTAATATCTAGAATCTAAAAATCTAAAAAAAGTCCTCCTCAGTGTGACCCCTAGGGTCTTATTTATAGAGGATTTGGAGCCTCTTTGCTATTGGTTTACTGGGCCTACACGGGCTTTCGTTGACCGCTTCTTCTTTGACCTCATATGTTTAGGTTTCGGCTGCCCCAGCGGTTTTAATTATAGTCTTCATAGTGGGACTCTCGGCCAATCAGACTCTTTTGGGATAGCTTGGGACTTGTTGATGAGGTGGCTTTCGGATGACATTTTAACTTCCGGTAACATCTGATGAACGTAGGCTTTCGGACGTAAGCTTTCAGACGTAGGCTTTCGGCCTTCTCGCGGATACTTAGAGGAGCTTTTCCTCACGGCATATGTGGAGGGATGTCGGTTCTAAATCGCTATTGGTTTCTATACTGGTAGATTAGTACGAGTACCCTGCATCACCACTTGGGTCCGGGTTAGCTTTCCGATTGGGCAATTGGGTTGGTCTGGTCTTCTGGAAGGTGACTTTCGGCTATATTTCTGTTGTCTTTTAATCGTGGCTTTCCAATACTTGTGTGATGGATGTTTTCAGAAACAGGATCTGGACGACTCTTGCGTATTCCTAGTTTGGTATCTTTAATACCTTCCGAAGTATCGGCGTTGAACAGGTTAACACTGATATCCCCTCCGGGTTGTGAGGAGTGAGATTATGTCTTCTTCTTTCTTATTTTCTGATTTAGTGGGCCTTTTGTCACAGGTCTTCTTGCCGAATGAGTCATGTTGGAAGGATCCTATCGGACGTACCTTGCTGGTATTCTATAGACCTAGGGTATCTCCGCTCCGGGAGGGTGTCGGTTTTTGCTACTTTCGAACCATTCTCTTTACCTTTTGGTTCTATTTATTGCTTGGCTCTTTGCTTTCGGAGTGCTTTTCCATGCTCATATTCTCCTGACACCCCATTATCGCTAGCCAATCTTGAAGTTAATTTTGGTAGTAACATATGCCCCCTCCTAGTAAAGGGGTGTTTTTTGACTTTTCAAGTCAACCTTTTTGTCTTTTCCGAAGTGTCACTTCAAGGTCTTTTGATCTCCCCTGATCAGTAGCGTTGATTAGTCTTTGTTTGTACAGTATGGATCTGAAGTAATTTTTGCATAATTATTATCGCTTCTTCTTCTTCTTCAACTTTTATCTGAAACATTAATTTTTCAAACCAGAATATTTTTTCACAGAGGATTGAAGATTTGTCTCTAGGATTTCTCAATTGAATTTCTGGTAAATACTTCTGCTTTACATCCCAATTAGGCATCGAATTAGTCTACCCAGACCCATTAAGGGTTTGCATGTGTTGGAGGTAAATTGTTGAGTGTTCGTGATTTTTGATTTCGATCCATGGTGAGCTATACGTACACTTTTTCCCCAAAAATGGTAACCTTTAGGGTTCGTGAAATGCAAATTGTGTAAAAAGAAAATGATTTTTGTGATTAGGTAATGGTTGTGGGACCATTATTACTACCACTTTCTGGCTCTAAGAATCAACTATGCCTCATGACATAGACTTATGATTGTTTGGCTTTGGCTCAACCGTTACCTTATCTTATGAGCATTCTAAGTTTTTTCTTAGGAAAATTGAATGATTCCGTTGCCACTGGGAGCATGTCTATTCTTTAATAAGTGTGGTACTTGTGGTGTGTGCCTTATCTAAATCAGTGTTCAGAATATTTTAATACCCATTATCTATTTATCACTAATAGGTTTATGTGTCATTATCCCCCTTATATTCTAACGAGTATGATAATAATTTATGTGCTTATGGGATTATATCACCTGGTAGCATCATGTTCGTCGAGCGGAGTTCTGGTCCTTCTCTAGTAGGTGTTCGTGGTGCTTCTAGGTAAAGGAAACCCTTCGCTTTGAAGAAGTCTTTGATTGCTTCTCAAGATGATGTGTACTCCATTCTAGCCATTTTTGGAATGGATAATATGGGGGCTATTCCTTCTACTAACTCTGCTAATATGATGGGTCCTCTTGATGGATATTTCGCTTACTCCGCCGCCCACCTCTAGCACGGGGGTTTCTTCCCTTTTCCACATTTCATGCTTCAACTTCTGCGGGACTTAGAGATTGCTCCTATTCAACTTTTACCAAGTGTCTACACGCTGCTTTTGTTCCTCGAAGTGCTTGCGCTTGAATCGGGTCAGGCTTCTCTTACTCCCAACCTCATTCAACATCTGATGCGCTTTTCAAGAGGTGTTGATTCCCCCATATTCCATTCTACCCCCTTGCGGGAGATCGTTACTGACGGCCCAGGCAAGGCTATATCTTGGGAAGACTAGTTATTTTTCGTTAGATGTTCTGACATTATTTCAGGCAAATTTGTCGATTATGGTGAGTCCCCTATCTCCGTGAGAGTGGTTACTTTCTCATATGTGATCTACCTTTGGCTATTTTATTTCAGACCTTGCTTCTAAGATGGCGCCTTTAACCGAGAGTGAATCCTATGCATTTGAGTTCATTTTGAAGTTACTCTAAAAGCCTCTAAGTTGGTTTGCATTATTAACCAAGGATAAATTATGTCACTATGGTCCCCTTCCTTCTGGACAAAAGGTTTTGGAGATCCCACCTATTCGTTTTCCAGGCTCTAAGAGTTTGCTGTTAAGCTTAGAAGCGTTCACTTCCTCTGCTCCCTTAGTTCCTGGTATATCTTTTTGACTCGATATTTTCTCTATCTAGGTTTCTTTGGTGCCCGAATTCCTCATTGAGTTCCTTCCTTTTTTTTCTTTTCTTTTTTTGAAGATTTGTCAGAAGCCTTTTCTCTCACTGATGCTTTGACTCCTTCTACTGCCGTTTCTATGAAAAGGTTGGCTGAGTCATCTGTCGTCCCACCAACGAAGTAGTTGAAGTTTGATTTCCCTACTTCCGTTATTTCCGTGGGTGCTTCCATCGGATAGATAGGGTGTAATGTTTTATCATCATCCCTTCCGAATATATCGGAAGAGGGTACCAACATTGCGTTGGGTATTTCGAATTCTCAGGCCGTTGAGCCTCCGAGGCCTTTCGATTCTTCGAAGGATTTTGATGATTTTGTAAAGCTCATCCTCTCTGCTTCTGAATTTTCTGATGTCTCCTTACCTCCTTCTTCTTCAAGCACAGTGGATTTCTACCAGCATCTAATTAACTGGCAGCTTAGGGTATAAGATTTCCTTTTCTTTAACTTGGCTTTTCAATTTGTTGTGATTGTATACCGAATGATTTCAACTTCTCAGATCATCAATGGATGGCACTTGTCTAGGCCAATTATTCCTCTTCCGTTGCTGAAATCGCTCGACTTCGAGAAGAAAATGCAACTTTGAGTGATGAATGTGATAGGCTGAGTGCCTCCTTAGAACATGCCGAGGCAGCCTTAGAGAGAGAAAGATAGGGCAGGGACATAACTCCCGATAAGGTATCGGGTTTAGAGCATCAGCTAGCAGAAAACCTAGTAACCCATGCCGATGAGCTCCAAAGGAATGATGAGAAGTTTTCGTGCGCTGTTAAGATAATTTATGCGGCTGGAGAAAAAATTTCTAACCTTTTGCAGGTCCACCCTCCATAGATCAAGTCTGACTATTATGAACATGCCTTATTTCACCTTCTTTTTGATAACCTCTAAATTTTTCCTGAACTCCGAACCACCAAAGTTCCCCCTTTTATTAGGGATCGGGTTGTGGAAAGGATTAAGTTGGACAAAGAAGGTGTTGAGATACCATAGAGGAGTGAACCCAAAACCGAGGATCTTTTATATATTGATCATCTCATCGATGATTTAGGTGAAGGAGGGGAGGCTCTCGCTTTTGTTGGCCACAACGGGGTGAAAGTCGATGATGGTTCCGAAGGTAGTGGCCGTCGGGATAAGCATATTGTCCATACCTCTGAATCATCACTATTCGAAGAAGGTGTCCCTTCTAGTCTTTCGAGAGGGACGAAAGTTGTTGGCCTGGAAGTTCCTTCTCCTTGGGTATAATTTTTATTCTGGATGTGTTTTTCTTTTTCCCTAAATATTTGAGATTTATATGTAGAGCAGGTGGCATATTTGTAAACTTACCTCAACGACCCATGTCACGTTTGTATGGAATTCCCTTTTATTACACGTGAAGGCTAATATGTTTGTTCATGTTATAACAAAACTTTGTTTATTATGAGGATGCATTTCGCATGATTTGTAGACTGAAAAAGGAGTTTCGGACGACGTTTACTCACGTTTTCAGAAAAAAAGTGTTTTCTTGAGGAACTAAAGAGTATTTATACCACATTCCCTCAGCTTTCTTTTAACTTTTTGAGTGGAGATCGTGAAGCGATACTAAATAATTTGAGGGTCAAACATGTTGAGATGTTATGTAAACAATAAATGTGTGAAAAAGTGACCTTGTAATTCCCTTTTTGCCTATATGTCATGGTGGATTGGTTTCTAAGGATTTTTAACTAAGAATAGAGTTTTACTTTTTGGAGATTGAAAAGGACATAACTAAGGTCATCTTTCTTTGTTTCTACAAGTAGGTAGACCCTAGTGAAGCCACCTCAAGGTGAAGCGCTCTTGTTGAAAGGACAAACTTCATTGTCTCAAGAAAGGCAGATTTTTCATTAGAGCTTAACCACAAAGTATTTGAATGAAAGAATCAATGCCTTGAAAGATTTGTTAGAAGAAAAGGACACCCTCTATCGAGTTCGAGGATGAGCTAAGGAGCTTACCTCAGCGTGTTGTCGACTTGGAGATTGACCTAAACAATGTGACTACAAAGTGCGAGATGTGGGAACATTGTTTCAAGAATACCCATATAATGACGGGGTCTTCACCTCCTAGCGTTGCGACAGCTCGTAAGGCCCCCATTCCTCAGAGGTGCTATTACCTGAATAACCCTCCTCCAGGGTCAAGGGAATCAATTGTTTTTGAGTGGTGTAAAAGAGTGATAGCTGAGATGAAAGGAATCTACGATACTAAGTTAATTAAGGATTCTCACGATCATGTCGTTAGGTATGCCGACCAAATTAGGCATTTGCAAGAAGAGAATCATTACTTGCGTATAAACGTTTTTGAATTGGAAAAGGAAAATAAGTCCCTCAAGGCAATATGTAGGGCTTACAATAGAGCCTTAAAACTTCAGATCAAACCTTCCGATCATTTAGACGAGTCGAGAAGGCAGATGCGAGAACTTAACAAGTTACTAGGCATCGCACTTCGCCATGCCATTAACCCTCTGCCTGAGGACGAAGAGGATCTAGCTATGTGATGATATTTTGTAATTGCGATTTGTAAATATATCCTTATTTTGAGTCACTAAGAACATGATTTTGTGAATGAAATTGCGTATTGTCAATGTTTATTTGTAAAATGGTTGTTGATATAGAAACGTGAATAATAAGTGGTTTTATATAAATGGCTTAAAAGCTTCCATGGATAAGGGGAGAGATAACCCTACTCCTGTGAATTCATCCAGGGTGGTTCCAATTCAAGATAATTATTTCAAAACTTTCCTGTTAGTGAATTACCATCTTTCGAATCCATTTTAATTCATGGTTATCCATATTCAGACTTTGGTAAGAGACTGGGAACCATCTTCCGGCGTTTGTGAAGAGTCGAATCAACCGGATCTGGATGCTTAAAGTTCGAAGATCGGAATCCCTTCTGGCATTTATGAAGTGCCGAATCCACCTAGACTCGGGTATTTAAAGTTGAGGACCGAAAACCCTTTCGGTCATTTTTGAAGAGCCAAATACACCCAGATTCGGGTATTTAAAGTTGAAGACAGGAAACCTTTTTGCTCATTTTTGAAGAGCCAAATCCACCCTGATTCGGGTATTTAAAGTTGAAGACCGGAAACCCTTTCGGTCATTGATTTGCAAATTCAGAGGTTGTACATGCTCCCTAAGTCACTCCCTAGACTTTCGATGTCAAAGCAGAGGATGTACGTGCTTTGTTGGCCACTCTCTGGGCCTGTGTATTTGGTGCGCTTGGCTAGCTTATCCACAAGCAGGGCCCAAGGACTTACCCGTCCTCCCTCCAGGAGGCGCCTTATCCTAACCATCGTAGGTAGCAATAAGTTCTTAGAAACTTAGAAGGGGTCATCGTAGGTACATAACTAAGGTTTACTCTTTTGATGCTCTATACTGACCAGCGTAGGTACTGATAGAAGCTTACACACTACCCTCCCTCCGAGGGGTACCTATACTGACCATCGTAGGCGATCATAGGGGTTTGCACTCCCTTCTGGGGGTAATGCGGAACATAAGCAGAGGTAGCACGTGCTCTTCTGCGAGAAGAGGTAGGACACGCTTAGTTCTGGCATAAGGAGTGCGTACTCTTCTGCGAGCAGAGGCAGGGTGTGCTAAGTTAGATGCACCACCACGACCATTGCTGGTGTGAAACGTTGGCTTATGTTTTTGATGCTTTAACCTAGCCCCCTCTGATTTGGGCATGGAGAAAGACTTACACACCACCCCTTCCGTGGGGCGCCTCTTTCTGACCAAGTTTGGCACCGACGAGGGTTTTTTCTTTTCTTTTATCCATTTATGGCATGTCCTTTCCTTGGTCATCTTGCTTTTGCACGGTCCCTTTCTTTCGCAATCAAGCAGAGGTCCTTTTCTTTTTCTAGAAAACATTACCGCTGCAATTTCCTATGCTTTCCTTATATATCTTGGTAATTTTCCTTGACCTAAGAAGTTAATGATCATTCCCTCTAAGACTCTGCAATTGAAACACCCCATCTCCGTTAGGGTCACTCTCAAAGGGAATGCCCTAATTTTTGTGGAGGTTTATAAGTATAAGTCACAGATGCACCAGACAGATATAAGTACTCATATTTTGAAACAGCGGAAAACAACAGGAACTTTTAATTTCATCAAAATACGTGTTACACAAACCATGCCATAATTGTCTTACAATACTCCCAAAAAAAAACATTACATTTTCATAACTGTCTTGATTTCATTATTTAAAGAAGCATAAAAACATAAGTAAACTGCATAAGTCCCATAATTGCTGTCCAAAGCCATAGTCCAAAATGAAAGAGATCCAAGCAATACATTCTTTCTCTTCAAGCTGGATGTAAAAACTGGTCAAGCTGCGGTATTCCCTCCCTATGGACTTGAGAGGGGCGGAAACGAAAGAAAAGAAGACGAAAGAAAAGTAGAGTCAGACATAAATCCTGAGTAAGTCTAGGACTATTCAGTCTATGAATAAAGAATTGAGCATGATAAGTACAAACTGGAAATAGGAAAGCACTATATACTAAGTTAAGTTGTCTAGAGTCGAATATACTATCGTACTCCATAATAATCTCTGTACCCATATAAACTAGTTCCCAACAGGCACCCCATAATCAGGGTGAAGTGATCCATTTCTGATGATCGACTCCTACTCGCATAGTTACATGTATCTTACGGCCCCCAATGTTGTAGCTACCTATGCTGGTCCCACCATGGGGTGTATCAAGTCCCATGGTGGCGGCCCGACACAATTCTAGAATGCACAAGTATACTACTGGTGCCCAATGCCTTATTTTTCTGTGCCGGAGTGTGTGCACGCCCGCACCCCGTTAGAACCTACACTGCTGCACCACCGCCGTCGATTTGACCTCTTACAGTCAGCCCAGTAATCGTGCCTCACCCTGCCTAGTTCAGGGTATCCTGATTCACCTTGTAGGGTTACTGCTGAAAAGGGTCCCCCGCTACTAGGTTTTCTATTTCTAGCCAACATGCTAAGGTGGTTAAGTGTTTTGTAAACCTAACCCCCAATCAGTCTGTATAGTTTAGCATGTTCCATTTTGATTAAGTATTAATTCAATTTACTTAATCCTATCAATCCTGACTCAGCCTTAATTGTCTTATTAAAGCCTCTACCTCTCACATTAGACAGATATTGTTGTGGCTGCCTGTTGCCGGTTGGGTCCGGGCAGTCTTACGCCACAACTCAGTCTAACCTCGGGTCTTTATTGGGCTCCGTGTTTAACCACCCACATTGGATAGGTATTGTTGTGACTACTGGACAGCCGGGCGGTTCCGGGCAGGTTTACATCACAACTCAATCCAACCTCGGGTTAAACACATCGTATTTTCTAAATTTACATATTTTGTCTCTTTTCTTTTTATATGTAAATATTTGCGACCCATTATTCAAATTCATCTTTATTGGGTAAAATTAATTTATACCACTTAATTGTTTTCAAGGTCGTTGGCATGCGTCAAACATGCCAACACATATGTTTTATATTTTAACCCAAACGTCATTACCACCGTTTTATACGTTCGCTACAATATAACATATGTTGGGTTTAACATTTAAACCCAACTTAGCCACATGAAAAAGGGGAGGCTTAGAACATGGTGTTTATATATTCTAAGTAACATAAAAAGGGGAGTGTGAACGCATGAACTTGCAACATAGCGAACTAATTAACATAAATTAGGCACTTGTGAACTTGCATTGTAATAGCATATAATCATGGCATAAACATACCTAAACATGAATCATGGTTTTTAATCTATTCATAGAATCATGGCATAAATATACCTAAACATGAATCATGGTTTTTAATTTATTCATGTAAACTTGCAAGTGGAATGTAAATCTAACTTAATTATGTGTCACATATATTATCATATGATTTTGATAAAAACATAGACTTAAAACATGTTTTCAATTAGGCATAACACCAAACATAGTTTGGTCATGTTCATAGATTCAACACAAGTTCACAAAGATGCTTACTTTTGTCTCTAATACAAAAGTATGATTTTACACTTGAATCATTATGCCAATTCCAACATAAATTCATATGAGTCATAATACCCAAATGGATCCAACTACACTAAAAGTGATTATAAAAAATATATATATTATGTGGGCATAATAGTGAACAATATACTTGCATGAATCCCAAATAAACTACCACAAACATATAGTAGTTACTTTCAACATGAATCACATACTTGCAAATATCCAATCGTTATACCACAACATCCCAAATTGACTAGAATCATAGCAACATACAGTTATGAATTATTATCACCACAAATTAAGTACAATTCTATTTCTCATTTTACACAAATCAAAACACAATTATTTATTCACATCGGAATAACACTCTACTTACAACGTATGACGAATCTTCAATTCAGGAATCTGAATTCTGAATTTGGAGATGCTATCCTTTATTGTAGGCGTTGTTTTGATTTAGTTATCGTTGCTCTAAGCTTTTGAATTGTCTCCTAATTGTCTCTCAATTTTTGACGGCTACTCCTTGTCTTTCCTCAGCAGCATGACGGTCTCATTCTCATTTTTATTTGTATGAATTAGGTGGAGTCTTAGGTCCTTTTTATAGAGTTTGTGAATTGATTAGGACCGTCGATGGAGCTTAGATTAATATTATCCATTCGTTTGAAGGAGAGACCAATCAAGAGCTGACACCTAGCCCTAGTGACAAGGCAAGACTCAGAAATTCGGCCAAGCACACACCAGGCCAGCCGGGGGGGCTGGGTTCGACCTGGCTCAGGGGCCAGGTCAACTACCCAGTCGACCCCCAGGTCGACTACCCAGTCGACCCCCAGGTCGACTACCCAGTCGACCTGGGTGCCTTGGGCGGGAAAAATCCTGCCCTGGCCAATCTTGCCCGATTTTTGAAATTTGAATTTGTTTTCTGAGCTGTTTTTGTCTGTTTGAATTTTAAACTGAATTCTGAAACTTCCGGAGGCCATATCTCCCTCATTCGGAGTCCGTTTTACGCAAACTCGGACTCTATCTCAAGCAGAATTCCGAGACGAACGCAATGGCGTATCCCGTTTCCCTTAATTATTTGATTTGAAATTAGTTATACTTTAATTTGTGAATTTCACTATTATAGAATACACGGGGTGTTACATTCTCCCCCACTTAAAAGGATTTCGTCCCCGAAATCTTCAAGATCAGGAAGAATGTGTATCCTAACATCCAAACGTCCATCTACTCATCCATCAAACACGAGCATCCATTATCCTTAAAAGACTTCTAATGCTTCATGATCATATGCGAAGTGTGTGTACATGTACTTATCTAACGCAAAATCAGTCAGTCTACTGATTCAGTTGACCTCCTTAATGCAAATTATGTAAGTGTCATGAATCCATTATGTATGCAAATTTTCCTATTCATGATTCTACGTGAGTGGACAATCATTAATATAAATGCAACATCCATATGACAACACATTAAACTTCAATCATATACGAATATAAATACAAATATGCATATGCAATATGAGGTGACCAAGCCGATCAAAAACCTAGATTGTGTGTGTATATGCAACCACGAGAAACCACTAGCAATCACTTGCAAGCACTTGCAACCATCATCCATAACATGTTTCAATTACATGTTTTCATACAAAGGTTTCTACCTAAAAGATAAGGTCAAGGAGATATACCTAAAAAGATAGATAAAAGCGCAACTTAAGGAAAAAGAAAGATCAAAGATGTACCCTTGAAAAGAAAAGGGTAGGCTGCGCGTATTCTGGCTTCAGTTTCCCAAGTTGCTTCCCCCTCGGCGTCGCTCCACTGAACTTTGACGAGCTTGACTTCGCGGTTGCATAGCTTTTTCACTTCCATTCCTAATATGTGGGTTGGAACTTTCCTCACGGTTGCTTTGCGTTCCACTTCAGCTTCTTCTAGGATATTTGGCTCTACCACTTCGGCAGATTCATGTAGACATTTTCGGAGGTGCGAAACGTGAAAGACGTTGTGAACTCCGACCAGCTTTTCAGGTAGCTCTAATCTATAGGCCATTTTCCCAATTTTCTCGATAATAGGAAACGATCCTATGAACCTTGGTGCTAGTTTTCCTGTGGTTCAAAAACGAACAACGTTCCTTAGCGGAGATACCTTAAGAAAAACTCTGTCCCCAACCTTAAATTCAAGGTCGGTCCTCCTCTTGTCGGCGTAGGATTTTTGTCTGTCTTGGGCTGTCTTCATTCTTCTTCGTATTATGTCTACTTTTTCTGAAGTCTCTCGGATCATATCTGGTCCAAGTATGACTTGTCAGTAGACCCCCACCAACAAGTGGGCGATCGGCACGGTCTTCCATATAAAGCTTCGAAGGGCGCCATTCCGATGGTGGCTTGGTAGCTGTTGTTGTAGGCAAATTCCACCAAAGGAAGATGGTCTTCCCACGCCCCTCCGAAGTCAAGGACGCACAGTCTAAAAAGGTCCTCCAAAACTCTATTCACTCTTTCTGTCTGGCCGTCGGTTTGGGGATGATAGGCTGTGCTCAAGCATAACTGTGTGCCTACCGCTTCTTGCAGACTCCGCCAAAACTCACTTGTGAAGATAGGGTCTCGGTCACTAACAATGCTGGAGGGTATTCCATGGAGTCGAACAATTTCCTTGAGATAAAGAGATGCTAGGGATGAGGCAGTTCTTTTACTCTTGACAGGTAAAAAGTGGGCGCTTTTAGTAAGCCTATCCACTATTACCCAAATGCTAGTGTTGCCTCTTCTAGACCTAGGCAGCCCATCAATGTAGTCCATTGAGATGCTATCCCACTTCCACTGCGGGACCTCTAGAGGATGGAGCAAACCGCCAGGCTTTTTCTGTTCCGCCTTAACCTGTTGCAAACCATACACTTTGAAACAAATTCTGCCACGTCTTTCTTCATGCCACTCCAAAAGAAAGTTCTCTTTATGTCCTTGTACATTTTATCTCCGCCTGGGTGTATCGTCATCTTGGAGTGACGTGCTTCTTCGAGAACCGTCTTTACTAAATCCTTTGGCCGTGGGACGCATAACCTTCTGTCTCGCCTTAGCTAACCCTTATCGTTGATGGAGTATCTGTTGAGGTGACTTGAAGTCTCACCCCTACTTAGCCTATCAATCGTCTCCACAAGCTGAGGGTCTTCGCGTTGTGCTGTCCCTATTGAGTCCAAAAGAGTCGGGTGTACTTCGAGAGATGCTAATAAACCTGGTACAAAATCGGAGGAGGGGCTAAAGTCAAAGCTGGCTATAAACTCTAGGCTTTGTCTTTCAACAAATAGCGGGCTTAGGGTCAGTTTCTTTCGGCTCAACGCGTCTGCCACTACGTTGCCTTTACCCGGAGTGTAGGAGATCTCGAAATCGTACGAGGCAAGAAACTCCATCCATCTCTGTTGCCTCAAGTTAAGGTCCTTCTGCGAGAAAAGATATTTCAATGATTTATGGTCAGTGTAAAGTTCGAACTTCTCTCCTAGGAGATAGTGTCGCCAAGACTTGAGTGCAAAGACGATGGCAGCTAACTCAAGATCGTGGATCGGGTAGTTCTTTTCATGAACTTTCAATTGTCTCCCACCATAAGCTACTACCCTTACTTCTTGCATTAAGACAACACCTAGCCCTATCCAACATGCATCTGTATAAACTGTGAACATCTTGCTTCCATCTGGCAACGTAAAAACTAGGGCTATTGTAAGAGCCCTTTTCAGTCGTTGGAAAGCAAATTCGCAATCCAAGTCCCAATTGAACACTAGATTCTTATTTGTCAGCCTTGTGAGCGGATCTGATATTTTTGCAAAGTCTCTGATGAATTTCCGATAGAAGCCTGCTAGCCCGAGAAAGCTTTGGACTTCTGTTGCGTTCTTTGGTGTCTTCCAGTCCTGCACCGCTACTACCTTAGCAGGGTCCACAACTAACCCTTCTTTGGATACTATGTGCCCAAGGAACCTCACTTCCTCTCTCCAAAAGTGGCACTTGGAATTTGTCTTTTAGCTGATGGACTCGTAGAGTTTCCTTGATTGCCCTTAGGTGCTGAGCATGTTCCTCTTCACTCTTTGAGAAGATCAAGATATCGTCTACGAAGACCACTACGAACTTGTTGAGAAATTCTCTGAACACCATACTCATCAGGTCCACGAAGTAAACGGGTGACATTTGTCAAGCCAAAAGGCATGACAAGCCATTCAAAGAAGCCGTCTGGGGTTTTGAATGTTGTCTTATCAATGCTATCTTCAGCCACCCTTAGCTGATGAAATCCGGTCGCTAAATCGAGTTGGGAGAAAACAGACGCTCCTACAAGCTGATCAAACAGATCGTCAATTCTGGGGAGAGGGTGCCTATTCTTTTTCGTTAGCTTGTTGAGCTCCCTATAGTCAACACATAGACGGAGTGAACCATCCGCCTTTGTGGCGAACACCACTGGAGCGCCCCATTCTGAAATGCTCCTCCTAATGAACCCCTTCTCTAGAAGCTCTTTAATCTGTTTACTGAGCTCTTTCCTTTCCTGTGGAGCCATGTGTCTAACGGGCAACACAACGGGCTTTGCATTATCTACAAGATATATGCGGAAGTCTATCTCCCGCTTCGGAGGTAAGCCCTTCACCTCTTCGAAGACATCCGGATATTCCCGGACCACTCTAACCGATTGCAAACTTTCAACAAAGGCATCTAGCGATTCAAGATAACTAAGCATAACCGCATACGAGGGATTACAAGTAATTTCCAAAGTGTTACCGAGTTGGGTTAGAAGCCTAACCACCCTTTTCTCACAATCAAGGATGGCACCATTACTGGGTAGCCAATCCATGCCCAAAATCAAACCATATCCCGAGAAGCCCAAAACAAAGGCACTACATTTAAATTCTACGCTTAGAATAGAAATTTTCAATCCCACACAGATCATAGACAAATGAGCTGGGCCCCCGATTGGATTTGAAACTATTAAGGGGTCCTCTACCATACTAGTTTCTAGGTGCAGAGATTCTACTAAAGCAGATGAAATAAAGAAGTGTGATGCGCCAGAATCAAATAAAGTGCGAACTGGACGATCATAAAGATAAAATACACTTTTCTACAGAAGTATTTATACCTCGCTGTTGCAAAGGTGGCGCTTCTAGCACATGAACCTGTGCCCCTGAGGTGGATCCAGCCCTCTGCCCCTGCCCTCGCTTCTTTGGGCAACCCTTAGCCATGTGGCCTATCTCACCGCAAGAAAAGCATCCACCATTCATCTTGGCCTTCTTTTTCCGGCAATCTTTCACTAAGTGCCCCACTTTGCCACAGAAATTACACTTCCTCTTCTCTTGGGACTTGTTGTCTTTCCCGCCCTTCTTAAAGTCTATCTTGTTAGGCTGTAAACCCTCTTTCTTCCCTTGAGAGCTTTCTGCCTTTGTCTCCTTCTTCTTTGGGCAGTCCCTAACCCAGTGGCCTGTCTCCCTACACTGAAAGCAAGTAGCACTCATCCTCCTCTTCTTCTTCCTGTAGTCTCCCTCCAGATGTCCAAGAATTCCGCAGAAATAACATTTCCTTTTTTCACGTTTCTTGTCATTACTGTTACGATCCTATCTTCTTTGACTATTATCCGTCTTCCTGTTCTGGGACTCTTCCGCTTGCTGGTTCACGTAGAGGAGGAGGAGGAGTGAAGGCGTCAGTAGCTGGGGAGTAAGGTCGCCAGACATGCTGAAACAGAAAGGATAGATTCAAAATGAAGGATAGAAGATAGTACCTATGGCTTTGGGGGACTATGCCTTTTTAAAATAAAATAACATTTTATCTTTAAAAATTCTTCTTTAAATTTTCTTTTGAAAATAAATTTTCAAAACTTTTTATCTTATCTGGTAAACCTATGCTCTGATACCAAGTGAAACACCCCACCTCCGTTAGGGTCACTCTCAAAGGTAATGCCCTAATTTTGGTGGAGGTTTATAAGTATAAGTCACAGATGCACAAGACAGATATAAGTACATATATTTTGAAACAGCGGAAAACAACAGCAACTTTTTATTTCATCAAAATACGTGTTACACAAACCATGCCATAATTGTCTTACAATACTCCCAAAAAAACATTACATTTTCATAACTGTCTTGATTTCATTATTTAAAGAAGCATAAAAACATAAGTAAACTACATAAGTCCCATAATTGCTGTCCAAAGCCATAGTCCAAAACGAAAGAGATCCAAGCAATACATTCTTTCTCTTCAAGCTGGATGTAAAAACTGGTCAAGCTGCGGTATTCCCTCCCTGTGGACCTGAGGAGGGGGAACGAAAGAAGAGAAGACGAAAGAAAAGTAGAGTCAGACATAAAGCCTGAGTAAGTCTAGGACTATTCAGTCTATGAATAAAGAATTGAGCATGATAAGTACAAACTGGAAATGGGAAAGCACTATAAATTAAGTTAAGTTGTCTAGAGTCGAATATACTATCGTACTCCATATTAATCTCTGTACCCATATAAACTAGTTCCCAACAGGCACCCCATAATCAGGGTGAAGTGATCCATTTCTGATGATCGACTCCTACTCGCATAGTTACATGTGTCTTACGGCCCCCGATGTTGTAGCTACCTATGCTAGTCCCACCATGGGGTGTATCAAGTCCCATGGTGGCGGCCCGACACAATTCTAGAATGCACAGGTATACTACTGGTGCCCAGTGCCTTATTTTTCTGCGCCGGAGTGTGTGCACGCCCGCACCCCGTTAGAACCTACACTGCTGCACCACCGCCGTCGATTTGACCTCTTACAGTCAGCCCAGTAATCATGCCCCACCCTGCCTAGTTCAGGGTATCCTGATACACCTTGTAGGGTTACTGTTGAAAAGGGTCCCCCGCTACTAGGTTTTCTATTTCTAGCCAACATGCTAAGTTGGTTAAGTGATTTGTAAACCTAACCCCCAATCAGTCTGTATAGTTTAGCATGTTCCATTTTGATTAAGTATTAATTCAATTTACTTAATCCTATCAATCCTGACTCAGCCTTAATTGTCTTATTAAAGCCTCGACCTCTCACATTAGACAGATATTGTTGTGGCTGCTTGTTGCCGGTTGGGTCCGGGCAGTCTTACGCCACAACTCAGCCTAACCTCGGGTCTTTATTGGGCTCCGTTTTTAACCACCCACATTGGATAGGTATTGTTGTGACTACTGGACAACCGGGCGGTTCCGGGCAGGTTTACATCACAACTCAATCCAACCTCGGGTTAAACACATCGTATTTTCTAAATTTACATATTTTGTCTCTTTTCTTTTTATATGTAAATATTTGCGGCCCATTATTCAAATTCATCTTTATTGGGTAAAATTAATTTATACCACTTAATTGTTTTCAAGGTCGTTGGCATGCGTCAAACATGCCAACACATATGTTTTACATTTTAACCCAAACGTCATTACCCCCGTTTTATACGTTCGCTACAATATAACATATGTTGGGTTTAACATTTAAACCCAACTTAGCCACATGAAAAAGGGGAGGCTTAGAACATGGTGTTTATATATTCTAAGTAACATAAAAAGAGGAGTGTGAACGCATGAACTTGCAACATAGCAAACTAATTAACATAAATTAGGCACTTGTGAACTTGCATTGTAATAGCATATAATCATGGCATAAACATACCTAAACATGAATCATGGTTTTTAATCTATTCATAGAATCATGGCATAAACATACCTAAACATGAATCATGGTTTTTAATTTATTCATGTAAACTTGCAAGTGGAATATAAATCTAACTTAATTATGTGTCACATATATTATCATATGATTTTGATAACAACATAGACCTAAAACTTGTTTTCAATTAGGCATAACACCAAATATAGTTTGGTCATGTTCATAGAGTCAACACAAGTTCACAAAGATGCTTACTTTTGTCTCTAATACAAAAGTATGATTTTACACTTGAATCATGATGCCAATTCCAACATAAATTCATATGAGTCATAATACCCAAATGGATCCAACTACACTAAAAGTGATTATAAAAAATATATATATTATGTTGGCATAATAGTGAACCATATACTTGCATGAATCCCAAATAAACTACCACAAACATATAGTCGTTACTTACATTATGAATCACATACTTGCAAATATCCAATCGTTATACCACAACCTCCCAAATCGACTAGAATCATAGCAACATACAATTATGAATTATTATCACCACAAATTAAGTACAATTTTATTTCTCATTTTACACAAATCAAAACACAATTATTTATTCACATCGGAATAGCACTCTACTTACAACGTATGACGAATCTTCAATTCAGGAATCTGAATTCTGAATTTGGAGATGCTATCCTTTGTTGTAGGCATTGTTTTGATTTAGTTATCGTTGCTCTAAGCTTTTGAATTGTCTCCTAATCATCTCTCAATTTTTGACGGCTACTCCTTGTCTTTCCTCAGCAGCATGACGGTCTCATTCTCATTTTTATTTGTATGAATTAGGTGGAGTCTTAGGTCCTTTTTATAGAGTTTGTGAATTGATTAGGACCGTCGATGGAGCTTGGATTAATATTAGCCATTCGTTTGAAGGAGAGACCAATCAGGAGCTGACACCTAGCCCTAGTGACAAGGCAAGACTCAGAAATTCGCCCAAGCACAGACCAGGCCAGCCAGGGGGGCTGGGTTCGACCTGGCTCACGGGCCAGGTCGACTACCCAGTCGACCCCCAGGTCGACTGCCCAGTCGACCTGGGTGCCTTGGGCGGGAAAAATCCCGCACTGGCCAATCCGGCCCGATTTTTGAAATTTGAATTTTTTTTCTGAGCTGTTTTTGTCTGTTTGAATTTTAAACTAAATTCTGAAACTTCCGGAGGCCATATCTCCCTCATACGGAGTCCGTTTTATGCAAACTCGGACTCTATCTAAAACAGAATTCCGAGAAGAACGCAATGGCGTATCCCGTTTCCCTTAATTCTTTGATTTGAATTTAGTTATACTTTAATTTGTGAATTTCACTGTTATAGAATAAACGGGGTGTTACAGCAATGGTTGGTTTCGTGTCCATTCACCATGTGGTAGTAGCAATATGGCCCTCCCTTTTAGATTTGTTTTTGGGTTTCTTCTTTAACGATGGCCAAAAGTTTAACTTGTGTCTAGTGAGGAAGTACATGCCTTCAATTGACGTCGTGTGCTTGCAACATTTTAGCATTTTGGACTCGAAAGCTTTCTTTCGTTGTTGTATTCGTGTCTTTTTACCACTTGATTTTTGTTGTTTCTTCCTCATTTCTAAACTTTCTTTTAACCGCCTTTTGGTACGAGGGTATATCTTTTTCGGCCCATTTGTTGGTGAGAGGGATAAGGGGTTTCTTGATCTTCTATTCGAATATGGTTCCTTTGGCCTGTGCTAGGATGGTTTCTTTAATGCAGAGAAAGGAGTTATATTCTTCCTTAGAGGGATGATTAGGGATAAAATTGGAGTTGGTCCTAAGTGGAAGGGATTAATGCTCCATCGATTAGGGTCATAAGGCTCTACCTCTTTCACTTTTACCTGAATACGCAGGGTTTTTAACTTGAACCTTTCGATCGCCCACTGCTCGCCCCAACCATGGGAAATCCATTAGTAATTGGTGGAAAACTTTTACTCATAATGTTCACTTCTTCAAGGTCTTAGTCTGATCCAGGATGGAACAACACTGATAGACATGCGGTAGGGTCAACCAAAGGATCAGAGGTTCAGGCCTCCTTCTAGCCCCAAAATGTTAATGATATATTTTGTTAACACCAGTAAGTAGGTTAGGGAAGAGGAATCTAAGGGAGAGTTTGGTTGTTTGCTCTACGCGAGTTTGAATTAGGTCAATGTTTCTGTGTATCCAGGTCGATCTCACAGAGAGGTTGAATTCTACAGAGGGGACTTAGGTTTGCTGGGAGGATTAAGTGAATAATAGGGGAAGCTTTCTCTGGTCATCAGTAGAGACTTGGATAAAAATACACACATACATAGGTAGCAAACAGTAAATTATAACAGAATTAATTAATGAAAATCACAATAAACTCACAGACAACACCATAGATGTGGATTTGCTCTTAATTAATCTCTTCGCTTTTCATACAAGAACACGATCGAGGAAATGTTTTCAATTTATTTCTTATGCTAGTCTTTAAAGAGGATGGATACAAGAATTCGAGCTAGAGTCTCTAACTAATTTTTGAATTAGAATCCTCCTTAATGTTAAGAATCAGAAAATCTGAAAAAATTCCTCCTCAGTGTGACCCCTAGGGTCTTATTTATAGATGATTTGGAGCCCCTTCTGCTGTCGAGTTATTAGGCCTACACGGCCCTTCGTTGGCCGCTTCTTCTCTGATGTTGTATGTTTAGATTTCGGCCGCCCCTTCGGTTTTAATTATAGTCTTCATAGCGGGAGTCCCGACCAATCAGAATCTTTTGGGATAGCTTGGGACTTGTTGATGAGGTGGCTTTAGGATGACATTTGAACTTCCGGTAGTAGCTGATGAACGTAGGCTTCCGGACGTAAGCTTTCAGATGTAGGCTTCCGGCCTTCTCACAGATACTTAAAGGATCTTGTCCTCATGGCGTATGTGGAGGGCTGCCGGTTTGAAACCGCTCTTGGTTTCTGTACTAGGTAGATTAGTACGAGGAGCATGTATCTCCTCTTGGGTCATGGTTACTTTCCGATGGGGCTATTGGGTTAGTCTGGTCTTCCGAAAGGTGACTTCCGGCTATGTTTTCGTTGTCTTTTAATCGTGGCTTTCAGATACTTGTGTGACGATTGATTTTGGAAACAGGTTCCGGATGACTCTTGTGTATTTCTGGTTTGGTGTCTTTAATACTTCCTGGATTATTGGCGTTGAGGAGGTTAACAGTGATAGCCCCTCCGGGTTTTGAGGATTGGAGCTTATGTCTTCTTCTTTCTTATTTTCTGATTTAGTGGGTCGTTTGTCACAGGTGTTCCTGCCGGATGAGTCCGGTCGGAAGGATCCTATCGAACGTGCCTTGTTGGTATTTTATAGACCTGGGGTATCTCCCCTCTGGGAGAGTGTCGGATTTTGCTGCTTTCAAACCATTCTCTCTGCCTTTTGGTTCTATTTATTGCTTGGCTCTTTGCTTTAGGAGTTCTTTTCCGTGCTTATATTCTCCCAACACCCCTTTATCGCTAGCCATTCTCGAAGTAATTTAGTAGTAAAACCGTATAACACGGAACGGGTTTTCTCCCAAGAATACCATAAACAAACATCACAATGATAAAAGGAAAAATGAAGCCATTATAAGACCCAAGTCCCGTCACACAATGCAAACATAAACCAGCAGATAGAGTTTTACCTTATAATGGCCAAATACGCTTGATACACGAAATTTATCTTTTATTGTTATTAGTGCATAGTGAAGAAATCAACTTCAAATACAAATGTACCAATTATAGATGGCATAGTACCCCATCCTACTACGTCGCCATATAGGTTTACAACTAAAATCTAAAGTCGCTATTATAAATTGGATTTCATTTATGAACCAAGGCAAGGGATCTTCCTCATCCGAATTGGAGACAATCTAGCCCATGTCTCAGGAACTGAACACATCGTCGCTTGGATCTGGCAGGGCCGGTCCACACCTAACGTTTTTGGATTGGTAATTCTTGAACAATACATTTCCCTGCCCTATGGGGCATAAAATCTGGTCAATATGTCAACCATAAAAGGCCTTTTAGTCGGCCATATCTGAGGTACCTCACTATCCATCATCCACATAAGTAAAATGTCTGGGCTCCATACCATGACATCACTCCTAACTAGAAAGAAACGCATGTCCTCCCTGCGGTCATCTCCCATTTTTGGTTCACACCGGGGGTTGAGGCTCGCGAATTAATGCTACACAAAGATCCGCTACTTAAAGCTATGCTTTATCATCAAATACAAGACATTGCTTTTCAACAAAAGCCTTGATCACTACATCTTAGCATGCCACATTCTCAATCAATACCATACCATTGATGTCCACCAATATATAACCTCTAAGCTCATACATCTCAGAGAAGGGTGTTAAGAAAGAGAATAAATTCTCCGCCACCAAACAGATATATATTTGGCAGAGATCAATGAATACAACGTAAAATACAACATCAGACATATAATCCATTTGCAAGTCCATTCTGGGTCTAAACGAAATCGGAGGCACCTTATTCCTCGTCCTATATGTATAATACAGGAGAGAGGCCCTTGCATATCCGTTCGATCTCCAAATACATCTGGATGATCACCACTTATTATCTCGTCTTGGGTGTACAGCCAATCAAGACACCAGCGATCATCCAAATGATGTGAAGATCTCCGGTCTTTAACCACCGTCTTCTTCGACTTTTAGTCGTCGTATCAGTTATTCAGAATGGGTTAAATCTGGTCTTTCCGAATAACTCGCATATCTTATAATCACGTGTTATAAAAACACATCATACGCCTCATTCCAATCAAGAATATACTTTACATCGGGAATCATTCCCACAAATCTTATCAAAGATTTAATTCGTTTAAACCTCTTGTTTAAATGTTTCTTTGGAAACCATTGCAATTTTTTTATTATCTTTTAATAATCTTAAACGAACTTAAGGTTTATCAAACTAGTCGGGATTATTGAGCCTTACCAAACTAACAATTCATTTTATTATCCCAACCTATTCATCCCATGGAGCAAAATTGGTAGTACTCCATATCTAACACCCATTGTGTTATCGATAAAATTAATTACCAGTTGACAATCAAATCTAATTAAAGATTTAACTGTCGCATAGAGTAAAATTGGTGGTACTCAATTCTCGAACATTTCTTGAATTCGGTAAATTTACTTACCTCATTCCCATTTCAATTTAATTGAAGATTCATTAAAACTCCATTTAGTTTTAATCCTAAAAATCATTACTTAATGATTAATCAATTTTAGGAAAATTAATCATGTCTTTATATGGGTTAAAGAACCAATGTAATTTAAAACATAGTTCACGATAAACCCAAAATAATCTTCCGTTTAATTCCAATTAATAAATATAATTGGAAAACTTCATTAATCTTAATTAAAAGATTCGTACTTTCCTCAGTTGGGTTTAAGAACAGTGTTATTTAAGACACTATTCACGACAATCCCAAAATCTAATTTGCTATTAAATACAAGGCTCTAAATAGAAATTATATCGGCTTATATTCAATATCAAATTCTGAAACCAACGGATATCATATTGGGAATAACAATATCTGTATCTTCCAAATTCATCAACAATATTCGTATAATCATGGAATCCAATATCGAAATATTTTGAAGATTATTTCCATTCCAATTCATACGATGGAAAATTCTGGTTATATCAAAACCGTTTCAATTCCTTTCAGTTCTAAACTTAAGTTGATAAACAAGTTGTTCTGATAAAAACATAGTTACCTTAATAAACTTGGAATTTTTCATCCAAAAATCTTTCCAAATCATTTATTATAATATAACATAATTTTTCTCTATTTTTAATAATTTCACTAAGCCCCTTACAGTCGGTTTTCAACATCGGCCACCGAATTGTATCCATAGCGGCCTTTTCCAAAACATATTTGGACATATCTTAAAATCTGACCATTATATTTCAAATCTCTTATCATCATTCGAAAGCTCTTTTCTATACGAACCCAATGATTTTGGTTTTAGGAAAATCCGACGGTTGGATCTCCCGTTACGTCCATTTCAAGTCAATGTTTGAAATTCATGAACGGTCGTTGTGCGATACGTTCTATTCAAACCATTTAAATATATATATATATATATATATGTATATGTATATGTATGTATATCTTCAATTTCTATTCAAACATATTTTATAAAATGTTTTCATACATTCATTTCAAAACGATTACACTTCCATTACCAATTTAAATTAAACTTGAATATTGTAGTTTGTTATGATCTCAAAATGATAATATTATCAAAATGTAATATTTTGAAATTCAATCTTCTCAATTGTTAACGATATTTTTCGTCAACACCGAAGAAGGGTCGATTGGGATGGATCTAAAGGAGGAAATGGTCGATTTGGCTATTTTCACCGGATTGCTTCTCCGAATACTAAAGTCTAGGAGGACAGGGTCGCTTAGAGGTTACTAAGATGAATCTAAACTCAGGAGATAAAGCTTATCTCCCTATTCAAGGACATATTGAGATAGGGATCTGTACTTATCTGATGGATGAATAGAAAACTGCAACTACTATGATTAGAAAAAAAAAACAATACACACTTACAGAACAATTTTCATATAAGAAGATTCCTTTCCATTAAACTTTCGCTAGGAGTGCATGAATGCCATATGGAGATTCCCTCCATTGATCTTATTTTCTAAGTTATTATTTGAGAGTACAAGTATTAAGGAAGAAAGATCGACCCCCTTAAATGAGACCTATGGGGTCTTATTTATAGTGGTTCAGGTTCCCTTCCGTTGGTGGGCTATTAGACCTGTAGGGGTCTTTTTCAATCGTTTTATTCTTGGTTTTGGGTGCTTGACCTTCGGCCACCTTTGGTGTATTCAGTTATGATCTTTAGATGATACTTGAAATTTTGAAAGCAGCTCCTAAATATAGGCTTGCGGACACGAGATTTCGGATGTAGGCTTTCGACTTTATCGTGCATACTAGAGAGGATTGACCTCGCAGTGTATGTTGATAGCTGCCGGGTCGAAACCGCTATGGCTTTCGGTACTAGGAAGCCTAGTACGGGTAGCCTGTATCCTGCTCGGATCTCGGCTAGCCCTCCGGTAGGGCCTTTGTGGTAGCCTGTATTCTTGGAGGGTGATTTCTGGTGTCACTCTTATTCATTTCGCGGACGTGGCCTTTCAGTATTCATGTAGTAGATGCTTCGAAAGTTGGTTCTGGGTGGCCTTCGTGTGCTTCCGGTTTAGTGCCTCTGATGCTTTCGTCTTCAGATGTATCGGCATTTGGGCAGGTCATTATTGAGGATTCCATTAGGCTTTGTCCATCGGGTTTATTGCTTCTGGCTTACTTGGTTTTAGATTAGGGTGGCTCCTTACACGGAGTCTTTCGTCGACCCGGTACCGTCGGAAGGATCTTGTTGCATTGACCATGAAGGAGAGATCCTGTCGGTTACATCCCATAGTACCTTACGATCTCTTACCTTAGGGGGAGGGAGAGGGTTTCAGTTGATGCGGCTTTTCGGATTATCCCTTCCTGCTCTTGCCCTTCTTAGAATTTGACCCCACTTTCTATTGAGCCTTCTGCGACCTTTCGGTCTTCCAACACCCCTTCATTGCCAGCTCACTTCACTGTTGGCATTTGGTGGTAACATTTGCCCCCCTTGTGAAGGGGTGTTTTCTACTTTTCAAGTAAAACTCGTTATCTTTTTTTGAAGTGCCATATCAGAGTCTTTTGATCATCCTTGGCAGGGGAACATTGATTGGTCTGTGTTTGTGCGTTGTGGATTTGGGTACATATCCTTGCACGATTACACTGCCTCTTCCTCACTTTTTACCTGCAACATTAATTTCTCGAACCAGATTATTTGTTCGCTGAAGATCAGAAGTTTATTGTAGGAAACTCACTATTTAAACCCTTGGTATGTATTCCTATAGTTTTTTTAATTTTTTTAATTGGGGGGGGGGGGTGGAATTTTTTTGCTCAAATTAGCTTAGGGCTTTGCATATCGGATACAAATTTTTCGTATCTTAATAACTTGAGAGGCAATTCGTGGCAATCAATCTATATACTTTTTCCCCCAAATATCAACTCTAGGGTTTGGGTCACACAACTGTATCAAAGCATTTTTTTTCAATTAATGATTGGACTGGTGTGTATGATTTACCATAACACTCATTATTCCGACTACTATTACTAATAGTCTCGAGCATAATCACTTCCAAATGTTCTAATGAGTGGGATATAAATTTTATATGTTCACAAAATTATATCACCTAGCAGCGTTATGTGTGATAAAAGTAGTTCCGGTTTATCATCCATTGATGCTTGTGGTCTTTCTCGGAGGGGAAAGTCTCTCCTCTAGGAGAAATCGTTGATCACTTCTCAAGATGACGTAAACTCCATTCTTGACAGCTTTGGAATTGACAATGTGGAGGTCGTTCCTGCTTCTTACCGTGATCACATCATGCATCCTCCTGAGGGATACTTTGCCTACTCAGCTGTACATATCTGGCATGGGGAATTCTTTCCTTTTCCTCCTTTTGTGCTTCAACTTCTACAGGATTTGGGAGTCGCGCCCATTCAATTTCTTTCAAGCACTTACACATTACTCCTATGCCTGGAAGTGCTTGTTTTGGAATCGGGTCAGGTTTCTCTTACTTCGACCCTCGCTCATTATCTGATGCACTTTTCAAGGTGTGCTAGCTTTCCCCTATTCTGTGTCGCCCCTTTGCGGAAGATTGTTAGTGACGGTGCGGGAAGGATTATGTCTTGGGAAGATCAATTCTTCTTTATTAAATGTCCTGCCGGTATTTTTGGCCAATTTGCTGATCGTGGTAAGCCCTATTATCCCTTCATAGGTGGTTATTTTCCCATTTGTAGCTTATTTTTGATTCCCTTCTTTCAGATTTTGCTTTTGAGGAGGTGTCCTTAACTGAGAGCGAAACTTGCGTGTTTAAGCATATTCTGAAATTACTCGAAAAGCCGCCAAGTCGGTCCACTCTACTAACCAAGGACAAGCTGCGTCTTTATAACCTTCTTCCTCATGGACAGAAGAAATTGGGGAGTCCCCTTGTCCGTCTTCCTGACACTAAACGTCCATTGGCATGTTCAAAGGTGTTCACTCCTTCGGCTCCTTTATTTCCAGGTATGTTTTGTTGATTCGATAGTTTCTTTGTGGAAATCCTTTTGATACTAATGTTTGATGCACTCGAATTTTTCCTGATCTTTCGTTTGACTAGGAGTTTCGGTTTCGGATGCCCCTATTCTTGCTGATGCTTTAAGCAGAACCACCGTAGGTGCTCTTAAGAGGCTAGCCAAATTTCCTGCTGGTCCGCCAGCTAAGAGATTGAGGTTCAATACTTCTGCCTCCGCGATTTCTGGGAGTGTCTTCAGTAGGGAAATGAGAAGTGGCATATTTTATCCATTTCTTCCAAGCACATCCGAGAAAGGTGTAAGTGCCACGCCGTATACTTCTGCTGCTCAGATTGCCGGTTCTTCGAGGTCCCTTGATCTTCCATTAGATTTTACTGATCTCGTGAAACTTATTCTTTCGGTACCCGAATTTTCTGACATTTCGTTGTACCCTACTTCTTCCGATGTGATGGATTTTTACCGGCACTTGATTGCTCGACAGCTTGAGGTACGACACTTTCTTTTTACTTTGAGCTTTCGACTTACCGCAACTATATGCTGAATGCTTCAGATTTCCCAGATGATTAAGAAATGGCATTTGTATAAGCCCATCCCTTCTTCTTCTGGTACTGAAATTACTCGGCTTCGGGAGGATAACGCAATTTTGAGCGACGAGTGTGGGAGGTTGAAGGCTTCCTTAGAACATGCTGAGTTTGCTTTGGAGAAGGAGAGGTAGGCTAGGGACGTAACTCCTGACAAGGTGTCGGCCTTAAAGAACCAGATAGCGGAGGACATGGTTACCCATGCTGATGAGCTTCGGAAGAAGGATGAAAAGCTTTCTCGTGCCGCCCAGATAATTTATGAAGCCCATGAAAGGATTTCTGATTTCTTGCAAGTCCACTTTCCACAGATTAAATTCGACTGTTATGAAGAAGCCCTTTTTCATCTCCTTTCTGACAACCTTCAGAATCTTTCTGAACTCCGATCTACCCGCATTCCTTCCTTCATCCGGGATCGGGTCATGGAGAGGATTAAGTTGGGTGAGGAAGGAATTGAGGTGTTGTGAAGGAGTGATCCTGTAATTGAGGACCTTTTATACGTTGATTGTCTTTCGGATGATTTAGGCGAGGAGGGGGAGGCTCCTGCCCATGCTTATAACAATAGGGAAAAAGGGGGGTATCAGGCCCAGGGATGGCGACTGCCTTGGCGAGCATATTGTCCACAATTCTGAATCGCCATTGCCTAGAGAAGGTGGCCCATCTAGTTTTCCGGGAGAGAAGAAAGCTTTCGGTTGTGAAGTTCCCTCCCCTCGGGTATAATTCTTGCTCTGGATGTGTTTTTCTCTTTCCCTGGATGCTTGATTTCGAATAGTTCCCTATCGTTATAATGGATAGAAAAAGAAAAAAAAGTTTTCCTGCCTTGAGCAGAGTTAGGTAACAAAAAGTTCCACCCATTTTTATGTTGGGCAAGTGGTACACTTGTATGCTTAATTCCGCAACCTATGCAATATTTGTATAGGGCTCCCTTTCTCTATCTGCAAGGGCTAACACGATTGTTTGTATTATGACAGAGTTTAGTTTACTATGAGGAGGCATTACACATGATTTGTTGGATGAGAAAAGAGTTTCGCACGATGCTTACTCATGCTTTCAGGGAAACGCGTCTCCTCGAGGGACTTGAGTGTGTTTATACTACATTTCCTCAGCCCTCCTTTAATTTTTGGAGTGGAGATCGTGAAGCAATGTTAAAGGCTGTAGGATGAATCATGCTGAGGCATTATGTAAACTACAAACGTATGAAGAAGTGATATTTATAAATTCGCTCTTTTGCCTTATGTCATAGTTGGTAGGCTCCGGGTTTAACCCGTGTAGAGGTGTATATATAAAGGAAAGAAAGGAAGGTATGATCTTCAAAATTTTGAAAATAAAATAAAATCGTAATCACTTTCCTGTATGTCTGTAGGCAGGTTGATCAATGCGAGATCCCTTCCTCCCAAGATGGAATATCGCCGAGAAGAGGGTTTCTTCCATGTCTCATGAAAGGAAGATTTTACATCAGAGTTTATCCATCAAAAACTTAACCGAGAGGATGAATATTTTGAAAGGGCAGGTAGAAGAGAGGGATAGGACTATTCTAGGATTGAGAACATACATAAAGGGTAAACCCTCTATCGAGTTCGAGGATGAGCTATGGAGTCTTTGTCAACGAGTCGTCGACTTAGAAATTGATTTAAACAATGCTACAACAAAGTGCGAGACGTGGGAACATTGTTTTGAGAATATCCCTATGATAATGTGGTCTTCGCCCCCTAGCGTCGCGACAGCTCGTAAAGCTTCCGCTTTCCGGAAGTGTTATTACTTGAATAACCCTCTTCCGGGTTAAAGGAAAAAATTATTTCCGAGTGGTGTAAAAGAGTGGTGGCTGAGATGAAAGGAATCTATGATACTGAGTTAATCAAGGATTCTCATGACCGCATCGTCAGATATGTTGACAAAATTAGACATTTGCAAGAAGAGAACCATGATTTGCATGTAATCATTTTTGAATTGGAAAAGGAAAATAAGTCTCTCAGGGCAATGTGTAGGGCTTACAATAGAGCTGTGAAGCTTCAAATTAAACCGTCCGATCACATAGGCGAGACAAGAAGGAGTGTTCAAAGACTTAACAAGCTACTAGGCGTCGCACTTCGCCATGCCATCGACCCTCCTTTATCCAAGGATTGAGAGGGTCTAGAGGTTCAGTGATATTTTGTAACGGTGTAATAAAAACGTAAATGTGTATATTTTATCTGATTATTTATCTTATTTTATATTTAAAATAATTGATATTGTGTATTTATAGCTGTGCTTTTAGATTGTTGATAAAAAGCATGGTTTAAAGCATTTGATGGATAAAGCATGAAGAATTTGCTTAAAAAGAGTGAAGTATTATATTTCTAAAGCTTGAAGAGTTTAAAGCTTGAAGAACGGTTGCAAATAGAGTACAGTTAGGAAGATTTGGCTCACGAAAGACTCATGCAGCATTCACATTGGCTCATTTGCAAGGCCTCTCACTCTACAACTGCATTCACACTGGATTATGTGTTATTTGGACTAAATTTTTAGTCCCACATTGTGTAATTATCCAATTAGTCTTTGTCGTAAGTCTTTGTCATATCAGCTATAAAAGTATCTCCTTCATTTGTAATTACACTTAGTTTTATTCTGTAACCTTTCTCTTGGAATAAAACTCTTCTTCTCTTCTCTTTAGTTTTTATTTCATGTTTATTATTTTCTTTTCTTTTAGCTATGTCTAGCTAATCCCCTTTAATTAGGGGGTGATGATGCTTAGATTAGATTCAATATGAATGACATAGCTAAAGAGATTAGAACTTCATGTATATAGATCTAGATCTGAACCAAGGGTTAGATCTGAACCTTCATATTCAATGTCGTTTAAGAGCTATGCTCCTTCACAGGGTATACTTGAGTTCAATCAAACATTTATCGAATTTAGATCTAATATTTAGGGTTTTAGAAATAAAATAGTGAATTTGTCCTAATAGCCTATGGTTGTTTAAGAGCTTGCTCCTGCATAGGCTATACTTGTTGTTATTCACATATTTGTTTCTAGAAACCTAATTATCGTTGGTTCATGTTTGTGAAAGAAACATGAATTAGATCTGTATTAATTCGATTGGCTAGTGATGAATATTAATCTAGTTTATGTCATTGCTCCCTAAATGCTTTCTTTTATTATTAAAAACTCGTTTTTTGTTTATTTTCTGTTAATTTGCAACCAATCAAAATTTTGGAATAACTTGATTGGATTTATTAATTAAAATATTTTTGGTCCTAGAGTTCAACACCCTCTACAATAACCCTTGTTGTTTAGGAAAGCCGAACGAATTTAACAGTTGTTTACAATTGTTCAATTTGTTCGCAAACAAATTTTACGCCGTTGCCGGGGATCAAAATAATTTTTATTAGTAAATCCTTTGGGTTATATTTTTATTTTCCTATTTTTCATTAAAAATAGCACAAAAATATTCTTGTTTTTATTTTGTTTTCTATTTTTATCTAAAAAAAACAGAAAAAATTAAAAAAGGCACAAGTGATACCACAATCTCTATAAAAAAAACTTGCTTTCTTTTCTCAGATATCATTCCTTTTCCATATTTTACATTTCATTTTCTACAAGTAAAAAAAAAAGATTTTTCTTATTCCTTTTCCAGTCTTTACATTTCTTTTTTTTTTACAATCTCTGTCCAATTTCTTTCTTTTCTCCTTTAAACTCATTTCTTACCACCAAACAGCAGCAATTCCCACTGTCTCACTACAAAACCCAATCATCGTCACCAGAACCTACCTCCAAACAAGCCAAAACAATTCACGCACCGCATCCAGAGCCTCGTCAACCTTTCATTTCAACGCCACTAACCTTTCAGAGCACCGCGTCCACGCACCGTTCAACAAAAACTACTATCACCCCATTCCCTCTCACTTTAACAGCAACCACCCTCTTCTCATCTCCACTCCACTGCCCTTTACCCAAGAACCCATTCACCATCTTACTAACAGCCCTCCCCTCTTCATAATCTCCCATCAATGTCCACCCCATACCCAAGCTCAGACCGCTCAATACTGACCCAGCAAACAAGCTCCACTAAAGTTCATCACCATTCAAGAAAAAACATCATACATCCACCACGTGACCTTCCCAAAACCAAACTAGTTCACACAAATATCACTACATTCACCATACCCAACGCTCATTGACCACAACAAATTTTACTTCACCAAGTACCACGCCATCTAGCAATCTCCACGCCCATCCTCCTTCACAAATCTCCCTATCACCAACTCAACCATTCACTACATTTATCACCCCTCAACAACTCCCAACACCCCAAAAGTCACGACCTTCTCTCGCAAACCCTAAACCGATTGCATGATCCCTTGCTCCAACAACTACCGCCGTTCCTCTACCATAATTTCCATCAGAAAGCCACCCAAAGTCCAGGAGCCTGCAATCGAACATAAGCCACACTTTTGACCAAATCTGTAATAACCCGGAAATCCAAGCCAATTTAAAATTTTTATTCTGGCAATTTTCATGAATTTTGAATATTTAAAATGAATTATTTTAAATAATAAAGACCAGAAATTTATTTTGAATAAAAATAGAACGTATATATTTATATAGATGGTCGTTTGAATATAAATATATATCATAAATTATAAAAGGAATTAAAAATGGTGCGGTAGTTTGAAATTTCGATTCCAAAGTTCAAATGAATGTACAGGATTCAAAATAAACCGGATTTTAGTGAAACCAAAAATATTAGAATCTAATTGAGAATATATTTCCAACGAATCCGAAAAATTGAAATTTCATAGCGGGGATAAAAGGTTATGCCCACTTGAAATTTCATAATAGTCACTATGGGATTCTGGCCCTTAAAAATGGAAATTTTGCAAACGACTTCGGTTTTCGACGAAACCACTTATGTTGGATCCGGGATGTCAAATAATTGTTAGTTTCCAAAATTCGTAATTTTCCGAATCAATATGTGAGCGTGGCGAAGTAAAACGTGTTTTGACAGTTTTAGTTGATTTTAATCGACTGGAAAATGGCCATTTTTCAAATGGTCTCGGGATTTGATGAAATTAGATTTGTTAGGACCGTATCGTCAATACGAAGCTAGAAAATATTTTTCGAGAATTTTTAGAGTTCGTATGTGGCCCCGGTGAATTGAAATGTGCGTTCAAATTCAATATATATAATTATATTTTGATTTTGGCAAAAACTGATCGAAACGATCGAATCAGCTTAGGATACATATCCCATTGTGTTTGGAATGGGGGTAATTAGCTATGGACGATAGTCGGTGGGACTCGATTGGAGATCGAATTTAAAAGTTGCTTTTTAGAATTAATTAAATAATTAAATATATATTATATATAACCCTCCCCTTTCCTTCCCCGTTGACCAAATCGAATTCACTCAAGAAGAAAAATAAAATAAAATAAACGCCGATGGCCCCCATCGGAACCCCGCCTCCACCCTCCTCCAGGCGTCGCGCGCCGCCACACTCCCCCCTCCGAACCCCTCTTGCTCCGGCGCCCCCCTTTCTCTCCCTTCCCTTCTTCTCCTCTTCGTTCTTGCCCTAACCGCGAGCCCCCAAAACTCGGAACCGCCACCGGAACGGAGCCGCTATTTGCAGCAACCGCACGCCGACCACTTAAAGCCCCTTCCTCCAGCGAATGCTGACAACGCCCCCCTCTTCCAATCCAACTGTAAGCTTTTATATTGCTTAGTTTAATTAGTTAAAATTCTGACTTTTAGTGTAATAAAAAGTTAGATTTTCAAAAACCATAAATAAGAGATTTTTATGTATATATTAAGTTAGGATTTTTAGTCGTGTAAGAATAGTTTTTTAACGGTGTAAAGATTAGATTTTTATCGATATAAGAATAGATTTTCATTCGTATGAAGTATAGATTTTCATTCGTGTGAAGTATGGATTTTTAATTACATAAAGATATGATTTCTAATCATAAGAAGATTTGATTTTTGATCATAAAAAGAAGTGATTTTTAAGTAGAAAATAGCAAATAAAAATGAGGTTTTTTTTATATATGAGTAGCGGAATAAAAATAGATTTTTTGTATAATAGAGAATATAAAAATATAATTTTTATACATGTAACGAAAAAACAAAAATCTGATTTTTATTACGTATATAGTGAAATAAAGATGTGATTTTTGTAGCAGTGAAATAAAAATGTGATTTTTATATATGAACAGCGTAGAGAAGACTGCGTTGGTATTGCAGGCAAATCCAAACGGTTCAGAATAGAAAGGAGGAGTGGAACCCTCGGTGAGAACTCCTCACTTTTATTTTATTTTCTAGTTGAAATATATATTAGGATGCAGACGGTGCTTAGCAGCACCTGACACCCGTCGTCCACAGACCATGGATGACTTGTTTGTTTGATTTCTATGTAGTGAAATTTGATAGTGTGATGTGGAATGAAATAAAATATATATTCATGTGTTGAAATAAAATATATATTCATGTGATGAAATAAAATATATATTCATGTGTTGAAATAAAATATATATTCATGTGTTGAAATAAAATATATATTCAAGTGATGAAATAAAATATATATTCATGTGTTGGAATAAAATATATATTCATGTGTTGAAATAAATATATATTCATGTGCTGAAATAAAATATATATTCATGTGTTGAAATAAAATATATATTCATGTGTTGAAGTAAATTAAAATTCATTTACAAATCGAACGATTTGTTTATGTACACTGATTTGACTGATATTGGTTGGGATGATAAATTTTACACATCGCCCAACTGCACAAATAAAAATCTGTGTTTGTTGATTTGAAACCCCATACGGGTATTGGGATGATATTTGACATACACTAATCTCGATTGTTTAGTTGTATGTCAATCGATGGATTGGCAGACTGTGTAAGCGTTAATTATTTATATTTAATGCTTATGCAGTTGTGTGGTGCACTCTGGATGATGGTTGATGATTTATCGTTGTTGTTATATACATGTGTTGTAGGGAATCCATATAATTAACATTATATGGTAATTGATTGGGCCTCATTCCAATTTGGAAAATAAGGAATATCAGAAAATAAATATTCATGAGTTGAATAAAAATATATATTCATGTATTGAATAGAAGAAAAATTCATGTGTTGGATAGAGTATAAATTCATGTGTTGAATAGAAGTATAAATTAATGTGTTGAATAGAAAAATTAATATTCATGTGTTGAATAGAAAAACAAAAATTCATGTGGTGAATAGAATATAAATTCACGTGTTGAATAGAAGTATAAATTCAGGTGTTGAATAGAAAATTAAATATTCATGTGTTGAAGAAAATATTCATTTGTTGAACAGAATAACGAAGTTATTGAACTATTATCATTTATAGATTAATGATATGGAATATTCAATTTTGATTAGAAATTGAATATGAAGTTGAGATCATTTTGAAAACGAATTTAAAACAATTTATGAAATACGTTTTAAAAGGAAATCAACGAAGTATGTATTATATATTATATATATATATATAATATAATGGCCTGAATAGAACGCGCCGCGCCGTGGCAGTTCGCGAATTTCGACCATTGACTTCGAATGGATGTTACGGGAGATCCGACCGTCGGATTCTCCTAAAACCAGAACCGTTGGGTTCGTATCGATCTAACGAATACTAGAAATTAGAAATCTAACGGTTGGATTTGGAATTATTTCCAAATCAAATTTGGAAACGGTCGTTGTAAGTGCAGTTCGATGGCCGCTGATGGAAATCGACTGTACGGGCCATGATAAAATTATTAAAAATAGTAATAATTTGTGTAAAATCATAAGAAATGATTTGGGAAGAATTGGGATGAAAAACTTCATATTTGAAAAGATAAAAATAGATTTTTATCGAAATGAACTAGTTTTGAACTAGAATCAGAATCCATTTATTTTTAAAATAAATAAAGTGAATTTGAAAGGGTTTTAAAAGTAACCAGAATTTCCAATAATTGAATTGGAATGGATTTGAATCGAAATTGTCTTTAGAATATTTCGATATTGGATTTCGTGACTATACAGATATTGTTATGGAAATTTAAAAGATATATTTATATCGTTATTTCCAATACGATATTTGTTGGTCGTAGAATTTGATATTGAATATAAGCCGATATATTTTCTATTCAGAGCCTTGTATTTAATATCAAATGTGATTTGGGTTTGTCGTGAATGGTGTCTTCATTAACACTGTTCTAAAACCCAGTTTAGAAAAAGATTAAATCTTTTTATTTAGATTTAATGAAGTGTATCAATTAAATGGTATTTAATTGGAATTGAATTGGAATTGATTTTTGGGTTTATCGTGAACGGTGTTTTAAATAACACTTGTTATTTAACCCGATAATTAATGTAATGTGATTTTGGGTTTATCGTGAACTGTATTTTAATTGACATTGGTTCTTTAACCCAGTTAAAGTCGGGATATGATTTCCCAAGTTAAACAATCATTAATATTGATTTTTAGGAAGATTAAAACCAAGTGGAGTTTTAATGAATCTTTAATTAGATTGAAATGATTGAGAATGGAGTATCACCAGTTTTGCTCCAGGCGATAGTTAAATCTTTAATTAGATTTGAACGTGGAATGGTAATTGAATTTACCGATAACACCGTGGTGTTAGATATGAAGTATGACCAGTTTTACTTCATGGGATGAATAGGTTGGTATTGGGAAATAAAATAAATGATTACTTCTGTGTGGTTCGCTAATCCCGACTAGTTTGAATTGATATTCAAAAGAAGATAAAAGAATAAATTTAAAGAATTTGTCTTTGATAAAATTAATGGGAACCTTTCCCAAAGTATAAGAATATTTGAATAAAAGAATATTCTGAATTGGAATGAGGCGTATGTTGTGTTTGTGTAACACTTGTTTATTATATACGCGAGTTATTCAGAAAGACCGGGTTTATCCCATTCTGAATAACTAATTCGACGTGGTGTCGAGGATGAAAAAGGTGGTCATAGACCGGAGGTCTTCACATCGTTTAGGTGATTATTGATGATCTTGATTGGGCTGTACACCCAAGCGGAGGGAATCAATTGGTGATCGTCCAGACGTACTTGGAGATCGATGGATATGCGAGGTACAAGGTGCCTCCGGTTTCGTTCAGACCCAGAACGAACTTGTAAATGGACTGTGTGTCTGACATTGGATTTTATTCTGTGTGATTGATTTCCATTAAATATATATCTATTTGGTGGCGGAGAATTTATTATCTTGCTTAACGCCCTTCTCTGAGACGTACGAGCTCAGGGGTTATATATTGATGGATATCAATCGCATGGAGTGAATTGCCTGTGTGGCATGCCTAAGTGGCAAATGATCAAGGCTTCTGTTGAAAAGAAAAGTTTTATGGTTGATGATCAAAGCACGACCTGTGTGGCATAGCTTTATGTAGCGTTGATTTGCGAGCCTCACACCCTGGTTGTGAACCAGAAACGGGAGAGGACCTCAGGAAGGGCATGCGTTTCCTTCTAGCTAGGGTGGTGTCCGTGACCTACCAGCACTGACATTTATATTATTTTCACCTGTGTGGTTGTTGTTGTTGCGAGGCGCCTCGGATATATCGGTGACTATGTGGAGCCGATGGAGTCATTTGGCTCATTTACGCCCCAAAGGGCGAGGAAACGCAGTGTTCAGGCATTTTAATCCACATCGGTGGACCGACCCTGACGATCCAAGGGGCAGTTGCGGCTGTTCCTAAGGCTCGGGCTAGACAGTCTCGAATCGGTAGAGGACGATCCCTTGCCTCGGTTCACAGATGGAAATCCAACTTCCGATACGTGACTTTGCGGTTTTGATTGTATACCTATATATGGCGACATAGTGGTATGGGGCACTTATGCTGTCTATGATTAATACTTATGATTGAAATTCTTTTGACACTATACACTTATAGTAATAATAAAAGATGAAATTTAGCGTATCAAGCATTCTTTGGCTATTACAAGGTAAAAACCCTATCCTCCGGCTTGTGTTGCATTGTGTGATGGGACCTGGGTCTTATAATAGCTTCATTTTTCTTTATTTAACATTGCGCTGTTGTTTTATGCACTGGTGTTCTTGGGAGGAAACCCGTTCCGTGTTATATGGCGTGGTCCCTTGATTTACCTAACTTTGAAATAAAGATTAATAACTGTTTTAGTTCTCACACCAGTCCCATGACTGACCTGGAGTTTATTGTTTTAACCTAAACTCTGGGTGCCCTTATTTTGACAAGGGCAGCTAGTAGTTTTGGTTTTGCAGATTTATATTCACATGATCCTGATTTACAACTGGAATGATATCCGGAAAGCTCTGTATCCGTATATCTCTTTCAGTTGTGTTTTGTATTGTTTTTCCGCTGCTATGTAATGTATTGTAATCTCTGATATTTTCTGTGTAATGTTTATTCATACTCTGAATATTCTTGTATTCTGATGGAATTGTTATAATAAACAATGAAATGTTCTTCTGTTTGCGTTCGGATGTGGCTTGTTCTCAAAGTATCCACTCTTTCCTTACCGGGGAAGTATCGGGTCTTTACATTTGGTATCAGAGCTTTGGTTTACAAAGCTCAGAGAACAAGACACATTAGAACCATAGAAAGAATTCATCGGAGATTGGATCAGTAATATCCAACAAGAATGACTCATTAGAGATAGGACAGTAGTATCCTAGAACGAGTGTGAAGAGTAGTGTTTTTGAAATAAAAGTGAAAACAAATTTTGTTTTGAAAAATTAAATTCAATTATTCGTATTTGAGTATTTATTTGTATTGAATTTGGACAATCCAATATATAAAGATTTTTCGTATACGTCTGATCCACGTGTATTCGAAGTTTTAATATACTGGATTGATATAGAATCACGCTCTAGTCGCCCGAAGATGGTTCTGATGATTAAAGCTTCATCATCAGAATTTATGTTCGAGTGACGAAAGTGGGATTTTTATATATTTCCAATTAACCGATGTGAGAGCCAAAACTAGATAGGGCTTGTTGTTGTGAATTGGCATCAAAAATATGATTTTTGGACTATGTGTTAAAGTTATGTGATTGAAAAGATAATCAACTAATTAAATGCTGGTTGTGTTGTTTGATTATTGTTTGATTAATTAAATGTTGAACCTTTAGTCAAATTGAACCAAATAGCGAATTGTATTGAAAATTAGTCGCATTTGCATGCATATACATGTACTTACATTGAACAGGTCATTGCAAGGAGGCTAGAGCAGAGGAATAAAATTGTTTGCCCGACAAATAGGTACATGTTTATTGTATTTCTTGGGTTTTTGATGATTTTATGAGCCGATTGGCTAGCCGCTTGGCTGTTTCTTTTTCTTTTTGGATTGATGAGGGCCATGGGAGGCTATTTGAAATATCCCGAAGTCCCCAGTGTAGGGGAGGTTATGGTGAAATTTTTCGAAAATTTAGGGTGTTAGCCAAATTTTTGAAAAATTTGAAAAGTTCTTAGAAACTGAAAAGCTGAAAAACTTAAGCCATAAAGAAAATAATGGAAGTTGAGTTGATTAGTTAAACAACTTTCGGCTTCGTTCCTTTTCAGGGACGAAAAGTTTTAAGTGGAGGAGATTGTAATAACCCAGAAATCCGAGCCAATTTGAAATTTTTATTTTGGCAATTTTGATGAATTTTGAATATTTAAAATGAATTATTTTAAATAATAGTGACAAGAAATTTATTTTGAATAAAAATAGAACGTATATATTTATATAGATCGTTGTTTGAATATAAATATATATTTTAAATTATAAAAGGAATTGAAAATGGCGCGATAGTTTGAAATTTCGATTTCAAAGTTCAAATGAATGTACAGGATTCAAAATAAACCGGATTTTAGTGAAACCAAAAATATTAGAATCTAATTGAGAATATATTTCCAACGAATCCAAAAAATTGAAATTTCATAGCGTAGATAAAAAGTTATGCCCAGTTGAAATTTCAGAATAGTCGCTATGGGATTCTGGCCCTTAAAAATGGAAATTTTGCAAATGACCTCGGTTTTCGATGAAACCACTTTTGTTGGATCCGGGATGTCAAATTATTATTAGTTTCCAAAATTCATAATTTTCCGAATAAATATGTGAGTGTGGCGAAGTAACACGTGTTTTGGCAGTTTAAGTTGATTTTAATCGACTGGAAAATGACCATTTTTCAAATGGTCTCGGAATTTGACGAAATTAGTTTTGTTAGGACCGTATCGTCAATACGAAGCTAGAAAATATTTTTCGGGAATTTTCAGAGTCCGTATGTGGCCCCGGTGAATTGAAATGCGCGTTCAAATTCAATATATAGATTTATATTTTGATTTTGGCGAAAACTGATCGAATCAGCTTACGATACATATCCCATTGTGTTCGGAATGGGGGTAATTAGCTATGGACAACAGTCGGTGGGTCTCGATTGGAGATCAAATTTAAAAGTTACTTTTTAAAATTAATTAATTAATTAAATATATATTATATATAACCCTCCCCTTTCCTTCCCCGTTGATCAAATCGAATTCACTCGAGAAGAAAAAATAAAAAAATAACCACGATGCCCCCCATCGGAACCCCGCCTCCACCCTCCTCCAGGCGTCGCACGACGCCACACTCCCCCCCTCTGAACCCCCTTGCTTCGGCGCCCCCTTTCTCTCCCTTCCCTTCTTCTCCCGTCCATTCTTGCCCTAACCGCGAGCCCCCAAAACCCGGAACCGCCACCTGAACGGAGCAGCCACCTACATCAACCGCACGCCGACCACTTGATGCCCCTTCCTCCAACGAATGCTGACAACGCCCCCCTCTTCCAATCCAACTGTAAGCTTTTATTTTGCTTAGTTTAATTAGTTAAAAATCTAATTTTTAGTGTAATAAAAAGTTAAATTTTTAAAAACCATAAAGAAGAGCTTTTTATGTATATAAAGTTAGGATTTTTAGTCGTGTAAGAATAGAATTTTTAACGGTGTAAAGATTAGATTTTTTCGATATAAGAATAGATTTTCATTCGTATGAAGTATAGATTTTTATTCGTGTGAAGTATGGATTTTTAATTACATAAAGGTATGATTTCTAATCATAAGAAGATTTGATTTTTGATCATAAAAAGAAGTAATTTTTAAGTAGACAATAGCAAATAAAAATGAGTTTTTTTAATATATGAGTAGCGGAATAAAATTAGAATTTTTATATAATAGAGAATATAAAAATATAATTTTTATATATGTAACGAAAAAAACAAAAATCTGATTTTTATTACGTATATAGTGAAATAAAGATGTGATTTTTATAGCGATGAAATAAAAATGTGATTTTTATATATGAACAACATAGAGAGGACTGCGTTGGCATTGCAGTCAAATCCAAACGGTTCAGAATAGAAAGGAGTAGTGGAACCCTCGGTGAGAATTCCTCACTTTTATTTTATTTTCTAGTTGAAATATATACTAGGATGCAGACGGTGCTTAGCAGCACCTGACACTCGTCGTCCACAGGCCATAGATGACTTGTTTGTTTGATTTCTGTGTAGTGAAATTTGATAGTGTGATGTAGAATGAAATAAAATATATATTCATGTGTTGAAATAAAATATATATTCATGTGATGAAATAAAATATATATTCATGTGTTGAAATAAAATACATATTCATGTGCTGAAATAAAATATATATTCATGTGTTGAAATAAAATATATATTCATGTGTTGAAATAAAATATATATTCATGTGTTGAAATAAAATATATATTCATATGTTGAAGTAAATTAAATATTCTCTTACAAATCGAACGATTTGTGTATGTACACCGATTTAAGTAATATTGGTTGGGACGATAAATTTTACACATCGCCCAACTGCACAAATAAAAATCTGTGTTTGTTGATTTGAAACCCCACACGGGTATTGGGATGATATTTGACGTACACTAATCCCGATTGTTTAGTTGTATGTCAATCGATGGATTGACAGACTGTGTAAGCATTGTTTATTTATATTTAATGCTTATGCAGTTGTGTGGTGCACTCTGGATGATGGTTGATGATTTATCGTTGCTTTTATATACATGTGTTGTAGGGAATCCATATAATTAACGTTATATGGTAATTGATTGGGCCTAATTCCAATTTGGAAAATAAGGAATATTAGAAAGTAAACATTCATGTGTTGAATAAAAATATATATTCATGTGTTGAATAGAAGAAAAATTACGTGTTGGATAGAGTATAAATTCATGTGTTGAATAGAAGTATAAATTCATGTGTTGAATAGAAAAATAAATATTCATGTGTTGAATAGAAAAACAAAAATTCATGTGGTGAATAGAATATAAATTCATGTGTTGAACAGAAGTATAAATTCATGTGTTGAATAGAAAAATAAATATTCATGTGTTGAAGAAAATATTCATTTGTTGAATAGAAAAACGAAGTTATTGAAATATTATCATTTATAGATTAATGATATGGAATATTCAGTTTTGATTAGAAATTGAATATGAAGTTGAGATCATTTTGAAAACGAATTTAAAACGATTTATAAAATACGTTTTAAAAGGAAATCGACGAAGTATATATTATATTATATATATATATATATAATATAATGGCCTGAATAAAACGCGCCGTGCCGCGGCAGTTCGTGAATTTCGACCATTGACTTCAAATGGATATTACGGGATATCCGACCGTCGGATTCTCCTAAAACCGGAACCTTTGGGTTCGTATCGAAAAGAGTTTTCTATCGAATATTAGAAATTAGAAATCTAACAGTTGGATTTGGAATTATGTCCAAATCAAATTTGGAAAAGGTCGCTGTAAGTGCAGTTCGATGGCCGCTGGTGGAAATCGACTGTACGGGCCTTGATAAAATTATTAAAAATCGTAATAATTTGTGTAAAATCATAAGAAATGATTTGTGAAGAAATGGGATGAAAAACTCCATATTTGAAAAGATAAAAATAGATTTTTATCGAAATGAACTAGTTTTGAACTAGAATTAAAATCCATTTATTTTTAAAATAAATAAAGTGAATTTAAAAGGGTTTTAAAAGTAACCAGAATTTCCAATAATTAAATTGGAATGGATTTGAATCGAAATTGTCTTTGGAATATTTTGATGTTGGATTTCGTGATTATACAAATATTGTTATGGAAATTTGAAAGATATGTTTATATCGTTATTTCCAATACGATATTTGTTGGTCGTAGAATTTGATATTGAATATAAGCCGATATATTTTCTATTCAGAGCCTTGTATTTAATATCAAATGTGATTTGGGTTTGTCATGAATGATGTCTTCATTAACATTGTTCTTAAACCCAATTGAGAAAAAGATTAAATCTTTTTATTTAGATTTAATGAAGTGTACCAATTAAATGGTATATAATTGGAATTGAATTGGAATTGATTTTTGTGTTTATCATGAACGGTGTTTTAAATAACACTTTTTCTTTAACCTGATAATTAATGTAATGTGATTTTGGGTTCATCGTGAACCGTATTTTAAATGACATTGGTTCTTTAACCCAGTTAAAGTCGGGATATGATTTCCCAAGTTAAACAATCATTAATATTGATTTTGGGAAGATTAAAACCAAGTGGAGTTTTAATGAATCTTTAATTAGATTGAAATGATTGAGAATGGAGTATCACCAGTTTTGCTCCAGGCGATAGTTGAATCTTTAATTAGATTTGAACGTGGAAAAGTAATTGAATTTACTGCTAACACCATTGTGTTAGATATGAAGTATGACCAATTTTACTTCATGGGATGAATAGGTTGGGATTGGGAAATAAAATAAATGATTACTTCGGTGTGGTTCGCTAATCCCGACTAGTTTGAATTGATATTCAAAAGAAGATAAAAGAATAAATTTAAAGAATTTATCTTTAATAAAATTAATGGGAACCTTTCCCAAAGTATAAGAATTTTTGAATAAAAGAATATTCTGAATTGGAATGAGGCATATGTTGTGTTTGTGCAACATTTGTTTATTATATACGCGAGTTATTCAGAAGGACCGGGTTTATCCCATTCTGAATAACTGATTCGAAGTGGTGTCGAGGATGAAGACGGTGGTCGAAGACCGGAGGTCTTCACATCGTTTGGGTGATTACTGATGATCTTGATTGGGCTGTACACCCAAGAGGAGGGAATCAGTTGGTGATCGTCCAGACGAACTTGGAGATCGATGGATATGCGAGGTACAAGGTGCCTCCGGTTTCGTTCAGACCCAGAACGAACTTGTAAATGGACCGTGTGTCTGACATTAGATTTTATTCTGTGCGATTGATTTCTACTAAATATATATCTGTTTGGCGGCGGAGAATTTATTCTCTTGCTTAATGCCCTTCTCTGAGACGTACGATCTCAGGGGTTATATATTGATGGATATAAATCGCATGGAGTGAATTGCCTGTGTGGCATGCCTAAGTGGCAAATGATCAAGGCTTCTGTTGAAAAGCAAAGTCTTGTGGTTGATGATTAAAGCACGACCTGTGTGGCATAGCTTTGTGTAGCGTTGATTCGCGAGCCTCACACCCCGGTTGTGAACCAGAAATGGGAGAGGACCTCAGGGAGGGCATGCGGTTCCTTCTAGCTAGGGTGGTTTCAGTGACCTACCAACCCTGACATTTATATTATTTTCGCCTGTGTGGTTGTTGTTGTTGCGAGGCGCCTCGGATATATCGGTGACTATGTGGAGCCGATGGAGTCATTTGGCTCATTTACGCCCCAAAGGGCGGGGAAACGCAGTGTTCAGGCATTTTAATCCACATCGGTGGACCGGCCCCATACGATCCAAGGGCAGTTGCGGCTGTTCCTAAGGCTCGGGCTAGACAGTCTCGAATCGGTAGAGGACGATCCCTTGCCTCGGTTCACAGATGGAAATCCAACTTCCGATACGTGACTTAGCAGTTTTGATTGTATACCTATATATGGCGACATAGTGGTATGGGGGCACTTATGCCATCTATGATTGATACTTATGATTGAAATTCTTTTGACACTATACCCTTATAATAATAATAAAAGATGAAATTTAGCGTATCAAGCATTCTTTGGCTATTATAAGGTAAAACACTATCCTCCGGCTTGTGTGATGGGACCTGGGTCTTATAATAGCTTCATTTTTCTTTATTTAGCATTGCACTGTTGTTTTATGCACTGGTGTTCTTGGGAGGAAACCCGTTCCGTGTTATACGGCGTGGTCCCTTGATTTACCTAACTTTAAAATAAAGATGAATAACTGTTTTAGTCCTCATACCGGTCCCATGACTGACCTGGAGTTTATTGTTTTAACCTAAACTCTGGGTGCCCTTATTTTGACACGGGTAGCTAGTAGTTTTGGTTTTGCAGATTTATATTCACAAGATCCTGATTTACAGCTAGAATGATATCCGGAAAGCTCTGTATCCGTATATCTCTTTCAGTTGTATTTTGTATTGTTTTTCCGATGCTATGTAATGTATTGTAATCTCTGATATTTTCTGTGTAATATTTATTCATACTTTGTATATTCTTGTATTTTGATGGAATTGTTGTAATAAACAATGAAATGTTCTTCTGTTTGCGTTCGGATGTGGCTTGCTCTCAAAGTATCCGCTCTTTCCTTACCAGGGATTTACAAAATCTCATCACCACATCTAATTCCGCCTAAGACCCCAGTCACGGGTTGCACAAAACTCAATTAGAAAGCAACCGAACACCCCAAATCAACCCAATCGAATAGCCCTCTAGTGACCTGTAACTTCTCCATCTCCGAAGAGAAGAGAAAGAACGAATTACCTTGAGAACACGACATAATGGAACGCAAACGGAAGAACATTTCATTGTATATTACAGCAATTCCATCAGAATACAGGATTATACAGAGTATTAATGAATATACATTCGATAAATATCAAAGATTACAATAAATTACATAGCAGCGGAAAATAATACAATACACAACTAGAAGAGATATACGGATACAGAGCTTTCCGGATATCGTCCCAACTGTAAATCAGGATCCTGTGAATATAAATCTACAAAAACCCAACTACTAGCTGCCCGTGTGGAAAATAGGGGCACCCAGAGTTTAGGTTAAAACAATAAACTCCAGGTCAGTCATGTGACTGGTGTGAGAACTAAAACAGTTATTATTTTAACTTTAAAGAAGAGTAATTCAAGGGACCACGCCGTATAACATGGAACGGGTTTCCTCCCAAGAACACTAGTGCATATAACAAAACAGCGCAATGCTTTTTGGAAAAATGAAGCTATTATAAGACCCAGGTCCCATCACACAATGCAACGCAAGCCGGAGGATATGGTTTTCCCTTATAATAGCCAAACATGCTTGGTACGTTTAAAACAAATCATTTGATACTATTATAAGTGTATAGTGTCAAAACAATTTCAATCATAAATATCAATCATAGACGGCATGGGTACCATATATCATGTCGCCATACTAGTTCTACAAATAAAACCGTAATATCACGTATTGGAAATTGGATTTCCGTCATGAGTCGAGGCAAGGGGCAAGCTCCTCTCCGTTCGAGACACTCTAGCAAATGTCCTAGGACCGCACACAACAATCCTTGGATCTTCAGGGCCGGTCCTCTCTTACTTTTGAGGATTGGCAATTCCTGAACACACGTTTCCCGGTCCTAACAGACCTAATATCGAGGCGCCTCATCCAACAACCACACAGGTGAAAAGTATATAAATGTCGGCCAGTTTAAGCACCGACACCACCCATAGCTAGAAAGAAACGTCATGCTCTCCTTGCAGTCACTATCCCGTTTTTGACTCATACAGAGGTGTGAGGCTCGCGAACTCACGTTATACACAAAGCTGCGCCACATAGGCCGTGCTTTGATCATCAACCACAAGACTTTGCTTTTCAACAGAAGCCTTAATCAATTGCCACTTACGCGTGCTACACTGGCAATTCACTCAATGCGACTGATGTCCATCGATATACAACCTCTGAGCTCGTACGTCTCAGAGAAGGGCGTTAAGCAAGAGAATAAATTCTCCGCCGCCAAATAGATGTATATTTAATAGAGATCAATCAACACAGAATAAAATCCAATGTCAGACACACAATCCATTTACAAGTTCGTTCTGGGTCTGAACGAAACCGGAGGCACTTTCCTCGCATATCCATCGATCTCCAAGTACGTCTGGATGATCACCAACTGTTTCTCTCATCTTGGGTGTACGGCCCAATCAAGATCATCAGTAATCACCCAAACGATGTGAAGATTTCCGGTCTTCAACCACCGTCTTCATCTTCGACTTCTCGTCGAATCGGTTATTCAAAACGGGTATAAACCCGGCCTTTCTGAATAACCCACATATATAATAAACAAATGTTAACAAACACAAAAAACGCCTCATTCCAATTCAGAATATTCTTTTATTCACAAAATCACATTCTTAGGGAAAGGTTCCCATTAATTTTATCCAAGATAAATTCTTCTAAATTTAATCTTTAATCTTCCTTTGGATATCATTTCAAACTAGTTGGGATTAGCGAACCACATCGAAGTAATTATTTATTTTATTTCCCAATCCCAACCTATATATCCCATGAAGTAAAATTGGTCATACTTCATCTCTAACACCACGGTGTTATCGGTAAAATTAATTACCATTTCATGTTCAAATCTAATTAAAGATTTAACTATCGCTTTGGAGAAAAACTGGTGGTACTCCATTCTCGATCACCTTTCAGATTTGATAATTTAAATTATCGATTCACATTTCAATCTAATTAAAGATTCATTAAAATTCCACTTAGTTTTAATCTTTTCAAAAATCAATATCCTGTCTTTAACTGGGTTAAAGAACCAATGTCATCTAAAACACGGTTCACGATAAACCCAAAATCACATTCAAATGTTAATCGGGTTAAAGAACAGGTGTTATTCAAAACACCGCTCACGATAAACCCAAGAACCAATTTAAATTCAATTCCAATTAATATTATTTAATTGGTACACCTCATTAAATCTAAATAGAAGGCTTTAATCTTTTCTCAACTAGGCTTAAGAACAGTGTTAATGAAGACACCATTCACGACAAACCCAAATCACATTTGATATTAAATACAAGGATCTGAATAGAAAATATATCGGCTTATATTCAATATCAAATTCTGAAACCAACAAATATCGTATTGGAAATAACGATATAAATATATCTTTCAAATTCCCATTACAATATCTGTATAATTACGAAATCCAACATCGAAATATTCCGAAGATAATTTCGATTCAAATCTATTTCCACTTCACGTATTGGAATTCTGATTATTTTTAAAATCACTTTCAAATTCAATTTATTTCAAAAATAAATTGATTTTAATTCTAGTTCAAAGCTAGTTCATTTCGATAAAAATCTATTTTTATCTTTTCAAATGTGGAATTCTTCAACCTAATTTTTCCCAAATCATTTCTTATGATTTTACACAAATTATAGATATTTTTAATAATTTTATCAAGGCCCGTACAGTCGATTTCCATCAACGACCATCGAACTGCACTTACAACGACCTTTTCCAAATTTGATTTGGACATAATTCCAAATCCAACCGTTAGATTTCTAATTTCAAATATTCGTTAGAAAGCTCTTTTCGATACGAACCCAACGGTTCCGGTTTTAGGAGAATCCGATGGTCGGATCTCCCGCAACGTCAATTCGAAGTCAATGGTCAAAATTCACGAACTACCGCAGTGTGGCGCGTTCTATTCAGGCCATTATATATATAATATATATATATAGTATATATATTTCGTCGATTTCCTTTTAAAACGTATTTTATAAATCGTTTTAAATTCGTTTTAAATTCGTTTTCAAAACCATTTCAACTCTTTATTCAATTTCAAATCAAAATTGAATATTTCATATCATTACTATATAAATGATAATATTTTCAAAACGTTATATTTTGAAATCACTTCCTTTTCTATATTCATTTTAAAAACGAATATAATCGATATAAATATCGTTCACGTCAAAATGGCGCATCTCTAATCAACACGGTTTTATATATTTCAATAAATTCGTTATTCCATTCAACAAATGAATATTTATTCCATTCAACACATGAATCTATATTTCTTTCTACACATGAATATCCTCAACACATGAGCACTGTCAACACATGACTATTTTTTTTATTTAATATATTTTATAAAATTATGGTATCTATCGTTTGATTTTTAAATCAGACTCCAACTGTAAAGTAGTAAGAGAATGATTCCCTAGGTATTAATGCCGAAGGCCGGAACCAATATCAGATCAATACCCTGGAAACCCCTCATCTTATCTATTTTCCAGTTAGTTTCTAACTTTAAATATGATAAAGATGTAAATTTTATTGTTAAAATATTTCTTTCAACACATGATAATTTTCAACACATGATTATTTATTCTATTCAACACGTGAATATATACTTCATTCTATTCTTTATTTTCTCAATTGGAATGAGGCCCAATCAAATACCATGTAATGTTAATTATATGGATTCCATACAACACATGTATATAATCACAACAATAAATAATCAATCATCATCCAAAATGCACGACACTGTATAAGCATCAAATATAGATATCTAACGCTTATAACAGCCTGTCAATCAATCGATCGACATACAACTAATCAATCGGGATGAGTGGACTTCAAATATCATCCCAACACCCGTGTGGGGTTTCAAATCAACAAACACATATTTTTATTCACACGTTAAAAACAATATTTTTAACGATAAAATACTTTTAACTATATAAATATTTTAGTTCACGTCACACAATCAATTTTCATCACAACAAACAATCAAACATACAAGCCATCCATGGTCTGTGGATGACGGGTGTCGGGTGCTGCTAAGCACCGTCTGCATCCTAGTTTATATTTTAACTAGAAAAACAAGATTTAAAGTGAGAAGTTCTCACCGACTAGCTAATCCAATACCACGACTCTTCATAGGTAGAAATCTTTGCCGTTGCTCGCCTTTTGTCACTTTCGTTGCCCGTAGCCACTACATATATAAAAATCACATTTTTATACTGTTTTCTTTAAAATAAAAATCACATTTTTATTTGTTCACTTTCAATTTAAAAATCATATTTTTATATTGCTACTATATAGATAAAAATTCTATTTTTACACCGCTGTTATATAATAAAGATTATATTTTTATCACGCTATTCTTCATATAAAGATTTCTCCTTTTCAAATATAATAAAAATCAGATTTTTATTTCACTACATATATAAAAATAATATTTTTATATTCTCTACTTTATAAAAATTATATTTTTTTCTCTAACTTCATGACAGAAATCATAACTTTGCTTCTATAAAAATCATATCTTTTTATAAATTAAAATCATTCCTTTTATAAATTAAAAATCATTTTTTTCTAATTTATATAAAAAAAACCAAATCCTTTTCTTCCATAATATATATAAAAACTGAATTTTTCCTATATAAAAAAAAGTCAAAACTTTACATGTTTTAAGAACCCATCCTTTCATGTGTTTAAAAATCGATCCTTTCATGTATTTAATTAGAACATAGGCTTTCAAATAAATAAAAACAAAACTTACAGGAAGTATTGGAGGATGTTAGCGTGAGCTGGAGCTTGTCGGTGGCTCACTCGGTGATGGCTCGAAGTGGGTGCGCTCGTTCGAATGGGGGGGAAGAGAAGCTGCATGGATTAAGGAGAGAGAAGGGGAGGGTTTGCGCGCAAGGAGGAGGGGGAAGGTCTTCAGGGCGGCGCCAGGGTAAAAGGGGGGCGGATGCGATTTAGGTTAAGGGGGCTCGTGGTTTTGGGTCTGATTAGAAAAGGAGAGCGGAGAGAGGAGGAAGAAGGGGAGTGCGAGAGGAGGTGGAGGGCGGTGGCCCTGCCCTGAGCGGCGGTGGCAGCTCAGTCAGAGGAGCGATAGCTCCTCCTTCCTTTTCCTCCTTTTTTTATTTCTGTTTTGAAAATGAATCGGGGGGAGGGGGGGCTGAGAGGAATTAAGGAAGAGAGGAGAGAGGTTTTATTTTTTTTAATTATTTTAATTTCAAAAAGTTGACTTTTTTATTCGACCTCGAAACGAGACCCACCGCCTGTCGTCCATAGCGTTTCACCCCCATTCCGAACACAATGGGATATGTATTATAGGCTGATTCGATCGTTACGACAAGTTTTGATTTAAATTAAAATATAAATCTTTATATATTCAATTTAAACGCACATTTCAAATTACCGGGGCCACATACAGACTCGAAAAATACCCGAAAAATATTTTCTAGCTTCGTATTGGCGATACGGTCCTAACAAAACTAATTTCATTGAATTCTGATACCGTTAGAAAAATGGCCATTTTCCAGTCGATTAAAATCAACTGAAACTGGTCAAACGCGTTTTCATTTGCCACGCTCTCATATTGAATCGAAAAATTATGAAAATTGGAATCTAGCAATAACTTGACATCACGGATCCAACAAAAGTGGTTTCGTCGAAATCTGAGGTCATTTGCAAAATGGCTATCTTTAAGGGCCGAAATTCCGTAGCGACTATTCTAAATTTTCAACTGGACATAACTTTTGATTCCCGCTATGAAATTTCGATTTTCCGGATTCGTTGGAAAGATATTCACAATTAGATTCTATTAATTTTGGTTTCACTAAAATCCGGTTTGTTTTGCACCCGGTACATTCAATTGAAGTTTGAAATCGAATTATCGAACTACTGCGCCATTTTCAATTCCTTTTATAATTATATATAATTATTTATATTCTAACGACGACGTATATAAATATATACGTTCGAATTCTATTCAAAATAAATTTCTCGTCAATACTATTTAAAATAATTCATTTTAAATATTCAAAATTCGCTATAATTGCCAAAATAAAAATTTTAAACTGGCTCAGATTTTCCGGGTTATTACAAGCCCGATAACCTCAAACCGATCTGAAATTGCAATCACCGTAACCCTCTTCAATCGACAATCCGAACCCCTGCAACTCGCAAGATCGAAACTCCTATTTAAACCTTGAATCTTCAATTTTTTTATGAACTATGGAAAAAAATACAGTGACTTGCTTGAATCTTCTGAGGGGTTCGTAATTTAATTTTGATGCGTGAGCCTAGGTGATTTTTCTTTTGTATTTGGGAAAAGTGTACGTCTTGCTTCAAACCTGGTTTGGTTTGGGTGGCTTAACCATTTGTGTGTGCAAGTATCAAGGCGTGATCTGTTCTAGAAAGTTCTGGGTTGGTTTTGTGCTAAGTTTTTATTAAGTCTAGTTCGCGTTAAGCCTAGTTTTTATTTTTAGCTTAGTTCTTTCGTTTTTTTTAAACTTAGTTTAGCTCGATTTTAGTTTAGCTTTTGTTTTACTTCCATTTCAGTTTTTCTTTTCTTTTCCTTTCGTTTGTTAATTTGTTTTCTTTCTCTTTTAAAAAAAATGTATATCAAAAGCCAGATCAAATTCAAGCAACCGAACTAGAAATTCAGGAGAGGTTGGAGCGGTTGCACACCAAGTGGAGTGTGAATGTGCTAGCGCTACTCAGTTTCATTGGACGGACTGCGATCTAAGTAAGAATTTTCTAAAATCTACGGGTGATCTGTTGCAAAGAAAAAAATATATAGAAATTTCTTGTAAAAATCTTCTACAGGGGTCATGGTTTGCTTGTAAAATTTTATTTCTGCAGTTTATTATTCTATGATTGTTCTATGACTGAATACTTTGCCTGTTGATGTGTGATTTAAAATTTTAAAACGAACGTGAGATTAATTGAAAAGTTTGATTTTAAAATTGAATTGAGAATTCCTCAAAGCTCATAGGACAAAATATTCGTTAAATTGACAATTAGGATTGATACTCTCAAGTTGTCTAAGGAACAGTAGAGTCTAGAACTCAAACAGTTTCTTAAACCTTCAGTCGTGTTTCTACGGTGATTCGTGGCACATTGATAACCCTTGTCCGAACTGGCTTGCACTTGTATTCATATAATCCGAAGTTGTTAATATTAAAATATATTTTTTAAAAGCTTCTTTTGAGCCATAAGTTTTGCAACTGATTTTTCGATGAATAACTCTCTTCTTCTAGTACATGCGCGCTTGCCCCATGTACAGCCAAAATTGCAATTCTTTTCAAAATTTAAATGATTATGGTTTCAATTCAAATTAGAATGAATTTCAAGCTAAAAACTTTTCGAATAATTTCCACCAATCTCATCAAATGATTGCTCCCCAATATAAAACCTTCCATTCTACGATTAAGAAGAATTTGTCTAAGGTGAGTCGACTATTAGCGCAAATGGATAATCAAAGTGTTGAATTTCAAAATAATTTCAACATGAGTTTCAACGAATTTTTTGTACACCAAAATGATTTTCATAATACAATGGTTATCGAAAATGAAAAATATGTTGCGAACAAGCTAAATTTTTGGCAATGTTGTTGGTGGAAATTAAATAATGAACGACTTATGAGATATAAGGTTGATGAATTTTTAAGGTCAAACAGTGAGGAACACATAGAAACGACGAATTTAGAAAACAACATTTTGAAGTTTAGTGTGTCTACCAATTTGATTGAAGAGAGTCTAAGTGAAATTGATCAATTAATGCATGATATTTGCAATTGTCGCGAGGACATCAAGGAATGAGCGCGAACTTCAGATTAAAAACAAGCTTCAGAAAATAAAGATATCGAAATCATGCGTATCATTGAACAATTTGCTCAATACACTATTGAATTTTGGCTACATTAAGAAAAGTTATTACTTGAGGGAATTGATGATGTTGATGACTTTGAGGATTCCATGAAACTTGGCTTGACTTACATCAAAGAACTGGCTCAAAGAATAGACGATAGCAAACTAAATGTATCTCATAGGATTGTTTATCAAATTTCTCTTCTTCAAACTAAAGTTATGAACTTGTTCAACCACAATAAATCCCAATCTAGTAACAAACAAGTTTCTACCAATACTTCTTTTGAAACAAATAATCAACCATTAACTTAATAACAACATTACATAACGATTACTGATGATTATGACAATATGACCATTGATGAAAATTTTGGAATATCTCTTGTGCAAAACACTGATTTCTATGAAATTGAAATTTAAACTGAAACTAATGCTTCTACTGAAAATTCGACTCTTACCGGGATCGAAAATTTTCAACGAACAACTTTTGAAATTGATAAAAATCTTATTGAAGTGGTTGAAATCTCTGTAATTGATTTGATTTAAAATTATTTTAAAAACAAAGACGACAATCTTCAATTTGATCTTCCTCTCTCAAATTCTAATTTTTTTGTAAATTTAGCAACTTTAGATTGTCAACTTGAAAGAAATGACGAAGTTGGTAACAACTGTTTAGGTGTGGATGACTTTAATGAGCAAAAACTTCTTGAACTGATTGATGATAATGTTATTGGGTCGGAAATTGAAAACGAAATATTTGAAAACTTTGAAATTCTTGAGGTTGAAAACAAAAAGACCATTGATTGTGATCTTAAACACAATGACATTTTTTCTGAAACTGTTGAAACTCCTTGCGACTTGATCGTTTCAACCGAACCTCGCCGTGATCACTCGCTTTTCAATGATTAATTTCTACAGTATATTGACTCTTTCTGGAATAACACTATTTTTGAGAAAACACGATTTTGAAATTTACTGAAAATTCATTTGTTCGGTTTTGACTTTAGGTTTACGAATGAACCTTTAGTTAACAAAATTTCAAATATCAAAGCAAAACCGAACAATATTTCTCAAAAAAAGTGTGGGGTGAGAGTGATGCACACGTCCCTCAATTTATACATCATCTGAGCAAATCAAATTTTGTTTTTGAAACTTTTACTGAATTGTAGCTCAATGACCTCTCTTTAGTTGCTATGGAAATTCAATTCGATTCTAGGATCAATTATAAGCTCAAAATTTTAAAATTAACAACTCAAACTTTTGAAAAAACAAAATTTGTTTTTCCAAATATGACAGTAATATAAAATCCTTTATGATTTGATTTTCCATGCTTAAGTTGTGTCTCACAATCTTAATGAGGATGATCCATTGGTCCATTGAGGACCGGTTCATATATTCGATGATTGCTTATTTTCTGCACATGTACCCGGTAAGTCGTGCTGACCCTCTTATTTTGTTTCCTTTTCACTAAGATATGTCTGATTATTGACTTTGAAAGCACAGTCACACTCAAGTGTGGGGGCAATTTACATTACATCAGCAATCAAAATTTATGAACTAGGTCATTCGTTGAACAAGGACTAACTTAAATTCATAAATAACACCTTGGTTCTTTTTTGATAAGTTGAATTGTTGGGTGATGGGAATGAACATTATTTATTCATTAAATTGTAATGTGTCTTTTTAAGATGCTAGCTTGAGATTGTGCAGACGTTAGTCATGTTCTTGAGTAAGCGTGTCAACCCTTGCTATACATGTTAGAATGTGCAAGAAAAAAAATCAAAAAAAAAAATGCACCTACATTTTTTGGATTTTCTGAGTTCCTTTTCATGCATATTATTTTTCATTCAAAATTTTCAAATTCGTAAGTTCTAAAATCCACTTGGCCCAATTGAGGAGAAATGACTAATTGTAGTGCTCTTCTTCGATACCCCACATTATTCAAACCCAAGTTTTAAACGATTTACATCCATGTTTCGACAAGTTTTTCTTCTATTGGTATACTTAAGAACCTTTCGTTTAAAGGTTAATAAACGTCATTTTTTATGCCAATGTTACACTGCCCACTCCGTACTTGTTTTAAGGTTGGATAACCATATACCACATCTTATTTTATATGGGTTATCTATCTTATGAAACTTTGCTTATCATTCCTTTCAGCTTTTTATATAACATCAGTCCAGACTTGTGTGTTGAATTAGGGTTATAGAAGTAGAGTAACTAGGGCACAGAACTTTCCTTTCATGAAGTGTTGGTTATTATTCTCTTAGTAGAGAAGGAATCAAATGAAATAATGTACGGTATCATTCCATTCCATCTCCACTCATCATTCATCAGGCATTTGTAAAAAAAATGGAAAGAAAAAAGAAAAAAATGCAATGAAGAGAAAATCTCTTAGAATAACATAGTCATCCATCATTCTTGACTATAAAGCATTCATTTCCATTCCTTCCACATACATCATACCATATTTAGAAGCAAGGATTGTAGTAGAGGAGATGAAAGGAAACAAAACGTCAATATGTACCTTAGTATTACTTTATCTTTTGTAGCTTGAATTTCATCTAATACACTTTCCCTCTTATCCATAATATTTTTAGAACTTAAAATATTCTCCTTCATCTATGCATAACTCACATCCAATACATTACAGTTACACCAGTGCAAAATTATTCAAAGAAAAAAATGAATAAATGATTGGGTGCACGTTGTCGATGTGTAGAACTTTGGTTGACACCACTAACCTTCAAGAAAATTACAGTGTTATCAATGAATTACGATTCAGCTTGAAAAAATTTATTCATTTTTGCACCAACAATGGGATGGACAATTTAGAACCAAACCGTTATTATTGAAGTTTGATAAAGTCCTTGGAATGTTAAAGACCTTAAATATATCATATTATTAAGCCGCGTACATAAGACGTTTTGGATTTTGTGGGTAGTATCCGCTGAAAACCCTCACGAGACAACACTCGTCCTACTAGGGACATCTATGGGTTTAACGGCTTGTTGCATACGCTTAATGCTATCGTGTTTCCTACGAAAGTGTGACATATCTTAGTTTAGTTTATTCAAGGACGAATAAAAAGATAAGTTTGGAGGTATTTGATATACACATAAATGTGTATATTTTATCCGCTTATTTATCTTATTTTATATTTAATATAATTGATATTGTATATTTATAGCTGTGTTTTCAGATTATTGATAAAAAGCATGGTTCAAAGCAGTTGATGGACAAAGCATGAAGAATTTGCCTAAAAAGAGTGAAGTTTTGAATTTTCTAAAGCTTGAAGAGTTTAATGCTTGAAGAACGGTTGCAAATAGAGTTCAGTTAGGTTGATTTGGCTCACGAAAGACTCATGCAGCATTCACATTGGCTCATTTGCAAGGTCTCTCACTCTACAGCTGCATTCACACTGGATTATGTGTTAGTTGGACTAAATTTTTAGTCCCACATTGTGTAATTAGCCGATTAGTCTTTGTTATATCAGCTATAAATACACTATATCTCCTACATTTGTAATTACACTTAGTTTTATTCTGTAATCTTTCTCTTGGAATAAAACTCTTCTTCTCTTCTCTTTAGTTTTTATTTCATGTTTATTATTTTCTTTTCTTTTAGCTATGTCTAGCTAATCCCCTTTAATTAAGGGGTGGTAACGCTTAGATTAGATTCAATATGAATCGTATAGCCAAAGAGATTAGAACTTCATGTATATAGATCTAGATCTAAACCAAGGGTTAGATCTGAACTGTCATATTCTGTGTCGTTTAAGAGCTATGTTCCTTCATATGGTATATTCGAGTTCAATCTAACTTTTATCGGATTTAGATCTAATATTTAGGGTTTTAGAAATAAAATAGTGAATTTGTCCTAATAGCCTATGGTTGTTTAAGAGCTTGCTCCTGCATAGGCTATACTTGTTGTTATTCAAATATTTGTTTCTAGAAACCTAATTATCGTTGATTCATGTTTGTGACAGAAACATGAATTAGATCTGTATTAATTCGACTGGCTATTGATGAATATTAATCTAGTTTATGTCATTGCTCCCTAATTGCTTCCTTCTATTATTAAAAACTCGTTTTTTGTTTATTTTCTGTTAATTTGCAACCAATCAAAATTCTAGAATAACTTGTTTATTTTTTGAATTTTGTGGATCCTCTTTCGTGGGTGGACCTATGGTCGGTTCGATTTGAGATAATTACCTTGGAGGTCTTCGAGCTATCCATCCTGGTAGTTGGAATCTTCTCCCAATACTTACAAAGGGTTTGTTCATCCTAGATTCAGGTGTCAATATGTAGGAGGCTTGCATCCCCTTTGGCGCTTGTATAGAGCCGAATCGATCCAGATTTGGGTATCGATGGTAGTAGACCGGGACCTCCTCCGACATCTGTGAAGCACCTAATCGACCCAGATTCAGGTGTGAGTAATAGTAGACTGAAACCTCCTATGGTACTTGAGAAATGCCGAATCGGCCCAAATTCGGGCACTAATAATAGTAGACCGGAACCTCCTCCGGTATTTGAGAAACGCCGAATCGACCCAGATTCGGGTGTTAATAATAATAGACCGGAAACTCCTCTAGTATTTGAGAACACCGAATCGACCCAGATTCGGGTGTTAATAATAATAGACCGAAACCTCCTCTGGTATTTGAGAAATGCCGAATTGACCCAGATTCGGGTGTTAATAATAGTAGACCGGAACCTCCTCCGGTATTTGAGAAACGACGAATCGACCCAGATTCCGGTGTTAATAATAGTAGCCCGGAACCTCCTCCAGTATTTGAGAAACACCGAATCGACCCAGATTTGGATGCTAATAATAGTAGACCGGAACCTCCTCCGGTATTTGAGAAACGTCGAATCGACCCGGATTCGGGTGTTAATAATGTAGACCGGAACCACCTCTCGGTATTAATGAAGTATGTATCCCCTACGGATTTGATTTGGAAAGCAGAGGTAGTACGAGCTTCTTGAGCCTCCGCTTGGGCTTTTGATGTCAAAGCAGAGTATGTACGTGCTTTGTTGGCCACTCTCTGGGCCAGTGCGTTCGGAGCACTTGGCTAGCTTATCCACAAGCAGGGCCCAAGGACTTACTCGACCTCCCTCCAAGAGGTGCCTTATCCTGACCATCATAGGCAATGATAAAGGCTTAGAAACTTAGATGGGGCCCTCTAGGCACATAACTAAGATTTACACTTTTGACGCTCTACACGGGCCATCGTTGGCACTAGTAGAGGCTTATACGCTACCCCCTCCAAGGGGTAACCTATCCTAACCATCGTAGGTGATGATAGGGGTTTGTGTTCCCTTCTGCGAGTAACGCAGAAGATAAGCAGAGGTAGGACGTGCTCTTCTGCGAGCAGAGGCAGGATATGCTTAGTTCTAGGAGAGGCAGGACGTACTCTTCTACGAGCAGAGGCAGGGCGTGCTAATTTTAGATGCACTGCCCGACCATTTCTGGTGTGAAACGGTGGCTTACGCTTTCGATGATTTAACCCTGTCCTATCTGATTTGGGCTTGGAGAAAGACTAACACACCATCCCTTTCCGGAAGATGCCTTGCTCGGACTAATTTAGTGTTGGCTAGGATTTTTCTTCTCTTTATCCATTTGTGGCTTGACCCTTCCTTGGTCATTTTATTTGTAGAGTATCTCTCCTTTGCAACAGGGGGTAGTCCTTTTGTTACTGTTCCAAGAGGGCCTTAACGACGTAGTCTCCTACGCTTTCTTTACATAACTTTTTAATTTTCTTTGGTTTAAGAATTTGATGATCATCCCTTTTATAACTCTGCAATGGTTTGTTTCGTGTTTGTTTACCATATGGTAGTAGTAATACAATCCTTCTCTGTTAGCTTCATTCTTGGGTTTCTTCTTGGGCGACGGCCAGAAGTTTAACTCATGTCTAGTTAGGAAATAGATACCCTCAATTGATATAGTGAGCCTTAACCCTTTGGTAATCTTGACTCGGAATTCTTCTTCCGCTGCTGCATTTTGGCCTTTTTGCTACTCAATTTTGTCATTCCTTCCTTATCTCTACACTTTCTTTTTACTGCCCTCTGATATGGGGATATATCTTTTTCACACTTTCTATCGGCAGGAGGAATAGGAGTTTTCTCAATTCTTTGTTCGAACATGGTTTCTCTAGCCTTTGTGAGGATGGCTTCTTTGGTGAGGAGAAAGGAATTGTATATATCCGTTGAGGGTTGGTAAAGGGAAAAAATCGGCGTTGATCCTATGTGGAAGGGGTTAATGCTCCATCAATCAGGGTCATATGGTTCTACGTCCTTCTCCTTCTCTTGTATATGGAGGGTTTCTAATTTGAATCTTTCGATCGCCTATGGCTTGTCAATACTCGCCCCAACCATGGGAAATCCATTAGTAATTGGTGGAGATATTTTACTCATAATGTTCTCCTCTTCAAGGTCTTAGTCCGATCCGGGACGGAACAACACAGGTAGATATGTGGTAGGATTAACCAAAGGGTCGGAGGTTTAGCCCTCCTTCTAGCGCAAAAATGTTAATGGTATTTTTCGTCAACACCAAAGATGGGTCGATTGGGACGGATCTAAAGGAGGAAATGAGCGATTTGGCTATTTTCACCGGATTTCTTCTCCAGATACTGAAGTCTGGGAGGACAGGGTCGCTTAAAGGTTACCAAGATGAACCTAAACTCAAGAGATAAAGCTCATCTCCCTATTCGGGGAAATATTGAGATGGGGATCCGTACTTATCCGAAGGATGAATAGAAAAAATGCAACTACTACGATTAGGAAATAATACACACTTATAGAACAATTTTTATATAAGAAGGTTCCTTTCCATTAAACTTTCGCTAGGAGTACATGAATGCCATAGGAAGATCCTCTCCATTGATCTTATTTTCTAAGTTGTTTTTTGAGAGTACAAGTATTAAGGAAGAAAGATCGACCCCCTTAAATGAGACCTATGGGGTCTAATTTATAGTGGTTCAGGGGCCCTTCCGTTGGTGGGCTGTTGGACCTGTAGGGGTCTTTGTCGTTCCTTTTATTCTTGATTTTGGGTGCTTGACCTTCGGCCGCCTTTGGTGTATTCAGTTATGATCTTTAGATGATACTTGAATTCTTGAAAGTAGCTCCTGAATGTAGGCTTGTGGACATGAGCTTTCAAATGTAGGCTTTTGGCTTTATCGTGAGTACTTAGAGGGGCTTGACCTTGTGGTATTTGTTAATAGCAGCCGGGTCGTTCGGTACTAGGCATCGTAGTACGGGTAGCTTGTATCCTGCTCGGGTTTCGGCTAGCCCTCCGGTAGGGCCTTTGTGGTAGCATGTATTCTTGGAGGGTAGTTTCTGGTGTCACTCTTATTTATTTCGCGGGCGTGGCCTTTCGGTATTCATGCAGTAGATGCTCCGAAAGTTGGTTTTGGGTTGCCTTCACATTCTTCCAGTTTAGTGCCTCCGATGTTTTCATCTTCAGATGTATCAGCATTTGGGCAGGTCATTATTGAGGATTCCTTTGGTCTTTGTCCATCGGGTTTATTGCTTCTTACTTACTTGGTTTTAGATTAGGGTGGATCCTTACACGGAGTCTTTCGTCGAGATGGTACTGTCGGAAGGATCTTGTTGGATTGACTCTGGTGGAGAGATCCTGTCGGTTACATCCCATAGTACCTTACGATCTCTTCCCTTAGGGGGAGGGAGAGGGTTTTGATTGATGCGGCTTTTCGGATTATCCCTTGCTAATCTTGCTCTTCTTAGTATTTGGCCCCACTTTCTATTGAGCCTTCTGCGAGCTTTCGGTCTTCCGACATCCCTTCATTGCCAGCTCACTTCGCTGTTGGTATTTAGTAGTAACATCAATATTCATTATAAAAATGAATAAAATCGATATAAAAATCCGTTCAAGTAAAAATATCGTTTATATACTTAACTTAGCTTCACATTTTTATATTTTCATGTCCATCCAAAATCAGACATCAAAATTAACTTGTAATTCTCATTGAATATTATATAATAAAAATATTCATGTCTATTCCGGATTGGAACAAGATTTCAACCAATATGCATATAAATAAATAAATTTGGATTACATTCATCATTTTCATCCAACGATAGTGGCAAACAACTATCAACATACAAAATGGCATCCAATGTGCATGTTATTTTCATATGAGCTTCAATCAAATAATTGACGCTCACATAAATCCATCAATCAATCGATTAATCGCAAACTCAACAAGGGAGATGTATGAGTCAAGTATCATCCTAAGACCATGTGGAGTTTTCAATCAACAACAATTATTTAATGAATCATCACTCTCATATAATGTATGCACATACCGTAACCATAAATAAATAAATACTCAACTACCAAATGTCATTTAAGCGCTACAAATGTCCATCCACGGAGTATGAAATGCGAGTGTCACATATTCACACAATGCTTCTAATGCAAATGATTTGTGAATAGTTCAAGTGTTGAACTCCAAAATAACTACATGATGCAATTTCTAACTTGCAACTTAATCACAAAACAAATCATGACATAATAACCTAACTAAATTACTTAATGAGCGAGTTCTCACCCATAAGCTAAAGCAATTGCTGCAACACTTCTAATGTAGAATTTCTCTTGTCGCGCACTCGTTGTTTTGTCATCTTTTGCACTCGAATTCATCGCTCCCGCTCAAGAATTTGCTTACGACTTCCAATCTTCACCAAACTTTGCCACTAGCACAAACGCGTCATTCCGGACAACTTTTTCCTAGTGCACTCTTCCCCAAACGCTCCAATTCGCCAGAAATCGCAAATCTTTGCTCCAAAAGTGCAAACTTCAAATGCGTTTTCCGAGCAGCTCCGAACTCCAAAATTTGATGTGATATGTCAAAATTATAGAGAAAAATGATATCTACAACTTTGATCTTATGGAGTTTTGACCAGAAAAGTACAGATTGAAAGATATTGTCTAAAAAGATGAGGATTGGTTTTGCAAAATGTAAAAATTGAAAAAGAGGGAATTTTGGCCGAGGTGGGGCCCATAGTCAGAGTTGGTGGCTTGAATGGCGGCGTGGGGGGGCCTGACTAGTCGGAGAGAGAGTGGTGATGGTGCAGCGATGGTGGAGGAGGTGATTTAGGGGAATTCGGTTCTAGGGTTTGCAAAGAAGAAGAAAGAAGAGTAAGGAGAAGAGGAGGAGGAGAGAAGGAGGAGGGCCGAAGGCGGTGGTGGGGTAGGGCGGTGGCTGCCATGGGGAGGAAGAGAGGTCCCCATTAAAAAGAAAAAGAGGAAGAAAGGAGGAAGGAGGAAAGTGAATGAAGAGAAGGAGGAAAGTGAATGAAGAGAAGGAGGAAAATTGAAAATATGTCCGTTTCTCTTTGAATCACCCAACTGCAAACGATCTCCACTTGCCACGAATTTCGGACATGAGAAAGTACACATCAAGACGAATCCAACGAATTAAGTATCTTCGAATTCCGAGTTCGTTTGACCTTTTGTTTAATTTCTCAAAAATGCTCAAATAAGCTTAAAAAATGCGATTTTAGCATACTTTTTCTTCTTGCACGCTCACACGGTAACTCCAAAAATTATGGCCTTTTGTATTTAACCATTATTTGATGATACGAATCCAAAAAAGGGAATCGAATTTTGAGATCGTCTCAACAATGTTCCTTTGTAAACTGATCGCCTATTTTTGAACAAATGGTTTCGCTTCGCACGGCCACATACTGACTCCGTTCGACGCACATTTTTGAACTTAACAATGATTTGTCACTATGAATCCGAAAAAATTTATCTCATCGAATTCTGAGCTTCATAGCAAAATCTCACTTTTTAAGGGCTTTGTGTTGATTTAAAAATCAAGTTTTCAAAATTTTCAGAAACAAATCTTATAAATCAATTAAATAATTTTACTGAGTTTGTTTTAAGTCAAATAAGATATAACAACTAGTTTTAAAATTATTCTCAAATTTTATTTAGCAAAAATAACCAACTTATATTCTCAAATTCATTAAAATAACTTGAATTAAAATTTTAAATTGGTTCTAAAAACACAAGTTGTTACAACTTTGCTCCCTTAAACCACCCAACATGCATCCCTCCGCGTGCTAGCCTCCTGAAGTCGAACTCACGGTTGATTACCTGGATCGAGATTTCTGATTTTGAATCCCGTATTTATTTTTTTATCACGATATCCCCCTTTTTATATTTAAACGAATTGGATTGCGATTTTATTTGGAAAGGATGGGTTTTGTTTTAAAGAGGGATTGTGGGTTCGAACTGATTTAATTGTTGCTGAAGGAACAATGGGGAGAGTCGCGATATATAAAGTAAAGAAGGGAGATTAGATATACACATAATAAATGTTTGCTACCTAAAGTACAAGCACGATTCAAACCCGATTTGATTTAAATTTAATTCGATTAGATTTCGATTTAACACGATTTAATTTTGATCTTATCCATTTAATTTTATAATAATATATTTAAAGGTTCCGATCTTCTATTTTAACTTAACGACCGACGTCTCCAAGTTATACCGCTATTCTGAACTTAATGTATTCGACTTTGGATTTTAATTTGAATGTATATATGGAATAATCATATTAAAATGAAATAATTTAAATTTGATTACATTATTAATTCATTTCAAACAATTTGATTCATCGATAATAAATTATTATTATCGTTCTAATTCAATATAGAATTTATATTAACCGACTGAGTTGTTTTGATTTAGGTTTAAATACTGAATTCAATTATTATCGTTTCGTATTACGATACCAGATATATTTGATATTAATTCATATATTGATTATTAAATTGATAAATTCAATTAAAAAATTGATTTATATTTCCAACTCAACATTTGAAAATAAAGTTAAATACTCACAATAAATAGACTAAAAATCTGTGACGTTACATTCCTTCCCCCTTAAAAGATTTTCGTCCTTGAAATTACTAAGGCAGAAGAAATGCTATAGACCCGTTAACTTTTCAAAATTCACTTTTTTATAACTCAGTATTTCATATACAAAAACTCAAGTCTCGTATAACCTTAAGGAAATATTAAATTTCCCATTTCCCACTCAGAAACCTTTAAATTGAATACAATTTGAAAATTATCTATTTTATCTTTACAAAAATTTTCAAGACTTTTGAAAAAATTTCTAACTCCCAAAATTTTTGAAATTTTTTGGTAGAGTCTCCCCTGTATGGAGGAGCTTTTGCAATATACCAAAACAGATGAAAAAGTATATATCGACCCATATGGTTGGAAAACAGTTCATATATCCTATTTTGATATTTTTGCGTAGGCGTACCTCATATAAGCATTTATTAAGCTTGCATGCTTAGCATATAAGCAATCTTCATCTCCAAAATCAAGCCAGGTTACTACATGTACCTGTACTTACTCAGTTTAAACATGTAAGTCTCATATATGTGCAACTTTCAATAATCTCCATTCATTTAAATGATTAAATACATGAATTCAATACCAAACAAGTCATATCAAGTATACTTAGCACTTGCCTGCTAATATAAGTTCCAATATTGAGTTTATCTCACATTTCATTCATATTGCATATCATATATGCTTGCAGACATTCAATTCAATCAATTAATTTACATTTAACTTATATTCCATGCATATGCATTCCAATTTATTCAAAATTATTCTAATCAATTTATTCATTTCATTTATGACAAATGAAAATTTTCTATGTATATTTGGTATTATTCGGTTAATACAATAACCACTCATTATTCTGGTTAATATTAAATTGATTCCAAGTTAAATTACTCATTTCAGTTCATTTAACTGGTTTCCATCATTTTGATTTATTTAACTTGCTTAAGTTAAATTTTGATTCCAGAATTCAAATACCTGGTATTTGTTTCAAATTCCTTTAAAATCTCATAAATATATACATATATTTATGCTCATCTCAAGTTCAAAATATTTGAATTTTCCAAATAGCTTGTTTTTCTCAAATAACTTCCTTTGAAAATCTCACTACAGTAGCAATCCATCATTTAGAAAAACACCGATGATGGCGCGCTTCATCATTGGAATTATTTTCTGATAACCGAAGTGAATTCAGTGCTTTATCACTTTCAAAATCCATTCAAAATGATTTTTCCTCAAAAATCCTTCCAAAACAATACTATATTACTTTAATACACGTAAGAAAAATATTTTTCAATTTTCCGGGATTTAAATTGCAATTCTGGTTTTAATCCAATTTAATTTCATCTCATTCGTATATTACGTTCTTCTACCAATTCCATTTGGTTATATATAACCATTTCAATTTTATAATCTAATTTGATTATAATTTCAATCAACACATCCATATCCATATGTTATAATAATTTTAGAAAATTATTCTTTCTATATCAAAATAGAATTTTGGATAAAATTATTTCATTTACCCAACTTTTAAAACAATATTGTGTCGAATTACTCTATTCAATTGTTTATAAATACTTTTCGATACAGTTGATCATACTGTACCGACCAGAGTTCATAAATCACTGGACAAACCGATCAACACAATATAAAACAAGTTTTATATCAACTTACAAATGTGCTCTCTCATATATACACTCAACTCATTCTAGTGTACTACTGGCCCTATCTCTAATGAGTAAACCCCACCATAGAGTAGGTGTTCACTCAACCTAAGCTCAGATACCAAATATGATGGCCCGCAAATCAGTACTACCTAAGTTAATTAAATATCACACACGTCCAACTCAAATAACACAGAATTACGAGTCATTATGGGTTAAATAAGAAATAAATAGAAGAAGAACTAAAATAACAACACAAAATCTCACATCGGAACGAATAAAATATATTATATAGCGTAAACTTTGAAATACAAAATTTTGTATCATATACATACCATCATCAGGGTCCAATACAATATTTGATACAACAGAAATAACTCTAAAATAACTAACGGTGAAACCTCCTGCTTCAAGCTCCTCCAAGTATATCTGTAAAATCCTGAAACACTTGACTACACGTACAAATTTGGGCACCCAAGAGTTTAGGGAAAACAAACAAAATAAACTCCGAGTTAGTCATCGGACTGGTGTGAGTAAACTCAAACCATATTGTTTAACTTTGAAAATCCTTTAAAAGACAGGGTAATAGTAAGACCAGCCCACACATAAACATGGACGGTTTTTACCTTACTATAACCAAAACATTTTTGACATTAAAATCCAGTGATATTATAATAATGTCTAATCAAATAAATAATCAAATAGCAGAAAGCTTGCATCTCACGCTCCACATATATAGTATAAAATCAAAAACCACAAGGCGCTTATTGGAAATTGGATTCCAACTATGACAAGGAATGGGACCACCTACCGATCAGTGTACTCTAGAGGGGATACACTGGGGTTCAACAAGAACATCTTGCAACCTGGCCACACATGACCACCGCACACTCATTTAGCTTGAGTGTAGCGAATATATTTTCACCCACGGTTGTCGGTCATCCAACCATAATCCGTAAAATATAGAATCGCAAGAAGAATAAATAATGAATTTTCTCTAGATCGGTGAAAAATATACCCTGCCTGCGTATGACCCAACTAGCCATATTGCCTGCCCGGTTTTTGTCATTTCCCGATTGTAAGGCTTGAGGCTACATATACCTTTTTAGAACATCTGGTCACCATATACTTTGAATGCCACATCGTCAAACCCGTCAAATCACTATGATCTTCCTAAAAGTATTACGTGTATAAAAAGCTAAGATAAACGAATTTCTCTGCCATGAGACATAATATCTTGAAAAGATCGTCTTATGTGATTCGTTAGGAATACTCTGTCATACATTCGTCCATACAAGTTGTCCTGGGTCTGGACAAATAGAGCAACCCTTAAAATTTACTCCATCTTCGATTTTATCTTCAAATAATCTAATTCGCAACGCCTATGCCTAAACAGAGTGGTTTTCGAATATTAAATCCAACAGGGTCTCTCCATATTGACAACGATGGTCAAAACTCTTTGATAGCCGATGATTTAACTATCAAAGAAAAACAAACACCTATCAGACAATCACTGGCCCTTTTTAATTAATATTCATTTATTAACTATTTTCCCAATTTCTTATCGAATTATATATATATATATATATATATATATATATATATATATCGGTATACTGATTTCTAGCTATCAAATTTCTCAAAAATATTCTAACTACTTAAATTTCCAGAAAATTTCTCCAACACCTCCTTTGTGTGGGTCAATAGCTCAAATTGTAACTCGCCTCTCTAGGCCCTTTCCATTTTAAAAAAAATAATCAAAAAGCCAAGTGGCTTGCCTAATAGGCTCATAAAACCTCATATGGAATTTAAATATGTACCTTTTTGTCGGGCACTCAACTACAATCTTCAAATTCTCTCCCTGCTCTTCATCCCATACTGGTCTATCATATACTCATCTAATTTCAGTACAGTTCAACTTTAAGATTTCAATCACGTTCAGTTTATCACTTTATCTCTAGTTTACCGTTATTACTTAATCCACTTTCAGTTTGCATCTCTCACGTTTAAATATATTTTTATTTGCTTATATTTATATGTCGAATTCAATTTCCATGCCAAATTCCAAAATTTAATTCAAGTTCCATACTCGATTCTGAAATTCAATTAAAAAATTCAAATCAATTAAAGCGAGTTAAATTCGGGCCAAAACTCTATTAACTAATCTATCTACCTATTACTTATATTGGAAAACAGAAACCAATCTATTAAATAATAGTAAAGTAGAAGCTTTTAAAGCTCTCTCCTTAATTCTCTATTTTATCTCTTCTCCCCTTAAAAGTCTCTAAATATCTTTTATCTCTTCTCTGCTTGAAAGTCTCTAAATATCCATAGTATCTAAAAGAGTTTAATTTCTAGCACACACAATTTATTTATTTTATTCGTTTTATTCCTTCCCTCATTTGTTCATCCATTTCGTATAAATTTGTCTCACGAGATAATGGCTTCCTGTACCTCTTACTTCCTTCGCTCTGGATTAAAAAAGCTGCGATCCCCTTTCAAATTCCATCCACCTCGATATGAGACTCCAACCTGATTTTTGCCTACTTTGTTTTCTCAGCGTCCCCCTTCCCTAGCTAACGATATTTCTCTAGCTAATTCAGGTAAACCCTAACCTTTCAGTGAATAAGGACTGTCTCAGCAGTCACTTGGGAAGCCGTTTCGGGTTTCTCCCTCACTGTCATTCGCTTCTTTCCCGCCTTAGGTAAAAACCATAATTCGTTCTTCTTAAATTGGGCTGTGGACTGATAGTTAGCAACAGAAATATCTGCTAGGTCAATCTTCTTCATTGCGATGATTCCATTTCATATGGTTTTTCAAATCGATCATTGACTTTCTATTAATTTTTGTTTTCGTTTAATTAAACTAGGTAAATTTTGTCTAATTTTAATCCGGTTTATTAACCCAATTTGCTCCTATTTGAGATGGGCAATCCAAAATTATAGCTTATCCATCATTTACTCACTGCAGGCAAATTTTAGACAAATAATAATCCAATGCTAAAAACGGAGATTTGACTAGGCAACCAATATGAAATCACTGTTCTTCCTCTAAGGATTGTCTCAGAAGTCACCTGGGAAGCCATTTCGGGTTTCTCCCTTGCCGTCGCTCGCTTCTTTCCTGCCTTAGGTAAAAACCCTAATTCGTTCTTCTTAAATTGGGTTGTGGACTGATAGTTAGCAACATAAATATCTGCTTGGTCGGTGTTCTTCATTGCGATGATTTCATTTGATACGGTTTTCCAAATCGATCATTGACTTTCTATTAATTCTTTTTTTGTTTAATTAAACTGGTAAATTTTTGTCTAATTTTAATCCGGTTTATTAATCCTATTTGTTCCTATTTGAGATGGACAATCCAAAATTATAACTTATCCATCGTTTACTCACTGCAGGCAAATTTTAGACAGATAACAATCCGATGATAATATCAACAAATATACCGGGATCTGGCTAAGATGCTATAAAGGGAGATGGACAAGGCAACCAATGTGAAATCACTATTCTTCCTCTTTACTTCATTTTGGAAAATCTAAGACCATTATTCTCGCCATTATATGCTGCTTGTCAGTGGTTTATCACGATCTTCTTTTTTCCAATCCTCGTGACGTATATTGCAGGTGATAATACTAAATATCATATGATTCCTTTGCATATGTATTTTTTGATATTTTGTTCAACTAATGTAGAGATCTGGAATTTGATGTTTGGAATGTTGTTTGCGTATTTGACTTAACAACTTATATTCTATGATATTTGGTCGAGCAGCACGATCCTAGCTAGATCCGTAGATGGAGTTATCCTCCATGGAGTTTCAAATTGGCGTGAATGACTCTTATTGTCATTTTAAGGAAAAAAGCATTTTCCTTACTGGAGTAGTTGATCACATTATGCTGATTCAATGACTATTGAATGAATCTGACAACTATTTCAAAACATGATTTGGTAATCACAACTTATTTTAATTCCAAAATTTTAAGATTTGTTAATATGAGCATAAGAATTAGATTTTGTTTTTCAAGTTTGATGCCTTACTAACCTTACTTTTTAAAAGATAGATTCTTGGGTGTTAATAATTTTGTTAGCGAAAATATCATTCAGTTCGATTGGTAAAAAAAAAACTCATGTACGCAATATTTACATAAGGATCCACTCAAGGTTTTCTTTACACTGATCTTTATCAGTTTTGATTGATTCCTTTTCTGAAAAACTATGGAACTTGCAAGTTATTGAAGCATTGAGTTTGAATGGTACATGGGTTTCTTTCAATGTTGAAAGGACGTTTCATGGACAACTACTCTTGGTATTATTATTATTATTATTTTCTTTATATTTAGCCCCATTGTCAATTTGAGTTTCTAAGATTGAATTTATTGCCTTAAGACTTAACCATATTTTACAAAATTTATAAATTTAGCCACCAAATGAAACCCTCTCTCTTCTGATTTATTATGAAATTTGTTTATTTCTTAATGTACTGCTTTTAAAATAGGTAACAATGCAAATTCTTATACTAAACATATGTTCCTTCCAGAATTTTTTTAAAATACTATTGTTGTATATTTGTACTCTTTACTTACATGCTTTTTTATATTGTAGCATATTGGGTATGCGGTGCACAAATGTTATATTAAACTGTAATGTAGAATCAGTGTATAAATAGAGTTTGTGTCAAACATTTGTCTATAAATAGACTTTCCCATATACATACATATATATATATATATATATATATATATATATATATATATATATATATATATATATATATGTATGTATGTATGTATGTAGGTATTGAAACATGCTTCGATTGATATGTTTATAGCATTCTTGGTATAAATATAATCATCGTGTTTAACCGTTAGTTTATGCATTAATTTTTTCCCTTAGTATAGAAGTGTATAGAGATTTGCAATATGCTACCTTTGAAGCTCGACATCAAACTTCATTAAATAACAGAATTATATATTTGTTTAGTCTGGTGTACTACATTTATAAAGCGATTACATAATTTGACATTAGTATACAATCTAATATTATACAGTTATGACAACGAATGAATCATTGTTAAAAGCTACTATTGAGGAAATAAATTTATAGTGTATTTGGTAGTTTCTTATCATCTTTGTATTTATTTATTTTTGATTCATTTGTATTTATTATTCAGATTCATATGTATTTACAGATGAAGTTACAATACATATAAATTAACAGTTGCATAATCTATATTATGATTTTGATTCATGTCTATTATGCATGTTTAAAGAAAACATGTAAGTTAACAAGTAATGAATCCATGTTCTCATTCTAAATCATATCTGTAGATGCATTATTTATGATTGTTCGCAAAACTGTATGTCCATGGAAATCAAGGAAGAATAATAAGCAGAAAAAGCAAGATTTGGTAAAGGTAAAGAAGTTGGCCAAGCTAGGTGAAATATAGATGAGTACTTTGCTTTGGTTAACCAAAGTAGATATTAGGTTTAGTCATAATGTGCCAAGTGACACTTAAACTATTTAGATTAGATGTGTATATCAGTTCATGTTTAGTTATAAATATAATATAAAGTATTGGAGCTGTTACCCTTGTAACATTTACTCTTAGGATAATCAAACGGACTAACAGATAAAGTCAATATTCAAATTAATTTTATATTAATATAATTTGCATTTGCTTCCTGTTACTATGCAGCAACATTTACATCGTTGTTGTGATGAGAAGAAACTTTTCCAAGATTCATAATCTTGCTTGGGCAATTAGGCATTAAATTATTAATAGAAGATGAATTAGTCTAACTAAATAATGAAATCATTAAAAAATATTGGAATGTTGAATGTTTAGAATAATTATGAGTTATCACTACAACAAAAACACCATATTACAACTTTAATTTTACAACGGTGGTAAAAGCACCGTTGTAATAAATGGTTTTTTACAACGGTGGTAAAAGCACCGTTGTAATAAATGGTTTTTTACAAGGGTGGTAAAAGCACCATTGTAATAAATGGTTTTTTACAACGGTGAAAAAATCACTGTTGTAATAAACATATATATCGCAACTTTTCTTTTTTGTCTGTTGTAATAACTAATATATACTAATTAATTTCTGATAATTAATAGTTAAATTAGAAAGTTGTTTAAACTTATTTTTAGTAACTCTTTTTTCTATTTCTTGTACTAGAGACCTATTAAATATTAATAACAACCATTCTTTATTGCCACTTGTAATAGATGTCTATTTTTAATAAAATTTTTGTTAATTATAATATATGTCTAGTACAACTCTTTTTTTCTAGTAGTAATAGATGCTAATTAATACTTTTTTCATTTTCTCATTGTAATAATAAAATTAATAATTAATAATTATAATTAAACATGGTAATCAATAATTAATAATAAATTATAATGGTATCAAATAATAATTAATTTGAAATATGAAATAATTATGTTTAACATTTAACATTCAATAATTATTAATTAGTATAATACAAATAATTAATAACTAATATTAATAATTTTCATCAAATAATTAATAATTTTTTTATAATTAATAACTAATATTAATTAATATTTTACAATAAGAGCATGTTGTCAATTATAAATAATTAATTATGCATATTTTTCACTTGTACATTCTTTTGTATTTCTAGCTTTCTAGTACTTGTCTTCAAAATAGTTGTTGAATGTTTAATCATGGTGCAAAAATTTGGCAGCAACTCATGAATATTTGGCGGCCTTGACTAAAATTTAGGCGGGAGTTCCAAAATTATTGGCTCCAAAAAGTAATACTATTGTTTTGCTTCACACGCTAAAAACAAGAAACTCCAGTAAAAGAAATTACGCACAAATCAATTTAATCCTTTTCCGACCTTCCCTTTTTCAATCGAAATTGACTTCGAGTATTCGAAACGGGTTTTCAAATCGTTGTGAATCGGCTCTTGGTTTTTCAATTTGGGTTTTCGATTGTGTTCTGACGGGTTTGGGAAATTCCGACCTTGGGTTCGGTGTTCTTCGCGATTTGAGGCGATGGCTTTTGGCCTGTGATTTAGGGTTTTTTGGGTCTTTCTGTTCGAATTAGTTGTGAACTATGGGGATGTGTGATTGTTGATGCAGCGGTTCACTTGTTGATGAGGATTTGAGGGTTTGCAATCTGTGGTTCCGGTTTGAGTTGATGGTGGGAGCGTGGAGGATGAAGATGCTGTCAGGTTGTCCAGATGCGGATGGAGGGTGAAACTGCTGATTGGGGTATTTCGTGGGGTTTGAAGTGTTTGAAGCGGGTACAGGCAGAACTAGTTGAATTTGTGTTTGAAGGCAGTGGTTGGAAGCAGGCGTTGTTTGTGGTGTTGAAATTCAGGAAGATGAGGTATGGACGGGGTTTGCTCCTCTTCGGAATTTCTGATGGTACATGTGCGATTTACTCCTCTTCGTTAAAACAAGTTGAATTCTGCCTTTTTTTTTTACTTCATACGCCCTATCAAGTCGGTACTGTTCAATGTTAGATAATATTCTGTGCTTCTACGAATATTTTTGAATGATACGGAAAGCAGTATATATTTTGAGACAATTGACGGTGTTTGGTATGAACAAAATAAGGTACTGTTCAATGTTAGATAATATGTTGTGCTTCTATGAATATTTCTTAATGATAAGGAAAGTAGTATTTATTTTGAGACAATTGACTGTGTTTGGTATAAACAAAATAAGTAGTGAATATCTAAACGAATCAGATATGGATGCATATTTATTGCACTACTAAATGAATATGAGTTGAGGTGTTTTGTATATTCTTTGCTACTGTTTGAGCTCAAAGCTACTATAGCGATTTCAGCTTTCCATTGTTAAATTCTTACAAATGTTTCTACTCATGTAGTAAGTTACAGAGCGACGTTTTGAGGGAAGCAATTACCCAGATTAAAACTAATGCAGAGGAGAAAAAGCGTAATTTTACTGAAACAATTGAATTGCAAATTGGACTGAAGAATTTTGATCCTCAAAAGGACAAGCGTTTCAGTGGTTCAGTCAAGCTGTCGCACATTCCTCGACCAAAAATGAAGGTCTGCATGCTTGGTGATGCTCAACACTGTGAAGAGGTATAGTCTGTCTATAATGACTAATGAGTTTGAAATTAGTTTAGCTTGAATAGGACAAAAATGTGTTCATGTTACCATATTTCTCTCCTGTTCATGAAGCTTTTTGAATCAATCGCACCATAAATGCAACATATCGATTCTGAACCGGTCTTTAAAAATTATAGAGACACATTATTCTGACATGTATTAAATTCAAATATGGGTCATCTCAAAATGAACATACAAGGCACATGATACACCACTTATCACTTTGTGTGATTTCATCTACAATGGTAACAATGTGTTAACATATCAGTTTGTGCTGTTTTTGCATGGTTTCCATACAGACAACTTCAAAAAATGCACAAGAATTTTACGAAGCCAAATAAGAAAGCCATGTAATAGCTTCAAGCAACAAAGGTTATGTTTATGTATATGCATGTATTGTGATTGTGCAGGTGGTGTGTCTAGTGGTGGTGGGGATGTTGAGGAAGTGAAAAGATGTAGCAGGCTGATAGTTGAAGCAGAGTTTTTGGATGGTAATGATTTGTAATCATTATTTGTAATGAAGAATTGATATATTACCGTGATGATGTATGATTCATTTTTTGTATTTTGAATATAAAGTTGTAATGTTTTTTGTATGAATGGATCCGTTGCTTTGAATTTATATCAATTTATTTTCTATTTATTCAGCTTTTGTTGCATTTGCAAAATTTATTTTTTTTAAAACCCAAATGTCAATCACAACGGTGCATAACAGTTGTAGTATATTTTATTCCAACGGTGCATAACTGTTGTAATAAAGTTTACTACAACGGTGGAAAAAAGTTGTAAAATATACATATTACAAAGGTATTTCAATAGTGCAAAAAAGTTGTTAAAGATATTAGTCTATTACAACTTCTTAATACACGATGGTTTGCCCACCGTTGTAAAATATATATTACAACGGTGTTCCACCGTTGTAATAGGGTCATTTTGTTGTAGTGTATATACTTATAGTATTTAACGTATTTTATGTAATAAAGATAACCAACCTAGTGTACGCTACATTTATTAAATTATATTGAACTTGAAATGAATTGTGGTGTTAAACAAAGTGCATAACTAGGATTTATAACCTTTAAAAGACACAGTTAATGCATTTCATAATACTGCCAAATCCAAGTATGCTGTATGATTTACATTTTGAACACTTGAGTCATTATTAATGTAAACAGTTGTTAAAAATCTATATTTATCAAAATAAAAATACAATATTCTTTATATTATAATTTTTAGAAAGGTGAAAGTACGTGTACTTCAAAGTTGTTTCTTCATTAACAAGCAAAAATTTGTATTTAGTATACAGATGCATCATATTTATAGGGTGCTACTATTCACACCCATATTTACACTTCTGCCACCAAAACTAAAAGCACCCCAAATATTTCAAATTTCCTCTACTGGCCACCGTCTAAATTAATAACCAAAAAAATTCAACGGCCACCAGCTCTTTCCTCTACACAAATGCTATCTTACTCCCTTACATCAATGTACCCTGCAAATCAAATACCTAAAATCAAATAGTTCAAGAAAAAAATAACATAATCCATTTTCATAACCACATTAGCAATTTTAATTTTTATAAATGAGTACTTACTTCATCGGTGGTGAAATGATTCGTCAAATCAATATTTATGTTTTTTGAGTCATTTGACCAAACATCTTGCACCATATTATCACAACCATCATGTTTATCGTCCAATTTATCATCATGAAAATACTCCATCTATCGAATGACAAAAAAGTTAATGTATCAATTTGTAAAAGAAGATACGTAAGTTATATGGATAAAAATCATACATGTCAAAACTTACATTTATATTCTCTATTACAACGTCGTCAAAATTAATGTACTCCAAACTTGAAATTTCCAACGGAGGGAAAAATATATCCTAAAACGCAATAGAGAACCCTAACAATTAAAAAAACCTAACAACATATTCTATAACATAATAGAAAACAATAAAATTTCAAGCAATTCTAACCATTTTTTAATCTTCATCTTCCATATCTATTAGGCACAAATGAATACTTGCTTTTGTTTGGGTTTGAAATTATAGAGAAATACGTGTTTTTCTTAAGAGAAGTACGGTGGTGAATAACTAAGTGAAAGAATTATATATGGTGGCCAGAAGAATATAAAAAATAATCATTTGTAATAAATTTAGGAAGGTGGCCAGAAGTGTAAACCGGGGTGTTAATAGTAACACCCTATTTATAATTATATTGCATATAATTTCCCAATTACAAGCTGAACCTCATTTGGTGAAGAAGACAGTTTTGGATAGTATTAATGTAGTCTGTGTAGAGGGTAAAGATACGAGAGTGAGACAAGTTCGGGTGCACTTCCTAAAAGAGGGAGTGATATAGCAATCAAGGAACACTATAAGAAAAGTTAACTATAGTAGTTGCTTGCTTAAGCCAACATATAAAATAGGTAATATGCTTCTTAAGCATGATAGTAGGCACAAGCTGTAGGTAAATATATTTTTTCCAACAAAAATAGAAAACGAAATATGATGTATAGTTGTACAAAATATAATATCCAGTCCCATTGGAAACATTTTCTCGAGTCACATTGATAATAAAATTAAATAATATTAAATGTTTTATGCGCATTTCCAAATGGTAAATGATAGAGTTTGATTGTTGATTTTTTTCCTCAGGTCATTAAGCATTTCTGGAGAAACGACATGTGGCTTAAACTTTTACTTGATGAGGTAATGATAACATTCTATTCATTTTTAGGTTTCTCATTATAATTGTACCTAAACAAGTGTATAGTGCACAATATGTTAAGCAATGTTTGATTATATTTGTGCTTCTGTTAAGTGGAAACTAGTTTGTCCATGTATTCATTTCTTAACAAGGATAAGAAAGCTGCCTCTTGATCTTCACGAGCAGGACTTCAGTTTCCAGCCGGACGTATTCACCGTCGGTTGAAGACAAAATCTCCGCTCATGGTTATGTTGGAGCCACCGCCGTGGTGTACACTGTCGCGATCTTGGAGTACCTCACTGCAGAAGTGCTTGTGCCTGCTGGAAACGCGAGCAAAGATCTAAAGATGAAGAGGATAATGCCACGTCATCTGTAGCTTGCAATCCGTGGAGATGAGAAGCTTGATACTCTAGTTAAGGGAACCATTGACGGATGTGGAGTCATCCCTCATATCCATAAGTCCCTCATCAACAAGTCTTAAAGAGTAGGATCCTGATTCCAGTTTTAATAATATATGTTGGGCTTATGTTTCTTTTAAACCGATCTTTTGGTTTAATTAAACGTTGTTATGGAATAGAATTGATGAGCGTGTTGTTTTTGTTTCCATCTGTATGGACAGTGGACATATACATGATTAAGAGTAATGCAATGTTTTCATGAAAAAATTAAAAGTAGTTTTCTCCATTTGGTCAATTTTTATAGTTGAACCAAAAAATTGCTACTGGGCAAAATTAAGGCATTTACCCCTACTTTATAACATATGATTTCAGCGAGTCAGGCTTAGCTACTACACATATTAACTGGGTGCTACTATTTGCATTCCCATTTTCACTTTTGGCCACCATGCTTTGTTCGGACGTTCATCATTGAATGAAAGTTGAGAAAAATAAAATGTTCGCCGGCCGTTAATGACGGAACAAATAAAGACTATTCGACCGTTCACCGCTGAACATATTTTTATGGTGGTCGAAAGTGGAAATCGGGGTGCAAATTGTCGCACCTTATTAATTAGCCATGAATAGTCCGCTCAACATTGTCTTTGCAGGCATGATTAAGGATAACTGCTATTTAATTGGAATGTCAAGTTCCTTATATTATAATTTTTGAATGTAATTATTTTATGTTTAATTAAATAATTAAATTCAGGTGATAGAAGCTATGATAAAATCGGATATTCAATGATGAAAAGTAACTAGGAGTAAGAATCTATTGCAAAATCCCTTAATAAAAATAGTGATGTATAAGTTATTCAATATGATGTTCTTTGTGTATGATGTCATTCTTATACATTACAGATATAGGATTGCATATAGATTTTTATTTATAAAGTGGGAAAAACTTGCATCCATGCGTAAAATGCTACTAATGGAGTAACTTGCCAAAGTGTATTGTGGATGCTGGAATAAACTGAGATAAGTGTAAATGTAAATATGATTGAAATCAAAAAACTTTTAGCCGCCATGGAGAAATAACTATTGACAGTTCTTAGTTTTTTAAGTGTAATTCGTGCACGCTAAAGGCACAAACCAGTTTTTCCTGTTTTAGCAGCATTCTACGTCCTTTTAGTTACCAACAATTGGGCGCAATTAATAATCTCTATTGATTATTGAGATTTTATACTATTATCTTTGGACAAGAATGCCGCCTCAAGTTCTATTCAGATCTCTAATTGGGAAGAGTTAGACGATGATAATCATTTCTGTATATTGGAAAAAGATAGATTTTCCATCAAGAAAGTAATAAAACCGTTGTTTTTTTTAATGTTACGTATATTAACGATTATGGAAAAATGAACAAAAGATAAATATGTGCTAAAAATTCATAAACCAAGTAGAATTACCATGTGTAGCCTAAATACATCCACTAAGACAGAAGAAGTACATTTGACATCCTTGCTCCTATAAAATAACCGAAAAAGTTGTGCTTTTGTTAATATTATTTAACTTTTGATTGTTTGAGTTTATCCTTGGACTTAAGTTGTATATATTTTGTTATCACAAGATTTTTCTTTATTATTTATTTGGTGTATAATTTACAAATAGGTGAATAGGTATTCCTTTTAGTAATACTATTCTTAATGCTATTTTCTTTGTATGTAATAGATGTAGAGAAACCTTAATGTGATTATCAAAAATAAAAGCAATATAAAAGTTCTGATTGCCAGCTAGATTCTTATGTTTACCAAATGCAAGTAGAGATGCCACTTGGGATGGCTACATTGAGTTGGGCCTTTTGTTTATAATGTTTGTGTGCATGGCTATGTTTAGATGTTCATACTATTTACTATAAATGAAAATAGAATTGAAATCGACAAATATAAATAGAGAACTAATTTAAGTTTGATTATGATAAATAATTGATCTTTACAATGAAGCACCAACAGGATGCTATGTTTGAACATAAATAGAGTCCAACGCTTGAAGATAATTTTTTGGCTACGTGTTTAGGTATAAAAATTATCAAAATTAAAAATTTTGGCATAAAAAAGGACAAATGTGATTATTCCAGAAAGAAACTCAAATTTGTAAAAGTTCTTTATTATTCAAAATATATTTCATGTAGCAACTTAAGTATAACGGTTTATTAAAAAATTGAGTGAAATGTACAAAAATATTAGCAATTAAATTTGTCTTTATATGAGGGGCGGAAATCCGAAAACAATCTAATAGTTGAGGTTTTGTATCTCTCAATTAGTGTCAAACTTCTCTGTCTATATAGACTCTCCCTATATGAAACGACCTGAACCTTCCCGTAAAAGAAAGCCCGGATTGAGTTGAGAACAGGCCACATCGGGACATAAACAGAAGAACATTTCATTGCTTATTACAACAATTTACATCAGAGTACAAGAATATACAGAGCATGAATAAATATTACACATCAGAGATTAAAATACATTACATAGCAGCGGAAAGTAATACAAAACACAACTGAAAGAGATAAATGGATACAGAGCTTCCTGAATATCGTTCCAGCTGTAAACCAGGATCCTATGAATATAAATCTGCAAAACCAAAACTACTAGCTGCCCGTGTGGAAAATAGGGGCACCCAGAGTTTAGGTTAAAACAATAAACTCCAAGTCAGTCATGCAACTGGTGTAAGAACTAAAAAAGTTATTTAAAACTTTACTTTAAAATGGAGTAAATCAAGGGACCACGCCGTATAACACGGAACGGGTTCCTTCCAAGAATACCAATGCATAGAATAAACAACACAATGCTTTTTTGGAAAAATGAAGCTATTATAAGACCTAGGTCCCATCACACAATGCAACGCAAGCCGGAGGATAGAATTTTACCATATAATAGCCAAATAATGCTTGATACGTTTAAAACAAATCATTTTGATATTATTATAGTGCATAGTGTATAAAACAACTTCAAATATAAATGTATCAATCATAGGCGGCATGGGTACCATCTATCATGTTGCCAATACTATGCTCTACAATCAAAACCGAAATGTCATGTATTGAAAATTGGATTTCCGTCATGAGTCGAGGCAAGGGATGTACCCCTCGCCAGCTTCGAGACACTCTAACAAATGCCTCAGGATCTCCCGTAGTAGACCCTTGGATCCTCCAAGGCCAGTCCACACTTACGTTAGTGGATTGGCAATTCCTGAACACACGTTTCCCAGTCCTATAGGACCTATATCCATCGGCTCTCACAGTAGACAATATATCCGACGCGCCTCGTAATCCAACAACCACATAGGTAAAAATATAACAATGTCAGGGCGTGCAGAACCCTGACACCACCCATAGCTAGAAAGAAACGTCATGTCCTCCTTGGGTTTCCTTATCCCGTTTTTGACTCATACCGAGGTGTGAGGCCCGCGAATTAACGCTATACACAAAGCTATGCTGTATTAAAGCCATGCTTTAATCATCAACCACAAGACTCTGCTTTTCAATAGAAGCCTTGATCATTTGCATCTCAGCATGCCACACATGCGATTCACGCCATGCGACTGATGTCTATTGATATATAACCTCTGAGCTCGTACGTCTCAGAGAAGGCCGTTAAGCAAGAGAATAAATTATCCACCGCCAAACAGATATATATTTAATAGAAATAAATCAACACAGAATAAAGTCCAATGTCAGACACACATCCATTTACAAGTTCGTTCTGGGTCTGAACGAAACCGGAGGCACCTTATTCCTCGTCCCATACGTCCAATACAGGAGAGAGGTCCTCGCATGTCTGGTCGATCTTCAAGTACGACTGGATGATCACCACTTATTACCTCGTTGTAACACCCCGAATTTTAGTTAATACTAAAATTCACTAATTACAGGATAAATAATCTCAGACGTGGGAATTAGGGGTAACGGGCTGCGTAATTGCGTTCGTCTCGGAAAAATACGCGAAATAGAGTCCGAGTTTTCGAAAATCGGAGTCCGTATGGCCCGGTTATGGCCCAATGAAGTTAGCAGAAAAATTTAAAACTAAAACAGATTTGAAAATTCAAATATTCAGATTTGGGATGGGCCAGGCGGGGTCAGGCGGGAAGCTTCCCGCCCAGCCCATGTCGACAGGGCTGTCGACAGGCCTGTCGACAGGGGTGTCGACATGCCTGTCGACTTGCCTGTCGACAGGGTCCAGGCGCCCAGTGAACCTGGGTGCACCAGGTTGCACCAGGTTGGGTTTGAGGCTGGCTAGGAGGGCTGGTTCTAGAGATTTCCTAAATCTAAGGGTCCTAACCTAATCTAGGGTTAATCTAAGGGCCTAAAACACTCACCTAATCCTATAAATAAGACCCCAACCCTACCCTAATTCATTCATAATTAAGTCTTGTAACTAAACTATGGCAAAATGAAATTTGGGCATGGCCTCCACTAGTTCATGAAGGAGTTGCAAGCAAATCCATCTCAAATCATTCCCTAATCCATTCTAAGTATCTTAATCTTCTTCATTAGCTTGCTAATTGTGTTTTGGTGAGCTTCTATCCCCTTAATAATCAATTGTTAAATTGATTAAGATAGGATATGAGGATGTATGGTTATGTTTGTGGATCAATGTGCTTATGCAAGCTTAATATTGTATATGTCATGTGTTTTGCAAGTTGTATGCTCTATGTCATGCAAGTTTAGTATATGTGTTCATAACATTTTTATGCAAGTTTAATGTCATATCTTTATGCAAGTTGGTGCTATGGTTCATGATGATTATGATGCAAAACACTAAGTTGGACATTGATCTATTATGCAACATGTTAAGCATGCTTATGAAGTTATGTATGCTCAAATGCAAGATTAACATGTTATGCATGCATATGAAGTTATGTGAATGATGATGCAAGTTATGTGTATGTTTAAATGCAAGGTTAATATGTTATGCATGCATATGAAGTTATGTGGATAAAGATGCAAGTTATGTGTATGTTCAAATGCAAGATTAACATGTTATGCATGCATATGAAGTTATGTGAATAAAGATGCAAGTTATGTGTATGTTCAAATGCAAGATTAACATGTTATGCATGCATATGAAGTTATGTGAATGATTATGCAAGATAGTTGTATGCTCAAATACAAGATTACCATGTTATGCATGCTTATGAGGTTATGTGAATAAATATGCAAGTTATGTAGATGCTTAAGAGCAAGTTGGGTTAATATGTGTTCATATATGCAAGTTGACATCCTCTTAACCCATGACAAAGATATATGCTAAACCCATGATATGTGTGATGGATCTTCCCCTTTTATATGTCATGAAATGAGAACGATTTACGTGGGGAACGATGGGGTGGGTAAATATGTTAATAAATGGATGATTGGGTATGATTAAGCATACCATAAAGAAATAAATTACCATAAGTGGGAATTTACCTATTGAGTTAGGTCTACCCCATGGGAATTTACCTATTGAGTTAGGTCTACCCATGTTATGGTAAACTGGATATTAATTAGGGATAATTAATATGGGGGTGATTAATTAGGTGTAATTAATCGACTAAGACACGAGGTTGGACTCATTTGTAGTGTAAAACTGCCCGGACCCGACCGGCTTAACCAGTTGCTACAAATGTCAGCCCAATGTGAGAGGTCTTAGCCATAAATTAAATACGTGATTAAGGTAAAGACACGAGGTTAGACTCTGTTATGACGTAAGACTGCCCGGATTCTACCGGCTTAACCAGGCGGTCATAACAGCCAGTCTAATGTGGGAGGTCTTTATGGGAGATCACGGTCTTAATTAATTAAGAAACACTTAACCATAATAGCATGTAGTGGGACATGAGGGGTTAAGTGGGTGCCTTGGGTGGCATGAGGAAATTTTGTGGTTGCCTTGGGTGGCATGTGGAATCTAGTGGGTTGCCTTGGGTGGCAATAGAAAATACGATTAGAATACTTAACCAAGTGGAAACATGTAACTAAACATGATTAAAGGGTTAAGTGGGATACACTAGATATATGACAAGCTTAAGTGGGTAGCTTGTGGGGGCCCATTTCAACCAATATCCCAAACGTATCTTTGTGGGCTCGACCCATGTCGAGTGACGGGACACGCATATTGGGCTTGATTATAAGAGGCCAAAACGGGTTAGCGGTGGCAACGCAAGTCCAACGGGTTTCATATGCGTGTGTGGGCCCGGGCTGGTAGATAAGCCGTTGTTGCATCGTGTAGATATAAAGCCGTGCACCGTTAGTATTGGGTAGCCACTTTAGGGGAGTGATACACCCCACTGTGGGACCGGCACGGGTATCTACGGTAGGGAGCCGATCGATGGGGAGTAGTGGGTACACCTAGTGAAGATAGGGGCAGACGGCACCTATGTAGGGGTACACGAAACTACTGGGTAAGAATTACTGGGTACACCTAGTGGAGATAGGGGCAGACGGCACCTATGTAGTGAGCTAGGAGTACATGAAATTATTGGGGAAATTTTCTAAGTCCTTGGAAGGGATCAACCTTTAAGTAGGAATGACTGGTGTGGTGCAGTTAGTAATTATCCTTGGGTGGGTAGATGCGTCCTGACGGTTATCTTAGTTCGTCCTATGTTGTTGGCTACTTAGTGTAGTTATTATCCCCAAAGGTACCGTACTGAGTTCATGTCATACCCTAATTACTTTAATAATTGTATTGTTAAGGTTATAGGGCTCACTCAGACTTATGTCTGACCCCGTTGTTTTTATCTTTTTCCCAACCCTCAGGTCCTACGGTGGATCCTAGCGGTAGTAGAGCTTGATCGGATTGCTGTTCCAGCCTTTGGGAGCTTGGGTAGATGTAAAGCTCCAGTTATCCAGTTATCTTCTCTTTTGTTATGGCTATTGTATGAGAGAGTGGGATTATGTACTTCTTTATTTTGACGGATATTGTACTTGACTTTTATCATGGCTTTATGATGTAACCAGACATGTTTATTTCCGCTGTTATGAGATGATGTTTTAAAATTTCAAGTACTATTTATATCTGTCTGGGTGTAATTTTTCTGTTCTATATTCACTAAAATACTCCACCGATGCTATGGCATTCCCTTTGTGAGTGATCATAGCGGGTGTGGGGTGTTACACGTGGTATCAGAGCAAAGGTTACCGGAACAGATAAAATTTTTAGAAAACTATTTTTCTAAAAACATTTTTGGAAAAGATATTTTCAAAAACATGTCTTTTAAGAGAAAAGTTTTTGAAAGAAAAGCATAATCCCCAATAGCCATATCTATGTCCTTCGAATTCTCCGTTTTGAATCTTTCCTTTTTCGTTTCAGCATGGCTGAGGATCTTAACTTTCCGGAGGGTGTGACGGTACCAGTATGGTATAGGAGATTGATGGAGGCTAGGGCCACCACTGCGGGTCCAGCAAATATTCCTCCACCAACCGTAGCACCCGATCTTCCTCCTCCCCCTCCTCCTCGTATGGATACATTTGCTAAGACTTGCAAGGAATTTAAAGCTATGGGAGGGAAACCTTTTCAAGGATCTGAAACCTTTGTGGAGGCTAGAGATTGGCTTAAGGAGGTGGAAGAGTTGATAGATATCTTTGAGATGGAAGAAGGGAAGAAAGTCAAGTTGGCTGCTTGGTTAATGAAGGGAGAGGCCTCATTCTGGTGGGAGGTTACTAATGGAGAACGCCCCGTTGACTCTTGGGCGGATTTTAAGCAAAGATTTGTGGCAAAGTTTCTCTCAAGGGCGGAGGAAAACTTGTATATGGAAAGGTTCTTGACTTTAAAGCAAGGAAATCTTTCGGTGAAGGAATATGTTAACAAGTTTAATCAATTGGCAAGGTTTGGCCTAGACATGGTGAATACACCAGAGAAGAAGGCTTTGAGGTTCGTGAAAGGCTTAAATGAACCGATGCATGGGTTGGCTATGACTCACATCCCTATGGGGGCCACCTTTGAGAAGCTAGTTGACATGGCGCTCATGTTTGAGGAAGAGAAGGGTCCTAATGCTAATAAGGCACCCGAGAAGAAGGGAGATCAAAAGAGACCTCAACAACAACAACAAAGCAAAGGTGGGAAAGGCAACGGTGGCAAGGGCAAGAAAAAGAAGTGTTTCAATTGTGGGACACCTGGCCACCTAAGCAAGGATTGTCGCAAGAAGAAGAAGACCGGTTGCTTCCATTGTGGCGAAGCAGGGCACTTAGTGAAGGATTGCCCTAAGAAGGGGCAAAGGACGGGATCTACCTCAGGAGGACAGGTGCAAGCTCTTATGGCACCGGGTCAGGCTAGGGGGCAAGTACAGGCTCTCGCGGCTCCACCAATTCAGGAGAGAGGTAGAACTATTTCTGTTGAAAGTCTGGTTTTTCTATTTGACCATCCTGTCCGTACATTGTTTGATTCAGGCGCATCGCATTCGTTTATTTCATCATCATTAGTTGAGTCACTGCACCTAGACACCAGTCTGGTAGATGATCTCTTGGTTGTTTCAAACCCAATTGGGGGCTCCACTTATTTGTCCATGATATGTTTGGGTTTGAAGATTTCTATACTTAGCATTGAGTTTAGATGTGATGCTTTTGTGTTGGGCTTCACGGGCTATGGGTTGATTTTGGGCATGGACTGGTTATCCAGTAATGGTGCCGTTCTTGATTGCGAAAGGAGAGTTGTTAGGCTCATGACCCGCTTGGGTAACACTCTCGAGATTTCTTGTAATCCCATGGACTCTGTTATGCTAAGTTATCTTGAATCGCTTGACGCTTCGGTCGAGAGTTTGCAATCTATGAGAGTGGTCCGGGAATATCCGGATGTGTTTGAGGAGGTGAAGGGCTTACCTCCGAAGCGGGAGATTGACTTCCGAATATATTTGGTGGATAATGCTAAACCGGTATCTTTACCAGTGCGCCACATGGCTCCTCGTGAGAGGAGGGAACTCCATAAGCAAGTAGGGGAGTTGCTTGAGAAGGGGTTCATAAGACGGAGCATATCAGAGTGGGGTGCTCCAGTAGTATTTGCTACGAAGGCGGATGGGTCCCTCAGACTTTGTGTAGACTATAGAGAACTCAACAAGCTCACAAAGAAGAATAGACACCCATTGCCGAGGATTGATGATCTTTTCGATCAGTTGGTTGGCGCTTCAGTATTTTCTCAGTTGGACTTGGCCACGGGGTTTCATCAGTTGAGGGTGGCTGAGGATAGCATAGACAAGACTGCCTTTAGGACTCCGGATGGTTTCTATGAGTGGCTGGTGATGCCATTTGGGTTGACGAACGCCCCTGCATACTTTGTTGATTTGATGAGTAGGGTGTTCAGGGAGTTCCTTAATAAATTCGTGGTGGTCTTTGTGGATGATATCTTAGTATTCTCTAAGAGTGAAGAAGAGCATGCCCTACATCTTGGGGAAGTGTTGAAGACTCTTCGAGCGCATAGCCTTAAGGCTAAATTCTCTAAATGTCACTTCTGGAGGAGGGAAGTGCGGTTCTTGGGGCATGTGGTCTCCAAGGAAGGGATAGCTGTGGATCCCGCGAAGGTAGTATCAATTCAGGATTGGAAGGTTCCGAAGAATGCTACCGAAGTAAGAAGTTTCTTGGGGTTGGCGGGTTATTATAGGAAGTTTATCAAAGACTTCGCGAAGATATCAGCCCCATTAACCCGCTTAACAAAGAAGAATCTTGTTTTCACATGGGACGTAGATTGTGATGATGCGTTCCGACGGTTAAAGAGAGCTTTAACCACGGCTCCAGTTTTAGTATTGCCAGATGGGAGCAAGCCATTTGTTGTCTATACCGATGCCTGTGGGACAGGACTTGGCGCAGTCTTAATGCAAGAGGGAAGGGTAATAGCCTATGGTGGAAGGCAGTTGAGGGCACATGAGAAAAATTACCCTACCCATGATCTCGAGCTGGCCGCTATTGTTTTTGCGCTTAAGATTTGGCGCCATTATCTTCTGGGTGAGAGATTCGAGTTGTTCACTGACCATAAATCTTTGAAGTACCTGTTCTCTCAAAAGGATCTAAACTTAAGACAGCAAAGGTGGATGGAGTTCCTAGCATCTTATGATTTCGAGATAGCGTATACCCCTGGCAAGGGTAACGTGGTGGCGGACGCCTTGAGCAGAAAGAGGTTGTCTTTGAGTCCATTGTTCGTGGAACGGCAAAGCTTGGAATTTATCTCGATGTTTGATTTCAGACCTTCCATTGATTTTGTACCCGGTTTGCTAGCTTCCTTGGAAGTTAGGCCTACTCTTTTGGGGCGGATTGGGGAAGCCCAGAGGGACGACCCACAGTTGGTTGAGTTGATAGAGAAGCTCATAAGGGGGGAGTCGTCCAGCCATTTGAGTAGGTACACCCTAGACGATAGGGGGTGCTTGCGTAGAGACGGTAGACTTTGTGTACCGCAAGATGAAGGGTTGAGGAAGGTTATTCTTGATGATGCACACCGTTCTAGGATGACCATTCATCCCGGTGGGGATAAGATGTACCAAGATATGAAGAGGGTTTTCTTCTGGACCGGTATGAAGAAAGATGTGGCCGAATATGTAGCTCGATGCTTGGTATGTCAGCAGGTGAAGGCGGAGCAAAAGAAACCAGGTGGGTTGCTTCACCCATTGGAAGTTCCGCAATGGAAGTGGGATAGCGTCTCGATGGATTTTATTGACGGGTTACCCAGATCGAGGAAGGGTAATACAGGAATTTGGGTGGTGGTAGATAGACTTACTAAGAGCGCCCATTTCATACCTGTGAAGAGCAAGAGGACCGCTCCATGGCTAGCTTCAGTATATCTTCGAGAGATAGTTCGATTGCATGGGGTACCCTCTAGCATAGTGAGTGATCGAGATCCTATCTTCACTAGTGAGTTCTGGAGAAGTTTGCAAGAGGCAGTGGGGACTCAATTGTGTCTGAGCACCGCATATCATCCTCAGACAGACGGCCAGACTGAGAGGGTGAATCGTGTTCTAGAAGACCTTTTGAGACTTTGTATCTTAGATTTTGGAGGTACATGGGAAGAGCATCTTCCATTGGTGGAGTTCGCATATAATAACAGCTTTCAGTCCAGTATTGGTATGGCTCCTTTCGAAGCTCTCTATGGAAGGCCTTGTCGATCCCCTACATGTTGGTGGGAATCTACGGATAAGATTTTGCTTGGGCCTGATATGGTTAGGGAGACTTCAGAGAAGATCGATCTGATTCGAAGAAGGATGAAAGCAGCGCAGGATAGGCAAAAATCTTATGCGGACAAGAGAAGGACGGATCTTGAGTTTGAGGTTGGGGATATGGTTTTTGTCAAGGTATCTCCGTTGAGAAATGTTGTTCGCTTCGGATCCGTTGGGAAGTTAGCACCAAGGTTTGTTGGGCCGTTTCCTATCAAGGAAAGGATTGGACGGATGGCATATAGGGTGGAGTTGCCCGACAGACTTAGCGGTGTTCATGATGTATTCCATGTATCACATCTGAGAAAATGCTTACATGAGACTGCAGAGGTGGTAGGGCCGAGCTTGCTTAGAGATATGGAGATAGAGCGTGATGCGACTATTAGACGAGCTCCTACTCGCATCCTTGGGTCAGAGACTAGGAAGTTAAGAAACAGAGAGGTTCAACTAGTCAAGGTGCAATGGGGAGAAGATGAGAGCAACGCAACTTGGGAGACGGAAGCGAAGATGCGTTCATTGTACCCATTTCTTTTTGAGGGTATGTCTTTACTTTCTCCTTTATCGTTTGTCTAGTACTTATCTTATCTTTGGTATGTCCTCTCGTTAGTACCTTTGACCTTTAGATAGGGTAAACCTATGGTTGAAACATGTGTTTGAGACATGTTATGGTTGATGGATGCAAGTGGATGCAAGTGTTTGCTAGTGGTTGCTCGTGGATGCATATACACACTCTAGGCACTAGATCGGCTCAGTCACTTCATATTGCATATTGCATAAAACTGTGTGTAGGAAAATATATTTATGGATGTATAATGGTTGTGTTATCACATGGATGATGCATTTTGGTGAATGATTGTGCACTCATGTAGATATTGTATGTGTCGATAGGGTTTTCTCGCATACATAATGGATGCATGGCACTATCATGGTTTGCATATGTTCATACATTAGATAGGGAACATATACACACACTGTTTGCATATGCTCATACATCATTAGAAACTGTTTAAGGACAATGGATGCCCGTGGTTGATGATTTGAGTAGATGGTTGTTTGGATGGTAGGATAGGCATTCTCCTTAGCTTAGAGATTTCGGGGACGAAATCCTTTAAGGAGGGGAGAATGTAACACCCCGAATTTTAGTTAATACTAAAATTCACTAATTACAGGATAAATAATCTCAGACGTGGGAATTAGGGGTAACGGGCTGCGTAATTGCGTTCGTCTCGGAAAAATACGCGAAATAGAGTCCGAGTTTTCGAAAATCGGAGTCCGTATGGCCCGGTTATGGCCCAATGAAGTTAGCAGAAAAATTTAAAACTAAAACAGATTTGAAAATTCAAATATTCAGATTTGGGATGGGCCAGGCGGGGTCAGGCGGGAAGCTTCCCGCCCAGCCCATGTCGACAGGGCTGTCGACAGGCCTGTCGACAGGGGTGTCGACATGCCTGTCGACTTGCCTGTCGACAGGGTCCAGGCGCCCAGTGAACCTGGGTGCACCAGGTTGCACCAGGTTGGGTTTGAGGCTGGCTAGGAGGGCTGGTTCTAGAGATTTCCTAAATCTAAGGGTCCTAACCTAATCTAGGGTTAATCTAAGGGCCTAAAACACTCACCTAATCCTATAAATAAGACCCCAACCCTACCCTAATTCATTCATAATTAAGTCTTGTAACTAAACTATGGCAAAATGAAATTTGGGCATGGCCTCCACTAGTTCATGAAGGAGTTGCAAGCAAATCCATCTCAAATCATTCCCTAATCCATTCTAAGTATCTTAATCTTCTTCATTAGCTTGCTAATTGTGTTTTGGTGAGCTTCTATCCCCTTAATAATCAATTGTTAAATTGATTAAGATAGGATATGAGGATGTATGGTTATGTTTGTGGATCAATGTGTTTATGCAAGCTTAATATTGTATATGTCATGTGTTTTGCAAGTTGTATGCTCTATGTCATGCAAGTTTAGTATATGTGTTCATAACATTTTTATGCAAGTTTAATGTCATATCTTTATGCAAGTTGGTGCTATGGTTCATGATGATTATGATGCAAAACACTAAGTTGGACATTGATCTATTATGCAACATGTTAAGCATGCTTATGAAGTTATGTATGCTCAAATGCAAGATTAACATGTTATGCATGCATATGAAGTTATGTGAATGATGATGCAAGTTATGTGTATGTTTAAATGCAAGGTTAATATGTTATGCATGCATATGAAGTTATGTGGATAAAGATGCAAGTTATGTGTATGTTCAAATGCAAGATTAACATGTTATGCATGCATATGAAGTTATGTGAATAAAGATGCAAGTTATGTGTATGTTCAAATGCAAGATTAACATGTTATGCATGCATATGAAGTTATGTGAATGATTATGCAAGATAGTTGTATGCTCAAATACAAGATTACCATGTTATGCATGCTTATGAGGTTATGTGAATAAATATGCAAGTTATGTAGATGCTTAAGAGCAAGTTGGGTTAATATGTGTTCATATATGCAAGTTGACATCCTCTTAACCCATGACAAAGATATATGCTAAACCCATGATATGTGTGATGGATCTTCCCCTTTTATATGTCATGAAATGAGAACGATTTACGTGGGGAACGATGGGGTGGGTAAATATGTTAATAAATGGATGATTGGGTATGATTAAGCATACCATAAAGAAATAAATTACCATAAGTGGGAATTTACCTATTGAGTTAGGTCTACCCCATGGGAATTTACCTATTGAGTTAGGTCTACCCATGTTATGGTAAACTGGATATTAATTAGGGATAATTAATATGGGGGTGATTAATTAGGTGTAATTAATCGACTAAGACACGAGGTTGGACTCATTTGTAGTGTAAAACTGCCCGGACCCGACCGGCTTAACCAGTTGCTACAAATGTCAGCCCAATGTGAGAGGTCTTAGCCATAAATTAAATACGTGATTAAGGTAAAGACACGAGGTTAGACTCTGTTATGACGTAAGACTGCCCGGATTCTACCGGCTTAACCAGGCGGTCATAACAGCCAGTCTAATGTGGGAGGTCTTTATGGGAGATCACGGTCTTAATTAATTAAGAAACACTTAACCATAATAGCATGTAGTGGGACATGAGGGGTTAAGTGGGTGCCTTGGGTGGCATGAGGAAATTTTGTGGTTGCCTTGGGTGGCATGTGGAATCTAGTGGGTTGCCTTGGGTGGCAATAGAAAATACGATTAGAATACTTAACCAAGTGGAAACATGTAACTAAACATGATTAAAGGGTTAAGTGGGATACACTAGATATATGACAAGCTTAAGTGGGTAGCTTGTGGGGGCCCATTTCAACCAATATCCCAAACGTATCTTTGTGGGCTCGACCCATGTCGAGTGACGGGACACGCATATTGGGCTTGATTATAAGAGGCCAAAACGGGTTAGCGGTGGCAACGCAAGTCCAACGGGTTTCATATGCGTGTGTGGGCCCGGGCTGGTAGATAAGCCGTTGTTGCATCGTGTAGATATAAAGCCGTGCACCGTTAGTATTGGGTAGCCACTTTAGGGGAGTGATACACCCCACTGTGGGACCGGCACGGGTATCTACGGTAGGGAGCCGATCGATGGGGAGTAGTGGGTACACCTAGTGAAGATAGGGGCAGACGACACCTATGTAGGGGTACACGAAACTACTGGGTAAGAATTACTGGGTACACCTAGTGGAGATAGGGGCAGACGGCACCTATGTAGTGAGCTAGGAGTACATGAAATTATTGGGGAAATTTTCTAAGTCCTTGGAAGGGATCAACCTTTAAGTAGGAATGACTGGTGTGGTGCAGTTAGTAATTATCCTTGGGTGGGTAGATGTGTCCTGACGGTTATCTTAGTTCGTCCTATGTTGTTGGCTACTTAGTGTAGTTATTATCCCCAAAGGTACCGTACTGAGTTCATGTCATACCCTAATTACTTTAATAATTGTATTGTTAAGGTTATAGGGCTCACTCAGACTTATGTCTGACCCCGTTGTTTTTATCTTTTTCCCAACCCTCAGGTCCTACGGTGGATCCTAGCGGTAGTAGAGCTTGATCGGATTGCTGTTCCAGCCTTTGGGAGCTTGGGTAGATGTAAAGCTCCAGTTATCCAGTTATCTTCTCTTTTGTTATGGCTATTGTATGAGAGAGTGGGATTATGTACTTCTTTATTTTGACGGATATTGTACTTGACTTTTATCATGGCTTTATGATGTAACCAGACATGTTTATTTCCGCTGTTATGAGATGATGTTTTAAAATTTCAAGTACTATTTATATCTGTCTGGGTGTAATTTTTCTGTTCTATATTCACTAAAATACTCCACCGATGCTATGGCATTCCCTTTGTGAGTGATCATAGCGGGTGTGGGGTGTTACACTCGTCTTGGGTGTATGGCCAAATCAAGACATCAATAATCATCCAAACGACCATCTTCATCGGCGACTTATCATTGAGTCAGTTATTCAAAATGGGTATAAACCCGGCCTTCCCGAATAACTCGCGTATATAATAAACCAGTGCTACGAAAACACAACATACGCCTCATTCCATTCCAGAATATTCTTTTATTCAAATAATCACATCATTAGGGAATAGATTCCCATTAATTTTATCAAAGAAAAATTCTTTTAAATTTATTCTTTAATCTTCCTTTGGATATCAAACAATATTAAGGTTTTCCAAACTAGTCGGGATTAACGCAACTTACCGAAGTAATCATTTATTTAATTTCCCAATCCCAACCTATTCATCCCATGGAGTAAATTGGTATTACTCCATAACTAACACCACAGTGTTATCGATAAAATTAATTACCATTTCCCGTTCAAATCTAATTAAAGATTTAACTATCGCTAGGAGCAAAACTAGTGATACTCCATTCTCAATCATTTCCCAAATTTGATAATTTAAATGATCAATTCACATTTAAATCTAATTAAAGATTCATTAAAGCTCCACTTAGTTTTAATCTTCCCAAAAATCAATATTAATGATTATTTAACTTTGGAAAATCAAACATACCGCATCGGCAATCTACACTGTACTATTGATTTCTGCCTATATATAACCTTTGAGCTCGTACATCTCAGATAAGGGTGTTAAGCAAGAGAATAAATTCTCTTCCACCAAACAGATATATATTTAGCAGAGATCAACCATACAGTTAGAAATACAATGATAGACATGTAATCCTACCGTTAACTGGGTTAAAGAACTAATGTCATTTAAAACACAGTTCACGATAAACCCAAATCACATTCCATTAATTATGGAATCTTCACGGAAAAACAAATCAATATATAATCGATATCAATTTCCGTATCCGAATAATAATATAAATGGAATAACGACATAACCTTTTAAATTCCATATGTATTAACAGTCTTCCTCCATAGAAGTTTACTTCGATTATTATCAAATCGAATTCCATTCAACTCCAATTTAATATATTAAATTGGAAAACTTTACTTTGGAAAATCCCCATTAAATCTTAATAAAAAGATCTATTAATTCCAAAACACGTTTCATTGTAAATCGGGTTAAAGAACGAATGTCGTTAAAAACACAATTCACAATAAACCCAATTCACATTCTATTTTCAGTTCCTATTAAATGTTAATTAATTGGTAATTCTTCTTTAAATCTTAATTAAAAGATTTATTATTTTCATACTGGGTTTAAGAACAGTGCCATTTAAAACACAGTTCATGAAAAACCCAAAATCCCATCAGTCTCTAATCGTAAATTAGTAAGAGAACAATTCCCTAAGTATTAACCCCGAAGGCCGAAACCAACATCAGATCAATACCCAGGAAACCATTCAACTTGGCTAATCTCCAGTCAGATTCTAATTTTTGTAACTCCATTGGGTTTAAAACAGTATTATTAAAGATACCATTCACGACAAACCCAAAATCCAATTTGATATTAAATACAAGGCACTGAATAGAAAATATATCAGCTTATATTCAATATCAAATTCTGAAACCAACAAATATCATATTGGAATAATGATATATATATCTTCCAAATTCCCCCACAATATCCGTATAATTACAGAATCCAATATCGAAATATTTCGAAGATAATTTTGACTCAAATCCATTCCAACTCATATATTGGAAATTCTGGTTACTTTTAAAACCATTTCAAATCCAGTTTATTTATTTAAAAATATTGGATTATAATTCTAGTTCATAACTAGTTCATTTTGATAAAAATATATTTTTATTTTTTCAAATAGGGAATTTTTCAGCCCAATTCTTTCCAAATCATTTACTATGATTTTACACAAATTATTTATATTTTTAATGATTTTATCAAGGCCCATACAGTCGATTTCCATAAACGGTCATCGAACTGCACTTACAACGACCTTTTCCAAATTTCATTTGGACATAATTCCAAATCCAACTGTTAGATTTCAAATCTTGTATTCTTTGGAAATCTCTTTTCGATACGAACCCAACGGTTCCGGTTTTAGGAAAATCCGACGGTCGGATCTCCTGTAATGTCCATTAGAAGTCAATGGTCGACATTCGCGAACTGCCGCTGTGCGGTGCGTTCTATTCAGGCCATTATATATATAATATATATTTCGTCGATTTCCATTTAAAACGTATTTTATAAATCGTTTTAAATTCGTTTTCAAAACGATTTCAACTTCATATTCAATTTCAAATCAAAATTGAATATTCCATATCATTGATATATAAATAATAATATTTTCAACACATTAGATTTTGAATTCTCTTCCTTTTCGATATTCATTATAAGAATGAACAAAATCGATATAAATATCGTTCACATCAAAATGGCGTATATTAAATCAACACGGCTTTATATATTTAAATATATTTGTGTCCATCCCAAATCGGACACCAAAATCAGATTTTTGATCTTTTACTGAATATTATTTTAAAATATTCATTATTTTATAATAATCTTTATTTTAAAATATTCATTATTTTTGACTTGTAATCAGACACAGTCAATTATCATGTAATGTGATTTATATGGATTTCATACACACATGTACACAATAACAATCAAACACAGCCAACCATCATCCAGAGTGCATTCTACACCGCATAAGCATTAAATATAAATATTCAATGCTTACACCGCTTGTCAACCAATCGTTTGACATACAACTAAATATTGGGATTAGTGTATGTTCAATATCATCCCAATACCCGTGTGGGGTTTCAATCAACAAATAATGAATTTTATTTGTGTAGTTGGGCGATGTGTAAAATATATCGTCCCAATCAATATCAGTCAAATGTGTGTACATAAACAAATCGTTCGATTTGTAAGTGAATATTTATTTTAATCATATACACGTTAAAAATTATATTTTTAACTATAAAATATTTATTTCAACACACGAATATTTTATACAGTTCATTTCACGTCACAAACAATTTTCACAACACAATCAAACAAGTCGTCCATGGTCTGTGGACGATAGGTGTCAGGTGCTGCTAAGCACCGTCTGCATCTTAGTATATATGTTAACTAGAAAATAAAATTAAAGTGAGAAGTTCTCACTTTGCTTTTGGCTTCGCCTAAAATTGTACCGAGCTATAAAAATTCTCCAGTCTCTTGTAGAATGTAGAAGACGTCCTCACAGTCCCAGTGTCTCTTGTTTTACTCGATTTCGACCACAAATGAAAAAGATATGATTTTTATTCTTAAATAATAAATCGCAACGCTTAAAAGTGTTGTAGCCCTTAGAAAATAAATAGGTCGTACCTTTCAGTGAAACCTTCCAACCTAGGTCACGATTTTGTGATAAATTCGCGATGTTTCAGGACGATCGGCCTTCGCAGCGGCGTAGAGCCAGGAAGGGTGCACCCGCGCCGAGGGGTATGGCCCACTTTGGTCTACACTGGAGGGGACGGCGACGAGTTGAAGTCCTCGACTTTGAGGAGTTCGTTCTCGATGAACAGGGCATGGTGGAGGGCGAGGTTGCTATGGAGTTGAAGATCATGGAGTCCTCTACAAAATTCCCAACAGGATGGAGGTCTAATTTTGCGTGTGGAGGGAGTAATCAGAGGAGGAAGCAAAGAGGAGCAGCCGCCGTTCAGTTATGAGGGTTAAGGGGTCTGGAAGATGTGAACGATGAAATTTGATTGGGCCTTATTTTTATATTTAATTTTTAATTTATTTAAATCCAAAAAAATCCTTCCTTTCATACGAACTCCAAATCAAACCCAACGACTATTGCCCCTAACTAAATACCCCCATTCCGGACACAATGGAATATGTTTCGTAAGCCCGTTCGACTGTTTTAGTCAGTTATTCTTTAATTTAAAATATAAAACATTCAAATTTGGATCTGAACGTATATTTTAATTTACCAGGGCCACATACTGACTCTAAAAATTCCAGAAAAATAAATATGGCTATGTTTTGACAATACAGTCCTAACAAAACTAATTTCGTCAAATTTGAAGACCGTTTGAAAAACGGTCATTTTCCAGTCGATTAAATTCAAACTGAGATGACCAAATACCTTTAAATCCACCATGCTCCCATATTGATTCCAAAAATTATGAAAATTGGAATCAAGAAATAATTTGACACTCCGGATCCAGCAAAAGTGGTTTCGTCTAAAATGGAGGTCGTTTGCAAAATCGCTATTTTTAAGGGCTATATTTCCATAGCGACTATTCTGAATTTTCAACTGGGCGTAACTTTTTATTCCCGCTATGAAATTTCAATTTTTCGGATTCGTTGGAAAGATATTTTCAAATAGATTCTAATATTTTTTGTTTCGGTAAAATCCAGTTTATTTTGAATCCTGTACATTGATTTGAAATTTGAAATCGGATTCTCAAACTACCGCGCCATTTCTAACCCCTTTTAAAATTAAAATAAATATTTATATTCTAACTTCAATTTAAATAAATATATACGTTCTAATTCTATTCAAAATAAATTTCTAGTCGTTATTATTTAAAATAAATCATTTTAGATATTCAAAATTCATTAAAATTGCCAAAATAAAAATTTTAAATTGGTTCTGATTTTCCGGGTTGTTACAATCTCCCCCACTTAAAATTTTTTTGTCCTCGAAAAGGAACGGAGCTAAAAGTTGTTTTACTAATCAACTCGACTTTCATTCTGGCTTTCATTCTTCAACTTTTCAGTTTCTAAGAAATTCTAATTTTTCAAAAATTTGACTTACACCCTAAATTTTCGAAAATTTTCGCCATAACCTCCTTTGTACGGGGAGGGGTTTGGAACTTTATTGGGCCATATTAGGCACCCAACAAATCCTAAAAAGCATACACATATTTATAGTGATATATTCTGGTGTCCACAGGGGAGTGTGCATAGATCATAACTCCAGAGAATAAATTCTCGTCACCCTATAAATAGTTTTTTTGCCTTACCAACTAGAGAGACGTGTTTATTGTGAACTCCAAACCCATGTGGGGTTTTTATTAATCTGGCAATTTTACAGTTATAGTTTATATAGTCCATATCAGTCTTTGGTTTAACCTAAAATATAGTCATCGCCATACGAACCTCTCGCTTGTATGGTAAATCTTCAACCTCGTCACATAAGCTCCAAACGCTTATGTGGTGTATGATAGAGTATGCTATCTTCTTGCAGTATGCCGTGTAGTGTAGTTCAAAATTAATTGTTACTATCCTATGGCGACGTTTATAATTTCATACAGAACAACCAGCACTCCGCATCCAATGGCATTCACAGTAGTTTGCATAATAAATAAAATTGCGCATCCAACTCATTAAGGTTTACCTATTTGTTTGGCACGCAAATAAATTCTTTACTCAACAACAGATCCGTTTACCTTTTTAAAAATGTGTGTATATATATGCACATCTAAGCTAAAAATAATATTTTTAGCAAACAAACATCTATTTCACCACACAGCTATTTTTAGCACTTCACATACATGATAGAATTGTTAATTTTATCCTTTTAAGATTTTAATTCGATTTGGCTAATGGTTCAAAATTTTAATTAATCAAACCAATAATCATACAACACAACCAGCAATCAATTAGTTGGTTTACTTTTCAATCATATAATTTTGATATAATTATTCAAAAATCATATTTTTGATGTCAATTCACAACAATAAGCCCTATCTAGTTTTGGTTCTCACACTAGTCAATTGGAAATATATAGATATCCCACATTCGAAACTCGAACATAAATACTGGTCATGGTATACTTCATCATTAGAATAATGCACGAGCGACTAAAGTGTGATTCTATATCTATCTAGTATATTAAAACTTCAAATACACGTTTGCAAGGCATATATGCAAAATCTTTATATATTGGATTGTCCAAATTCGATATAAATACAATATTCAAATACGTATTATAGGGTTTTAAATTTTCAAAACAATGTTTGTTTTCATTTTTATTTTAAAAATAACACTCTTCACACTTGTTCTAGGATACTGCAGATCCTATCTCTAACGAGTCATTCTCATTGGATATTGCTAATCCAATCTCTGATGAATTCTTTCGTTTGGTTCTAATGTGTCTTGTTCTTGAGCTCTGTAAACCAAAGCTCTGATACCAACTGAAATGACCCGAATATTCCCGTAAAGGAAACCCCGGATTGAGTTGAGAACAAGCCACGTCGGGACACAAACAGAAGAACATTTCATAGCTTATTACAACAATTTACATCAGAGTACAAGAATATACAGAGTATGAATAAATATTACGCATCAGAGATTAAAATACATTACATAGCAGCGGAAAGTAACACAAAACACAACTGAAAGAGATAAACGGATACAGAGCTTCCCCAATATCGTTCCAGCTGTAAACCAGGATCCTACAAATATAAATCTGCAAAACCAAAACTACTAGCTGCCTGTGTGGAAAATAGGGGCACCCAAAGTTTAGGTTAAAACAATAAACTCTAGGTCAGTCATGTGACTAGTGTGAGAACTAAAACAGTTATTTAAAACTTTACTTTAAAATGAAGTAAATCAAGGGACCATGCCGTATAACACAGAACGGGTTTCCTCCCAAGAATTCTAGTGCATAGAACAAACAACGCAATGCTTTTGGAAAAATAAAGCTATTATAAGACCCAGGTCCCATCACACAATGCAACGCAAGCCAGAGGATAGGGTTTTACGTTATAATAGCCAAATAATGCTTGATACGTTTAAAACAAATCATTTCGATACTATTATAGTGTAAAGCGTATAAAACAACTTCAAATATAAATGTATCAATCATACGCAGCATGGGTACCATTTATCATGTCGCCAATACTATTCTACAATCAAAACCGAAATGTCACGTATTGGAAATTGGATTTACGTCATGAGTCGAGGCAAGGGATGTACTCCTCGCCGGCTTCGAGACACCCTAGCAAATTCCTCGAGATCTCTCGTAGTAGACCCTTAGATCCTCCAAGGTCGGTCCACACTTACGTTATTGGGTTGGCAATTCCTGAACACACATTTTCCGGTCCTATATGACCTATATCCAGCGGCATCCGCAGTAGCTGATACATTCGAGGCGCCTCACAATCCAACAATCACATAGGTAAAATATAATAATGTCAGGACGTGCAAAACCCAGACACCACCCATAGCTAGAAAGAAACGTCATGTCCTAATTGGATTCCCTTATCCCTTTTTGACTCATACCAAGGTGTGAGGCCCGTGAATTAACGCTATACATAAGGCTATGCTTTATTAAAGCCGTACTTTGATCATCAACCACAAGATTCTGCTTTTCAACAGAAGCCTTGATCATTTGCATCTCAGCACGCCGCACAGGCAATTCACGCCATGCGACTGATGTCTATCGATATATAACCTCTAAGCTCGTACATCTCAGAGAAGGGCGTTAAGCAAGAGAATAAATTCTCCATTGACAAATAGATATATATTTAATAGAAATCAATAAACACAGAATAAAATCCAATGACCAACACACGTCCATTTACAAGTTCGTTCTGGGTTTGAACGAAACCGAAGGCACCTTATTCCTCGTCCTATATGTCCAATACAGGAGAGAGGTCCTCGCATGTCCAGTCGATCTCCAAGTACATCTGCGTGATCACCACTTATTACCTCGTCTAGGGTGTACAGCCCAATCAAGACATCAGTAATCATTCAAACGATGTGAAGACCTCCGGTCTTCAACTGCCGTCTTCATCGTCGACTTATCGTCGAATCGGTTATTCAGAATGGGTATAAACCCGACCTTTCCAAATAACTCACATATATAATAAACAAGTGCTACAAAAACACAACATACGCCTCATTCCAATCCAAAATATTCTTTTATTCAAATATTCACATCACTAGGGAATAGGTTCCCATTAATTTTATCAAGGATAAATTCTTTTAAATTTATTCTTTAATCTTCCTTTGGATATCAAACCATATTAAGGTTTTCCAAACAAGTCGGGATTAATGCAACTTACCGAAGTAATCATTTATTTAATTTCCCAATCCCAACCTATTCATCCCACGGAGCAAATTGGTATTACTCCATAATTAACACCACGGTGTTATCGGTAAAACTAATTGCCATTTCACATTCAAATCTAATTAAAGATTTAGCTATCGCTAGGAGAAAAACTGGTGATACTCCATTCTCGACCATTTCCCAAATTTGATAATTTAAATTATCAATTCACATTTCAATCTAATTAAAGATTCATCAAAACTCCACTTAGTTTTAATCTTCCCAAAAATCAATATTAATGATTATTTAACTTTGGAAACACAAACATACCGCATCTGCAATCTACGCCGTACTATTGATTTCTGCCTATATATGACCTCTGAGCTCGTACGTCTCAGAGAAGGGTGTTAAGCAAGAGAATAAATTATCCTCCACCAAACAGATATATATTTAGCAGAGATCAACCATACAGTTCGAAATACAATGACAGACATGTAATCCTGCCGTTAACTGGGTTAAAGAACTAATGTCATTTAAAACACAGTTCATGATAAACCTAAATCACATTCCATTAATTATGAAATCTTCATGGAAAAACAAATCAATATATAATCGATATCAATTTCCGTATCTGACTAATAATATAAATGGAATAACGGCAAAACCTTCTAAATTCCATATGTATTAACAGTCTTCCTCCACAGAAGTTTACTTCGATTATTATCAAATCGAATTCCATTCAATTCCAATTTAATATATTAAATTGGAAAGCTTTACTTTGGAAAATCCCCGTTAAATCTTAATAAAAAGATTTATAAATTCCAAATCACATTTCCCTATAAATCGGGTTAAAGAACGAATGTTGTTAAAAGCACAGTTCATAATAAACCCAATTCACATTCTATTTTCATTTCCAATTAAATGTTAATTAATCAGTAATTCTTCTTTAAATCTTATTTAAAAGATTTATTCTTTTCACACTGGGTTTAAGAACAGTGCCATTTAAAACACAGTTCACGACAAACCCAAAATCCCGTCAGTCTCTAACCGTAAATTAGTAAGAGAACAATTCCCTAAGTATTAACCCCGAAGGCCGAAACCAATATCAGATCAATACCCAGGAAACCATTCAACTTAGCTAATCTCCAATCAGATTCTAATTTTCTTAACTCCATTGGGTTTAAGAACAGTTTTATTAAAGATACCATTCACAAAAAACCCAAAATCCAATTTGATTTTAAATACAAGGCTCTAAATAGAAAATATATCGGCTTATATTCAATATCAAATTCTGAAACAAACAAATGTTGTATTGGAATAAAGATATATATCTTCTAAGTTCCTCCACAATATCTGTATAATCACGGAATCCAATATCGAAATATTTCAAAGATAATTTCAATTCAAATCCATTCCAATTCATATATTGGAAATTCTGGTTATTTTTAAAACAATTTCAAATCCAATTTATTTATTTAAAAATATTGGATTATAATTCTAGTTCATAACTAGTTCATTTTTGATAAAAAATTATTTTTATTTTTAAAATAGGGAATTTTTCAGTCCAATTATTTCCAAATCATTTATTATGATTTTACACAATTTATTGATATTTTTAATAATTTTATCAAGGCCCATACAGTTGATTTCCATAAACGGTCATCGAACTGCACTTACAGTGACCTTTTCCAAATTTGATTTGGACATGATTCCAAATCCAATCGTTAGATTTCAAATCTCTTGTATTGTCGGAAAGCATTTTTTGATACGAACCCAACGGTTCTATTTTTAGGAGAATCCGACGATCGGATCTCCCGTAATGTCCGTTCGAAGCCAATGGCCGAAATTTGCAAACTACCGCAGCGCGGCGTGTTCTATTCAGGCCATTATATATATATATATATATATAATACATATTATATATGTTTCGTCGATTTCCATTTAAAACATATTTTATAAATCATTTTAAATTCGTTTTCAAAACGATTTCAACTTCATATTCAATTTCAAATCAAAATTGAATATTCCATATCATCGATATATAAATGATAATATTTTCAAAGCATTAGATTTTGAAATCTCTTCCTTTTCGATATTCATTATAAAAATGAATAAAATTGATATAATTATCGTTCACGTCAAAATGGCGCATATTAAATCAACACGGCTTTATATATTTAAATATATTCGTGTCCATCCCAAATCGGACACCAAAATCAGATTTTGATCTTTTACTGAATATTATTTTAAAATATTCATTATTTTAAAATAAACGTTATTTTAAAATATTCATTATTTCTGACTTGGAATCAGACACAATCAATTACCATATAATGTGATTTATATGGATTTCATACACACATGTACACAACAACAATCAAACACAGTCAACCATCATCCAGAGTGCATTTTACACTGCATAGGCATTAAATAAAAATATTCAACGCTTACACTTCTTGTCAACCAATCGATTGACATACCACTAAATATTGTGATTTTTGTATGTCCAATATCATCCCAATACACGTGTGGGGTTTCAATCAACAAATAATGAATTTTATTTGTGTAGTTGGGCGATGTGTAAAATATATCGTCCCAATCAATATCAGTCAAATGTGTGTACATAAACAAATCGTCCGATTTGTAAATGAATATTTATTTTATTCATATACACGTTAAAAATTATATTTTTAACTATAAAATATTTATTTTAACACATGAATATTTTATACAGTTCATTTCACATCACAAACAATTTTCATAACACAATCAAACAAACAAACAAGTCGTCCATGGTCTGTGGACGACGGGTGTCGGGTGCGGCTAAGCACCGTCTGCATCTTAGTATATATGTTAACTAGAAAATAAAATTAAAGTGAGAACTTCTCACTTTGCTTTTGGCTTTGCCTAAAATTGTAGCGAGCTCTAAAAATTCTCCGGTCTCTTCTATAATCTAGAAGACGTCCTCACAGTCCCGATGTCTCTTGTTTCACTAGATTTCGACCACAAATGAAAAAGATATGATTTTTATTCTAAGATCATAAATTGAAACGCTTAAAAGTGTTATAGCCTTTAGAAAATAAACAGGTCGTACCTTTCAGTGAAACCTTCCAACCTAAGTCACGATTTTGCGATCAATCCGCGATGTTTCAGGACGAACAGCCTTCGCAGCGGCATAGAGCCAGGAAGTGTGCACCTGTGCCGAGGGGAGGACCCACTTCGATCTACATTGGAGGGGACGATGGCGAGTTGAAGTCCTCGACTTTGAGGAGCTCGTTCTCGACGAACAGGGCACAGTGGAGGGCGAGGTTGCTATGGATTTGAAGATTTTAGAGTCCTCTACAAAATTCCCAACAGGATGGAGGTCTAATTTTGCATGTGGAGGGAGTGATCGGAGGAGGAAGCAAAGAGGACAACCACCGTTCGGTTACGAGGGTTACGGGGTTTGGAAAATGTGAACGATGAAATTTGATTGGGCCTTATTTTTATATTTAATTTTTAATTTATTTAAATCCAAAAATATCCTTCCTTTCTTACAAACTCCAAATCAAACCCAATGACTGTCGCCCCCAGCTAAATACCCTCATTCCAGACATAATGGAATTTGTTTCGTAAGCCCATTTGACTAATTCAATGAGTTATTCTTCAAATTAAAATATAAAACATTCAAATTTGGATTTGAATGTACATTTAAATTTACCGGGGCCACATACTGACTCTAAAAATTCCAGAAAATAAATCTGGCTATGTTTTGATGATATGGTCCTAACAAAACTAATTTCGTCAAATTTGAAGACCGTTTGAAAAACGGCCATTTTCCGGTCGATTAAATTTAAACTGAAATGACCAAACATGTTTAAATCTACCACGCTCACATATTGATTCCAAAAATTATGAAAATTAGAATCAAGCAATAATTTGACATTCCGGATCCAACAAAAGTGGTTTCGTCGAAAACAGAGGTCGTTTGCAAAATCGCTATTTTTAAGGGCTATATTTCCATAGCGACTATTCTGAATTTTCAACTGGGCGTAACTTTTTATTCCCGCTATGAAATTTCAATTTTTCGGATTCGTTGAAAGATATTTTCAAATAGATTCTAATATTTTTGGTTTCGCTAGAATCTGGTTTATTTTGAATCCTGTACATTCATTTGAAATTTGAAATTGAATTTTCAAACTACCGCGCCATTTCTAACCCCTTTTAAAATTAAAATAAATATTTTTATTCTGACTTCAATTTAAATAAATATATACGTTCTAATTCCGTTCAAAATAAATTCTAGTCGTTATTATTTAAAATAAATCATTTTAAATATTCAAAATTCAATAAAACTACCGAAATAAAAATTTGAAATTGGTTCTGATTTTCCGGGTTGTTACACTATATATATATATATATGTATATATATATATATATATATATATATATATATATATATATATATATATATATTGCTGCTATGAGTGACGTAATATCCCACCCTTTCTATTTTTATTAATAAATTTTCCCCTTTATGTTTTTATTAATAACTTTGCCCCCATTTATTTTTTGAATTGTGGTACCCTCTAAAACCAATATATCGGTGTAATCTTTATCCTTCAAGGTAGTAATTATTACTGTAGTGCATCGTTTCAATTGTAAACATAACTACCAGGGAAACTACATTAATTTTTTCACATCCGTGTGTAAAGCACGAGTGTGCACTTTGTTTATATTAATTACATAATACAAAATATAACTATATGAATGAACTTGATCAACTAATATTCAAATTGATATTAAAGAACTGTAATTTAATATGAATATGATTATTATACCAATTAAAACGGTAAAATTTATTTGTTATCCAATTATGACATATGAATCGCATACAACAACAATAGCAAGTTTAAATTTTTTATTTGTTCATCATTAGATTAAAATACTTATATTTAAAATGATAAAATATATTTATCATGCATTGAATTATAAAATTTTACATTTAACTAACCCGGTACCATAATTATTTACAAAACCCTCTTTACTTTATCCTGCATTTTACGTTTATTCCATATGTTTAAATTAATTGTGTAATTTTAAGTTCATAATAATAAGATAATTGTTGTAATTTATATGAGTGAATATGCTTTTGTCATATTCTGTTTAGTCCCACATTGTGGGATAAATTTTACTCCAAGCTTCCAAGCCTTTATATAAGGAGCTCATGTATTGTAAATAGTGTACTAAATGATGAATGAATAAAAAGTATCCTCTTTCTCCGCTTCTAATGGCTTTCTTATTGTATATTATTTATAACACGTTATCAGCACGAAGCTCTATTAGAGCCATTGTTTGAAATATTCTAGATCTATATCTATGAATCTATCATGTAAGTAATTTTTATTTGAAGATATCAATTCATGAATTTATATATTTTTTATACAGTTATTTTCTGTTTGAGAATATTAGATCAATGGATCTATGAATTTGTCATATTTTCTAGTTCTTTTAGATCCGACTCAAACTTTCAAATCTCTTTTCCTATATTTTTTTTGTAGATCTAGATTATATTCTAATGGATCTAACTTTTTAGATCTAATTTTTTTGTTGATCCTAAATATGTGTAGATATATTCCTTCATTTCTTTGCGGATCTAATTTTGAATTTTTCATGTGACGACCCGAACTTCCCCGTGAAGGAAAGCCCGAATTGCTTTGAGGAAAAGACGAATCAGAACACAAACAGAAGAACATTCCATTTCTTATTACAACAATTCCATCAGAATACAAGAATATAACAGAGTATAAATGAATAATATACATCAGATAAATATCAGAGATTTAAATTACATTAGCAACGGTAAAATAATACAAAACACAATTGAAAGTAATACACGGATAGAGAACTTTCCGAATATCATCCCAGCAGTAAACCAGTATCCTGTGAATATAGATCTGCAAAACCAAAACTACTAGCTGCCCGTGTGGAAAATAGGGGCACCTAGAGTTTAGGTTAAAATAATAAACTTCAGGTCAGTCATGTGACTGGTGTTTGAACTAAAATAGTTATTTAAAACTTTACTTTTGAAATGAGGTAGATCAAGGGACCACGCCGCATAACATGGAACGGGTTTCCGCTCAAGAATACTAGTGCATAGAATAAACAACACAATGCTTTTTGGAAAAATGAAGCTATTATAAGACCCAGGTCCCATCACACAATGCAACGCAAGCCGGAGGATAGGGTTTTACCTTATAATAGCCAAACATGCTTGGTACGTTTAAAACAAATCATTTGATACTATTATAGTGTAAAGTGTATGAAAACAATTTCAAATATAAATGTATCAATCATAGATGACATGGGTACCATATATCATGTCGCCAATACTAGGCTCTACAATCAAAATCGAAATGTCACGTATTGGGAATTGGATTTCCGTCATGAGTCGAGGCAAGATATGTACTCCTCGCCGGCTTCGAGACACTCTAGAAAATGCCTCAGGACCCCTGCAGAAGACCCTTGGATCCTCCTAGGCCAGTCCACACTTACGTTAGTGGATTGGCAATTCATGAACATACGTTTCCCTGTCCTATAGGACCTATATCCATCGGCTCTGAAGAGACCGATATAATCTAGGCGGCTCGCATTCCAACAACCACATAGGTAAAAATATAACAACGATGTCAGGGTTACTAAAACGCTGACAACACCCATAGCTAGAAAGAAACATCATGTTCTCCTTGGGTTCCCTTATCCCGTTTTTGACTCATACCAAGGTGTGAGGCCCACGAATTAAAGTTATACACAAAGCTATGTTGTATTAAAGTCGTGCTTTGATCATCAAACATAAGACTCTACTTTTCAATAGAACCCTTGATCACTGCATCTCTGCATGCCACACAGGCAATTCATGCCATGCGACTGATATCTATCGATATATAACCTCTGAGTTCGTACGTCTCAGAGAAGGGCATTAAGCAAGGGAATAAATTCTCAGCCGCCAAACAGATATATATTTAATAAAAATCAATCACCACAGAATAAAATCCAATGACCAACACACGTCCATTTACAAGTTCGTTCTGGGTTTGAACGAAACCGGAGGCACCATATTCCTCATCCCATATGTCCAATACAGGAGAGAGGTCCTCGCATGTCCAGTCGATCTCTAAGTACGTCTATGCGATCACTACTTATTACCTCGTCTAGGGTGTATAGCCCACTCAAGACATCAGTAATCACTCAAACGATGTGAAGACATCTGGTCTTCAACCGCCGTCTTCATCGTCGACTTATCGTCGAATCAGTTATTCAGAATGGGTATAAACCCGACCTTTCCGAATAACTCGCGTATATAATAAACAAGTGCTACAAAAACACAACATACGCCTCATTCCAATCCAGAATATTCTTTTATTCAAATATTCACATCATTAGGTAATAGGTTCCGATTAATTTTATCAAAGATAAATTCTTTTTAATTTATTCTTTAATCTTCCTTTGGATATCAAACCATATTAAGGTTTTCCAAACTAGTCGGGATTAATGCAACTTACCGAAATAATCATTTATTTAATTTCCCAATCCCAACCTATTCATCCTAGGAGCAAATTGGTATTACTCCATAACTAACACCACAGTGTTATCGGTAAAACTAATTACCATTTCCCATTCAAATCTAATTAAAGATTTAGCTATCGCTAGGAGCAAAACTGGTGATACTCAATTCTCGACCATTTCCCAAATTTGATTATTTAAATTATCAGTTCACATTTCAATCTAATTAAAGGTTAATTAAAATTCCACTTAGTTTTAATCTTCCCAAAAATCAATATTAATGATTATTTAACTTGGGAAAATAAAACATACCGCATCTGCAATCTACACCGTACTATTGATTTCTACCTATATATGACCTCTGAGCTCGTACGTCTCAGAGAAGGGTGTTAAGCAAGAGAATAAATTCTCCGCCAACAAACAGATATATATTTAGCTGAGATCAACCATACAGTTCGAAATACAATGACAGACATGTAATCCTGCCGTTAATTGGGTTAAAGAACTAATGTCATTTAAAACACAGTTCATGATAAACCAAAATCACATTCCATTAATTATGGAATCTTCAACGGAAAAACAAATCAATATATAATCGATATCAATTTCCGTATCGGACTAATAATATAAATGGAATAATGGCAAAACCTTTTAAATTCCATATGTATTAATAGTCTTCCTCCACAGAAGTTCACTTCGATTATTATCAAATCGAATTCCATTCAATTCCAATTTAATATATTAAATTGGAAAACTTTACTTTGGAAAATCCCCGTTAAATCTTAATAAAAAGATTCATAAATTCCAAATCACATTTCACTGTAAATCGGGTTAAAAACGAATTTCGTTAAAAACACAGTTCATAATAAACCCAATTCACATTCTATTTTCAGTTCCAGTTAAATGTTAATTAATCGGTAATTCTTCTTTAAATCTTATTTAAAAGATTTATTCTTTTAACATTGGGTTTAAGAACAGTGCCATTTAAAACAAAGTTCACGACAAACCCAAAATCCCATCAGTCTCTAACCATAAATTAGTAAGAGAACAATTCCCTAAGTATTAACCCCGAAGGCTGAAACCAATATCAGATCAATACCCAGGGAACCATTCAACTTAGCTAATCTCTAGTCAGATTCTAATTTTCTTAATTCCATTGGGTTTAAGAACAATTTTATTAAAGATACCATTCACGACAAACCCAAAATCCAATTTGATATTAAATACAAGGCTCTAAATAGAAAATATATCGGCTTATATTCAATATCAAATTCTGAAACAAACAAATGTTTTATTGGAATAACGATATATATATCTTCCAAATTCCTCCACAACATAAGTACAATCACGGAATCAAATATCGAACTATTCCAAAGATAATTTCGATTCAAATCCATTCCAATTCATATATTGGAAATTCTGGTTATTTTTAAAACCATTTCAAATCCAATTTATTTATTTAAAAATATTGGGTTATAATTCTAGTTCATAACTAGTTCATTTTTGATAAAAATATATTTTTATTTTTCAAATAGGGATTTTTTCAGCCCAATTCTTTTCAAATTATTTATTATGATTTTACACAAATTATTGATATTTTTAATAATTTTATCAAGGCCCATATAGTCGATTTCCATAAACGGTCATCGAACTGCACTTACAGCGACCTTTTCCAAATTTGATTTGGACATGATTCCAAATCCAACCATTAGATTTCAAATCTCTTGTATTGTTGGAAAGCTCTTTTTGATACGAACCCAATGGTTCTATTTTTAGGAGAATCCAACGATCGGATCTCCTGTAATGTCTGTTCGAAGCCAGTGGCCGAAATTTGCGAACTGCCGCTGCGCGCCGCGTTCTATTCAGGCCATTATATATATATTATATATATTTCGTCGATTTCCATTTAAAACGTATTTTATAAATCGTTTTAAATTCGTTTTCAAAATGATTTCAACTTCATATTCAATTTCAAATCAAAACTGAATATTCCATATCATCGATATATAAATGCTAATATTTTCAAAGCATTAGATTTTGAAATCTCTTCCTTTTCGATATTCATTATAAAAATGAATAAAATCGATATAAATATCGTTCACGTCAAAATGGCACATATTTAATCAACAAGGCTTTATATATTTAAATATATTCGCGTCCATCCCAAATCGGACACCAAAATCAGATTTTGATCTCTTACTGAATATTATTTTAAAATATTCATTATTTTAAAACAATCGTTATTTTAAAATATTCATTATTTCTGACTTGGAATCAGACATAGTCAATTACCATATAATGTGATTTATACGGATTTCATACACACATGTACACAACAACAATCAAACACAGTCAACCATCATCCAGAGTGCATTCTACACTGCATGGCATTAAATATAAATATTCAACGCTTACGCTGCTTGTCAACCAATCGATTGACATACAACTAAATATTGTGATTAGTGTATGTCCAATATCATCCCAATACACGTGTGGGGTTTCAATCAACAAATAATGAATTTTATTTGTGTAGTTGGGCGATGTGTAAAATATATCGTCCCAATCAATATCAGTCAAATGTGTGTACATAAACAAATCGTCCGATTTGTAAATGAATATTTATTTTATACATATACACTTTAAAAATTATATTTTTAACTATAAAATATTTATTTCAACACATGAATATTTTATACAGTTCATTTCACATCACAAACAATTTTCACAACACAGTCAAACAAACAAGTCATCCATGGTCTGTGGACGATGGGTGTCGGGTGCTGCTAAGCACCGTCTGCATCTAGAAAATAAAATTAAAGTGAGAAATTCCCACTTTGCTTTTGGCTTTGCCTAAAATTATAGCGAGCTCTAAAAATTCTCCGGTCTCTTCTACAATGTAGAAGACGTCCTCTCAGTCCCGATGTCTCTTGTTTCACTAGATTTCGACCACAAACGAAAAAAATATGATTTTTATTCTAAAATCATAAATCGCAACGCTTAAAAGTGTTATAGCCTTTAGAAAATAAACAGGCCGTACCTTTCAGCGAAACCTTCCAACCTAAGTCACGATTTTGCGATCAATCCGCGATGTTTCAGGACGAACGACCTTCGCAGCGGCACAAAGCCAGGAAGGGTGCACCTACGCCGACGGGAGGACCCACTTCGATCTACATTGGAGGGGACGGCGGCGAGTTGAAGTCCTCGACTTTGAGGAGCTCGTTCTCGATGAACAGGGCATAGTGGAGGGCGAGGTTGCTATGGATTTGAAGATCTTTGAGTCCTCTACAAAATTCCCAACAGGATGGAGTTCTAATTTTGCGTGTGGAGGGAGTAATCGGAGGAGGAAGCAAAGAGGACAACCACCGTTCGGTTATGAGGGTTACGGGGTCTGGAAGATGTGAACGATGAAATTTGATTGGGCCTTATTTTTATATTTAATTTTTAATTTATTTAAATCCAAAAATATCCTTCCTTTCATACAAACTCCAAATCAAACCCAATGACTGTCGCCCCCAGCTAAATACCCTCATTCCAAACACAATGGAATTGTTTCGTAAGCCCATTCGACTGTTTCAATCAGTTATTCTTCAAATTAAAATATAAAACATTCAAATTTGGATCTGAACGTACATTTTAATTTACCAGGGCCACATACTGACTCTAAAAATTCCAGAAAAATAAATCTGGCTATGTTTTTGATGATATGGTCCTAACAAAACTAATTTTGTCAAATATGAAAACCGTTTGAAAAACGGCCATTTTCCGGTCGATTAAATTTAAACTGAAATGACCAAACACGTTTAAATCCATCACGCTCACATATTGATTCCAAAAATTATGAAAATTGGAATCAAGCAATAATTTGACATTCCAGATCCAACAAAATTGGTTTCATCGAAAACGGAGGTCGTTTGCAAAATCGCTATTTTTAAGGGCTATATTTCCGTAGCGACTATTCTGAATTTTCAACTGGGTGTAACTTTTTATTCCCGCTATGAAATTTCAATTTTTTGGATTCGTTGGAAAGTTATTTTCAAATAGATTCTAATATTTTTGGTTTTGCTAGAATCTGGTTTATTTTGAATCCTGTACATTTGAAATCAAATTTTCAAACTACCGCTCCATTTCTAACCCCTTTTAAAATTAAATAAATATTTATATTCTAACTTCAATTTAAATAAATATATACGTTCTAATTCTATTCAAAATAAATTCTAGTCGTTATTAATTAAAATAAATCATTTTAAATATTCAAAATTCATTAAAACTACTGAAATAAAATTTTGAAATTGGTTCCGATTTTCTGGGTTGTTACACTATATATATATATATGTATGTATGAATGTGTATATATATATATATATATATTGCTACCATGAGTGATGTAATATCCCATCCTTTCTATTTTTATTAATAAATTTGCCCCTTTATGTTTTTATTAATAAATTTGCCTCTATTTATTTTGTGAATTGTGGTACCCTCTAAAACCAATATATCTGTGTAATATTTATCCTTCAAGGTAGTAATTATTACTATAGTGCATCGTTTCAATTGTAAACATAACTACCAGTGAAACTACATTAATTTTTTCACATCTGTGTGCAAAGCACGAGTGTGCACTTGATTTATATTAATTACATAATACAAAATATAACTATATGAATGAACTTGATCAACTAATATTCAAATTGATATTAAAGAACTGTAATTTAATATGAATACGATTATTATACCAATTAAAATGGTAAAATTTATTTGTTATCCAATTATGACATATGAATCGCATACAACAACAATAGCAAATTTAATTTTTTTATTCGTTCATCACTAGATTAAAATACTTATATTTAAAATGATAAAATATATTTATCATGCATTGAATTATAAAATTTTACATTTAACTTACCCGTATAGAAGTAGCATAATTATTTACAAAACCCTCTTTACTTTATCCTATGTTTTACGTTTATTCCATATGTTTAAATTAATTGTGTAATTTTAAGTTCATAATAATAAGATAATTGTTGTAATTTATATAAGTGAATATGCTTTTGTCATATTCTATTTAGTCGCACATTGTGGGATAAATTTTACTCCAAGCTTCCAAGCCTTTATATAAGGAGCTCATGTATTGTAAATAGTGTACTAATTGATGAATGAATAAAAAGTATCCTCTTTCTCCTCTTCTAATGGCTTTCTTATTGTATATTATTTATAACATGTTATCAGCACGAAGCTCTATTAAAGCCACTGTTTGAAATATTCTAGATCTATATCTATGGATCTATCATGTAAGTAATTTTTATTTGAAGATATCAATTCATGAATTTAAATGTTTTTTATACAGTTATTTTCTGTTTGAGAATATTAGATCAATGGATCTATGAATTTGTCATATCTTCAGTTCTTTTAGATCCGACTCAAACTTCCAAATCTCTTTTCCTATATTTTTTTGTAGATCTAGATTATATTCTAATGGATCTAACTTTTTAGATCTAATTTTTTTTGTTGATCTTAAATATGTGCAGATGTATTCCTTCATTTCTTTGCAGATCTAATTTTGAATTTTCCATGTGACGACCCGAACTTCCCCTTGAAGGAAAGCCCAGATTGCTTTGAGGACAAGACGAATCAAAACACAAACAGAAGAACATTTCATTGCTTATTACAACAATTCCATCAGAATACAAGAATATAACAGAGTATAAATGAATAATATACATCAGATAAATATCATAGATTTAAATTACATTAGCAATGGAAAAATAATACAAAACACAACTGAAAGTAATACACGGATATAGAGCTTTCCGAATATCATCCCAGCTGTAAACCAGTATCCAGTGAATATAGATCTGCAAAACCAAAACTACTAGCTGCCCGTGTGGAAAATAGGGGCACCTAGAGTTTAGTTTAAAACAATAAACTTCGGGTCAGTCATGTGACTAGTGTTTGAACTAAAACAGTTATTTGAAACTTTACTTTCGAAATAAGGTGGATCAAGGGACCACGCCGCATAACATGGAACGGGTTTCCTCCCAAGAATACTAGTGCATAGAATAAACAACACAATGCTTTTTGGAAAAATGAAGCTATTATAAGACCCAGGTCCCATCACACAATGCAACGCAAGCCGGAGGATAGGGTTTTACATTATAATAGCCAAACATGCTTGGTACGTTTAAAACAAATCATTTGATACTATTATAGCGTAAAGTGTATGAAAACAACTTCAAATATAAATGTATCAATCATAGACGGCATAGGTACCATATATCATGTCGCCAATACTAGGCTCTACAATCAAAATCGAAATGTCACGTATTGGGAATTGGATTTCCGTCATGAGTCGAGGCAAGATATGTACTCCTCGCCAGCTTCGAGACACTCTAGCAAATGCCTCAGGACCCCTGCAGAAGACTCTTGGATCCTCCAAGGCCAGTCCACACTTACGTTAGTGGATTAGCAATTCCTGAACACACGTTTCCCGGTCCTATAGGACCTATATCCATCGGCTTTGAAGAGACCGATATAATCTAGGCGGGTCGCATTCCAACAACCACATAGGTAAAAATATAACAACGATGTCAGGGCTAGTAAAATGCTAACACCACCCATAACTAAAAAGAAACATCATGTTCTCCTTGGGTTCCCTTATCCCGTTTTTGGCTCATACCAAGGTGTGAGGCCCACGAGTTAACGCTATACACAAAGCTATATTGTATCAAAGCTGTGCTTTGATCATAAAACATAAGACTCTACTTTTCAATAGAACCCTTGATCACTGTATCTATGCATGCCACACAGGCAATTCATGCCATGCGACTGATATCTATCGATATATAACCTCTGAGCTCGTACGTCTCAGAGAAGGGCATTTAAGTAAGGGAATAAATTCTCAGCCGCCAAACAGATATATATTTAATAGAAATCAATCAACACAGAATAAAATCCAATGTAAGACACACAATCCATTTACAAGTTCGTTCTGGGTCTGAACGAAACCGGAGGCACCTTATTCCTCGTCCTGTATGTCCAATACAGGAGAGAGGTCGTCGCATATCCGGTCGATCTCCAAGTACGTCTGGACGATCACCACTTATTACCTTGTCTTGGATGTACAGCCCAATCAAGACATCAGTAATCATCCAAACGATGTGAAGACCTCTGGTCTTCAACCACCGTCTTCATCGTTAACTTATCGTCGAATCAGTTATTCAGAATGGGTATAAACCCGGCCTTTCTGAATAACTCGCGTATATAATAAACAAGTGCTATAAAACACAATGTACGCCTCGTTCCAATTCTGAATTTTCCTTTATTTAAATATTCACATCTTTAGGGATTTGTTCCCATTAATTTTATCAAAGATAAATTCTTTAAAATTTATTCTTTAATCTTCCTTTGGATATCAATTCAAACCATATTAACATTTTCCAAACTAGTCGGGATTAACGCACCTTACCGAAGTAATCATTTATTTAATTTCCCAATCCCAACCTGTTCATCCCATGGAGCAAAAGCGGTATTACCCCATAACTAACACCACGGTGTTATCGGTATATTTAATTACCATTTCTCGTTCAAATATAATTAAAGATTTACTATCGCTTGGAGAAAAACTGGTGAAACTCCACTCTCGATTATTTCCCAAATTTGATAATTTAAATTATCAATTCACATTTCAATCTAATTAAAGATTCATTAAAGCTCCACTTAGTTTTAATCTTCCCAAAAATCAATATTAATGATTATTTAACTTTGGAAACACAAACATGTCGCATCGACAATCTACACCGTACTATTGATTTCTGCCGATATATAACCTCTGAACTCGTACGTCTCAGGGAAGGGTGTTAAGCAAGAGAATAAATTCTCCGCCACCAAATAGATATATATTTAGCAGAGATCAAACATACAGTTCAAAATACGATGACATACATGTAAATCCTGCCTTTAACTGGGTTAAAGAACTTATGTTATTTAAAACACAGTTCACGATAAACCCAAATCATATTTCATTAATTATGGAATCTTCACAGAAAAACAAATCAATGTATAGTCGATATCAATTTCTGTATCCGACTACTAATATGAATGGAATAACAACAAAGCCTTTTAAATTCCATATGTATTAATAGTCTTCCTCCACAGAAGTTCACTTCGATTTTAATCCAATCTAATTCCATTCAATTCCAATTCAATATATTAAATTGGAAAATCGTTACTTTGGAAAATTCCCGTTAAATCTTAATAAAAAGATTTATATATTCCAAATCACATTTCACTATAAATCGCGTTAAATAACGAATGTCATTAAAAACACAGTTCAGAATAAACCCAATCCACATTCCATTATTAATCGGGTTAAAGAACAAGTGTTATTTAAAACACCATTCACAATAAACCCAAAAATCCATTTCAATTCAATCCCAATTAAATATTAATTAATTGGTAAACTTCATTAAATCTTAATAAAAGATTTAATCTTTTCTCAGCTGGGTTTAAGAGCAGTGTTAGTGAAGACACCTTTCACAACAAACCCAAAAATCCATTTGATATTAAATACAAGGCTCTGAATAGAAAATATATCGGCTTATATTCAATATCAAATTCTGAAATCAACAAATATCGTATTGGAATAATGATATATATATATATATATCTTCCAAATTCCTCCACAATATCCGTATAATCACGGAATCCAATATCGAAATATTCCAAAGATAATTTCGATTCAAATCCATTCCAATTCATATATTGGAAATTCTGGTTATTTTTAAAACCATTTCAAATCCAATTTATTTATTTGAATTGGATTATAATTCTAGTTCAAAACTAGTTCATTTCGATAAAAATATATTTTTATCATTTCAGATATGGAAGTTTTCATCCCAATTCTTTCCAAATCATTTATTATGATTTTACACAAATTATTGATATTTTTAATAATTTTATCAAGGCACATATAGTCGATTTCCATAAACGGTCATCGAACTGCACTTATGGCGACCTTTTATAAATTTGATTTGGACATGATTCCAAATCCAACCATTAGATTTCAAATCTCTTGTATTCGTTGGAAAGCTCTTTTCGATACGAACCCAATGGTTCCAGTTTTAGGAGAATCCGACGATCGGATCTCCCGTAATATCCGTTTGAAGTCAATGGTCGAAATTCGTGAACTGCCGCGGCGCGGCGCGTTCTATTCATGCCATTATATATATGTATATATATAATATATATATACATTTTATATATTTCGTCAATTTTCATTTAAAACGTATTTTATAAATCGTTTTAAATACGTTTTCAAAACGATTTCAACTTCATATTCAATTTCAAATCAAAATTGAATATTCCATATCATCGATATATAAATGATAGTATTTTCAAAATTTTGAAACCAATTCCTTTTCGATATTCATTATAAAAATGAATAAAATTGATATTAATATCGTTCACGTCAAAATGGCGTTAATCTAATCAACACGGCTTTATATATTTAAATATTTTCGTGTCCATCCCAAATCGGACATCAAAATCAGATTTTGATCTTTTACTGAATATTATTTTAAAATATTCATTATTTTAAAATATCTGTTATTTTAAAAATATTTATTCTTTCTGAACTAGAATCAGACACAGTCAATTACCATATAATTTGATTTATATGGATTTCATACACACATGTACACAACAACAATCAAACACAGTCAACCATCATCTAAAGTGCATTCTACACTACATAAGCGTCAAATATAAATATTTAACGCTTATAATAGTCTGTCAACCAATCGATTGACATACAACTAAATATTGGGATTAGTGTATGTCCAATTTCATCCCAATACCCGTGTGGGGTTTCAATCAATAAATACATATTTATTTGTGCAGTTGGGCGACGTGTAAAATTTATCGTCCCAATCAATATGAGTCAAATGTGTGTACATAAAAAAATCGTCCGATTTGTTAATGATTATTTATTTTATTCATATACATGTTAAAAATTATTTTTTTAACTATAAAATATTTATTTCAACTTATGAATATTTTATTCGTTCCATTTCACATCACAAACAATTTTTACAACACAATCAAACAAACAAACAAGTCGTCCATGGTCTGTGGACGACGGGTGTCGAGTGCTGCTAAGCACCATCTGCATCCTAGTATATATTTTAACTAGAAAATAAAATTAAAGTGAGAAGTTCTCATCTTTGGGATCCACTCCATCATTCTTTAGCGGACGATGGTTTGGATTTATCCGACTATCCAATGCCATCTTTCCACGCTGTTCATAAATAAAAATCACATTTTTATTACAATTCTAAAAATTATATTTCTACTTCGCTAAAAATTATATTTTTACTTCAAAACCATATGTGTAAAAATCACATCTTTAACACGATGTTTACATTATAAAGATAATATTTTTATTTCGATGTTCATACAATAAAAAATCATATTTTTATTTCTCATCTCTTCATATAGAAATCATATTTTTATTATCTCTATAATATAAAAATCGTATTTTTATTATCTCTATAATAACAAAATCATATTTTTTCTAAATTAAAAATCATACCTTTACCTAGTTAAAAATCATTTCTAAAAGGGGAAAGCAACGCAGCGAATCCGCAAGCCCTTATATGTAATTTTTAAAAGAGGAAAACAGGAGAAATCAATACTAGAGAACTCACACATTTTCTTCTTCTTTGTAGACCCATCTCCTTCCCATATAACCATCGATCATTGTCCGAGCCTCTATTGCCCGGACTACGACGACCTTCGGTGCTCTCGTGTGCCATCCAGCCAGTGCGATTCGATCGGAGGAGGCGAGGCGGCTTACGGATCTCGTTGTGGGGGTGGTTGAGACAAAGGAGAGGTAGCGATTGGCGTGGAGGCGCGAGGCGGAGAGGGGTGAACGAGCGGCAGGCGAGGTCGTGGTGGTTGGGTCAACCGGTGCGCGGTGCACTACAACAAAAACACCATATTACAACTCTAATTTTACAAGTATGCGAAAAGCACAGTTGTAATAAATACTTTTTTACAACTGTGCGTAAAGCACAGTTGTAACAAATGGTTTTTTACAACTATGCATAAAGCACAGTTGTAATAAATGTTTTTTTTACAACTGTCAACTCTCTAAAGTTGTAATAAACATATATATCACAACTTTTCATTTTATTAGTTGTAATAGATGCCTATTTTAAACTTCAGATTTATAATATCTATATTTAATTACTAATTATATTAATATTTGATAATAATTATTAATAATAAACTTGGGAATCAATAATATTTATCAATTATTATTAAATAATTAATAGTTAATAAGTAGTAATTTATTTTTAATAGTTAATGTATGTTAACTACTTATTAACTAATAATTAGTAACATAAGCTTTTAATTATTGTTACGTATTTAATAGTTAACTTGTAACATATATACATAATAATTAACTTTTAAGCATTATTATTCAATTATAACTAAGAAGAAATGAGTAATAATTAATAATAATAATAATAATTTTTTTGGCAAGGCAATAATAACTATTATTATTATGCAATACTTAGTATTTGTAACGAAGCAGGTTTTTCAACATTTAAATATATAAAATTTATTTGAATTTATATTTATAAATTTTGATGTTGGTTGAAATTTGAATTTTTATCTATTTTATTTTTATTTTAAACTGATTTTGTAAGGGTAAATTAAAATTTCATATTCGATTTAAATATTTTGTTAAATTAATGATGTTTTAAAATTTTGTTAGAAGACTCTAAATTTTATTTTTCTAACGTAGCTTGAGAAGTTAAATTTTTAGTTTTGAAATTTAGTCGTTTGTTAAAGTGAAGCGTTGTTAATGTCTTAAGCAAATTGGTATCTATTATTAGAGTGTTATAAAATTTTCTTTTCTTCTAACTTGAGATTTTATTTAGTTTGTGAAATGAAGATTCTTGTTTTAAAAATATAAACATGTGTTTTATTTATTTGATTTTATTTAGTTTGAATTTTGGTTTAAAAATTGATTTAAGTTGAATTTGGGAAAATAATAGTATTAGTGTTGTATACATTGTATTTGAAATTAATAAATACGATTTGCCACTTGTTTCAAATTGCTGGTATTCGGTGCCACTTGTTAGTTTTTCTCTGAAATTTTGCACGTGTCCATCCTTTTCGTACAAAAGCATGTTACATTCCTTTTATTTTATCAGCCAAGTTCCTTTTCACCGAACATTATCCCCAAATCACTCTCTGCACAAATCGAAACCCATGGCCACTGCTTTGCCCTCGTTGCCACCAACGGTGAACCCGCAGCCTTCGCCGTCGTCCAAGTCTCCGAATCGATCTGCCTCTCCATCGCTCCACCGCCGACTCATCGACACCGCGCCGCCTTCCTCAACTCCGACCTCCGCCAACCCTTGCAGCTATACCCGACTGAGACCGAAGCTTCGTTGACCAATCTCTTAACCCAAAACCGTTCGCCATCAACGGAACTGGCTTCGCACTCGACCCACATCCACATTGGAACTCTTAAGCAAGCCTCTCTGCATGAACCGCCACTGGTTGAAGCTCCGCCACCAGGCCGGATCCGCTGCCATAAACCAGTCCGCCATCTTCATCAACCATTCCACCAAACAAATCAAGTCGTAGCTACTTTTCTCGTTTGCCGTTTTTAAGTAGTCACTTCGCACATACGTTAAATAAAATGGATGGTTGTTGTTCGTTGTCAGCTTGGTGACTAAATTTGGGGTATTTCAGTTGTCAATCATTGAGTTTAAGTTCATATAGTGTTGTTAAACACCAATGAGTCTTCATGAATGAATATCAGTAAAAGTAATGACCTTAAATCATACACAGTATGGTAGAAAGGAACAATATACTATACCGAATATTATCCACTACAAGAAAAATACCCTATTGCAACTAGCTATTTGCAACAGGCGACAAAAGACAGTTGCAGTAAATGATATTTAGCAACAGACCTATTATAGCAGTTGCAATATATAAGATTTAGCAACAGGCCTTTTCGTTCTGTTGCGAAAAACATATTTTTAGCAACTGCGCTTCTCTTCCTGTTGCAAAAACGTACTTTTAGCAACTGTGCTTCCATAACAGTTGCAATAAACATATTATTTGCAACTGCGCTTCAAAGCCAGTTGCGAATAAATATCTTTAATAACTGTTTTCGCCTGTTGCAATAACTGTATATTTTACAACTGGTAAAGCCAGTTGCGAAAAACATATTAAAATAAGTATAAGCTTTTAATGATTAACTTTTAATAATTAATTTTAAATAGTTATTGTTAAATGATTAACTATTAGTAATTATATAATAATTAAGATTAATATTTAATAATTATTAATTAATAATAAAATTTAAGTATCGTAAAGTGATATATATAACTGATATTAAATAATAATAATTAATAATTAACAAATAATAATAAATAGCATTTAAATAATAATAAAATAAATAAATAATTATTAAATAATAATAAATTAATAATAAAATACTAATGTATAATAATTACTATTAAATAATTAATAATCAAATTTTAATAAGCAGTATTTAAAATAAAATCTGATATTTTTAACAAGTAACTGTTTATAATTATTTTAATAATTAGTATTTCATAAGTAAGTAATTGATCATTTCTAGTAATAAGGTATAAATAATGATGTATACGAACTATATTATTTAATAATTTATTACAATTGATAATTCGTAAATAATGATTAACAATTTTAAATTATTTTAGTATTATATTATGATTTATAACTAAAGTTCTTAGTAATAAATAAGTAATACTTTAATAGTTTATAATTATTTTAAATAATTAATAATACTCTATAATTAATTATTAATACTTAACTAATTTATTGATAGTTTCAAATAACAATGCATAAGTAATAATATATACTTAATTTTTAGTCATTTATACTTAATAATTATTAATAATCGATAATTAGTATTTCGATAATTAGTATTGCTTCTACTTATTAAATATTATTGATTAATGAATTATTAAAAGTATTTATTGATTAATGGTTCTTAAGAATTAAATAAATATCAAAAGCTAATTACTAAATTGTACTATAAAATATTAGTTTTAATTAATTACAAATCATTATATAATAAAAAGTTAATTTAAAACCGTTAATAATTATTTCTAAATTAAATTTGTTAGTAATTACAATCCCATGTTTGATAGGCCAAAATATAAGCGAATCCGCGTCACTTAATTCTGCTTCCATTTTTCCCCGTGAGTCCACAAAATTACCGATCCCGCCTCCATTTTTCGTTTCCCGCTTCATAATTGACATCGCTCATCTCTAGAATGAAAACCTATCTCTAGAAAGCCCCAAATCAAACACCCGATTCACTTATCTTTCCTGTGTTAAAACACTTCATTCAGTTATCAAATTTCCAAGTTCTCAAGCATTTTGAATTCCAATCTCAGCATGGCGAACCTGAAAATCTCTATTCAACTCAGTTCTTCAGAGAAACTCAATCGAAACGCTGGTAGAAAGAATCGCTCCCAATTCACAAAATTTACAGGTCGAACTCCAATTTTCAGATCTGAGAGAAGCGGTAATACATGTGGTTCTTTCCTTTTGTAATTAATTCGATATCAAACTCAGATCTAAGCTGACTTCTTTCTCCAAACTCGCCTTAATTTCTTGCCTGGTCTTCCCTCTACAAAATTGATTCGAATGTTGGGTGTTCTGGTTTTGGAGAGCGTGCTTTCAATGTTGGTGAGGAAGCATCTTCAGTTCTCCTGTCTGTTGTTCATAATGCTACCAGTGTTGATTTGGGCTTATCCAATGTTGACTGCTTTCGTCATCTGCAGGTAAGTTCTCTTACGGTTAAATTCATTTCAAGTCTTCAACTTCAGTTTACTCTCAGTGTAATTAGTTGGATTTGTTCTAATGCTATTCTTTGTTGGTTGCCTAGTTTTGATTTTAAATTTAAATTTCCTTGAGTTTTGAACATGCGTTTGGCACCGTATTTCAATGGTCGGTTAGATTCTGAATGCTTGGAAATGTTTACGTATTGGTTGGGCAGTTTCATTTCTCTGTTCTCTGTTATGAAGGTGGAACCACCTAGTTTATGATCATTCTGTCTATATAGCTGTTGCCGCACACTTTATTTGTCAAAAGTAAAACACTCTTCCAACATATTGTCTTAGTCCCTGCTACTTTAATGGTAGGTTTACCTTCGAGCTACCCTTGTTTAGTTTGAAACTTGTTTGCATATTATGCGCACACTGGACACGTATATAAATACTGCATATACCTTTAAGTAGTCGTAAGTTGATTTTCACATGAGTTTTTCACACAGTAATGGGTTTGATTTTAGTGCAATGAAAACGAGCTGCGCTTAACCTATTCTGGCATATGATCACAAATTTTTAATCCCCTTGGTTAACATAATAATATTATGTCGTGTACTGGTATATAAAGCAACATTTGTGATACAATATTTTTCCTGTACTTATATAACATTATAACTCCTAGAAGCTAAATAATATTAAGATGAGTAATCCTTATGTAATAATAATAACAAGGCTTGAATTCTAAATCATTTTATAAGTGATTATGATTCTATTTGTTTTAATCTTTTACTGACAGCTCAATGAAGCATTAACATCCAATGCTAATTCCTTTCCTTTTCTTGGTTCGAAATAACTTGCTAATATGATTTTTGATGCTACCAGACAAGAGCATGTGGGTTTGGCTGTTGTTGCCCTTCTTGTACAACCGTTGGGTATAATAATATGGTTTTTGATGCGATTTCTTATGTGAGAAGGAAAATGTTATCAGGTAAGCATTTTATATTTTTCTCTCATCCTGTCAAACAGTTTTGAGGCTCTCTCGAGGGTTGAAGATGAGGATTTTGTAGAGTCTGATGATTCCTCTCCATTCATGACTTCAAATGAGCATTTGTTTTTGTCAGTTCTCAGGACATTGATTTTCTTGCAGAGTCTAATTTTTTCGTACCTTCTGATGTTTTCTCCGAAGCAAGTGTTTGTTTCGAGATGGATTTTTCAATCGATCGATCTTTTGATGATTGCGTCATTGTGGACCATTTGGATCTGGACTACCATATTGATTAAAATCTAGTTGTATTTGTTCGTTCTGTGGTTAGTAATTGCCAAGACTAGATCTGTGTTTCCAAAGACTCCTTTTTTAATTATTGATACTTCCGAAGACTCCTTTTGATGAACCGCCGCTTAAGAAATTCGTCGGCTTCAGATGTTTCCAGGTAAGATACGCTAAAGCATAGTTCTCACCTACACCAAAGCATAGTTTCGTCGACTTTGAATTAATTCAGTTTCGCTAAAGCATAGTTTCGATGAAACCTACGCTAAAGCACAGTTTCGCTAAAGCACGATTCATTCGACTTTGAATTAATTGATATAGTTTCCTTTGCCGTACATATTATTAGCACACATAATTGTCTTACAAAGTTTAGAGCATAAGAGGTTGATTGTACTCTATTTGTTAACAAAGATGTTTTACGTTACTAGCACTCCTCAAATGAATATACAACTACATATAACTTTTTCCATTTAGATTACTCCCTGTTGATGTCTTGTTTTTGATAATTTATGGTATATGGTTTGTTTGTTTGTTTTTGATTTTGTTTTTCTTTGTTTTTTTTTTGCAGGAATTAGGCTATACTGGAGATTATCCTCAAAGCTGAGTGGACGAAGACTGATAGGAAAAGAAGAAATTGACGATGATATTTGGCTTTTGAAATTATTACCTATAGGCTCTAGCTCTTTCAAGTAAGTACAATTGTTTAATGATTTGAGAAATTCGGCAATTTACGTTTATATCCACTATTATTAGTTTTAGCATCGTATACTGTATCCACTGTTGTATAATTATCTTTGTTCTCATTTAATTCACTGCTGGAATTTTTGGTAGCTTGCTTGGTAGACACTTCATTGTCTTATGACTTGTTTTTCCTTTTGCCTTTGCAGGTTATGATATTCAGATGCGATTATGTATTGCGAACACAGGGTGGTGCATGTTCATGATCGACAACAAACATGGAGCATGAACTGCAAATTTGTTCTAGTGAATCAATGATATTTATTTTTTTGTTACTCTATATGTATGATAGAGTAGAAATATGGTTAGAAAATACTCTATTCAAAAGAAATGTGTTGTGTGAGAGAAGAAATTGTTATACATGAATGGTGTATGATAATTATAAAAAAATTTGTTGTAATTGTTTGTACTATTAAAACTTTGTTAAAATAAAAATTTTATTTGTTTATTTCATTTTGTGATATACACTAATACTAAAACGAATACATTTAATATGTAGTATCTATAAGCTATAATTTTTTTATTTTTGTAGATTTATAAATCTATTGCAACGGGCATATACTGTTGCAAAAGGATCTATTGCAACAGCAAAAGCCTGTTGCAAAAAAGTATACCGCAACATCTTATTGCAACAGGCGAAAATTGTTGCGAACTTTTTGCAACTTCGGCTATACCAACAGGCGCGGGCCTGTTGCAATTGATCTACTGCAACAGATATTGCCTGTTGCGAAAAGTGTTTTTTGTTGTAGTGATCCGCGGCTGTGACAATAAATGTTTTTGAAAGTCCACCTTGAACATGGACTCTCTCCTTTGCTGCATAATCTAAGGGGTCTTTCTACCTTTAATATTTACATGTTCATAGTTTGGCTTAAACTCGAAACGTTGTTCATAACTTTAGTTTGCCTGCGTATAAATATTGTATGCATGCCAGGAAATCCGCACTTTAAACTCTGATTTTTGGTTTACATATGGACCTACGGTTCGTTGTATGTACTCTTGTTTTAACCAAGTGATTTCTATGTTGGGCTAGAATTCATTCTGTGAGTATGGTACCCTGCGCCTTGAGATGTTTACTGTTGATTCATGAAGCTACTTAAATGGTTAATGCTATGCCCAGTCACAATGTCATTTTATCTCCTTTAAAACTTTGACTCATTAGGAATCCCCTGGTATCATGCGCTTGTAAATTTTATCACTTATCAAATACTTCAACACCTACCCTGATTTCCTCTTTTAATTGTATACGCTGCTTTGCATGACTTGCAGTTGGCCTTTACTATTATGAAAATTTACTTGGCCATATAATTTGGTTTAATGCTTGGTTATATAAGAAAAACCTCCCCTACTGTGCACGTTAATTTTCTGTGTTATATGAGTATTGCTGTATGTAGGAACCGGGTCTGCACATTTTTATTGTTCTCATACATGCTTGTAGTCTGGTGCCATCCCTTTTTGGTATAGATTTCGGCTCGTCCCTTTGCATGTTAAATTTTCTGGTCTGCATGTGTGCTAGCTGCTGCTTTAGCTTTCCATATTGGTATGTGCACCCATGTCAACTGATTTCGTACTGCTATACAGTCTATACTTGCGTCCTTCCACTTAAGTGATGCATGCATGGTTGCTTTTGTCCCTTGTAAATGTATATAGGTTCTGTTCTTGATATTTTGGCACCACTTGAAATTCCATGGTCCCTTGCGCATATTCACAGCTACATGCATAAGCTGTGAAGATGTGTAATAAAATGTAGTGAAAGTATTGATAGTCCATTTTTTTTTCGGACAAGTATCAACTATTATTTGCTTGTTTTTTTCAACATATTCAGTAAAACATTTTTAGGAAGTACTGAACTAGTTTTGTGTAGCCAATAAGTGTTTGGTGAAGGGAATCATTTGACATGTAATACATTATCTATTTAAAATAAGTGTGCTTTAACAGAGAAGGTAGTCAAACTGATGCAGTGTAAGGATTATGTTAAGAGGACATGTCACCTTCCGGTTAATAGTGATTTCATGATATCTTTATTAATCAAAATTTTGGGTTTATAAAAGATGAAAGTATAATGAAAAAAAATTACATATGTGATACACAAAATAGTTGTTTCTTCACCCATTTTATTCGCCTATTGAACCTTGAAAACATTTTAGTTTGCCTTGCCTGATGCTGTTTTGATTTATGGTTGCATGCATGTTGTTCTTTAGTATCTTAACTAACATATATTACATTTTATTAATGGTTCACGTTGTTTAACTAGGAAACAAGACAAAATCTTGTATGAAATAGTTAAAGACTTAGCTCTCTCCGCCATAGTAAATATTAAAATTTCGCAAAAAATGTCCCTAAAAGTCCAAAACGACTCTTTTGGAGAAGAAAATCCAAGCAATTATCACCAGGGTATGTAGAAGTTTGACCTCGGGCTTGCTCAGAGCTAATAGCAGTTCAACCTATGAATAACTTTATCATTTTGTTATGTAGCGATTTTGCTGTTAGATAACAGCTTGAAATTATTATGACCTGTTACTTTTATGTGAAATATGTGCATTACCTAATGTAATAGGAGTCTTGCATACATTTAATTTGTCCACTAATTGAAGTTCAGATTATGTATTGCTTTGCAGAGAATGGGAAATCTGCTACACCTGCTCATCTGTATTTGACAGGCTGCCGAGGAGAAATGGAAATCTAGTTACAAAAAATTCCTGGATTTGATAAATGGATCATTGATAAAGAAAATAAACCTTACATTGAAGCCTTGGAAAAACTTGTCTATCTGACAGCAGATGCTGAATCTACAGTTGATGAGCTTGATCCAAAAAAAACCTATATTATAGGTGGGTTGGTTGATTGGAACATATGGTAAGGGATAACATTGAAGAAAGCTACTGAACATGGAATACAAAGTGCAAAGTTGCCAATTGATTGTTATCTGAAGATGTCAAGCTCTCGGGTATGTTTATAATTCTTCAATTGCAAATGGTTTTCGATTTATTTTATCCCATTTTATTCTAAAACTTAATGGGATAAAACCAATTCTTGAAAATATTATGTGAAAAATATCTTGCTTAAATGTAAATTCATGATTTTGCTGTATCTAAGCACATATTTTAAAGAATGAATGCATTTTGTGCAATTAAGAAAATCAACTGGTTAGGTTTGTTCAGCATAATTTAGAGCATTGAATGGTTTGAATATTAGTCATATGACACAAAATATGCAAAAAGAATTAAAATTTAGGAAAAACATACTTGATTACTTCCGGAAAAAAAAATCAACACAATAGCACTTGCTATAGCACATAGCATGAAATAGTGCATAGCACAAGCTTTGCACTATTTTGTACTGTTTGCTAATGAGTACACTGCGTTTGACATTGGCTTGCATTTCAAGGGCATATTCAAGTCTCCTAGCAGACATTGGAGGATCAACCAATCAAAATAATTAAGACATGCAACGTAATATGGATTCATCTTGTGTTTGTTGTATGAAATGCACCCATAAAATCCACGTTAGGCATTAGTTTCGGTTTTGCAAATGTAATGTGGATTCATCTTGTGTTAAATTTTCTTCTTAAATCATAGATAACAATTTGTTCGATTCTTTATATATGTATGTGTATATGTGTGTGTGTGTTGTAGCTTGTGTATAGAATGCTAGTTATGTTTGATGCTATTAAGATTTAGTATTGTTGGCTTAAAAAAAACACTTTTTGTTCTTTTTTCTAACAACAGACATATTCTTATGCAATAGGTTTAATCACTGCAGTGAACTTGCACCAAGAGGATAAATGGCGTAAAGATTTCGTTGTCTTCGACTAGTGTACTCCCGTAGGATATGCAATTTTTTGTGGATAACTTGTGTTTGTACTAAGTTACTTAGTAACGGTCAAGTATGTAGTAATGTACGAAATGTTGTCTGAAACTTATTGTTTATAATACTGAATATTTGAGTACTTTAATAAATTAGTTTGTAAGTAACTGTAATATCGGATTTGCTTATGGAGTATTCTTATATTTAGTGTATTGTTCTTTTCAGTTGCAAATGATGTCTATTTTTTTAAAAACCCAAATGTCAATCACAACGGTGCATAACAGTTATAGTAGATTTTATTACAACGGTGCATAATTGTTGCAATAAAGTTTATTACAACGGTGGAAAAAGTTGTAAAATATACATATTATAACGGTGTTGCAACAGTGCAAAAAAGTTGAAAAAGATATTAGTCTATTACAACTTCTTAATACACGACGGTTTGCCCACTGTTGTAAAATGTATATTACAACAGTGTTCCACCGTTGTAATAGGGTATTTTGTTGTAGTGGTGGTGGATCGCGATGGGGGTTTGATGGGGGCGTCGCGATGGGATGTGGGCCCACCTGGGCGGCGGCGCGTTGGAGCGCAGAGGGGGGTCCTCGATGGGAGGCGGCGGCTGTGGGTAGAGGGGCGACGGGTGCCATTTATTTTAATTTTTGGGGATCGACTTTTGATTGGAGAATAGTATAGAGGGTGGCTTAAGTGAAAAAGAAAATGGTTTTATATATTTTTATTTTAATTTTCAAAAAGTAACCTTTTATTTTGATCTCCAAATCGAACCCACCGATTGTCGCCCCTAGCTAATTACCCCCATTCCGAATAAAATGGGTTATGCTGCGTAAGCCAATTCGACTGTTTCGATCAGTTTCGCTTTAAATTAAAATATAAATCTATATATTGAATTTATACGTACATTTCAATTTATTGGGGCCACATACGGACTCCAAAAATTCCAGAAAAATAAATATGGCTATGTTTTGATGAAACATTCCTAAAAAAACTAATTTCGTCTAATTTGGAAACCGTTCGAAAAATGGTCATTTTCTGGTCGATTCAAATTGACTAAAACTGTCAAAACACGTTTTCTTTTGCCATGCTCACATATGGATTTCAAAAATTATGAAAAACTGGAATCTAGCAACAACTTGACACCCAGGATCCAACGAAAGAGGTTTCGTCGAAAACGGAGATCGTTAGCAAAATTTCCATTTTTAAGGGCTATATTTTCCATAGCGACTATTCTGAATTTTCAACTAGGCATAACTTTTTATTCCCGCTATGAAATTTTGATTTTTCGGATTCATTGGAAAGATATTTTCAAATAGATTCTAATATTTTTTTTTCGCTAAAATCCGGTTTATTTTGAATCGTGTACATTCATTGGAAATTTGAAATCAAATTTTCAAAGTACCATGCCATTTCCAATTCCTTTTATAATTAAATTAAATATTTATATTCTAACGTCGATTCAAATAAACATATACGTTCTAATTCTATTCAAAACAAATTTCTTGTCGTTATTATCTAAAATAAATTATTTTAAATATTCAATATTCATTAAAATTGCCAAAATAAAAATTTTGAATTGGTTCAGATTTTTCGGGTTATTACATTCCAAATCCCATTTGATGGAGATTCGATTGTATATGTATTATTTACATTATTGATGATGTAGAGGTAGATCTAGTTTTATCCTTTCCGATCTACTATTACTTTTCGTATGTGTTTCTTTTGGATAGACTGAAGAAAAATATGTATGATTTTTTTATGTACACCCAACAGAATTATGGGTATAAAATATGATGATGTAGCATTTAAACTCAATAGCAATATTGATTTATCACTAGAAGTGAAATTGAAAACTCATGATTTAAACAAAATATGCAAATAAGGAACCTGAAGTTCATATGCAAATAAGGAACCTGAAGTTCATATGCAAATGAAGAACCTGAAGTTCATATGCAAATGAAGAACCTGGAGTTCTATGCAAATGAGAAAGATGGAACAAAAGCCCGAAGCTTTCTTAAAAGTTATGACATAAAAATATTGTATTTCCAGAAGAAGTTAAAAGAGACACACACATTATAATATGTAACAAAAACATTGGATTCAATAGAAAATCTCTAAACATGTTTCATCTAACTGACATCTTTCATGTACAGTTTATATTAACTGAATATTCTAAAGATATAGTATGCATATTAATCTCTTGAAGAGATATTTTAGAGATTTAATTTTATGTAGCAAATTCAACATCCTAGAAGAGATGTTAAAGATTTTTTTGTTGCATTGCAATTACATAAATAATAGATATGTTCCCTGAAGGAATATCATACACTCCGGAAGTAGTGATTTCTTTTCTCTCTTGAATCTTATTTTAATTTAATGCACCTAATTTTGTTACTGCATTTAAGGTTTGATATGTATTTTTGTATATTGATATGACATATCAATAATTTGTATATATTTATCTCTGGAGGAGATAAGTTCATCCTAGAAGCGGTGATAAAAAAATATCTTTAGAGGATATTTGTATAGTTGAAAATGGTAAAATATCTCTAGAAGAGATTTCTACAATTAAAGGTGATAAAATATTTGCAGAAAAAGTTCATAAATTTTTCCTAAATAAAAGAAGAAGGAAAATATATATTAAAACTCCATAAAGGGTGTTTATGGAATATCCCAGAAGCTATATTATATTCAGATATGTCTATAAAAGAATTTTCATCGAAATATTTTCAAATATCAAAGATGATGATACAAATTTAATGACTAAAAATAATATGCATCTCGAAGATCATATTAAGTATTGATCTTAATTTTGCACGCCGGAAGTGAATGCAAAAGTAATTTTTGTTATAAAAATGGAAAACTTAGAACCTGCATTTTCTATGATGGTAAGAAGTAGTTTTGATATAAAAAGTGAGATTTATATGGATAGTATAATTTGAAACATGTAATTTTTATGTTGTGAATTTTATGTATAGATCTGCAAGTTTTTCGAATCATTCATATTGAAGAATGTAAAATCTCGTTCCTATAATTATGCATTTCTACTCAATTCTTGATTAGATATTATGCATATATACGATATTTTAGAAAAATTGATTATTGGGAAATGCAGTACAACTTTAAGTTGTTTATTTTAGTTTTGTCATTGACCAATTCTGTAGCTAGATCAAAATTTTATTCTGTTGATTTAAGTAAAATTTATTTATTTGATTCATATATTTAGACCGTACAATGGTTATTTCCGATATTTTTATAATAAATGCATTATATGCATCGTTATGGTAATATATGTTTTATTACCATATTATTATAAATGTATTAAAAGCATTGGCTATTGTAAGTTAAATGATGTATGTTTGTGTTTGGAATGAGAATAGACATATGTATTATTAGTCAATGTATTTGGCAACTAATATCTAATGTAATGGCAAAAGTTGTATAACTCAGATCAGAGACCGGAAGTCTTGGATTATGAAAAAAGAATTTTTTTGATGAAATTTACAGTCTGAAATCCTGACAATTAGCAAGAATGTAAAAGCCTCTAAATTAAAAGTATGTTAAAAGATTGAGAACAAGAAGTTCATCATAAATTAATAAAATTGACATACATATGTATGTGTATATATATGCATAGAAACTCGAAGTTCCTCAATTAATGAATTTGAAATACTTCATAATTTAAAAGCCTGAAGCTTTATTCAAACCTTATGAAATAATAACATTACACTTCTTAAAGAAGTTAAATCATGTGCGACAATAATAATGCATCCAAAGATTGCACAATCTTCAAAATGAGTTGTATCTTGCTTATATATTTATATTTACATATTGTATTGAAGATTAAATTTTAACAACTCAAAGTTGTTATATATTTTATTTGAACCAGAAGTTCAACACAGTGGAACCAGAAGTTCAATACAGTGGAACCATAAGTTCAATACAGTGAAACCAGAAGTTCAATACAGTTGAACCAGAAGTTCAATAGGTTTAACAAACTTGAAATTGTTTATATATTATTTGAACCAGAAGTTCAATATGGATTAACAACTTGAAGTTGTTCATATATTTCATTTGAACCAGAAGTTCAATACAGTTCCAAATCAGATATTTTGGATATTATGAAACGATCTTTAAGATTCACGTTGAAATTGCTTGGTAAGCACAAATTAATGATTGGAACATTATAAACAATTTGTTCTAAAATCAATAACATGAATGAGAGAGAATATGAAAATCAATTACGTATGTAATACTTGGATGCATGTATATACACATATATGCAAATATTTAATTAACAACCTGAAGTTGTCATGAGCTCATATTATAAATTATGCATATATTATTTTGTATTTCAGAAAGTTGATTGACATTAATATTAAATGACCTGAAGTCATGTGCATATTCAAATGATAGAAAATTCCTCCAAGTCATTAGATCATTAAAAGGGAATAAGTAATATAATATGAATGCATCTTATCAACTAAAAAGAGCATTATCCTCCTACAATTGAAATACATATAATGTATTTGCTAGCAATAATGGATCAAAAATGAGTCCGAAGTGTGTTTATTATTTAAAGTGACTTGCAAAGTATTAAGTAACTTGCATAAATTATGTCCCTAATAGACTTTCTCCAATATACATTTGAATCCCCGAAGGACCAAAAGGTGTAAATCATAGCTGAAAATATGGTATAAAAGTCAGTTCAAAATATCTTTGGAGTAAGTCATAATGATGCAAAATAAAGGAGGCGAGTGTTCCTGAAGAAACACATAAGGGTACTTTGAAACAAACCCATGACATGATTGTCAAAATAATCCCAGAAGTGGTTTAGGTACCTAAAGCATGATAAGTTTTGAGATCTCGATAAATTATGTATAGAACTGACAAGAAATAATCATCGATGATAAATTAATAAATAATAAAGTGATTATATTTATAAATGGATTAAAAATCCCACATTAGAGAGAAACATGATTGGCCATCATGAAATTTTCCTAAATAAGATATATGGACCGGTAGTCCATAAGATATGAACCTGTAGTTCATAAGATAAAAATAGAAATATATATAATGACAAAAGCACACGGAAGTTACTGAAGCACCATAGAGTGTCAAAAACATATTAAGTGCTATGAGCGTTGTATTTTCAGAGATAATTGAATTGATTAAAGTGGTGAAAGTGTTTAAAACGCTTACAATACCCTGAAGGTATAAACGATGAAAGTATACAAATTCCGGAAGAATTTCAATTACGTTGTTAGTGATAAATAATGCAAAGAGCAAGAAATCTAGATTACAACATTCTTTTAAGCATTGTTATAATGAAAATCTTGATATAATTCATGATGAGTAGATCACTTCCTGCTTTCAAGAATTGTAGTAATGAAACTTTTAATATCCATTGAAGTATAGTTGCGATATGCAAATAGTATTATAATATATAAGTTTCTGAAGAACATAAATTGTAGCACCCCGAATTTTCTGAGAATATTAAAATTAACAAATTCAAGAACACTTGATTTTTAGAAGAAGAATTAAGTGAAATGGGTTGCGCTATTACGTTCGTCTCAAAATTTTGGTCAAGACAGATGTAACAGCCCGCACCTCCGTTCACGCAAGATATTGTCCCCAACTTAGCCACCGTATAGGTGTGGGGTTTTGTTCCTCAAAAGGCCTCGGCGTTAGTAAGAGATGGGATCTACTATATAAGTACCCACTTCACACAGGCTTCCATGATGTGGGACTTTGGGGTGTTACATTCTCCCCTCCTACAGAGCCCAATGTCCCCATTGGCTCACAAACACCTCACTCAGACGTTGTGGTCCACACAGGAGCAACAATTCCGGTTGGGTATTGGCTCTGATACCACTGTAACAACCCGCACCTCCGTTCACGTAAGATATTGTCCCCAACTTAGCCACCGTATAGGTGTGGGGTTTTGTTCCTCAAAAGGCCTCGGCGTTAGTAAGAGATGGGATCTACTATATAAGTACCCACTTCACACAGGCTTCCACGATGTGGGACTTAGGGGTGTTACAATAGACATTTGGTTTGCATAAAACGGATACCATATGAAGAAGTTATTAAGCCTTGAAGTTTGTATGCATATGAGAAAAGTATATATATATATATATATATAAATTAAATAAATAAATATGCAAAAAAGTTCAAAACAGCGAATCGGGAGGAGGAATAACCGAACTGGCCCATTTTTGAGGTCGACCCCAGCCTCGCTGGGTCGACTATGGGTTGATTCAGGGTGTTCGGCCGTCAACCCGTGGGCCGATTCGCTTTCAGGCAGATGTGGCATCTGATTGGTTCTCATGCTTCAAGGTTAATCTAATGGCTCGAAAACACTCTCTACAACTATATAAGGACCCTAAACCTAGCCGCCACTAAAACCTAAATCAAATTAAATCTAATTCAACTAAGAGAATTCAACGATCTACATCAAAGGAGAGCAATTAAATTTCAGAATACAGATCCCAGAACTCAGGAATTCCTTTTTGTTAGTAAGTATAGTTATCTTTCAGATGTGAATAAATTAAATGCATGATTTGTAATGAATTGTAAAATAGAATTGTATCAAGTTGTATGTGATGCTGATTCATATCTATTCTATCATATATGCCTACGAACTATTGTGGTCTATCGAACCTATCATGTTATGTGGAAATTGGTGAGTAAACCTATGATGTTGTATAGGAATTTGGGAATGAAATTATCATATGTAAGTTTGGTGATATTATGATACATACAAGTTTTAGGCTAGGTCATGTCATTTATGCCTAATTGTTTAGAGCCATTATGCATACGTGTTTAGATCTACGACCTTATATGTTTAGATCTACAACTTTATATGTTAGATCCATATGCCTATATGATAGATCTAATTTGCAAGTTCACCACTACATGCCAAGTTTAACTTGTATAGTTTTATGTAAATTCATATGCTTGTGGTTCATGTTGCATAGATCAAATTTGCAAGTTCATAGTTAAAAGTATATTGTTCTATGCCAAATCCATGTGACATATGTGTAGTTAGAACCATACTTTTGTATGATGTTGGAATGTTGCAAAGTTCCTCTTTTCCCCTTTTTGTTTTATAAGTTAGGCTAAAATATCGAGGCTAACATTCTATGTAATTTTGCGAACGTACAACGGTGTTAACGTTGGGGAAAACATGAAATTACATGTAATTGGCATGTTTGACACATAAGCATGATAAGTGGCATGAAAATGGTATAATCTATATACCTAAAATTTTGAACGTGATTTAGAAGGAAAGTGGGCCATGACAATAATTGATTTATAATTTACATGTAAATATGTAGGATAAACATGAAAAATTACATGGCATAGATTGGTTCATGAAATAGTATATTTAGTATACCATTAATTGTGAGCATAATTAAAAGGATAATTATGGCATAATAAAATTAGGAGTAATTTACATATGGAATTTGTCATAAATAAGATATTTGTAAATTTAGAAAAGACGAATATCCCTAACCCGTGGTTTGACTGAGTTGTGGTGTAAAACTGCCCGGAAACGACCGGCACATCCAATGACCACAACAATACCTATCTAATGTGGGTGGTTAGTGCATTGAGCCCAAAAAGGACCCGAGGTTAGACTGAGTTATGGTGTAAAACTGCCCGAAACCGACCGGCACATCCAGTGACCACAACAATACCTGTCTAATGTGAGTGGTTGGTGCTTTAATAAAGCTAAGTCAAGATTGGTAGGGCTAAGTCAATTAAAGAAACACTTAACCAATTCGACATGTTAATTAAACTGATGGGTGAGGTAAAGTAAATTTAGAACACTTAACTGTTATAACATGTTAATTTGACAAGCGGGTGAGGTTAAGTAAATTTATAACACTTAACCATTATAACATCTTAATTAAGTGGGTGAGGTTAAGTAAATTTAGAACACTTAACCGTTATAACATGTTAATTAGACAAGTGGGTCAGGTTAAGTAAATTTAGAACACTTAACCGTTATAACATGGTAATTAGACAAGTGGGTGAGGTTAAGTAAATTTAAAACACTTAACCTTTATAACATGTTAATTAAACAAGTGGGTGAGGTTAAGTAAATTTAGAAACACTTAACCAATATAACTTGATTTATGGAAAGGTTAAGTTAAAATAAGAGGGCAACACTTAACTAATATAACTTGATTTGTAGTAGGGTTAAGTTAACACAAGAAGGCAACACTTAACCAAAAGTAACATGACATGTAGGTGGGTTAAGTTAACTTGAATTGATTGATGACACTTAACCAATACAACAAGATGAATACGTGGGGTTAAGTTAACAAGAAACACTTGACCAATATATCTTGAAGAACGAACGGGGTTAAGTTAATAGGAAACACTTAACCAATCCAACATTATAAGTAAGGAGGGTCAAGTTAATAAGAAATTCTTAACCAACATGACAAGATGAATGAGTGGGTTAAGTTAACATGAGCGGACAACACTTAACTAATATGGCGTAATGTGCGGGAGGGTTAAATACATATCAGGTTGGTGGGTAATATTAGTAAATATAGGCCCACAAAACTTAACCATTAAAAAAACATGCTTGAATCAGTGGAAGGGTTAAGTACATATCGGGTTGGTGGGTAATATTAGTAAATATAGGCCCACAAAACTTAACTATTAAATAAACATGCTTGAATCAATGGACGGGTTAAGTACATATCGGGTTGGTGGGTAATATTAGTAAATATAGGTCCACAAAACTTAACTATTAAATATACATGCTTGAATCGATGGGAGGGTTAAGTACATCTCATGTAGGTAGGTAATATTAGTACATATAGGCCCACAAAACTTAACCGTTTATTAAAAATGCTTGAATCGATGAGAGGGTTAAGTACATATCGGGTTGGTGGGTAATATTAGTAAATATACGCCCACAAACTTAACCAATAGGAAACCCTAGGAACGGGGACCCATTTCAGCAGTAACCCACGTGGATGTATCACGGTACCCTGAACTAAGCAGTGTGGGGCACGATTACTGGGCTGATTATAAGCTGTCAAAGCAGTGGCAGGGGGTACGTCAGTGTAGGTTCCGATGGTTTCCGGGCGTGCACGTCCTCCGAAGTGGGAAAAACCCGGCACTGGTTACCAGTAGTTATACACTGTGCATCTTGAATCGTGTTGGGTTGCTATCATAAGGATTGATACACCTTATGGTGGGACCAACACAGAGTATCTACACGTAAGAGAGGGCCGATTGACACAGACACATGGAACATGAATACAAGTAGAGAGCCAATCGACTGGGTAGTAAGGGTACATCTAACATGTTCATGACAATCAGGTTGATCGAGGTGGAATCCTCACGATAGATGTACACCTGAAGGCTACCACAATTACGGGGTTGGGATCACGATTATCATTTTATACTGATTACTAGTTGGGACACTAGTTAGGTGGTGCAGAAATAAATATAGAAATCATATTAACAGAGTAGTAGCGAAGCAGAGAAAAAGTAGAAGCACATTCAGTTCACCTTGCACTTATCTTGTCTTTAGTTACCTTGTTTTTATGGTATTGTCCAATTTTCGGTTTATTCATGTCATGGTCCTTTATCTTGTTTGCATGCTGAAAGATCACTGGACTTACCAGACTTATGTCTGACCTAGTTTGTTTTTCGCCTCTTTTCTTCCGTTTCCCCCCATGTAGTCAGGGAGGGAATAGCGTAGCCTAACTTGGACCTCTTCTCTTTCCAAGCTTGAAGATTAGTTGGTGTATCGCTTTGGACTCTCTCTCTCTTCCACTGCTATGGCTAGTTCATGCTTCATCGGGGAATATCATAGTTTTTATGCTTCTTTTATTCTTCGAAGTTTTTAAATCAAGACAGAAGTTCTATGTATTACTTTTAGTATGATTGAGACAACTATTGTAAAAGCTTGACTGAACCACATTGTTAATAAAATGACTTTATTTTCCGTTGATTTATTTGTCTATCTTGTAATTTATCTTCATCTTTTACCTATAATGCTCCACCGAAGTTAAGGCATTCCCTTTGTGAGTGACCTTAACGGAGGTGGGGTGTTTCACATGGTATCATAGCTGAAGGTTACTGGATCAGATAAAAGATTTGAAAAATTATTTTCGAAACGATTTTAAAAGAAGCATTTTCAAAAGAAAAGTTTCGTTTTAAAGGCATATTCCCCAAAGCCATATGCACTATCTTTTTGATCCTCTATTTGAATCATTGTTTCCTTCTTTCCTGAGTCTCCGGGGCTCCTGGCTTTCTGGGAGCTAACCTCATCGCGGCATGGTTCCGTAGGCTTGATGAGACCATGACACTTGTTAAGGGGCAAATATGCGCCCAACTTCCATCTATAGCCGCAGTGGTTTCACCTACGGCTAATTTTTCTTTTGAGCTTTGTAGGATTTTCCGTGTGATGGAGGCAGCTTTCAAAAGACATGTCAACATGTTACACAAGGATGACAAAGATGAGAATGAGGGAGTTTGGCTAAGGAGCACAACCCAAGGATGAAGAACTCGTGGATATAGACTTGGTTCACAAAGGAGGGGAGGAAAGAATGGTAAAACTTAAAACAAGAGGAAGTATCTTTATTTTGGTATAACGGGTCGTATAATTAAGGGCAAAGGCAAGAACAAAAGTCAGGATTTTCCGGAAGGCAAGTGCATGCTCTCAAAACCAGCATACCTGAGAGAGAGGTAGTAAGGTTTCTATTGAAAAGTTTAGTTTTTCCTCTTGATCATCCTGCTAGTACTCTTTTTGATTTTTGCGCTTCGCAATCGTTTATATCTTCTTCAATAGTTGAGTCTGTGCACCCTAGAGCTTGTATAGTAGAGGATCCCATTATTGTCTCAAGTCAAATTTGTGGTTCGGCTCATTTATCTTTGGTTTGTAAGGATTTGAGATACTTATGTTTTTGGTTTCATGGGCTATGGGTTGATTCTAGGCATGGATTTGTTAGTAATTGTGAAAGGAGGATAGTTAGACTTTCGACTTGCCTCAGAAATTCCCTCGAAATTTCGTGCGATCCTAAGGGATCAATTTGTCTTAGCTACCTAGAATCACTTTATGTATTTATCGACGATTTTCGATCCGTTAGAGTAGTCCATGAGTACGCAGATGTTTTCTGATTAAGGTTAGGAGTTTTCTCCATTAAAAACTCGAGATAGACTTCTGCATATATCTAGTTGACAATGCAAAGCCAGTTATGCGATCAACGATAGTTTTGGAGCAGGATTGGCGAGGACAGGCAGAGTCGATTAAGTGCTCAATTGTTTGATTATTTTACTTATATCATCTCACATAAATCGTCCAAATTCGGAGAAGGTATTCCTTGGGTGCTTGTCTGATATTGGTTTAGGCCTTTGGGGCTTGTACTTGAGGGATGCCAAGTTCGACTAGGATGGTTTGCGTGAGAGATATCGACCCTCAGATTAGTGACATGAGGGCTAAGCTAAGTAGAAGAGAGACCTCTAATCATCTTAGTATATACACTTGGTATCATGGTTAACTTCTATTTATCTTGGAAAGATAGTTCGACAACATTGGATGCCCTCTAGCATAGTAAATGATCGAGGTCCTATCTTTACTAGTGGGTTTTGGACATGGAGGTCAAGAAGCTTCACGATCGTGAAGTTAAATTAGTTAAGGTACAGTGGAGTGAATCTCAAAGAAGATGCGACTTAGAAGACTGAAGACTGGATACGCGCATCATACCCTTTTTGAGGATATATCCTTGATTCCTCCTTTTTCTGTATTATTTATTTGCCTGCTAGTCTTTACCTTTTAAGTATATTCTCTCGATCCTATCCTGGATCCTTAGGTAGAAGCCAATGGATGAAAACATGTGTTTGAGACATGTTATGATTGATGGTTGCAAGTGTTTGCTAGTGGTTGCTCGTGGATGCATATACACACATTAGGCACTAGATCGGCTCAGTCACTTTCATATTGCATATGCATATGAATGTATTTGTATATGGAATGAAACTTGATGTGTTATCATATGGATGTTTCATATGGATGAGTGAATATGCACACATATAGTATTTACATAATTAGGGATATTTGCATACGTATTGGACGCATGACACTCTCATGATTCGCATTAAGGAGGTCAAATGGATCAGTAGACCACCTGATTTTGCACTAGACAAGAGACATATACACACACTCTGCATATGTTCATATGGCATTAGAAGTTTTTTCAAGGACAATGGATGCTTGTGGATGATGGATGAGTAGATGGATGATTGGATGTTAGGATGCATTCTTCTTAACTTGAAGATTTCGGGGACGAAATCCTTTAAGGAGGGGAGAATGTAACACCCCGAATTTTTTGAGAATATTAAAATTAATAAATTCAAGAACACTTAATTTTTAGAAGAAGAATTAAGTGAAATGGGTTGCGCTATTACGTTCGTCTCAATATTTAGGTCAAGACAGACATTTGGTTTGCATAAAACGGATACCTTATGAAGAAGTTATTAAGCCTTGAAGTTTGTATGCATATGAGAAAAATATATATATATATATATATATATAGATATATATAAAAATTAAATAAATAAATATGAAAAAAGTTTAAAACAACGAATCGGAAGGGGGAATAACCGAACCGGCCCATTTTTGAGGTCGACCCGAGCCTCGCTGGGTCGACTAGGGGTTGATTCAGGGTGTTTGGCTGTCAACTCGTAGGCCGATTCGCTCTAAGGAAGATGTGGCATCTGATTGGTTCTCATGGTTCAGGGTTAATCTAATGGTCCTAAAACAATCTCTACAACTATATAAGGACACTAAACCTAAAATCTAATTCTATTATTCACTCTCATCCAAACCTAGCCGCCACTAAAACCTAAATCAAATTAAATCTAATCTAATTCAACGATCCACATCAAAGGCGAGCAATTCAATTTCAGAATACAGATCCCAGAACTCAAAAATTCCTTTTTGTTAGTGAGTATCTTTAAGATGTGAATAAATTAAAGACATGATTTGTAATGAATTGTAAAATAGAATTGTATCAAGTTGTATGTGATGCTGATTCATGATTATTCATGTCTATTCTATCATATATGCCTATGAACTATTGTGGTCTATCGAACCTATCATGTTATGTGGAAATTGGTGAGTAAACCTATGATGTTGTACAGGAATTTGGGAATGAAATTATCATATGTAAGTTTGGTGATATTATGATACATACAAGTTTTAGGCTAGGTCATGTCGTTTATGCCTAATTGTTTAGAGAATACGTGTTTAGATCTATGACCTTATTTGTTTAGATCTACAACTTTATATGTTAGATCCATGTGCCTTTATGATAGATCTAATTTGCAAGTTCACCACTACATGCCAATTTTAACTTGTATAGTTTTATGTAAATTCATATGCTTGTGGTTTATGTTACATAGATCAAATTTGCAAGTTTATAGTTGAAAGTATATTGTTCTATGCCAAATCCATGTGACATACGTGTAGTTAGATCCGTACTTTTGTATGATGTTGGAATGTCGAAAAGTTCCTCTTTTCCCCTTTTTGTTTTATAAGTTAGGCTAAAATATCGAGCCTAATATTCTATGTAATTTTGCGAACGTATAACGGGGGTAATGTTGGGGAAAACATTAAATTACATGTAATTGATATGTTTGACACATAAGCATAATAAATTGCATGAAAATGGTATAATCTATATACCTAAAATTTTGAACGTGATTTAGAAGGAAAGTGGGCCAAGACAATAATTGATTTATAATTTACATGTAAATATGTAGGATAAACATGAAAAATTACATGGCATAGATTGGTTCATGAAATGGTATATTTAGTATACCATTAATTGTGTGCATAATTAAAAGGATAATTATGGCATAATAAAATTGGGAATAATTTACGTATGGAATTTGTCATAAATAAGAAATATGTAAATTTTGAAAAGACGAATATGCCTAACCCGAGGTTAGACTGAGCTGTGGTGTAAAACTGCCCGGAACCGACCGGCACATCCAGTGACCACAACAATACCTGTTTAATGTGGGTGGTTAGTGCATTGAGCCCAAAAAGGGCCCGAGGTTAGACTGAGTTGTGGTGTAAATCTGCCAGGAACCGACCGACACATCCAGTGACCACAACAATACCTGTCTAATGTGAGTGGTTGGTGCTTTAATAAAGCTAAGTCAAGATTGGTAGGGTTAAGTCAATTAAGGAAACACTTAACCAATTCAACATGTTAACGAAACTGATGGGTGAGGTTAAGCAAATTTAGAACACTTAACCATTATAACATGTTAATTAGACAAGTGGGTGAGGTTAAGTAAATTTAGAACATTTAACCGTTATAACATGTTAATTAGACAAGTGGGTAAGGTTAAGTAAATTTAGAACACTTAACCATTATAACATGTCAATTAGACAAGTGGGCGAGGTTAAGTAAATTTAGTACATTTAACTGTTATAACATGTTAATTAGACACGTGGGTTAGGTTAAGTAAATTTAGAACACTTAACCTTTATAACATGTTAATTAGACAAGTGGGTGAGGTTAAGTAAATTTAGAAACACTTAACCAATATAACTTGATTTATGGAAAGGTTAAGTTAAAATAAGAGGGCAACACTTAACCAATATAACTTGATTTGTAGTAGGGTTAAGTTAACACAAGAAGGCAACACTTAACCAAAGTAACATGACACGTAGGTGTGTTAAGTTGACTTGAATTGATTGATGACACTTAACCAATACAACAAGATGAATACGTGGGGTTAAATTAACAAGAAATAGTTGACCAATATATCTTGATAAACGAACGGGGTGAAGTTAATAGGAAACACTTAACTGATCCAACATGATAAGTAAGAAGGGTCAAGTTAATAAGAAATGCTTAACCAACATGACATGATGAATGAGTGGGTTAAGTTAACATGAGAGGACAACACTTAACTAATATGGCGTAATGTGCGGGAGGGTTAAGTACATATCGGGTTGGTGGGTAATATTAGTAAATATAGGCCCACAAAATTTAACCATTAAATAAACATGCTTGAATCAGTGGAAGGGTTAAGTACATATCGGGTTGGTGGGTAATATTAGTAAATATAGGCCCACAAAACTTAACTACTAAATAAACATGCTTGAATCAGTGGAAGGGTTAAGTACATATCGGGTTGGTGGGTAATATTAGTAAATATAGGCCCACAAAACTTAACTATTAAATAAACATGATTGAATCGATGGGAGGGTAAAGTACATCTCGTGTAGGTAGGTAATATTAGTACATATAGGCCCACAAAACTTAACCGTTTAATAAAAATGCTTGAATCGATGGGAGGGTGTAATGACCCGCATTGGCAGAGGTATTATAATTAATTTATTTAATTATATAAATAGTGATATAGTGAATTAAATGGTCGTGGAATTAAATAATGATGAATATTTAATTAAAATAATAAATTGAGTAATATATTTAATTCTGAAATAATCAGAATTGGCTGAAATGGCGATATGGTGTAAACTGGATCATCTGTGATATTTAATTCAGTTTAGAATTGAATTAGAATAACGAATATATTATTTGAATGACAGTTTGAACGTATAATTTTATTATAATTAAAATCGAGCTTAAAATGGTGCTGCAGTTCGTAAATTGGTGATTCGAACTTCAACTGAATGTACAGGATTCGTTTTAAGCCGGATTTCTGTGAAACAAGAAACGTTAGGAGCTAGTGAAGTATATCTTTCTAGTGGAAGAGAAAAATCGGGATTTCGTTGGGTAGATTTTGATTTACATCCAAATAAAATTTCAGAAAAGTCGTTGTGGAATTCCTTTATAATTAGTACCGCTTTATTTATGTTATAAATAGATTTTTAATATAAATCGAATATCTATGTAACACTGGATTGGGAATATCGAGTTATAAACCCAATAGGAGCTGTATGGTATTCCTCTGTGAATATATACGATAATATAAATTTATTTATATTAAATTTAATTATATTCAAATATATTTATATATTTAAATAGGCTATTTAGAGCTTTAAAAATAGCCACTTTTGCAAACGAAGTCGGAATTCGACAAAACTAATTTTGTTGGATCCGCAATGTCAAATAGTTGTTAGATTTCCAGTTTCGTGATTTTTAGGGTCACTGTGTGGTTGTACGGATTTTTTGAGTGAGAAACAGTCAGTATTCTGACAGTTAGAAATACGCTGTGTAAGCATACGAAGTCGAAATTCGACGAAACTAGTTTCGTTGGGACCGTAATGTCGAGCTCAAGCTACACGCCATTTTGGTGATTTTTGGGTATCGTATGTGATCGTGGGGATTTTTAAGGACGAGAGGCATGCATAAAATAGAGGAAATAAAATAAAAAAATAAAAATAAAAATATCCCATTTCCTTTTCCTGGTCAAAAGCAATCCACGCACTCACATCTCTCAACCACAAGCGCTACCAAACCCCAATGCATGTATAAGAACAGCTGAACATCATTCACACAGAAAAGTTCGATCAAAAGAAAAAAAAATCAATACAAATCAAATATAATTCTATAAATTCCAATACATATATAGGTCGAATCAGTGGATGATGCTCTTCAATTCTATCCTACTGTTGTGGAGTTCGACGTTCATTGTCTGGGTTGCGATTGTCTTCATCGTGGTTCTAGGGTTCGATCTATAGGGGATTTGGATCATCGATTTGAGTTCTAAGTGGTATGGTTGTATTCATGAGGTTGTTTAACACCTTGCCGACGATTTTGGGAAGAATCCATTCAATTTGATGTCGCACCAGTTCCTATAGGTGTCGGAGACGCATGTCGAGGGGAGATCTCGAGTTGGGTGAAAGTGGGATGGGCGGAGAGAGTCTCAGATGCGAAGTTCATTGGTATTTTTAGTTTGGCATAACAGTAGAAGGAGGAAGAGAATGAGAAGGAAGAAGGGTTGAAAATGGCTGTGCGGATAGGAGAGGAGCACGGCATCAGGATTTGTGGAAGAAAGAAGTAGTCGGGTATGAGAAGGTGGAGCGGGTCTGAGGGATTTGGGCCAAGGAATAAGGTTAAGGCCCACTTATTAAAAATCCAAGTTTTTATTTCTATTTAAAAGTGTTCAAACTTCGTAATGGTATAACTTGCTCATATGAAATCAGAATCACGAACCGTAAGTTGCGTTGGGGCCGTATGGACGAGAGCTTCACAATGGAGCTGACTGGGAGTGGATTCGAGATCGTTTGGATTTATAGCAAAATAAATTGTCCGTTTGATTCAAATCAAACGACAGTTTATCGTTCTTTAACGATAACTGCAAATGTGAGTAAATCTCACTAACTCTGAACAGTTTATAATTTCATGTTGTATTTTTAGAACTGTTAAATATTGGCCGATTGACTGTGTGGTGACTGTTTGATTGAACTACTAGTCAGTTGATTGAATCTCTATATTGATTCTGTTTAACAGAATATAACATATGGAACTGAAAGTGATGTTATCTATATTGTTTAACATCTGTGATGCAGGGAAACAGGTTGGAGGAATCCAACTGGATTCCTCAACATTTATTTTACTATGATTCATATATTGTGATATATGATGTGATATATAATCTGTTGTTGATTATATGTGTTTGGACGATTTTTATCGTTGTTATATGGTATGTTAAATACCATAAGAAATACTAGAAAGATAAAAGGAGATTTTCAAAGTATATTTTGAAAATCATTTATTCATATAAAATCACTGGATTTTATATATAAAAGGAAAAAGGATTTTTATATAAGGAAATAATTATAAAATCAATAGAGTTAAAGAAAAATATTTGTGAATCAAATATAAAGGAGTTATATTTGTCAAACAAATATAAAGGAAAATATTTGAAAAACAAATAGATTAGAAAAAAGGGGATATTTGTAAACCATTAACAAATAGGATTTAAAAGGGAATATATATCTTGGGATATATATATAAGTCAGAACTTATATATGGAGAAAAACAGATAAATGGAATAGATAATTTTATAAATGATATTTATGAATTTAGTAATTATTTATCATTCGATAAATGGAATATATAAGTCTGAACTTTTATAGATAAGAGATATTGGTTTTAACACCGATAGTTTTAAATAGAATGGGTACACAACACTTGTATAAGTGAAGTAACATTATTAAAGAGAACATTTATAAAGTGAAGAACCGTTACCAAAAGTAAATCTTTATAAATGAATAAACGTTATGAAATAGGAGTTATTCGAATAAGAGAAATCGATTAGAGTTAGAAATGATCGATTAGAGTTAATCAGTGAGGGTTGACCAGTTAGAGTTAGAGTTAACTAATTAGAGTTAATCGAGTAGAGTTATTGAATATCACTTATTCGAAGTAGAGTTATCGAATATAGTGTATTCGAGAGAGGAATAATCGAATATTGGTTATTCGAGATGAGTTAATCGAATCTAGTTATTCGAAAGGAGTTATCGAATCTAGTTATTCGAGAAGAGTTATTAAATCTAGTTATTTGAAAGTAGTTATCGAATAGTTTATTCGAATAGAGTTAGAGTAGTTATCGAATAGTTTATTCGAATGGAGTTAGAGTAGTTATCGAATAGTTTATTCGAATAGAGTTAGAGGAGTTATCGAATCTAGTTTATTCGACAGGAGTTATGTGAATAGAGTAAATCAAATAGAGTTAAGCAAATAGAGTTAATCCAATAGGGTCAGTCCGATAGAGTTAATTGATAAGAGTTAAGTAAAAAGAGTTAATCGAATATAGTTATTCGAAAGAAAGGTTAAGTAAGGAAGTTAGTTAAAGAAATTTAAAAAGAACTTTGCCTATTTCAAAGTTAGAAATGTTGTTCAGTTAAGGTCTGAGAGGTAGTTCTACCCCAACTATATTGGCTTCGTTTTAACTAAGGAATGACTAAGGTTCGGCAGAAAGGATGGTAAAGTGAATTTAGTAATTTAAGGAAATGGTTGAGTTGGCATAGCGATGTTTTATCTAAACATCTGCTTAATCCAAACGTAGGAGTTTTTGGAAATGTTTTCCAAACAAGAATCAGAAATGTTTTCTAATACAGAAAACAAGGAATGGAAATGTTTCCAGTATTAATAACGTATATTTTCTAAATATAGAAAATAGCAAATGTTGAATATAGGGAAACAGGAGATGTAAAATGAACTAAAGAGATTAATGTTAAATGATGTTTGTTCGATATAATTTCCAACTAGAAATAATATCGTTGTTTGCACACTTGTCTTTCTTTGATAGTTAACTCACAGACTATCGAAGTTTTGACCATTTTAACGTTGTTAATATGGAGAGACCGGTTGGATTATTATCCAAAGAACCACTCTGTATTGGCATAAGCGTTGCGAATCATATATGCCAAAGATAATTGAAGACGGAGTAAAGTGCAAGGGCTATTGTATAAGTCTTAGATAACAGTGCCTAAGATGGATGTACTGAATAGTTCGTTCGGTTCATCCTGTTCCTGGATGACTTGTATGGACGGATGTCTGACAGAGTATTTCCAGACGATTACGTATATTGATTTCTCTAACCATACCAAGAGTGGAAGCGGAGAAGGAAACTTCTTTTTGCTAACACATAATGTATTGTTGAGGACGTCAATCGGTGATTTGATGGATTTGATGATGTGCCATTCAAAGTGAATCTGATGTGATGATAAAGCGTAGCTTCTAGCCTCACATCCGGTAAATGACAGAAATCGGGCAGGCAGCATGGCTAAGTCGGTCGCTCCGAAGTAGGGTGTATGATCACCAGATCTAGAGTTTCATTTATTTCTAAAAATCTATTGTCGATACTGTCCCATTCGGGAAACGGTTGCTGATCCCAACTGTTGGTGATATACATTCGATACACTCAAGCGAAATGAGTGGTCGGTCATGTGTGGCCCGGTTGCAAGGATTTCTTGTTGAACCCAGTGTATTCCTCTCTAGAGGTACACTAGTGTAAGGTGGTTCCATACCTTGTCATAGTTGGAAATCCATTACCCAATACGTGCTTGCGGTTTTGATTGTATACTATATATGTAAAAGTTGAGATGAAAGCGTTTCTGCTAAATGATTATTATATTGTGGTTGATAGACTTTATTATAATATCAAAAGGTTTTTGATATAAAGATATTTGGATTCTCATAAGGAAAAACCCGTTCCGTTATACGGCGTGGACTTATGAGATATCATTTACCTGCTTGAACTGTTTTAAACTATTTTACTCATACCAGTCCAATGACTGACTCGAAGTTTATTTTGTTTTGTTTTCCCTAAACTCTTGGGTGCCCACTTTTGTACGGGCAGTCAAGTAGTCGAGATTTACAGATATACTGGAAGAGCTTGGAGCAGGAGGCTTCATGATTATATAGCTATAGTTATTTCCGCTGTGTTGTAAGTGCTGTACTTTGACAATGATATGTATATTCAAGTAAAGATTTGTATTTCAAAGTTATGTTATGAAATATATGTTATTCATCACGCTGTGAGGTTCGTGTTACTCTGATGATTGTGTTCTTCTTCTTCTTCTATTCTAAGTTTCTATATTATCTTTCCTCACCCTCTGTCTTCTTTCTATTAATTTCCTGGTTTCCAGTGCAATTTGGGGTTGGACTTGTGTTATTTAGTCAGCTCAAAATTGGACCAGATTTTTGGGTCATTACAATTGGTATCAGAGCTTAAGTTAAGTGATTTACCTTGGCTCGGTGGCGTGACTCGGTAGAGATAGGGTTAGTAATACCCTAGATTGAGTTGAGTGTATATATACGAGTGAGCATATTTTTTATTGATATAAAAATTGTTTTATATTGTGGTGATTTATTGGTTGAGTTGTTTATGAGTTCTGGTCGATCAGTTTGATCCACTGTATCGGAAGGAGTTACTAAACACTCGAATACGATGGGTCGACACGATATGTTTTGAAAAAAAGGGTAAATTAAAATAAGTTTACCCACGGTATATCTTGATATAGAGAAGATATATATATATATAGTGGATATATTGGTTGTTATTACAATCGAGTAAGATTATAAATTTAATGGTTATGTAAATAACCAATCAGAATTCATATAAGTGAAATACGTGAAATCAGATGAGTTAAATCTGAAATTTAAACCAGAAATTGAATTAAAATTCTGGAAAATTGGATAACTGTTTGTAAATGGATTTGGATAAAAAAATAAGGAAAATTTAAGATCCTGGGAGATTTTAAATTGTTTTACAAGCAGTGTGAATTATATTTTGAAATGAATTTCAAAGCGGAAATGTTTGAAATGGTTTTATAGTATTGAACTCACTTCGATCGCTGGAAAATAGATTCTGATGATGACAGCTGCATCATCAGTATTCATTTTCGAGTTGTAAGTGACGAATTACTATCAGAGATACTGTTTTGAATTTGTTTTGGGAAAGACAAGTTGTGCTGAAATTCAAATGGGATTTATAATATAGAATTTGAGTATATAGAATTTGAATATAGAAATTCAAATGGGATTTATAATATAGAATTTGATAGATTTGAATAATAGAATTTGATATATAACTTTGAATAGAAATTGAATAGAATTAACTAAGTCGAAGAGGAATTAGTTAATCGAGTTTTGAATTTGAAGTTGAACTTTGAAAGGTGAATTGCATTTGTAAATGGATATTCGAAATCGAATATAGAACTTAAATTTGAAATTTGGATTCAAATTAGTTAATAAGCAAGTTAAAATATATTTGAACACATCATGTTCAAATATAAAAGTGAAATAGACTAAAGAGTTAATTAACAAATTAATTAACGAATTGAGTTAAAACGATCAGGTATAGTTAAAATAGATTGGGCGGGTATAAATATACATGAGATAGGTATGGATAACGTTAATGAAGGTATATAAATAAAATGCTCGACAAAGGTACGTATTTAATTCATATATGAGATTTTATGCGCCGTATCGGCTAGCCGCTTGGCTTTTTCTTTTGGATTGGTGAGGTTCATGAGAGGCTATTTGAAATATCCCGATGCTCCTAATACAAAGGAGTTTATGGCAAATTTTTCTGGGAATTTAAGGAGTTAGAATATTTTTAAGATAATTTGATAGTTAGAAATCAACGTATCGACATATATATATATATATATATATATATATATATATATATATATAAGTCAATAAGGAAACGAACTTAGAAATAGAATAGTAAAATCAAAAAGGAAGACTAGGAATAAAATCTAGTAAGAATAGAAAGAGGAAGCGTATACGTGTTTAAAAGTGAATAAGTAGTTGTATGGTATTGATTATTCGAGTAAGTAGTCATATCTGTTTTGACGTTATAAATGTTATTCAGTCAAGGTCTGAGAGGTAGTTATACCCCAATTTGATTATTTCATTATTAACAAATAAATAGTAATATTTCAGGCTCGAAGATCAATGTTGAATAAGAGTTAGTTGAATATAGTATTTGGGTTGTCGTAATGATGTTTTATACAACATCCGTTTTAACCCAAATAAGTGTAAGCTTGGAATTATAATAAATAATATTTCCTAACTATAGAAATAAACGAGATCGAAAAAGAGATAAGTAATTGGAATATTTTCCAATTATAAATAGCATATATTTTCTAAAGTTTAGAAAATAAAGGAAGGCGATATTCGGAAATGTTTTCCAAATAACATAAAAGGCCAATATGGTTATTGAAAACATTTGGTTAACAAATATTGATAAAGAAATAGAGAAGTGATTTAACTAATGGAATATTAATTAAGGGCTCAATGACATGTTCAAAAGGAAAATTTGATTTTTAAAAGAGTAAACTATTTAAAAACTCCCAGAAAGACTGTTTGAATTAAAAACAAATTTAACAGAAATTTGTGAAAGCAAATTGGAATTAAAAATAAAGCCAGTAAAGTGGTAACTGAGATTGAATTAGAATGATATCAAGACAAATTGGATTGTGAGATTCAAATTTGAAGTGTAATGTGATAATCAAGTTAAGAGTTGGGAATCGAGAAGAAACTCGAGTTGAAATGATATTTGGCTCGGATATAAGCGAATGGTTGTGTTGTGGATAAAAGCAGATTGGATTTTGATTGGAATGACCCTTGTATCCGCTGAATTGATAACAGTTGGAAGGGATATAATGATATGCCGACAAAAGGTACAAGTTTATATTTCTATTGGTATAAGAATTATGAGCCGAATTGGCAAGCCGCTTGGCAAGCCGCTTGGCTGTTTGATTTTCTTTTGGAATGGAGATGGTGAAAGTGGGATGGGCGGAGAGAGACTCAGATGAGAAGTTCATTGGTATTTTTAGTTTGGCATAACAGTAGAAGGAGGAAGAGAACGAGAAGGAAGAAGGGTTGAAAATGGCTGTGTGGATAGGAGAGGAGCACGGCATCAGGATTTGTGGAAGTAAGAAGTAGTCGGGTATGAGAAGGTGGAGCGGGTCTGAGGGATTTGGGCCAAGGAATAAGGTTAAGGCCCACTTATTAAAAATCCAAGTTTTTATTTCTATTTAAAAGTGTTCAAACTTCGTAATGGTATAACTTGCCCATATGAAATCAGAATCACGAACCGTAAGTTGTGTTGGGGCCGTATGGACGAGAGCTTCACAATGGAGCTGACTGGGAGTGGATTCGAGATCGTTTGAATTTATAGCAAAATAAATTGTCCATTTGATTCAAATCAAATGACAGTTTATCGTTCTTTAACGATGAACTGTAAATGTGAGTAAATCTCACTAACTCTGAACAGTTTATAATTTCATGTTGTATTTTTACAACTGTTAAATATTGGCCGATTGACTGTGTAGTGACTGTTTGACTGAACTGCTAGTCAGTTGATTGAATTTCTATATTGATTCTGTTTAACAGAATATAACATATGGAACTGAAAGTGATGTTATCTATATTGTTTAACATCTGTGATGCAGGGAAACAGGTTGGAGGAATCCAACTGGATTCTTCAACATTTATTTTACTATGATTCATATAATGTGATATATGATGTGATATATAATCTGTTGTTGATTATATGTGTTTGGACGATTTTTATCGTTGTTATATGGTATGTTAAATACCATAAGAAATACTAGAAAGATAAAAGGAGATTTTCAAAGTATATTTTGAAAATCATTTATTTATATAAAATCACTGGATTTTATATATAAAAGGAAAAAGGATTTTTATATAAGGAAATAATTATAAAATCAATAGAGTTAAAGAAAAATATTTGTGAATCAAATATAAAGGAGTTATATTTGTCAAACAAATATAAAGGAAAATATTTGAAAAACAAATAGATTAGAAAAAAGGGGATATTCGTAAACCATTAACAAATAGGATTTAAAAGGGAATATTTATCTTGGGATATATATATAAGTCAGAACTTATATATGGAGAAAAATAGATAAATGGAATAGATAAATTTATAAATGATATTTATAAATTTAGTAATTATTTATCATTCGCTAAATGGAATATATAAGTCTGAACTTATATAGATAAGAGATATTGGTTTTAACACCGATAGTTTTAAATAGAATGGGTACACAACACTTGTATAAGTGAAGTAACGTTATTAAAGAGAACATTTATGAAGTGAAGAACCGTTACCAAAAGTAAATCTTTATAAATGAATAAACGTTATCAAATAGGAGTTATTCGAATAAGAGAAATCGATTAGAGTTAGAAATGATCGATTAGAGTTAATCAGTGAGGGTTGACCAGTTAGAGTTAGAGTTAACTAATTAGAGTTAATCGAGTAGAGTTATCGAATATCACTTATTCGAAGTAGAGTTATTGAATATAGTGTATTCGAGAGAGGAATAATCGAATATTGGTTATTCGAGATGAGTTAATCGAATCTAGTTATTCGAAAGGAGTTATCGAATCTAGTTATTCGAGAAGAGTTATTAAATCTAGTTATTTGAAAGTAGTTATCGAATAGTTTATTCGAATAGAGTTAGAGTAGTTATCAAATAGTTTATTTGAATAGAGTTAGAGTAGTTATCGAATAGTTTATTCGAATAGAGTTAGAGGAGTTATCGAATCTAGTTTATTCGACAGGAGTTAAGTGAATAGAGTAAATCAAATAGAGTTAAGCAAATAGAGTTAATCCAATAGGGTCAGCCTAATAGAGTTAATTGATAAGAGTTAAGTGGAAAGAGTTAATCGAATATAGTTATTCGAAAGAAAGGTTAAGTAAGGAAGTTAGTTGAAGAAATTTAAAAAGAACTTTGCCTATTTCAAGGTTAGAAATGTTGTTCAGTTAAGGTCTGAGAGGTAGTTCTACCCCAACTTGATTGGCTTCGTTTTAACTAAGGAATGGCTAAGGTTCGGCAGAAAGGATGGTAAAGTGAATTTAGTAATTTAAGGAAACGGTTGAGTTGGCATAGCGATGTTTTATCTAAACATCTGCTTAATCCAAACGTAGGAGTTTTGGAAATGTTTTCCAAACAAGAATCAGAAATGTTTTCTAATACAGAAAACAAGGAATGGAAATGTTTCCAGTATTAATAACGTATATTTTCTAAATATAGAAAATAGCAAATGTTGAATATAGGGAAACAGGAGATGTAAAATGAACTAAAGAGATTAATGTTAAATGATGTTTGTTCGATATAATTTCCAACTGGAAATAATATCGTTGTTTGCACACTTATTTTTCTTTGATAGTTAACTCACAGACTATCGAAGTTTTAACCATTTTAACGTTGTTAATATGGAGAGACCGGTTGGATTATTATCAAAAGAACCACTCTGTATTGGCATAAGCGTTGCGAATCATATAGGCCAAAGATAATTGAAGACGGAGTAAAGTGCAAGGGCTATTGTATAAGTCTTAGATAACAGTGCCTAAGATGGATGTACTGAATAGTGCCTTCGGTTCATCCTGTTCCTGGACGACTTGTATGGACGGATGTCTGACAGAGTATTTCCAGACGATCAAGTATCTTGATTTCTCCAACCGTACCAAGAGTGGAAGCGGAGAAGGAAACTTCTTTTTGCTAACACATAATGTATTGTTGAGGACGTCAATCGGTGATTTGATGGATTTGATGATGTGGCATTCAAAGTGAATCTGATGTGATGATAAAGCGTAGCTTCTAGCCTCACATCCTGTAAATGACAGAAATCGGGCAGGCAGCATGGCTAAGTCGGTCGCTCTGAAGTAGGGTGTATAATCACCTGATCTAGAGATTCATTTATTTCTAAAAATTTATTGTCGATACTGTCCCATTCGCTAAACGGTTGCTGATCCCAACCGTTGGTGATATACATTCGATACACTCAAGCGAAATGAGTGGTCGGTCATGTGTGGCCGAGTTGCAAGATGTTCTTGTTGAACCCAGTGTATTCCTCTCTAGAGGTACACTAGCGTAAGGTGCTTCTATACCTTGTCATAGTTGGAAATCCATTACCCAATACGTGCATGCGGTTTTGATTGTATATTATATATGTAGAATGTGAGATGAAAGCGTTTCTGCTAAGTGATTATTATATTGTGGTTGATAGATATTATTATAATATCAAAAGGTTTTTGATATAAAGATATTTGGATTCTCGTAAGGGAAAAATCCATTCCGTTATACGGCGTGGTCTTATGAGATATCATTTACCCGCTTGAACTGTTTTAAACTGTTTTGCTCATACCAGTCCCATGACTGACCCAGAGTTTATTTTGTTTTGTTTTCCCTAAATTCTTGGGTGCCCAATTTTGTACAAGCAGTCAAGTAGTCGGGATTTACAGATATACTGGAAGAGCTTGGAGCAGGAGGCTTCAGGATTACATAGCTATAGTTATTTCCGTTGTGTTGTAAGTGTTGTACTTTGATAATGATATGTATATTCAAGTACAGATTCGTATTTCAAAGTTAAGTTATGAAATATATGTTATTCGTCCCGCTGTGAGGTTCGTGTTACTCTGATGATTGTGTTCTTCTTTTTCTTATATTCTAAGTTTCTATCTTATCTTTCCTCACCCTCTGTCTTCTTTCTATTAATTTCCTGGTTTCCAGTGCAATTTGGGGTTGGACTTGTGTTATTTAGTCAGCTCAAAATTGGACCGGATTTTTGGGTCATTACAGAGGGTTAAGTATATATTGGGTTGGTGGGTAATATTAGTAAATATAGGACCACAAACTTAACCGATAGGAAACCCTAGTAACGGGTACCCATTTCAGCAGTAACCCACATGGATGTATCACGGTACCCTGAACTAGGCGGGGTGGGGCACGATTACTGGGCTGAATATAAGCGGTCAAAGCAGCGGCAGGGGAAGCGTTAGTGTAGGTTCCGACGGTTTACGGGCGTGCACGTACTACGGAGTGGGAAAAGCAGGCACTAGGTACCAGTAGTTATACACTGTGCATCTTGAATCGTGTCGGGTTGCTATCATAAGGATTGATACACCTTATGGTGGGACCAGCACAGGGTATCTACACGCAAGAGAGGGTCGATTGACACAGACACATGGAACATGAATACAAGTAGAGAGCCGATCGATAGGGTAGTAAGGGTACATCTAACATGTTCATGACAATTAGGCTGATTGAGGTGGAATCCGCACGATAGATGTACACCTGAAGGCTACCACAATTATGGGGGTTGGGATCACGATTATCATTTTATACAGATTACTAATTGGGACACTAGTTAGGTGGTGCAGAGATAAATATAGAAATCAGATTAACAGAGTAGTAGCGAAGCAAAGAAAAAGTAGAAGCGCATTCAGTTTACCTTGCACTTATCTTGTCTTTATTTACCTTTTTTTATTGTATTGTCTTATTTTCGGTTTATTCATGTCATGATCATTTATCTTGTTTGCATGCTGAAAAATCACTGGACTTACCAGACTTATGTCTGACCTAGTTTGTTTTTCGCCTCTTTTCTTCCGTTTTCCCGCAGGTAGTCAGGGATGGAATAGCTCAGCCTAACTTGGACCTCTTCCCTTTCCAAGCTTGAAGATTAGTTGGTGTATCGCTTTGGACCCTCTCTCTTCCACTGCTATGGCTGGTTCATGCTTCATAGGGGAATATCATTGTTTTTATGCTTCTTTTATTCTTGGAAGTTTTTAAATCAAGAGAAAGTTCTATGTACTACTTTTAGTATGATTGAGACAACTGTTGTAAAAGCTTGACCGAACTACATTGTTAATAAAATGACTTTATTTTCCGCTGTTTTATTTATCTGTCTTGTAATTTATCTGCATCTTGTACCTATAATGCTCCACCGGAGTTAAGGCATTCCCTTTGTGAGTGACCTTAACAGAGGTGGGGTGTTTCACTTGGTATCAGAGCTGAAGGTTACCGGATCAGATAAAAGATTTGAAAAATTATTTTCAAAACGATTTTAAAAGAAGCATTTTCAAAAGAAAAGTTTTGTTTTAAAGGCATATTCCCCAAAGCCATATGCCCTATCTTTTTGATCCTCTGTTTGAATCCTTGTTTCCTGAGTCTCCAGCGCTTCTAGCTTTCTGGGAGGTAACCTCATAGCGGCATGGTTCCGTAGGCTTGATGAGACCATGACACTTGTTAAAGGGCAAATAAGCGCCCAACTTCCATCTATAGCCGTAGTAGTTTCACTTACGGCTAATTTTTCTTTCGAGCTTTGTAGGATTTTTCGTGCGATGAAGCCAGCTTTCAAAAGACCTGTCAACAAGTTACACAAGGAAGGCAAAGATGAGAATGATGGAGTTTGGCTAAGGAGCACAACCCAAGGATGAAGAACTCATGGATGTAGACTTGGTTCACAAAGGAGGGGAGGAAAGAATAGTAAAACCTAAAACAAGAGGAAGTTTCTTTATTTTGGTATAATGGGTCGTATAATTAAGGGCAAGGGAAAGAACAAAAGACAGGATTTTCCGAAAGGCAAGTGTATGCTCTCACCACCAGCATACCTGAGAGAGGTAGTAAGGTTTCTGTTGAAAAGTTTAGTTTTTCTTCTTGATTATCCTGCTAGTACTCTTTTTGATTTTTGTGCTTCGCATTCGTTTATATCTGCTTCCATAGATGAGTCTGTGCACCCTAGAGCGTGTATAGTAGAGGATGTCATTATTGTCTCAAGTCCAATTTGTGGTTCAGCTCATTTATCTTTAGTTTGTAAGGATTTGAGATACTTATGTTTTTGGTTTCATGGGCTATGGGTTGATTCTAGCCATGGGTTAGTTAGCTAGTAATTGTGAAAGGAGGATAGTTAGACCTTCGACTTGCCTCGGGAATACCCTCGAAATTTTGTGTGATCCTAAGGGATCAGTTTGTCTTAGCTACCTAGAATCACTTTATGTATTTATCGACAATTTTCGATCTGTTAGAGTAGTCCATGAGTACGTAGATGTTTTTTGATTAAGGTTAGGAGTTTCCCCCCTAAAAACTCGAGATAGACTTCCGCATATATCTAGTTGACAATGCAAAGCCAGTTATGCGATCAACGATAGTTTTGGAGCAGGATTGGCGAGGATAGCCAGAGTTGGTTAAGTGCTCAATTGTTTGGTTGTTTTACTAATATCATCTCACATAAATCATCCAAATTCAGAGGAGGAATTCCTTGGGTGCTTGTTTGATATTGGTTTAGGCCTTTGGGGCTTGTACTTGAGGGATGCCAAGTTCGACTAGGATGGTTTGCGTAAGAGATATCGACCCTCAGATTTGTGACATAAGGGATAAGCTATGTAGAAGAGAGACCTCTAATCATCTTAGTATATACACTTGGTATCATGGTTAACTTCTGTTTATCTTGGAAAGATAGTTCGACAACATTGGATACCGTCTAGCATAGTAAATGATCGAGGTCCTATCTTTACTAGTGGGTTTTCGAAATGGAGGTCATGAAGCTTCACAATCGTGAAGTTAAATGAGTTAAGGTACAGTGGAGTGAAGCTCAAAAAAGATGCGACTTAGAAGACTGAGGACTGGATACGCGCATCATACCCTTTTTGAGGGTATATCCTTGATTTCTCCTTTTTCTGTCATATTTAATTGCATGCTTGTCTTTATCTTTTAAGTATATCCTCTCGGTCCTATCCTCGATCCTTAGGTAGAATCCAATGGATGAAAACATGTGTTTGAGACATGTTATAATTGATGGTTGCAAGTGTTTGCCAGTGGTTGCTCATGGATGCATATACATACATTAGGCACTAGATCGACTTAGTCACTTTCATATTGCATATGCATATGAATGTATTTGTATATGGATTGAAACTTGATGTGTTATCATATGGATGTTGCATATGGATGAGTGAATATGCACACATATAGTATTTACATGATTAGGGATATTTTCATACATATTGGACGCATGACGCTCTCATGATTCGCATTAAGGAGGTGAACTGGATCAGTAGACTGCCTGATTTTGCACTAGATAAGAGATATTTACACACACTATGCATATGTTCATATGGCATTAGAAGTTTTTTAAGGACAATGGATGCTTGTGGATGATGGATGAGTAGATGGATGATTGAATGTTAGGATGCATTCTTCTTAACTTGAAGATTTCGGGGACGAAATCCTTTAAGGAGGGGAGAATGTAACACCTCGAATTTTCCGAGAATATTAAAATTAGCAAATTCAAGAACACTTAAATTTTAGAAGAAGAATTAAGTGAAATGGGTTGCGCTATTACGTTCATCTCAAATTTTTTGTCAAGACAGACATTTGGTTTGCATAAAACGGATACCTTAAGAAGAAGTTATTAAGCCTTGAAGTTTGTGTTCATATGAGAAAAATATATATATAGATATATATAAAATTAAATAAATAAATATGCAAAAAAGTTCAAAACAACGAATCGGGAGGGGGAATAACCGAATCGGTCCATTTTTGAGGTCGACCCGAGCCCTACTGGGTCAACTAGGGGTTGATTTAGGGTGTTTGACTGTCAACTCGTGGGCCGATTCGCTCTAAGGCAGATGTGGCATCTGATTGGTTCTCATGCTTCAGGGTTAATCTAATGGTCCTAAAACACTCTCTACAACTATATAAGGACCCTAAACCTAAAACCTAATTCTATTATTCACTCTCATCTAAACCAAGCCGCCACTAAAACCTAAATCAAATTAAATCTAGTCTAATTCAACTAAGAGAATTCAACGATCTACATCAAAGGCGAGAAATTCAATTTTAGAATACAGATCCCAGAACTCAAGAATTCCTTTTTGTTAGTAAGTGTAGTTATCTTTCAGATGTGAATAAATTAAAGACATGATTTGTAATGAATTGTAAAATAGAATTGTATCAAGTTGTATGTGATGCTGATTCATGTTTATTCATGTCTATTCTATCATATATGCCTATGAACTATTGTGGTCTATCGAACCTATCATGTTATGTGGAAATTGGTGAGTAAACCTATGATGTTGTATAGGAATTTGGGAATGAAATTATCATATGTAAGTTTGGTGATATTATGATACATACAAGTTTAAGGCTAGGTCATGTCATTCATGCCTAATTGTTTAGAGCCATTATGCATACGTGTTTAGATCTACGACCTTATATGTTTAGATCTACAACTTTATATGTTAGATCCATATGCCTTTATGATAGATCTAATTTGCAAGTTCACTGCTACATGCCAAGTTTAACTTGTATAGTTTTATGTAAATTCATATGCTTGTGGATCAAGTTACATAGATCAAATTTGCAAGTTCATAGTTAAAAGTATATTGTTCTATGTCAAATCAATGTGACATATGTGTAGTTAGATCCATACTTTTGTATGATGTTGGAATGTTGCAAAGTTCCTCTTTTCCTCTTTTTGTTTTATAAGTTAGGGTAAAATATCGAGGCTAACATTCTATGTAACTTTGCGAACGTACAACGGGGGTAACATTGGGGAAAACATGAAATTACATGTAATTGGCATGTTTGACACATAAGCATGATAAGTGGCATGAAAATGGTATAATCTATATACCTAAAATTTTGAACGAGATTTAGAAGGAAAGTGGGCCATGACAACAATTAATTTATAATTAACATGTAAATATGTAGGATAAACATGAAAAATTACATGGCATAGATTGGTTCATGAAATGGTATATTTAGTATACCATTAATTGTTAGTATAATTAAAAGGATAATTATGGCATAATAAAATTGGGAATAATTTACATATAGAATTTGTCATAAATAAGAAATATGTAAATTTAGAAAAGACGAATATGACTAACCCGAGGTTAGACTGAGTTGTGATGTAAAACTGCCCGAAACCGACCGGCACATCCAGTGACCACAACAATACCTGTCTAATGTGGGTAGTTAGTGCATTGAGCCCAAAAAGGACCCGAGGTTAGACTGAGTTGTGGTGTAAAACTGCCCGGAACCGACCGACACATCCAGTGACCACAACAATACCTGTCTAATGTGAGTGGTTGGTGCTTTAATAAAGCTAAGTCAAGATTGGTAGGGTTAAGTCAATTAAGGAAACACTTAACCAATTCAACATGTTAACTAAACTGATGGGTGAGGTTAAGTAAATTTAGAACACTTAACCATTATAACATGTTAACTAGCCAAGTGGGTGAGGTTAAGTAAATTTAGAACACTTAACCATTATAACATGTTAATTAGACGTGGGTGAGGTTAAGTAAATCTAGAACACTTAACCGTTATAACATGTTAATTAGAAAAGTGGGTGAGGTTAAGTAAATTTAGAACACTTAACCGTTATAACATGTTAATTAGACAAGTGGGTGAGGTTAAGTAAATTTAGAACACTTAACCGTTATAACATGTTAATTAGACAAGTGGTTGATGTTAAGTAAATTTAGAACACTTAACCTTTATAACATGTTAATTAGAAAAGTGGGTGAGGTTAAGTAAATTTAGAAACACTTAACCAATATAACTTGATTTATGGAAAGGTTAAGTTAAAATAAGATGGCAACACTTAACCAATATAACTTGATTTGTGGTAGGGTTAAGTTAACACAAGAAGGCAACCCTTAACCAAAGTAACATGACATGTAGATGGGTTAAGTTAACTTGAATTAATTAATGACACTTAACCAATACAATAAAATGAATACGTGGGGTTAAGTTAACAAGAAACAGTTGACCAATATATCTTGATGAACGAACGGGGTTAAGTTAATAGGAAACACTTAACCGATCCAACATGATAAGTAAGGAGGGTCAAGTTAATAAGAAATGCTTAACCAACATGACATGATGAATGAGTGGGTTAAATTAACATAAGCGGACAACACTTAACTGATATGGCGTAATGTCCGGGAGGGTTAAGTACATATCGGGTTGGTGGGTAATATTAGTAAATATAGGCCCACAAAACTTAACCATTAAATAAACATGCTTGAATCAACGGAAGGGTTAAGTACATATCGGGTTGGTGGGTAATATTAGTAAATATAGTCCCACAAAACTTAACTATTAAATAAACATGCTTGTATCAGTGGAAGAGTTAAGTACATATCGGGGTGGTGGGTAATATTAGTAAATATAGGCCCACAAAACTTAACTATTAAATTAACATGCTTGAATCGATGGGAGGGTTAAGTACACCTCGTGTAGGTGGGTAATATTAGTACATATAGGCCCACAAAACTTAACTATTTATTAAAAATGCTTGAATCGATGGGAGGGTTAAGTACATATCGGGTTGGTGGGTAATATTAGTAAATATAGGCCCACAAACTTAACCAATAGGAAGCCCTAGTAATGGGGACCCATTTCAGAAGTAACCCACATGGATGTATCACGGTACCCTGAACTAGGCGGGGTGGGGCACGATTACTGGGCTGATTATAAGCGGTCAAAGCAGCGGCAGGGGGTACGTCAATGTAGGTTCCGACGGTTTACGGGCATGCACGTACTACGGAGTGGGAAAAAGCAGGCACTGGGTACCAGTAGTTATACATTGTGCATCTTGAATCGTGTCGGGTTGCTATCATAAGGATTGATACACCTTATGGTGGGACCAACACAGGGTATCTACACGCAAGAGAGGGCCATTGACACAGACACATGGAACATGAATACAAGAAGAGAGCCGATTGATAGAGTAGTAAGGGTACATCTAACATGTTCATGACAATTAGGCTGATTGAGGTGGAATCCTCACAATAGATGTACACCTGAAGGCTACCACAATTTCGGGGGTTGGGATCACGATTATCATTTTATACAGATTACTAGTTGGGACACTAGTTAGGTGGTGCAGAGATAAATATAGAAATCAAATTAACAGACTAGTAGCGAAGCAGAGAAAAAGTAGAAGCGCATTCAGTTTACCTTGCGCTTATCTTGTCTTTAGTTACCTTGTTTTTATTGTATTGTCCTATTTTCGGTTTATTCATGTCATGATCATTTATCTTGTTTGCATGCTGAAAGATCACTGGACTTACCAGACTTATGTCTGACCTAGTTTGTTTTTCGCCTCTTTTCTTCCGTTTCCCCCCCAGGTAGTCAGGGAGGGAATAGCTCAGCCTAACTTGGACCTCTTCTCTTTCCAAGCTTGAAGATTAGTTGGTGTATCGCTTTGGACTCTCTCTCTTCCATTGCTATGGCTGGTTCATGCTTCTTCGGGGAATATCATTGTTTTTATGCTTCTTTTATTCTTGGAAGTTTTTAAATCAAGACAGAAGTTCTATGTATTACTTTTAGTATGATTGAGACAACTGTTGTAAACGCTTGACTGAACCACATTGTTAATAAAATGACTTTATTTTCTGCTGTTTTATTTGTCTGTCTTGTAATTTATCTGCATCTTTTACCTATAATGCTCCACCGAAGTTAAGGCATTCCCTTTGTGAGTGACCTTAACGGAGGTGGGGTGTTTCATAAATAGCATTTGTTATTATAAAGAATATAAAGAACATGGACGATAGACTACAGCATTCTTCTAAGTATTGTTGCAATGAAAATCTTGATATTCTTCAAGATGAGTAGATTACTTCCTGCTTAGTGTTGCTGTACTGAAAGTTGTCTTATTCATCAAATGTGTTGCAATATGCAAGTCCGATTGAAACAGAAAATTATAAGCACCTGAAGTGTACTCATAAATGAATAATAGTAACATACAAATCACAAAAGCAAGGCGTTTTAAATAAGAAAACATGCCTGAAGCATGGAAATGCGCATGAAGTTTTAAAAGAAAAACTTCATTAAGAAGTATTTGTAAGTAATTTGATTTATTGAAATAAGAATACGAATTCATAGGAAATTATTAAATCAGGGGGAGCATCCATAAGTATGATATAATGCACTCTTTTTCCTTAACTAAGTTTTTCCCCACTTGGTTTTCTTAGTAAGGTTTTAATGAGGCATGGGCCATGATCCAGAAGTATCAACCCAAAAGTAACATACAAAAATAAGTTATAATGTACTCTTTTTCCTTATTTAAGATTTTTCCCACTGGGTTTTTCTTATTAAGGTTTTAATGAGGCATTACATTGATCCAGAAGTATCATACTACTTTTGATGTAGTAAATATGACATTGTATACTGTACTCTTTTTCCTTCACTAAGATTTTTCCCATCTGGTTTTTCTTAGTAAGATTTTGACGAGACACATTTTGATCCAGAAGTATCAAACATCTTTTGATCAAGTAAACTATTATTTATGAAGAAGACAAGGCAGTTTGCATGACTCATATTCAAGTGAATTATATCAAGGCAGATAGGATGGGGCAAATTTCTTCTAAATTTCTCTTCACACATGAATGAAAGGATAACAAGAATGAGGAGAAACAAATTCATTTCAAGAAAAGCGGGTAGATCTATTCTCAAAGGCAATTTCCAAATCAACATTCCAGAAGATGATGTACAAAATTGGCATGCGTTGAGTACATCAATAGACTAATTGAACAATGAGTTATAAATAAGGGGAAGCATATAAAAATATGCTATAATGTACTCTTTTCCTTCACTAATATTTTTCCCACTAGGTTTTTGTTAGTAAGGTTTGTAATGAGGAATTATCTTGATCCTGAAGTATCAACCCTTACTGTAACATTGTAAAACATGTTACCTAAAGATGAAATGAATTTGCACTCTTTTCCTCGTTTATGATTTTTCCCATAGGGTTTTTCATAAAAAGATTTTTAATGAGGCATTGTTTTGATCCTGAAGAATCAAACTCTTTTAAGGAATATCATTTTAATATGATATTCATAATGTCAGATGCTGTACTCTTTTTCTCGTTCAAGGTTTTTCCCATTAGGTTTTCCTGATAGAGTTTTGAAGGCAACATGCAATAGCTGTATCGACTGAATGGATAATTATAAGGGGGAGCAATCACCATATATGTTTTGAAAGGGACAACTTCAAGTTAGCAGAGCATTCAAGATTTTGAAGACGTATATTCAAGGGGGATTGTTGTAATATATATAAGCGAATATGCTTTTTTCATATTGTGTTTAGTCCCACAATGTGGGATAAATTTTACTCCAAGCTTCCAAGCCTTTATATAAGGAGCTCATGTATTGTAAATAGACAACTAATTGATGAATGAACAAAAAGTATCCTCTTTCTCCTTTTCTAATGTCTTTCTTATTGTATATTATTTATAACAATAATTGTAATTAAGCGATATTCGTTGGTTCGGTCACTAATGACAATATGAAATTTTCAATAATATACATCATACCCATATCGGTAAAATATGATAAAATAACTTTTTCATCGAACTAGAGTTCATTAGTCAAGCATACGGTAACATAAAAAATAAAAAACTTTTGTAAAATATGCTATTTGAATTTTGAAATACACATATGCTCTATTTCAAAAACATGTTTAAAAAACACTATTACTTTTAGTTATATCCAATCTGTAAAAATTGCAATAAAAACAGAAATTATTTTGCCTCTTGCAAAAAGGCACTTATGCGAATAAAATTCAAAAAAAAAAACCTCATAGAAATGTGAGATTAAGTACAAATTTAACTTTTTAAATAAAATAGAAAATAATAGCAAAAAAATATGACTAAATTCTTAATCCTTATTTTTTACAACAAAAGAACATTAATTTCATAATTTCTACAACATTTTGCTGAAGTATTTCAGTTTCATTCTAATATTTTATATTTGATTTCATATATTAGAGTTAATCACGAATCTAAAAACTATAGTTAAATTTAGTGAACTTTCAGTTGTTGATGTATCAAATAAATCATAAAAAAAATATGAAATTTCAATATTCGCATCATATTAATATTAGTAAATAGGTATAAAATTCATCAAATACAACAACACATAACATAGTTATATACGAAAGAAATAATTGTAAATTTAGTATATGATTCATCTGTATCAATACATTAATGCACTACATTATAAAATTCTTATTCTAATTGTAGTTCTTGCATTTTGAAATTTCTACAGTTGCTTACAAAATCTACTTCAATATCACACAAATTTGTACATTTATATCAATATATTTTTAATTAATCATGTAACCTTGGTTTTAGTTTATTTGAATAAAATTTATTAATGAATATTCAATAATTTATCTAATAAATTCCAAAATGTGTCATTTTAATATGTATATCATATTCGTATTAAAAAAGTAGTCAAATAGATTATTCACTTTGATATAAAGATATATAATTCAGATATCATATATAAACAACATTAACGAAAATATTTTATTATTCATTTATCTCGATAAATTTATCTACGTTGTAGAATTTTATTTTTAACTTTAAATTTCTATATTTTTACACTTTCATAAACTATTTCCTAACTTTTCCTGTTTAGAGCCATGTATCTATATTGCTTACGAAATCTCAAATTTAAAGATTTTATTAGTTTATATATCAATCATACATTTATTGTGACGATCCCAAAACCCCGTGGCACGGTGTTAAGGATAATCATTGGAATATAACACATTAATCATCATTAGCAGATCACAGATAATAGCATAAACAGAAATAGAATAATTTACACACATATGACAGCGGAATCATATAGATAACATCACATCAGAGAAGCACAGTACAGGATACAACTTAGTGCATAATGATACATAATCAGTCACCATCGCCTGAGGCGGAATCATACATAAAGAGTACACAAAAGGAATATCAGTCTACATCGCCAGTGGCGGAATCATAATATAGATACAATAATGGCGGAGAAAATCCAAGTCAGCACGGTGTAGTCAAGCCTCGCCATGAGCCAAAAGGTGCGTCAGAAACCTGTAACTAGGCTGCCCGTGTGAAAATAAGGGCACCCGAGTTTGCAAGGTGAAACAAACTACGAGTCAGTCATGGGACTGGTATGAGAAATCTATTCAACTTATTAACAACAATAATAAGGCAAATCAAAGGACCACGCCACTTTCGCGGAACGGGTTTACTCCAATGAGTGCTCGTGCATGAAATAAAGTAAATGATTAAATCAACGCAATGCTTTTTCTAAAATGAAGCCATTATAAGACTCAGGTCCCATCACACAATGCAACGCAAGCCGGAGGATAGAGTTTTTACCTTATAATGGCCAAAGATGCTTCATACGAATAAACAAAGGTGTTTGATATTATTACTAGTGCATATATGTTTCAAAAGCATATTCAATCATAAATATCAATCCTAGGCGGCATAAATGACCCATACCACTATGTCGCCATACTAGTAATACAATCACAACCGCACATATCGTATTGGAAATTGGATTCCTTCATGAGTCGAGGCAAGGGGCAAGCTCCTCTCCGTTCGAGACACTCTAGCAAATGCCTCGGGACCGCACACAACAATCCCCTGGATCCTCCAAGGCCGGTCCTCTCTTACTTTTGAGGATTGGCAATTCCTGAACACACGTTTCCCGGTCCTTACAGACCTATATCGAGGCGCCTCGCATTCCAACAACCACACAGGTGAAAAAGATATAAACGTCAGGGCTGGGAGGTCACTGACACCACCATAGCTAGAAAGAAACGTCATGCACTCCTTGGGTCCTTCTCCCGTTTTTGACTCATACCGGGGTGTGAGGCTCACGAATTCACGTTATACACAAAGCTCCGTCACACAGACCATGCTTTGATCATCAACCACAAGACTTTGCTTTGCAACAGAAGCCTTGATCATATGCCACTTAGGCGTGCCACACAGGCAATCCACTCCATGCGACTGATTTCTGTCAATACATAACCTCTAAGCTCGTACGTCTCAGAGAAGGGCGTTAAGCAAGAGAATAAATTCTCCTCCGCCAAACAGATATATATTTAACAGAGATCAATCAACACAGAACAAAATCCAATGTCAGACACACAGTCCATTTACAAGTCCGTTCTGGGTCTGAACGAAACCGGAGGCACCAATTCCTCGCATATCCGTACAATCAACACTATGTTTGGACGGCTACTACTTCAATTCCTTCATGGTAGCTACTCCAATCACGAGCATCAGTAGCGCCCATCCATCCAATGTGGAGATCGTCGGTCTTCAGTCGTCTTCGACTCTTCGACTTCTCAACGTCGATCGATTATTTGAAATGAGATAAACTCGGCCTTTTCAAATAACCCACGTATATTTAGATTTTCAAACCAATTAATCCCAGGGTTGAACTATTCACCATTCACCTTTCAGTTATTTAGTTATAATTTTCACGTCAAATACATTCAACCATCACATATCAAGCAAACACAACAAAATTGGTTTATTTTCACTCTATATCGTCTATAGCACTTAATAACGATATATCACCAATTTTATTTAATTTAAAACGGCCATATTTAATTAAACGACGTTTCAGGTCGTGTCGACGCACTGGCGCTGCTTTCCACTAATTTTGTTTTACACATATAGGAAAATCTAACCGTTGGATCTTCACAAATTTTACATCATTAGGAAGGTCTTTTCAAAACGAACCCAACGGTTCCAGTTTTGGGAAAATCCGACGGTCGGATCTTCCACACTAACCATTTGAAGTTACGATTTCAATTTACGAACTACAGCGTCGTTATTCGATTTAATTTAATTATATTTATATATATATACAAATATAATCGTTTCTGGCGCTGTTTTTCACTAATTTTGAATTAAACATTCCAGACAATCCAACCGTCGGATCTTCACAAAGTTGGTGCCGTTGGAAAGATATTTCCAAGGCGAACCCAACGGTTGAGGTTACGGGAAAATCCAATGGTCGGATCTTCCGCACTAGTCATTTGAAATCACGGTTTCAAAATATGAACTGCACGGCCACGTTTCGTTTTAATTATATTTATATAAATATAGTTCATTCAATAATTTCTATATCGTTTCACTTCAAATATTTTTCTAACACCTTAAAATTTTGGAAAATTTCGCCATAACCTCCCCTGTACCGGGGGCATCGGGAAATCGCAAATAGCGTTCCCGGTCCTTCTAATCTCAAAAAGAAAAAGAAAAAGCCAAGCGGCTAGCCAATAGGCTCATAAAATCATCACCCAAACAAAACAGTAAATGTGTACCTATTTGTCGGGCACAAAATTTTATTCCTCTTCTCTAGCCCCTTTTTGCTTTAACCTGTTCAATAGATATGCATGCACATATATACAATTTCTGACATTTATCATTTTCTATTCAACTTCATATTTGATTTGCTTTGGTTTAAAAACACCACTCATTCTAATATCGCATGCATAGGCTAAAATCATAACATTAGCTAGTTAATGTATATTTCAACTCATGCACGTTTATTTGAACAAGTGGCTATTTTTAACACTTCACATTTCAAAGATGATAATTTTGGCGAACTAAAATAGATTTCAACACATGACTATTTTATTTAGTTCCTATGCATGTTAGAAATAATATTTCTATCACAAATATTTGTTTCATCGTCTGCATATCTTTAGCATATCACACATATGATAAAAATGATATTTTTATCATTTAAAATATTTATTCAACCAACGTATGGTTTCAACACTTCATAGTTTCAATAAAAATGTAATTTTTATCGTTCAATCTTTTTATTCAACACATGCACCTTTCCACTACACACATTTCTCAACAAATGAGTATTTCCACACATGGACAATTTATTTATGTTGTTCATATTAGAAAGATGGGATTTTTATGATTGAAACTATTTATATAAGGCGAATATTTTTCATACTTCATATATATATAAAAATGTGATTTTTATTGTTTATACACTTCATTCATTCACAAATGAATTTTATTTTCACACAACACTTTTCAACACATGAAAATTTCCACACATGGATATAGTTTCAATATATGGCTTTAATTTCTATGCATGCAAATAATTTCAACATATGAAAATAATTCTAACACACAAAGATTATTCAAAATTTCGGCAGCATAACGGCAGGGTAGTTAAACCGGCACCGTCCCTAGTACGGCTCCTCGCTCTACCTTAAAACCTCGCGGTTTTTGACAATGGGGATCATGCATCTAATTCGCACGCAGGCGGCATGTTTATATTTATTTCATTTCCACAAACTAATCCTATGTGGTTTCAACCAAATATTTTCCAATCACAAACGGGTATTTTTCAACCTCAATCAATTCAATACCAACCACAAACAATCCCAAACAACAATTTGCCGTCAACCAATTTTCACAACAATTTCAACCAATATATATCGTCCATGGTTTGTGGACGAGGGGGCGTGTATATATATATATATATATATATATATATATATATATATATATAGCAATTCACTTTTATTTCCACACATATATATATAAAAAGAAATTGAAGAATGAGAATTTCTCACCAATAGCTATCCAATAACACGACTCTTCCTTTTCTAGAAATCTTCGTCTATTTCGTCTTCTTGTCGCTTTCGTTTCCCGTATTCTCTACATAGGTAAAAATCGAATTTTTACTATGTTATTCAATATATAAAGATCATATTCTAAAAATAAAGATTATATTTTTAATATTCCTATAATGTAAAAATTATATTTTTATTGCTTTAAAAATATAAGAATCATATCTTACTTCTTCTACTTAACAAAAATTCCGTCTTTTCTCTTTTTAAAAATATGATCTTTATTTTTTTGCAAGTTCAAATCTTTTTCTTTTAAAAGATTCAACCTTTTTCTATTTCAAAATTTATATTTTTCTATTTCAAAGTTTAAACCCTTTCTTTTTCAAACCTTAAAATAAACTCAGTTTTTATTTCTTTTTTTTTTTAAAAAAATCAGTTTTCAAAATTCTTTTCAAATCAGTTTTTATTTTTCATAAAAATCAGTTTTAAAAATTCATAAAAAATCAGTTTTTATTTTTCATAAAAATCAGTTTTAAAAATTCATAAAAAAATCAGTTTTAAAAATTCATAAAAAATCAGTTTATAATTCTTTTCAAAAAAAATCCAGTTTTTATTCTCTAAAAAAAATTCTTGTTTTTAAATCTTTTAAAAATTCTGTTTTTACATTCTTAAAAAAAAAGAAACAGTTTTTAAATCTTTTTCAAATCAGAAATTAGTTTTTAAATCGTTTTATAAATCAGTTTTATAAATCAGTTTTTATAAAACAAAAATAAAAATAAATATAAAAATAAAATTACCTAATTCTTACCGTGGTATGCGAAGGGGAGGAGGGAAGAAGAGGGCGGCTCGTTGGTGGCGGCGCTCGGTGGTGTCGCGGCAGGGTTCGAGGCTTCAACGGGGGGGCTGCTTCGATTTGCGAGGGCGAGGGTTGCTCGATGGTTCAGGCGATGTCTGGAGGGAGGAAGTCGTGCGGTGGGGGGGGGGGCGATTTGTTCGTCGGCGGCTCGTGGGTAAGGCGGCGCGATTAGGTTAGGGTTTTTTTTTTTTTTTATTTCGCTTTCTGGTAAATGATCGGGGGGGGGGGGGCAATGAAGAAGAAAAGGAGGGAAGGTATGTTTTTTTTTTGTTTTTTTTTTATTATTTAATTATTTAATTTTGCAAAAGGGTTGACTTTTACATATGACCTCGAAACGAGGCCCACCGCCTGTCGTCCATAGCGTTTTACCCCCATTCCGAACACAATGGGATATGTATCGTAAGCTGGTTTGGTCGTTACAATCAGTTTCCGTTGAATTTACATTTAAATCCTTATATTGAATTTTTAACGTACATTTCAAATTACCGGGGTCACACACTAACTAGAAAAATTCCAGAAAAATATTTTCTAGTTTCGTATTGACGATACGGTCCTAACAAAACTAGTTTCGTCGAATTCTGAGACCGTTTGAAAAATGGCCAATTTCCTGTCGATTAAATTCAACAGAAACTGGTCAAACGCGTTTTCTTTTGCCACGCTCACATATGGATTTGAAAAATTATGAAATTTGAAACCTAGCAATAGTTTGACATCCCGGACCCGACAAAAGTGGTTTCGTCGAATTCCGAGGCCGTTTGCAAAATATCAATTTTCCACCCTGCATAGTCGGTCAAAGTTCGAATTCAAATTTTCAAACTGACTTACTATTTCTAATTCACTAATTTATTGAAATATTCTATTTCAATGGTTCAAATTGCTTTGAAATAATCAATTTAAAAATTTTAAATTGGCTCGTATTTTCCGGGTTATTACAATCTCCCCTACTTAAAACTTTTCGTGCTCGAAAAGGAAACAACAATAAAGTAGGAAATAAAATGTAAATGCAAAGTATGGTAAAGGTACCTTGCACCGGAGTTAGTCAGAGATATCCACTCTGCATTTGGGGTAAGCTTGCTTAATGCTTTCCTCAATTTCCCAAGTACAGTCTCTAGGATCACTGCTCCACTGCACTTTAACTAAATGAACCTTTTTGCTTCTGAGTTCTCTAGTTTCTTTGCCAACAATTTTTAATGGCTCTCTTCTGAGTGCTAATTCTGGAGTTATCTCCACATCCTGTTGCGCTGCTTCTTCTACAACAAGATCCGGATCATGCACATGTCTCCTAAGTTGAGATACGTGAAATACATTGTGCACTCCAGGCAACCAATCTGGTAATTGAACCCTATAAGCAAGAGTTCCAATTCGCTCAAGTATAGGAAAGGGACCAATAAATCTCGGTGCCAACTTCCCAGTCTTACCAAATCTGATTACTCCTCTCATCGGAGAAACCTTTAAATAAACATGATCACCAACAGCAAATGTCAAATCTCTCCTTCTAGAGTCTGCATAACTTTTCTGTCAGCTTTGGGCGGTTTTCAATCGCTTCTTGATGAAGTCCACTTTATCAGATGCTTCCCTAATCATATCGGGTCCTAGTACAAGTCTGTTGCCAGGTTCTACCCAACATGCAGGAGATCTGCAGGGTCTACCATATAATGCTTCAAATGGTGACATTTTCAAACTTGCTTGATAGCTATTGTTATATGAGAATTCTGCCAAATGCAAATGATCTTCCCATGACCCACCAAAATCGATTATACAAGCCCGCAATAAATCTTCTAGAATTCTATTCACCCGCTCAGTTTGGCCATCTGTTTGGGGGTGATAAGCGGTGCTCATATTCAGTTTTGTCCCCAATTCAGTCTGGAAAGCCTCCCAGAATTTGCTAGTAAATAGGGGATCTCTATCACTGACTATGCTGATGGGAATTCCATGCAGCTTAACAATTTCTTTGAAATATATCTGTGCTAGACTTTGGGCAGTTCGATTGGACCTGACAGGTATAAAATGGGCAGTCTTCGTGAAGCGATCTACGATTACCCAAATACTGTCATTACCTTTCTTGGTTCGCGGCAAACCATCTATGAAATCCATGGAAATCTGTTCCCATTTCCAGCCTGGGACTTCCAACGGTTGCAACAGTCCAGCTAGCTTCTGTTGGTCACTCTTGACCAATTGACAAGTAGGACATCTGCTAACATACAAAGAAATATCTCTTTTCATTGCCTTCCACCAGAAAGTGCGTTTGATATCGTTGTACATTTTACTCACCCCAGGATGGATGCAAAATTGGGATTTATGGCATTCATCTAGCACTTCTCTTCGAAGGCCTGGAATATTTGGGATGCAAATTCTGTTATTTAACCTGAGAACCCCCTTATTGTCAATACGGAAGCTCGTGGTTTCACCTTCCTGGACTCTCTTACTGATTCTCTGAATGAATTCATCTTCCTTCTGAAGGGCTGAAATCCTATCAATCAATCCAGGTGTAATTATAAGATGAGCAACAATTGCGGTTTTTCTACTAAGTGCATCCGCTACTACGTTAGCTTTCCCCGGCGTATACAGGATATCAAGATCATACGCTGCAAGAAATTCTAGCCAACGCTGCTATCTCAGATTCAGATCTTTTTGGGTATATAAATACTTCAATGATTGGTGATCTGTGTACAGTATAAATTTCTCGCCCAATAAGTAGTGCCTCCAGATTTTCAGGGCAAATACGATGGCTAGCATCTCAAGATCATGAGTCACATAATTCTTCTCATGCGGTTTCAATTGGCGGCTTGCATAAGCGACTACTTGGCCTCTCTGCATTAACACTGCACCAAGACCTCTAATAGAAGCATCTGTCCAAACCGTTAAATCCTGATTGCCATCAATAATAGTTAACACTGGAGCGGTGGTCAGCTTCGATTTCAATTCCTGGAAAGCTTCTTCACAGTCGGAAGTCCACTTAAACTTCTCATGTTTCTTTGTGAGCTTCGTTAACGGACCGAATATCTTCGAAAAATCCTTAACGAACTTCCGATAATAACTGGCCAACCCCATAAAACTTCTAACTTCTGTGGGAGTAGTGGGTTGTTTCCAGTCTTGAATCGCTGTTATCTTGCTTGGGTCAACAGAAATTCCTTTCCCTGACACGACATGGCCAAGAAATTTAACTTCTTCTTGCCAGAAGACACATTTAGAGAATTTGGCTTTGAAGACGTTCTTCCTTAGAATCTCCAATACTTGTTCTAAATGTTTTTCATGCTCGGGTTTTGATTTGGAGTAGATTAAAATATCATCGATGAATACGAGGACAAATTTATTCAGAACTCCCCTGAACACTCTATTCATTATATCGACAAAGTATGCTGGAGCGTTGCATAGGCCAAACGGCATTACTAACCATTCATAAAATATGTCTGGGCCTCTGAAAGCGGTCAAAGGAACACACTCTTCTGCTATTCTCAATTGATGAAAACCTGTAGCTAGGTCCATTCGGGAAAATACTTTCGCCCCATTCAATTGGTCTAGCAAATCATCAATGCGGGGTAATGGATATTTGTTTTTAAGCGTCTGTTTGTTGAGGTCTCGGTAATCAACACATAATCTAAGAGTACCGTCTGACTTCGGGACAAACACGACAGCTGCACCCCAATTAGAAAAACTCGGTCTGATTAGACCTTTCCACAACAGTTGACGAGTTTGATCGCCTAATTCTTCTTTTTCTTTCGGAGTCATTCTACGGATTGGATGTACCACGGGTCTGGCATTAGGAATTAAATCGATTCGGAATTCCATTTCTCTTTGCGGAGGTAAGTTTTCAACTTCTTCAAACACATCCGCATAGTTGCTAACAATCGGAATCTTTTCTATGGAAGTGGGGATAAGTTCTAATGCTGACCAAAATTCTTCTCTATTCGGATTCGAACCATGACAAGGAATATATATATATCCAAGCTCCGTTCGGATTTTAACAATTCTTTCCGCACACTTCACTTCAGCTTCAAATTTCATTAACCAATCTAGCCCGAGAATAATATCGAATTCTGTAAAATCCATAACGATTAAATCAAAAGGAAATTTATAGAAAGAATAGGAGATAGGCACTCTACAATATAAACCGAGAGTAACAGGACCCCTTATCGGGTTATGAACTTCAACCGATTCTTTAAGCTTTCGCTGCTTTAACTTTAGTTTGTGCACTGTGTTTTTAGCAATAAAACTACGCGATGCACCTGTGTCAAACAATACAGAAACAGGAATATTTTTAATTGTAAGGGTACCTCCCAAAACATCGGGTTTACCTGCTCCATCAGAAGCAGCTGGCGGGCTAGACCCGTCATAGACATGAGCTACAGTAGCTTTCTTCAGCAAAGGACAGTCTTTGACCAGATGGTCGGTCTTGCGACAGTTGAAGCACGAGCGAGGGTTCTGAGAGCCTTGGCTCGAGCCTTGAGAGTTTGTTTTCTGTCTCTTTGGAGCTGTGCAGACGTTTGAGTAGTGCCCCGGCTTACCACAATTAAAGCAATTTCCTCTTGGCGGCTTGCCAGTCTGAGGCTTTGAAGATGCTGCTTGGCTTGACTCGCCCTGATTTACAGTAGGCTTGCGCTTGTTTCCTGCTTGACTTCTAGCGCGATCCTGATCCAGATGCCTTTGATCAAGGTCTTCATAGTTGCATGTCATCTCCACTAGCTCGTTGAAATCCAGCTTGACATGGGCCATGGCTCTATCATGATATTGACGTCTTAGTCCAAAGATAAATCTCTTATTTTTGGATTTCGCGGTAGCAACAAGTTCGGGAGCATAGGGCGACAACATTGTGAATTTGTTCAGATAATCTTGCACGGAAAGATCCCCTTGCTGGAGATTGGCGAAGTCATCGTGCATTCTTTCTAAAGCTTGTTCTGGGACATATTTCTCCTTGAAGAGTTCTTTGAATCCATCCCATGTTCTTCCGGCTTCTCTATTCCCGGCGGTAAGAGATTCCCACCATAATTCGGCTTGTTCCTGCATAAGCCAGGCGCCCATAGTAGCTTTGTCTTCGCTTCCTAGCCTTAGGCCTTCAAGAATTTTCTCGCATGTTTTGAGCCATGCAAGGGCCTCTATTACGGTGCCAGTCCCCGAGAAGGTCTTGCCTCCTAAGTTCTTATATCTCTTAGCTACACGGTCGAGCTCGAAGTATTGAGCTGCCGGAGGTTGTATCAAAGGTCCTTCTTGAGCTGGGATTTCTCCCCTTCCTCGGCCTCGGCCGGCACGGCCTCCTCTAGCAGCGGCTCCTCTGGTAGCCATTTGTCAAATTCTGTATAAGTAACGAAAAAGTCAGTTAACAGAAATGATAATCTATTGCATAATTAAGCAGAAATTCCTACGGAAAGATAACGATGGACTGATCAATTGTTTTTGCTATTCTGCTCAGCTCATTCTAGGACTTTACTAGTCCTATCTCTAATGAGCGACTCGCCTTAGAATACTACTGATTCTATCTTGACGAAGTGTTTAATGTGTTAGACTCCAGAACTAAGGTTAACCAAAGCTCTGATACCAGCTGTGACGATCCCAAAACCCCGTGGCACGGTGTTAAGGATAATCATTGGAATATAACACATTAATCATCATTAGCAGATCACAGATAATAGCATAAACAGAAATAGAATAATTTACACACATATGACAGCGGAATCATATAGATAACATCACATCAGAGAAGCACAGTACAGGATACAACTTAGTGCATAATGATACATAATCAGTCACCATCGCCTGAGGCGGAATCATACATAAAGAGTACACAAAAGGAATATCAGTCTACATCGCCAGTGGCGGAATCATAATATAGATACAATAATGGCGGAGAAAATCCAAGTCAGCACGGTGTAGTCAAGCCTCGCCATGAGCCAAAAGGTGCGTCAGAAACCTGTAACTAGGCTGCCCGTGTGAAAATAAGGGCACCCGAGTTTGCAAGGTGAAACAAACTACGAGTCAGTCATGGGACTGGTATGAGAAATCTATTCAACTTATTAACAACAATAATAAGGCAAATCAAAGGACCACGCCACTTTCGCGGAACGGGTTTACTCCAATGAGTGCTCGTGCATGAAATAAAGTAAATGATTAAATCAACGCAATGCTTTTTCTAAAATGAAGCCATTATAAGACTCAGGTCCCATCACACAATGCAACGCAAGCCGGAGGATAGAGTTTTTACCTTATAATGGCCAAAGATGCTTCATACGAATAAACAAAGGTGTTTGATATTATTACTAGTGCATATATGTTTCAAAAGCATATTCAATCATAAATATCAATCCTAGGCGGCATAAATGACCCATACCACTATGTCGCCATACTAGTAATACAATCACAACCGCACATATCGTATTGGAAATTGGATTCCTTCATGAGTCGAGGCAAGGGGCAAGCTCCTCTCCGTTCGAGACACTCTAGCAAATGCCTCGGGACCGCACACAGCAATCCCCTGGATCCTCCAAGGCCGGTCCTCTCTTACTTTTGAGGATTGGCAATTCCTGAACACACGTTTCCCGGTCCTTACAGACCTATATCGAGGCGCCTCGCATTCCAACAACCACACAGGTGAAAAAGATATAAATGTCAGGGCTGGGAGGTCACTGACACCACCATAGCTAGAAAGAAACGTCATGCACTCCTTGGGTCCTTCTCCCGTTTTTAACTCATACCGGGGTGTGAGGCTCACGAATTCACGTTATACACAAAGCTCCGTCACACAGACCATGCTTTGATCATCAACCACAAGACTTTGCTTTGCAACAGAAGCCTTGATCATATGCCACTTAGGCGTGCCACACAGGCAATCCACTCCATGCGACTGATTTCTGTCAATACATAACCTCTAAGCTCGTACGTCTCAGAGAAGGGCGTTAAGAAAGAGAATAAATTCTCCGCCGCCAAACAGATATATATTTAACAGAGATCAATCAACACAGAACAAAATCCAATGTCAGACACACAGTCCATTTACAAGTCCGTTCTGGGTCTGAACGAAACCGGAGGCACCAATTCCTCGCATATCCGTACAATCAACACTATGTTTGGACGGCTATTACTTCAATTCCTTCATGGTAGCTACTCCAATCACGAGCATCAGTAGCGCCCATCCATCCAACGTGGAGATCGTCGGTCTTCAGTCGTCTTCGACTCTTCGACTTCTCAACGTCGATCGATTATTTGAAATGAGATAAACTCGGCCTTTTCAAATAACCCACGTATATTTAGATTTTCAAACCAATTAATCCCAGGGTTGAACTATTCACCATTCACCTTTCAGTTATTTAGTTATAATTTTCACGTCAAATACATTCAACCATCACATATCAAGCAAACACAACAAAATTGGTTTATTTTCACTCTATATCGTCTATAGCACTTAATAACGATATATCGCCAATTTTATTTAATTTAAAACGGCCATATTTAATTAAACGACGTTTCAGGTCGTGTCGACGCACTGGCGCTGCTTTCCACTAATTTTGTTTTACACATATAGGAAAATCTAACCGTTGGATCTTCACAAATTTTACATCATTAGGAAGGTCTTTTCAAAACGAACCCAACGGTTCCAGTTTTGGGAAAATCCGACGGTCGGATCTTCCACACTAACCATTTGAAGTTACGATTTCAATTTACGAACTGCAGCGTCGTTATTCGATTTAATTTAATTATATTTATATATATATACAAATATAATCGTTTCTGGCGCTGTTTTTCACTAATTTTGAGTTAAACATTCCAGACAATCCAACCGTCGGATCTTCACAAAGTTGGTGCCGTTGGAAAGATATTTCCAAGGCGAACCCAACGGTTGAGGTTACGGGAAAATCCAATGGTCGGATCTTCCGCACTAGTCATTTGAAATCACGGTTTCAAAATATGAACTGCACGGCCACGTTTCGTTTTAATTATATTTATATTTATATATTTATATAAATATAGTCCATTCAATAATTTCTATATCGTTTCACTTCAAATATTTTTCTAACACCTTAAAATTTTGGAAAATTTCGCCATAACCTCCCCTGTACCGGGGGCATCGGGAAATCGCAAATAGCGTTCCCGGTCCTTCTAATCTCAAAAAGAAAAAGAAAAAGCCAAGCGGCTAGCCAATAGGCTCATAAAATCATCACCCAAACAAAACAGTAAATGTGTACCTATTTGTCGGGCACAAAATTTTATTCCTCTTCTCTAGCCCCTTTTTGCTTTAACCTGTTCAATAGATATGCATGCACATATATACAATTTCTGACATTTATCATTTTCTATTCAACTTCATATTTGATTTGCTTTGGTTTAAAAACACCACTCATTCTAATATCGCATGCATAGGCTAAAATCATAACATTAGCTAGTTAATGTATATTTCAACTCATGCACGTTTATTTGAACAAGTGGCTATTTTTAACACTTCACATTTCAAAGATGATAATTTTGGCGAACTAAAATAGATTTCAACACATGACTATTTTATTTAGTTCCTATGCATGTTAGAAATAATATTTCTATCACAAATATTTGTTTCATCGTCTGCATATCTTTAGCATATCACACATATGATAAAAATGATATTTTTATCATTTAAAATATTTATTCAACCAACGTATGGTTTCAACACTTCATAGTTTCAATAAAAATGTAATTTTTATCGTTCAATCTTTTTATTCAACAAATGCACCTTTCCACTACACACATTTCTCAACAAATGAGTATTTCCACACATGGACAATTTATTTATGTTGTTCATATTAGAAAGATGGGATTTTTATGATTGAAACTATTTATATAAGGCGAATATTTTTCATACTTCATATATATATATATAAATGTGATTTTTATTGTTTATACACTTCATTCATTCACAAATGAATTTTATTTTCACACAACACTTTTCAACACATGAAAATTTCCACACATGGATATAGTTTCAATATATGGCTTTAATTTCTATGCATGCAAATAATTTCTACATATGAAAATAATTCTAACACACAAAGATTATTCAAAATTTCGGCAGCATAACGGCAGGGTAGTTAAACCGGCACCGTCCCTAGTACGGCTCCTCGCTCTACCTTAAAACCTCGCGGTTTTTGACAATGGGGATCATGCATCTAATTCGCACGCAGGCGGCATGTTTATATTTATTTCATTTCCACAAACTAATCCTATGTGGTTTCAACCAAATATTTTCCAATCACAAACGGGTATTTTTCAACCTCAATCAATTCAATACCAACCACAAACAATCCCAAACAACAATTTGCCGTCAACCAATTTTCACAACAATTTCAACCAATATATATCGTCCATGGTTTGTGGACGAGGGGGCGTATATATATATATAAATATTTATATATAGCAATTCACTTTTATTTCCACACATATATATATATATAAAAAGAAATTGAAGAATGAGAATTTCTCACCAATAGCTATCCAATAACACGACTCTTCCTTTTCTAGAAATCTTCGTCTATTTCGTCTTCTTGTCGCTTTTGTTTCCCGTATTCTCTACATAGGTAAAAATCGAATTTTTACTATGTTATTCAATATATAAAGATCATATTCTAAAAACAAAGATTATATTTTTAATATTCCTATGATGTAAAAATTATATTTTTATTGCTTTAAAAATATAAGAATCATATCTTACTTCTTCTACTTAACAAAAATTCCGTCTTTTCTCTTTTTAAAAATATGATCTTTATTTTTTTGCAAGTTCAAATCTTTTTCTTTTAAAAGATTCAACCTTTTTCTATTTCAAAATTTATATTTTTCTATTTCAAAGTTTAAACCCTTTCTTTTTCAAACCTTAAAATAAACTCAGTTTTTATTTCTTTTTTTTTTTTAAATCAGTTTTCAAAATTCTTTTCAAATCAGTTTTTATTTTTCATAAAAATCAGTTTTAAAAATTCATAAAAAATCAGTTTTTATTTTTCATAAAAATCAGTTTTAAAAATTCATAAAAAAATTAGTTTTAAAAATTCATAAAAAATCAGTTTATAATTCTTTTCAAAAAAAATCCAGTTTTTATTCTCTAAAAAAAATTCTTGTTTTTAAATCTTTTAAAAATTCTGTTTTTACATTCTTAAAAAAAAAAGAAACAGTTTTTAAATCTTTTTCAAATCAGAAATTAGTTTTTAAATCGTTTTATAAATCAGTTTTATAAATCAGTTTTTATAAAACAAAAATAAAAATAAATATAAAAATAAAATTACCTAATTCTTACCGTGGTATGCGAAGGGGAGGAGGGAAGAAGAGGGCGGCTCGTTGGTGGCGGCGCTCGGTGGTGTCGCGGCAGGGTTCGAGGCTTCGACGGGGGGGCTGCTTCGATTTGCGAGGGCGAGGGTTGCTCGATGGTTCAGGCGATGTCTGGAGGGAGGAGGTCGTGCGGTGGGGGGGGGGGGGGGGGCGATTTGTTCGTCGGCGGCTCGTGGGTAAGGCGGCGCGATTAGGTTAGGGTTTTCTTTTCTTTTTTTTATTTCGCTTTCTGGTAAATGATCGGGGGGGGGGGGGGGCAATGAAGAAGAAAAGGAGGGAAGGTATGTTTTTTTTTATTATTTAATTATTTAATTTTGCAAAAGGGTTGACTTTTACATATGACCTCGAAACGAGGCCCATCGCCTGTCGTCCATAGCGTTTTACCCCCATTCCGAACACAATGGGATATGTATCGTAAGCTGGTTTGGTCGTTACAATCAGTTTCCGTTGAATTTACATTTAAATCCTTATATTGAATTTTTAACGTACATTTCAAATTACCGAGGTCACACACTAACTAGAAAAATTCCAGAAAAATATTTTCTAGTTTCGTATTGACGATACGGTCCTAACAAAACTAGTTTCGTCGAATTCTGAGACCGTTTGAAAAATGGCCAATTTCCTGTCGATTAAATTCAACAGAAACTGGTCAAACGCGTTTTCTTTTGCCACGCTCACATATGGATTTGAAAAATTATGAAATTTGAAACCTAGCAATAGTTTGACATCCCGGACCCGACAAAAGTGGTTTCGTCGAATTCCGAGGCCGTTTGCAAAATATCAATTTTCCACCCTGCATAGTCGGTCAAAGTTCGAATTCAAATTTTCAAACTGACTTACTATTTCTAATTCACTAATTTATTGAAATATTCTATTTCAATGGTTCAAATTGCTTTGAAATAATCAATTTAAAAATTTTAAATTGGCTCGTATTTTCCGGGTTATTACATTTATGCACATACATACTAATAACAACCGCAACAAAAATTCATGTTTAATTATATAGATATAAATATCACATACATACTTTTATGTATACAAACAATAATAACCAAGATAATTTATAAATTAACTATAACCATTTACGTAGATAAACAATAAATTTATCATTCACTATGTTAAAAAAATTCTATCTTTTACTTCAAATAACTTCATATTAAGTTCTCTTTAATTTTTACAAAATTCGACTTAATTTACTCATAATATTTACTCTTAGCTCAATATATTTTTGTGAAAATTAGTGAGGCATTCTTATTTGGAATATTAATAGAAAATGGCTCCCAACGTATCTTTACATGTATATCGAGTCCCTATTTTTCTGTGGTATCATAATTTCGTGTTTTTTTGCGTTACTGCATAAAAGTAAATCAAAAATTGTAAATATTCATGGAAGGATTCTACAAAAAAATTACTAAAATATCAGATTTTTTTTGAATAATTGCAGATATTTTTGCAATTATTCACACAGTGCACTGCGTGTATTAAAAGAAGGAATAATAGTTGTAGTGGTGTCCATATTATAAACAATTGCAGACATATATGCAACTCTTTTATAGTATGGTGTACAATGTGGAAAATGTAACAACCCGGAAAATAAGAACCAATTTTAAAATTTTAATTTGGCTATTTTTAATGAATTTTGAATATTTAAATTAATTTATTTTAAATAATAATGACTAAAAATTCTTTTGGATCGAAGTTATAGCGAATATATTCAATTTAATTATAAAACAAGGTCTGAAATGGCGAGGCAGTTTAAAAATTTGAATTCGAACTTTGACTGACTGTACAGGATGAAAAATAAAACGGATTTTAGTGAAACCAAAATTATTTAAATCTGTTTGAGAATATCTTTCTAAATCTGAAAAATCAAAATTTCATAGTAGGAATCAAAAGTAATGGCCAAATGAATTTTCAGAAAGGTCGCTATGGAATTAATATAGCCCTTGAAAATAGACATTTTGCAAACGACCTCCGTTTTCTACGAAACCACTTTTATTGGATCCGGAATATCAAATTATTGCTAGATTCCAAATTTCATTATTTTTGGAGTTAATATGTGAGCGTGGCAAAAGAAAACGTGTTTGTTTAATTTCAGTCAATTTGGATCGACCAGAAAATGGCCATTTTTCAAATGGTCTCCAAATTCGATGAAATTAGTTTTGTTAGGACCGTATCATCCAAACATAGTTAGATTTATTTTTCTGGAATTTTTGGAATTAGTATGTGGCCCCGAAAAATTAAAATGTACGTTCAAATCCATATTTGAATCCTACAAAACATATTCCATCGTGTCCGAAATGGGGGTATTTATCTAGGCACAGTAGTCGTTGGGTTTGAATTGGAGTTCGTATGGAGAAAAGGATATTTTTGGATTTAATAGAATAAAAAATTATTAAAAATATATGGGCCAATCAAATTCAAGGGCCATTTTCTCTCTCCCCAACTAAATACTCCAGGCGACGGTGGAACCTCCTTCTTCCCTTCTCTCCTCTTTTTCTTCCAAACCACTTAACAAAATCACGAGCTCCAGTTGATAATTTTGTAGAGATTCTCGAGATATTCGCATCTATATCTGTAGCGCCCCCTACCATTGAGTATTCGGAGAGATCTGGCCCTCCAAAGTTCAACACTTTCGACCACCGCTGTGTGCTCTTACTGACTCAATCTGAGCAAGGCCACTTGCGTCGGGAAGCCCTCTCGTAGCTCTACGGCATGGCATGACCTGATCTGGACCAAGCTACATGGTTTGGGCAGAAATTGAAAACCTAGTTTTGAATCATATTGGAAGGTAACGGTTTATATAATTTAAATGGTTAATAGCACTTTAAAGCGCTATGGATTATGATTTTACAATAAAAATCATATCTTTTTGCTATGTTTTTGAAATCCAGTGAAACAAGAGACATTGGACTCGTGGCGACGTCTTCTACATTCTAAAAGAGACCGAAGAATTTATGGAGCTTCCTACAATTTTTGGAGGAGTGGAACCCAAGGTGAGATTTCTAAATTCAAAACGATATGGTATGGCGATGTATAAATTATATAATCGATGTATAAGTTATATAAGCATTGTACACCTCATGTATAAGCATTATATAAATTATATGTGCGATGTATAAGTTATATATATGTTATAAAAATCATATGTGCGTTGAATGGAGTTGAAATGAAATTGAAATATATTTATATACATATACATACATATATATATATACACTCCCCTCGTCCGCAGACCATGGACGATATATATTGGTTGTGATTGTTTGGATTTTGGTTGACGTGAAATTTGGTTGATAAATGCGAATGGTTGATAATAGTTGTTTGTGGTTGAAACAAAATTGGAATTGTTTGTGGAAAAATCCATTGTGTCATTAAAATGATCGAAATATTTAGATTATAAGGATAAGCCCCTTAGGGAACGCCGCGAGGCGTAAGGTAGTGCGAGGAGCCGTACTTGGGACGGTGCTGGTATTAAACCCCTTGCCGTTATGCTGCCGAAATTTTCAAAAATATTCATGTGTTTGAATTTTATTCATGTGTTGAAATATATTCATATGTTGAAATATACTCATGTGTTGATAAAAATATTCATGTTTGAAATAAATTGTTTGAATGATAAAAATCACATTTTTATCATATATATGAAGTATATAAAATATTCATGTTTGAAATAAATTGTTTGAATAATAAAAATCACATTTTTATTATATATATGAATGACTAAAAATATTCATGTTTAAAATAAATTGTTTTGACAATAAAAATGACATTTTTATTACATATATGAAGTGTTAAAAATAGTCATGTGTTGAAATAAATATTTGTTGGGTAAAAATATTATTTTTATCAAATATATGAAAAGAAAATGGTTTGGAAATCAAAGAACGGATTATATATATATATATATATAATTAAAATAAAGCGAATAATGACGTTGCAGTTCTTATTTTGAAATCGTGATTTTAAATGATGATTATTATGGGAGATCCGACGGTTGGATTTTCCCGAAGCCGAAACCGTTGGGTCCGCTTTGAAAATATCTTTCCAACGATACCAAATTTGTAAAGATCCAACGGTTAGATTGTGTGAAATGTTTAATTCAAATCTGAATAAAAACAACGTCAGAATGAATTATATATATATATATATATATAATTAAAATAAAATGAATAACGATGCTACAATTCTTATTTTGAAATCGTAACTTTAAACAATTGTACCAGGAGATCCGACCATCGGATTTTCCCAAAACTGAAACTGTTGGGTCTGCTTTGAAAAGGTCTTTCCATTGGTATAAAATTTGTAATGATCCAATGGTTGGATTTTCATATATGTGTAAATCAAATCTGAAGAAAAACAGCGCCATAGCCGCGTTATGGCCTGAAGCGTCGTTTAAATAAATGGTCTATTTATAAATAAATAAAAATAGCGATAAATCGTTATAAAATATTATAAACGATATAGAATGGAAATAAACTAAATTTACTTGGTTTATTGGGTATTTGATGGTTGAATGTGTTTTGACATGAAAATTACATTAATGAACTGAATTATGGATGTCAAATAATTTAACCATGGAAATGAATTGATTTGAATTCTAAATATACGTGAATTATTTGAAAAGGTCGAGTTAAATCTCATTTCAAGTAATTGGTCGACGATTAGAAGTCGAAGATACGAAGACAGTGCAAGACCAATGATCTTCGCATCGAATAGATGGCTACTGATGCCTTTGATGGGAGTTGCTGCCCTAAAAGGGTTACAGTGGTGGTTGTCCGGACGTACTTGTTGATCGTTTGGATGTGCGAGGACCTCTCTCTTGTATTGGATATATGGGAGGTGGAATAAGGTGCCTCCGGTTTCGTTCAGACCTAGAACAGACTTGTAAATGGATGTGTGTCTGACGTTGTAGCTTGACAACGTAGCATGCTAAGATGCAGTGATCAAAGCTTTTGTTGAAAAGCAGAGCCTCGTGGTTGATGATCAAAGCATGTCTTTAAATAGATAGCTTTGTGTTTAGCGTTGATTCACGGGCCTAACACCCCGGTATGAACCAAAAACGGGAGAGGACATCAGGGAGGACATGCATTTCCTTCTAGCTAGGAGTGGTGTCTGGGTTTTACACGCCCAGATGTTTTACTTATGTGGATGATGGATAGCGAGGTGCCTCGGTTATATCGGTCTCTACGGAGCCGATGAATGGTTTGGTAGATATACCGGGCAGTTTGACGCCCCATAGGGCGGGGAAACGCAGTGTTCAGGCATTTTGATCCACTCCGTGTGGACCGGCCCTGACGATCCAAGGGTCGATGCGTTCTGATCCTGAGACATGGGCTAGAGCGTATCGAAGTGGTAAGGACGATCCCTTGCCTTGGTTCATAACGGAAGTCCAATTTCCAAATACGACATAGTGCGGATTTGATTGTAAGCCTATATACAACGACATAGTGGTATGGGGCACTTATGCCGTATATGATTGAAACTTATGATTGAAATTGTTTGTGAAACATAAAAACACTAGTAATAATATCAAATGCTTTTGTTTTATCTGTATCAAGCGTATTTTGGCCATTGTAATGTAAAAACTCTATCCTCCGGTTTGCGTTGCATTGTGTGATGGGACCTGAGTCTTATAATGTTTTCATTTTTGTAAAAAGCATTGCGATGTTTAAGTGATTTACTTGTTTTAAGCATTGGCAATCCAATGGAGTAAACCCGTTTCGCGTTAGCGGCGTGAACCTGTGATTGGCCTTATTGTAAAATAAGTTAAGTAGATTTCTCATACCAGTTCCATGACTGACTCGTATTTTGTTTCACTTGCAAACTCGGGTGCCCTATTTTCTACACGGGCAACCTTGTATTTAGGTTTTAGCAGGCTCTTTCTGGATAGCTATGGAGGTGAAGATGGATTCTATCACTTCTTTTATGCTGTTCAGCCCTTGTTATGTATATTGTGTTTGATTCCGTTGTAGACATTTTATATAAAGCTGAAACTGTATGTTGTACAAAGTGTGATCCTGTATATTGTGTAACTCTGATGATTATGTTTGTCCAGTGTTTTCTGTTGTACATTGTCTGGTGTAATGATATATTTCTATTCTGCTGTCACTGTTTATGTGTTATATTCCAAAGATTACCCTTGCCACCGTGGAACGGGGGTTTGGAGCCGTCGCAGCTGGTATCGGAGCTTTGGTTAAGCTTAGTTCTGGAATATAACATATTAACAATCTCGTCAGAATTAGAATCAGTAGTGTTCTATGATGAATAACTCATTTCAGATAGGATCAGTAATATCCTAGAATGAGTATAGCAGAATGAAATACACCCCTATGGACACATTTACATTCAAGTAAATGTCTCTATGCTTTAAAATACCTTATCTGTTGGCCTGACACCTTGTCTGCTATTTGCGGACATAGAAAATGAGTGGCAGAAGTAGAAGACGTAGGTCAGAACCAGATATTGAAGCTCTATTAAAGAAGTATCAAAATATGGGTGGAGTACCATTCTTGGGCAATGAGTCCATTATACAAACTCAGGCTTGGATGCGCTCTACTGAGAAATTTTTTGAAGGTTCAAAGCTGAGAGATGACCAGAAAAGATTACTGGCATCTTCGACACTCAAAGACGAAGCTTTAATCTGGTGGGAAACTGTTATTAAGGATAATCAAGAAGGTAATATTACCTGGGATAGATTTAAAGAAATTTTCAATGAAATATTTAATCCTCCGTAAACAACTGATCGACTATATGATGAATTCTATTATCTGATACAAGGATATATGACCATTCCAGAATATCATAAGAAATTCAATGAACTTTCTCGTTTTTCCCCACATCTAATTCAAAATCCTAAGAGGAAGAATCTGAGGTTTATTAACGGGCTCCAAAGAAAGTACCAAAGTAGTGTAACTGCACATGTGAAGCTACCTTTTTTTGAAATGATATATATGGCTTACCAGTATGAAGATCTTGATAAGCAAGGCCTTTTGGAGGACGAAGAGGAAGTCAGTTCTAGCAGCAAAAGGAAATTTGAAACTGATAGCCCAGAGACAAGTACACAGCCTAAGGTAGGTATGGCATATGGGGTTAGAAAGAAGCCTAGAGTCAATAGGAAAAAGGTTAAATATGAGAAAGAACCAATAAAAACTGCCATCTGCTCTAACTGTAATCGAAAAGGGCATTTGGCGATAAATTGTGGACCCTTAAAGAAACGAATAAAGAGTGGATTTAAATCCAAGGACAAGTTTTAAGAGAATAGAAAATGCAATCAATGCCATCAGACTGGCCATCTTGCGAAGGATTGCCGGTTATTAAAGTAATCCGAAAAAGTACATGTAAATAAGTGGCAGAAACTTCTGCACCCTCGGCTAGTCAGGAAAGGCCAGATGTTTTGGTAGGCACGCTTACTGTCAAAAATATTCCAGTTAAAGTACTGTTTGATACAGGCGGGTCACGAAGCTTTATTGCAAGTAATGCGGTAAAGAAACTGGATTTGAAATTGAAAAATCTCAAAGCACCCATGACTGTCCATAATCCGGTTAGGGGTTCCCTCAATCTTAGTTGGATCTGTACCATCTCGATCATCATGAATTTTACAAAATTCGATCTTATTTTAGGATTGAATTAGTTAACGAAATACGAAGCTGAGGTTAAATGCGCCAACAGAGTTGTTAAGGCAAAGATTAAATCAGGGAACTATATAACCATACCATGCGAAGGTCCGAATTCTGATAGAAAAGACTTTTGGTCATCTTTGGATGTTTCTCCTGCTCAAACAGAAAGATTCCTGTCGTTTCAGAGAATACTCCGGTCGACGTAGAAAATATTCCTATCGTCAAGAATTATGCAGATATGTTTGAAGAAGTTGTTAGCTTACCTCCGCATAAAGAAATTGATTTCAAAATCACTTAATTCTGAATGCAAGGCCAGTAGTTCACGATATTTGAAGAATGACCTTGAAGGAAAAAGAAGAGTTAGACAATCAAACTCGACAGCTCGTATGGAAGGGTCTGATCAGGCCTAGTTTCTCTGATTGGGGAGCAACAGTGGTATTTGTCCCAAAGTCAGATGGTACTCTCAGACTATGTGTGGATTATCGTGACTTGAATAAGCAGACATTAAAGAATAAATATCCATTGCCGCGGATTGATGATTTGTTGGATCGATTGAATGGCGCGCAAGTATTTTCACGAATGGATCTAGCTACAGGTTTCCATCAGCTTCGTATTGCCGAAGAGTGTGTTTTGGCAGCATTCAGAGGTCCAGATTTATTCTACGAGTGGTTAGTAATGTCATTCGGCTTATGTAATGCTCCAGCTTATTTTGTCGATCTAATGAATAGAGTATTTAGAGAAGTATTGAAAAAAGTCGTAGTGGTTTTCATTGAGGACATATTGATCTTCTCTAAGTCAGAGACCGAGCATGCAAAACATTTTGAACAAGTGTTAGAAATTCTAAGGAAGAATGTTTTAAAGGCAAAATTTTCCAAATGTATATTCTAGCAAGAAGAGGTAAAATTCCTTGGTCACATTGTTTCAAAGAAAGGAATTTCTGTGGATCCCAGTAAGATCACAGCTATTCAAGAATGGAAGCAGCCTACTACACCCACAGAAGTCCGAAGTTTTCTTGGATTGGCTAGTTATTATCGGAAGTTCGTTAAAGATTTTTCAAAGATATCTAGCTCCTTAACAAAGCTTACTAAGAAACATTCAAGGTTCAATTGGACTCCAGAATGAGAGACAACTTTCCAAGAGCTGAAGTTAAGATTGACAACTGCTCTAGTGTTAACAATTATCAATGGCAATCAAGACTTGAAAGTCTGGACAGATGCTTCTAAAGAAGGTCTTGGTGCAGTATTAATGCAAAAGGGCCAAGTGGTTGCTTATGCTAGCCGTCAATCGAAGCCACATGAGAAGAATTATGCAACTCATGATCTTGAATTGTTAGCCATCGTGTTTGCTATGAAAATCTGGAGACATTATCTATTGGGTGAGAAGTTCGAATCATATACTGATCATCAATCATTGAAGTATTTGTTCACCCAGAAAGATCTGAATATGAGGCAGCAGCGTTGGTTAGAATTTCTCGCGGCATATGATCTTGATATTTTTTATACTCCGGGGAAAGCCAATGTTGTGGCTAATCACTAGTACAAAATGCACCTGTTGCCTCGCCTCATTTACTTCCATTGTGCTGACAACCGAAGCAAATAGTATTCTTTGCATCAGTTATGTTAACAACCGAAGCAAATGCACTGAAGCAAATAATATTATTTGCTTCGGTTGGGCTCACAACCGAAGCAAATTGTATCATTTGCTCCGGTTCTATCAACACCTGAAGCAAATGCATAGACGCAAATAGTGTTATTTGCTTCTGTTCTTTCTGAAACTAAAGCAAATGGTACCGTTTGCTTCGGTCGTACTGACAACTGAAGAAAATACACCAAAGCCAATAATGTTATTTGCATCACATCGTTAGGAACCGAAGCAAATGCACCGAAATAAATTGTGTTCTAATAGTTAAGAAATATTAATAAATTTAAGTAACTATTAATAAATAACCAATAATTTTAAGTAACTACTAATCAACAACGATTATTAAATATTAATATATAATAAATAACCAATAATTTAGAAAATTATTTAATAACTTATCATTAAAAAGAAATATTAATAGTTGAGAAGTAACATCTAGCATTTAATACTTTATAATTGTTAATAATAATTCTACTAAATATTTTAAAAATTAAAATTTTGAAATTTTCTAAAAATAATTAATGATTATTAACAAATCAAGAAAATTAATATGTGTCATTATTTATAATTTATCATTAAGTACCAATAAATAATTTATAATTACTAATTATTATCAAGAATTATTTTTTATATCAAGTGATTCATTATTGTTGACTATTAATAGTTTGTATGCTATAGTTAGTAATTACCCGACCCCATATGATAATTAATAAATACAATTGACGATAAATTTTAAATATCACCATTAAATAATTTGTCTTTAATGTTGGACATTTAATATTTAATTTACGAATAATATTTGATAATAATAATCTAATATTTTAATTTAATTTTTTTAATTACTACTAGTGATTTTTTTATTGGTAATCATATAATAATTTAGACTAATAATCAATAACTAATAATGAAATCTAAAAACCATGAAGTGATATTTAGTTTTTGGCAATTAACTTTAAACAATTATTAATTAATAATGATGATTAAAAAACTAATATGAATTAATTATCAATAATTAAGAAAAATATTTAATAATTCATAATTAGTAAGCAATATTAATAGTTACGAACTAAAATTTAGCATTTAACATTGTAACAAACCGGCTTTACTATAAATTTGCTTTCACAACATTCGTAGCATGACATTAAAAAGCATTCATTAAATATGTGAATAATCACTAAAATTTGAAAACTAAATCTGTAAAATTAATCATATTTAAATTACTTTGGAAAATTAAAGAATTCTATGGTTTTAGAATTTGAAGAAAGTTGTGAAAAAACTTTAAACAAAAGTAGTGAATTTTCTTCTCAAATAGCAATTAAACAATTTTTTATTACTAATTTCGCAATAACTTTACATTAGTGGTAGTCTTTCACTTTTTGTTGAGAAAGCGGATGACCACCACTTTTACGTACCACAAGTTGCGGTTCGCATTCCCTCCAGTTTTTTTCGATTTCCCGCTGTTATTTCCCATCGTTTTATCCTCTTAGAAACCCTAGCCTGCTTCACAAATTATGCGCCGCCGGTATGTCCTTCCTTTTCACTTTTTGTCTCCCAAATTTCTTTTCTTTTCAGGTTTTCTAAAAGAAACAAGATGAACCGAAAACGCTGTCGCCCTCGTCTCATAGTTCCCATCTGTACTTCCAAAATCTCTCATGTCCATTCTCGCCCATCTAATCATCCTCTATGATCCCCTTCGCCTACCCTAGCTTAATCAAATCTGAACCTTTGCTTGAGGGGTGTCCGCTTTTGCACCAAAACTAGCAAGGCGTCCCTTGATTTGAAACCCATGGGTCAAAAGAGCAGTGGTTTCTGTGCAGCTCTTTAAAGGCCATACATTGTTCTTACCTCATTTTTATTTGTTATTGCCGTCTGGGAAAATTAACTGCTACTGATGATGGGAGACAGGTAATTTTGCCGCATGTTTTGTGAAATTTATAGGTGAAAGTCGGTTTCTTTTTTCTTTTTCCACCTACAAGTCTACTTATTTGAGCTTGAATTTGTGAATAACATGTATACATTGCTTTGACGAAAGCAAAACGAGTCTCTGTACAAAATAGAGTCTCTTCATCTCTGTCTACTTGAAAAGATTCTTGATAACAGGTTCCAAGAAAATATTATTTCGCAAGGGTTGTACTTTTGAATTTTGTATAGAAGAAAGGACCAAAAATCTGAATGCTTGTATGAAAAGCTTCAATGGCTCTACGGCTACACTCACGGTTAAGGAGAAACGAAAACTGACCAGTAATGCTACATCATCAGGTATTGTTTCTAATTGCCATATTCATGAATGGATATGAAAGGAAAGATCTTCGAGTTTTTCCATGCAAGTTTCTCTAACTCACACTTCACTATCATTGGACATTTTAGGATTCATTAGAGTAGCTTTAAAATAAGTGCATGCACAGGGTGTCTCCATATGCATGGTTGATACTGGAATGTTATTACTGGATGTGTGCTTAGTCATTAAAAGGTACCCATTAACTTTTTATTATAAATGTTGTTTTAACTGAAAATTGAGATATATTTTATAACTTAATGTATTTGACTGTACCAGTTTTATATCATTTGTTATCTCATGCCAATTCATTTTAGATGTTACGATTAAAGGCTTGTATTTGGTTTTTTAGGACAAGGAGAGCGAACTTTGATAACAGGGGGAAATATTGTAAATATTAAAACACCAGTATTTACATTAGTTAACTAATATGATATCAAAATATCATGATAAGCGTGTTTAGGTTCCTTACCACACATGCTCAGTGTTATCCACTGTAAATGTTGACCCAAAGAATTGTGTGTCCTTTTCTTCCTCTTGTGCCATCCTTCGTGCATGAAATACACATAAAGGAAAAGTTACTTCATTTTCCATCAGCCAAATGTCCTAAAATATGTCACTTTCTAGCATACGTGTACAAGTTTTTTGTAAAAAAAAAAACCTAAAACAAAATGAACCTCCATGTGCCATTCGTCATCCATTATGTAGTTGAATTACAAGTGTGTTGTCTGCGTGTTTGAAAAATTAAGTGCATAACATTTTACGTTCTGATAAGTTTTGCTGCAATATTTGGCTTTAGATATGCTGCTTTTGAATAGTATGTTGTTTATCATTTCACGATTAAAAATCTTATATGATAGCTGGAAACTGTGTAGTGCAGCTCTTTGATAACATTTTTTTCCAATTGAAGCTATTTGAAAAAGAGCCAGTATAAATAGCTACTTCTGCTGACAAAAAAGTGTACCATGTTTGTAATATGTTGAGAACATACTAGACTTGTTATAACCCTGAAAATTGAGGAAAATGATAAATATCTCTTGAATAATCCATGATATTTTATTCCTTTTGTTCTCTAATATAACTGTTTATGTTTTTATAGGTTGGAGGTTTGGTCTGTGGTTTACATGGCATGTGTTGACTGTAGGAAATGGTAAAGAAGCAGTGATGCCATGCATTGTTTTATTTATATACGAATTTAGCATGCATTTTCGTATGTGAATTATGCCTTGAGTTGTCATGTAATTTTCTGTAGATTCTTTGTAATGAACTTTCTAGTGAAAAAAGTATGTACAATTTTGATCTCATGTTCAGTGCTAGAATATCAAATATTTTGTTCAAAGAATTACGTTATTGCTCTTAAATGTCTTGATTGTTAGCACTATCAATAAACTATATTTATTTGTATATTGTACTGTCCAATTTGTATTTGTATCTAGTTTAATTATGATTGCAAGTGGTAATTATTTGTTATGATATATAATTACATTGCTGCATATTTGGGAATCATAGGGATTTGCAAAGAGGTTTTTTTTGTCAATGATGTACTTTTTTGCTTCGGTTGTAACTACAATGGGAGCAACAAATACAGTTATTTGTTAGGCAATGATGCATCTTTTTTGCTTCGGTTGTTGGCACAACTGGAGCAAAAAAGTGATCTTTTGCTTCCGTTGAAGAGCCGAAGCAATAGACTTAGGTCTGTTGCATCTGCTGCAGTTGCGTCGGTTGTTGAACTGAAGCAACAGAGGGTAAAAAACCTAAGCAACAGACCTGTTTTGTAGTAGTGAATGCGCTCAGCAGAAAGAATGTGATCATCACCAATCTTATCATTACACCATCGTTGATTGATAAAATATCCATTCTTCAGAAAGACGATAATTTTGTTAAAGAGATGATCAAAAGAATTCAAAGGGACGAATTCTCCAGTTTCCAAGTGGATAGCACGGGAGTTCTGAGATTAAAAGGAATAATTTGTGTTCCCGACATCCTTGAACTCAAAAGAGAAGTATTGGATGAGTGTCACCAGTCCAAGTTGAGCATCCATCCAAGGGTTAGTAAAATGTATAATGACCTCAAGCGAACATTCTAGTGAAAGGCGATGAAAAGAGACATCTCTATATATGTTGGCAGGTGTTCTATTTGTCAACAGGTCAAGAGCGATCAACAGAAACTCGCCGGATTGTTGCAACCATTGGAAATTCCAGGTTGGAAGTGGGAACAAATATCTATCAATTTCATAGATGGTTTGCCCAGAACCCGGAGAGGAAATGACAGTATTTGGGTGATTGTAGATCGTTTCACGAAGACCGCCCATTTTATACCCGTCAGATCAAATAGAACTGCTCAAAGTCTGGCATAGATTTATTTTAAAGAAATTGTTAAACTGCATGGAGTTCCCATGAGTAGCGTTAGTGATCATGATCCGATTTTTGCTAGTTAATTTTGGGAAGCATTCTAAGCAGAACTGGGAACAAAACTGAATTTGAGCACCGCTTATCATCCTTAAACAGATGGCCAAACTAAGAGGGTGAATCATATACTATAAGATTTACTACGGGCTTGTGTTATTGATTTTGGCGGATCATTGGAAGACCACTTGCATTTGGTTGAGTTCTCATACAATAACAGTTACCAAACGAGCCTGAAAATGTCATCATTCGAAGCACTGTATGGTAGACCGTGCAGATCTCCCGCTTGTTGGGTAGAACCTGGCAATAGACTTGTATTGTGACCAAATATGATTCACGAAGCGGCGGATAAGGTCGATTTCATTAAGAAATGATTACTAGCATCTCAAAGCCGACCGAAGAGCTATGCAGATTCGAGAATAACTATGAGTATCTGAGGGTTTCTCCGATGAGAAGAGTAGTCCGATTCGGTAAAACAAGGAAGTTGGTGCCTAGATTTATTGGTCCATTTCCTGTGCTCGAACGGATTGGAACTCTTGCTTATAGGGTTCAATAGCCTAATTGGTTACCTAGAGTACATGATGTATTTCACGTGTCTCAACTTCAAAAGCATGTACATGATCCAGACTTGGTCGTGGAAGAAGCCGCGCAACAAGATTTGGAAATTACTCCAGAATTAGCTGTTAGAAGAGAGCCAATAAAATTATTGGCAAAGAGACTAAAGAGCTGAGGAACAAGAAGGTTCACTTAGTCAAAGTGCAATGGAGTGGAGATCAGCGAGACTGTACTTAGGAAACTGAGGAGAGCATTAAGCAAGCCTATCCCAATTGCAGGGCGGATATCTCTGATTAACTCTGGTGTAAGGTACATTTGTTCATTTCCGTTCTGTTTTCTACTTTGTTGTTGTTTCTTTTTCATGGATGTAAATTTTTTAATTATAATGTCTGATCTTAGCAAATATGGTTTTAAAAGAGTATATAAATTAATTATTAAATTTTTGAAAGGTTAATTAATAAATTGATTGCTATTTGTGTTGTGTGATTGTGAATTTGACTAATCAAAATATTGGAAGATAATTAATCCGATCAATAAAAGAATGAAGGATAAATTTATGCAAAGTGAATCAAATATTGTACTGGTTTGAAAATTTATAGAAATGCATGCATGTACATTATATATGTTTGAACAAGTAAATGGATTCTCTATTGAGTAAAGAATTTATTTGCATGCCCGACAAATAGGTAAACCTTAATGAGTTGGATGCGCAATTTTATTTATATATCAACTCCTGTGAATGCCATTGGATTCGGAGTGTTGTTTGTTCTGTGTGAAATAATAAACGTCACCATAGGATAGTAACAATTAATTTTGAACTACACTACATGGCATACTGCGTGAAGATACCATACCTTATCATATACCACATAAGCATTTGGAGCTTATGTGACGAGGTTGAAGATTTATCGTACAAGCGAGAGGCTTGTATGGCGATGACTATATTATAGGTTGAACCGAAGACTGATATGGACTGTATAAAATGTAACGGTAAATTGCCAGATTAATAAAAAAACCATACGGGCCTGGAGATGACAATAAACATGTCTCTCTAGTCATTAAGGCAAAAAAAACATTTATAGGGTGACGAGAATTTATTCTCTGGAGTTATGATCTACACACACTACCCTGTGGACACCGGAATATATCACTATAAATATGTGTATGCTTTTTAGGATTTATTGGGTACCTCATACGATCCAATAAATTTCCAAACTCCTCCCCGTACAAAGGAGGTTATGGCGAAAATTTTCGAAAATTTAGGGCGTTAGCAAAGTTTTGAAGAATTAGAAAATTCTTAGAAACTGAAAAGCTGAAGAATGAAAGCCAAAATGAAAGTTGAGCTGGTTAGTTAAACAACTTTCAGCTCGTTCTTTTTCGGGGATGAAAAGATTTTAAGTTAGGGAGATTGTAACAACCCGGAAAATTAGAACCAATTTAAAAATTTTAATTTGGCTATTTTAATGAATTTTGAATATTTAAAATAATTATTTTAAATAATAACAACTAAAAATTCTTTTGGATCGAAGTTATAGTGAATATATTTATTTTAATTATAAAACAAGGCCTGAAATGGCGAGGTAGTTTGAAAATTTGAATTCGAACTTTGACTGACTGTACAGGATGCAAAATAAAACGAATTTTAGTGAAACCAATAATATTTAAATTTGTTTGAGAATATATTTCTAATGAATCTTAAAAATCGAAATTTCATACCAGGAATCAAAAGTTATGGCCAAATGAATTTTCAAAAAGGTCGCTATGGAATTAATATAGCTCTTGAAAATAGACATTTTGCAAACGACCACCGTTTTCAACGAAACCTGTAGCGGTCGGGAATTTCGCTCGATCCGAATCAGTCGTTGAACCGATCTAGACCGTTCGAAACCCCTGATCGTTTGAGAACAGGACAAATCAGAACGCAGACGGAAGAACATTTCATTGCTATTACAACAATTCCATCAGATACAAGAATATACAGAGCACAATGAATAAATTACATTCGATAAATATCAGAGATTACAATAAATTACATAGCAGCGGAAAATACTACAAAACACAACTGAAAGTAATACACGGATACAAAGCTTTCCGAGCATCGTTCCAGCTGTAAATCAGGATCCTGTGAATATAAATCTGCAAAACCAAAACTACTAGCTGCCCGTGTGGAAAATAGGGGCACCCAGAGTTTAGGTTAAAACAATAAACTCCAGGTCAGTCATGTGACTGGGGTGAGAACTAAAACAGTTATTTAAACTTTACTTTAAAAGAGAGTAATTCAAGGGACCACGCCGTATAACACGGAACGGGTTTCCTCCCAAGAATACTAGTGCATAGAATAAACAGCGCAATGCTTTTTCGAAAAATGAAGCTATTATAAGACCCAGGTCCTATCACACAATGCAACGCAAGCTGGAGGATAGGGTTTTCCCTTATAATAGCCAAACATGCTTGGTACGTTTAAAACAAATCATTTGATACTATAATAAGTGTATAGTGTCAAAACAATTACAATCATAAATATCAATCATAGGCGGCATGGGTACCATCTATCATGTCGCCATACTAGTTCTACAATTAAAATCGCAATACACGTATTGGAAATTGGATTTCCGTCATGAGTCGAGGCAAGGGGCAAGCTCCTCTCCGCGTTCGAGACACTCTAGCAAATGTCTCAGGGTTACGCACTCTGGGCAACCCCTGGATGCTTCAAGGCCGGTTCTCACTTACGTTAGAGGATTAATTATGCCTGAACACACGTTTCCCGGTCCTTACAGACCTATAATCGAGGCGCCTCGCATTCAAACAACCACATAGGTGAAAAGTATATAAATGTCAGGGCTGGTAAGTCACTGACACCACCAAAGCTAGAAAGAAACGTCGTGCTCTCCCTGCAGTCCGTATCCCGTTTTTACCTCATACCGGGGTGTGAGGCTCGCGAATTCACGTTATACACAAAGCTATGCCACAAAGGCCGTGCTTTGATCATCAACCACAAGACTTTTCTTTTCAACAGAAGCCTTGATACATGCAACTCAGCGTGCCATACAGGCAATTCATGCCATGCGATTGATATCTATCGATATATAACCTCTAAGCTCGTACGTCTCAGAGAAGGGCGTTAAGCAAGAGAATAAATTCTCTGCCGCCAAACAGATATATATTTAACAGAAATCAATCATCACAGAATAAAATCCAATGTCAGACACACAATCCATTTACAAGTTCGTTCTGGGTCTGAACGAAACCGGAGGCACTTTCCTCGCATATCCATCCATCTCCAAGTACGTCTGGACGACCACCAACTATTTCCATCCTCTTGGGTGTATAGCCCAATAAGGATCGTCAGTAATTATCCAAACGATGTGAAGACTTCCGGTCTTCAACCACCGTCTTCATCTTCGACATATCGTCGAATCGGTTATTCAGAATGGGTGTAAACCCGGCCTTTCCGAACAACCCGCGTATATTAAAACGAATGCTATACAAACACAACATACGCCTCATTCCAATTCATATTCTCAGGGAAAAGTTCCCGTTAATTTTATCCAAGATAAATTCTTTCAAATTTATCCTTTAATCTTCCTTTGGATGTCATTTCAAACCAAATTATGGTTTTCCAAACTAGTCGAGATTAACGAACCACATCGAAGTAATTATTTATTTTATTTCCCAATCCCAACCTATTCATCCCATGAAGCAAAACTGGTAATACTTCATATCTAACACTATGGTGTTATCGGTAAAATTAATTACCATTTCACGTTCAAATCTAATTAAAGATTTAACTATCGCTTTGGAGCAAAACTGGCGATACTCCATTCTCGCTCATTTCTAAATTTGATAATTCAGATTATAGATTCTTATTTCAACCTAACTGTAGATTCGTTAAAACTCCTTTTACTGGGTTAAAGAACTAGTGTTATTTAAAACACAGTTCACGACAAATCCAAATCACATTCTACTTATTATCGGGTTACAGAACTAGTGTTATTTAAAACACCATTCACGATAAACCCATTTCAAATCCAATCAAATATATTATAAATTCCGATTATTTAAAACCCCTTTTTAAATCTAATTTATTTATTTAAAAATAATTGGGTTTTAAATTTAGTTCAAAACTAGTTCATTTCGATAAAAATCCATTTTTATCTTTTCAAATATGGAGTTTTTCATCCCAATTTTTCCCAAATCATTTCTTATGATTTTACACTAATTATTACTATTTTTAATAATTTTATCAAGGCCCGTACAGTCGATTTCCATCAACGGCCATCGAACTGCACTTACAGCGACCTTTTTCGATATTGATTTGGATGTATCTCCAAATCCAACCGTTAGATTTCAAATTTCAAATATTCGTTAGAAAGCTCTTTTCGATACGAACCCAACGGTTCTGGTTTTAGGAGAATCCGACGGTCGGATCTCCCGTAATGTCCGTTTGAAATAAATGGTCGAAATTCACAAACTGCCGCAGCGCGGCGCGTTCTATTCAGGCCATTATATATATAATATATATTTATATATGTTATATATTTCGTCGATTACCATTCAAAACGAATTTTATAAATAGTTTTGAATTCGTTTCAAAAACAATTTCAACTTCCATTTCAATTCAAATCAAAATTGAATTTTTCCTTATAAATTCGTTTTAAAATTCATTTCTATTCTATTCAAATTTCAATTAAATTTGGATTCATTTCCATTTGTTTTCAGTTCGATTCAATTTAAATTGGTTTTCTATTCAATTCAATTCAAATTTCATTATATATTCAATTGAAATGAAATTCGTTATCTATTCAATTCAAATTTGTTTTCTATTCAATTCAATTCAAAATTCATTATATATTCAATTGAAATGAAATTCGTTATCTATTCAATTCAATTTTTTTTCTATTCAATTCAATTCAAATTTCATTATATATTCAATTGAAATCAAATTCTTTATCTATTCAATTCAAATTCAAATTCAAAATCGTTTTATATTCAATTCATTTCGAAATCGTTTTATATTCAATTCATTTCGAAATCATTTTATATTCAATTCATTTCGAAATCGCTTTTCAATATTCATTTTTAAATGAATAAAATCGATATAAATATCGTTCACGTCAAAATGGCGTCAATCTAATCAACACGGCTTCATATATTTCTATTTTCAAATATTCTATTTCAAATATTTCTATTATCAAAATATTTGTTATTATCAAAATATTTGTTATTATCAAAATATTTCGATTTCAAATATTTCTATTTCAAATATTCTATTTCAAATATTCTATTTCAAATATTTTATTTCAAATATTTCCATTTCAAATATTTCGTTCAACACATGACTAATCTCAACGGATGAGTATTGTCAACACATGAACCTTTATTCTATATTGTTAAAGATGTAAATTTTATTATTAAAATATTTCGTTCAACACATGACTAATCTCAACGGATTAGTATAGTCAACACATGAACCTTTATTCTATATTGATAAAGATGTAAATTTTATTATTAAAATATTTCGTTCAACACATGACTAATCTCAACGGATGAGTACAGTCAACACATGAACCTTTATTTTATAATATTCTTTATTTTCTAAATTGGAATGAGGCCCAATCAATCACCATATAATGTTAATTATATGGATTTTCATACATCACACGTATATAATAGCATTGAAAAATAATCAACCATAAACCAAAGTGCACTACACTGTATAAGCATCAAATATAGATATCTAATGCTTATAACAGCTTGTCAATCAATCGATCGACATATTCAATCAATCAGGATGAGTGAATCTCAAATTTCATCCCAACACCCGTGTGGGGTTTCAAACAATCAAACACAGATTTTATTTGTGCAGTTGGGCGATGTGTAAAATTTATCGTCCCAATTAATGTCCTTCAAATAGGTGTACATAAACAAACCGTCCGGTTTGTAAATGAATATTTTATTTTATTCACTTTACGTTAAAAATCATATTTTTAACGATAAAACATTTTATTTTAACATATGAATTTCTATTCAGTTCATTTATTAAATAAAATGATATTTTTATTTTTCTAACTTATTTTAGAAAATTTCGACGGCATAACGACACGATACTAGAAACGGGACGAGGCCTAGCCTTATCCCCGGTCTAGTGAAGGCCCACACCATTCACGCATCAATCAAATCAATTTCATTTCACCAAACAATTCAATTCAATTTAAATAATCTAACCAACTACACAACCAAACAATTTAACAAACAAGCCATCCATGGTCTGTGGATGACGGGTGTCGGGTGCTACTAAACACCGTCTGCATCCTAGTATATATATATAACTAGAAAAATAAATTGAAGATTGAGAAATTCTCACCAATAGCTATCCAATACCACGACTCTTGATTTAGAGAAATCATCGCCATTCTTGCCTTTTGTCGCTTTCGTTGCCCGTAGCCACTACATATATAAAAATCGAATTTTTTTACTTCGCTATTCCATATATAAAAATCGAATTTTTTTCTTCGCTATTCAATATATAAAAATCGAATTTTTACTATGCTATTCAATATATAAAAATCGAATTTTTACTGCGCTATTCAATATATAAAAATCGAATTTTTACTGCTCTATTCAATATATAAAAATCGAATTTTTTTCTTCGCTATTCAATATATAAAAATCGAATTTTTACTGCTACAATATAGATAAAATTATATTTTTATCACGCTATTTTTCATATAAATATTTCACCTTTTTACATATAAAGATCTCGCCTTTTTACATATAAAGATCTCGCCTTTTTACATATAAAGATCTCTCCTTTTTACATATAAAGATCTCGCCTTTTTACATATAAAGATCTCTTCTTTCTTGCTAGAAATCCATCCTTTCATTTCTGAAAATCCATACTTTTATTTCTTTAAAAATCTATACTTTTATTTAGTTTCAAACTTTATATTATATATGAAAACAGAAAACTAAATAAACAACAGAAATAAATAAATAATAATAAAAAAAATAAAGACTCACTGTAAAAATCAGAAGAGGAAGGGGGGAAGAATTTTCAGTCGAAGGAGAAGAGGGGGGCATCGGTGGTTGTCGCGCCGCTTGGGGGGTCTTCTCGAGGCGGCGACGGTTTAAGGGGAGGGGGTCGCGGGTTTCGATCGAGGGTCTTCAAACGGAGGAGGGAGGCTGGACGGAGGGGAGGCGGTTGGGTGGTGGCGCGACATCGAGATCGACGGGGGGGGGGGGGGGGGGGGGGGCTGTCGATAGTTTAGGTTTTTTCCTATTTTTTTCTCTTTTTTTGTTTTGAAATTAGTTGAACGGGGGGGGGGGGGTCTGGTTGTTTAAAGGGGGAGATATTTTTATTTTTAATTTATTTAATTATTTTATTTTCACCAAAAAGCAACTTTTATTTTCGACCTCAAAACGAAGCCCACCGCCTATCGTCCATAGCTAATTACCCCCATTCCGAACACAATGGGATATGTATCGTAAGCTGATTTGATCGTTTTGATCAGTTTCCGTTGAATTTACATTTAAATCGCTATATTGAATTTTAAACGTACATTTCAAATTACCGAGGTCACATACTAACTCAATAAATCCCATAAAAATATTTTCTAGCTTCATATTGACGATACGGTCCTAACAAAACTAGTTTCGTCGAATTCTGAGACCGTTGGAAAAATGGTCATTTTCCAGTCGATTAAAATCAACTGAAATTGGTCAAACGCGTTTTCCTTTGCCATGCTCACATATTGATTCGAAAAATTATGAAATTTGGAATCTAGCAATAATTTGACATCACGGACCCAACAAAAGTGGTTTCGTCGAAATCCGAGGTCGTTTGCAAAATTCCTATTTTTAAGGGCCTGAATTCCATAGCGACTATTCAGAATTTTCAACTGGACATATCTTTTGATTCCCGCTATGAAATCTCGATTTTTCGGATTCGTTAGAAAGATATCATCAATTAGATCCTATTATTTTTGGTTTCACTAAAATCCGTATTGTTTTGCACCCGGTACATTCAATTGAAGTTTGGAATCGAATTATCGAACTACCACGCCATTTTCAATTCTATTTATAGTTATATATAGTTATTTATATTCTAATGACGATCCATATAACTATATACGTTCTAATTATATTCAAAATAAATTTTTCGTCGATATTATTTAAAATACTTCATTTTAAATACTCACAATTCGCTAAAATTGCCATAATAAAAAAAATTAAACTGGTTCAGAATTTCCGGGTTATTACAATCTCCCCCACTTAAAACTTTTCGTCCCCGAAAAGGAACAAAGTCGAAAGTGGCTTGATTAATCAGCTCTACGTTCGATCTGGCTTCCATTCTCCAACTTTTCAGTTTCTGAGAATTTTCAAATTTTCAAAAATTTGGCTAACACCCTAAATTTTCGAAAATTTTTGCCATAACCTCCCCTGCACCGGGAGCCTCGGGAAAATCCCGAAATTGCCATACAGGCATTCTGGTCTCAAAAAGAAAAGAAAAAGCCAAGCGGCCAGCCAATAGGCTCATAAAATCATCATCTCCCAAACAAAACAGTAAATTATAGTAAACATGTACCTATTTGTCGGGCAAACAAATTTTATTCTTCGGCTCTAGCCTCCTTGCTATGACCTGTTCAATGTAAGTACATGTATATGCAAGTAAATGAGACCAATTTTCAATACAATTCAATATTTGGTTCAATTAGGCATAATGGTTCAAAATTATCAAACAAATGAACAAACAACACAAACATCAATCAATTAGTGGATTAACGTTTCAAATTCATAATTTTGATACACATACAAAAATCATGTTTTTGATGTCAATTCACAACATTGTGTTCTAGCTATATTTGTTTTGGTTCTCACACCAGTCTAATGGAAGTATATAGAAAATCACAGCTTCGAAACTCGAACACACACTACTGATGCTATATAGTCATCAGTAGAATCATCTCCGGGCGACTAGAGTGTGACTCTATATCTATCTAATATATTAAAACTTCGAATATACGTTCATGACGCGTATATGCAAAACCTTTATGTACTCGATTGTCCAAATTCAAAATAAATAAATATTCAAATACGTATAAAACGATTTAAATTTCAAAACAAAATTGTTTTCGTTTGAAAAATATACTCTTCACACTCGTTCTAGGATATTACTGATCCTATCTCTAACGACTCATTCTAATTGGATATTACTAATCCAATGTCTGATGAATTCTTTCGTATGGTTCTAATGTGTCTTGTTCTTGAGCTCTGTAAACCAAAGCTCTGATACCAAATGTAGCGGCCGGGAATTTCGCTCGATCCGAATCAGTCGTTAAACCGATCTAGATCGTTCGAAACCCCTGATCGTTTGAGAACAGGACAAATCAGAATGCAGACGGAAGAACATTTCATTGCTATTACAACAATTCCATCAGATACAAGAATATACAGAGCACAATGAATAAATTACATTCGATAAATATCAGAGATTACAATAAATTACATAGCAGCGGAAAATACTACAAAACACAACTGAAAGTAATACACGGATACAGAGCTTTCCGAGCATCGTTCCAGCTGTAAATCAGGATCCTGTGAATATAACTCTGCAAAACCAAAACTACTAGCTGCCCGTGTGGAAAATAGGGGCACCCAGAGTTTAGGTTAAAACAATAAACTCCAGGCCAGTCATGTGACTGGTGTGAGAACTAAAACAGTTATTTAAACTTTACTTTAAAAGAGAGTAATTCAAGGGACCACGCCGTATAACACGGAACGGGTTTCCTCCCAAGAATACTAGTGCATAGAATAAACAGCGCAATGCTTTTTCGAAAAATGAAGCTATTATAAGACCCAGGTCCCATCACACAATGCAACGCAAGCCGGAGGATAGGGTTTTCCCTTATAATAGCCAAACATGCTTGGTACGTTTAAAACAAATCATTTGATACTATAATAAGTGTATAGTGTCAAAACAATTACAATCATAAATATCAATCATAGGCGGCATGGGTACCATCTATCATGTCGCCATACTAGTTTTACAATTAAAAGCGCAATACACGTATTGGAAATTGGATTTCCGTCATGAGTCGAGGCAAGGGGCAAGCTCCTCTCCGCGTTTGAGACACTATAGCAAATGTCTCAGGGTTACGCACTCTGGGCAACCCCTGGATGCTTCAGGGCCGGTCCTCACTTACGTTAGAGGATTAATTATGCCTGAACACACGTTTCCCGGTCCTTACAGACCTATAATCGAGGCGCCTCGCATTCCAACAACCACATAGGTGAAAAGTATATAAATGTCAGGGCTGGTAAGTCACTGACACCACCAAAGCTAGAATGAAACGTCGTGCTCTCCCTGCAGTCCGTATCCCGTTTTTAACTCATACCGGGGTGTGAGGCTCGCGAATTCACGTTATACACAAAGCTATGCCACAAAGGCCGTGCTTTGATCATCAACCACAAGACTTTGCTTTTCAACAGAAGCCTTGATCCATGCAACTCAGTGTGCCACACAGGCAATTCATGCCATGCGATTGATATCTATCGATATATAACCTCTAAGCTCGTACGTCTCAGAGAAGGGCGTTAAGCAAGAGAATAAATTCTCCGCCGCCAAACAGATATATATTTAACAGAAATCAATCAACATAGAATAAAATCCAATGTCAGACACACAATCCATTTACAAGTTCATTTTGGGTCTGAACCAAACTGGAGGCACTTTCCTCGCATATCCATCCATCCCCAAGTACGTCTGGACGACCACCAACTATTTCCATCCTCTTGGGTGTACAGCCCAATCAGGATCGTCAGTAATTATCCAAACGATGTAAAGACTTCCGGTCTTCAACCACTGTCTTCATCTTCGACATATCGTCGAATCGGTTATTCAGAATGGGTGTAAACCCGGCCTTTCCGAACAACCCGCGTATATTAAAACGAATGCTATACAAACACAACATACGCCTCATTCCAATTCATATTCTCAAGGAAAAGTTCCCGTTAATTTTATCCAAGATAAATTCTTTCAAATTTATCCTTTAATCTTCCTTTGGATGTCATTTCAAACCAAATTATGGTTTTCCAAACTAGTCGAGATTAACGAACCACATCGAAGTAATTATTTATTTTATTTCCCATTCCCAACCTATTCATCCCATGAAGCAAAACTGGTAATACTCCATATCTAACACTATGGTGTTATCGGTAAAATTAATTACCATTTCACGTTCAAATCTAATTAAAGATTTAACTATCGCTTTGGAGCAAAACTGACGGTACTCCATTCTCGCTCATTTCTAAATTTGATAATTTAGATTATAGATTCACATTTCAACCTAATTGCAGATTCGTTAAAACTCCTTTTACTGGGTTAAAGAACTAGTGTTATTTAAAACACAGTTCACGACAAATCCAAATCACATTCTACTTATTATCGGGTTACAGAACTAGTGTTATTTAAAACACCGTTCACGATAAACCCATTTCAAATCCAATCAAATATATTAGAAATTCCGATTATTTAAAACCCCTTTTTAAATCTAATTTATTTATTTAAAAATAATTGGGTTTTAAATTTAGTTCAAAACTAGTTCATTTCGATAGAAATCCATTTTTATCTTTTCAAATATGGAGTTTTTCATCCCAATTTTTCCCAAATCATTTCTTATGATTTTACACTAATTATTACTATTTTTAATAATTTTATCAAGGCCCGTACAGTCGATTTCCATCAAAGGCCATCGAACTGCACTTACAGCGACCTTTTTCAAATTTGATTTGGACGTATCTCCAAATCCAACTGTTAGATTTCAAATTTCAAATATTCGTTAGAAAGCTCTTTTCGATACGAACCCAACGGTTCCGGTTTTAGGAGAATCCGACGGACGGATCTCCCGTAATGTCCGTTTGAAATAAATGGTCGAAATTCACAAACTGCCGCGGCGCGGCGCATTCTATTCAGGCCATTATATATATAATATATATTTATATATATTATATATTCCATCGATTACCATTCAAAACGAATTTTATAAATAGTTTTGAATTCGTTTCAAAAACAATTTCAACTTCCATTTCAATTCAAATCAAAATTGAATTTTTCCTTATAAATTCGTTTTAAAATTCATTTTTATTCTATTCAAATTTCAATTCAATTTGGATTCATTTCCATTTGTTTTCAATTCGATTCAATTCAAATTGGTTTTCTATTCAATTCAATTCAAATTTCATTATATATTCAATTGAAATGAAATTCGTTATCTATTCAATTCAAATTTGTTTTCTATTCAATTCAATTCAAATTTCATTATATATTCAATTGAAATGAAATTCATTATCTATTCAATTCAAATTTGTTTTCTATTCGATTCAATTCAAATTTCATTATATATTCAATTGAAATCAAATTCGTTATCTATTCAATTCAAATTCAAATTCGAAATCATTTTATATTTAATTCATTTCGAAATCGTTTTATATTCAATTCATTTCGAAATCGTTTTATATTCAATTAATTTCGAAATCGTTTTATATTCAATTCATTTCGAAATCGCTTTTCAATATTCATTTTTAAATGAATAAAATCGATATAAATATCGTTCACGTCAAAATGGCGTCAATCTAATCAACACGGCTTCATATATTTCTATTTTCAAATATTCTATTTCAAATATTTCTATTATCAAAATATTTGTTATTATCAAAATATTTGTTATTATAAAAATATTTCGATTTCAAATATTTCTATTTTAAATATTCTATTTCAAATATTTCCTTTTCAAATATTTCGTTCAACACATGACTAATCTCAACGGATGAGTACTGTCAACACATGAACCTTTATTCTATATTGATAATGATGTAAATTTTATTATTAAAATATTTCGTTCAACACATGACTAATCTCAACGGATGAGTACAGTCAACACATGAACCTTTATTCTATATTGATAAAGATGTAAATTTTATTATTAAAATATTTCGTTCAACACATGACTAATCTCAACGGATGAGTACAGTCAACACATGAACCTTTATTTTATAATATTCTTTATTTTCTAAACTGGAATGAGGCCCAATCAATCACCATGTAATGTTAAATATATGGATTTTCATACATCACATGTATATAATAGCATTGAAAAATAATCAACCATCAACCAAAGTGCACTACACTGTATAAGCATCAAATATAGATATCTAACGCTTATAACAGCCTGTCAATCAATCGATCGACATATTCAATCAATCAGGATGAGTGAATCTCAAATTTCATCCCAACACCCATGTGGGGTTTCAAACAATCAAACACATATTTTATTTGTGTAGTTGGGCGATGTGTAAAATTTATCGTCCCAATCAATGTCCTTCAAATAGGTGTACATAAACAAACCGTCCGGTTTGTAAATGAATATTTTATTTTATTCACTTCACGTTAAAAATCATATTTTTAACGATAAAACATTTTATTTTAACATATGAATTTCTATTCAGTTCATTTATTAAATAAAATTATATTTTTATTTTTCTAACTTATTTTAGAAAATTTCGGCGGCATAACGGCACGATACTAGAAACGGGACGAGGCCTAGCCTTATCCCCCGTCTAGTGAAGGCCCACGCCATTCACGCATCAATCAAATCAATTTCATTTCACCAAACAATTCAATTCAATTTAAATAATCTAACCAACTACACAACCAAACAATTTAACAAACAAGCCATCCATGGTCTGTGGATGACGGGTGTCGGGTGCTACTAAACACCGTCTACATCCTAGTATATATATATAACTAGAAAAATAAATTGAAGAGTGAGAAATTCTCACCAATAGCTATCCAATACCACGACTCTTCATTTAGAGAAATCATCGCCATTCTCGCCTTTTGTCGCTTTCGTTGCCCGTAGCCACTACATATATAAAAATCGAATTTTTTTACTTCGCTATTCCATATATAAAAATCGAATTTTTTTCTTCGCTATTCAATATATAAAAATCGAATTTTTACTATGCTATTCAATATATAAAAATCGAATTTTTACTGCGCTATTCAATATATAAAAATTGAATTTTTACTGCTCTATTCAATATATAAAAATCGAATTTTTTTCTTCGCTATTCAATATATAAAAATCGAATTTTTACTGCTACAATATAGATAAAATTATATTTTTATCACGCTATTTTTCATATAAAGATTTCGCCTTTTTACATATAAAGATCTCGCCTTTTTACATATAAAGATCTTGCCTTTTTACATATAAAGATCTCTCATTTTTTACATATAAAGATCTCGCCTTTTTACATATAAAGATCTCTTCTTTCTTGCTAGAAATCCATCCTTTCATTTCTGAAAATCCATACTTTTATTTCTTTAAAAATCTATACTTTTATTTAGTTTCAAACTTTATATTATATATGAAAACAGAAAACTAAATAAACAACAGAAATAAATAAATAATAATAAAAAAAATAAAGACTCACTGTAAAAATCAGAAGAGGAAGGGGGGAAGAATTTTCAGTCGAAGGAGAAGAGGGGGGCATCGGTGGTTGTCGCGCCGCTAGGGGGGGTCTTCTCGAGGCGGCGGCGGTTTAAGGGGAGGGGGTCGCGGGTTTCGATCGAGGGTCTTCAAACGAAGGAGGGAGGAGGGAGGAGGGAGGCTGGACGGAGGGGAGGCGGTTGGGTGGTGGCGCGGCATCGAGATCGACGGGGGGGGGGGGGGGGGGCTGTCGATAGTTTAGGTTTTTTCCTTTTTTTCACTTTTTTCTTTCTGTTTTGAAATTAGTTGAACGAGGGGGGGTCTGGTTGTCTAAAGGGGGAGATATTTTTATTTTTAATTTATTTAATTATTTTATTTTCACCAAAAAGCAACTTTTATTTTTGACCTCAAAATGAGGCCCACCGCCTGTCGTCCATAGCTAAATACCTCCATTCCGAACACAATGGGATATGTATCGTAAGCTGATTTGATCGTTTTGATCAGTTTCCGTTGAATTTACATTTAAATCGCTATATTGAATTTTAAACGTGCATTTCAAATTACCGGGGTCACATACTAACTCTAAAAATCCCATAAAAATATTTTCTAGCTTCGTATTGACGATATGGTCCTAACAATACTAGTTTCGTCGAATTCTGAGACCGTTGGAAAAATGGCCATTTTCCAGTCGATTAAAATCAACTGAAACTGGTCAAACGCGTTTTCCTTTGCCACGCTCACATATTGATTCGAAAAATTATGAAATTTGGAATATAGCAATAATTTGACATCACGGACCCAACAAAAGTGGTTTCGTCGAAATCCGAGGTCGTTTGCAAAATTCCTATTTTTAAGGGCCTGAATTCCATAACGACTATTCAGAATTTTCAACTGGACATATCTTTTGATTCCTGCTATGAAATCTCGATTTTTCGGATTCGTTGGAAAGATATCATCAATTAGATCCTATTATTTTTGGTTTCACTAAAATCCGGATTGTTTTGCACCCGGTACATTCAATTGAAGTTTGAAATCGAATTATCGAACTACCACGCCATTTTCAATTCTATTTATAATTATATATAATTATTTATATTCTAATGATGATCCATATAACTATATATGTTCTAATTATATTCAAAATAAATTTTTCGTCGATATTATTTAAAATACTTCATTTTAAATATTCACAATTCGCTAAAATTGCCAAAATAAAAAAAATTAAACTGGTTCAAAATTTTCGGGTTATTACAAAACCACTTTTGTTGGATCCAGAATGTTAAATTATTGCTAGATTCCAAATTCCATAATTTTTGGAGTTAATATGTGAGCGTGGTAAAAGAAAACATGTTTGGTTAATTTCAGTCAATTTGGATCGACCAGAAAATGGTCATTTTTCAAACGGTCTCCAAATTCGACGAAATTAGTTTTGTTAGGACCGTATCATCCAAACATAGCTAGATTTATTTTTTCTGGAATTTTTGGAATCAGTATGTGACCCTATCAAATTAAAATGTATGTTCAAATCCATATTTGAATGTTTTATATTTTAATTTGAAGAATAACTGATTGAAACAGTCGAATGGGCCCACGAAACATATTCCATTGTGTCCGGAATGGGGGTATTTAGCTAGGGACGACAGTCGTTGGGTTTGAATTGGAGTTGGATTTAATAGAATAAAAAATTATTAAAAATATATGGGCCAATCAAATTCAAGGGACATTTTCTCTCTCCCCGACTAAATACTCCAGTGCCGGTGGAACCTCCTTCTTCCCTTCTCTCCTCTTTTTCTTCCAAACCACTCAACAAAATTACGAGCTTGAGTTGACAATTTTGTAGAGATTCTCGAGATCTTCACATCTATACATGTAGCGCCCCCTACCATCGAGTATTCGGAGAGATCTGGCCCTCCAAAGTTCAACACTTTTGACCGCCGTTGTGTGCTCCTACTGACATCGATCTGAGCAAGGCCACTGGCGCCGGGAATCCCTCTCGTAGCTCTATGGCGTGGCACGACCTGATCTGGACCAAGCTACACGGTTTGGACAGAAATTGAAAACCTAGTTTTGAATCATATTGGAAGGTAACGGTTTATATAATTTAAATGGGTAATAGCACTTTAAAGCGCTACGGATTATGATTTTACAGTAAAAATCATATCTTTTTGCTATGTTGTCGAAATCCAGTGAAACAAGAGACATTGGACTCATGGGACGTCTTCTACATTCCAGAAGAGACCGGAGAATGTTTGGAGCTTCCTACAATTTTTGGAGGAGTGGAACCCAAGGTGAGATTTTTAAATTCAAAACGACATGGAATGGCGATGTATAAATTGTATAATTGATGTATAAGTTATATAAGCGTTGCACACCTCATGTATAAGCATTGTATAAATTATATGTGCGATGTATAAGTTATATATACGTTGTAAAAATCATATGTGCGTTGAATGTAGTTGAAATCAAATTGAAATTAATTTATATACATATATACATATATATATATATATGCTCCCCTCGTCTCCAGACCATGGACGATATATATTGGTTGTGATTGTTTGGATTTTGGTTGACGTGAAATTTGGTTGAAAAATGCGAATGGTTGATAATGGTTACTTGTGGTTGAAAAAAAATTGGAATTGTTTGTGGAAAAATCCATTATGATATGAAAATGATCGAAATATTTAGATTATAAGGAAAATCCCCTTAGGGAACACCGCGAGGCGTAAGGTAGTGCGAGGAGCCGTACTCGGGACGCTGCCGGTTTTAAACCCCCTGCCGTTATGCTGCCGAAATTTTCAGAAATATTCATGTGTTTGAATTTTATTCATGTGTTAAAATATATTCATGTGTTGAAATATATTCATGTGTTGATAAAAATATTCATGTTTGAAATAAATTGTTTGAATGATAAAAATCACATTTTTATCATATATATGAAGTGTATAAAATATTCATGTTTGAAATAAATTATTTTAACAATAAAAATCACATTTTTATTATATATATGAATTGCTAAAAATATTCATGTTTGAAATAAATTGTTTTAACAAAAATAATCACATTTTTATTATATATATGAAGTGTTAAAAATAGTCATGTGTTGAAATAAATATTTGTTGTGTAAAAATATTATTTTTATCAAATATATGAAAAGAAAATGGATTGGGAATCGAAGAACAGGTTATATATATAATTAAAATAAAGCGAATAACGATGCTGCAGTTCGTATTTAGAAATCGTGATTTTAAACGATTATTGCAGGAGATCCAACTGTCGGATTTTCCTGAAACCCAAACTGTTGAGTCCGCTTTGAAAATATCTTTCCAACCATACCAAATTTGTAAAGATCCAACGGTAAGATTGTGTGAAATGTTTAATTCAGATCTAAATAAAAACAGTGCCAGAATGAATTATATATATATAATTAAAATAAAACGAATAACGAGGCTGCAATTCGTATTTTGAAATCGTAACTTTAAATGATTGCACCGGGAGATCCGACCGTCGGATTTTCCCAAAACTGGAACCGTTAGGTCCACTTCGAAAAGATCTTTCCAATGGTATAAAATTTGTAAAGATCCAACGGTTAGATTTTCAGATATATGTAAATCAAATCTAAAGAAAAAATGCGCCATGGCCGCGTTATGGCTTGAAGCGGCATTTAAATAAATGGGCTATTTTAAATAAATAAAAATAGCAATAAATCGTTATAAAATATTGTAAACGATATGGAATGGAAATAAACCAAATTTACTCGGTTTATTGGGTTTCTGATGGTCGAATGTGTTTTGACATGAAAATTACATTAATGAACTGAATTATGGATGTCAAATAATTTAACCATGGAAATGAATTGATTTGAATTCTAAATATACGTGAATTATTTGAATAGGACGAGTTAAATCTCATTTCAAATAATTGGTCGACGATTAGGAGTTGAAGATATGAAGACGGTGCAAGACCGATGATCTTCACATCGAATGGATGGCTACTGATGCCTTTGATGGGAGTTGTTGCCTTAAAAGGGTTAAAGTGGTGGTTGTCTGGATGTACTTGTTGATCGTTCGGATGTGCGAGGACCAATCACCTGTATTGGATATATGGGACGAGGAATAAGGTGCCTCCGGTTTCATTCAGACCTAGAACGGACTTGTAAATGGATGTGTGTCTGACGTTGTAGCTTGACAACGTAGCACGGTGAGATGCAATGATCAAGGCTTTTGTTTAAAAGAAGAGCCTCGTGGTTGATGATCAAAGCATGGGTTTAAATAGCTAGCTTTGTGTTTAGCATTGATTCACGGGCCTCACACCCTGGTATGAACCAGAAATAGGGGACGACATCGGGGAGGACATGCGTTTCCTTCTAGCTAGGAGTCGTGTCTGGGTTTTACATGCCCATATGTTTTACTTATGTGGATGATGGGTAGCGAGGCATTTCGATTATATCGGTCTCTGCGGAGCCGATGGATGGCTTGGTAGATATACCGGCCAGTTTGACGCCCCATAGGGCGGGGAAACGCAGTGTTCAAGCATTTTAATCCACTCCGTGTGGATCGACCCTGACGATCTAAGGGTTGATGTGTTCTGATCCTGAGACACGGGCTATAGTGTCTCGAAGCGGTAAGGATGATTCCTTGCCTTGGTTCATGACGGAAGTCCAATTTCCAAATATGACGTAGTGTGGTTTTGATTGTAAACCTATATATGGCGGTAGAGTGGTATGGGGCACTTATGTCGTCTATGATTGATACTTATGATTGAAACTATTTTTGAAACATATAAACACTAGTAATAATATCAAAAGCTTTTGTTTTATATGTATCAAGCATATTTTGGCATTTATAAGGTAAAAACTCTTTCCTTTGGTTTGCGTTGCATTGTGTGATGGGACCTGAGTCTTATAATTGCTTCATTTTTGTAAAAAGCATTGCGATGTTTAAATGATTTACTTGTTTTAAGCACTAGCAACCCAATAGAGTAAACCTGTTCCGCGTTAGCGGCGTGGTCCTGTGATTGGTCTTATTGTAAAATAAGTTAAGTAGATTTCTCATACCAATCCCATGACTGACTCGTAGTTTGTTTCACTTGCAAACACGGGTGCCCTATTTTCTACACGGGCAGCCTTGTATTTAGGTTTTAGCAGGCTCTTTCTGGATAGCTATGGAGCTGAAGATGGATTCTATCACTTCTTTTATGTTGTTCAGCCCCTGTTATGTATATTATGTTTGATTCCGCTGTAGACATTTTATATAAAGCTGAAACTGTATGTTGTACTAAGTGTGATCCTGTATACTGTGTAACTCTGATTATTATGTTTATCCAGTGTTTTCTGTTGTACATTATTTGGTGTAATGATATATTTCTGTTCTGCTGTTACTGTTTATGTTATATATTCCAAAGATTACCCTTGCCGTGTGGGGCCGTCACAGAAAAGTTGCATATATCTCTGTAAATTTTTTCTAATTATTGCTTCCTTTTCAACAATTTACCAGAGATCAATAATATTTTATTTGTATGCAATTTTAATGATGATTTTTCTGCAATACTTCGATGTATAAAAAAAATTGTAGGTTTGGAATTTAGAATTTTGAAGCGGATTTTCAAAAATCGTGTGAAAACCTAAAAGTTTTTGAAATAATTTCTGTGATATCTGCAATTTTATAAAAATTGTTGAAATTTGATGTTACAGAAATATTTTTGATTATATTTTAAAATTTTTTTTGTAGTTTTCTTGCTTTAATTAGAGGATGATTATGTGTTGAATTAAATTTTGAAGCTTGGCAAATTTTTACGGTTTTTGCTGTTGTTTGTTTCGATGATTTTCAAAAAACAGAGAGATAATTATAAAGTTTATAGACAAGGAGTTTTTTTTGTATTTTGAAACTTAAACTGGACCTAAGCCAAACAGTCCATATATTCTAACTAATAACATAATTTCAAATTTAACATGTTTTAAAAAATAAGTTAAATAATATCTGTTTATTCATCTAAAATAACTAAAATATGTTAGTTTTAATATGAGTATTTGCTCATAACAACGAGAACATTAAAAATCATTGTTTTAATTTAGAGAAATATAAGTTACATAAAGAATGTCATATATAAACAACAACGACATCAACAACAATTTATAGTGTATTATTTTTTCGAATTCATCATATATTGTATAATAAAATTCCAATTCCGGCACTAAAATTTTAGGTACTATATTTTATAACATTATCGTGTGGAACGCAAGTAAGTTTCGGTGGTGACTTTTGTCCCCCTACAGTTCACGTGTTATTTTCTTCACTGTGATTTTAAATTCCGTACTCTTACGTTCAATCTCCAATTCCATCTTCTCCCCGCTTGATTTCCCAACGAAAATATCGACTTACAGAAATCGGGCGATGTTCGGACGTTATCGTCCCTAATTCCCCCTTTTCACCTAGCCCCTTCCCCCCGACGATCTGCTTCCCCTCCAACCACGTCGTTGGCCACTACACTGATGGTGTATAGTTGTCCACTACGCTGTCTTCTTTCTTCTCTATTCCCTTTCGGGAACCTAAAATCGCACTTCATAATTTTTTTGTTCTCTCCAAATCTACCAATTCCATCTCAAACACCAAAAATTTCAGCCATTAAAATGATTGGTTATCGTCATAGAGCCTGGCGATTTCCGATGTTCTCCATGTTCGATTCTGCTGATGTACCCTGACATTTGCTGGATCTTGCGACTTCCAAGAATTGTAAGTTCAGTAATTTCATTTCTAATCTTACGTTTCCATAAATTTTTAATTTGATAGTCACACATACAGTTTCATTTAATTTGTTCCTCTACTGCGGGTGACAAGTTATTGAGAAAGTCTACTGAACAACGCTAACGAAAGAATTAGTATGCGACTTATAGAGGAAGTACGTATCACCAGTGCACTTCTACATTCAATGTGACAATGGAGGGAATAGCAGATCCTAATCTTATGACGGTAATTTGCGAATCTCTTATTTATGAAATTTTAACAGTTTTATTTGGTTCAAAATTATGATTGGGTTTAATATGTTGATTCTAAAAATGAAATCGTGATCTTCTTATAGTATTTTCTCAGATCTACTTATTATGCTTTGATTAAAGACAGGAAAGAATGATGTATTACTGCCTTCTGTATATGACACATACATCACAGTCCAATTTTTTACTCATCTAAATATTTAAGAGCAGTGGAGTCTAAAATTATCGCTCAAAGCACTACTTATTAAATAGATCGTTTATAGGCCTAAATTTGTATAAAACTATATGTTAGTGTTGCACATTACAAGTGCTAAATAAAAATGATTGAAAGTATATTTCTTATTTATTAGTTTTATACTACATGCTTTTAGTTATTCCTCCATTTTCCTTTCATAATGTTACAACCAATCAGCTTATTAACTTGCATGTTTTACTTCATCGGGTAATATTGTAAACAACAGGCTGAGGGAATTAAAAAAAAAAACAGGCTAAGATTATATATTTGTTGAAAGATAAGATAATGCTAACAACCAACTGTGTTAAAACTTATTTATCCTTTTTCACACATATTCTGTTGGGTCTTAATGTTATTTGATCATTATTGTGTAGTCCTGAATTTGACATCTTTCCTTAGCCATGGTTTATATATCTACTGGAAATAATAGGAGAAAAAATTTGTGATTATCTAGATATTTTTTTAGAACGTATTTTAATAATGGATTCCTTTATCAGATCATGTTTGTTTTAAATCTTTCTACAGTTATTCTTCTGCATGTTAAATATCAATTTAATCTATAATGATATCTTACTTGAATTTTATATAGAATATATTGCGTGTAATGCAAATTGAGTTTTACATAGCCTCCTTTTCAAAGTTTAATGTACAATTATAGACCGAGGTCTTGCACTATGATTATTATGATTAACTGTAACATATGAGGGCATTAGCAACACCTAAGAGTAAAATACTTATTAATATCACTCTACAAAATTATTAGCCACAATCTTCAACTCTAACTGAGTGAACTAATTTTTGGTTGATCTATACTAAAAGGTGAACTTGCTTTTATAATTAAAAAATGAATTTTCAGTCTACTCATCTTAGATAAAAGAATTACAGAGGTATAATTTGTTTTTTGCAAAAAAAATAATAATAACATAAGCTTCTATATGTTTTAATATTCCACTCCTTTAAATGTGTTGGTCATAGTTATGAGCCTTGCAAATCCATGTTTTTGTTGATCCAGCAAGCATACAAATATCATTAAATATTGCAACAAGCCATCGTAATCAATTTTTTTAGTTTTGTATGAAGAATTGGACCAGGTTTGCGTCCATTTTAAAGTTCAAAATACTGTTATTGTGTTTTTGTGTGGATGAGAGAAATATTCTTGAACCAAATCAAGAAGTTTTACAAATCAATTACAAAAATCAACTTAAAATCTTCACAATTGTTTTACTGTTGGCAAAATAAGATTATGATGACATGGTACTAATGCTAATTTTGTGCACTTAGCGTGCTTGACCATTATATGTTTCACAAAATTTCTCATGCATTGTTATTGAGCAATTTGCAGTTAGAGCTGTAACATATTGAAGTTTATTGAATGTACATATCTTATCTATAATGCAAAACCTTCTGTTAAAGAGTCAAAGTGAAGCCTTTTTTTAGTTCTGGAAAATTACCTTTTTGCTAAAACCTTCCAAATTATCAATGTAGGTTCTATCAAAAAATAGGGAAACTGATTTCTGCCACCATGTTCTAAACTGTATCCAGTAAAACGCAAACTCACATCTTTATCTTCCAACCTACATATTCTCAGCTGTTTGTTTCTCTATTTGGTCCTATATTTCCGCGTCTCACAGAAATATTTACTTCCATTCTTAATATTCTCCTTTCTTTCTACTTCATGGAAACTGAACTGCAATCTGACAAAATTTAAAAAATAGTAGAGAAATTACAAAAAATTTGTTTCCGTTAGGTAGAGAAAATGAAGCTCTGTGTCCATATTCCCAAGAAGTCGATCACCAAATCTCAAAGCTCTATGTTCGATGAACTGATTTATTACCAGTTTATGCTCTTCTTAGTTCATTCGAGGTATCTTCATTTTTCTTCCAAATCTACAATTATTCTTTTTTTTTAATTAAAAACCACCATCTTAAACATAGAGATTTCATCAGTTTATGTAATATTCTTCAACTGTGTTCTTCCTAATTTGCTTTTGGAAGGCCTAGCTAATTTATTTTTTCTTCCAACTTTCACTTTTTCTATTTTTATTCTCATATATACGGTTTTGTAGGGGGAACTGACTTATAGTTTTCATAATGTTTCCCTATATTTTGTAATATTATTTAGGTAGTTCCTTTTCTTTTTATATATTGTAGTACATGTGCCTAATGAAATGTGTTTGATGCACCACATTTCATTACATTGGATATTCATATTATCAAACTCATCGGTACAATTTCATTAAAAGAAAAAAAAAGAACTCAAGTGCATTAGTCAAATTTATTTACCAATTAATAAAATAGAGAATAGATCCCATAGGTTGGAATTTTATTTTTTTACATAATAACCATGCTCTTTTTCCACAATTGTTGAATGAGTTACGAACTAACATATAAACTATATCATATATCTGCTTACAATTCTTTTTTAATTTCATAGGTTTCAGATGGTGGGAATTCAGTGTTGTAGGCATTAATGTTCAATCCATATGTAAGTTGCAAAAAAGCGAACTATGTTAATTATCCATTATTTACCTTACTTTAAATAGTTGTTAATGCCATATTTTTTAGGATTTTCATTAATTTTTACTCCTTCAACTGAACCAGCATGAATTAATTTGAATATCATTTTTGATTAACTAGTTGTGAAATTATTGTCATTCTACAGCTAAGAGCTAATGGTTGCCATAAATTATTACAATCACTAATATCATTGTTGTCCATTTTTTTAAGCTGTAATTTTAATTCTCATTTATAACAATGATAAAAAAAGTGGATTAGAATATACATATTATAAGATACTCAAGTGTTTAATTTTATTCTTGAAAATAAAGCTAAAAACTCAAATAAAGAACAAAAACCAAAGTATTATGATCATTAATGATGTTCTGCATTACTTCTGTGAATTATCAGTAAATTTGAAATGTGAAATTATCAAAATTTATTTTAAACCTTTTGCCGTACATACATAAGTTAATTTAAAAAATTTTATATGATTGTGTAGATCCCTTACTATACCATTGTTGTATTATTTACTTTTTGGATTTTAAACTTCCATTTTCACCTAAATTTTAAATGCATAATTTATTTACATTTATCATTTGTGTCCGCATAATTTTATTTCAATTTTTTTCTTTCTATAAACATATATACTCATGAAGGTAATAATAGATCCAAAATTGTGTCCACTATCCGGGAAGAGAAATATAGGAAAATGATACAAATTTTATCAGGTTTGAGTTTACTAGGTAAGTGAATTTTATATAGGGTACCTTACACCTATATTAACTTCTTTTCTTCTATAGCATGATTTATAAGCTATGTTATTTCATATATTTAATTTTCATCTAAATGAACAATTAAGAGCTGTGCATGTAACTTTTTTAATACTTTCTATTTGTTATGTTGGTAAATGCATAACATGAAACTATAAAACACGGACCTTTTCAGCATTTCAATGATAGCTTGTTTAGGTATTGTACAAAAATATATGGTGTGGTATTTTAGAATAGGTTTTCTCCTTTTAAATTTAACCTTTTGCAAACAATGGAATATGATATAATAGATGCCGTGTCTGTGTCTAAAATAAATTGTCAATTTTTTTCCTTCTCTTATTTATCTATATTGTATAGACAAAGCTTTTGGGTTATTATGTTCTTTTTTCCCACCACAAAACATGTATCAAGCTTTCCGATAACTATCCTGGAAAGGTTTTATATATTCTTAGTCCATTAAATCTTAATTACCGGCACATATGTCTAGATGTACCGATATATAGGGTAACTGTAATAATGTATTTATATTTTTCTATGAATTTATAACTGATGGATATATGGAAATGCTAAAATTTAAAAAGTGCTGCCTTTTATAGAGTAAATTTTTTTTAGAAGAAAAGGTTTTATATCGTTTTCATGAATACTCAGCCCTTATAACTGCATTATAATTTAGATAATATTAGTTCTATATTTCGTAAACAATTCCATCAATATTTTTTCTTTTGTGTGCTACTATTCACACCCCTGTTTAGACTACTGACCACCTATACTAAAGGCCACCTTTTTTTTATGCCTCTTTACTCCTTTACACCACCTAAATTATTCAATTTCTAATAGGCTACCACCTCTGCCTTTAATTCTTCATCGATCCAAAAAAAAGTCTTCTTCATGAAATTTCCTCCATCGCTCTACAAGCTTGAAGATTTCTCTAAATTATCAATGCAATTTCAGGCGTCCGGTCAACGGATAACGTTAGTGCCATGATGACAAGAGGGAAAAAAATCGTTTAAGTCGAGTAAGATTCGAATCCCAATTTTTTCCTGAAATCAATGCTAGGTATAGGCTTAGAAATGGTTTTGAAATCGCTGATAATTGAAGTTCGCAAATTGGTGTGAGTGGTTCTTCATAATCGAACAAACCTGTTGACTGTCGATTGCAGACACCTAACAATTGGTGTTGGGGTTTAGGGTTTGATATCTGAGAATTTACGTTGCTTGAGAAGAGAAAAGAAGAGATAGTACGATTATTATTTACTGAGTGAAAAGAAATAAAGTGGTGGTAGGAAGTAGGTCAAAAATAATACAATCTATTAATTTTCTAAAGGTGGCCAGTAGTCTAAATGGAGGTGTAAATAGTAGCACACTTTCTTTTTAAGTTACAACAAAGTCAGCCTTCAAGAGGGCTTTGTCTACATGAAAAATCACTCATGTAATTTAAAACCAATGTCCGTCTTGGAGGAGGAAACTCTAACTATCAAATCTAGTACAATTTCATTTTTTTTGACCAAATAAACATGCCTCCCCCCCAGGGGGGGAGGTTGCCATTATTTTGCAATGCATGTTTTACTAAATTTTTGCATCTTCTTATGGAATGTTCTGCATTGAGGTATGACATCTATGGTACATAAGATTAGGTTAAAGTGTAAAGATTATGAATTAATATGAAATGTATTGAAAAGTGGCGAATAGAAGTAACTGTGAATAATGTTGTACATATGTATTATGTTTCTAATCAGTAGAAATATCACATATTCATATATAGTGGTTACTAATTAAAAACTTTTAAAACTAAACAATTAATTTCCACTTCCACTATGACTGTTTGAGAATATGACAAGGTTGGTATGATTTTTGTTAGAAATATATTGATATTTAATACTTTAAGAGGACTTAATTTTTAGAAAGTAATTGATGATTTAACATCAAGTCTGTAACAATCTGGAAAATCAGAACCACTTAAAAAAAATTATTTTATCTATTTTTATGGATTTTTAATATTTAAAATAATTTATTTTAAATAATAACAATTAAAATTTTATTTTAATCGAAGTTAGAATGTACAAATTTATTTTAATTATAAAACGAGCCTGAAATGGTGCGGTAGTTTGAAAATTCGACTTTAAGTTTCAATTGAGTGTACAAGATTCAAAATAAATCGGATTTCAGTAAAACCAGAAAGATTTGAATCTGTTTAATTATATCTTTCTAACAAATGTGAAAAATCTAGATTTCATAAAGGGAATAAAAAGTTATGTCCAGTTTAAATTTAGAATAGTCGTTATGGAATTTATATATATATATATATATTTAATATAATATATAGCCATTTTACGAACGACCTCCGTTTTCGATGAAACCACTTTTTTTGGATCCGGAATGTCGAATTATTTCTAGATTCCAATTTTCATAATTTTTGGAATTAATATGTGAGCATGGCAAATGAAAACGTGTTTTGTCAATTTCGGTCAAATTGGATCGACCAGAAGATGGCCATTTTTCAGACGGTCTCCAAATTTGATGAAATTAATTTTGTTAGGACCGTATCATCAAAAAAAGGCTAGAAATAATTTTTCTGTAATTTTTGGAGTTAGTATGTGGCCCCGGTAAATTAAAACATAAATTTAAATTTAAAATATATTGATTTATATTTTAATTTAAAATAAAAACTGATCAAAACATTAGAATTGGCTTATGAAACATATTCCGTTGTTTCTGGAGTGGGGGTATTTGGCTAGAGGTGACACTCGTTGGGATTGATTTATAGTGTATCAACATACGGGTATTTTGGGGAAAATAAATAAATTGAAATAAAATAAAAATACGTTATAATACCCCCATATACACCGTATTTTTCTAAACCCTAGGACCCCAATATCAGCCGCCGCCATCCTCCTTTTCTATGGCTGATATGCTCCCAACTTCAACCATTAATTTCTTCCCAATGCATTCGAATTAAAACCTGATTCAAAAACAAAATCATATAGCTTTTCAAACTCCTTTGATCCGTACGGTATTGATGAGTTCTAGAAGACCGTGGCATCAGAATTTGGACCCCAAAGTCGCTGTCTTCCAGCGTGTTTTCTAAGGCTATCATTGGCTCGAGTATCACGTGTAATGGCAGTGGATGGGGAGGGCATGGCGGTGGTTCACGTGGTGGCATGGGATGCAGGTCCGACCCCCTGTAGTGGCGCACGATGGTGATCAGAAGAGGCCGAGGTTTGGGTTTCGAATACTCCAAGCAAGATAAACGAAGATGACGGCTTAACAAGAACCCTAATGATGTGTTTAGGGGTTGATTAAGATGGTTAGTATAATTAGTTTAGTTTAATTATTTTAAAAAATTGGATAATGTAATTAAAGTTTAAAAATAGCCTTGTAAATTAAAATATGACGTAATAACCCACTCATTCAACGATTTTAGCTTTAAATATTTTATTTAGATATATCGTCGTATCAGATGTGTCACTCAAAAGTTGTTTTTCACAAACGGTAAAATTAGGACTCGGGACCACTTCCATTGAGTTCAAAACATCGTTTACGACCTTTTTGACTATAAGCATCGATATGTTCTGAGCATCGGAAAATTGGCACCTTGGCTAGGGCTTGGTTGAGCTAACCTATCTCACCATATAAACCCAAATTAGCCCCCATCTCTCACATTCATTTCAACACTTAGAAGAAAATAGAAAAATGGAGAGTGGAATGGGAAATTAAAACTCCCTAAGCCCTAGCTAGATCTTGGAGCTCCAATTCTTGCTGAAATCAAGTGCAAATCCAAAAAAAGGCATAGGTAAGCTCCTCTCCATCTTCTCCAACCTATTCTCTCTTCAATTTCTGAAATTTCCTATAACCTAATTCGTAGGAGATTCATGTATATGTGTTTAGATTGAAGATTCTTGAGCTCTTGTTGATGAGAGGTTGATTTAGCAAAGCTATGACTTTATTTCTATCCTCTAGCAAGCAAAAGTGAGTTCTTTTTTAACTCACATCTATGCCACAAGCCATTGACTTGTAAAAGTGTAACCTAGTGTTCATTTGAGTTTGCATATGCTAGTAAATTGGTATGTTAGTCTAATTTATCCGATTCCATGTTTTATGTTTCATTGAGTTGACAACTTATGATAAGGATTGTTCATGCAATCTAATGCCTATGATATGAGTTGATTTAGTGATGTTGTGAAGCTCCGTTGTCCCCTGACATGTCCTAAGTCTTCACAAGTCGCTTGAATCGATTTGATACGCTATTGTTTGTTCGTTTGAAATAGAGATTATGACATATGTTATTCACACGATCAATACACATGATTTGAATCGATTAAGTGGTGTTGTGAAGTACCATTATCGCACCCGACAAGTTCTAAGATTCACAATCCACTTATATTGTATGTATTCGTTTTGGTTTGGAATTTTGTCTGTTTTAGAATCTATAATCCAAACCAATGCATTCGAGCTCTGCGATTTGATACGGTGTATCGGAGAGGTCTCATTGATGTCCTGAAGAAGTCACGAGCCTCGGTGATCAGCGCCAGACACTCGCAGGGGACGAATCCCCCTGGTTTTGGCCTGGGCAACAGCCCAGGCCTAAACCGGTCGACCGGTCAGCCTGAACCTGGGCTGTTTTGCCCAGGTCCGACTCAATTCCGGTTATGCGCCTCCGCGCTTGATCACGTTGGTTTCTGGACTCCTCCTTGGCTCTCCCGTGCATGTCGATGGTCTTCGATTTCACTGGAGATCATCGTAAAGCCGTGCGCTCCTTTTGGTATATCGAATTTATCCAATACTCTTGTTAAGATGATTCACGACATTAAAAATTTGGATTACCGACTCGATATCCATCGAGTCTATTCCGATGTAGTTTAAAACCTTCGGGTGCTAGTTTGGAATTTTGATTCGTTCGTTGACCGAAATTACAGCCGTTATTTCTTTAATTTCCTGTATGTTGTTGTAATATGAATTACACATTAGCAATCACCTTGATGATCACTCTTTGATCTGCGGCACCTGATTTTGTGTCTTCGTTTCATCTCGCTCCAGGGTGATTTCTAAATATTTCTTAACGTCAATGGATTCACTAACGAGCTATATGTATATGCGATTTATCGAATTTACATTTGATGATTTATGATTTGGATTTATGTCATTATGACGTGAATCCCCTGATCGATTTGCCTCGGCAATCGTACTATTGTTTATTGCCACTTTGAAATTATATAAAGAGGTTTTGTGTTATTTAGTAGATATCAAATTCTTGTACTAAAATGGTTTCCAATCTTATTTCATTATACGAAGCTGATTTACCAAATCGTTTTATGAACTTTCTTCAAATCTACTAGTATATATTTTATAAACCTTTTCTCGATCGTATGAGAAATCTAATTAAATGTCTTAGTAAAATCAAGGACTATGAACCCTTGCTTTTGCTTCGATGGTTAATTCTTGGACTCGTCCGTTTAAAAACCGTGGCAATGCTCCTTCTATGATTTTCTCTATTTTGAATAGGAACCAATTACAAGTGTGTAAATATTCGAGAATAGCATGTGGTTATGGGACATGTCGCTATTTTCTTATATTAGCTAGCTCGAAGTAATTTCTATTCACCCGGATCCACGGTATCCTCCTCTATGACATAGTTGTTTGGTTCGCGATCGCCCTAGTGGGAATATACGATTTGTGACCTTCATCTATCGGACTTCGGTCCAACTGTCTATGATTTTCTATGATTTATGTTTTCCTCTCCGGGGGTCACGACCCGGGACGGTGGGCAGCTTCGGCTCCTGGCACCTTGGGGAGCTTCGGCTTCAACAAATTGGATCGCTACCTAGAGATCGTGTCTCATCTATGAACAGACCTACCCCCCTTTATGACATTTTAGGTTCGCTACCTAGAGATCATATCTCATCTATGAACAAGTCTACCCGTTTATGAATGATTACTTTGATGATTTTTGATTTATGATTACCTTGATGCAATACGCGTCAATTATGATTTATGTTTACTTTGATAATTTATGATTTATGATTACCTTGATGTGATACACGTCAATTATGATTTATGTTTACTTCGATGATTTATGTTTACCTTGATGATTTATGATTTATGATTACTTTGGCGTTTCTCTGTCATTTCCTGTTGTGTGCTAGTATTTGAATGTTGCATTCTACATTATCTAGGAGATTATTTAGAGATAATTGTGTTGACATGACATGTTTCATATTTATTTATGATTAGATGTTATTAATAAAATCATGTCATCTTGCATTATATCTCTTATTATCTCAGTTTATTTGATGAGTACAACTAGACTGATCCGTTTATTGTTTATTTTCTTATAAATAATACTAGGGTCAGGCCGAGTCATTTTAGGTGCTCCATTGGGTCTCATCGCAGGATCGACCTTCCGCTTTCAGCTTGCTACTCTGTCTCTGTAGTTTTATGTACTTTTGTACCTATGACATTATCTATCATAGTGTACATATTCTTTTATGTAGATCTTGGTACATGTATTAGCGGATCTTTGTTGACCACTAGCTTGTTGTACACATTCTTGGTTTATTCATATCTATTCTGCCTTTGTGATATGATTATTCTATGTCTGGCTTTGAGATATACAATATTTGTAACACCCCACATCCGTTAGTGTCACTCACAAAGGGAATGCACTAAGTTCTGTGGAGCATTTAGGGTAAAAGATGCAGATAAATTACAAGACAGACAGAAATTAAACAGCGGAAAATAAAACTTTGCTTTATTGATAAAATAGTTTGTACAATGGTTTCTTTACAATACCAGAGTATCATCTGTCTTACAAAATAAAGAAGCATAAAAAACAACATTTATATTCCCCTGATTTTAGCAAGAGCCAGCCATAGCATCTGAAAAGAGAATCCAAGCAAACTTCGACAAATCTTCAAGCTGGGAAAGAGTGGCAGTCCAACTTAACCTGAGCTAAACTATTCCCTCCTTTACTACCTAGGGGGGGAACGGAAGAAAAGAAGATGAAGGAAAAACAGAGTCAGACATAAAGCCTGAGTAAGTTCAGTAACTTCTAGAATTTGAACATGGAAAAACAAAATGACATGAATTAACTGAATACAAGATTACACCATGACGATAGGGTCAGCAAGATTAGACAAGAGTAATCACAAGATATGCTAAGATAAGATAAACTGGATATGCTCTAATACTTTCGCCGCTTCGCTCTAATACTTCGCCGCTTCGCTATTTCCTTGTCATACTGATTCCTATATCTCTGCACCACCTAACTAATGTCCCAACTAGTAACGCTAACGTGATCCCAATCCCTGTATTTTCCATCGCCTTCAGGCATCCATTTATTTATTTGTTACCTAGATTTAATCTAGGGTTTTCTACCAAGTGCCTTCTAGATTCAACTAGAGTTTACGCTGTCTGCTGAACGCTTCTCGGATTCAGGATTTATGCCACCTAGTTCAACTAGGAATTATGCTACCTATCGAACGATGCCCCCAAGTCTAGGACACACTACCTAGAGTGGTATATGTTCCTATACTTCCCCACACATGTATCGCAAATCGTTATCGCTTGTCTAGATGCACATGTCCTGTAATTTGCGACCCGAGTCCTGTGTTAGGGCAAATCAAGGAATACAGAACTCGGTCGGGAGCTTTCAGATATCTGCCGGTGCAGATGCTAAGGTCTGTTTTTATTCCAGTGGCTATGGTCCCACTTGACCCCTCCCTCAACTAATGAAAGGAACACCTTGAAAAATGAGAACTATACGCCGGCCCCCGGTGCCCCACTATCCTATGGCCATCCTCACCCATAACTAGATAGCAAGTATATGGTCTTTTGGAGTTCTCCGCCTTTCCGCTTCACGTATCTTGATTGACTGAAGATGGATGGTAGACGACGAGTCGCTATCACAGGGCTATAGTTTGCTCGCCGAATCACGCCGGTCCATCCTAGTCTTTAGGTTGCCATGTATTGCAAACAAGGCATACCCCTGGTTCTTCTACGCAGACCTTAACCTCTGTGGGCCCAGGCGGATCATCTGCAGCCTCACAGAGGGATACCAAGAGTACCCTCACGTCCCATCGAAGCCTCGGGCTTCGTAACCCAATCCGTTGGAGCCTTCTATTTAAATCAGATGGACATTCACTCCTCCTCGTGTTATACTAAGAATTACTACTTAGTTTTGTCAATTAAGGTTTACCACTTAGTTTCCAGAATCGTTGTTTTCTTAACTAAGGTTTACTACTTAGTTCTCTTTCCCGTCAACTCGGATTGGTTAAGTGTCATTAGTCAATTCCAGCTAACTTAACCCCCTTCATTTATCCTGTTAAACTGGTTAAGTGTTATCAGTAATTCATGTTGACTTAACCCTACCACAAACCAAGTTATATTGGTTAAGTATTCCTTATTACTTAACCCTACCCATTCATCCTGTATTGGTTAAGTGTTTCCTTTTAACTTAACCTTGCCCGTCTGTTTTAATTACCATGTTATTAATGGTTAAGTATTATCCCTTCATGTTTTAGACTTAACCCTATTCCTTTATCTCAATCCGATGGTTAAGTGTTCAAGTTTACTTAACCCTACAGTCTAGCCTAGCTAACATATCAAATTGTCTAAGTGTATTAAATCTTACTTAACCCCAACCTCTAGTCCAGTTAACATGTTAATTTGGCTAAGTGTATTATCTTTACTTAACCCTAACCTCTAGTCTAGTTAACATGTTAATTTGGCTAAGTGTATTATCTTTACTTAACCCTACCTTCTAGTCTAGTTAACATGTTAATTTGGATAAGTGTTTTCTTAGTTACTTATCCCCTACAAATCTTGTCTTGTTACGATGTTAAGTTTGGTTAAGTGTCCTTATGGACATAGCCTCCCCATCCTAGCTTAACTGTATTAAGTTGGTTAAGTGTTCTTATGGACTTAACCCTCCCATTCTAGCTTAACTGTGTTAAGTGTCAGTCTGAACCTAACACCACCCGTCAGTTTAGTTATCATGTTGAACTGGTTAAGTGTCTTAGTTAACTTAACCCTACCTTTCTTGTTCTAGCTTTAACTAAATAAATTAAAGCCGCGACCACTCACATTAGACAGATATTGTTGCGAATACTGGATGTGCCGGTTGGTTCCGGGCAGGTTTACATCGCAACTCAGTCTAACCTCGGGTTAGGCATATTTGTGTCTTCTAAGTTCAAAGGGTTTTGATTAGTTTTCAAATCATGTTTCGAAAGTAACCATTCCGTCCGTCGGATCAGTTAGGGATAGCCAGGGAGGGCAGGAAACTTGTATTTTCCAAACCCAAGCCTAGACACTATCCTCTCTGTCACCCTAGAACTTTCTGGTGTGTTATTAAAAGAGATGTCGTTAATAAACCTTTAATTTGTCTAAATTTACATTTCCTCATTTAGGACAAATCCTATAAGTAAATTATTCTTAATTTACTTATTTCATAATTACTCTTTTAATGTAAATTGTCAACGTTCATTCTTATGGCCCATTTTCCCCTCTATATCATTTTTATGCTTTTTGGTATGTAAACTATACCAAATCAAGTGTCACTAACCATGATTTCGCTAAACATGACAATTATTACCAATTATGGCCAATTTCAAATTTATGCCAATAAACTTATTATGCCAAATTAGCTAATCCAATTCTGTTTTAACATTCTAGTTCATGTCATACTAGACTTACTATTCTAGTTCACAGTTCATGTAAATGCTAGCTTTACAAGTCAATACCAGATTCAAATTACACATCCTATAATTCATGTCAAATTTATCTAATTTGCATTTCTATGAACATGCCATAATACATGTTCCCAATTCATGCCAATTTCCAAGTCTAAACTACGTTTTTAGTAAATTTCATATTTTGCCCAAACCGTATCCCCACCGTTGGTATAATCGTGACTCAGTCTAGATTATAGATAAATCTAGATTCGTAGAAAATAGGGAATGAACCAAAGATGCTATGAAAAAGGATGCACATAATAACTGGCATAAAAAGGGTTGAATAATGATGTAGATTCAGAACATGGGTAGACCTAACTTAATAGGTAAATTCCCAAAGAAAACCAAGAATAGACAGAGACGTAGGTTCAAGAACATGGGTAGACCTAACTTAATAGGTAAATTCCCAAGGTCTAAAACCCAAGAAACCAAGAATAGACAGAATAGAAAATCAGGTTTAGACCCAATTTCATAGTCAAAAACTTAAGCAACACTTTCCTAGTCACGAATCACAGATGTTTAGTCACAATTGTCCTTGTTATGTCATAGGCAATAGTTTATGTTTCCTAATCAAAGGCATAGGCTTAGTCATGTAAATAATTTTCATAGTCACAGTCATAGTCATAGACAATGTTCATAGTCATAGGAAAATGTTCATAGTCATAGGCATATGGTTTTAAGGTCCATAGTTTCATAGTCACGGTCTTATTTGTCCTCGAATCATAACAGTTCTTAGTTAGGTCCAAGAGTATAGGCACCGATTCGAAAAGAGAGAGAGAGAGATTTGGCATAATCTTTTATTCCTTTAATTTCATGTCACGAACAGAGAAAAACGTTCAAATCTAAAAATAACTGACTTACAGAGATTAGATCAGAATAGAAAGATGGCGTTGCTAAGATTCATAGAAAAACAGTCGTTGAATTCGTTTGAACCTCCTCTTGAATCCTAGCTTGACTTGAACCTCTTCTTGAAAATCTTTTAGCAGCATTTCCTCGTCTTGATTTATTTTATATATATTATTTTACTCACTTATTTATTTATTTCTCAGAGGCAGCATAAGGATAGAAAAGAATTGTGAATAGAGAAGAAGACCAGGGCTGTTTATATAGTGTTAGGCGGACGAACCTAGGCAGAAACGTGACCAAATACATCCGAACGAACCAGTGCAGAAAACTGGAAAAAGCAGGGGGTCGACCCCCAGGTCGACTACCCAGTCGACCTGGGTGCCTTGGGCGGGAAAATTCCCGCCCAGCCCAATCTGGGTCTGTTTTGAATTTCGAACTCGTTTTTCTGAACTGTTTTGAAATTTGAACTTTGTTGAATCTTCCGGAGGCCATATCTTCCTCATACGGACTCCGATTTACGCAAACTCGGACTTGTTTTCATGCAGAATTCCGAGACGAACGCAATGGCTTAGCCCGTTTCCCTTGATTTTGATTTTAACTTTTAATTCTGCCTTGATTCGTGAATCTTAGTGTTACAGAATTACGGGGTGTTACAATATTCATATTATTGTTGTTGTCTATTTTATACTGCCTTCCGGATTGCATATAGCCATTCTGCAGTTGCCTTATGTGCCTAATGGTCATGTCGAAATTTTAATCGGTATTAGAATTCGATGTACATTCCTCGCATGGAGTAACCATACAATCGGTTGCCCTTCACAAACCTCATTCTCCGTTATGGTCTATGACATTTCTCTGAAATGAACTGGACGATAGTGGGTATAGAGGCGGGGCGTTACAGTTGGTATCAGAGCCAACTTTCCGGAAGAGTGTAAGATAGTATGACGATGGTATTGTCTTAAGCCTCTCTCGGGAATCGTGCTTTAGGGTTTTAGTTAGAGTCTTAAGACCTGTCATAGCTTATCTTCCAATATGATTCCATTTTGATTGAAATCGCATCGTTTGAATTCAACTTGAGACTAACTTTGTCTTCCTTCTTTTTCCTTAAAGAAGCGAAATAGTTTGTCGTAGCCGTGCAAGTGCCGATTCACCCAGTGTACCTCCTACAGGAGGGGTGATTATGTCTCAAGTGGCCTATTCTTAGTCTTTTAGAATAGTTATCGACTCGTCTCCTTCGGGTTGATTTCTATAGTCCATCTAGGGCCTGTGTGCTCTAGTGGTGCTTCTGTTTCATTCTTTGACTCGAGTCGCTAATCGATGTCTGTTTGGCCTATTGCGTATCACACCTATCTTGTTGGTCATTTATGATCCTTGTAGATGATTGATCATTGGATATATTTCCCATGCATCGTTACGCACGTCGTAAGCGCCTTTGATCCTGATATTTCTTGATTTCTAGTTAAGATTGTTTCGTATGTCGTTACGTACCTAGCATGTTCTTTTGATCACTTATCGGTCGGTATGGAGATACCATGTCTTTGTGACTAAATCTACTCCCTTGTTGTCAGATATGTAGTTCTAGTTCGGTGTTAGATCACCAAGCCTTCAGGCTAAAACAACTCATTTGTTACCTCATTGTGTCGATATGAGTTACCAAGCATTTGTGCTAAATTAACTCAACGAATGCGCAATGATGCATTTGTGTTACCTCGTTGCGTTCCAAACTCAAGATCAAGAACGGGGGAAAGCATCCCGCTTCTTGTGATACCTCTTCTTGAGTCAAGATACGTGTCATTAATTCCTTAATGTCATTTACCTTGTTCAGAGATTACTTTATTTATGTTCTTTTGATATATGTCGATCGTGTTCTTCATTATCAAAAGATATCATTTGTGGTTTATTCGTAAGTTGATAAAGGAATTTTGTTTCCTGTATGCCATCCCGAACGATTTATTGAATTTTTATATTTTCGCGAGATCTGCGTGAACGTTAGAAATTGCGAGGACTTTCTTGTGTTAACTTGTCCATCGGGTGCGTTAAGGATCTCGAATGAGATATGGGACGCCATGTTGTAGTTCGGAATTCCTAAACACCATTATGTGACAATCCTAAATTTGAAATGATCCCTAAAATTAAATTAACCATTAATAAGTTAATCAAAATAATAATATTTTGGGGTTTTTGCGATTTTTCGTAATCGTTTGTTATTTTTCTAGATAATTTATTTCTAGATACCCTTGGAGCAATTCCAAGAATTTGGGTGGTTCAAGATTTTCAATTAGAAATTATCTTGAATTTTGTCTTTGAGTAAATTAAATAACTCCAGGAACAACCCAAAGATTTATTCATTGATCTTTGATTTTCGGGAATTCTTAGTGATTGAGATCTCGCCTAATTCTTAATCCTTGTTTCGATTTGCTAAAGAGAATTTAGTATTCTTGTGATTCCATGGGTCTTCTTATTTTCTCTAGTGAACGATCACTCGAGAGAATAGGAGTTCCCGTTGGGGTGGGAACATTTGGGTATTGCGATCAGCGGCGAACTCAATAATTCCTTTCTTCGAATCTATTATCTAGTCAATCACCAAGAAGTGCTATAGTCAATTCACTTATGGACTTAGCCTTGCGTTGTTCTTAGAAATGAATATCGAAAGGATGAGCTCTTTTGATATTCCTCCTTTGTTTGTTTGAATCATTTGGATTGACAATCCTCTCCGCACATTTATTAACCATTGTCAACCAAATCTTTGGGGATTATGACCTCTTTAATCTCATATTTTAGAGAAATTGTCTATTGCTTCTTTGATTAATTGCTGATGTTTCTACGATTTAAGATTTTTGGAGGAAAATTATCTTGAATCATGTTGTTCCGTAGTGATAAATTGTGCACTACTTATCCATCATCTTCTCGATGTTTCTGATTGTCTAAGACTGATACTCCAGTTTCTGAATATTGGGAATTTCATATAATTCCTAATGAGTCGTCCTTTGGTTACTAAATGAGATTTAGTGCTGTTTAGAAATCGATTTCCCCAAGTAGTTCATTTGTACTCCGTTACCAACCTTGAATCATTGATATTAGAAGTGATTGTTCCTTCGAGAATTGCTCTCTTTAGCTAACTTTGTTTGAATCTCTGAGTTGTTCTTTTGTGGGTGTTAGCCACTTTGTCGGAAGACTAAAGTGCTGAAGATCGGCGTTCGCTACGTCGTCGTGATTGAGTTTTGGAAATAGATAAGTCAACCATCATAAATTTCCATTTCATATCCTAAGAGAAATATCTACTATTGATATCTCGCATCTGTAGGACGCAGTCTCATTGCTCCTTGAAATTCCAAATTAGATTCACTTGGTTTTTGTGCATTCTACTGATTCTCATTCCCTTGAGAATCATAAGAAGAAAGGCAAGTCTATTCGAATTCATACCATTTATGAATTTTTCTGGAATTATTTTACCCGTTTGGGATGACTACCTTCATGGGTAATGGAATTCGAGATTGAACTCTAGTTTTTATGATCTAGTGAGATGAAATTGGGATCTCACCTAGCCGTTGGTGTGATCTTTCCATTTCGTGTCGTTTCTTGTGGTATCACCCTATGGTATTACTTTTGGTTGTTACTTATTACTTCATTCTTAAGGAATTGCGGGTACGCAATTCTTTTAAGGGGGAAGTCTGTAACAACCCGCTCATTCAACGATTTTAGATTTAAATATTTTATTTAAATATATCATCATATCCGATGTGTCACTCAAAATGTTGTTTTTCACAAATGGTAAAATTAGGACTTGGGTCCACTTCCATTGAGTTCAAATCGTCGTTTATGACCTTTCTGACTATAAGCATCAATATGTTCCAAGCTTCGAAAAATTGGCACCTTGGCTAAGGCTTGGTTGAGCTAACCTATCTCACCATATAAACCCAAATCAACCCCCATCTCTCACGTTCATTTCAACACTTAGAAGAAAATAGAAAAATGTAGAGTGGAATGGGAAATTAAAACTCCCTAAGCCCTAGCTAGATCTTGGAGCTCCAATTCTTGTTGAAATCAAGTACAAATCCAAAGAAAGGCTTAGGTAAGCTCCTCTCCATCATCTCCAACCTATTCTCTCTTCAATTTCTGAAATTTCCTATGACCTAATTCATAGGAGATTCATGTATATGTGTTTAGGTTGAAGATTCTTGAGCTCTTATTGATGATAGGTTGATTTAGCAAAGCTTTTGCTTGATTTCTATCCTCTAGCAAGCAAAGGTAAGTTCTTTTTGAACTCACATCTATGCCACAAGCCATTGGCTTGTAAAAGTGTAACCTAGTGTTCATTTGAGTTTGCATATGCTAGTAAATTGTTTATATTAGTGTAATTTTAGCCGATTCCATGTTTTATGTTTCATTGAGTTGACAACTTATGATAAGGATTGTTCATACGATCCAATGCATATGATATGAGTTGATTTAGTGATGTTGTGAAGCTCAATTGTCCCTCGACACGTTCTAAGCCTTCATAAGTCGCTTGAATCGATTTGATATGATTTTGTTTGTTCGTTTGAAATACATATTATGACATATATTATTCACACGATCAATACACATGATTTGAATCGATTAAGTGGTGTTGTGAAGTACCATTGTCGCACCCGGCAAGTTCTAAGACTTCACAATCCGCTTATATCGTGTTTATTCATTTTGGTTTGGATTTTGTCCATTTTAGAATCTATAATCCAAACCAATGCATTCGAGCTTTGCGAGTTGATACGATGGATCGGAGAGGTCTCATTGATGTCCCGAAGAAGTCACAGGCCTAGACGATTGACGTCGGACACTGGCGGGGGACTAATCCCCCTGGTTTTGGCCTGGGCAACAGCCCAGGCCTAAACCGATCGATCGGTCGAATATGTGGCGGTCGACCGGTTCTGCTTCTGGGAAAAAAGGTAGATCGCCCTATTTGACCGGTCGTCCAGTCACCCTGAACCTGGGTTGTTTTGCCTAGGTCCGACTCAATTCTGGTTGTGTGCCTCAGTGCACGATCACCTTGGTTTCTGGACTCCTCCTTGGCTCTCCCATGCGTGTTGATGGTCTTCGAATTCACTGGGGATCATCGTAAAGCCGTGCGCTCCTTCTGGTATATCGAATTTATTCGATACTCTTGTTAAGATGATTCACGACATTAAAAATGTTGATTATCGACTCGATATCCTTCGAGTCTATTTCGATGTAGTTTAAAATCTGTGGGTGCTAGTTTGGAATTTTGATTCGTTCGTTGATTGAAATTACAGCCGTAATCCCTTTGATTTCCTGTATGTTGTTGTAATGTAAATTACACATTAGCGATCACCTTGGTGATCACTCTTTGAACTGCGACACCTGATTTTATGTCTTTGTTTCATGTCGCTCCAGGGTGATTTCTAACCGTTCCTTAATGTCATTGGATTCACTAACGATCTATGTGTATATGCGATTTATCGAATTTACGTTTGATGATTTATGATTTCGATTTATGTCATTATGACGTGAATCCCCTTGATCGATTTGCCTCGGCAACCGTACTATTGTTTATTTCTACTTTGAAATTATATAAAGATGTTTTATGTTATTTAGTAGATATCAAATTCTTGTACTAAAATGGTTTCTAATCTTACTTCATTATACGAAGCTAATTTACCAAATCGTTTTATGAACCTTCTTCAAATCTACTAGTATATATTTTATAAACCTTTTCTCGTTCGTAAGAGGAATTTAATTAAACGTCTTAGTCAAATTAAGGACTATGAACCCTTGCTTTTGCTTCGATGGTTAATTCTTGGACTCGTCTGATTGAAAACCGTGGCAATGGTCCTTCTATGATTTTCTCTGTTTTGAATAGGAACCAATTATGAGTGTGTAAATATTCGAGAATAGCATGTGGTTATGGGACATGTTGCTATTTTCTTATATTACCTAGCTCGAAGTAATTTCTATTCACCCGGATCCATGGTATCCGCCTCCATGACATAGTTGTTTGGTTCGCGATCGCCCTAGTGGGAATATATGATTCGTGACCTTCATCTATGGGACTTCGGTCCAACTTTCTATGATTTTCTATGATTTATGTTTTTCTCTCCGGGGTCACGACCCGGGACGATGGGGAGCTTCGGCTCCCGGCACCGTGGGGAGCTTCGGCTCCAACAAATGGGATCGTTACCTAGAGATTGTTTCTCATCTATGAACAGGCCCGCCCCCGTTTATGATGTTTTAGGTTCGCTACCTAGAGATTGTATCTCATCTATGAACAGGTCTGCCCCTTTATGAATGATTACTTTGATGATTTATGATTTATGATTACCTTGATGCGATACACGTCAATTTTGATTTATGTTTGCTTTGATGATTTACGATTTATGATTTATGATTACCTTAATGCGATACGCGTCAATTATGATTTATGTTTACTTCGATGATTTATGTTTACTTCGATGATTTATGTTTACCTTGATGATTTATGATTACTTTGGCGTTTCTCTGTCATTTCCTGTTGTGTGCTAGTATTTGAATGTTGCATTCTACATTAACTAGGAAATTATTTAAAGATAGTTGGGTTGACATGCCATGTTTCATATTTATTTATGATTAGATATTATTAGTAGAATCATGTCATCCTGCGTTATATCTCTTATTATCTCAGTTTATTTGATGAGTACAGCTAGACTGATCCGTTTATTGTTTATTTTCTTATAAAAATACTCTGGTCAGGTCGAGTCATTTTAGGTGCTCTGTTGGGTCTCATCGCAGGATCGATCTTCTGCTGTAACAACCCGAAAATCTGGGCCAGTTTAAAAATTTTATTTTGGCAATTTTAGCGAATTTTGATTATTTAAATTGAATTATTTTAAATAATATCGACGAGAAATTTATTTTGAATATAAATCGAACGTATATATTTATATAGATCGTCGTTAGAATATAAAATTTTATTTTATATTTATAAAAGGAATTGAAAATGGCGTGGTAGTTCGATAATTCGATTTCAAACTTCAATTGAATGTACCGGGTGCAAAATAAACCGGATTTTTGTGAAACCAAAAATAGTTGAATCTAATTGATAATATCTTTCCAACGAATCCGAAAAATCAAAATTTCATAACTGGGATCGAAAGATATGTCCAGTTGAAAATTCTGAATAGTCGCTATGGAATTCAGGCCATTAAAAATAGCCATTTTGCAAACGACCTCGGATTTCGACGAAACCACTTTTGTTGGATCCGTGATGTCAAGTTATTGCTAGATTCCAAATTTCATAATTTTTCGAATCAATATGTGAGCGTGGCAAAGGAAAACGCGCTTGACCAATTTCAGTTGATTTTAATCGACTGGAAACTGGCCATTTTTCAAACGGTCTCAGAATTCGACGAAACTAGTTTTGTTAGGACCGTATCGTCAATACGAAGTTAGAAAATATTTTTCTGGGATTTATAGAGTTTGTATGTGACCCCGATAAATTGAAATACACGTTCAAATTCAATATATAGAGTTATATGTTGATTTTGACGGAAACGGATCGAAACGATCAAATCAGCTTGCGATACATATCCCATTGTGTTTGGAATGGGGGTAATTAGCTATGGACGACAGGCAGTGAGTTCGATTTCGAGTTCGAAAATAAAAGTTACTTTTTGAAATTAAAATAATTAAATATATATTATATTATATAACTCCATTCTCTCTCCTCTGACAATTCATTTCAAATCGAAAAAAAGGAAAAAAAAAACCTCAAACGCGATTTCCCTCCAGCTCCTCAGCCCGCCGCCGATCATCTTCGTCCGACCCTCCACCCTCCGCCGCACCGTCGCTCTTTCCCCCGGCCTCGTGCCTATCTCCTCCTCCTCCTCTCGAAGACCGAACCTCCCCACGAACACCCCCCCATCGTCGACTGCCCCACCGTGCGCCGCCCCTTCCTCTAGCAACTCCGGCCGCCCTCCGCCTTCTTCTACATCCCTCCTCCACAAAATCGAGCCCACACCCAAACCCCATCAGAGATTAGACCGCCATCGCCTGTCTGGGCCCGCCGCCGGCAACGGTGCACCACCCACCACCTGGACGAACCCCCAGCAACGCCCTCCTTCCCCTTTGGCCAACCACAGTGAGCTTCTTTGATTTTTACTTTATTTTATAATTTGTATAATCTTCGATGTTAAAAACTAAAATTTTATGATATTAAAGATTCGATTTTTATTTATTTAAAGGCGAGATCTTTATTTGTTTAAAGTTTTGATTTTTATTAGTTATGAAAAGAACGATATTAAAAATATAATTTTTATATTGTAGAGATTATGAAAATATAATTTTTATAAGATAGAAAGTTTAAAAATATTATTTTTATATAAATAGAGTATTAAAAATATGTTTTTTATAATATAGAAAGAATAAAAATACGATCTTTATATTATATAGATAGTAAAGATTTTATCTTTATATATGTAGTGAAATAAAAATCTGATTTTTATTAGATATAGTAAAATAAAAAATCTGATCTTTATATTAAAAGTAGAAATGTAAAAATATATTTTTTATATAGCTATGATAATAAAAATTCAATCTTTATATAAGAGGTAGAAATATAAAAATATAATTTTTATATAGAAAGAAGCGTTGTAAAAATAGATGAAGTAGAAGTAAAAATTCAATTTTTATATCATAGAAAAATTCGATTTTTGTATATTGAATAGTGAAGTAAAAATTCGATTTTTATATATTGAATAGCGAAGTAAAAATTCGATTTTTATATATTGAATAGCGAAGTAAAAATTCGATTTTTATATATTGAATAGCGAAGTAAAGATTCGATTTTTATATATTGAATAGCATAGTAAAAATTCGATTTTTATATATTGAATAGCAAAGTAAAAATTCGATTTTTACATATGTAGTGGCTACGGGCAACGAAAGTTACGAAAGGCGAGAACGGCGAAGATTTCTATAAATGAAGTGTCATGAAGTTGGGATAGCTATCGGTGAGAACTTCTCACTCTTCAATTTCTTTTTCTAGTTATATATATACTAGGATGCAGATGGTGCTTAGCAGCACTCGACACCCGTCATCCACAAACCATGGATGGCTTGTTTGTTTAATTGTTTGGTTGTGTAGTTGGTTAGATATTTGGTTTGAATTGGATTGTTTGGTGAAATGAAATTGATTTGATTGATGTGTGAATGACGTGGGCCTTCACTAGACCGGGGATAAGGCTAGGCCTTGTCCCGTTTCTAGTATCGTGCCGTTATGCCGCCGAAATTTCCTAAAATATGTTAGAAAAATAAAAATATCATTTTTATTGTGTAAATGAACTAAATAGAAATTCATGTGTTGAAATAAAATATTTTATCGTTAAAAATATAATTTTTAACGTGGAAGTGAATAAAATAAAATATTCATTTACTAACCGGACGGTTTGTTTATGTACACCTATTTGAAGGACATTGATTGGATCGATAAATTTTACACATCGCCCAACTGCACAACTAAAATCAGTGTTTGATTGTTTGAAACCCCACACGGGTATTGGGATGATATTTGACGTACACTAATCCCAGTAATTAGATGTATGTCGATCGATTGATTGACAGACTGTTATAAGCGTTAGATATTTATATTCGATGCTTATACAGTGTAGAATGCACTTTGGATGATGGTTGTTATTCATCGTTGTTATTATATACATGTGTTGTAGAAAATCCATATAATTAACATTATATGGTAATTGATTGGGCCTCATTCCAGTTTCGAAAAAAAAACTATTTAAAATAAAACTATTTGAAAAAGAAATATTTGAAATAGAAATATTTGAAATATAAATATTCGAAATAGAATATTTGAAATAGAAATATTTAAAATAGAAATATTCGAAATAGAATATTTGAAAATTGAAACATATGAAGCCGTGTTGGTTAGATTGACGCCATTTTGACGTGAACGATATTTATATCGATTTTATTCATTCTTCAATAGAATTGAAATCGTTTTGAAATGAATTCGAATAGAATTGAAATCGTTTTGAAATGAATTCGAATAGATATGAAATAGAATTGAAATCGTTTTAAAATGAATTCGAATAGAATTAAAATCGTTTTGAAATAAATTCGAATAGAATTGAAATAGAATCGAAATCATTTTAAAATAAAATCGAATTGAAATTGAATTGAATTGAAAACGAACTGAAATTGAATTAGAAATCAAATTGAACTGAAATCAATTTGAAATGAATTTAAAATGAATTTATTTTGGAATATTCAATTTTGATTTGAAATTGAATATGAAGTTGAAACCATTTTGAAATTGAATTTAAAATGATTTATAAAGCACGTTTTGAATTGAAATCGACGAAGTATATATTATATATATAATATAATGGCCTGAATAGAACGCGCTGCGCCGCGGCAGTTCGCGAATTTCGACCATTGACTTCGAATGGACATTACGGGAGATCTGACCGTCGGATTCTCCTAAAACCGGAACCATTGGGTTCGTATCGAAAAGAGCTTTCTAACGAATATTAGAAATTAGAAATCTAACGGTTGGATTTGGAATCATGTCCAAATCAAATTTGAAAAAGGTCGCTGTAAGTGCAGTTCGATGGCCGTTGATGGAAATCGACTGTACAGGCCTTGATAAAATTATTAAAAATAGTAATAATTTGTGTAAAATCATAAGAAATGATTTAGAAAGAATTGGGATGAAAAATCCCATATTTGAAAAGATAAAAATAGATTTTTATCGAAATGAACTAGTTTTGAACTAGAATTATAATTCTATTTATTTTTAAATAAATAAATTGGATTTGAAATGGTTTTGAAAATAACCAGAATTTCCAATGATCGCATTGGAATGGATTTGAATCGAAATTGTCTTCGGAATATTTCGATGTTGGATTTCGTGATTATACAGATGTTGTTATGGGAATTTGAAAGATATAGATATATATATATATCGTTATTTCCAATACGATATTTGTTGGTCGTAGAATTTGATATAGAATATAAGCCGATATATTTTCTATTCAGAGCCTTGTATTTAATATCATATGTGATTTGGGTTTGTCGTGAATGGTGTCTTCATTAACATTGTTCTTAAGCCCAGTTGAGAAAAGATTAAATCTTTTTATTTAGATTTAACGAAGTGTACCAATTAAATAATATTTAATTGAAATTGAATTGATATTGATTTTGAGTTTTCGTGGACAGTGTTTTAAATAACACTCGTTCTTTAACCCGATAATTAATGGAATGTGACTTTGGGTTTATCGTGAACCGTGTTTTAAATGAAACTGATTCTTTAACCCCGTTAAAGATTAAAACTAATTGGAGTTTTAATAAATCTTTAATTAGATTGAAATGATCGAGGATGGAGTATCACCAGTTTTGCTCCAGGCGTTAGTTAAATCTCTAATTAGATTTGAACGTGAAATGGTAATTGAATTTACCGATAACACCGTGTTGTTGGATATGAAGTATAACCAGTTTTACTTCATGGGATGAATAGGTTGGGATTGGGAAATTAAAAAAATGATTACTTCGGTAAGGTTCGTTAATCTCGACTAGTTGAATCGAAATTCAAAAGGAGATTAGAGAATAAATTCAAGGAATTTATCTTGGATAAAATTAATGGGAACCTTTCCCTAGGAATGTAAAATTTAGAAACTAACTGTCGGTTAGCCAAGCAGAATGGTTTTCTGGATATTGATCTGATGTTGGTTTGGCCTTCGGGGTTAATATTTGGGGAATTATTCTCTTGATTAATTTACGATTAGTGACTGATGAATTGGAATGAGGCATATGTTGTGTTTGTGTAACACTTATTTAAAATATACGCGAGTTATTTGGAAAGACCGGGTTTATCCCATTCTGAATAACTAATACGACGATAAGTCAAAGATGAAGACGATGGTCGAAGACCGGAGGTCTTCACGTTGTTTGGGTGATTACTGATGATCTTGATTGGGTTGTACACCCAAGAAGATGGAAACAGTTGGTGATCGTCCAGACGTACTTGGGGATCGATGGATATGCGGGGTATTAGGTGCCTCCGGTTTCGTTCAGACCCAGAACGGACTTGTAAATGGACTGTGTGTCTGACATTGGATTTTAGTCTGTGTGATTGATCTCTATTAAATATATATCTGTTTGGCGGCGGAGAATTTATTCTCTTGCTTAACGCCCTTCTCTGAGACGTACGAGCTCAGGGGTTATATACTGATGGATATCAAACGCATAGAGTGAATTGCCTGTGTGGCATGCCTAACTGGCAATGATCAGGGCTTCTGTTGAAAAGCAAAGTCTTATGGTGATGATCAAAGCACAGCCTGTGTGGCACCGCTTTGTGTAATGTGAATTCGTGAGCCTCACACCCCGGTTGTGAACCAAAAATGGGAGACGGGCCTCAGGGAGGGCATGCGTTTCTTTCTAGCTAGGGTGGTGTCAGTGACCTACCAGCCCTGACATTTATATACTTTTCACTTGTGTGGTTGTTGTTGTTGCGAGGCGCCTCGGTTTGATCGGACGATCCGGGTCCGATGGAGTCATTCGTTGGTTCATTGACACCCCATAGGGTGGGGAGACGCAGTGTTCAGGCATAATAATCCACATCGGTGGACCGGCCCTGACGATCCAAGGGGCAGTTGCGGCTGTTCCTGAGACACGGGCTAGAGCGTCTTGAATCGGTTGAGGACTATCTTTTGCCTCGGTTCATAGACGGAAATCCAATTTCCAAATACGTGACTTTGCGGTTTTATTTGTAAACCTATATATGGCGACATAGTGGCATGGGACGCTCATGTCGCCTATGATTGATACTTATGATTTGAAGTTGTTTTATACACTATGAACTGATAATAGTATCAAATGATTTGTTTTTAAAATGTATCAAGCATTCTTTGGCTGTTATAAGGGAAAACCCTATCCCCCGGCTTGCGTTGCATTGTGTGATAGGACCTGGGTCTTATAACAGCTTCATTTTTCTTTATTTAGCATTGCGCTGTTTGTTTTATGCACTGGTATTCTTGGGAGGAAACCCGTTCCGTGTTATACGGCGTGGTCCCTTGATTTACCTAACTTTAAAATAAAGATTAAATAAATGTTTTAGTTCTCACACCAGTCAGATGACTGACCTGGAGTTTATTGTTTTAATCTAAACTCTGGGTGCCCCTATTTTGACACAGGCAGCTAGTAGTTTTGGTTTTGTAGATTTAAATTCACATGATCCTGGTTTACAGCTGGAATGATATCCGAAAAGCTTTGTATTCTTATATCTACTTCTAGTTGTGTATTGTATTATTTTCCGCTGCTATGTATTTAAATGTAATTTAAATCTTTGATATTTCTGTGTAATATTCATATATACTCTGTATATTCTTGTAATCTGATGCATTGTTGTAATATACAATGAAATGTTCTTCCATCTGCGTTCTGTTGTGGCTTGTTCTCGAATTATCTGCGCTTTCCTTTATGGGGAAGTTACGGGTTTTCACATCTGCTTTCAGCTTGCTACTCTATCTCTGCAGTTTTATGTACTTTTGTACCTATGACATTATCTATCGTAGTATACATATTCTTTTATGTAGATCTTGGTACATGTATTAGTGGATATTTGTTGACCACTAGCTTGTTGTACACATTCTTGTTTATTCATATCTATTCCGCCTTTTTGATATGATTATTCTAGGATGCAGACGGTGCTTAGTAGCATCCGACACCATTTATTATACAAACCATAATTGTTTGTTTGTATTGAATTGACTGTATTGTGTGTTGATTATAATGCTGAAATGTTGAAATATTAAAAATAATTTAATATTATTTTATGGTAGTTGAAATTAATTTATAAATATTTATTTATAATTTAAAACCGTGAATATTGGTTAAGTTTATAAATAATTCAATATGAATTAGAATTGGTTAAATTTGTTAATCAATAATTTATTTAAATTCACTGTTGTTTGAAAACCCTACACGGGTATTGGGATGATATTAGACATACACTAGTCCCAATATTTAGTTGTATGTCAATCGATGGATTAACAGTCTGTAATGAGCGTTATTTATTTATTTTATTGCTCACACAGTTGTAAATTTCACTCTGATTATGTGAATGGACTGTTTAATGATTTCTTATCATTATTGTCAAATACATGCGATGTATGAAATCCATACAACTGAAATTATATGGTAATTGATTGAGTTGCATTCTGATTTAGAAATAAAGAATATTTTTAAAATAAAGAATCTTTTGAAATAAAGAATATTTTAAAATAAAATGTTTTAACAGTAAAAATCACATTTTTATTGTATGTATAAAGAAAATAAAATAATCATTTGTTGATACATATTTTTGTACATTAAAGATGTCATCTTTAACATGTTAATGAAAATAAAATAATCATTTGTTGAAATATATTTTTATACATTAAAAATGTCATCTTTAACATGTTAATGAAAATAAAATAATCATTTGTTGAAATATATTTTTGTACATTAAAAATGTCATCTTTAACATGTTAATGGAAATAAAATAATCATTTGTTGAAACATATTTTTGTACATTAAAAATGTCATCTTTAACATGTTAATGAAAATAAAATAATCATGGAAATACATTTTTGTACATTAAAAATGTCATCTTTAACATGTTAATGAAAATAAAATAATCATTTGTTGAATTATATTTTTGTACATTAACAATGTCCTCTTTAACATATTAGTGAGAATAATATGATTGAACGATAAAAATATCATTTTTTATTGAATGTATAAACCATTACAAATATTCGTGTATGGAATAAAATATTTAAACAATATTTTAAAATAATATTCAGTGAAGAATATATAAAGATGAAGCCGAATTATGTAGTAAACGCCATATTTACCCGAACGGGTTTATCGATCGATTTCATTCATTTTATAATGAATATTGAAAAGAAGTGATTTCAAAACTTAATATTTTGAAAATATTATCATTTTAATATGATAAAGATATAAAATATTCAGTTTTGATTTAAAATTGAAAATGAAGTTGAAATCTTTTTAAAATAAATTTATAACTGATTTTGGAAAGATTTTGGATGAAAAATTCCATATTTGTAAAGATAAAAATATATTTTTATCAAAATGAACTAGTTATTAACTAGAATAACAATTCAATGTTTTTAAATAAATAAATAAATTGGATTTGTAAATGGTTTTGACATAACCAGAATTTCCAAAATATGAATTGGAATGGGAATTATCTTTGGAATATTTCGATATTGGATTCTGTGATTATACGGATAATGTTGAGGATTTTGGAAGATATAAATATCGTTATTCCCAATACGATATTTGTTGATTTCAGAATTTGATATTGAATATAAGCCGATATAATTTCTATTCAGAGCCTTTTATTTAATGTTAAATTGGATTTTGGGTTTGTCGTGAATGGTGTCTTCAATAACACTGTTCTTAAACCCCGTGTGAAAAGAATAAATCTTTTAAATAAGATTATTAGAGTTTCAAATTATATTTGGTAATTGGAATAAAATGAAATATGAATTAGGTTTATTGTGAAGTTTGTTTTTAAAGACATTCGTTCTTTAACCCGATTAACAATGAAAATATAATTTGGAATTTATAAATCTTTATTTTGGATTTAAATGGTAATTTTCCAGAGTAAAGTTTTCCAGCTTAATATATTAAATTGGGATTGAATGGAATTTGATTTGGTAATAATCAAGATGAGCTTCTGTGAATGAAGACCGTTACTATATATGGAATTTAAAAGGCCTTGCCACTATTCCATTTATATTATTAGTCTGATACGGAAATTTATATCGATTATATATTGATCTGATTTCTGTGAAGATTCATTATTTAATGGAAGATGATTTTTGGTTTATCGTGAACTTTATTTTAAATGAAATTAGTTCTTTAACCCAGTTAAATATAAGATTAATTTCTTAAATTTGAATAATCATAAGGTAATGATTTTTGATATTAAAACCAAACTGGTGTTTTTAATAAATTCTTAATTAGATTGAATGGAATGAGACAATTAAATTTATCAAATACTTGAAATGATCGAAAATGGTGTACCACCAGTTTTACTCCAAGCGATAGTTAAATCTTTAATTAGATTTGAACGTAAAAGGGTAATTAATTTTACCTAGAACACAGTGGGTGCTAGATATGGAGTGCTACCATTTTTGCTCCATAGGATGAATAAGTTAGGATTGGATAATAATAAATGATTATTGCGGTAAGGTTCGATAATCACGACTAGTTAATAAAATCTTTTAAAATGATATTCAAAAGAAGATTAAAGAATAAATTTAAAAGAATTTATCTTTGATAAAATTAATGGGAACCTTTCCCTAATAATATGAAAATTTTATTAAAAGAATATTCTGAATCGGAATGAGGCAAATGGTGTGTTTTTATAGCACTTTATAAAATACGCGTGTTATTCGGAAAGATCGGGTTTAACCCATTTTGGATAATTACTACGACGATTAAAAGTTGACGATGAAGATGGTAATTGAAGACCCGAGTTCTTCACATCGTTTGGATGATTATTGATGTCTTGATTTGGCTGTACACCCAAGACAAGGTAATAAGTGGTGATCGTCCAAACATACTTGGAGGTCGACGTATTAGACATATGGGACGAGGAATAAGGTGCCTCTAGTTTCGTTCAAACCCAGAACAGACTTGTAAATGGATGGTATGTCTGACGTTGTATTCCTTTATGCTGTATTTGTTGATCTCTGCTAAATATATATCTATTTGGTGGCAGTGAATTTATTTTCTTGCTTAACACCCTTCTTTGAGATGTATGAGCTAAGATGTTATATACTGGTAGAAATCAATGGTATGGTATGGATTGACAATGTGGCATGCTTAGATGCAAATGATCAAGGCTTTTGTTGAAAAGCAGAGTCTTATGGATGATGATCAAAGCACAGCTTTAGTTAGCATAACTTTGTGTATAGCGTTACTTCGCAAGCCTCACAGCCCGGTATGAGTCAAAAATGGGAGAGGACTGCAGGAAAAACATGTGTTTCTTTCTAGCTAGGAGTGGTATCTTGGTATGGAGCCCAGACATTTTTACTTATGTGGATGATGGAATGAGGCGCCTCGGATATTGAGTCCCTAGTGGCTCAGATTTTATGCCCCATAGGGCAAGGAAACTTATTGTTCAGGCATTATTAATCCACTAAAGTATTTGTGGACCGGCCCTGAAGATCCAAGGTGCGGTTGAGGTTGATCCTGAGACATGGTAGGCTAGATTGTCTCGAATTCGGTGAGGACGATCCCTAGCCTCGACTCATGGATGGAAATCCAACTTCCAATACGACATCGTGCAGTTTTGATTGTAGAACTAGTATGGCGACATGGTATATGGTACCCATGCCGTCTATGATTGATACATTTATATTTGAAGTTGTTTTTAAACACTATGCACTTATAATATCGAAATAATTTGTTTTATAGCATATCAAGCATTATTTGGCTATTATAAGGTAAAACTCTATCCTCCGGCTTGCGTTGCATTGTGTGATGGGACATGAGTCTTATAATAGCTTCATTTTTCCAAAAAACATTACTTTGTTTTATTTTAAACTAAGATTCATGTAGGGTAAACCCGTTCCGCGTTATACGGCGTGGTCCCATGATTTCCCAACTTTTAAAGTAAAGACTTAATAACGGTTTTTAGTTCTCACACCAGTCCCATGACTGACCTGGAGTTTATTGTTTTAACCTAAACTCTGGGTGCCCATATTTTCCACACGGGCAGCTAGTAGTTTTGGTTTTGCAGATATTATATTCACAGGATCCTAGTTTATAGCTGAAGCGATATTCAGAAAGCTCTGTATCCGTGTATTTTGTTGGATTTTGTATTATTTTTCCGCTGCTATTTAAATGTAATTTAAATCTCTGATATGTTTCTGTTGTATATTATTTATTCATACTCTGATATATTCTTGTACTCTGATGTAATTGTTGTAATAAGCAATGAAATGTTCTTCTTTTTTTCGTGTTCTCAACTCAATCTGTACTTTCCTTTATGGGGAAGTTTGGATCGTTCCAAAGTCCTTACTTAAAATTTTAAGTCTGGTCACATAACACGCATGCCATGGGTAGTAAGGAAAATACCTTTTTTAAATTACCGTCAAATTGTTTGAAATTGAGGAAAAATATTAACCAAAGCCTACTAAAGTGGCATGCATGTTGTTGCTTTAACGAATTTTGAAAAATAATATATGTTTCCTTTGTATGTGGCACCATTGAGCATATTTTTCTTTTTTTAGTTAATTAACTGTACTTGCACGTTCCAGGATGACATCCACCAAGTCCAAATTTCAATAGCATAGGTTAGCTATCTTAATCTACTGTATAGCTACTCAATTAGTGGTTCATTCCCATACTAAACCCATGGTGCGTTAGAGGAAGAAATATGAACACGCATGAGAAAAAAAGACTTGCATTCTTTTGCTGATTTCAACGGCCTAATCTATACCATTTTTAAATGTCAGCCTCTTCAAGATATGTATGCTATGTGTTTTTTCTAACAATCTGTTTAATTAGATTTAAGGTGGTAATTTTTGAATTATATGGTTTGGAGCTGGTTTAGGTTATTGGAAGAGACTGTTTGTATCCTACAAACGACTTTATGAAAATTTTGTATTTTTTTGAATTTCAAGATTAGGATACCTTTTTCTGGATTTTGAACGCTTATAGTCATGCATATTCATGGAGCACTTTTCATGATGAAAAATCATGTTTGAAAACCACATCGGGTTTTTACATGCTATGTGGTATCCGCATGTCATTTTAAGCTTTGAACCTTACTTATAGTAGTCTAGATTGTAATAAAATTGCAGTTGTTTATGAAATGAACCCAAATAATTATTTCTACCTTTTCTTAATATATATTTTTGGTAGTGTATCAAATTGACAGCTTCGTTCCTACGTATTTTACAATATGGACTATTCAGCTTCTCATCCTTTACTCAATATACACTAACTCAGTCATGTCAAATCAATTGTATATGGCATTCAAAATAATTTTTATGTCATATTCAGCTTATCTTGCCTACTTGATCTTTTGCTATATTTTTTTTAATTTTATTCACATGCATGTTATATTTTCAGAGGCTAAGTAAATATGTAAGAAATCACTTATAGGTCGTACATATATATTTTGACTATCGATGTTTTTTTTTGTGATGCACTTAATCTCATTAATAATTATTGTTACTGAACTTGACATAGTAGAACAACTTCTATAACAGTGTCTATTTACAATTAACTAACAAAACTAAAAAAATTCTTATGCTATTTACTTCCAAGCGTGCTTTGGGATCCCAAATAGCTTATTCGACTTACCAATACCTCAAAATATATTTATCAATGCTGCGAAAAGTGCAAGCATATCTATTTCTTCTGTCGTTAGACATGTGATTACAAAAATATCTTTGCTCCAAGCTTAAAACCTTCTGTTGCTTTGACTTGAGGCGTAATATAGTAGTAAGCTAATCATCTTCAACCAAGCTAGCAACATACATAAAATAATTTATTTATTAAATTTGATCTACTCTAATGTTGATTCTATTTTTTATATGTCATTAATTGCTAAATAGTTACCATATTGATATGACAAAGTTGCCACATGTAAAGATGTAAACTAGTAAGCACCTCTGTTGCTATTAATGACCTATGTGTATTTAGAACATTAGCTTCGCTTACCGAACTATAGTTTAGGCGGTTTTCTAGGTACTGAAATTTAGACTGCAATCTGCCAAATATGTCTTATGTTATCCTCATTACAAGTTTACCATCCTTCTATATCACATGCAATGATCCGTAGTTTCAGATTTGATTATTACAAGGATGGAACATCATAATCTAAAAAGGTTATGTATAGGTCTCATTCTAACTTCATTATAGGAAAATTTTGTATGTGATTGTTCTAAATTTAGGCATGATATTATATATAATGGATGACAATTTAGAACCATCATCATTTGAATCAAGGAAGAGATAATAACAATAAATTGATGAAATATACAAAAAATCGAAGGAAACAATAGGAGAAAATTTTCAAGTGTAGGAACTCATGATAACAAATCGAGGAAAAAGCATTTCATTCTAATTTAATAAGGCCGAAATTGCCTCCACCATCCCATAACTAAACTCGGACTAATGCAGCATTCATAGATAACCGTATTTGCATGCGTTTTTCACTTCGGTTTTCAACTTACTACAAGTGAACCTGCAATGAGTAATGAATTAATGTTATAATTTGGAATATCAGTTATGCACAGGGTGTTTAAATGTTTGTTATTCTTACTGTTTGTTGTCCAACACCCAAACTAATGGAGTAGTTTCTTGGCAAATACTATTTTTCGTTGTGATCTCTAGGTGCAAGTGTAAATATTTTTCATATTTTCATGGTATTGTTCAATATGTACTTACCTATTTCTATTGGATAAATAAAGGCATATTTTCTTTTCTATTTTGTTGTTGTTTTTACTCAGATTTTACTTCACATTCTTCACGTTAGTTGGATGTCCAATTCATGTGGAACTCAAGTCCAAAGCAAATTCATTTCGATGCTCAGATTACACATTAGCATTTTTAATCCAATTTGTGCCTACTCAAATAGGTTAATAGTTAGTTTTCATTGTATTGTCAAATTTAAGTCTTTTCTACTTGCATATTGTGCTTAACAGCCACATTTTTGTTTCATAGGTTTTTTTAGTATTTTACATTTGTGCAGGCTATCTTGGATGGCTTGAATCATCCCAACGCTGATGTATCTCAAAGATGCTCATCATCATCTCAGTGATAATTGTAATATTTCGATAAAGATGCATGTGATCATCAAAAATTCAGTGAGTCTTCTCAAGTTTCAGTGGTACGAAGGAAAAAACAACACATTTCCCACTTTGGCTTGGTTAGGTAAACTTTTCCATAATGAGTAAATCAAAATAATAGTGTATTAGTGGAACTTCTATATTCTCTGTGATGAATAATATTATGACATTCTAATCTAATAATTTTGGTGTATAAATTTTTTGCACATCTTTTAATTCTAACATCAGTCTTTCTAGGATCATTTTGTTCTTTGTCAACGATTGCAAAAGACAGTGGAACCGTTGGATTGGAGGCCAGACCCACAGCTCATTTTCCCTTTCTTTTTCCATCAGTGTGAAATTGGATTACCGCAAATGTTTATCCTGTGTATCCATTATTATAGTATGTAATAGACGCAGTTTTACAGCAAACGTTTATCCTGTTATGTATCATCGTTTAATATATGTGGTTTTAGGTTGCTTTGGTAGAAGTATAATCTGAAATTTTACGTGTATTAAAAAATAAAATATGTATCTGAAGTGTTAATACTTCTATTTTTACCTTTCCATTAAAATATCTGATGCAGCTTAAAAGAAATGACATATTGACCATTTTTGTTTAGTAGCCTAGACCATGGATTGCACATGGAATATACAACCGCAATACAGGTTTGATATCTATTGTAGTTTATTCTACCTCCCGTACGTGGTAGGATATTCCAGTTACAGTGTAGGGTTTCAACGTTTGGCCATGCCGATTTCACGGGCACAGTGAGTTGCTTAATATTTTCTTCCAATATTGCAGTGCACGTACATTTGTACTGGTTATTTTTATTCATATCATACATTTAATATCCTATAACATCGATTACCATTTGCAATTTACTCTATGTTATTGTGCTTGATTAATATTAACTGAATTATTCATTAATAATAATATCGTGGGGGCCATTTATATTTATAAATATTTTAATGATAGTTATTTTCAAATTAACTAATCTAATGTTGGCAAAATTATAGGTATAATCGATTCAATAATGGTGACGCCTCTTAGCCCTTATGTAAAAGAATTATAATTTTATTGCATTTAGCATTCAATCCTTGGCGTGGACTCATGATTTGGTCATGGATAAAGTTGGAAGCCTACTTGAGCACTTGCTAAACATGAATTTTTTGTAATTTTTTTGATGATTATCCTCACGCATGACAAAGGCAGAAGCTTTAAATTGAACATATTAAAATAATTGTATACTAGGGTTAAATCCACTATTTTATGTGCTAAGCACAAAAAGAGTCATGAAAACATTTTCAAACATTCATTACTTTAAATACTGTTGTTGATGCGCTGCTTTAAACACCATAATAGTCGTGTTCTATAGTAAATTATGTTGTACCAATTGCTAAGCACTTTGAGGATCTTATTGTACTATTTTTGGATACATTTGTTCTTTGAAAGCAAATGCAGACTTGATCATGTATAATTTGAATAAGTATAATTAATTGTACAGAAATAGATGTTTTTTTTCTCTGAGAATGCATGAAGGTACAAATATTTATATTTTTATATTCATAGATTTTAAGTGGATACAAATTCTAAACTATAATTCTATTTCTTCATAAAACTCAAAGAAAAGAAGGATGGATTCGTTGATAACTGAAATTTGAAGGATGGATTCAGTGATAAATGAAACTTAAGTCCACGAATAATATTAAAGTAACTGTATCAGGTGTCACTTTCCAACCAGTAAAGTATTTATGTATTCTATCAAGATTTTATTTGAACCCAATTTCATATGTGAGAATTCGTCATTCAAAATGTAGCCATTATATTATGATGCTAATATATAAAATTAAATTGTATATGATCGTCGCTTTCCTAAGAACTAGAAAAGCGCGAATTATGAAATAATTACTACAAGTGCACGGATCGTGTAGTATGCAGGTCGAATCACAGGGAGGCAAATTAAAAATTATTATTTATAGAATTTCGTGGGCGAGTTAGAAAAATCTTCTAGGTTCATTTTGAAAGAAAACAAAATTGAAATTGCAACAATTAGGATTATCGTTGAAACTAATCAAATAATTAATCACTAATGAAAGTAAATTGAAAACAAGAATAAAATTGCAGAAAATAAAAGTGCAGAATAGAAATAACAACAGAAATAAAATTAGGATTATCGTTGAAACTAATCAAATGATTAATCACTAATTAAAATAAGTGTAAAATACAAATAGTACTCTACCAAATCTAATTGTGTAGATGGCACTAGTTGCTAACAAATAGAAAATTGCAGAAAATAAAAAGAAGAAGAAGAACTTTGTTAATGGAGAAGAAGATAGAAAATGGGATGGTGGCTATAATCATATTACAAGGGTATTTATAGGAGATAACCAAACCCTAACCCTAATTAAAATGGGCCTAGCTATTTCAAGTAAGTTTTAGGCCTTTTATCATTTGTAACAAGTTCTAGGACTTTTGTCATTTGAAACAAGTTCTAGGCCTTTTCTCCTTTTCTCTTGCAAGCCTCCTTTAATTTGAGATGTGCATGGCCTTTTATCAATCATTTTCTTGTCCAACAACAACTAAATGTGAGATCTGCATCTACAATTCTTCAAAATGTAAATATATAGCAATTTGGTCTCTATATCTCTACTTTTCTGGTTGCATGCGGGCACGGTTGGAATATCTGTAAAAGTGACAAAATAATACCAAGTAATATTTATTTATATACAAAAGATAAGATATAAGAGCATAAAATAAACACATTTTTACGTCAATCAAATAACCCCACACTTATCTTTTACTCGTCCTCGAGTAAAACAAGAAATGGAAAACTAAACTAGATAGGTCACACTTTCGTAGGAAACACGATTGCATTGAGCATATGCAACAAGCCGTTAAACCTCTAGGTGTTCCTAGTAGGACGAGTGGTGTCTCGTGAGGGTTTTCAGCGGATACTACCCACAAAGTCCAATTACAGTATGTTATAATTCTAATGAAACTACATGAATGCAATGGACTTATGCAATTGAAAACAAAAATTGAAAACACGACTTGTTTGAGGAAAGTGGTACAACAAATTAAGTTAACAAATTTTAATCAGTTGATTTAATTTAGATACCTCAATTTGTCACAAATTTTCGACATAAATCAAGTTTTCAAATGTTAAATTCCAGTTTGGCCAGTTGGTTCGGTTGATAACATAGTGCAGCCATGAAATAAATTCTTAGTTTGCTTGGCATAGTTTGTAAAGTGGTATTCTAATTTCCTTGTGTATGGCTAGTCAAATCAATTAGGTCATGAAATGTTTGGGCATCATCGTTTATTCTCTATCTCTATAAAAGTTGAAATTTATGATTAATTACATACACCTAACTTAAAAGACCAAGTTATACCACCCATACACTGCCTTGCGGACTGACGGAGAGTTAGGACAGAGCTTGGCGGATTGTGCAGACCGAAGTTGACTTTGTCAACAACATGTCGGTAATCCTTAGGGGTCCAATCTCATAAAATGAGGCCAAGATATTCCAACGCTAACTTTGTCAACAACATGTCAGATAGAGCTTGGCAGGTTTGCACACCAACGCTTGATATACAAGCAATGTTTGATACCCTTGGATTACTATTATTATTATTGAAAATATAGGCACAAAAGAGAGTTACGCGAATTCAACTTAGCACAACTTAGTTTTAAAGATTCGAAAAGCCAATATAAGTATTTTAAGTCCTCAACTTATTTAAACAAAGACTACAATATAGAATAGATTTCATGGCTATCACCTAAGAATCTCCCTATTTGCCGGTTACACTATTATCCTTCAAAATTCAACTTTTCATTATATTTGTAATTCGATCTTAGTTGAGAGAAAAAAACACTAACAACTGAATAACAATCCTTAACTTATTTTATTGTATCAAATATAAAATGAGTTGTATTTTCCTAAAAAATATATATAAAAAAATGGCATGTTACTATGATCTAAAATGCATGATGGTATTATTCAAATGGCTGAAAATGAAAAGAAAGGAAAATAAAGAAAAATGAAAAATGAATGAAATGTAGACTTCCTGTGACGATCCCAAAACCCCGTTACACGGTGTTAAGGATAATCATTGGAATATAACACATTAATCATCATTAGCAGATCACATATAATAGCATAAACAGAAAATGGAATAATTTACACACATATGACAGCGGAATCATATAGATATCATCACATCAGAGAAGCACAGTATTGGATACAACTTAGTGCATAATGATACATAATCAGTCACCATCGCCTGAGGCGGAATCATACATAAAGAGTACTCAAAATAAATATCAGTCTACATCGCCAATGGCGGAATCATAATATAGATACAATAATGGCGGAGAAAATCCAAGTTAGCACGGTGTAGTCAAGCCTCGCCATGAGCCAAAAGTGCGTCAGAAACTTGTAACTAGGTTGCCCGTGTGAAAATAAGGGCACCCGAGTTTGCAAGGTGAAACAAACTATGAATCAGTCATGGGACTGGTATGAGAAATCTACATAACTTATTAACAACAATAACAAGGCAAATCAAAGGACCACGCCACTTTCGCGGAACGGGTTTACTCCAATGAGTGCTAGTGCATGAAATAAAGTAAATGATTAAATCATCGCAATGCTTTTTATAAAATGAAGCCATTACAAGACTCAGGTCCCATCACACAATGCAACGCAAGCCGGAGGATAGAGTTTTTACCTTATAATGGCCAAAAATGCTTCATACGAGTAAAACAAAAGTGTTTGATATTATTACTAGTGTATATATGTTTCAAAAGCAAATTCAATCATAAATATCAATCCTAGTAGGCATAGCTACCATCTACTATGTCGCCATACTAGTAATACAATCACGTCCGCATATTTCGTATTGGAAATTGGGTTCCTTCATGAGTCGAGGCAAGGTGCAAGCTCCTCTCCGATTCGAGACACTCTAGCAAATGTCCCAGGACCCCACTATGATCCTTGGATCTTCAGGGCCGGTCCTCTCTTACTTTTGAGGATTAGTTATTCCTGAATACACGTTTCCCGGTCCTTACAGACCTATATCGAGGCGCCTCGCATTCCAACAATCACACAGGTGAAAAGTATAAATAATGTCAGGGCTGGTAGGTCACTGACACCACCTTAGCTAGAAAGAAACGTCGTGCTCTCCCTGCAGTCACTCTCCCGTTTTTGACTCATACCGAGGTGTGAGGCTCGCGAATCCACGTTATACACAAAGCTACGTCCCACAGACCATGCTTTGATTATCAACCACAAGACTTTGCTTTGCAACAGAAGCCTTGATCATATGCCACTTAAGCGTGCCACACAGGCAATCCACTCCATGCGACTGATTTCTATCAATACACAACCTCTGAGTGTACGTCTCAGAGAAGGGCGTTAAGCAAGAGAATAAATTCTCCGCCGCCAAACAGATATATATTTAACAGAGATCAATCAGCACAGAACAAAATCCAATGTCAGACACACAGTCCATTTACAAGTCCGTTCTGGGTCTGAACGAAACCGGAGGCACCAATTCCTCGCATATCCGTACAATCAATAGTATGTCTAAACGGCTACTACTTCAGCTCCTTCATGGTAGCTACTCCAATCATGAGCATCAGTAGCGCCCATCCATTCAGTGTGAAGATCGTCGGTCTTCAACCGTCTTCGAATTCTCAACGTCGATCGATTATTTGAAATGAGATGCACTCGGCTTTTTCAAATAACCCACGTATATTTAGATTTTCAAATCAATTTATCACATGGTTGCACTATTCAACATTCACATTTCAGTTCTTTAGTTATAATCTTCATGTTAAATACATTCAACCATCACACATCAAGCAAACACAACGAAATTGGTTTATTCCCACTCTATATCGTCTATAGTATTTTATAACGATATATCGCCATTTTTATTTATTTTAAAACGGCCATATTTAATTAAACGACGTTTCAGGTCGTGCCGATGCACTGGCGTTGTTTTTCACTAATTTTGTTTTAAACATATCTGAAAATCTAACCGTTGGATCTTCACAAATTTTATATCATTTGGAAGGTCATTTCAAAACGAATCCAACGGTTTTAGTTTTGGGAAAATCCAACGGTCGGATCTTCCACACTAGCCATTTGAAGTTACGATTTCAATTTACGAACTACAGCATCATTATTCGATTTATTTAATTATATATATATATATATATATAATCGTTTCTGGCGCTGTTATTCTTCAGATTTGAATTAAACATTCCAGACAATCCAACCGTCGGATCTTCACAAAGTTGGTGCCTTTGGAAAGATATTTCCAAGGCGAACCCAGCGATTGCGGTTTCGGGAAAATCCAATGGTCGGATTTCCCACACTAGTCGTTTGAAATCACGGTTTCAAAACACGAACTGCACGGCCACGTTTCGTTTTAATTTTATTTACATTTATATATTTATATAAATATAGTTCATTCAAAAATTCCTATATCATTTTCACTTCAATTATTTCACTATCGCCTTTAAATTTTGGAAAATTTCGCAGTAACCTCCTTTGTACGGGAGGGGCTGGGAAAATTCCCAAATAGCCACACGGGCATCTCATGTCAAAAAGAAAAAGAAAAAGCCAAGCGGTTAGCCAACAGGCTCATAAAATCATCACCCAAACAAAACAGTAAATGTGTACCTATTTGTCGGGCACAAAATTTTATTCCTCTTCTCTAGCCCCTTTTGCTATAACCTGTTCAATAAATATGCATGTACATATATACAATTTTTATCACTTATCATTTTCCATTCAACTTCATATTCGATTTACTTTGCTTTAAAAACACCATTCATTCTAATGTTGCATGCATAGGCTAAAATCATATCATTAGCTAATTAATGTATATTTCAACTCATGCATATTTTATTTGAACAAGTGGCTATTTTTAACACTTCACATTTCAAAGATGATAATTTTGGTGAACTAAAATATATTTCAACACATGACTATTTTATTTAGTTCCTATGCATGTAAAAAATAATATTTCTTCACAAATATTTACTTCAACGCTTGCTTATCTTTAGCATATCACATATATGATAAAAATGATATTTTTATCATTTAAAAAATTTATTCGACAAATAGATGTTTTCAACACTTCATAGTTTCAATAAAAATGTAATTTTTATTGTTCGATCTTTTTATTCAACACATGAATTTTTCCACTACACACACTTCTCAACACATGAGCATTTCCACACATGGATATTTTATTTATGTTGTTCAAGTAAGAAAGATGGAATTTTTATTGTTGAAACTATTTATATATAAGGCGAATATTTTTCATACTTCATATATATTATAAAAAGGTGTTTTTTATTGTTTAGACACTTCATTCATTCATAAATGAATTTAATTTTCACACATCACTTTTCAACACATGAACATTTCCACACATGGATATAGTTTCAACATATGACTTTAATTTCAACGAATGAAAATAATTTCAACATATGAAAATTATTCTAACACATAAAGATTATTCAAAATTTCAGCAGCATAACGGCAGGGTAGTTAAAACCGGCACCGTCCCTAGTACGGCTCCTCGCTCTACCTTAAACCTTGCGGTTTTTGACAATGGGGATTCATGCATCTAATTCGCACGCAGGCGGCATGTTTTATTTTTATTTCCACAAATATTTCCAATTCATTTCAATCACCAATGGGTATTTTTCAACCATAACCAAACAATATCAACCACAAACAATTATTCAACCATTCGTATTTTTCATCCAATATTTCACACCAATTCACAACAATAAATATCGTCCATGGTTTGTGGACGAGGGGAGTATGTATATATATATATATAATTGCTATATTTCACTTGCATTTCAACACATATATCAATTATTCTATGCATGTATAATTCATACTTCGCTCATATAGCTTACACTACGCATGTACATGAGGTATACAACACGTGTGTAATTTATATTTCGCTTATATAATTTATACACGACATTTTCCATTCAAATTCTTTTAATTTAGATTTCTCACATTGGTTTTCGGAGTGCTAAAAATCGTAGATGACTCAGAAAAATCCGCGGCTTCTTCTATGTGGTAGAGAGCTTCCTTGCGGTCCCGATGTTTCCTGTTTCATCGAATTTCGTCAACACACCAAAAAGATATGATTTTTCAAAGTGCAGACATCAAAAAGGACTCACCTTTCTATTTGGTTCGAAACTAGGTTTGAGGTTTTCGCGAAATCCGCTGACCTAGACGACGATCAGGGAGTTGGACGTGGAAGAGCTTCGAGCGGGCTTCCTATCGGTGGTGGTTTGGTCGTGGATGGTGGCAGATCGGAGCGGCGATGGCGCTGGAAAGAGGCCGACTTTGGGTGCTCGATTCAGGAGGAGGAGGCGTCGAGGGAGGGGGTGCTGGGGTCGGATTTGAAGAGGAGGCGGAGACGAGGCGAACGGTGGTGGTGGCGTTGGCTGGAAGTGCCTGTAGCGGCGGCGGCGGAGGAGAGAAGGGTTGAACGGGTTTTCGCCGTTCGTTCGTGGGTTACGGGGGTTTTTTAGTTTATTTTTTATTTTTTAAATAATGAATGGAATTTTCTGATTCGCCGGAATATATATATTTCAGAAAATTAGGGTTTTCCCCAACGAACTCCTTTTCAAGCCCAACGACTGTCGCCCCTAGCTAAATACCCCCATCCCGGACACAATGGGATATGTTTCGTTGGCCAATTCGACTGTTACAGTCAGTTATTTTTCAAATTAAAGTATAAAACATTTAATTTTTAACTTTGAACGTACATTTCAATTTGCTAGGGCCACAAACTAATTCGAAAAATTCCAGAAAAATAAATCTAGCTATGTTTTGATGCTACGATCCCAACAAAACTAGTTTCGTCGAATTCTGAGATCGTTTGAAAAATGGCCATTTTCTGGTCGATCCAATTTAACAGAAATTGACCAAACGCATTTTCTTTTACCACGCTCACATATTAGCTTCGAAAATTATGAAATTTGAAACCTAGCAATAGTTTGACATCCCGGACCCAACAAAAGTGGTTTCGTCGAATTCCGAGGTCGTTTGCAAAATATCAATTTTCCAGGGCTATATATTCTATATAACGACCATTCTGAAAATTCATTCGGCCATAGCTTTTGATTCCCGTTATGAAATTTCGATTTTTCAGATTCGTTAGAAAGGTATTGATAAACAGATTTAAATATTTTTGGTTTCGCTAAAATCCGTTATATTCTCCACACTGCACAGTCAGTCAAAGTTTGAATTCAAATTTTCAAACTGACTCACTATTTATAATTCTCTATTTTATTGAAATATTCTATTTCAATTGTTCAAATTCCTTTGAAATCACCAATTTAAAAATTTTAAATTGGCCCGTATTTTCCGGGTTATTACAGTCTCCCCCACTTAAAACTTTTCGTCCTCGAAAAGGAAACAACAGTAAAGTAGGAAACAAAATGTAAATGCAAAGTATTGTAAAGGTACCTTGCATCGGAGTTAGTCAGAGATGTCCACTCTGCATTTGGGGTAGGCTTGCTTAATGCTTTCCTCAGTCTCCCAAGTACAGTCTCTAGGATCACTGCTCCACTGCACTTTAACTAAATGAACCTTTTTGCTTCTTAGTTCTCTAGTTTCTTTGCCAAAAAATTTTAATGGCTCTCTTATGACTGCTAATTCTGGAGTTATGTCTATATCATGTTGTGCTGCTTCTTCTACAACAAGATCCGGATCATGCACATGTCTTCTAAGTTGAGATATGTGAAATACATCATGCACTCTAGGCAACCAATCTGGTAATTGAACCCTATAAGAAAGAGTTCCAATTCGTTCGAGTATAGGAAAGGGACCAATAAATCTCGGTGCCAACTTCCCAGTTTTGCCAAATCTGATTACTCCTCTCATCGGAGAAACTTTCAAATAAACATGATCACCAACAGCAAATGTCAAATCTCTTCTTCTAGAATCTGCATAACTTTTCTGTCGGCTTTGCGCGGTTCTCAATCGCTTTTTGATGAAGTTGACTTTATCAGATGCTTCTCTAATCATATCGGGCCCTAACACAAGTCTGTTGCCAGGTTCTACCCAACATGCTGGAGATCTGCACGGTCTGCCATATAATGCTTCAAATGGTGACATTCCCAAACTTGCTTGATAGCTATTGTTATATGAGAATTCTGCCAAATGCAAGTGATCTTCCCATGACCCACTAAAATCAATTATACAAGCCGGCAATAAATCTTCTAGAATTCTATTCACCCGCTTAGTCTGGCCATCTGTTTGAGGGTGATAAGCAGTGCTCATATTCAGTTTCGTTCCCAACTCTGTCTGGAAAGCCTCCCAGAATTTGCTAGCAAATATCGGGTCTCTATCACTGACTATGCTGATGGGAATTCCATGCAGCTTAACAATTTCTTTGAAATATATCTGTGCTAGACTTTGAGCGGTTCTATTGGATCTGACAGGTATAAAATGGGCAGTCTTCGTGAAGCGATCTATGATTACCCAAATGTTGTCATTACCTTTCCTGGTTCGCGGCAAGCCATCTATGAAATCCATGGAAATCTATTCCCATTTCTAGCCTGGGACTTCCAACGGTTGCAACAGTCCAGCTAGCTTCTGTTGGTCGCTCTTGACCAATTGACAAGTAGGGCATCTGCTAACATACAAAGAAATATCCCTTTTCATTGCCCTCCACCAAAAAGTGCGTTTGATATCGTTTTACATTTTACTCACCCCAGGATGAATGCAAAATTTGGATTTATGGCATTCGTCTAACACTTCTCTTCGAAGGCCTGGAATATTTGGAATGCAAATCCTATTATTTAACCTGAGAACCCCCTTATCGTCAATACAGAAACTTGTGGTTTCACCTTCCTTGACCCTCTGACTTATTCTCTGAATGAATTCATCGTCTTTTTGAAGGGCTGAAATCTTATCAATCAATCCAGGCGTAATTATAAGATTGGCCATGATTGCCGTTTTTCTACTAAGCGCATCCGCTACTACGTTAGCCTTTCCCGGCATATACAAGATATCAAGATCATACACTGCAAGAAATTCTAGCCAACACTGCTGTCTCAGATTCAGATCTTTCTGGGTGTACAAATACTTCAATGATTGATGATCTGTATACAGTATAAATTTCTCGCCCAATAAATAATGCCTCCAGATTTTCAAAGCAAAAACGATGGCTAGCAACTCAAGATCATGAGTTACATAATTCTTCTCATGCGGTTTAAGTTGACAGCTTACATAAGAGACTACTTGGCCTCTTTGCATTAACACTGCACCAAGACCTCTAATAGAAGCATCTGTCCAAACCGTTAAATCCTGATTACCATCAATAATGGTTAACACTGGAGCAGTGGTCAGTTTTGATTTCAATTCCTGGAAAGCTTCTTCACAGTCGGAAGTCCACTTAAATTTCTCATGCTTCTTAGTGAGCTTCGTTAACGGACCAGATATCTTCGAAAAATCCTTAACGAACTTTCGATAATAACTAGCCAACCCCATAAAACTTCTAACTTCTGTGGGAGTAGTGGGTTGTTTCCAGTCTTGAATCGCTGTTATTTTGCTTGGGTCAACAGAAATTCCTTCTCTGACACGACATGGCCAAGAAATTTCACTTCTTCTTGCCAGAAGACACATTTAGAGAATTTGGCTTTGAAGACGTTCTTTCTTAGAATCTCCAATACTTGTTCTAAGTGTTTTTCATGCTCGGGTTTTGATTTGGAGTAGATTAAAATATCATCGATGAATACGAGGACAAATTTATTCAGAACTCCCCTGAACACTCTATTCATTAGACCGACAAAGTATGCTGGAGCGTTACATAGGCCAAACGGCATTACTAACCATTCATAAAATATGTCTAGACCTCTGAAAGCTGTCAAAGGAACACACTCCTCTGCTATTCTCAATTGATGAAAACCTGTAGCTAGGTCCATTTGGGAAAATACTCTTGCCCCATTCAATTGGTCTAGCAGATCGTCGATGCGGGGTAATGGATACTTGTTTTTGAGCGTCTGTTTATTGAGGTCTCGGTAATCAACGCATAATCGAAGAGTACCGTCTGACTTTGGGACAAACACGACAGCTGCACCCCAATTAGAAAAACTAGGTCTGATTAGACCCTTCCACAACAGTTGACGAGTTTTATCACCTAATTCTTCTTTTTCCTTCGGAGTCATTCGGCGAATTGGATGTACCACTGGTCTAGCATTGGGAATTAGATCGATCCGGAATTCTATTTCTCTTTGCGGAGGTAAGTTTTCAACTTCTTCAAACACATCCGCATAGTTTCTAACAATCGGAATCTTTTCCAAGGAAGTGGGGATAACTTCTAACGCCGACCAAAATTCTTCTCTATTTGGATTCAAACCATGGCATGGTACAGCAATATACCCAAGCTTCGTTCGAATTTTAACGATTCTTTCTGCACAATTCACTTCGGCTTCGTATTTCGTTAACCAATCAAGCTCGAGAATGATATCGAATTCGGGGAAATCCATGATGATCAACTTGAAAGAAAATTTGTAGGAAGAATAAGAGATTGGCACTCTACAACATGAACTGAGAATAATAGAACCACCTATCGGATTATGTACTTCAACCGAATCTTTAAGCTTTCTCTGTTTTAACTTTAATTTGTGCATTGTGTTACTAGCAATAAAACTACGCGACGCACCTGTGTCAAACAATACAGAAACAGGAATATTTTTAATTGTAAGGGTACCTCCCAAAACATCGGGTTTACCTGCTCCATCAGAAGCAATTGGCGGGCTCGACCCGTCATACACGTGAGCTACTGCAGCCTTCTTCAGCAAATGACAGTCTTTGACTAGATGATCGGTCTTGCGACAATTAAAGCAGGAGCGAGGGTTCTGAGAACCCTGGCTTGAACCTTGTGAATTTGTCTTCTGCCTCTTCGGGGTTGTGCACACATTAGAGTAGTGCCCCACTTTGCCACAGTTATAGCAGCTTCCTCTTGGTGGCTTGCCAGTTTGAGGTTTTGAAGATGCTGCCTGGCTTGACTCAGCTTGATTCGCAGCAGGCTTGCATTTGTTCCCGGCTTGGCTTCTAGCGCGATCCTGCTCCAGATGCCTATGGTCTAGGTCTTCGTAGTTGCATGTCATTTCCACCGGTTCATTAAATTCCTGCTTGACATGGGCCATGGCTCTATCATGATACTATCGCTTTAGCCCGAGGATAAACCTCCTATTTTTGGACTTTGTAGTGGCGACGAGCTCCGGAGCATAGGGCGACAACAGTGTAAATTTATTCAGATAATCCTGCACGGAAAGATCCCCTGCTGGAGGTTGGGAAAGTCATCGTGCATTCGTTCTAGTGCTTGTTCCGGGACATATTTCTCCTTGAAGAGTTCTTTGAATCCATCCCATGTTCTTCCAGCTTCTCTCTTCCCGGCGGTGAGAGATTCCCACCATAGTTCAGCTTGTTCCTGCATAAGCCAGGCGCCCATAATAGCTTTATCTTGGTCTCCAAGCCTTAGGCCTTCTAGAATTTTCTTGCATGTTTTGAGCCATGCAAGGGCCTCTATTACTGTGCCAGTTCCTGAAAAGGTCTTGCCTCCTAAGTTTTTGTATCTCTTAGCTACACGGTCCAGCTCGAAGTATTGAGCGGCCAGAGCTTGTATCAAAGGTCCTTCTTCTACTGGGACTTCTCCCCGTCCTCTGCCTCGGCCGGCACGGCCCCCTCTAGCGGAGGCTGCTCTTGTAGCCATTTGTCAAATTCTGTATAAGTAAGGAAAGAGTCAGCTAACAGAAATGATAGTTTATTACATGGTTAAGCAGAAAATCTAAGGAAAGATAGCGATGGACTAATCAAATTGTTTTTGCTATTCTTCTCGGCTCATTCTAGGACTTTACTGCTCCTATCTCTAATGAGTGACTCGCCTTAGAATACTACTGATTCTATTTTGACGAAGTGTTTAATGTGTTAGACTCCAGAACTAAGGTTAACCAAAGCTCTGATACCAGCTGTGACGATCCCAAAACCCCGTTACACGGTGTTAAGGATAATCATTAGAATATAACAAATTAATCATCATTAGCAGATCACAGATAATAGCATAAACAGAAAATAGAATAATTTACACACATATGACAGCGGAATCATATAGATATCATCACATCAGAGAAGCACAGTACAGGATACAACTTAGTGCATAATGATACATAATCAGTCACCATCGCCTGAGGTGGAATCATACATAAAGAGTACTCAAAATAAATATCAGTCTACATCACCAATGGCGGAATCATAATATAGATACAATAATGGCGGAGAAAATGAAATCTATAACGGTGATAAGTTTTATGTGAAAAATGAGATTTTCTTTTTCCCCCACACTTGCCTCTATCAAAAATGATGTATGATGATTTCCTATCTGGTTTTTGAGGTACAAGAGGCATGTCAATAAATTTTGAAATCAAAATCTTTCCTATGAAAATGTTGTCGTGCCAATGATTTATATAATTAAGATGCAGATTATCCTGTAAAATTTTCTTAGGTTTTCTTCTTGGTCCTTGGTAAGATCAGAGGCCAAGATTATGGGAGAATTTTTCGAAAAGTCTAGGTGATCATACTCAATGTCTTGTGGCAGGGATTTGAGGTCTAACTTAGGAAGCTCGTGTATGACATTGGTCAATGTTCCTTGGTTAGATTTAGATGACCTAGGTTTTGGGTCAAGAAGTTCATTTAAATCAGAAATGTATTCGAACTCATCGAAATCAGAGTTGGAATGGTTAAAATACATTTTCAAGGCTTCAGAAGTGTCAATAAAAGTTTCATCAACCGTGGTTTGATTCATGCTAATTTTATCAAACTCCAAATCCATAGAATAATTATGGTGGCTAAGACTTTTATCAATCATCATTATCAAATATGGAAAATCCAAAACTTGAATTTGACACAAGTAGCTGTTATTACAAAATCAGTAACGTACTCAAATATATTTTATTAGTTGATAGTCTCGATTTGAAGGGGGAAGAGGGTCTTATGGTCGTTCACGTATAGTATAAATACTAAGGGATATGACCAATGTTTTACAGGTAGTATGCAACCTCTTTTGCTAGAAGTTCAATAAATTGAACTAATATATATCCGCGATCAAACCGTTGAGACAATCAATTTCATAAAATACACTCTAGCATTTAAATATTTTGAAAATCAAATCAGATTTTATTCTTGAAAAGCGATGAGAGTGATGCTTATAATTATGGAAATTCGTTCCTCACCAAATCAATAAAGAAATTTCAGCCAACACAACAGTCACACAAGAATAATTATAGAAATAAAAATTGTACAAGCAAGCCGCTGCCCTGCAGAATTTTTTTACAATCAATGTCTATATTTTTCTTTGCAGCAGAGCACCTGTAGAGTTCAGAAATTATTACGGTGGGGCATGGCTGTCCATCTAGAAAAATGAGTAGCGTCAATGATTGAAATCTCACTATTTGCAATTTCTTTTGATTTCTGAATTCTTGATTTGTTGCTTGAACTCCAGTCATCTTGTCCTTGGTTCGAAACTATCTTTTTTTTGGTTTTTTATTGAATGAATTAAATTACAAAAAAAAGCACAAGAAAAAGAAACAAAGGAATTAAAAAAAAACTAACTTTTTGGAGAAGATGGTGCTGAAGTGTGGATTGAAAAAAAACTGCGGTGAAATGAGATTATGTGAGAGAGAGGGGTATTTGATCAGAGGGGAAGAAATGAAGCAGGGAAAAATAATTGAAAAAAAAATCTTTTTATGACTTTCCCCCTTTTTTATTATTATTGAAAAAGTGGACAAATAGGAAAGAAACAAATTAAAAAAATGGGAAGAGAGATTTCAGAAAAGAAAAAGAATTATAAAGGAAGAAAGGATAGTAATTTTAAAAGATTTGGAAAAGAAATTGAGAAGGGAAAGCAATAAAAAAGAAGACAAAAATAGAAAGAATTTTTTTCTTTTGTTTAATGTTGTAAAATTAGAAGAGACAGAAAAAAATGAAAAAGGAAAAACTTGAAAAGGGAAAGAAATAAATGGAGAAAGGAAAGAAAATTAATTACAAGGCAGAGAAGAGAAATTTATAAAAGGAATTATTTTTTCTTCAGCAAATTATAAAAGAAGAAAGGATGCGAGATATTAGTAAGAGGGGAAACAAACGAAAGAAAGGAGAAAGAAGTTGAAAACAGGGAAGAAATAAAAGAAAAATGGAAAGTTTTTTTTTTGAACTTCTAAACCAAGAATGAGAAGTAATTGTATTAAAAACTGGAAAGGAGGAATAAAGAGGAAAGAAATCAAAAGAGTTTTTTTTTTTTTTTTTTTTTGAAAAGAAAGGAAATTTGTAAGAGAAGAAAAGAAATCAAATGTATTGATAACAAGAAAGACAAAAGAAGAAAGGAATTTTTTTTGCAAAAGAGGAATCTTTTTTTCTTTTTTTGAAATTTGTAAAAAGAAAAAGAATGTAGACGATTGGAAAGAAAGTGGAAAGATGGAAAGAATAAAGGAAAATTAACAGTTTTTTTTAAGGCTTGTAAAACAAGAAAGAAATTTGTACAAAGGTGGAAATGATTAGAAAAAAAAAGGAAAGAAGTAAAAGAAAAAAATAGCAAAGACCGAAAATCAATGAAAATGGTAAGTTATTTTTTTCTTGCTTAGAAGATTGTAGGATCAATTAACAATACCAAATCTAACTAATCAAGAATTTTTCTTCAATATATACAAGAAAAAAAGGAAAATAAAATAAAAACTAACATGAATCGGAAGTTAAATAAATAATAAAATTTAAATGTTACCTCCCCGACAACGGCGCCAAAAACTTGATTGTCGCTTTCCTAAGAACTAGAAAAGCGCGAATTATGAAATAATTACTGCAAGGGCATGGATTGTGTAGTATGCAGGTCGAATCACAGGGAGGCAAATTAAAAACTATTATTTATAGAATTTCGTGGGCGAGTTAGACAAATCTTCGAGGTTCGTTTTGAAAGAAAACGAAATTGAAATTGCAACAATTAGGATTATCGTTGAAGCTAATCAAACAATTAATCACTAATGAAAGTAAATTGCAAACAAGAATAAAAATGCAGAAAATAAAAGTGCAGAATAGAAATAAAAACAGAAATAAAATTAGGATTATCGTTGAAACTAATCAAACGATTAATCACTAATGAAAATAAATGTAAAATACAACTAGTACTCTACCAAATCTAATTGTGTAGATGGCACTAGTTGCTAAGAAATAGAAATTTGCAGAAAATAAAAAGAAGAAGAAGAACTTTGTTAATGGAGAAGAAGATAGAAAATGGGATGATGGCTACAATGATATTACAAGGGTATTTATAGGAGATAACCAAACCCTAACCCTAATTATAAATGGGCCTAGCTATTTCAAGTAAGTTTAAGGCCTTTTGTCATTTGGAACAAGTTCTAGGCCTTTAGTCATTTGAAACAAGTTCAAGGCCTTTTCTCCTTTTCTCCTGCAAGCCTCCTTTAATTTGAGATGTGCATGGCCTTTTATCAATCATTTTCTTGTCCAACAACAACTAGATGTGAGATCTTCATCTACAATTCTTCAAAATGTAAATATATAGCAATTTGATCTCTATTTCTCTACTTTTCTGGTTGCATGCGGGCAGGGTTGGAATATCTGTAAAAGTGACAAAACAATACCAAGTAATATTTATTTATATACAAAAGATAAGATATAAGAGTATAAAATAAACACATTTCTACGTCAATCAGTATAACTTTCATGTAACATGAGTTTGAAGGCATAATGTGCCTTTGCCTTTATCTAATGTCCAGTTATCAAACAAATATAGTAGAAACATTAGGCATAATGAGAACATCTATATCTATTGGGGTACAAAATTTGATATAAGTTTATATATATAAATTTTGAGTCATTGGATTTATTTGTCTTTATTTAAAAAGTGAAACTCCATTGAAGATCTAATGATCGAAATTGCATATGTCTAAATTTATGTCATAATTTTGTGCAATAAAATAAACAATAAAACGTTATTATTTATGTAACATAAAATATAAACAGTCCACAATTATACTTTTAGAACTAATGTCTCATTTTATTCTTAACGATGACTATCAATCGTGACATACATAATTTTATTTTAGTAATGGCAAAGAAGAAATAATTTTAGTTTAAACTTACGATCGCAAAATTTTCAAAGATATACAGAACTATGCATGAATTTATAAAAATATGACAATTATATTATACTAACCATTTCAAAGAAGAACAAACCTCAATATAATTCTCTAAATTAAATTAATAATATACAAAAACAGCGAATGTAGTTTTACTTAATTGAAATAGTCACATAAGAAACAACACAATGTTATGCATAAAGGTGTATATATGACCATACTTTGTATCATTGCATGTGTTTTGTTCAATGGTTGATGGAATTAAGATTAATAATGTGAGGGTACCGTGTATGTAGAAAAATAAATCATCATATTATAACTATCACAATGTAATAACCCGGAAATCCGAGCCAATTTAAAATTTTTATTTTGGCAATTTTAGCGAATTTTGAATATTTAAAATGAATTATTTTAAATAATAACGATGAGAAATTTATTTTGAATGGAATTCGAACGTATATTTTATATAGATCGTCGTTAGAATATAAATAATTATTTATAATTATATAAGGAATTGAAAATGGCGCGGTAGTTTGATAATTCGATTTCAAAATTCAAATGAATGTACAAGATTCAAAATAAACCGGATTTTAGTGAAACCAAAAATATTAGAATCTATTTGTGAATATCTTTCCAACGAATCCGAAAAATCAAAATTTCATTGCGGGGATAAAAAATTATGTCCAGTTGAAATTTCAGAATAGTCGCTATGGAATTTCGGCCCATAAAAATAGCCATTTTGCGAACGACCTCGGATTTCGACGAAACCACTTTTTTTGGATCCGTGATGTCAAATTATTGCTAAATTCCAATTTTCATAATTTTTCGAACCAATATGTGAGCGTGGGAAAGGAAAACGCGTTTGACCAGTTTTAGTTGATTTTAATCGACTGGAAAATGGCCATTTTTCAAACGATCTCGGAATTTGACGAAATTGGTTTTGTTAGAACCGTATCGTCGATACAAAGCTAGAAAATATTTTTCGGGAATTTTTCTAGTTAGTATGTGGGCCCAGTAAATTGAAATGTACGTTTAAAATTCAATATAACGATTTATATTTTAATTTCGGCGAAAACTGATTGTAACGATCGAATCAGCCTACGTGACATATCCCATTGTGTTCGGAATGGGGGTAATTAGTTAGGGACGACAATCGGTGGGCCTCGATTGGAGTCCAAACAAAAAGTCAACCCTTTTTGAAAAAAATAATATAATTTTATAAACCCCCCCATATCCTTCTCCTCCCCCGTTTGTTCAGAAATCAAAAGAAAGAAATAAAAAAAAGAAAAAAGAAAAATCGAAGTCGCCACGACGCCTCCGCCCGCCGTATGGCCGCCGCCCTTCGTCGGAGGTGCCTCCACCTCCCCCATCTTCTTCTCCGACACTCAGCACAACCCCCTCCCCCCATCGCGAGTCAAACCGCACCCTATGTGACGACCCCGAACCCCGTACTGACGGTGGCAAGGGTAATCTTTGGAATATAACACAGAAACAGATAACAGCAGAACAGAAATAAATAAATAAATACACCAGTTAATGCACAAATAATACACTGGATAAACGTAATCATCAGAGTTATACAGTATACAGGATCATACTTAGTACAAATACAGTTCAGCTATATATGAATGTCTACAGCGGAAAACAAACATAATATGTACAATAGGAGCTGAACAACATAAAAAGAGATAAATGATAGAGTCCATCTTCAGCTCCGGCTATCCAGAAAGAGCCAGCTAATACCTGAATACAAGGCTGCCCGTGTAGATAAAGGGCACCCGAGTTTGCAAGTGAAACAAACTATGAGTCAGACATGGGACTGGTATGAGAAATCTACTTAACACATTTATAATATGGCTAATCACAGGACATCGCCACTTTCGCGGAACGGTTTACTCCATTGGATTGCCAGTGCTTTAAAACAAATAATTCTTTTAAACATCGCAATGCTTTTTATAAAAATGAAGCCATTATAAGACTTAGTTCCCATAACACAATGCAACACAAACCGGAGGATAGAGTTTTACCTTATAATGGCCAAAATATGCTTGATACGAATAAAACAAAAGCATTTGATATTATTGCTAGTGTTTATATGTTTCAAAAACAATTTCAAATCATAACTATCAATCATAGGCGGCATGGGTACAATATATCATGTCACCATATATATATATATATATATATATATACAATCAAAACCGTACAGTCACGTATTTGGAAATTGGATTTCCGTCATGAACCAAGGCAAATGTAACAACCCATATTTTTGAATAACATGTTATAACATAAATCAAGGCAGAATTAAATGTTAAATTCTGAATCAAGGGAAACGGGCTGTGCCATTGCGTTCGTCTCGGAAAAATACGCGAAATAGAGTCCGAGTTTTCGAAAATCGGAGTCCATATGACCAATTTATGGCCCGTCAAAGTTTTCAGAAAATTTCAAGTTCAAAAACAGTTAAAATTTGAATTTAGAATTCAAATTCAGCCAAAACAGACTGGGCGGGAAAATTCCCGTCCAGGCAGGTCGACAGGAGGGTCGACACTAGAGTCGACCTCCCCCCCAACCAGGTCGACACTAGAGTCGACCTGGGGGTCGACCTCCCTGGTCGGCCAGGTCGGCCTGGTGCACCTATTTGGCTGTTTGGACCTGCTTTGGAGGCTAGTGACATGATTAGATGGCTCGGATTGAATCTAGGGTTAATCCTATGGCTAATACTATCCTAATCTTCTATAAAAAGGACCACTAAGCCTAGCCTAAATCATCATTATTCAACCCTACAACTAAACTATGTCAAATTTGTTCCTCTCATGGCCTCCACTCTCATGCTAAAATTTCTAATTTTATTTATATGAGAGATTTTGAGTTCATACAAGTGTTTTCAAGCTTGTATGAGTGTTCTTAGTTTGCATTCAAGTCAAGTTGCAACATTTCTATTACAAAGCAAGGGTTTTTATTGATTTGGCTCAAGGATTTTTCATTTGGAGCTTGCATATTTGGGTGATTGCATAAGGGCTTCGTCTCAATCTTTATAATAAATATTCATTTGTGTCTTCATAGCATTGTAAGCCCTTTTCTACTTTCTTTTTGAACTATAAAGTTAAATGAATGATGCAAATTTGGGTTGATCATCATGATATGCAAGTTTGGTTGATCATTATGTTATGCAAGTTGGTTCAATCATTATGTATGACACATGTTGCTATGTCATGCAAGTTTGGGTTGATCATTATACACATGTTATCATGTTATGCAAGTTAAACTTGAGTTTGTGAGCTTAAAGCTTCAAGCTTTATATTAAAGGTTGCATTTTGACAACATGGAAGTTATCATATCCCTTATGATAACTTGCATGTGAGGCTAAATGCAAACTCCTAGCAACTTCTACATGTCATTTATCACCATGTATCACTTATATGCTAAGTTTGGTGTTATGCATACTTTAGAAGCCTAATAATGCAATATGCATGTATATGAACATATGTACATTTCATATGCCACCATGTTAACTTGTGGCTTCAACACCTTTATGTCATGATTATGCCAAGTTCCCTATTTTATCCTTTATGCGTTGTTGCGATTATGTGAACGATGGGATTACGTTGGGGTTGGGTAACATTATGACATGAACGTGATTTTTATAACATGACATGATATGTTAGCTTGTAATTATGTTTTGGAAACATAATGGACATGACACTTAGAAAATATAAGTGTGGCCAACTCGAGGTTAGGTTGAGTTTGTAGCATAAATCTACCCGGACCCGCCTGGCTTAACTAGTGGCTACAAACAATAAGACCCAATGTGAGAAGTTGGTCATGTTGTGCTCGAACCCGAGGTTAGACCAAGTTGTGGTGTAAAGCTACCCGGACCCGCCCGGCTTAACTAGTAACCACAACAAGTTCTAATGTGAGAGGTTAAAGCACATTAAGTTAATCAATGCCACCTGATTAGGGTTAAGTCATGGTCCACTTAATACTTAACCAATTTGGGCTTGATGGGTTAATCGGGGTTAAGTCATGAACCTTGGGTACACTTAACCAATTTAATCCACGTTAGGATCAGGTTAACCACATATAACCCATTAAGAAACCCTAGTTGCGTGGTCCTTTTCAGCAGTAACCCTCTTGATAGTATCATGAGACCCTAGGGACTAGGCTAGGGTGGGACACGATTACTGGGATGACATGTAAGCGACCAAAACGACGGCTGAGTAGGTACGCCGGTGTGGGTCCAAGCAGACTATGGTCGTGCACATAGTCCGGAGTTGGAAAATCAGGCACGGGTACCAGTAGATCTAGACTGCGCATGCTTGATTTGTGTCCGAGGTTGACACCCTAGGACTTGATACACCCTAGGGTGGACCTAGCGCAGTTTAACTACATTTCATGTTTGGGTCGTATGACACCGACACTTGACGAGTTAGGCTTATAGGGAGCCGTCAACTAGACCGTGTAGTTGGACCTTGATTTGGGTCACCTCATGATATTGGGCCAAGCTTGGGCCAAGGGATCAATTCTTGTTTTTACTTGACATGTTAGAATGCTAGTACACCCATGGTGCAAAACTTAACCTTGATTATGCGATGACACCTTTATCTATCTTGTTAGTTAATCATCATGCCAGTATGCTGTTATCCTTATGTTCATCTAAGCTTCTTATTCCAGTTAACTTTACTAGTTCATGGACTGATAGTAGTTAGGGCTTACCAGTCTTTTTGACTGACCTGTTTTCTTTCGCCTCTTTTCTTCCGTTCCCCCCCTTCAGGTCCTCAGGGTGGGAACATTGGAGCTTAGCTTGGATCGTTATAGCTTGCTTACTGGATTTGCTCATGTACGGTTTTGGACATTGAGCTAGCTATGGTTTATCACTTCACTTTGGGGATAGTACTTTATGTATTTCAAGTTTTCAGTTTATGCTTTTCTCTAGACTTTGTTTGTTGGAAAAAATGATCAAGTACTATGTTGTAACGTGACTATGGTTTTGAAATGCTAGTTTGATCCGCTGCTTTATTTACTCTGTTTTACTTACATGTTCTGTCTTGTGATATCTGCATGCATGTTTACCTCGTTTAACGCCCCTCCAAAGCCAATGTACTTGCAAGAGTTACCTTGGCGGAAGTGGGGTGTTACATTTGGTATCAGAGCATAAGGTTTACAAGATTTGAGCAAAAGTGTTTTTAAAACTTACCTTTTGAAAAACTATTTTCAAAACCAATTAAGTATTTTCCAAAAAAAGTCTAGTTATTTTAAAAGGCTATTCCCCAAAAGCCATTAGCACTATCCTTCGTTTCCTTGTTCTAAATCTATCTTTTCCTTTTTCAGTATGGCCGATCTTAACCTTCCCGAGGGAGTGACCATTCCCGGATGGTTCCGGAGGTACTTGGAAGCTAGGGCCAACGATGTGGGCCCAGCAAATACCCCCAACATAACTGAGGTTCCTCCTCCTCCTCCCCCTCCTCGGAATCCACAAGCGGATTTCGCAAAAGTTTGCAAAGACTTTAAGGCGATGGGTGGCAAGAATTTCATTGGGACGGAGACTTTTGTGGAGGCACGAAATTGGTTGAAAGAAACTGAAGATCTTTTCACTATCTTTGATGTGGAAGACCATAGAAAGATTTTATTAGCAGCATGGCTATTAAAAGAAGAAGCTGCTTATTGGTGGGAGGTCACCAATCCTACGAGGCCTATAGAGACTTGGGCCGACTTTAGGACGAGGTTTGGGCTTAAGTTTCTATCATCAGCTGAGGCAAATATGCAATTGGAGAAGTTTGTATCTTTGAAGCAAGGGGACATGACAGTGAGGCAGTATGTGAATGAGTTTAACCAGCTCGCCCGATTCGGTTTGGACATGATTAATACTCCCCAGAAGAAGGCTTTACGCTTTGCACGAGGGTTGAATGAGCCATTACAAGGTTTAGCCCTGTCTCATATACCCATGGGAGCCACTTTTGAAGGCCTAGTGGACATGGCATTGCTTCAAGGAGACAATAAGAATAGCAAGAAGGAAGACAAGACTAATGAGACTCAAACCAAGAAGACAGACTCCAAGTGGGGAGGAAATCAGAGCAATCAGAACAACAAAAACAACAAGAGCAACAAGGGCAACAAGGCCAAGGCAAAGGACCCAAGAAAATGCCACTACTGTGGGATTGTTGGGCACATAGCTAAAGACTGTAAGAAGAAGAGGAGGAAGTTGGGCGAATGCTTTCATTGTGGAGAGACCAGACATTTTTGCAAGGATTGCCCCAAGAAGCAAGGGCAGAATCAGCGTGTAGGACCTTCTGGAGGGCAAGTGCATGCTCTCAATGTTGCTCCAGTTCAGGACCGAGGTAGTATTTCTGTAGAAAGTCTTGTTTATATTTCTGATTTTCCTGTTCGCACCTTATTTGAATCTGGCGCATCGCATAGTTTTATCTCTCCTGACATTGTTGAATGTTTGCACCTAAGTACTAGTCTAGTTGAGGATCCCGTTTTTGTTTCAAATCCAATTTGGGGTTCCGCCCATCTATCTATGATTTGTGTGGATTTGAAGATTTCTATCTTGACTGTAGAATTCACGTGTAATGCTTATGTTCTCGGATTCACGGGATACGGGTTAATCTTGGGCATGGATTGGTTGTCCGGTTATGGAGCCATTCTCGATTGTGAGCCTAGGGTGGTGAGGCTCATGACTCGCCTCGGTAATACCCTAGAAATTTCTTGTAACCCTAGAGGTCCCGTCATGTTATGTTATCTTGAATCTCTTGACTCGTCCATCGATGATCTGCAATCTGTAAGGGTGGTCCGAGACTATCCTGACGTCTTTGAAGAAGTTAAGGGGCTACCCCCTAAACGAGAAATAGATTTCCGCATTTATCTTGTCGATAATGCCAAGCTAGTATCTTTGCCCGTTAGGCACATGGCCCCACGAGAAAGAAGAGAGCTCAGTAAGAAAATCAAGGAGTTGCTTGAGAAGAATTTTATTAGGCGAAGCATTTCTGAATGGGATGCTCCGGTTGTATTCGCTACTAAGGCGGATGGTTCGCTCGCTTCGTCTATGTGTTGATTATCGAGAGTTGAACAAGCTGACAAAGAAGAATAGGCACCCGTTACCGAGGATTGATGATCTATTTGACCAGCTTGTAGGTGCTTCTGTTTTCTCTCAACTCGATCTAGCCACCGGATTCCATCAGCTTAGAGTGGCTGAGGATAGTATTGATAAGACTGCGTTTAGGACTCTAGATGGATTCTTTGAATGGCTTGTCTTGCCATTCGGTTTGACTAATGCACCCGCATACTTCGTGGACTTGATGAGTAGGGTGTTCAGGGAGTTCCTTAACAAGTTTGTTGTTGTCTTCGTGGATGATATTCTGATCTTCTCAAAGGATGAGGAAGAACATGCTAGGCATCTCAAGGAAGTGATGGATACGCTTAGAGCGCATCAGTTGAAAGCCAAGTTCTACAAATGTCATTTCTGGAGAAAGGAAGTTCGGTTTCTTGGACATATAGTCTCTAAGCAAGGCATAGCAGTGGATCCCGCGAAAGTGGTTGCAGTTCAAGACTGGAAGACTCCTAGGAATGCAACCGAAGTAAGAAGCTTTCTCGGTCTGGCGGGCTACTATAGGAAGTTCATCAGGGACTTCGCTAAGATTTCGGCCCCTCTTACTAAGTTGACGAAGAAGAACTTAGCCTTTGCATGGGACTTGGAGTGTGAGCTTGCTTTTCAAAGGCTCAAGAGAGCCCTTACCACAGCTCCAGTTTTGGCATTACCCGATGGTGGTAAGATGTTTACCGTGTACATAGATGCATGTGGCACGGGGTTAGGGGCTGTTTTGATGCAAGAGGGAAGAGTGATATGTTATGGGGGTAGGCAACTTAAAGTTCATGAGAAGAACTGTCCCACTCATGATTTGGAGTTAGCGGCGATCGTCTTTGCACTCAAATCCTGGTGCCACTATCTTCTAGGCGAAAGGTTTGAGTTGTACACTGATCACAAGTCACTCAAGTACCTCTTCTCGCAGAAAGATCTAAATCTAAGGCAGCAAAGGTGGATGGAATTCTTGGCATCTTATGACTTCGAGATAGCTTATATCCCTGGCAAGGGTAATGTTTTGGCAGATGCACTAAGCAGAAGTAGATTGACTTTGAGTCCCTTGTTTGTCGAGATGAGGAGCCTAGAGTTCTTGGCAACCTTTGATTTCACACCAGCTGTTGAGTCGATAACGGGTTCATTAGCATCCCTTGAGCTTAGACCCACACTTCTTGATCAGGTTGGGGCTTCGCAGAAGGAAGATCCACAGATAGTTGAAGTTATGGACAAACTGATTCGTGGTGAGGCGTCTAGTCACCTTGCTAGATATACTATTGATGATAAAGGTTGGCTAAGGCGTGATGGAAGGCTATGCGTTCCACAAGTAGGGGACTTGGTGCATAAAGTTCTCGAAGAAGCACATCATTCAAAGATGACTATACATCCTGGAGGTGATAAGATGTATAGGGATATGAAGCGCATTTTCTTTTGGGCCGGAATGAAGAAAGACGTGGCAGAGTATGTTTCAAAGTGCATGGTGTGCCAACAAGTGAAAGCCGAGTCAAAGAAACCAGGTGGGCTATTACATCCATTGGAGGTCCCGCAATGGAAGTGGGAGAGTATTTCTATGGATTTTGTGGATGGATTGCCTAGGTCAAGAAAAGGGAACACGAGCATATGGGTCATAGTTGATAGACTTACGAAGAGTGCTCATTTCATTCCTGTAAAGAGCAAGAGGACCGCATCATGGCTGGCATCTATTTATCTCCGAGAGATAGTACGTTTGCATGGAGTTCCTTCTAGCATAGTTAGCGATCGTGACCCAATCTTCACTAGCCAGTTCTGGAATAGTTTGCAAGAAGCGATGGGTACGCGATTGAATCTGAGTACCGGCAATCACCCCCAGACGGATGGCCAAACCGAAAGGGTAAATAGAGTGCTAGAAGATCTTTTGAGGCTCTGTGTTCTTGACTTTGGTGGTACTTGGGAAGACCACCTTCCTCTTGTAGAGTTTGCTTATAATAATAGCTATCAAGCCAGCATAGGGATGGCACCATTTGAAGCTTTGTATGGAAGGCCGTGCAGGTCACCAACTTGTTGGTGGGAGACGACAGATGAGCTTATACTTGGGCCCGATATGATTAGGGATACATCCGAGAGGGTAGAGTTGATTCGAAGACGGATGAAGGCGGCCCAAGGTAGACAGAAATTCTATGCAGACAAGCGAAGGACTGATTTGGAATTCGAAGTTGGAGATATGGTTTTCGTGAAGGTTTCTCCTTTACGTAATGTGGTTCGTTTTGGAGCAGTTGGGAAGCTAGCACCAAGGTTCGTAGGACCTTTCCCTATCGTAGAGAGGATTGGGAAGATGGCTTATAAAGTGGAATTGCCCGAGAAACTGGCTGGAGTACACAATGTCTTTCATGTCTCGCTTCTCCGAAAGTGCCTACAAGAATCCGCTGAGGTGGTTGAACCAAGCATTCTTGAAGACATTGAGGTAGAGAACGAGGCAACCTTGAGAAGAGCTCCGATTCATATCTTGGGAACAGAGATCAAGAAACTAAGTCATCGAGAAGTCAAATTGGTGAAAGTTCAGTGGAGTGAAGCCGATAAAGATGCAACTTGGTAAACCGAGGAGAAGATGCGTGGGCTTTATCCATTTCTTTTTGAGGGTACATTCTCGATCTCTTTTCCTAATTAATACATCTTTCTTTTGCTATCCATGTTTATCTTGTTTATCTTGTTATCTCGTTAATCATGTCATGAGAATCTTAGGTAGAAACCCTTTGGATGAAACATGTATTTGAAACATGTTATGCTTGATGGTTGCAAGTGGTTGCAAGTGTTTGCACGTGGATACTCGTGGATGCATGATACACATTAGGCACTAAGATCGGCTCACACACTTTGATGTTGCATATGCATGAGTGCTTATACTTATTCACGGATGAAACTTGTTAAGCTATCACGTGGATGTTGCATATGGATGAATATTATGTGCACTCATGTAGAGATTATAAATTATGTTAGGAATTTGCATACATATGGACTCATTTCACTAACATACCTTGCATTAAGGAGGTTTACTAAATCAGTAACCACCTGATTTTTGCATTAGATAAGTACATATACACACACCTTTTGCATATGTTCATACAGCATTTAGAATCTTTTTAAGGACAATGGTTACTTGTGGATGATGTTTTGAGTAGATGGACGATGGATGGTAGGATACGTTCTTCCTAACTTGGGGATCTCAGGGACGAAATCCTTTAAGGAGGGGAGAATGTAACAACCCGTATTTTTGAATAACATGTTATAACATAAATCAAGGCAGAATTAAATTTTAAAGTCTGAATCAAGGGAAACGGGCTGTGCCATTGCGTTCGTCTCGGAAAAATACGCGAAATAGAGTCCGAGTTTTCGAAAATCGGAGTCCATATGACCAATTTATGGCCCGTCAAAGTTTTCAGAAAATTTCAAGTTCAAAAACAGTTCAAATTTGAATTTAGAATTCAAATTCAGCCAAAACAGACTGGGCGGGAAAATTCCCGCCCAGACAGGTCGACAGGGGGGTCGACACTAGAGTCGACCTCCCCCCCAACCAGGTCGACACTAGAGTCGACCTGGGGGTCGACCTCCCTGGTCGGCCAGGTCGGCCTGGTGCACCTATTTTGGCTGTTTGGACCTGCTTTGGAGGCTAGTGACGTGATTAGATGGCTCGGATTGAATCTAGGGTTAATCCTATGGCTAATACTATCCTAATCTTCTATAAAAAGGACCCCTAAGCCTAGCCTAAATCATCATTATTCAACCCTACAACTAAACTATGTCAAATTTGTTCCTCTCATGGCCTCCACTCTCATGCTAAAATTTCTAAGTTTATTTATATGAGAGATTTTGAGTTCATACAAGTGTTTTCAAGCTTGTATGAGTGTTCTTAGTTTGCATTCAAGTCATGTTGCAACATTTCTATTACAAAGCAAGTGTTTTTATTGATTTGGCTCAAGGGTTTTTCATTTGGAGCTTGCATATTTGGGTGATTGCATAAGGGCTTCGTCTCAATCTTTATAATAAATATTCATTTGTGTCTTCATAGCATTGTAAGCCCTTTTCTACTTTCTTTTTGAACTATAAAGTTAAATGAATGATGCAAGTTTGGGTTGATCATCATGATATGCAAGTTTGGTTGATCATTATGTTACGCAAGTTGGTTCAATCATTATGTATGACACATGTTGCTATGTTATGCAAGTTTGGGTTGATCATTATACACATGTTATCATGTTATGCAAGTTAAACTTGAGTTTGTGAGCTTAAAGCTTCAAGCTTTATATTAAAGGTTGCATTTTGGCAACATGGAAGTTATCATATCCCGTATGATAACTTGCATGTGAGGCTAAATGCGAACTCCTAGCAACTTCTACATGTCATTTATCACCATGTATCACTTATATGCTAAGTTTGGTTTTATGCATACTTTAGAAGCCTAATAATGCAATATGCAAGTATATGAACATATGTACATTTCATATGCCACCATGTTAACTTGTGGCTTCAACACCTTTATGTCATGATTATGCCAAGTTCCCTATTTTATCCTTTATGCGTTGTTGCGATTATGTGAACGATGGGATTACGTTGGGGTTGGGTAACATTATGACATGAACATGATTTTTATAACATGACATGATATGTTAGCTTGTAATTAAGTTTTGGAAACATAATGGACATGACACTTAGAAAATATAAGTGTGGCCAACTCGAGGTTGGGTTGAGTTTGTAGCATAAATCTACCCGAACCCGCCCGGCTTAACTAGTGGCTACAAACAATAAGACCCAATGTGAGAAGTTGGTCATGTTGTGCTCGAACCCGAGGTTAGAACAAGTTGTGGTGTAAAGCTACCCGGACCCGCCCGGCTTAACTAGTAACCACAACAAGGTCTAATGTGAGAGGTTAAAGCACATTAAGTTAATTAATGTCACCTGATTAGGGTTAAGTCATGGTCCACTTAATACTTAACCAATTTGGGCTTGATGGGTTAATCGGGGTTAAGTCATGAACCTTGGGTACACTTAACCAATTTAATCCACGTTTGGATCAGGTTAACCACATATAACCCGTTAAGAAACCCTAGTTGCGTGGTCCTTTTCAGCAGTAACCCTCTTGATAGTATCATGAGACCCTAGGGACTAGGCTAGGGTGGGACACGATTACTGGGATGACATGTAAGCGACCAAAACGACGGTTGAGTAGGTACGCCGGTGTGGGTCCAGGCGGACTATGGTCGTGCACATAGTCCGGAGTTGGAAAATCAGGCACGGGTACCAGTAGATCTAGACTGCGCATGCTTGATTTGTGTCTGAGGTTGACACCCTAGGACTTGATACACCCTAGGGTGGACCTAGCGCAGTTTAACTACATTTCATGTTTGGGCCGTATGACACCGACACTTGACGAGTTAGGCTTATAGGGAGCCGATCAACTAGATCGTGTAGTTGGACCTTGATTTAAGTCACCTCATGATATTGGGCCAAGCTTGGGCCAAGGGATCAATTCTTGTTTTTACTTGACATGTTAGAATGCTAGTACACCCATGGTGCAAAACTTAACCTTGATTATGCGATGACACCTTTATCTATCTTGTTAGTTAATCATCATGCCAGTATGTTGTTATCCTTATGTTCATCTCAGCTTCTCATGCCAGTTAACTTTACTAGTTCATGGACTGATAGTAGTTAGGGCTTACCAGTCTTTTTGACTAACCTGTTTTCTTTCGCCTCTTTTCTTCCGTTTCCCCCCCCTCCCTCAGGTCCTCAGGGTGGGAACATTGGAGCTTAGCTTGGATCTTTATAGCTTGCTTACTGGATTTGCTCATGTGCGGTTTTGGACATTGAGCTAGCTATGGTTTATCACTTCACTTTGGGGATAGTACTTTATGTATTTCAGTTTTTCAGTTTATGCTTTTCTCTAGACTTTGTTTGTTGGAAAAAAATGATCAAGTACTTTGTTGTAACGTGACTATGGTTTTGAAATGCTAGTTTGATCTACTGTTTTATTTACTCTGTTTTACTTACATGTTCTATCTTGTGATATCTGCATGCATGTTTACCTCGTTTAACGGCCCTCCAAAGCCAATGTACTTGCAAGAGTTACCTTGGCGGAAGTGGGGTGTTACACAAAAGATAGTCCTTACCGAATTCGAGACAATCTAGCCCATCTCTCGGGCACAGCCGCAACCGTACCTTGGATCGTCAGGGCCGGTCCACACGAAGTGGATTATAATGCCTGAACATTGCGTCCCTCCGCCCTTTAGGGCGTAAATGAGCCAACGAATGACTCCATCGGACCCGGATCGTCCGATCTAACCGAGGTGCCTCGCAATAGTAACAACCACATAAGTCAAACTCGTCAGGGCATGTAAAACAACTAACTCCACTTCTAGCTAGAAAGAAAACGCACGTCCCCCCTGAGGTCCTCTCCCGTTTCTGGTTCATACCGGGGTGTGAGGCTCGCGATTTCACGTTATACACAAAGCTACGCCACACAGGCGGTGCTTTGATCATCACCACAAGACTTTGCTTTTCAACAGAAGCCTTGATCACTGCATCTTAGCATGCCACACAGGCAATTCACACCGTGCAACTGATAGCTATCAATCACACAAAATAAATTCCAATGTCAGACACACTGTCCATTTGCAAGTCCGTTCCGAGTCTGAACGAAACCGGAGGCACTATATACCTCGCAAACCCATCGACCTCCATGTACGTCAGGACGATCACCACTCATTATCCATATTTCGGGATGCCTCCCAATCAGGACAACGGTTACCATCCAAACGAGGTAAAGATCTCCGGTCTTCGGCCACCGTCTTCATCTTCGATTTCTTATCGTCGATTCAGTTATTCAGAATGGGATAAACCCGGTCTTTCTGAGCAACTCGCGTATATGATAAGCAAGTGCAACACAAATACACATACGCATCATTTCAATTCATTAGTCGCTAACCGTAAATCAGTAAGAGGACGATTTCCCAAATATTAACCCCGAAGGCCGAAACCAACATCAGATCAACACCCAGGAAACCATTCGACTTAGCCAACCTTCAGTTAGTTTCTAAATTTCACATCCATATCGTTTATAATATTATATAACGATTTATCGCCATTTTTATTTATTTTAAAATAGCCAATTTATTCAAACGACGCTTCGGGCCATAACGCGGCTGTGGCGCTGTTTTTCTTCAGATTTGATTTACACATATCTGAAATTCTAACCGTTGGAACTTCACAAAATTTACATCATTAGAAAGATCTTTTCAAAACGAATACAACGGTTCCAGTTTCGAGAAAATCCGACGGTCGGATCTCCCGATATAATCGTTTGAAGTTTCGTTTTCAAAATACGAACTACAGCGTCGTTATTCGATATATTTCAATTATATATATATATATATATATATATCGATTCTTCGATTTCAAAACTATATGAATTTTATACATTTGATAAAAATGATATTTTTATCTAATTGTTTACTATTTCAACACTTCACTATTTTTAATAATTCATGTATATAATAAAAATCTGATTTTTAATGTAAAACAATTTATTTCAAAAGTCGACTATTTTATACAGTTAATATAGGTGATAAAAATAGGATTTTTATTATTAAACAATTTATTTCAAAACAAGATTATTTTATATAGTTCATATCGATGATAAATATTGGATTTTTATTATAAAACAATTTCTTTCAAAATATGAATACCTTTCAACACATGAATTTCAATTCAACGAATGAATTTCGATTCAACACATGAAGGTTTTCTATAGTTTATATATATAGACAAAAAGGTGATTTTTATATTTAAAACACGAATACCATTCAACACATGAATTTCTATCCAACGAATGGATATCGATTCAACATATGAAGGTTTTCTATAGTTTGTATATATAGATAAAAAGGTGATTTTTATATTTAAACACGAATACCATTCAACACATGAATTTCTATTCAACGAATGAATATCGATTCAACACTTGAAGGTTTTCTATAGTTTGTATATATATAGTAAAAAGGTGATTTTTATTGCAAAAAAATTTATTTAAAACACGAATACCTTTCAACACATGAATTCTATTCAACGAATGAATTTCAATTCAACACATGAAGGTTTTCTATACAACACACGAATATAGTTTCAACACAGGAAAATAATTCTAACACATGAATATTATTCAAAATTTCGGCAGCATAACGGCAGGGTAGTTAAAACCGGGGTCGTCCCAGTACGGCTCCTCGCTCTACCTTAAAGCATCGCAGCTTATGACAATGGGGAATCATGCATCTAGTTCGCACGCAGGCGGCATGTATATATTTTTAATTTCCACAAACTAATCCTATGTGGTTTCAACCAAATAATTCTTGACCACAAACGGGTATTTTTCAACCACAATCAATCAATTTCAACCACAAACAATTATAATCAACCATTCGTAATCAATCAATTTTTACACTAATCACAATCAATAAATATCGTCCATGGTTTGTGGACGAGGGGCGTGTGTATATATATATATATATATATATATATATATATATATATATATTATATAAGCATTTCACTTCTATTTCAACACATATATAATTTTCACAACGCATATATAACTTATACATCGAACGTACAACTTATACAACGCTTATACATGAGGGGTACAACGCTTATATAAGCCATAATCGAATATATAATTTATACATCGTCGTTTTCCATATCGTTTATAGTTTAGAAATCTCACATTGGGTTCCACTCCACCAAAAATAGCAGAAGGCTCAGAAAAATATGCTGTCTCTTCTAGAATGTAGAAGACGTCCACACGAGTCCACTATCTCTTGTTTCACTGAATTTCGTCAAGAAACTAAAAAGATATGATTTTTATAGTGAAAACAAAAACTGTAGCGCTTAGAACTGCTATAATATAGTTTATATTAAAATAGCCGTATAACTTTCAAAATCCTTCAAAACTAGGTTTGGACTTTTACGCAAATCCGGGTAGCGGTTGGACAATCGGAGTGTGCCGCGTCATAGGGGGTCATGCGGCGCACGTGCGCCTGAAGGGGGGTCCACTTCGGTGGCCCCGGGCATCGACGGCGGCGGTGGGAAGTCAAGAACTTCCTGGCGTCCGTCCTCCCAAAATACACAATGAAAAAAATCCAAACTATATATGGATTTGAAGGTGGTGAGGAGCACTACAAAATTCTCCAGAGGGGCATGGGTTTTTGTTGAGCGGATTAGAAGAAATCGAGGAGAGAAGGAAGGAAGGGGGTTATGCCGTTCGTCATTTTAATCGGGTAGAGAGAATGTCGGGGGGGGGGGGGGGGGGCTGATGTGGACTAATCAAAAATTTTATTTATTTATATATTTTTAAAAATTCGAAAATACCCTTTGTCAGACACGAATCCCAATTCAAACCCAACGACTGTCGTCCCTAGCGTTTTACCCCCATTTCGAACATAATGGGATATCTTTCATAGGCCCATTCGACTGTTTCAGTCAGTTTTCCTTCAAATTAAAATATAAAACATTCAATATTTAATTTGAACGTACATTTCAATTTGCTAGGGCCACAAACTGATTCGAAAAATTCCAGAAAAATAAATCTAGCTATGTTTTGACGATACGGTCCCAACAAAACTAGTTTCGTCGAATTCTGAGACAGTTTGCAAAAAGGCCCATTTCTGGTCGATCCAATTTAACTGTAATTGACCAAAACACATTTTCCTTTGCCACGCTCACATATTAGCTTCAAAAATTATGAAATTTGAAACCTAGCAATAACTTGACATCCCGAATCCAACAAAAGTGGTTTCATCGAATTCCGAGGTCATTTGCAAAATAGCCATTTTTACGGGCTATATAAATTCCATAGCGACCTTTCTGAAAATTCATTTGGCCATAACTTTTGCTTTTCGCTATGAAACTTCGATTTTTCAGATTCGTTAGAAAGGTATTCACTAACAGAATTAAATATTTTTGGTTTCACTCAAATACGTTTTGTTTTGCACGCGGTACAGTTAGTCGAAGTTTGAATTCAAATTTTGAAACTACCGCGCCATTTCAGGCCTTGTTTATAATTCAAATTAATTTTTCATTTTCAACATCGATTCAAACATACATTTCATCGCTATTATTTAAAATATTTATTTTAAATACTAAAAATCCACTAAAATAGCCAATTTAAAATTTTTAAATTGGTTCAGATTTTCCGGGTCGTTACAATCTCCCCCACTTAAAACTTTTCGTCCCCGAAAAGGAATAAAGTCGAAAGTGGTTTGGGTAATCAACTCTACGTTCAATCTGGCTTCCATTCTCCAACTTTTCAATTTCTAAGAATTTTCAAATTCTTCAAAAATTTGGCTAACACCCAGAATTTTCGAAAAATTTCGCCATAACCTCCTTTACGGGGAGGGGTTTGGAAATTTATTAGGCCGTATTAGGAACCCAATAAATCCTATAAAGCATACACATATTTATAGTGATATATTCTGGTGTTTACAGGGGAGCGTGTATAGATTATAACTCCAGAGAACAAATTCTCGTCACCCTGTCAAAGCCTGAGGGAGTATGTATTTTATTTGCTCCAGAGGATAAATCCTCGTCACCTCGTCCCGTGTGGGAAATAAATAATCCATGTGCCGTATCTAATAACTTGAGAGACGTGATTATTGTCAACTCCAGACCCGTGTGGGTTTTTTTATTAATCTGGCAATTTATCGTTACAATTTTTAAATAGTTCATATTAGTCATCAGTTCAACCTGTAAAATATAGTCATCGCCATACAAGCCTCTCGCTCGTATGGTAAATCTTCCACCTCGTCAAACAAGCTCCAAATGCTTATGTGGTATATGATGAAGTATGCCTATCTTCAAGAAGTATGCCATGCAGTGTAGTTCAAAATTAATTGTTACTATCCTATGGCGACGTTTATTATTACACATAGAATAACCAACACTCCGCATCCAATGGCATTCACAGGAGTTGATATAATAATATTTCGCATCCAACTCATTAAGGTTTACCTATTTTTCGGGCACGCAAATAATTTCTTTACTCAACAGCCAATCCAATTACCTGTTCAAACATATTTAATGCACATGTATATATATTTCTATCTATTTTTAAATCAGTTCAATGTGTGATTTAATCGAATAAATTCTACCATTCATTCTATTATTGATTAAATTAACTATCGTTCCAATAATTTAATTAATCAAGTCTACTATCACACAACACAAACAACAATCAATTTGTCTTCAAATATATATCTTTTATATATGTTCAAAAATCATATTTCTAAAACCAGAATATAATCACAAATACGTTATTTATAAACATATAACTCTCGACTCGTTCTGGGGCACTTCTGACCCTATCTCTAACGAGTTATTCTGATTCTGCTTTACTCATACTAGGATATTACTGATCCTATCTATAATGAGTTATTCGTCCTAAAACACTACTGGTTCTATCTATGACGAGTTCGTTAATGTGTTATATACCAGAGTTAAGCTTAACCAAAGCTCTGATACCAAATGTGACGACCCCGAACCCCGTACTGACGGTGGCAAGGGTAATCTTTGGAATATAACATAGAAACAGATAATAACAGAACATAAATAAATAAATACACCAATTAATGCACAAATAATACACTGGATAAACGTAATCATCAGAGTTACACAGTATACAGGATCATACTTAGTACAAATACAGTTCAGCTATTCATAAATGTCTACAGCGGAAAACAAACATAATATGTACAATAGGAGCTGAACAACATAAAAAGAGATAAATGATAGAATCCATCTTCAGCTCCAGCTATCCAGAAAGAGCCAACTAATACCTGAATACAAGGTTTCCCATGTAGATAAAGGGGCACCCGATTTTGCAAGTGAAACAAACTACGAGTCAGTCATGGGACTGGTATGAGAAATCTACTTAACACATTTATAATATGGCTAATCACAGGACCACGCCACTTTCGCGGAACGGGTTTACTCCATTGGATTGCTAGTGCTTTAAAACAAATAATTCTTTTATACACCGCAATGCTTTTTATAAAAATGAATCCATTATAAGACTCAGTTCCCATCACGCAATGCAACGCAAACCGGAGGATAGAGTTTTACCTTATAATGGCCAAAATATGCTTGATACGAATAAAACAAAAGCATTTGATATTATTGCTAGTGTTTATATGTTTCAAAAATAATTTCAAATCATAACTATCAATCATAGGCGGCATGGGTACCATATATCATGTTGCTATATATATATATATATATATATATATATATATATATATATATATATATATATACAATCAAAACCGCACAGCCACGTATTTGGAAATTGGATTTCCGTCATGAACCAAGGAAAAAGATAGTCCTTACCGAATTCGAGACAATCTAGCCCATGTCTCAGGCACAGCCGCAACCGTACCTTGGATCGTCAGGGTCGGTCCACACGAAGTGGATTATAATGCTTGAACAACGCGTCCCTCCGCCCTTTGGGGCGTAAATGAGCCAACGAATGACTCCATCGGACCCGGATCGTCCGATCTAACCGAGGCGCCTCGCAACAGTAACAACCACATAAGTCAAACTCGTCAGGGCGTGCAAAACCACTGACGCCACTTCTAGCTAGAAAGAAAACGCATGTCCCCCCTGAGGTCCTCTCCCGTTTCTGGTTCATACCGGGGTGTGAGGATCACGATTTCACGTTATACACAAAGCTATGCCACACAGGCGGTGCTTTGATCATCACCACAAGACTTTGCTTTTCAACAGAAGCCTTGATCACTGCATCTTAGCATGCCACACAAGCAATTCACACTGTACAACTGATAGCTATCAATCACACAGAATAAATTCCAATGTCAGACACACTGTCCATTTGCAAGTCCGTTCTGGGTCTGAACGAAACCGGAGGCACTATATACCTCGCAAACCCATCGACCTCCACGTACGTCTGGACGATCACCACTCATTATCCATATTTCGGGATGCCTCCCAATCAGGACATCGGTTACCATCCAAACGAGGTAAAGATCTCCGGTCTTCGGCCACCGTCTTCATCTTCGATTTCTTATCGTCGATTCAGTTATTCAGAATGGGATAAACCCGGTCTTTCTGAGCAACTCGCGTATATGATAAACAAGTGCAACACAAATACACATACGCATCATTTCAATTCATTAGTCGCTAACCGTAAATCAGTAAGAGGACGATTTCCCAAATATTAACCCCGAAGGCCAAAACCAACATCAGATCAACACCCAGGAAACCATTCGACTTAGCCAACCTTCAGTTAGTTTCTAAATTTCACATCCATAACGTTTATAATATTTAATAACGATTTATCACCATTTTTATTTATTTTAAAATAGCCAATTTATTCAAACGACGCTTCGGGCCATAACGCGGCCGTGGCGCTGTTTTTCTTCAGATTTGATTTACACATATCTGAAATTCTAACCGTTGGATCTTCACAAAATTTACATCATTAGAAATATCTTTTCAAAACGAATCCAACGGTTCCAGTTTCGGGAAAATCCGACGGTCGGATCTCCCGGTATAATCGTTTGAAGTTTCGTTTTCAAAATACGAACTACAGCGTCGTTATTCGATATATTTCAATTCAATTTATATATATATCGATTCTTCGATTTCAAAACTATATGAATTTCATACATTTGATAGAAATGATATTTTTATCTAACTGTTTACTATTTCAACACTTCACTATTTTTTACAATTCATGTATATAATAAAAATGTGATTTTTAATGTAAAATAATTTATTTCAAAACTCGACTATTTTATATAGTTAATATAGGTGATAAAAATAGGATTTTTATTATAAAACAATTTATTTCAAAACAAGATTATTTTATATAGTTCATATCGATGATAAATATTGGATTTTTATTATAAAACAATTTCTTTCAAAATATGAATACCGTTCAACACATGAATTTCAATTCAACGAATGAATTTCGATTCAACACATGAAGGTTTTCTATAGTTTATATATATAGACAAAAAGGTGATTTTTATATTTAAAACACGAATACCATTCAACACATGAATTTCTATCCAACGAATGAATATCGATTCAACACATGAAGGTTTTCTATAGTTTGTATATATAGATAAAAAGGTGATTTTTATATTTAAAACACGAATACCATTCAACACATGAATTTCTATTCAACGAATGAATATCGATTCAACACATGAAGGTTTTCTATAGTTTGTAAATATGTAGTAAAAAGGTGATTTTTATTGCAAAACAATTTATTTAAAACACGAATACCTTTCAACACATGAATTCTATTCAACTAATGAATTTCAATTCAACACATGAAGGTTTTCTATACAACACACGAATATAGTTTCAACACAGGAAAATAATTCTAACACATGAATATTATTCAAAATTTCGGCAGCATAACGGCAGGGTAGTTAAAACTGGGGCCGTCCCTAGTACGGCTCCTCGCTCTACCTTAAAGCCTCGCAGCTTTTGACAATGGGGAATCATGCATCTAATTCGCACGCAGGCGGCATGTATATATTTTTCATTTCCACAAACTAATCCTATTTGTTTCAACCAAATAATTCTCAACCATAAACGGGTATTTTTCAACCACAATCAATCAATTTCAACTACAAACAATTATAATCAACCATTCGTAATAAATCAATTTTCACACCAATCACAATCAATAAATATCGTCAATGGTTTGTGGACGAGGGGCGTGTGTATATATATATATATTATATAAGCATTTCACTTCTATTTCAACACATATATAATTTTTACAACGCATATATAACTTATACATCGAACGTACAACTTATACAACGCTTATACATGAGGTGTACAACGCTTATATAACCCATACATCGACTATATAATTTATACATCGTTGTTTTCTATATCGTTTATAGTTTAGAAATCTCACATTGGGTTCCACTCCACCAAAAATAGCAGAAGGCTCAGAAAAATATGCGATCTCTTCTAGAATGTAGAAGACGTCAACACGAGTCCACTGTCTCTTGTTTCATTGAATTTCGTCAAGAAACTAAAAAGATATGATTTTTATAGTGAAAACAAAAACCGTAGCGCTTAGAACTGCTATAATATAGTTTATATTAAAATAGCCGTATACCTTTCAAAATCATTCAAAACTAGGTTTGGATTTTTACGCAAATCCGTGTAGCGGTTGGACGATCGGAGTGTGCAGCGTCGTAGGGGGTCGTGCGGCGCACGTGCGCCTGAAGGGGGGTCCACTTCGGTGGCCCCAGGCGTCGACGGCGGCGGGAAGTCGAGAACTTCCTGGCGTCCGTCCTCCCAAAATACACAATGAAAAAATCCAAACTATATATGGATTTGAAGGTGGTGAGGAGCACTACACAATTCTCAAAAGGGACATGGGTTTTTGATGAGCGGATTAGAAGAAATCGAGGAGAGAAGGAAGGAAGGGGGTTCCGCCGTTCGTCGTTTTAATCGGGGAGAGAGAATGTCGGGGGGGGGGGGGCTGATGTGGACTAATCAATTTTTTTTATTTATATATTGTTAAAAATTCGAAAATACCCTTTGTCACACACGAATCCCAATTCAAACCCAACGATTGTCATCCCTAACATTTTACCCCCATTCCGAACACAATGGGATACGTTTCGTAGGCCCATTCGACTGTTTCATTCAGTTTTCCTTCAAATTAAAATATAAAACATTCAATATTTAATTTGAACGTACATTTCAATTTGCCAGGGCAACAAACTGATTCAAAAAATTCCAGAAAAATAAATCTAGCTATGTTTTGACGATACGGTCCCAACAAAACTAGTTTCGTCGAATTCTGAGACCGTTTGCAAAAAGGCCCATTTCTGGTCGATCCAATTTAACTGTAATTGACCAAAACACATTTTCCTTTGCCACGCTCACATATTAGCTTCAAAATTATGAAATTTGAAACCTAGCAATAACTTGACATCCCGGATCCAACAAAAGTGGTTTTGTCGAATTCCGAGGTCATTTGCAAAATGGCCATTTTCACGGGCTATATAAATTCCATAGCGACCTTTCTGAAAATTCATTTGGCCATAACTTTTGCTTTCCGCTATGAAACTTCGATTTTTCAGATTCGTTAGAAAGGTATTCACTAACAGATTTAAATATTTTTGGTTTCACTTAAATCCGTTTTGTTTTGCACCCGGTACAGTCAGTCGAAGTTTGAATTCAAATTTTGAAACTACCGCGCCATTTCAGGCCTTGTTTATAATTCAAATTAATTTTTCATTTTCAACATCGATCCAAACATACATTTCATTGCTATTATTTAAAATATTTATTTTAAATACTAAAAATCCACTAAAATAGCCAATTTAAAAAAATTTAATTGGTTCAGATTTTTCGGGTCGTTACACCCTCCATCGATTTCCGTCCACTGCCCTCTCCTTCCTCCATCCTCCTTATTCTCCTCTGTGTCCACCCCCTCTCATCGGAGCTTTCTCTCCTCTGAACACCCCCCCCCCCCCGTGCATCGATCGAGATGCCCACAATCCGCACCCCCCCAAACCATACCTCCCCAGCTCCGCCACCAACCAATTGTGCAGCCGCCGATCACCGTGACTCATCCCCCGAGGCCCTCCAACCCCTAAAAACGATAAAAGATCAGTTTTATTCTATTTATTTATTTTTGTTTAGTTAATTTAAAAATATGGGTTTTATGACTATAAGTATACATTGCTTTACAAAAAGGAAGGATATGATTTTTGTGTTGAAAAACACCTAATAGAGATTTAATTTTTAGTAGAGAAAAGATTATATTTTTAAAATAGAAAAGTCGAGATTTTTAAATAGAGGAAGACGAGATTTTTAATTATAGAAAGGCGAGATTTTTTAATTATAGAAAGTTTAGATTTTTAAATCGATAAAGATTAGATTTTTACTCTAATAAAAATGCGATTTTTATATTATAGAGATAATAAAAATATGATTTTTATTTTGGTAAAAGAATAAAAGTATAATTTTTATGTGATGTAAGGAATAAAAATATAATTTTTATATAATGTAGATAATAAAAATATGATTTTTATATATTTAATAACCATATAAAAATGGGATTTTTATAGAAAGGGTTTAGAATAAAAATATAATCTTTATGATGAGAACATCGTGTTAAAGATGCTATTTTTATCATCTTGAAGATGAAGATAAAAAAATGTGGTTTTTATATGTCTAGTGGCTACAGACTACGAAAGTGACAAAAGGCGAGCGCAACGAAGATTTCTACATATGAAGAGTCGTGGCGTTTGGTTTAGCTAATCTGTGAGAACTTCTCACCTTTAATTAAATTTTCTAGTTAAAATATATGCTAGTATGCAGACGGTGTTTAGTAGCACCCGACACCCGTCGTCCACAGACCATGGGCGGCTTGTATGCTTGTTTGTGTGATTTTGATGTGTAGTTAATTGTGTGATGTGATGTGAAATAAAATAAAATATTTATATAGTTAAAAATATTTTATGGTTGAAAATAGAATTTTTAACGTGTATTTAAAATGAAATAAATATAAACAAATCGGACGATTTGTTTATATATACACATTTGACTGATAGTGATTGGGACGATAAATTTTACACATCGCCCAACTACACAACTAAAATCTGTGTTTGATTGTTTGAAACCCCACACGGGTATTGGGATGATATATGACGTACACTAATCCCAATAATTAGTTGTATGTCGATCAATTGATTGACAGACTATTATAAGCATTAGATATTTATATTTGATGCTTATACAGTGTAGAATGCACTTTGGATGATGGTTGAATATTTGTCATTGTTGATATATACATGCGTTGTATGGAAATCCATAGAAATAAAATCTATGGAAATTGATTGGGCCTCATTCCAGTTTTGAATAGAATATTAGAAGAGAAATATTTGAATAGAAATATTTGAAAAAGGAAATATTTGAACAGAAATATTTGAAAAGAAATATTTGAAGTAGAATATTTGAAAATAGAAATATATGAAGCCGTGTTGATTAGATTGACGCCATTTTGACGTGAACGATATTTATATCGATTTTATTCATTTTTATAATGAATATAGAAAAGGAAGTGATTTCAAATTCTGATATTTTGAAACGAATTGAATTCGAATTAAAATTGAATAGAATAGAATTCGAAATAAATTGAATAGAATAGAATTCGAATTAAAATTGAATAGAATAGAATTCGAATTAAAATTGAATTGAATAGAATTCGAATTAAAATTGAGTAGAATTGAATTCGAATTGAAATTGAATAGAATTGAATTCGAATTGAAATTGAATAGAATTGAAATTGAATAGAATAGAATTCGAATTAAAATTGAATAGAATTGAATTCGAATTAAAATTGAATATAATTGAATTCGAATTGAAATCAAATTGAAATGAATTCGAATTGAAATCAAATTGAAATGAATTCGAATTGAATAGAAATCGATTTGAAATAAATTCAAAATCGAATAGAAAATGAATAGAATTGAAAATGAATTGAAATTGAATTAAAAATCGATTTGAATTGAAATAAATTTGAATTGAAATCAATTTGAAATGAATTTAAAACGAATTTATGATGAAAAATTCAATTTTTGATTTGAATTTGAAATGAAGTTGAAATCGTTTTGAAAACGAATTTAAAACGATTTATAAAATATGTTTTAAAAGGAAATCGACGAAGTATATATTATATATATAATATAATGGCCTGAATAGAACGCGCCGCGCCATGGCAGTTCGTGAATTTCGACCATTGACTTCGAATGGATATTGCGGGAGATCCGACTGATCTCCTAAACCCGGAACTGTTGGGTTCGTATCGAAAAGAGCTTTCTAACGAATATTAGAAATTAGAAATCTAATGGTTGGATTTGGATTTATGTCTAAATCAAATTTGGAAAAGGTCGCTGTAAGTGCAGTTCGATGGCCGTAGACAGAAATCGACTGTACGGGCCTTGATAAAATTATTAAAAATAGTGATAATTTGTGTAAAATCATAAGAAATGATTTGTGAAGAATTGGGATGAAAAACTCCATATTTTAGTAGATAAAAAAATAGATTTTTATCGAAATGAACTAGTTTTGAACTAGAATTATAATTCTATTTATTTCTAAAATAAATAAAGTGGATTTGAACTGGTTTTGAAAATAACCAGAATTTCCAATGTATAAAGTGGAAATGGATTTGAATCGAAATTGTCTTTGGAATATTTCGATGTTGGATTTCGTGATTATACAGATATTGTTAGGGAAATTTGAAAGATATATTTATATTGTTATTTCCAATACGATATTTGTTGGTTGTTGAATTTGATATTGGATATAAGCCGATATATTTTCTATTCAGAGCCTTGTATTGAATATCAAATGTGATTTGGGTTTGTCGTGAATGGTGTCTTCATTAATAATGTTCTTAAGCCCAATTGAGAAAAAGATTAAATCTTTTTTATTTAAATTTAATGAAGAATACCAATTAAATAATATTTAATTGGAATTGAATTAGTATTGATTTCTGGGTTTATCGTGAACAGTGTTTTAAATAACACTTGTTCTTTAACCCGATAATTAATGGGATGTGATTTTGGGTTGTCGTGAACGGTATCTTCAATAATACTATTCTTAGACCCAAAGGAGTTAAGAAAACCAGAAACTAACAGGAGATTAGTTAAGTTGAATGGTTTCTGGGGTACTGATCTAATGTTGGTTTCGGCCTTCGGGGTTAATACTTAGGGAATTGCTCACTTGCTAATTTACGGTTAGGGACTGATTGAAGTGTGATGTGATTTTGGCGTTTATCGTGAACCGTGTTTTAAATGACACTGATTCTTTAACCCAATCAAAGATTAAAACTAAATGGAATTTTAATGAATCTTTAATTACATTGAAAAGATCGAGAATGGAGTATCACCAGTTTTGCTCCAGGCGATAGTTAAATCTTTAATTAGATTTAAACATGAAATGGTAATTGAATTTACCGATAACTCCATGGTGTTTGATATGAAGTATGACCATTTTTTACTTCATAGGATAAATAGGTTGGGATTGGGAAATAAAATAAATAATCACTTCGGTGTGGTTCGCTAATCCCGACTAGTTTGAATTGATATTCAAAAGAAGATTAAAGAATAAAGTTAAAAGAATTTATCTTTGATAAAATTAATGGGAACCTTTCCCTAAGAATGTGAAATTTAGAAACTAACTGTATGTTAGCTAAGCAGAATGATTTCCTGGGTATTGATCTGATGTTGGTTTCGGCCTTCGAGGTTAATATTTGGGGAATTATTCTCTTGATTAATTTACGGTTAGTGACTGATGAATTGGAATGAGGCATATGTTGTGTTTGTGTAACACTTATTTATTACATACGCGAGTTATTCGGAAAGACCGGGTTTATCCCATTCTGAATAACTGTTACGACGATAAGTCGAAGATGAAGACGGTGGTTGAAGACCGAAGGTCTTCACGTCGTTTGGATAATTACTGATGATCTTGATTGGGCCTTACACCCAAGAGAAGGGAATCAGTTGGTGATCGTCCAGACGTACTTGGAGATCGATGGACATGCGGGGTACTAGGTGTCTCCGGTTTCGTTCAAACCCAGAACGAACTTGTAAATGGACTGTGTGTCTGACATTGGATTTTAGTCTGTGTGATTGATTTCTATTAAATATATATCTGTTTGGCAGTGGAGAATTTATTCTTTTGCTTAACGCCCTTCTCTGAGACGTACGAGCTCAGGGGTTATATATTGATGGATATCCATCGCATGGAGTGAATTGCCTATGTGGCATGCCTAAGTGGCAATTGATCAAGGCTTCTGTTGAAAAGCAAAGTCTTGTGGTTGATGATCAAAGAACCGCCTGTGTGGCATAGCTTGGTGTAGCGTTGATTCGCGAGCCTCACACCCCGGTGTGAACCAAAAACAGGAGAGGACGTCAGGGAGGGCATGCATTTCTTTCTAGCTAGAAGTGGCGTCAGTGGTTTTACATGCCCTAACGAGTTTGACTTATGTGGTTGTTGCTATTGCGAGGCGCCTCGGATATATCGGTGACTATGTGAAGCCGATAAAGTCATTCGTTGGCTCATTTACGCCCCATAGGGCGAGGAAACGCATGTTCAGGGTTTAAGTTTAATCCACATCGGTGGACTGGCCCTGAGGATCCAAGGGCTCACCTATGTCTGGGTCCTGAGACTTGGGCTGGACAGTCTCGAATCGGTAGAGGACTATCATTTGCCTCGGTTCATAGATGGAAATCCAATTTCCAAATATGTGACTTTGCGGTTTTATTTGTAGAGCATAGTATGGCAACATGATATATGGTACCCATGCCGCCTATGATTGATATTTATGATTGTATATAAAATCAGAAACTAACTGAAAACGAGCTAAGATGGGTGGTTTCCTGGTATTGGTCTGATGTTGGTTTCGGCCTTCGGGGTTAATACTTAGGGAATCGTTCTCTTACTAATTTACGGTTGGAGTCTGATTAAGAATTAAAACATGAAGTTTAGCGTATCAAGCATTCTTTGGCTATTATAAGGTAAAACCCTATCCTCCGGTTTGCGTTGCATTGTGTGATGGGACCTGGGTCTTATAATAGCTTCATTTTTCTTTATTTAGCATTGCGCTGTTTGTTTTATTGATTAACATAGAAATGTGTTTATTTTGTGCTCTTATTTCTTATCTTTTGTATATAAATAAATATTACTTGGGTATTGTTTTGTTACTTTTACAAATATTCCAACCCATCCCGCATGCAACCAAAAAAGTAGAGAAATAGAGATCAAATTGTTGTGTATTTGCATTTTGAAGAATTGTAGATGAAGATCTCACATCTAGCTGCTGTTGGACAAGAAAATGACTGATTTAGAGGTCTTGCACATCTCAAATCAAGGGAGGCTTATCAAAAAACCAAGAGAAAAAGAAGAAAAGCCAAAAATTTAATAGATTTAACTAAGGCCCATTTGAAACTTTCATTGTAAACTCTTTTCCCTAAGGCCCATCTATCATTGTATTAGAGTTAGGGTTAGGGTTTGGCTATCTATCCTATAAATACCCTTGTAATGTCATTGTAGCCACCATCCTATCTCATTTTCTGTATTCCATTACTCTAATAAAAATTCTTCTTCTTCTTTTATTTTCTAGTATTTTTTTAGCAACTAGTGTCGTCTACCCGATTATATTTTCGGTAGAGTACTAGTTGTATTTTACATTTGTTTCATTAGTGATTAGTCGTTTGATTAGTTTCAACGACAATCCTAATTTTATTTTTTTGGTGTTCTTCTTATTCTGCACTTTTATTTTCTGCATTGTTGTTCTTGTTTTGCAATTTACTTTCTTTAGTGATTAATCGTTGATTAGATTCAACGATAATCCTAAGTTCGCAATTTCAATTTGTTTTTATTTCAACAAAATCTCCAGGCTTCGTCTAACTCGCCCAAGAGATTAGATAAATAATTTGATTTTAATTTACCTCCCTGTGTTCGACCTATATGCTACACACCTATACGCTTGCAGTATTTAATTTAAAATTCGCGCTTTTCTAATTCATAGGAAAGTGACGATCAAGTTTTTGGCGTCGTTGCCGGGGAGGCAAATATTAAATTTTATTATTTATTCAATTTCCAATTCGTGTTAGTTTTTTTTTCCTGTATATATAGAAAAAAAATTTGTTGGTTGATTTGGTATTGAGCATTGATACCGTAAACTTCTACAAAAAAAAAAAAAAGATTGCCAATTTTTCATTGATTTCTTTCCTTTTCACTTTCTTTCCTCTTTTCAGTACATAAGTAGTCTTCCCTTTCTCCTTTTACAAAAAGAAAAAAAACAAAAAAAAATTATATATATATATATATATATAAAAAAAAAAAAGAAACTTGCTAATTTTTCTTCAATTTCTTTCCATCTTTCTACCACCTCGCTGATTTTCACATTTTTCTTTTCCCTTTCCTTTTCTTTTTATTTATTTCCATCTTTTGTCTACAACTTTCTAAAAAAAAAAAACTTTCGCAATTTCTTCTCTATCTACTTTGATTTCTTTCCTGTTTTTGTCTGCTTTTATTTCTTTTCTCAATTCCTTCTACCCTTCCTCTCTACTCAAAAAACGTTGCTTTTTTTCTCTTATTTCCTTCCTCTTTTAATTTTGTTTTGGTTTTTCCCATTCATTTCTTTCCCTTTCTTCTTGTTCAAATTTTCATAAAAAAACCTTGCATTTTATTTATTTATTTATTTATTTCCAATTGCATTTCTCATTCACCTCCTACAATCTCTCTTTCCATTTTTTCATTTATTTCTTTCCGGCTCTCTCCTTCATTAAAAAAACAACTTTCAATTTTCCTTTATTCTTTCCATCTTTCCACTTTCTTTCCAATCATCTACATTCTTTTTCTTTTTACAAATTTCAAAAAAAAGATTCCTCTTTTGCAAATCTTTTTCCTTTCTTCTTTTGTCTTTCTTGTTATCAATACATTTGATTTCTTTTCTTCTCTTACAAATTTCCTTTCTTTTCAAAACAAAAAATCCACTTTTGATTTCTTTCCTCTTTATTCCTCCTTTCCAATTTTCAATACAATTACTTCTCATTCTTCCTTTACAAGTTCAAAAAAAAAAAATATCTTGCCATTTTTATTTTACTTCTTCCTTGTTTTCAACTTCTTTCTCCTTTCTTTCGTTTGTTTCCCCTCTTACTAATATCTCGCATCCTTTCTTCTTTTACAATTTGCTGAAGAAAAAAATTCCTTATATAAATTTCTCTTCTCTGCCTTGTAATTAATTTTCTTTCCTTTCTCCATTTATTTCTTTCCCTTTTCAAGTTTTTCCTTTTTCATTTTTTTCTGTCTCTTCTAATTTTACAACAATAAACAAAAGAAAAAAATTCTTTCTGTTTTTGTCTTTTTTTTTTTGCTTTTCCTTCTCAATTTCTTTTCCAAACCTTTTACAATTAGTTTCCTTTCTTCCTTTACAATTCTTTTTCTTTCCTAAAATCTCTCTTCCCAATTTTTTTTTGTCATTTGTTTCTTTCCTATTTGTCCACTTTTCCACAATAATAAAAAAAAGGGAGGTCATAAAAAGATTTTTTTTTTCAATTATTTTTCCCTGCTTCATTTCTTCCCTCTGATCAAATACCCCTCCCTCTCACATAATCTCATTTCACCACAGTTTTTTTTCTATAAACACTTCAGCACCATCTTTTCCAAAAAGTTAGCTTTTTTGTTAATTCCTTTTTCTTTTTCTTGTGCTTTTTTGTTATTCAATTCATTCAAAAAAAAACCAAAAAAAAAAAGAGTTTCGAACTAAGGACAAGGTGACTGGAGTTCAAGCAACAATTCAAGATTTCAGAAATCAAAAGAAATTGCAAATAGTGAGATTTCAATCATTGACGCTACTCATTTTTTCGGATGGACATCCATGCCCCACTGTAATAATTTCTGAACTCTACAGGTGCTCTGCTGCAAAGAAAAATATAGACATTGCTTGTAAAAAATTTCTGCAGGGGCAGCGGCTTGCTTGTACAATTTTTATTTTTGTAATTATTCTTGTGTGACTGTTGTGTTGCCTCAAATTTCTACATTGATTTGGTGAGGAACGAATTTCCATAATTATAAGCATCACTCTTATCGCTTTTCAAGAATAAAATCTAATTTGATTTTCAAAATATTTAACTGCTAGAGTGTATTTTATGAAATTGATTGTCTCAACGGTTTGATCGCGGATATATATTAGTTCAATTAATTGAACTTGTAGAAAAAGAGGTTGCATACTACCCGTAAAACATTGGTCGTATCCCTTAGTATTTATACTATACGTGAACGACCATAATACCCTCTTCCCCCTTCAAATCGAGATTATCAACTAATAAAATATATTTGAGTACGTTATTTATTTTGTAATAATAGCTACATGTGTCAAATTTAAGTTTTGTATTTTCCAAATTTAATAACGATGATTGAGAAAAGTCTTAGCCACCACAATTCTTCTAGGGATTTGGAGTTTGATAAAATTAGCATGATTCAGACCATAGTTGATGAAACTTTTATTGACACTTCTGAAGCCTTGAAAATGTGTTTAAACCATTTCAACTCTGATTTTGATGAGCTCGAATACATTTCTGAATTAAATGAACTTCTTGACCCAAAACCTATGTCATCTGAATCTAACCAAGGAACATTGACTAATGTCATACACGAACTTCCTAAGTTAGACCTCAAACCCCTGCCACAAGACTTTGAGTATGATCACTTGGACTTTTCGAAAAATTCTCCCATAATCTTGGCGTCTGATCTTACCAAGGACCAAGAGGAAAAACCTGAGAAAATTTTATGGGATAATCTGCATCTTAATTATATAAATCATTGGTACGACAACATTTTCATAAGAAAGATTTTGATTTCGGAATTTATTGACATGCCTCTTGTACCTCAAAAACCAGATAGGAAATTATCATACATCATTTTCGATAGAGGAAAGTGTAGGGGAAAAAGAAAATATCATTTTTCACATAACACTCATCACCGTTATAGATTTCATTTTGTTTATAATTGGCATTCACATATAGTGGCTAGACTGCATTTCATTCTTCAAATAATTTTGCATCTCATTCACCTTTGGGTACGATCTTTCAAATTTAGGAAACGTTACAGTGTGGACACTGTTTAGTTCTAGTGTGGGGGGAGTCTGCATTTCATTCATTTTTCATTTTTCTTTCTTTTCATTTTCAGCCATTTAAATAGGACCATCATGCATTTTAGACTGTACTAACATGCCATTTTTTTTTGAAACATGACTCGTTTTTGTTTGATGCAACAAAATAAGTTAACAATTATTTTTCAGTTGATAGTATTTTTTTCTCTCAACTTAGATCGAATAAGAAATATAATGAAAAGTTTAATTTTGAGGGATAATAGTGTAACCGGTACATAGGGAGATTCTTAGGTGATGGCCATGAAATCTATTCTATATTGTAGACTTTGTTTAAATAAGTGGAGGACTTAAAATACTTATATTGGCTTTTCGAATCTTTAAAACTAAGTTGTTTTAAGTTGAATTCGCATAACTCTCTTTTGTGCTTATAAATCCAATAATAATAGTAATCCAAGGGTATCCAACATTGCTTGTATATCTAGCGTTGGTGTGCAAACCCGCCAAGCTCTATCCGACATGTTGTTGACAAAATCAACGTTGGAATATCTTGGTCTCATTTTATGAGATTGGACACCTAAGGATTACCGACACGTTGTTGACAAAGTCAAAGTCGGCCTGCACAATCCGCCAAGCTCTTTACCCACTCTCCGTTAGTCCGCGAGGCAGTGCATGGGTGGTAAACCTTGGTCTTCTAAGTTAGGTGTATGTACCTAATCATAAATTTTAAAATTTTATAGATAAAGAATAAGCGATGATGCCTAAACACTTCTTGACCTTATTGATTTGACTAGCCATACACAAGGAAATTAGAATACCACTTTACAAATTGTGCCAAGCAAACTAAGAATCTATTTCATGGCTGCACTATGTTATCGACCGAACTAACTGGCCAAACTGGAATTTAACATTTGAAAAATTGATTTATATTGAAAATTTGTGACAAGTTGAGGTACCTAAAATAAAATCAACTGACTAGAAATTGATAATTTAATTTGTTGTACCACTTCAGAGACGAGTCTTGTTTTCATTTTTTTGCTTTTATTTTGCATATGTCCATTGCATTCATGTAGTTTCATTAGAATCATAGCATACTGCATTTGGATTTTGTGGGTAGTATCCGCTGAAAACCCTCACGAGACACCACTCGTCCTACTAGGGACACCTAGAGGTTTAACGGCTTGTTGCATACGCTCAATGAAATCGTGTTTCCTACGAAAGTGTGACCTATCTAGTCTAGTTTTTCATTTTTGTTTTACTCGAGGACGAGTAAAAGATAAATGTAGGGGTATTTGATTAACATAGAAATGTGTTTATTTTGTGCTCTTATTTCTTATCTTTTGTATATAAATAAATATTACTTGGGTACTGTTTTGTTACTTTTACAGATATTCCAACCCAGCTCGCATGCAACCAGAAAAGTAGAGAAATAGAGATCAAATTGCTGTGTATTTGCATTTTGAAGAATTGTAGATGAAGATCTCACATCTAGCTGCTGTTGGACAAGAAAATGACTGATTTAGAGGCCTTACACATCTCAAATCAAGGGAGGCTTATCAAAAAACCAAGAGAAAAAGAAGAAAGGCCAAAAATTTAATAGATTTAACTAAGGCCCATTTGAAACTTTCATTGTAAACTTTTTTCCCTAAGGCCCATCTATCATTGTATTAGGGTTAGGGTTTGGCTATCTATCCTATAAATACCCTTGTAATGTCATTGTAGCCACCATCCTATCTCATTTTCTGTATTCCATTACTCTAATAAAAATTCTTCTTCTTCTTCTTCTTTTATTTTCTAGTATTTTTTTAGCAACTAGTGTCATCTACCCGATTAGATTCGGTAGAGTACTAGTTGTATTTTACATTTGTTTCATTAGTGATTAGTCATTTGATTAGTTTCAACGACAATCCTAATTTTATTTTTTTGGTGTTCTTCTTATTCTGCACTTTTATTTTCTGCATTGTTGTTCTTGTTTTGCAATTTACTTTCTTTAGTGATTAATCGTTGATTAGATTCAACGATAATCCTAAGTTCGCAATTTCAATTTGTTTTTATTTCAACAAAATCTCCAGGCTTCGTCTAACTCGCCCAAGAGATTAGATAAATAATTTGATTTTAATTTACCTCCCTGTGTTCGACCTGTATGCTACACACCTGTACGCTTGCAGTATTTAATTTAAAATTCGCGCTTTTCTAATTCATAGGAAAGTGACGATCATTTATGCACTGGTATTCTTGGGAGGAAACTCGTTCCGTGTTATACGGCGTGGTCCCTTGATTTGCCTAACTTTAAAATAAAGATTAATAACTGTTTTAGTTCTCACACCAGTCCCATGACTGACCTGGAGTTTATTGTTTTAACCTAAACTCTGGGTGCACTTATTTTGACACGAGTAGCTAGTAGTTTTGGTTTTTGCAGATTTATATTCACAGGATCCTGATTTACAACTGGAACGATACTCGGAAATCTTTGTATCCGCGTATTACTTCTAATTGTGTATTGAATTATTTTCCACTGCTATGTAATGTATTGTAATCTCTGATATTTATCGAATGTATTTTATTTGTTTATACTCTGTATATTCTTGTAATCTGATGAATTGTTGTAATTAACAATGAAATGTTCTTCCGTCTGCGTTCGTTCATGTGTTGTTCTCGAATTATCCGGGCTTTCCTTCACCGGGGAAGTTACGGGTTATGACACACAATGGCAAAGCTTTGTGATTAATGCTCATTCGAAGGGTTGACATGTTATTGTCTAACATTGACTGTATTTTAAAATTTTGATGGTCCTAATTTGGCTTTGTTTTTTTAAAATCCAATAATTGATATACCAAAAATGCAATGTTGTTGTACCATGTTATTAATTTTAACCTTATTTCATTTTGGTTATAATAAGCCTTTTTGATATTTACGGTAATCGTTTAAGGATTTGAAAATTATCTGTATTTCGTTTATGTCCCTGACTTCGTTTTCATTTGTTTGATAATGGATTTAAACGGCTCATATATAACAAAAAGATTGCTTACATTTTTTATTTAGGTGTATTAAGTATTTTTCGCAATAGTAGAAACTACTGGTTCTAATACCGACATAAACACATCAAATTTAATTTAGCATATGGGATCCTCTTTATTTCTATTTATAGCAGTTTATATAGGTCAATTCACCATATGCAAACAGATATATTTAAATTTCAAGAGAGGATAGTTGTGAATGTAAAAATCATAAATATATGTAACCTTTGTAACTTTTGCGTTGTATATTAGAGAATTATTTGTGAGTTTTAGTAGCAACTAAAAAATGATGCTACAAATATATTTGTTTATTTTCTAACAATAAACATGAATCATCTGGATTAAAACTACTGAAGCTTAAAGGTAAAACTCGATACTCAGTTTAGCCAGTAAATAAAACTATGCATTAGTTAGATATAACCATAAAAGGGAATCATGTTTTCATTCCATAATGAATATTTTATTATTGAACATCGCAACATCTTGATATCTACCTTTTTTCCCCCTATTAATCATTAGTTCTTGCAAAGAAATGAGGTAAGGATGTTACATAGACACACACATATACATAGACATACATATACCCCAGAGACAAACACATAAATACAAACACCCATACATACATACATATATATATATACACCAGTACGAAGGCACGTCTGTTGGACGTGTGCATAGATAGTCGAAGCAAATATGGGTTATGTGCAAAAACGGGGGGGAGTAGGAAGGAAAAACATAGATGCTATATGGAGAAAAAGGATATACAGTGATACAAAAACCGCACTTAGTCAGGCACAGCAGGCCAACATCATAAAGGCGAACATCTCAAGTAATACGCCAACAAAAAAACGAACAGCTGTGCGCAAATATTTATGTTAGTGCAAAATACAATGATGATGTCTCCGGAATACAGTAAACTTAATTAAATGTATGAAAAAAGGCTATATTAATGAACAATCATGGTACACAGAATAAAACAAATTACAAAAAGAAAAGAAAAATCAAATTAATGGCTAGTGACAGACTTGCTTCACATGTACCGGCTAACCAAAACTTCACCGGCAATGCACTCATCACCTCTGTGTTTCCCTTTACCTGCATTTCACATATACCTATCAATACCATTAACTTAAAATAAAATTTAAAAAAGGAGAAAACATGAGAAGATTTTAAACGTACTACTTGGAGAAGATTTAAAAAATATCAAAGACATTAAAATTACCAATCTGCAAACGTTCAAGAGGCTTAATCACACTATAAGTAGTTGTTCCTGCTCCATCTTGCTTACTGCCATGTAACGTAAAATTTGTCAGCCTCCGCTTCTGCTTCATGTTCTGTCAGACTTACGCTCTTGTCTCTACATTGGAACAATTGAGCAAAAAATATGTGGCAATGTGAAATATATAGCAATATTCATTGAACCAATCAGCAGATGTGAAGAAAATATCTGGAATCATAATTCGGCAAATACAACATGTTTTAACAAAAAGTGCAAAAATGTTTAGGTATAACAGGAAAAATTTCATATACAATATACAAATTTGATTGGTAAATTGATTTTACCTACGACGGTCTGATGGAGGAGAAAGAAATGTTATTCGACGGCCGTAGATGAACAGCAGTGCCAGATCTGAGCATACAAAAAAAATTAGAGTAAGTTCAATGAACGAACACAATATAAACTGATAAAACATATCGACGTCGCAGGAGAAAGGAAAATTTGGAGAAGTAAATGTTAATTAAAATGTAAAGTAGTTGAGGTAGCATTTGAGTACATGAGGCAAAGCAAGTTTATTATAGCCCCAGTTTGGATTTGGGTATAGAAACATGGGTCCAAAGAATGACTTTAATCGGATTAGTATGTAAAAAAATTAAAAAGGATATTTTAAACACATCAAAAGCTTTCAAAATGAGGCTTTTTGTTATATAATAATATACTAACACATATACCAACTATCATGCCACATTACTTTAATTCTTTTGCGATCGAATAGAGATTGAAAAGCTTAGTTACCATGTGCAATATAATTTAATGACCCTAAAGCAAGAAATACTAATAGTAAATTGTTCATGCGGTAGCATGGATGACTTTTGAAAATTTTCATCCTCTTAACATATACCCTAGTATTGTATTTAGAGTCAACTGCACCATAAAATTCATGTTTACCGTAAGCCAAAACTATGCCATCTTTCACGTGAAATTTGATTTTAGGATGTTGCAAGGATGTTAATCATATTAGTACAAAATAATATGCAGTTTTACGGTGGTTATACTGTTGTATATAAGCCTACATGATGAACGTGCTTGTGAAAAAAATTCATGCATGGACTAACAATGATGCAAAGGTACTTAAAAGAGAAAGTATTATGGCCATTAATAAGCTGTTAAGTTCTCATTAAATAATGTTTTTGCTTTCTTTGGACAGTGTGGTATGAGAACTTTTGTTAAACCAACCACCTTAAGTTTTAAAATACATAACCATCCCTCATTAAAAAATAGTTTGATTACATATACATATAACATACTATTTTTTAACTTTTAGGTTTATGATATTTTCGGAAACAGTACAGAGATTTGTATAGAATTTGACAAATGACAGAAACTTGCAAAGACTTGTTTGTTAATATTTGCATGGAAATCAACAAATATTTGTGTTTTTTCAAAGAAATTCAAAATTATTTGTTTTGATCATGAAAAGATGAGATAAACTATCAAATCCAAATTTTTTGAAATAAAAAATATTTTTTAAACAAAATTAAAAACAAAAATGTAATTTAGTACTTGTATTTCAGCATGTGTTTCATTCACCAAATATAAAAATAAAGAGACAAAACAAAATTTTCACTTGTTGTAAAGTGTTCTAAAAAAATTGAATACATATACCAACACAAAGCGAATAATTTAAATATCAAACAATTGAGGCAACACCGTACAAATCCTCTAACATTATAAGGTAACGTGAATCATTCATTGGTGTAGTGTGTAAAACAGTCGAACGTAATATAAAAATGGAAAAGATGAAGGGTAAGGCAAATGAAATTTGTATTAACATGGTATTAATAGATAAAATAGGATAATAAAAGATAGAAGGTGGAACAAATGAAACTGGATGGTAATATGTTTAAATCCATATGATGCAGAAGGATGTCTATATAATCCAACATATTATATGGCATGTAATTTGTCAATGCATGCCTGATTTCTTTCCCTTCTTTTCCCACGTAATTTCGGTATTTTGTATTTCCATGTCAGTGTATACTTACTCCAACGCCAAAAAACAGAGTAGTTATCATATTGCGGAGTTTATGGGCTTAGCAAACAGATATTAAATTATTGTCTATCCTACACCTAACTAATATTACAAAAATTGTAAAAATCATAGCAATTTGAGGAAGTAAAGAACTTGATTACATATAGATACATGGGATGTGTTACGTAGATGTCTTAAATTAGGAACAAAATTAACTATCAAATCTCATTAACATAGTTACCGTAAATATATTATTAAATAAACTAACTTGAAATATGAAGTTACAATATCATTTTATTGATTGGTAATAGCTACCAATAAGGCTAAAAGGTAAATGGAATCGGATAATTAAGCAAAAAAACTTCTATAAGTGGCTTTTTTTTTACAAATTAGCATAAACAAAACTCTACAAAATGAATGCAAGGAAAGAAAACAAATTGTAGACTCAAAGAAAATTATTGGAATTTAGTTATGGACAAAGATGTAGGAAATAAGGCAGGATTGTCAATAGTAAAAAAGCATGAAATGAATGAAAATATTACAATATAAGCATATCATAAGATTTAATGTAAGATGAAATAAAATAAAATTAGCAAAAGAAACAAATGTTTACCTCTATGCTGGTAAGAACTGACTGTCAGACAACTTAGACACATACCATTCACAAAATACAGAGTATCATGGATAGAATAGAAAATATATTGAAGAATGTAGTACGTTCAAGTGTAGGATTAATAAGCCAGCAATTGTAACCTGAACCAAGAGTCAGATGCCTCTTCAATATCAATATAGAAGGGCCCAATTGAGATCCGACATTCAAGACTCAATTAGGATTAATGTCAAGTAAAATTAATAGGCCTGCAGTCATAAATTTGTTTCTAACAATTGAAATTTGGTAATGATTTAGATGGAGATTTAATAAACTAATGGATATGTAAACAAAGTGATCAAACATCGTATTAATATTATTCCTAAATTACATATTATCTTACATTAAACTTGCCCAAAAATGTTCCTGCGGTTTATAAACTCATGCATAAAGGTTATAAATGGCTCCATTAATTTAGCAACATCCATTTTTTGCATTATTACAACATCAGGCAAAATTTTTTTGTATGCAATAAAGTGTTACAATATATGTTAACAAAAATGGAGGTCGCAAGATTCTTGTAACAACCCGGAAATTTTGGGCCAGTTTGAAATTTTTATTTTGGCAATTTTAACGGATTTTGATTATTTAAAATGATTATTTTAAATAATAACGACGAGAAATATTTTAACAATAAAATTTACATCTTTATCATATTTAAAGTTAGAAACTAACTGGAAAATAGATAAGATGAGTGATTTCCTGAGTATTGATCTGATATTGGTTTCGGCCTTTGGGGTTAATACTTAAGGAATCATTCTCTTACTACTTTACAGTTGGAGTCTGATTAAAAATCAAACGATAGACACCATAATTTTATAAAATATATTAAATAATATAAATAGTCATGTGTTGACAGTGCATGTGTTGAGAATATTCATGTGTTGAAAAAAAAATATTCATTTGTTGAATAGAATAACGAATTTATTGAAATATATGAAGCCGTGTTGATTAGGGATGCGCCATTTTGACGTGAGCGATATTTATATCGATTATATTCGTTTTTATAATGAATATAGAAAAGGAAGTGATTTCAAAATATAACGTTTTGAAAATATTATAATTTTATGCGATGATGTGGAATATTCAATTTCGATTCGAAATTGAATGTGAAGTTGAAATCGTTTCGAAAAACGAATTTATATCGTTTTAAATTCGTTTTTCGAAACGATTTCAACTTCACATTCAATTTTGAATCAAAATTGAATATTCCACATCATCGTATACAAATGATAATATTTTCAAAACGTTATATTTTGAAATCACTTCCTTTTCTATATTCATTATAAAAACGAATATAATCGATATAAATATCGCTCACGTCAAAATGGCGCATCCCTAATCAACACGGCTTCATATATTTCAATAAATTCATTATTCTATTCAACAAATGAATATTTTTTTTTTTTCAACACATGAATATTCTCAACACATGAGCACTGTCAACACATGACTATTTATATTATTTAATATATTTTATAAAATTATGGTATCTATCGTTTGATTTTTAATCAGACTCCAACTGTAAAGTAGTAAGAGAATGATTCCTTAAGTATTAACCCCAAAGGCCGAAACCAATATCAGATCAATACTCAGGAAATCACTCATCTTATTTATTTTCCAGTTAGTTTCTAACTTTAAATATGATAAAGATGTAAATTTTATTATTAAAATACTTCTCATCGTTATTATTTAAAATAATCATTTTAAATAATCAAAATCCGTTAAAATTGCCAAAATAAAAATTTCAAACTGACCCAGAATTTCCGGGTTGTTACAATTCTTAGCACAATATTTTTTTTTGCAAATTGAATATGTTTTTCTTAATTGTCTCAATTGCGTTAAACTTTCCAGTAATGTTCCAGACTGATAAGTCCACACATAAAAGCTATAAATGATTCGACCTTGAAAAGAACCATTTTAGAGTTCTTGTTTACATTAGTGCCTTCAGACTGGTAAATGGGTTGCTTTAGGTATGTTGCAAATTAATATCAGCATCGATATTTGAAAGTAGATGTCTTATATCAAAATAAGAGAAGTACATAACCAAGCTAAATGACTTAGGGTGTTAATGGTACTTGGAATAGCAATTATTATCTATGGGGTAAAAAATTCAAATTTAAAATAAATGAAAATTCTAGTTTATTAGTAATCAATAACTTACCTGATTCCCATTATAATGCCATGATCATATCAGGAGAGAAATAGCGATTGACTCACCACTTCAGTGGTGTAACACAGTCCTGCATTCCAGTTTGTAAGTGGCAACTAAGAGGAGCATGCATTTCAATTTTTAACCTGCCAACAAAAAGAAAAAAATGAAGATTGAGCAAATATAGTAAAATTTAAATCATCCATTACTCAAGTATTTTGGAAACCTGACATGAAGACCAATTAATTGTCTTGTTCACTGGCATTTGAATGCAACCACATGAAATGTAATGAATTAACTTTTATCATGTATAAAGAAATAGAGTTAAACCCTACAAAGGAAAATTTGATGCATTAAATGTTAATTAAGATTTAAAGTAAATGATGTAGCATTTCAGTACATCATTTAAGCTTCAGGATGTAATAAAATCTGATAAATATGTGACTGTAATTGTAAAGCGATTCAAAAATAAATGATTAATGGATGCTATTTTCAAACTGAAATCATTTAATAAACATACACAAAAAAACATTCCCAAATTAAAAGTAGAGAGAGCATGGAAAGAATTTTTTTAACATATTACAATTTTTATCAGCCTAAACCTCAAAAAGGAAGAGATTACCTGATGCTGAAACTGATATGTCAAAAGGAAGACAACAGACATTAAAATTGTATATACTTAAATTGCTGTACCAACAGAAAATAACAAACAACCTGAATGATCCAAAGGGGAGAAGCATCCATTACCTATTCCCCACACAGTGTCTATTCTTCGACGATCACATCCTCTGTATGCTGTAGTAATCATTATAAGAAAGAAATTGACGAATTTTTTTGAATTGAAATCATTTGTTAAATATATAAATACACACAAACCCGGATTCAAGAGCGGAAACAATGGAACAGACAGATTGTAACATATTACAAACTCAATTAGCCTAAACAACAAAGACCTAAAGATTACCTGATGTTGAAACTAATATGGAAAAAGAAGAGAGCAAGGATTAAGAAAATTGCAAATTACAGAGTGATAACTAATTGTACCAACATGTGCATAATTCGACTTGTAACTCACAACATATAACAGCAAGAACAAATAGTCAAAGGTACGATTAATTCGACTGATAACTCGCAGCATACAACAGGTAGAACAAATAAAATTGACAAATTAGTGGAAACAAAGGAATTATAAATCAATTTTACCTCATCTAGGCAAATGAAGGTTTCTTCCACGGCCATAGCTGAAGAGGAGTGCCAGATTTGAACATACAACAGCAAAAACGCGATTTGCAGCAAGAAAGGAAATATAAAACGATTTAACGTATGATCTAGTCGTGGAGGCGGAATAAGGGCTCGTCCGATAGCAAACGTGTGGAGGAGTGCTAGATCCGACGGTTCCAAAGTGTGTTGGTGATTGGCATTTCCGATTTGATCATGGCTCAGTTACCAACTGGCAGCTCTGAAGCATGAAATACTGGCAGGTGGGAGAAGGCGAAGACAGTAACAGGTGAGAAGAGTAGGAATTAATGGTCGAGTAAGAAGGAAATTTAGAGGTAGTTTAGGGTTGAAAGTAGGAAGAAAACATGAGAGAAAGAGGAAAACTTGAAGAGTGGAGTGAAGAAAGACGGAAAAAGAAGAAATGAGAGGAAATGGTTTGACTAACTGAAATGCGGTAGCGGGCAGTGGTACGGAGAGAAGACAGTTTTGCCCTTTGTAATAATAGTTTTTTGAACTGTTTAAAGGACTTTTCTGGAACAACATAAAAGCTTCACCACTGTTAAGTATTTGTATTATTATAAAGATAATGTTTGCACTTCCACATCGTAAAAAACTAAAAACATAAATTCCCCTACTTTATAAAAAGGTTCATTTTTTATATTGTATTTTATACAACTTTGAACATCAATTTAGTTACTGACGGTACCTATATGCGTGGCACGGGACACACGCTAGTTTCCAAGAAATTAGTTAACTCCATTCGATAATTAAAAATCCAATTCTTGTTCAAAAATCACCTCATCTAATCCACTTGAGTTCATATTTAATTTATAACTCAAATCTGGAATTTAGTATTCGAAATTCATATTTTTATTCACTCAAAATCCTTTTATTCAATAACAAACCATTATGGTTTAAAATGATTATGGCGCTATTTTTCTGAAAATTTGATTTTGACATAACTCAAAATCTATAAAACGAAATCAAGATTTTTCTCTTAAATTAGAAAACTGTTATTCAATAGGTCTGGGTGCTGTTTCATCGAATTCTGACTTATATTGAGTTTTATAACCTAGTTTAAGGTCGACACACCAAATTATGAAACTATCGCGTTGTGTCGAGTTCATTTAAATTATAATTTAAATATAACGTTACATTTCATCTAATAAAAAAATTCCAACTCCAATCACTAATATTTAAATAAAATTTCAACTTATTCTTCCAGATTTAACTTAAAACTCCTATTATTTAGAATCGTCGATTATTTGATTTTAAATTCACAAATCCGTTGTAATTTATATTTACAACTCAATCTCTTTATTAAATTCCAATTTCCTTGAACATAAATTATTGTATGAAAAGATTTGATATAATCGAATTCAAATTATAAATATCTTTTATGGGAATAATCAATTAATTCAACATTCTTTACCATTTCAAACTAATATCATCCCTCGATAATAGTGAAGTCATTCAAGTTGGGGTATTTTATTTACCTCTCAGACCTTGGTTGACAACGTTCTTATCTTGAGATAGATAAAAGCTTCGAATACAAAGACTTGATTTAAAATTTCGCCTTTTATTCCATTTCTTAAATTTGGAAATTTGTTTCCAAATTACTCGATGAAAATTACTTCATCGCATTTATAAACATTGTTAACAAATTAAACCTTCTTCTTAAAACAAACTTCCATTTTAATAATCTATTTGAAACTCGATTCCAATTTTGGAATATTTTATTTTCATAACTTATATATATATATATCAATATGGAATCTAATTTAATAATTAAATTTTAAATTTCGTTCTTTTAATATAATCCTGATATCTTATCTGGAAATAAATATATTTATTTTATAAATTCGACATGGTCGAATTAAAATTGTAAATCCGTATGGATTTATTTCAATTCATTTTACATTCCAAATTTCAAAATAAATTTCATCGTTTCCCTTCCCTGAAACGAATTCAAATTTATAAATCCCTTTTAAATTCATATTTGAATTTAAATGAATTATCCAATAAAAATCCCCCTCTTTTATTTATAAACATCATTTAATAATAACACTTCTTTTTTTAAATATTTAAAACAAGTTCCTATTTCAAATCTTGTTTGAAATCCAATTCCATTTTGAAAAATAAATTTTACTTTTTAAATTCAGACTTGAATTTAAAATCAATATTATTAGCGATAATTTTTCTTTCCATTTAGAACATTATTTATACATTGAGTTACTTATTTTTATTATTAAAAACAAGTTAATATTTTCTCAATCCATTCGAAATCCATTTCCATTTTGAAAAGTAATTTTTCCTTTTTAAATCCAACAATCCCTTTTTGATATTCTTAAATATAAATATCTAGGCCCAGTGATATTTCAACATCCACAAACACTCAATCATCAATCACAGGTTTTCAAACACATCATAGATGATAATATATATGGAAACAAACAATTATAAATTTTGAGGGATCCAATTGGATCCCTTTAACCTGTTTTTCCTGCATCCACAGATGTCAGACAATATAAATAATACTAATCCTGCTTCAAGGCAGGATATCGTAGTATAGAAGGTCATCCACTCATATATCGTGGGGGCGATAGGGTCATCCGCTAATTATACTGTGGGCATCCGGTAATGGTACTGCGGGAAAATATCCAATATATATAATAGCCACAACCACCAAGGCTTATAACTAATATATATATATATATATATATATAACTACCGTTTATCAATAAACTACAATGCAACCAATCAACCAACAAACAACAAAATATTTGTATTAAATAAAAATTCGATTATAATAAACTATAATCGAACTAGAGAGCGAGTTTACTCACCCTGATTTTATTTGCCGAACATCCCAATTTAAATTAAGTCAGATGCGATTCGATTTAAATTAAATCTCGGTCAACTCTGATTGACTCTAAATGTGTTACATCACAATTTCCAACCTTGACAAGTTAAATATACCACATTATAAGATGTCTGATTATATAAAATTAAGAGAGTTAATTTAAATCAATTAATAAATAATACCTTTAAACTTCTTAACAACTTCTCCCAAATTTAAACAACGCCTCTCTGCCCATCATCCGAACACTTGACCTAAACTAAGACCGGCCTTCACCACTGCCTCTGTCATCAACTGACTCTACATCAACCAATAGATTCCTTGCTGCCTCGTCCATACAGATGGACGAAAAAAATCCTCTCAGTCTCCTGTGAGCTACACAGCCACTATAGCGACCCAGGATTTTCAACGTTTAAAATATAAATTAATTCAGAATTTATCATCAAAATAAATATTTATAGTGAGTTTGGTATATTTCGAAGATAGTAGAATATATTTATATTTGGATTCAACTTGTATCTTGTTTGAACATATAAAGAGGATTCCTTATAGATTGGAATTTTGTATGAATGGTTGTTAAAAAGGAATGTATTAACATTTGCTAGATAATTTAAATTTATTAGAATATTTCTATTTTTGATTGAGTTAAGTTTGGTGTTGAAGAAAATGTATATGTATATTTGGATTTTGACATAAGATTTGAAATATATCTATTTGAATGTAGTTAAGTTTACTCCTAAAATTTTCCTTTTGTAATTTACAAACATTTTAAACTTAGTTGTACGTGTAGCATTACATTTTTTTCATTTAACTTTTAACAGGAACAGTTGTCGAAATATAAAGTATGAAATTTTAAAATTCAATTGTATGGGTATTTAACTATTTTCTAATAATATTAAAGTTTTCTAACTTCCTAAATAATTTTGTATTTAATTTATAATGCTATTTTAGCTTTCAATTTTGTCTTTTAGTTTTCATGTCTCAACTATTTATACTTAACCATTTTATTTCAAGCATAGCATTTACGAAACTTTTACTCTTATGTCTTGTACTGAGTTATTTATATTCAGCTTTTATGTATTTTGCTCTTCGTTTTGTTCTTACATTTTGCCTAACATTCTATATTACCTCTATTTGACAAATTACAATATTTAGTTTTCCTATCTTATTGAGTATTTAGAATGTAATGTTAAAACTAAAATCAACTTCGAAGGATAAATTTTGTAATTTAGTAAAGAATGTTTAATCTATAATGAAAAATTGTTATGGAATAAAGATTTTTATGAAATGGCGTTTGCTTAATTTAATCAATTGACATAATAAACAAAGAACTAAATTCACATATCCATTCGTTCATGATAGTTTATCATTAAGAAAAATTAAATTTTGAAGTAGAAATATAATATGTTTAAACTTAACGCCAAACATATATATTTGAATTGAAACAATTAATTGATTTGGTAAATTTTATTGCGTATGAAGCGTTAAGTATAAAGTTGAATTTTTAATTTAAACTGTTATTGATTTTGCTTAAAAAAGGGGGAAAAACACTAAATCCATGGCTAGTGCTTATAAAATTTATAGCGTGTTTGAATAACGCAAACAACGTTGTCTTGATCGTTCGTTTCAACCGTAAGTCGTACGCTAAGTAATATTAGTTCAAACTGTGTTTTCCGTGTTGTTTTAGCCTAATGTCGGATACCCGTTCACTAATATCTCCATTTAAAACCATTTTCTTGCGTCAGTCAAATGTTTTGAATTTGAAACTATATCTGGTATAATCTTTGCCAAGATTTGGCAACAACACCAAGAAATTTGGATGGTGGAAATTATTCACCACTTGTCATCACCGCTCTGATTTGTTTAACGCGTGTTCTTCTCCTTCTGTCTGTGGTCTGCTCTATTTAGATTATAAAATGGGGGAACCATTCTCTGTGTTCGCAAGTAGACAAATTCCCTTCCTCTTCTAATTTTCAATAGCCAAACATATTTACTTCTCCACAAATTTAACCTCCCCAATTCGATTTCGCCCAAATCAGAAACCTCCCACCATAAAAGAAAAATGACCACCGCGTCTCACCGGCTGGGCGGCGCCGCTACCTCCAACTCCCGCCCAAACCCTGTCCAATATCTCTAGCCTCCGTTGACCACAAACGCCTTGCTACTGAATGGAGCAGCTCCATCCTCCTTCGTACCAGATCCACCCCCTCAAACTGAAGCCTAAACCCGTATCGCCGTGCCTTCCTTTCTAGCAGCCACGGCTGTTGCATCGCTTAAGGCACGATAATTCGACACCTTTCCTCCCTTTGCTTGAAAGCTAATCTCCAGCCAAGGAGAGGCTTCCAGTTCTCAGTCCGCGGAAAATTCAATCAGCCCGCTCTCGCTCGTCGACCAAATGTAGGTTTTCTTACAGATTAAACTCTTTTCAAATTCGTAAATTTCGCATCCTACAAAGTGTAACTGGTTACCGTTGCATACTGGTTGCCTGTGATTCGCTGTCCTAGCTTGGATTTTTGTTGCTGCCTGAGGCTGTTGACTGTATGCACTATATTCGTCTTATGTATGACTATTGTGATTACACCCTATTCCACAACAGTAAACATTTACCCTGTTGCACCATTTTCGTGACTGGTACTCCAATTTGTAGACTACTTATTGATCCATGCCTAACTTCATGTTCACATATATGATATATTTGAATTGGTCATACTTTCTTTACGGTTGAAACCCCTTAATGATCCAGCCTTTACCACTTTTAGCTATCACAGTTGCATATATTATGTTCACCTTAGCATGGGAATCTTGATTTACTGTTAAATACCCTTTATTTGTCATCTGCACTAAGTCAGGCCTAAGCTTTTCGTATGCACACTCCATACAAGTATTCCTTTATTTGTTGCTTAGAGACAGCCTATGATTTCCATTTTTATGAGGGATTTATGTTAACCACTATTGATAAAAAAAATCCCATACCGGAGTTTGGTACATGAATTGGCTGTTTAGATGATCTTGCATGATTTGAGTTGGCTTCTGTGTCACCTTTTCTACTGTCTTAATCTTCACTTAGCTTGTTTCTTTGAATTTAGGCCCTCTTGAATTCTCAGCCTTGCTTTTTGTAAAGCGGTATAGTGTCATTTCCTCTGATTTTCCTCTTCAGGTCCTTCATAGCCTAATATTCTAAAATAATACGGTTTTCATATAACATGCTAATAACCGTGGACGGACACCCTTTAACTTGCATGATATATATTTTGTTGGTAATTGAGGCCGTACCTTCTTGTTTGTGCTTGTGATGGCCTTACTTGCCTATCGTTCCGCTTGATCTGTTGTTAGCAGTTCATCGTTGCCTTATGGTACCCTTTGCCGTATGCCTTAGGAATGGATCTCATATACATGCTACATCTTTAATTACATTCATTCCATGATCTTGCATGCAAGTGTAGCTGTCAGGTTGTATTTTCTTTCGTATTAGGCTTAACTGCATATTCTCGGTCATACTCTCATACATTAGCCATACATGTTTCACTTGGTTGTCGTATGCATATCTTGGCTTTTGCCTCATGAAGACATTCCCTTTGTTTAGGAATCTGGCAAATACTGTCCTATTAATTTGTCATGCACCGGTAACATATACATTTATGGGTTTACTGTACCGCTTCTTCCGACCGCCGCATAACCCGAACTGTTGTATTGGTGCTCATTTTTGAGTCTTCCTCATCTACCTGCCTACTGTCCAGTTTGGGTTATACGTGATGCATGTTAACGTTGGATATAGTACACTGTCCTATTTTGTCGCAAGCTTTATTCTGGACTGCTTATATATATCCAGTCTTTGGGCCTGGCAAGAATCCTTGCATGTTTCAACACCAATCGTCATAACACCATCTTGTATGAAATTCTTAATCTTGATGTATATGCTGCCTTTCCCATGATTTTGTCCCTTTATATTTGACAGTTCATGATTGACATACTCGATTCATTCAATACTTTGTAAGGATTAAACTAATTATATTTTGTGTTTATCGAAATATGCTAACTTGAAATAAGTTTAATCCTAACTTGGGTGTTTTGTGTATTTTGCATGGGACACTCGGGTCAGGCCCTAAGTGTTCCAAGTTTAAATATATTTGCTCGCAAAATGGAGAGGACGTGAAGACATGGAGACGCAGGCACCCTAAGCTCGACAAATCGGTAAATTTGTTTATTTGAAATTCATGTATAAATTTACATTTCTTCCACTATACAAAAATACCGTATACAACTCTTATATTATATGAAATTTTTTTATTCCGCTGCAATTATCCTACTCTTTGATTCTGCATTTATTCTGTTTAAACCGTGTAAGCCAATAACAATCTGTCGTTTTGATCGTTTCGAGTTAGTTTAATTATCGACTTGGAGCAGGCAAAATGCCAGGTTATTATAGTTGGTATCATAGCTTTTGTTCATACAAAGCTTGGCTTATTCGGTTTGAAAACTCATTAGAGATAAGGTAGAAATACCTTAGAATGAGCAGAATTGATGCTAGAATCAACGGATTTCGAAAAATAAAAATTTTGAAAGTGATTTTCGAAAATAAAGTTTTTTAAAGATATTTTGAAAATAAAATATAAAATTTTAAAGGAAGTATTTTCGAAATAAAAGCTTGTTTTGAAATTTCCAACTCAAAAGCTTTGCGGTAGAAGAAAAAATCGAAATCGATCGTCAAACGTCTAGATTTAGCAAGGAAACTAAGAGTGATAAATGAAATAGTTATTTTGGAAAAGAAGATTTTGTTGAAAAGAGAAAAAAAATCAAGAAAATACTAAGTGTGAATTTTGAGATACTTTTAAACTTAGGAAAAATCTGAAACTTGACGAAGCTGATTTTTGAGGATACTCGATTTGAGGAATGGTGGTTAAAACGAGGGTTGAAACGGTACTGGAATTGACTCAGATAAAATTGAAATTTGGTATTAATATGTCTTATCTTCATTTAAATCATCTTGCTAAAAATAATCTTGTTTTACCAATTATCGCTCATGGTTTACTCAAATTACTTCTCAAATGTTGATTTTGTATGTATACATTGCTTCTTACTTTATTTGAAGTATTATTTTTGGTTTTAACTATTTTTAAATTTGCATTTAGTTATTTAGCTTCGATTTTTGTCTAAATTATTTGTATTTAACGTTTTGTAAATATAGTATTTTAATTAACCTATTTATTTCAATTAAGTTAATTTCTTTGTATTTACTTATTGTGTACCAAACATATTTATTTTACTTTACTGTTTTACTATAATTATTTTTATACATAACTATGTTTTCTAAATTATCGTGTATGTAACTTTCTTGGTTGGTTTGTAATTTGTGAAGCTTTATTTTTTACTCAGCTCGTTTATTCCAACTTATGACTTTAAGACCTTACTATTTTACTATTTTATCTAACTTATCTTTTACACAAACTATTTTTGTAAAGTATGCATTTTGATCTAAGCAGTTTTGGCTGTACAAAGCAAGTACGAAGATTTGATCGAATAATAATGTTCGTAAGCATGTAAATTCGAATCAAATAAAATGCTTGACAACAAGATTGGTTAGGGCATGTGAGTTTGGATCTTAGAAGTGAATATCAAATCGATTTAAAGAAAAGATTTTTTGGATTGAAATGAAAATTTTCAAGACAACCAAGATAAAAGTTTTGAAACTTATATATGAATATATAAGGAAGCGATTAACTTGGAACTTTTAAAAATCGATGTAAAATTGAATCTTATATAGGAATATATAAGAACGATATGTGGGAACACGATTTGGAAATTTTTGGACATTTGATAAGGAAGTCTCGAAACTGGTGGGAAAATTTACATAAGAATACCATTAAAACTTTAAGAATGAATCGAACGGAAATTACTTGATAAGTAATCATTCATGATGAAGAATATATATATATATATATATATATATATATATATATATATATGCAATATGGTCTACTCGAGAGAGAAACTAACGGAACAAAAAATCGAGTATCCCATGATTGACTGTTGATATTTGTATCCTTATGTGCATTTGACCTTCTTATTTTGACCTTAATTAGTTCACCATTTGAATTTGAACCGTGTTCTTATGTAAAGTCATTCATACCTTGCACCTTATGAATTTGGCTGAGTGTCTTTGATTCGAACCGTCACACTTGTTAGGTGCCCATTTGTTTCGAACTTCTGTTTTGAACACATGGAATTTAACCTGGTCCATGTATGTATATCCTTCGTGTTGCTGATCGAACCCAAGATTGAAATCAAACTAGATGACTTTGATTTTATCCAAGACTTTATGTAACGGAACCTTAATGAGCTTTCCATAGTGATTAAAAGTGTTTGAAATATAGAATCCAACTTATGCAAGACAATTGGATTTTGGAAAATATTAATTAAGAGGTTTTGATTCCGAAGATTTTGAAATGAATATTTTGGAATGTTTACCAATACCATTTTGAATTTGTATACGCATAACCAGAGTGCGTAGCGGAAGCGTGACGGTAATTTGGATAGAAACTGTTCAAGAGGTTTTCCAACTAAATTGAATAGTGCAAACTTTTCAACAAGATTTGACATTGAAATTTGAAAGAAAAGGTTATTTGACTATCTAAATTGTAAATCATTTCTAAGATATTGATTTGAAACTCTTGAACATCTTATATTATGAGAATATGAAATCTAGAAATGTTCAAATCTAGTTAAATGAAATTTGATCTAAGGAATGATTGATATGATTTGTGTATATATTATAAATTATTTTATGAAGCTTTCAAAATTTGAAAAGCTTACTTGATTTAAAAGAGCGATAAAAAAATCGTATTGATCAAATTTGATTTCCAATTGTGGAAAGGAAAATTTTATGGAAAAATGTATCTCTTAGAAGATATCAACTTATGTATAATTGTCGAAAGTGTTATTTCGAAATAAATTGAAATTTATAAAACCTGATATAATGATCCTTAAAGTCTTTAATCTGAAGAGTTTTGAAAGACTTGAAATGTTTGAAAAAGATCATTAATTCTGAAATATAAAGCATAAGTTGTATGTTTGTAAGAAATTGTATTTTCAATCGTTTGGAATTGTTTTCCAAATTATTTTGTATATGATGAATAGTTTAAAAATTGATTTATGAACTAAGAAAATTTCGACGACTTGAATCCCAATATTTAAAATGTTTGAAAAACAACAATACTATGATTGCAAGTATTTGCGAATTATTGTTGCGAAATAATTTACGACTTCGGGATATGATATGAAATGATTTGATATATTTTCATAGATTCGGAGGACCATGACTAATAGAAGGACGTGTGTGATTTAGGGTGAGAAACCTAGGCATATACGGAGGTCCGTGTCTAGACGAAAACCAAGTTATATGTGCTCTGTGATTTTGTACTTGGAGGTCCGTGTCTGGTCGAAAGCCGTGAGATCCACATCGCTTGGGATCCCTCGATGACGGTATTTAGGAAGAGCAACCTAGGCATATACGGTATCCGTGTCTGGATGAAAAACCGAGATATGTGTGCTCCGCGATTTTGTGCTTGGGGGTCCGTGTCTGGATGAAAACCATGATGTACACTTCGCTTGAGAACCCACGACGATGGTTTGCTTTAGGTGTCCGGAGCGACATTAATTATCTATATTATTGCGTACAATAGGCTGCCCTTAGGCCTTGTCATGGAAAACTTGAGGAAATGAACATAATTTTTGACGAGAAGTTGAAACAAGTATATTTAATACTTGTATATTTTAGTCACGTGACTGATCATCGCATGTCTAAAGTTAGCAAGGACAACAAGGACTTGTTAGGCTCCGAGTTATCATATATGCTTGAAATTTTTAAAGCGATTTTGATTTTGAAATCCCGAAGTGAAGTATGATTCTATATGGAAAAAAAATGTATAGTACTTCTAATGGTTTGAAAATAAAGATGGGATTCTAAGTTCGGAGATACTATTTTGAGGCTTTCAAATGTTTTGGAACTCATAAGTATAAAATTTATCTAGTATTCTAATTTAACTAATCCCACTTATTCATTTTACTTTTTATATCACTGAACTATTATATTTTGCATTCGTACCTATGACTTATAATTTTCAAGTTCTCTACCTATATTGTTTTACTATCTTATTGTATTATCTATTTTCTGTCAAGATTTATTATTGTTGTTGTTCATAGTTAACCATTTTATTGTAATTTTTAAGACTATCTTATATTAATCCTTAGAATTTTCTAAATCTGTTTTAGTCAAACCAACTTATTTCAAAAAACCTTTACCATTTTATACTACTTTTACTCAGTTTATTTTGTACTTTAAACATAGCTTTCTTTTGCATCGTATAGAAAATTTCGCTACTTAATTTTACACAACGGTTTACATTTTGCTTACAATAGTTCGATATAAGAAGTTTTACCAATTCAATATATGATACATCTTGTGTTTAATCCATTAAGAATCTTTCGATAAATGATGTAAGTACTTTAATTTATCAAGTGTATTTTTGGTTTAGTAAACTTTATAAAAAGATTTATTTTACTTAGGCAAAAAAAAAATTACAGCTCTCCTTTTCGAGGACGAAAAGATTTAAGTCGGGGAGGCTGTAACGACCCAGGATTTTCAACATTTAAAATATAAATTAATTCAGAATTTATGGTCAAAATAAATATTTATAGTGGGTTTGATATATTTCGAGGATAGTAGAATATATTTATATTTGGATTCGACTAATATCTTGTTTGAACGTATAAAGAGAGTTCCTTGTAGATTGGAATTTTATATGAATGTTTGTTAAAAAGGAATGTATTAACATTTGCAAGATAATTTAAACTTATTAGAATATTTTTATTTTTGATTGAGTTAAGTTTGGTGTTGAAGAAAATGTGTATGTATATTTGGGTTTTGACATAATATTTGAAATTTATATATTTGAATGTAGTTAAGTTTACTCCTAAATTTATCCTTTTGTAATTTACAAACGTTTTAAACTTAGTTGTATGTGTAGCATTACATTCTTTTCATTTAACTTTTAACAGGAACGGTTGTTGAAATATAAAGTATGAAATTTTAAAATTCAATTGTATGGGTATTTAACTATTTTCTAATTATATTAAAGTTTTCTAACTTCCTAAATAATTTTGTATTTAATTTATAATGTTATTTTAGCTTTTAATTTTGTCCTTTAGTTTTCCTGTCTCAACTATTTATACTTAACCATTTTATTTCAAGCATAGTGTTTATAAAACTTTTACTCTTATGTCTTGTACTGAGTTATTTATATTCTGCTTTTATGTATTTTTCTCCTCATTTTGTTCTTACATTTTGCCTAACATTCTACATTACCTGCATTTGACAAATTATAGTATTTAGTTTTCCTATCTTATTGAGTACTTAGAATTTAATGTTGAAACTAAAATCAACTTCAAAGGATAAATTTTATGATTTAGTAAAGAATGTTTAATCTATATTGAAAAATTGTTATGGAATAAAGACTTTTATGAAATGGCGTTTACTTAATTTAATCGATTGACATGATAAACCAATAACTAAATTCGCATATCCGTTTATTCACGATAATTTATCATTGAGAAAAATTAAATTTTGAAGTAGAAATAAAATATGTTTAAACTTAACGCCAAACATATATATTTGAACTGAAACAACTAATTGACTTGGTAAATTTTATTGCGTAAGAAGCGTTAAGTATAAAGTTGAATTTTTAATTTAAACCGTTATTGATTTTGCTTAAAAAAAAAGGAAAAAAGAAACACTAAATCCAATGCTAGTGCTTGTAAAATTTATAGCGTGTTTGAATAACGAAAACAACGTTGTCTTGATCATCCATTTTAACCGTAAGTCGTACGCTAAGTAATATTAGTTCAAACTGTGTTTTCCGTGGTGTTCTAGCCTAATGTTGGATACCCGTTCACTAATACCTCCATTTAAAACCATTTTCTTGCATCAGCCAAATGTTTTGAATTTGAAACCATATCTGGTTTAATCTTTGCCAAGATTTGGCAACATTCCCAGAAATTTGGGCGGTTGAAATTATTCATCACTTGTCATCACCACTCTGATTTGTTAAACGCGTGTTCTTCTCCTTCCGTCGTTGGTCTTCTCTGTTTGGATTATAAAATGGGGAACCATTCTCTGCGTTCGCAAGCAGATAAATTCCCTTCCTCTTCTAATTTTCAATAGCCAAACATATTTACTTCTCCACAAATTTAACCTCCCCAATTTGATTTCGGCCAAATCAGAAACCTCCTACCATAAAAGAAAATTGACCACCGCGTCTCACCGGCTGGGCGGCACTGCCACCTCCAACTCCCGCCTGAACCTTGTTCGCTATCTCTAGCCTCCGTTAACCACAAACCAAACCAGTGCCTTGCTACTGAATGGAGCAGCTCCACCCTCCTTTATACCAGATCCCCTAGTTTCCACATCGAAGGCCAACCCAATGTCTCGCCTTCCACCACTGACAAAACTACCACCTCAAACTGAAGCCTAAACCCGTATCGTTGTTCCTTCCTTTCTAGCAACCACGGTTGTTGCATCGCTTAAGGCGCGTCATTCGACACCTTTCCTCCCTTTGCCTGAAAGCCGGTCTCCAACCAAGGCGAGGCTTCCAGTTCTCAGTCCGCGGCAAATTCAACCAGCCTGCTCTCGCTCGTCGACCGAATGTAAGTTTTCTTATAGATTAAACTCTTTTCAAATTCGTAAATTTCGCATCTCACAAAGTGTAACTGGTTACTATCGCATACTAGTTGCCTGTGATTCGCTGTCCTAGCTTGGATTTTTGTTGTTGCCTGAGGTTGTTGACTGTATGCACTATATTCGTCTTATGTATGACTATTGTGATTACACCCTATTCCGCAACAGTAAACACTTACCCGGTTGCACCGTTGTCGTGACCGGTACTCCCATTTATAGACTACTTATTGATCCATGCCTAACTTCATGTTCACACATAAGATATATTTGAATTGGTCATACTTTCTTTATGGTTGAAACCCCGTAACGATCCAGCCTTTACCCCTTTTAGCTGTCACATTTGCATACATTATGTTCACCTTAGCATGGGGATCTTGATGTATTGTTAAACACCTTTTATTTGTCATCTGCACTAAGTTAGGCCTAAGCTTTTCATATGCACACTCCATATAAGTATTCATTTATTTGCTGCTTAGAGACAACCTATGATTTATATTTTTATGAGGGATTTATGTTCACCACTATTGATTAAAAAAAATTCCCATACCGGAATTTGGTACATGCGTTGGCTGTTTAGATGATCTTGCCTGATTTGAGTTGGCTTCTGGGTCACCTTTTCTACTGTCATTATTCTTCACTTAGCTTGTTTCTTTGTATTTAGGCCCTCTTGAATTCTCAGCCTTGCTTTCTGTAAAGTTGTAAAGTGTCATTTCCTCTGATTTTTCCTCTTCAGATCCTTCATAGCCTAATATTCTAAAATAATACGGTTTGCATATAACATGCTAATAACCGTGGATGGACACCCTTTAACTTGCATGATATATATTTTGATAGGTAATTGAGGTTGTACCTTCTTATTTGTGCTTGTGATGGCCTTACTTGCCTACCGTTCCGCTTGATCTATTGTTAGCAGTTCATCGTTGCCGCTCCTACATGTTACTTTAAAGGCTACCACCTGTATGTATGTGCTATTGATATTGGCAAGACAACCTTGCATGCTCGACAATTTGTCATATAGCCACTGTAGTTTCGTATGCCTTAGGAACGGATCTCATATACATGCTACATCTTTAATTACATTCATTCCATGATCTTGCATGCAAGTATAGCTGTCAGGTGGTATTTTCTGTTGTATTAGGCTTAACTGCATATTCTCGGTCATACTCACATACATTAGCCATGCATGTTTCAATTGGTTGCCGTATGCATATCTTGGCTTTTGCCTACTGAAGACATTCCCTTTGTTTAGGAATCTGGAAATTACCGTCCTATTAATTTGTCATGCACCGGTAACATATACATTTATGGGTTTGCTGTACCCCTTCTCCCGACCGCCGCATAACCCGAACTGTTGTATTGCTGCTCATTTTTGAGTCTTCCTCATCTACCTGCCTACTATCCAGTTTAGGTTATACGTGATGCATGTTAACATTGGATATAGTACACTGTCCTATTTTGTCGCAAGCTTTATTCTGGACTGCTTATATATATATATATCCAGTCTTTGGGCCTAGCAAGAATCCTTGCATGTTTCAACACCAATCGTCATAACACCATCTTGTATGAAATTCTTAATCTTGATGTATATGCTTCCTTGCCCATGATTTTGTCCCTTTATATTTGACATTTCATGATTGACATACTCGATTCATTTAATACTTTGTAAGGATTAAACTAATTATATTTTGTGTTTATTGAAATAAGCTAACTTGAAAAAAGTTTAATCCTGACTCGGGTGTTTTGTGTATTTTTCATGGGGCACTCGTGTCAGGCCCCAAGTATTCCAGGTTTGAAGATATCTGCTCGCAAAATGGAGAGGACGTGAAGACATGGGGATGCAGGCGCGCTAAGCTTGACAAATCAGTAAATTTGTTTATCTAAAATTCATGTATAAATTTACATTTCTTCCACTATACAAAAATACTATATACAACTCTGATATTGTATGAAATTTTTTATTCCGCTACAATTATTTTACTCTATGATTCTGCATTTATTCTGTTTAAACCGTGTAAGCCAATAACAATCTGTCGTTTTGATCATTTCGAGTTGGTTTAATTACCAACTTGGAGCAGGAAAATGCCTGGTCGTTATAACCACCATTAGAGTTGATGCCTTCTTTACAATTTCGGGCAGCACCTACTCCATCCCTACTTTGCCTCAGACCAAAATTCAACATCAGTTTAGGGGTTACGACTTGTAGCCTCGGTTACAGTAAAATATCGCACCACCTAAACGATGTTCAAATCCCTTTCTTCCATATACCACGATCCCCCCATCAATTAATATAGGGGATTGTTAATGACACCCCTGTTTTGGTTAAGGGGTGTCATTTTGTTAAGGGCACACCACTGTTTTAGAAAATGTTAAGGGGCAACACCACGTCTACTTTTCAATCCCCAAAATAACCTCGTGTCCTTCAAACTTCAACCCCACTCACGAAATACAAAGCCCGCGCTTTATTTCTCAAAAAATCCTGCAGTGCTCAAAATTAGGGTTCCCAAATCGCGTTTCGTTCTCAAAATTAGGGTTCTGCAGTGCTCTCACGCTAGGGTTTGCCGTTAAAGATGGTTCGATTCAAGCATACTGCGAGGAAGACGAAGGAATCTGTTTCCAAGAAGAAAACCGTGGAAAAGAGGTATGTTTGTACTAGATTAATGGTAATTTCAGTTGGTATTAGCACATGTATGCTTGGTATTACCAATTGTGAGCAATGGGTTTTGCGTGTGGAGGGGTTTGGTGGGGAAGAAGGGCTAAACATTGGGAAATTTTGTTGGATTTGCAGAGAATACGGTTGGGAGGGTACGGTTTTGGGTGGGTAAATCCTCTGGAATAGGAAAGCTTGTCCCTTTTAGTATTTGACTTGTTGTCACCGTTTTTATAATTCAAAATCGGCGTTTGTTTTCCATATATAAGTTTCATTTGTTCAATTTGTTTTAAACTTTGGTTTCGGTTTGTGTTGTCCGATTATAGGTGTTAAAAATGGTTGATTGATGTCGACTTATGGTTGAAAAAGGGTTCTATGGTTTGTGAGTATTAAAATACTTAGGAAAGCTTGTCCTTTATAGTATTTGGCAAGTTGATTGATGTCGACTTAGGGTTAGTTGTTGTTGAAATTTGGATTACACATTCGGTTTTACTTGTTGTTTACATGGTGGCTCTGTACCTTCTTATAGTATTAAAGTAGGTTATATTGTTGCCGTACTTTGTTGACGGCGTATAACTAAATTGTTTACGTGATTGATTGCAGGAAACCGACTTCGTCTACGTCCGCTCGTCTACCGCCTACTGCTTCAAATAGGAAGAAACGTGCTGAAGAACAACGCAAATTGGAAGAGAAAAAGAATAAGAAAGCAGTAGAAGCTGAAGCGAATAACTCCGAGCAAAGTTCAAGTGAAAAAAAAGAGTCCAACGACCGTAGTACTTCCGATGGAGGCGAAAAAAGTAGTGATCGTAGCGGCCATGACAGAGAAGAGGAGGGCAACACAAGCGGTAGTGATCATGAACGAGACGATGACAGAGAAGAGGGTGAAAAAGGTGGTACTGATGAGGAACAAGACGATGACACAATAGAGGGCAACAAAGCTGGTGAAGAACGTGAAGAAGACGACGACAGAGAAGAGGGCAACAGAGGAGGTAGTGAGCATGAAGAAGATGTTGTTGGAGAAGATAGTGACGGAGATGATAGTGAGCGTGATGAAGGAGGTGATGGAGTTGAGGAGAAAGCAGATGAAGAAGGTGACAAATCTGAGTCTGAATATAGTGGCCGTGAAAGGGGTAGCGAGGAACATGATAGTGAGGAAGGCAGGGTAGGAGAGGAAGAGGTTGAACATGTGGAAAAGAGAAAACGTACAATTAAAGGCAAACGAAAGAGGAAAGAAATAGAATCATCCACCACTGAAGATGAACGGACACTGTTGTTTGCATTCAAACATCACATTGCTCATGAAATATGGAAATCTACTGTAAGTTTTTCATATGTTTTTTCTAAGATTTTATTTATACTTGTGACTACGCGTGAATTGTTATCTTTTATTAGACTGTAATATATATATATATATATATATATATATATATATATATATATGTGCATACCATATAGAAACCTCGAGGAGAAGTAAGACTGGTGAGAGTCCATACTCATGTTGGCACGCAAAGATTGTGGGATTATAGAAAAGAATGTTCATTTGTTAAAGAGGTTGTAGTTAAGTCGGGATTCCATAAGCTAGCGCTACATGCTCACGAGACTTTAGACAAAGTCCTAATCAATGCATTCGTCGAAAGATTTTATCCGGAGACAAACACATTTCACCTTCCATTTGGTGAGTTGGGGATAACCCTTGATGAAGTAGTGCACATAACTGGCCTTCCGTTGGAAGGAAGAGCAGTTACTGGTTCTCTTGGTGGCTCGAGGGGTATAGGTGTCGAAGATGTGTACAAACTACTTGAAGATTGCCTTGGTGTTGACAGACCAACTGCTATACAAGTGTTAGCAGGCGATAAAAAAATTAAATTTGAATGGTTACGAAGTCAGTTTGAGGGTTCGAGGGAGGCCGATAGTGAAGAACGAAAGATGCATTGTGCGATAGCATATCTTTTGTACACAATTGGCAGTTTAGTTTGTTGTGACAAGTCCGGAAATAAAGTGTCAGTTCATTTTCTGCAGTGTTTGAAGAATTTAGACGAGGTGGGTTCATATTCATGGGCCACTGCATGTTTGAGTTGGTTATTACGTAATCTTGCCGTAACAACTCGATCTGATGTTCATCAAATGACTGGTTGCATGACGTTACTACAGGTATATTCAAAGAATTTTTTTGATACCGTTGTATTGTAACTATAGGTGAATAGTGTAGTCTAATTATATGCGTGTACATGATGCACCTTAATGCAGGTTTGGATATATGAGCATTTCCCAGTTCTTCGTCGACATAATCGTGTTATTGGTATACCAGAAGGAGAAATTAGAGCTGCGTTTTACTTTGCAAAGAACAAGAGTTCGCAGTTAGCATCTGATTTAGTTACAGTACGAGAAAGGATTGATGACTTGAAGTGCAATGAAATTATATGGGATTGCTTTAGAGATAAACGTGATGTGTATCCATTTCATGAGTGTTCGTTTTATAACGGACCTGTCATTTGTTTTGAAACCGAAGAATTGTACCTACCCCAAAGATTTCTACGCCAGTTTGGAATTGTTCAACCCATCCCAACCAATCCCTTCACGCTTAACAAGAAGAAGTACAAGTCGTCTAGTAAATCTTTCAAAGCCGCTTACTTTAATGTTGGGGATTTTATATGGGCTGAATGGGCAAATCACATGCTGAATGAAAGTATAACGTCTAAAGAAGTGGTTAACCCCTGGGACTGTGAGGACAACTATATACAGTGGTATCAGCAAGCTTCACATCCGATTGTTGCAAATCCATCAAGAAGAATAACCGAGCCTGCGAATGAAACCGGGGAGAAGTCGCTACCCATCCGTGTTGTAAGTTTGTTGTATTTGCTAATTGAAAATAATGTTATTGATTGTGTTTCGTACTAAAGTAGACTTGAATTTCAGAAACGTCGACTTGGACTAGTTGCTGATACAATTCGTTCATGTGGACGTGGTAAGGCAGTCGTTACAGCTTTGCAAATGATAGAGCATTTAGAGGACCCAGAACCGTCTGCTCTGTATGGAGAGAACATGGTAGCTGATGAAGGAGATAAGATTGTTGAGGGTACGACAAGTCGAGGTAAACGAAAGAAAGGGAAGAGGAGTGCTACCAAGAAGAAAGGCGGAGCAAGAAAAAAATAGTTTAACTTGGTAGCATTACGTATTATTTTGGTTAACAGTATGTAACAGTTATAAGACTTGGTGTTTTGGTTGGTGACTTTATGTTTGTGACTTATTTGTGAGTATGTTTGTGAGTATGTTTGTGTTTATTTCTATGTTTGAAGATGCATGTACAAGTTTCAATTTTTTTGTATGACCGACGATGCATGTGAAAGTTTGAAGTATTTGTATGATCAAAGATGCATGTACAAGTTTCATTTTGTCGATGCACAAAAAACTGGATTATATGTATGAAATAATCAACCTTATAGTTAAACATTGGGAATGGCTTTCCGTTTTTAAGACACAAAAACGGTACGTGATCACCGAACAATCATTTAAAAGGCCTATAATTTGCTAAACGGTTACAAAAATCCGTTCTACTAACAAAAATTCGGTCATCCAAAACCAAAATATTGCAGGTTAGAATATTAATATGAAGACGGTTAGTGCTTACCGTTTTAATTGATTAAAATCGGCGTGCTCAAACTGAAATATCTCAGGTTATGATAATGTTACCTAAATATGTGCAGACGGAGATAAGTGACCGTTTTACAGTTAGAAACTCGGTGGTACCAATCCGAAATATTTCAGGTTATGATATTGTTAACTAAATATGTACAGACGGCAATAAGTGACCGTTTTATAGTTAGAAAATCGGTGGTACCAATCCGAAATATCTCAGGTTATGATAATGTTAAATGAATATGTGCAGACGGCAGGAGGTGACCGTTTTATGTATACAAAACCGGTGATCTAAGTCCGAAATATCTCTGATTCTGCTATTGTCAAAATTCAGTATCTCGGTTTTCACATTATCAGAAGTGTCACAAAACTTTAAATACAATAGCTCACAAGGGTAACCCACATATGCCAGAAAATATAACATTTGCATTAATACTTCAAAATACTGTTACATTAGCACTGAACTACGAACATATGCAATAATAGTTCAAAATACTGTTACTTTAGCATTGAACTACGAACATATGCAATAATACTTCAAAATACTGTTACATTAGCACTGAACTACGAACATATGCAATAATATTTCAAAATACTGGTACATCAGCACTGAACTACGAGCATATGCAATAATACTTCAAAATACTGTTACATTAGCAGTGAACTACGAACATATGCAAGTATTCGACATTAACTTATCACAACAACCGTTTTATCTTCGGCAACATGTCCATCTTCTGAATCATCGAAGCGAGAAATTCTCTCCGCATATGTGTTGACCCAATCCTGCGTATTGATGTTGTAAATTCGGTAAAAGAATGAGAACGGAGGTGTATTTGGTAAAGGCGACTCGTACTTCAAAGTAACACCAACAAAATGTGAGTTGTCTACGAATCCCATTACGACCATCCTATCCCGGTTTAACAAGGTTAATTGTATTGTTGACGGAACAAACAAGTAACTCATTTGCATACTAAGCAAGACAACAGCGGTACCAAATGTTTCTGCAATTATAAATCCGGATTCCGGCATTTGCATCCAACCATTTACCCCCACTGAGTTATCGCCTTGTATCCTTCTTTTCAATTCTACGAAGCCATCTTCATCCCACATGCTTTTGTACATATCCGATTGAGTTATTAAATTATCAACCATGGCCTCACGTACGAACTTACAAGGATTATCTGGTCTTCGATTGTAAAGATTTAGTTGTTTAACCACCACCCAATATCCACAATTACCATCAGCAGGCATGTCGTCTATACGAGTTATATACGGTCGCATACACTTGGGCATTTGCAATAAGAATTTTTCATCAATTTGACTGGTTTTAGATGCATTTTGTTTTACTCCAAGTTTCTTCAAACAACGACTAACTGGAGTAAGTTTTAGGCTGCAAGATAATGCGGCGTCAACATGCTCAAAGTAAGAAGGATCTCGTTTAGTTGACTTTTCCTTTTTAGATGGTCTTCCTTTTCTTATAGTCGCCATGGGAGGTTCTTTAATGTTCGTAGTAGGCGGGAAGGCTAACAATTTCATACCTTGCTGAATATCAATCCTCACATTATCAGTAGCCTCGTCATACCTACGTTTCAATGCATGAAATTCAGGCAAGTCCATAAAATCAAGAGTGGACCGATTCGGTGTAGGCGGAATACATGACAACTGTTTCCAATAACAGTCTATAGCACTGAGGGGTATGAAGCCGTCTGAATGTCTAAAGTCTACTAGCATATGTGCGCAAGGTAGACCGTTAACTTTCCATAAAATACAACCGCAAGTTTGAATACTCGTGCCTCCTTTTGGAATACTACATAGTTCGGTTTGCAATAAATCAAGCGCCTTATGAGAAACAAATCCCAACACCTCTTTAAACATTGGCTCATCTCGAAATCTATGAAGTGACTTTGATGAACTCGTTTCGAACGCATGTTCAATTGCAACTAATTCATTCTCACAGCATAGATGAGCGCTAGTCCAACACTGAACAAAACTACCTGCAGCTGAATCAAAATACAATTTGAGACGATGGTGCGCACTTTCAACTACACTGGTTGACACATTATCAAAGTGTTTTACTTCATTTGTCCAAGCTAACACAAACATCTCCTTATACTTGTTCAACCAGTTCTTCAACACATAGTTCAACGACTTTTTTTGCTTCACCCGCCATGCTTGACAAAAAGAATTTAGGTTCCGATGGAACTCTTCTTCGGAAAGGGAATTAATGACATTGCTCCAACCCTCCCAAAATAACTCGTACTCTCTTTTTCCTTCATCATCTTCTACTACGGTCTCTCTATCCCCAATCATTACCCGTTTCTTCTTTATGAAATTTGGTTTGCAGTTTGCTTGAACGTTTTTTGAAATATGCCACGCACAAAGAATGTGACGAGCTGCCGGAAAAACAGTGGCCACTGCATTGCTAAGAGCAATTTCCGCATCCGTTATGATAACACTTGGAAATTCTTTTTCTCGATAACATTTTCTAACACACTCCAACGCCCAAATATATGATTCAGTGGTCTCCCGACTTATAAAAGCTAGGGCAACAGTGAATGATGCACCCGTCGAAGTTTGCGACACCATATGAAAACATGGCAACTTGTACTTATTTGTCTTGAAAGTGCAATCCAAAAACAAAATTTGATAAAAACATTGCGCAAGCAGAACACATTTTGGATGACTGAAGAACAAGTCAGTAACTTTATTTGTCTTATCGTCGACTCTATGATGAACAGAATAGTGGTGACTACAAGCTAACTTCATAAACTGTTGCATAATAGATCTACCTTCCGTATGATGAAGTTTAAGCTTCACTTTAGCATTGTACACATTTCTGATCGTAGACTTATTTTCTGGGTTGCCAAGTTTAAGAGCAGTTAGAATATTCCGTGGCCTAACCCCACTATTTGCCATTGTTTCAACGTTCTTTACTTCATTGTCTTTTAATCGCGCAACATACGGATGCCCGGTTAAAACAACAGGAAGACTGTGATTGTGGCATCCGTTTATAACTTTCAAACTCCATTTTCCATCATCTTGACAGTGTGCTCTTAATTCAAATGGACAACCACATTTTCTACTTCCCGATCTACGCCTTTTCTTTTCAGTTTTCGTTACATGCTGCTTACCCTTATGATCAATGTACCTTCCACTTCTTTCACAAGCAAGCAGCATCCATGAGCCTTTCCCATTATCTAAGAGATTTTTGGTTTTGCTTCTTTTGATAACAATGACACAATTCGTATCAAGTCCACGATCCGTGTACCATTTACGTACGTCCTCTTTGGAATCGAACAACTGCATCAACAAACAACATATTACGATCAGAGTAAAATACTTAAATTGTAAAACATAAATCAAGTTTTCAAACCTTCTCGGTGGTGAAATGGGAAGTTAAATTGGGGTACGCGCAACACAATATTCCCGCTTCCTCATGTGAATGATCGTTGCTGTCACCATTTTCCAATAGAAAAACCTTATCATTAGCATTGCCATCCCCGGTATCGTAAGACTCCTCTTTAACTGAACAATCCTCATTCCCGTATACGTCGTTTAGTAGAGCAATTGCATCAAACTGTAAAACAGCTGAGTATTATTCACACCACAAAGAAATAACGATATCATATATTCATACCAATAAACTAAAATCGGTCTCTCCCTGTCTATTAAATAACAATTGTTTGGTACAAAACATGCATGGTAACATTAGTACCACAAAACCGTATACACGGTTGTGTAATATCGATAAAAATTAATAAATACGGTGGCTATTTTACAGATTTTCTATCTCTGTAACAAACTGTAATTTGTACGTGATAAAATCGGTCGTACTATACCGTGTTTTCATACTTAAAATGGTCATTACATGCATAACTTCATACTGATTGGTCCGTATAAACCCGGTCCATCGCGACCGAATTTTTCATCTGTGCTCCTTCTTCAATTCCGTACGTGTTAACGCAAAAATAAATATCAAACCTTGTCATTAGCAGATCGGTCTTCATCATCTTCGTATACTTCACGTTTTTGTGTGCAATTTACCTCATCTTCATCTTCTATCTCATAATTAGGGTTTATGGCAGCCATGAATATTCTTTTCTGCGATCAGCCATGAAAATTCTTTTCTGCGATGGAAACAATTACGCTAGGTTTATTTGTATTTACGTTAAATAATGTTATTGGGGAGGAAAGGGCATTTTTGTCTTGAAATATTAAATTGTTAAGGGGGATTCGGTCTTTACAGTGCACCCCTTAACAAAAATTTAAAAATTAAATGTTGTGACACCCCTTAAACAAAACAGGGGTGTCATTAACAATCCCCTTAATATAAAACTCGATTATGAACCCAACTCAACTCACTGTAGGTTGCAACCCAAATCGGTTCTTCAACCCTCAATCGTAGCTTCCCATTTCGAAACCGTTGATTCACAGTGCCTCCTTCCTACTGTTTAAGCCTCGCGACTGGATGGTATCGCAACTTTGCTCCCTCAAACCACCCAACATCCATCCCACCGCATGCTAGCCTCCTGAAGTCGAACTCATGGTTGATTGCATGGACCGAGATTTCCGATTTTGAATCCCCTATTTATATTTTTATCGTGATACCCCCCTTTATTTTATTTAAATGAATTGGATTGCGATTTTATTTAGAAAGGATGGATTTTGTTTTGAAGGAGAGATTGCGGGTTCAATCTGATTTAATTTTTGCTGAAGGAACAATGGGGAAAGTTGCGATATATAGAGTAAAGGAGGGGGACAGTACGCATATTAAATGTTTGCTGCCTTAAGTATAAGCATGATTTAAATCCGATTTGATTTAAATTTAATTCAATTAGATTTCGATTTAACTTGATTTAATTTAGATCTTATCCATTTAATTTTACAATAATATATTTTAAGGACCTGAACTTCTATTTTAACTTAACGACCGATGTCTCCAAGTTATACAACTATTCTGAACTTAATGTATTCGACTTTAGATTTTAATATTGAACGTATACACGGAATAATCATATTAAAATGAAATAATTTAAATTTTATTAAATTATTAATTCAGTCCAAACAATTTAATTCATCGATAAAAAATTATTATTATCTTTCTAATTCAATATAGAATTTATATTAACCAACTGAATTGTTTTGATTCAGTTTAAAAATTCTAAATTCAGTTATTATCATTTCGTATTACGATACCTGGTATATTCGATATTAATTCATATATTGAGTATTAAATTGATAAATTCAATATAAAAATTGATTTATATTTCTAACTCAACATTTAAAAATAAATTTAAATACTCGAAATAAATTGATAAAAAATCCGGAATGTACACCTATAAATACCCTGTGCTGGCCCCATAGTAGGATGTATCACTTCCTAAAGTGGCAACCCCTTTTTTCGATAGGCACAACCATATCTACTGATTTTACAACATCATAATTTCTCAAGCATTCCAGACCCATGCATGCAGATGACTCCATTGTTATGCGCCGTCAACATCTCCACCTATATGAACCTCTTATAATCAACTCAATAAGCGTGCCCCTGACCCCTACCTAGTTCGGGGTCCCCCTATGATACCTGTATGGGTTACTAACTGATACGGGTCCCACACAACAAATGATATAATCCACCCCCTAGGCTTGCACCCTCACAACTAGGATTTTAATAGATTATGCTTAACAGATAAACAAGCTCGCATAAACCCAACATATAAAACATGTTAAGTTTGTCGGGTTCGTCTAACCCCCCATCGATTTAACAGATTTACTTAACCCCCCATTGACTCAAACAAGTTTACATAACCCTTATACAGTCTGACAGGTTCATGTAAGCTGCACAGATTTAAGCAGGTTAAGTATTACAAGTTAACAAGTTATTATCATTTCCCGTTCATGCATGTTAATGCACCAGACCACTCACATTAAGTCGACCACTTGTGGATGCTGGAAATGCCGGGCGGTTCCGAGCAGACTTCTATTACAAATTGGACTTAACCTCGTGTCTTAGTACCGTTACGTGTACATTTACGCACTAGACCCCTCACATTAGATTAACCACTTGTGGATGCTGGAATTGCCGGGAGATTCCAAGCAAACTTCTACCACAAGTATAGTCTAATCTCATGTCTAAGTGCGGTTACAGTTTCTATTTACTATAATTTTAGGCATATTTGTCCTTAGACAATTATTCATGTTCATTGTAGGTTATGCCCCCAAATTCCTAGTATGATTCACGATACAAGTTATGCCCCAATTCATCTTTCCCAACCCTTCCCATTTTCGTCCGTTCGCATATTTCAGCAATAGGCCTAGGCTCGAAGGTAGCCTAGGGTACAAAAATAAAAGGAAAGAGGGAGAGAAGAGAACAGAAATAGGAATAATAACAAAATAGGCATATGATGATAAAATTAGGCATAATAACAGAATAGGAACATGATGGCAGAATTGGGTATAATAACAGAATAGGCATATGATGATAGAATTGGGCATATAAGAATTGAACGTAGATCAGGTTTACAAGTAATGGCAGATCTATTTAATTATGATTCAGGTTATTAATAGGCAATAGGTTTAGATCCAAACTTATAAACATGTCAAGATTACTTACTGAATGTTTGTATCTAAAAATAACATGAACTCACAGGGACTGGATCTAAAGAGCTGAGAAAAGAGTGTTGATGTTGAAGCAGAGATTCTTAAATATGTATAGATCATTATTATAGAAAAATAAGCTAATTCAATATGAGTTGGGGCAGCATCTCATTGTCTCCATGGTTTTAAATGGATAAAAAATTAGAAATGAGATCCTATATATAGCCTCAAGCCAACGAATCAGGTCAAGAAATGCGTCCAGGTTCAGAAAATGGATCTGCCCCAGATCTGGGTGGGGTCGACCCTAGGGTCAACCCCACATAGGGCATGGATTAATCCCCAACGGGTCAAATTCCTGTATCTTCCAACTATCTGATTTTGACTTTCTAGACTGGTTTATTAATAAAAAAATTCTTATATGTATACAAACCTTTATAACTTCTTCATATGATGTTCGTTTACGCAAACTTGGAGTCAATCTTAAGCAGAATTCTGAGACGACTGCAATGGTGCAGTCCGCTTTACTTAATTCCCAATATTTGATTAAATGTTCTTTACTTTAATGTCCTTTAAAATTACGGGTTGTTACAGCGAGTTATGTCGCAAGCGACATGGTGTGAACCGACATGGTATATTGACATGGGGAAATGACATAGGGCTAACGACATGGTGGAGACCGACTTGGTGTAAACCTACATGGTGGAGACTAACATGTTGGTACAACATGGTGGGGCCGACATGGTAGTACGGGTTGAAGAGTCATGCCGCGATCGTCTTGTAAGTCATGTCGTAGCCGACATGGGAAGTCATGCCTTAACCCACATGGGGTGTTATGTTGTGACTGACATGGGGAGTTATGTCATGGTCTAAATGGAGAGTCACGTTGTGTTAGACATAGGGTCGTTTCTGGAAGAAGAAAATCGGGTACAACCCAGATTTGAACAAAAGGACCAAAAAAAAATCGGCTATAAGTGCCCGAACCCATGACGCAGTGCAGCATGGAACTAATGAGATGGCAACTCAAGGGTCGTGAGTTGGTGGATAATGGTTGCTCAAGAAGGTTGCTTGAGCTATTAAAAGTCGTCAAGTAGGACGATTAGAGATGTGAAGTGTAACAATCTACCTTTTTGACTGCTTTAAGTCGGTATTCAAACCAACAAAAAGCATTTACAAAGAGAGATAGTTATTTAGCTTACTAGGTTTAATAAAAAAATACACACAAAATCACAGAACAACTGACAACAGTGTATCTCACAAACGAAATTTATTATAAAATAATATCAGAGTTATACAAAAATTATATATGCCGCAGAAAAATATAATATACATGAATTTTAAAAATTTAAGTTTACACTTTTAGTAGGGGTTGCGTGCGCATATGCATCTTCATGTTCCTCTCCAGTTTGCAAGCAAAAAAAAAATTTAGATCTGGAACACTTAGGGTCTGACCCGAGCGTTCCATGCAAAAACAAAAAACACCCAAATGGTGATTAAACTTATTTCAAGTTAGTCACTTCGCTAAACACAAAAATATAATTGTTTAATCCCAATTAATTATTAAATAATTTGAGTATGTCTACCGTGAAAACTATCGTAATATAAGTATCATGAAATATTATAGAGCAAAGCAACATACAGGTAAGATAGTGTACCAAAGAATAAAATGTTACAGAAACCAAGGAAATCTTGAAAACAACGCATGGCAATGGGCACTCAAGGAAGGGTACAATCATTTATAAGACAACCCAAATGTTCCCATGTCAAGGTTCAAAACATGCAGTAAGAATATAACCAAATGTTCTCATGGCAAGTTCAAGACTGGGTAATAATAGACATGCCGTAGGGTAAGTATATGGTTGCATTTAATACCCAAAACCAACATTAAATTGTATAGGTGAAACATCAAGATATATATAAACTGTTTTGCATGTAATAATCAGTACGGAAGCTCAACATGTAGCCACTTTAAGTATATTCAGATTTAAGTTATCAAAATATAAGGGGAACAGCAACGCGTGAAAAAAGAAAAAATGAGGACCCAAGTTATTTATGCATGAGTTTCAAACTTAACAGGACATATAAAGGTATGTGTTTCTTCTTTCTTGCTATTAGAATTTCCCATTATGACGGTATTTATACATATATGTATATAGTTGCTTCTACCCAACCCAACATTTATATGTGAAACAATATATATTCCCAAAGTGGAAACTGTATACATGCATGAGGTGACACACACAAGAAAAGAAAGGTTACAGCAACTACAACCAAGTGGCACAATATAATTATGCAGGAGCTTCTTTTACACAATAAAAATATGCATTCACTAGACGGAAGTAGTCAATTCATAAGCATCTTATTTTACACAAGATTTGTTGCTGTGACATAAAATTTGTTTATCATATTATTATTCCCTCAGTAAATAAAAATTTAATATTCAAGTTCTCTAGAAAAACTATGATTTCCATATAAAATGATTGTCGTTATCTTCTTTCTTCCATTTTGAAAATCGTTTTACTTCACAAAGAATTTTGAAATATCAATTTTTTCGTTAAATAAAATATCGGAAAGATCCTTTCAAAGAAAACATGTAACAATTCAATTTTATCTGAAAGGACCGGAAAACTTCATGTTTTGATTATTACAAATTCACAAGTGTGTGGTTACAGTCATAAATGTGCATAACAAGATGCATGAAATAAATAGGGGATAAAAGTAGTTGTTCACATACTAGTTCACTGTTTCTAAATTTATATAGTTTATTTCAGATTTTTTCCATTCATTAAACACTTAAGTTCTAGGTTGATATATTTGAATTGAATCAGAACGAACAACTCAATAACATACATTCATGCCCAATTTCAAGTCCAAAACCCAACAACTAGTACAGGCATGTTCAACCCAAACAGTCAATCGAAAACAGTAGCAGGGAAAACCCCAAACAATATAAAAGTTGAATTGTAAGTGAACTTTCTTGCAGTAGACAGAATTGGGATCGAGAATTATAGGCATGGCAGTGGTTCCTTAGTCGAGCGATTTCGTGACTCGCGATGATAGTTCGATGGGCTGCGCTGCCTACTCGGCTTCGAGGTGGTGTGGCTGTGATAAGAAAAGATCAGCCTTTAGGATGACTTTGGGTGGCCGGAGGCGGTTCCGGCCTAGGTGATGCAGGACACGGTGATGGACTGGGGAGGCTCGGTGCTAGAGGAGACTTTAAGCTTTGCAAGGCGGCGCCTCTTCGATTGATAGCGAACGCAGTTAGGAGGAGCGACGGACTGATCAACTTCTACAAGGTTGGTAAATGAGGGTTGAATTGCTCCGCCATTTTAGATTTAGGCAAAATGAATTGGGGTGGAATTTTTTTGGAGAGAATTCAACTTTAGATTTTGGGTAAAACGAAATTTGGGGAAAGAATGAATTTTTCGGGAAAGCATGGAACGATCTTAGCTGGCAAAAATAATGAGAGAAAAGGCACGATTGTTGACAAGGAGGCAGGACGCGTGGTGTTCTTCTCAGGATTTATAAAACAAGTGGCAAGACACATTTCAACAAATACAACAAGTGCTCAAATATTAAACAATTATTTTCCAAAAAGTTTGCACTATCTTAATATTCTAACTACACTACCAATATGTGTGGATTTAATTTATTTCAAATACAACTTAAGTAAATTTTAAACCAAAATTCAAATTAAATAAATAAAACTTGTGTTTTAAATTTTAAACAAACTTCTTCACCTCACAATCATTTTTTTTAATTTGAAATACATATCTAAATAAGTATCTTAAACCGAATTCAAATCCAAATAAATTTATTTAAATTGAAATTATAATTCAACTTGTCAAAAATATTAGTTATGTAAAATGTAGCAAACAGATATAGATTCAACGATAAAAATTAAATTCAAGCTTACAAATTAAATAAAAACCAAGAGAAAGAAAGTAAAGAAAAAAATAAACTAGATTTCAAATTAAAATCAAAGATCAAGGGTAAACATAAAATTCTCAATACTAAATTAAATCAACTTTAAAATTTAATGCCAAAAATTATGGTTCGTTGCAATCTCCCTCCTTAAGGCTTTTTATCCCCGAAAAGGAGAGATTGTTAAACCATATATATGTATATGTATGTATGTATGTATGCATGTATAAAACAATATATTTACCGATACCGTATTAGACTTTAAAACCAAATAACCATAGAATTCTGAAATTTGAAAATCACAGCATGGTATAATTCCTTCGACTTAAGATCCCGTTTTTATTTCAAATCATTTGAAATCTTATATATTTCCTTTCATATTGAATTATACTCGCTTCGGGATTTACAACCAAAAGTCATTTTGAAATTTCAAATATTTTATGATAACCGACATAAAACATTTATGTCCAAGTCGAGAGGTTTCTCCCAGTGAAAAGTCCACTAGGCACGGCCTATGCATGTATCGATATAATGCTAAGTATCTCTCGGCTAACATCCAGACTAGCTTGGACACCGAATACAGAGCGTGAAGTATATATCCCGGTTTTTACCCAGACTCGGACACCGTACATACCTTATTCATAAACACAAGCTAAGCATCTCTCGGTTAACATCCAGATACGGACACCGAGTACAAAGCACGAAGTATATATACCTTTCTTTAGTCACGGGTTACTCGAATCTCAGTAACAAATCATTTCATATCCCGAAGTTATAAATAATTTTGCAACAATAATAATTTTTAAATACATTCAAATCATATTATTATGTTTTTCAATAATTTCAAGATATCGTGATTTCAGGTCGTCAAAAACTCTTTTCAAAAATCCAGTTGTCCACAGATTTATCAAAGCAAGGCAAAGGTTCAGGAATAAAACCGAACAATTGAAAATTCAGGCACGAATAGATCGAATGATAAGCGAAGGGTGGCGGCAGGTCAAGGAAAAACTAAACGCATCAAGGAGCGAAGGGATAGTATTATATTTTCAAAATATCTGTTTCTATTCAAATTATATTCAAATTATTACTTATAATAACTTATTAGAACAAAATAAGTTATAAAATTTAAGGACTTGAAAATTATTCTAATGCTCGGATTTACGGAAAATTTCGGCAGCATCTCCTCTGCACGGTTCGAGCGGGAAAAATTTCCCGTGCACAAAAACAACAAAAAAACAAAATATACATCTCATACATACGATAAGGCATCCCAAATCAGGGGAAAACAACAAAAAAAAACCTTAAATACGGTATTAAATCCGAGATGTGTACATTATATTAGCATTTATAAGCATGTTTGCTTAATATTTAACGTTAGCGCAAAAGCGAGCTCTCATGTGAAGTGCACGTCATGGCTTCCTACTACACAATTAAGTTTTGTTTTATATGTATATATATATATATATATATATATATATATGTATGTATGTATGTATATATATATATATAACAAAACTTAATATATAAAGCATAAGAAAGCATGTTATGTAAATATTGATGTACATGAAGTGAACTTTATTTAATATGCTAATGTCACCAAGTGAATACAACCCCTTTTCGTTTTTACAATCTTCATTTTAACAATATTCATTCCAATTTCATACACATTACCATTTATAACATTATCATTCCACATACTTATTATTCATATTAAATTCGCTTACATCAATAGATCGTCACCCAAAACATTATTTATTGGTTCATTCTCATTAAATTAACTTAACATTGATCACTACACATACATGTTCTTACTTCAATTCAGTCGTCAGTGCTTCATTATTGTCGATGCAAACTCCATTCTATCAATTTCATTCATTTATTTAGTTAACTTATATTCTCTTCTAAACGTATTTTCCAAATTTTCTTAAATTTTCTCGAGTCATAATTTTTATCAATCAAGTTTAATCTTATTCATTCCCTTTTAGTGCATTTTCACTTAGCGAGTTATAAATTTTAATTTACTTAGTCGCTTAATGAATTCATATTCATCAAATTCATATCTTCTTACATCGTCTCATCACATCCATTTAACACTTAAATCCAATTTTTTTTTCATCCAAGTTGATCTCATTTAAATTCACTTATATTAGTTTCAATCTATAATTCATATTTCATTTAGAATGTTGAATTCATTACAGAATTGCCTCTTTTGACGTTCTTTCAGTTATATAACTTTTACAACACTCATTAGCTATTAAATTATATTAAGCCTTCCCAAAATTATTAAATATCAAAACTCTCTTGGCTATAAAACAATAAGCTTAGAAAACAAATAAAACCTTAAAGTAATTTCTTTAATCTCAAAATACCAGCTTCATGTCAAAACATTGTATATTTTTATATATCAAATCATATTTAATAGAAATATATATATATATATATGTATGTATGTATGTATGTATGTATGTATGTATGTATAAAATTTACATAGGTGAAGCAAATTATAGAATCAAACTTGAATTTTTTTTTTAACATACAAAGTTTATTTATTACATTAAATTTGTTATAAAACTTTTATAAAAATTAATTTTACACAACTTAAATTTAAGAACAAAATTCTCATATAGAAGTTTAGAAAAAGGTATTTTATTATATTTCAAAGCAGTGAATTTATAAAATCCTTAAAACCCTCTTCCTTAGTTTATTTGGTTAGGTTATAAATTTTAATTCCAATTTATTGATTTGTTATTAAAAATTCGAATATACTTGATAACTCGACATTTAACATGTTAATGTCGTTCTCACAGACTTTAGACATATGCTGGCCAAGCGAATGACTAAAATCTCAAAGTACTTAAATATAGTTGTTTCAAATTCCATTGAAAATACTTTAAAATCTTTTTAGAAAAACAGATATGGAAAGTACTCCACTTCCCCCATGGATCGCAAACACGCGGTGGTTACGCTACTATCTAAGTTGAATCGCTTGTGCCTGTGGGTATCACACCCCTCAAATTTCGCAATGGTTGTTTGTCATGAATCGCAGTTACACAGCAATTACGCTACTATCCCAGTAATTCTCTTGTACTAAAGGCATTGCACCCATCGAATTTCGCTATGGCCTCTAGATCGTAGTTACGCGGCGGTTGCGCTATTATCCCAGTGGAATCGTTTGAACTGTAGGCATCACTCCCCTCGAATTGCGCTAGAAAAATCAGTCATAATATATAATATATGTCCCCACTGCATGGGCAATGATTTCGATGGAGGTTCCAAACTTTGGAACCCCAACACAGCTATGGTTTTCAATGGACCCGAGGTCCCAAACGTTACCTATTGAGTAGGCATGCACTGGAAGGTACTTCCTCATATCTTCCATTTTAAAAACATAAGATGCTATATACATATAGTGCTTTATTTTTATCTCGCATACATCGCACTTACATGAGTGTTAATTTACATAAGATTTTATTTCCAAATCATGTTTCCAAACATAACATTCCTATATAAATTCCACTATATAAGATTCAATTCAAATCCATTTTCTTCTCAATCAATAATTTTCGAATTTATCATAAATCTTATATACATCTTCCATATATATATAAGGTTCGAAAACTTCATATCAAATAATTCAAGTCAAAGATTCTCAAAATTCCCATTTCAATATCAATTCAATTTTTGATTTCAACATTGATTTGAATTTCAATATCATTTCAAATCTAGTTCATATTCAAAATCAATCCGTTTTCAAACTTCGCACTAGAATTTTCGGGTCACATATCACAACATCATTATTCAATCGAATCTTTATACATAATTCATTTTGGACTTAAATTGCTTGGATCAGAATTATATTTTTATCTCAAAATAGCTAAATATGAAATAGCTTAAATAGTAAGTTTGGAATAAGATATGTTTTGGTAAAAAATAAGTTTGAATAAATTAAACTGATTTTTGGTAAAAAATAGTTTATAATATATTAGATGGATTTGATAAAATAAGTTTGAAAATTAAATATATAGATTTTGGTCTAAAATAGTTTAAATAAATTAGACAAATTTATAAAGTTGGTTTGAATAAAATAAATATGTTTTGATACAAAATAGTTCGCAAACTTTCATAGAATCAAATAGATTTGGTATAGAGTAGTTAAATAAGACAGATAAATTTAATTCAAATAAAACAATGGTAAAACATATAATAAAATAATGATATTAATCTCAAGAAATATTCCAATCCAAATCAATTTTCTGAACTTTCACATTTTTGGTTAACAAGATCTCAATGCCAAAATCGAACTCAAATTTAACTTTCAGATTTAATTAGAAACCTTTCAGTTTGAACCAAGTGTTCAAATTAGTTCACAACCCAATTTTTTTTTCAGTTTCTCTTCTTCAATTTCAATTTGAATTTAGAATTTTCCTTTTATTTCATATTATTGGTTAAATCAAATTCAAATTTTAAACATTAAGTTCATCATTTAATCAATTCCCACAAGTTAAATTTATCATTTGAATTCATTTAACTATTTAAGTTGATACGATCAATTCAAAATTTTAAATTTAAAAACCCTCTAAACTTTGCATTATCTTCAATTCCCAAATCAATCAACTAATTCTCTTATAAAATTATTCACTGAATTAGTTAGATTTATACTTCCAAAATTTAAACGTTTTAAAACATCAATCTATGCTTGGAATATAAATATAATATCAAAACTAGTTTGATTTATAAAGTCAAGCTTGAACAAAATAATTTTTTCTTCAAAAATGCTACTTAAAATATTTCTTAAAACAATTTTTTATTCAAAATATCTCAAAACTTTTCATAATTACAAAATTCTTCATTTTAGATATTTACCTTGCTTTGAGTTATTTAAATTAGATTTTACTTAAATTCAAATCTTTTGGCGAGGATTGGATTATTCAAATAGTCATCAAATTTAACTTTCGAAACAATAATTGAAAATCAAGAATTTGAGCGTTTCTCTTCAAGACATCTCTTCAAGACGTACAATTTCCTTATCCTAATATGTAGATTTATCATTCAACCAAGCTCGAGAATCAATTCTGGATTTTCCTTTCAATCTTTCACAATATACATATATATTTGCATATCAAATCATGCTTCGTAAATCAAACACTGCTTGATCAAGATAAACAAGTAGTAAATCTACCAAAGTGGTCTCCCCCGCTTTGAGACTCAAAAATAAATTCCGATGACAAAGAATTATCATCAAAATTATTTTCTAGCGACAAAAGGGATTCTCCATTCTTTCTTTTTCTGAAAATATTTCAGAAAATCACTTCAAACATTTCTATTTGAAAATATTTGTATATACTACTATTATTTTTCAAAACATTAGAAACCAATTTCAAAAATTTTCGAAATCAGAATCTCAAGTTTAGTTAAATAATCTCCTTTTTTTGACTAAATTCATCTTATTCCATAATTTATCTTTGTTTGGAATACACATCTCTTATTACATTTCAATGGTTGAATATTTCAACTCAATAATCCATTCATCACACATATTAGTTACCGTTTTCAAAGTTTCAACAATCATTTGTTCTAACAATGGGTATTTTCAAAATACTTGGTTCACATTCAATTAGTGAATAGCTAATTTTATTAATTTACTTTAATTACACTCATATTTGCAACAAACAACGTCACTTCGATAATGGATTTTGAATGGAATCAAGATTCAAATCTAGGAAGACCTTATAGAAGCGAACTATAAAAGGAACGGTTTCAAAGAGTGGGGATTTCAAAAAGGTTTCACATTTTAAAATAATTTATGTTTACAAAATAACTTATATTTTCAAAACAATTTATATTTTCAAAATACGCTCTCTCTAGAGTAATTCTGGTGATAATTCAACTCATTCTAGGGTATTGCTACTCTATCTCTAATGAGTCTCTTAAACTCGATAAGCTACGCTTCGGTCAAACCTTGCTTTGATACCACATGTAATGATCTGCCTTTTTGACTGCTTAAAGTCAGAATTTAAACTAACTCAAAGCATTCACAAAGATAGATAGTTATTTAGCTTACTGGGTTTAATAGAAAAATGCACACAGAATCATAGAACAACGGATAACATTGTATCTCACAAATGAAATTGATTAGAAAATAATATCAGAGTTATAAAAAAATTATATATACATCAGAAGAATATAATATACATGAATTTTGAAAATTAAAGTTTACACTTTCAGTCGGGCTCGAGCGCGCATATGCATCTACACGTTCCACTCTAATTTGCGAGCAGAAAACATTTAGATCTAGAACACTTAGGATCTGACCTAAGCGTTCCATGCAAAAATTACAAAACATCCGAGTCAGGATTAAACTTATTTCAATTTAGTCACTTCTCTAAACACATAAATATATTTGTTTAATCCCAACAAATTATTAAATAATTCGAGTATGTCTACCATGAAAACTACCGTAATATAAGTACCATGAAACATTATAGAGCAGAGCAACATACGGGTAAGAAAATGTACCAAAGAATAAAATGTTACAACAACCAAGGAAATCTTGAAAACAACGCAAGGCAATGGGAACTCATGGAAGGGTACAATCATATATAAGACAACCCAAATGTTCCCATGTCAAGGTTCAAAACATGCAGCAAGAATATAACCAAATGTTCTCTTGGAAAGTTCAAGATTGGGTAGTAATAGACATGTCGTAGGGTAAGTATATGGTTGCATCTAAAACCCAAAACCAACATTCAAATGTATAGGTGAAATAGAAAGATATTTATAAACTGCTTTGCATGTAATAATCAGAATAGAAGCTCAATATGTAGCCACTTTAAGTATATCCAGATTTAAGTTATCAAAAAATAAGGGGAACAGCAACGCATGGAAAAAAAATGAGGTCCTAAGTTATATATGCATGAGTTCCAAATTTAGCAGGACATGTAAAGGTACCGTTTCTTATTTCTTGCTATTAGATTTTCCTATTTGTCCATTATGATAGTATTTATACATATATGTATATAGCTGCTTCTACCAACCCAACATTTATATGTGAAACAATATATATTCCCAAAGTAGAAACTGTACACATGCGTGAGGTGACACGCACATGTAAAGAAAGGTTACAGAAACTACAACCAAATGGCACGATAAAAATATGCAGGAGCTTCTTTTACACAATAAAAAATATGCATTCACTAGTGTGACGGCCCGCCCCGCACCAGCCTGCATTTCCTCCAAAAGTGCGCTGTACACATGCCCGACTAGCACGGGACGGTCGTCAGGAGAAAGGAAAGAAGGGAATGAACTAATCAAGGAACCTGTAGAATGTCTCACAGTGCATGGGATAAAATATAATAATAATAATATGCTTGACATAAAACAGGTGAGACAGTGCATAAGCTGATAACTAAAACCAATATCAACATCAGAGTAGCGGAAATCCAAATACAGCTTATTACAACTTTCCAAATTTACTGTCTCTAAACAAAAGGAAGCTAAAATAGAAGATGCACCACCAATGCCCAAGCAGTGATCTTCAACAACACAGGGAGAATACTATATATATTACGTGGAAGCCTCCTGCTCGTCTCCGGATCATCTACCCGCGCATCACCAGCTAACCTGTCTCTAGTCTGCTCGTGTGAGCACCCAGAGTAATAAGAGGAGACATAAAACTCTGGGTCAGACATAAAGCCTGGTATGAGCGATAAGCATCTAAACAGAATAATAACAGGTATACTAAACCATACCTGAACCTGGACCTGCAACCAAAGAGTTAGTACCACATACCGTACAGTACTCTAAGGTGCCATAATGAATAGTGTAAAGAATACGGGGGTGGGGTGTGTATGTCATAATGATAGCAAACAAACCATCCATAGCAACCATCCTCACATCTCTCACTCAGCGCGTAAAGCATACGACATCTACCACCTTGGAATACTAGACAAATTGAGGTAACGACGGATCCCGACTTGTAGAAACCCTGCTGTGACCAAGCTAAACATATGGAGTCGTGACCAAACATTTCAATGACCCATTTCATTGATCGTAGCCCTTGGTTCTGCCAATGCCATAATGGCCCTGAATCCGCCTCCGTACCTCCTACCATAGTGGTCCAAAGCTATAGACATCGTAAACCCCTTAGCACGCGTCCCGCGGCAAATCCAACCATGAAGTGAACTCATTGGTTCCCAACTAGATCCTGAGCTCTAACTTCCCATTTGGACTTCCTTTGCATCTCGGGTTTTGATCGAATTGGAGTGGGTCTTCAGAAGAGTTGTCGTGCAGTAGCAGCCCTAGAATACGGTTCGGTTCGGTGGTCATTACCCTCGTCGGTTCGGTTCGGTCCTCCTTCCTTGTCATCTTTCCATTCGGTTCGGTTCGGGTACTCCACTTCGGGTCGGTGTCCTCCTCCGGGTCGGGTCGGTGCCCTCCTCCGGATCGGGTCGGGTTACTGTCTTCCTTCTAGTTTTCTCCGATCAGCTCCCTCGTTTTCCATCTACTCCGATCCGATCCGCTCCCGTTTTCCATCTACTCCGATCCGATCCGCTCCCTTCGCCTTACTAGAGTCGTAGCCTTCCATTCTTGAGTCGATCCGATCTGGCTTCCATTATTCTTCCGATCTGATCCCCTTGTCCACTCCAACTTTAAGTAAACGGCCTTACTTCTCGCCAAGCCTCCTCCAGTGACAAGTCCCAATCCAGTTCGGATTCCCTCGGTCAGTTCACTAATCCGATCCAACCCCTGCTCCGATCCGAACCGTTTCGGAACCTGCACATTTCTGCAACTTTCCAGCGAGCTTTCTACGCCATTCGACGACGTTTTCGACCAATTTAACTATTCTAATCAATCATAAAACATACCATAGAGTCATAGCAACATGTAAGAGCAATCACAAACACCAAAACCATGAATTTACATGTCAAAATGGATCAAAGATGCCCAAAATCCTATTTTTCCTTTAAGCATGATTAAATAAGACTAATCATAGAATTAATAAAACTTAACTAAATCGAACCAAATTTCTAATAGAGGCATAAAATATTATTTAAGAATTTCTAAACATTTTTCAAGAATTTATTGGTGTATAAATTCGCTAATCTTCACTAATTACCCTTAATTAACTGTAATTAGTGTCAAAACGATGCTATCACTCACCTTGGCCACAAAATAGAACACAAAATCTGAAATACTCTCTGTTTGGGTCGAATTCCTATGTATAGCAGCAGCTCCAACCTTGCTTTGTTGCTATTTGGCCTTGCTTTGATGTAGTTTAGGTTTAATCTTCAATAAAAATGTGTTTTGGAGTGGTTTTAGAGGATGGAAGCCATTACTAGGGTCTCAAGAAGGTTTGTGGCGGCTCAAAACTGAAATGGAAGTGATTTCCTAACCCTAATCAGTCCTCCTATACCTCTAAACCCGAAATTCCCCTCTGGGCCTAGCTGCTAATTACCCGGTTAAGCCCAATTAAGTTGTTTTTCACCATATGGGACTTGTTTCAGCCATATCTCCCAAACGGTGAGTCTGTTTGGCTAATGTGACCACTCTACGGAATTGTAAACCATCATTCGGAGCCAATGGAAGTGGTTTCAAGTCAAAATTCATTTCCAGTCAAAAGTTATGGCCAAAACAGTGCCAACTAGGGGTAAAATGGTCATTTAAAAATCGGGAAAAATCATGAACATGGGAAATGACCCCAATCGTCGCCTCCCAAAGTTACATGACCATACGACTTTGTATGTGACAGAAATAAATATTCTACGATCCTATGATACGTAGAATGCGGGTCGTTACACTCTCCCCCCCTTAAGAAATTTCGTCCTCGAAATTCCTTAATCAGAACATACACAAAGGTCCCGCATGCCTATCAATCATAAGACAACAATCAAACATGCAAACAAGCAAAACAAGTCTACCCTAGCATGCGGAAAACTAAATCAAAGTCAAAATCTTACCAGGCAAAGAGTTCTTGGTGTGTCTTCCTAATGTTCTCCTCTGTCTCCCAAGTACAATCATTCTCGTTCTCGCCCAACTGAACCTTGACTAGCTTCACCGCCTTCCTTCGAAGTTGTTTCATGTCGTGCTCGACAATACGGGCCGGCTTGCAGTTCCCAACCGCCTCGGGTTCTACTTCGAAGTCCTCTAACTGATCAGGTGAAATAATTATATCTGGGTCGTGAACGAACTTCCTTAGTTGGGAAACATGAAATACATTGTGAACTCCCGCCATTTTCTCTGGTAAGTGAACTCTATATGCCAAATTCCCAACTAGTTCGAGAACAGGGAATGGGCCAACGAATCTTGGTGCCAACTTGCCTCTCCTGCCAAATCGTATTACGCTCTTCAACGGAGAAATCTTGACAAACACCAAGTCGCCAACGGAGAATTTTAAGTCTCTTCTCCTCTTATCAGCATAACTCTTCTGCCTATCTTGGGCAGCCTTCATTCGTTGTTGAATGGTCTTGATTTTATCTGAAGTTTCCCTCACCACATCTGGTCCAAGCATAAACTTCTCGCCGGTCTCTATCCAACATGATGGTGAGTTGCACGGCCTTCCGTACAAAGCTTCAAACGGAGCCATACCGATACTGGATTGGTAGCTATTATTATATGCAAACTCTACTAGATGCAAATGATCATCTCATGATCCACCAAAATCCAATATACATGCTCTCAAGAGATCTTCCAAAATATGATTCACCCTCTCCGTCTGACCGTCGGTCTGAGGATGATATGCGGTACTGAGATGTAACTCTGACCCTACAGCCTCTTGTAAGCTGTTCCAAAACCCACTAGTGAACAACGGGTCTCGGTCACTCACAATGCTTTTCGGTACTCCATGAAATCTCACTACCCACTTCATATACAATTCTGCTAACTTAGCTGCCGTTCTGGTTGATTTGACTGGTATAAATCTTGCACTTTTAGTCAATCGGTCCACAATCACCCAAATGCTATCATGTCCCGATCTAGTCCTTGGTAAACCATCGATGAAATCCATCGAGACTTGCTCCCATTTCCATTCGGGAATTTCTAAGGGCTGTAACAACCCACTAGGCTTCTTTTGCTCGGCTTTAACTAGCTGACAATTCATGCACTTGGATATAAACTTCCCAATGTCTCTTTTCCTCCCTTCCCAGTAGTAGGTCTGCTTCATGTCTCGATACATCTTATTACCACCGGGGTGTATAGTCAGTTTTAAGTGATGACACCCTCTAAGCACTTCATCCCTCAATCCATTGACATTGGGTACGACTAGTCTTCCATCCTTTCTAAGCCATCCATCTCGATCAAGCCCATACTTGTTCATCTCCTCATCGATACCCATCCCTAACTTGGAGATGATTTCCAATAGGTTAGGATCGTCCCTCTGACTAGAGCCGATCTGCTCAATCAAAGTGGGTCTGATCGTCAAACTTGCTAACATTTCTGGATCCAATTCGCACTTTGGTCTGAAATCATACCCAGAGATGTACTCCAGTTGCTTCCATTCTAGAAACATAGCCCCTAGGCTGGCATGTCTCCTACTCAATGCATCAGCCACCGCATTGCCCTTTCCCGGTGTATATGCGATGTCAAAATCATAGGAAGCTAAGAACTCTAACCACCTTTGTTGCCGGAGAATTAAATCCTTCTGGGAGAAGAGATACTTCAACGACTTATGGTCTGTAAACAGCTCAAATCTTTCTCCCAAGAGATAGTGTCTCCACATCTTTAACGCGAACACAATCGCTGCCAATTCCAAATCATGGGTAGGGTATCTTCTCTCGTGCGGTTTCAATTGCCGACTTGCATAAGCAACAACCCTACCTCCTTGCATCAATACAGCACCCAATCCGGTACCACAGGCATCCGTGTATACCGTCATCGCTTCATTCCCCTTAGGAATGACTAACACTGGTGCGCTTGTCAACTTGTCCTTTAGACTCTTGAACGCATTCTCGCACCTTTCATCCCAGACAAAAGCTTGATTCTTCTTGGTCAACTGGATCAATGGTGCTGCTATCTTGGAGAGACCTTGTATAAACATACGATAATATCCAACTAATCCCAAGAAACTTCTTACATCTGTTGCATTCTTGGGCGTAGGCAAATCTTGTACCGTAGCCACCTTTGCCGAGTCCACGGCAATACCATTCTCTGATACAACATGGCCCAAGAACCTCACTTCCCTCTTCCAGAAGTGACACTTAGAAAACTTTGCTTTCAATTGGTGTTTTCTCAACACCTCCATCACTACTCTTAAATGTTCCTTGTGTTCTTCCTCTGTCCTCGAATAGACCAAAATATCATCAACGAATACAAGGACAAACTTATTCAACTGATCTCTGAATACCCTATTCATAAGATCCACAAAATATGCTGTGGCATTGGTCAGCCCGAATGGCATGACCAACCACTCATAAAATCCAGACGGCGTCCGAAATGCCGTTTTAGCTATACTCTTAGCTTCCACTCTAAGCTGATGAAAACCTGTCGCGAGATCCAACTGAGAAAATACTCTCGCGCCACTCAACTGATCAAACAAATCATCTATCTGCGGTAGAGGATACTTGTTCTTCCTCGTCACTTTATTCAACTCGCGGTAGTCTACACACAAACGAAGGGAACCATCCGCCTTGGTAGCAAACACAACTGGTGCTCCCCATTCAGAAACACTCCTTCTGATAAATCCCTTCTTCAAAAGATCGCTGACTTGCACCTCGAGCTCTCGCTGCTCCCTTGGTGCCATACGACGAAGTGGCATCACTATAGGTCTGGCATCTTTTACCAAATCAATACGGAACTCAATCTCTCGGTGTGGTGGAAGTCCGGTCACTTCTTCGAAAACATCCGGATACTGGCCAACCACGGGCAAACCTGACAACTCACTATGCGGAATGTCGAGGGAGTTTAGAAAACTAGCCAATAACCCCTCACTGGGTAGACCACCAAACACTATCCTCCGCCCATCATCCGCTCTAGCTGTCACCAAAAAGCCCTCACAGTCTACCACCACCCCGTATCTTCGGAGCCAATCTACTCCCAAAATAATGCCAAACCCAGTAAAGCCCAAAACAAAGCAATCACAAACAAACATGCATCCATGACTCGATAAGACCACATTACGACAAATCATGCTAAGGCTAGTCGAACCACCAATCGGGTTCGTCACTACTAAAGGTCTATCGACAATCTCGGGCTCCAATCCCAACCTATCTACCAGGTCACTAGATATGAAAGAACTGGAAGCTCCGGTATCAAACAAAACTCTAACAGGAACATCATAAACAGAAAGCATACCTTGAATGACGACATTCTTTCCCTTCTCTGCCGCAGTTGGGGCATTCGACGAAGAAGGAATAACATTAAGGGCGTATGCTTTCACCATTTGCTTTTCTTTAGGGGGTTGCGGACACTTGTCCTTGTGATGTCCCATTTGGCCACAATTGAAGCACTTCCTATCCGCTGGCTTGGCCCGACATTTACTAGCATAATGGCCCTTCTTACCACAGCTGAAGCACTCAACATCTTGCTTATTCTTTTTCTTCTGGCCATCCTTAGTTTGATTCTGCTTTCTCTTATTCTGGGAACCACCTTTGCCTCCACCACTTGCTTGTGGTTTTGGCTCTTCTGCACATGCAACCTCAGTCTTCGGCTTAGGGTAGAGACTCTCCGACCTCAATGTTTTTCCCACAATCGACTCAAACGTCTCATCGATGTGGTTAATAAGCTTTTCCCCCAAGTACTGATCCAAACCAGTTATGAATTTCTCATTCTTCTTCTCGGCAGTATCAATAAGAGATAACCCATACTTCGACAAAGTTTCGAATTCAGCAATATACTCCGAGACAGCTCTGCCATTCTGCTTGAGCTCCAATAATTTCTTAAAAAGCACTGACTTCTGAGCAGCTGGAATGAACTTCTTGCTAAAGCGAGCTTTAAACTGTTCCCAAGTAATCTGATCTTCGGGAGTAGCTGCCTTTATAGCATTCCACCAATTCATTGCCCGCCCTTGCAGCTGACGGGACGCTAGCTTTCTCTTCATCGCATCCTCGATACCCAAATCCTCGAAGATACGTTCGCAACTATCTAACCAATATTGAACATCCGTGGCCGACTCCGTTCCGTGGAACGGCTTCCCACCAAGGCTAGTATAATCCTTATTCAGTTTGGCGAAGTCGACCCTCGGCGCCTACACTATTGGACCACCACCATTTTCACCATTGGGAGTTGCCCTCTGTACATCTCTAAGCATCTCTCTCATGAGGTCAGTAAACATCGTCCTAATGTCAGCAGCATTCCCATTATTGGCCCCTCTACCGGTACCTCTAAAATATCGGCTCATCGTCAATCTGAAAAAGGAAACGATTAACGACTCCATAGTGGTGCTAGTGCAGCACGACTTCATTCTTATACTACTAATAGTATATATATAGCTTTTGAAAACCAAAATAATCACAAATACTCTCTCTCGTATACGTATATTATCTCTCCCTGATAACTTCCCTAGGTTAACTACGCAACCTAGAGCTCTGATACCAAGTGTGACGGCCCGCCCCGCACCAGCCTGCATTTCCTCCAAAAGTGCGCTGTACACATGCCCGACTAGCACGGGACGGTCGTCAAGAGAAAGGAAAGAAGGGAATGAACTAATCAAGGAACCTGTCGAATGTCTCACAGCGCATGGGATAAAATATAATAATAATAATATACTTGACATAAAACAGGTGAGACAATGCATAAGCTGATAACTAAAACCAATATCAACATCAGAGTAGCGGAAATCCAAATACAGCTTATTACAACTTTCCAAATTTACTGTCTCTAAACAAAAGGAAGCTAAAATAGAAGATGCACCACCAATGCCCAAGCAGTGATCTTCAACAACATAGGGAGAATACTATACATATTACGTGGAAGCCTCTTGCTCGTCTCCGGATCATCTACCCGCACATCACCAGCTAACCTGTCTCTAGTCTGGTTGTGTGAGCACCCAGAGTAATAAGAGGAGACATAAAACTCTAGGTCAGACATAAAGCCTGGTATGAGCGATAAGCATCTAAACAGAATAATAACAGGTATAATAAACCATACCTGAACTTGGACCTGCAACCAAAGAGTTAGTACCAAATACCGTACAGTACTCTAAGGTGCCATAATGAATAGTGTAAAGAATACGGGGGTGGGGTGTGTATGTCATAATGATAGCAAACAAACCATCCATAGCAACCATCCTCACATCTCTCACTCAGTGCGTAAAGCATACGACATCTACCACCTTGGAATACTAGACAAATTGAGGTAACGACGGATCCCGACTTGTAGAAACCCTGCTGTGACCAAGCTAAACATATGGAGTCATGACCAAACATTTCAATGACCCATTTCATTGATCGTAGCCCTTGGTTCTACCAATGCCATAATGGCCCTGAATCCGCCTCCGTACCTCCTACCATAATGGTCCAAAGCTATAGACATCGTAAACCCCTTAGCACGCTTCCCGCGGCAAAGTCCAACCATGAAGCGAACTCATTGGTTCCCAACTAGATCCTGAGCTCTAACGTCCCATTTGGACTTCCTTTGCATCTCGTGTTTTGATCGAATTGGAGTGGGTCTTCAGAAGAGTTGTCGTGCAGTAGCAGCCCTAGAATACGGTTCGGTTCGGTGGTCATTACCCTCGTCGGTTCGGTTCGGTCCTCCTTCCTTGTCATCTTTCCATTCGGTTCGGGTCGGGTACTCCACTTCGGGTCGGGTCGGTGTCCTCCTCCGGGTCGGGTCGGTACCCTCCTCCGGGTCGGGTCGGGTTACTGTCTTCCTTCCAGTTTTCTCCGATTAGCTCCCTCGTTTTCCATCTACTCCGATCCGATCCGCTCCCGTTTTCCATCTACTCCGATCCGATCCGCTCCCTTCGTCTTACTCCAGTCGTAGCCTTCCATTCTTGAGTCGATCTGATCTGGCCTCCATTATTCTTCCGATCCGATCCCCTTGTCCACTCCAACTCTAAGTAAACGGCCTTCCTTCTCGCCAAGCCTCCTCCAGTGACAAGTCCCAATCCAGTTCGGATTCCCTCGGTCAGTTCACTAATCCGATCCGACCCTGCTCCGATCCGAACCGGTTCGGAAATTGCACATTTCTGCAACTTTCTAGCGAGCTTTCTACGCCATTCGACGACGTTTTCAACCAATTTAACTATTCTAATCAATTATAAAACATACCATAGAGTCATAGCAACATGTAAGAGCAACCACAAACTCCAAAACCATGAATTTACATGTCAAAATGGATCAAAGATGCCCAAAATCCTATTTTTCCTTTAAGCATGATTAAATAAGACTAATCATAGAATTAATAAAACTTAACTAAATCGAACCAAATTTCTAACAGAGGCATAAAATATTATTTAAGAATTTCTAAACATTTTTCCAGAATTTATTGGTGTATAAATTCGCTAATCTTCACTAATTACCCTTAATTAACTGTAATTAGTGTCAAAACGATGCTATCACTCACCTTGGCCACAAAATAGAACACAAAATCTGAAATACTCTCTGTTTGGGTCGAATTCCTATGTATAGCAGTAGCTCCAACCTTGCTTTGTTGCTATTTGGCCTAGCTTTGATGTAGTTTAGGTTTAATCTTCAATAAAAATGTGTTTTGGAGTGGTTTTAGAGGATGGAAGCCATTACTAGGGTCTCAAGAAGGTTTGTGGCGGCTCAAAACTGAAATGGAAGTGATTTCCTAACCCTAATCAGTCCTCCTATACCTCTAAACCCGAAATTCCCCTCTGGGCCTAGCTGCTAATTACCCGGTTAAGCCCAATTAAGCTGTTTTTCACCATCTGGGACTTGTTTCAGCCATATCTCCCAAACGGTGAGTTTGTTTGGCTAATGTGACCACTCTACGGAATTGTAAACCATCATTCGGAGCCAATGGAAGTGGTTTCAAGTCAAAATTCATTTCCAGTCAAAAGTTATGGCCAAAACAGTGCCAACTAGGGGTAAAATGGTCATTTAAAAATCGGGAAAAATCATGAACATGGCAAATGACCCCAATCGTCGCCTCCCAAAGTTACATGACCATACGACTTTGTATGTGACAGAAATAAATATTCTACGATCCTATGATACGTAGAATGCGGGTCGTTACAACTAGACGGAAGTAGTCAATTCATAAGCATCTTATTTTACACAAGATTTATTGTTGTAACATAAAATTTGTTTATCATATTATTATTCCCTTGGTAAATAAAAATTTAATATTCAAGTTCCCTAGGAAAACTGCAATTTCCATAAAAAAAATGATTGTCGTTATCTTCTTTCTTCCATTTTGAAAACTGTTTTACTTCCCAAAGAATTTTGAAATATTAATTTTTCGTTAAATAAAATATTGGAAAGATCCTTTCGAAGAAAACATGTGACAATTCAATTTTATCTGAAAGGACCGGAAAACTCCAGGTTTTGGTTATTATAAATTCACAAGTGTGTGGTTATAGTCATAAATGAGCATAACAAGATGCATGGAAAAAATAGAGGATAAAAGTAGTTGTTCACAGACTAGTTCATTGGTTCCAAATTTATATAGTTTATTACAGATTTTTCCCATTCATTAAACACTTAAGTTCTAGGTTGATATAGTTGAATTAAATTAGAACGAACAACTCAATAACGTACACGCATACCCAATTTTAAGTCCAAAACCCAACAACTTGGACAAACATGTTCAACCCAAACAGTCAATCGAAAATAGTAGCAGAGAAAACCCTAAACAATCACATTTAGTGAAAATCAAAGTGACAACTTGAAAAAGTTGAATTGTGACACGACCCGAACTTTCCCGTGAAGGAAAGCACGGATTGAATTGAGGACAAGACGAATCAGAACGCAAACAGAAGAACTTTTCATTGCTTATTACAACAATTCCATCAGAATACAAAAATATATAGAGTATGAATATATATGACACATAAAAATATCAGAGATTTAAATTACATTACATAGCAGCGGAATGTAATACAATACACAACCCAACTGAAAGTAATATACGGATACAGAGCTTTCCGAGCATCGTTCCAGTTGTAAATCAGGATCCTGTGAATATAAATCTGCAAAACCGAAACTACTAGCTGCCCGTGTCGAAAATAAGGGCACCCAGAGTTTAGGTTAAAAGAATAAACTCCAGGCCAGTCATGTGACTGGTGTGAGAACTAAAACAGTTATTTAAAACATTACTTTAAAAGAGAGTAATTCAAGGGACCACGCCGTATAACACGGAACAGGTTTGCTCCCAAGAATACCAGTGCATAGAATAAACAACGCAATGCTTTTTCAAAAAAAAATGAAGCTATTATAAGACTCAGGTCCCATCACACAATGCAACGCAAGCCGGAGGATAGGGTTTTCCTTTATAATATCCAAACATGCTTGGTACGTTTAAAACAAATAATTTTGATACTATTATAGTATAAAGTGTCAAAACAACTGCAATCATAAATATCAATCACAGACGGCATAGTATCCCATGCTACTATGTCGCCATACTAGGTTCTACAAATAAAACCGAAATATCTCGTATTGGAAATTGGATTTCCGTCATGAGTCGAGTCAAGGGGCAAGCTCCTCTCCGCTTCGAGACACTCTATCAAATGTCTCAGGACTACTCTCTCTGGTTAGCCTCTGGATCTTCAGGGCCAGTCCTCCCTTACGTTTGAGGATTAATTTTTCCTGAACACACGTTTCCCAGTCCTTTCAGACCTAAAATCGAGGCGCCTCGCATCCAACAACCACATAGGTGAAAATTATATAAATGTCAGCCAGTTTAAACACTCACACCACCACTAGCTAGAAAGAAACGTCGTGCTCTCCCTGCAGTCACTATCCCGTTTTTGACTCATACTGAGGGGTGAGGCTTGCGAATTTACGTTATACACAAAGCAGCGCCACACAGGCCGTGCTTTGATCATCAACCACAAGATTTGCTTTTCAACAGAAGCCTTGATCAATTGCCACTTAGGCATGCCACACAGGCAATTCACTCCGTGCGACTGATGTCCATCAATATACAACCTCTGAGCTCGTACGTCTCAAAGAAGGGTGTTAAGCAAGAGAATAAATTCTCCGCCGCCAAATAGATGTATATTTAACAGAGATCAATCAACACAGAATAAAATCAATGTCATACACGCAGTCCATTTACAAGTTCGTTCTCGGTCTGAACGAAACCAGAGGCACTTTCCTCGCATATCCATCGATCTCCAAGTACGTCTGGATGATCACCAACTGATTCCCTCCTCTTGGGTGTACTGCCCAATCAAGATCATTAGTAATCACCAAAACGATGTGAAGACTTCCGGTCTTCAACCACCGTCTTCATCTTCGACATATCGTCGAATCGGTTATTCAGAATGGGTATAACCCCGACTTTTCTGAATAACCCGCGTATATAATAAAAAAGTGTCATACAAACACAACATACGCCTCATTCCAATTCATCAGTCACTAACAGTAAATTAGCAAGAGAACAATTCCCCAAATATTAACCCCGAAGGCCGAAACCAACATCAGATCAATACCCAGGAAACCATCCTTCTTAGCTAACCTACAGTTAGTTTCTAAATTTCACATTCTTAGGGAAAGGTTCCCATTAATTTTATCAAAGATAAATTCTTCTAAATTTATTCTTTAATCTTCCTTTGAATATCATTTCAAACTAGTAGGGATTAGCGAACCACACCGAAGTAATTATTTATTTTATTTCCCAATCCCAACCTATTCATCCCATGAAGCAAAACTGGTAATACTCCATATCTAACACCACGGTGTTATCGGTAAAATTAATTACTATTTCACGTTCAAATCTAATTAAAGATTTAACTATCGCTTTGGAGAAAAACTGGTGATACTTCATTCTCGCTCACATTCCAAATTTGATAATTTGAATTATCAATTCACATTTCAATCTAATTAAAAATTCATTAAAACTCCTTTTACTGGGTTAAAGAATTAATGTCATTTAAAACACAGTTCACGATAAACCCAAATCACATTCTATTTATTATCTGGTTAAAGAACAAATGTCGTTGAAGACACAGTTCACAACAACCCCAAATCACATTTTGACATTAAATATAAGGCTCTAACTAGAAAATATATCGGCTTATTTTCAATATCAAATTCTACGACCAACATATATCGTATTGGAAATAACGATATAAATATATCTTTCAAATTTCCACAACCATATCTGTATAATCACGAAATCCAACATCGAAATATTCCAAAGATAATTTCGATTCAAATCCCTTCCAAATCAGTTATTGGAAATTCTGGTTATTTTCAAAATCATTTCAAATCCACTTTATTTATTTTTAAAAACAAATAGAATTATAATTCTAGTACAAAACTAGTTCATTTCGATAAAAATCTATTTTTATCTTTTCAAATATGGAGTTTTTCATCCCAATTTTTTCGAAATCATTTCTTATGATTTTACACAAATTATAACTATTTTTAATAATTTTATCAAGGCCCGTACAGTCGATTTCCATCAACGGCCATCGAACTGCACTTACAGCGACCTTTTCCAAATTTGATTTGGACATATTCCAAATCCAACCGTTAGATTTCAAATCTAAAATATTCGTTAGAAAGCTCTTTTCGATACGAACCCAACGGTTCCGGTTTTAGGAGAATCCGACGGCCGGATCTTCCGTAATGTCCGTTCGAAGCAAATAGTCGAAATTCACGAACTACCGCGGCGCGACGCGTTCTATCCAAGCTATTATATGTACAATATATATATATATATTTATATATATATATATTATATATATTTCGTCGATTACCTTTTTAAAACGAATTTTATAAATCGTTTTAAATTCATTTCAAAATAATTTCAACTTCCATTTCAATTTCAAATCAAAATTGAATTTTTCCTTATAAATTCGTTTCAAATTGATTTTAATACAAATCGATTTTCAATTCAAATTCAGTTCAATTCGAATTTCTAATTCATTCAATTCAATTCGAATTTCTTTTCTATTCAATTCAATTCGAATTCATTTTCTATTCAATTCAATTCGAATTCATTTTCTATTCAATTCAATTCGAATTCATTTTCTATTCAATTCAATTCGAATTCATTTTCTATTCAATTCAATTCGAATTCATTTTCTATTCAATTCCATTCGAATTCATTTTCTATTCAATTCAATTCGAATTCATTTTCTATTCAATTCAATATTTAAATCTCTTTTCAATATTCATTATAAAAACGAATATAATCGATATAAATATCGTTCGCGTCAAAATAGCGCAGCTCTAATCAACACGACTTTATATTTTTCAATAACCTTGTTATTTTATTCAACAAATGAATATTTATTCTATTCAACAAATGAATCTATATATTTCAACACATGACTAATCTCAACAAATGAGTATGGCAACACGTGACTATTTTTGTTATTTAATATATTTTTATAAAATTTTGATTTCTATCGTTAAATTTTTAATTAGACTCCAACCGTAAATTAGTAAGAGAACGATTCCCTAAGCATTAACCCCGAAGGCCGAAACCAACATCATACCAATACCTAGGAGACCACTCATCTTATCTACTTTCCAGTTAGTTTCTAATTTTATATATGATAAAGATGTAAATTTTATTGTTAAAATATTTCGTTCAACACATGACTAATCTCAGCGAATGAGTACTGTCAACATATGAATCTATATTTTGTAATATTCTTTATTTTCCCAATTGGAATGAGGCCCAATAAATTACCATATAATGTTAATATATGGATTCCATACAACACATGTATAAAATAACAACGATAAATAATCAACCATCATCCAATGTGCACCACACAACTGCATAAGCATCAAATATAAATAATTAACGCTCACACAGTCTGTCGACCAATCGATCGACATACAACTAAATAATTGGGATTAGTATACACCAAATATCATCCCAATACCCATGTGGGGTTTCAAACAATCAAACACAGATTTTATTTGTACAGTTGGGCGATGTGTAAAATTTATCGTCCCAATCAATATCAGTCAAATCAGTGTATATAAACAAATCATCCGATTTGTTTATATTTATTTTATTTTAAATACACGTTAAAAATTCTATTTTCAACTATAAAATATTTTTAACTATATAAATATTTTTAACTATATAAATATTTTATATCATTTCACATCACATCACACAATCAACTACACATCAAAATCAAACAAACAAGCATACAAGCCGTCCATGGTCTGTGGACGATGGGTGTCGGGTGCTACTAAACACCGTCTACATCCTAGTATATATTTTTAACTAGAAAAGAAGATTTAAAGTGAGAAGTTCTCCCAGAGGGTTCCACTTCGCCGTGCTTTGCTTTTGAACTGTTGAACCTTTTCGATCTGCTTGAAATTCCAATGCAGTCCTTGTCCCGCTGTTTATAATAAAAATTGTATCTTTATCACTTCATTTTAATAAATAAAAATCATATTTTTGTTTCTACTTCATATTTTTTTTTCCGACGCTTCATTCTATATAAAAATTATATTTTTAAATCTCTTCTTCATATATAAAGATCTAATTTTTACTAGTTACATAATATAAAAATCGTATCTTTATACTTTCTACTAATTAAAAATCGAATTTTTATTCTTTCCAAATTATAAGAATCATATTTTTAAATATACGATAAAAATCTTGTCTTTCTCAATTCACTTTCATTATAAAAATCATAACTTCTATTATATAAAAATTATATTTTTATTCGACTAAAATTCATATCTTCTTCAAATCAAAGATTATATTTCTAATTTGCTACTAACTATATAAAGATAACATTTTTAATTAGCTACTAACTATATAAAGATAAAAAAAATTATTAGCTACTAACTATATAAAGATAACAATTTTTAATTAGCTACTAACTATATAAAGATAACATTTTTAATTAGCTACTAACTATATAAAGGTAACATTTTTAATTATTCAAACCAAAGCGAATTTATATAAAATTTCTGATTTAAACTAGGCTAAAAAAAATAAAATTGATTTTTAAATTATTAACACTAATTACTCAGAAAAGAAATAAATAAATTCGATCTAAATTACCTTTTCTCTTTTATTCGCAGGGGGGTGCTGAGGGGGGCGCGGTGTTCATCAAGGTGGCGGCGGTCCCCTTGGGTGGTGGTGGTCGGCGCAGCGCCTATGGTGGTGGGTTCTAGGTTTTGGGGGTGCGTTTGGAGAAGGGGAGGTAGGAGAAGAGGCGCGGGGAGCAGAAGGGGGGAGTGTCAGAGTCGGTGGCGCCCTCCTTGGCGGCGGTGGAAGGCTGACCGGGGGGGGGGGGGGGGGGGGGGGGGGGCGACGAGATCGTGATCCCTCCTTCCATTTTTTTTTAAATTTCTATTGAAAATGAAATAGGAGGGGGGAGGGCTGAGAGGAAATAAGGAGGAGAGAGAGGGGTATTTAATTTCAAAAAGCAACTTTTATTTTCGAACTCGAAACCGAACCCACCGCCTGTCGTCCCTAGCTAATTACCCCCATTCCGAACACAATCGGATATGCATCGTAAGCTGATTCGATCGTTTCGATCAGTTTCCGTCAAAATCAAAAATATAACTCTATATATTGAATTTGAACGCATATTTCAATTTACCGGGCCCACATACTAACTCGAAAATTCTCAAAAAATATTTTCTAGCTTCGTATTGACGATACGGTCCTAACAAAACTAATTTCGTCGAAATCTGAGACCGTTGGAAAAATGGCCATTTTCCAGTCGATTAAAATCAACTGAAACTGGTCAAACGCGTTTCCCTTTGCCACGCTCACATATTGATTCAAAAAATTATGAAATTTGAAACCTAGCAATAACTTGACATCACGGATCCAACAAAAGTGGTTTCATCGAAAACCGAGGTCGTTTGCAAAATGGCTATTTTTAAGGGCCAGAATTCCATAGCGACTATTCTGAATTTTCATCTGGGCATATCTTTTGATTCTCGCTATGAAATTTTGATTTTTCTGATTCGTTGGAAAGATATTCTCAAAAAGATTCAAATATTTTTGGTTTCACTAAAATCCGATTTATTTTGAATCCTGTACATTCAATTGAAGTTCGAAATCGAAATTTCAAACTACCGCGCCATTTTCAAATCCTTTTATAATTAAAAATAAATATTTATATTCTAACGACGATCTATATAAATATATACGTTCGAATTATATTCAAAATAAATTTCTCTTCGTTATTATTTAAAATAATCTATTTTAAATAATAAAAATTCGCTAAAATTGCCAAAATAAATTTTTTAAACTGGCCCAGAATTTCCAGGTTGTTACAATCTCCCCCACTTAAAACTTTTCGTCCCCGAAAAGGAACGAAGCCGAAAGTTATTCAACTAATCAACTCAACTCCCATTATTTTCATTACGGCTTAAGTTCTTTGTAATAACCCGAAAATCTGGGCCAGTTTAAAAATTTTATTTTGGCAATTTTAGTGAATTTTGGATATTTAAAATAGATTATTTTAAATAATATCAACGAGAAATTTATTTTGAATATATTTAGAACGTATATATTATATAGTCGTCGTTAGAATATAAATAATTATATATAATTATAAATAGAATTGAAAATGGCGCGGTAGTTCGATAATTCGATTTCAAACTTCAATTGAATGTACCGGGTGCAAAACAATCCAGATTTTAGTGAAACCAAAAACATTAAGATCTAATTGGTAATATCTTTCCAACGAATCCGACAAATCGAAATTTCATAGCGGGAATCAAAAGATATGTCCAGTTGAAAATTCTGAATAGTCGTTATGGAATTCAGGCCCTTAAAAATGGACATTTTGCAAATGACCTCGGATTTCGACGAAACCACTTTTGTTGGGTCCGTGATGTCAAATTATTGCTAGGTTTCAAATTTCGTAATTTTTCGAATCAATATGTGAGTGTGGCAAAGGAAAACGCGTTTTGACCATTTCAGTTGAATTTAATCGACTGGAAAATGGCCATTTTTCCAACGTTCTCAGAATTCGACAAAACCAGCTTTGTTAGGACCGTATCGTCAATACGAAGCTAGAAAATATTTTTCTGGAATTTTTAAAGTTAATATGTGATCCCGGCAATTTGAAATGTACATTTAAAATTCAATATAGTGATTTAAATGTAAATTTAACGAAAACTGATTCAAACGATCGAATCAACCTACGATACATATCCCATTGTGTTCGGAATGGGGGTAAAACGCTATGGACGACAGGCGGTGGGCCTCGTTTAGAGGTCGTATGTGAAAGTCAACTTTTTGAAAAATAAAATAATTAAATTAATAAAAAAATTAAACTTCCCCCTTTAACCCGCTGCCCCCCTTTCTCGTTTACATTCAACAGAAAAAAAAAGGGGCGGAGGAGCTCGTCGCTCCTCCGATGGAGCCGCCACCGCGCCATGGGCGGCGCCGCTACCACCTTCCCCCCCCCCCCCCCCCCCCCGCTCTTCCCCTCGATCGACGTGGCGCCCCCCCTTCTGGCAAAACCGCGGAACCCCCAAATCGACGAAGACGTCGCCCCCCCTCTCGTCTTCTACCTTCCTATCCTCCGCCTCCTTTCTTCTTCCTCCTCCCCTTCCCTTCGCCTGCGACGCTCGACCCCCTGTGGCCCCCACGACCGACGCCAGGCACCGCAGCCCCCTCCTGAACTCGAGCGCACCTCCCCCCCCCCCCCTTATCGAATACTGTAAGTTTTCCATTTGTATTTTTGTTTTTATTTACTTTATAATTTACTTTTCAGATTAGGGTTTTTAAAAGTAAATTAGAAAAGATTTGATTTTTAAATAAAGAGAAAGATTGAATTTTTACTAATGAAAAGATAAGGATTTTATTTAGGAAAGGTCGGATTTTTATTAATGAAAGTTTCGATTTTTATTTATAAGGAAGAGAAGATTTTTATTTTTAAAATTCGGTTTTTAATTTATAAAAAGGTTAAAGATATAACTTTTATATATGAAGTATTAAAAATATAGTCTTTACTATATAGATGATGTAAAAATATGATTTTCGTTTATGTAGAGAATTAGAAATATAATTTTTACATGATAGCAATATTAAAAATAGCATCTTTATATGTGTAGAAAAATAAAAATGTGATTTTTATAATGATGTATATGAAAAAGTTCAATCTTTATATTTGAAAAGCTAAAATCTTTTTATGTAAAAAGGCGAGATCTTTATATAGAAAATAGAGAAGTAAAATATGATTTTTTTATATTGAACATCATAGTAAAAATTAGATTTTTATATATTGAATAGCATAGTAAAAATTCGATTTTTAAATATATGAAGTGATAATAAAAATATGATTTCTAAATTGAAAATGAATAAATAAAAATGTGATTTTTATTTTAAAGACATCAAAATATAAAAATGTGTGATTTTTATATATGTAGTGACTACGGGCAACGAAGATGATAAAAAGGCGAGAATGAAGAAGATTTCTATCAAAGAAGAGTCAAGGTGTTTGGATAGCTATTGGTGAGAACTTCTCACTCTAAACTTCTTTTTCTAGTTATATTTATATATACTAGGATGCAGACGGTGCTTAGTAGCACCCGACACAATCGTCCACAGACCATGGACTTGTTTGTTTGGTTGCATAGATTAGTTAGATGATTTGATTTGAAATTGAATTGTTTGATGAATTGGATGGATTTGATTGATGTGTGAATGGCGTGGGCCTTCACTAGACCGGGGATAAGGCTAGGCCTTGTTCCGTTTCTAGTATCGTGCCGTTATGCCGCCGAAATTTCCTAAAATAAGTTAGAAAAATAAAAGATATCATTTTATTTGATAAATGAAATGAATAGAAATTCATGTGTTAAAATAAATTGTTTTATCGTTAAAAATATAATTTTAACGTGAAAGCGAATAAATGAATATTTATAAACAAATCGGCCGATTTGTTTATATACACTGATTTGACTGAAATTGATTGGGATGATAAATTTTACACATCACCCAACTGCACAACTAAAATCTGTGTTTGATTGTTTGAAACCCCACACGGGTGTTGGGATGAAATTTGAAGTTCACTCATCCTGATTGATTAAATATGTCGATCGATGGATTGACAGGCTGTTATAAGCGTTAGATATCTATATTTGATGCTTATACAGTGTAGTGCACTTTGGTTGATGGTTGATTATTTTTCAATGCTATTATATACATGTGTTGTATGGAAATCCATATAATTAACGTTATATGGTGATTGATTGGGCCTCATTCCAATCGGGACAATAATGAATATTATAAAAGAAAATTCATGTGTTGAATATAAAAATAGTCATGTGTTGACGATGTTCATGTGTTGAGTGAAATATTTTATACAATGAAATTTACATCTTTATCATATTTAAAATTAGAACTACTTCCCAGTAGAAGTCTAATTAAAAATCAAACGATAGATACCATAGTTTTATAAAATATTTTACATAACAAAAATAGTGATGTGTTGACGGTACTCATGTGTTGAGATTAGTCGTGTGTTGAAAGAAATATAGATTCATGTGTTGAATGGGATAAATATTCATTTGTTGGATAGAATAAAGGAGTTTTGAAAAATATAAAGCCGTGTTGATTAGAGATGCGTTATTTCGATGTGAACGATATTTATATCGATTTTATTCAAATTGAAATGAGTATTATAGCGAATTCGAATTGAAAAGAAAACGAATTTGAATTGAATATAAAAGGACTTCGAATGGAATTGAATATAAAACAAATTCAAGTTGAATTGAAAACGAACTGAAATTTAATTGAATTCGAATTGAAAATAAATTGAAATCAATTTGAATTGAAACGAATTTGAATTTGAATTGAAACGAATTTGAATTCGAATTAAATAAAATGGAAATGAATTCGAGTTGAATTGAAATCAAATCGATTTGAAATTGAATATAGAAGTTGAATTGTTTTAGAAACGAATTTAAAACGATTTATAAAATTCGTTTTTAAATAGAAATCGACGAAATATATATATAATATATATATATTATATATAGAATGGCCTGAATAGAACGCGCCGCGCCGCGGCAGTTCGTGAATTTCGACCATTTATTTCAAACGGACGTTGCGGGAGATCCGACCGTCGGATTCTCCTAAAACCAGAACCGTTGGGTTCGTATCGAAAAGAGCTTTCCAATGAATATTAGAAATTTGAAATCTAACGGTTGGATTTGGAATTATGTCCAAATCAAATTCGAGAAAAGGTCGCTGTAAGTGCAGTTCGATGGCCGTAGATGGAAATCGACTGTACGGGCCTTGATAAAATTATTAAAAATATCTATAATTTGTGTAAAATCATAATATATGATTTGGGAAAAATTGGGCTGGAAAATTCCACATTTGAGAGGATAAAAATGGATTTTGTCGAAATGAACTAGTTTTGAACTAGAATTAAAATCAATTTACTTTTGAAATAAATAAATTGAATTTGAAAGTGATTTTAAAAGTAATCAATATTCCCAACACGTGGATTGGACTGGAGTTGAATCGAAATTATCTTCGGAATATTTCGATGTTGGATTTCGTGACTATACAAATATTGCTATGGGGATTTGAAAGATATATTTTATATCGTTATTTCCAATACGATATATGTTGGTTTCAGAATTTGATATTGAATATAAGCCGATATATTTTCTATTCAGAGCCTTGTATTTAATATCAAATATGATTTGGTTTGTCGTGAATCGTGTTTTAGAGGACATTGGTTCTTTAACCCAGTTAAAGGCGTGATGTTGATTTATTTGAAACGATTAAAACTAAGTGGAGTTTTAATGAATCTTTAATTAGATTAAAATGTGAATTGATAATTTAAATTATCAAATCTGAAAGGTGATCGAGAATGGAGTACCACCAGTTTTGCTCCAAAGCGATAGTTAAATCTTTAATTAGATTTGAACGTGAAATGGTAATTAATTTTACCGATAACACCGTGGTGTTAGGAATGGAGTATCACCAGTTTTGCTCCATGGGATATATAGGTTGGGATTGGGAAATAAAATAAATAATTACTTCGGTGTGGTTCGTTAATCCCGACTAGTTTGAAATGATACCCATAGGAGGATTAAAGAATAAATTTAGAAGAATTTATCTTGGATAAAATTAATGGGAACATTTCCCTAAGAATGTGATTTTGTGAATAAAAGAATATTCCGAATTGGAATGAGGCGTTTGTTGTGTTTGTGTAACATTCGTTTATTATATACGTGGGTTATTCAGAAAGGCCGGGTTTATACCCATTCTGAATAACCGATTCGACGAGATGTCGAAGATGAAGACGGTGGTTGAAGACCGGAAGTCTTCACATCGTTTGGGTGATTACTGATGATCTTGATTGGGCTGTACACCCAAGATGAGGGAATCGGTTGGTGATCGTCCAGACGTACCTGGAGATGGATGGGTATGCGAGTAAAGTGCCTCCGGTTTCGTTCAGACCCAAAACGAACTTGTAAATGGATTGTGTGTCTGACATTGGATTTTATTCTGTGTTGATTGATCTCTATTAAATATACATCTGTTTGGCGGCGGAGAATTTATTCTCTTGCTTAACGCCCTTCTCTGAGACATACAAGCTCAGAGGTTGTATATCGATGGACATCAGTCGCATGGAATGAATTGCCTGTGTGGCACACGTAATTGGCAATTGATCAAGGCTTCTGTTGAAAAGCAAAGTCTTGTGGTTGATGATCAAAGCACGGCCTGTGTGGCGTAGCTTTGTGTATAACGTGAATTCGCGAGCCTCACACCTCGGTATGAGTCAAAAACGGGATACGGACCCAAGGAGTGCACGACGTTTCTTTCTAGCTATGGTGGTGTCAGTGACCTACCAGCCCTGACATTTATATACTTTTCACCTGTGTGGTTGTTGGATACGAGGCGCCTCGGATATAGGTCTGTAAGGACCGGGAAACGTGTGTTCAGGAATTGCCAATCCTCAAAAGTAAGAGAGGACCGGCCTTGGAGGATCCAGGGATTGCTGTGTGCGGTCCCGAGGCATTTGCTAGAGTGTCTCGAACGCGGAGAGGAGCTTGCCCCTTGCCTCGACTCATGATGGAATCCAATTTCCAATACGTGTATTGCGGTTTTAATTGTAGAACTAGTATGGCGACATGATAGATGGTACCCATGCCGCCTATGATTGATACTTATGATTGAAATTGTTTTGGCACTATACACTTATTATAGTATCAAATAATGTGTTTTAAACGTATCAAGCATGCTTTGGCTGTTATAAGGTAAAAACCCTATCCTCCGGCTTGCGTTGCATTGTGTGATGGGACCTGGGTCTTATAACAGCTTCATTTTCCTTTATTTAGCATTGCGCTGTTGTTTTATGCACTGGTATTCTTGGGAGGAAACCCGTTCCATGTTATACGGCGTGGTCCCTTGATTTACCTTACTTTGAAAACCAATATTTATAACTGTTTTAGTTCTCACACCAGTCACATGACTGACCTGGAGTTTATTGTTTTAACCTAAACTCTGGGTGCCCCTATTTTCCGCACGGGCAGCTAGTAGTTTTGGTTTTGCAGATTTATATTCACAGGATCCTGATTTACAGCTGGAACGATGCTCGGAAAGCTCTGTATCCGTGTATCACTTCTAGTTGTGATTTTGTATTATTTTCCGCTGCTATGTAATTTATTGTAATCTCTGATATTTGTTGAATGTAATTTATTCATTTATACTCTGTATATTCTTGTATCTGATGGAATTGTTGTAATAACAATGAAATGTTCTTCCGTCTGCGTTCTATTTTGTCTTGTACTCAATTCTATCCGTGCTTTCCTTCACGGGGAAGTTCGGGTCGTCTCATTCTTCAACTTTTCAGTTTCTAAGAACTTTTCAAACTCTTCAAAAATTTGGCTAACACCCTAAATTTTCGAAAAATTTCGCCATAACCTCCCCTGCACCGGGACTTCTGGATATTTCATATAGCCTCCCATGGCCTTCTTCAATCCAAAAGAAAAAGAAAAAGCCAAGCGACTGGCCAATCGGCTCATAAAATCATCATCACCCAAACAAAACAGTAAATTATGGTAAACATGTACCTAGTTGTCGGGCAAACAATTTTATTGTTCTGCTCTAGCCTCCTTGCTATGACCTGTTCAGTGTAAGTACATGTATATGCATGCATTTGCGACCAATTTTTAATACAATTCAATATTCGGTTCAATTAGGCAAAATGGTTCAAAATTACAAACAAACAAACAAACAAACAAACAAACAACACAACCATCAATCAATTGGTGAATTAGAATTTCAAATTCATAATTTGATATATATATACAGAAAATCATGTTTTTGATGCCAAATCACAACAATAATTTTAGCTATATTTTGGTTATCACACCAGTCTATGGAAATATATAAATACCACACTTTCGTCGCTCGAAGATAAATTCTGACGACGAGTACTCAACCATCAGAATCATCTTCGGGCCACTAGAGTATGATTCTATATCTATCCAGTATATTAAAACTTCGAATATACGTTCATGACGCGTATATGCAAAATCTTTATATACTCGATTGTCTAAATTCAATACAAATAAAATATTCAAATACGTATAATCTAGTTTAAATTTTCAAAACAAAATTGTTTTCATTTGAAAAATATACTCTTCACACTCATTCTAGGATACTACTGATCCTATCACTAAAGAGTTGTTCTAATTGGATATTACTGATCCAATATCTGATGAATTCTTTCGTTCGGTTCTAACGTGTCTTATCCTCGAGCTCCGTAAACCAAAGCTCTGATACTAAATGAAACGACCCGAACTTCCCCGTGAAGGAAAGCACGGATTGAATTGAGGACAAGACGAATCAAAATGAAAATAGAAGAACTTTTCATTGCTTATTACAACAATTCCATCAGAATACAAGAATATACAGAATATGAATAAATATTACACAGAAAAATATCAGAGATTTAAATTACATTACATAGCAGCGGAAAATAATACAATACACAACACAACTGAAAGTAATACACGGATACAGAGCTTTCCGAGCATCATTCCAGTTGTAAATCAGGATCCTGTGAATATAAATCTACAAAACCAAAACTACTAGCTGCCCGTGTCGAAAATAAGGGTACCCAGAGTTTAGGTTAAAACAATAAACTCTAGGTTAGTCATGAAAAGAGAGTAATTCAAGGGACCACGCTGTATAACACGGAACGGGTTTCCTCCCAAGAATACCACTGCATAGAATAAACAGCGCAATGCTTTTTCAAAAAAAAAATGAAGCTATTATAAGACCTAGGTCCCATCACACAATGCAACGCAAGCCGGAGGATAGGGTTTTCCCTTATAATAGCCAAACATGCTTGATATGTTTAAAACATATCATTTTGATACTATTATAGTATAAAGTGTCAAAACAACTTCAATTATAAATATCAATCATAGACGGCATAGTATCCCATGCTACTATGTCGCCATACTAGGTTCTACAAATAAAACCGAAATGTCTCGTATTGGAAATTGGATTTCCGTCATGAGTCGAGGCAAGGGGCAAGCTCCTCTCCGCTTCGAGACACTCTAGCAAATGTCTCAGGACTACTCTCTCTGGGTAGCCTCTGGATCTTCAGGGTCGGTCCTCCCTTTCGTTTAAGGATTAATTATTCCTGAACACACGTTTCTCGGTCCTTTCAGACCTAAAATCGAGGCGCCTCGCATCCAACAACCACATAGGTGAAAAGTATATAAATGTCAGCCAGTTTAAGCACTGACACCACCACTAGCTAGAAAGAAACGTCGTGCTCTCCCTGCAGTCACTATCCCGTTTTTGACTCATACCGAGGGGTGAGGCTCGCGAATTTACGTTATACACAAAGCTGCGCCACACAGGCCGTGCTTTGATCATCAACCACAAGACTTTGCTTTTCAACAGAAGCCTTGATCAATTGCCACTTAGGCATGCCACACAGGCAATTCACTCCATGCGACTGATGTCCATCAATATATAACCTCTGAGCTCGTACGTCTCAGAGAAGGGCGTTAAGCAAGAGAATAAATTCTCCGCCGCCAAACAGATGTATATTTAACAGAGATCAATCAACACAGAATAAAATCCAATGTCAGACACGCAGTCCATTTACAAGTTCGTTCTAGGTCTAAACGAAACCAGAGGCACTTTCCTCGCATATCCATCGATCTCCAAGTACGTCTAGAATATCACCAACTGATTCCCTCCTCTTGGGTGTGCAGCCCAATCAAGATCATCAGTAATCACCCAAACCATGTGAAGAATTCCGGTCTTCAACCACTGTCTTCATCTTCGACATATCGTCGAATCGGTTATTCAGAATGGGTATAAACCCAGCCTTTCTGAATAACCCGCGTATATAATAAACAAGTGTCAAACAAACACAACATACGCCTCATTCCAATTCATCTGTCACTAACCATAAATTAGCAAGAGAACAATTCCCCAAATATTAACCCCGAAGGCCGAAACCAACATCAGATCAATACCCAGGAAACCATCCTTCTTAGCTAACCTACAGTTAGTTTCTAAATTTCACATTCTTAGGGAAAGGTTCCCATTAATTTTATCAAAGATAAATTCTTCTAAATTTATTCTTTAATCTTCCTTTGAATATCATTTCAAACTAGTCGGGATTAGCGAACCACACCGAAGTAATTATTTATTTTATTTACCAATCCCAACATATTCATCCCATGAAGCAAAACTGGTAATACTCCATATCTAACACCACGGTGTTATCGGTAAAATTAATTACCATTTCACGTTCAAATCTAATTAAAGATTTAACTATCGCTTTGGAGCAAAACTGGTGATACTCCATTCTCGCTCACTTTCCCAATTTGATAATTTGAATTATCAATTCACATTTCAATCTAATTACAGATTCATTAAAACTCCTTTTACTGGGTTAAAGAATTAATGTCATTTAAAACACAGTTCACGATAAACCCAAATCACATTCTATTTATTATCGGGTTAAAGAACAAAGGTCGTTGAAGGCACAATTCACAACAAACCCAAATCACATTTTGATATTAAATATAAGGCTCTAACTAGAAAATATATCGGCTTATTTTCAATATCAAATTCTACGATCAACAAATATAGTATTGGAAATAACGATATAAATATACCTTTCAAATTTCCACAGCCATATCTGTATAATCACGAAATCCAACATCGAAATATTCCGAAGATAATTTCGATTCAAATCCTTTCCATTTCAGTTATTGGAAATTCTAGTTATTTTCAAAACCATTTCAAATCCACTTTATTTATTTTTAAAAAGAAATAGAATTATAATTCTAGTTCAAAACTGGTTCATTTTGATAAAAATCTATTTTTATCTTTTCAAATATGGAGTTTTTCATCCCAATTTTTCCCAAATTATTTATTATGATTTTACACAAATTATTAATATTTTTAATAATTTTATCAAGGCCCGTACAGTCAATTTCCATCAATGGCCATCGAACTGCACTTACAGCGACCTTTTCCAAATTTGATTTGGACATATTTCGAAATCCAACCGTTAGATTTCAAATCTCTAATATTCGTTAGAAAGCTCTTTTCGATACGAACCCAACGGTTCCGGTTTTAGGAGAATCCGACGGTCGGATCTCCCGTAATGTCCATTCGAAGCCAATAGTCGAAATTCATGAACTACCACGGCGCGTTCTATCCAGGCTATTATACATGTATTATATATATTTCGTCGATTACCTTTTTAAAACGAATTTTATAAATTGTTTTAAATTCATAACAAAACAATTTCAACTTTCATTTCAAATTCAAATCAAAATTGAATTTTTCCTTATAAATTCATTTCAAATTGATTTTAATTCAAATCGATTTTTAATTCGATTTCAGTTCAATTCGAATTTCTAATTCATTCAATTCAATTCGAATTTCTTTTCTATTCAATTCAATTCGAATTCATTTTCTATTCAATTCAATTCGATTTCATTTTCTATTCAATTCAATTCGAATTCATTTTCTATTCAATTCAATTCGAATTCATTTTCTATTCAATTCAATTTGAATTCATTTTCTTTTCAATTCAATTCGAATTCATTTTCTATTCAATTCGAATTCATTTTCTATTCAATTCAATTCGAATTCATTTTCTATTCAATTCTATTCGAATTCATTTTCTATTCAATTCAATTCGAATTCATTTTCTATTCAATTCAATTCGAATTCATTTTCTATTCAATTCAATTCGAATTTATTTTCTATTCAATTCAATTCGAATTCATTTTCTATTCAATTTGAATTCATTTTATATTTAATTCAATTTGAATTCATTTTCTATTCAATTCAATTCGAATTCATTTTCTATTCAATTCGAATTCATTTTCTATTCAATTCAATTCGAATTCATTTTCTATTCAATTCAATTCGAATTCATTTTCTATTCAATTCAATTTTTAAATCTCTTTTCAATATTCATTATAAAAACGAATATAATCGATATAAATATCATTCACGTCAAAATAGCGCATCTCTAATCAACACGGCTTTATATTTTTCAATAACCTTGTTATTTTATTCAACAAATGAATATTTATTCTATTCAACAAATGAATCTATATTTTTCAACACATGACTAATCTCAACAAATGAGTACTGTCAACACGTGACTATTTTTGTTATTTAATATATTTTATAAAATTTTGATTTCTATCGTTAAATTTTTAATTAGACTCCAACCGTAAATTAGTAAGAGAACGATTCCCTAAGCATTAACCCCGAAGGCCGATACCAACATCAGACAAATACCTAGGAGACCACTCATCTTATCTATTTTCCAGTTAGTTTCTAATTTTATATATTATAAAGATGTAAATTTTATTGTTAAAATATTTCGTTCAACACATAACTATTCTCAACGAATGAGTACTGTCAACACATGAATCTATATTTTATAATATTCTTTATCTTCCCAATTGGAATGAGGCCCAATTAATTACCATATAATGTTAATTATATGGATTCCATACAACACATGTATAAAATAACAACGATAAATAATCAACCATCATCCAAAGTGCACCACACAACTGCATAAGCATCAAATATAAATAATTAACGCTCACACAGTCTGTCGACCAATCGATCGACATACAACTAAATAATTGGGATTAGTGTACGCCAAATATCATCCCAATACCCGTGTGGGGTTTCAAACAATCAAACATAGATTTTATTTGTGCAGTTGGGCGATGTGTAAAATTTATCGTCCCAATCAATATCAGTCAAATCAGTGTATATAAACAAATCGTCCAATTTGTGTAATGGCCTGCAAATCTGTACTATCTGAGTTGACTAATAACACCATACGTCCAACCCAAATTGCACAGAAATACGAATCATTATTAGAAAGAAGTTAGAGGATGAGAAATAGAAAGAAAGAAATATTAGAATAGAAGAAATTCAAGATCACAAACTCACAACAGAACGAATAAAATATATTAAATAACATATCTTTTTGAAATACAAATCCATAACTTTATATACATACCATCATCAGAGCACAACAGTTATTCCTGGAACAGTTATAAACACCTGTTTCCAGATACAACATGGTATACAGCGGAAATATGATAACATATAGCTAACTGGTGAAGCCCCCTGCTTCCAGCTCCTCCAAGTGAATCCGAAAATAAAATCCCGACTACTTGACTTCCCGTACAAATTTGGGCACCCAAGAGTTTAGGGAAACAAAACAAAATAAACTATGGGTCAGTCATGGGACTGGTGTGAGTAAACTCCAACCAATTGTTTAACTTTCAAAATCCTTTCGAAGGAAAAGATAATAGTAAGACTAGCCCACACATAAACATGGACGGTTTTTACCTTACTATAACCCAAAACACTTTGATACGAAAATCCAGTGATATTATAATAATGTCTAATCAAATAAATAACAATCTAACGGAACGCTTGCATCTCACGCTCCACATACATAGTATAAAATCAAAAACCACAGGGCGCTTATTGGAGATTGGATTTCCAACTATGACAAGGTATGGAACCACCTTCCGATCAGTGTACTCTAGAGGCGAATACACCTGGGTTCAACAAGAACGTCTTGCAACCCGGCCTACACATGACCGACCACTCATTTCGCTTCAGTATATCAAATGTATATCACCAACGGTTGGGATCAGCAACCGTTTCTCGATTGGGACAACATCGAATAGAATAAGGAATTAAATGAATCTTTAGATAGGTGATAATACACCCTAATGGGAGCAACCCACATAGCCATGCTGCCTGCCCGATTTTTGTCATTTCCCGGTATTTGAGGCCCGAGCCTACGATTACTTTCTATTCATTGATAACACAATCACTTTGAATGTCACATCGTCAGATCCGTTAATCACTAATTGATTTGCACAAATATTCTGGATGTTATGCTAAGGGAATAAATCCGTTGCAACCATATATATTTATACAGACCAAAATTTAGATCATTGGAAATACTCTGTCAGACATTCGTCCATATACGTTCGTTCTGGGACTGAACGGAACCGAAGGCACAATTTCTATTAATAGAAAAAGTCTTTGCAATTCACTCCGTCTTCAGTTATCTTCATATAATCTGATTCGCAACGCTACTTACAGAGTGGTTCACGGATAATAATCCAACTGGTCTCTCCATATTGACAACGATGGTCAAAAACTTTGATAGTCTGTGATTTAACTATCGAAGAAAAACAAGTGTTCATCCAACATATCAAACAAATCACTGGGCTCTTTAATTAATATTTCATTAATTAAATCTCTTCTCCATTTCCCTATCAATATTTGTTAACCAAATATTTCCAATAATCATCTTGGCCTCTTATGCCATCTGGAAAACGTTTCCAAATATCAACTTCTTTTATTTTCTATATATTAGAAAATACCTCTATTTGCAATTGAAAACAATTTCAATCACTTATCTCTATCCCGACTACTTTAATTATACTCAGGAAATATTTACTTTTATATTTCCAAAATTCCACCACTTGGGTTAAAACGAATGATGTGTAAAACATCGTTACAATAACCCAAATGTATTTTATTCAACTAACTCTTATTCAACACTTCTCTTCGAGATTTGGATCTTTCTATTTATCAATTAAAAATGAAATCAATCAAGTTGGGGTAAAATTACATCTCAGACCTTGACTGAAACATCCTCAACTTCAAAACAGACAAAACCACTTACCTCGAATAAACACACTATAAGACCCAATTATTCATTTTTAAAACATGTAAATGGTTCGCTTTCTGTTTCTAATTTATAGATTTCCTTTCTTGTTTACAATATTCTATTTTAAATTCGTTCCTTATCGAAATTTATATATTGATACGTTGATTTCTAACTATCAAATTATCTTAAAAATATTCTAACTCCTTAAATTCCCAGAAAAATTCGCCATAACCTCCCTTGTACCGGGAGCTTGGGGATATTTCAAATAGCCTCCCATGGCCCTCACCAATCCAAAAGAAAAAGAAAAGGCCAAGCGGCTTGCCGATACGGCGCATAAAATCTCATATATGAATTTAAGCATGTACCTTGTTGTCGGGCACTAAATTAAAATCTTCATATACTTCATCTCATACCTGTCTAACACATGCTCACCTGTTTTTAATTCAATTCCACACTATCCAATCGTTTGAATTCAGTTTTGCCCATTTATTCTTTTAATTAGCTAATTTGCCTATTTCACTTCTTTGTTTGAACATAACATGTTCAAATAAAGAAATTAACTTGCTCATAACCAAATTGAATTTGAATTTAAATTTCAATTCTAGTTTCTTTTTTTGATTTCGAATATAAATTTTCAAATCGAATTTACTTATTCAAAACCCAATATCCATTTGAAATCTCATTAACTAATTTCTATTCAATTTAGTTAATTCTATTCAGAAATCAAAAATGTGATTTCTGTTCCTAAAATCATTTCACTTACTTCACTGGAGTTCACACATAAATTTACAACTCAAAATATGAAATTTTCTAAATAGAAATTCGGATTTTATTCGCTTAAATCCTTTTATAAAATTAAATAAATCGTTATGGTTTTTAAATGGTTATGGCGCTGCTTTTCTGAAAAATTGATTTTGATGTAACTCAAAATCTATACGACGAAATTCAGATTTTTCTCTTCCATTAGAAAACTATTATCAAATCGGTCCTGACGTTTCTTGTTTCAAAGAATTCCGACTTCAATCAAGTTCTATATATTCAATTGAAGTTCGAAACGCCAATTTACGAACTGCAGTGCTGCGGCGAGTTCGTTTTAATTATATTTATATATATAAACGTTTTAAAATTCATTTATATAAATTCAACTCTATTCTGATATATTTTACTATATATCAAATCCATTTTCGTATTCAACATAGCATTTCCGATCTATTTCACTTCTATTTGAAATTTTATATTCAAATTTCAATTCACTTCTAATTTTTTTTAATTCTATTTGAATTTCAAATATTCAACTCCGATTCAATTCTATTTGAAATTTCAAATATTCAAACTCCTTTTCAACTCTATTATTCAAATTCTATTTAAATCCTCTTATTTAAATTCTATTTCAAATTCCCTTATTCAAATTCTATTTACATTCCTATATTCAAATTCCATATTTGAATTTTCTTTAAATTTTCTATATTCAACATCTGTTTAAATTTCTATATTCAAATTTTAGATTTGAATTCTCTTTGAATTTCTATATTCAATTTCTGTATTAAAATCCCATTTGAATCTCTATATTCAAATTCTATATTTAAACTCCATTTGAATATCTATATTCAAATTCTATATTTTAAATTTCATTTGAACTTCAGTTATTCAAATCCATTTGAATTCCCTTGAATTCAAATTCTATTTCAATTCCTTTGAATTCAAATTCTATTTCAAATCTCCATTTGAATTCAAATTCTATTTCAAATCTCCATTTGAATTCAAATTCTATTTCAAATCTCTATTTGAGTTTCTATATTCAAATCTATTTCCAAATCTTCATTTGAATTTCTGTACTCAAATCTAATTTCAATCAAATTGAATTACCTATGTTCAAATTCCATTTTTAAAATTTCTTTATTCAAATTCCAATTTACTTTCGATATTCAAATTCTATATTGAATTCCTTTATATTTTCTATATTCATTCTTTAAACAAGTCTTGATTTCAATTCCTTTTGAAATCAATATTTCTACTTTTGGAAATTAGATTTCCCTTTTCAATTTCACACTCGTATTTTCATTTCTGAATTATCCAATGATAATTCTTTTTGCTTCATTTATAAACTGCGTTTATAAAAGAACTATTTATAAACTTCTTTTATAAAAGAACTATTTGTTTTATTTTTCAAACAAGTTTATTTTTCAAATCTATTTAAAAATTCAAATTCTATTTTCCAAAAATAGAATTTCCCCTTTAAATCTCAAATAACCCTTTCAGGGTATTTTTATAAATTAGCACTTAGGCCCAGTGATATTAAAACACCCAACAACCAATTATTTATTTCAGGTTTTCTAACACATCATATATAACCATATATATGCAAACAATTAAACAAACAGATAATATATTTTTGAGGAATCCAATTTGATTCCTCCAACCTGTTTTTCCTGCATCCACAGACATTAGTCAACAGAAATAATACCCATCCTGCTTCGAGGCAAGATATCGCAGTATGAAAGGGGATCCACTTATATACGTGGGCGTAGGGTCATCTGCTAATGATACTGCGGGTATCCGCTAATAATATTGCGGGAATCCAACCAATCATCAACCCAATATATATATAATAGTCAACCCTAAATAACTAATATATTTAAACCAACCAAACAGCATTCAAACAAGCAACAACAATTATTTTTAACTAATAAAAATAATTTCAAATAAAAGGTGAGTGAGATTTACTCACCTGATTTCATTTGTCGGATATCCAATTTAATTCCCATATCATCTTAGCTACCGGTCATCTCGAATCATCTTGAATAAATTGTTTTTGTACCTTACTGCCGAACACACTAGTTCACCACTGCACTGTTAATTACAGTTCACTGCCAATTTTCAGTTCACCTCTTCATCACCTTAATGTCCGAACCCTCATCGTCTTGGCCCTTCGCTGCTGAACCCATCTTCTCCTCATAAGAACTTCCACTTAGATCCATTTTGGACACCTGATTGTATCACACGTTAATCCTCCCACAGTCCATCCTATCCATTGTCAGCACCACGCACCATCCAGTTCAACAATTCAAAATTGCACCACCGAAATCTCCCAAAAACAGTACTCATCTTCTCCTTTTCGTTTGCGAACTCAGCTCCTACTACAGTGTTCATCGCGACCTCCACCTCGCTGTAAAAATCAAGCGGTAGTTTCCATCCCTAAAACCAATCAACGTCGGCTTCCTTTGTACTAGAACCCCAACGACGATCGCCATTCACCTCTAACCCTGGCCGTAACTGCATCGTGGCTCAGCCCTAATCAACGCTGTGAAATTCGAGTTCAAGAAAAGGAATCACACCCATTTTTGAGTGTCTCAAGATCGTTGTTCGAGCTTCAGGAACTTGGCTCCCACTCGCAATTTCAATTTCACTATTTTATTTTATTTTTATTTTATCTTCGGAGGATCGATTTCCATTGCTGGAAAATAATGAATGAAGTGGAAATGGTTTCAGTTGATTTTAGAAAGGGGATTGAAAAATTATGAAGGCTGATGCCTATTTTATAGTTGCGAGCAACAGACCAATATGTACTCACCATTAATCCGTGTTTCCCCGATGTTAAAGATTGGAGACATTGTTTTCTGCTCGAGGAAGAACAGTGACTTGATTTTCAGATTTAGGTTGGCTTGAGTTATTAGTATAGGCTGGCTGTAGATTTTAGGGTATGGTAAGTACATAGCAAATGTTTTTAAAAAGATTTGATTTTGATTTTAAATATAGTTTAACTTTAATTTGATTTGACTTAAAGATATTTTTTCCTTTTTAAAACGATATCGATTTGATTTTCGATTCGATTTCGATCTTTATCCATTATAAATATCTCGGGGTCCATTCATTTAAACCACGAACCGCTATTTTAACATAACCACTGTTATTTCAACAGTGTAGCACTATTTTGAACTAACTGAATATATTTTTACATTTAATTTGAACATAAATAACCAAAATAAATTAATATAATATAATTTAGATTCAAAAACAAATAAATTCCTCAATAATAAATTACTCTTATCGTCTTTATATTCAAATAGAATATATATTGATTATCTGAACCATTTCGATTCAGTTTTATCTTCGAATTGAATTACTTTAAATTTCTCGTATTTCGATGATAATCAAAATAAATCGTATTTCGATTATTTAATCGATAACCCTATAAAATACCATTTATATTATAAATTCAAAATTTAAAACCATACTAAATATTTAAAATAAATCGGCTGAAAATCCGGGTCGTTACATTCTTCCCTCCTTAAAATAATTTCGTCCTTGAAATTGCTAAGGTAGGAAAAATGGTACAAATCCATTACTTTTCCAAATCTCACTTATGTTGAAACTCAACTCCTTATATTTCAACAAATTTAATATCCCCAAAACTTTTGGTCTTCCTTCATTCAATTTGAATGATCTACGATCAATCCATTTATATCCAATCTATGTTCTATTAAACCAATTCAAATTGATTCTAGTCAATTGATTCACCCTGAACCATTTAACTTGCTTAAGTTAAATTTTAATTCCAGAATCCAAATCCCAAGGTTTTCATTTCAAATCCTTTTTGAAATCACATATATTTATTACTAATTCAAATTCAAAACATTTGAAATTTCAACCCAATTTGTTTTCCTTCAAACAAATTACATCAAAAACTTTTCTAAGGTAGCCATTTGTCACTTAGAAACTCGAAAATGATCACTGATGATGTCGCGACCATCATCAAAATTATTTCCCAGCCACTGAAGTGAGTTCAGTGCTTAAACAATTTCAAAATCCATTCAAAATCCTTTTAAAACAAAGCAATATTGTTCTTATATACTTCCAAAAAATATTTTCAAACTTCCCAGGATTTAAATTCCAAATTCTAGTTTGAATTCAATTTTAATTTATCACAATTGTATATCTTATTCATATACAAGTTCTATTTGGTTCTATATAACCAGTACAATTTTATAATCTTATTTGATTAAAACAACATCCAACACATCCATCAATTTCAATAATTTTAGAAATTTATTCCTTTCATATCAAAATAGAATTTTGGGTAAAATGATTTCATTTGCCCACTTTTAAACAATATCGTGTTCAATCTTCTGTTCAAGTATTCACAAACTCTTATCGAGATCGTGGCGTCCCACGACTCGACCAGAATTCATAAACCACTCAACAGACTAGCTAACACAATATAAAACAACTTTTATATCAATTTACAAATACGCTCTCTCGTATATATATACACTCAACTCATTCTAGGGTACTACTGACCCTATCTCTAATGAGCACATGCCACACAAGCCTAGGTATTCGCTCAACCTAAGCTCTGATACCAACTGTAATGGCCACAAAGGCAGTGAGCTAACCTCCCACCGTGGCATACAGAGATACCTCAGAACTGCTTTTACGGCCAGCCTCTCGACTCGACCAACCCACATTGTCGGGAGATGTAGGGGTAAGAGTCTCCCGTTTGCTACCTAACGCGAAGCAAGAATCCCCTATCATCCGTACCAATTAAGCAACCAGCTCTGATACCAACAGTAATGGCCCGCAAATTCGTACTATCTGAGTTGACTAATAACAGCATACATCCAACCCAAATTTCACAGAAATACGAATCATTATTAGAAAGAAGTTAGAGGATGAGAAATAGAAAGAAAGAAATATTAGAATAGAAGAAATTGAAGATCACAAACTCACAGCGGAACGAATAAAATATATTAAATAACATATCTTTTTGAAATACAAATCCATAACTTTATATGCATACCATCATCAGAGCACAACAGTTACTCCTGGAACAATTATAAACACCAGTTTCCAGATACAACATGGTACACAGCGGAAATATGATAACATATAGCTAACTGGTGAAGCCCCCTGCTTCCAGCTCCTCCAAGTGAATCTGAAAATAAAATCCCGCATACTTGACTGCCCGTACAAATTTGGGCACCCAAGAGTTTAGGGAAACAAAACAAAATAAACTCTGGGTCAGTCATGGGACTGGTGTGAGTAAACTCCAACCAATTGTTTAACTTTCAAAATCCTTTCGAAGGAAAAGATAATAATAAGACCAGCCCACACATAAACATGGACGTTTTTTACCTTACTATAACCCAAAACACTGATATTATAATAATGTCTAATCAAATAAATAACAATCTAGCGGAACGCTTGCATCTCACGCTCCACATACATAGTATAAAATCAAAAACCGCAGGGCGCTTATTGGAGATTGGATTTCCAACTATGACAAGGTATGGAACCACCTTCCGATCAGTGTACTCTAGAGGCGAATACACCTGGGTTCAACAAGAACGTCTTGCAACCCGGCCCACACATGACCGACCACTCATTTCGCTTGAGTGTATCGAATGTATATCACCAACGGTTGGGATCAACAACCGTTTCCCGATTGGGACAATATCGAATAGAATAAGGAATTAAATGAATCTCTAGATAGGTGATAATACACCCTAATGGGAGCGACCCACATAGCCATGCTGCCTGCCCGATTTTTGTCATTTCCCGGTTGTTGAGGCCTGAGGCTACGATTACTTTCTATTCATTGATAACACAATCACATTGAATGTCACATCGTCAGATCCATTAATCACTAATTGATTTGCACAAATATTCTGGATGTTATGCTAAGGAAATAAATCCGTTGCAACCATATATATTTATACAGACCAAAATTTAGATCAATGGAAATACTCTGTCACACATTCGTCCATATACGTTCGTTCTGGGACTGAACGGAACCAAAGGCACAATTTCTATTAATAGAAAAAGTCTTTGCAATTCACTCCGTCTTCAGTTATCTTCATATAATCTGATTCGCAACGCTACTATCAATACAGAGTGGTTCACGGATAATAATCCAACCGGTCTCTCCATATTGACAACGATGGTCAAAAACTTCGATAGTCTGTGATTTAACTATCGAAGAAAAACAAGTGTTCATCCAACATATCAAACAAATCACTGGGCTCTTTAATTAATATTTCATTAATTAAATCTCTTCTCCATTTCCCTATCAATATTTGTTAACCAAATATTTCCAATAATCATCTTGGCCTGTTATGCCATCTGGAAAACGTTTCCAAATATCAACTTCTTTTATTTTCTATATATTAGAAAATACCTCTATTTGCAATTGAAAACAATTTCAATCACTTATCTCTATCCCGACTACTTTAATTATACTCAGGAAATATTTACTTTTATATTTCCAAAATTCCACCACTTGGGTTAAAACGAATGCTGTGTAAAACATCGTTACAATAACCCAAATGTATTTTATTCAACTAACTCTTATTCAACACTTCTCTTCAAGATTTGGATATTGCTATTTATCAATTAAAAATGAAATCAATCAAGTTGGGGTAAAATTACATCTCAGACCTTGACTGAAACATCCTCAACTTCAAAACAGACAAAACCACTTACCTCGAATAAACACACTATAAGACCCAATTATTCATTTTTAAAACATGTAAATGGTTCGCTTTCTGTTTCTAATTTATAGATTTCCTTTCTTGTTTACAATATTCTATTTTAAATTCGTTCCTTATTGAATTCTATATATCGATACGTTGATTTCTAACTATCAAATTATCTTAAAAATATTCTAACTCCTTAAATTCCCAGAAAAATTCGCCATAACCTCCCTTGTAACGGGAGCTTGGGGATATTTCAAATAGCCACCCATGGCCCTCACCAATCCAAAAGAAAAAGGAAAGGCCAAGCGGCTTGCCGATACGGTGCATAAAATCTCATATATGAATTTAAGCATGTAACTTGTTGTCGGGCACTAAATTAAAATCTTCATATACTTCATCTCATACCTGTCTAACACATGCTCACCTGTTTTTAATTCAATTCCACACTATCCAATCGTTTGAATTCAGTTTTGCCCATTTATTCTTTTAATTAGCTAATTTGCCTATTTCACTTCCATGTTTGAACATAACATGTTCAAACAAAGAAATTAACTTGCTCATAACCAAATTGAATTTGAATTTAAATTTCAATTCTAGTTTCTTTTTTTGATTTCGAATATAAATTTTCAAATTGAATTTACTTATTCAAAACCCAATATCCATTCGAAATCTCATTAACTAATTTCTATTCAATTTAGTTAATTCTATCCAGAAATCAAAAATCTGATTTCTGTTTCAAAAATCATTTCACTTACTTCACTGGAGTTCACACATAAATTTACAACTCAAAATCTAAAATTTTCTAAATAGAAATTCGGATTTTATTCGCTTAAATCCTTTTATAAAATTAAATAAACCGTTATGGTTTTTAAATGGTTATGGCGCTGCTTTTCTGAAAATTTAATTTTGATGTAACTCAAAATCTATACGACGAAATTCAGATTTTTCTCTTCCATTAGAAAACTATTATCAAATCGGTCCTGACGTTTCTTGTTTCAAAGAATTCCGACTTCAATCGAGTTCTATGTATTCAATTGAAGTTCGAAACGCCAATTTACGAATTGCAGCGCTGCGGCGAGTTCGTTTTAATTATATTTATATATATAAACGTTTTAAAACTTCGTTTATATAAATTCAACTCTATTCTGATATATTTTACTACACATCAAATCCATTTTCCAATTCAACATAGCATTTCCGATCTATTTCACTTCTATTTGAAATTCTATATTCAAATTTCAATTCACTTCTAATTTTTTTTAAATTCTATTTGACTTTCAAATATTCAACTCCGATTCAATTTTATTTGAAATTTCAAATATTCAAACTCCTTTTCAACTCTATTATTCAAATTCTATTTAAATCCTCTTATTTAAATTCTATTTCAAATTCCCTTATTCAAATTCTATTTACATTACTATATTCAAATTCCATATTTGAATTTTCTTTAAATTTTCTATATTCAACATCTGTTTAAATTTCTATATTCAAATTTTAGATTTGAATTCTCTTTGAATTTCTATATTCAATTTCTATATTAAAATCCCATTTGAATCTCTATATTCAAATTCTATATTTAAACTCCATTTGAATATCTATATTCAAATTCAATATTTTAAATTTCATTTGAACTTCCTTTATTCAAATCCATTTGAATTCCCTTGAATTCAAATTCTATTTCAATTCCTTTGAATTCAAATTCTATTTCAAATCTCCATATGAATTCAAATTCTATTTCAAATCTCTATTTGAGTTTCTATATTCAAATCTATTTCCAAAACTTTATTTGAATTTCTGTATTCAAATCTAATTTCAATCAAATTGAATTACCTATGTTCAAATTCCATTTTTAAAATTTCTTTATTCAAATTCCAATTTACTTTCGATATTCAAATTCTATATTGAATTCCTTTATATTTTCTACATTCATTCTTTAATCAAGTCTTGATTTCAATTCCTTTTGAAATCAATATTTCTACTTTTGGAAATTAGATTTCCCTTTTCAATTTCACACTCGTGTTTTCATTTCTGAATTATCCAATGATAATTCTTTTTGCTTCATTTATAAACTGCGTTAATAAAAGAACTATTTATAAACTTCTTTTATAAAAGAACTATTTGTTTTATTTTTCAAACAAGTTTATTTTTCAAATCTATTTAAAAATTCAAATTCTATTTTCCAAAAATAGAATTTCCCCTTTAAATCTCAAATAACCCTTTCAGGGTATTTTTATAAATTAGCACTTAGGCCCAGTGATATTAAAACACCCAACAACCAATTATTTATTTCAGGTTTTCTAACACATCATATATAACTGTATATATGCAAACAATTAAACAAACAGATAATATATTTTTGAGGAATCCATTTGGATTCCTCCAACCTGTTTTTCCTGCATCCACAAACGTTAGTCAACAAAAATAATACCCATCCTGCTTCGAGGCAGGATATCGCGGTATGAAAGGGGATCCACTTATATACGTGGGCGTAGGGTCATCCGCTAATGATACTGCGGGCATCCGCTAATAATATTGCGGGAATCCAACCAATCATCAACCCAATATATATATAATAGTCAACCCTAAATAACTAATATATTTAAACCAACCAAACCGCATTCAAACAAGCAACATCAATTATTTTTAACTAATAAAAATAATTTTAAATAAAAGGTGAGTGAGATTTACTCACCTGATTTCATTTGTTGAATATCCAATTTAATTCCCTTATCATCTTAGCTACCGGTCACCTCGAATCATCTCGAATAAATTGTTTTTGTACCTTACTGCTGAACACACTAGTTCACCACTGCACTGCTAATTACAGTTCATTGCCAATTTGCAGTTCACCTCTTCATCACCTTAATGTCCAGACCCTCATCGTCTTGGCCCTTCGCTGCTGAACCCATCTTCTCCTCACAAGAACTTCAACTTAGATCCATTTTGGACACCTGATTGTATCACACGTTAATCCTTCCACAGTCCATCCTATCCATTGTCAGCACCACGCACCATCCAGTTCAACTATTCAAAATTGCACCATCGAAATCTCCCAAAAACAGTACTCGTCTTCTCCTTTTCGTTTGCGAACTCAGCTCCTGCTACAGTGTTCATCGCGACCTCCACCTCGCTGTGAAAATCAAGCGGCAGTTTCCATCCCAAAAACCAATCAACGTCGGCTTCCTTTGTACCAGAACCCCAACGACGATCGCCATTCACCTCTAACCCTGACCGTAACTGCATCGTGGCTTAGCCCTAATCAACGATGTGAAATTCGAGTTCAAGAAAAGGAATCACACCCATTTTTGAGTGTCTCAAGACCATTGTTCGAGCTTCAGGAAACTCGGCTCCCACTCGCGATTTCAATTTCACTATTTTATTTTTATTTTATCTTTGGAGGATCGATTTCCATTGCTGGAAAATAATGAATGAAGTGGAAATGGTTTTAATTGATTTTAGAAAGGGGATTGAAAAATTATGAAGGCTGATGCCTGTTTTATAGTTGCGAGCAGCAGACCAATATGTACTCACCATTAATTCTATGTTTCCCCGATATTAAAGATTGGAGACGTTGTTTTCTGCTCGAGGAAGAATAGTGACTTGATTTTCAGATTTAGGTTGGCTTGAGTTATTAGTATAAGTCGGCTGTAGATTTTGGGGTATGGTAAGTACATAGCAAATGTTTTTAAAAAGATTTGAATTTGATTTTAAATAAAGTTTAATTTTAATTTGATTTGACTTAAAGATATTATTTTCCTTTTTAAAACGATACCGATTTGATTTTCGATTTGATTTCGATCTTATCCATTATAAATATCTCGGGGTCCATTCGTTTAAACCACGAACAGCTATTTAACGTAACCACTGTTATTTCAACAGTGTAGCACTATTTTGAACTAACTGAATATATTTTGATATTTAATTTGAACATAAATAACCCAAATAAATTAATATAATATAATTTAAATTCAAAAACAAATAAATTCCTCAACAATAAATTACTCTTATCGTCTTTATATTCAAATAGAATATATATTGATTATCTGAACCATTTCGATTCAGTTTTATCTTCGAATTGATTTACTTTAAATTTCTCATATTTCGATGATAATCAAAATAAATCGTATTTCGATTATTCAATCGATAACCCTATAAAATACCATTTATATTATAAATTCAAAATTTAAAACCATACTAAATATTTAAAATAAATCGGCTAAAAATCCGGGTCGTTACAATTTGTTTATATTTATTTCATTTTAAATACACGTTAAAAATTCTATTTTTAACTATAAAATATTTTTAACTATATAAATATTTTTAACTATATAAATATTTTATATCATTTCTCATCACATCACACAATCAACTACACATCAAAATCAAACCGGCAAGCATACAAGCCGTCCATGGTTTGTGGACGACGGGTGTCGGGTGCTACTAAACACCGTCTACATCCTAGTATATATTTTTAACTAGAAAAGAAGATTTAAAGTGAGAAGCTCTCACAGAGGGTTCCACTTCGCCGTGCTTTGCTTTTGAACTGTTGAACCTTTTCGATCTACTTGAAATTCCAATGCAGTCCTTGTCCCGCTGTTTATAATAAAAATTATATCTTTATCACTTCATTTTAATAAATAAAAATCATATTTTTGTTTCTACTTCATATTTTTTTTTTCCGATGCTTCATTCTACATAAAAATTATATTTTTAAATCTCTTCTTCATATACAAAGATCGAATTTTTACTAGTTACATAATATAAAAATCGTATCTTTATACTTTCTACTAATTAAAAATCGAATTTTTATTCTTTCCAAATTATAAAAATCATATTTTTAGATATACGATAAAAATCTTGTCTTTCTCAATTCACTTTCATTATAAAAATCACAACTTCTATTATATAAAAATTATATTTTTATTCGACTAAAATTCATATCTTCTTCTAATCAAAGATTATATCTCTAATTTGCTACTAACTATATAAAGATAACATATTTAATTAGCTACTAACTATATAAAGATAACATTTTTAATTAGCTACTAACTATATAAAGATAACATTTTTTATTAGCTACTAACTATATAAAGATAACATTTTTTAATTAGCTACTAACCATATAAGGATAACATTTTTAATTAGCTACTAACTATATAAAGATAACATTTTTAATTATTCAAACCAAAGCGAATTTATATAAAATTTCTGATTTAAACTAGGCTAATAAAAATAAAACTGATTTTTAAATTATTAACACTAATTACTCAGAAAAGAAATAAATAAATTCTATCTAAATTACCTTTTCTCTTTTATTCACGGGGGGGGGGGGGGTGCTGAGGGGGGCGCGGTGTTCATCAGGGTGGCGGCGATCCCCTTGGGTGGTGGTGGTCGGCGCAGCGCCTGTGGTGGCGGGTTCTAGGTTTTGGTGGTGCGTTTGGAGAAGGGGAGGGAGGAGAAGGAGGCGCGGGGAGCATAAGGGGGGAGTGTCAGAGGCGGTGACGCCCGCCTTGGCGGCGGTAGAAGGCCGACGGGGGGAGGGGGCGACGAGATCGCGATCCCCCCTTTCCATTTTCTTTTTTTTCTTTTTAATTTCTGTTGAAAATGAAATCGGAGGGGCGGCTGAGAGGAAATAAGGAGGAGAGAGAGGGGTATTTTATTTTTAATTTATTTAATAATTTAGTTTCAAAAAGCAACTTTTATTTTCGAACTCGAAATTGAACCCACCGCCTGTCGTCCCTAGCTAATTACACCCATTCCGAACACAATGGGATATGTATCGTAAGCTGATTCGATCGTTTTGATCAGTTTCCGTCAAAATCAAAATATAACTCTATATATTGAATTTGAACGCACATTTCAATTTACCGGGCCCACATGCTAACTCGAAAAATTCCCGAAAAATATTTTCTAGCTTCGTATTGATGATACGGTCCTAACAAAACTAATTTCGTCGAAATCCGAGAAATTTGGAAAAATGGCCATTTTCCAGACGATTAAAATCAACTGAAACTGGTTAAATGTGTTTCCCTTTGCCACACTCACATATTGATTCGAAAATTTATGAAATTTGAAACCTAGCAATAACTTGACATCACGGATCCAACAAAAGTGGTTTCGTCGAAAACCGAGGTCATTTGCAAAATGGCTATTTTTAAGGGCTAGAATTCCATAGCGACTATTCTGAATTTTCATCTGGGCATATCTTTTGATTCCCGCTATGAAATTTTGATTTTTCTGATTCGTTGGAAAGATATTCTCAAATAGATTCAAATATTTTTGGTTTTGCTAAAATTCGATTTATTTTGAATCCTGTACATTCAATTGAAGTTCGAAATCGAAATTTCACACTACCGCGCCATTTTCAATTCCTTTTATAATTAAAAATAAATATTTATATTCTAATGACGATCTATATAAATATATACGTTCGAATTATATTCATAATAAATTTCTCGTCGTTATTATTTAAAATAAACTATTTTAAATAATAAAAATTCGCTAAAATTGCCAAAATAAAAATTTTAAACTGACCCAGAATTTCCGGGTTGTTACAAATTGTAAGTAAACTTACTTGCAGTGTAATAACCCGAAAATCTGGGCCAGTTTAAAATTTTTATTTTGGCAATTTTAGCGAATTTTGAATATTTAAAATGAATTATTTTAAATAATATCGACGAGAAATTTATTTTGAAAGGAATTCGAACGTATATATTATATACGTCGTCGTTGGAATATAAATATTTATTTATAATTATAAAAGGAATTGAAAATGGCGCGGTAGTTCGATAATTCGATTTCAAACTTCAATTAAATGTACCGGGTGCAAAACAATCTGGATTTTAGTGATACCAAAAATAATAGGAACTATTTGAGAATATCTTTCCAACGAATCCGAAAAATCAAAATTTCATAGCGGAAATCAAAAGATATGTCCAGTTGAAAATTCTGAATAGTCGCTATGGAATTCAGGCCCTTAAAAATGGAAATTTTGCAAATGACCTCGGATTTCGACGAAACCACTTTTGTTGGATCCGCAGTGTCAAATTATTATTAGATTCCAAATTTCATAATTTTTTGAATCAATATGTGAGCGTGGCAAAGGAAAACGCGTTTGACCAGTTTTAGTTGATTTTAATCGACTGGAAATTGGCCATTATTCTAACGGTCTCAGAATTCGACGAAACTAGTTTTGTTAGGACCGTATCTTCAATACGAAGCTAGAAAATATTTTTCTGGAATTTTTCTAGTTAGTATGTGACCCCGGTAATTTGAAATGTACGTTTAAAATTCAATATAGCGATTTAAATGTAAATTCAACGGAAACTGATTCAAACGATCGAATCAGCCAACGATACATATCCCATTGTGTTCGGAATGGGGGTAAAACGCTATGGACGACAGGCGGTGGGCCTCGTTTAGATGACGTATGTAAAAGTCAACTTTTAAAAATAATAAAAAAAAAGAAAACCCTCTCCTTAAAACCCGTTGCCCCCCCCCCCCACCCGATTAAATCAGAAATCGATTTCAAAAAAAAAAAAAGGAAGAGAGCGACGGGGGAAGAGCCGCCGCCCCTCCCCGATGAGCCGCCGCCGCCACCAAAGGGGCGCCACCTCCATCGGCCACCACACCAAACCCCCCCCCCCCTTCCGCTCCACCTCCGCCGCCTGCTGGAGGGCCCACCACGCTTCCGCGAGCAAGAACCCCCCCCCCTCGTGCGCTGTAAGTTTTATTTATTTATTATTTACTTTATTTATTTAATTTATCATATAAAACTCTGATTTTCCAACTCTATAAAAACGTGATTTTATAAACATGAAAGTGTTGTTTTTTTAACATAAGAAAGATTGGATTTTTTTTAACAAAGGTTAGATTTTTATACATGTGAAGTAGCAAGTAAAAATATGATTTTTATATATAACATCAAAGTAAAACTATGATTTTTATATTTTTAAAGTATTAAAAATATAATCTTTATTAAGTAGAAGTAGTAGAAATATGATTTTTGTTTATGTAGAGAATTAAAAATATCATCTTTGTGTATGTAGCAAAATAAAAATCTGATTTTTATTTTATATACGTTGAAATAAAGTGGTGATTTTTATAAAGGCGAAATATATATTTTTATAAAGGCGAAATCTATATTTTTATAAAGGCGAAATCAATATTTTTGAAATGGAATTTTTATCTATATGACACCATAGTAAAAATTCGATTTTTATATATATGACACCATAGTAAAATTCGATTTTTATATATTGAACACCATAGTAAAAATTCGATTTTTATATATTGAATAGCATAGTAAAAATTCGATTTTTATATATTGAATAGCATAGTAAAAATTCGATTTTTAAATATATGAAGTGATTATAAAAATATGATTTTTAAATTGAGAGTGAACAAATAAAAATGTGACTTTTATTTTAAAGACATCAAAATATAAAAATATGTGATTTTTATATATGTAGTGGCTACGGACAAACGAAGATGATAAAAAGGCGAGAATGAAGAAGATTTCTATAAAAGAAGAGTCAAGATGATTGGGTAGCTTTTGGTGAGAACTTCTCACTCAAAATTTCTTTTTCTAGTTATATATATACTAGGATGCAGACGGTATTTAGTAGCACCCGACACCCGTCATCCACAGACCATGGATGGCTTGTTTGTTAAATTGTTTGGTTGTGTAGTTGGTTAGTCTATTTGGTTTAAATTGAATTGTTTGGTGAAATGGAATGGATTTGATTGATGTGTGAATGGCGTGGGCCTTCACTAGACCGGGGATAAGGCTAGGCCTCGTCCCGTTTCTAGTATCGTGCCGTTATGCCGCCGAAATTTCCCAAAATATGTTAGAAAATAAAAATATCATTTTTATTGTGTAAATGAACTGAATAGAAATTCATGTATTGAAAATGAATATTTTATCGTTAAAAATATATTTTTTAACGTGGAAGTGAATAAAATGAAATATTCATTTACAAACCGGACGGTTTATTTATGTACACCTATTTGAAGGATATTGATGGAGACGATAAATTTTACACATCGCCCAACTGCACAAATAAAATCTGTGTTTGATTGTTTGAAACCCCACACGGGTGTTGGGATGAAACTTGAAGTTCACTCATCCTGATTGATTAAATATGTCGATCGATTGATTGACAGGCTGTTATAAGCGTAAGATATCTATATTTGATGCTTATACAGTGTAGTGCACTTTGGTTGATGGTTGATTATTTTTCAATGCTATTATATACATGTGTTGTATGGAATCCATATAATTAACATTATATGGTAATTGATTGGGCCTCATTCCAATCGGGAAAATAAGGAATATTATAATAGAAATTCATGTGTTGAATATAAAAATTGTCATGTGTTGACGATGTTCATGTGTTGAGTGAAATATTTTATACAATGAAATTTACATCTTTATCATATTTAAAATTAGAACTACTTTACGGTTGAAGTCTAATTGAAAATCAAACGATAGATACCATAGTTTTATAAAATATTTTACATAACAAAAATAGTGAGGTGTTGACAGTACTCATGTGTTGAGATTAGTCAGGTGTTGGAAGAAATATAGATTCATGTATTGAATGGAATAAATATTCATTTGTTGAATAGAATAACGAATTTATTGAAATATATGAAGCCGTGTTGATTAGAGTTACGCTATTTTGACGTGAACGATATTTATATCGATTATATTCGTTTTTAAAATGAATATAGAAAAGAAGTGATTTCAAAATATAACGTTTTGAAAATATTATCATTTATATAGTAATGATATGAAATATTCAATTTTGATTAGAAATTGAATATAGTGTTGAAATGGTTTTGAAAACGAATGTAGAAATATTTATAAAATTCGTTTTAAAAGGAAATTGACGAAATATATATAATATATATATTATATATATATATATAATGGCCTGAATAGAACGCGCCGCGGCAGTTCGTGAATTTCGACCATTTATTTCAAACGGACATTGCGGGAGATCCGACCGTCGGATTCTCCTAAAACCGGAACCGTTGGGTTCGAATCGAAAAGAGCTTTCCAATGAATATTAGAAATTTGAAATCTAACGGTTGGATTTGGAATTATGTCCAAATCAATTTCAGAAAAGGTCGCTGTAAGTGCAGTTCGATGGCCGTAGATGGAAATCGACTGTACGGGCCTTGATAAAATTATTAAAAATATCTATAATTTGTGTAAAATCATAATATATGATTTGGGAAAAATTGAGCTGAAGAATTCCACATTTGAAAGGATAAAAATAGATTTTTATCGAAATGAACTAGTTTTGAGCTGGAATTAAAATCAATTTATTTTTGAAATAAATAAATTGAATTTGGAAGTGATTTTAAAAATAATCAATATTCCCAATACGTGGATGGGACTGGAGTTGAATCGAAATTATCTTCGGAATATTTCGATGTTGGATTTCGTGACTATACAAATATTGTTATGGGAATTTGAAAGATGTATTTTATATCGTTATTTCCAATACAATATTTGTTGGTTTCAGAATTTGATATTGAATATAAGCCGATATATTTTCTATTCAGAGCCTTGTATTTAATATCAAATATGATTTGGGTTAGTCGTGAATCTTGTTTTAGATGACATTGGTTCTTTAACCCAGTTAAGAGCAGGATGTTGATTTTTGAGAAGATTAAAACTAAGTGGAGTTTTAATGAATCTTTAATTAGATTAAAAATGTGAATTGATAATTTAAATTATCAAATCTGAATGGTGATCGAGAGTGGAGTATCACCAGTTTTGCTCCAAAGCGATAGATAAATCTTTAATTAGATTTGAACGTGAAATGTTAATTAATTTTACCGATAACACCGTGGTGTTAGATATGGAGTATTACCAGTTTTGCTCCATGGGATATATAGGTTGGTATTGGGAAATAAAATAAATAATTACTTCGGTGTGGTTCGCTAATCCCGACTAGTTTGAAATGATATCCAAAGGAAGATTATAGAATAAATTTAGAAGAATTTATCTTGGATAAAATTAATGGGAACATTTCCCTAAAAATGTGATTTTGTGAATAAAAGAATATTCTGAATTGGAATGAGGCGTTTGTTGTGTTTGTGTAACATTTGTTTATCATATACGTGGGTTATTCAGAAAGGCCGGGTTTATACCCATTCTGAATAACCGATTCGACGAGATGTCGAAGATGAAGACGGTGGTTGAAGACCGGAAGTCTTCACATCGTTTGGGTGATTACTGATGATCTTACCCAGGATGAGGGAATCAGTTGGTGATCGTCCAGACGTACTTGGAGATGGATGGATATGCGAGGAAAGTGCCTCTGGTTTCGTTCAGACCCAGAATGAACTTGTAAATGGATTGTGTGTCTGACATTGGATTTTATTCTGTGTTGATTGATCTCTATTAAATATACATCTGTTTGGCGGCGGAGAATTTATTCTCTTGCTTAACGCCCTTCTCTGAGACGTACGAGCTCAGAGGTTGTATATCGATGGACATCAGTCGCATGGAGTGAATTGCCAATGTGGCACGCATAAGTGGCAATTGATCAAGGCTTCTGTTGAAAAGCAAAGTCTTGTGGTTGATGATCAAAGCACGGCCTGTGTGGCATAGCTTTGTGTATAACGTGAATTCGCGAGCCTCACACCTCGGTATGAGTCAAAAACGGGATACGGGCCCAAGGAGTGCACGACGTTTCTTTCTAGCTATGGTGGTGTCAGTGACCTACCAACCCTGACATTTATATACTTTTCACTTATGTGGTTGTTGGATACGAGGCGCCTCGGATATAGGTCTGTAAGGACCGGGAAACGTGTGTTCAGGAATTTCCAATCCTCAAAAGTAAGAGAGGACCGGCCTTGGAGGATCCATGGATTGTTGTGTGCGGTCCCGAGGCATTTGATAGAGTGTCTCGAACGCGGAGAGGAGCTTGCCCCTTGCCTCGACTCATGACGGAATCCAATTTCCAATACGTGATTTTGCGGTTTTAATTGTAGAACTAGTACGGCGACATGATAGATGGTACCCATGCCGCCTATGATTGATATTTATGATTTGAAATTGTTTTGACACTATACACCTATAATAGTATCAAATAATGTTTTGTTTTAAACGTACCAAGCATGTTTGGCTATTATAAGGGAAAACCCTATCCTCCGGCTTGCGTTGCATTGTGTGATGGGACCTGGGTCTTATAATAACTTCATTTTTCCAAAAAGCATTGCGTTGTTTTGTTATATGCACTAGTATTCTTGGGAGGAAACCCGTTCCGTGTATACAGCGTGGTCCCTTGAATTACTCTCTTTTAAAGTAAAGTTTTAAATAACTGTTTTAGTTCTCACACCAGTCACATGACTGACCTGGAGTTTATTGTTTTAACCTAAACTCTGGGTGCCCCTATTTTCCGCACGGGCAGCTAGTAGTTTTGGTTTTGCAGATTTATATCCACAGGGTCCTGATTTACAGCTGGAACGATGCTTGGAAAGCTCTGTATCCGTGCATTACTTCTAGTTGTGCTTTAGTATTATTTTCCGCTGCGATGTAATTATATGTTATTTATTGTAATCTCTGATATTTATCGAATGTATATTATTCATTTATACTTTGTACATTCTTGTATCTGATGGAATTGTTGTAATAACAGTGAAATGTTCTTCCGTCTGCGTTCTGATTTGTCTTGTACTCAATTCTATCCGTGCTTTCCTTCACGGGGAAGTTACGGGTTCTTACATGCAGCACGATAGAATTGGGATCGAGAATGATGGATACGACATCGGTTCCTCGGTGGAGCGATTTCGGTGACTCGCGTTGACAGTTCGATGGGCTACGCTGCCTACCCGGCTTTGTTAGGGGTTGCGGAAAGGTTCGTTAAGGCAAAACAAACACTAGAGGGGGCGAATAGTTTTTTTGAGAATTTAAATAAAATCTTAAAATTATGTGATAAACTATATGAATCAAACACTACAGAAACAATCCTGGATACAGAATCAAACAACGTGGATTGTATAGAGTTTTATTACTATATCAGTATCTAGTTACACCCCTTCATTTCATGGCTACAAGGTTAACACCGCTCTCATTCCTTGATTTCACGGCAACAAGGAAAGCAATGATTTCGCTCTTTGATTTCACGGCTACAAGAAAAACACCGATTCCCAAATACTTTCCAAACAATTACAATAGCCCTATAACTCTTCAATAGCACTTGATTCAGAGAGTAATGAGTTGAGAGTGTAGAGAGAATAAGATTAGTGAAAACAAAATTGAATTCGGTAGAGTATAGGTGTAGGAATCATAAAAATGATAAGAAATAATGGTGTAATGAAAGAGAGTCAAAGTGGAGAAGAAGGAGTGATTAAAAATTCGAAATCAAGCCCTTTTTACAGTGTGTCAAAGGTTGCAACGCTCCAAAACCATCACAAATAGCGAAAAGACACTTCCTTTCAAATTTGAAAAAATGACAGTTATATGTCGACATTGTGTTTTCTATATGTCAACATATACTTAGTACAAAATTAATTTTTAAGCATTTTTCAAGTGTTTTGATATAAATATAATTCTGGAAATTCTTGAATTAAAATATAGTGTTATAAATTAATACTATAAAGTTGGAAATCATATGAAAACATAAATATATAAAATTATAAAGTTTAAAATTATTTTAAGTATAATTATATAAAACTTAAGTTTGAAAACAAAAGTAAAGTAAGAAAGAAAAATAGAAAAGATAGAAAATAAAATAAAGAGGACTGAAGATAGAAATTGAAAACAAAATTTAAAAAAAAAATGAATTTGAACATGGAGTGTTATTTAGAGTCTTACATAATCTAGACTCTATAACTATATTAGTCTTGAACTCTTGAAATCTTGAATACTTACGAGTCTTGAAATATCTATGTATTCTAAATCTCTAATATGTTTAAACTGTACAGTCTTTAGTAATATTTCTTGTATATCAATCCTGCATATGTGTGTGTGTGTATGTATATATTCCAGACAAAAGTGTTAGAATATATTTTATAATCAATTAATAATGAAATAAGGTTGTTGTCATCAAAACTCCATTCTCCAACGATCTCCCCCTTTTGATGATGACAATCTTGGTTTATAAAATATTATACTTGTATATACCTGTTGATGATGATCCTCCAAATACTCCCCCTACTTATATGAACCTGTATTTTATAATTTCTCCCCCTTTGGCATTATCAAAAAGAAATCCTAAAACTACTCCCCTTAACTCCTATATCTATCTATACTCTATTCCCAAGATATATGAATAACTCCCCCTAAGTTTATGCCTATAATATCCTAATTCTATATATAACTCCCCCCAAATCTATAACCCTCCCTTAATCTATATTTCTCTATAAACTTCTGTAACTCCCTCTAAATATATGACTGTACTAGTCTAAATAGAAGGGTAATACACTAAGCAAACAAATCAATTCAAACAAGCAATTCAAGTAATTCAAACAATCAAGCAATTAAAACAAACAATCTAACAATTAAATCAACCAAAACATTCTTTAACCTTCAACTAATCCCTAGAAACTCTAAAACTCCCCTTAATACAAGACTAAACCTATCCTAAACTCTAATTCCCTTAAAATTAAGACAGTAATCTAGACTAAGAAATAACTCTGACTAGATATCCTTAAAATTATGATATAAGTAAAGCAATTCAATCCAATCAATCAATTTAAGTTTTATTGTCACAAAACATCAATTCAAACATGAAACCAAACATTTCTTGCAACTTCTATTTATCCTAAAACTTATAAAGCTCATGTCAACTACAAATGCAGAAGTATATTTCTAAAAAGCCTATCAACCACTAATGAAATTCAACAATGTCAAGTAAGTCAATCAAGTTATTTAAGTAAAACAAATTAAACAAACCAAACAAGTCAATCAATCCAGTCAATTTAATCAAGCCAAACAAGTCAATCAAATTAACCAAGACAAAGTAAATATGTTATGTATACTTCTTATGTATGGAGTTAAAGTTAACATGTAATGGAGTGTGTTGGTAATAATGAAGTATGACATATGCAAAACTATATGAAGTGACATATTGAATGAAATGCAATTTGTGTTGTAAATGATTTTAATTTGAGATGAACTGTAATGATGTATAATATGAAATAAGATGTGTAATGATATTATGGTAATAATATATAGAATGATTTGATAATGATATGTATTTCTATAAAAGATACTTAAAGTAATATCTAATTATTATGCATATAATAAATTATCTGAATCAAACAAGGATAATGTTAATTTCTAAACTTAGGTTAATTATACTAATGAAAGTGATTGAAATAATAACAAAATAAGAGTTTAATTAAAAATATATTCATGACAAGTAGTAAAATATTCAAAATAATTATGGAGTTATATAATATTAGTAGCGTAAATATAGTAAGAATTGAAGATCTTTTTAAAGAGAATATAAAATTATATAAAGTAATCTATAAACATATATTCATAATGGTATATAAAAACTGATTTTAAATCTAAACTTTAGAAATCCAAACATATTTATTTGCTAGAAAACAATTTATATGTTAAAATTTAAAAAAAAAACTATATTTATAACAAAATTATTTTAATGAAAACTAATAATATGAAGTAATATGTAAATCTATAATTTCTTATATTTAAATTATATTTTTTAAGACATAAAAATCGTGTATATATATTATTATTTTTATACCAAAATATTAGGTTAAATATTCAAGTTTTTATAAATCTTAATAAGATGTCAAAATAAGTATTAAGTTACATATAATACGTGAAATCATATGAACAATATATATTTTAAATTATATATGAAAGATAAGTAAAATAACATTTTATAACATTAAAAAATTATTTCAACTCTTATATCATATTAACACGTCTATATAATTTTATTAATTTATGTACTCATAATTTATAAATATATTTTGAAACAAGATATAAGAAAATAAGCAGATAGATTAATAACTAGAATTTGAACTGGCATTTTCTAATTGAAAAGTTGGAGGGAAGTTTGAAAGTTCAAACTCTTGATATTCAAAATTTAAATTTCATTATGTCGACATGACCATTTTTATATATCGACATACATGTAGAAATTCAAAAGATATATTGTTTTTTTTTACTTTTGGTTTTACAATATCTATTATATTTCATGTTTAACTATTTCCTAAAATAATATTAATCCTAACAAACATCCAAAATTTATTTTATTATTTTATTGATATTTTGAATTTCAAAATTCAAAATTTGAATTTTAGATTTCAAATTTGATTTTTAATGTTTTAAATTTCAAATTCAAAGAAAAGCAAATAAGAAAGACAATCAAAGCATTCATTCAATCAAAAAATTTAAAAATTAATTAAAGCGTACCTATTTTTGCAATCCTTTGTTGTCCTTCCATTGTCATGAATCAAACATTCACATCTACTAGAATTTGATGATGAAATCTACTCTATTGCAGTGGGCTCATTTTTCTGGTCTGGATAGCATATTCATTTGCTGAATTTGAATATCGCATGAGAAAGATATCGAAGATTTAGTAGTTCAACCAACTTGGTGCCAAAATTTGAATTTGAATTTTAAATTTTTAATGAATGGACACTTCAACTACTATATAATGGCCCAAAAGTCATGTCTCTTCATAACCACTTCTCTTCTTCTTCTTCTTCTCGTTTTTCATTTTCAATCAGACTTTCAAGAGGCATAACTTTTCGTTTTAACAGCATTGGACAAAATCAGCGGAAAATCGACGAGGAATTCAAGGACTACGATCTATTAATAGTTTGGGGATGCATCTGGATGGTATTGGGGTGCAGTAAGTCGAAACAGTAAGAGATATGCATGAAATCCAGTAACAGATTTTCAGTTTTGCATAGCCAAGTTCAAATAGTTATATCTCACTCAGTTTCGATCGGAATTCGATGATCTACCTATCAAAACGACCTCGGGAACGAGAACTACAATCTGGAAAAGGATTTGAGACAAAATGGCCTAACATGTGGATGCAATTTTAATACAACCGTCAATAGTTTTGGTTTCCTTCTCTCATTATTCACCAAAACTTCATTTGATCTTTACTTGATCAATTCTTGACGGATTTACATGAAACCAGCGTGATTCCGAAGAAAATGAAGAGAAGTATAATATTGAATCTACTTGTAGATGTCTTGATGTCTTTTCACCAACCGTCATTACTCTTCTTCAATTATCATTCAGAATTTGAGCTCTCAACACCCATGTACACCAATTTGGAATTTGAATTTCCAATAGCCACCTTTTCAGAATTTGAATTTTCAATAGCCACCATTTTGGAATTTGAATCACTAACAGCTACTTTACCCATCTTTTTAACTTTTGACTTTTGAATTTTCAAAAGCCATATAACACATCTTTTCCTGCAAAACAACACAAGTTTTCAAATAATCACATAACTTTTCAGATAATTCAAATGAGTTTTCAAAATAACTAACTACAATAATATCTTGATGGTTTTGTAATATATCCATATATCAAAAAATTTAAAATTTTCAAATTTCAAAATTTTAAATTTCAAAAATCAAATCATAGTAACTGGATTTTTCAAGAAAATCTGAATGTAGACTTTATCTAATACTGATGCAATACATAAATTCAAACTAGTGTTATAAATCATTTCAAAACTTGCCATTTAAAATTTCAAAATTTAGATTATGAACTTTTTGAAAGACCTTGCTCTGGTACCAATTGTTAGGGAATGCAGAAAGGATCGTTAAGGCAAAACAAACACTAGAGGGGGGTGAATAGTGTTTTTAAAAGTTAAACAAAATCTAAAACTTATGTGATAAAATATACGAATCAAACACTACAGAATCAAACACAGACACAAATTAAACAGAAATAAAAATGCAGAAAAGGAAAGAACACACCAGATTTTATTTTATACTGGTTTAGATTGCTGCTACGTCCAGTCCTGCACAACGTTGGATTGCGCAGAATTTTATTATTATATCAATATCCAATTACACCCCTTGATTTCACGGCTATAAGGTTAACATCGCTCCCGTTCCTTGATTTCACAGCAACAAGAAAAACACCGATTTCGTTCCTTGATTTCACGACTATGAGGAAAACAATTATTCCTAAATACTTCCCAAACAATTACCATAGCCCTGTAACTCTTCAATAACACTTGATTTAGAGAGTAATGAGTAGAGAGTGCAGAGAGAAGAAGATTAGTGAAAACAGAATTGAATTCAGCAAAGTATAGGCGTAGGAATCATAAAATGATAAGAAATAATGGTGTAATGAAAGAGATGAAAGTTGAGAAGAAGGAGTGATTAAAAATTTGAAATCAAGTCCTTTTTATAGTGTGTGAAAGTTTGCAATGCTCCGGAACTGTCATAAATGGTGAAAAGATACTTCCTTTCAAATTTGAAAAAATGACAGTTATATGTCGATAAATACTTAGTACAGAATTAATTTTTGAGCATTTTTCAAATGTTTTGATATAAATATAATTTAGGAAATTCTTGAATTAAAATATCGTGTTATAAATTAATATTATAAAGTAGGAAATCATATGAAAACATGAATATAAACTATAAAAAAAATTATAAAATTATAAACTTTAAAATTATATATAGTATAAATATATAAAACTTGAGTTTGAAAACAAAAGTAAAGCAAGAAAGAAAAAGAGAAAAGATAAAAAATAAAATAGAGAGGATTGAAATTAGAATTTGAAATTTGAAAATAGAATTTGATAAACAAAATTTTAATTTGAACCTTAAGTGCTATTTAGAGTCTTACATAATCTAGACTCTATAACTATATTAGTCTTGAACTCTTCAAATCTTAAATACACATCTCTGAATTTTGAATCTCTAATACCTTTAATTTGTATAGTCTTTAGTAATATTTCCTATATATAAATCCTGCATATGTGTGTGTGTATATAATCTAGAAAAAAGTGTTAGTATATATTTTATAATTAATTAATATTGAAATAAGGTTGTTGTCATTAAAATTCCATTCTCCAACAGGCTTCGAGGTGGTGCGGCTTTAATAAGAGGAGGTCAGTTTTTGGGATGACTTTAGACGGCCGGAGGCGGTTCCGGACTAGGTGGCAGATCGCGGTGAAGAACGGGGAGGCTCGGTGCTAAAGGAGGAGACTTTAAGCTTTGCGAGGCGGTGCCTCTTCGATTGATAGCGAATGCAGTTAGGAGGAGCGATGGGTTGATCAGCTTCGACAAGGGTGGTGAAAGAGGGTTGAATTGAATGCTCCGCCATTTCAGATTTAGGCAAAATGAGTTGGGGTGGAATTTTTTTGGAGAGAATTCGACTTTAGATTTTGGGTAAAATGAAATTGGGGGAAAGAATGAATTTTTGGGGAAAGCATGAAATGATCTTGGCTGGCAAAAATAATGAGAGAAAGGCACGATTTTTGACAAGGAAACAGGATGCTTGGAGTTCTTCTCCGGGTTTATAAAATAAGTGGCAAGACACATTTCAACAAATACAACAAGCGTTCAAATATTAAACAATTACTTTCTTAAAAGTTTGTACTATCTCAATAATCTAAGTATACCACCAATATGTGTGGATTTTATATGTTTCAAATACAACTTAAGGAAATTTTAAACCAAAATTCAAACTAAATTAATAATACTTGTGTTTTAAATTTTAAACAAGCTTCTTTACTTCACAACCAATATTTTTTTATATAATTTGAAATACATATCTAAATAAGTATCTTAAACCAAATTCAAATCCAAATAAATTTATGTAAATTCAAATTATAATTCAACTTGTAAAAAATATTAGTATCGTAAAATATAGCAAACAAATTTAGATTCAATGATAAAAATTAAATTCAAGCTTACAAATTAAATAAAAACCAAGAGAAAGAAAGAAAACAAAATTAAAATAGATTTCAAATTAAATCAAAGATCAAGGATAAACATAAAATTTTCAATACTAAATTAAATCAACTTTAAAATTTAATGCCAAAAAAATCTGGTTCGTTATTCAAAGGCCAAGAAGTTATCGTTGTCGTAAGTTCTAGTAGGCTCAAAGAAAGGGTACAATAGGGGCACCTAAAAGGCCAAAAGGTTGTTGGCCGAGTACCCTAGGTATCGTTGAAAGGATTAGTTTTCAAGGTTGGACAAACATCCGTATTGTTGAAAGGCCTATGGAGTTTATGCTAGAACTGGGGTTACCATTAGCCCTTGACATATAGCAAGGTTGGCCATCATACGATTAATGATGGTTTTGAAGCAGGAGTGGCATTGATAGCCAGAGTCTGTCATGGTTGGTTGGTTGTTTGGTTTGTACCGCCTCACGTAGATTGTCCAACATTGAAGGAGATGTTTCTTCAGTGCTTGTTTGATATTGGTTTAGGCTCTAGGGCTTGTGCTTGAGGGATATTGGGTTCGATTAGGATGGTTCACGTGAGATATAACTAGTTGTGTGATTGCCATTGAATGAATGGTTGTCTTAAATGCTATGGATGAGTTGTTGTTTTGGTTGAATGGATTGTAAAGGCTATCACTGTCGGAGGTGGAGAAGGCAGATTTGGGTTCTTATCTGGTGTTGTGGGTAGATTAGTATGTTTATCTATCCATTCTCATATACTTTATTATTGATGTTTGTTAGCTGTTTTATTGCTTACTAAGACTATTATCTGACTCAAGATTTTATGTTTCCCTCTTATTACCTTGGGTTGTTCATTCAGTTGTAGATGGGTAGACTAGGTGGCAGGTGATAGCTTAGTGAGGACGATGTTGTAATTCTGAGGCAAGCGGGTGGTTGGCGTATTATCTTACCTACTATATAGTATTTGGATTTCCATTGTTTGCTATTCTTCTCTGAGTGCTATAGTGAGGCAAAGTTGTATAAACACTATTGTTGTTATCCACATGTATGGATATTACTTTCTTATTGATATGGAAGTTTGGTGTTTTCTACTTCACTATTAATACCTGTTGTATATGTTCTATTATATTTTATCCTCGCGCTATGAGTTACGACAGAGTCTACTTGTGCTTCTTACCATGTGATCGTCCACAGTTGCCTGGCACGTCTTTTAACGTATTATTCCTCTTGTTTAGTGCAGGGGTTGTAGGAGGTCGTCAAACTTGGTATCAGAGCTCTGGTTCATGATTTTAGCCAAAGTTCAAAGACATAGTTACATATGAGAGATATATTTGTAGATTCCAGTTGGATGTATACTATATGATATTATATAGTATAGTAGCATTTGTACTTCTTTAGTAGCTTTTCTTGCAAGTTGCTAATCATTCTAATTTGCAGATTTAGAATGAGTCGACGTGCTTCAAGACATACTGTTATGGAAGGGGTTGTGCCTGGAGGGGGTAATGGCGGTGCAACAGATTACCCAGCCATGTTTGAGGCCATGATAGAAGCATTCATGCGAAGGGTACCCGCTCCAGTGGTATCCATGGTAGATGTAGGCATGCAAGTTCCTAGGGTTGTGGATTTTGCGAAGCTATGCAAGGGTTATACATCTCTAGGTGGGAAACCATTCAAAGGAACTGAGCTAGCTAAAGATGTTCAGAGGTGGATGGATTCTTGTGTTCATATTTTTGGAGACCTAGGTTTGGATGATGCAACAAAGAGAAAGCTTGCGTCAAGGCAGGGCCATGGAGAGGTGGAATTCCGTTACATTTGAGACTCCAGAAGAGGAGATTTCATGGGAGTAGTTCCAAGTTAAATTCGAGACAAAGTTTATCTCCACTTCTCTGAAGTCTGCTTTGTTCAAGAAGTTTATAGAGCAGAAACAGAATGGTCGTTCTGTGCTTGATTATATTTCTGATTCCGAGGCCTTGTCTAGATATGCTCATTCATACATTAATACACCATATCAGAAGAACGAGAAGTTTGTTATGGGTCTGGATACTTATATTGGAAGGCCATTGGTAGATCATCTTGACGATCCATTTGAGAAGAGTATGGAAAAAGCTGTTTGCCATGAAAGCTTGTTTCCTAAAGAAGCAAATGTTGTCGCTGCAACCGAGGAAGTTCAGAAACCACATCAAGTTGGTAATAATAAGAAGAGGAAGCAGCAACAACAGAAAGGAAAGGATGTCCAGAAGAAGCCTAAGAGTGATGTGGTTTGCTTTAACTGCCAACAAAAGGGTCTTTACTCGAATGAGTGCAAGAATCCCAAAGCTGAGAAGAAGTGCTTCAAGTGTGGAAAGCCTAGGCATAAGAAGAAGGATTGTCCAAAATCATCTAACGATAAACAGATCGTGAAGGCATATGCTTTGGAAGTCGTGCCATCTTCTTCAAGAGCTCCTACTGCGGAGGAGAAGAGAAAGGGTGTCATCGTTCAAGGTACTCTTTCAGTTAATGGTGTTTTAATTTGTGTATTGTTCGATACTGGAGCATCGCATTCATTCATTTGTAATGAGCTTGTGTGCCGCTAGGGGTTTGGAACCCGAGATTTGTGATAGACCATTGATCGTGATTAATCCAGTTGATGGTTCGTCCAGTTTGTGCATGTTGTGTCGTGGTCTAGTATTTTCGAATCATGGTTTCTCTTTTGTGTGTGATTGCTTTATTCTTAACTTCGCTAGGTTTAGGACCATCTTGGGCGTGGATTGTCTTAAGAGGTATGCGACAAGAGTGAATTGCGAATAGCTAGAGGTGAGAGCCGGTGATGTAGAAGGGCGAAAGTTGTTAATTAGATGTAAGCCCAAAAATGGGGTCTTCATAAGCTATCTATATTTGTTTGTGATTCCACAGGAAGACTTGTCATCAGTGTTGATCACTAACGAGTTTGAATATGTCTTTGACGAGGTCAAAGGATTGTCACCGCATCGTGAGATCGAGTTTAGAATCGATTTGGTCGAGGGTGCTAGACCAATTGTTATGCCTCTTAGGAAGATAGTGCCTAAGGAACAATGAGAGTTAGAGGTGTAAGTTCGTTACCTTTTGGTTTTGGGAAAAGGATTACTTCGAGGGAGTGTTTCTGAGTGGGGTGCACCAATAGTGTTTGCAACTAAGGTTGATGACTTGTTAAGATTGTGTGTGGACTATCGTGAGCTGAACAAGGTGACCGAGAAGAGCAAATATCCATAGCCGAGGATTGATGACTTGTTCGATCAGCTTTATGAAGCTAAAGTGTTTTCTTAGATGGATTTGGTAATGTGATTTCACTAGAAGAGAGCGGCGAAGGATAGTGTGTCGAAGACCGCTTTTAGGACACTATCTGGTTTCTTTGAATGGTTGGTGATGCCACTCGGGTTGACTAATGCACCGCCATATTTTGTGGATCTTATGAATAGGGTTTTTAGAGATCAGTTGAACAAGTTCATGCTTGTGTTCATGGTTGATATTCTAATTTTTCTCAGAATGAGGAAGAGCACAAGACGCACTTAAGAGTTGTTTTGGAAATCTTGTGAAAGCATCAGTTGAGAGCAAAGTTTTCGAAGTGCCACTTCTGGAAGCGTGAAGTGTGATTCTTAGGCCATGTTGTCTCTGTAAATGGTATAGCAGTTGACCCCGCTAAGGTAGCAGCAATCCAGGACTGGGATCGACCTAAGAATGCGACGGATGTTCAGAATTTCCTTCGGTTAGCAGGATATTAACGATGGTTTATCAAGCATTTCTCTAATATAGCTGCACCATTAACAGGATTGACGAGGAAGAACCAAGTGTTCGCATGGGATGTAAAGTGTGAGCAAACTTTCAGAATCCTGAAGGAGAGGCTGACGAGTGCTCCTGTGTTGACCAGTCCAAGTGGGAATGAAGAGATGATTGTGTATACCGTGTGGTACTGGGCTTGGTGCAGTACTGATGCAGAAGGATAAGGTTGTTCCCTATGCAAGCCGATAACTAAAGTTGCATGAAAGGAATTACCCAACTCATGATTTGGAGTTGACGGCGATTGTGTTTGCTCTAAAAATGTGGAGACATTACTTGTTGGGAGTTCGACTCGAGTTGTTTATGGATCATAAGTCGCTGAAGTATCATTTCTCCCAAAAGGATTTGAATTTTCGGCAGCAACGGTTGTTTAAGTTTCTGGCATCATATGATTTTGGTACGGCCTATAATCCGTGCAAGGGTAACGCAGTTGCAGAAGCATTGAGTCAAAGACACACGACTTTGGTAGCGATGTTTTCAGAATGGAAGAGCCTCGAGTATTTGGCAAGATTTGATTTTAGGCTAAGGTGCAAGTTGAAACCTGAAATGTTGGCAAGCTTATCGATAAGACCTACTCTTTCGAAAGGAATGTCAAGAGCCAAAAGTGATATGTGAAGCTTGTTGAGTTTATCCAAAAGCTGGAACCATGGAATAAAGAGTTCGAAGACGATTGAGAAGGTTGGCTTCGAAAGCAAGGGCGATTAGTTGTTCCTGATATCAACGAATTGAAAGATGAGGTTCTGAGAGAATGTCATTAGTCGAAGTTGACGATTCATCCCGGTGGTAATAAGATGTATCAGGACATGAAGCAAATCTACGACTGGGAGGGGATGAAGTGAGATATTGGAAAGTTCATTTCCAAGTGTATGAAATGTTAGTTGGTGAAAGATGAATAGAAGAAGCTGAGTGGATTGCTTCAGCCATTGGAAGTTCCTACATGGAAGTAGGAGCAGATATCTATGGACTTTATCGATGGACTACCTAGAACGAGAGCAGGAAACGAAGGAATTTTGGTCATCGTGGATCGTTCATGTTAGATCAAAAAGTGGTTCTAACACCCAACTGAATGATAAGTCTAAATGAAATAAAAAGGAAAACAAGGAGAATGCAAGATTTATAGTGGTTCGACGTTAAAGAGCCTACGTCTGCTTTATACCTTTCTAACTGATGATTTGAATACAAGTACAATGATAATATTCAGTCAATCTCACTTATACAAGTGATAATCTCTCTCTAATTTGTTGGATTACACTTCAAGAATTAAGATATACTTTGAATTCTCCAAATAAATTCGCAAGTCAAGGAGTAAGAGTCAATAATTTACCAAAAAATCCCTTGAAATGGAATGTTATAGGCTATTTATAGGCTGATAATCCATCCGATTCGGGTGCCATGTGAGGCACATCTCGTGAATTTTGGATCTGGGAGCTCTGAGATAAGGACATCGCATCAAGAACATAGGATAATAGGGGTTAACTGCTTTGGGTTTGTAGGAAAGTGGGGTGTGACTATTGCAGTTTCAATCCTCGTTTCGGTTCGGTTAGCGAGATGGTGACTCAGATCGGGGGCTAGAGGACCGAACTAACCTGATGATGTCATCTGGAGCAGATCCTTTATGTAACATCCCAGAAATTTCGTTAGCTAAAATAAGGAATTAATTAGAGAATTAATTATTTATAATCAATTATTTTTTGATACCGGGATTATAAATTTAAAATCAAATATTTACGGTTGAATATATAGATTGAATTTGGTTGAATATTCGAATTGAATTTGAAATTCGATTGGAAAATATAGGTGATTGAATCTAAAAATGAACGTAGTTAACGTTAAATATATAGGAAGTTTTATTTGTCAAAATATATGAAAATTTGCTTGAATATGTGTATAAAGATATTGAAATAAATTTTTTCAAATTTAGAATTTGACGGAGTTGTTGATGGACAAACGAAATAGAATCAATGAACCGATAAATGATTTAAAAATAAAATAACGTCATATACAAACGGAGTTGAATAACAACCGGAATAATTTTATTGAGTTCAGAACATGAATATGTAACAGCATATCAAAATTCATCACGATTGGAGTCCGTTTGTAGCGGTACAAAAATATAACATTAACATAAATAGCGGTAAAGATAAAAAGAACCGAAAAGTTAAATTAATTAAATGAGGGATTCCTTCTCACATACACTATCTGATGCCGTCCTCTCCACGTTTTCTTGGATGTCGCGGTTCCTTCTTTATAAATTGAAACCCTCTTTCCCCATTTTCCTTCAGCCAAAAATCGTTTTTTTTTCAATTCAAATGGCCGAATTGTTTTCCCTTTACCCCAAATCAATTTCGTCTTCCTCAATTCCACGCCGTCGGAGCGACTCCGCTCCGAGCCGCCGCCGCCACGAAGACCGCAAGCACCCCTCAGCAAGTCAAAGGCCAAATCGAACCCTTAATCGAACCCCCAATTTGTTGCTTCTATACGAACTAAAGCCACACACCACCTCCGAAATCGCTCCTCCACTATGCCTCGAGTTGATGGTCTGCGAGCCGTCATTATTGTTCCTTCTGTTTACTATGCCTCCGCCCTCGTTGCTATCGCATGAACCTTCTTTCCGCTGATTTTAGGTGAGAAATCACTCACAATTAATCGTTGATTCAAGTTGATTAACTTCTGTGATTAGTCTATATAAATGGTTATAATTGGGATTTGATTTTGGTTGCTGTTACATCTAGTTATTGAACTGTTGGTTGAGCTTGTTATTGAACCTAACGTCTTGGGCTAACCTGCGATGGTCCATTTTTACTATCGGCTTGTCTGTATTTGATTACTGTACCTGCTTATTAAATTTTCATATGTATATACATATACACACATAGGTGTATTCATGTATGGTCTGAGTTTTCCATTTTCCCCTTGCTGCAGTTGTTTTGTTTTGAAATTTCAATCCCGATTCACATATACACACACATATACCCATACCCGTATGTATATGTATGTGTGTACAGTTATCAGTTTACACATAATATATTGACATATATAAGTTATTCAACACCTTTATACATTCTAATGCAGATATATGCAAGTTATTTGGTAAGCTATATTTGGTGTGTTTACCTATTTGTCATAGATAAATATGACAGACTTAATTTTTTCTGGCATTACTATTTTTATTTCAACCATCACACCTAAATGATACCATTCAAGCCCTTTTCTTTTTTTAATGAAAATTTAAAACAGTTGTTAGAACTTTTTCAAAGGAAAGAATATTGATAACATTTCCCGAGACTGAAATATAATGGCTGACTCACTAGTTAAAGTGGAAAGCTTCTAAGATTAGAAAGAATGGAAGTTTAACTATCTAAAAGGTTATTCTGCTAATAATAAGTAATGTTTCTAAAGATATTTTGACTACATATGTTTAAAATGTGAAGACAGACTTGATTTCCAACTTTTGTAACTTTTCTGATTAGCACATGCTAGTACCTTTAATTAGAAACCCATGTATTTTATATTATGTATGTTCCTTTGTCCTTTCTTTGAGAAGTTGCTGCACTTTTCGAATTTTATCTAAATCACCTTATTGAGGGGAAGTAGCTCAAGAAAACAAATAGAGTCTCTCTAATGCAAAATTTCATTACTCTGTTGCCGGGCTTGGTTTTTGCACGTTTCATGTTGGCATTCCAATGTTGATAGGTTGTTCACTTTGCATGTCTGATATCCTAGGGAGGCACTGAGTTAAACTTATATTTCCCATAATGCGTGCATTTCGACAGCATTCATGACATAATTGAAAAAAAAATGTTGTTTATGTATATATACAAGTCCATGAAAACTTATGATATTTGTCATCTTGCCCTTTTGTGTCATTACCCGGATAGGTATATAGCCTGTTGTTGACACATATATATTCACTTAATTTGCATTTGAACCCAGGGTATTTTTTCCCTCACTTGCGCCTATTTTCAGTTTTTTTGCAATGTATTGTGTTTTCTGTTTTTCTTTCATATTGAAACACAGTATACCCGTTCTCCTTGCTGGCTTTGGCCTTCAAGACAGACACATAGGTATTTTAATTATATATTGTAACAAATAGTGTACCCATCAGGTTGTCTGCATAAAGCAAATTACAAAGCATTATAATACATATATAGTTGGTTGGCGTGACATTATAGTATAGCCACCACATCAGATTGTTGTATAAAAAGGTTCCTACGTATGGTTATGCTAATATATTTAAAAAAAAAATATGTGTGACTGAGACTTGAGTAAACCATGAGGAAGTAATAAATGAGAGAGTAAAAACACTTATTTGAGAATCAAATTTCACAGTTTAATAAAAATTGTGGATCCAATGTACTCATGTAGCTGCTCCATTCAATAATCTTGTATATTTGACAAGTTAAGTCTTTGTGTACATAACCATTTAAGCTGTTATATGTTAAGTCATGTTTTTCATTAGACTAAACTGCGACAACTTAAAACTTTGTTGCCACGGGTTGGGGGTGTGCATTACCTACTCACTTTCAACTTGCATAATTTCTGGCATTTTAAATTTGAGGACGGATGATAGTTACTCAACACTTAAATTTATTTTGTTCACTTTCAACTTTCATGATTACTACCAAGTTTTTAAAGTGTACAATCGATAGTTTTGCAGTTCAGTCTAACGCAAAATTATCTTCTGTGCTAGGGGGGTATCTTTGAATATTAGATTGACATTTATATGTTCACTTACATCTTTTTTTTTTTTAAAGTAGCTGAATCTTAACACCATGATAGCCAAATATTTAGGCTGGTAATTTCAGTATGGAATTGGTTGCTAATGGGTGATTAAATGAGTTACAGATTCATTTAAGTAGAATGCCATTTTTCTTTGCCTGTAGCATTAGTTTTCGGGCTAATTTGTCTACTGTCTTATGTACATGTTAACCTCCCTGCTACTTGCATTTGAACAATCTTGCCCTTTATTTCACATTACTGTTGTGCTGCGGTGCACTTGATTTCGGCACATATGAATCATATTAATTAGGTTGGGTATTCTTACATGTATACATTGTGTAAAGTGTGTGGTCAGACTAGCTAGTTGTGACATTAGTTCATCATGTGAATAAATGGATTCCTTTTGTTCGAACTTGTATATTTTCAAGTTGCAATGCTATATTTCGGCCATCTCTCACGGGTTTAGTGTATTCAAATTTAATGGACTATAGGATTGACTATGAATTTCAATTTTTATTGAAATTAATCTACTTGAATCAATGACTAATACTGACTTGAGTATTTTGTGTTTTTGCATGAAATGCTCGGGTCAGATCCGAGTATTTCAGATTTAAAGATTTCAGTTAGCATTCGAAGATCGACGAAGATGGGGATTTCAAGCTGGCGCGCTCTGAAGATTTTTAAACCAGTAAAGATTTTTATTGTATTAAATTGTTTCTTTTAAATTCCGTTGTATATAGAAGTATTGTACTCAAAAATTTTGATTTATAAAACAAAGATTTATTCTGTTGTTCAATACTGTGTCATTTATTCTGTATTTTCTGTGTCAATCCTTTTTTTTAAACTCTGTAAGCTAAATACGCTCCGTCGATTTGGACGTTTTAAATTGGTTAATTTCTGGTTTAAAGCGGTCAAAAAGGCGGGACGTTACACTTTGGTCCATGCACGTAGATGAAGCGGGGATCGGTTCGAGGTCTCCGAACGGATCCGGAGGCAATCCTATTATACTCCTTGACTTTAAATACATTTGTTGAGCATTTCCTTAGCTTTGTATGGCATAACTACAAAATAGGTTAACATTTTGCCCCCTCGTAGTATGCATTTATTGGAGATAAAGTGTGCTTCGAAACGATCAACTTGTTTGTCTCGCAATCAGTGTCCCTCAATTGTCGCTTTTGTCTGTCCAAAAAACCGCGATACTTCATGAAGTCGTATCCTTTGGTACTTATAGAGCCAATAAATACATCATAGAATATAGGAACTACTCTTGTGGTTTCAGTAACTTCAAAACTATACCTTAGGTCAGAGTGATTTCTCCAGGTAATCTCCTATAACGTGCATCTGTAGTTTCTGACCCTATTTTTAAATCTATTTATCTTTATTTCATGTGTTGATTCAGATTGCTAACTATGTCTTGGTTTGGACCGGGCTATTCTGCCCTATCTCGCTCTCGATTCATTCCGGCATTGCTGGGCTTAAAGGCTTTTTAATTACTTAATTTAACCTCGAAACGGGTCGAGTTGGGCTGTCCAATCCAAGAGAACACGAACGGTCTCCCTGTATAAAATTGCGAACCTTCTCTTCTCATTTTTTGATTTTAACAGCCGCTTTCCCCAATTTCTTGTGAACAAACCCTAATTTTTTAATCAATCCTAATCCTTCTAGCTTTCAGATTAGATTTGTAGGTAGGTTCTTGATTCTTGTTTCATTTAATTTCTGCCATTCTAAACTCGAAACTAGAACTAATTCAGATGATTTTACCCAATTTAACATCAAACTCGACGTTGGTGCCTTCCATTTCACAGCCATCATCGTTGGCGGCCTTGTCGCCACCTTGAGGCAGTAATGGAGATGATCTGAGCTGGCGAAGAGGACATTAACCCATGAAAACTTCGTCAAAAATGAACATACGAGAGTAACAGGTTTGTTGTTATTGGAGGAGTGGGAAAGTGGAAGAAGGAAGTGTGCTTCGGAGAGTGCGATCGGTCCAGGGCAAAACGGATGAGGTTATAGTGATTGGGATGAAGCATGTGATCTCGGTTCGGATTGGAGGAGCTGAAGTTGGATGAAGTCATAAAAACATTTAAGTGAAGAAACTGGGTCTCAAGATGATGGTGCAGTTCAGTTCGATGTTGACCAATCCAAATGGAATTGTCTTCACAAAAGCTCTACCAGAGTCAATCCCCTCTTACATTCAATTTCGAACCGATCCGAGGCTCTAACACCTGAGTCTCCGAACTGACCCGATACTTTTAGTATATTCTTCTTCAATTCGATCCTCCTGTTTTGTCCAAATTACCGAACCAATCCAATGTATCAACCTAAAGGACCCCGATCTGAACCATTAACACAACACGATGCCCGTGACCCTGAATGAAATCAGAACTCTGGGAATGTGAACCTGTGATATAATCTCATATATAATTCAACTATACTCAAGCATAGCTCATAAATTTGTGGACGGTTAGGAAAGGCCCCTTCATACTTGGACATTTTAGGACTAAACGAACAAAAGGCCAATAATTCTCCTTTATACAGTGTTTCATGCTACTTGCTTTTTTGTTTTTTGATTTCAGTTTTGCACACATCAGCACATATTGGCACATACACACACAGAGGTCACGACAACCATACTCTATCTGTTATCTTTTGGATAGTACATCGATTATGACTAGAAGACGTTCGTCCAGATTAGCAGAGAGAAAAGAGACTGCAAGGCCATTTGAAAATTCCATTATCTAAGATGTATCCTCTACTTCGGACCCACATTGTGATAGTGCGTGATCAGACTATGAGATAGAAACTCATGAAAATGCAGCATCATCTAGAGGTGAAGTTTTTATGGATGAAGAAGAGGATGGGGAGTAGGAGACAGTCGTGCTCCTGATAAATTCAAAAATGCTTTTATCCTGGAATCACATGCTGACTTTGTTGAATCGACAATTGATGACCCCAAACTTACGCGGATATGTTTAGAGCATGGAATTCTTCGAAGGGACACTGAGCTGCCCGCTAAAACAGACCGACCTCATAATCCACTTGAAGGGTATATGGTGATTAGTAGGTTAATGTGCATTGTTGGGGCGATACCTCCGTTTCCGCCATTCATCGTCGATTTTCTAAGATGAATGCAAATCGCTCCCATGAAACTCCTCCCCAATACCTACGCTTATTTGTATACCTTATACATCACTTATAGGGAAATTTTAGAAATAGAGCTCACCTTCGAAGATGTGTGCTTCTTCTATAATTTCAAACACTGAACACAAGATACTCCGTCCTTTGTATATTTCGAATCGGTGCCAAAAAGGAAGATTGTTAGCATACCGTTCAGTAGCAAAGTAGGTGATGTAAAACCTAAATGATTTTACATTAAACAACAACTGGGATGTGCTAGGAGATGGCTTAATCCAAGTAAGTCTTAGGTCCTGACACTCTATTTTTAATTGTTGTCTCCAATGTAAAAATATACCTCATCTTCATTTGCAGTTGCTAATCCGAAGGAGGAAACTCACCAAGTGTATCTGGATAGCCTAAATCATCTGGTTAATGGTGATCAGAAATTTCTAAGTATCAGAGAATGTCAAATAGATGACTATCTTCAGCACCATCGTCTTCTCTCTTTGACTCGTAGCATCGGTGACGGGGAAGGTCCTTACGTATACGTGCCCCCAGTCGAGGTGCCAACTGAAACATTAGTTGAAAAGGGTTAATCTTCGAAGGACCTAACTGCGCTTCGAAAGAGTCCTTCTCCTACTTCAACCCAGGATGACATATTAGCGAACATAGTGGCCGGAGATAAGCATAAATACATTACCCCTAAGGATGCGGCCACTACCGAAAAACCAACTTCTCCAAAAGAGCTGCCGTCGGCCAAGTCTCAGGGCGATAATTCTTTTATGGATGATTCTATATATCAGGGTTTGGGGAAGCTTACCCTGCCCAATGCTATTTACACTTCGCATGATTTTGGAATAAATTCTTTCTTTCCCGCTTCAGAAGAGGATGCCACTCCCGTGAAAGCCAGGGATGCTACACAAATAGTCCTAGCTTCAGGCTTCGGTCTGTTAGGAGGGATCACTTAGGATATGCACAGCACATCAGCACTGCACGCCACAAAACTCGTGTGCTATTTTAACCCTTAATCTAATGTTTACTTGTCTGATTTTGCAGGATAAATGACCTGCCACAACTATCCTCTCAGAAATTTCCGCTCAAGTATGCCCAAATTTGACTCTGATACTGAACATGATCGGGATGATATTCGCGGGGGAGATGGCAGGAGGAACCGCCCGGCTCAGACTTAACGATCTTCTCGCTTCTGATCTCCGCATCGACTGGATTTTGATAAACACAAGAGCCACCCCACATATCGCGAAGGGCACAAATACACTCCTAAAACTACAACTTACTCCAAGGATAAAATTCATGAGGATAAATCGTCGAAGAAAGGTTCTAACTCAAAAGAGAAATAAAAGGAGCCAAGCAAAGAAGCAGAGAAAGGCAAAACATCTATCGTGCCATCTAAACGCAGCAACATTGACATTACTACAATAAGGCCAGTCATACTTGATGACGAAAACAAGGCCAAATTGGAGCTCTTAAAAAAGCAATTTCCTGATCATCATTTTGGGAACTTGCAGTTTGTTCCAACTCTTAACCCATTATATTCCGACTGGGCAAAAGAGGTTAAGGCCAAGATTGATTTTGTGGATATAGATGAAGAGTTATTCGTGGACCCCATCCAAGATCATTCAAGACTTGTGGCCGATATTAAATACATGAAGGATAATGCTGAATTTGATGCAAAGGCCATTGAAAATTCTGAGAAAGATCTTGAGGATGCTCAAGCCAAGCTTGCACTGGAACAACGTGATGCAGATGATTAAAAGAAACAGTACGAAGAATTAAAACAATGCTATCATAACGAGCTTGAGTCCCATAGTCAGGTGCTCATTGATTTAAAGAAACAACTTGATAATGCTACATCTGGAGCACCAAAGCAAAATCAGCTTGTGCTCATCTTGAGTAGGAGAAGGCAGGATTGTCGAAAAGGAATGCTGAACTATAGGCCAAATTAGCTGAAGCTGAGTTAAGGACGGTTCTAGCTGAGGGGAATAACGACATTGCCCTTAAATCCGCCGAAGATGACAATGCACAACTTTCTGCAGCTCAAAAAGAAATAGATGGCTATAGTGAGCTCATGGTACAATTTTTTGCCCAAGTGATCCGTCATCGAGACATCGCTTGGATCGAAGACTACCCAACAACTTTGGTTTATGTGCGAGATCAAGTTGTTGAATGGGAGAGGAAAGAGCTCAAGGTGGACTCCATTAATGAAGAAAAACTCATGGAAAAATATCTGATAGGTGAAGAGCCAATACGTTTAGCTGAAGGGCGTAAACGTATCGCTGTTGCTATGGAGGAGGAGAGGCGTCAGGCCGAAGGGAAAGAAACCATCGAAGTCGGTTCTTCCTCCGCTGTCTCCGGGGTTACTGAAGCGGAGGGATATGACCCAGAGAATCCAGGAATTCCCAAGCATCTTTCTTGTCTCCTATTGCTGAGACGATTCCAGAGACTCCTGCTGCTCATGTTAAGAAATCATCTGAAGGTATCTCTACCTTTTCACCTCAATTTGTTAGGTCTATTTCAACTTTTCATCGTATTATTGGACAAACGATTGAAGATTCCGAGCTCTCTCCTGAGTTAGTAACTGTCGCTTCTCGTCCTATAGGTGCAGAATCAGCTGAAAAGACTGATGAACATCAAGAAGAAATCATTGATGCAAAGTCTGTTGAGAAGGATCGGGAGAAAAAGGAAGAAGCCACCGACTCAAAATTCACAGAGAATATCGAGGATAAAAAAGAAGAAGTCGCTGACAAAGTGCGACAGCCCGCCCCGCACCAGCCGACATTTCCTCCGAAAGTGTGTTGTACACATGCCCAGCTAGCATGGAACGGTCGCCAGAGAAAGAAAAGAATAGAATGAACTAATCGAGAACCTGTAAAATGCCTCACAGCGCATGGAATAAAATATAATAACAACATACTTGACATAAAACAGGCGAGACAGTGCATAAGTTGGAAACTAAAACTAAACATCATAGCAGCGGAAATCCAAACACGGCTTATGTTTCACATCATCATTATTACAAATTTTCAACTGTCTCTAAAGCAAAGCAAAGGAAAGGTACACTACTAATGCCCAAAGTAGTGACCAGCAGCGACACAGGGAGAATATCTATATATCATACGTGGAAGCCTCCTGCTCGTCTCCAGTACAGCTACTCGTGCATACCACCTAACCTGTCTCTAGCTTGCTCGTGAGAGCACCCAGAGTAATAAGAAGAGACATAAAACTCTGGGTCAGAAAAAAGTCTGGTATGAGCGATAAGCAGCAAAACAGAACAATAACAGGTATACTAAACCATACCTGAACCTGGACCTGCAACCAAATAGTTAGCACTACATACCGTACAATACTCTAAGGTGCCACTAAACAGATGGTGTAAAGATAACGGGGGAGGGGTGTGCATGTCATAGTGATGGAAAACAAATCAAGCATAACAAACATCCTCACATCTCTCACTCAGTGCGTAAAGCATACGATGTCCACCACTTCGATCACTAGACCCATTGAGGTAATGACGGAGTTCGACTTGTACAACTACTGCTACCACCAAGCTTTTCCCATGGAATCATGACCAACCCTTTTCAAATGATCCCACTTCATTGGTCTATAGCCCACTAGTCGTACCTAGGCCACTGTGGCCCTGAATCTGTCCATGTACCTCCCATACATAGTGATCCAAAGTCATAGACATTGACAACTCCTTAGCACACGTCCCGCAACAAAGTCCAATCATGAAGTTAACTCGTTGGTTCCCAACTGGATCCTGAGTTCTACTTCTCATTTGGACAACCTTTGCATCTCGGGTTTTGGTCTCCTCCTCCGGATCGGTCTTCATTCAGTTCATAGCTCATTCCTCGTGTTCAAGCTTCCTGGTTCAGTTCGCAGTCACCATACTGGTTCAGATCGGCTCTCTTTTCCTCGTTCAGTCTGTGGTCATCACCCCTGTTCGGGTCGGGTCGTGCTCACCCATGGGAACGGGTCGTGCTCACCCATCGGATCAGGTCGGGTGCTTCTAGTTCGAGTCATCGTGCATGATCCAGTTCAGGTCGTGACTTCAGGTCGGGTCGTGAGTTCCATTCTAGTTCGTGACCATGCTTGGCCCATGAGGGATCGTGATTTCCATTCCAACTCGACTCTTGGCGTTCCCTGCTCTAGCTCATGACTCGAGATCGTGACTCAAACTCCAGGTCGGCTCGTGGTGGCATACTGACTCGTGAAAGGTGAGGCGCTCCACGATCGGGTCGGGTCGGGGTAGGGAGGGGCGATCTGATCCGGGTCCTGCTCATTTTCCTATAACTCTTCCAGCGACTCTTTTACGCCATATGACGGGGTTTTCGACCAATCTAATTTATCTAATCAATCATAAACCATGCCATACAATCATAGCAACATATAGAACTGACCACAAACACCAAAACAATAATATGATAGGTTAAAACGAATCAAACATAGCCAAAACCCTTAAACATGTTTAGGCGGATCTAATGATATGATTAGCAAAACTTAACCAAATTAACCCAAACTTCTATCAGAGCCCTAAAACAATATTCCAAAATTTATAAATATTTTTCCAGATTTTTTAACGTGTATAAATTCGCTAATTACCCCTAATTAGCCGTAATTAGTGAGAAACCTTGCAAATCACTCACCTTCGCCACAAATACACTTTAGATCTGAAATAATTCTCTTTTTTGGTGCTGTTCCCAAGGCTACACAGCAGCTCTATCTCAATCTCTCTGCAAATCCGCCTCAATTTGATGTAGATTAGGCCAATACTTGATTAAACGGTGATTAGAAGGTGTTTTAGATGTTGGAGGCCATGGCTAGGTTGAGAGGAATGAATAGTGACGGATGAAAAATGAGAAAAGGGTATTCTCTAAATCCTAACAGCCCTCATATACTCCTAATCCAAAATTCCCCTTTGGGCCTAGCTGTTAATCACCCGGTTAAGCCCAATTAAGCTGTTTTTCACCATCTGAAACTTGTTTCAGCCATATCTCCCAAACGGTGAGTCCGTTTGGCTAGTGTGACCACTCTACGGAATTGTAAACCATCATCCGGATCCAATGGAAGTAGTTTCAGGTCAAAATTCTTTTCCAGTTAAAAGTTATGGCCAAAAAAAATATCAACTAGGGGCAAAATGGTCATTTAAAAATCGGCAAAAATCATGAACATGGGAAATGACCCCAATAGTCGTCTCCCAAAGTTACATGACCATACAACTTTGTATGTGAAAGAAATAAATATTCTACGATCCTTCGATGCGTAGAATGTGGGTCGTTACACTCTCCCCCCTTAAGAAATTCATCCCCGAAATTCCTTAACCCAAAACATACAAAGGATCCTGCATGCCTACCCGCCACAAACACCAATCAAACATGCAAAACAAACAAAACAAGCCTATCCTAGTATGCGGAAAGACTAAATCGAAGCTAAAATCTTACCAGGCGAAGAGTACTGGATACGTCTTCCTAATGCTCTACTCTGTCTCCCAAGTACAATCATTTTCATTCTCGCCCCACTGAACTTTGACTAATTTCACCGCTTTCCTACGAAGTTGCTTCGTATCGTTCCCAACAATACGCATAGGCCTGCGGTTCCCTATCACCTCGGGTTCAACCTCGATATCATCCAACTGATCAGGTGAAATAGTCACATCCGGGTCGTGCACGAATTTCCTTAACTGGGAAACATGAAATACGTTATGAACTCCTGCCATCTTCTTTGGTAATTCAACTTTATATGACAAATTCCCAATTTGCTCGAGATCTGGGAATGGTCCAACAAATCTTGGTGCTAACTTGCCTCTCCGGCCAAATCATATCACGCTCTTCAACGGAGAAATCTTGACAAATACCAAGTCGCTAATAGAGAACTTTAATTCTCTTCTCCTCTTATCGGCATAACTCTTCTACCTATCTTGGGTGGCCTTCATTCGTTGTTAGATAACCTTAATCTTAGCTGAAGTTCCTCTTATCACATCTGGTCTAAGCACAAACTTCTCACCAGTTTCTAACCAACATGACGGTGAGTTGCACGGTCTTCCGTATAAAGCTTCAAATGGAGCCATACCAATACTGGATTGATAACTATTATTACATGCAAACTCTACAAGGTGTAGATGGTCATCCCATGATCCACCAAAGTCTAATATGCAAGCTCTCAAGAGACCTTTTAACACTCGATTCACCCTCTCTGTCTATCCATCGGTTTGAGGATGATACGCGGTACTGAGACGTAATTCTGATCCTAACGCCTCTTGTAAGCTCTTCCAAAATCCACTACTGAACAACGGATCTCGGTCACTTACAATGCCTTTGGGTATTCCATGAAATCTCACTACCCACTTTACATATAGTTCGGCTAACTTAGCTGCCGTTCGATTCGACTTGACGGGTATAAATCTTACAATGCCATTCTGGAACATCTAATGGTTGCAATAAACCACTAGGCTTCTTTTGCTCAGCTTTAATAACTAGCTGACAATTCATGCATTTGGATATAAATTTCCCAACGTCTCTTTTCATCCCTTCCCAGTAGTATGTCTGCTTTATGTCTCGATACATCTTGTTACCACCGGGATGTATAGTCAGTCTTGAGTGATGACGTTCTCTAAGCACTTCATCTCTCAATCCATTGACATTGGGTACAACTAATCTTCCATTCTTTCTAAGCCATCTATCTCGATCAAGCCCATACTTGTTCATCTCCTCGTCGATACCCATCTCTAACTTGGAGATGATTTCCAATAGGTAGGATCGTTCCTCTGACTGGAACCAATCTGGTCAATCAAGGTGGGTCTAATCGTCAAATTTGCTAACATTTATGGATCCAATTCGCACTTTGGTCTGAAATCATACCCAGCGATGTACTCCAGTTGCTTCCATTCTAGAAACATAGCCCCTAAACTGGAATGTCTCCTACTCAAGGCATCAGCTACCGCATTGCCCTTTCCAGGTGTATATGCGATATCGAAATCATATGAAGCTAAGAATTCTAACCATCTTTGCTGTCGGAGATTTAGATCCTTCTGAGAGAAGAGATACTTTAATGATTTATGATTGGTAAACATCTCAAATCTTTCTCCCAAGAGATAATGTCTCCACATCTTCAATGCGAATACGATCGCTGCTAATTCCAAGTCATGGGTAGGGTATCTTTTCTTGTGCGGTTTCAGTTGCCGACTTGCATAAGCTACAACCCTACCTCCTTGCATCAATACAGCACCTAATCCGGTGCCATATGCATCCGCATATACCGTCATCTCTTCATTCCCCTTAGGAATGACTAACACTGGTGCACATGTCAGCTTTTCCTTTAGACTCTTGAATGAATTCTTGCACTTTTCGTCCCAGACGAAAGCTTGATTCTTCTTGGTCAATTGGGTCAACGGTGCTGCTATCTTGGAGATGTCTAAGATAAACTTACGATAATATCCAGCTAATCCCAAGAAACTTCTTATGTCCGTCGCATTCTTGGGCGTAGACCAATCTTGTACCATAGCCACCTTCGTAGGGTCCATGGCAATACCATTCTCTGAAACAACATGGCCGAAGAATCTCACTTCCCTCCTCCAGAAGTGACACTTAGAAAGCTTTGCTTTCAGTTGGTGTTTTCTCAACACCTCCATCACTATCCTCAAATGTTCCTTGTGTTCTTCCTCTGTCCTTGAGTAAACCAAAATATCATCCACGAACACAAGAACAAACTTATTCAACTGATCTCTGAATACCCTATTCATAAGATCCACAAAATATGCTAGGGCATTGGTCAGCTCGAATGGCATGACCAACCACTCATAAAATCCAGACGGCGTCCGAAATGCCGTTTTAGCTATACTCTCAGCTTCCACTCTAAACTGATGAAAACCTATCGCGAGATCCAACTGGGAGAACACTCTCGCGCCACTCAACTGATCAAACAAATCATCTATCCGCGGTAGAGGATACTTATACTTCCTCATCACTTTATTCAACTCGCGATAGTCTACACACAAACGAAGGGAACCATCCACCTTGGTAGCAAACACAACTGGTGCTCCCCATTCAGAAACACTCCTTCTGATAAATCCCTTCTTCAAAAGATTGCTGACTTGCACCCCGAGATCTCGCTGCTCCCTTGGTGCCATACGACGAAGTGGCATCACTATAGGTCTAGCATCTTTCACCAAATCAATACGGAACTCAATCTCTCGACGTGGTGGAAGTCTGGTCACTTCCTCGAAGACGTCCGGATACGGGCCAACCACGGGCAAACCTGACAACTCACCATGTGAGATGTCGAGGTAATTTAGAAAACTAGCCGTTACCCCATCATTAGGTAGACCACCAAACACTATCGTCTGTCCATCATCCGCTCTAGCTGTCACCAAAAAGACCTCACAGTCTTCCACCAGCACGTTTCTTTGGAGCCAATCGACTCCCAAAATAATGCCAAACCCAGTAAAGCCCAAAACAAAGCAATCACAAACAAACATGCATCCATGACTCGATAAGACCAAATTACAACAAATCATGCTAAGGTTAGTCGACCCACCAATCGGGTTCGTCGCTACTAAAGGTCTATCGACAATCTCGGGCTCCAATCCCAACCTATCTACCAGGTCACTAGATATGAAAGAACCAGAAGCTCCGGCATCAAACAAAACTCTAACAGGAACATCATAAACAGAAAGCATACCTTGAATAACGATATTCTTTCCCTTCTCCGCCGCAGTCGGGGCATTCGACGAAGAAGGAATAGCATTAAGGGCATATGCTTTCACTATCTTCTTTTCTTTAGGGGGTGGCGGAAACTTGTCCTTGTGATGTCCCACTTGGCCACAGTTGAAGAATTTCCTGTCTGCTGGCTTTGCTCGACAATTACTAGCATAGTGGCCCTTCTTGCCACAGCTAAAGCACTCAACATCTTTCTTCTTCTTCTGGCCATCCTTGTTCTCATTCTTCTTCCTCTTAATCTGAGAACCATTCTTGCCTCCACCGCTTGCTTGCGGTTTCGGCTCCTCTGCAGATGCGACCTCAGTCTTAGGCTTATGGTAAAGACTTTCAAATCTTAAAGCTTTCCCCACAATCGATTCAAACGTCTCATCAATGTGGTTAATAAGCCTTTCCCCCAAGTATCCATCCAAGCCAGTTATGAAATTCTCATTCTTCTTCTCGGCAGTATCTATTAGGGATAACCCATATTTCGACAAAGTGTTGAATTCGGCAATATACTCCGAGACAGCTCTGTCATTCTGCTTGAGTTCCAGGAATTTCTTAAACAACGCCGAATTCTGAGCAGCTGGAATGAACTTATCGCTAAAGCGAGCCTTGAACTGATCCCAAGTAATCTGATCCTCGGGAGTAGCTGCCTTTATAGCATTCCACCAATTCATTGCCCATCCTTGCAGCTGATGGGATGCCAGTCTTCTCTTCATCGCATCCTCGATACCCAAGTCTTCAAAGATACGCTCACAGCTCTCCAACCAATCATGAACATCTGTAGCCGACTCCGTTCCGTGGAACGGCTTCCCACCAAGACTAGTATAATCCTTATTCAGCTTGGTGAAATCGGCCCTATACGCCTGCACTATTGGACCACCTCCATTACCAGCATTGGGAGCTGCCCTCTGCACATCCCTAAGCATCTCCCTCATGAGGTCAGTAAACATTGTCCTCATCTCAGCAGCATTCCCATTATTGGCTCCTTTACCGGTAACCCTTGCGTATCGGCTCATCGTTCAATCTGTATAGAGAAAACGATTAACCATTTCCATAGTGGTGCCAGTGCAGTGCGACTTCTTCCTTAGATACACTAATAGTATATATATATATAGCTTTTGAAAACAAAAAATAATCACAAATACACGCTTTCATATACGTATTATCTCTCCCTGGTGTCTTTCCCTAGGTTAACTACGCAACCAAGAGCTCTGATACCAAGTGTGACGGTCCGCCCCGCACCAGCCGGCATTTCCTCTGAAAGTGCGTTGTACACATGCCCAGCTAGCACGGAATGGTCGCCAATGAAAGGAAAGAAGAGAATGAACTAATCAAGAACCTGTAAAATTCCTCACAGCGCATGGAATAAAATATAATAACAACATACTTGACATAAAACACGCGCGATAGTGCATAAGCTGGAAACTAAAACTAAACATCATAGCAGCGGAAATCCAAACACGGCTTATGTTTCACATCATCATTATTACAAGTTTTCAACTGTCTCTAAAGAAAAGCAAAGGAATGGTACACTACTAATGCCCAAAGTAGTGACCAGCAGCGACACAGGGAGAATATCTATATATCATACGTGGAAGCCTCTTGCTCGTCTCCGGTACAACTACTCGTGCATACCACCTAACCTGTCTCTAGTCTGCTCGTGAGAGCACCCAGAGTAATAAGAAGAGACATAAAACTCTGGGTTAGACAAAAGTATGGTATGAGCGATAAGCAGCAAAATAGAACAATAACAGGTATACTAAACCATACCTGGACCTGCAACCAAAGAGTTAGCACTACATACCGTACAATACTCTAAGGTGCCACTAAACAGATGGTGTAAAGATAACGGGGGAGGGGTGTGCATGTCATAGTGATGGAAAACAAATCAAGCATAACAAACATCCTCACATCTCTCACTCAGTGCGTAAAGCATACGATGTCCACCACTTCGATCACTAGACCCATTGAGGTAATGACGGAGTTCGACTTGTACAACTACTGCTACCACCAAGCTTTTCCCATGGAATCATGACCAACCCTTTTCAAATGATCCCACTTCATTGGTCTATAGCCCACTAGTCGTACCTAGGCCACTGTGGCCCTGAATCTGTCCATGTACCTCCCATACATAGTGATCCAAAGTCATAGACATTGACAACTCCTTAGCACACGTCCCGCAACAAAGTCCAATCATGAAGTTAACTCGTTGGTTCCCAACTGGATCCTGAGTTCTACTTCTCATTTGGACAACCTTTGCATCTCGGGTTTTGGTCTCCTCCTCCGGATCGGTCTTCATTCAGTTCATAGCTCATGCCTCGTGTTCAAGCTTCCTGGTTCAGTTCGTAGTCACCATACTGGTTCAGATCGGCTCTCTTTTCCTCGTTCAGTCCGTGGTCATCACCCCTGTTCGGGTCGGGTCGTGCTCACCCATGGGAACGGGTCGTGCTCACCCATCGGATCGGGTCGGGTGCTTCTAGTTCGAGTCGTCGTGCATGCTCCAGTTCAGGTCATGACTTCAGGTCGGGTCGTGAGTTCCATTCTGGTTCGTGACCATGCTTGGCCCGTGAGGGATCGTGATTTCCATTCCAACTCTACTCGTGGCGGTCCCTGCTCCAGCTCATGACTCGAGATCGTAACTCAAACTCCAGGTCGGCTCGTGGTGGCATACTGACTCGTGAAAGGTGAGGCGCTCCCCGATCGAGTCGGGTCGGGGTAGGGAGAGGCGATCTGATCCGGGTCCTTCTCATTTTCCTGCAACTCTTCCAACGACTATTTTACGCCATACGATGGCGTTTTCGACCAATCTAACTTTTCTAATCAATCATAAAGCATACCATACAGTCACAGCAACACATAGAACTGACCACAAACACCAAAACAATAATTTGATAGGTTAAAACGGATCAAACATAGCCAAAACCCTTAAACATGTTTAGGCGAATCTAATGATATGATTAGCAAAACTTAACAAAATTAACCCAAACTTCTATCAGAGCCCTAAAACAATATTCTGAAATTTATAAATATTTTTCCAGATTTTTAACGTGTATAAATTCGCTAATTATCATTAGTTACCCCTAATTAGTTATAATTAGTGAGAAACCTTGCAAATCACTCACCTTTGCCACAAATAAACTTTAGATCTGAAATAATTCTCTATTTTGGCGTTGTTCCCAAGGCAGCACAGCAGCTCTATCTCAATCTCTCTGATAATCCACCTCAATTTGATGTAGATTAGGCTAATACTTGATTAAACGGTGATTAGAAGGTGTTTTAGATGTTGGAGGTCATGGCTAGGTTGAGAGGAATGAATAGTGACGGCTGAAAAATGAGAAAAAGGTATTCTATAAACCCTAACAGCCCTCATATACTCCTAATCCCGAAATTCCCCTTTGGGCCTAGCTCTTAATCACCCGGTTAAGCCCAATTATGATGTTTTTCACCATCTGAAACTTGTTTCAGCCATATCTCCCAAACGGTGAGTCCGTTTGGCTAATGTGACCACTCTACGGAATTGTAAACCATCATCCGGATCCAATGGAAGTAGTTTCAGGTGAAAATTGCTTTCTAGTCAAAAGTTATGGCCAAAAAAAGATCAACTAGGAGCAAAACGATTATTTAAAAATCGGCAAAAATCATGAACATGGGAAATGACCCCATTAGTCATCTCCCAAAGTTACATGACCATACGACTTTGTATATGAAAGAAATAAATATTCTACGATCCTTCGATGCGTAGAATGTGAGTCGTTACATAAAGCTCTCGTGCCATCTAGCACTGAGACTCCCAGGAACGGGGACATGATAGATGTTTTGAAGGATGATGGCGGCAATGATGGAAACACAGAAAATGACGATGTTATGGTGACTGGAGGTTCGGGGGAAGCCGATGACATGACTTTGGCTGAAATGAAAGCAACGAAGGATGCTCTTCTAAAAGCTAAGCCCGAAAAGGAAGAGCCCCTTAATGTTGATCCTCTTCAAGCCATTGCTCCTCAGTCATGATTAATTGTCAAACTCTCTACCGGGTCAATAACTGGGAGTTTAAGTCAACAAACTCCAAAAGAATCCAAATGTGCCCCCAACCGACAAAGGTAGAAAGAAACGCATTCTCACCGCAGCTGAGTGAGAGGAGAAAGCCAGGCTCAAAGCTGCCAAAAAGTCCAAATTTTCCCTAAAGCCCAAGTGAATGTATCTCAATCTTGTATACTTTATTTTCCACTAGCCCGTTGTTGTTGTAGCGAGAGTGGCCTTCACGCATCTTGATTAGTTTCCTTTTGTAATCCTGCATGCGTGTAAATAAAGTAGCTTGTTTCCTGTGATGTCAAAAACTTACAAGTTTGTCATTCATTTCAATTAAATGCAGTAGTAGTCAAAGCATTATTAACACAAATAATAAATAATAAACCACATCATAGATGAGCTTTCCTACAATAGTGTAATCAGCAATACGTATAGTGCAAAAATCATTGCTAAACTGAGTAGTGAACAACAGAGAGAAGTGATTCAGTATGTATGCCTCCAATAAATCTTGAATAAAATGCATGGCCAAGGCTTGTTCGGGATTGATTAGGTTCGACGTTTGATTGTCCCCAGTCCTTTAGGGAGGTTAAGATTCTTTTTCATCGGTACTTATTTTTAGCACCTTTATACTCTCATGTAGTATGACCAGGTTAGAGTGCGGTCAAAGTGGTCACTTATCTTGGTGCACCTTCATGCCCTATAGACATCATCTTCTTGTCTTTTATACTCTCTCTCGAATCATGAGAGTTTAGAGTTCGGGACGTCGTCTTCCCATCCTTTCCACTCTGTTACATAAATAGTTATCTCGTTTGCTCTGGGTTTTTTCTCCACATATAATTTTCTAAGATAGAGTCCCATCGGTTCGACTGTTATACTTTTTCCCAAAATTTGATTCAAATTTAATGTTTCATACCCAGAGTAAAACATTCACAGAATATAAAGGGATTAACGCAGGAAAAGAAAACGACACATAATTTTTTATAGTGGTTTGCCCAAGTCATAGCCTACGTCCAGTTCATAATCTTTTGCTTGTATCAACCAGATTTTTCTAGGCAAGTCTTTCCCTTTTACATGGTCAATAAAACAAAAGAAAATAGTAAAAATGTAAATCAAGCACTGCCGCAAGTGTTGGGCATTCCATGCTCTGGATATATCCTTACCATCCACGTTCGTTAACTTGAAAGCTCCTATGTCAAGTTTGCACTGAATGGTATACGGTCCCTCCCATTTCGGGCCCAAATAGACAGGGGTCGAGAAGACACGCTTCAGTACTAAATCTCCAAGTTCAAAGGTTCGAGGATGAACCCTCCTGTCATAGTATCGTTCCACTTGGCGTCTGTGCCTCGAGGCACATAAATCTGCTTCATCTCTTTTCTCTTCAACCATATCCAGGGATACAAGGAGAAGAGCTTTGTTTGTGGATCGTAATACTTTGTCCTGTGAGAGGGAACTTTTAGTTCCACTGGAATGAGCGCTTCTGATCTGAAGGAAAGTGAAAACGCTGTATGACTTGTAGCCATCTTGCAAGTCGTTCGGTAGGCCTATAATGCTAATGGTAATTCATCAACCCACATGGCTTTCTCCTGCTCCAATCGCTTCTTCAGGATGGACTTAATGATTTTGTTTATCACCTCAACTTGTCTGTTTGATTGCGGGTTAGCTACTGCAGTGTTTTTTTTGTCAATCTTGTACTTCTGGCAGAAATTCCAAAATTCAGTGCTATCAAATTGAGTTCCATTATCAGTTATGATGGTTTTTGGGATTCCAAACCGACAGATGATATTCCTAACCACAAAATTTATCATCCTCTTCGTTGTGATCGTAGTTAAGGGCTCGTATTTTGCCCATTTAGTAAAATAATCCATAGCCACAATCGCGTATTTAGCGTCACCCTTAGCGATCAGTAGACTTCCAATGATGTCTATTCCCCACGTAGTGAACGGCCATGGACTCACCATTGTCTTAAGCTGACCGAGGGGGTGCGGGGATGCTCTTGGTATCTGTTATAACTCAAAACTCCTGTGCTACGGAAGAAAGGATAATCATTGGAATATAACACATAAAGAATAACAACAGAACAGAAATATAGAATTACAGCAGATAAAGTACATCAAATTACACTGGGAATAATATATCATCAGAGTTACACAGCATATATGATCATACTTAGTACATAATACGGTTTTCAACTTAATATAAAATGTCTGCAGAGGAATCAAACATAATGTACTAAATGAAGTCTTAAAACTTAATAGAAATGATAGGATCCATCTTCAGCTCCATAGCTATCTAGAATGAGTCTGATAAAACCTGAATACAAGGCTGCCCGTGTGGAAAAGAGGACACCTGAGTTTGCAAAGTGAAACAAACTACAAGTCAGTTATGGGACTGGTATGAGAAATCTAAGTAACATGTTTAATAATAAGGCTAATCACATGACCATGCCGCTAACGCGGAACGTGTTTACTCCCTTGGATTGCCAGTGCATGAAATAAAGTAAATCGTTAAATAACGCAATGCTTTTAGAAAAATGAAACCATTATAAGACTCAAGTCCCATCACACAATGCAATGCAAATCGGAGGATAGAGTTTTACCTTATAATGGTCAAAAATAATTTATACGATAAAACGGATTTAATGTTATTATTAGTGTATATATGTTTCAAAAACATTTCAATCATAATATATCAATCATAGACGGCATAGCTACCATATATTATGTTGCCATACTAGTTTTACAATCAAAACCACATGGTGTCGTATTGGAAGTTGGCTTTCCATCATGAACCAAGGCAAGGGATCGTCCTTACCGAATTCGAGACTCTCTAGCCCGGGCCTCAGGATCAGTCGCAACTGGACCTTGGATCATCAGGGGTGGTCCACAAATTCCTTAGTGGATTAGTAATTCCTAAACAATATATTTCCCCGCCCTATGGGCGTAAATATAGAGCAATTAGGGACTCAAATTCGAGGCGCCTCATTCCATCATCCACATAAGTAAAAATGTCTGGGCTCCATATCATGACACCACTTCTAGTTAGAAAGAAACATATGTCCTCCCTGTAGTCCTCTCCCTTTTCTGATTCATACTGTAACAACCCGTAAATTCTGAGCCAATTTAAAAAATTTATTTTGGCAATTTTAACGAATTTTGAATATTTAAAATGAATTATTTTAAATAATAGCGACGAGAAATTTATTTTGAATAGAATTAGAACATGTATATTTATATATATCATCGTTAGAATATAAATATTTATTTTAAGTTACAAAAGGAAGTGAAAATGGCGCGGTAGTTCGAAAATTCGATTTCAAATTTCAATTAAACATACCGGGTGCAAAACAAACCGGATTTTGGCGAAACCAAAAATATTAGAATCTAATTGAGAATATCTTTCCAACAAATCCGAAAAATTGAAATTTCATAGCGGGAATCAAAAGTTATGTCCAGTTGAAAATTCAGAATAGTCGCTATGGAATTCAGGCCCTTAAAAAAATGGGAATTTTGCAAATGACCTCGGTTTTCGAAGAAACCACATTTGTTGGATCAGAATGTCAAGTTATTGCTAGATTCCAAAATTCGTAATTTTTTGAATCAATATGTGAGCGTGGCAAAGGAAAATGCGTTTGACCAGTTTCAGTTGATTTTAATCGACTGGAAAATGGCCATTTTTCAAACGGTCTCAGAATTTGACGAAATCAGTTTTGTTAGGACCGTATCGTCAATACGAAGCTAGAAAATATTTTTCGGGAATTTTTAGAGTTCGTATGTGACCCCAGTAAATTGAAATGCATGTTCAAAATCAATATATAGAGTTATATGTTGATTTTGACGAAAACTGATCGAAATGGTCAAATCAGCCTACGATACATATCCCATTGTGTTCGGAATGGGGGTAAAACGCTAGGGACGACAGGCGGTGGGTCCCGTTTTGAGGTCGAAATAAAAAGTACCTTTTTGAAATTAAATTAAATAAATAAAATAAAATCTCTCCCTTCCCTCCTCCTATAACCTCCCCCCCCCCCCCGATTTCATTTTTCAACCAAAAAAAAAGAGAAAGGGGCGACAGAGGGGGGGGGAATCGCCGCCACACTCTATCGCCCCCCCGCCCAAGGTGGCGCGCCGCCCACGACGAGACCCCCCACATTTACTGCGTCCTCCTCCTCCCCTACAGCGTCCTCCCTCCTTAAAACCGCCGCAACACAAATCGACAGCGCCCCCCTCGATGCTCCACCGCCGCCGCTTCTTCTTCTTCCTTCCTCCTCCTCCTCTGCTGCCGACGCCAGCAAGTCCCTCCACCCTCATTTCTCTCTCCTCCTCTGAAATGAAGACCTCCGACGAGCCCGCCTTGACCAACGTTCCCCTCCTCCTTCGAATGAATGTAAGCTTTTATTTTTATTTTTTTAAGCATTAAAAATCTGATTTTTTTTACAGTATAAAATTTTGATTTTATTTATATCAAAGTTAGGATTTTTAAGTGATGAAAAGTTAGGATTTTTAAGTGATGAAAAGTTGGGATTTTTAAGTGATGAAAGGCGAGATTTTTCATTGTAAAAAGATTTGATTTTTGAAATTGAAAAGATTAGATTTTTAATGAGAAGAAAGGTCGGATTTTTATCCGAATAAAGATAGGATTTTTATTAGGTAAACATCGTTATAAAAGTGAAAAGATTATATTTTTATTTATAAAAATATGATTTTTATATTTTAGAAAGAATAAAAATTCGATCTTTATTATGTAGAAGATATAAAAATATGATTTTTATTCATGTAGAGTAATAAAAATATAACTTTTATCATGGAAGTAGTGTTGTAAAGGAGTGATTTTTACATATGAAGCCGTGATATAAAAATACGATCTTTATGTATATATATATATATATATATAAAAAATTAATTTTATATAGAGAATAGCGTGATAAAAATATAATCTTTATTAAATGAACACCGTTGTAAAAACAAAATTTTTATCTATATAGTTGTAGCATAAAAATGTGATTTTTATACCTATAGCATTGAAATAAAAATGTGATCTTTATATATGTAGTGAATACGGGCAACGAAAGTGTCAGACGGCGAAGATTTTCTACATATGAAGAGTCGTGGTATTGGATTAGCTAGTCAGTGAGAACTTCTCACCTTTAATTTTCTTTTTCTAGTTAATAATATATACTAGGATGCAGACGGTGTTTAGTAGCACCTGACACCCGTCGTCCACAGACCATGGACGGCTTGTTTGTTTGATTGATGTATTGTGAAAATTGATTGTGATGTGGAATGATTGAAAATAAATATTCATGTGTTGAAATAAATTAATATAGTTAAAAATATAATTTTTAACGTGAATGTTAACAAATAAGTAATCATCTACAAACCAGATGGTTTGTTTATGTACACCTATTTGAAAGATATTGATTGGGACGATAAATTTTACACATCGCCCAACCACACAAATAATATTCAGTGTTTGTGGATTGAAACCCCACACGGGTGTTGGGATGATATTTGGCATACACTAATCCCAATTATTTAATTGTATGTCGATCGATTGGTCGACAGACTGTGTACGCGTTAATTATTTATATTTAATGCTTATGCAGTTGTGTGGTGCACTTTGGATGATGGTTGATTATTTATCATTGCTATTATATACATGTGTTGGATGGAATCCATATAATTAACATTATATGGTAATTGATTGGGCCTCATTCCAATTGGTAAAGTAAAGAATATTATAAAATATAGATTCATGTGTTGACAGTACTCATTCGTTGAGATTAGTCATGTGTTGAACGAAATATTTTAACAATAAAATTTACATCTTTATCATATATAAAATTAGAACTAACTGGAAAATAGATAAGATGAGTGGTATCCTGGGTATTGGTCTGATGTTGGTTTCGGCCTTCGGGGTTAATGCTTAGGGAATCGTTCTCCTACTAATTTACGGTTGGAGTCCAATTAAGAATTAAACGATAGAAATCATAATTTTATAAAATATATTAAATAACAAAAATAGTCGTGTGTTGACAGTACTCATGTGTTGAGATTAGTCATGTGTTGAAAGGAATATAGATTCATGTGTTGAATAGAATAAATATTCATTTGTGGAATAGAATAAAGAAGTTATTGAAATATATAAAGCCGTGTTGATTAGAGATGCGCTATTTTGACACGAATGATATTTATATCGATTATATTCGTTTTTATAATAATTATGAAAAAGGAAGTGATTTCAAAATATAACGTTTTGAAAATATTATCATTTGTATATCAATGATGTGGAATATTCAATTTTGATTTAAAATTGAATATGAAGTTGAATTTGTTTCGAAAAAGAATTTAAAACGATTTATAAAATTCGTTTTAAAGGGGAATCGATGAAATATATAAAATATATATATTATATATATTAAATGGCCTGAATAGAACACACCGCGCCGCGGTAGTTCGCGAATTTCGACCATTGACTTCGAATTGACATTACGGGAGATCCGACCGTCGGATTCTCCTAAAACCGGAACCGTTGGGTTCGTATCGAAAAGAGATTTCTAACGAATATTAGAAATTTGAAATCTAACAGTTGGATTCGGAGATATGTCCAAATCAATTTCAGAAAAGGTCGCTGTAAGTGCAGTTCGATGGCCGTTGTTGGAAATCGACTGTATGGGCCTTGATAAAATTATAAAAAATATCAACAATTTGTGTAAAATCATAAGAAATGATTCGTGAAGAACTGGGATGAAAAATCCCACATTTGTAAAGATAAAGATAGATTTTTATCGAAATGAACTAGTTTTGAACTAAATTTAAAACCCAATTATTTTTAAATAAATAAATTGGATTTGAAAGGGGTTTTAAATAATCATAATTTCTAATATATTTGACTGGAATTGAATTAGAATTGATTCGTGGGCTTATCGTGAACGGTGTTTTAAATAACACTTGTTCTTTAACCCAACAATAAGTAGAATGTGATTTGGGTTTATCGTGAACTGTGTTTTAAATGACATTAGTTCTTTAACCCAATAAAAGGAGTTTTAATGAATCTGCAATTAGATTGAAATGTGAATTGATAATTTAAATTATCAAATTTGGAAAACGAGCGAGAATGGAGTATCACCAGTTTTGCTCCAAGCGATAGTTAAATCTTTAATTAGATTTGAACGTGAAATGGTAATTAATTTTACCGATAACACCATGGTATTAGATATGGAGTATTACCAGTTTTGCTCCATGGGATGAATAGGTTGGGATTGGGAAATAAAATAAATAATTACTTCGGTGTGGTTTGCTAATCCCGGCTAGTTTGGAAAACCATAATATGGTTTGAATTGAAATCCAAAGGAAGATTAAAGAATAAATTTAAAGGGATTTATCTTTGATAAAATTAATGGGAACCTTTCCCTAAGAATGTGAAATTTAGAAACTAACTGTAGGTTAGCTAAGAAGAATGGTTTCCTGGGTTTTGATCTGATGTTGGTTTCGGCCTTCGAGGTTAATATTTTGGGAATTGTTCTCTTGCTAATTTACGGTTAGTGACTGATGAATTGGAATGAGGCGTATGTTGTGTTTGTATGACACTTTTTTATTATATACGCGGGTTATTCAGAAAGGTCAGGTTTATACCCATTCTGAATAACCGATTCGACGATATGTCGAAGATGAAGACGGTGGTTGAAGACCGGAAGTCTTCACATCGTTTGGGTGATTACTGATGATCTTGATTGGGCTGTGCACCGAAGAGGAGGGAATCAGTTGGTTATCGTCCAGACGTGCTTGGAGATCGATGGATATGCGAGGAAAGTGCCTCCAGTTTCGTTCAGACCCGGAACGAACTTGTAAATGGACTGTGTGTCTGACATTGGATTTAATTCAATGTTGATTGATCTCTATTAAATATACATCTGTCAGGTGGCGGAGAATTTATTCTCTTGCTTAACGCCCTTCTCTTAGACGTACGAGCTCAGAGGTTGTATATCGATGGACATCAGTTGCATGGAGTGAATTGCCTGTGTGGCATGCCTAAGTGGCAGATGATCAAGGCTTCTGTTGAAAAGCAAAGTCTTGTGGTTGATGATCAAAGCACGGCCTGCATGGCATAGCTTTGTGTATAGCGTGAATTCGCAAGCCTCACACCTCGGTATGAGTCAAAAACGGGGTAGTGACTGCAGGGAGAGCACGACGTTTCTTTCTAGCTCGTGGTGGTGTCAGTGCTTAAACTGGCTGACATTTATATACTTTTCACCTATGTGGTTGTTGGATGCGAGGCTCCTCGATTTTAGGTCTGTAAGGACCGGGAAACGTGTGTTCAAGAATACTAATAAACTAACGTAAGTGTGGACCGGCCCTGAAGATCCAAGGGTTGCCCAGAGTGTGTAGTCCTGAGACATTTGCTAGAGTATCTCGAAGAGGAGAGGAGCTTGCCCCTTGCCTTGACTCATGACGGAAATCCAATTTCCAATACGAGACATTTCGGTTTTATTTGTAGAGCCTAGTATGGCGACATAGTAGCATGGGATGCTATGCCGTCTATGATTGATATTTATGATTGAAATTGTTTTGACACTATACACTTATGATAGTATCAAATGATTTGTTTTAAACGTACCAAACATATTTGGCTATTATAAGGTAAAACCCTATCCTCTGGCTTGCGTTGCATTGTGTGATGGGACCTGGGTCTTACAATAGCTTCTGATTGACATAAAAATGTGTTTATTTTATGCTTTTATATATTATCTTTTAAAATATTACGCTGGGTATTATTTTGATGTTTTTACAGATGAGTTGTTCAAGCCTTATACAGCCTTTAAAGTGAAAAATTGATGCCATATACATGAAGATTGCATAAGAAGTGGTCATTGAAGGCTAATTATGTTCATATTGGGCTAGCATATTTGCTTTTGGAAGGAGATTTGTAGAAAAGATTTTTTAAAATCGTCTGATTGACACATGGCAAAGAGGGATAAGAAGAGGATCTATCATAATCTTGATGGAATAAAAAAAGCCCATATATTAATAGATTTGATTAGGGTTTAGCAATTCAGCTATAAAAGCACATGTATACCCATTGTATCCATCCTATCTCATCTCTTATTCCATTGTTCTAATAAAAGTTCTTCTTTCTCTTTTATTTTCTGTATTTTTTTGTTTTCTTAGCAACTAGTTTGTCTATACGATTAGATTCGGTAGAACACTATTTGTATTTTGCACTTGTTTGCATTAGTGACTTACCGTCTGATTAGATTCAGCGGAAATCCTAATTTTAATTCTTGTTCGTTGTTTCAATTTCTGCAATTTCAATTTCTGCTTTTTATTATTTTCTTAGGTCAAATTGGGTTTGATTAGATTCAAAGCTAATTCATAGTTTCATTTGCTTTCCATTGAAATTGTGATTTGATCGTCGGTTCAGTTAGATCTGTTCTGAATCAAATTACAGTTTTAATTTTGTTTTGTTTTGCAAAATCAATCTCCAAAGTTCGTCTAACACGCCCACGAAACATATAAATAATAAAATTTAATTTTCCTCCCTGTGTTCGACCTGTATGCTACACACCTGTATGCTTGCAGAATTTATTACAAATGTCGCGCTTTTCTAATTCATAGACCAGCGTCGATCAAGTTTTTGGCGCCGTTGCCGGGGAGGTAACGATTGAATTTTATTGTTTATTTAATTTCCGATTCGTGTTAGTTTTTATTTTATTTTGTATATATTTTTGTTTCTTGCACATATAGAAAAAAATCTCAATTAGTGATGTGGCGTATTAATTACATTGATACTGTCATGAACTAAGCAAGAGAAAAAAATAATTTCTTGCCTTTATTTTCTTTAAATTTCTTTTCCTATTTTCAATTATTCCTTTCCATTTTTCAATCCTCCTTCCTACTTTTATATTCATTTCATTTTTCAATCCTCCTTCCTACTTTTATATTCATTTCTTCTTTTACAATCTTTCAAAAAAAATCTTGCTTTTTTTCTTTTAATTTTCCTTCTTTTTTTCATTTATTTCTTTCCTTTTTTTTTTATTTTGCATTTCTTCCAATCTAATTCCTTCAAGAAGAAAAAAAAAGAAAAAGAAAAAAGAAAGTTGCTAATTTCTCTTCAATTTCTTTCCATCTTTCTACCACCTTGCTGATTTTCACATTTTTCTTTTCTCTTTCCTTTTCTTTTTATTTGTTTCCATCTTTTGTCTACAACTTTCTAAAAAAAAAAAAATTGCAATTTCTTCTCTGCCTACTTTGATTTCTTTCTTGTTTTTGTCTGCTTTTATTTCTTTCCTCAATTTCTTCTACCCTTCCTCTCTACTCAAAAAACCTTGCTTTTTTCTCTTATTTCCTTCCTCTTTTATTATTTTTTTCCATTTTTGTTTTGCTTTTTCCCATTCATTTCTTTCCCTTTCTTCTTGTTCAAATTTTCATAAAAAAAAAACTTGCATTTTTTTTAATTTCTTTCCAATTGCATTTCTCATTAACCTTTTACAATCTCTCTTTCCATTTTTTCATTTATTTCTTTCCTGCTCTCTCCTTCATTAAAAAAAAAACAACTATCAATTTTCCTTTATTCTTTCCATCTTTCCACTTTCTATCCAATTGTCTTTTTCTTTTTGCAAATTTCAAAAAAAAAAAAAAAAACGATTCCTCTTTCGCAACTTTTTTTCCTTTCTTCTTTTGTCTTTCTTGTTCTCAATACATTGATTTCTTTTCTTCTCTTACAAATTTCCTTTCTTTTCAAAAAAAAAAAAAAAAATCCTCTTTTGATTTCTTTCCTCTTTATTCCTCCTTTCCAATTTTCTATATAATTACTTCTCATTCTTCTTTTACAAGTTCAAAAAAAAAAAATCTTGCCATTTTTCTTTTAATTCTTCCCTATTTTCAACTTCTTTCTCCTTCCTTTCGTTTGTTTCTCCTCTTACTAATATCTCACATCCTTTCTTCTTTTTCAATTTGCTGAAGAAAAAAAAAATCCTTTTACAAATTTCTCTTCCCTGCCTTGTAATTAATTTTCTTTCTTTCTCCATTTATTTCTTTCCCTTTTCAAGTTTTTCCTTTCTCATTTTTTTCTCTCTCTTCTAATTTTACAACAATAAACAAAAGAAAAAATTCTTTCTGTTTTTGTCTTCTCTTTTATTGCTTTCCCTTCTCAATTTCTTTTCCAAATCTTTTACAATTACTTTTCTTTCTTCCTTTACAATTCTCTTTCTTTTCTGAAATCTCTCTTCCCATTTTTTTTGTCATTTGTTTCTTTCCTATTTGTCCGCTTTTCAACACTAATAAAAAAAAAGGCAAGGACATAATTTTTTTCCATTATTCTTCCCTGCTTCATTTTTTCCCCTCTGATCAAATACCCCTCTCTCTCACACAATCTCATTTCACCACATTTTTTTTTTCAATCTACACTTCAGCACCATCTTCTTCAATCCCTCCTTCCCACCACACTTCTGCCACAACGCACAAACCAACCCCATCCACAAGCATTCTCTCAAAAAAAAATTCCAAATTTTTTTAACCCACCACAGCCTCATATTTTCTTGTGCTTTTTTTGTTATTTACTTCATTAAAAAAAACCCAAAAATAAAAAAAAAAGAGTTTCAAACCAAGGACAAAGTGACTGGAGTTCAAGCAACGAATCAAGAATTCAGAAATCAGAAGAAATTGCAAATAGTGAGATTTCAATCATTGACGCTACTCATTTTTCTGGATGGACAGCCATACCCCACTGTAAATTTCTTTTAACTCTACAGGTGCTCTGCTGCAAAAGAAAAAAAGAAAAAATATATAGACAATTGTTGTAAAAATTTTCTGCAGGGGCAGCGGCTTTGAATGTACAATTTTTAATTTCTGCAATTATTCTGTGCTTATTCTGTGCCTGTTGTGTTGTTGATATTTCTGAATCTGTGGTGAGGAACGATTTTCCATAACTAATCACTCTCGTCGATTTTCAATTGTAACACGTGATTTTGATTTTCAAAATAATATAATTGAAAAGTGGTACTTTGTGAAGTTGACTGTCTCGTATAATTGGATCGCGGATATATAGTAGTTCAATTTATTGAACTATTAGCAAAAGAGGTTGCATACTACCCGTAAAACATTGGTCGTATCCCTTAGTATTTATACTATACGTGAACGACCATAAGACCCTCTTCCCCCTTCCAATTGAGTCAGTTAATTAACAGAGCACAACTCAGAATTTTATATTATTTTGAAGTGAGAATAATCTATGTCTTACCCTGACTTCATTCAAATGTCTAATTCAAAACAATCCTTGAGAGAAATGTGGGATAATAGTCGGAGTAGACGTCCTCTTGAAGAGTATGAATATGAAATACAACTCATGAAGCATGATTTCCCAAAATTTGGTGAAACAAATGTCAACAATTTTCAAAATTTTCAAAATGACCAACATTTTCAAAGTTATGATCGAAATTGCGACTTCAATTTTGACTTCAATAATTTCGATTATGGGCCACATACTCATCAAAACAGCTTTGAACCCCAATATGGCTTTGATCAACATCAGTATGGGGCTATAAACCAAAATTTTCAAAATAATAGCCCATATCAACATTTTGAAAATAACCAAAATTGCAATTTTCACTCGGATTTTAACAGTTTTGGTTACGAACATAATTTTTATGATCAAAATGATTTCCAATATCAAAATGAAAATTCAAACAGCCACCACATTGGAAATGATTTTGATTGTGAAATTGATATGGATTATAATTTTGAGAATCAAGAAATCCAACATGAGAGTTCTCTAATCGACGATTCTGAAGAATATCATCTCAACATTCTTAGAGAGAGGATAGAAAAGAAAGATAGAAAACTTGATGAACTTCTTTGTTTATTGACAACTTTGAAAGAACAACAAGAGCAACAAAATCAAATTCAAACAAGCGAGGAACCTGAAGATAATCCATTCTTTACTGGTAATGAAAATTTTCAAATAACAACTTTCGAAATTGAGAATAACGATCTAGATGAAGTTGTTAAAAATTCAACAAATGATTTGGACTTCGATTGTTTTCAGGAAAAAGAATTAAACTCAACTTTTGATCTTCCTCTTCCAGACTACAAGAAACTTGAAAATTTTGAAATGGAACAAAATGAAAATGTTGAATTTTTCAAAAACTCAGAAGTGGAAATGGATTTTAATGAACAGGAATTTCTTGATTTGTACGAGGATGAATTGCCAAATAAGGAAGAAGTAGATTTACGTCACGAGTTTGAAAATTTTAACTTTGAGAAAATCTCGAACGAACTTGAAATTGTCAGTGTCGAAAATACGTTGTCAGTTAATGATGAGAAATGTGATCACACAGTCTTGAACACCACTCAGATGTCAAATTTCACTGAATTTTCATACGATCACAAATTTTTGAAAAATTACACTGACAAATTTGTTGAATACATGAACTATTTTTGGAATGTTAGTTTTGTTGAAAAACTTCATGTTAGGACGACCCTAGAAATTTATCTCCTGGACTATAAATCTAGGTTTAAAGATGATATGGTTTTCAAAAACTCTTGCTTGTTAGAAAACATGCCTAGACACAGTGGGAATGGGACTCATAGGGCCAGAAACAAGTGTGGAGGAAAAAGTTGGTGGCAATCCTTGCATCGCGTGCACCGCAAACACATATATCATTGTACATATGATTTTCATTCGCATATAGTGGCCAAACTCCATTTCATTTTACAAATCATTTTACATTCACTCCATCTTTGGGTACGATCTTTCAAATTTAGAAAAAAATTACAGTGTGGACACTGTTTAGTTCTAGTGTGGGGGGGAGTCTGCATTTCACTCATTTTTCATTTTTTTTTCTTTATTTTTCTTTCTTTTCATTTTCGTCATTCAAATAGGACCATCATGCATTTTAGACTGTAATAACATGCCATTTTTTTTTTTTGAAAATACGACTCGACTCAATTTAGATTTGATACAACAAAATAAGTTAAGAATTTTTAGCCAGTTGATAGTATTTTTTTCTCTCAACTAAGTTCAAATTTGAAATATAATGAAAAGTTTAATTTTGAGGGATAATAGTGTAACCGGTACATAGGGAGATTCTTAGGTGATGGCCATGAAATCTATTCTATATTGTAGACTTTGTTTAAATAAGTGGAGGACTTAAAATACTTATATTGGCTTTTCAAATCTTTAAAACTAAGTTGTGTTAAGTTGAATTCGCGTAACTCTCTTTTGTGCTTATATTTTCGATAATAATAATAATAGTATTCCAAGGGTATCCAACATTGCTTGTATATCGAGCGTTGGTGTGCAAACCCGCCAAGCTCTATCCGACACGTTGTTGACAAAGTCAAAGTCGGAATATCTTGGTCTCATTCTATGAGATTGGACACCTAAGGATTACCGACACGTTGTTGACAAAGTCAAAGTCGGCCTGCACAATCCGCCAAGCTCTTTACCTACTCTCCGTTAGTCCGCGAGGCAGTGCATGGGTGGTAAACCTTGGTCTTTTTAGTTAGGTGTATGTACTTAATCATAAATCTTAAAATTTTATAGAATAAAGAATAAGCGATGATACCCAAACACTTCTTGACCTTATTGATTTGACTAGCCATACATGAGGAAATTAGAATACCACTTTGCAAACTGTGCCAAGCAAACTAAGAATTTATTTCATGGCTGCACTATGTTATCGACCGAACCAACTGACCAAACTGGAATTTAACATTTGAAAACTTGATTTATATTGAAAAATTTGTGACAAGTCGAGGTATCTAAAATAAAATCAACTGATTAGAAATTGTTAACTTAATTCATTGTACCACTTTCCTGAAATAAGTCGTGTTTTCATTTTTCGTTTTTATCTGCATATGTCCATTGCATTCATGTAGTTTCATTAGAATCATAGCATACTGCATTTGGATTTTGTGGGTAGTATCCGCTGAAAACCCTCACGAGACACCACTCGTCCTACTAGGGGCACCTAGAGGTTTAACGGCTTGTTGCATACGCTCAATGCAATCGTGTTTCCTACGAAAGTGTGACCTATCTAGTTAGTTTTTCATTTCTTGTTTTACTCGAGGACGAGTAAAAGATAAGTGTGGGGGTATTTGATTGACATAAAAATGTGTTTATTTTATGCTTTTATATATTATCTTTTAAAATATTACGCTGGGTATTATTTTGATGTTTTTACAGATGAGTTGTTCAAGCCTTATACAGCCTTTAAAGTGAAGAATTGATGCCATATACATGAAGATTGCATAAGAAGTGGTCATTGAAGGCTAATTATGTTCATATTGGGCTAGCATATTTGCTTTTGGAAGGAGATTTGTAGAAAAGATTTTTTAAAATCTTCTGATTGACACATGGCAAAGAGGGATAAGAAGAGGATCTATCATAATCTTGATGGAATAAAAAAAGCCCATATATTAATAGATTTGATTAGGGTTTAGCAATTCAGCTATAAAAGCACATGTATACCCATTGTATCCATCCTATCTCATCTCTTATTCCATTGTTCTAATAAAAGTTCTTCTTTCTCTTTTATTTTCTGTATTTTTTTGTTTTCTTAGCAACTAGTGTTGTCTATACGATTAGATTCGGTAGAACACTATTTGTATTTTGCACTTGTTTGCATTAGTGACTTACCGTCTGATTAGATTCAGCGGAAATCCTAATTTTAATTCTTGTTCGTTGTTTCAATTTCTGCAATTTCAATTTCTGCTTTTTATTATTTTCTTAGGTCAAATTGGGTTTGATTAGATTCAAATCTAATTCATAGTTTCATTTGCTTTCCATTGAAATTGCGATTTGATCGTCGGTTCAGTTAGATCTGTTCTGAAACAAATTACAGTTTTAATTTTGTTTTGTTTTGCAAAATCAATCTCCAAAGTTCGTCTAACACGCCCACGAAACATATAAATAATAAAATTTAATTTTCCTCCCTGTGTTCGACCTGTATGCTACACACCTGTATGCTTGCAGAATTTATTACAAATGTCGCGCTTTTCTAATTCATAGACTAGCGTCGATCAAGTTTTTAACTTGATCGACGCTAGTCTATGAATTAGAAAAGCGCGACATTTGTAATAAATTCTGCAAGCATACAGGTGTGTAGCATACAGGTCGAACACAGGGAGGAAAATTAAATTTTATTATTTATATGTTTCGTGGGCGTGTTAGACGAACTTTGGAGATTGATTTTGCAAAACAAAACAAAATTAAAACTGTAATTTGATTCAGAACAGATCTAACTGAACCGACGATCAAATCGCAATTTCAATGGAAAGCAAATGAAACTATGAATTAGATTTGAATCTAATCAAACCCAATTTGACCTAAGAAAATAATAAAAAGCAGAAATTGAAATTGCAGAAATTGAAACAACGAACAAGAATTAAAATTAGGATTTCCGCTGAATCTAATCAGACGGTAATTCACTAATGCAAACAAGTGCAAAATACAAATAGTGTTCTACCGAATCTAATCGTATAGACAACACTAGTTGCTAAGAAAACAAAAAATACAGAAAATAAAAGAGAAAGAAGAACTTTTATTAGAACAATGGAATAAGAGATGAGATAGGATGGATACAATGGGTATACATGTGCTTTTATAGCTGAATTGCTAAACCCTAATCAAATCTATTAATATATGGGCTTTTTTTATTCCATCAAGATTATGATAGATCCTCTTCTTATCCCTCTTTGCCATGTGTCAATCAGAAGATTTTAAAAAATCTTTTCTACAAATCTCCTTCCAAAAGCAAATATGCTAGCCCAATATGAACATAATTAGCCTTCAATGACCACTTCTTATGCAATCTTCATGTATATGGCATCAATTCTTCACTTTAAAGGCTGTATAAGGCTTGAACAACTCATCTGTAAAAACATCAAAATAATACCCAGCGTAATATTTTAAAAGATAATATATAAAAGCATAAAATAAACACATTTTTATGTCAATCAGCTTCATTTTTCAAAAAAGTATTGTGCTGTTTATCTATATGCACTGGTGTTCTTGGGAGGAAACCCGTTTCGTGTTATACGGCGTGGTCCCTTGAATTACTCTCTTAAAGTAAATATTTAAATAACTGTTTTAGTTCTCACACCAGTCACAAGACTGACCTGGAGTTTATTGTTTTAACCTAAACTCTAGGTGCCCTTATTTTCGACACGGGAAGCTAGTAGTTTTGGTTTTGCAGATTTATATTCACAGGATCCTGGTTTACAGCCGAACAATACCCAGAAAGCTCTGTATCCGTGTATTACTTCTAGTTGTGTTTTGTATTATTTTTACGCTGCTGTGTAATTTATTGTAATCTCTGATATTTATCGAGTGTGCAATATTTATTTATACTCTGTATATTCTTGTATTCTGATGGAATTGTTGTAATTAACAATGAAATGTTCTTCTGTTTGCATTCTATTTTGTCGTGTTCTCAAGGTAATCCGGGCTTTCCTTATCGGGGAAGTTACGGGCTATCACAGTTGGTATCAGAGCTTTGGTTTACAGAGCTCGAGAACAAGACACATTAGAACCATACAAAAGAATTCATCAGAGATTGGATTAGTAATATCCAATAAGAATGACTCGTTAGAGATGGGATCAGTAGTATCCTAGAACGAGTGTGAAGAGTATATTTTTCAAATGAAAACAATTTTGTTTTGAAAATTTAAACCTTATTCAACGTATTTGAATATTTTATTTTATATTGATTTGGACAATCGAGTATATAAAGATTTTGCATATACGCGTCATGAACGTATATTCAAAGTTTTAATATATTAGATAGATATAGAATCACACTCTAGTCGCTTGGAGATGATTCTGATGATTGATGCATCGTCATCAGAGTTGATGTTCGAGTGCCGAAGGTGTGGTATCTATATATTTCCATTAGACTAGTGTGAGAACCAAAATTAGATAAGATTATTTGTTGTGATTTGGCATCAAAATCATGATTTTATGTATATGTATCAAAATTATGAATTTGAAATGATAATCCACTAATTGATTGATGGTTGTGTTGTTTGTTTATTTGTTTGATAATTTTGAACCATTATGCCAAATTTAACAGAATATTGAACTGTATAAAAAATTGTTTGAAAATGCATGCATATACATGTACTTACATTAAACAGGTCATAGCAAGGAGGCTAGAGCAAAAGAATAAAATTGTTTACCCGACAAATAAGTACATGTTTACCATAATTTACTGTTTTGTTTGGGTGATGATGATTTTATGAGCCAATGGCTAGCCGCTTGGCTTTTTCTTTTTCTTTTGGATTGAAGAAGGCCATGGGAGGCTATATGAAATATCCCCAAGTCCCCGGTGCAAGGGAGGTTATGGCGAAATTTTTCGAAAATTTAGGGTGTTAGCCAAATTTATGAAAATTTTGAAAAGTTCTTAGAAACTAAAAAGTTGAAGAACTTAAGCCGTAACGAAAATAATGGGAGTTGAGTTGATTAGTTGAACAACTTTCGGCTTCGTTCCTTTTCGGGGATGAAAAGTTTTAAGTGGGGGAGAATGTAACAACCCGTAAATTCTGAGCCAATTTAAAATTTTTATTTTGGCAATTTTAACGAATTTTGAATATTTAAAATGAATTATTTTAAATAATAGCGACGAGAAATTTATTTTGAATAGAATTAGAACGTGTATATTTATATAGATCGTCGTTAGAATATAAATATTTATTTTAAATTATAAAAGGAAGTGAAAATGGCGCGGTAGTTCGAAAATTCGATTCCAAATTTCAATTAAACATACTGGGTGCAAAACAAACCGGATTTTGGTGAAACCAAAAATATTAGAATCTAATTGAGAATATCTTTCCAACGAATCCGAAAAATTGAAATTTCATAGCGGGAATCAAAAGTTATGTCCAGTTGAAAATTCAGAATAGTTACTATGGAATTCAGGCTCTTAAAAAAATGGGAATTTTGCAAACGACCTCGGTTTTCGACGAAACCACTTTTGTTGGATCCGGGATGTCAAGTTATTGCTAGATTCCAAAATTCGTAATTTTTCGAATCAATATGTGAGCGTGGCAAAGGAAAACGCGTTTGACCAGTTTAAGTTGATTTTAATCGACTGGAAAATGGCCATTTTTCAAACGGTCTCAGAATTTGACGAAATCAGTTTTGTTAGGACCGTATCGTCAATACGAAGCTACAAAATATTTTTCGGGAATTTTTAGAGTTCGTATGTAACCCCAGTAAATTGAAATGTACGTTCAAATTCAATATATAGTGTTATATGTTGATTTTGACGAAAACTGATCGAAACGGTTGAATCGGCCTACGATGCATATCTTATTGTGTTTGGAATGGGGGTAAAATGCCAGAGACGATAGGCGGTGGGTCCCGTTTCGAGGTCGAAATAAAAAGTACCTTTTTGAAATTAAATTAATTAAATAAAATAAAATATCTCTCTTCCCTCCTCCTATAACCTTCAGCCCCCCCTCCCCGATTTCATTTTTCAACCAAAAAAAAAGAGAGAAAGGGGTGACGGAGGGGGGGAATCGCCGCCGCACTCCATCGCACCCCCCCCCAAGGTGGCGCGCCGCCCATGACGAGACCCCCCTTGGATGCGTCCTCCTCCCTTACAGCCTTCGCCCTCCTTAAAACCGCCGCAACCCAAATCGATAGCGCCCCCCCTCGATGCTCCACCGTCGCCGCTTCTTCATCTTCCTTCCTCCTCCTTCTCTGTTGCCGACGCCAGCAAGTCCCTCCGCCCTCATTTCTCTCTCCTCCTCTGAAAGGAAGACCTCCGATGAGCCCACCTTGACCAACGTTCCCCTCCTCCTTCGAATGAATGTAAGCTTTTATTTTTGTTTTTTTAAGCATTAAAAAACTGATTTTTTTTACAATATAAAATTCTAATTTTATTTATATCAAAGTTAGGATTTTTAAGTGATGAAAAGTTAGGATTTTTAAGTGATGAAAAGTTGGGATTTTTAAGTGATGAAAGGCGAGATTTTTCATTGTAAAAAGATTTGATTTTTGAAATTGAAAAGATTAGATTTTTATTGAGAAGAAAGGTCGGATTTTTATCCGAATAAAGATAGGATTTTTATTAGGTAAACATCGTTATAAAAGTGAAAAGATTATATTTTATTTATAAAAATATGATTTTTATATTTTAGAAAGAATAAAAATTTGATCTTTATTATGTAGAAGATATAAAAATATGATTTTTATTCATGTAGAGTAATAAAAATATAATTTTTATTATATTGCTAGCAAGAAAAAAATATAATTTTTATCATGGAAGTAGCGTTGTGAAGGAGTGATTTTTACATATGAAGTCGTGATAAAAAAATACGATCTTTATATATATATATATATATAATTTTTATATAGAGAATAGAGTGATAAAAATATAATCTTTATTAAATGAACACCGTTGTAAAAACAGAATTTTTATCTATATAGTTGTAGTATAAAAATGTGATTTTTATCCCTATAGCGTTGAAATAAAAATGTGATCTTTATATACGTAGTGAATACGGGCAACAAAAGTGTCAGACGGCGAAGATTTTCTACATATGAAGAGTCGTGGTATTGGATTAGCTAGTCGGTGAGAACTTCTCACCTTTAATTTTCTTTTTCTAGTTAATAATATATACTAGGATGCAGACGGTGTTTAGTAACACCTGACACCCGTCGTCCACAGACCATTGACGGCTTGTTTGTTTGATTGATGTGTTGTGAAAATTGATTGTGATGTGGAATGATTGAAAATAAATATTCATGTGTTGAAATAAATTAATATAGTTAAAAATATAATTTTTAACGTGAATGTGAATAAGTATTCATCTACAAACCAGACGGTTTGTTTATGTACACCTATTTGAATGATATTGATTGAGACGATAAATTTAACACATCGCCCAACCGCACAAATAATATTCAGTGTTTGTGGATTGAAACCCCACACGGGTGTTGGGATGATATTTTTGGCATACACTAATCCCAATTATTTAATTGTATGTCGATCGATTGGTCGACAGACTGTGTAAGCGTTAATTCTTTATATTTAATGCTTATGCAGTTGTGTGGTGCACTTTGGATGATGGTTGATTATTTATCGTTGCTATTATATACATGTGTTGGATGGAATCAATATAATTAACATTATATGGTAATTGATTGGGCCTCATTCCAATTGGGAAAATAAAGAATATTATAAAATAAAGATTCATGTGTTGACAGTACTCATTCATTGAGATTAGTCATGTGTTGAACGAAATATTTTAACAATAAAATTTACATCTTTATCATATATAAAATTAGAACTAACTGGAAAATAGATAAGATGAGTGGTCTCCTGAGGATTGGTCTGATGTTGGTTTCGGCCTTCGGGTTAATGCTTAGGGAATCGTTCTCTTATTAATTTACGGTTGGAGTCCAATTAAGAATTAAACGATAGAAATCATAATTTTATAAAATATATTAAATAACAAAAATAGTCATGTGTTGACAGTACTCATGTGTTGGGATTAGTCATGTGTTGAAAGGAATATAGATTCATGTGTTGAATAGAATAAATATTCATTTGTTGAATAGAACAAAGAAGTTATTGAAATATATAAAGCCTTGTTGATTAGAGATGCACTATTCTGACACGAACGATATTTATATCGATTATACTTGTTTTTATAATAATTATGAAAAAGGAAGTGATTTCAAAATATAACATTTTGAAAATATTATCATTTGTATATCAATGATGTGGAATATTCAATTTTGATTTAAAATTGAATATGAAGTTGAATTTGTTTCGAAAACGAATTTAAAACGATTTATAAATTTTTTTTAAAAGGGAAATCGATGAAATATATAAAAAAAAATATTATATATATTAAATGGCCTGAATAGAACGCGCCGCGCCGCGGCAGTTCGCGAATTTCGACCATTGACTTCGAATTGACATTACGGGAGATCCGTCCGTCGGATTCTCCTAAAACCGGAACCGTTGGGTTCGTATCGAAAAGAGCTTTCTAACGAATATTAGAAATTTGAAATCTAACGCTTGGATTTGAAAATATATCCAAATCAATTTCATAAAAGGTCGCTGTAAGTGCAGTTGGATGGCCGTTGTTGGAAATCGACTGTCCGGGCCTTGATAAAATTATCAAAAATATCAACAATTTGTGTGAAATCATAAGAAATGATTCGTGAAGAACTGGGATGAAAAATCCCACATTTGTAAAGATAAAAATAGATTTTTGTCGAAATGAACTAGTTTTGAACTAAATTTAAAACCCAATTCTTTTTAAATAAATAAATTGGATTTGAATGGGGTTTTAAATAATCAGAATTTCTAATATATTTGACTGGAATTGAATTAGAATTGATTTGTGAGTTTATCGTGAACAGTGTTTTAAATAACACTTTTTCTTTAACCCGACAATAAGTAGAATGTGATTTGGGTTTATCGTGAACTATGTTTTAAATGACATTAGTTCTTTAACCCAGTAAAAGGAGTTTTAATGAATCTGCAATTAGATTGAAATGTGAATTGATAATTTAAATTATCAAATTTGGAAAATGAGCGAGAATGGAGTATCACCAGTTTTGCTCCAAGCGATAGTTGAATCTTTAATTAGATTTGAACGTGAATTGGTAATTAATTTTACCGATAATACCATGGTATTAGATATGGAGTATTACCAGTTTTGCTCCATGGGATGAATAGGTTGGGATTGGGAAATAAAATAAATAATTACTTCGGTGTGGTTCGCTAATCCCGGCTAGTTTGGAAAACCATAATATGGTTTGAATTGACATCCAAAGGAAGATTAAAGAATAAATTTAAAGGGATTTATCTTTGATAAAATTAATGGGAACCTTTCCCTAAGAATGTGAAATGTAGAAACTAACTGTAGGTTAGCTAAGAAGAATGGTTTCCTGTGTATTGATCTGATGTTGGTTTCGGCCTTCGGGGTTAATATTTGGGGAATTGTTCTCTTGCTAATTTACGGTTAGTGACTGATGAATTGGAATGAGGCGTATGTTGTGTTTGTATGACACTTGTTTATTATATACGCGGGTTATTCAGAAATGCCGGGTTTATACCCATTCTGAATAACCGATTCGACGATATGTCGAAGATGAAGATGGTGGTTGAAGACCGGAAGTCTTCACATCGTTTGGGTGATTACTGATGATCTTGATTGGGCTGTACACCGAAGAGGAGGGAATAAGCTGGTGATCGTCCAGACGTGCTTGGAGATCGATGGATATGCGAGGAAAGTGCCTCCGGTTTCGTTCAGACCCAGAACGAACTTGTAAATGGACTGTGTGTCTGACATTGGATTTTATTCTGTGTTAATTGATCTCTATTAAATATACATTTGTTTGGCGGCGGAGAATTTATTCTCTTACTTAACTCCCTTCTCTGAGACGTATGAACTCAGAGGTTATATATCGATGGACATCAGTTGCATGGAGTGAATTGCCTGTGTGGCATGCCTTAGTGGCAGATGATCAAGGCTTCTGTTGAAAAGCAAAGTCTTGTGGTTGATGATCAAAGCACGGCCTACGTGGCATAGCTTTGTATATAGCGTGAATTCGTGAGCCTCACACCTCAATATGAGTCAAAAACGGGATAGTGACTGCAGGGAGAGCACGACGTTTCTTTCTAGCTAGTGGTGGTGTCAGTGCTTAAACTGGCTGATATTTATATACTTTTCACCTATGTGGTTGTTCGATGCGAGGCGCCTCGATTTTAGGTCTGTAAGGACCGGGAAACGTGTGTTCAAGAATACTAATCCACTAACGTAAGTGTGGACCGGCCCTGAAGATCCAAGGGTTGCCCAGAGTGTGTAGTCCTGAGACATTTCCTAGAGTGCCTCGAAGTGGAGAGGAGCTTGCCCCTTGCCTCGACTCATGACGGAAATCCAATTTCCAATACAAGATATTTCCGTTTGTTTGTAGAGCCTATTATGGCGACATAGTAGCATGAGATGCTATGTCGTCCATGATTGATATTTATGATTGAAATTGTTTTGACACTATACACTTATGATTGTATCAAATGATTTGTTTTAAACGTACTAAGCATGTTTGGCTATTATAAGGTAAAACCTTATCCTCCGGCTTGCGTTGCATTGTGTGATGGGACCTGGGTCTTACAATAGCTTCATTTTTCGAAAAAGCATTGCGCTGTTTATCTATATGCACTGGTATTCTTGGAAGGAAACCCGTTCCGTATTATACAGCATGGTCCCTTGAATTACTCTCTTAAAGTAAAGATTTAAATAACTGTTTTAGTTCTCACACCAGTCACATGACTGGCCTGGAGTTTATTGTTTTAACCTAAACTCTGGGTGCCCTTATTTTCTACATGGGCAGCTAGTAGTTTTGGTTTTGTAGATTTATATTCGTAGGATCCTGGTTTACAGCTGGAACGATACCCAGAAAGCTTTGTATCCGTGTATTACTTCTAGTTGTGTTTTGTATTATTTTTCCGCTGCTATGTAATTTATTGTAATCTCTGATATTTATCGAGTGTGCAATATTTATTTATACTCTGTATATTCTTGTATTCTGATGGAATTGTTGTAATTAACAATGAAATGTTCTTCTGTTTGCGTTCTATTTTGTCGTGTTCTCAAGGTAATCCGGGCTTTCCTTACCGGGGAAGTTACGGGCTATCACACATACCGGGGTGTGAGGCTCGCGAAGTAACGCTATACACAAATCTATGCTAATTAAAGTTGTGCTTTGATCATTAACCACAAGCCACTGCTTTTCAACAAAAGGCCTTGATCATTTGCATCTTGGCATGCCACACTGACAATTCACGTCATGCGACTGATGTCTACTAATATATAACCTCTAAGCTCGTACGTCTCAGAGAAGGGTGTTAAGCAAGAGAATAAATTCTCCGCCACCAAACAGATATATATTTAATATAAATCATTTAGCACATAATAAAATCCAATGTCAGACATACATCGATTTACAAGTCCGTTCTGGGTCTGAACGAAACCGGAGACACCTTATTCCTCGTCCCATATGTCCAATACGGAAGAGAGTCTCTCGCATATCCAGATAATCTACAAGTACGTTTGGACAACTACCACTGTATCCCTCTCAAGGCATCAACTCCAATCAAAGGCAATAGTAGTCATACATTCGATGGGAAGATCGCTGATCTTCAATCACCGTCTTCAAATCTTCGACTTTCAATCATTGATCAATTATTTGAAATGAGAATTAACTCGGCCTTTTCAAATAATTCGCGAATATATAATTCAAATCAATACTTTTAATTCCATATTGTTTATAATATTTTATAACGATTTACCGCTATTTTTATTTATATAAAAATAGTCATTTTTAATTAAACGACGCTTCAGGTCATTACACGGCCCTGGCGCTGTTTTCATCCAAATTTGGTTTACATATTTCTCCAAATCTAACCATTGGATCTTAGCAAATTTTATATCGTTGGAAAGATCTTTTCAAAGTGAACCCAACGGTTCCAGTTTTGGGAAAATCGGATGGTCGGATCTCTCGGTATAATCGTTTGAAGTTACGATTTCAAATTTCGAACTGCAGCAGCGTGATTTGTTTAATTTTAATATATATATATATATATATATATATATATATATATTAATTCGTTTGACGATTTCAACACCGTTTATCTAACTAGAGTCTTTTATACATGATTCATCTTTACATTAAAATGTAAATTTCTAATGTTAACACATTCTACAAAACTAGAATCTTTTTATATGTTTCATCTCACATTAAAAAGATACTTTTAATGTTAAAAAATTTTCTTTCAATAATGATCATTTTTAAATGATTCTCTTTACATAAAAATGTAACTTTTTATGTTAAACAATTTACTTTCAACCATGATCATTTTTAATGATTCTCTATACATAAAAATGTAACTTTTTATTGAATCATATTTCATTTACAATAAAAATGTAATCTTTTTATTGTTAACTTCTTTACATTAAACAAATGAAATTTAATGTAAGAACATATTCCATTTCAAATAATGACCATTTTTAATCTACAATAAAAATGTAAATTTTTATGTTAACATATTTTCATTACACAAAATGATCATTTTTAATATTTTCTTACATACAATTAACATGTGAATTTTTATTGTTAACAAATTTGCATTTCAAATAATGGACATTTTTACCCTTTTCTTATATGCAACAAAATGTGCATTTTTATTGTGAATATATTTTCATTTCAAATCAATGCATATTTTTAATCTCTCATTTACATAAAATAAAATAAAAACTAAACTTCAATGTAAAAACATTTTTGTTTAACAATGATTCTTTTATATGAAATCATATATTACATTAAAAATGTAATTTTCCTTATCTTTCTTTTATTACATTAAAAATGTAATTTTTCTTATGTAATCTTTTATTACATTAAAATGTAAATCCTCTGATGTAATCTTTTATTACATTAAAATGTAAATTTTCTTATGTAATCTTTTATTTCATTAAAATGTAATCTTCTTATGTAATCTTTTATTACATTAAAATGTAAATTTTCTTATGTAATCTTCTATTACATTAAAATGTAAATTTTCTTATGTAATCTTTTATTACATTAAAATATAATCTTCTTATATAATATTTTATTACATTATAATATAAATTTTAAATGTTAACACATTTATTAAACAATACCTCTTTTTCTAATGATTCATTTACATTGAAAATGTAAATTTCAATGTAAAAAACATTTTTTATTTAACAATGATTCTTTTTTAATGTTTTCATTTACATTAAAAATGTAAATTTCAATGTAAACACATTTCTATATAACAATGCTTATATTTAATATTTCATTTACATTAAAAATGTAAATTTCAATATGTAAACATTTTTTATTTAACAATGCTCATTTCTAATGGTTCATTAACATTAAAAATGTAGATTTCAATATATAAACATTTTTATTTAACAATGCTCATTTTTAATGGTTCATTAACTTTCAAAATGTAAATTTCAATATATAAACATTTTTTTTAACAATGCTCATTTTTAATGGTTCATTAACATTAACAATGTAAATTTAAGAAAATTTCGGCAGCATAACGGCAGGGTAATTAAAAACCGGCATCGTCCCTAGTACGGTTCCTCGAGCTAACCTAGGTCTTATGGCGTACAAGGGTTTTATTTTCCTAATACAATTTTTTCCACTATATAATCCATTTTCACAATTAAACTAATTTCATTTCAACCACAATCAATCACCAAAAATCAACCAATTTCACACCACAAGACAATCAAGTCGTCCAAGGTCTGTGGACGACGGTGTCCAGAGTTTCTAAACTCCGTCTGCAACCTAATATAATTTTATTTAATTATTTTAGATGTAGAAATCTCACATCGCTTTTTATTTCTTCTAAAATTGTAGAAGGCTCCAAAAATTCTCCGGTCTTTTTTGAAATGTAGATCTCAAATTTACGGTCCCAACGCTTCATGTTTCATCGAATTTCGTTATCATATGAAAAAGTATGATTTTATGAAGGTCGATAATATTTTAAAGATAATAAATAGAATAATTAATTAAATAATACCCTTCTTCTACATCCAATTTTGAAGCCGACGGTTTCACACTTTGGGTTCCAACCTAGGGCTCGAATTTTCAGATAATCCGTGGAGCTTCGTGTCGATCGACCACTGCCACACGGAGGAGCTACGCGAGGCGCGTGGGGCCCAGAGGTGGGGCCCACTTCGATCGCCCTAGGAGGGCATGGCGGCGGCTCCAAGGGCGTGACTTCGGGCTGGAAATTCTTGCTCCACACCACATGAGAACTAATCAAATCCATATGAGATTATACCTCATGAAATCCCCTTCAAAGTTTGCTTAAGATTTAGGGTTTTATTCGAAATGATCTAGAAGTTATTAGGCAAAGAACGATTGAGCATCGATGGCCATTGAAAAATTTGTCTGGTGGCGGCTCGTATTGTAAATTAGGGTTTTGAAATGTTTTATTTATAATATTTTAATTATTTAATTCTCTAGTTTCCAAAAAGGCCCGTTAACTCGTAGTAGATCCAAATTAAGCCCAGCCACTGTTGTGCTAGCCAAATACCCCCATTCTGGACACAATGGCATAGATCTCATTAGCCCATTTGATCGTTTCAACCCAATTTTCTTTAAATTAAATAATAAAACATTTAATTATTTAATTTTATCGAACATTTTAATTTACCGGGGCCACATACTAACTCTAAAAATTCCCTAAAAATAAATCTAGCTATGTTTTGCCGGTACGGTCCTAACAAAATTAATTTCACTGAATTTGGAGACCGTTTGAAAAATGGTCATTTTCTAGTCGATCGAAATTGACTTAAATTGACAAAACCCGTTTGATTTACCACGCCAACATATTAATTCCAAAAATTATGAAAATTGGAATCCTGCAATAATTTCACATTCCGGATCCAACCAAATTGGTTTCGTCGAAAACGTAGTTCGTTTGCAAAATGGCTATTTATATGAGCTATATATTATATTAAATTCCATAGCGACTATTCTGAATATTTAACTGGCCATAACTTTTTATTCCCGCTATGAAATTTTAATTTTTCAGATCCGTTAGAAAGATATTTTTAAATAGATTTAAATATTTTTGGTTTTACTGAAATCCGATTTAATTTGAATCCTGTACGTTCAGCCAAAGTTCAAAATCAAATTTTCAAACTACCGCTCTATTTCTAACTCCTTTTATAATTAAAATAAATATATTCGTTCTAACTTCGATTTAAATAAATTTTAAATCGTTATTATTTAAAATAAATCATTTTAATTATTCCAAATTCAGTAAAATATCCAAAATAAAAATATTAAATTGGTTCTGATTTTCTGGATTGTTACAATCTCCCCCACTTAAAAACTTTTCATCCCCGAAAAGGAAACAACAGTAAAGTAGGAAACAAAATGGAAAATGTAAAATATTGTAAATGTACTTGCACTAGAGCTAGTCAGAGATATACACTCTGCACTGGGGATAAGCCTGTTTGATGTTATCCTCGGTCTCCCATGTAGAGTCTCTAGGATCTCCGCTCCCCTGCACTTTGACTAGATGAATTATCTTGTCCCTCATAACTCTGGTTTCCTTGCCAATAATCTTTACTGGCTCCCTTCTCACAGCTAAGCTCGGGGTAATCTCCAAATCTTGTTTTGTAGCTTCTTCCACAATTAAGTCTGGATCATGTACATGCTTTCGAAGTTGAGACACATGGAATACATCATGTATCCCTGGAAACCAGTTAAGCAACTGAACCTATAAGCGAGAGTTCCAATCCTTTCGAGTATAGGAAATGGACCAATGAATCTAGGAGCCAACTTCCCAGTCTTCCGAAACGAACTACTCCTCTCAATGGGGAAACCCTCAAGTATACATAATCAACAACGAAAAATTCTAAATCCCTTTTTCTTGAATTAGCATAGCTCTTCTGTCAGCTTTGAGCTGCTAGTAACCGCTTCTTAATGAAATCAACTTTATCTGAAGCTTCTCGAATCATGTTGGGACCCAATACCAGTCTATTGCCTGGTTCTTCCCAACATGCGGGAGATCTACATGGTCTGCCATACAAAGCTTCGAATGGTGACATTTGCAAGCTTGCTTGGTAACTGTTATTATAAGAGAACTCAACCAAGTGCAAGTGATCTTCCCATGACCCGCCAAAATCAAGAATACATGCCCGCAACAAGTCTTCTAGTATACGGTTCACCCTCTCGGTCTGGCCATCTGTTTGAGGATGATATGTCGTGCTCAGATTTAAATTTGTCTCTAGCTCCTCTTGGAATGCTTCCCAGAATTTAGTAGCGAATATCGGATCACGGTCACTAACAATGCTACTGGGAACTCCATGCAGTCTAATGATTTCTCAGAAATAAATTTTCGCTGTACTTTGAGCTATTCTATTTGATCTGACAGTAAAAAAATGGGTAGTTTTCGTGAAATGATCTACGACCACCCAAATACTGTCATTACCTTTCCTGGTTCGGGGCAAGCCATCAATGAAATCCATGGAGATTTGATCCCACTTCCAACTTGGAACTTCTAGTGGTTGTAATAATCCGGCAGGATTCTGCTGATCACTTTTGACTTGCTGGCAAGTAGAACACCTGCTAACACAATGTCTCTTTTCATAGATTTCCACCAGAACGTGCGCTTGAGATCATAATACATTTTACTCACCCTTGGATGAATACAAAGCTTGGATTTGTGACATTCATCCATTACTTCCCTTCTGAGCTCAGGAATATTCGGAACACAAATTCGGCCTAACAACCTCAAAACTCCTATGTTATCAATCTGGAAACTCAAGGGTTCGCCTTCCCAAACTCTTTTACTAATTCTCTGAATAAATTCATCATCTTTCTGAAGAGCAGAGATTTTGTCAATAAATGAAGGCATAATAATGAGATTAGCGATAATAGCATTCTTTCTACTAAGCACATCTGCTACAACATTGGCTCTCCCTAGAGTATATAGAATATCCAGAACGTATGCTGCAAGAAATTCTAACCAACGCTGCTGCCTCAAATTCAAGTCCTTTATGGTGAATAGATACTTCAAGGATTTATGATCTATATATAATTCTAACTTCTCACCCAGAAGATAGTTCCTCCATATCTTTAAAGAAAACACGATGGCCAACAACTCAAGATCATAAGTGGGGTATCTCTTCTCATGCGGCTTCAACTGATGGCTAGCATAAGCAACTACTTTGCCTCTTTGCATTAATACTGCACCAAGACCTTCAATTGAAGCATTTGTATAGACTTTCAAATCTTCATTGCCATCAATAATGGTCAACACGGGAGCAGTGGTAACCTCAATTTCAGCTCTTGGAAAGCTGCCTCACATTCAGGTGTCCAATTAAACTTTGTATGCTTCTTGGCAAGTTTCGGTTAATGGAAAAGATAGCTTCGAAAAATCTTTAACGAATTTCCGATAATAGCCAGCCAATCCTCAAAAACTTCTGACTTCTATAGGCGTGATAGGCTGCTTCCAATCTTGAATGGCTGTGATCTTACTTGAATCCACCGAAATTTCTTCCTTCGATACTGCATGACCGAGGAACTTTACTTCTTCGTGCCAGAATATGCATTTAGAAAATTTGTCTTTTAAAACGTTCTTTCTCAGAATTTCCAAAACTTGTTCCAAATGCTTTTCATGCTCGGCAGTTGATTTAGAGAAGATTAAAATGTCATCAGTGAAAACCAGCACAAATTTATTCAAGACATCGCGGAATACTCGATTCATTTAATCGACAAAGTAAGCAGGAGCTTTGCATAAGCCAAACGACATTACTAACCATTCATAAAATATATTTGGTCCTCTGAAAGCTGTCAAAGGAACACATTTTTCGGCAATTCGCAGTTGATGGAAACCTGTAGCTAGGTCCATTGTAGAAAATACTTTTGCTCCATTCAAACAATCCAATAAATCATTTATACGGGGCTATGGATATTTATTCTTTAGCGTCTACTTGTTTAAATCTAGGTAATCCACACACAATCTGAGAGTACCGTCTGACTTTGGAACAAACACTACTGCTGCTCCCCAATTCGAAAAGCTAGGCCTGATCAGACCTTTCCATAAAAGTTGTTTAGTTTGATTACCCACTTCTTCTTCCTCTTTCCATGTCATTCTTCGAGTAAGATGCACAACTAGTCTTGCATTCGGAACTAAGTCAATCCTAAAGTCAATTTCTCTCCGTGGAGGTAAGCTATCAACTTCTTCGAACACATCCACATAATTTTTGATGATATGAATATTTTCAATAGCACTGAGGGTGACCTCAAGAGCAGCCCAAAATCCTTTTCTATCTAAATCTAAGCCTAAGCATGGTATAACAATAACCCCAAGCTTTGTTATAACTTTAACAACACTTTCTGCACATTTAACTTCGGCATCATACGTCGTTAACCAATCTAACCCGAGAATTTATCAAATTTAGAAAAATCCATAACAATTAAAATGAAAGGTAACCAATATTAAGAGTAGGAGACAGGCACTCTACAATACAAACGGAGGGTAGGAGAACCTCCTACGATTATGAACTCTGATTGATTCTTTAAGATTCCTTAGTTCTAATTTCAACTGCTTAACTGTATTGCTTGAGATAAAGCTTTGTGACGTGTCTGTATCAAACAATACTGTAACAGAGAAATTATTGACAGTGAGAGTGCCTTCCAAAACATCTGGCCTTTGCTGACTAGCTGAGGGCATTTCAGCCTATGTCGAGTTATTTACTTGAGCTACCTTGGTCGCTTTCAAAAGCCGGCAATCTCGCTTTATATGACCTGACTTATGGCAAAGATTGTATTCCCTGGTCTCTTGAGACTTTTTATTGTATTTAGACCCATCATTCTTTCGTTTCTTTGAAGATTTGCAATTTATCGACAAATGTCCTTGCTTATTGCAGTTAGAGCACGTGGTAGTCGTTAATGGTTCCTTCTTAGATCTAACCCATTTCTTATCAGCTTTAAGCTTCTTACTGAGCTCAGGCTTCGTACTTGCCTCAGGGCTATCAGTTTCAAACTTCCTTTTGCTGCTAGAGCTGCTTTCCTCTTCATCTTTCGAACCATGTTGCTTATCAATATACTCATAGCGATAAGCCATTTGTATCATTTCAAAAAAAGGTAGATTCACATGAGCAAGTACTCTACCTTCGTATTTCTTTTGAAGTCCTTTGATAAATCTCAGATTCTTCCTTATAGGATCTCGAATTAGTTCTGGGGCAAAGAGAGAAAGTTCATTGAATATATTCTGATACTCCTGAATGGTCATATCTCCTTGTTTCAAATTATAAAACTCATCATATAGTTGCTCAATTGCTTCTGGAGGAATAAACCTTTCTTTGAAAATTTCTTTATATCTATCCCAGGTAATATTACCTTCTGGATTTTCTTCAGTAACAGTTTCCCACCATATTAAAGCTTCACTTTTGAGTGCCCAAGATGTTATTAATCTCTTCTGATCATCTCTCAGCTTTAAGCCTTCAAAAATTCTCTCAAAAGAATGCATCCATGCTTGTGTTTCAATAACGGACTCTTCGCCCGAGAATGGTACTCCATCCAAATTTCAATACTTCTTTACTAGAGCTTCTAGATCTGGTTCTGGTTGTGGGAGCATGACTGGCTCATTAGATTGTTGAACCAAAGAATTACTTCTTCTGTTTCTGCCAATTATTTTCTACTATGTCTACAAATAGCAGACAAAGAGTCAGGCCAACAGAAAAGATATTGTAAAGTATAGAGACATATATTTGAGTGTAAATGAATCTATTGTGGTGAATTTTATTCTGCTCTACTCATTCTAGGGCATTAGTGATCCTATCTATATTCATCTTAGAATTCTACCGATTCTATTTTTGACGAGTTTGTTAATATGTTATATTCCAGGGCTAAGTTTAACCATTAGATCTGATACCAACAATGATAACCCCAAACTCCCATGCTACGGAAGCAAGGATAATCATTTGAATATAACACATAAAGAATAACAACAGAACATAAATATAGAATTATAGCAGATAAGGTACATCAAATTACACTGGGAATAATATATCATCAGAGTTACACAGCATATAGGATCATACTTAGTACATAATACAGTTTTCAACTTGATATAAAATGTCTGCAGCGAAATCAAACATAATGTACTAAATGAAGTCTGAACAGCTTAATAGGAATGATAGGATCCATCATAAGCTCCATATCTATCTAGAATGAGTCTGCTAAAACCTAAATACAAAGCTGCCCATGTGGAAAAGAGGGCACCCGAGTTTGCAAAGTGAAACTAACTACGAGTCATTCATGGGACTGGTATGAGAAATCTACTTAACCTATTTAATAATAAGGCTAATCATAGGACCACGCCGCTAATGCGGAACGGGTTTACTCCCTTGGATTGCCAGTACATGAAATAAAGTAAATCGTTAAACAATGCAATGCTTTTAGAAAAATGAAACCATTATAAGACTCAAGTCCCATCACACAATGCAACGCAAACCGGAGGATAGAATTTGTAATAACCCGAAAATCTGGGGCAGTTAAAAATTTTTATTTTGGAAATTTTAGCGAAGTTTGAACATTTAAAATGAATTATTTTAAATAATAACGACGAAAAATTTATTTTGAATAGAATTCGAACCTATATATTATATACGTCGTCGTTAGAATATAAATAATTATATATAATTAGAAATAGAATTGAAAATGGCGCGGTAGTTCGATTCCAAACTTCAATTGAATGTACCGGGTGCAAAATAAACCAGATTTTAGCGAAACCAAAAATAATAGGATCTAATTGGGAATATCTTTCCAACGAATCCGAAAAATCGAAATTTCATAGCGGGAGTCAAAAGATATGTCCAGTTGAAAATTCTGAATAGTCGCTATGGAATTTCGGCCCTTAAAAATAGCCATTTTGCAAACGACCTCGGATTTCGACGAAACCACTTTTGTTGGATCCGTGATGTCAAATTATTGCTAGATTCCAAATTTCATAATTTTTCGAATTAATATGTGAGCGTGGCAAAGGAAAACGTGTTTGACCAGTTTCAGTTGATTTTAATCGACTGGAAAATGGCCATTTTTCCAACGGTCTCAGAATTCGACGAAACTAGTTTTGTTAGGACCGTGTCGTTAATACGAAGCTAGAAAATATTTTTTCTGGGATTTATAGAGTTCGTATGTGACCCCGGTAAATTGAAATGCGCGTTCAAATTCAATATATAGAGTTATATGTTGATTTTGACGAAAACTGATCGAAACGATCGAATCAGCCTACGATACATATCCCATTGTGTTCGGAATAGGGGTAATTAGCTATGGACGACAGGCGGTGGGCCTCGTTTAGAGGTCGTATGAAAAAGTCAACTTTTTGAAATTAAAAAAAAACTCTCTCTCTTCCCTTATTTCTTTATCTGCCCCCCCCCCCCCTTCAAAATCGATTCAGTTGAAAAGAAAAAAAAATCGATCGCAGCCGATTCCCCCCACCGCCGCCGCGTCACCCTCCATCCACCGCCTCCACCTTCTTCCCCCCCTCCATCGACCTGCTCCCTCTCCTCTTCTTTCTCCTCCCCTTTTTCTTCCCGTCCGTTCTGCCCCGCACCCAAACCGCAACGCCCCCCCCCCCCCCCCCCCGAAGCCGATGCTCTACCTCCGCCGCCTGCTGGAGGGCCCACCACCACCAGCGACGGAGAAGACACCCCCCCCCCCCCCCCCGGCCTTCGATTTCGACTGTAAGCCCCCTTTTACTTATTTACTTTTATTTTATTTCTTTTTTTCCTATGTAATTGGTATTAGCAAATTATAAAAATCAGTTTTTTTATATATAGCATGATATAAAAGGTTATATTTTTATCATATAGAAAAGGTTAGACTTTTATATAGGAAAAAGTTAGAATTTTTAAAATAGAAAAGATTTGATTTTTCTATATGAAAAGACCATATTTTTATAAGTGAAAGGCGAGATTTTTGTTATAGAAAAGAACGGATTTTTACAACAAAAAAAGAACGGATTTTTATAAGTAGAAAGATCGGATTTTTACAGTTTGAAATGAATTATAAAAATATAATCTTTATCGATAGGAACACTGTTATCAAAATCTGATTTTGACCATATAGTTAGCAATAAAAAGATATGATTTTTATACAGAAGTTAGAAAAGTAAATATACGATTTTCATATAGAAGTAGTGATGAAAATTCTACTTTTACATTATAGAAGTGTTAAAAATATGACCTTTATATAGTAGAAGATATAAAAATACTATTTTTATATAAGTAGTGTATTGAAAATAAAATTTCTATATAATAGAGAATATAAAAATATAATCTTTATATTTGAAAAGGTGAAATCTTTATATAGATAATAGCAGTGTAAATATATAATTTTTATCTATATAGTAGAGTTGTAAAAATATAATTTTTATCTACATAGTAGCGTTAGAAAAATATATTTTTTATCTATATAGTAACGAAGTAAAAATTCGATTTTTATATATTGAATAGCGAAGTAAAAATTCAATTTTTATATATTAAATAGCGAAGTAAAAATTCGATTTTTATATATTGAATAGCATAATATAAAAATGTGATTTTTATATATGTAGTGAATACGGGCAACGAAAGTGACAAAAGGCGGGAACGACGAAGATTTCTATAAATGAAGTGTCGTGGAGTTGGGATAGTTATTGGTGAGAACTTCTCACTCTAAATTCCTTTTTCTAGTTATATATATACTAGGATGCAAACGGTGCTTAGCAGCACCAGACACCCGTCGTCCACAGACCATGGACGGCTTGTTTGTTTGATTGATGTGTTGTGAAAATTGATTGTGTTTTGGAATGATTGAATAATAAAATATTCTTGTGTTGAAAGAAAATAAAATATTTATATCGTTAAAAATATTTTATCGTTAAAAATATAATTTTTAACGTAAAAGTGAATAAATAAATATTTATAAACAAATCGGCCGATTTGTTTATTTACACGGATTTGACTGATATTGATTGGGATGATAAATTTTACACATCACCCAACTGCACAAATAAAAATCTGTGTTTGTTGATTTGAAACCCCACACGGGTGTCGGGATGATATTTGGCGTACACTAACCCCAATTATTTAATTGTATGTCGATCGATTGGTCGACAGGCTGTGTAAGCGTTAATTATTTATATTTGATGCTTATGCAGTTGTGTGGTGCACCTTGGATGATGGTTGATTGTTTATCATTGCTATTATATACATGTGTTGTATGGAATCCATATAATTAACATTATATGGTGATTGAATGGGCCTCATTCCAATCGGGAAAATAATGAATATTATAAAAGAAAATTCATGTGTTGAATATAAAAATAGTCATGTGCTGACGATGTTCATGTGTTGAAAATATTCGTGTGTTGAGTAAAATATTTTAATAATAAAATTTACATCTTCATCATATTTAAAATTAGAACTACTTCACGGTGAAGTCTGATTTAAAAATCAAATGATAGATACCATAATTTTATAAAATATTTTGCATAACAAAAATAGTGATGTGTTGACAGTACTCATGTGTTGAGATTAGTCGCGTGTTGAAAGAAATATAGATTCATGTGTTGAATGGGATAAATATTCATTTGTTGAATAGAACAACGAATTTATTGAAATATATAAAGTCGTGTTGATTGGAGTTGCGCTATTTTGACGTGAACGATATTTATATTGATTATATTCGTTTTTATAATGAATATAGAAAAGGTTGTGGTTTCAAAATATAACGTTTTGAAAATATTATCATTTATATAGTAATGATAGGAAATATTCAATTTTGATTTGAAATTGAATATAGAGTTGAAATGGTTTTGAAAACGAATTTAAAACGATTTATAAAATACGTTTTAAAAGGAAATCGACGAAATATATATAATATATATTATATATATAATGGCCTGAATAGAACGCGCCGCGCCGCGGTAGTTCCTGAATTTCGACCGTTGACTTCGAATTGACGTTGCGGGAGATCCGACCGTCGGATTCTCCTAAAACCGGAACCGTTGGGTTCGTATCGAAAAGTGCTTTCCAATGAATATTAGAAATTTGAAATCTAACGGTTGGATTTGGAATTATGTCCAAATCAAATTTGGAAAAGGTCGCTGTAAGTGCAGTTCGATGGTCGTTGATGGAGATCGACTGTACGGGCCTTGATAAAATTATTAAAAATATCTATAATTTGTGTAAAATGATAAGAAATGATTTGGGAAAAATTGAGCTGAAGAATTCCATATTTGAAAGGATAAAAACAGATTTTTATCGAAATAAACTAGTTTTGAATTAGAATTAAAATCAATTTATTTTTGAAATAAATAAATTGAATTTGAAAGTGATTTAAAAATAATAATCAATATTCCCAATACGTGAATTAGACTGGAGTTAAATCGAAATTATCTTCGAAATATTTCGATATTGGATTTCGTGACTATACAGATATTGTTATGGGAATTTGAAAGATATATTTTATATCGTTATTTCCAATACGATATTTGTTGGTTTCAGGATTTGATATTGAATATAAGACGGTATATTTTCTATTCAGAGCCTTGTATTTAATATCAAATGTGATTTGGGTTTGTCGTGAATGGTGTCTTCATTAACACTGTTCTTAAGCCCAACAGAGAAAAAGATTAAATCTTTCTTTTTAGATTTAATGAAGTGTATCAATTAAATGATATTTAATTGGAATTGAATTTGAATTGGTTTTTGGGTTTATCGTGAGCGGTGTTTTGAACAACTCCTGTTCTTTAACCCGATTAACAATAGAGTGTGATTTCGGGTTTATCGTGAATCGTGGTTTAAATGACATTGGTTCTTTAACCCAGTTAAAGACAGGATATTGATTTTTGAAAAGATTAAAACTTAGTGGAGTTTTAATAAATCTTTAATTAGATTGAAATGTGAATTGATAATTTAAATTATCAAATCTGAAAGGTGATCGAGAATGGAGTACCACCAGTTTTGCTCCAAAGCGATAGTTAAATCTTTAATTAGATTTGAACGTGAAATGGTAATTAAATTTACCGATAGTACCGTGGTGTTAGATATGGAATATTACCAGTTTTGCTCCAGGGTATGAATAGGTTGGGATTGGGAAATAAAATAAATAATTACTTCGGTGTGGTTTGCTAATCCCGACTAGTTTGAAATGATATCCAAAGGAAGATTAAAGAATAAATTTAGAAGAATTTATCTTGGATAAAATTAATGGGAACCTTTCCCTAAGAATGTGATTTTGTGAATAAAAGAATATTCTGAATTGGACTGAGGCGTTTGTTGTGTTTATGTAACATTTGTTTATCATATACGTGGGTTATTCAGAAAGGCCGGGTTTATGCCCATTCTGAATAACCGATTCGACGAGATTTCGAAGATGAAGGCGGTTGTTGAAGACCGGAAGTCTTAACATCGTTTGGGTGATTACTGATGATCTCGATTTGGCTGTACACCCAAGATGAGGGAAACAGTGGGTGATCGTCCAGACGTACTTGGAGATGGATGGATATGCGAGGAAAGTGCCTCCGGTTTCGTTCAGACCCAGAACGAACTTGTAAATGGATTGTGTGTCTGACATTGGATTTTATTCTGTGTTGATTGATCTCTATTAAATATACATCTGTTTGGCGGCGGAGAATTTATTCTCTTGCTTAACGCCCTTCTCTGAGACGTACGAGCTCAGAGGTTGTATATCGATGGACATCAGTCACATGGAGTGAATTGCCATTGGCTCACATAAGTGGCAAACTGATCAGGGCTTCTGTTGAAAAGCAAAGTCTTGTGGTTGATGATCAAAGCACGGCCTGTGTGGCGTAGCTTTGTGTATAACGTGAATTCGCGAGCCTCACACCTCGGTATGAATCAAAAACGGGATAGTGACTGCAGGGAGAGCACGACGTTTCTTTCTAGCTAGGGTGGTGTCAGTGACCTACCAGCCCTGACATTTATATACTTTTCACCTGTGTGGTTGTTGGATACAAGGCGCCTCGGATATAGGTCTGTAAGGACCGGGAAACATGTGTTCAGGAATAACTAATCCTCAAAAGTAAGAGAGGACCGGCCCTAAAGATCCAAGGATCATAGTGGGGTCCTGGGACATTTGCTAGAGTGTCTCGAACGCGGAGAGGAGCTTGCCCCTTTCCTCGACTCATGACGGAAATCCAATTTCCAATACGTGATATTGCGGTTTTATTTGTAGAACCTAGTATGGCGACATAGTAGTATGGGTCATTCATGCCGCCTATGATCGATATTTATGATTGAAACTGTTTTGACACTATACACTTATAGTAATATCAAAATAATGTGTTTTAAACGTATCAAGCATGCTTTGGTTGTTATAAGGTAAAAACCCTATCCTTCTGCTTGCGTTGCATTGTGTGATGGGACCTGGGTCTTATAACAGCTTCATTTTTCTTTATTTAGCATTGCGCTGTTTGTTCTATGCACTGGTATTCTTGGGAGGAAACCCGTTCCGTGTTATACGGCGTGGTCCCTTGATTTACCGAACTTTAAAACCAATATTAATGACTGTTTTAGTTCTCACACCAGTCACATGACTGACCTGGAGTTTATTGTTTTAACCTAAACTCTGGGTGCCCCTATTTTCGACACGGGCAGCTAGTAGTTTTGGTTTTGCAGATTTATATTCATAGGATCCTGATTTATAGCTGGAACGATTCTCGGAAAGCTTTGTATCCGTGTATCACTTTCAGTTGTGTTTTGTATATTTTTCCGCTTCTATGTAATTTATTGTAATCTCTGATATTTGTTGAATGTAATTTATTCATTTATACTCTGTATATTCTTGTATTTGATGGAATTGTTGTAATAACAATGAAATGTTCTTCTGTCTGTGTTCCGATGTGTGTTGTTCTCAAAGTATCCGCGCTTTCCTTCACGGGGAAGTTACGGGTTCTTATAGAGTTGTATCAGAGCTATGGTTTATAGAGCTCGAGAACAAGACACATTAGAACCATACGGAAGAATTCGTCAGATACTGGATTAGTAATATCCAATTAGAATGACTCGTTAGAGATAGGATCAGTAGTATCCTAGAACGAGTGTGAAGAGTATATTTTTCAAATGAAAACAAATTTTGTTTTGAAAATTTAAATCGCTTTATACGTATTGGAATATTTATTTATTTCGAATTTGGACAATCGAGTATATAAAGATTTCGCGTATACGCGTCATGAACGTATATTCGAAGTTTTAATATACTGGATAGATATAGAATCACGCTCTAGTCGCCCGGAGATTATGTTGATAATGACCATGGCATCATCAATATTTATGTCTGTGTTTCAAAGGTGTGATATCTATATATTTCCATTGACTGGTGTGAGAACCAAAATATAGCTAGAATACATTGTTGTGAATTGGCATCAAAACATGATTTTCTGTATATATATTTCCAATTATGGATTTGAAACGTTAATTCACCAATTGATTGATGTTTGTGTTGTTTGTTAATTTTTTGATAATTTTGAACCATTTAGCCTAATTGAATCACATATTGAATTGTACTGAAAATTAGTCGCATTTGCTTGCATATACATGTACTTACATTGAACAGGTCATAGCAAGGAGGATAGAGCAGAGAATAAAATTTGTTTGCCCGACAAATAGGTACATATTTACTATAATTTACTGTTTTGTTTGGGTGATGATGATTTTATTAGCCGATTGGCTAGCCGCTTGGCTTTTTCTTTTTCTTTTTGAGATCAGAGGGCCTGTATGGCAATTTCGGGATTTTCCCGTGGCTCCCGGTGCAGGGGAGGTTATGGCGAAATTTTTCGAAAATTGAAGGTGTTAGCCAAATTTTTGAAGAATTTGAAAATTCTCAGAAACTGAAAAGTTGGAGAATGGAAGCCAGATCGAACGTAGAGTTGATTAATCAAACCACTTTCGACTTTGTTCCTTTTCGGAGACGAAAAGTTTTAAGTGGGGGAGATTGTAATAACCCTAAAATCTGGGCCAGTTTAAAATTTTATTTTGGCAATTTTAGCGAAGTTTGAACATTTAAAATGAATTATTTTAAATAATAACGACGAAAAAATTTATTTTGAATAGAATTTGAATGTATATATTATATACGTCGTCGTTAGAATATAAATAATTATATATAATTATAAATAGAATTGAAAATGGCGCGGTAGTTCGATAATTCGATTCCAAACTTCAATTGAATGTACCGGGTGCAAAATAAACCGGATTTTAGTGAAACCAAAAATAATAGGATCTAATTGGGAATATCTTTCCAACGAATCCGAAAAATCGAAATTTCATAGTGGGAATCAAAAGATATGTCCAGTTGAAAATTCTGAATAGTCGCTATGGAATTTCGGCCCTTAAAAATAGCCATTTTGCAAACAACCTCGGATTTCGACGAAACCACTTTTGTTGGATCTGTGATGTCAAATTATTGCTAGATTCCAAATTTCATAATTTTTCGAATTAATATGTCAGCGTGGCAAAGGAAAACGTGTTTGACCAGTTTCAGTTGATTTTAATCGACTGGAAAATGGCCATTTTTCCAACGGTCTCAGAATTCGACGAAACTAGTTTTGTTAGGACCGTATCGTCAATACGAAGCTAGAAAATATTTTTTCTGGGATTTATAGAGTTCGTATGTGACCTCGGTAAATTGAAATGCGCGTTCAAATTCAATATATAGAGTTATATGTTGATTTTGACGAAAACTGATCGAAACGATCGAATCGGCCTACGATACATATCCCATTGTGTTCGGAATGGGGGTAATTAGCTATGGACGATAGGCGATGGGCCTCGTTTAGAGGTCGTATGAAAAAGTCAACTTTTTGAAATTAAAATAATAATAAAAAAAACCTCTCTCTCTTCCCTTATTCCTTTATCTTCCCCCCCCCCTTAAAATCGATTCAGTTGAAAAGAGAGAAAAAAATAAATAAAAAAATTCGATCGCAGCCGATTCCCCCTACCGCCACCGCGTCGCCCTCCATCCACCGCCTCCACCTTCTTCCCTCCCTCCATCGACCTGCTCCCTCTCCTCTTCTTTCTCCTCCCCTTCTTCTTCCCGTCCGTTCTTACCTGCGCCCAAACCACAACGCCCCCCTACCCCCCGAAGTCGATGCTCTACCTCCGTCGCCTACTGGAGGGCCCACCACCACCAGCGACGGAGAAGACACCCCCCCGGCCTTCGATTTCGACTGTAATCCCCCTTTTACTTATTTACTTTTATTTTATTTCTTTTTTTCCTATGTAATTGGTATTAGCAAATTATAAAAATCAGTTTTTTTATATATAGCATGATATAAAAGGTTATATTTTTATCATATAGAAAAGGTTAGACTTTTATATAGGAAAAAGTTAGAATTTTTAAAATAGAAAAGATTTGATTTTTCTATATGAAAAGACCATATTTTTATAAGTGAAAGGCGAGATTTTTGTTATAGAAAAGAACGGATTTTTACAATAAAAAAAGATCGGATTTTTATAAGTAGAAAGATCGGATTTTTACAGTTTGAAATGAATTATAAAAAATAATCTTTATCGATACGAACACTATTATCAAAATCTGATTTTTACCATATAGTTAGCAATAAAAAGATATGATTTTTATACAGAAGTTAGAAAAGTAAATATACAATTTTCATATAGAAGTAGTGATGAAAATTCTACTTTTACATTATAGAAGTGTTAAAAATATGACCTTTATATAGTAGAAGATATAAAAATACTATTTTTATATAAGTAGTGTATTGAAAATAAAATTTCTATATAATAGAGAATATAAAAATATAATCTTTATATTTGAAAAGGCGAAATCTTTATATAGAGAATAGCGGTGTAAAAATAGAATTTTTATCTATATAGTAGCGTTGTAAAAATATAATTTTTATCTATATAGTAGCGTTAGAAAAATATAATTTTTATCTATATAGTAATGAAGTAAAAATTCGATTTTTATATATTGAATAGTGAAGTAAAAATTCGATTTTTATATATTGAATAGCGAAGTAAAAATTCGACTTTTATATATTGAATAGCGAAGTAAAAATTCGATTTTTATATATTGAATAGCATAATATAAAAATGTGATTTTTATATATGTAGTGAATACAGGCAACGACAGTGACAAAAGGCGGGAACGACGAATATTTCTATAAATGAAGTGTCCTGGAGTTGGGATAGCTATCGGTTAGAACTTCTCACTCTAAATTCCTTTTTCCAGTTATATATATATATATACAAGGATGCAGACGGTGCTTAGCAGCACCCGACACCCGTCGTCCACAGACCATGGACGACTTGTTTGTTTGATTGATGTGTTGTGAAAATTGATTGTGTTGTGGAATGATTGAATACTAAAATATTCTTGTGTTGAAGGAAAATAAAATATTTATATCATTACAAATATTTTATCGTTAAAAATATAATTTTTAACGTAAAAGTGAATAAATAAATATTTATAAACAAATCGGCCGATTTGTTTATATACACTGATTTGACTGATAATGATTGGGATGATAAATTTTACACATCACCCAACTGCACAAATAAAAATATGTGTTTGTTGATTTGAAACCCCACACAAGTGCTGGGATGATATTTGGCGTACAATAACCCCAATTATTTAATTGTATGTCGATCGATGGGTCGACAGTGTAACACCCTGTATTTTCTGAGAATATTAAAAAAAATGGTTAATTATGAAGAAGTTATAAAGCCTTGAAGTTTGTATGCATATGAGAGAAATATATATAGATATATAAAAAAATTAAATAAATAAACATGCAAAAAAGGTTCAAACAACGAATTGGGAGGGGTAATAACCGAACCGGCCCATTTTTGAGGTCGACCCAAGCCCCGCTGGGTCGACTAGGGGTTAATCCCGGGTGTTTGGCTGTCATCCCGTGGGACGATTTGCACAAATGCAGATTTTGCATTTGAATGGTTCTCATGATTCAGGGTTAATCTAATGGTCCTAAATAACTTCCTACACCCATATATACATCCCTAACCTATACCTAAATCTCATATACAATTCTCTAGCCTCCATTACTCTCTTCCTCTCTAAAAATAAATAAATCAATGGCGTCTCTACTCTGCTGAAACCTAAGCTAGGACTTGTGCTTCTTCTTCCTCCAATTCTGATTAGGATTAAAAGAGAACAACTACAACACCTTTTTCTTTTAGAATCCAACCAAGGCAAGTACAGTTATTTTCCGCTATAAATGTTAATTCTGATTGTGACATGAATTGTAAATCTGAATCTGAGATTATATCTGTTCTGTTCTGTTTAGATCTATCTTATTTTGTATCTCTTTCCTATTTCTGTTCTATAGCCAGGCTACCACGAGCCTGAGCCAATCTCATAAGAGATTAACATACGCTAAAATGTTTGGGACAGTAAAATGAATGATGCATAAATTGGGCATGACCAATAGGTGACTAATTTGAGGAAAGAACATGGACTGTAGCTAGAACATAAATCCGAGACATATGATTTGACATGTTATGTTTATAACATAAAAGGTATTGAACATATGATTTGTAGACGCGACATAAAAAGTATATAATTGGACATAAATATAGACTGTATTGAACATACGATTTGAGATAAAGGGAATATGGCTTAGGTATAAAGATTTACATTAAAGTAGGATATCTATTAAATGAAAATAAACACCTAAGTAAGGGATCTTTGGGATATATGACATGCACAGTAATCTATGGCTATATTTGGTATAATTTATATATGGATCTTCTGTACTATGCAAGTTTAATAAAAATTGAAACATATGATATATGGTAAATTATGACCATAGTCTGTGCTATGTAAATTTAATGCAAACATGGGGTATATGATCATATTGTGAATCATGACTATTATTTATGCATGTGAACTTAGGCAAGATTTATAATTAGGCAAGATATGTTTGTGAAACTTTAAGGAATGATTAAATCTGTTATGTTTGCCTAATTTGCTAGTTCGGCTATATTTGCCTAATCTGCTAGTTCTGTTATATTGCCTAATCTACTGCCTAGTCTGCCAGATTTGTTCATCTGCCAAATCTGTCATCTGCTAAGTCAGTTGAAAATTCCAAATCTGCTAAACTAAATCTGTTGAGATGCCTAATCTGTTATCTGCTAAATCTGCTAGTTGCTTAATCTGCTGAATCCGTTAAGTCGCCTAAATTTGTTATCTGCTATGTCTGTTAAGTGATATATTCAGTCTGTTATTGACATAATCTGAATTAGCTATGAATAATTGACATGTATATTAGGCGTGGGTATAAATGGTAAATCATTAATTAATTGGCCGCAAAGATAAACATGGCTAACTCGAGGTTAGAATGAGTTTGCGGCGTAATTTTGCTTGAAACCGCCCGGCATATTCCAGTAGCCGCAAACAATAGGTTCTAATGTGAGAAGTTAGTCATAACGTGCTTGAAACCCGAGGTTAGACTCAGTTTGCAACAGAAATCTGCCCGGAACCAACCGGCCTAACCAGTAGCCGCAAACTGTCAGTCTAATGTGAGAGGTCTGGGCATTAATATTTAATTAATGAAAATCTGAGATAAATATGATGTCTACAACTTGTTGGGCGGATAGGATTAAACCCACTAGACTGACAAATTTAAGAACCTGTTCCGTGAATCTATAGGCCCAATTACAAAGTTAGACAAATTTGTAAGTCAGTTAATCTGTAACTAGTTAATCGATAAGTCTATTAAATCTGTATATCTGATCCATTAGTCTGAAAACTTATCTCTGAACTAGTTGATCTGAATTCTGTATGTCTGAACTTGTAACAAGTTAATATGAAATCTGTTAGTCTGGGGACACAAGGTTAGGAGGGGAATTACTTGTGTCATCTGTTGTTTGGGACCCATATTAGTCAGTAGCCCTTTCTGGTATCAAAACTTTGACCCAACAGTAGGTAGGGTCCGGGCACGCTTACTGAATTAATTATAAGCGGTTCATTCTGATAATGGCGAGGGGTGTTGATGGTGCGTTCCAACTGGGTCATGTGCGTGCATGGATCCCGGTCTGCCTCTGAGGATGTAAGACGCCGTGACATCTGTAAATAGGTCTGTGCCAATTGGTTGTCACTTTAGGGAGTGATACACCCTACTGTGGGGCCGACACAGGATATTTATGTATTAGGGAGCCGATCGCTTGGGTAGGGTTTTAGGGTACACTTAGTTCTGTCTGTTTCTGTTGGTACCGTCTGTCTCTGTTGGGTGGCAACACCCGCTTGTTTCTGCGTGGTACCGTCTGTTCGGGTGGTAAAGGCCCAATTACTAGTGTACACCTAATTCTACATTCTGTTTCCGTAGGGATTAATCTGTTTCTGCTTCTGTCTGTTTCCGTTCGGGTGGTAAAGGCCCATTACTAGCACTATCTTCTGTGGAAATTATTCTGTACCCGTTTCTGTTTCAGTTTAGACATTAGGGTGGCACCTAATTCTATTATACTAGTATTACTGCAAAGAAGTAAGATATAAATAAGAAGCATGGCTTGTCTACATCATTCTGTTTCTGTTGTTTAACCTAAGTATATCTGTTGCTTTTGTTACGGCCATCTCTTATCCAGTTTTGCTTCCATGTCATTATTATTATTATTATTGTTATTATCTGTTCATATGCTGAAAGTCACTGGACTTGCCAGACTTTATGTCTGACCTTGCTTGTTTTCACCCCCTTTTCTTCCGTTCCCCCCCCTCCCAGGTTATTCAAGGAGGGAATACTTTAGCTTGATCCGGATTCCTTCTGCTTGAAGTGCTTAAAGTATGGCTTGGCTCTGTATAACTTCCGTTCTGTGGGGATTATGATTTTAAAGTTTTGTACTCTGATGGCTTTTGAACAAGGCTGATATATATGTACTTGAGTTTTTGGTAAAGTTGTAATCAAACTGATTTCTGTCCGCTGCAATAAAGTTATAAAGTTATTCAAGTACTATTTTCATATCTGTCTTGTAATATTCTGTTCTGTTTACTAAAATGCTCCATCAAAGTTAAGGCATTCCCTTTGTGAGTGACCTTAACGGAGGTGGGGTGTTACACTTGGTATCAGAGCTGAAGGTTACCAGATTTGATAAAAAGTTTTTGAAAACTATGTTTTAAAAAGGAAGTATTTTCAAAAGTAAAGCTTATTTTGAAAAAAAAAACATAATCCCCAAAAGCCATATATCTTTCTTTCGATTCTTTGTTTCGAGTTCCTTCCTCTTTCCCTTTTGAATCTCTTCCTCCGCGTATAGATGCTTTTTCTAAGATATGTAAGAACTTCCGTGCGATGGGCGGAAAACCGCTTTATGGGACTGAAACGTTGTCGAGGCTAGAAGTTGGCTCAACGGAGTAGAGGACTTGTTGGTACCTTTGACATAGACGATGGGAGGAAGGTTCAACCAACTGCTTGGTTAATGAAAGATGAAGCTTCATTTTGGTGGAAGGTCACGAATGGAGAACGTACATGGGAGATATGGATAGGACACACGATAAGAAAGTGGATCCAAAGAAGGACGCTTGCTTCAACTGTGGTGAGATGCGACACTTCACTAGGGATTGCCCGAAGAAACGAGGGCAAGGGCAGAAGATAGGACCTACTTATGGAGGGCAGGCGAACACTCTCGAGGCTAGTGGATAGGATAGAATTAGGAAAACTTTCTGTGAGAGGTTTAATTTCTTTATCTGATTGTTGAGTTAAAACTCTTTCTGATTCTGGTATTTTGATTCTGTAATCGATACTCTGCACTTTAATACTAGTCTTGTTTCTGATCTGGTTATAGTCTCAAACCCCATAGGGGTTACGACTCATCTGCTGGTGATAGGTTGGGGTTTGAGAAATATCTGTGTTAGGCTTCAAGTAGGATGCATACATTCTGGGTTTTATCATGCTTAGTTTTCTAAGAATTATTTGGTAATCTGATCTGTACTAGTAGTCTGTAAATATCTGAATATCTCTGATAAGGTTAAGATTTCCAGTTTTGACATTGTCTAAAGAGGGTAATCCTCTGAGTGTCAATCTGATATTGATTTCGGTCTTTGGGGTTTATACTTAGGGGAATTATTCTCTCAACCAATGTCTAATGGGAACCAAGTTTTTGTTTTATCTGTACTCGCTTCTGAGACGACCCGATTTCCCGTTCTCACGGAAACAAGGTTATCTTTGGAATATAACACAGAAACATATAATAGCAGAACAGAATTAAATAAATACACCAGAATGAACAACAAAATATACTGGATAAAAGTAATCATCAGAGTTACACAGTATACAGGATCTTACTTAGTACAAATACAGTTTAGCTATACATAAATGTCTACAGCGGAAATAAACAAAATATGTACAATAGGAGCTGAACAGCATAAAAAGAAATAAATGATAGAATCCATCTTCAGCTCCAGCTATCCAGAAAAAGAACCAGCTAAACCTGAATACAAGGCTGCCCGTGTAGAAAAAGGGGCACCCGAGTTTGAAAGTGAAACAAACTACGAGTCAGTCATGGGACTGGTATGAGAAATCCACTCAACGCATATATAATTGGCTAATCACAGGACCACGCCACTTTCGTGGAACGGGTTTACTCCATTGGATTGCCAGTGCTTTAAAACAAATCTTTCTTTTAAACATCGATATGCTTTTTATAAAAATGAAGCCATTATAAGACTCAGTTCCCATCACACAATGCAACGCAAGCCGGAGGATAGAGTTTTACCTTATAATGGCCAAAATATGATTGATACGAATAAAGCAAAGGCATTTGATATTATTGCTAGTGTTTATATGTTTTGAAAACAATTTCAAATCATAACTATCAATCATAGACGGCATGGGTACCATATATCATGTCGCCATATATATATACAATCAAAACCACACGATGTCGTATTTGGAAATTGGATTTCCGTCATGAACCAAGGCAAAAGATAGTCCTTACCGAATTCGTGACTCTCTAGCCCGAGCCACAGGATCAGAACGCATCAACCCTTTAGATCATCAGGGCCGGTCCACCGATGTGGATTATTATGCCTGAACACTACGTCTCCCCGCCCTTTGGGGCGTAAACGAGCCAACGAATGACTCCATCGGACCCGGATCGTCCGATCAAACCGAGGCGCCTCGCAACAGCAACAACCACTTAGGTGAAAAGTATATAAATGTCAGGGCTGGTAGGTCACTGACACCACCCTAGCTAGAAAGAAACGCAGGCCCTCCCTGATGTCCTCTCCCGTTTTAGGTTCATACCGGGGTGTGAGGTCGCGAATTCACGTTATACACAAAGCTACGCCACACAGGCGGTGCTTTGATCATCACCACAAGACTTTGCTTTTCAACAGAAGCCCTGATCACTACATCTTAGCATGCCACACAGGCAATTCATGCCATGCGACTGATGTCCATCGATATACAACCTCTGAGCTCGTACGTCTCAGAGAAGGGCGTTAAGCAAAAGAATAAATTCTCCGCCGCCAAACAGATGTATATTTAACAGAAATCAATCAACACAGAATAAACTCCAATGTCAGACACACAGTCCATTTACAAGTCCGTTCTGGGTCTGAACGAAACCGGAGGCACTAAATACCTCGCAAACCCATCGATCACCACGTACGTCTGGACAATCACCACTCATTATCCATATTTCGGGATGCCTCCCAATCAGGACCTCGGTTACCATCCAAACGAGGTGAAGATCTCCGGTCTTCGACCATCGTCTTTATCTTCGACTTTCAATCGTCGGTCAATTATTTGAAATGAGAATTAACTCGGCCTTCTCAAATAATTCACGTATATTTAGAATTTCAAATCAATTTATTTCAATGGTTAAATTATTCGACAACACCAATATTGTTCTTTAATGTAATTTTCACACCAAACACATTCAACCATCAAATACAACCTAAATCAAGAAAATTCAGTTTATTTCCATTCCATATCGCTTACGATATTTTATAACTATTTATCGCTATTTTTATTTATTTTAAAATAGCTATTTTATTCAAAACGACGCTTCGGGCCATAAGGCGGCCGTGGCGCTGTTTTTCTTCAGATTTGATTTACACATATCTGAAAATCTAACCGTTGGATCTTCACAAAATTTACATCATTAGAAAGGTCTTTTCAAAACGAATCCAACGGTTCCAGTTTCGGGAAAATCCGACGGTCGGATCTCCCGGTATAATCGTTTGAAGTTTCGATTTCAAAATACGAACTGCAGCGTCGTTATTCGATTAAATATAATTATATTTATATATATAAATAAATATAATCGTTTCTGGCGCTGTTTTTCTTCAAATTTGAATTAAACATTCCAGACAATCCAACCGTTGGATTTTTACAAGGTTGGTGCCGTTGGAAAGATTATTCCAAGGCGAACCCGACGGTTGAGGTTTCGGGAAAATCCAATGGTCGGATTTCCCGCACTAGTCGTTTGAAATCACGGTTTCGAAATACGAACTGCACGGCTTCGTTTCGTTTTAATTTTATTTATATTTATATATTTATATAAATATAGTTCGTTCAATGATTTCAATATCGTTTTCACTTCAAAAAATTTTCTAACACCTTAAAATTTTGGAAAATTTCGCCATAACCTCCCCTGCACCGGGAGCATCGGGAAATCGCAAATAGCTTTCCCGGTCCTTCTAATCTCAAAAAGAAAAAGCCAAGCGGCTAGCCAACAGGCTCAAAATCATCACCCAAACAAATCAGTAAATGTGTACCTATTTGTCGGGCACAAAATTTTATTCCTCTTCTCTAGCCCCTTTGCTATAACCTGTTCAATGAATATTGCATGTACATATATACACAGTTCTTATCATTTATCAATTTCTATTCGACTTCATATTTGATTTCTATTTGGTTTAAAAACTCCATTCATTCTAATGTGACATAAATAGGTGCAAATCATTTCATTAGCTAATTAATGAATATTTCAACTCATATATGTTTATTTTGAACAAGTGGCTATTTTTAACACTTCACATTTCAACGATTTATGCATACAATAAAAATGTGATTTTTATTGTAAAACCATTCATTTCAAAACACTATTTTTCTATATAGTTCATATAGGTGACAAAATAGGATTTTTATCATAAAACAATTTCTTTTTTTAAACGAGATTATTTTACACAGTTCATATAGTCGATAAAAGGCGATTTTTATTATCAAACAATTTATTTCAAAATATGAATACCATTCAACACATGAATTTCTAAACAACGAATGAATATCAATTCAACACATGAATGTTTTCTATAGTTTCTATATATAGATAAAAATGTGATTTTTATTATCGAACAATTTATTTCAAAATATGAATACCATTCAACACATGAATTTCTAAACAACGAATGAATATCAATTCAACACATGAATGTTTTCTATAGTTTCTATATATAGATAAAAATGTGATTTTTATTATCGAACGATTTATTTCAAAATATGAATACCATTCAACACATGAATTTCTAATCAACGAATGAATATCAATTCAACACATGAATGTTTTCTATAGTTTCTATATATAGATAAAAATGTGATTTTTATTATCAAACGATTTATTTCAAAATATGAATACCATTCAACACATGAATTTCTAAACAACGAATGAATATCAATTCAACACATGAATGTTTTCTATGCAATGAATAAATATAGTTTAAGCATATGAAAATAATTCAAACACACGAATATTATTCAAAATTTCGGCAGCTTAACGGCAGGGTAGTTACACCGTCCCTAGTACGGCTCCTCGCTCTACCTTAAAACCTCGCGGTTTTTGACAATGGGGATCATGCATCTAATTCGCACGCAGGCGGCATGTATATATTTATTTCATTTCCACAAACTAATCCTATGTGGTTTCAACCAAATATTTCACAATCACAAACGGGTATTTTTCAACCACAATCAACCAATATCAATCACAAACAATCCCAAACAATCATTCGCTATCAATCAATTTCACAACAATTTCAACCAATAAATATCGTCCATGGTTTGTGGACGAGGGGGCGTATATATATATATATATATATATAATTATATATAGCAATTTATATATAGTTATTCACTTTCATTTCACACATATATAAATTTTTAAATCAGAAATCTCACCAATTGCTAAACCACACTCCATGACTCTTCTTATGTAGGACATCTTCGTCGTGCTTCTAACGAGATCTATTCAACACCGTATATGTTAAAAATCACATTTTTAACATCGCTCCTATATAGATAAAAATTCTATTTTTAAATCGCTATATTTAGAGAAAAGATTATATTTTTACATGCTACTTTATATATCAAAAAGGTAGTATTTTTATCTAGCTATTTAAATCAAAAAGATGGTATTTTTATTAATTAAAAATCACGTCTTTTTCAGCTTTGAATTTTGTTATTTTCAGCTTTCAAATCAAATTGAATAAAATAAAGAAAAGGGGAAGAAACTCACTACGCAAGGGGAGATGAGGGCGTCGGGAGCTGCTGCGAACGGAGGTGGAGGAGCGGGGTGGCGCTGGGTACCCTACGGCGGTCGGAGGTGGCCGTTGCGGGCTAATTTGGGGGTGTTCGGTTCTGTACAGAGGAGGAGGAGGATGCTGGAGTTGAGGAGGCGGTGGCATGGGGTTCGACAGGAGGAGGGAGTGGCGTGCGCAGCTCTGAAGGTGGTGGCGGTGGCTGTACAGGCGGAGGGGGTTAGGGCGCGTCAGGGATTGGTGATCTTCGGGGTTCCACGCGAGAGAGAAGAGAGAGGGGGAGGCGGAGAGAGGCGGTCCGGCGCTGGGGAGGCCGGAGCAGCGGAGGTGGAGGCGGTTGGTGGCGGCTCCAGGTGGTGGACGCGACGGGGATCCCCCTTTTCTTTTTTGATTTGGTTTCTGAACGAATGAGGGAGGGGATAGAGAAAATAAGGGGTGGGGAATATATATATTAATATTTAATTATTTTATTTTTCAAATGGTTGACTTTTTCATTCGAACACGAAATCAGCCCCAACGACTGTCGTCCCTAGCGTATTGCCCCCATTCCGGACACAATGGGATATGCCAAGCAAGCCAATTCGGCTGTTTCGATAGGTTTTTATCAAAATTAAAAGATAAATTAGTGTATATTTAATTTTAACGCGCATTTCAAATTGTCGGGGTCACAAACGAACTCTAAAAATTCCCGAAAAATATTTTCTAGCATCGTATCGACGATACGATCCTAACAAAACTAATTTCGCCGAATTCTGAGACCGTTTGAAAAATGGCCAATTTCCAGTCGATTAAAATCAACGGAAACTGGTCAATCGCGTTTTCTTTTGCCCCGCTCACATATTGATTCCAAAAATTATGAAATTTGAAACCTAACAATAACTTGACACTGCGGATCCAACAAAAGTGGTTTCGTCGAAATCCGAGGTCATCTGCAAAATGTCCATTTTTAAGGGCCTGAATTCCATAGCGACTATTCAGAATTTTCAAATGGACATAGCTTTTGATTCCCGCTATCAAATTTCGATTGGTCGGATTCGTTAGAAAGATATTCACTAACAGATTTAAATATTTTTGGTTTCACTAAAATCCGGATTGTTTTGCACCCGGTATATTCAATTGAAGTTTGAAATCGAATTATCGAACTACCACGCCATTTTCAATTCTATATATAATTATAATTAATCATATTCGTTTTCAAATGTCGATTCAAACTCAGTTTTCATTGCCATTATTTAAAATATTTATTTTAAATATTTAAAATCCATTATTTTAGCCAATTTAAAAATTTTTAATTGGTTCAGATTTTCTGGGTCGTTACAGCTTCCATCGTTCGACTGTATCCTATCGATCGAATCTTCGAACTTTAGGTAGAAACTAATGGGTGTAAACATGTATTTGAGACATGTTATGTTTGATGGTTGCAAGTGGATGCAAGTGGTTGCTAGTGGTTGCTCGCGGATGCATATACACACACTAGGCACTAGATCGGCTCAAAAACACTCTCATACTGCATATGGATGTGTGTGCATTTTTCAATTTTTGTGGATGCAGAATGATTGACTCCTCACATGGATGTTGCATTTGGATGAATGGTTATGCACTCATATAGAAATGATGTGTATCAAATAGGATTTCTTGCATACATATTTGGACTCATGACACTAACATGATTCGCATTAAGGAGGTCAACTGGATTAGTAGACCGCATGATTTTGCATTAGATAAGAAACATATATACACACTTTGCATATGTTCATATGGAATTAGAAACCTTTTAAGGACAATGGATGCCTGTGATTGAATGGTTGAGTAGATGGATGTTGGATGTTAGGATACATTCTTCTTAACTTGAAGATTTCGGGGACGACTTGTTTGTTTGATTGATTGTGTTGGATGTTGGACGACTTGTTTGTTTGAGTAGACGGTGCTTAGCAGCACCCGACACCCGTCGTCCACAGACCATGGACGACTTGTTTGTTTGATTGATGTGTTGTGAAAATTGATTGTGTTGTGGAATGATTGAATACTAAAATATTCTTGTGTTGAAGGAAAATAAAATATTTATATCATTACAAATATTTTATCGTTAAAAATATAATTTTTAACGTAAAAGTGAATAAATAAATATTTATAAACAAATCGGCCGATTTGTTTATATACACTGATTTGACTGATAATGATTGGGATGATAAATTTTACACATCACCCAACTGCACAAATAAAAATATGTGTTTGTTGATTTGAAACCCCACACAAGTGCTGGGATGATATTTGGCGTACAATAACCCCAATTATTTAATTGTATGTCGATCGATGGGTCGACAGTGTAACACCCTGTATTTTCTGAGAATATTAAAAAAAATGGTTAATTATGAAGAAGTTATAAAGCCTTGAAGTTTGTATGCATATGAGAGAAATATATATAGATATATAAAAAAATTAAATAAATAAACATGCAAAAAAGGTTCAAACAACGAATTGGGAGGGGTAATAACCGAACCGGCCCATTTTTGAGGTCGACCCAAGCCCCGCTGGGTCGACTAGGGGTTAATCCCGGGTGTTTGGCTGTCATCCCGTGGGACGATTTGCACAAATGCAGATTTTGCATTTGAATGGTTCTCATGATTCAGGGTTAATCTAATGGTCCTAAATAACTTCCTACACCCATATATACATCCCTAACCTATACCTAAATCTCATATACAATTCTCTAGCCTCCATTACTCTCTTCCTCTCTAAAAATAAATAAATCAATGGCGTCTCTACTCTGCTGAAACCTAAGCTAGGACTTGTGCTTCTTCTTCCTCCAATTCTGATTAGGATTAAAAGAGAACAACTACAACACCTTTTTCTTTTAGAATCCAACCAAGGCAAGTACAGTTATTTTCCGCTATAAATGTTAATTCTGATTGTGACATGAATTGTAAATCTGAATCTGAGATTATATCTGTTCTGTTCTGTTTAGATCTATCTTATTTTGTATCTCTTTCCTATTTCTGTTCTATAGCCAGGCTACCACGAGCCTGAGCCAATCTCATAAGAGATTAACATACGCTAAAATGTTTGGGACAGTAAAATGAATGATGCATAAATTGGGCATGACCAATAGGTGACTAATTTGAGGAAAGAACATGGACTGTAGCTAGAACATAAATCTGAGACATATGATTTGACATGTTATGTTTATAACATAAAAGGTATTGAACATATGATTTGTAGACGCGACATAAAAAGTATATAATTGGACATAAATATAGACTGTATTGAACATACGATTTGAGATAAAGGGAATATGGCTTAGGTATAAAGATTTACATTAAAGTAGGATATCTATTAAATGAAAATAAACACCTAAGTAAGGGATCTTTGGGATATATGACATGCACAGTAATCTATGGCTATATTTGGTATAATTTATATATGGATCTTCTGTACTATGCAAGTTTAATAAAAATTGAAACATACGATATATGGTAAATTATGACCATAGTCTGTGCTATGTAAATTTAATGCAAACATGGGGTATATGATCATATTGTGAATCATGACTATTATTTATGCATGTGAACTTAGGCAAGATTTATAATTAGGCAAGATATGTTTGTGAAACTTTAAGGAATGATTAAATCTGTTATGTTTGCCTAATTTGCTAGTTCGGCTATATTTGCCTAATCTGCTAGTTCTGTTATATTGCCTAATCTACTGCCTAGTCTGCCAGATTTGTTCATCTGCCAAATCTGTCATCTGCTAAGTCTGTTGAAAATGCCAAATCTGCTAAACTAAATCTGTTGAGATGCCTAATCTGTTATCTGCTAAATCTGCTAGTTGCTTAATCTGCTGAATCCATTAAGTCGCCTAAATCTGTTATCTGCTATGTCTGTTAAGTGATATATTTAGTCTGTTATTGACATAATCTGAATTAGCTATGAATAATTGACATGTATATTAGGCGTGGGTACAAATGGTAAATCATTAATTAATTGGCCGCAAAGATAAACATGGCTAACTCGAGGTTAGAATGAGTTTGCGGCGTAATTCTGCCCGGAACCGCCCGACATATTCCAGTGGCCGCAAAAAATAGGTTCTAATGTGAGAAGTTAGTCATAACGTGCTTGAAACCCGAGGTTAGACTCAGTTTGCGACAGAAATCTGCACGGAACTAACCGGCCTAACCAGTAGCCGCAAACTGTCAGTCTAATGTGAGAGGTCTGGGCATTAATATTTAATTAATGAAAATCTGAGATAAATATGATGTCTAAAACGTGTTGGGCGGATAGGATTAAACCCACTAGACTGAAAAATTTAATAAACCTGTTCCGTGAATCTGTAGGCCCAATTACAAAGTTAGACAAATCTGTAAGTCAGTTAATCAGTAACTGGTTAATCGGTAAGTCTATTAAATCTGTATATCTGATCCGTTAGTCTGAAAACTTGTCTGTGAACTAGTTGATCTGAATTCTGTATGTCTGAACTTGTAAACAAGTTAATATGAAATCTGTTAGTCTGGGGACACAAGGTTAGGAGGGGAATTACTTGTGTCATCTGTTGTTTGGGACCCATATTAGTCAGTAACCCTTTCTGGTATCAAAACTTTGACCCAACAGTAGGTAGGGTCCGGGCACGCTTACTGAACTAATTATAAGCGGTTCATTCTGATAATGGCGAGGGGTGTTGATGGTGCATTCCAACCGGGTCATGTGCGTGCATGGATCCCGGTCTGCCTCTGAGGATGTAAGACGCCGTGACATCTGTAAATAGGTCTGTGTCAATTGGTTGTCACTTTAGGGAGTGATACACCCTATTGTGGGGCCGACACAGGATATTTATGTATTAGGGAGTCGATCGCTTGGGTAGGGTTTTAGGGTACACTTAGTTCTGTCTATTTCTGTTGGTACCGTCTGTCTCTGTTGGGTGGCAACACCCGCTTGTTTCTGCGTGGTACCGTCTGTTCGGGTGGTAAAGGCCCAATTACTAGTGTACACCTAATTCTACATTCTGTTTCCGTAGGGATTAATCTGTTTCTTCTTCTGTCTGTTTCCGTTCGGGTGGTAAAGGCCCATTAATAGCACTGTCTTCTGTGGAAATTATTCTGTACCCGTTTCTGTTTCAGTTTAGACATTAGGGTGGCACCTAATTCTGTTATACTAGTATTAGTGCAGAGAAGTAAGATATAAATAAGAAGCATGTCTTGTCTACATCATTCTGTTTCTGTTGTTTAACCTAAGTATATTTGTTGCTCTTGTTACGGCCATCTCTTATCCAGTTTTGCTTCCATGTCATTATTATTATTATTATTATCTGTTCATATGCTGAAAGTCACTGGCCTTGCCAGACTTTATGTCTGACCTTGCTTGTTTTCGCCCCTTTTTCTTCCGTTTCCCTCCCCCCCTCCCCAGGTTATTCAAGGAGGGAATACTTTAGCTTGATCCGGATTCCTTCTGTTTGAAGTGCTTAAAGTATGGCTTGGCTCTGTATAGCTTCCGTTTTGTGGGGATTATGATTTTAAAGTTTTGTACTCTGATGGCTTTTGAACAAGGCTGATATATATGTACTTGAGTTTTTGGTAAAGTTGTAATCAAACTGATTTCTGTCCGCTGCAATAAAGTTATAAAGTTTTTCAAGTACTATTTTCATATCCGTCTTGTAATATTCTGTTCTGTTTACTAAAATGCTCCATCAAAGTTAAGGCATTCCCTTTGTGAGTGACCTTAACGGAGGTGGGGTGTTACAGACAGGCTGTGAAAGCGTTAATTATTTATATTTGATGCTTATGCAGTTGTGTGGTGCACCTTGGATGATGGTTGATTGTTTATCATTGCTATTATATACATGTGTTGTATGGAATCCATATAATTAACATTATATGGTGATTGATTGGGCCTCATTCCAATCGGGAAAATAATGAATATTATAAAAGAAAATTTATGTGTTGAATATAAAAATAGTCATGTGCTGACGATGTTCATGTGTTGAAAATATTCATGTGTTGAGTAAAATATTTTAATAAGAAAATTTACATCTTCATCATATTTAAAATTAGAACTACTTCACGGTGGAGTCTGATTTAAAAATCAAACGATAGATACCATAATTTTATAAAATATTTTACATAACAAAAATAGTGATGTGTTGACAGTACTCATGTGTTGAGATTAGTCGCGGGTTGAAAGAAATATAGATTCATGTGTTGAATGGGATAAATATTCATTTGTTGAATAGAATAACGAATTTATTGAAATATATAAAGTCGTGTTGATTGGAGTTGCGCTATTTTGACGTGAACGATATTTATATCGATTATATTCGTTTTTATAATGAATATAGAAAAGGTAGTGATTTCAAAATATAACGTTTTGAAAATATTATCATTTATATAGTAATGATAGGAAATATTCAATTTTGATTTGAAATTGAATATAGAGTTGAAATGGTTTTGAAAACGAATTTAAAACGATTTATAAAATAAGTTTTAAAAGGAAATCGACGAAATATATATAATATATATATTATATATATATATATATAATGGCCTGAATAGAACGCACCGCGCCGCGGTAGTTCGTGAATTTCGACCATTGACTTCGAATTGACGTTGCGGGAGATCCGACCGTCGGATTCTCCGAAAACCAGAACCGTTGGGTTCGTATCGAAAAGAGCTTTCCAATGAATATTAGAAATTTGAAATCTAACGGCTGGATTTGGAATTATGTCCAAATCAAATTTGGAAAAGGTCGCTGTAAGTGCAGTTCGATGGCCGTTGATGGAAATCGACTGTACGGGCCTTGATAAAATTATTAAAAATATATATAATTTGTGTAAAATCATAAGAAATGATTTGGGAAAAATTGGGCTGAAGAATTCCATATTTGAAAGGATAAAAATAGATTTTTATCGAAATAAACTAGTTTTGAATTAGAATTAAAATCAATTTATTTTTGAAATAAATAAATTGAATTTGAAAGTGATTAAAAAAAATCAATATTCCCAATACATGAATTAGACTGGAGTTGAATCGAAATTATTTTCGGAATATTTCGATATTGGATTTCGTGACTATACAGATATTGTTATGGGAATTTGAAATATATATTTTATATCATTATTTCCAATACGATATTTGTTGGTTTCAGGATTTGATATTGAATATAAGCCGGTATATTTTCTATTCAGAGCCTTGTATTTAATATCAAATGTGATTTGGGTTTGTCGTGAATGGTGTCTTCATTAACACTGTTCTTAAGCCCAACAGAGAAAAAGATTAAATCTTTCTATTTAGATTTAATGAAGTGTATCAATTAAATGATATTTAATTGGAATTGAATTTGAATTGGTTTTTGGGTTTATCGTGAGCGGTGTTTTGAACAACTCCTGTTCTTTAACCCGATTAACAATAGAGTGTGATTTCGGGTTTATCGTGAATCGTGGTTTAAATGACATTGGTTCTTTAACCCAGTTAAAGACAGGATATTGATTTTTGAAAAGAATAAAACTAAGTGGAGTTTTAATGAATCTTTAATTAGATTGAAATGTGAATTGATAATTTAAATTATCAAATCTGAAAGGTGATCGAGAATGGAGTACCACCAGTTTTGCTCCAAAGCGATAGTTTAATCTTTAATTACATTTGAATGTGAAATGGTAATTAAATTTACCGATAGCACCGTGGTGTTAGATGTGGAGTATTACCAGTTTTGCTCCAGGGGATGAATAGGTTGGGATTGGGAAATAAAATAAATAATTACTTCGGTGTGGTTCGCTAATCCCGACTAGTTTGAAATGATATCCAAAGGAAGATTAAAGAATAAATTTAGAAGAATTTATCTTGGATAAAATTAATGGGAACCTTTCCCTAAGAATGTGATTTTGTGAATAAAAGAATATTCTGAATTGGAATGAGGCGTTTGTTGTGTTTGTGTAACATTTGTTTATCATATACGTGGGTTATTCAGAAAGGCCGGGTTTATACCCATTCTGAATAACCGGTTCGACGAGATGTCGAAGATGAAGACGGTGGTTGAAGACCGGAAGTCTTCAAATCATTTGGGTGATTACTGATGATCTCGATTGGGCTGTACACCCAAGATGAGGGAAACAGTTGGTGATCGTCCAGACGTACTTGGAGATGGATGGATATGCGAGGAAAGTGCCTCCGGTTTCGTTCAGACCCAGAACGAACTTGTAAATGGATTGTGTGTCTGACATTGGATTTTATTCTGTGTTGATTGATCTCTATTAAATATACATCTGTTTGGCGGCGGAGAATTTATTCTCTTGCTTAACTCCCTTCTCTGAGACGTACGAGCTCAGAGGTTGTATATCGATGGACATCAGTCGCATGGAGTGAATTGCCAGTGTGGCGCGCATAAGTGGCAAATTGATCAGGGCTTCTATTGAAAAGCAAAGTCTTGTGGTTGATGATCAAAGCACGACCTGTGTGGCGTAGCTTTGTGTACAACGTGAATTCGCGAGCCTTACACCTCGGTATGAGTCAAAAACGGGATAGTGACTGCAGGGAGAGCACGACGTTTCTTTCTAGCTAGGGTGGTGTCAGTGACCTACCAGCCCTGACATTTATATACTTTTCACCTGTGTGTTTGTTGGATACGATGCGCCTCGGATATAGGTCTGTAAGGACTGGGAAACGTGTGTTCAGGAATAACTAATCCTCAAAAGTAAGAGAGGACCGGCCCTGAAGATCCAAGGATCATAGTGGGGTCCTGGGACATTTGTTAGAGTGTCTCGAACGCGGAGAGGAGCTTGCCCCTTGCCTCGACTCATGACGGAAATCCAATTTCCAATACGTGATATTGCGGTTTTATTTGTAGAACCTAGTATGGCGACATAGTGGTATGGGTCATTCTTGCCGCCTATGATTGATATTTATGACTGAAACTGTTTTGACACTATACACTTATAGTAATATCAAAATAATGTGTTTTAAACGTATCAAGCATGCTTTGGTTGTTATAAAGTAAAAACCCTATCCTCCGGCTTGCGTTGCATTGTGTGATGGGACCTGGGTCTTATAACAGCTTCATTTTTCTTTATTTAGCATTGCGCTGTTTGTTCTATGCACTGGTATTCTTGGGAGGAAACCCGTTCCGTATTATACGGTGTGGTCCCTTGATTTACCGAACTTTAAAACCAATATTAATGATTGTTTTAGTTCTCACACCAGTCACATGACTGACCTGGAGTTTATTGTTTTAACCTAAACTCTGGGTGCCCCTATTTTCGACACGGGCAGCTAGTTATTTTGGTTTTGCAGATTTATATTCACAGGATCCTGATTTACAGCTGGAACGATGCTCGGAAAGCTCTGTATCCATGTATCACTTTCAGTTGTGTTTTGTATATTTTTCCACTGCTATGTAATTTATTGTAATCTTTGATATTTGTTGAATGTAATTTATTCATTTATACTCTGTATATTCTTGTATCTGATGGAATTGTTGTAATAACAATGAAATGTTCTTCTGTCTGTGTTCCGATGTGTGTTGTTCTCAAAGTATCCGCGCTTTCCTTCACGGGGAAGTTACGGGTTCTTATAGAATTTTACCTTATAATGGTAAAAAATGCTTGATATGATAAAACGGATTTAATATTATTATTAGTGTGTATATGTTTCAAAAACATTTCAATCATAATATATCAATCATAGACGATATAGCTACCATATACTATGTCGCCATACTAGTTTTTCAATCAAAACCGCATGGTGTCGTATTGGAAGTTGGATTTCCATCATGAACTAAGGCAAGAGATTGTCCTTACCGAATTCGAGACTCTTTAGCCCAAGCCTCAGGATCAGTCACAACTACACCTTAGATCTTCAGGGCCAGTCCACAAATACTTTAGTGGATTGGTAATTCCTGAACAATACGTTTCCCCGCCCTATGGGGCGTAAATATAGAGCCACTAAGGACTCAAATGCGAGGCGCCTAATTCAATCATCCACATAAGTAAAAATGTCTGGGATCCATATCGTGACACCACTTCTAGCAAGAAAAAAAGTATGTCCTCCCTGCAGTCCTCTCCCGTTTCTGGTTCATATCGGGGATTAAGGCTCGCGAAGTAACGTTTTACACAAAGCTAGGCTAATTAAAGCTGTACTTTGATCATCGACCACAAGGCTGTGCTTTTCAACAAAAAGCCTTGATCATTTGCATCTTGGCATGCCACACTGACAATTCACGCCAAGCGACTGATGTCTACCAATATATAACCGCTGAGCTCGTACATCTCATAGAAGGGTGTTAAGCAAGAGAATAAACTCTCCACCACTAAAAAGATATATATTTAATAGAAATCAATCAACGCAGAATAAAATCCAATGTCAGACATACATCCATTTACAAGTCCGTTCTGCGTCTGAACGAAACCGGAGACACCTTATTCCTCGTCCATATGTCCAATACAGAAGAGAGGCTCTCACATATCCGGACAATCAACAAGTACGTCTGGACAACTACCACTGTAACCCTCTCAAGGCAGCAACTCCAATCAAAGGCATCAGTAGTCATCCATTCGATGTGAAGATTGCCGGTCTTCAATCACCGTCTTCAAATCTTCGACTTCCAATCGTTGGTCATTTATCTAAAATGAGAATTAACTCGGCCTTTTCAAATAATTCGCGAATATATATAATTCATGTAATGACCCGGATTTTTAGCAACTTTGGTTATCGACATAAACACGATGTCGATAACCAAAACATCTAAAATCCTGGTAATTAGTGAAAGAAATTAGAGGGGGAGGAAAGATAAGATAGAAACTTAGAATAGAAGAAGAAGAAGAACACAACATCAGAGTAACACGAATCTCACAACGGAACGAATAAATATATTTCATAACATAACTTTGAAATACAAATCGGTACTTGAATATACATGTCATTATCAAAGTACAGCACTTACAACACAGCGGAATAACTATAGCTATATGATCCTGAAGCCTCCTGCTCCAGCTCTTCAACTATATCTGTAAAATCCCGACTACTTGACTACCCGTACAAATTTAGGCACCCAAGAGTTTAGGGGAAACAACAAAGTAAACTCCGGGTCAGTCATGGGACTGGTATGAGTAAAACAGTTTAAAACAGTTATACAGGTAAATGATATCTCATAAGACCACACCGCATAATGGAACGGGTTTTTCCCTTATGAGAATCCAAATTATCTTTATATCAAAAACCTTTTGATATTATAATAATGTCTATCAACCACAGTATATATATAATCATCTAGTATAAATGCTTTCGTCTCACGTTCTATATATATAGTATACAATCAAAACCGCAAGCACGTATTGGGTAATGGATTTCCAACTATGATAAGGTATGGAACCACCTATCGCTCGTGTACCTCTAGAGAGGAATACACTGGGTTCAACAAGAACATCTTGCAACCCGGCCACACATGACCGACCACTCATTTCGCTTGAGTGTATCGAATGTATATCACCAACGGTTGGGATCAGCAACCATTTCCCGAATGGGACAGTATCGACAATAGATTTTTAGAAATAAATGAAACTCTAGATCAGGTGATTATACACCCTAATAGGTGCGACCTACATAACCATGCTGCCTGCCCGATTTCTGTCATTTACCGGTTGATGAGGCTAGAAGCTACGCTTTATCATCACACCAGATTCACTTTGAATGCCACATCATCAAATCCATCAAATCACCGATTGACGTCCTCAACCATACATTATGTGTTAGCTAAAAGAAGTTTCCTTCTCCGCTTCCACTCTTGGTATGGTTGGAGAAATCAATATACGTGATCGTCTGGAAATACTCTGTCAGACATCCGTCCATACAAGTCATCTAGGAATAGGATGAACCGAAGGCACTATTCTGTAAACGGGATAGCCCTTGCATAACTCCGTCTTCAATTTCCTTTGGCATATATGATTCGCAACGCTTATGCCAATACAGAGTGGTTCTTTGGATAATAATCCAACCGGTCTCTCCATACTAACAACGTTAAAATGGTCAAAAACTTCGATAGTCTGTGAATTAACTATCGAAGAAAAACAGGTGTGCAAACAACGATATTATTTCCAGATGGAAATTCTAGTAATCAAACATCATTTAACATTTATCTCCTTAGTTCATTTATTTACTTAGCTCCTGTTTTCCCTATATTCAATATTTCCTATTTTCTAAATTTGGAAAATATACGTTATTAACAATGGAAAACATTTCCATTTCTTGTCTTCTTTATTAGAAAACATTTCGGGTTTCTTATTTGGAAAACATTTCCAAAGCTTCTTCATTGGTCTTAGACAGATGTTTAAACATACCATCGCGATGCCAACTCAAACCATTTCCTTTACTGCCGAACCTTAACTATTCCTTAGTTAAAAATGAAGCCAATCAAGTTGGGGTAGAACTACCTCTCAGACCTTAACTGAACAATATTTCTAACCTTGAAATAGGCAAAGTTCACTTTATATTCCTTTTACTAACTTCCTTACTTAACCCTCCTTCGAATAGCTATATTCGATTGACTCTTTTCACTTAACTCTATTTGATTAACCCTTATCAATTAACTCTATTGGACTAACACTATTGGATTAACTCTATTTGAATAATGCTATTGATTTACTCATTTCACTTAACTACTTTCGAATAAACTATATTCGATAACTCCTTTTACTTTCTTCGAATAAACTATATTCGATTAACTCCTTTTACTTTAACTCTAATCGATTAACTAACATCGATTAACTCCTTTTAACTTTAACTCTAATCGATTAAATAACATCGATTAACTCCTTTTAACTTTAACTCTAATCGATTAACTAACATCGATTAACTCCTTTTAACTTTAACTCTAATCGATTAACTAACATCGATTAACACCTTTTACTTTATTCTCTAATCGATTAAACTAACATCGATTAACTCTTTTTACTTTAACTCTAATCGATTAACTAACATCGATTAACTCCTTTTACTTTATTCTCTAATCGATTAAACTAACATTGATTAACTCTTTTTACTTTAACTCTAATCGATTAACTAACATCGATTAACTCCTTTTAACTTTAACTCTAATCGATTAACTAATATCGATTAACACCTTTTACTTTATTCTCTAATCGATTAAACTAACATCGATTAACTCTTTTTACTTTAACTCTAATCGATTAACTAACATCGATTAACTCCTTTTACTTTATTCTCTAATCGATTAAACAAACATCGATTAACTCTTTTTACTTTAACTCTAATCGATTAACTAACATCGATTAACTCCTTTTAACTTTAACTCAAATCGATTAACTAACATCGATTAACTCCTTTATTCTATTCGAATAAACTATTAATTTATAAAGATTTACTTTTAGTTACAGTTCTTCACTTTACAAATGATTTCCTTTTTCTAACTAATCCTTTGATTTTATAAATATTTCTTTTGTAAAAATCCTTTTCTGTTTCTATATAAAATCCATCGATTTTATATAAATAATTCATTTTCAAAATACACTTTGAAAATATTCCTTTATCAACATTCGGTATGTTATGGTATTCAACATATCAAATCACGATGATCAGTATCGTTCGAACCCATATAATCGACAACAGATTGTATATCACATCATATATCACAATATATGAAAAACAGTAAAATAAATGTTGAGGAATCCAGTTGGATTCCTCCAACCTGTTTCCCTGCATCACAGATGTTAAACAATATAGATAACATCACTTTCAGTTCCATGTGATATATTCTGTTAAACAGAATCAATATAGAAATTTAACTAACCGACTAGCAGTTCAATTAAACGGTCAACACACAGTCAATCAGCCAACATCTAACAGTTCTAAAAATACAACATGAAATTATAACAGTTCAGAGTTTGTGAGATTTACTCACTTTGGCGCGTTAACCGTTGAATAACTGATTGACATAGAAATGTGTTTATTTTATGCTCTTATATCTTATCTTTTGTATATAAATAAATATTACTTGGGTATTGTTTTGTTACTTTTACAGATATTCCAACCCAGCCCGCATGCAACCAGAAAAGTAGAGAAATAGAGATGAAATTGATATATATTTACATTTTGAAGAATTGTAGATAAAGATCTCACATCTAGTTGCTGTTGGACAAAAAAAAGGATTGATAACAAGGCTTTGCACATCACAAATCAATGAAGAAGTGTCAAGGAAACAAGAGGAAAAGAGAAAAGGCCCAAATTTGCTTTATTTATCAAAGGCCCATTTATGTTTCTCATTGTAAACTAATTAGTGATGTAATGACCAGGCCCATTTATCATTAGGGTTAGGGTTAGGGTTTGGCTATCTACCCTATATATACCCTTGTAATATCATTGTAGCCACCATCCTATTTTCTATTCCATCACTCCATTAATAAAAGTTCTTTTTCTTCTTTTATTTTCTAGCATTTCTCTATTTTCTTAGCGATTAGTGTTGTCTACACGATTAGATTCGGTAGAACACCAATTGTATTTTACACTTTTTGTTAGTGATTAGTCGTTTGATTAGTTTCAACGACAATCCTAATTTACTTTTTGTTGTTCTTCTTTTCCTGCAATTTTACTTTCTGCATTTTATTTCTGTTTTGCATTTTAATTCCCAACTGATAATTGTGATTTGACCATCGGTTCAATTAAATTTGTTCTGAGTTGGATCACAGTTTCAATTTTTATTATTTTCAAAAACCAACCTCGAAAATCGTCTAACTCGCCCAAGAGATTAGATAAATAATTTGATTTAATTCACCTCCCTGTGTTCGACCTGTATGCTACACACCTGTATGCTTGCAGAATTTATTACAAATGTCGCGCTTTTCTAATTCATAGATTAGCGTCGATCAAGTTTTTGGCGCCGTTGCCGGGGAGGTAACGATTAAATTTTATTATTTATTTAATTTTTGATTCGTGTTAGCTTTTATTTTATTTTTTATTTTATTTTCTTCTGTGTATATATATAAAATCTTGATTAATGATTTGGTATATCAATTCTATTGATGTTATCATCCATTAAGCAAGAGAAAAAATTACCATTTTTTCTCAAATTTCTTTCTATCTTTCCTCTGCCTTAATTGTCAAATTTCTTTCCCTCCTGACCTTCTTTTTACAATTTGATTTCTTTCCCTAAAAAACAAACAAAAAAAAATCTTGTCAAATTCTGTTTAAATTATTTCTTTTTTCTCTCTCATCTATTTCTCCTTTCTCTATCCCCTTCTCTGTTTTCAATACATTTTTTTAATAAAAAAAAATTACCAAATAAAAAAAGTTTTTATTTGTTTTCTTGTGTATAGATATAGGAAAAAAAAATCTTGACTGATTGATTTGGTATTGTATACTGTAATCATCTAAATCAAGAAAAAAAATCATGCCAATTTTTGTTTAGTTTGTTTCCCCTTCTCCCATCTATTTCTTTCCTTTCCTTGTACATTTTTTCTTCTTCTGTACAACTCTCAAAAAAAAAAAACAACTTTCAATTTTCCTTTATTCTTTCCATCTTTCCAATCATCTACATTCTTTTTATTTTTACAAATTTCAAAAAAAAAAAAGATTCCTCTTTTTTTTTTTTTTTCCTTTCTTCTTTTGTCCTTCTTGTTCTCAATACATTTGATTTCTTTTCTTCTCTTACAAATTTCCTTTCTTTTCAAAAAAAAAAATCCACTTTTGATTTCTTTCCTCTTTATTCCTCCTTTCCAATTTTCAATACAATTACTTCTCATTCTTCTTTTACAAGTTCAAAAAAAAAAAAAACTTGCCATTTTTCTTTTGTTTCTTTCCTGTTTTCAACCTCTTTCCCCTTTCCTCTTTCTTTCATTTATTTGTTTCCCTCTTGCAAATTCATTCCTACTTTAGACAAATAATAATAATAAAAAAAATAGAACTTGCCAAATTCTCTTGATTTTTTTTTTTTCCTTTTCATTTTTGTTTTTCCTTTTTATATTTCTTTTTTTTCTTTCCCTCTTCATCTATTCCTTCTTTCCAATTTTTACTTTATTTTTATTGTTCATTATTGTTGTACATTTAATTTGCCAAATTTTCTTTAATTGGTTTCCATTTATTCCTTCCTTCCTTTTACTTCTTTCCAATTGTCAATACACTGGTTTCCATTCTTTTACAACAATAACCAAAAAAAAAAAAAAAACTTGCATTTTTTAATCTATTGCTTTCTAATTACAACTCTCTCTCACTTCCTCTAATCTTTCTTTCCATCTTTCTACCACCTTGTTGATTTTCACAATTTTCTTTTCTCTTTCCTTTTCTTTTTATTTGTTTCCATCTTTTGTCTACAATTTTCTAAAAAAAAAAAAAACTTTTGCATTTTCTTCTCTGTCTACGTTGATTTCTTTCTTGTTTTTGTCTGCTTTTATTTCTTTCCTCCATTCCTTCTACCCTTCCTCTCTACTCAAAAAACCTTGTTTTTTTTTCCTTATTTCCTTCCTTTTTTCATTTTTTTTTCCTTTTTTGTTTTTCTTTTCTCATTCATTTCTTTCCCTTTCTTCTTGTTCAAATTTTCAAAAAAATAATAATAATAAAACTGCATTCTTTTCTTTTTATTTATTTCTTTCCAATTGCATTTCTCATTGACCTCCTACAATCTCTCTTTCCATTATTTCATTTATTTCTTTCCAGCTCTCTCCTTCATAATTTTTTTTCTTTTCTCTCTTTTATTTCTTTTGTTGATTTTGCTACCTTTCTCTCTCTCTCTCTCAAAAAAGAAGAAGAAGAAGAGGTGAAATTCAAATCAAAGGCCCAAGGAAGGAACGAATTCAAGCAACGAACAAGGATTCAAAGGTCAACGGATTTGCAAATAATGGATTTCAACCATTAATACTGCTCAATTTTTCTGGACATATTGCCATACACCGTTGTAATATTTTCTAAACTCTACAGGTGCTTTGCTGCAAAGAAAAAATATAGAAATTGTGTGTAAAAATCTTCTGCAGGGGCAGCGGCTTGCTTGTACAAATTTTTTATTCTGCTATTGTTCTGTGACTGTTCTGTGATTGAATTTTTCTTAATCTGTTTAGTTAGGAATTATTTTCCATAACTAAAATCATCACGCTCGTCGTTTTTCAATAATAAAACTTGATTTGATTTTCAAAATAATATAATTGAAAAGTGGTGTTTTGTGAAGTTGACTGTCTCATATAATTGGATCGCGGATATATAGTAGTTCAATTTATTGAACTATTAGCAAAAGAGGTTGCATACTACCCGTAAAACATTGGTCGTATCCCTTAGTTTTATACTATACGTGAACGGCCATAAGACCCTCTTCCCCCTTCCAATTGAGTCAGTTAATTAATAGAGCACAACTCATTCTTTTATATTATTTTGAAATAGGAATAATTTATGTCTTACCCTGACTTCATTCAAATGTCTAATTCAAAAAAAACCCTAAGAGAACTGTGGGATAATAAAAGGAGTAGACGTCCTCTTGAAGAGTATGAGCATGAAATACAACTCATGAAGCAAGATTTTCCAAAATTTCGTGAGCCCGATGCCAATTTTCAAAATTTTCCAATTGACCAACATTTTCAAAATCATAGATATAATCGAAACGACGATTTCAATTTAAATTTCAATAATTTCGATTATGGGCCACATCCACATCAAAACGGTTTTGAATCGCAACGTACCTTTGATCAACATGGGGTTGGAAACCAATTCGAAAATAATTTTGAAAATGATTTTCAAATCGAACAAAATTTTCAAAATTACAACCCATATCAACATCTTGAAAATAACCAAAATTTCAATTTTCCATCGAATTTCAACAGTTTTGGTTATGACCCTAATTTTCAAAATCAAAATGATTTCCAATATCATTGTCATTTTTCTGAAGATTCAAACAACCACCACATTGGGAATGATATTGATCGTGAAATTGATGTAGACTATAATTTTGAGAATCAAGAAATCCAAAACGAGAGCTTTCAAATCAACGATTTTGAAGAATACCATCTTAACGTTTTTAGAGAAAGGGTAGAAAGGCTAGATAGACAGCTTAATGAAAAAGATAGAAAGATGGATGAACTTCTTTGTTTATTGACATCTTTGAAAGAGCAACAAGAACAACAAAATCAAATTCCAATAAGCGAAGAATCAGAAAACAATCCAATTTCTACTGACATTGAAAATTTTCAAATAACGACTTTTGAAATTGAGAATAATCATCTTGATGAAGTTTTTCAAAATTCAACAAATGTTTTGGACTTCAACTCGTTTCAGAAAAAAGATTTAAGCTTGGATTTTGATCTTCCTCTTTCAGACTGTGAGAAACTTGAAATTCTAGAAATTGAACAAAACGAAAATGTGGAATTTTTCAATTCAAATTTGGAAAAGAACTTTAATGAACATGAATTCTTTGGTTTATGTGAGGATGAAAGCCTTAATTCTGACTCCAATCCCGACAATCATTTGATTCTGACCCCAATCGAAAATCTTGACGCTCTTCCAATGGCAACCGAGGCCAATTCGTCTGAACCTTCCAAATCCCCACCTTCTTTTAATGTTGGCAATCCCAACATCTCTTTTTCTTATGTCGGCAACCCCGACACTATCTATTCTTTGACTGTTGGCAATCCCAACAAACCATCTTCTATACCTTTACTTCTTCCACTTCCTGTGTCGACACCTTCTCCTCCGAAGGACCAAGAATCCGGAATAGGACAGATCGACAAGGTAGAAACCATTGTTGATGACACGCCACATTTCCCATTTCAGGAAGTTTCTCATACTTCAATTGACGTGTCTACGTTAGCTTTCGAAGAACTTTTCGTAGATGAACTAAAACTTTTAATTGACAAGGATGAAATAGACTCAAGCCACCAATCCAAGTTTGAAAATTTTGATTTTGAATATTCAAATGAACGTGAAATTGTCGGTGTTGATAATACGTTGCCAATCAAGAAAGGTGATCACATACTCTTGAACAACACTCAGAATTCAAATTTCACTGAATTTATATACGATCACAAATTCTTGAAAAATTACACTGACAAATTTGTTGAACACATGAACTATTTTTGGAATGTTAATTTGATTGAAAAACTTCTTGTTAGGATGACCCTAGATATTTATCTCCTGGACTACAAATCGAGGTATAAAGATGAGATGGTTTTCAAAAACTCTTGCTTGTTAGAAAACATACCTAGACATAGTGGGAATGGGACTCATAGGGCTAGAACCAAGTGTGGGGGGAAAAGTTGGTGGCACTCTTTGCATCGCATGCATCGCAAACACATATATCATTGTACATATGCTTTTCATTCGCATATAGTGGTTAAAATCCATTTCATTCTTCAAATAATTTTGCATCACATTCACCTTTGGGTGCGATCTTTCAAATTTAGGAAACGTTCACAGTATGGACACTGTTTAGTTCTAGTGTGGGGGGGAGTCTGCATTTCATCCATTTTCATTTTTCTTTGTTTTTATTTCTTTTTATTTTCATCATTTAAGTAGGACCATCATACATTTTAGATTGTAGTAACATACCATAATTTTTTTTTTTTTTTTTTTTTGAAATACGACTCATTTTCAATTGATTCAACAAAATAAGTTTACAATTTTTAGCCAGTTGATAGTATTTTTCTCTCTCAACTTAGATCGAATAGGAAATATAATGAAAAGTTTAATTTTGAGGGATAATAGTGTAACCGGTACATAGGGAGATTCTTAGGTGATGGTCATGAAATCTATTCTATATTGTAGACTTTGTTTAAATAAGTGGAGGACTTAAAATACTTATATTGGCTTTTCAAATCTTTAAAACTAAGTTGTGTTAAGTTGAATTCGCGTAACTCTCTTTTGTGCTTATATTTTCGATAATAATAATAATACTATTCCAAGGGTATCCAACATTGCTTGTATATCGAGCGTTGGTGTGCAAACCCGCCAAGCTCTATCCGACACGTTGTTGACAAAGTCAAAGTCGGAATATCTTGGTCTCATTTTATGAGATTGGACACCTAAGGATTACCGACACGTTGTTGACAAAGTCAAAGTCGGCCTGCACAATCCGCTAAGCTCTTTACCTACTCTCCGTTAGTCCGCGAGGCAGTGCATGGGTGGTAAACCTTGGTCTTTTTAGTTAGGTGTATGTACTTAATCATAAACCTTAAAATTTTATAGAATAAAGAATAAGCGATGATACCCAAACACTTCTTGACCTTATTGATTTGACTAGCCATACATGAGAAAATTAGAATACCACTTTGCAAACTGTGCCAAGCAAACGAAGAATCTATTTCATGGCTGCACTATGTTATCGACCGAACCAACTGGCCAAACTGGAATTTAACATTTGAAAACTTGATTTATATTGAAAATTTGTGACAAGTCGAGGTATCTAAAATAAAATCAACTGGTTAGAAATTATTAACTTAATTTGTTGTACCACTTTCCTGAAATAAGTCGTGTTTTCATCTTTCGTTTTTATTTGCATATGTCCATTGCATTCATGTAGTTTCATTAGAATCATAGCATACTACATTTGGATTTTGTGGGTAGTATCCGCTGAAAACCCTCACGAGACACCACTCGTCCTACTTGGGACACCTAGAGGTTTAACGGCTTGTTGCATGCGCTCAATGCAATCGTGTTTCCTACGAAAGTGTGACCTATCTAGTTAGTTTTCCATTTTCTTTTTACTCGAGGACGAGTAAAAGATAAGCGTGGGGGTATTTGATTGACATAGAAATGTGTTTATTTTATGCTCTTATATCTTATCTTTTGTATATAAATAAATATTACTTGGGTATTGTTTTGTTACTTTTACAGATATTCCAACCCAGCCCGCATGCAACCAGAAAAGTAGAGAAATAGAGATGAAATTGATATATATTTACATTTTGAAGAATTGTAGATAAAGATCTCACATCTAGTTGCTGTTGGACAAAAAAAAGGATTGATAACAAGGCTTTGCACATCACAAATCAATGAAGAAGTGTCAAGGAAACAAGAGGAAAAGAGAAAAGGCCCAAATTTGCTTTATTTATCAAAGGCCCATTTATGTTTCTCATTGTAAACTAATTAGTGATGTAATGACCAGGCCCATTTATCATTAGGGTTAGGGTTAGGGTTTGGCTATCTACCCTATATATACCCTTGTAATATCATTGTAGCCACCATCCTATTTTCTATTCCATCACTCCATTAATAAAAGTTCTTTTTCTTCTTTTATTTTCTAGCATTTCTCTATTTTCTTAGCGATTAGTGTTGTCTACACGATTAGATTCGGTAGAACACCAATTGTATTTTACACTTTTTGTTAGTGATTAGTCGTTTGATTAGTTTCAACGACAATCCTAATTTACTTTTTGTTGTTCTTATTTTCCTGCAATTTTACTTTCTGCATTTTATTTCTGTTTTGCATTTTAATTCCCAACTGATAATTGTGATTTGACCGTCGGTTCAATTAGATTTGTTCTGAGTTGGATCACAGTTTCAATTTTTATTATTTTCAAAAACCAACCTCGAAAATCGTCTAACTCGCCCAAGAGATTAGATAAATAATTTGATTTAATTCACCTCCCTGTGTTCGACCTGTATGCTACACACCTGTATGCTTGCAGAATTTATTACAAATGTCGTGCTTTTCTAATTCATAGATTAGCGTCGATCAATAACGGTTTGCGTTATTTGATTCAGTCAGACAATTTATTTCGCCATAAATTCTAATGAGCTCGGATTCACCCCCGGTCAGTCTCATTGCGTTGCTCCCGCCCATACGATCCTATCGGATCTTGTTTCGTCTAATTTTGATAACGTATGGTCAAGTTATGATTTTTACAATTTAGATAACCATATAAACAATAAAATTCCATTTCCCTTTTGAATTGGGCTCACCCCAAAACTGTCGGCCCAAGTACCTAGCCCACACCATTCCTTTTAGAAGTCCAGACCCGTTTTAAATCTCCTCCCCCAAAATATCTTCTCCACCGATTCAACACAGCACCAGAAATGGATTACCCAAAATAACTTACACTACATTCCATTATTTCTCAAACCGGTAACACCCTTCAACTTTTGTTCCTTCCCTCTTCAATCTTATATGATTCATCACTACCTTGAGTCATTCAGGAAAACACGACTCCCAGACCTCAATCGGCTATTCCTGCTTCTAAACCTCCCCGTCGCTCCATCAACCATATCACGGACCACAAAATAGCAAACACGATTTAACTCCTTGTCCACTCCTCTTCTACCTCACGCAAAATGATCGAACTCGATCACTTCCTCTTACCGCGATGTCGGCAGTTCCGCACGCACTACAGTGATCATCACCGACGTTGACCACTCTCCACCTTTACAGGAATTTCGAACTCATCCAACAGGCAACCGTGCCCTTTCGCTCCCTCTCCACAAAATTCTCGAGCTACTACAGCAGAGAAAGCGAGCTGTTATGTCACCGCAACTGTCCAGAAAGCATCATATTGAACTCCCGAAAGAAAAAAAACAGGGACAACGGATTCGATCTCAGGGTTTTAGTAGAGAATCGATCCTTATTTTATTTCGATTTATGAGATGGAAATGTTTTCTCTTATTGGTGGCGGCTGGAACTTTTTGATCACAGAAAAAAAAACATGGGGCCTTAGGTCATAATGGGTTGTAAAGGATATTATATAGGGATTTTAGTTGGAGATTTTCTTTCTTATATACACGAAAGGTCTGCGGAATCCCACGTCCACTATAAACGTGTCCTTCGTATGTATCTTTTGTTTTATTTTTACTCTTAAAGGAACCACGTACTCTTCATTGGGAGGTAACTATAACGTGAACGTAGGTACAGTATTGTTGTCGAAAAGAAAGGGTACAACATTTGTCTATACATCCCATCCTTTCGAGTTGCTTAGTTATTAAGTAAAACCATCATATTTTCGATTACATTTACTTATCTAAGAGGTAGTTTCATGGAATTGCTTTATTTTAAAGTGAAGATTTACGAACCGCTATAGACAGAAATAAACATACTGTTGTGATGAGCGAGGTGTCACGATCTCATAAATATAATAATATCGGTAGGTTGACTCATATTGTGAAACCCCAAAATATTGATTACAGAGTGCAAAATACTCCAAATAAAAAGTTGCTTATTTAATTAATTAAAAATTACAATAAAATTATAAAAATTAAAGTATCACTATTTCCCAAAAGAACCTTGTCTAAATTCAAAACCGATCTCTAGTTATATCGAATAAACCGTTACGGTCGATAAACGATTCTATAGCGACTATTTTAAAATTTGATTTGGACATATCTCAAAATCTACACGACGAAATCCCAATTTTTCTCTTCCACTAGAAAGATATACTCCACCAGCTCCACACGTTTCTTGTTTCACAGAAATCCGGCTTAAAACGAATCTTGTACATTCAGTTGAAGTTCAAATCGCCATCTTACGAACTGCAGCGCCATTTCAAGTTCGTTTTTTAATTATATTATAAACTATACGTTCAACTGTCGACGATTGAATATATTCGTTATTCAAATTCAATTCCAAGTTGAATTAAATATCATAGACGATCCGGTTCACACCATATCGCCATTTCAGCCAATTCTGATCATTTCAGAATTTAATATATTATTTAATTTATTATTTTAATTAAATATTCATCATTATCTAATTCCACGACCATTAAATCCACTACACCACCATTGATATAATTAAATAAATTAATTATAATACCTCTGCCAATGCGGGTCATTACAATTCAAATCAATTCTTTTCATTCCATATCATTTATAATATTTTATAACGATTTATCGCTATTTATATTAATTTAAAAATAGCCATTTTAATTAAACGACGCTTCAGGTCATTACACGGCCCTGGCGCTGTTTTCATCCAAATTTGATTTACAGATTTCTCAAAATCTAACCGTTGGATCTTAGCAAATTTTATACCGTTGGAAAGATTTTTCCAAAGCGAACCCAATGGTTCCAGTTTTGGGAAAATTCGACGGTCTAATCTTTCGATATAATCGTTTGAAGTTATGATTTCAAATTTCGAACTACAGCAGCGCGATTTGTTTAATTTTAATTTATATATATATATATATATATATATATATATATATTAATTCGTTCGACGATTTCAACACCATTTATCTAACTATAGTCTTTTATACATGATTCATCTTTACATTAAAATGTAAATTTCTAATGTTATCACATTTTATAAAACTAGAATCTTTTTATATGTTTCATCTCACATTAAAAATGTACTTTTAATGTTAACAAATTTTCTTTCAATAATGATCATTTTTAAATGATTCTCTTTACATAAAAATGTAACTTTTTATGTTAAACAATTTACTTTCAACCATGACTATTTTTAATGATTCACTATACATAAAAATGTAACTTTTTGTTGAATCATATTTCATTTGCAATAAAAATGTAATCTTTTTATTGTTAACTTCTTTACATTAAACAAATGAAATTTAATGTAAGAACATATTCCATTTGAAATAATGATCATTTTTAATCTACAATAAAAATGTAAATTTTTATGTTAACATATTTTCGTTACACATAATGATCATTTTTAATCTTTTCTTACATATAATAAAAATGTGCATTTTTATTGTTAACAAATTTGCATTTCAAATAATGGACATTTTAAACCTTTTCTTATATGCAACAAAATGTGCATTTTTATTGTGAATATATTTTCATTTCAAATCGATGCATATTTTTAATCTCTCATTTACATAAAATAAAAAAATGTAAATTTCAATGTAAAAACATTTTTATTTAACAATGATTCTTTTATATGTCATATATTACATTAAAACGTAATTTTCCTTATCTTTCTTTTATTACATTAAAATGTAAATCCTCTTATGTAATCTTTTATTACATTAAAATGTAAATCCTCTTATGTAATCTTTTATTACATTAAAATGTAAATTTTCTTATGCAATCTTTTATTACATTAAAATGTAATCTTCTTTTGTAATCTTTTATTACATTAAAATGTAAATTTTCTTATGTAATCATTTACTACATTAAATGTACTCTTCTAATGTATTCTTTTAGAACATTAAAATGTAAATTTTGAATGTTAACAAATTTATTAAACAATACCTCTTTTTCTAATGATACATTTACATTGAAAATGTAAATTTCAATGTAAAAAACATTTTTATTTAACAATGATTCTTTTTTAGTGTTTTCAATTACATTAAAAATGTAAATTTCAATGTAAACACATTTCTATATATAACAATGCTTATTTTTAATGTTTCATTTACATTAAAAATGTAAATTTCAATATATAAACATTTTTATTTAACAATGCTCATTTTTAATAGTTCATTAACATTAAAAATGTAAATTTCAATATATAAACATTTCATTTAACAATGCTCATTTTTAATGGTTTATTAACATTAAAAATGTAAATTTCAGAAAATTTCGGCAGCATAACGGGAAGGTAATTAAAAACGGGCACCGTCCCTAGTACGGCTCCTCGCGCTAACCTAGGCCTCGCGGCGATACAAGGGTTTTATTTTCCTAATACAATTTTATTCAACTATATAATCCATTTTCGCAATTCCAACCAATTTCGTTTCAACCACAATCAATCACCAAAAATCAACCAATTTCACACACAAAACAATCAAGTCGTCCATGGTCTGTAGACGACGGTGTCGGGAGTTTCTAAACTCCGTCTTCAAACTAATATAATTTTATTTAATTATTTTAGATGTAGAAATCTCACATCGCTTTTTTTCTTCTAAAATTGTAGAAGGCTCCGAAAATTCGCCGGTCTTTTCTATAATGTAGATCTCGAATTTACGGTCCCAACGCTTCCTGTTTCATCGAATTTCATTATCATATGAAAAAGATATGATTTTATGAAGGTCGAAAATATTTTAAAGATTATAAATAAAATAATTAATTAAATAATACCCTTCTTCTATATCCAACTTTGAAGCCGACGGTTTCACGCTTTGGGTTCCAACCTAGGGCTCGAATTTTAAGACAATCCATGGAGCTTTGTGTCGTTCGACCACTGCCACACAGAGGGGCTACGCGAGGCGCACCTACGCCGGAGGTGGGGCTCACTTTGATCGCCCCACGCGGGCACGGCAGGGGCTCCAAAGGCGTGACTTCGGGCTGGAAATTCTCACTCTACACCACACGAGAACTGATCAAATCCGTATGAGATTATAGCTCGTGAAATCCCCTTCAAATTTTTCTTGAGATTTAGGGTTTAATTCGAAACGATCTAGAAGTTATTGGGAAAAGAACGATTGAGCATCGGTGGCCATTGAAAATGTTGTCTGGCGGCGGCTCGTATTATAAATTAGGGTTTTGAAATGATTTATTTATAATATTTTAATTATTCAATTCTCTAATTTCCAAAAAAGGCCATTAACTCGTACTAGATCCAAATTAAGCCCAGCAATTGTCGACCCTAGCCAAATACCCCCATTCTGGACATAATGGCATAGGTCTTATCAGCCCATTTGATCATTTCAACCCACTTTTCTTTAAATTAAATAATAAAACATTTAATTATTTAATTTGATCGAACATTTTAATTTACCGGGGCCACATACTGACTCTAAAAATTCCCGAAAAATAAATCTAGCTATGTTTTGACGATACAGTCCTAACAAAATTAATTTCGTCAAATTTGGAGACCATTTGAAAAATGGTCATTTTCTGGTAGATCAAAATTGACTGAAATTGACAAAACACGTTTGATTTACCACGCTCACATATTGATTCAAAAAATTATGAAAATTGGAATCCTACAATAATTTCACATTCCAGATCCAACCAAAGTGGTTTCGTCGAAAACGGAGGTTGTTTGCAAAATGGCTATTTATAAGGGCTATATATTCTATTAGATTCCATAGCGACTATTCTGAGTATTTAACTAGCCATAACTTTTTATTCCTGTTATGAAATTTCAATTTTTCAGATCCATTAGAAAGATATTTTTAAACAGATTTAAATATTTTTGGTTTTATTGAAATCCGATTTATTTTGAATCTTGTACATTTAGTCAAAGTTCAAAATCAAATTTTCAAACTGCCGCGTTCTAACTCCTTTTATAATTAAAATAAATATATTCATTCTAACTTCAATTTAAATAAATTTTGAATCGTTATTTTTTAAAATATATCATTTTAACTATTCAAAATTCAGTAAAATAGCCATCAGCTGCATCTCGATTCACAGTGGGCCAAAAGTAACTATACCATAATATTTTATTTGCCTGTGTTTGTCCACAGATGTGATCTCCACACTCATCCTTATGTACTTCTCTTTGTACACGCTTAATGTCGTCGTGTGCTATACATCGGAGCAAAACTATTGAAAATCCCTGACGATAAAGAAATTCATCTTGCATAACATATCTGGCGGCCTTACGAACCACCGCCCATCTCTCACTCTTCTTTGTGGGAAGTGTTCTGTTTTGCCAGAAGTTCTTTATCGGTGTCATCCACGATTCTCTTTCTAGCTCGGTTTCCAGTACTGGATCGACTACCATCTGGTCGATGCTTAGGGACTTTAGTGTCTCGATCAGAATCATCTCTCTCTCTTCTAGGTTGTCAGAACTTGCCAACTTAGCTAGTCTGTCTGCTTTCTGATTTTCCATTTGCGGAATGTGAGTTATGCTATAATGCTCCAAGTTGTCTAACAACTCCTCTACCTTTTCAAGGTTGGTGATGAGTCGAGGTCCCCTGGCGTGCAATCCTTTCGAACCCAGCGAACGACTATTTTAGAATCACAGAAAATGTCTAGCGTGGTCACCCCCACCTCCTTAGTGAGTTTTAACCCGGAAATTAGGGCCTCGTATTCGGAATCATTGTTGGTTACGGAGAATTCCATTCGGAAATCATAGTAAATTGATCATCCTTCAGGAGTCATCAATACGACTCTGGCGCTGGATCGTTCGTCATTCTTAGCTTCATCTGTGTATAGTTTCCAGGAGCTAAGTTCTAATCTCTTCTCTGAGGAGCCAGCCTTCTCATCTTACACATCCTCTTTGGGGATCGTGAATTCAATGATGAAGTCGGCTAAAGCTTGCCCCCTTATTGATCTTTTGGGCTGGAAGTTTAAGTCCATCTGGCTTAGCTCGATATTCGATATTCCATTTAAGCAGTCTTCCAGATGCTTCAAGCCACTGCAGGACTTGTCGGAGCGGTTGATCAGTGTACACGTTAATTGGGTGAGCCTGGAAATAATGACGGAGTTTTCAAAATGCAATCAACAGGTTATAAGCAAATTTCACTATTTTTGGATAATTGCATTCTACCGCCGCTAACTTCTTACTTATGTAATATACCGGCCTATGAACATTATCTTCTTCATGCACTAGAGCTGAGCTGATGGCATGAGACAACACTGCCAAATACACAAACAGATCCTCATGGTCTACCGACTTTGATAATATTAGGGGTTTCTCCAGCAAATCCAATAAGTTTCGAAAAGCTTCCACACAGTCGGGGGTCCATTCGAAATTGTGTTTCCCTCGCTTGATTAAATCGAAGAAAGGAACACACTTATTTGTGACTTTGGAATTGAACCTTCTCAATGCCATGACCTTCCCCGCCAATCTTTGAACATCTTTGATCTTTCGCGGCTCCTTTATGTTTTTTATTGCTGCAATCCGGTTAGGAATAATTTTGAATCCATGCGAACTGACTATGAAACTGAGGAATTTTCCTAATGCGACCCCGAATGAACATTTCAAAGGGTTCAACTTCATCACTTATCATCGTAGGATTCCGAACATCTCTACCGAGTCCTTTGTATGATCAATGGACAGCCTGGACTTAACAAGCATATCCGATCTAGTTGTAGAACATTCGGTTCACTAAGCAATGATAAGTGGCTCCGAAATTTTTCAACCCGAAAGGCATTACCACATAATAGCATAACCCTAAGTATGTGATAAAACTGGTATGTTCTTGGTCTGGTACATGCATGGGTATATGATTGAATCCCGAATACGCATCCATGAAGGAGATAAATTCGTGCCCCGCTGTTGAATCTACTAGCTGCTTAATTCGGGGAAGTGGAAAGCTGTCTTTCGAGCAGGCTTTGTTGAGGTCAGAAAAGTCGATACAAGTTCGCCACTTCCCATTGGATTTCTTAACTAGGACAGGGTTCAATATCTAGTTAGGATACATTGAATCTCTGATGAATCCATTGTCTCTTAACTTCTCCACTTCTTCTTTCAAGGTTGCTGACCTTTCTGGGCCCAACATATGCCTTCTTATTTCACCGGAGGACGCTTTGGGTTTATGCTTAGTGAATGGCTCACGATCGAGGGAGAAATTCCACACATGTCTGCATGGGTCCAAGCAAACGCGTCAAGGTTTTCTTTTAAGAAGTTAGTTAATTCTCTCATCCAGAAAGAACCCAAGTGAGATCCAATCTTTAAGACCTTTGTCGCGTCGTCGTTATCGATTGTAATGTCCATAGTAGCTTCATTAGTTGTCGCCTTCCTGCTTCCTGGTTCGTCGTCCTCTCTAGGATCAATATCTTCAGGCAGGTCATCAGGCGACTCTTTTGGTGAAATCGTCTTTAATTGTTATGCTGAGTTCTCCTTAGCAGAGGGAGAAGTATCCTTAGATTCTGCATTCCTCCCATTGCGCAACATCTTTAGTTCTTCCATGTATCAGGCTCTTCCTGTGACCTGGTCTACACGAATCATTCCCAATCCAGCCTCAGTTGGGAATTTCATCAGTAGGCACCAGGGCATGATGCAAGCTCTAAACTCCACAAGGGCCGGTCTACCTAAGAAGGCACGGTAAGGCGAATCTATACCCATGATTACGAACTGGAGGATCCTTACTCTCCTACGCTCTCCTTCCCCCGTCTCCACAGGCAAATGTACCATTCCGATAGGTGCGGTCGATGATCCATTAAAGCCACGGATCCAACCTCCATATAGTTTTAAGTCCTTCATCTCTAATTTCATCTGGTCAAAAGCCTTTTTAAATAAGATATTGACAGAACCTCCATTATCCACGAGGACCTTCTTGACCAACGCAGGTCTGAAGACGGTAGTTATCACTAATGGATCAGTATTGGGGGCTTCGAAACCAATGCTTTCTCTGTCTCGAAATACAACATCATCGGTGGTCGTTTTTTACTGCTTCACCAATGTAGTTTCGTGTAATCAACAATACGTATAGTTCAAAAATCATTACTAAACTGAGTAATGAACAACATGGAGAAGTGATTTGATATGTATGCCCCCAATTAATCTTGAATAAAATGCCTGGCAAATTCTTGTTCGAGATTGATTAGGTTCGACATTAGATTACCCCCAGTCCTTTAGGGGGTTAAGATTCTTTTTCATCGGTACTTATTTTTAGCACCTTTATAATCTCCTATCATATTATTAGGTTAGAGTGCAGTCAAGGCGGTCTCTTATGGTGGTGCACCTTCACGCCTTATGGACGTCGTCTTCCCATCTTTTGTACTCTCTCTCGAATCATGAGATTTTAGAGTTTGAGACGTCGTCTTCCCGTCCTTTTCACTCTATTACGCAAACGGTTGTCTCATTCGCTCTGGTTATTTTCTCCACACATAATTTTCTAAGATAGAGTCCCATCGGTTCGAGTGTTATACTTGTTCTCTAAATTCGATTCAGATTTAATGTTTCAGACCCTGAGCAAAACATTCACATAATATGAAGGGATTAATGCAGGAAAAGTAAACGACACAATCTTGTTTCAATTCATTTTACATTCCAAATATCGAAATATATTTCATCGTTTCCCTTCCTTGAAACAAATTCAAATTTATAAATCCCTTTTAAGTTCATATTCGAATTTAAATGAATTATCTAATAAAAATTCCCCTCTTTTATTTATAAACATCGTTTAATAATAACACTTCTTGTTTTAAATATTTAAAACAAGTTCCTATTTCAAATCTTGTTTGAAATCCAATTCAATTTTATTAAAAAAAATCCTTTTTAAATTCAGAATTGAATTTAAAATCAATATTATCAACGATAATTTTTCTTTCCATTTAGAACATTATTTATACATTCAGTTACTTATTTTTATTTTTAAAAACAATTTAATATTTTCTCAACCCATTTGAAATTCATTCCCATTTCAAAAAGTAAATTTTCCTTTTTAAATCCAAAAATCCCTTTTTGATATTTTTAAATATAAATATCTAGGGCCGGTGATATTTCAACATCCACAAACACTCTATTATCAATCACAGGCTTTCAAACAAATCATATATGATAATATATATGGAAACAAACAATTATAAATTTTGAGGGATCCAGTTGGATCCCTCCAACCTGTTTTCCTGCATCCACAGATGTCAGACAATATAAATAATACCAACCCTGCTTTAGGGCAGGATATTGCGGTATAGAAGGTCATCCACTCATCTATCGTGGGACGATATGGTCATCCGCTAATAGTACTGCGGGAAAATATCCAATATATATAATAGCCACAACCACCGAGCCTAAATAACTAATATATATATATAACCACCATTATTCAATAAACAACAATGCAACCAAGCAACCGACAAACATCACAAAAATATTTGTATTAAATAAAAGTTCGATTATAATAAATTATAATTGAACCAAAGAGTTAGTTCACTCCCCTTGATTTTATTTTCCGAATATCCCAATTTAAATTAAGTCGAATGCCATTCTATTTAAATTAAATCCCGGTCAACTCTGATTGACTCTAAATGCGTTACTTCACGATTTCCAACCTTGTATAAGTTAAATATATCGCATTATAAGATTTCTTATTATATAAAATTAAGCGAGTTAATTTAAATGAATTAATAAGTTTATACCTTTAATCTTCTTTAAAAACTTTTCTCGAATTTAAACAACGCCTCTCTGCCCATCATTTGAACACTTGACCTGAACTAAGACCGGCCTTTACCACTTCCTCTGTTGTCAACAAACTCTACAACAACCAATATATTCCTTGCTGCCTCATCCATACAGATTGACGGAAAATCCACTCACTCCCTTGTGAGCTACACAGTCACCATCAGAGTTGATGCCTTCTTTCCAATTTCGGGCATCCGCTACTCCATCCTGACTTTGTCTCAGACCAAAGTTCAAAGTCAGTTTAGGGGTTACGACTTGTAGCCTCAGTTACAGTAAAATATCGCACCACCTAAACGACGTTCAAATCCTTTTCTTCCATGAACCACGATCCCCCATCCACTAATATCAAACTCGATCACGAACCCTACTCAACTCACTACAGGTCGCAACCCAAATCAGTGCTTAAACCCTCAATTGTAGCTTCCCATTTCGAAACTGTTGATTCACCAGTGCCTCCTTCCTACTGTTTAAGCCTCGCGACTGGATGGTATCACGACTTTGCTCCCTTAAACCACCCTACATCCATCCCACAGCATGCTAGCCTCCTGAAGTCGAACTCACGGTTGATTGCCTGGATCGAGATTTCCGATTTTAAATCCCCTATTTATTTTTTTATCGCGATACCCCCATTTGTTTTATTTAAACGAATTGGATTGCAATTTTATTTGGAAAGGATGGATTTTGTTTTTAAGGAGGGATTGCGGGTTCAATCTGATTTAATTGTTGTTGAAGGAATAATGGGGAGAGTCGCGATATATAGAGTAGAGGAGGGATACAATACGTACACGTGTTAAATGTTTGCTACCTTAAGTACAAGCACGATTTATACCCGATTTGATTTAAATTTAATTCGATTAGATTTCAATTTAACTCGATTTAATTTTGATCTTGTCCATTTAATTTTGTAATAATATATTTTAAGGTTCCGAACTTCTATTTTAACTTAACGACTGACATCTCCAAGTTATACCGCTGTTTTGAACTTAACGTATTCGACTTTGGATTTTAATTTAAATGTATGTACGGAATAATCATATTAAAATGAAATAATTTAAATTTTATTAAATTATTAATTCATTTCAAACGATTTAATTCATCGATAACAAATTATTATTATCGTTCTAATTCAATATAAAATTTATATTAACCAACTAAATTGTTTCGATTCAGTTCTAAATTCTGAATTCAATTATTATCATTTCGTATTACGATACCTAATATATTCGATATTAATTTGTATATTGATTATTAAATTGATAAATTCAATATAAAAATTGATTTATATTTCTAACTCAACATTTAAAAATAAATTTAAATACTCAAAATAAATTGACCAAAAATCCGGGACGTACACCCATAGATACCTTGTGTTGGCCCCACAGTAGGATGTATCACTTCCTAAAGTGGCAACCCCTTTTTCCGATAGGCACAACCATATCTATTGATGTCACAGCGTCTTAATTTCCCAAGCAACCCTGTCCTATGCACGCACATGACTCCTTTGGACTGCGTCGTCGACACCTCCACCCATATGAACCTTTTATAATCAGCTTAGTAAGTGTGCACCTGACCCCTGCCAAGTTCGGGGTCCCCCTATGATACCGATATGGGTTACTGACTCATACGGGTCCCATATAACAGATGATACGAGCCACCCCTAGGCTTGCATCCCCACAACTAGGATTTTGACAGTTATGCTTAACAGATAAACAAGCTCGCATAACTCCAACATATAAAACATGTTAAGTTTGTCAGGTACGTGTAACCCCCACCGATTTAATAGATGTACTTAACCCCTCATTGATTCAAACAAGTTTACTTAACCCTTATACAATTTGTTAGGTTCATGTTACCCCCACAGATTTAAGCAGGTTAAGTATTACAAGTTAACAGGTATTATCGTTTCACGTTCATGCATGTTAATGCACCAGACCTCTCACATTAAGTCGACCACTTGTGCATGTTGGATATGCCGGGGGATTCCGGGCAGACTTCTACTACAAATTGAACTTAACCTCGTGTCTTAGTACCGTTACGTGTACATTTACGCACTAGAACCCTCACATTAGATTAACCACTTGTGGATGCTGGAATTGCCGGGAGATTCCGCGCAAACTTCTACCACAAATGTAATCTAACCTAGTGTCTAAGTGCGGTTACAGTTTCTATTTACTATAATTTTAGGCACATTTGTCCTTAGACAATTATTCATGTTCATCATAGGTTTTGTCCCCAAATCCCTAGTCTGATTCACGATACAAGTTATGCCCCCAATTTATCTTTCCCAACCATTCCCAATTTCGTCCGTTCGCCTATTTCAGCGATAGGCCTAGACTCGAAGGTAGCCTAGGCTATAAAAATAAAAAGGGAAAGAGGGAGATAAGAGAACAGAAATAGGCAAAATAACAAAATAGGCGTATGATGATAAAATTGGGCATAAAAACAGAATAGGCATATGATGACAGAATTGGGTATAATAATAGAATAGGCATATATGATGACATAATTGGGCATATGAGAACTGAATAGTAGATCAGGTATACATGTAATGAAAGATCTGTTCAATTATGATTCAGGTTATTAACAGGCATAGGTTTAGATCCAAACTTATAAACATGTCAAGATTACTTATTAAATGTTTATATCTAAAAATAACATGAACTCACAGGGACTGGATCTAAAGATCTGAGAAAAGAGTGTTAATGTTGAAGCAAAGATTCTTGAATACGTATAAATCGTTGTTGTAGAAGAATAGGCTAATTCAATCTGAGTTGGAGCAACATCTCGTTGTCTCCATTTTTTTAGATGGATAAAACAATAGAAATGAGGTCCTGTATATAGCCTTAAGCCAACAAATCAGGTCAAGAAATGTGTCCAGGTTCAGAAAATGGATATGCCCCAGATCTAGGTGGGATCGACCCTAGGGTCGACACCCCTATGTATGGGTCGACCCCTATGGGGGCATAGGTCGGCCCCTAACGGGTCGAATTCCCGCGTCTTCCCTCTCTCTGATTTTGATTTTATGGATTGATTTATTAATATAATTTTTCTTATATGTATACAAACTTCAAACCTTAATAACTTTTTCAAACCTTAATAACTTCTTCATACGATGTTCGTTTACGCAAACTCGGAGTCTATATTAAGCAGAATTATGAGACGAACGCAATGGTGCAGTCCGTTTTACTTAATTCCCAATATTTAATTAAGTATTCTTTAGTTTATTGTTATAATGTCCTTAAAAATTACGGGGTGTTACAGTGAGCCATGTCGCAAGCGACATGGTGTGAACTAACATGGTATAGCAACATAGGGAAATGACATGGGACTAACGACATGGTAGAGACCGATTTGGTGTAAATCGACATGGTGTAGACCGACATGGTGGTACGACATGGTGGGATCGACATGGTAGTACGGTTGAAGAGTCATGCCGCGATCGCCTTGTGAGTCACGTCGTAGCCGACATGGGAAATCATGTCGTAGCCCACATGAGGTGTCATGCCATGACCGACATGGGGAGTTATGACGTTGTCTGAATAGGGAGTCAAGTCATGCTAGACATAGGGTCGTTTCTAAAAAAAAAATCGAGTACGACCCAGATTTGAACAAAAGGACCGGAAAAAAATTAGGCATAAGTGCCTGAACCCGTGCCGTAGCGCAGCATGGAACAACGAATGAGATGGCAGCTCATAGGTCGTGAGTTGGTGGATGATGTCTGCTCAAGAAGGTTGCTTGAGCTATGAAAAGTCGTTAAGTAGGATGATTGGAGATGTGAAGTGTAACGATCTGCCTTTTTGACCGCTTTAAGTCGGTATTTAAACCAACTCAAAGCGTTCACCAAGACAGATAGTTATTTAGCTTACTGGGTTTAATAGAAAAATACACATAAAATCGCAGAATAGCAGTAAATAGTGTATCTCACAAACGAAATTTATTACAAAATAATATCAGAGTTATACAAAAATTATATATGCAGCTGAAGAATATAATATGCATGAATTTTAAAATTTTAAGTTTACACTTCTAGTCGGGCTTGCGCGCCATATGCGTTTTCACGTTCCTCTCCAGTTTGCAAGCAGAAAAACTTTAGATCTGGAGCACTTAGGGTTTGACCCAAGCGTTCAATGCGAAAACACAAAACATACAAGTTATGATTAGACTTATTTCAAGTTAGTCACTTGGCTAAACACATAAATATAATTGTTTAATCCCAATAAATTATTAAATAATTCGAGTATATCTACCATGAAAACTGTCGTAATATAAGTATCATGAAACATTATAGAGTAAAGCAACATACATATAAGACAGTGTACCAAAGAATAAAATGTTACAGCAACTGAGGAAATCTTGAAAACAACACAAGGCAGTGGGCACTCAAGGAAGGGTACAATCATATATAAGACAACCCAAATTTTCCCATGTCAAGGTTCAAAGCATGTAGTAAGAATATAACCAAATGTTCTCATGGCAAGTTCAAGACTAGGTAGTAATAGACATGTCGTAGGGTAAGTATATGGTTGCATCTAATACCCAAAACAAACATTCAAATGTATAGGTGAAACGACAAGATATGTATAAACTGCTTTGCAAGTAATAATCGGTACGCAAGCTCAACATGTAGCCACTTAAAGTACATTTAGATTTAAGTTATCAAAATATAAGGGGAATAGCAACGCGTGGAAAAAGAAAAAATGAGGACCCAAGTTATATATACATGAATTTCAAATTTAGCAGGACATGTAAAGGTATCTGTTTCTTCTTTCTTGCTATTAGATTTTCCCATTAGTCCATTATGACAGTATTTATACATATATGTATATAGTTGCTTCTACGCAACCCAACATTTATATGTGAAACAATATATATTCCCAAAGTGGAAATTGTATACATGCGTGAGGTGACATGCACAACTAAAGAAAGGTTGCAGCAACTACAACCAAATGGAACAATAAAATTATGCAAGAGCTTCTTTTACACAACAAAAGTATGCATTCACTAGATGGAAGTAGTCAATTCATAAGCATCTTATTTTTACATAAGATTTGCTGCTGTAACATAAAATTTGTTTATTATATTATTGTTCTCTTAGTAAATAAAAATTTAATATTTAAGTTCTCTATAAAAACTGTGATTTCCATATAAAATGATTGTCGTTATCTTCTTTCTTCCATTTTGAAAAATGTTTTATTTCCCAAAGAATTTTGAAATATCAATTTTTCATTTAATAAAATATCGAAAAGATCCTTTTGAAGAAAACATGTGACAATTCAATTTTATCTGAAAAGATCGGAAAACTCCATGTTTTGGTTATTACAAATTCACAAGTGTGTGGTTATAGTCATAATTGAGCATAACAAGATGCATGAAAAAAACAGGGGATAAAAGTAGTTGTTCACAGAATAGTTCACTGGATCCAAATTTATATAGTCAATTTCATATTTTCCCATTCATTAAACACTTAAGTTTTAGGTTGATACACTTGAATTGAATTAGAACGAACAGCTCAATAACATACATGCATACCCAACTTCAAGTCCAAAACCGAACAACTAGGACAGACATGTTCAACCCAAATACTCAATCGAAAACAGTAGCAAAGAAAACCCCAAACAATCACATTTAGTGAAAACCAATGTGATAACTTGTAAAAGTTGAATCGTAAGTAAATTTACTTGCATCGGACGGAATTGGGATCGATGATGATGGGCACGACAGTGGTTCCTTGGTGGAGTGATTTCGGTGATTCGCGATGATAGTTTGATGGGCTACACTGCTTACTTGGCTTTGAGGTGGTGTGGCTTTGTTAAGAGGAGGTCAGCCTTTGGGAAGCCCTTAGGTGGTCGGAGGTGGTTCCGGACTAGGTGGTGCAGGTCGCGGTGACGAACTGGGGAGGCTTGGTGCTAAAGGCGGAGACTTTAAGTTTTACGAGGCGGCGCCTCTTCGATTGATAGCGAATGCAGTCAGGAGGAGCGATGGGTTGATCAGCTTTGACAAGGGTGGTAAAAGAGGGTTGAATTGAACACTCCGCCATTTTAGATTTAGGAAAAATGAGTTGGGGTGGAATTTTTTTGGGAGAATTCAACTTTAAATTTTGGGTGAAACGAAATTTGTGGAAAGAATGAATTTTTGGGGAAAGCATGAAAAGATCTTGGCTGGCAAAAATAATGAGAGATAAGCACGGTTTTTGACAAGGAGGCAGGACATGTGGAGTTCTTCTCAAGGTTTATAAAAGAAGTGGCAAGACACATTTCAACAAATACAACAAGTGTTCAAATATTAAACAATTTTTTCCCAAAAAGTTTGTACTATCTCAATATTCTAAGTATGCCACCAATATGTGTGGATTTAATTTATTTCGAATACAACTTAAGTAAATTTTAAACCAAAATTCAAATTAAATAAATAAAACTCGTGTTTTAAATTTTAAACAAACATCTTCACTTCATAACCAATTTTTTTTTATAATTTGAAATACATATCTAAATAAGTATCTTAAACCAAATTCAAATCCAAATAAATTTATTTAAATTCAAATTATAATTCAACTTATCAAAAATATTAGTATCGTAAAATATAGCAAACAAATTTAGATTCAACGATAAACATTAAATTCAAGCTTGCAAATTAAATAAAAACCAAGAGAAAGAAAGAAAAAAATAATTTAAACTAGATTTCGAATTAAAATCAAAGATCAAGGATAAACATAAAATTATCAATACTAAATTAAATCAACTTTAAAATTTAGTGCCAAAAATTCTGGTTCATTACAATCTCCCCCCTTACGGCTTTTTGTCCTTGAAAAGGAGAGATTGTTAAACCATATATATATATGTGTGTGTGTGTGTGTGTGTGTGTATATATATATGTATATATAAAACAATATATATATATGAATACCATATTAGACTTTAAAACCAAATAACCATTGAATTCTAAAATTTGAAAATCATAGCATGGCATAATTCCTTCGACTTAAGATCCTGTTTTTATTTCAAATCATTTGAAATCTTGTATATTTCCTTTATATCGAATTATACTCGCTTTGGGATTTGCAACCAAAAATCATTTCGAATTTCAAATATTTTACGATAACGGACATAAAACATTTATGTCCCAAGTCTAGAGGTTTCTCGAAGTGACAAGGCCACTAGGCACGACCTATGCATGTATCAATATAACGCTAAGTATCTCTCGGCTAACATCCAGACACGAACATCGTATACAAAGCACGAAGTATATATACCTTTATTTAGTCACGGGTTACTCGAATATCAGTAACAAATTGTTTCATTTCATATCACGAAGTTATAAATTATTTCGCAATAATAATAATTTTTAATTACATTCAAATCATATTATTATTATGTTTTTCAAATATTTCATGATATCATGATTTCAGGTCATCGAAAACTCTTTTCAGAAATCCAGGTTGTCCACAAATTTATCAAAGCAAGGCAAAGGCTCAGGAATAAAACTAAACAATTGAAAATTCAGGCATGAATAGATCGAGTGATAAGCGAAGGGTGCTGGAAGGATTTACAACTTATTAGAACTAAATAAGTTATAAAATTTTAGGACTTGAAATTTTTTCTAATGCCCAGATTTATTGAAAATTTCGGCAGCATCTCCCTTGCATGGTTCGATCTAGAAAAATTTCCCGTACACAAAAACACAAAGTATACATCTCATTTACACGATAAGGCACCACAAATCAGTGGGGAAAAAACAAATACGATATTAAATCCAAAATATGTACCTTTTATTAGCGTTTATATGCATGTTTGCTTAATATAATTAACGTTAGCGCAGAAGCGAGCTCTCACGCGAAGTGCACGCCATGGCCTTCCTACTACACACTTAAAAATAATGAGAATCATATATATATATATATATATATATATATATATATATAACAGAACTTAATATATAAAGCATAGGAAAGCATGATATGTAAATATTGATGTACATGAAGTGAACTTTATTTAATATGCTAATGTCACCAAGTGAATACAACCCCCATTCGTTTTTACAATCTTCATATTAACAATATTCATTCCAATTTCATACACATTACCATTTCTAACATTATCATTCTATATACTTTGTTAGTCACATTAAATTCGCTTGCATCAATAGATTTTCACCCAAAACATTATTTATTGGTTCATTCTCATTAAATTCACTTAACATTGATCTACTACACATACATATTCTTATTCTTCCATTTAGTCGTCGGTGCTTCATTATTGTCGATGCAAGCTCCATTCTATTAATTTCATTCATTTATTTAGTTAACTTATATTCACTTCCAAACGTATTTTCCAAATTTTCTTAATTTTTCTCGAGTCATAATTTTTATCAATCAAGTTTAATCTTATTCATTCCCTTTTAGTGCATTTTCACTTACCGAGATATAAATTTTTATTTACTTAGTCGCTTAATGAATTCACATTCATCAAATTTATATCTTCTTACATTATCTTATCACATCCATTTACCACTTAAATCCATTTTTTTCATCTGAGATGATCTCATTTAAATTCACTTATATTGGTTTCAATCTATAATTCATATTTCCATTAGAATGTTGAATTCATTAGCGAATTGCCTCTTTTGTCATTCTTTTAGTTATATAACTTTTACAACACTCATTTGCTATTGAATTTTATTAAGCCTTTCCAAAATTATTAAATATCAAAACTCTCTTGGCTATAAAACAATAAGCTTAGAAAACAAATAAAACCTTAGAGTGATTTCTTTAATCTCAAAATACCAGCTGCATGTCAAAACATTGTATATTTTTATATATCAAATCATATTTAACAGAAATTTATATACATATATATATATATAATTTACATAGCTCAAGCAAATTGTAGATTCAAACTTGATTTTTTTTTTCAATTTATATTTAACATACAAAGTTTATTTATTACATTAAATTTGTTATAAAACTTTTATAAAATTTAAATTTACACAACTTAAATTTAAGAACAAAATTCTCATGTAGAAGTTTAGAAAAAGATATTTTATTATATCTCAAAGTTGTGAATTTATAAAATCTTTAAAACCCTCTTCCTCAGTTTATTTGGTTAGGTTATAAATTTTAATTCCAGATTATTGACTTGTTATTTAAAGTTCGAACATACTTGATAACTCGACATTTAACAAGTCACTGTCGTTCTCACAGACGTTAAACATATGCTGGCCAGTCGAATGATTAAAATCTCCAAGTACTTAAATATACTTGTATCAACTTCCAGCGAAAATACATTAAAGTATTTTTAGAAAAATAGATATGGAAAGTACTCCACTTCCCCCATGGATCGTAAAAACGCGGCGGTTACGCTACTATCCAAGTAGAATCGTTTGTGCCTGTGGGTATCACACCCCTCGAATTTCGCCATGGTTATTTGCCATGATTCGCAGTTACAAGGCGGTTATGCTACTATCCCAGTAGAGTCTCTTGCACTGACACTACAACAAAATGACCTTATTACAACGGTGGAACACCATTGTAATATACATTTTACAACGGTGGGCAAACCGTTGTGTATTAAGAAGTTGTAATAACTAATATCTTTTACAACTTTTTTGCACTGTTGCAACACTTTTGTAATATGTATGTTTTACAACTTTTTTCCACTGTTGTAATAAACTTTATTACAATAGTTATGCACCGTTGTAATAAAATATACTACAACTATTATGCACCGTTGTGATTGACATTTGGGTTTTTAAAAAAATAAACATCTTTTGCAACTGAAAAGAACAATACACTAAATGAAGCAATACTCCATAAGCAAATCCGATATTATAGTTATTTGCAAACTAATTTATTAAAATACTCAAATATTCAGTATTACAAACAATAAGTTTTAGACAACATTTCGTACATTATTACATACTTGACCGTTACAAAGCAACTTAGTACAAGCACAAGTTATCCACAAAAAATTGCATATCCTACGGGAATACACCATCATCCATAATCTACTACAACTGTTATGTACAAGTTACCTGAATCTTTACACCATCATCCATAATGTCTTTATGTTCCAGTAATACATCTTCATAGTATTTCTTTAACTGACCTTCAATCACTTTTTGAATGATATTTTTAGGCTTCCATGAACTTGCAACCTTATGAAACCGAAAAAAGTATAAATGAGCCAACGATATGAGAAAGGACTTTAATTGTACGTTAAACAGAAAAATGGAAAATTTGTGAAAAATGCCATGAAACCATATACAAATTATCAAGAACAAACATTTCATTTTAGGCAAGGGAATTCTGAAACAAACCCGAACTCTCCTGCTCCTCATCCCACAAGCGCAGAAACATTTTCAATGTTTTGTATCTGATCCTTGTTTTTTTCATGAAAGAAACACACTAATGCAACATGCAGTCTGTAAGGATCCAAATCCTTCAAATTCAACATGCAAGATTCAAGATGACAACAACATTATCTATTTGAGTATTTTTTAAATTACCACAAACATACAATCTCTTCTCCACGACCCAAACCCGAATTCTCTTGAAAACTCAGAAGCAGCATGAATGTTCAGTGAAAGCAAGTGTGAATATAATCGCAAGGTCCGAGAGATATGTAATTATTTGAACCTGTTATGCTGAACTGTATTTGACAGTAATTTCAAACTCCTAGAATTAAAAAAAAACCACAAACATGAAGCGTATACTGTTAGAAATTTGTTAAAGGTTATGTCAAGCAATTCACCAAACACCTTGTATACATGGATGAAATTGATGGTTTGTAAACTGCAGCCCAAGTGCTAGCCAGCGACGTTTAACACAGCTACAATATCCTTTCTTAACAGCTAAAATTCCCATAAGCTGTTACCGCTTGTTCCCTTTTTTTAGAAAATAGAATATAATGAAGAAGGCAGGGATCTGAGTGTATGCACTAGGGATTTACGCCAGTCGATGATGCTAAGAGGCTTGGGTGCGACATGGATTTCGGTTGGCTTGCGATGAATTTGAGTAGCGAGGATGTTGCGGGTAGGGGTCTCTGTTTGTTGCCATGGAGTTGAGATGAAAAGAAAAAAAGGGAGAAGGATTTTTTTTGGGGAATGAGGCGCATGAAGGAAGAAAATTGAAGGGACGAGATAAGGATCCAGTGATTAAAGTTATGGTGCGGTGATCGAAAAAATTGAGGGAACAAAGGTGGGAATTAAAAGTTTGGAGGTCCAACATTGTAAATGATGGCGGGAATTAAAAATTTGGAGGTCCAATGTTGTAAGTAATATATTACCAGTGCTAAACAATTAAAAAGGTATTAAATATGATAATTTATTATAACAGTTAGAAAAAAAAAGTTGTAAAAGGACTATATTACGGAGGGAAGTGGACAACTAATCTCGTCCACTAATTACTATTTTGAAACTTATTTAATATGGTAAGTTAAATAATATATAATAGCTATTTATTAAAATGTAATAGAATATTATATAATTTAATTGAAATTTTTATTAAAATATTTAAAAGATATTATTTAATTATTATTCTTAATTAGTGATTCTTACTTCTTATTTATTGATTACTAAAATTAATTATTCATTACAAAAATTTATTTTTTATTTATTTATTTTTAATTTCTAATAATAATACATATTTATTGTTTATTAATTATATATAGTGAAAAGAAATTATTAATATATAAACTATTTATTATTATTATTAAACAATAGTTATTGAGTATTAATATTTTTAATAATTATCGAATTTTTATTAATTATTAATATGGTATTTTTGTTGTAGTGTAGTCATATATTACAACAGACAAAAAATAAAAGTTGTGATATGCTTTTATTACAACTGTCAAAACAACACAGTTGTTAAAAATAAGTTTATTACAACTTTTCTGGAAAAAAGTTGTAAAAAAACATTTATTACAATGGTGATTTTACCACCGTTGTAAAATTAAAGTTGTAATATGGTGTTTTTGTTGTAATGTGAAGGCATCGCGTCCATCGAATTTCGCTATGGCGTTTAGATCGTAGTTACGCGGCGGTTGCGTCAATATCCCAGTGGAATCGCTTGTAACTATAGGCATCGCGCCCCTCGAATTACGCTAGAAAAATAAATCATAATATATAATACATGTCCCCATCGCACGGGCACCGATTTCGATGGAGGTTCCAAACATTGGAACTCCAACACAGCTATGGTTTCAATGGACCTGAGGTCCCGAACGTTACCTACCGAGTAGGAACGCACTGGAAGGTACTTCCTCATATCTTTGATTTTGAAAACATAAGATGCTATATACATATAGTTCTTCCTTTTTATGTCACATATATCGCACTTATGTAAGTGTTAATTTACATAAGATTTTATTTCCAAATCATGTTTCCAAACAAAACATTCCTATATAAATTCCACTATATAAGATTCATTTCAAATCCATTTTCTTCTCAATCAATAATTTTCTAATTTATCATAATTCTTATATACATCTTCCATATATATATATATATATATATATTTGAAAACTTCATATCAAATAATTCAAGTCAAAGTCTCTTGAAATTCCCGTTTCAATATCAATTCAATTTTTGATTTCAACATCGATTTGAATTTCAATATCATTTCAAATCTAGTTCATATTCAAAATCAATCTATTTTCAAACTTCACACTAGAATTTTTGGGTCATATATCACAACATCATTATTCAATCGTATTATAATACAAAATTCATTTCGAACTTAAATTGCTCGGATTGGAATTATATTTTTATCTCAAAATAGCCAGATACGAAATAGCTTAAATAGTAAGCTTGGAATAAGATAGGTTTTGGTAAAAACAAGTTTGAATAAATTTAACCGATTTTTGGTTAAAAAAATAGTTTAAAATATATTAGACGGATTTGATAAAATAGGTTTGAAAAATAAATAGATAGGTTTTGGTCTAAAATAGTTTAAATAAATTAGACAAGTTTTATAAAGTAGGTTTGAATAAAATAAATATGTTTTAGTACAAAATAGTTTGCAAACTTTCATAGAATCATATAGATTTGGTATAGAGTAGTTAAATAAGATAGATAAATTTAATTCAGATAAACAATGATAAAACATATAATAAAATAATGATATTAATCTCAAGAAATATTCCAATCCAAATCAATTTTCTGAACTTTCACATTTTTAGTTAACATAGATCTCGATGCCAAAGTCGAACTCAAATTTAACTTTGAGATTTAATTAATAACCTTTCGTTTTGAACCAAGTGTTCAAATTAGTTCACAACCTAATTTTTTTTTCAATTTCTCGTCTTCAATTTCTATTAGAAGTTTGAATTTTTCTTTCATTTCATATTACTGGTTAAACCAAATTCAAATTTTAAACATTAAGTTCATCACTTAATCAATACCCCCAATTTAAATTTATCATCATAATTCATTTAACTATTTAACTTGATACAATCAATTCAAACTTTAAAATTTAAACACCCTTTAAACTTTGCATTATCTTCAATTCCCAAATCAATCAACTAATTCTCTAATAAAACTATTCAATGAATTAGTTAGATTTATACATCCAAATTTTAAACGTTTTAAAACATCAATCTACGCTTGGAATATAAATATAATATCAAAGTTGGTTTGATTTATAAAGCCAAGTTTAAACAAAATAGTTTTTTCTTCCTAAATGCTACTTAAAATATTTCTTAAAACAAATTTTTATTCAAAATATCTCAAAACTTTTCATACTTACAAAATTCTTCAATTTTCATTTTAGATATTTACCTTGCTTTGAGCTTATTTAATTAGACTTTACTTAAATTCAAATCTTGTTGGTGAGGATTGGATTATTCAAATAGTCATCAAATTTTACTTTCAAACTAATAATTGAAAATCAAGAATTTGAGCATTTCTCTTCAAGACATCTCATCAAGATGTACATATTCCTTATCCTAATACATAGAATTATCATTCAACCAAGCTTGAGAATCAATTTCGGATTTTCCTTTCAATCTTTCACACTATACATATATATTTACATATCAAATCATGCTTTGTAAATCAAACGCTGGTTGATCAAGATAAACAAGTAGTAAATCTACCAAAGTGGTCCCCTTACTTTGAGACTTGAAAGTAAATTCCTATGACAAAGAATTATCATTAAACGTATTTTCTTGTGACAAAAGGGGCTCTCCATTCTTTCTTCTTTTTGAAAATATTTCGGAAAATCACTTCAAACATTTCTATTTGAAAATACTTGTATATACTACTATTATTTTAAAAAAAATTAGAAACCAATTTCAAAAATTTCCGGAATCTGAATCTCAAGTTTAGTCAAACGATCTTCTTTTTTTGTCTAAATTCGTTTTATTCCATAATTTATTTTTGTTTGGAATACACATCTCTTATTACATTTCAGTGGTTCAATATTTCAACTCAATAATCCATTCATCACGCATATTAGTTACCGTTTTCAAAGTTTCAACAATCATTTGTTCTTACAATAGGTATTTTCAAAATACTTGGTTCACATTCAATTAGTGAATAGCTAATTTGTAACAACCCGGAAAATCTGAGCCAATTTAAAATTCTTATTTTGGCAATTTGGATGAATTTTGAATATTTAAAATGAACTATTTCAAATAATATCGACTAGAAATTTATTTTGAATAGAAATAGAATGTATATATTTATTTGAATCATCGTTAGAACATAAATAATTATTTTAAATTATAAAAGGAATTGAAAATGGCGCGGTAGTTCGATAATTCGATTTCAAATTTCAATTGAACATACCGGGTGCAAAATAAACCGGATTTTGGCGAAACCAAAAATATTAGAATCTATTTGAAAATATCTTTCCAACGAATCCGAAAAATCAAAATTTCATAGCGGGAATCAAAAGATATGTCCAAATGAATTTTCAGAATAGTCGCTATGGAATTTCGGCCCTAAAAAATGGGAATTTTGGAAACGACCTCGGATTTCGACGAAACCACTTTTGTTGGATCCGTGATTTCAAGTTATTGCTAGGTTTCAAATTTCATATTTTTTTGAATCAATATGTGAGTGTGGCAAAGGAAAACGCGTTTGACCAGTTTTAGTTAATTTTAATCGTCTGGAAAATGGCCATTTTTCAAACGGTCTCAGAATTCAAAGAAATTAGTTTTGTTAGGGCCGTATCGTCAACACGAAGCTAGAAAATATTTTTCTGGAATTTTTCGAGCTAGTATGTGACCCCAGTAAATTGAAATGCGAGTTCAAATTCAATATATAGAGTTATATTTTGAATTTTACGAAAATTGATCGAAACAGTCGAATCGGCCTATGTGGCATATCCCATTGTGTTCGGAATGGTGGTAATACGTTAGGGACGACAGTCGTTGGTGTAACAACCCGCAAATTCTGAACCAATTTAAAATTTTATTTCAGAAAATTTTAATGAATTTTGAGGATATAATATAATTTATTTTAGATAATAATGGCTAGAATTTATTTTAATCGAAGTTAGAACGAATAAATTTAATTTAAATATAAAAGGAGTTAGAAATGGCGCGGTAGTATTAAAATTTGATTTCAAACTTTAACTGAATGTACAGGACTCAAAATAAACCAGAATTGAGTGAAACCAGAAATATTTAAATCTGTTTAATCATATCTTTCTAACGAATCTGAAAAATTGAAATTTCATAGCGGAAATCAAAAGTTATAGCCAATTCAATTTTTAGAAAGGTCGCTGTAGAATTTATATATATATATATATATTATATATGGCCCAAAAGGCTACTTGTCACATATGAAGGAATTTCGGCTCGAATCCACTTCCATTGAGTTCGGAATTACGTTTCTGCATTGAAAAACAGTAAACACTTATATATTTTGAGTTTCGGAATTTATTTGTTTAAAAATGTATTTTTAATATTAAATATATTGGCCTTGAAAATAGTCATTTTTCAAACAACCTCCGTTTTCGACGAAACCACTTTTGTTGGAACCGGAATGTCAAATTATAGCTAGATTTCAATTTTCAGAATTTTTCGAATTAATATGTGAGCGTGGCGAAAGAAAATATGTTTTGACTATTTCAGTTAAATTTAAACGCCTTAAAAATAGCCATTTTTCAAACAGTCTCAGAATTCGACGAAAATAATTTTGTTGGATTCGTATCGTCATAAGAAAGCTATTTAGAAATTTCTGAGGTCGTATGTGGCCCTGGCATATTTTAATGTACGGTCAGTATTTAATTAATTAATTATTAATGGGATTTTAAATGGCTGAAAATGTCCCAAACTTCAATCGTTAATAACTTTTGATCCGCTCAACGAAAATTGACGTATGATATACCAAATCGAAGAGAATTCAGAGAGATTCAAATCCTTACGGTTAAAATCGAATTTTAGTTCACGGATTTCACGGATTTTAGGCCTGAAGTGGCTACTATTTTTGGTGTATGGCGGGTCCTAGGGGGGTGCGAGTTGACCATGGCTCGGGGCGGTGGTGGCTCTCGAGCGGGGCGTCGGAGGGGCGGTGTCTGATCGGCGCCTGGGTGGCCGAGGTGGCGCGCGCAGGGGGGTTGCGAGGTAGAGATGGGTTCGGCTGTGCGGCTTTGTTACGACGTAATGAAGAAGAGGAGTATTATTTTATTATTATTTTATTTATTTAATATTTAATTTGTGCGATCTTTAAAAATCAATAACTCTTTCATACGAGGTCCGTTTGACGAACCGTAAGTTGCGTTGGACTCGTTTTTCGAGAGCTTCGCGATGGCGTAGACCAGAGCTGATTCCGAGACAGTCAAATTTTCAGCAAAAATCAATGTGAGAATTATAAATTATTTTCTTGCATTAAAAATAATTGTATTGTGATGTAATTCAGATCTGTAATGTTCTGTGATTGATGAATGGTTGATTTGTGGTTGGTGGTTTGTTTTGTTGTGCATGATATGCTAGATCGGCGTTGAATTTAATATATGGGTGAATTTTATTTGTAATTAGAAAATAAATCTAAATTTAGATTTAAATCATATTTTATTTAGTTCTGTTTATTCTAGTTTATTTTAAAAAAAATATTTTTATTATTCTGAGATGAACCATAGAATTTGATCGACAAATAAAAACTAATTTTTTATTTGTTGGTATTACAATAGTATTTGATCGACAAAATAAAAACTTTACTTTTGTTTATTCGTTTACTTTGCAGCAGAAAATGAACAACAAATAAAAACTTACTTTTATGTGTTTACTTTGCAACAGGATTTGAACGACAAATAAAATATTCTTTTTATTTGTTTATTTACAATAGAATATGAACAACAAATAGAATATACTTTTATTTGTTTCCATTACAATAGAATTTGGCTAACAAATAGAATTTTACTTTTATTTGTTTACATTAAGAATAAGATTTGTGAATTTCAGTAAAGATTTCTTTTTACTGTCACCTTAAGCATAGGATGTTTTAGAATTAGAATATTAAATTTTATTGTAAATTTATTACAATAAGATGTATGGACATTAAAGATTTTATTTTATTTATAATTAGATTAAAATAAAAAGATTTTACAATTAAGGTTAAACCTTTATGTAGTATTGTTTTCAAATAAAAAGGTTATGATAAAGAAATTACTTTGTGGTAACTTTGTAAAATTAAATAAAATCTTTTTATTGATATTATAAATTACAACAAAAAAGTTTAGGCCTGGTAGCTATACATCTTGTGTCATGTCTAATAAAATGGTTGTCTTTTATTTGTAATGTTTTGTTGACAATTTGTTCAATATTAAGATAAAATATGAAAATTACATTTTTATGCAATACCATTTTATGTGGAGATTATGTTTACATTTTATTTTGTCACATTAGAAAATAAAAATGTAGGATTACTTTTTGTTGTAATTTTTCTTTTATTAAAAAGATTAGAGATTAAAAATTTGCATTTGTAATGTAAAGTTTTGTACAACAAAAGGGATGAAAATTTAAGGTTACACTTTAGTTGTAATTTTATTTCATAAGTTAGATTATAATAAAAGTAACATCTTCATTAGAATTTGATTTGTGAAATAAAAATCATCGCTTTTGTTAAAACTTGATTACTGAAATGAAAGTAACAATTTTGTTTACATTTTTTTTATGTAAATAAGAAGTTATTTTCAGAAGTTACAGAGAAATTGGGTAGATATTTTATTCATGTTTTTCAACGCAAATAAACATAGAGATTAAAAGGTTATCTTTCATTTGCACTTTTCAATGCAAATATAGCATGAAATAAAATTCATTTTTCTCATTTGCATCTCACAATGTAAACATAAATTGACAATAAAAAAGTACATTTTATTCGTGTTCGACAACACCAATAAAACACCTATTTAAAATAAAGTTTTGTTCATTATTTTGTGTTCAAAAATGTAAATATATTTTGAAATTAAAATTTATTCTTTTATTTGCACTCACCAATGCAAATACATACATATATTGAAAATAAAGTTTATTTCTTTCATTTGCATTTATCAATATATATATGGATTGAAATTATAGTTTATTCTTTTATTTGCATTTATCAATGCAAATATTCAATGAAACTATAATCTATTTTCTTTATCCATAATTACCGATACAAATGTACACACTTTTATACATTTAACAGAATTTGTTTAAATTATACTTTGAAAACAAATTTTGTTCTCTTATTTACATTCACTAATGTAAATAAAATTTATAAACAAAACTATTCTTTGTTTTCTTTCGCAAATGTAAATGCTCATTTAAATAAAATTTGTTTCTTTTATTTACATTCAATAATGTAAATACACTTTGTAAATGAGGTTCTTTTTACATGCACACAAATATACTTTTAAAATGAAATAAAAGTCACATTGGTTATCTACATTCCATGTTGCAAACAAAACCTTAAAATAAAGTTCATCTTTGTTTGCAATTCATTAATGCAAACAAACCATCAGATTTAAAATTATATTCTTGATTTATAATTTTGATATGACTAAAGATTGTTTGAAATAAAGGATAGAATTTAAAAGTTACATTCTAATAACTAAACATTCACATTTTTATCATTAAAGTAGAATAGACAAAAACACTCATTTTGTCTAAATTAAAAGAATAAAACAAAATATAGCATTGGCATATTTATTAGATTTGAAACACAAATTATTCATTTTTGTAAATTTATATTAGTTAAAACAAATTATTCATTTTTATTAATTTACATTAGTTAAAAATAATTATTCATTATAGTCAATTTATACTAGTTAAACCAAATTTTACATTTTGTCAGAAATATTCATTTTTGTCAAAATGAATTAGTTGAAGCAATTTATATAAAGATATATATATATATATATATATATATATATGTTTGTCAAGATAGGTTAGTTAAATCAAAATATTTATCATTTTGCCTCATTAGAATTGCCAAAACAAAATAACCATTTTTGTTTAGAGTCTAAATTAGCAAAATAGAAATTGTCAATAGGGACAAAGTTATTATGCTTATTCATTCATTGCAATAGAGATATTTTCTAGTCATCATTATATGTATTGTGTATTACACTCCCATTCATAAGTTACCCGACTTGTGTATGTGATTGGGACGATAATTTTCACACATCGCCCAAGTGCACAAATTAGTTTACCATTTGTTTGTTGGTTGAAACCCCACACGGGTGTTGGGATGAAAATTTATATACATTAATCCCAATATTTAATTGTTTTTTGATCGTTAGATCGACAGGCTATGATGAGCGTTATTATTTAATTTTAACGCTTACACAGTGGAATTTACACTTTGGATGTAAATGGATGATTTGATGATGTGTGTGAAATCCATGTAACCCAAATTAGATGGTAAATGTTTGAGTCACATTTCGATTCAGGTGTTCTTTTAAATAAGAATATTCTTACATTAGAAATTCTTTTTATATAAAGAATATATTTTAATATAAAAATATATTTTTAATCAAGTATATGTTAAAACAAAGAATATTTGTAAAAGATAAAGAATTTGTAATATAAAGAATACTTCTCATTTAGAGTCTTTATATAAAGAATATTTTTATGATTATTTTAAAATATGTTTTTAAAAGATTACTAGCACTTGCAATCATATTTTGTGATATGAAATAAATTGAGATGTGAAGTGGATTTATCGTGGACGGTGTTTTTAAACGACATTTGTCCTTTAATCCAATTTACATTGAAATTATTATTTGGAATTTATAAATCTATTTTATAGATTTAAAAAGGCATTTTCTAAAACCAAGTTTTCAATGTAATATATTAAATAGGAATTAAGTGGAAATTCGATTGGTAACAATCGAAATGGGCTTCTATAAAAGAAGACCGATATTATATGTGGAATTTAAGAGGTTTTGCCGTTATTCCATTTATATTATTAGTCTGATACAGAAATCTATATCAATTATGTATTGATTTGATTTCTGTGAAATTCCTTATTTTAGAAATCGATTTGTGGGTTTATCGTGAACTGTGTTTTAAAGAACACTAGTTCTTTAACCCGTTTTAAGACAAGATTTATTCCATAAAATAAATGATCTTGTAATAATGGTTTTTGATATTAAATCAGAATAGAGTTTTAATAATTCTTTTAAGGAAGATTTAAGATTTCATTTTCATGGATTATCTTTGATAAAATTAATGAGAATCCTTTAATATGTATATTCTTGTTAGAAGAATACTCCGAGTTGGAATGTGGCGAAATGTGTGATTTTCCAATATTTGCTTTTTAATCCCAAAATACGCGAGTTATTCAGAAAGACCGGGTTTAACCCATTCTGAATAATCATCACGACGATCAAGAGTCGAAGATGAAGACGGTGATAGAAGACCGAAAGTTTTCACATCGTTGGGATGATGATGACTGGTATCTTGAATTGGGACTGTACATCCCAAGGCAAGGTATTTGGTAATGACTGTCCAAACGTATTTGGAGATCGACAGACATGTTGTTTCGCTCAGACCCAGAGCGGACTTGTAAATGGATTGCGTGTCTGACATTGTATTTCTTTCTACTCTATTTGTTGAACGCTACTGATTATATATTTCCGTTTGGTGGTGAAGAATTTATTCTTTACTTATCACCCTTCTCTAAGACGTATGAGCTTAGAGGTTATATATATATTGGTAGATGATCAATAATATGGTAGGGTCTGACAATGTGACATGCTAAGATGCAAATGATCAAGGCTTTGTTAAAAAGCAAGCCTTGTGGTTGATGATCAAAGCATAGCCTGTTTAGACATAGCTTTGTGTATAACGTGACTTCGCGAGCCTCACACCCCGGTATGTGTCAAAAACGGGATATGGACCGTAGGGAGTGCATACGTTTCTTTCTAGCTAGAGTGGTGTTTGGGCTTTGACACGGACCGGCATTTTACTATGTGGATTTTGGATTGAGGTACCTCATTTTTATAGGCCAGAAGTGGTCACATTATAGGTCCAAAGGGGCCGGGAAACGTATGTTCAGGAATTGCCAATCCACTACCGTTAGGTGGGGACCGGCCCTACCGTTCCAAGGGTTCACTGCGGGGGATCCTGAGGCATTTGCTAGAGTGTCTCGAATCGGAAGAGGACGATCCCTAGCCTCGATCTCATTATGGAAACCCAATTCCCAATACGCCCTTGCGGTTTTGATTGTAAACTTATATATGGCGAGATAGTAGGATGGGGTACTATGCCGTCTAGGATTGATATCATATTTAAATGTTTTAAAATATATATATACACATTAATAATAATATCGTTTTACGTATCAAGCATCTTTTGACCATTATAAGGTAAAACCCTATCCTTTGGTGTGCGTTGCATTGTGTGATGGGACATGGGTCTTATAATGGTTTCATTTTTCTAAAAAGCATTGCGTTATTTGACGATTGACTTTATTTATGCACTGGCAATCCAATGGAGTAAACCCGTTCCGCGTTAGCGGCGTGGTCCTGTGATTAGCCTACTTATTAGATAAGTTAAGCATAGAATTCTCACACTAGTCCCACGACTGACATGTAGTTTGTTTCACTTTGCAAACTCGGGTGCCCTCTTTCCACACGGGCAGTCGAGTAGCTTTTTGCAGATATAGTTAAGCAGGATCGTGGATTGAAGTCTGAAGCTGGGTCCAGATTACGGATGGCCTTCCGCTGTGATTAGTTTCGCTGCAATGTATTTAATTTATTGTACATGTATCTTCCGCTGTATTATTTATTGATGTACTCTGATATATTCTGTACTCTGATGTAACATTTATTATTGTTGTTATAAAAGTCTGTGTTTTTGTTCTGATGTGTTGTATGCCCAAATTTAACGTACGCGGGTTTTGAACGGTCCTAATCGATCTTGCGATCGATTGGGGTCGGGCCGAATCCGGGTCGTTACAGCTGGTATCGGAGCCAAGTTAGCTCAAATCTTTGGGGTATAACTCGTTAGAACTAAACAGAAGACTCATCAGAGGTTGGATTAGTAATATCCAATAGGAATACTCATTAGAGATAGGATCAGCAGTATCCTAGAATGAGAATACTCATTAGAGATGGGGTTAGCAATGCCCTAGAATGAGTCAGAGAGAAGAATTCATAATTAACGTACTTGTTATTATATATAGTTCGATTTTAGAAAATATGATTTTTGAATATATAAAAGTTATATATTTTTGAAAATTTAATCAACTAATTGATTGATGATTGTGTTGTGTGAATATGAATTCAACTATAAAATGATTAAACAATTAATGAATGAAAATTAAATTAGTTAAATAAACAACTTTAGCTTCATTTCCTTTTCGAGGATGAAAAGATTTTAAGTGGGGGAGATTGTAACAACCCGCAAATTCAGAACCAATTTAAAATTTTATTTCAGAAAATTTTAATGAATTTTGAGGATATAATATAATTTATTTTAGATAATAATGGCTAGAATTTATTTTAGTCAAAGTTAGAACGAATAAATTTAATTTAAATATAAAAGGAGTTAGAAATGGCGCGGCAGTTTTAAAATTTGATTTCAAACTTTAACTGAATGTACAGGACTCAAAATAAACCAGAATTGAGTGAAACCAAAAATATTTAAATCTGTTTAATCATATCTTTCTAATGAATCTGAAAATTTGAAATTTCATAGCGGAAATCAAAAGTTATGGCCAATTCAATTTTTAGAAAGGTCGCTGTATAATTTATATAAATATTATATATGGCCCAAAAGGCTACTTTTCACATATGAAGGAATTTCTGCTCGAAACCACTTCCATTGAGTTTGGAATGACATTTCTGCATTGAAAAACAGTAAACACTTATATATTTTGAGTTTCGGAATTTATTTGTTTAAAAATGTATTTTTAATATTAAATATATTGGCCTTGAAAATAGTCATTTTTCAAACGACCTCCGTTTTCGACGAAACCACTTTTGTTGGAACAGGAATGCCAAATTATAGCTAGATTTCAATTTTCAGAATTTTTCGAATTAATATGTGAGCATGGCGAAAGAAAATATGTTTTGACTATTTCTGTTAAATTTAAACGCCTTAAAAATAGCCATTTTTCAAACAGTCTCAGAATTCGACGAAAATAATTTTGTTGGATTCGTATCGTCATAAGAAAGCTAAAAATATTTTTTTTTAGAATTTTCTGAGGTCGTATGTGGTCCCGGCATATTTTAATGTGCGGTAAGTATTTAATTAATTAATTATTAATGGGATTTTAAATAAAATATATACAAATTTCGGAATTGGGCCCCGGGACCTGTCCCATTGCGTTAAGAAGGTGTCAAAACCTTAAGAACGACAGTAAGAAGGCCCAAATCGGAGAAAGTCTGAAAATCAACCTTTTAAACACATTTTTCGAGATTAAATATTAAAATAATATTAAAATCCGAAACCCTAATTCATGGCAGCCGCCGCCTGCAGTTTTAATGGCTGAAAATGTCCCAAACTTCAATTGTTAATAACTTTTGATCCGCTCAACGAAAATCGACGTATGATATACCAAATCGAAGAGAATTCAGAGAGCTTCAAATCCATATGGTTAAGATTGAGTTTTGGTTCACGGATTTCGCGGATTTTAGGGCTGAAGTGGTTGCGGTTTTTGGTGTATGGCAGGTCCTAGGGGGGTGCGAGTTGACCATGGCTCGCGGCGATGGTGGCTCTCGAGCGGGGCGTCGGAGGGGCGGTGTCTGATCGGCGCCTGGGTGGCCGAGGTGGCGCACGCAGGGGGTTTGTGAGGTAGAGATGGGTTCGGCTGTGCGGCTTTGTTACGACGTAAGGAAGAAGAGGAGTATTATTTTATTATTATTTTATTTATTTAATATTTAATTTGTGCGATCTTTAAAAATCAATAACTCTTTCATACGAGGTCCGTTTGACGAACCGTAAGTTGCGTTGGACTCGTCTTTCCGAGAGCTTCGCAATGGTGTAGACCAGAGCTGATTCCGAGATAGTCAAATTTTCAGCAAAAATCAATGTGAGAATTATAAATTATTTTCTTGCGTTAAAAATAATTGTATTGTGATGTAATTCAGATCTGTAATGTTCTGTGATTGATGAATGGTTGATTTGTGGTTGGTGGTTTGTTTTGTTGTGCATGATATGCTAGATCGGCGTTGAATTTAATATATGGGTGAATTTTATTTGTAATTAGAAAATAAATCTAAATTTAGATTTAAATCATATTTTATTCAGTTCTGTTTATTCTAGTTTATTTAAAAAAAATTATTTTTATTATTCTGAGATGAACCATAGAATTTGATTGACAAATGAAAACTAATTTTTCATTTGTTGGTATTACAATAGTATTTGATCGACAAAATAAAAACTTTACTTTTGTTTATTCGTTTACTTTGCAGCAGAAAATGAACAACAAATAAAACCTTACTTTTATTTGTTTACTTTGCAACAGGATTTGAACGACAAATAAAATATTCTTTTTATTTGTTTATTTACAATAGAATATGAACAACAAATAGAATATACTTTATTTGTTTCCATTACAATAGAATTTGGCTAACAAATAGAATTTTACTTTTATTTGTTTACATTAAGAATAAGATTTGTGAATTTCAGTAAAGATTTCTTCTTACTGTCACCTTAAGCATAGGATGTTTTAGAATTAGAATATTAAATTTTATTGTAAATTTATTACAATAAGATGTATGGACAATAAAGATTTTATTTTATTTATAATTAGATTAAAATAAAAAGATTTTCAATTATGGTTAAACCTTTATGTAGTATTGTTTTCAAATAAAAAGGTTATGATAAAGAATTTACTTTGTGGTAACTTTGTAAAATTAAATAAAATCTTTTTATTGATATTATAAATTACAACAAAAAAGTTTAGGCCTGATAGCTATACATCTTGTGTCATGTCTAATAAAATGGTTGTCTTTTATTTGTAATGTTTTGTTGACAATTTGTTCAATATTAAGATAAAATATGAAAATTACATTTTTATGCAATACCATTTTATGCGGAGATTATGTTTACATTTTATTTTGTCACATTAGAAAATAAAAATGTAGGATTACTTTTTGTTGTAATTTTTCTTTTATTAAAAAGATTACAGATTAAAAATTTGCATTTGTAATGTAAAGTTATGTACAACAAAAGGGATGAAAATTTAAGGTTACACTTTAGTTGTAATTTTATTTCATAAGTTAGATTATAATAAAAGTAACATCTTCATTAGAATTTGATTTATGAAATAAAAATCATCGCTTTTGTTAAAACTTGATTACTGAAATGAAAGTAACAATTTTGTTTACATTTTTTTTATGTAAATAAGAAGTTATTTTCAGAAGTTACATAGAAATTGGGTAGATATTTTATTCATGTTTTTCAACGCAAATAAACATAGAGATTAAAAGGTTATCTTTCATTTGCACTTTTCAATGCAAATATAGCATGAAATAAAATTCATTTTTCTCATTTTCATCTCACAATGCAAACATAAATTGACAATAAAAAAAAGTACATTTTATTCGTGTTCGACAACACCAATAAAACACCTATTTAAAATAAAGTTTTGTTCTTTATTTTGTGTTCAAAAATGTAAATATATTTTGAAATTAAAATTTATTCTTTTATTTGCACTCACCAATGCAAATACATACATATATTGAAAATAAAATTTATTTCTTTCATTTGCATTTATCAATATATATATATGCATTGAAATTAAAGTTTATTCTTTTATTTGCATTTATCAATGCAAATATTCAATGAAACAATAGTCTATTTTCTTTATCTATAATTACCGATACAAATGTACACACTTTTATACATTTAACAGAATTTGTTTAAATTATACTTTGAAAACAAATTTTGTTCTCTTATTTACATTCACTAATGTAAATAAAATTTATAAACAAAACTATTCTTTGTTTGCTTTCACAAATGTAAATGCTCATTTAAATAAAATTTGTTTCTTTTATTTACATTCAATAATGTAATTACACTTTGTAAATGAGGTTCTTTTTACATGCACACAAATACACTTTTAAAATGAAATAAAAGTCACGTTGGTTATCTGCATTTCTTGTTGCAAACAAAACCTTAAAATAAAGTTCATCTTTGTTCGCAATTCATTAATGCAAACAAACCATCAGATTTAAAATTATATTCTTGATTTATAATTTTGATATGACTAAAGATTGTTTGAAATAAAGGATAGAATTTAGAAGTTACATTTGAATAACTAAACATTCACATTTTTATCATTAAAGTAGAATAGACAAAAACACTCATTTTGTCTAAATTAAAAGAATAAAACAAAATATAGTATTGGCATATTTATTAGATTTGAAACACAAATTATTCATTTTTGTAAATTTATATTAGTTAAAACAAATTATTCATTTTTGTTAATTTACATTAGTTAAAAATAATTATTCATTATAGTCAATTTATACTAGTTAAACCAAATTTTACATTTTGTCAGAAATATTCATTTTTGTCAAAATGAATTAGTTGAAGCAATTTATACAAAGATATATATATGAGACGGCAAGGAATTTCGCTCGATCCGAATCAGTCGTTAAACCGATATAAACCGTTCGAAACCCCTGATCGTTTTGAGAACAGGACAAATCAGAACACAAACAGAAGAATATTTCATTGTTATTACAACAATTCCATCAGATACAAGAATATACAGAGAATAAATGAATAAATTACATTCGATAAATATCAGAGATTACAATAAATTACATAGCAGCAGAAAATAATACAAAATACAACTGAAAGTGATACACGGATACAGAGCTTTCCGAGCATCGTTCCAACTGTAAATCAGGACCCTGTGAATATAAATCTGCAAAACCAAAACTACTAGCTGCCCGTGTGGAAAATAGGGGCACCCAGAGTTTAGGTTAAAACAATAAACTCCAGGTCAGTCATGTGACTGGTGTGAGAACTAAAACAATTATTTAAAGCTTTACTTTAAAGATAGTAATTCAAGGGACCACGCCGTATAACACGGAACGGGTTTCTTTCCAAGAATACTAGTGCATATAACAAAACAACGCCATGCTTTTTGAAAAAATGAAGCTATTATAAGACCCAGGTCCCATCACACAATGCAACGCAAGCCGGAGGATAGGGTTTTCCCTTATAATAGCCAAACATGCTTGGTACGCTTAAAACAAATCATTTGATACTATAATAAGTGTATAGTGTCAAAACAATTCAAATCATAAATATCAATCATAGGCGGCATGGGTACCATCTATCATGTCGCCATACTAGTTCTACAATTAAAACCGCAATATCATGTATTGGAAATTGGATTTCCGTCATGAGCCGAGGCAAGGGGCAAGCTCCTCTCCGATTCGAGACACTCTAGCAAATGTCTCAGGACCCCACTATGATCTTTGGATCTTCAGGGCCGGTCCTCTCTTACTTTTGAGGATTAGTTATTCCTGAGCACACGTTTCCCGGTCCTTACAGACCTATATCCGAGGCGCCTCATATCCAACAACCACACAGGTGAAAAGTATATAAATGTAAGGGCTGGTAGGTCACTGACACCACCCTAGCTAGAAAGAAACGTCGTGCTCTCCCTGCAGTCACTATCCCGTTTTTGACTCATACCGAGGTGTGAGGCTTGCGAATTCACGTTATACACAAAGCTACGCCACACAGGCCGTGCTTTGATCATCAACTACAAGACTTTGCTTTTCAACAGAAGCCCTGATCAATTGCCACTTATGCGTGCCACACTGGCAATTCACTCCATGCGACTGATGTCCATCGATATACAACCTCTGAGCTCGTACGTCTCAGAGAAGGGTGTTAAGCAAGAGAATAAATTCTCCACCGCCAAACCGATGTTTATTTAATAGAGATCAATCAACACAGAATAAAATCCAATGTCAGACACACAATCCATTTACAAGTCCGTTCTGGGTTTGAACGAAACCGGAGGCACTTTCCTCACATATCCATCCATCTCCAAGTACGTCTGGACGATCACCAACTGATTCCCTCATCCTGGGTGTACAGCCCAATCAAGATCATCAGTAATCACCCAAACGATGTGAAGACTTCCGGTCTTCAACCACCGTCTTCATCTTCGACATCTCGTCGAATCGGTTATTCAGAATGGGTATAAACCCGGCCTTTCTGAATAACCCACGTATATAATAAATGAAGGTTACACAAACACAACAAACGCCTCATTCCAATTCAGAATATTCTTTCATTCACAAAATCACATTTTTAGGGAAAGGTTCCCATTAATTTTATCCAAGATAAATTCTTCTAAATTTATCCTATAATCTTCCTTTGGATATCATTTCAAACTAGTCGGGATTAGCGAACCACACCGAAGTAATTATTTATTTTATTTCCCAATCTCAACCTATATATCCCATGGAGCAAAACTGGTGATACTCCATTCCTAACCCCACGGTGTTATCGGTAAAATTAATTGCCATTTCACGTTCAAATCTAATTAAAGATTTAACTATCGCTTTGGAGCAAAACTGGTGATACTCCACTCTCGATCACTTTTCAAATTTGATAATTTAAATTATCAATTCACATTTTAATCTAATTAAAGATTCATTAAAACTCCACTTAGTTTTAATCTTCTCAAAAATCAATATTCTGTCTTTAACTGGGTTAAAGAACCAATGTCTTCTAAAACACGATTCACGATAAACCCAAATCACATTCGATATTAAATACAAGGCTCTGAATAGAAAATATATCGGCTTATATTCAATATCAAATTCTGAAACCAACAAATATCGTATTGGAAATAACGATATATAATATATCTTTCAAATTCCCAAAACAATATCTGTATAGTCACGAAATCCAACATCGAAATATTCCGAAGATAGTTTCGATTCAACTCCAGTCCAATCCATATATTGGAAATATCGATTATTTTTAAAATCACTTTCAAATTCAATTTATTTATTTCAAAAATAAATTGATTTTAATCCTAGTTCAAAACTAGTTTATTTCGATAAAAATCTATTTTTATCCTTTCAAATATGGAATTTTCCAGCTCAATTCTTTCCAATTCATATATTATGATTTTACACAAATTATAGATATTTTTAATAATTTTATCAAGCCCCGTACAGTTGATTTCCGTCAACGGCCATCGAACTGCACTTATAGCGACCTTTTTCGAATTTGATTTGGAGATAATTCCAAATCCAACCGTTAGATTTCAAATTTCAAATATTCATTGGAAAGCACTTTTCGATACGAACCCAACGGTTCCGGTTTTAGGAGAATCCGACGGTCGGATCTCCCGCAACGTTAATTCGAAGTCAATGGTCGAAATTCACGAACTGCCGCGGCGCGGCGCGTTCTATTCAGGCCATTATATATATAATATATATATATTATATATATTTCGTCAATTTCCTTTTTAAAACGTATTTTATAAAACGTTTTAAATTCGTTTTCAAAACCATTTCAACTCTATATTCCATTTCAAATCAAAATTGAATATTTCATATCATTACTATATAAATGATAATATTTTCAAAACGTTATATTTTGAAATCACTACCTTTTCTATATTCATTATAAAAACGAATATAATCGATATAAATATCGTTCACGTCAAAATGGCGCAAATCTAATCAACACGGCTTTATATATTTCAATAAATTCGTTATCCTATTCAACAAATGAATATTTATTCCATTCAACACATGAATCTATATTTCTTCCAACACCTGACTAATCTCAACACATGAGTACTGTCAACACATCACTATTTTTGTTATGTAAAATATTTTATAAAACTATGGTATCTATAATTTGATTTTTAATTAGACTTCTACTGGGAAGTAGTTCTAATTTTAAATATGATAAAGATGTAATTTTCATTGTATAAAATATTTTACTCAACACATGAACATCGTCAACACATGACTATTTTTATATTCAACACATGAATTTTCTTTTATAACATTCATTATTTTCCCGATTGGAATGAGGCCCAATCAATCACCATATAATGTTAATTATATGGATTCCATACAACACATGTATATAATAGCATTGAAAAATAATCAACCATCAACCAAAGTGCACTACATTGTATAAGCATCGAATATAGATATCTAACGCTTATAACAGCCTGTGTAACACCCCACCTCCGCCAGGGTGACTCTTGCAAGCACTCTGACTTTGGAGGGGCGTTTGAATCAGGTAAACATGCATAATGATATATCAAGGCAGAACAAGAACATATGTATATATGTAAACAGAGTAAATAACATAGGTAAAACAGTGGAAGATTTCAAACCATTTCAAAACAAGTCTGGTACAACATAATGTCAACTTTCCAAATACACAAGTCTAGATAAAACAACATTACTGAAAAACTGAAATACATAAGTATTATCCCCAAAATAAGTGATAACCATAGCTAGCTTCATGTCAAGACCGTACATGAGCTAAAATCCCACAAGCAAGCAATCAGAAATCCAAGCTAAGCTCCAATATTCGCACCCTGAGAAACTGGGGGGGTGAACGGAAGAAAAGAGGCGAAAGAAAACAGGTCAGTCAAAAAGACTGAGTAAGCCCTACTACAATCAATGTAAACTGATAAAGTTAACTGGCATGATGAAAGCTGAGATGAACATATATACTTAGCATGATGATTAACTAACAAGGTAGATAAAGGTGTCATCGCATAATCAGGCTTAAGGTTTTTGCACCACAGGTGTACTAGCAAACTAACATGACTTGAATAAGCAAGTATTGATCCCTTGGCCCAAGCTTTGGCCCAATAACATGAAGTGACCCTAATACGCGGTCCAACCAAACGGTCTAGTCGATCGGCTCCCTATAAGCCTAACTCGTCACGTGTTGGTGTCCATACGGCCCAAACATAATTGTAGTCAGACTGTGTCGGGTCTCCCGTCGGGTGTATCAAGCCCTAGGGTGTCAACCCCTGGACACCATAATCATGCGTGCACAGTCTCGATCTACTGGTACCCGTGCATGTTTTCCCCGGCTTCGGACTGTGTGCACGACCATAGTCCGCCCGGAACTACACCGGCGTACCCTTCTGCCGTCGCTTTTGGTCACTTACCTCCAGTCCACTAATCGTGCTCCCTCCCTAGCCTAGACCCTAGGGCCTTAATGATACAAACTTGGGATTACTGCTGGAGTGGACCCCCATTGCTAGGATTTTTCTAGTGGGTTAAGTACGGTTTAACCCTCTTGCTAATCATGGATTAACTTGGTTAAGTGTAACTATGAGTTCACGACTTAACCCTGATTAATCTACCAAGCCCAAATTGGTTAAGTATTAAGTGGACCATGACTTAACCCTAATCACGAGGCATTAATTAATTTAATGCGCCTTAACCTCTCACATTAGACCTTGTTGTGGTTACTAGTTAAGTCGGGCGGGTCCGGGTAGCTTTACACCACAACTTGGTCTAACCTCGGGTTCAAGTTACAACATGACCAACTTCTCACATTGGGTCCTATTGTTTGTAGCAACTAGTTAAGCCGGTCGGTTCCGGGTAGGTTTACGCTACAAACTCAACCCAACCTCGAGTTGGTCACACTTATCTTTTCTAAGTGTCATGTCCATCATGTTTCCAAAACATGTTACAAGTTTTCAAGCATTTGGGTAGACCTAACTTAATAGGTAAATTCCCAAAGGGTAGACCTAACTTAATAGGTAAATTCCCAAGCTTATGTTTTTATGTCTTTTAAGTTTACCCAACCCCAAACGCAATCCCATCGCTTACATATCGCAATAGCGCATAAAGGATAGAAAGAGGGAACTTGGCATAATCATGACATAAAGGTGTTGAAGCCACAAGTTTAACATGGTGGCATATGAAATGTACATATGTTCATATACTTGCATATTACATTTTAGGCCTCAAAAGCATGCATAAAACCAAACTTAGCATACTGGTGATACATGGTGATAAATGACATGTAGAAATGGCCATAAGTTCGCATTTAGCCTCACATGCAAGTTATCATAAGAGATATGATAACTTACATGTTGCCAAAATGCAACCTTTAGCATAAAGCTTGAAGCTTTAAGCTCATAAATCCAAGATAAGCTTGCATAACATGATAACATGAACAAAAGGATCAACCCAAACTTGCATAACATAACTTGCATCTCATATGACAAACTTGCATATCAAACTTGCATAACATAACATGATAGACTTGCATATCATAACATAGCAATCTTGCATAACATGATAAACTTGCATATCATACTTGCATAACATAATAAACTTGCATATCATATCATAATGATCAAACACAACTTGCATCATTCATTAACTTTAGAGTTTAAATATGAAAGTAGAAAAGGGCTTACAATGCTTATGAAGGCACAAAAAATATGACAAAGCCCTTATTAAATCAAATAGACCCAAAATGCAAGCTCTAATAGAAAAACCCTTGAGCCAAAATGATCAAAACTCTTTCTTTATGATGCAAATATAGAAACTTGACTTGAATGCAAGCTAATGATGCTCATACAAGCTTGAAAACACTTGTATGCATGGAAAATCTCTTAAAAATTTATTTAGGAATTTTATGAAGAGAGTGGAGGCCATGAGAAGAATGATTTTGCCATAGTTTAGTTACTTGAATGAATAATGATGATTTAGGGTTAGGTTAGGGCCTTATTTATAGAGATTAGGACTAGTTCTAGCCTTAGGATTAAACCCTAGTTCCAATCTCAGCCCTTAAAACCGAATCTGGCCCCCAAACTCAACACAAACCCAAAATGGTGCACCAGGCAGAACTGCCCGGTTGAGCCAAGTCGACAGGGCTGTCGACTTGGGTCAACCAAGTCGACTCCCAAGTCGACAGGGCTGTCGACTTGGGTGCTCTGGCGGGAATTTTCCCGCCTGGCCCAATCTTACCCTAATTTCCAAATTCAAACTTGAATTTGAAATCTATTTTTACTTTGAAATTTTCTACAAACTTCGTTGGGCCTTAATCGGGTCATACGGACTCCGATTTTCGAAAACTCGGACTCTATTTCGCTTATTTTTCCGAGACGAACGCAATGGCATAGCCCGTTTCCCTTGATTCCGATTTTAGAATTAAATTCTGCCTCGATTTACATTATTACAGGTTATTGAAAATACGGGTTGTTACATTCTCCTCTCCTTAAAGGATTTCGTCCCCGAAATCTTCAAGTTAGGAAGAACGTATCCTACCATCCAATCATCCATCTACTCAAAACATCATCCACGAGCAATCATTGTCCTTATAAGATTCTAAATGTTGTATGAACATATGCAAAGGTGTGTGTATATGTACTTATCTAGTGCGAATATCATCAATGCAAATTATGTTAGTGAAATGAATCCATATGTATGCAATTCCTAACATAATGTATAACATCTATATGTGTGCACATAACATACATCCATATGCAACAGCCATGTGATAACACAGAAATTTTTCATCCATGAATAAGCATAAACACTCATGCATATGCAATATGAGGAGTGTGTGAGCCGATCTAGTGCCTAACGTGTATAATGCATCCACGAGTAACCACTTGCAAACACTTGCAACCACTTGCAAACATCAAGCATAACATGTTTCAAACACATGTTTCATCCAAAGGGTTTCTACCTAAGGTTCTCATGACAAGATTAACATGATGAACTAGATAATCAAGACAAACATGGATAGCAAAAGAAATGCTACAAAGAGATCGGGAAGATAAGCAGGATATACTCCTTTTCGGATTACAAGAAATCCCTTCCTAACCCAACCCAATCCTATAAAAGCCCAAAAGGTTTAGTCAACCTAACAGACCCCTTCAAACCCTGACATGTATTACTAGCCAATAAGGCATACCTCCCGACAGAAATAGGACCGAAAATGGGACCGAGAGGATATACATAAAAGATAACATGCGAGTAAGTTCCACAGGAAAACAAGGATCAAGGATATACTCTTAAAAAGAGATATGATGCGCGTATCTAGCCTTCAGTCTTCTAAGTCACATTTTCTTGAGCTTAACTCCACTGTGCTTTGATCGTCTTTTACCTCATGATTTCTTGGCTTCTTAACTCCTATTTCCCAATATGAGTTGGAACCCATTTCATTGTCGCCTCTCGTCTTCCTTTTTCACTTACTATTCTATCATTCTTGGCTTAAACATAACTATGACCTCATGGTTTCATGCAAGCTCTCCAAAATTCACTAGTGAATCCTGGATCTCGTTTACTTACTATAAAGTATTCCACGCAACAGAACTTTTCTTGAAAATACCAATCCATGTTGCCAATTGCTCTTACTAACGTAATTTTCTATAACTCATGCTTGAACGAAATGAACCATCCGCCTGTGAATGATAGGCCGTACTTAGATTCAGTTGCTTGCCCACGACTTCCCGTAGACTATCCCAAAACTGGCTAGTGAAGTTTGAGTCATGGTTACTAACTATACTTTAGGGAACCCCGTGCAACCGCCTTATTTCTTGAAAGTAAACTGTCGCTAGTTATGATGCAGTCTTTTCGCTCTTTATCGGAGTGAAATGAGCACTTTTCGTGAGTCTACTTACTATGACCCACATGCTCGTATCCCCTTTCCTTGATCTAGGCAGTCCATCCACGAAATCCTTTGTGACGCTTTACTACTTCCATTGTGGGGTCCTCTAATGGATGTAATACCCCACCGGGATTTTTATGACTCGGCCTTAATCTGTTGGCACAACATGCACCTTGGGACAAACTCGGCCACCTCCTCGAGTGATGTGCATCTTCAAGAGCCTTCTTTCTCTCTTCCTCATCCTTAGAGAAGATCAGAATATCATCTACGAAGACTACCACAAACTCGTTCAGGAACTCCCTAGACACCCTACTCATCAAGTCCACGAAGTAGGCGGGTGCATTAGTCAAACCGAATGGCATGACCAGCCATTCTAAGAATCCATCTGGAGTTCTGAACGCAGTCTTGCCTATACTATCCTCAGCTACTCTGAGCTGAGGGAATCCAGTAGCAAGATCAAGAGAAAACAGATGTTCCTACAAGCTGATCGAACAAATCATCGATCCTTGGCAATGGTTGTCTATTCTCTTTGTTTAGCTCACGATAATCAACAAAAAGTCGAAGAGAACCATCTGCCTTAGTAAATACTACAGGCGCTCCCCATTCAGATATACTTCGTCTAATGAAGTTCTTCTCAAGCAACTCCTTGACTTGCTTTCTTAACTCTCATCTTGCGGGGCCATGTGCCTAACCGGCCACGAAACTATCTTGGCATTATCAACCAGATAAATGCGTAAATCTATCTCTCGTTTAGGGGTAACCCCCCTTCACTTCGACCAAGATATCAGGATATTCTCGGACCACCCTCACCGATTGCAAACTATCGATAGACGAGTTGAGGGATTCAAGATAACACAACACGACGGGACCCATAGGGTTACTAAAAATTTTTAGGGTATTACCAAGGCGAGTCATGAGCCTCACAACCCTATGCTCAAAAAAATCAAGGATGGCTCCAAAACTGGACAACCCATCCATGCCCAAAAATCAACCCATACCCCATGAAACCGAGAATATAAGCATCACACGAGAACTCTACACTAAAGATAGAGATTTTCAAATCCACTTAGATAATAGACAAATGGGCGGAAACCCCAATTGGATTTGAAACACACACGGGATCATTAACTATACTAGTACTTAGGTGCAAACTTCTAACTAAACCAGATGAAATAAACTATGCGATGCGCCAGAATCAAACAAAGTACGAAAAGGAAAATCAGAAATGTAAACAAGACTTTCAACAGAAATACTACCTTGATCGAGAACTGGAGCGGCATTGAGAGCATGAACTTGCTCTCCCGAAGGTCCAGCACGCTGAGTCTGACCCTGGCCTTGCCCTTGCTTCTTCGGGCAATCCTTACTGAAATGTCCAGTCTCACCGCAGAAAAAGCATTCACCATTCTCCCTTTTCCTCTTCTTACAATCCTTAATAAGATGCCCAACTGAACCGCAATAATGGCACTTCCCCTTGTTGTTCTTGCCCTTGTTGTTGTTCCCCTTGTTGCCTTGACTCTTGTTCTTGTTCTGATTGCCTTGACTGCTCTGACCACTTGGATTACCCTGATTTCCTTTCCCCTGGGAATCAGTTTTCTTGGCTTGAGTATCATTCACCTTGATCTCTTTCTTGTCATCTCCCTGAAGTAACGCCATATCAACCAAGCTCTCAAATGTGGCCCCATGGGGAATATGTGACATAGCCAATCCCTGCAACGGCTCATTCAATCCTCTAGCAAAACGAAGAGCCTTCTTCTGAGGAGTATTAACCATATCCAAGACAAAACGAGCTAACTGATTGAACTTGTTCACATATTCTTTGACAGACATATCTCCTTGTTTCAAAGTTATGAACCTCTCCATTTGCAGATTCTCCTCAGCAGAAGATAGAAACTTAAGCACGAACCTTGCCCTGAAATCGGCCCAAGTCTCAACAGGCCTAGTACCATTGGTGACTTCCCACCAATAAGCGGCTTCATCCTTCATAAGCCAAACCGCCAACAAGATCTTCCTCTGATCGTCTAACCCAAAGATAGCAAATAAATCCTCGGTCTCTTTCAACCAATTTCTGGCCTCTACAAAAGTCTCAGTGCCTTGAAAGTTCTTGCCACCCATTGCTTTGAAATCTTTGCAAGTCTTTGCGAAGTCAGCTTGAGGATGCTGAGGGGGAGGAGGAAGAGGAACCTCAGCGACAGGAGGAGGAGGAACATTAACTACTGGAGGAGGAGGAGGAGGAACATTTGCGGGGCCGGCTTCGGTCACCCTAGCCTCCAAAAGTCTCCTATACCAAACAGGTACGTGTACTCCCTCCGGAATGGCAAAGTTATCGGCCATACTGAAAACGAAGAAAAAGATAGATTCAGAATGGAGAAAAACGAAGGAATTTTGCTAATGGCTTTTTGGGGAATAGCCTTTAAAATAAACTAGACTTTTCTTTGGAAAATACTTTATACTTGGTTTTGAAAATAGTTTTCCAAAATCTTTAAAAACCTTTTTGTCCCTTCTCGTAAACCATATGCTCTGATACCAAATGTAACACCCCACCTCCGCCAAGGTGACTCTTGCAAGCACTCTGACTTTGGAGGGGCGTTTGAATCAGGTAAACATGCATAATGATATATCAAGGCAGAACAAGAACATATGTATATATGTAAACAGAGTAAATAACATAGGTAAAACAGCGGAAGATTTCAAACCATTTCAAAACAAGTCTGGTACAACATAATGTCAACTTTCCAAATACACAAGTCTAGATAAAACAACATTACTGAAAAACTGAAATACATAAGTACTATCCCCAAAATAAGTGATAACCATAGCTAGCTTCATGTCAAGACCGTACATGAGCTAAAATCCCACAAGCAAGCGATCAGAAATCCAAGCTAAGTTCCAATATTCCCACTCTGAGAACCTGGGGGGAAACGGAAGAAAAGAGGCGAAAGAAAACAGGTCAGTCAAAAAGACTGAGTAAGCCCTGCTACAATCAATGTAAACTGATAAAGTTAACTGGCATGATGAAAGCTGAGATGAACATATATACTTAGCATGATGATTAACTAACAAGGTAGATAAAGGTGTCATCGCATAATCAGGCTTAAGGTTTTTGCACCACAGGTGTACTAGCAAACTAACATGACTTGAATAAGCAAGTATTGATCCCTTGGCCCAAGCTTTGGCCCAATAACATGAAGTGACCCTAATACGCGGTCCAACCAAACGGTCTAGTCGATCGGCTCCCTATAAGCCTAACTCGTCACGTGTTGGTGTCCATACGGCCCAAACATAATTGTAGTCAGACTGTGCCGGGTCTCCCGTCGGGTGTATCAAGCCCTAGGGTGTCAACCCCTGGACACCATAATCATGCGTGCACAGTCTCGATCTACTGGTACCCGTGCATGTTTTCCCCGGCTTCGGACTGTGTGCACGACCATAGTCCGCCCGGAACTACACCGGCGTACCCTTCTGCCGTCGCTTTTGGTCACTTACCTCCAGTCCAGTAATCGTGCTCCCTCCCTAGCCTAGACCCTAGGGCCTTAATGATACAAACTTGGGATTACTGCTGGAGTGGACCCCCATTGCTAGGATTTTTCTAGTGGGTTAAGTACGGTTTAACCCTCTTGCTAATCATGGATTAACTTGGTTAAGTGTAACTATGAGTTCACGACTTAACCCTGATTAATCTACCAAGCCCAAATTGGTTAAGTATTAAGTGGACCATGACTTAACCCTAATCACGAGGCATTAATTAATTTAATGCGCCTTAACCTCTCACATTAGACCTTGTTGTGGTTACTAGTTAAGCCGGGCGGGTCCGGGTAGCTTTACACCACAACTTGGTCTAACCTCGGGTTCAAGGTACAACATGACCAACTTCTCACATTGGGTCCTATTGTTTGTAGCAACTAGTTAAGCCGGTCGGTTCCGGGTAGGTTTACGCTACAAACTCAACCCAACCTCGAGTTGGTCACACTTATCTTTTCTAAGTGTCATGTCCATCATGTTTCCAAAACATGTTACAAGTTTTCAAGCATTTGGGTAGACCTAACTTAATAGGTAAATTCCCAAAGGGTAGACCTAACTTAATAGGTAAATTCCCAAGCTTATGTTTTTATGTCTTTTAAGATTACCCAACCCCAAACGCAATCCCATCGCTTACATATCGCAATAGCGCATAAAGGATAGAAAGAGGGAACTTGGCATAATCATGACATAAAGGTGTTGAAGCCACAAGTTTAACATGGTGGCATATGAAATGTACATATGTTCATATACTTGCATACTACATTTTAGGCCTCAAAAGCATGCATAAAACCAAACTTAGCATATTGGTGATACATGGTGATAAATGACATGTAGAAATGGCCATAAGTTCGCATTTAGCCTCACATGCAAGTTATCATAAGAGATATGATAACTTACATGTTGCCAAAATGCAACCTTTAGCATAAAGCTTGAAGCTTTAAGCTCATAAACCCAAGATAAGCTTGCATAACATGATAACATGAACAAAAGGATCAACCCAAACTTGCATAACATAACTTGCATCTCATATGACAAACTTGCATATCGAACTTGCATAACATAACATGATAGACTTGCATATCATAACATAGCAACCTTGCATAACATGATAAACTTGCATATCATACTTGCATAACATAATAAACTTGCATATCATATCATAATGATCAAACACAACTTGCATCATTCATTAACTTTAGAGTTTAAATATGAAAGTAGAAAAGGGCTTACGATGCTTATGAAGGCACAAAAAAATATGACAAAGCCCTTATTAAATCAAATAGACCCAAAATGCAAGATCTAATAGAAAAACCCTTGAGCCAAAATGATCAAAACTCTTTCTTTATGATGCAAATATAGAAACTTGACTTGAATGCAAGCTAATGATGCTCATACAAGCTTGAAAACACTTGTATGCATGGAAAATCTCTTAAAAATTTATTTAGGAATTTTATGAAGAGAGTGGAGGCCATGAGAGGAATGATTTTGTCATAGTTTAGTTACTTGAATGAATAATGATGATTTAGGGTTAGGTTAGGGCCTTATTTATAGAGATTAGGACTAGTTCTAGCCTTGGGATTAAACCCTAGTTCCAATCTCAGCCCTTAAAACCGAATCTGGCCCCCAAACTCAACACAAACCTAAAATGGTGCACCAGGCAGAACTGCCCGGCTGAGCCAAGTCGACAGCCAAGTCGACAGGGCTGTCGACTTGGGTCAACCAAGTCGACTCCCAAGTCGACAGGGCTGTCGACTTGGGTGCTCTGGCGGGAATTTTCCCGCCTGGCCCAATCTTACCCTAATTTCCAAATTCAAACTTGAATTTGAAATCTGTTTTTACTTTGAAATTTTCTGCAAACTTCGTTGGGCCTTAATCGGGTCATACGGACTCCGATTTTCGAAAACTCGGACTCTATTTCGCGTATTTTTCCGAGACGAACGCAATTGCATAGCCCGTTTCCCTTGATTCAGATTTTAGAATTAAATTCTGCCTCGATTTACATTATTACAGGTTATTGAAAATACGGGTTGTTACAGCCTGTCAATCAATCGATCGACATATTTAATCAATCAGGATGAGTGAACTTCAAATTTCATCCCAACACCCGTGTGGGGTTTCAAACAATCAAACACAGATTTTTTATTTGTGCAGTTGGGCGATGTGTAAAGTTTATCGACCCAATCGATATCAGTCAAATCAGTGTATATAAACAAATCGGCCGATTTGTTTATAAATATTTATTTATTCACTTTCACGTTAAAAATTATATTTTTAACGATAATATATTTTATTTTAACACATGAATTTCTATTCAGTTCATTTACACAATAAAAATGATATTTTTATTTTTCTAACATATTTTAGAAAATTTCGGCGGCATAACGGCACGATACTAGAAACGGGACGAGGCCTAGCCTTATCCCCGGTCTAGTGAAGGACCACGCCATTCACACATCAATCAAATCCATTCCATTTCACCAAACAATTCAATTCAAACCAAATAATCTAACCAACTACACAACCAATCAAACAAGTCCATGGTCTGTGGACGATTGTGTCGGGTGCTACTAAGCACCGTCTGCATCCTAGTATATATATATATATATATATATATATATATATATATAACTAGAAAAAGAGAATTTAGAGTGAGAAGTTCTCACCAATAGCTATCCAACTTCACGACACTTCTTTTATAGGAATCTTCATCGTTATCGCATCTTTGTCATCTTCGTTGCCCGTAGCCACTACATATATAAAAATCACATTTTTATATTGTTATTCAATATATAAAAATCGAATTTTTATAATCACGCTTTATGGATAAAAATTCTATTTTTACATTACTACTATATAGATAAAAATAATATTTTTACCTCGCTATTCTCTACAGAAAGATTCCGTCTTTTCAAATATATCATTATAAAAATCACATTTTTATTTTTCTACACATATAATGATGATATTTCTAATATTCCTATCATGTAAAAATTATATTTTTAATTCTCTACATAAACAAAAATCATATTTTTACATCTTCTATATATTAAAGATTATATTTTTAATACTTTAAAAATATAAAAATCATATTTTTATTACTTTTAAAAATATAAAAATCATATATATTTTCCTCCAACAAAAATCAAAGCTTTACCGTGTTAAAAATTCTACCTTTGCAGTTTTAAAAATCCTATCTTTTCATTAGTAAAAATTCAATCTTTCTCCTTATTCAAAAATCAAATCTTTTCTAATTTAAAAATCTAAACCTTTGCATTTACTTTTTAGAAAATCCTAATCTGAAAAATAAATAATAAAGTAAATAAATAAAAACAAAATTAAAATAGAAACTTACAGTATTCGATACAGGGGGGAGGGGGTTTGCTGTCGCGGGTTCGGGACTGGGGGGGGGGGGGGGGGTGCTGAGTTGGACGGAGGGGTGCTGCAATCGCCAGGCGCCGGCGTCGGGGTCGATAAAGGGTGCTGGAGCGTCGGATTGGGGGTGGGTCTTCGGGTGGAGGCGCTATCGCGTCTGGCGGAGGGCGTCGAGCGAGGGCGAGGCAGGCGAAGGGAGAAGAAGAGGGGGCGGCGGCTACTCCCCCCTGGCGGCGTCGCGATGGTCGATTGGGGGGGCGTCGATTCCTTTTTTTATTTTTTTTCTTCTGTTGAATGAAAACGATGAAAGGGGGCCAGAAAGAAAAAGGGGAGGGAGATATTATTATTTTATTAATTAATTAATTAATTTTTTTTTCACCGCAAAAAAGCAACTTTTATTTTCGACCTCAAAACGAGGCCCACCGCCTGTCGTCCATAGCGTATTACCCCCATTCTAAACACAATGAGATATGTATCGTAGGCTGATTCGGCTGTTTGAATCAGTTTTCGTTTGAATTTATATTTAAATCACTATATTGAATTTTAAACGTACATTTCAAATTACCGGGGTCACATCCTAACTAGAAAAATTCTAGAAAAATATTTTCTAGCTTCGTATTGACGATACGGTCCTAACAAAACTAGTTTCGTCGAATTCTGAGACCGTTAGAAAAATGGCCATTTTCCAGTCGATTAAAATCAACTGAAACTGGTCAAACGCGTTTTCCTTTGCCACGCTCACATATTGATTCGAAAAATTATGAAATTTGAAACCTAGCAATAATTTGACATCACGGAGCCAACAAAAGTGGTTTCGTCGAAATCCGAGGTCACTTGCAAAATTTCCATTTTTAAGGGCCTGAATTCCATAGCGACTATTCAGAATTTTCAACTGGACATAACTTTTGATTCCCGTTATGAAATTTCGATTTTTCGGATTCGTTGGAAAGATATTATCAAATAGATCCTAATGTTTTTGGTTTCACTAAAATCCGGATTGTTTTGCATCCGGTACGTTCAATTGAAGTTTGAAATCGAATTATCGAACTACCACGCCATTTTCAATTCTATTATATTTATATATAATTATTTATATTTTAACGATGACGTATATAAAATATACGTTCGAATTCTATTCAAAATAAATTTCTCGTCGATATTATTTAAAATAATCTATTTTAAATATTCAAAATTCGCTAAAATTGCCAAAATAAAAATTTTAAACTGGCCCAGATTTTCGGGTTATTACAATCTCCCCAACTTAAAACTTTTCGTCCCCGAAAAGGAACAAAGTCGAAAGTGGTTTGATTAATCAACTCTACGTTCGATCTGACTTCCATTCTCCAACTTTTCAGTTTCTGAGAATTTCCAAATTTTCAAAAACTTGGCTAACACCCGGAATTTTCGAAAAATTTCGCCATAACCTCCTTTGTACGGGGAGCACGGGAAAATCCCGAAATTGCCATATAGGTCTTCTGAACTCAAAAAGAAAAAGCCAAGCGGCTAGCCAATAGGCTCATAAAATCATCACCACCCAAACAAAACAGTAAATTATGATAAACATGTACCTATTTGTCGGGCAAACAAATTTTATTCTTCAGCTCTAGCCTCCTTCCTATGACCTGTTCAATGTAAGTATATGCATATGCAAGCAAAAGCAACCAATTTTCAATACAATTCAATATTTGGTTCAATTAGGCTAAATGGTTAAAAATTATCAAGCAAATAAACAAACAACACAAACATCAATCAATTAGTGGATTAGAGTTTCAAATTCATAAATTTGATATATATACAAAAATCATGTTTTTGATGCCAATTCACAACAATGTGTTCTAGCTATATTAGTTTTGGTTCTCACACCAGTCTAATGGAAATATATAGAAATCACACCTTCGAAACAGGAACATAAATATTGATGATGCCATGGTCATAATCAACATCATCTCCGAGCGACTAGAGTGTAATTCTATATCTATCTAATATATTAAAACTTCGAATATACGTTCATGACGCGTATATGCAGAATCTTTATATATTGGAATGTCCATATTCAAAATAAATAAATAATCAAATACGTATAAAGCGATTTAAATTTTCAAAACAAAATTGTTTTCATTTGAAAAATATACTCTTCACACTCGTTCTAGGATGCTACTGATCCTATCTCTAACGAGTCATTCTAATTGGATATTACTAATCCAATATCTGATGAATTCTTTCGTATGGTTCTAATGTGTCTTGTTCTCGAGCTCTGTAAACCAAAGCTCTGATACCAACTGAGACAGCAAGAAATTTCGCTCGATCCGAATCAGTCGTTAAACCGATCTAAACCGTTCGAAACCCCTGATCGTTTTGAGAACAGGACAAATCAGAACACAAACAGAAGAACATTTCATTGTTATTACAACAATTCCATCAGATACAAGAATATACATAGTATAAATGAATAAATTACATTCGATAAATATCAGAGATTACAATAAATTACATAGCAGCGGAAAATAATACAAAATACAACTGAAAGTGATACACGGATACAGAGCTTTCCGAGCATCGTTCCAACTGTAAATCAGGACCCTGTGAATATAAATCTACAAAACCAAAACTACTAGCTGCCCATGTGGAAAATAGGGGCACCCAGAGTTTAGGTTAAAACAATAAACTCCAGGTCAGTCATGTGACTGGTGTGAGAACTAAAACAATTATTTAAAGCTTTACTTTAAAGATAGTAATTCAAGGGACCACGCCGTATAACACGAAATGGGTTTCCTCCCAAGAATAATAGTGCATATAACAAAACAACGCCATGCTTTTTGAAAAAATGAAGCTATTATAAGACCCAGGTCCCATCACACAATGCAACGCAAGCCGGAGGAGAGGGTTTTCCCTTATAATAGCCAAACATGCTTGGTACGTTTAAAACAAATCATTTGATACTATAATAAGTGTATAGTGTCAAAACAATTCAAATCATAAATATCAATCATAGGCGGCATGGGTACCAACTATCATGTCGCCATACTAGTTCTACAATTAAAACCACAATATCACGTATTGGAAGTTGGATTTCCGTCATGAGTCGAGGCAAGGGGTAAGCTCCTCTCCGATTCGAGACACTCTAGCAAATGTCTCAGGACCCCACTATGATCCTTGGATCTTCAGGGCCGGTCCTCTCTTACTTTTGAGGATTAGTTATTCCTGAGCACACGTTTCCCGGTCCTTACAGACCTATATCCGAGGCGCCTCATATCCAACAACCACACAGGTGAAAAGTATATAAATGTCAGGGCTGGTAGGTCACTGACACCACCCTAGCTAGAAAGAAACGTCGTGCTCTCCATGCAGTCACTATCCCGTTTTTGACTCATACCGAGGTGTGAGGCTCGCAAATTCACGTTATACACAAAGCTACGCCACACAAGCCATGCTTTGATCATCAACCACAAGACTTTGCTTTTCAAAAGAAGCCCTGATCAATTGCCACTTATGCGTGCCACACTGGCAATTCACTCCATGCGACTGATGTCCATCGATATACAACCTCTGAGCTCGTACGTCTCAGAGAAGAGCGTTAAGCAAGAGAATAAATTCTCCGCCGCCAAACAGATGTTTATTTAATAGAGATCAATCAACACAGAATAAAATCCAATGTCAGACACACAATCCATTTACAAGTCCGTTCTGGGTTTGAACGAAACTGGAGGCACTTTCCTCGCATATCCATCCATCTCCAAGTACGTCTGGACGATCACCAACTGATTCCCTCATCCTGGGTGTACAGCCCAATCAAGATCATCAGTAATCACCCAAACGATGTGAAGACTTCCGGTCTTCAACCACCGTCTTCATCTTCGACATCTCGTTGAATCGGTTATTCAGAATGGGTATAAACCCGGCCTTTCTGAATAACCCACGTATATAATAAACGAAGGTTACACAAACACAACAAATGCCTCATTCCAATTCAGAATATTCTTTCATTCACAAAATCTCATTTTTAGGGAAAGGTTCCCATTAATTTTATCTAAGATAAATTGTTCTAAATTTATCCTATAATCTTCCTTTGGATATCATTTCAAACTAGTCGGGATTAGCGAACCACACCGAAGTAATTATTTATTTTATTTCCCAATCTCAACCTATATATCCCATGGAGAAAAACTGGTGATACTCCATTCCTAACACCACGGTGTTATCGGTAAAATTAATTACCATTTCACGTTCAAATCTAATTAAAGATTTAACTATCGCTTTGGAGCAAAACTGGTGATACTCCACTCTCGATCACTTTTCAAATTTGATAATTTAAATTATCAATTCACATTTTAATCTAATTAAAGATTCATTAAAACTCCACTTAGTTTTAATCTTCTCAAAAATCAATATTCTGTCTTTAACTGGGTTAAAGAACCAATGTCTTCTAAAACACGATTCACGACAAACCCATATCACATTCGATATTAAATACAAGGCTCTGAATAGAAAATATATCGGCTTATATTCAATATCAAATTCTGAAACCAACAAATATCGTATTGGAAATAACGATATATAATATATCTTTCAAATTCCCAAAACAATATCTATATAGTCACGAAATCCAACATCGAAATATTCCGAAGATAGTTTCGATTCAACTCAAGTCCAATCCATGTATTGGAAATATCGATTATTTTTAAAATCACTTTCAAATTCAATTTATTTATTTCAAAAATAAATTGATTTTAATCCTAGTTCAAAACTAGTTTATTTCGATAAAAATCTATTTTTATCCTTTCAAATATGGAATTTTCCAGCTCAATTCTTTCCAATTCATATATTATGATTTTACACAAATTATAGATATTTTTAATAATTTTATCAAGGCCCGTACAGTCGATTTCCGTCAACGGCCATCGAACTGCACTTATAGCGACCTTTTTCGAATTTGATTTGGACATAATTCCAAATCCAACCGTTAGATTTCAAATTTCAAATATTCATTGGAAAGCACTTTTCGATACGAACCCAACGGTTCCGGTTTTAGGAGAATCCGACGGTCGGATCTCCCGCAACGTCAATTCGAAGTCAATGGTCGAAATTCACGAACTGCCGCGGTGCGGCGTGTTCTATTCAGGCCATTATATATAATATATATATATTATATATATTTCGTCAATTTCCTTTTTAAAACGTATTTTATAAAACGTTTTAAATTCGTTTTCAAAACCATTTCAACTCTATATTCCATTTCAAATCAAAATTGAATATTTCATATCATTACTATATAAATGATAATATTTTCAAAACGTTATATTTTGAAATCACTAACTTTTCTATATTCGTTATAAAAACGAATATAATCGATATAAATATCGTTCACGTCAAAATGGCGCAACTCTAATCAACACGGATTTATATATTTCAATAAATTCGTTATCCTATTCAACAAATGAATATTTATTCCATTCAACACATGAATCTATATTTCTTCCAACACCTGACTAATCTCAACACATGAGTACTGTCAACACATCACTATTTTTGTTATGTAAAATATTTTATAAAACTATGGTATCTATCGTTTGATTTTTAATTAGACTTCTACTGGGAAGTAGTTCTAATTTTAAATATGATAAAGATGTAATTTTCATTGTATAAAATATTTTACTCAACACATGAACATCGTCAACACATGACTATTTTTATATTCAACACATGAATTTTCTTTTATAACATTCATTATTTTCCCGATTGGAATGAGGCCCAATCAATCACCATATAATGTTAATTATATGGATTCCATACAACACATGCATACAATAGCATTGAAAAATAATCAACCATCAACCAAAGTGCACTACACTGTATAAGCATCGAATATAGATATCTAACGCTTATAACAGCCTGTCAATCAATCGATCGACATATTTAATCAATCAGGATGAGTGAACTTCAAATTTCATCCCAACACCCGTGTGGGGTTTCAAACAATCAAACACAGATTTTTTATTTGTGCAGTTGGGCGATGTGTAAAATTTATCGACCCAATCGATATCAGTCAAATCAATGTATATAAACAAATCGGCCGATTTGTTTATAAATATTTATTTATTCACTTTCATGTTAAAAATTATATTTTTAACGATAATATATTTTATTTTAACACATGAATTTCTATTCAGTTCATTTACACAATAAAAATGATATTTTTATTTTTCTAACATATTTTAGAAAATTTCGGCGGCATAACGGCACGATACTAGAAACGGGACGAGGCCTAGCCTTATCCCCGGTCTAGTGAAGGCCCACGCCATTCACACATCAATCAAATCCATTCCATTTCACCAAACAATTCAATTCAAACCAAATAATCTAACCAACTACACAACCAATCAAACAAGTCCATGGTCTGTGGACGATTGTGTCGGGTGCTACTAAGCACCGTCTGCATCCTAGTATATATATATAACTAGAAAAAGAGAATTTAGAGTGAGAAGTTCTCACCAATAGCTATCCAACTTCACGACACTTCTTTTATAGGAATCTTCATCTTTATCGCATCTTTGTCATCTTCGTTGCCCGTAGCCACTACATTTATAAAAATCACATTTTTATATTGTTATTCAATATATAAAAATCGAATTTTTATAATCACGCTTTATGGATAAAAATTCTATTTTTACATTGCTACTATATAGATAAAAATTATATTTTTACCTCACTATTCTCTATAGAAAGATTCCGTCTTTTCAAATATATCATTATAAAAATCACATTTTTATTTTTCTACACATATAAAGATGATATTTCTAATATTCCTATCATGTAAAAATTATATTTTTAATTCTCTACATAAACAAAAATCATATTTTTACATCTTCTATATATTAAAGATTATATTTTTAATACTTTAAAAATATAAAAATCATATTTTTATTACTTTTAAAAATATAAAAATCATATATATTTTCCTCCAACAAAAATCAAAGCTTTACCGTGTTAAAAATTCTACCTTTGCAGTTTTAAAAATCCTATCTTTTCATTAGTAAAAATTCAATCTTTCTCCTTATTCAAAAATCAAATCTTTTCTAATTTAAAAATCTAAACCTTTGCATTTACTTTTTAAAAAATCCTAATCTGAAAAATAAATAATAAAGTAAATAAATAAAAACAAAATTAAAATAGAAACTTACAGTATTCGATACAGGGGGGAGGGGGTTTGCTGTCGCTGGTTCGGGACTGGGGGGGGTGCTGAGTTGGACGGAGGGGTGCTGCAATCGCCAGGCGCCGGCGTCGGGGTCGATAAAGGGGGTTGGAGCGTCGGATTGGGGGTGGGTCTTCGGGTGGAGGCGCTGTCGCGTCTGGCGGAGGGCGTCGAGCGAGGGCGAGGCAGGCGGAGGGAGAAGAAGAGGGGGCGGCGGCGGCTACTCCCCCCCTGGCGGCGTCGCGATGGTCGATTGGGGGGGCGTCGATTCCTTTTTTTATATATTTTTTTCTTCTATTGAATGAAAACAATTGAAGGGGGGCCAGAAAGAAAAAGGGGAGGGAGATATTATTATTTTATTAATTAATTAATTATTATTTTTTCACCGCAAAAAAGCAACTTTTATTTTCGACCCCAAAACGAGGCCCACCGCCTGTCGTCCATAGCGTATTACCCCCATTCCGAACACAATGAGTTATGTATCGTAGGCTGATTCGGCTGTTAGAATCAGTTTTCGTTTGAATTTATCTTTAAATCACTTTATTGAATTTTAAACGTACATTTCAAATTACCGGGGTCACATCCTAACTAGAAAAATTCCAGAAAACAATTTTCTAGCTTCGTATTGACGATACGGTCCTAACAAAACTAGTTTCGTCGAATTCTGAGACCGTTAGAAAAATGACCATTTTCCAGTCGATTAAAATCAACTAAAATTGGTCAAACGCGTTTTCCTTTGCCACGCTCACATATTGATTCGAAAAATTATGAAATTTGAAATCTAGCAATAATTTGACATCACGGACCCAACAAAAGTGGTTTCGTCGAAATCCGAGGTCATTTGCAAAATTTCCATTTTTAAGGGCCTGAATTCCATAGCGACTATTCAGAATTTTCAACTGGACATAACTTTTGATTCCCGTTATGAAATTTCGATTTTTCGGATTCGTTGGAAAGATATTATCAAATATATCCTAATGTTTTTGATTTCACTAAAATCCGAATTGTTTTGCTCCCGGTACGTTCAATTGAAGTTTGAAATCGAATTATCGAACTACCACGCCATTTTCAATTCTATTATATTTATATATAATTATTTATATTTTAACGACGACGTATATAAAATATACGTTCGAATTCTATTCAAAATAAATTTCTCGTCGATATTATTTAAAATAATCTATTTTAAATATTCAAAATTCGCTAAAATTACCAAAATAAAAATTTTAAACTGGCCCAAAATTTTGGGTTATTACAATATATATATATATATATATATATATATACATATATATATATATATGTTTATCAAGATAGGTTAGTTAAATCAAAATATTTATCATTTTGTCTCATTAGAATTGCCAAAACAAAATAACTATTTTTGTTTAGAGTCTAAATTAGCAAAATAGAAATTGTCAATAGGGACAAAGTTATTATGCTTATTCATTCATTGCAATAGAGATACTTTCTAGTCATCATTATATGTATTGTGTATTACACTCCCATTCACAAGTTACCCAACTTGTGTATGTGATTGGGACGATAATTTTCACACATCGCCCAAGTGCACAAATTAGTTTATCATTTGTTTGTTGGTTGAAACCCCACACGGGTGTTGGGATGAAAATTTATATACACTAATCCCAATATTTAATTGTTTGTTGATCGTTAGATCGACAGGCTGTGATGAGCGTTATTATTTAATTTTAATGCTTACACAGTGGAATTTACACTTTGGATGTAAATGGATGATTTGATGATGTGTGTGAAATCCATGTAACCCAAATTAGATGGTAAATGTTTGAGTCGCATTTCGATTCAGGTGTTCTTTTAAATAAGAATATTCTTACATTAGAAATTCTTTTTATATAAAGAATATATTTTTAATCAAGTATATGTTAAAACAAAGAATATTTGTAAAAGATAAAGAATTTGTAATATAAAGAATACTTCTCATTTAGAGTCTTTATATAAAGAATATTTTTATGATTATTTTAAAATTTGTTTTTAAAAGATTACTAGCACTTGCAATCATATTTTGTGATATGAAATAAATTGAGATGTGAAGTGGATTTATCGTGGACGGTGTTTTTAAACGACATTTGTCCTTTAATCCAATTTACGTTGAAATTATTATTTGGAATTTATAAATCTATTTTATAGATTTAAAAAGGCATTTTCTAAAACCAAGTTTTCAATGTAATAAATTAAATAGGAATTAAGTGGAAATTCGATTGGTAATAATCGAAATGGGCTTCTGTAAAAGAAGACCGATATTATATGTGGAATTTAAGAGGCTTTGTCGTTATTCTATTTATATTATTAGTCCGATACAGAAATCTATATCGATTATGTATTGATTTGATTTCTGTGAAATTCCTTATTTTAGAAATCGATTTGTGGGTTTATCGTGAACTGTGTTTTAAAGAACACTAGTTCTTTAACCCGTTTTAAGACAAGATTTATTCCATAAAATAAATGATCTTGTAATAATGATTTTTGATATTAAATCAAAATAGAGTTTTAATAATTCTTCTAAGGAAGATTTATGATTTCATTTTCAAGGATTATCTTTGATAAAATTAATGAGAATCCTTTAATATGAATATTCTTATTAAAAGAATACTCGGAGTTGGAATGTGGCGAAATGTGTGATTTTCCAATATTTGCTTTTTAATCCCAAAATACGCGAGTTATTCAAAAAGACCGGGTTTAACCCATTCTGAATAATCATCATGACGATCAAGAGTCGAAGATGAAGACGGTGATAGAAGACCGAAAGTTTTCACATCGTTGGGATGATGCTGACTGGTGTCTTGAATTGGGACTGTACATCCCAAGGCAAGGTATTTGGTAATGATCGTCCAAACGTATTTGGAGATCGACGGACATGTTGTTTCGCTCAGACCCAGAGCGGACTTGTAAATGGATTGCGTGTCTGACATTGTATTTCTTTCTACTCTATTTGTTGAACGCTACTGATTATATATTTCCGTTTGGTGGTGAAGAATTTATTCTTTAATTATCACCCTTCTCTAAGACGTATGAGCTTAGAGGTTATATATATATTGGTAGATGATCAATAATATGGTAGGGTCTGACAATGTGACATGCTAAGATGCAAATGATCAAGGCTTTGTTGAAAAGCAAGCCTTGTGGTTGATGATCAAAGCATAGCCTGTTTAGACATAGCTTGTGTATAATGTGACTTCGCGAGCCTCACACCCCGGTATGAGTCAAAAACGGGATATGGACCGTAGGGAGTGCATACGTTTCTTTCTAGCTAGAGTGGTGTTTGGGCTTTAACACGGCCCGGCATTTTACTATGTGGATTTTGGATTGAGGTACCTCGTTTTTATAGGCCGGAAGTGGTCACATTATAGGTCCAAAGGGGCCGGGAAACGTATGTTTAGGAATTGCCAATCCACTACCGTTAGGTGGGGACCGGCCCTATCGTTCCAAGGGTTCACTGCGGGGGATCCTGAGGCATTTACTAGAGTGTCTCGAATCGGAAGAGGACGATCCCTAGCCTCGATCTCATGATGGAAACCCAATTCCCAATACGCCCTTGCGGTTTTGATTGTAAACTTATATATGGCGACATAGTAGGATGAGGTACTATGCCGTCTAGGATTGATATTATATTTAAATGTTTTAAAATATATATACACATTAATAATAATATCGTTTTACGTATCAAGCATCTTTTGACCATTATAAGGTAAAACCCTATCCTCTGGTGTGCGTTGCATTGTGTGATGGGACCTGGGTCTTATAATGGTTTCATTTTTCTAAAAAGCATTGCGTTATTTGACGATTTACTTTATTTATGCACTGGCAATCCAATGGAGTAAACCCATTCCGCGTTAGCGGCGTGGTCCTGTGATTAGCCTACTTATTAGATAAGTTAAGTATGGAATTCTCACACCAGTCCCACGACTGACCTGTAGTTTGTTTCACTTTGCAAACTCGGGTGCCCTCTTTCCACACGGGCAGTCGAGTAGCTTTTTGCAGATATAGTTAAGCAGGATCCTGGATTGAAGTTTGAAGCTGGGTCCAGATTACCGATGGCCTTCCGCTGTGATTAGTTCCGCTGCAATGTATTTAATTTATTGTAAATGTATCTTCCGTTGTATTATTTATTGATGTACTCTGATATATTCTGTACTCTGATGTAACATTTATTATTGATGTTATAAAAGTCTCTGTTTTTGTTCTGATGTGTTGTATGCCCAAAGTTAACGTACGCGGGTTTTGAACGGTCTTAATCGATCTCGCGATCGATTGGGGTCGGGCCGAATCCGGGTCGTTACACTTGGGTCTCGTTTTGAGGTCGAAATTTAAAGTCAACTTTATGGACATTATTACATAGAAATAAATAATTTTTAAAAAACCCCCTTTTTCCCCACTTTCTCCTTGCCCGTTCAGAATTAGGTTTAGAAAAAAAAATTGAAAAAAGAAAAAAAAAAACCCCGTTCCTTTTTCCCGTCGCTCCAGGCTGACGCCCTCCTCCTCGTACCGTGCGCCACCACCCCCTTCCATTTTCGATCTCCCCTAGCCTCCCTCCTCTCCTCCTTCCAATCGCGCCCCTCCCAGAATCCGTTTAGCCCCAATCCCTGAACCCGTCGCCAGCCCCAAGGACCCCCGCCCCTCGCTTGAAGAGCGCCTCCACCTCCTGATGTCGCCGCCTCTAATCCGCCCTCTCCTCCTCATACCCCGTCGCAGCACCCCCTTTCTCCAATCAGAAGCCCTAGCGCCCTCCACCGCCTGAAGACCGCTGCCTGGCATCGCTGGCGCCAGCTCCAACGAGCCATTCTCCATCCGCCGACGTCAACACAAGGAAGACCCCCCTCCAACGATTACAGTAAGTTTTATAACTTTTTTTTAATTCGATTTTTATTTACTTAAAGTTTATTTATTTTATTAAGTAAAATCGGATGTGTATTTAAATAAAAACTGATTTTTTATGTATCATAAAGCTTTGATTTGTAAATAGAAAAGATTTGATTTTTCTATATGTAAAGCCGATATTTTTATCAATGAAAAGATTCGATTTTTGTTGAAGGAAAGAAGAGATTATTAACATGACAAAGTAGAGAGTTTTAACATGACAAGGAAGTGATTTTTAACATGTAAAGGAATAAATTTTATTGTATGTAAAGAATGAAAATATAATTTTCATATAGTATAGGTTATAAAAATATGATTTTTATATTATAGAAAGAATAAAAATTCGATTTTAATTTATAGAAGATATAAAGATATGATTTTTATATAGTGGAAATTATAAAAATATGATTTTTATGAGGTAGAGAATATAAAAATTCGATTTTTTATATTTGTAGCGAAGTAAAAATTTGATCTTTGTATATGTAGCGATATAATAAAAATGTGATTTTTATTATATGTATAACGATATAAAAATACGATTTTTATATATATGAAGTGGAAATAAAAATATAATTCTTATACATCAAGTGGTAACATAAAAATGCGATTTTTATATATGTAGTGGCTACGGGCAACAAAAGTGACAAAAGACGAAAAGGTGAAGATTTCCTACATATGAAGAGTTGTGGCGTTTGGATTAGCTGGAGTGAGAACTTCTCACTTTAAATCTTCTTTTCTAGTTAAAAATATATACTAGGATGCAGACGGTGCTTAGCAGCACCCGACACCCGTCATCCACAGACCATGGATGGCTTGTATGTTTAATTGTTGTGATGAAAATTGATTGTGTGATGTGAAGTAAAATATTTATATAGTTAAAAATATTTTATCGTTAAAAATATTATTTTTAACGTGTGAGTGTGAATAAAAAAATATGTGTTTGTTGATTTGAAACCTCATACGGGTATTGGGATGATATTTGAAGTCCACTCATCCCGATTGATTAGTTGTATGTTGATCGATTGATTGACAGGCTGTTATAAGCGTTAGATATCTATATTTGATGCTTATACAGTGTAGTGCACTTTGGATAATGATTGATTATTTATTGTTGTGATTATATACATATGTTGTATGGAAATCCATATAATTAACATTATATGGTAATTGATTGGGCCTCATTCCATTTGGGAAAATAAAGAATAGAATGAAGTATATATATTCATGTGTTGAATATAATAAATAATCATGTGTTGAAAACTATCATGTGTTGAAAGAAATATTTTAACAATAAAATTTACATCTTTATCATATTTAAAGTTAGAAACTAACTGAAAAATAGATAAGATGAGTGGTTTCCAGGGTATTGATCTGATATTGGTTCCAGCCTTCGGCGTTAATACCTAGGGAATCATTCTCTTACTACTTTACAGTTGGAGTCTGATTTAAAATTCAAACGATAGATACCATAATTTTATAAAATATTTTAAATAACAAAAATAGTCATGTGTTGACAGTGCTCATGTGTTGAAAGAAATATAGATTCATGTGTTGAATGGAATAGAATAATGAATTTATTGAAAGATATAAAGCCGTGTTGATTAGAGATGCGCCATTTTGACGTGAACGATATTTATATCAATTATATTCGTTTTTATAATGAATATAGAAAAAGAAGTGATTTCAAAATATAACGTTTTGAAAATATTATCATTTGTATATCGATGATGTGGAATATTCAATTTTGATTCAAAATTGAATATGAAGTTGAAATCGTTTCGAAAACGAATTTAAAACGATTTATAAAATACGTTTTAAAAGGAAATCGACGACATATATATAATATATATTATATATATATAATGGCCTGAATAGAACGCGCCGCGGCAGTTCGTGAATTTCGACCATTGACTTCGAATTGATGTTACGGGAGATCCGACCGTCGGATTCTCCTGAAACCGGAATCGTTGGGTTCGTATCGAAAAGAGATTTCTAATGAATATTTGAAATTAGAAATCTAACGGTTGGATTTGGAATTATGTCCAAATCAAATTTGGAAAAGGTCGCTGTAAGTGCAGTTCGATGGCCGTTGGTGGAAATCGACTGTACGGTCCTTGATAAAATTATTAAAAATATCTATAATTTGTGAAAAATCATAATTGGGTTTGTCGTTAATGGTGTCTTCATTAACACTGTTCTTAAGCCCAATAGAGAAAAAGATTAAATCTTTTTATATAGATTTAATGAAGTGTATCAATTAAATAATATTTAATTGGAATTGAATTTGAATTTGTTTTTGGGTTTATCGTGAGCGGTGTTTTGAACAACACCTGTTCTTTAACCCGATTAACAATAGAATGTGATTTGGGTTTATCGTGAATCGTGTTTTAAATGACATTGATTCTTTAACCCAGTTAAAGTTAGGATTGATTTTTGAAAAGATTAAAACTAAGTGGAGTTTTAATGAATCTTTAATTAGATTGAAAGTGAATTGATAATTTAAATTATCAAAATTGAAGGGTGATCGAGATTGGAGTACCACCAGTTTTGCTCCAAAGCGATAGTTAAATCTTTAATTAGATTTGAACGTGAAATGGTAATTAATTTTACCGATAACACCGTGGTTGTAATAACCCGGAAATTCTAAGCCAGTTTAAAATTTTTATTTTGGCAATTTTAGCGAATTTTGAATATTTAAAATAGATTATTTTAAATAATATCGACGAGAAAATTTATTTTGAATATAATAGAATGTATATATTATATACGCCATCGTTAGAATATAAATAATTATTTTAAATTATAAATAGAATTGAAAATGGCGCGGTAGTTCGATAATTCGATTTCAAACTTCAATTGAACATACCGGGTGCAAAACAATCCGGATTTTAGTGAAACCAAAAACATAAGAATCTGATTGAGAATATCTTTCCAACGAATCCGAAAAATAGAAATTTCATAGCGGGAATCAAAAGATATGTCCAGTTGAAAATTCTGAATAGTTGCTATGGAATTCAGGCCCTTAAAAATGGGAATTTTGCAAACGACCTCGGATTTCGACGAAACCACTTTTGTTGGATCCGCAGTGTCAAGTTATTGCTAGGTTCCAAATTTCATAATTTTTCGATTCAATATGTGAGTGTGGCGAAGGAAAACGCGTTTGACCAGTTTCAGTTGATTTTAATCGACTGAAAAATGGCCATTTTTCCAACGGTCTCAGAATTCGACGAAACTAGTTTTGTTAGGACCGTATCGTCAATACGAAGCTAGAAAATATTTTTCTGGAATTTTTAGAGTTAGTATGTGACCTCGGTAATTTGAAATGTACGTTTAAAATTCAATATAGTGATTTAAATGTAAATTCAATGGAAACTGATCAAAACGACCGAATCAGCCTACGATACATATCTCATTGTGTTCGGAATGGGGATAATTAGCTATGGACGACAGGCGGTGGACCTCGTTTAGAGGTCGTATGTAAAAATCAACTTTTTGAATTTTAAACGAATTAAAAAAAATCTCCTTCCTTTAATCTCTGGCCCCCCTTTCTCGTTTTCATTTCAGTGAAGAAAAAGAAAAAAAAAGAAGAAAAAAAAAGGAGAAACCGATCGTCGAACCACCGAGCACCACCGAACCCCATCCATCGCGAGCCACCCACGTCGCCGCCCTCTCCACGCGAGCCCCGCCCCCTTCTTCCTCTCCCCGAGCGCACCAAAGTCCAGGTGTTTCGAGCGATTCCAAGGCCGACGACGAACTCGAGCTCGCCAGAACTCCTGGAGATGGTGGAGGGTCCGACGGTGCTTCAGGGGGACGTCTCCGATCTGATCCCAACGCCGCCATTTTCGAGCAAGGTTGAGCCCTAGTTCTGGAGCTCGGTTCGAATGAGATACAGAAGAAAGGTGAGCGTCTCTTTATTCTTCAATTTATTTAAATCCTTTTGTTTTAAATCTGAAATTTATTTAAATAAAATTGTTTTTAAACAAATAAATAAATTTATACTTTTATTTTTGAAAGTAGGAAGTCAACATTGTTTTAAGAATAAATATATGAAATAGGGTTTTTATATTATTTTTAAATAAAGGATTTGATTTTTAAAAGGACAAAATTATAGTTTTTAATTATGAAACACAGGTAGAAAATATACTAGATATTAGTTAGTAGAAAAATATAGTAGATATTAGTTAGTAGAAAAATATACTATATATTAGTTAGTAGGAAAATATACTTGGTTTCAAAAGTGGAAAAATATACACCATTGTTTTCAAATATAAATAGCATGAGGTTGGAAAATATAAATAGCCTAGTGTTTGAAAAATAAAGTTTGCATTGTTTTAAAAATTTGAAAAGGCGAAATCTTTACAATAGAAAAGGCGAAATCTTTACAATAGAAAAGGCGAAATCTTTACAATAGAAAAGGCGAAATCTTTACAATAGAAAAGGGGAGATTTTTATATATTGAATAGCAAAGTAAAAATTCGATTTTTATATATTGAATAGCAAAGTAAAAATTCGATTTTTATATATTGAATAGCGGAGTAAAAATTCGATTTTTATATATTGAATAGCAAAGTAAAAATTCAATTTTTATATATTGAATAGCGGAGTAAAAATTCGATTTTTATATATTGAATAGCAATATAAAAATATGATTTTTATATATGTAGTGACTACGGGCGACGAAAGTGATGAAATGCGAGAACGACGAAGACTTCTAGAAAAGAAGAGTCAAGATGATTGGATAGCTATCTGTGAGAATTTCTCACCTTTCAATTTCTTTTTCTAGTTATATATATATACTAGGATGCAGACGGTGTTTAGTAGCACCCGACACAATCGTCCACAGACCATGGACTTGTTTGTTTGATTGCAAAAATTGGTTAGATTATTTGATTGAAATTTGAGTTGTTTGGTGAAATGGAATGGATTGATTGATGTGTGAATGGCGTGGGCCTTCACTAGACCGGGGATAAGGCTAGGCCTCGTCCCGTTTCTAGTATCATGCCGTTATGCCGCCGAAATTTTCTAAAATAAGTTAGAAAATAGAAAATATCATTTTATTTAAAGAATGAACTGAATAGAAATCCATATGTTGAAATAAAATATTTTATCGTTAAAAATATAATTTTTAACGTGGAAGTGAATAAAATAAAATATTCATTTACAAACCGGACGGTTTGTTTATGTACACCTATTTGAATGACATTAATTGGGTCGATAAATTTTACACATCGCCCAACTGCACAACTAAATCTGTGTTTGATTGTTTGAAACCCCACACGGGTGTTGGGATGAAATTTGAAGTTCACTCATCCTGATTGATTAAATATGTCAATCGATTGATTGACATGCTGTTATAAGCGTTAGGTATCTATATTTGATGCTTATACAGTGTAGTGCACTTTGGTTGATGGTTGATTATTTTTCAATGCTATTATATACGTGTGATGTATGAAAATCCATATAATTAACATTATATGGTGATTGATTGGGCCTCATTCCAATTTAGAAGATAAAGAATATTATAAAGTAAAGGTTCATGTGTTGACTGTACTCATTCATGAGATTAGTCATGTGTTGAACGTAATATTTTAACAATAAATTTTATATCGTTATCACTATAAAATAAAGGTTCATGTGTTGACTGTACTCATCCGTTGAGATTAGTCATGTGTTGAACGAAATAATTTAACAAAAATAGTCACACGTGGACAGTACTCACTCGCCGAGATTAGTCGTGTGTTGACAAAAATAAATATTCATTTGTTGAATAGAATGAAGGAATATATGAAGCCGTGTTAATTAGATTGACGCCATTTTGACGTGAACGATATTTATGTCAATTTTATTCATCTTAAAATGAATATTGAAAAACGATTTCGAAATGAATTGAATTGAAAACGATTTCGAAATGAATTGAATTGAAAACGATTTCGAAATGAATTTAATTGAAAACGATTTCGAAATGAATTGAATTGACAACGATTTCGAAATGAATTGAATTGAAAAGGATTTCGAAATGAATTTGATTCAAATAGATAACGAAATGAATTGGATTCAAATAGAAAACGAAATGAATTTGATTTGAATTGAAACGAATTTGAATTGAATTGAAAACGAAATGAAATGAATTCAAATTAAATTAAAATTTGAATTGAATAGAAATGAATGTTAAAACGAATTTATAAGGAAAAATTCAACTTTGATTTGAATTTGAAATAAAGGTTGAAATGTTTTTGAAACGAATTCAAAACTATTTATAAAATTCGTTTTGAATAGTAATCGACGAGATATATATTATATATATATATTATATATATAATATAATGGCCTGAATAGAACACGCCGCGCCGCGGCAGTTCGTGAATTTCGACCATTTATTTCAAACGGACATCACGGGAGATCCGACCGTTGGATTTTCCTAAAACCGGAACCGTTGGGTTCGTATCAAAAAGAGCTTTCTAACGAATATTGGAAATTTAAAATCTAACGGTTGGATTCGGAGTTACGTCCAAATCAAATTTGAAAAAGGTCGCTATAAGTGCAGTTTGATGGCCATTGTTGGAAATCGACTGTACGGGCCTTGATAAAATTATTAAAAATATAAATAATTTGTGTAAAATCATAAGAAATTATTTGGGAAAAATTGGGGTGAAAAACTCCATATTTGAAAAAATAAAAATGGATTTTTATCGAAATGAACTAGATTGAACTAAATTTAAAACCCGATTTTTTTTAAATAAATAAAGTAGATTTAAAAAGGGGGTTTTAAATAATCGGAATTCCTAATATATTTGATTTGAATTAAATAGAATTGATTCATGGGTTTATCGTGAACTGTGTTTTAAATGACATTAGTTCTTTAACCCAAAAAAAGGAGTTTTAATGAATCTGCAAGTAGATTGAAATGTGAATACATAATCTAAATTATCAAATTTAGAAAATGAGCGAGAATGGAGTATCACCAGTTTTGCCCCAAAGCGATAGCTAAATCTTTAATTAGATTTGAACGTGAAATCGTAATTAAATTTACCGATAACACCACGGTGTTAGATATGGAGTATTACCAGTTTTGCTTCATGGGATGAATAGGTTGGGATTGGGAAATAAAATAAATAATTACTTCGGTGTGGTTCGCTAATCTCGACTAGTTTGAAAAACCATAATTTGATTTGAAATGACATCCAAAGGAAGATTAAAGGATAAATTTTAAAGAATTTATCTTGGATAAAATTAATGGGAACCCTTCCCTAAGAATGTGGAATTGGAATGAGGCGTATGTTGTGTTTGTGTAACATTTGTTTTCAATATACGCGGGTTGTTCGGAAAGGCCGGGTTTATACCCATTCTGAATAACCGATTCGACGATACGTCGAAGATGAAGACGGTGGTCGAAGACCGGAAGTCTTCACATCGTTTGGATGATTACTGATGATCCTGATTGGGCTGTACACCCAAGAGGATGGAAATAGTTGGTGGTCGTCCGGACGTACCTGGAGATCGATGGATATGCAAGGAAAGTGCCTCCGGTTTCGTTCAGACCCAGAACGGACTTGTAAATGGATTGTGTGTCTGACATTGGATTTTATTCTATGTTGATTGATTTCTATTAAATATACATCTGTTTGGCGGCGGAGAATTTATTCTTTTGCTTAACGCCCTTCCCTGAGACGTACGAGCTCAGAGGTTGTGTATCGATGGACATCAGTCGCATGGCATGAATTGCCTGTGTGGCACGCTAAGTTGCAATGATCAAGGCTTTTGTTGAAAAGCAGAGTCTTGTGGTTGATGATCAAAGCACGACCTACGTGGCAGCTTTGTGTATAACGTGAATTCGCGAGCCTCACACCTCGGTATGAGTTAAAAACGGGATACGGACTGCAGGGAGAGCACGACGTTTCTTTCTAGCTTTGGTGGTGTCTGTGACTTACCAGCCCTGACATTTATATACTTTTCACCTATGTGGTTGTTGGAATGCGAGGCGCCTCGATTATAGGTCTTTAAGGACCAGGAAACGTGTGTTCAGGAATAAATAATCCTCTAATGTAAGTGAGGACCGGCCCTGAAGCATCCAGGGGTTGCCCAGAGTGCGTAGCCCGGGGACATTTGCTAGAGTGTCTCGAACGCGGAGAGGAGCTTGCCCCTTGCCTCGACTCATGACGGAAATCCACTTTCCAATACGCGATATTGCGATTTTAATTGTAGAACTAGTATGGCGACATAGTAGATGGTAGCTATGCCGCCTATGATTGATATTTATGATTGAAATTGTTTTGACACTATACACTTATTATAGTATCAAATGATTTGTTTTAAACGTACCAAGCATGTTTGGCTATTATAAGGGAAAACCCTATCCTCCGGCTTGCGTTGCATTGTGTGATGGGACCTGGGTCTTATAATAGCTTCATTTTTCGAAAAAGCATTGCGCTGTTTATTCTATGCACTGGTATTCTTGGGAGGAAACCCGTTCCGTGTTATACGGCGTGGTCCCTTAAATTATTCTCTTTTAAAGTAATGCTTTAAATAACTGTTTTAGTTCTCACATCAGTCACATGACTGACCTGGAGTTTATTGTTTTAACCTAAACTCTGGGTGCCCCTATTTCCGCATGGGCAGCTAGTAGTTTTGGTTTTGCAGATTTATATTCACAGGATCCTGGTTTACAGCTGGAATGATATCCGGAAAGCTCTGTATCCGTATATCACTTTCAGTTGTGCTTTGTATTATTTTTCCGCTGCTATGTAATTTATTGTAATCTCTGATATTTATCGAATGTAATTTATTCTTTTATACTCTGTATATTCTTGTATCTGATGGAATTGTTGTAATAGCAATGAAATGTTCTTCCGTCAGCGTTCATTTGTGTGTTGTTCTCAAAGTATCCGCCCTTTCCTTCACGGGAAAGTTACGGGTTCTTACAGTGGTGTTAGATATGGAGTATCACCAATTTTGCTCCATGGGATGAATAGGTTGGGATTGGGAAATAAAACAAATAATTACTTCGATGTGGTTCGCTAATCCCGACTAGTTTGAAAAACCATAATATGGTTTGAAATGTTTTCCAAAGGAGGATTAAAGAATAAATTTAGAAGAATTTATCTTGGATAAAATTAATGGGAACCTTTCCCTAAGAATGTGATTTTGTGAATAAAAGAATATTCTGAATTGGAATGAGGCGTTTGTTGTGTTTGTGTAACACGTGTTTATTATATACGTGGGTTATTCAGAAAGGCCGGGTTTTTACCCATTCTGAATAACCGATTCGACGATATGTCGAAGATGAAGACGGTGGTTGAAGACCGGAAGTCTTCACATCGTTTGGGTGATTACTGATGATCTTGATTGGGCTATACACCCAAGATGAGGGAAACAGTTGGTGATCGTCCAGACGTACTTGGAGATGGATGGATATGCAAGAAAAGTGCCTCCAGTTTCGTTCAGACCCAGAACTAACTTGTAAATGGATTGTGTGTCTGGCATTGGATTTTATTTTGTGTTGATTGATCTCTATTAAATATACATCTGTTTGGCGGCGGAGAATTTACTCTCTTGCTTAACACCCTTCTCTGAGACGTATGAGCTCAGAGGTTGTATATCGATGGACATCAGTCGCATGGACTGAATTGCCAGTGTGGCACGCACAAGTGGCAATTGATCAAGGCTTCTGTTGAAAAGCAAAGTCTTGTGGTTGATGATCAAAGGACGGCCTGTGTGGCGCAGCTTTGTGTATAACGTGAATTCGCGAGCCTCACACCTTGGTATGAGTCAAAAACGAGATAGTGACTGTAGGGAGAGCACGACGTTTCTTTCTAGCTGTGGGTGGTTTCAGTGCTTAAACTGGCTGACATTTATATACTTTTCACCTATGTGGTTGTTGGATACGAGGCGCCTCGGATATAGGCCTGTTAGGACCGGGAAACATGTGTTCAGGAATAATTAATCCTCAAAAGTAAGGTAGGACCGGCCCTGAAGATCCAAGGATTTCTATGTGCGGTCCTGAGACATTTGCTAGAGTATCTCGAACAGAGAGGAGCTTGCCCCTTGCCTCGGCTCATGACGGAAATCCAATTTCCAATACTTGATATTGCGGTTTTATTTGTAGAACCTAGTATGGCGACATAGTGGTATGGGTCATTCATGCCGCCTATGATTGATTTTATGATTGAAATTGTTTTGACACTATACACACATAGTAATATCAAATAATGTGTTTTAAACGTATCAAGCTTGCTTTGGCTATTATAAGGTAAAAACCCTATCCTCCGTCTTGCGTTGCATTGTGTGATAGGACCTGGGTCTTATAATAGCTTCATTTTTCTTTATTTAGCATTGCGCTGTTTGTTTTATGCACTGGTATTCTTGGGAGGAAACCCGTTCCGTGTTATACGGCGTGGTCCGTTGATTTACCGAACTTTAAAATAAAGATTAATAACTGTTTTTGTTCTCATAAGAGTCACATGACTGACCTGGAGTTTATTGTTTTAACCTAAACTCTAGGTGCCCTTATTTTCGACACGGGCAGCTAGTAGTTTTGGTTTTGCAGATTTATATTCACAGGATCATGATTTACAGCTGGAACGATACTCGGAAAGCTCTGTATCCGTGTATTACTTCTAGTTGTGTATTGTATTATTTTCCGCTGCTATGTAATTTATTGTATTATTTTCCGCTGCTATGTAATTTATTGTAATCTCTAATATTTATCGAATGTATATTTATTCATACTCTGTATATTCTTGTATTCTGATGGAACTGGTGTAATGAACAATGAAATGTTCTTCTGTCTGCATTCTGATTGGTCTTGTCCTCATGGTAATTCATTCTTTCTCTTCTCTTTGGAGATGGGGAAGTTCGGGTTGTCTCATAATTTTATTAATTTACTTAAATTACACTCATATTCTCAAAAAACTACGACAGCTCGACGATGGATTTCGAATGGAATCGAGATTCAAATCTAGGAAGACCTTAAAGAAGTCAACTATCAAAGGAATGAATTCAAAGAGTGGGGATTTCGAAAAGGATTCACATTTCAAAATAATTTATGTTTACAAAATAATTTATATTTTCAAAATACATTTTAGAGTAATTATGGTGATAATTCAACTCATTCTGGGGTATTTCTAATCTATCTCTAATGAGCCTCTTAAACCCGATAAGCTACGCTTTGGTCAAACCTGGCTCTGATACCACATGTAACGATTTTCCTTTTTGACCGCTTTAAGTCGGTATTTAAACTGACTCAAAGCGTTCAAAAAGACAGATAGTTATTTAGCTTACAGGGTTTAATAGAAAAATACACATAGAATCACAGAACAGCAGACAACAGTGTATCTAACAAATGAAATTTATTACAAAATAATATTAGAGTTATAGCAAAATTATATATACAGCGGAAGAATATAATATACATGAATTTTGAAAATTAAAGTTTACACTTTGAGTCGGGTTCGCACGCGCATATGCATCTTCACGTTCCTCTCTAGTTTGCGAGAAAAAAAACTTTAGATCTGGAACACTTAGGAATTGACCTGAGCATTCCATGCAAAAATACAAAACACTCGAGTCAGGATTAAACTTATTTTAAGTTAGTCGCTTCGCTAAACACATAAATATAATTGTTTAATCCCAATATTTCATATATGCATGGACATATGCATATGTTTTAGAAATGCAAAAATGCAGATATGGTCGAATGGTAAAATTTCTGTTTGCCAAGGAGAAGATGCGGGTTCGATTGCCGCTATCCGCCCATGATGAAGTAATGTACTATAATAAGAATAAAATACTATAATTAGAATAAAAAATGAAAAATTCAGTTAAAATTCATTAAATAATTTGAGTATGTCTACCGTGAAAACTGTCGTAATATAAGCACCATGAAACATTATAGAACAAAGCAACATACAGGTAAGACAGTGTACCAAAGAATAAAATGTTACAACGACTAAGGAAATCTCGAAAATAACGCAAGGCAGTGGGCACTCAAGGAAGGGTACAATCATATATAAGACAACCCAAATGTTCCCACGTCAAGATTCAAAACATGCTATAAGAATATAACCAAATGTTCTCATGGCAAGTTCAAGACTGGGTAGTAATAGACATGTTGTAGGGTAAGTATATGGTTTCATCTAATACCCAAAACCAACATTCAAATGTACAGGTGAAACAACAAGATATGAATAAACTGCTTTGCATGTAATAATCAGTATGGAAGCTAAACATGTAGCCAGTTTAAGTACATTCAGATTTAAGTTATCAAAATATAAGGGGAACAGCAACGCGAGGAAAAAGAAAAAAATGAGGACCCAAGTTATATATGCACGAGTTTCAAATTTAGCAGGACATGTAAAGATATATGTTTCTTCTTTCTACTATTAGATTTTCCCATTAGTCCATTATGACAGTATTTAAAAATATATGTATATAGTTGCTTCTACCCAACCCAACATTTATATGTGAAACAATATATATTCCCATAGTAGAAACTGTATACATACGTGAGGTGACATGCACAAGTAAAGAAAGTTTACAGCAACTACACCCAAATGGCACAATAAAAATATGCAGGAGCTTCTTTTACACAATAAAAATATGCATTCACTAGATGGAAGTAGTCAATTCATAAGCATCTTATTTTACACAAGATTTGATGTTTTAACATAAAATTTGTTTATCATATTATTATTCCCTCGATAAACAAAAATTTAATATTCAAGTTCTCTAGAAAAACTGTGATTTCCATATAAAATGATTGTCGTTATCTTCTTTCTTCCATTTTGAAAATTGTTTTACTTCCTAAAAAATTTTGAAATATCAATTTTTCATTAAATAAAATGTCGAAATGATCCATTCGAAGAAAACATGTAACAATTCAATTTTATCTGAAAGGACCGGAAAACTCCAAGTTTTGGTTATTACAAATTCACAAGTGGGTGGTTACAGTCAGAAATGAGCATAACAAGATGCATGAAAAAAGGGATAAAAGTAGTTGTTCACGGACTAGTTCACTGGTTCCAGATTTATATAGTTTATTTCAGATTTTTCCCATTCTCTAAACACTTAAGTTCTAGGTTGATATACTTGAATTGAATTAGAATGAACAGCTCAATAACATACACACATACCCAATTTTGAGTCCAAAACCCAACAACTAGGACATACATGTTCAACCCAAACAGTCATTCAAAAACGTAGCAGAGAAAACCCAAACAATCACATTTAGTGAAAATCAAAGTGACAACCTGTAAAAGTTGAATCGTAAGTAAACATACTTGTAGCAGACAGAATTGGGATCGAGAATGATGGGCACGGCAGCGGTTCCTCGGTGGAGCGATTTCGGTGACTCGCGATGATAGTTCGATAGGTTGCGTTGCCTACTCGTCTTTGTTAGGGATTGCGGAAAGGATCGTTAAGGCTAAACAAATACTAGAAGGGGGTGAATAGTGTTTTTGAGAATTTAAACAAAATCTAAAACTTATGTGATAAACTACATGAATCAAACACTACAGAAACAATCATAGATACAGAATTAAACACAGTCACAAATTAAACATAAATAAAAAGGCAGAACAGGAAAGAACATACCGGATTTTATACTGGTTCGGATTGCTCCTACGTCTAGTCTCGCACAACACTGGATTGCGCAGGGTTTTATTACTATATCAATATCTGATTACCCCTTGCATGGCTACAAGGTTAACATCGCTCCCGTTTCTTGATTTCACGGCAACAAGAAAAACACATGTTTCGTTCCTTGATTTCATGGCTACAAGGAAAATACCAATTCCCAATACTTCCCAAACAATTACAATAGCCCTATAACTCTTTAGTAGCACTTGATTCAAAAAGTAATGAGTAGAGAGTGTAGAGAGAAGAAGACTAGTGAAAACAGAACTGAATTCGGCAGAGTATAGGCATATGAATCATAAAAATGATAAGAAATAACGGTGTAATGAAAGAGAGTGAAAGTGGAGAAGGAGTGATTAAAAATTCGAAATCAATCCCTTTTTATAGTGTGTGAAAGGTTGCAATGCTCCAGAACCATCAAAAATAGTGAAAAGACACTTCCTTTCAAATTTGAAAAAATGACAGTTATTTGTCGACATGGTGTTTTCTAAATGTCGATACAAACTCAATACAAAATTAATTTTTGAGCATTTTTCAAGTGTTTTGATATAAATATAATTCTAGAAATTCTTGAATTAAAATATTAGTGTTATAAATTAATATTATAAAGTAGGAAATCATATAAAAACATATATATAAACTATATGAACATATTTATAAAATTGTAAAGTTTAAAACTATATAAAGTATAAATATATAAAACTTGAGTTTGAAAACAAAAGTAAAGTAAGAAAGAAAAATAGAAAAGATAGAAAACAAAATAGAGAGGATTGAAGATAGAATTTGAAATTTGAAAAAAAATTGAAAAACAAAATTTAAATTTGAACCTAGAGTGCTATTTAGAGTCTTACATAATCTAGACTCTATAACTATATTAGTCTTGAACTCTTGAAATTTTGAATACTCATGAGTCTTGAAATATCTCTCAATTATGAACCTCTAATATCTTTAAACTGTACAGTCTTTGTAACGACCCGGGAAAAAGCGACCTTGGTTATCCGATATATATAACACCTATCGAACAATCAAAAGTCGAAATTACCGGATAGTCCAAGAAAGAAATTTGAGGGTGAGGATAGATAAGATAGAAAATTAGAACAGAAGAAGAAGAAGAACACAACAACATCAGAGTAACACGAATCTCACAGCGGAACGAATAAAATATAATAGACAACATATCTTGAAATCAAAGTAGTATATGTATATCATACCATTATCAGAGTACAACACTTTCATCACAGCGGAATAATCAATAGCTAGAAAAATCTTGAAGCCTCCTGCTCCAAGCTCTTCAAGCATACCTTTAAATCCTGACTACTTGACTGCCCGTACAAATTTGGGCACCCAAGAGTTTAGGGAAAACAAAACAAAATAAAACTCTGGGTCAGTCATGGGACTGGTGTGAGTAAACTCCAATCATTTGGTTTAACTTTTCAAAATCCTTTTCAAAAGTAAAGATAATCGTAAGACCAATCCACTCATAAATACGGATGGCTTTTACCTTACGATAACCCAAAACACTTTGGAAATCATATATTATCTGATATTATAATAATGTCTAATCACAAGTAATTAAAATCTAGTAGAACGCTTGCATCTCACGCTTTACATATATAATATACAATCAAACTCGCAGGCACTTATTGGAGATTGGATTCCAACTTGACAAGGTATGGGACCACCTTCCGAACGTGTATCTCTAGAGGCAAATACACTGGGTTCAACAAGAACATCTTGCAACCCGGCCCACACATGACCGACCACTCATTTCGCTTGAGTGTATCGAATGTATATCACCAACGGTTGGGATCAGCAACCGTCTCCCGATAAGGGGCAGCATCGATAGATTTAAGAACAAAAGGAATTTCTCTAGATAGGTGATCATACATCCTAATGGGTGCGACCCACATAGCCATGCTGCCTGCCCGATTTTTGTCATTTCCCGGTGGATGAGGCTTGAGGTCATAACGTATCTTTTGACAGATCCCACCTCCATTACTTTGAATGCCACATCGTCATACTCGCCAAATCACAAATTGATTTCACCAAAAATACCACGGGTATACAGCTAAGAGAAACGAATTCCTCCGCCACCAAACGTAAGTACGTTTGAAGAGATCAACTTACGCGATCCTTTGAATATACTCTGTCAGACATTCGTCCATTCACGTTTGTCCTGGGACTGGACAAACCGAAGGCACTATTCTGTAAATAGGATAGCCCTTGCATAACTCCGTCTTCAATATATTCAGCATACTTGATTCGCAACGCTTATGCCAATACGGAGTGGTTCTCTGGATAATAATTCGACCGGTCTCTCCATATTAACAACGTTAAAATGGTCAAAACTTTGATAGTCGGTGATTTAACTATCAGTTAAAAACATGTCGGTGTGCAAACAACGATATTATTTCCAGATGGAAATTCTATCGATCAATCATCATTCATCATCACATTATCATAAATTTACCCTTTTCCTTATTCTTGTTTTCCTATATTTCTTATTTACTATATTTAGAAAATATACGTTATTAACAATGGAAAACAATTCCATTTCTCATTTTCTATATTCAGAAAACATTTCTGATTTTCATTTGGAAGACATTTCCAAATCTCCTTCATTGGGTTCAAACATGTTTATACTGATGTTTGAATAAACATTGCTATGCCAACACCAACCATTTCGCTCATTAACTAAATTCACTTAACCCCTTTCACTCTCGAACCTTATCCACTTCTTAGTTAAAAACGAAGTCAATCAAGTTGGGGTATAATTACCTCTCAGACCTTAACTGAACAACATTTCTAACTTCGAAATAGACAAAGTTCAAACTTCACTCTTTAAGAAACTTCCTTGCGAACTCTCGGATTCTATTTATGAATCCACTTCCTTTACTGAATCATTTGATTATAACTGTAAATGTTATAATTCCATGCTTTCAAAATATGTTAACTTAAATATATTTCCATATCTTAATTTGGATAATAAACAACCAACTACTTTATTAACAGATAATTAAAACTTGATTTGAAATGGAAAGTACACATTACTTCCCTTGATTCGATATAATCGAATTTCCATGTATGATTCACTCTCGAATAATCACTATCCGATAATTCTCTTTCGAATAAACTATATTCTATTCACCTGTTCGAATAACTAATATTCGATAATCCTTTTCTTCGAATAACTAATATTCGAAAATCTCTCTTCGAATAAACCATATTCAATAATTCTCTCCTTCGAATAACTATATTCGATTTAACACACTTCGAACGAACTATATTCGATTACTCTTCTCGAATAAACTATATTCGATAACTCTACTTCGAATAGGTGATATTCGATTAATTCCCTTTTTGACTAACCCTACTTAATTTACTAATACTCGACTAACTCGACTTAATTAACTTCTATTGATTAATTACTATTTGATTTAACACCATTTGCTTGACTCTAGATCGCAGCGATCACAATGGTTACGCCTGATTCCCTTAGGAAACATCCGACCGCCGTAGGCTATCTGCAGCCCTGCGAATTACGCTAGCAGTCGTGCTAAATGGAAATTCATCCTTAAATAACTTTGTCTATTTTTAACTCTATCTCGAATAATTAGATTCGATCAATTCTAATTGAATAACTAATATTCAATTAACCCTTATTCGATTACTATATTTGAATAACTCTAGTTCGATTTGACTCAAAACGATTAACTCTAACTGATTAACTCTAACTGGTTAATTCTAACTGAATAACTCTAACTGGATAACTCTAACTGAATAACTCTAACTGGTTAACTCTAACTAACTAACTCTAACTGTTTAACTTTACGGTTTAACTCTGACAGTTTAACTTCAACGGTTTAACTCTAACAGTTTAACTCCAACTGTTTAACTCTAACAGTTTAACTCCAACGGTTTAACTCTAGTTGATTAACTCTTTTGAATTAATCCCTTTGACTTTTCTCTTTTGAATAATTCCTTTGGAATAATTCCTTTGAATTACTTCCCTTGAATAGATTCTTTTTCTATTCGTTTACTCAACAAATAACTATTCTCTTTTCGCTTCTATTTATTTAACAAATAAATATTCCCTTTAACTTTTCTATTTATTCAACAAATAAATATTTCTTTTAACTTTTCTATTTATTTAACAAATAAGTACTTCTGTCAACTTTTCTTTATTCCCTACATGAATATTCCCTTTTCAATTCCATTTGTAAATACTTTTACGAATGTTTCCCTTTTTATTTCTATTTGTAATCGTTTCACAAATATTTCCCTTCTATTTGATTTCACCAATATTTTCCCTTCTGTTTGATTTCACCAATATTTGTTTTTTAACAAATGCTTTGATTCTATAATCATTTTCTCTCATGAAATTCTCTTCCTTTTATATATAAAATCTATTGATTTTATATAAATAATTTATTTTCAAAATAAACTTTGAAAATCCCTTTTCACTTTCTAGTATCACTTATGGTATAAAAATACCAAATCAAAAGGTTCAATCGTCATCCAAACACACAGGTTCAACAATAGATGATATAATACATCATATATCAGAATATATGAAAAACGGTAAATAAATGTTGAGAAATCCAGTTGGATTCCTCCGACCTGTTTCCCTGCATCCACAGATGTTACACAATATAATTCACATCAATTTCATTTCAATATGAGGTATTCTGATAAACAAAATCAACATCGGTTAACGATATATATAACTATATCGGTATTTTCAACCAACTGACTAGCAGTTCAACCAAACAATCAACACTCAGCAATTCAACCAATAATTATCAGTTCTAAAAATACTTTATAAAAATATAAAGTGCTCAGAGTTAGTGAGATTTACTCACCTTGGACGGTTTATCGTTGAATAACGATAATTGGTCATTGATTTGGTTCAGACGTTAAATTTCACCATAAATCCAAACGAGCTCCAATCCACTTGCGGTCAGTTCCATTGCGTAGTGCTCGTCCATACGATCCCAACGGATCCTGTTTCGTTAAATTTCGTTAATGTATGCAAAAGTTATGCTATTTACAATATCTACCTAATTTAAATGAATATTAAATTAAATTAATTAATTAAATTATTTTTATCTTAATTAATTTCTAATTGCATTATTAGCCAAATTACCTTCCCTGCCCTTCTAAAAAATCCTACTTTCCCATCTCTAGCCATATCCAATTTTTTTTAAAATTGAAAAACCATTTTAATATTAATTTAATTTAATTTTCAAATAAAATATTAAAAATATTCATTTAATTATAACTTAAAATTTTTAACCCGGATCAAAAATCTGCTTCTACTCATTTTAAAGTATTTTTCGATAAGAATCCAACGGTCCTTGTTTCGTGGAAATCCGACTTGTTTTGAAAAAGTTATAAGCTTTTAAAGTTTATGGTTAAAAATTACGAAAATGCCCCTGGTCTATTTTAAATTCAAATTAAATTTTAAATTTAAATTAAAATAAATCATCTCATCCGTCGGATCAGTTAGGGATAGCCAGGGAGAGCAGGAAACTATATTTTCCAAACTCAAGCCTTAGACACTATCCTCTCTGTCACCCTTAGAATGTTCTGATATTTATTTTTACAAATTCTATTTTAATTATAATATATATATATATATATTACACAAATAAATAAATAAATAAATATTATTTAAAAACTTACCCCGCGAAGCCCAAGCCTCTGCCTAAGAGTCCCTAGTTCCCCGTCTTGCCCTCATTTCTCCCTTCCTTCCCTTTTCCCTATTTCCTAATATTTTATTATTATTTCTGCCATTGCCAAAGCTTGAAAGAGGAGGAGGAGGAGTGAGTTTAAAATGAAGGGGGGGGGCTATTTATAGCCGAAGGAGTCACATGGATTGCTGAGGTGGCGCGAATCCAACGGTCGAAAATGGATGGTTAGGATTAATCCTTAAATTTATTAAATTATAAATAAATTTAATAATTTATGAATAGTAAAGTGTGTTTTCTCAACCCTATTCGAACGTTAATTTGACTTACTTATTGATACCTTATCCAAAATCTTTTTCAACCATGTTGTTCAATTTTTCTTGCTCTTCAATAATATATAAAGATATTTAAATTTTGAATTCGTTTGAACTTTCAAATAATTTAAATTCAAATTCAAAATAGTGTTTTGTGTTAGTTTCAACACCTTCCGGTCTCATGTTGGAGTATCAAACGATAACGGTTTTCAGAAATTCTTCCACCATCTGGTCCGGTTTTTAACGTACTTCAATCCTATGTATTCAAATCAAAAATAGGAGTTCGTTTAGATTTTCAAATAATTTATTTAAATTTTGTTTCCTTAATAACTTTCTATATCCGTTATAGGATTTTCCCAGATTTCATATATAGTTAATATCCTATGTTCAGAATTTTTCCTGGATAGGTCTCAGGTTCCAGTTTTGCCGTTAGCATTAGCAAATTCCAATTACCGTCAAAATTTAGTTCAAATTTTGGCCTTTTATTTTTTCTTTTCCACATACGGATACCATTTTTGACGTAACTTGGTTGGTTACCTAATTTCATCATTTTGGATTTAATGAAACTGATTTCATCGAAATCCGAGTTCGTTAGCTACTACTTCCTTTGTAAACGTACTATTTTAAATTAAAAATTTATCCTTTTATACTGCCAGTTCACATTATATTGCAGATCCACTAAATTTCTACCATTTCGGAATAAAATAAAATATTCAAAATTATTTAAATTAAACCATATAAAATTCCAAAACAATAAAAAAACATTTTTAAATAATAACTAAATGGTCAAAAAAATCTGGGCCGTTACATTCTTTCCCCCTTAAAATAATTTCGTCCTCAAAATTGCTAAGGTAGAAAAATGAACTTTATAACTAGGTTAAAATTATTTATTTACTCCGGTTTCACTAAACCAATTAATTCTAATTAATTTATTAATTTATTTCTATAAACGAAAATTTCAAAAATTCTGAAAATTTTCTAACATTCGAAATTTCTGAAAAATTTCGCCAGCATCTCCTTTGTACTGGTCAATAGCTCAAACTCCAACTCGCCTCTCTAGGCCTTCTTCAACCCAAAAGAAAATCAAACAGCCAAGTGGCTTGCCAAACAGGCTCATAAATCTCATCCAACTCATATGAATATGTACGTGTGCCTTTTTGTCGGCATTCAATTCTGCTATCAATTTAGCATATACCACTATCATCCCAATCAAACTCCCAATCACTTTTATCTTCAACACGACCATCCTTTTATAACCAAGCCAAATTTCAATCAAACTGCAATTCCAATCTCAATTCAAATTTCTTGCTTGACCATCCATTTCTATCCCATATTATCTCTAATCCAGTCCAATTCTACTTGATACCATTCTATTTCAATTCAACTCAATTTCCACTGAACTGCCTTCAATTCAATTTCAAATTTATTTTCACAAATTTCTATTTAATTTGTGTTTATTTCAAACAATCTTACCTGGGAGTTTCAAATAGCTTTGCCTTTTCCAAAAATCAAATATCCTTTTGGAATATCAAAACAACTTGGTTTCTCAAAACAATTCAAAAACAAAATCTTTGGTAGTAATCTGTCACTTACAAACTCGAAAATGAACACCGATGATGCACGGATCAACATCGGAATTTATTTTCCAGCTATCGAAGTGAGTTCAATACTATGTCACTTTCAAAACCATTTCTAAACACTTTCATTTTGAAATTCATTTCAAAATATCCCTTTTTAATGCTTGTAACAAATTTAAAATCTCCCAGGATTTTAAAATTCACATATATTCAATTTAATTCCATTTACAACGCTTATTCAAATTTTAGCAATTTTAATTTCAATTATGAACTTAAATTCAGATTTAATTCATCTGATTTCATATATTTCACTAATATGAATTTTGATTTGTTATTTACATAACCATTCCACATTTTATAATCTTATTCGATTATAATCACAACCAACACATTCAATATACTATAATAATTTCAAATATCTATACTTTGCTTATATCAAAATATAATTTGGGTAAAATTATTTCATTCACCATTTTTCTAAACATACTGTGTCGGTTCATCGTATTCAAGCGTTTATAAACCCCTATCGATACAGTGGATCAAACTGATCGACCAGAATTCATAAACAACTCAACCAATAAATCTCCACAATATAAAATCATTTTATATCAAATAACAAATACGTTCACTCGTATATATACACTCAAACTCAGTCTAGGGTATTACTAACCCCATCTCTACTGAATCACGCCACAGAGCCAAGGTAATACTTAACCTTCAGCTCTGATACCAACTGTAACGACCCGGGAAAAAGCGACCTTGGTTATCCGATATATATAACACCTATCGAACAATCAAAAGTCGAAATTACCGGATAGTCCAAGAAAGAAATTTGAGGGTGAGGATAGATAAGATAGAAAATTAGAACAGAAGAAGAAGAAGAACACAACAACATCAGAGTAACACGAATCTCACAGCGGAACGAATAAAATATAATAGACAACATATCTTGAAATCAAAGTAGTATATGTATATCATACCATTATCAGAGTACAACACTTTCATCACAGCGGAATAATCAATAGCTAGAAAAATCTTGAAGCCTCCTGCTCCAAGCTCTTCAAGCATACCTTTAAATCCTGACTACTTGACTGCCCGTACAAATTTGGGCACCCAAGAGTTTAGGGAAAACAAAACAAAATAAAACTCTGGGTCAGTCATGGGACTGGTGTGAGTAAACTCCAATCATTTGGTTTAACTTTTCAAAATCCTTTTCAAAAGTAAAGATAATCGTAAGACCAATCCACTCATAAATACGGATGGCTTTTACCTTACGATAACCCAAAACACTTTGGAAATCATATATTATCTGATATTATAATAATGTCTAATCACAAGTAATTAAAATCTAGTAGAACGCTTGCATCTCACGCTCTACATATATAATATACAATCAAACTCGCAGGCACTTATTGGAGATTGGATTCCAACTTGACAAGGTATGGGACCACCTTCCGAACGTGTATCTCTAGAGGCAAATACACTGGGTTCAACAAGAACATCTTGCAACCCGGCCCACACATGACCGACCACTCATTTCGCTTGAGTGTATCGAATGTATATCACCAACGGTTGGGATCAGCAACCGTCTCCCGATAAGGGGCAGCATCGATAGATTTAAGAACAAAAGGAATTTCTCTAGATAGGTGATCATACATCCTAATGGGTGCGACCCACATAGCCATGCTGCCTGCCCGATTTTTGTCATTTCCCGGTGGATGAGGCTTGAGGTCATAACGTATCTTTTGACAGATCCCACCTCCATTACTTTGAATGCCACATCGTCATACTCGCCAAATCACAAATTGATTTCACCAAAAATACCACGGGTATACAGCTAAGAGAAACGAATTCCTCCGCCACCAAACGTAAGTACGTTTGAAGAGATCAACTTACGCGATCCTTTGAATATACTCTGTCAGACATTCGTCCATTCACGTTTGTCCTGGGACTGGACAAACCGAAGGCACTATTCTGTAAATAGGATAGCCCTTGCATAACTCCGTCTTCAATATATTCAGCATACTTGATTCGCAACGCTTATGCCAATACGGAGTGGTTCTCTGGATAATAATTCGACCGGTCTCTCCATATTAACAACGTTAAAATGGTCAAAACTTTGATAGTCGGTGATTTAACTATCAGTTAAAAACATGTCGGTGTGCAAACAACGATATTATTTCCAGATGGAAATTCTATCGATCAATCATCATTCATCATCACATTATCATAAATTTACCCTTTTCCTTATTCTTGTTTTCCTATATTTCTTATTTACTATATTTAGAAAATATACGTTATTAACAATGGAAAACAATTCCATTTCTCATTTTCTATATTCAGAAAACATTTCTGATTTTCATTTGGAAGACATTTCCAAATCTCCTTCATTGGGTTCAAACATGTTTATACTGATGTTTGAATAAACATTGCTATGCCAACACCAACCATTTCGCTCATTAACTAAATTCACTTAACCCCTTTCACTCTCGAACCTTATCCACTTCTTAGTTAAAAACGAAGTCAATCAAGTTGGGGTATAATTACCTCTCAGACCTTAACTGAACAACATTTCTAACTTCGAAATAGACAAAGTTCAAACTTCACTCTTTAAGAAACTTCCTTGCGAACTCTCGGATTCTATTTATGAATCCACTTCCTTTACTGAATCAATTGATTATAACTGTAAATGTTATAATTCCATGCTTTCAAAATATGTTAACTTAAATATATTTCCATATCTTAATTTGGATAAATAAACAACCAACTACTTTATTAACAGATAATTAAAACTTGATTTGAAATGGAAAGTAAACATTACTTCCCTTGATTCGATATAATCGAATTTCCATGTATGATTCACTCTCAAATAATCACTATCCGATAATTCTCTTTCGAATAAACTATATTCTATTCACCTGTTCGAATAACTAATATTCGATAATCCTTTTCTTCGAATAACTAATATTCGAAAATCTCTCTTCGAATAAACCATATTCAATAATTCTCTCCTTCGAATAACTATATTCGATTTAACACACTTCGAACGAACTATATTCGATTACTCTTCTCGAATAAACTATATTCGATAACTCTACTTCGAATAGGTGATATTCGATTAATTCCCTTTTTGACTAACCCTACTTAATTTACTAATACTCGACTAACTCGACTTAATTAACTTCTATTGATTAATTACTATTTGATTTAACACCATTTGCTTGACTCTAGATCGCAGCGATCACAATGGTTACGCCTGATTCCCTTAGGAAACATCCGACCGCCGTAGGCTATCTGCAGCCCTGCGAATTACGCTAGCAGTCGTGCTAAATGGAAATTCATCCTTAAATAACTTTGTCTATTTTTAACTCTATCTCGAATAATTAGATTCGATCAATTCTAATTGAATAACTAATATTCAATTAACCCTTATTCGATTACTATATTTGAATAACTCTAGTTCGATTTGACTCAAAACGATTAACTCTAACTGATTAACTCTAACAGGTTAATTCTAACTGAATAACTCTAACTGGATAACTCTAACTGAATAACTCTAACTAACTAACTCTAACTGTTTAACTTTACGGTTTAACTCTGACAGTTTAACTTCAACGGTTTAACTCTAACAGTTTAACTCCAACTGTTTAACTCTAACAGTTTAACTCCAACGGTTTAACTCTAGTTGATTAACTCTTTTGAATTAATCCCTTTGACTTTTCTCTTTTGAATAATTCCTTTGGAATAATTCCTTTGAATTACTTCCCTTGAATAGATTCTTTTTCTATTCGTTTACTCAACAAATAACTATTCTCTTTTCGCTTCTATTTATTTAACAAATAAATATTCCCTTTAACTTTTCTATTTATTCAACAAATAAATATTTCTTTTAACTTTTCTATTTATTTAACAAATAAGTACTTCTGTCAACTTTTCTTTATTCCCTACATGAATATTCCCTTTTCAATTCCATTTGTAAATACTTTTACGAATGTTTCCCTTTTTATTTCTATTTGTAATCGTTTCACAAATATTTCCCTTCTATTTGATTTCACCAATATTTTCCCTTCTGTTTGATTTCACCAATATTTGTTTTTTAACAAATGCTTTGATTCTATAATCATTTTCTCTCATGAAATTCTCTTCCTTTTATATATAAAATCTATTGATTTTATATAAATAATTTATTTTCAAAATAAACTTTGAAAATCCCTTTTCACTTTCTAGTATCACTTATGGTATAAAAATACCAAATCAAAAGGTTCAATCGTCATCCAAACACACAAGTTCAACAACAGATGATATAATACATCATATATCAGAATATATGAAAAACGGTAAATAAATGTTGAGGAATCCAGTTGGATTCCTCCGACCTGTTTCCCTGCATCCACAGATGTTACACAATATAATTCACATCAATTTCATTTCAATATGAGGTATTCTGATAAACAAAATCAACATCGGTTAACGATATATATAACTATATCGGTATTTTCAACCAACTGACTAGCAGTTCAACCAAACAATCAACACTCAGCAATTCAACCAATAATTATCAGTTCTAAAAATACTTTATAAAAATATAAAGTGCTCAGAGTTAGTGAGATTTACTCACCTTGGACGGTTTATCGTTGAATAACGATAATTGGTCATTGATTTGGTTCAGACGTTAAATTTCACCATAAATCCAAACGAGCTCCAATCCACTTGCAGTCAGTTCCATTGCGTAGTGCTCGTCCATACGATCCCAACGGATCCTGTTTCGTTAAATTTCGTTAATGTATGCAAAAGTTATGCTATTTACAATATCTACCTAATTTAAATGAATATTAAATAAATTTAATTAATTAAATTATTTTTATCTTAATTAATTTCTAATTGCATTATTAGCCAAATTACCTTCCCTGCCCTTCTAAAAAATCCTACTTTCCCATCTCTAGCCATATCCAATTTTTTTTTTAAAATTGAAAAACCATTTTAATATTAATTTAATTTAATTTTCAAATAAAATATTAAAAATATTCATTTAATTATAACTTAAAATTTTTAACCCGGATCAAAAATCTGCTTCTACTCATTTTAAAGTATTTTTCGATAAGAATCCAACGGTCCTTGTTTCGTGGAAATCCGACTTGTTTTGAAAAAGTTATAAGCTTTTAAAGTTTATGGTTAAAAATTACGAAAATGCCCCTGGTCTATTTTAAATTCAAATTAAATTCAAATTAAATTTTAAATTTAAATTTAAATAAATCATCCCATCCGTCGGATCAGTTAGGGATAGCCAGGGAGAGCAGGAAACTATATTTTCCAAACTCAAGCCTTAGACACTATCCTCTCTGTCACCCTTAGAATGTTCTGATATTTATTTTTACAAATTCTATTTTAATTATAATATATATATATATTACACAAATAAATAAATAAATAAATATTATTTAAAAACTTACCCCGCGAAGCCCAAGCCTCTGCCTAAGAGTCCCTAGTTCCCCGTCTTGCCCTCATTTCTCCCTTCCTTCCCTTTTCCCTATTTCCTAATATTTTATTATTATTTCTGCCATTGCCAAAGCTTGAAAGAGGAGGAGGAGGAGTGAGTTTAAAATGAAGGGGGGGCTATTTATAGCCGAAGGAGTCACATGGATTGCTGAGGTGGCGCGAATCCAACGGTCGAAAATGGATGGTTAGGATTAATCCTTAAATTTATTAAATTATAAATAAATTTAATAATTTATGAATAGTAAAGTGTGTTTTCTCAACCCTATTCGAACGTTAATTTGACTTACTTATTGATACCTTATCCAAAATCTTTTTCAACCATGTTGTTCAATTTTTCTTGCTCTTCAATAATATATAAAGATATTTAAATTTTGAATTCGTTTGAACTTTCAAATAATTTAAATTCAAATTCAAAATAGTGTTTTGTGTTAGTTTCAACACCTTCCGGTCTCATGTTGGAGTATCAAACGATAACGGTTTTCAGAAATTCTTCCACCATCTGGTCCGGTTTTTAACGTACTTCAATCCTATGTATTCAAATCAAAAATAGGAGTTCGTTTAGATTTTCAAATAATTTATTTAAATTTTGTTTCCTTAATAACTTTCTATATCCGTTATAGGATTTTCCCAGATTTCATATATAGTTAATATCCTATATTCAGAATTTTTCCTGGATAGGTCTCAGGTTCCAGTTTTGCCGTTAGCATTAGCAAATTCCAATTACCGTCAAAATTTAGTTCAAATTTTGGCCTTTTATTTTTTCTTTTCCACATACGGATACCATTTTTGACGTAACTTGGTTGGTTACCTAATTTCATCATTTTGGATTTAATGAAACTGATTTCATCGAAATCCGAGTTCGTTAGCTACTACTTCCTTTGTAAACGTACTATTTTAAATTAAAAATTTATCTTTTTATACTGCCAGTTCACATTATATTGCAGATCCACTAAATTTCTACCATTTTGGAATAAAATAAAATATTCAAAATTATTTAAATTAAACCATATAAAATTCCAAAACAATAAAAAAACATTTTTAAATAATAACTAAATGGTCAAAAAAATCTGGGCCGTTACAGTCTTCAACAATATTTCATATATATAAATCCTGCATATGTGTGTGTGTGTATTCTAGACAAAAGTGTTAGTATATATTTTATTATCAATTAATATTAAAAAAAGGTTGTTGTTATCAAAACTCCATTCTCCAACGATCTCCCCCTTTTTTATGATGACAGCCTTAGTTTATAAAATATCATACCTGTATATACCTGTTGATGATGATCCTTCAAATACTCCCCTTATCTATATGAATCCTATATTTTATTATTTCATCCCCTTTGGAATTATCAAAAAGAAATTCTAAAACTACTTCCCCTAACTCCTATATTTATCTATACTCTATTCCTGAGATATATGAATAACTCCCCCTAAATTTATGCCTATAATATCCTAATTTTATATATAACTCCCCCTAAATCTATAACCCTCCCTTAATCTATATTTCTCTATAAGTTTCTATAACTCCCTCTAAATCTATGGCTATAATAGTCTAAATAGAAGGATAACACACAAAGCAAACTAATCAATTCAAACAAGCAAATCAATTCAAACAAGCAATTCAAGTAATTCAAACAATCAAGCAATTCAAACAAACAATCTAAACAATTAAATCATCCAAAACATTCTTGAACCTTTAACTAATCCCTAGAAACTCTAAAACTCCCCTTAATACAAGACTAAACCTATCCTAAACTCTAATTCCCTTAAAATTAAGACATTAATCTAGCTAAGAAATAACTCTGACAAGATATCCTTAAAATTATGATATAAGTAAAGCATTTCAATCCAATCAATCAATTTAAGTTTTGCTGTCACAAACATCAATTCAAACATGAAACCAAACATTTCAGATAACTTCTTTTTATCCTAAAACTTACAAAGCTCCTATCAACAACAAATGCATAAGTATATTTCTAACAAACTTATCAACCACTAATGAAATTGAACCATGTCAAGTAAGTCAATCAAGTTATTTAAGTTAAACAAATTAAACAAACCAAACAAGTCAATCAATCCAATCAATTAAATCAAGCCAAATAAGTCAATCAAATTAATCAAGACAAAGTAAATATGTTATGTGTACTTATTATGTATGGAGTTAAAGTTAACATGTAATTCAGTGTGTTCGTAATAATGTAGTATGGCATATGCAAAACTATATGAAGTGACATACTGAATGAAATGCAATTTGTGTTGTAAATGATTTTAATTTGAGATGCACTATAATGATGTATAATATGAAATAAGATGTGTATTGATATTATGGTAATAATATATAGAATGATTTGATGATGATATGTATTTCTATAAAAGACACTTAAACTAATATGTAACTATTATGCATATAATAAATTATTTGAATCAAAAAAGGATAATGTTAATTTCTAGACTTAGGTTAATTATACTAATTAAAGTGATTGAAATAATAATAACGATAAGAATTTAATTAAAAATATATTCATGATAAGTAGTAAAATATTGAAAATAATTATGGAGTTATATAATATTAGTAGGGTAAATATAGTAAGAATCGAAGATCTTTTTAAAGAGAATATAAAATTATATAAAGTAAACTATAAACATATATTCTTAATAGTATATAAAAGCCGATTTTAAATCTAAACTTTAGAAATCCAAACATATTTATTTGCTAGAAAACAATTCATATGTTAAATTTGAAAAATAACAAAATTATTTTAATGAAAACTGATAATATGAAGTAAATATAAATCTATAATTTCTTATATTTAAACTATATTTTAAGACATAAAAATCATATATATTATTATTATACCAAAATATTAATAATAAGTCAAAATAAGTAAATATAAATCTATAATTTCTTATATTTAAACTATATTTTAAGACATAAAAATCATATATATTATTATTATACCAAAATCTTAATAAGAAGTCAAAATAAGTATTATGTTACAAATAGTATTTGTGAAATCATATGAACAATATATATTTTAAACTATATATGAAAGATAAGTAAAATAATATTTTATAACATTAAAAAATTATTTTAACTCTAATATCATATTAACATGTCTATATAATTTTATTAATTTACATACTTAGAATATATATATATATATATTTTGAAACAAGATATAAGAAAATAAGCAGACAGATAAAGTTAATAACTAGAATTTGAACTGGCATTTTCAAATTGAAAAGATGGAGGGAAGCTTGAAAGTTTAAACTCTTGAAATTTAAATTTCATTATGTCGACTTGACCATTTTTATATGTCGAAATACATGTAGAAAATCAAAAGACATATTGTTTTTTTTACTTCTTGGTTTTATATTATCGATTTATATTTCAGGTATAACTATTTCCTAAAATAATATTAATCCTAACAAACATCCAAAATTTATTTTAGTATTTTATTGATTTTTTGAATTTCAAAATTCAAATTTTCGATTTTAAATTTCAAAATTGATTTTTAAAGTTTTAAATATCAAATTCAAAGCAAAGTAAATAAGCAAGACAATCGAAGCATTCATTCAATCAAAAAATTAATTAAAGCGTACCTATTTTAACGACCCAAGGATTTTCGGCCCTGAAAAATCGACACAAATACCTTTACCGTAACTCATGCCGACCTTCCAAACACCGAAAACACTGGACGTTATTAGAAAGAAATTAGAGGGTGAGATAAGAAAGAAAGAAATATTAGAATAGAAGAAGAAGGAGAAAGAACACAATACAGAGTCTCACATCGCAGCGGAACAAAATATAATACAGAACTAACTTTATTGAGAGCTTTAAATAAAACTTACAACATCAGAGTACATCACACAGCGGGACAGTTATAATAACCTGTCCTCATATACAACACACAGCGGTAAGATACTAGATTTGAACACCTTCAGCTCGTCTTTGAACTTCACAACATTCGATAACCTGAACCTGTACATCCCGGGCTAACCTGAGGATTTACAAAACACCGGTTTAGTCTGGTGAACATGAGTAAGAAAAACTCGCACAGTATTAAGGGTATCACACAACCTGATTTTAAAGTTAAAATCCTTTCGAAAGAAAAGGATAATCGTAAGACCAAATCCACACATAAATATGGATGGTTTTTACCTTACGATAACCCAAAACAGTTTTGAAATCAATATCTTGTCTGATATTATAATAATGTCTAAATACAAATAAATAGAATCTAGTAGAACGCTTGCATCTCACGCTCTACATATATAGTATACAAACAAAACCGCGGGCGCTTATTGGAGATTGGATTCCAACCATGACAAGGTATGGGACCACCTGCCGATCGTGTATCTCTAGAGACGAATACACTGGGTTCAACAAGAACGTCTTGCAACCCGACCCACACATGACCGACCACTCATTTCGCTTGAGTGTATCGAATGTATATCACCAACGGTTGAGAGCTACCCACCGTCTTCCCGAAAAGGGACAGTATCGAAATAGATTAAAGAAACAAAAGGTTTTTCTCTAGATAGGTGATTATACACCCTAATGGGAGCGACCCACATAGCCATGCTGCCTGCCCGATTTTTGTCATTCACCGGTTGTGAGGCTTGAGGTTTAAATTATCCTTTGAAATACCTGGCCACCATTCACTTTGAATGTCACATCGTCAAATCCACTAGATATCACTAATTGACGTCCACAAAAAATACCCTAGTTGGGAGCTAACCAACTATGACACGTTTGAAGAAATCAACGTACGTGGCCCCGTTGAAAATACTCTATCGGACATTCGTCCATACAAGTCATATAGGAACAGGACGAACCGAAGGCACTCCCCTACTGCATCTCATATAGGAATCACCCCATGGATCAGTAGCTAGTAGTCCTTGCAATCCACAGACTTCAACCACGACAGAACCCCAGTATATCTCCGGGTCGAATCAGAGATTTTAAGTGGTTCTTTCATTTTATGAAGATCTATGGTCTTCAATGCTCCATTCGATCGTCATCCGATACATTCTTCATTGAAGTATTTGTTGGTCGGAATGGTTTTTGAATATAACTTCGATCCCGATCTTTCCGTACCGACAAACGTATAGGCTAGATTTGATAGTCGGTTATTTAACTATCAAATAAAAGAGTCGTTCAACCATAAAATAAAAATAGAATTTACTGTTCAGTATTCAGCATTACTTGGCCTTTTAATTCAAATAATTAAAAACATCTTATCTTCCAATATTTTGGAAACTCGGTATTTTATTCTTGTTTAACAGAAAATTATTTACGAAGAATATCTTACAATCATCTCAATTATCTTTCTTCTATTGTTTGTCAATCATTTTCTAAAACATTATTTATAATCCATAATAGAAAAATCAATACAACTTATTATTTGTAAAACAACATTATAAAATATCTTTCATTCATTTACTTGACAGCCCCAGTGCTTATTCTTATTGGTTAAAACCCAACTTTACGTTTCCTTTCTGTCTTAAAAGAATATCGTTGTAATTTCCTTGTATTTTCCTTTTTATTGGGATTCTCATTCTGTATAGGTATACCAATGTTTCACTACACATTGCACTATTATTTTTCAGATGAAATAATACACTCTTACTGTCCTTTATATCATCACAACTAATATCATCTTCAGATAATTCCGAAGTCGTTCAAGTTGGGGTATTTTAATTACCTCTCAGACCTTGATCTACAACGTCCTTATCTTCAGATAAATATAAGTCATAATCAAAAACCCATATCTCATTCCAGTATCAATTCAAATTCTATATAACTATTTAATTCAGAAATTTAGCTTTAAAATTTTACTTTATCTTTTGGAAGTCTCTTTTTAAAATAAAACTAATATTGCTTAATCTATCTTACCAAACATCACTCTTATTAACTTCCAATTATTTAAATACTTTGTTCCCTAGCTGGGCTATTATCACAACCCTATTACCTAATTCTTTTCAAATTCCTTTTCCACATTCCCTCTCCTTCCTGGGAATCTCATTGTCCAATTATTTACTTAATTCCATACTTAAGTATTTCCAATTCCAAATCACTTCTTTACTTCTCGTTTGCTTTATAAAACTTGTTTTTACATCTCGGGTTTAATTTTAACTCTTTTATACCTTCATTTCCTTTACTTAATCCAATTGTTAAGTACCCTTCTATTTAAGCTTATAAGTTCGCTTAAATCCCTTTTTAACTTTATTATAAACTCGAGTTAAGTATAAAACTCGTTCATAATCTCTCTTTCAAAATTTAAATTAATTCCAGTTAATTCCTCCTTAATAATATAATTAATTCAAATAACTTCATATAATTGTTTCTAAGAATAATTAATCGAATACTTAATCGTTAGGTTATTTCCTGCTCATCTGCTTATAATTTTTCTTAACATAAGAAATTTACTTTATTAAAATAATTTAATAATGACTTATGAACCTTTGAATAATAATAATAATACTTATCTCTTTTAAAATTGTTCTATTCAAAATAATATATCTAAAAGCTAAAATAAATTTATATCTTCATAAAGGTCAACCCACTTGATGATAAAAATCCATATTTGTATAATGACTGGTTTACAGACAATGTGATGCCAAATTATTCAACCAATATTCCTATTGGTTAAAACGAATCAAATGTTGAATTTCTATTCAACTGTTATCGATCAAATCAATTGTCCAATCAAAACTATTCCCTTTATCTGATAATAACAACCATCAATCAGCAAACCGATAACACAAACAATTCAAACAACTTAAATCACGCTTATTTTATAAACATGACCAATAAAGGGGAATTACCTTTATTGGATTAGAAAAAGGTTTGGTGTTTTACTGGAATTAAATGCCCATTTAATTCCATTGATTAAATCAAAAATATATATATATAACTAGCAAATGGTCAACTAATAGCAATCAGAGCCCACAGAAGTAAAACCCAATTTATATGAAATATAAACGGGAAGAACTGAGTGAGGTTTACTCACTTTGATTGGTTTGGTCAATAAGCACTGGTTTTTAATTAAATTAAATAGCGTTTAATTTAATTAAAAAATTTCCGTCCTTCCAATCTTGCCTGATCATGCTCCATCTCGAAGCTCCTGTCTCTACGGTTCCAATGAGCCTGATTGTGTTAAAATCCATTAATGCACGTACGAGATATTGTAAAAACAAATTTATAAAGTAATTAAACTTTAAAACTTAAATTTAATTTAATTAAAGTGGGCCTTTACCCATTGTTGTTCGGCCCGCCTCTCTTCCCAGCCCACTTATCAACGTCAAAACCATATCATCGGATCCCAGCCTCACAAACACACCGCCTCCACCAAATCATTTCCTCCAAATCCATAGCAGAACAACGAGTGCTTCCTCCCTTTAAGCCGCCGCTGTCTCCTCCTAGTGCCACCGAACCCCACCGCGACGACCCTCCTTCTCCGATCCCTCCGTTCTCCTGATCTACCGAACCCTAAATCCACCCCTCAACAACCCCTCGTCACTACCACTTCGTTATTCACCCGCCGTGCCTTTTCAGAAGCAATACAGCCCATCAACGACTCCCTCACGACCTCGAAAGCCACTGGAAGCCACTAGAGGCTTCCAATCGAAGCTCTCTCGAACCCTAAGCCTCGGTTCGAGCAAGTACAACCGAAGATTCTTCAGCATCATCTCGAGATGAAAAGCATGGATTTTTGAACGCAGATAAGTGTTTAATATGAATTTTCTTTTCCTTGTTTGCTGTTTACTTTCGTTTGAATTTCATAAGTGGTTGGCACCAGGTTTATTTACTGTCTTGTGGTGGAATTTGATGAAATACTCGTGGTTGACACCTCTATTTATAGTATAGTTGATTGTAGATAGGATCAATGTCTATTAAGCTTGTCCTAGGTAGCTTCGGCTACCATATCCTTAGGCCATTCCCCTTCTTAGATTAACTTGTACTGGTGATGGTTTTTCCGTGATGGGTATTGATCACTGCCTACTAGATTTAGTCGAGATTTGATGAGTTAGAGTTAGATTTTCTGTTCACAGTGATTTGCTAGTATAGATTATGTAGGATATGGCCTATGACTTGTCTATTACATGCAAAGATTTGAAATCTGTATTGTGCATTCTGGGTTCAGTCTTGCATTAATTTGTGCTTGGCTGTATATATATATATATATATATATATATATACCCTGTTCATTGTACTGCACAGACTTGATGAGTTTCCCACTGTTTTTGTGCATGCAAAAGGTGAAATTATCCATGATAACACATTGGCCGGCATAGGATTAGATTTATACAATGACCAAAAGGAAATATAATCAACATTAAGAAATTATCTCATAATATAAATGTAGACAACATTATATCCTGATTAATACAGGGTTCTAAGAGAGCCATAAGGAAAAATGAATGGAATAGAAGTGTTCATTCATAAAAATGATGCAACAATTGTAAATATGCAAATGTTGCAATTTTACATGTAAACAGAAAATAAAGAATAAACATTTTAGCTTTTTTATCAGTATTTATTCATTTTTAACACCGTATTTTGATCGTAATTAATAGTAAAGTTCGTACTTAATGAAGTTTAGTACACTCGAAGTTCGGTTTCGTGATAAGTCTGTATTGCAAGTTAGACAGTTCAATGAGACAACATGCTAGATTAACTATAAACATATGCTTCCGTATTAGCATCACTTCATGCTGGTTGGACCCATTTCTCCAAAACTATTGGGTTTGAAGAAATGATGTTGTTGTGGTAGAAATTGACATTTAACTTCACTTTGTCAAAAAAATTCATAATTCACTGTTCCAATGTGTACATGAATTCATTACTTATATATATAGATTTAGCCGTACACACATTTGTTTTTCATCAGCTTTGTATTGTCTGATTTATATGGAAAATCTATATTTTACTGTTCCCTTGAATGAAACAAGACATGCAGTAATTAAAATGAGCTGTTTTTCTTTTAGTTGTTCATTGTACTTCACTGTATTGGTGTATACCTATCTGCTATGGTATTGTCTTGTCTTGTTAGCTGTTTCTTCTATCTTCATAGTTGTTTCATGATCCCCTTTCTCTCTCTAGCTATTCATAAGTTGTCATTTGATTTTGAATATATATATATATATATATATTTGTCTATTCATGATTTTTTCCCTGTTTCTCTTTTCATTCTATTTAATATTTTTACACTTTCAGTTAATACCTGTCTATTTGTTACATGGTTACAGGAAAGAAACATGAAAAGAAGGGAGTGGGAGCAAGGGAATAGTACGGAGTAGAAGAGGAGAGGGGAAACATCAATAGTGAAGAAGGACAAAAAGAAAAAAAAACGCAACAGTAAAGAAGAGGTAGAGCAGAAGGGAATACAATAATAATACGTGTTGTTTTCTTTTTTATTTTATGTTTGCATTGTTCAAACAAGAACATGCATATGTTTTCCCTTGTGTTTTGCCTTTGTACAAACAAATTTTGTGTAAGTTTTACATTTCTACAAATCATTATGTAAGTGAAAAATTTTCCTTCTCTGTATTCGCATTTGTACCAACAAAATGTATGAGTATATGTGTTGTTCTGTGTATCAACACTTCTGGTTTCACTTGGTACATGTTCTAATTTTTGGATTCATGGGTCAGTATGATAAAAATGTATTTGGGTTTCCATTTTTCTTTTCTTTTTTCAATCAAATAAAAATGTCGAATGGTATATATTGAAAGTTCCAAATTTTAGCGATAATTAATATCATCATATTTGTTAACACAACAGTTTCAATTTTAATCAGTATAGAACTTGAACTCGATATTAAAAATTCTGGGTTTAAATGATATTCTATTTATATAAAAATCCCTTTAAATTATACGTCCATATATTACTTAATAAACGAATTATATATAGTAAATCCATTTAAAATTTCAAATCGATATTTAAATAATAAAATATATTAAATATCTGAGTACATAAAATGTGGGTCGTTACATTCCTTCCCCCTTAAAAAAATTTCGTCCTCGAAATTGCTAAAGTAAGAGGAATGTTCCAATCCCAATTATTTTCAAAATAATTATTATGGATTTTTTCTTCAAAATTCTAAGTTATAAAATTTACGAAAATTCGTCGGTATCTCTATAACATTGCTTGATCGGACCAACTACATTCGCCACCCTGGCCTCACGCATCTCAAAAGAGAATAGAACCAAATGGCTACCCGATTCAGGGACATAAAAGCAATTATTAACCAATAATATTAAGGTTTATCCTTTTGTCAGGCCACCAAACTCAAACTCCAAAGCTACTAGCAGTCCCTTTTCATTTTCAACCTGTACTTAGCTCGATATACAATAACCATTACAGGTTAAATCCTCCCAGTTTTATTTCAAATTTGATTTTATTCAAAATTATTATATAGGATTATTATCTTCGTTTTCAATTTATTTATCTCTTATTTATTAAATCATTTGACTAAATTATTTAATCCAACTTACAAACAACAAATCAACAATGCACATTCCAATCAACCAGATCAGAAAACTTTTATTTCCCAACTCCAAATTTTAATTTCTATATCCATCTCTTAACCATGTTAAGTTCTAAACTCATATTGGATTAACTATTTACTTTTTATATTTACACATTGCCATTTCAAACTCAATTTTGATTTCTATTTCAACAATATACATTTACTCTTTCTAATTTGATATATGGAAAATTAGGTTTATATTAGACCATTTCAATTCATAGTCTAATTCGACTTCGATTCAAATAAATCAACAACTCAAAATCAATCATAAAATTTATTCCTTTTATATGAAAAAGTATACTATGGCCAAAATTAATTCATCTGACCATTTTTATAAAACATTATTGTGTCAGTTGCTAATTCCAAATCGAACTGGTCAAATAATACAATATAAAGTATTTCTATATAGAATTTACAAATACGCTCTCATATATACACAAATTCAATCTAGAGTGTTACTAACCCCATATATATTGAATTACGCCACAGAGCTAAGGTTACTACTCAACCAATAGCTCTGATACCACTGTAACGACCTAAGGATTTTCGGCCCTGAAAAATCGACACAAATACCTTTACCGTAACTCATGCCGACCTTCCAAACACCGAAAACAATGGACGTTATTAGAAAGAAATTAGAGGGTGAGATAAGAAAGAAAGAAATATTAGAATAGAAGAAGGAGAAAGAACACAATACAGAGTCTCACATCGCAGCGGAACAAAATATAGTACAGAAATAACTTTATTGAGAGCTTTAAATAAAACTTACAAAATCAGAGTACATCACACAGCGGGACAGTTATAATAACCTGTCCTCATATACAACACACAGCGGCAAGATACTAGATTTGAACATGTAGCGACCCAAATTTCTAGTACCTTTGAGCTAACCAAACAACACTAATCCAACCCAAATGATACTAGAAACCCGGATGCCAATAGAAAGAATTTAGAGGATGAGATAAGAAAGAAAGAAATTTTAGAATAGAAGAAATAGGAAGAAGAAAACACAACATAAATCAGAGTCTCACATCGCAGCGGAACAAAATATAATCTAGGAATATTCTTTATTGAGAACTTGAAAATATACTTACAACATCAGAGTACATCAATACACTTTGACAGTTATAACAACCTGTCCTCATATATATCACATAGCGGAATATACTAGATATAATCATAAGTCTGAACTCTTTCAGCAAGTCTCTAGACTTTGCAGCATCTAATAAGCTGGACCTATACAACCCGGGCTAACCCGAGCATTACAAATACCGGGTCGGTCTGGTGAACCAGAGTGAGAATAACTCGCACAGTTTAAGGGGAATCATCCAACTTGATTTTTAAGTTCAAATTCCTTTCTAAAGAAAAGGATAATAGTAAGACCAGCCCACACATAAACACGGACGATTTTTACCTTACTATAACCCAAAATAGTTTTGAAATCATATCTTATTCTGATATTATAATAGTGTCTAAATACAAGTAAATAACAATCTAGTGGAACGCTTGCATCTCACGCTCCACTTATATGGTATACAATTAAAACCGCAGGTGCTTATTGGGGATTTGGTTCCAACTATGACAAGGTATGGGACCACCTTCCGATAGTGTATCTCTAGAGCCGAATACACTGGGTTCAACAAGAACGTCTTGCAACCCGGCCCACACATGACTGACCACTCATTTCGCTTGAGTGTATCGAATGTATATCACCAACGGTTGGGATCAGCAACCGTTTCCCGAAAAGGGACAGCATCGAAAATAGATAAAGAATGAAATGGATTTTCTCTAGATAGGTGATTATACATCCTAATGGGAGCGACCCATATAGCCATACTGCCGGCCCGATTTCTGTCATTTCCCGGTTGTGGGGCTTGAGGCTACATTTATTTATCAGCACATCACTTTGAATGTCACATCGTCAAATCCGTCAAATCACTAATTGACGTTCACAAAAATACTCTATAGCTGACAGAAGTACGTTTGTAAAAATCAATGTACGTGACCATCTGGAAATACTCTATCAGACACTCGTCGATACAAGTCATCTAGGAACAGGATGAACCGAAGGCACCCTCCTACCACATCACAGGAATCACCCTATGTATTGATAGCGAGTAGTCCTTGCAATTCCACAAAATCTCAACCACGACCGAATCACAGTTTAACAACCTCTGGTAGCTAGCCAGAAGAATTCCACAGCAATCCTTCCGCTTATGAAGATCCACGGTTTTCAATGCTCCACCTCGACCATCTTCTGATATCAACGTTTGCGTACTTATTGGTCGGAATGGTGTTCAAATATAAATTCGATCCCGGTCTTTCCGAACCAATAATCGATTTGGCCTGATTTTGAAAGTCGGTGATTTAACTATCAAAATAAACATCCATCATCCATAGAAAAATAAAGTGGATTTATTGGATCAGTATACAGCATCACTTGGCCGTTCCAGTTAAACAGTTGTTAATCACATTTCTAAATCTTTCAACATTTAGAATATCGCTTTCTCCATGATTATTTCCAAATCCATTTATTCAACTTATAATTCTTTGAATTGTAGCTTATAATATTCTCCCTGAAAATATTATTTTATTCTCCACAACCAACTTCGTTTCTAAATTAATATCATCCCTGGATAATCGTGAAGTCGTTCTAGTTGGGGTATTTTATTTACCTCTCAGACCTTGAGTCGACAACACTCTTATCTTCAGAATAGATAGAAGTTTATTAACGAAATCTCATTCTATCACTTTTTCCTCATGTCTTATATTTAATTTAGATTCCAATTTAAATAACCATTTATCTTAGTTTTGATTTAAATAACTTCATTTCACATCTGAAATACTTATCTTTAGATATCATCGTTAGTTCTTTACTTTGAAAATCAACTTCCATCCACTTAAGCTTTTGTTCGATCTTAACTCATATTAAATCTTGTTTGAAACTTTCCTTTTCCTTGGAATTCCTTCCATGATATAAATCAAGATTCTGACTCATATGGATATGAGTAAAACTTATTTAAAATTCCTTTTTAATTATAAACATGGCCTTATTCAACTCAAATTCCTTTACCACTATTTTCCTTTTAGCATATTTACTTTCAAATATGATTCACTTTAAAGGTGAAGAAATTTCGACTCGATATATCAAAAGCAACTTGGTTTCATATGAAAACACTATTATATATTCAAAATCTATTCATATTCATACCATGCTTTAAAAATCCCGCTATAGGCCAACTTTTCGTTACTTGTCTAACATCATTTATGTCGGATAGTTTACTACATTATCAAAAAAAAATTAATTTTTCTAAAAAGGTTTTTCTAAAACGACATTTAATTTCAATAATATTTAAAATTCCAATAATCGTTTTCGATAATCCATTCTCTTGCAAAGAGTCGACCTTATCATTTTCAAACAAGGTTATTTTGTTAACCCTTTTTAAATAAATCTCATTTAACTTAATCAACAATCTAATTAAATAAAATAATCTTATTTAATTGTTTATTGAAAACAATTAATTCAACTCTTTAACCATTTCGTTAGTCACTGCTCACTTGTTTACAAAACTTCTTATCCGACAAATTTCGCTTTATATACTCAAGATAAAAATAATTATCTATTTCCTTTAGTAACTTCATTAAGAATAATTTAAATATAATAGATTTCAAATCTAACTTTAGTTATAAAACAAATCTTATGATTTCATTTCTATTGATTTATCTGACCGTAAACCGATTTTCATAATAACGGTTCATTTACAGGCCATATGCCGATAATTACCCAACCAATATCACCCATTAGTTAATATCAAACAAGTGATGAACTTTGGTTCAACAATCAATAATCAATCAAATTGATTAACGGTTATATAAACAACATATTTAAGGAATCGGTTGGATTCCTCCAACCTGTCCTTCTCTGCAACATAATGGCTTATTTAAATTTCAGTGTAACAATATATTTATTAATTTCGATAAACAGAAATAAATAGTTCAACCAATAACAATCAACGACAATTTATAACATTCAATCAAGCATTCAATTATATGTTTATATTGTTATAACGTAACCAACAAGGTAAGTTACATCGTTTGGAATCGAATCATTAAAATAACGATTTAATTCGATTAAATTAAGAAAACGCTTAATTTAATCCATGAATAATATTTGACATACAAATGAACAGTTATTCAATCATCAACCACTAGCAAACATTACACACAAAATAAAAACCTGATATATAAAGTATAAACGGGATAAACTGAGTGAGTTGAACTCACCTTGGGTTTCCATTTGTTGTGAACATGGTTTGTTTTCCAACTGTTTTCAACTCCGTCCGTTCCACTACGTTACGTTCGTCGGTGCGGACCAGACGTCACTTGTTTTGTCCATTTCCATTGCTGTATGACACGGTTACAATTTTGATACAGTAATCACTATTTAAAATAATATTTATTAATATTTAAATAAATTATTAACCTATTTACTATTTTACCTTATAGGCATATTATAATTTATTCACTTTGGACATGTGCAATTTAGTCAGTTGATATACCAAGTCGCTCTTCTAAACCCATTCGCACATTACAGGTATATGAGATGTACCATTCTGATGTATTATCATTTTTCCTATTTAAAACTTTAAATATATAACACATGTCCGACGCCGTTTATTCACACCGTTAATTTGAATTAATCTGTTGGAACCTTAGGCACGTGTAAAACCGGTTTGACACTTTTAACTATTTTCAAACATGCAAGGTATTAGATCAAATTAAGGCTGGGCACATAGAATGGTTATCCACTTTAGAATTTTTAGCACATTCTAATATGCTGTTGTCCACACATTTTCTTACTCTACACTTTATAAAATATAACTGGGGATTCGGTATAATCTAATCATGTTTTTATACTTAATATATAAATTAGCTTAATCCTTACTCATGATTATTACTCACCGAGCAACTACTGTCCATTGCCTTCCTCCAAGCTGATGCTTCCTTCAATGTCTCTCATCTCGTTCAAGCCCCAAAGCCTGCACCATCTTCACCGCTCCTCTGCTTCTCCTCCTAATGAACAGATCAACCCCCTCGCACCAACTGTTTTTCACCACTAAATCCTTCTTCCTTCACGTTCGCTTCCAACATGTCCTTTGCTATTTGGTTTGCTTCCACCTGTTGTCTTATTTAACGGACCTCACCATACTGTTTAACGTCCTCATACAGCCCCTCCCCCCCCCCCCCCCAACCTGCTTCTTACGTCCGCACTCTTCCTTCTATTCTTTTTTTTCCTATAAACACAGCGTTTTCACCTTGTCAAAGATGCCAGCAGGCTACCGTCCTTCGCTATGCAAGAGTCTCCCTCCACCATGCTATACTGTTTGTGTACCAAAAGTAAGAACCCACCAGCTTTCCACCTCTGTTCCCAGTCCGCAATCCTTACGTTTTTCTTCATTTATTTATTTTGAAAATAGTTCCTCCTCCCACTTTATCAGCTCCGCGCACTCAACAGACACCCACGTTTCACCATCATGCCACTGCTCCTTCCGCCTATCCACTGTTTCAGAACCCACCTTCTACTCTACCTTCTACTGTTACACGTTCGCCCACACACACGGTACTTCACATCCATGCTCCCAGATCCTCACCTATACTTCATCCACTGTCTTTGTTCATATCATTTTCTTTGCTGAATGGAGGGGTTTAGTAGGGTTGATCGATTTGTTTTTGGAGTGGATCTCTTTTCACTATGTCTGCCGAAACAATTGGAGAAGGTCGTAGTATATATAGAAAAGAGGATCCGTGGAGAGCAAGTTGTTTGATATAGGTTTGCAGAACTAGGTAGTTAACTGTATGGGGCAGGCGAGATTTTCGAAAACATGGGATTCACAGTGCTGAATGGATTCTTGCGCAAGTAATTTCAGTGGTGTGGGCGGCAAGGTAAACAAAAATATAATTTTATATGTGCATTATTTATCGTCGTCTTTGTCATGAAATCATATTTCCTAGGTCCATGCGCATATGGTTGTAGTGATGTTGTTGTTGGACACTTTTCACCATGCATTACGTTGGTGCAGCACGGTTGAAGTATGGTTTAAGTAGGGTTTGTCAATGACAGAAGACACAGATGAAACGTGAGGTACCGTCAAGAACAGTAGGTGTTTTGATGAGTTGTAGAACAGTAGAAGGGGTCATTGTTGATAGCTACACATTATTTTTCTATAGCTACTGTATGCATAGAGTATATGTTAAGGATGAAATGAATTATTTGGGGTATGTGTAGTACTTGTTTTTATCTTTACTTTACTTTGGTTGGATGCTTTAGTTTATTACATTACCATTAATTTAGTTTAACCCCTATGGACCGAAATAAAAATATAGTCATGTCCAGCGAGGTACCACGATCCCAAAAATATAATAATATCGGTAGGTTAACTTATATTGTGAAACCCCGAAATACTGATACAGGGTGCACAATACTTCAAATAAAAAGTTGCTTATTTAATTTATTAAAAATTACAGTAAAATTCTAAAAATTAAATTATAACTACGTCTCAAAAGAATCTTGTCCAGATTCGAATCCAATATGCAGTTATATCAAATAAACCGTTATGGTCGATGAACGATTCCATAGCGACTATTGGAAATTTTAATCTGGGCATATCTTACCATCTACACAATGAAATCACGTTTTTTCACTTTTATTAGAAAAATATAATCAAATTGATTCAAACGTTTCTTGTTTCACAGAATTCCGACTTAAAACGGATTCTGTATATTCAATTAAAGTTCAGATCGAAAATTACGAACTACCGCGTCGTTTTCGAGCTCGTTTTAATTATATTGTAACTTATATATTTTTGAACTCGATTTTATAAAATAAATTCAATATAAAATCTGCTAATATCGCCAAATCAATATTTAAACAGATTTAAATATTCGTAATCAACGTTCAAAAATATGGGACGTTACAGTCTTCCCCCCTTAAAAGAATTTCGTCCCCGAAATTACAAGTTAAGAAGAATGTTCCGAACACAAATATTTTAAAATAATTATTTTTGAATTATCACCAAATTAAACTCAAATTCTTAAAGATTTTCGAAAATTTTGTTAGTATCTCTTCTGCACGGCTCGATCGGACCAACCACAACTGCAACTTCATGCCTTAACTGCACCAAAAGAAAATAAAAACCAAGCGGCTACCCAATTCAAGGGTAAAATCAAACACTCCAATCAATATATTTAGGTTTACTTATTTGTCGGGAAACTCAATCCCAATTTCGAAGCAAATCAATTAACTGATCTCTGCCTTCCAATCTGTACTTCCATTTTGTCTAACCCAATAAACTCCATAGTCTCCTGCAATCTGTTCTCAACTTAAATAACAATTTAGGGTTAAATCACTCGGCATTTCATACGGGATCTTATTTCCAATTCATTATGATGAGATTTAGTTCCAATACATTCAACTCCATCATTAATTCATTTGATGGATTTTATTCAACTCATCCAACATCCAAATAACCAACCACCAAATCATTTGGATTATATTCAATATTTATACATACTGGTATGTATTCACTTTGGTTAAATGAACATCAATCGATTAATATTATTATCCATTTGGTTTCAAAATCTCATATTTATATTATTCAATTCCATTTGAATTTTGTCTAAATAAACTTAACTAGGTTAAGTTTCATTTTCCAAATTCAATTAACCAATTGGGTTTTAACCAATTCAATTTCTTTTCATAATCTAGTTTGAATGCCAATCAGATCAATCAAATGACAGTACTATAATATAGAAAATCCTTTCCTTTTTCTATAAAAATATAACTTGGGCAAAATCATTTCATTTACCCTCTTTATAAAACAATATCATGTCAGTTGTTAGCTCAAATTGAACCAATCAAATAACACAATATAAAATATTTTTATATAAAATCTACAAATACGCTCTCTCGTATATACACTCAAACTCACTCTAGGGTGTTACTAACCCCATCTCTATCGAGTTACGCCACAGAGCCAAGGTTACTACTCAACCAATAGCTCTGATACCAACTATAGCGACCCAAATTTCCAGTACCTTTAAGCTGACCAAACAACACTAATCCAACCCAAATGATACTAGAAACCCAGATGCCAATAGAAAGAATTTAGAGGATGAGATAAGAAAGAAAGAAATTTTAGAATAGAAGAAATAGGAAGAAGAAAATACAACACAAATCAGAGTCTCACATCGCAGCGGAACAAAATATAATATAGGAATATTCTTTATTGAGAACTTGAAAATATACTTACTACATCAGAGTACATCAATACACTTTGACAGTTATAACAACCTGTCCTCATACATATCACACAGCGGAATATACTAGATATAATCATAAGTCTGAACTCTTTCAGCAAGTCTCTAGACTTTGCAGCAGCTAATAAGCTGGAACTGTACAACTCGGGCGAATCCGAGCATTATAAATACCGGGTCAGTCTGGTGAACCAGAGTGAGAATAACTCGCACAGTTTAAGGGGAATCATCCAACTTGATTTTTAAGTTCAAATTCCTTTCTAAAGAAAAGGATAATAGTAAGACCAGCCCACACATAAACACGGACGATTTTTATCTTACTATAACCCAAAACAGTTTTGAAATCATATCTTATTCTGATATTATAATAGTGTCTAAATACACGTAAATAAAATTCTAGTGGAACGCTTGCATCTCACGCTCCACATATATAGTATACAATTAAAACCGCAGGCACTTATTAGGGATTGGGTTCCAACTACGACAAGGTATGGGACCACCTTCTGATAGTGTATCTCTAGAGGCGAATACACTGGGTTCAACAAGAACGTCTTGCAACCCGGCCCACACATGACCGACCACTCATTTCGCTTGAGTGCATCGAAGGTATATCACCAACGGTTGGGATCAGCAACCGTTTCCTGAAAAGGGACAGCATCGAAAATAGATTAAAGAATAAAATGGATTTTCTCTAGATAGGTGATTATACATCCTAATGGGAGCGACCCACATAGCCATGCTACCTGCCTGATTTCTGTCATTTCCCGGTTGTGAGGCTTGTGGCTACGTTTATTTATCAGCACATCACTTTGAATGTTACATCGTCAGATCCGTCAAATCACTAATTGACATTCACAAAAATACTCTACAGCTGACAGAAGTACGTTTGTAAAAATCAATGTACGTGACCATCTGGAAATACTTTGTCAGACACTCGTCCATACAAGTCATCCAGGAAAAAGATGAACCGAAGGCACCCTCCTACCACATCATAGGAATCACCCTATGTATTGATAGCGAGTAGTCCTTGCAATTTCGTAAAATCTCAACCACGACCGAATCACAGTTTAACAACCTATGGTAGCTGGCCAGAAGAATTCCACAGCAATCCTTCTGCTTATGAAAATCCACGGTTTTCAATGCTCCACCTCGACCATCTTCTGATATCAACGTTTGCATACTTATTGGTCGGAATGGTTTTCGAATATAAATTCGATCCCGGTCTTTCCGAACCAATAATCGATTTGGCCAGATTTTGATAGTCGGTGATTTAACTATCAAAATAAACATCCACCATCCATAGAAAAATAAAGCGGATTTATTGGATCAGTATACAGCATCACTTGGCCCTTCCAGTTAAACAGTTGTTAATCACATTTCTAAATCTTTCAACATTTAGAATATCGCTTTCTCCATTCTGATTTCCAAATCCATTTATTCAACTTATAATTCTTTGAATTATAGCTTATAATATTCTCCCTGAAAATATTATTTTAATCTCCTCAACCAACTTCGTTTCTAAACTAATATCATCCCTGGATAATCGTGAAGTCGTTCAAGTTGGGGTATTTTATTTATCACTCAGACCTTGAGTCGACAACACTCTTATCTTCAGAATAGATAGAAGTTTATTAACGAAATCTCATTCTATCACTTTTCCTCATGTCTTATATTTAATTTAGATTCCAATTTAAATAACCATTTATCTTAGTTTTGATTTAAATACCTTCAGTTCACATCTAAAATACTTATCTTTACATATCATCGTTAGTTCTTTACTTTGAAAATCAACTTCCATCCACTTAAGCTTTTGTTCGATCTTAACTCATATTAAATCTTGTTTGAAACTTTCCTTTTCCTTGGAATTCCTTTCATGATATAAATCAAGATTCTGACTCATATGGATATGAGTAAAACTTATTTAAAATTACTTTTTAATTATAAACAGTGTCTTATTCTACTCAAATTCCTTTACCACTATTTTCCTTTTAACATATTTACTTTCAAATACGATTCACTTTAAAAGTGAAGAAATATCGACTCGATATATCAAAAGCAACTTGGTTTCATGTGAAAACACTATTATGTATTCAAAATCTATTCATATTCATACCATGCTTTAAAAATCCCGCTACAGGCCAACTCTTCGTTAATTGTCTAACATCGTTTACGTCGGATAGTTTACTACATTAATAAAAATAATTAATTTTTCTAAAAAGGTTATTCTAAAACGACATTTAATTTCAATAATATTTAACATTCCAATAATCGTTTTCAATAATCCATTCTCATGCAAAGAGTCGACCTTATCATTTTCAAACAAGGTTATTTTGTTAACCCTTTTTAAATAAATCTCATTTAACTTAATCAACAATCTAATTAAATTAAATAATCTTATTTAATTGTTTATTGAAAACAATTAATTCAACTCTTTAACCATTTCGTTAGTCACTGCTCACTTGTTTACAAAACTTCTTATCCGAAAAATCTCGCTTTATATACTCAAGATAAAAATAATTATCTATTTCCTTTAGTGACTTCATTAAGAATAATTTAAATATAATAGATTTCAAATCTAACTTTGTTATAAAACAAATCTTATGATTTCATTTCTATTGATTTATCTGACCGTAAATCAATTTTCATAAAAACGGTTCATTTACAGGCCATCTGCCGATAATTACCCAACCATATCACCAACTAGTTAATATCAAACAAGTGATGAACTTTGGTTCAACAATCAATAATCAATCAAATTGATTAACAGTTATATGAACAACATATTTGAGGAATCCGGTTGGATTCCTCCAACCTGTCCTTCCCTGCAACATAATGGGTTATATAAATTTCAGTGTAACAATATATTTATTCATTTCGATAAACAGAAATAAATAGTTCAACCAATAACAATCAACAACAATTTATAACATTCAATCAAGCATTCAATTATACGTTTATATTATTATAACGTAACCAATAAGGTAAGTTACCTCGTTTGGAATCGAATCATTAAAATAACGATTTAATTCGATTAAATTAAGAAAACGCTTAATTTAATCCATGAATAATATTTGACATACAAACGAACAGTTATTCAATCATCAACGACTAGAAAACATTGCACACAAAATAAAAACCCGGTTTATAAAGTATAAACGGGATAAACTGAGAGAGTTGAACTCACCTTGGGTTTCCATTCGTTGTGAACATGGTTTGTTTTCCAACCGTGTTCAATTTCGTCTGTTCTACTATGTTTTGTCCACTTCCATTGCTGTATGACACGGTTACAATTTTGATACAGTTATCACTATTTAAAATAATATTTATTAATATTTAAATAAATTATTAACCTATTTACTGTTTTACCTTATAGGCATATTATAATTTATTCACTTTGGACATGTGCAATTTAGTCACTTGATATACCAAATCGCTCTTCTAAACCCATTCGCACGTTACAGGTATATGAGATGTACCATTCTGATGTATTACCATTTTGCCTATTTAAAACTTTAAATATATAACACATGTCCGACGCCGTTTATTCACACCGTTAATTTGAATTAATCCGTTGGAACCTTAGGCACGTGTAAAACCGATTTGACACTTTTAACTATTTTCAAACATGCAAGGTATTAGATCAAATTAAGGCTGGGCACATAGAATGGCTATCCGCTTTAGAATTTTCGGCACATTCTAATATGCTGTTGTCCACACATTTTCTTACTCTACACTTTATAAAATATAACCGGGGATTGGGTATAATCTAATCTTGTTTTTATACTTAATATATAAATTAGCTTAATCCTTACTCATGATTATTACTCACCGAGCAACTACTGTCCATTGCCTTCCTCCAAGCTGTTGCTTCCTTCAATGTCTCTCATCTCGTTCAAGCCCCAAAGCCTGCACCATCTTCACCTCTCCTCTGCTTCTCCTCCTAATGAACAGATTAACCCCCTCGCACCAACTGTTTTTCACCACTAAATCCTCTTCCTTCACGTTCGCTTCCAACATGTCCTTTGCTATTTGGTTTGCTTCCACCTGCTGTCTTATTTAACGGACCTCACCATACTGTTTAATGTCCTCATACAGCCCCTTCCCCCCACCACCTGCTTCTTACGTCCGCACTCTTCCTTCTATTCTTTTTTTTTTCTATAAACACAACGTTTTCACCGTGTCAAAGATGCCAGCAGGCTACCGTCCTTCGCCATGCAAGAGTCTCCCTCCACTATGCTATACTGTTTTGTATACCAAAAGTAAGAACCCACCAGCTTTCCCCCTCTGTTCCCAGTCCGCAAGCCTTACGTTTTTCTTCATTTATTTATTTTGAAAATAGTTCCTCCTACCACTGTATCAGCTCCGCGCACTCGACAGACACCCACGTTTCACCATCATGCCACTGTTCCTTCCGCCTATCCTCTGTTTAAAACCCCACCTTCTACTCCACCTTCTATTGTTACACATTCACCCACACACACGGTACTTCACGTCCATGCTCCCAGATCCTCACCTATACTTCATCCACTGTCTTTGTTCATATCATTTTCTTTGCTGAATGGAGGGGTTTAATAGGGTTGATCGGTTTATTTTTGGAGTGGATCTCTTTTCACTATGTCTGCCGAAACAATTGGAGAAGGCCGTAGTATGTATAGAAAAGAGGATCCGTGGAGAGCAAGTTGTTTGATATAGGTTTGCAGAACTAGGTAGTAAGCTGTATGGGGTAGGCGAGATTTTCGAAAACGTGGGATTCAAGGTGCTGAATGGATTCTTGCGCAAGTAATTTCAGTGGTGTGGGCGGCAAGGTAAACAAAAATATAATTTTATATGTGCATTATTTATCGTTGGCTTTGTCATGAAATCATATTTCCTAGGTCCATGCGCATATGGTTCTAGTGCTGCTGTAAGGTAGTGATGTTGTTGTTGGACACTTTTCACCATGCACTACGTTGGTGCAGGACGGTTGAAGTATGGTTTAAGTAGGGTTTTCCGATGACAGAAGACACAGATGAAACGTGAGGTACCGTCAAGAACAGTAGGTGTTTTGATGAGTTGTAGAATAGTAGAAGGAGTCATTGTTGATAGCTACACATTATTTTTCCATAGCTACTGTATGCAGAGAGTATAAGTTAGGGACGAAATGAATTATTTGGGGTATGTGTAGTACTTGTTTTTATCTTTACTTTACTTTGGTTGGAAGCTTTAGTTTACTACATTACCGTTAATTTAGTTTAACCCCTATGGACCGAAATAAAAATATAGTCGTGTCCAGCGAGGTACCATGATCCCAAAAATATAATAATATCGGTAGGTTAACTTATATTGTGAAACCCCGAAATACTGATACAGGGTGCACAATACTTCAAATAAAATATTTCCTATTTAATTTATTAAAAATTACAGTAAAATTCTAAAAATTAAATTATAACTACGTCTCAAAAGAATCTTGTCCAGGTTCGAATCCAATATGCAGTTATATAAAATAAATCGTTATGGTCGATGAACGATTCTATAGCGACTATTGGAAATTTTAATCTGGGCATATCTTACCATCTACACAATGAAATCACGATTTTTCTCTTTTATTAGAAAAATATAATCAAACTGATTCAAACGTTTCTTGTTTCAGTGAATTCCGACTTAAAACGGATTCTGTATATTCAATTAAAGTTCAGATCGAAAATTACGAGCTGCCGCGTCGTTTTCGAGCTCGTTTTAATTATATTGTAACTTATATATTTTTGAACTCGATTTTATAAAATAAAATCGATATAAAATCTGCTAATATCGCCAAATCAATATTTAAACAGATTTAAATATTCGTAATCAACGTTCAAAAATCTGGGACGTTACAGAACACCTTCAGCTCGTCTTTGAACTTCACAACATTCGATAACCTGAACCTGTACATCCCAGGCTAACCCGAGCATTTACAAAACACCGGGTCAGTCTGGTGAACCAGAGTGAGAAAAACTCGCACAGTATTAAGGGTACCACACAACCTGATTTTAAAGTTAAAATCCTTTCGAAAGAAAAGGATAATCGTAAGACCAAATCCACACATAAATATGGATGGTTTTTACCTTACGATAACCCAAAACAGTTTTGAAATCAATATCTTGTCTGATATTATAATAATTTCTAAATACAAATAAATAGAATCTAGTAGAACGCTTGCATCTCACGCTCTACATATATAGTATACAAACAAAACCGCGGACGCTTATTGGAGATTGGATTCCAACCATGACAAGGTATGGGACCACCTACCGATCGTGTATCTCTAGAGACAAATACACTGGGTTCAACAAGAACGTCTTGCAACCCGGCCCACACATGACTGACCACTCATTTCGCTTGAGTGTATCGAATGTATATCACCAACGGTTGGGAGCTACCCACCGTCTTCCCGAAAAGGGACAACATCGAAATAGATTAAAGAAACAAAAGGTTTTTCTCTAGATAGGTGATTATACGCCCTAATGGGAGCGACCCATATAGCCATGCTGCCTGCCCGATTTTTGTCATTCACCGGTTGTGAGGCTTGAGGTTTAAATTATCCTTTGAAATACTTGGCCACCATTCACTTTGAATGTCACATCGTCAAATCCACCAGATATCACTAATTGACGTCCACAAAAAATACCCAAATTGGGAGCTAACCAACTATGACACGTTTGAAGAAATCAACGTACGTGACCCCGTTGGAAATACTCTGTCAGACATTCGTCCAGACAAGTCATCCCGGAACAGGATGAACCGAAGGCACTCCACTACTGCATCTCATATAGGAATCACCCCATGGATCAGTAGCTAGTAGTCCTTGCAATCCACAGACTTCAACCACGACAGAACCCCAGTATATCTCGGGGTCGAATCAGAGATTTTAAGTGGTTCTTCCGTTTTATGAAGATCTATGGTCTTCAATGCTCCATCTCGATCGTCATCTGATACCTTCTTCATTGACGTATTTGTTGGTCGGAATGGTTTTCGAATATAACTTCGATCCCGGTCTTTCCGTACCGACAAACGTATAGGCTAGATTTCATAGTCGGTTATTTAACTATCAAATAAAACAGTCATTCAACCATAAAATAAAAATAGAATTTACTGTTCAGTATTCAGCATTACTTGGCCTTTTAATTCAAATAATTAAAAACATCTTATCTTCCAATATTTTGGAAACTCAGTATTTTATTCTTGTTTAACTGAAAATTATTTACGAAGAATATCTTACAATCATCTCAATTATCTTTCTTCTATTTTTTGTCAATCATTTGCTAAAACATTATTTATAATCCATAATAGAGAAATCAATCCAACTTATTATTTGTAAAACAACATTATAAAATATCTTTCATTCATTTACTTGACAGCCCCAGTGCTTATTCTTATTGGATAAAACCCAACTTTGCGTTTCCTTTCTGTCTTAAAAAAAATATCGTTGTAATTTCCTTGTATTTTCCTTTTTATTGGGATTCTCATTCTATATAGGTATACCAATGTTTCACTACACATTGTACTATTATTTTTCAAATGAAATAATACACTCTTACTGTCCTTTATATCATCACAACTAATATCATCTTCAGATAATTCCGAAGTCGTTCAAGTTGGGGTATTTTAATTACCTCTCAGACCTTGATCTACAACGTCCTTATCTTCAGATAAATATAAGTCATAATCAAAAATCCATATCTCATTCCAATATCAATTCAAATTCTATTTAACTATTTAATTCAGAAATATAGCTTTAAAATTTTACTTTATCTTTTGGAAGTCTCTTTTTAAAATAAAACTAATATTTCTTAATCCATCTTACCAAACATCACTCTTATTAACTTCCAATTATTTAAATACTTTGTTCCCTAGCTGGGCTATTATCACAACCCTATTACCTAATTCTTTTCAAATCCCTTTTCCACATTCCCTCTCCTTCCTGGGAATCTCATTATCCAATTATTTACTTAATTCCATACTTAAGTATTTCCAATTCCAAATCACTTACTTCTGGTTTGCTTTATAAACCTTGTTTTTACATCTCGGGTTTAACTTTAACTCTTTTATACCTGCATTTCCTTTACTTAATCCAATCGTTAAGTAACCCTTCTATTTAAGCTTATAAGTTCGCTCAAATCCCTTTTTAACTTCATTATAAACTCGAGTTAAGTATAAAACTCGTTCATAATCTCTCTTTCAAAATTTAAATTAATTCCAGTTATTTCCTCCTTAATAATATAATTAATTCAAATAACTTCATATAATTGTTTCTAAGAATAAGTAATCGAATTCTTAATCGTTAGGTTATTTCCTGCTCATCTGCTTATAATTTTTCTTAACATAAGAATTTTACTTTATTAAAATAATTTAATAATGACTTATGAACCTTTGAATAATAATAATAACAATACTTATCACTTTTAAAATTACTCTATTCAAAATAATATATCTAAAAGCTAAAATAAATTTATATCTTCATAAAGGTCAACCCATTTGATGATAAAAATCCATATTTGTATAGTGACTGGTTTACAGACAATGTGATGCCAAATTATTCAACCAATATTCCTATTGGTTAAAACGAATCAAATATTGAATTTCAATTCAACGGTTATCGATCAAATCAATTGTCCAATCAAAACTATTCCATTTATCTGATAATAACAACCATCAATCAGCAAACAAATCACACAAACAATTCAAACAATTTAAATCATGCTTATTTTATAAACGTGACCAATTAAGCGGAATTACCTTTATTGGATTAGAAAAAGGTTTGGTGTTTCACTGGAATTAAATGTCCGTTTAATTCCATTGATTAAATCAAAAAAAAAAAATAACTAGCAAATGGTCAACTACTAGCAATCAGAGCCCATAGAAGTAAAACCCAATTTATATGAAATATAAACGGGAAGAACTAAGTGAGGTTTATTCACTTTGATTGGTTTGGTCAACAAGCGCTGGTTTTTAATTAAATTAAACAGCGTTTAATTTAATTAAAAAAATTCCGTCCTTCCAGTCCTGCCTGATCATGCTCCATCTCGAAGCTCCTGTCTCTACGGTTCCAACGAGCCTGATTGTGTTAAATCCGTTAACGCACGTACGAGATATTGTAAAAACAAATTAATAAAGTAATTAAACTTTAAAACTTAAATTTAATTTAATTAAAGTGGGCCTTTACCCATTGTTGTTCGGCCCGCCTCTCTTCCCAGCCAACTTATCAACGTCAAAACCCTATCATCGGATCCCAGCCTCACAAACACACCGCCTCCACCAAATCATTTCCTCCGAATCCATGGTAGAACAACGAGCGCTTCCTCCCTTTAAGCTGCCGCTGTCTCCTCCTAGTACCACCGAACCCCACCGCGATGACCCTCCTACGATCCCTCCGTTCTCCTGATCTACCGAACCCAAAATCCACCCCTCAACAACCCCTCGTCACCACGACTTCGTTATTCACCCGCCATGCCTTTTCAGAAGTAGTACAGCCCATCAATGTCTCCCTCATGACTTCAAAAGCCAGTACAAGCCACTTGAGGCTTCCAATCGAAGCTCTCCCGAACCCTAAGCCTCGGTTAGAGCAAGTACAGCCGAAGATTCTTCAGCATCATCTCGAGATGAAAAGCATGGATTTTTGAATGCAGATAAGTGTTTAATTTGAATTTTCTTTTCCTTGTTTGCTATTTACTTTCGTTTGAATTTCATAAGTGGTTGGCACTAGGTTTATTTACTGTCTTGTGGTGGAATTTGATGAAATACTCGTGGTTGACACCTCTATTTATAGTATAGTTGATTATAGATAGGATCAATGTCTATCAAGCTTGTCCTAGGTAGCTTCGGCTACCATATCTTTAGGCCATTCCCCTTCTTAGATTAACTTGTACTGGTGATGGTTCTTCCGTGATGGATATTGATCACTGCCTACTAGATTTGGTTGAGATTTGATGAGTTAAAGTTAGATTTTCTGTTCACAGTGATTTGCTAGTATAGATTATGTGGGATATGGCTTATGACTTGTCTATTACATGCAAAGATTTGAAATCTGTATTGTGGATTCTGGGTTCGGTCTTGCATTAATTTGTGCTTGACTGTATATATATATACCCTGTTCATTGTACTGCACAGACTTGATGAGTTTCCCACTGTTTTAGTGCATGCAAAAGGTGAAATTATCCATGATAACACATAGGCCGGTATAGGATTAGATTTATACAATGACCAAAAAGAAATATAATCAACATTAAGAAATTATCTCATAATATAAAAGCAGACAACATTATATCCAGACTAATACAGGGTTCTAAGAGAGACATAAGGAAAAATGAATGGAATAGAAGTGTTCATTCATAAAAATGATGCAACAATTGTAAATATGCAAATGTTGCAATTTTACATGTAAACAGAAAATAAAGAATAAACATTTTAGCTTTTTTATCAGTATTTATTCATTTTTAACACTGTATTTTGATCGGTAATTAATAGTAAAGTTCATACTTAATGGAGTTTAGTACACTCGAAGTTCGGTTTCATGATAAGTTTGTATTGCAAGTTAGACAGTTCAATGAAACAACATGCTGGATTAACTATAAACATTTGCTTCCATATTAGCATCACTTCATGCTGGTAAGACCCATTTGTCCAAAATTATTGGGTTTGAAGAAATGATGTTGTTGTGGTAGAAATTGACATTTAACTTCACTTTGTCAAAAAAAATCATAATTCAATGTTCAAATGTACATGAATTCATTACTTATATATATAGATTTAGCCGTACACACATTTGTTTTTCATCAGCTTTGTATTGTCTGATTTATATGGAAAATCTATATTTTACTATTCCCTTGAATGAAACAAGACATGCAGTAATTAAAATGAGCTGTTTTTCTTTTATATTTTCTTTTAGTTGTTCATTGTACTTCATTGTATTGATGTATACCTATCTGCTATGGTATTGTCTTGTCTTGTTAGCTATTTCTTCTGTCTTCATAGTTGTTTCATGATCCCCTTTCTCTCTCTAGCTGTTCATAAGTTGTCATTTGATTTTGAATAAATATATATATATATATTCATGATTTTTTTCCTGTGTCTCTTTTCTTTTCATTCTATTTAATATTTTTACACTTTCATTTGATACCTGTCTATTTGTTATGTGGTCACAGGAAAGAAACATGAAAAGAAGGGAGTGGGAGCAAGGGAATAGTACGGAGTAGAAGAGGTGAGGGGAAACAGCAGTACTGAAGAAGGACAAAAAGAAAAAAAAACGCAACAGTAAAGAAGTGGTAGAGCAGAAGGGAATACAATAATAATACGTGTTGTTTTCTTTTCTATTTTTTGTTTTGCATTGTTCAAACAAGAACATGCATATGTTTTCCCTTGTGTTTTGCCTTTGTATAAACAAATTTTGTATAAGTTTTGCATTTGTACAAATCATTATGTAAGTGAAAAATTTTCCTTCTCTGTATTCGCATTTGTACCAACAAAATGTATGAGTATATGTGCTGTTCTGTGTACCAACACTTCTGGTTTCACTTGGTACATGTTCTAGTTTTTGGATTCATGGGTCATGTAACACCCCGTAAATCAGTTAATACTAATATTCACAAATGAAAGAATAATTAATTTCAAATATAAGAATATTGGGAAACGGGCTAGGCCATTGTGTTCATCTCGGAAAAATACGCGAAATAGAGTCCGAGTTTTCGAAAATCGGAGTCCGTATGACCCATATAAGGCCCAAAGAAGTTTTCAGAAATTTAAATTCAGATTTAAAAACAAAATTTTCAATTTTCAGAAGTGGCGGGAAAAATCCCGCCAGACCCAGGGGGTCGACTGGGGAGTCGACCTCCCCCCAGGTCGATTGGGGAGTCGACCCTAGGGTCGACCTGGGAGTCGACCTCCCTGGTCGAGCCCAGGTGACCTGGGTGCATCTGGTTGGGTTTTCGGACTGTGTTTTGAAGGCTGGATGAAATCTAATGGCTCTAATCTATTCTAGGGTAAATCTAATGGCCTAAATGCATCCTAACATATATAAATAAGTGGGTAGACTCTAACCCTAAATCACTTGAAAAATTGGAGAGCTACCGACATGCCGTTGCCATGGAGTTCAGCGTAGCCGTCACAAACTAAAGAAGAAGGAGAAAGCCTAGCCTACAACTAAATCTACTCAACAAACAAATTAAATCAAAGACTCTTTCTATTTCTCTTCTTTAAAATTGTGAGTATGATGAATCTCACAATATTATTATAAAATAATTTGATTAAGTTATGAATGGATCACAAGAAAGTGATATGAATTGTTACGTATTTGTAAATTATGTTGTGGATCTCTTGTTATGTTATTATGTTATCATATATATGTTGTTATGTTGTAGTGATTATGTTGTAAATAATCCTATGTTATGTCATATATGATTAATCATGCTATGCTATGTTATAAATCATGTTATGCCATGTTGTAAATCATGCTATGCTATGTTGCAAATCATATCATGCTATGTTGCAAATTATGATATGCTATGTCGTAAATCTTATATATGTTGTAGATCTCATATTATCACATATGTTGAAATACTTATGTTATATGATAATGATGTCATGTTAAGTTGTGTTGAATCATACAAGTTGTAAAATCATGATGTTATTATTTATGCGAATTGGATCATGTTTAAAGTTTATGTTTTTTTTATAATAGATCTTGATTATGGGAATTTGCCTATTGAGTTAGGTGTACCCATATACATGAATCTACAAATTAATTGGATCTTGAATATGGGAATTTGCCTATTAAGTTAGGTGTACCCATATACATGAATCTATGATTAAATGAATTTTGATTTTTGGGAATTTGCCTATTGAGTTAGGTGTACCCATATAAAACCATATTGTTAATGATGTTGATTCACACATGTCCTATACAAGTTTATGAAATTTGATCAAAATCATATTATGTGAATTATGAATAAGTTGACACCCTTAGATCCATGACATGTATAACCTTATGCAAGTTGTAATTTTGGGATGTATGCAAGTTTCACCCCTTGTTATGATTTATTTAGTCACATATATATGTCGTTGTTGTGAATATTTTCTTTTATGCTATGAGTTAGACTAATCGGGTCTAGCATACATTTTGCTAATAATCGTTCAAACGTGGGGTAGGGGTGATATTAGGAATTAATAAATTGGGGTGCAATTGATATGATTTTGCATGCCTTAAATGGATGTCCATAATTGATTCAATTATGGACATTGCTAAATTTGGAATTAATTAATAATTCAAGTAGGGAATTATTAAAATTGGGGAAAGTGGATTATTAATAATAATCAATGCTTAGGACACGAGGTTGGACCCGTTTGTGACGTAAACCTGCCCGGACCCGCCCGGCAAATCCAGTAGTCACAAATGTCGGCCCAATGTGAGAGGTCCTAGGCCCAAACTAAAGCATAACAGTTGTAAAGACACGAGGTTAGACTCTTTTATGGTATAAGACTGCCCGGACCCGCCCGGCAAATCCAGCTGCCATAAATGCCAGTCTAATGTGAGAGGTCTTTATGAGGTTATGGCCTTAATGAATTAAGAAATACTTAGCCAGATAATCATGTAAGGTGGGACATGGGGGTTAAGTAGGTGCCTTGGGTGGCATGAGGAATCTAGTGGTTCCCTTTAGAGGCATTTGAAATACGATTAGACTTAACCAAATACACATGTAAATGAACATGACTAAGTGGGTTAAGTGGATGGACTAATGGGACAAGCTTAGGTGGAATGCTTGTGGGAAATAATGGGGGCCCATTTCAACCAGTATCCCAAAACGTATCTTTGTGGGCTCGACCCAAGTCGAGGACGGGACACGCATACTGGGTTTGACTATAAGAGGCCAAAACAGGGAGCGGTGGCAACGCAAGTCCAACGGGTTTCATATGCGTGTGTGGACCCGGGCTGGTAGGTAAGACGTTGTTGCATCGTGTAGGTATAAGTCGTGCATCTCCGTTATATCAGGTTGCCACTTTAGGGGAATGATACACCCCACTGTGGGGCCAGCACGGGTATTTACGAGTAGGGAGCCGATTGAAAAATAGAAAGTGGGGTACACCTAGTGGAGATAGGGCCAGGCGGCACCTATGTAGTCAGCTAGGAGTACGTAAAGCCATTAAGAAAGTTTCTAAGTGAAGCTAGGTGGGATCAATCTTAAGGGTGACTGGTATGGTGCAGCATAGTGTTTATCCTTTAGTATTTAGGAGCGCCTATAACGTTGCCTTTAGCGATTGTCTATGTCCTTAATCTGCTCTTTCATAGACATTTCCTTGTTTTCCAGCTTATGCCTTAGTCCGGTTATTTTGATAATAGTATTGTAGAATTATCATACTCGCCAGACTTTATGTCTGACCCCCTCTTTTCCATCTTTTTCTTCCTTCAGGTCCTCAGGTTGGGCCAAGTTCTAGTGGAGTCTAATTGGATTGCTTATCTCTTGGAAAGCTTGGACTGCTGAAGTAAAGTCCAGCTTGTTATCTTTCTTTTTAATGGCTATTTATGTAATGGGATTATGTACTTGTTTTATCAAGATAGATATTGTACTTGACTTTGATTATGGTGTTATGATGTAATCAAACATGTTTTGACTTCTGCTGCAATTAAAATAAAGTTTTTAAATTTCCAAGTACTATTTTATATCTGTCTTGTTGTAATTTTACCGTTCTATATTCACCTAAAACCTCCATAGAAGTTAATGCATTCCCTTTGTGAGTGACATTAATGGACGTGGGGTGTTACAGGTTAGTATGATAAAAATGAATTTGGGTTTCCATTTTTCTTTTTTTCAATCAAATAAAAATGTCGAATGGTATATATTGAAAGTGCCAAATTTTAGTGATAATTAATATCATCATATTTGTTAACACAATAGTTTCAATTTTAATCAGTATAGAACTTGAACTCGAAATTAAAAATTTTGGGTTTAAATGATATTCTATTTATATAAAAATCCCTTTAAATTATACGTCCATATATTACTTAATAAATGAATTATATATAGTAAATTCATTTAAAATTTCAAATCGATATTTAAATAAAAAAAATATTAAATATCTGAGTACAGAAAATGCGGGTCGTTGCACCTATTTTTGAATTCCTTTGTTGGTCTTCCATCGTCATGAATCACACATTCACATCTTCTAGAATTTGATGATGAAATCTGCTCTATTGTGATGGGCTCATTTTTCTGGTCAGGATAGCATATTCATTTGCTAAATTTGAATAATGTGTGAGAAATATATCGAAGATTTAGTAGTTCAACCAACTTGGTGCCAAAATTTGAATTAGAATTTTGAATTTTGAATGAATGGACACTTCAACTACTATATAATGGCCCAAAAGTCATGTCTCTTCATAACCACTTCTTCAACTTCTCGTTTTTCATTTTCAATCAAACTTTCAGGAGGCATAACTTCTACGTTTCTTGATGGAATTGGACAAAATCAGCGGGCAAATCGATGAGGAATTCGAGGACTACGATCTAGTAATAGTTAGGGAATGAATTTGGATGGTATTGGGGTGCAGTAAGTCAAAATAGTAAGAGATAGGCATGAAATTCCATAACAATTTTTCAGTTTTGCATGGCCAAATTCAAATAGTCATATCTCACTCAATTTTGATCGGAATTCAACGATCTACCTATCAAAATGACCGCGAGAACGAGAGCTACAATCTGGAAAAGGATTTGATACAAAATAGTCTTACTTATGGATGCAATTTGAAGACAATAGTCGGAAGTTTTGGTTTCCTTCTCCCTTTATTCATCAAAACTTCATTCGATCATTACTTGATCAGTTCTTGACGGATTTACATGAAACCAGTGGCATTCCGAACAAAATGAAGAGAAGTACAATATTGAATCTACTTGTAGATGAGAATCCAACGTTTCTACTTATCTAGTACCCATTTCTTTATTGATTTACATTGTATGTTCCATTCCTTCTCTCGATGTGTTTTCACCAACTGTTATTACTCTTCTTTAATTATCCTTCAGAATTTGAATTCTCAACACCCATGTACACCAATTCGGAATTTGAATTTCCAACAGCCACCTTTTCAGAATTTGAATTTTCAATAGTTACCATTTTGGAATTTGAATCACCAATAGCCACTTTACCCATCTTTTTGACTTTTGAATTTTCAAAAGCCATATAACACATCTTTTCCTGCAAAACAACACAACTTTTCAAATAATCAAATAACTTTTCAGATAATTCAAACGACTTTATCAAAATAACTAACTACAATAATATCATGATGGCTTTGTAACAAATTCATATATTAAAATTTTCAAAAGCTTCAAATTACAAAATTTTAAATTTCAAAAATCAAATCATAGTAACTTGATTTTTCAATAAAATTTGAATGCAGACTTTATCTAATACTGATGCAATACATAAATTTAAGCTAGTGTTATAAATCTTTTCAAAACTTGCCATTTAAAATTTCAAAACTCATATGAACTTTTTGAAAGACCTTTCTCTCGTACCAAATGTTAGGGATTTCAGAAAGGATCGTTAAGTAAAAACAAACACTAGAGCGGGTTGAATAGTATTTTTGAGAATTTAAACAAAATCTAAAACTTATGTGATAAACTATATGAATCAATCATAGATACAGAGTCAAACACAGACACAAATTAAGCAGAAATAAAAATGTAGAAAAGGAAAGAACACACCTGAATTTGTACTAGTTCGGATTGCTCCTACGTCCAGTCCCACACAATGCTGGATTGCACAGAGTTTTGTTACTATATCAATATCTAATTACACCCCCTAATTTCACGGCTACAAGGTTAACACCGCTCCTGTTCCTTGATTTCACGGCAACAAGGAAAAAACCGATTTCATTCCTTGATTTCACGTACAAGGAAAACACTGATTCCCAAATACTTCCCAAACAGTTACAATATCCCTATAACTCTTCAATAGTAGTTGATTTAGAGAGTGATGAGTAGAGGGTGTAGAGAGAAGAAGAACAGTGAAAACAGAATTGAATTGGTAGAGTATAGGTGCAGGAATCATAAAAATGACAAGAAATAATGGTGTAATGAAAGATAGTGAAAGTGGAGAAGAAGGAGTGGTTGAAAATTCGAAATCAAGCCCTTTTTATAGTTTGTGAAAGATTGCAACGCTCCAGAACCGTCACAAATAGTGAAAAGACACTTCCTTTCAAATTTGAAAAAACGATAGTTATATGTCGACATGGTGTTTTCCATATGTCGACATATACTTAGTACAAAATTAGTTTTTTGAGCATTTTTCAAGTGTTTTGACATAAATATAATTCTGTAAATTCTTGAATTAAAATATAGTGTTATAAATTAATATTATAAAGTAGGAAATCATATGAAAACATAAATATAAACTATATAATCATATCTATAAAATTATAAAGTTAAAAGCTATATAAAGAATAAATATATAAATATATAAAACTTGAGTTTGAAAACAATAGTAAAGTAAGAAAGAAAAATAGAAAAGATAGAAAATAAAATAGAGAGGATTGAAGATAGAATTTGAAATTTGAATATAGAATTTGAAAAACAAAATTTGAATTTGAACCTGGAATGCTATTTAGAGTCTTACATAATCTAGACTCTATAACTATATTAGTCTTGAACTCTTGAAATCTTGAATACACATCTCTGAATCTCTAATACCTTTAAATCGTACAGTCTTCAGTAATATTTCCTATATATAAATTGTAACAACCCGAAAATCTAGGCCAGTTTAAAATTTTTATTTTGGCAATTTTAGCGAATTTTGATTATTTAAAATGAATTATTTTAAATAAAATCGACGAGAAATTTATTTTGAATAGAATTCGAACGTATATATTATATACGTCGTCGTTAGAATATAAATAATTATATATATTTATAAATAGAATTGAAAATGGCGCGATAGTTCGATAATTCGATTTCAAACTTCAATTGAGCATACCGGGTGCAAAATAAACCGGATTTTAGTGAAACCAAAAATAATGGGATCTATTTGATAATATCTTTCCAATGAATCCGAAAATTTGAAATTTCATAACGGGGATCAAAAGATATGTCCAGTTGAAAATTCTGAATAGTCGCTATGGAATTCAGGCCCTTAAAAATAGACATTTTGCGAACGACCTCAGATTTCGACGAAACCACTTTTGTTGGATCCGTGATGTAAAGTTATTGCTAGGTTCCAATTTTCATAATTTTTCGAATCAACATGTGAGTGTGGCAAAGGAAAACGCGTTTGACCAGTTTTAGTTGATTCTAATCGACTGGAAATTGGCCATTTGTCAAACGGTCTCAGAATTCGATGAAACTAGTTTGGTAACGACCGTATCGTCAATACGAAGCTAGAAAATATTTTTCTGGAATTTTTAGAGTTCATATGTGACCCCGGTAAAACGAAATGCGCATTCAAATTCAATATATAGAGTTACATGTTGATTTTAACGGAAACTGATCGAAACGGTCGAATTGGCCTGTGTTACATATCCCATTGTGTTCGGAATGGGGGTAAAATGCTAGGGACGACAGTCGGTGGGTTTCGTTTCGAGTTCGGATTTGAAAGTTACTTTTTGGGATTAAAAATTAAATTAAAAATATATTATTATAATATAAGTCAACAGCCTTTATCTCCCCCCTTTTATTTTCCAGATCGAGAATTTAAAAAAAAAGAAAAAAAACGAGCAGGAGCTCGAGGCGCCGCTGCTCAATCGGCCACCGCGGCCTGCCACCCCGCCCCCTCCGACGATGGCGCTCGCCCCTCAACCCCCTTCCCTCCTCCTCATCTTCGCCTGCTAACCGACGCAACCCTTCCCCCTTCGATTCAAACACCCGTCGTCCCAAAACCCGAGATCCACGAACGCAGCACCCCCGAAACCCTAGCGTCGCCTGAAACCCCTGCCTCCGATCGCTGCGCTGCCTTCCCCGACGCCTCTTGCCGCTGTGACCCCCCCTCCTCCTTCGATCAAACCTGTGAGTTTTCCTTTTTTATTTTATTTTACTTTAAAATTTTGATTTTTCATTATCAGTTTTAGTTTAAAATCAGTTTTGAAAATATATATACATAGTTTAAAATCAGTTTTGAAAAAATATATACATAGTTTAAAAATCAGTTTTGAAAATATATATACATAGTTTAAAAATCAGTTTTGAAAATATATATACATAGTTTAAAATCAGTTTTGAAAATATATATACATAGTTTAAAAAAATCAGTTTTGAAAATATATATACATAGTTTAAAAAAATCAGTTTTGAAAATATATATATATACATAGTTTAAAAATCAGTTCAGAAAAATATACATATACTTTGTCTAGCAAAATATAATATGCTATGTTTTGAAAATATAAAAGATCAAAATTTTGAAAATATAAAGATACGATTTTTGAAAACATAAAAATGAGATTTTTATGTAGATTGTATAGAAGTAAAAATATGATCTTTATATTTGAAAAGGCGAGGTCTTTAAAAGAGAATGGCGATAGTAAAAATTCGATTTTTATATATTGAATAGAGAAGTAAAAATTCGATTTTTATATATTGAATAGCGAAGTAAAAAATTCGATTTTTATATATTGAATAGCGAAGTAAAAATATGATTTTTATATATGTAGTGGCTACGGGCAACGAAGTTGACAAAGATGCGATAACGATGAAGATTTCTCTAAATGAAGAGTCGTGGTATTGGATAGCTTTCAGTGAGAATTTCTCACCTTTCAATTTCTTTTTCTAGTCATATATATATATATATATATATATATATATATACACACTAGGATGCAGACGGTGTTTAGTAGCACCCGACACCCGTCATCCACAGACCATGGATGGCTTATTTGTTTAATTGTTTGGTTGTGTAGTTGGTTAGATTATTTGGTTTGAATTGAATTGTTTGGTGAAATGAAATTGATTTGATTGATGTGTGAATGGCGTGGGCCTTCACTAGACCGGGGATAAGGCTAGGCCTTGTCCCATTTCTAGTATCGTGCCGTTATGCCGCCGATTTTTTTTAAAAATAAGTTAGAAAAATAAAGAAAACATTTTATTTAATAAATGAACCGAATAGAAAATTCATAGGTTGAATAAAATAGTTTGATCGTTAAAAATATAATTTTTAACGTGAATGTGAATAAATAAATATTCATTTACAAACCGGACGGTTTGTTCATGTACACCTATTTGAAGGACATTGATTGTGACGATAAATTTGACACATCGCCCAACTGCCCAAATAAAATCTGTGTTTGATTGTTTTAAACCCCACACGGGTATTGGGATGATATTTGACGTACACTAATCCCGATTGTTCAGTTATGTCGATCGATTGGTCGACAGGCTGTGTAAGCGTTGCATATTTATATTTGATGCTTATACAGTGTAGAATGCACTTTGGATGATGGTTGATTGTTCATCGTTGTTGATATATACATGTGTTGTAGAAAATCCATATAATTAATATTATATGGTAATTGACTGGGCCTCATTCCAGTTTTGAAAAAGAAATATTTGAATAGAAATATTTGTAAAAGAAATATTTGACTAGAAATATTTGAAAATAGAAATATTTGAAAATAGAAATATTTGAAATGGAATATTTGAAAATAGAAATATATGAAGCCGTGTTGATAGACTGACGCCATTTTGAAGTGAACAATATTTATATCGATTTTATTCATTTTATAACGAATATCGAAAGTGATTTCAAAATCTGATATTTTGAATAGAAATTAATTCAAATTGAAAATGAATAGAAATGAATTCAAATTGAAATTGAATTGAATTGAAAATGAAGTGGAATTGAATTGAATTGAAATCAATTTGAAATCAATTTGAATTAAATCAATTCAAAATGAAAAGAAAATGAATTTATGTTGGAAAATTCGATTTTGATTTGAAGTTGAAATAGAAGTTGAAATCGTTTTGAAATGAATTTAAAACGATTTATAAAATACGTTTTGAATTGAAATCGATGAAGTATATATTATATATATTATATATATAATATAATGGCTTGAATAGAACGCGCCGCGCCGCGGTAGTTCGCGAATTTCGACCATTGACTTCGAACGGATATTACCGGAGATCCGACCGTCGGATTCTCCTGAAACCGGAACCGTTGGGTTCGTATCGAAAAGAGCTTTCTAGTGAATATTAGAAATTAGAAATCTAACGGTTGGATTTGGAATTATGTCCAAATCAAATTTGAAAAAGGTCGCTGTAAGTGCAGTTCGATAGCCGTTGATGGAAATCGACTGTACGGGCCTTGATAAAACTATTAAAAATAGCAATAATTTATGTAAAATCATAAGAAATGATTTGGGAAAAATTGGGATGAAAAACTCCATATTTGAAAAGATAAAAATAGATTTTTATCGAAATGAACTAGTTTTGAACTAGAATTATAATTCTATTTATTTTTAAATAAATAAATTGAATTTGAAATGGTTTTGAAAGTAACCAGAATTTCCACTAATTGAATTGGAGTGGATTTGAATCGAAATTGTCTTCGGAATATTTCGATGTTGGATTTCGTGATTATACAGATGTTGTTATGGAAATTTGAAAGATATATTTGTATCGTTATTTCCAATACGATCTTTGTTAGTCGCAGAATTTGATATTGAATATAAGCCGGGATATTTTCTATTCAAAGCCTTGTATTTAATATCAAATGTGATTTGGAGTTGTCGTGAATGGTATCTTCATTAACACTGTTCTTGAACCCAGTTGAGAAAAGATTAAATCTTTTTATTTAGATTTAATGAAGTGTACCCATTAAATGATATTTAATTGGAATTGAATTGGTATTGATTTTTGGGTTTATCGTGAACCGTGTTTTAAATAACACTTGTTCTTTAACCCGATAATTAATGTGATGTGATTTTGGGTTTATCGTGAACCGTGTTTTAAATGACACTGATTCTTTAACCCAGTCACAGATTAAAACTAAGTGGAGTTTTAATGAATCTTTAATTAGATTTAAATAATCGAGAATGGAGTATCACCAGTTTTGCTCCAGGCGATAGTTAAATCTTTAATTAGATTTGAACGTGAAATGGTAATTGAATTTACCGATAACACCGTGGTGTTAGATATGAAGAAAGACCCGTTATACTTCATGGGATGAATAGGTTGGGATTGGGAAATTAAAACAAATGATTACTTCGGTAAGGTTCGCTAATCCCGACTAGTTTGAATTGATATTCAAAGGTAGATTAAAGAATGAATTTTAATGATTTATCTTGGATAAAATTAATGGAAACCTGTCCCTATGAATGTGAAATTTATAAACTAACTGTCGGTTAGCTAAGCAGAATGGTTTCCTGTATATTGATATGATGTTGGTTTCGGCCTTCGGGGTTTGGGGAGTTATTCTCTTGATTAATTTACGGTTAGTGACTGATGAATTGGAATGAGGCGTATGTTGTGTTTGTGTAACACTTATCTAAAATATACACGAGTTATTCGGGAAGACCGGGTTTATCCCATTCTGAATAACTGATACGACGATAAGTCGAAGATGAAGACGGTGGTTGAAGACCGGAAGTCTTCACATCGTTTGGGTGATTACTGATGATCTTGATTGGGCTGTACACCCAAGAAGATGGAAACAGTTGGTGATCGTCCAGACGTACTTGGAGATCGATGGATATGCGGGGTACTAGGTGCCTCTGGTTTCGTTCAGACCCAGAACGAACTTGTAAATGGACTATGTGTCTGACATTGGATTTTAGTCCGTGTGATTGATCTCTATTAAATATATATCTGTTTGGCGGCGGAGAATTTATTCTCTTGCTTAACGCCCTTCTCTGAGACGTACGAGCTCAGGGGTTATATATTGATGGATATCAAACACATGGAGTGAATTGCCTGTGTGGCATGCCTAAGTGGCAATTGATCGAGGCTTCTGTTGAAAAGCAAAGTCTTGTGGTTATGATCAAAGCACAGCCTGTGTGGCACAGCTTTGTGTAACGTGAATTCGCGAGCCTCACACCCGGTTGTGAACCAAAAACGGGAGACGGACCTCAGGGAGGGCATGCGTTTCTTTCTAGCTAGGGTGTTGTCAGTGACCCACCAGCCCTGACATTTATATACTTTTCACCTGTGTGGTTGTTGCTGTTGCGAGGCGCCTCGGTTTGATCGGACGATCCGGGTCCGATGGAGTCATTCGTTGGCTCATTTACGCCCCAAAGTGCGGAAAGACGTATTGTTCAGGCATAATAATCCACATCGGTGGACTGGCCCTGACGATCCAAGGCTTGCCTGCGTGCTTTCCTGAGACATGGGCTAGATTGTCTCGAATCGGTAGAGGACGATCCCTTGCCTCGGTTCATAGACGGAAATCCAATTTCCAAATACGTGATTTTGCGGCTTTAATTGTAGAACTAGTATGGCGACATGATATATGGTACCCATGCCGCCTATGATTGATACTTATGATTCGAAGATTTTTTTATACACCATACACTGATAATAGTATCAAATGATTTGTTTTAAAACGTATCAAGCATTCTTTGGCTGTTATAAGGGAAAACCCTATCCCCCGGCTTGCGTTGCATTGTGTGATAGGACCTGAGTCTTATAACAGCTTCATTTTTCTTTATTTAGCATTGCACTGTTGTTTTATGCTGGTATTCTTGGGAGGAAACCCGTTCCGTGTTATACGGCGTGGTCCTTTGATTTACCTAACTTTAAAAATAAAGATTTACAACTGTTTTAGTTCTCACACCAGTCACATGACTGACCTGGAGTTTATTGTTTTAACCTAAACTATGGGTGCCCAGTCTCATGACTGACCTGGAGTTTATTGTTTTAACCTAAACTCTGGGTGCCCCTATTTTGACACGGGCAGCTAGTAGTTTTGGTTTTGCAGATTTATATTCACAGGATCCTGGTTTACAGCTGGAACGATATCCGGAAAGCTTTGTATCCGTATATCTCTTCTAGTTATGTATTGTATTATTCTCCGCTGCTATGTATTTAAATGTAATTTAAATCTCTGATATTTCTGTGTAATATATATTCATTTATACTCTGTATATTCTTGTAATCTGGTGCATTGTTGTGATATACAATGAAATGTTCTTCCGTCTGCGTTCTTTTGTGGCTTGTTCTCGAACTATCCGCGCTTTCCTCACCGGGGAAGTTATGGGTTTTTATATTTGGTATCAGAGCTTTGGTTTACAAAGCTCAGAGAACAAGGCACATTTGAACCATACGAAAGAATTCATCAGATATTGGATTAGTAAAATCCAATGAGAATGACTCGTTAGAGATAGGATCTGTAGTATCCTAGAACGAGTGTGAAGAGTATATTTTTAAAAGTGAAAACAAATTTTGTTTTGAAAATTTAAATCAATTATTCGTATTTGATTATTTATTTGTATTGATTTGGACAGTCCAGTATATAAAGATTTTGCATATACGCCTTGCAAACGTGTATTTGAAGTTTTAATATACTGGATAGATATAGAATCACACTCTAGTTGCCCGGAGATGGTTCTGATGATTGAAGCTTCATCATCAGAATTTGTGTTCGAGAGTCGAAGGTGTGATATTTATATATTTCCTATTGACTGGTGTGAGGACCAAAAATTAGATAGGGCCTATTGTTGTGATTTGACATCAAAAACATGATTTTTGTATATGTATCAAAATTATGAATTTGAAACTCTAATTCACTAATTGATTGATGTTTGTGTTGTTTGTTTATTTGTTTGCTAATTTTTAGCCATTTAGCCTAATTGAATCAAATATTGAATTGTATTGAAATTTGGTCGCATTTGCTTGCATATACTTGTACTTACATTGAACAGGTCATAGCAAGGAGGCTAGAGCAGAGAATAAAATTTGTTTGCCCAACAAATAGGTACATGTTTATCATAATTTACTGTTTTGTTTGGGTGATGATGATTTTATGAGCCTATTGGCTAGCCGCTTGGCTTTTTCTTTTTCTTTTTGAGATCAGAAGGCCTATATGGCAATTTCGGGATTTTCCCGTGGCTCCCGGTGCAAGGGAGGTTATGGCGAAATTTTTCGAAAATTTAGGGTGTTAGCCAAATTTTTGAAGAATTTGAAAATTCTCAGAAACTGAAAAGTTGGAGAATGGAAGCCAGATCGAACGTAGAGTTGATTAATCAAACCACTTTCGACTTTGTTCCTTTTCGGGGACGAAAAGTTTTAAGTGGGGGAGATTATAACAACCCGAAAATCTGGGCCAGTTTAAAATTTTTATTTTGGCAATTTTAGCGAATTTTGATTATTTAAAATGAATTATTTTAAATAAAATCGACGAGAAATTTATTTTGAATAGAATTCGAACGTATATATTATATACGTCGTCGTTAGAATATAAATAATTATATATATTTATAAATAGAATTGAAAATGGCGCGGTAGTTCGATAATTTGATTTCAAACTTTAATTGAGCATACCGGGTGCAAAATAAACCGGATTTTAGTGAAACCAAAAATAATGGGATCTATTTGATAATATCTTTCCAACAAATCTGAAAATTTGAAATTTCATAACGGGGATCAAAAGATATGTCTAGTTGAAAATTCTGAATAGTCGCTATGGAATTCAGGCCCTTAAAAATAGACATTTTACAAACGACCTCGGATTTCGACGAAACCACTTTTGTTGGGTCCGTGATGTAAAGTTATTGCTAGGTTCCAATTTTCATAATTTTTCAAACGGTCTCAGAATTCGACGAAACTAGTTTGGTTAGGACCGTATCGTCAATACGAAGCTAGAAAATATTTTTCTGGAATTTTTAGAGTTCATATGTGACCCCGGTAAAACGAAATGCGCGTTCAAATTCAATCTATAGAGTTATATGTTGATTTTAACGGAAACTGATCGAAACGGTCGAATTGGCCTGTGGTACATATCCCATTGTGTTCGGAGTGGGGGTAAAACGCTAGGGACGACAATCGGTGGGTTTCGTTTCGAGTTCGGATTTGAAAGTTACTTTTTGGGATTAAAAATTAAATTAAAAATATATTATTATAATATAAGTCAATGGCCTTTATCTCCCCTCCCCCTTTTTATTTTCCAGATCGAGAATTAAAAAAAAAAGAAAAAAAAACGAGCAGGAGCTCGAGGCGCCGCTGCTCAATCGGCCACGCGGCCTGCCACCGTGCCCCCTCCGACGATGGCGCTCGCCCCTCAACCCCCTTCCCTCCTCCTCATCTTCGCCTGCTAACCGACGCAACCCTTCCCCCTTCGATTCAAACACCCGTCACCCCAAAACCCGAGATCCACGAACGCAACACCCCCGAAACCCTAGCGTCGCCTGAAACCCCTGCCTCCGATCGCTGCGCTGCCTTCCCCGACGCCTCTTGCCGCTGTGACCCCCCTCCTCCTTCGATCAAACCTGTGAGTTTTCCTTTTTTATTTTATTTTACTTTAAAATTTTGATTTTTCATTATCAGTTTTAGTTTAAAATTAGTTTTGAAAATATATATACATAGTTTAAAATCAATTTTGAAAATATATATACATAGTTCAAAAATCAGTTTTGAAAATATATATACATAGTTTAAAATCAGTTTTGAAAATATATATACATAGTTTAAAAATCAGTTTTGAAAATATATATACATAGTTTAAAATCAGTTTTGAAAATATATATACATAGTTTAAAAAAATCAGTTTTGAAAATATATATACATAGTTTAAAAAAATCAGTTTTGAAAATATATATATACATAGTTTAAAAATCAGTTTAGAAAAATATACATATACTTTATCTAGCAAAATATAATATGCTATGTTTTGAAAATATAAAAGATCAAAATTTTGAAAATATAAAGATACGATTTTTGAAAACATAAAAATGAGATTTTTATGTAGATAGTATAGAAGTAAAAATATGATCTTTATATTTGAAAAGGCGAGGTCTTTATATAGAGAATGGCGATAGTAAAAATTCGATTTTTATATATTGAATAGAGAAGTAAAAATTCGATTTTTATATATTGAATAGCGAAGTAAAAAATTCGATTTTTATATATTGAATAGCGAAGTAAAAATATGATTTTTATATATGTAGTGGCTACGGGCAACGAAGTTGCTAAAGATGCGATAACGATGAAGATTTCTCTAAATGAAGAGTCGTGGTATTGGATAGCTTTCGGTGAGAATTTCTCACCTTTCAATTTCTTTTTCTAGTTATATATATATATATATATATACACTAGGATGCAAACGGTGTTTAGTAGCACCCGACACCCGTCATCCACAGACCATGGATGGTTTGTTTCTTTAATTGTTTGGTTGTGTAGTTGGTTAGATTATTTGGTTTGAATTGAATTGTTTGGTGAAATGAAATTGATTTGATTGATGTGTGAATGTCGTGGGCCTTCACTAGACCGGGGATAAGGCTAGGCCTTGTCCCATTTCTAGTATCGTGTCGTTATGCCGTCGAATTTTTTTAAAAATAAGTTAGAAAAATAAAGATAACATTTTATTTAATAAATGAACCGAATAGAAAATTCATGGGTTGAATAAAATAGTTTGATCGTTAAAAATATAATTTTTAACGTGAATGTGAATAAATAAATATTCATTTACAAACCGGACGGTTTGTTCATGTACACCTATTTGAAGGACATTGATTGGGACGATAAATTTGACACATCGCCTAACTGCACAAATAAAATCTGTGTTTGATTGTTTGAAACCCCACACGGGTATTGGGATGATATTTGACGTACACTAATCCCGATTGTTCAGTTATGTCGATCGATTGGTCGACAGGCTGTGTAAGCGTTGCATATTTATATTTGATGCTTATACAATGTAGAATGCACTTTGGATGATGGTTGATTGTTCATCGTTGTTGATATATACATGTGTTGTAGAAAATCCATATAATTAACATTATATGGTAATTGACTGGACCTCATTCCAGTTTTGAAAAAGAAATATTTGAATAGAAATATTTGTAAAAGAAATATTTGACTAGAAATATTTGAAAATAGAAATATTTGAAATAGAATATTTGAAAATAGAAATATATGAAGCCGTGTTGATAGACTGACGCCATTTTGACGTGAACAATATTTATATCGATTTTATTCATTTTATAACGAATATCGAAAGTGATTTCAAAATCTGATATTTTGAATAGAAATGAATTCAAATTGAAAATGAATAGAAATGAATTCAAATTGAAATTGAATTGAATTGAAAACGAAGTGGAATTGAATTGAATTGAAATCAATTTGAAATCAATTTGAATTAAATCAATTCGAAATGAAAAGAAAATGAATTTATGTTGGAAAATTCAATTTTGATCTGAAGTTGAAATAGAAGTTGAAATCGTTTTGAAACGAATTTAAAACGATTTATAAAATATGTTTTGAATTGAAATCGACGAAGTATATATTATATATATTATATATATAATATAATGGCCTGAATAGAACGCGCCGCGCCGCGGTAGTTCGCGAATTTCGACCATTGACTTCGAACGGATATTACGGGAGATCCGACCGTCGGATTCTCCTGAAACCGGAACCGTTCGGTTCGTATCGAAAAGAGCTTTCTAGTGAATATTAGAAATTAGAAATTAGAAATCTAACGGTTGGGTTTCGAATTATGTCCAAATCAAATTTGAAAAAGGTCGTTGTAAGTGCAGTTCGATAGCCGTTAATGGAAATAGACTGTACGGGCCTTGATAAAACTATTAAAAATAGTAATAATTTATGTAAAATCATAAGAAATGATTTGGGAAAAATTGGGATGAAAAACTCCATATTTGAAAAGATAAAAATAGATTTTTATCGAAATGAACTAGATTTGAACTAGAATTATAATTCTATTTATTTTTAAATAAATTGAATTTGAAATGGTTTTGATAGTAACCAGAATTTCCACTAATTGAATTGGAGTGGATTTGAATTGAAATTTTCTTCGGAACATTTCGATGTTGGATTTCGTGATTATACAGATGTTGTTATGGAAATTTGAAAGATATATTTATATCGTTATTTCCAATACGATCTTTGTTGGTCGCAGAATTTGATATTGAATATAAGCCGGGATATTTTCTATTCAGAGCCTTGTATTTAATATCAAATGTGATTTGGGGTTGTCGTGAATGGTGTCTTCATTAACACTGTTCTTGAACCCAGTTGAGAAAAGATTAAATATTTTTATTTAGATTTAATGAAGTGTACCAATTAAATGATATTTAATTGGAATTGAATTGGTATTGATTTTTGGGTTTATCGTGAACCGTGTTTTAAATAACACTTGTTCTTTAACCCGGTAATTAATGTGATGTGATTTTGGGTTTATCGTGAACCGTGTTTTAAATGACACTGATTCTTTAACCCAGTCACAAATTAAAACTAAGTGGAGTTTTAATGAATCATTAATTAGATTTTAATAATCGAGAATGGAGAATCACCAGTTTTGCTCCAGGCGATAGTTAAATCTTTAATTAGATTTGAACGTGAAATGGTAATTGAATTTACCAATAACACCGTGGTGTTAGATATGAAGTAAGACCCGTTTTACTTCATGGGATGAATAGGTTGGGATTGGGAAATTAAAACAAATGATTACTTCGGTAAGGTTCGCTAATCCCGACTAGTTTGAATTGATATTCAAAGGTAGATTAAAGAATGAATTTTAATGATTTATCTTGGATAAAATAAATGGGAACCTATCCCTATGAATGTGAAATTTAGAAACTAACTGTCGGTTAGCTAAGCAGAATGGTTTCCTGTATATTGATCTGATGTTGGTTTCGGCCTTCGGGGTTAATATTTGGGGAGTTATTCTCTTGATTAATTTACGGTTAGTGACTGATGAATTGGAATGAGGCGTATGTTGTGTTTGTGTAACACTTATCTAAAATATACGCGAGTTATTCGGGAAGACCGGGTTTATCCCATTCTGAATAACTGATACGACGATAAGTCGAAGATGAAGACGGTGGTTGAAGACCGGAAGTCTTCACATCGTTTGGGTGATTACTGATGATCTTGATTGGGCTGTACACCCAAGAAGATGGAAACAGTTGGTGATCGTCCAGACGTACTTGGAGATCGATGGATATGCGGGGTACTAGGTGCCTCCGGTTTCGTTCAGAACCAGAACGAACTTGTAAATGGACTGTGTGTCTGACATTGGATTTTAGTCCGTGTGATTGATCTCTATTAAATATATATCTGTTTGGCGGCGGAGAATTTATTCTCTTGCTTAACGCCCTTCTCTGAGACGTACGAGCTCAGGGGTTATATATTGATGGATATCAAACACAGGGAGTGAATTGCCTGTGTGGCATGCCTAAGTGGCAATTGATCGAGGCTTCTGTTGAAAAGCAAAGTCTTGTGGTGATGATCAAAGCACAGCCTGTGTGGCACAGCTTTGTGTAACGTGAATTCGCGAACCTCACACCCCGGTTGTGAACCAAAAACGGGAGACGGACCTCAGGGAGGGCATGCGTTTCTTTCTAGCTAGGGTGGTGTCAGTGACCTACCAGCCCTGACATTTATATACTTTTCACCTGTGTGGTTGTTGCTGTTGCGAGGCGCCTCGGTTTGATCGGACGATCCGGGCCCGATGGAGTCATTCGTTGGCTCATTTACGCCCCAAAGGGCAGAGAGATATTGTTCAGGCATAATAATCCACATCGGTGGATCGGCCCTGACGATCCAAGGCTTGCCTGCGCGCTTGCCTGAGACATGGGCTAAATTGTCTCGAATCGGTAGAGGACGATCCCTTGCCTCGGTTCATAGACGGAAATCCAATTTCCAAATACGTGATTTTGCGGTTTTAATTGTAGAACTAGTATGGCGACATGATATATGGTACCCATGCCGCCTATGATTGATACTTATGATTCGAAGATTGTTTTATACACCATACACTGATAATAGTATCAAATGATTGGTTTTAAAACGTATCAAGCATTCTTTCGCTGTTATAAGGGAAAACCCTATCCCCCGGCTTGCGTTGCATTGTGTGATAGGACCTGGGTCTTATAACAGCTTCATTTTTCTTTATTTAGCATTGCGCTGTTGTTTTATGCACTATTATTCTTGGGAGGAAACCCGTTCCGTGTTATACGGCGTGGTCCCTTGATTTACCTAACTTTAAAAATAAAGATTTAAAACTGTTTTAGTTCTCACACCAGTCACATGACTGACCTGGAGTTTATTGTTTTAACCTAAACTCTGGGTGCCCCTATTTTGACATGGGCAGCTAGTAGTTTTGGTTTTGCAGATTTATATTCATAGGATCCTGGTTTACAGCTGGAACGATATCCGGAAAGCTTTCTATCCGTATATCTCTTCTAGTTGTGTATTGTATTATTTTCCGCTGCTATGTATTTAAATGTAATTTGAATCTCTGATATTTTTGTGTAATATATATTCATTTATACTCTGTATATTCTTGTAATCTGATGCATTGTTGTGATATACAATGAAATGTTCTTTCGTCTGCGTTCTTTTGTGGCTTGTTCTCGAACTACCCGCGCTTTCCTCACCGGGGAAGTTACGGGTTTTTACATAAATCCTGCATATGTGTGTGTATATATATGTTCTACACAAAAGTGTTAGTATATATTTTATAATCAATTAATATTGAAATAAGGTTGTTGTCATCAAAATCCCATTCTCCAACAAGTTTCGAGGTGGTGCGGCTTTGATAAGAGGAAGCCAGCCTTTGGGAAGACTTTAGGTGGCCGGAGGCGGTTCCGGATTAGGTAGTGCAGGTAGTGATAAAGAACCGGGGAGGCTCGGTGCTAAAGGCGGAGACTTTAAGCTTTGCGAGGCGACCCCTCTTCGATTGATAGTAAATGCAATTAGGAGGAGCGACGAGTTGATCAACTTCGATAAGGGTGGTGAAAGAGGGTTGGATTGAATGCTCCGCCATTTTAGATTTTGGAGTGGAATTTTTTTGGGGAGAATTTGACTTTAGATTTTGGGTAAAACGAAATTTGGGGAAAGAATGATTTTTTGGGGAAAGCATGAAATGATCTTGGCTGGCAAAAATAATGAGAGAAAGGCACGATTTTTGACAAGGAGACAGGATGCGTGGAGTTCTTCTAAGGGTTTATAAAATAAGTGGCAAGATACATTTCAACAAATACAATAAGTGTTCAAATATTAAACAATTATTTTCCAAAAGGTTTTTACTATCTCTATATTCTAAGTATACCAGCAATATGTGTGGATTTTATTTATTTCAAATACAACTTAAGTAAATTTTAAACCAAAATTCAAACTAAATAAATAAAACCCATGTTTTAAATTTTAAACAAACTTCTTCACTTCACAAACTATAATTCAACTTATCAAAAATATTAGTATCGTAAAATGCAGCAAACAAATTTAGATTTAACAATAAAAACTAAATTCAAGCTTGCAAATTAAATAAAAACCAAGAGAAAGAAAGAAAAAAAAATAGATTTCAAAATTAAAATCAAAGATCAAGGATAAACATAAAATTCTTAATACTAAATTAAATCAACTTTAAAATTTAATGCCAAAAATTCTGGTTTGTTACACAAAGGCCAAAAAGTTATCGTTGTCGTAAGTTATAGCAGGCTCAAAGCAGGGATACAATAGGGGCACCTAAAAGACCTGAAGTTTGCTGGTCGAGTACTTTGGGTATCATTGAATGACCTAGTTTTCGAGGTTGGACAAACATCTGTATCGTTGAAAGGCCTATGGAGTTAATGCTAGAACTAGGGTTACCATTAGCCATTGACATATGGCAAGGTTGGCCGTCATTTAAATAACGATGGTTTCGAAGCAGGAGTGGCGGTGATAGCCAGAGTCTGTCATGGTTGATTGGTTGTTTGGTTGTTTGGTTTGTACTGTCTCACGTAGATTGTCCAACATCGAAGGAGATGTTTCTTCAGTGCTTGTCTGATATTGGTTTATGCCTTTTGGGCTTGTCCTTGAGGGATGTTGAGATCAATTAGGATGGTTTACGTGAGATATAACTAGTTATGTGATTGCTATTGAATGAATGGTTGTCTTAAATGTCGTGGATGAGTTGTTGTTCTTTTTGTTGAATGGATTGTAAAGGCTATTACTTTCGGATGTGGAGATGGCAGATTTGGGTTCTCTCTGGTGTTGTGGGTAGATTAGTATGCTTATCTATCCATTCTCATATACTTTATTGTTGATGTTTGTTGGTTGTTTTATTGCTCACTAAGACTATTGTCTGACTCAAGATTTTATGTTTCCCTCTTATTATCTTGGGTTGTTCATCCGGTTGTGGATGGGCAGACTAGGTGGCTGGTGACTTGTGATAGCTTAGTGAGGACGATGTTGAAGTTCGGAGGCGAGCAGGAGGCTGGCATATTATCTTACCTACTATATAGTATTTGGATTTCTGCTGTTTGTTATTCTTCTCCGAGTGTTGTAGTGAGATAAAGTTGTATAAACACTATTATTGTTATCCACGTGTATGGATATTACTTTCTTGTTGATATGGAAGTTTGGTGTTTTCTTCTTCACTATTAATACCTATTGTGTATATTCTATTATATTTTATCCTCATGCTATGTGTTCATACTTTTGGAGACTTGGGTTTGGATGATGCAACAAAGAGAAAGCTTGCATCAAGGCAACTGCAAGGCAGGGCCGTAGAGTGGTGGAATTCTGTTACACTTGAGACTCCAGAAGAGGAGATTTCATCGGAGCAGTTCCAAGTTAAATTCGAGACAAATTTTATCTCCACTGCGCAGAAGTGTACTTTGTTCAAGAAGTTTGTAGAGCAGAAACAGAATGGTCGTTCTGTGCTTGATTATATTTCTGATTTCGAGGCCTTGTCTTGATATGCTCATTTATACATTAATACACCCTATCAAAAGAATTAGAAGTTTTTTATGGGTCTGGATACCTATATTGGAAGTCCATTTGTGGATAATCTTGACGATCCATTTGAGAAGACTGTGGAAAATGTTGTTTGCCATGAAAGCTTGTTTTCTAAAGAAGCAAATATTGTCGCTGCAACCAAGGAAGTTCAGAAACCACAACAATTTGGTAAAAATAAGAAGAGGAAGCAACAGCAGCAGAAACGAAAGGATGGGCAGAAGAAGCCTAAGAGTGACATGGTTTGCTTTAACTGCCAACAGAAGGGTCATCACTCGAATGAGTGCAAGAATCCCAAAGCTGGAAAGAAGTGCTTCAAGTGTGGAAAGCCTGGGCATGAGAAGAATGATTGTCCAGAATCAGCTAAGGGTAAGCAATTCGTGAAGGCATATGTTTTGGAAGTTGTAATGACCCGCATTTTCAGCGATATAATAATTGGTTTATTTAATTATTTATAAAGTGATTTAGAGAATTAAATGGTGGCTTAATTAAATAACTTTAATATTTAATTAAAATAATAATTAAATAATATATTTAATTCTGAAATAATCAGAATTGGCCGAAATGGCGATATGGTGTGAATTGGGAAATTCAAAAGATGTAATTCAGTTTAGAATTGAATTACGATAACGAATATATTTAATTAACGATGGTTGAACGTATAAATTATATTATAATTATAATCGAGCTCGAAATGGCGCTGTAGTTCGTAATTTGGCGATTTGAACTTCAAACAAATATACAGAAGCCGTTTTAAATTGGATTTCTATGAAACAAGAAACATTCAGAGCTGGTGAAGTATATTTTTCTGATGGAAGAGAAAAATCAGGATTTCGTCGTGTAGATTGTGAGTTGTGTCCAAATCAAATTTTAAAAAATTCGCTATGGAATCGTTATCAACCATAAGGATATATTTATTTATAATTAAATATTGGCCTCGAATTTAGACAAGCCCTTTGAGGCGTAGTGATAATTTAATATTTAGAATTTTACTGTAATTTTTCATTAATTAAATACGCAACTTTTTAATCGGAGTATTTTGCACCCTATATCAATAATTTGGGAATTCAAAATATGAGTCAACCTACCGATATTATTATATTTTTGGGATCGTGGCGCATTGTTGGTCACAATGGTATTTTTGGTTTTGTCGATAGTGATCCGTAAAGGGACGGAGTTGTATGTAATGGCGTACCGTTAGACTTAAATAAAGGTATATTTTAAAAGGGCACGTTCTATACTTTCTGCCACCGATTGTATCAACATCTATGCCATTACTGTACCGCCTCCTACTGTGCTTCATGCCTAAGTATTTTCGAGTACACATGTTCAAATCAGCTGACCTATACCGCATGATAGGATTGAACAACTAGAAGGTGTATTAAAACGCATTGGCGAATCAAATACGTTCTGAAAACCTATGTTGGAGAGTGGTACACGTTACTACTTCACCACCAAAGAACTAACACTAAATAAATGCAAACCTATGTTGGAGAGTGGTACACGTTAAACCTATGTTGGAGAGTGGTACACGTTACTAGTTCACCACCAAGGAACTAACACTAAATAAACGCAAAAAGCAGTATACATTCTTTTCTTTGCTGAGACAAAAACGCAACCAAAAGTAAGTGAAGAGAATGAAAAAAATCAGATCTCATAAAAACCATTCCAACCCAAATCCTCCATTTTAAAATCACGAGAACCATATCGTTGCACTCCTGGAAACAAAACCTTTTTACCCATATAAATTTTGGCAGTAAGGTACGGAAAGCAACTGTTGATAGCACGAACTCGGATTGAAGGTGGAGGGGGGCTGTTCGAACCAAATAAAGAGTGAAGACATTAGAGCTGTGCATGAGAGTTCAGGGACGCGGCTAGAGGAGTTGATCGGTAATGGTAGATGCGTGGAGCAGTCATGGACCGAGAGCCTAAAAGCAGCGTCAAGCAAGAAGACGCTCAGCCCTGAGTATGTGAGGAAGCTGGAAGCCTTCACGTGCGGAATCTAAGGAAAAACAGTGGAAAGCTTTCGGTCCTACGGCTCCTACCTGTACCAGTCGAAGAACGTGATGTGCAGGAACCGACATTTTGAACTGGGTGGTCTGTGGGGGTACCGGAGCAGGTGGGGCTGGTCTTGCATGGTAGCCGAGACGAGCAAGATGAGCGGGGTCATTGGTGGTCACGAAGTGGGGGAATGGTGTTGTGTGGGAGGTGTTTTGATTTTCTAAATTTCGGAAATGGTGTATTTAGGGAGCAGGTAGCGGGAATATCATTTGTGAAGAAGGGTCGGAGTACTATGGGGTTTGGGTTAAGCATATGGGTGGGCCGATGGTACAATGGTGAGGCCCAATATCAAAGACTTTAAATTTAAAACCATTTAAATTGTTTAAAAGCTTGTAAAATATATAACTTCGTCGTACGATATCAGAATCACAAACGATCGGATACTTTGGGACCGTACGGACGAGAGCTACACACTGGAACTGACTAGAAGTGAAATTGAGCTCGATACAATTTATTGCAAAATAAATTGTCCGTCTGAATCAAACGATGGTTATCGTTATTAACGATGATCGTCCAATGTGAGTAAAACTCATCAACTCTAAACAGTTATATTTTTATAACGTATTCTTAGAACTGATAATTTTCTATTTATTGTTGTATGTTAACTGTTTGATTGAATTTCTTATGTATTGATTGAAAATATAGATAACGATATATATAAGTTGTTAATCGAATATTGATTCTATTAATCAGAATATTTTATATTCGTGTTGTTTAACATCTGTGATGCAGGGTAACAGGTTGGAGGGACCCAACTGGGTTCCCCAATATTTATAATACTGTTTTGATTCATATATTGTGTTATATGATATGATGTATAATCTGAGATTGATTATAGTAACAATGGTGTTATTTGGTACTGTCAAATACCAAGAGAAATAATGGGATGAAAAAGGGGAATTTCAAGCTGTGTATTGGAATAGAATGTTTATAAAATCAAAGAATTTTATAAAATGATTATTTACTTAGAAAGTAAATAGAAGTGTAAAACGATGATTTACTTAGCAAGTAAATAGAAGTATAAAGAAAGATATTTACTTGGAAAGTAAATAAAATTTATAAAGGAATATTTATTCAGAAAATAGAATAAAGATTAAAGGGGAAATATTTAGAAAATAAATATGATATTATAAAAGGAAATTTATTTATAAAATCAAAGGATTTTATAAAAAGGGATATTTGTTTATAAAATGAATTAGAATTTTTTAAGGAGAAATTATTTATAAAATCAAGGGGTTTTATAAAGGAGAATTTATTTATAAAATCAAAGGATTTTATAAAGAGGAATATTTATTGGGATAATAAATAGAAAGAATATAAGGGATATTTAATAAGGAAACAAATAAAGATTTAAAAGAAAATATTTGTAAAACAGTTACAAATAGAATTGAAAAGGAAATAAATAAAGATTTAAAAGGAAATATTTGTAAAACATTTACAAATAGATAATAAAAGGAATATTTATTTAGAAAATAAATAGAATAAAGGAATATTTATTGGGAAAAATAAATAAAGTTAATGAAAAGGAGTTAATCGAATTTAGTATTCGAAAGGAGTTAATCGAATTCTGTATTCGAAAGAAGTTAATCGAACATAGTTAATCAAAATGGAGTTAAACAAAAATTAGAAACTGACTAGAGATTAATAAGTTGAATGGTTTCCTAAGTATCGACTTGATGTTGGTTTCGGCCTTCGGGGTTTATACTTAGGAAGTTGTACTCTTGTTAGTTTAGTGTTAGAGTCTGATAGATGTGGAAGGATAGGGATACGTAATTAAGCCATGGAAATGTTTTCCAGTGTTTATAACATATATTTTCTAAACATAGAAAATGAGGATATATATATATGTTTGATGATTGGATCGATAATTCCATTTGGAAATAAGATCGTTGTGTGTACACAGACATGTTTTCATTTGATAGTTAAATCACCGACTATCAAAGTTTTGCCCATTTTAACGTTGTTAATATGGAGAAACCGGTTGGATTATTATCCGAAGAACCACTCCGTATTGGCATAAGCGTTGCGAGTCAAGTACGCTGAATATATTGAAGACGGAGTAAAGTGCAAGGGCTGTTGTATAAATCTTAGACAACAATTGCCTAAGATGGATGTGCTGAATAGTGCCTTCGGTTTGTCCAGTCCCAGGACAACTTGTATGGAAGAATGTCTGACAGAGTATATCTGATAGATTGCGTATGTTGATCTCTTCAAATGTATTTACGTTTGGTGGCGGAGGAATTCATTTCTCTTAGATGTATACCCGTGTTATTTTTGGATAAATCAATTTGTGATTTAAAGGGTATGACGATGTGACATTCTAAGTGAATGAAGATGTTGCATGTGAAAAGATAAGCGTAGCTTCTAGCCTCACATCCGGTAAATGATAGAAATCGGGCAGACAGCATGGCTATGTAGGTCGCACCTATTAGGGTGTATAATCACCTAATCTAGAGTTTTATTTACTTCTAAAAATCTATTGTTGATGCTGTCCCATTCGGGAAATGGTTGATGATCCCAACCGTTGGTGATATACATTCGATACACTCAAGCGAAATGAGTGGTCGGTCATGTGTGGTCGGGTTGCAAGATGCTCTTGTTGAACCTAGTGTATTCCTCTCTAGAGGTACACTAGCGAAAGGTGGTTCCATACCTTGTCATAGTTGGAAATCAATTACCCAAAACGTGCTTGCGGTTTTGATTGTATACTATATATGTAGATGTGAGATGAAAGCGTTTCTGCTATATGATTATTATATTGTGGTTGATAGACATTATTATAATATCAAAAGGTTTTTGATATAAAGATATTTTGGATTCTCATAAGGGAAAAACCTGTTCCATTATATGGCGTGGTCTTCTGAGATACCGATTACTTGTTCAAACTGTTTTAAACTGTTTTACTCACACCAGTCCCATGACTGACCTGGAGTTTATTTTGTTTTGTTTTCCCTAAACTCTTGGGTGCCCAATTTTATACGGGAAGTCAAGTAGTCAGGATTTTACAGATATACTTAGAGAGCTTGGAGCAGGAGGCTTCAGGATTTTATAGCTATAGTTATTTCCGCTGTGTTGTAAGTGTTGTACTCTGATAATGTTACTGTATACATATACTGATTTATTTCAAGGATATATTATCTATTATATGTTGTTCGTTCCGCTGTGAGATTCGTGTTACTCCGATGTTGTGTTCTTTTTCTTCTTCTATTCTAAGTTTCTATCTTATCTATCCTCACCCTCTAATTTCTTTCATTAACCATCCGGTATTTTCGATTCTTGATGTTCGATATGTGTCGTATATCGGATAATCAAGGTCGCAAATTTTCGGGTCGTTACAGTTGGTATCAGAGCTTAAGGTTAAGTAATTACCTTGGCTTTGTGGTGTGACTCAGTAGAGATGGGGTTAGTAATACCTTAGATTGAGTTTGAGTGTATATATACGAGTGAACGTATTTGTTATTCAATATAAAATGGTTTTATATTGTGGAGATTTATTGGTTGAGTTGTTTATGGGTTCTGGTCGATCAGTTTGATCCACTGTATCGATAAGGGTTACTAAACACTTGAATACGATGAGCCGACACGGTACGTTTTGAAAAGGGTAAATGAAATAATTTTATCCAACGTATATTTTGATATAAAGAGGTATACATATTGGAATTATTATATTTAATGTGTTGGTCATGATTATAATCGAGTAAGATTATAAAAAAAATGTGAAATGGTTATGTAAATAGCCAATCAAAATTCATATAAGTGTTACGAAATGAATTTAATCTGAAATTAAATTCAGAACTGGAATTAAAAGTTGAATAAGTGTTCGTAAATGGATTGGATTGAATATATGAGAATTTTAAAATCCTAGGAGATTTTAAATTGTTTTACAAGCCGTGCGAATAGCATTTTGAAATGAATTTCAAAATGGAGATGTTTAAAGGTGATTTTGAAAAGTGATATAGTATTGAACTCACTTTGATCGCTAGAAATCAAATTCTGATGATGGCAGCTGCATCATTAGTGTTCATTTTCGAGTTGCTGAGTGACAGATTACTACCAAAGATTTTGTTTTAAATTGTTTTGCGAAAACAAGTTAGTCAGAAATTCAAAAGCTTTGAATTGTTATTATGATTTCAAATTGATTTGAAAGAAAAACTCAGGAATTTAAAATTTCTAGAATTTAAATTTAACTTGTGAAGTTAAGTAAAAGGAGATGATAAAAGTATTTAAATATGGAATTGATCAGAGAATAATCTGAAATGGAATTGAGGGATAAGTTAAGAGTTCGGAAAATTGTGATTAGGGTTAGAATGAAATTGGGCTTCGATATAAGCGAATGGTTGTGTTGAGGATAAAAAATGATTGGAGTTTGATTGGGTTGACATTGGTATATGCTAAACTGACAGCAGATGAAAGGATATAATGATATGCCAACAAAAAGGTACAAGTTTATATTTGGTATATGCATGAGATTTATGAGCTGAATAGGCAAGCCACTTGGCTATTTGATTTTCTTTTGGGTTGGACAAGGCCTAGAGAGACAAGTTGGGGTTTGAGCTATTGAGTCGTACAAAGAAGGTGCTGGCGATTTTTTTTCGAAAATTTCGGGTGTTAGAAAATTTTCAGGATTTCTGAAAATTTTCTTTGATAAGAATTAATTAATAATTTAATTAAAATAAATTGGTTTACTGAAACCGGAGTTAAGAAGTGAAGAAATAATTTTAACCCAGTTGGTGGAGTTTGTTTTCTACCTTAGCAATTTCGAGGACGAAATTATTTTAAGTGGGGAAGAATGTAATGACCCGCATTTTCAGCGATATAATAATTAGTTTATTTAATTATTTATAAAGTGATTTAGAGAATTAAATGGTGGCTTAATTAAATAACTTTGAATATTTAATTAAAACAATAATTAAATAATATATTTAATTCTGAAATAATCAGAATTGGCCAAAATGGCGATATGGTGTGAATTGGGAAATTCAAAAGATGTAATTCAGTTTAGAATCGAATTATGATAACGAATATATTTAATTAACGATGGTTGAACGTATAAATTATATTATAATTATAATCGAGCTCGAAATGGCGCTGTAGTTCGTAATTTGGCGATTTGAACTTCAAAAGAATATACAGAAGCCATTTTAAATCGGAATTCTGTGAAATAAGAAACATTCAAAGCTGGTGAAGTATAATTTTCTGATGGAAGAGAAAAATCAGGATTTCGTCGTGTAGATTGTGAGTTGTGTCCAAATCAAATTTTATAAAAGTCGTTATGGAATCGTTATCAACCATAAGGATATATTTAATTATAATTAAATATTGGCCTCGAATTTAGACAAGCCCTTTGAGATGTAGTGATAATTTAATTTTTAGAATTTTACTGTAATTTTTAATTAATTAAATACGCAACTTTTTAATTGGAGTATTTTGCACCCTATATCAATAATTTGGGAATTCAAAATATGAGTCTACCTACCGATATTATTATATTTTTGGGATCGTGGCGCGTTGTTGGTCACAATGGTATTTTTGGTTTTGTCGATAGTGATTCATAAAGGGATAGAGTTGTATGTAATGGATTACCGTTAGACTTAAATAAAGGTATATTTTAAAAGGGCACGTTCTATACATTCTGCCACCTATTGTATCAACATCTATGCCATTACTGTACCGCCTCCTACTGTGCTTCATGCCTAAGTATTTTCGAGTACACATGTTCAAACCAGCAAACCTATACTGCATGCTAAGATTGAACAACTAGAAGGTGTATTAAAACGTATTGGCGAATTAAATACTTTCTGAAAACCTATGTTGGAGAGTTATACACGTTACTACTTCACCACCTAGGTACTAACACTCAATAAGCGCAAACCTATGTTGGAGAGTGGTACACGTTACTACTTCACCACCAAGGAACTAACACTAAAAAACGCAAAAAGCAGTATACATTCTTTTCTTTGCTGAGACAAAAACGCAACCAAAAGTAAGTGAAGAGAATGGAAATATCAGATCTCATAAAAACCATTCCAACCAAAATCCTCCATTTCAAAATCACGAGAACCATTTCGTTGCACTCTTGGAAACAAAACCTTTTTACCCATATAAATTTCGGCAGTAAGGTACGGAAAGCAACTGTTGATAGCATGAACCCGGATTGAAGGTGGACGGGGGCTGTTCGAACCAAATAAAGAGTGAAGACATTGGAGCTGTGCATGAGAGTTCAGGGACGCGGCTAGAGGAGTTGATCGGTAATGGTAGATGCGTGGAGCAGTCATGGACCGAGAGCCTAAAAGCAGCGTCAAGCAAGAGGACGCTCAGGCTTGAATATGTGAGGAAGCTAGAAGCCTTCACATGCGGAATCTAAGGAAAAACACCGGAAAGCTTTCGGTTCTACGGCTCCTACCTGTAGCAGTCGAAGTAACGTGATGAGCAGGAACCGGCATTTTGAACTGGGTGGTCTATGGGGGTACTGGAGCAGACGGGGCTGGTCTTGGGTGGTAGCCGAGACGAGCAAGATGAGCGGGGTCATTGGTGGTCACAATGTGGGGGAATGGTGTTGTGTGGGAGGTGTTTTGATTTTCTAAATGTCGGAAATGGTGTATTTAGGGAGCAGGTCATGGGAATATCATTTGGGAAGAATGGTCGGAGTACTATGGGGTTTGGGTTAAGCATATGGGTGGGCCGATGGTACAATGGTGAGGCCCAATATCAAAGACTTTAAATTTAAAACCATTTAAATTGTTTAAAAGCTTGTAAAATATATAACTTCGTCGTACGATATCAGAATCACAAACGATCGGATACGTTGGGACCGTACGGACGAGAGCTACACACTGGAACTGACTAGAAGTGAAATTGAGCTCGATACAATTTATTGCAAAATAAATTGTCCGTCTGAATCAAACGATGGTTATCGTTATTAACGATGATCGTCCAATGTGAGTAAAACTCATCAACTCTAAACAGTTATATTTTTATAACGTATTCTTAGAACTGATAATTTTCTGTTTATTGTTGTATGTTAACTGTTTGATTGAATTTCTTATGTATTGATTGAAAATATAGATAACGATATATATAAGTCGTTAATCGAATATTGATTCTATTAATCAGAATATTTTATATTCGTGTTGTTTAACATCTGTGATGCAGGGTAACAGGTTGGAGGGACCCAACTGGGTTCCCCAATATTTATAATACTGTTTTGATTCATATATTGTGTTATATGATGTGATGTATAATCTGAGATTGATTATAGTAACAATGGTGTTATTTGGTACTGTCAAATACCAAGAGAAATAATGGGATGAAAAAGGGGAATTTTAAGCTGTGTATTGGAATAGAATGTTTATAAAATCAAAGAATTTTATAAAACGATTATTTACTTAGAAAGTAAATAAAAGTGTAAAACGATGATTTACTTAGCAAGTAAATAGAAGTATAAAGAAAGATATTTACTTAGAAAATAAATAAAATTTATAAAGGAATATTTATTCAGAAAATAGAATAAAGATTAAAGGGGAAATATTTAGTAAATAAATATGATATTATAAAAGGAAATTTATTTATAAAATCAAAGGATTTTATAAAAAGGGATATTTGTTTATAAAATGAATTAGAATCTGTTAAAGAGAAATTATTTATAAAATCAAGGGGTTTTATAAAGGAGAATTTATTTATAAAATCAAAGGATTTTATAAAAAGGAATATTTATTGGGATAATAAATAGAAAGAATATAAGGGATATTTATTAAGGAAACAAATAAAGATTTAAAAGAAAATATTTGTAAAACGGTTACAAATAGAATTGAAAAGGAAATAAATAAAGATTTAAAAGGGAAAATTTGTAAAACATTTACAAATAGATAATAAAAGGAATAAAGGAATATTTATTTAGAAAATAAATAGAATAAAGGAATATTTATTGGGAAAAATAAATAAAGTTAATGAAAAGGAGTTAATCAAATTCAGTATTCGAAAGGAGTTAATCGAATACAGTATTCGAAAGGAGTTAATCGAACATAGTTAATCAAAATGGAGTTAAACAAAAATTTGAAACTGACTAGAGATTAATAAGTTGAATGGTTTCCTAAGTATCGATCTGATGTTGGTTTCGGCCTTCGGGGTTTATACTTAGGAAGTTGTTCTCTTGTTAGTTTAGAGTTAGAGTCTGATAGATGTGGAAGAATAGGGATACGTAATTAAGCCATGGAAATGTTTTCCAGTGTTAATAACGTTATTTTCTAAACATAGAAGATGAGGATATATATATATATATATATATATATATATATATATATATATATATATTTGATGATTGGATCAATAATTCCATTTGGAATAAGATCGTTGGGTGTACACAGACATGTTTTCATTTGATAGTTAAATAACCGACTATCAAAGTTTTGACCATTTAAACGTTGTTAATGTGGAGAAACCGGTTGGATTATTATCCGAAGAACCACTCCGTATTGGCATAAGCGTTGCGAGTCAAGTACGCTGAATATATTGAAGATGGAGTAAAGTGCAAGGGTTGTTGTATTAATCTTAGATAACAATTTCCTAAGATGGATGTACTGAATAGTGCCTTCGGTTTGTCCAGTCCCAAGACAACTTGTATGGAAGAATGTCTGACAGAGTATATCTGATAGATTGCGTAAGTTGATCTCTTCAAATGTATTTACGTTTGGTGGCGGAGGAATTCGTTTCTCTTAGTTGTATACCCGTGTTATTTTTGGATAAATCAATTTGTGATTTAAAGGTTATGACGATGTGACATTCTAAGTGAATGAAGATGTGGCATGTGAAAAGATAAGCGTAGCTTCTAGCCTCACATCTGGTAAATGACAGAAATCGGGCAGGCAGTATGGCTATGTAGGTCGCACCTATTAGGGTGTATAATCACCTGATCTAGAGTTTTATTTACTTCTAAAAATCTATTGTTGATGCTGTCCTATTCGGGAAACGGTTGCTGATCCCAACCGTTGGTGATATACATTCGATACACTCAAGCGAAATGAGTGGTCGGTAATGTGCGGCCGGGTTGCAAGATGTTCTTGTTGAACCCAGTGTATTCCTCTCTAGAGGTAGACTAGCGAAAGGTGGTTCCATACCTTGTCATAGTTGGAAATCCATTACCCAATACGTGCTTGCGGTTTTGATTGTATACTATATATGTAGATGTGAGATGAAAGCGTTTCTGCTAGATGATTATTATATTGTGGTTGATAGACATTATTATAATATCAAAAGGTTTTTGATATAAAGATATTTTAAACTGTTTTATGGCGTGGTCTTATGAGATATCGATTACTTGTTCAAACTGTTTTAAACTGTTTTACTCACACCAGTCCCATGACTGACCCGGAGTTTGTTTATTTTTTGTTTTCCCTAAACTCTTGGGTGCCCAATTTTATACGGGCAGTCAAGTAGTCAGGATTTTACAGATATACTTGGAGAGCTTGGAGCAGGAGGCTTCTGGATTTTATAGCTATAGTTATTTCCGCTGTGTTGTAAGTGTTGTACACTGATAATGTTACTGTATGCATATACTGATTTATTTCAAGGATATATTATCTATTATATGTTGTTCGTTCCGCTGTGAGATTCGTGTTACTCTGATGTTATGTTCTTCTTCTTCTTCTATTCTAAGTTTCTATCTTATCTATCCTCACCCTCTAATTTCTTTCATTAACCATCCGGTATTTTCGACTCTTGATGTTCGATATGTGTTGTATATCGGATAATCAAGGTCGCAAATTTTCAGGTCGTTACAGAAGTCGTGCCATCTTCTTCAAGAGCTCCTACTGCTGAGGAGAAGGGAAAGGGTGTCGTCGTTCAAGGTATTCTTTCAGTTAATGGTGTTTCTGTTTATGTGTTTTTCGATAGTGGAGCATTGCATTCATTCATTTGTAATGATCTTGTGTGCCGCTTGGGTTTGGAACCCGAGATTTGTGATAGACCATTGATCGTGACTAATCCAGTTGGGGGTTCGTCCAGTATGTGCATGTTGTGTTGTGATCTAGTATTGTCGAGTCATGGTTGCTCTTTTGTGTGTGATTTTTTTGTTCTTAACTTCGTTGGGTTTGGGATAATCTTGGGCATGGATTGTCTTAAGAGGTATGCGGAAAGAGTGAATCGCGAGAAGCAAGAGGTGAGAGTTGGGGATGTAGAAGGGAGAAAGGTGTTAATTAGATGTAAACCCGAAGAAGGGGTCTTCGTAAGCTATCTATATTCACTTGTGATTCCGCAGGAAGATTTGTCATCAGTGTTGATTGTTAATGAGCTTGAAGATGCCTTTAATGAGGTCAAAGGATTGCCGCTGCATCGTGAGATCGAGTTTAGAATCGATTTGGTCAAGGGTGCAAGACAAATCGTTATTCCTCTTAGGCGGATAGCGCCTAAGGAACAATGAGACTTAGAGGTGCAAGTTCGTGACCTTTTGGAAAAAGGATTCATTCGGAGGAGTGTTTCCGAGTGGGGTGCACCAGTAGTGTTTGCAACCAAGGCTGATGGCTTGTTAATATTGTGTGTGGACTATCGTGAGCTGAACAAGGTGACCAAGAAGAACAAATATCCATTGCCGAGGATTGATGACTTGTTCGATCAGCTCCACGAAGCCAAAGTGTTTGCTCATATGTATTTGGAAATGGGATTTCACTAGTTTTGAGTGGAAAAGGATATTGTGTCGAAGACCCTTTTTAGGTCACCGTCCGGTTTCTTCGAATGGCTGGTGATGCCATTCGAGTTGACTAATGCGCCAGTGTTTTTTGTGGATTTTATGAATAGGGTTTTTAGACATTAGTTGAACAAGTTCGTGCTTGTGTTCGTGGTTAGTATTCTGATTTATTTATGAATAGGGTTTTTAGACATCAGTTGAATAAGTTGGTGCTTGTGTTTGTGGTTGGTATTTTGATTTATTCTCAGAATGAGGAAGAACACAAGACGCACTTAAGAGTTGTTTTGGAAATCTTGCGAAAACATCAGCTGAGAGCTAAGTTTTCGAAGTGTCACTTTTGGAAGAGTGAAGTGAGGTTCTTAGGACATGTTGACTCTGGAAACGGTATAGCGGTTGACCCCGCTAAGGTACCAACAATCTGGGACTGGGATCGACCTAAAAATGCGACGGATGTTTGGAGTTTCCTTGGGTTAGCAGGATATTACCGACGGTTTATCAAGGATTTCTCCAAGATAGCTGAACCATTAATAGGATTGACGAAGAAGAACCAAATGTTCACATAGGACGTAAAGTGTGAGCAAGCTTTCAGAATCCGGAAGGAGAGGCTGACGAGTGCTCTGGTGTTGACCATTCCAAGTGGGAATGAAGAGATGATTGTGTATACCGATGCATGTGGTATTGGGCTTGTAGCGGTACTGATGTAGAAGAATAAGGTTGTGGCCTATGCGAGCCGACAGCAAAAGCCCATGAAAGGAATTACCCAACTCATGACTTGGAGTTGGTGGCGATTTTGTTTGCTTTGAAGATGTGGAGACATTACCTATTGGGAGTTCGATTCGAGTTGTTTACGGATCACACGTCGTTGAAGTATCTTTTCTCCCAAAAGGATTTGAATCTTCGGCAGCAACGGTGGTTAGAGTTTCTGGCATCATATGATTTTGGTATAGCCTATACTCCGTGCAAGGGTAACGCAGTTGTAGAAGCATTGAATCGAAGACACACAACATAGGGAGCGATGTTTCAGAATGGAAGAGCATCGAATATTTGGCAAGATTTGATTTCTGGCCAAGGTGCGAGTTGGAACCTGAAATGTTGGCAAGCTTATCGATAAGACTTACTCTTATCTAAAGGATTGGCAAGAGCCAAAAGCGAGATGTGAAGCTTGTCGAGTTTATCCATAAGCTGGAACAAGAGAATAAAGAGTTCGAAGTCGATTGAGAAGGTTGGCTCCGAAAGCAAGGGAGATTAGTTATTCCTGATATCGACGGATTGAGAGATGAGGTTTTGAGAGAATGACATCTGTGACACCCTATGTCCGTAATGACATTCATAAAGAGATGCATTAAGTTTCGTGAAGTGTTGTAAGTAAACAGAAACAAAAATATTACAAGACAGATATAAAAATAGCAGCGGAATAAAAACTAACTTTATTAATCATAAAGCATCATGGTTCAAAACATCATATGTCTAAATTACATAAAAACCAGTACATCATAAAAACTTCTGTCTTGCACTTAAACATCAGAATACAAAATAAAAGAAGCAAAATCTCCAAATAAAAATGTAGCCATAGTAACAAGGATAGGAGCTTCAGCTATACATCTAAGTAGCTCCAGCAAATGATAGCAGAATCCTGGTCAAGCTTGAGTATTCCCTCCATGAGAACCTAGGGTAAACGAAAGAAAGAAGAGGAAACAAAAAGGGTCATACATAAAGTCTGACAAGTCCAGTTACTTTTAGCAAGTAAAAGTATCATGCCAGGCATATAAAGTGGATAGGAGAGATAATATCACAAAAGATAGGTATGACAAGGTAAACATGATAGAGTGTATACGCTTCCCTAATGATTACTCTGATTCTCTGCACTAATACTAGTATAACCAGAATAAGATGATCCCAACAACTATAAGATGGTAAACTTAGGCGTACTTCTGGTGAGAGGTTTTAACCCCATACAATCCACAGGCAGTCCAATCCTAACAGGCTCCTAAACTTTACCAAAGTCCATATGTACTTTAACCACTACCCTAATCGATCGGCTCCCTACTTCGTAGACACCCTGTGTCAGCCCCACAGTAGGAGGTATCACTTCCTAAAGTGGCAACCCTTCATGATGTGCACAACCATATCTACTGGTGTCATGATCATTTTATCCCCCTCTGCTCGACCCATGCACACACATGTCCCCGGTCGTTTTGCACCGCCCACACCGTCCTCCACGTTTGAATTTCTTACAATCAGACTAGTAAGTGTGTCCCTACTCCGACCTAGGGCGGAGTACTCGTTTGATACCATTATATGGGTTACTGACTGAAACGGGTCCCACACACAAGATGATACAAGATCTCCCCCTTGTCTTGTATCCCACTAGGATTTCTACAGGTTATGTATACCTATTAGTATCTTTAATTACATAACCTCATCATTTCTACAGGTTATGCTTACCTAACGGTGTCTTTAATTACATAATCCCAACCGATTAAGTTCGTGGGCCTATATATAAATATTACCCACCCTACCCAGATTTACTTAACCTATATTCAAGTTCATGTTCATACAATCCCTATGGATTCAACTAGGTTAAGTATTCCAATTCATGACCATGTCCATTTTTGGTTATAATGTGCTGGACCCCTCACATTAAGCCTTCCACTTGTGGATGCTGGATATGTCGGGCAGTTCTGGGCAGACTTCTTCCACAAATCGGGCTTAACCTTGTGCCTTAGCATGTCTCGTATTTGTGCACCTAGACCCCTCACATTAGAATCGCCACTTTTGGTCACTGGATATGTCGGGTGGTTCCGGGCAGACTTCCACCACAAGTGTAATCTAACCTCGTGTCTAGGCGCAGTTACAGTTTCTAATTACTGTAATCCTAGGCATTTCATTATTAGCCAATTTTACCTATGTCGTTATAGGTTTCATCCCCCTTTTCCCCAAATATGTTCATAATGAATTATATGCCCTAAATTCATATTCATAAACATTTTTCAAGTTATGCCAGATTTCCTCTTTACAAGTTATGCCCAATTTCAATGTTTTTCCCCTAGTTCCCAAACTAGCGCACTCGCATATTTTTAGCGGCATGCCTAGGCTCGAAAGTAGTCTGGCTATATAAAATAAAAGGGAAAGGGTGAAGGGAAGATGACAAAAATGATTATTCTAACAAAATCGATATAAACATATAATGGCATAATATTAAGATGGACATATAAGAACAGATCTGGTGAACTTGTGATAATAAAACTGATTCTAACATAATAGGGATGTCAAAAATGGCATAATTAGATCTTAACAAGGATTTAGATGTCCAACTAATGGCAGATCCAAATTAACCACAAACATGATAGGTACAAGAAGATCTAAATAGTGAGTTAGATCTATAATCAAAACTAGATCTGACATGATAAAGGTTAAGATCCAAGTCATAATTAATTCAAAATATCATGGATTCACAAATTACCATAGATCTGCTATGTTCAGTCACATGGATAGATCCAAATTACAGTCATATCATACTTTACTTTTAATTATTTAAATCTAAAGTTAACTTAAACTCAGTGTTCAGATCTAGAAAATTAGAAGTAGAAAAGCGAAGGTTGAATCACATATCTACACTTGAATCTCTAAACTTGATTGCAGAAGAAAGAAAAAGATTTGATTTAGTCCAGGCACCGACAACATTTAGGCCTCCATTGATTTCAGTGTGAGAAAACTAGAGAAATGAGGTCGTATATATAGCTTTTAGTCCCCTAGGTCGTATATATAGATTTCAGTGTGAGAAAACTTAGTGTCTGACCTGCCACGTCAGCCCTAGGGGGGTCGACCCATAGGTCGACACCACCCTTGAGGGGTCGACACCTCCCTTAAGGAGTTGTCTCCCCTAGGCGGGATTTTTCCCGCTCACCCGAATTTCTGCGATTTTGAACTTCTGAACCTAATTTTTGAATTCTTGGACCCTATATATATATATATATATATATATATATATATATATATATATATATATATATATATTCTCCTGCGCATATACAAATATACAAACTTCAAACCTTCATAACTTCTTCACACAGTGTCTGTTTTATGCAAATCAAATGTCTATCTTGACCAGAATTTCGAGACGGACGCAATGGCGCAGTCCATAGATATTAAATTAATTATTTTTTAATTTGTCCTCTTTAATGTTATTAAAATTACAGGGTGTTACATTTTCCCCTACTAAAAGGATTTCGTCCTCGAAATCTCCAAGTTAAGAAGAACGTATATCCTACCATCCATCACCCATCTACTCATCCACCAATCACAAGCATCCACTGTCCTTAAAGAATTCTAATGCTTATATGAAAATATGCAAAGGTGTGTGTATGTCCCAATACTAATGCGAAGATCAGGTGGTCTACTGATTCAGTCGACCTCCTTAGTGCAACGTATGTTAGTGCCATGAATTCAATATGTATGCAGTAATCCTATTATAACATGTAAGTTCTACATGGGTACACAAATATCCGTCCAAATGCAACATCCATATGATGATACATTCAATTTCATCCATAAAAAGAAGAAAAATGCACACACATCCATATGAAGTATGAGAGTGATTAAGCCAATCTAGTGCCTAATGTGTATGTATATGCATCCACGAGCAACCACTAGCAAACACTTGCATCCATCAAGCATAACATGTCTCAAACACATGTTTACATCCATGGGATTCTTATCTAAAGGTCGAAGATTTGATTGATAAGACATACTTAAACGATAGAAACAAGCATAAATAAAAGCTTTGGAAAAGGAGGTAAGAACATACCCTCGAAAAGAAAAGGGTACGAAGCACGAATCTTGTCTTCAGTCTCCAAAGTTTCATCCTTTAGGTTATCTCCCCACTGAACTTTCACCAACTTGACTTCTCTATTGTGTAGCTTCTTAACTTCTGATCCAAGAATATGGGAAGGAACTCGTCTGACGATCGCCTCCCGTTCCACTTCTACTTCCTCCAATATACTTGGCTCAAGCACTTCCGTGATATCTTGCAAGCACTTTTGCAAATGAGAAACGTGGAAAACATCATGAATGCTGGATAAACTCTCTGGCAGCTTTACTCTATAGGCCATTTGGCCAATCTTTCTGTTATTGGAAATGGCCCTACAAATCTTGGTGCTAATTTCCCTACAGATCCGAAGCGAACCACATTCCTCAAAGTTGACACCTTAATGAAAACCATGTCTCCTACTTTAAATTCAATGTCAATCCTTCTCTTGTATGCGTGGGATTTCTGCCTATCTTGAGCGGACTTCATTCGTCGTCTATTTAGATCAATCTTCTCGGACGTTTCTCTAACCATATCCGGTCTAAGAAGTAGTCTTTCTGTAGATTCCCACCAACAAGTCGGTGATCTACAGGGTCATCCGTATAATGCTTCGAAGGGTGCCATGTCAATGCTAGCTTGATAACTGTTGTTGTAGGCAAACTCTACTAAAGGAAGATGCTCTTCCCAAGTCCCTCCAAAATCTAGGATACACAACCTTAAAAGATCCTCAAGAATTCTGTTCACCCTCTCCGTCTGTCCATCGGTCTGAGGATGATAAGCGGTGATCAAACATAACTATGTACCTAATGCTTCTTGCAAGCTCCTCCAAAATTCACCAGTGAAAATGGGGTCACGATCGCTTACGATGCTGGAAGGTACTCCATGAAGACGGACAATCTCACGAACATAAATTGCTGCCAACCAAGTTGTCGTTCTCTTACTCTTAACTGGACTGAAATGAGCTCTCTTAGTAAGTCTATCTACTATGACCCAAATACTAGTATTTCCTTTCTTCGATCTAGGCAAACCATCTATGAAATCCATAGACACTCTCCCACTTCTACTGTGGAACCTCCAAAGGATGAAGTAAACCACCGGGCTTCTTTTGCTCAGCTTTGACTTACTGACAAACTAAACATTGAGTAACAGACTCTGCCACATCTTTCTTCATCCTAACTAAAAGAAAACCCTTTTCATGCCCCTATACGTCTTATCGCCGTCTGGATAAATAGTCATCTTAGAATGATGGGCTTCTTCTTGGACTGCCTTTAACAAACTTCCAGTTTGGGGAACACAAAGCCTTCCATCTTGTGGCAACCACCCTTTATCATCTATGGAATATCTATTGAGGTGACTAGAAGTCTCCCCTTTACTGAGCCTATCCAAGATATCTGAAATTTGTGGATCAACTCGCTGTGAAACTTCTATCTGATCCATAAGAGTAGGTCGTATCTCTAGCGATGCAAACAAACCAGACAATAATTCGGTGGAGGGTCTAAAGTCAAAAGTCGATATGAACTCCAAGCTTTTCCTTTCCACAAACAGAGGACTTAAGGCTATCCTCTACCTACTCAGTCCATATTCCACCACATTACCCTTGCCAGTGGTGTAAGCAATCTCAAAATCATAAGAAGCTAGAAACTCCATCCACCTTTGTTACCTTAAATTAAGATCCTTCTGCGAGAACAAGTACTTCGGAGATTTATGATCGGTGTACAACATGAACTTCTCTCCAAGCAAATAATGATGCCACATCTTACACGCGAATACTATGGCGGCTATCTCTAAGTCATGGGTAGGGTAGTTCTTCTCATGAACCCTTGGCTGTCTACCCCCATAACATACAACCTTTCCTTCTTGCATAAGAACCGCACCGAGCACTGTACCATATGCGTCGGTGTATACTGTAAATACTTTGTTCCCATCGAGTAAGGTCAAGACTGGGGCTATTGTCAGAGCCCTCTTTAATCGTTGGAAAGCAAAATCATAATCTATATCCCTTGAAAATGTCAGATTCTTCTTCGTTAACCTGGTGAATGGGGCTGGTATCTTTGTGAAGTCCCTAATGAACTTCCTATAATAGCCTGCCAATCCAAGGAAGCTTCTCATCTCCATTGCATTTTTTGGAACTTGCCAATCTTGAACTTCAACTACCTTTGCGGGATCTACTGTTATCCCATCTTTGGAAACCACATGTCTTAGAAATCTCACCTCTTTTCTCCAAAAATGGCATTTGGAGAACTTTGCTTTAAGCTAATGCACACAGAGAGTTTTCAAAACTTCTCTCAAATGTTGGGCATGCTCTTCCTCACTCTTGAGAAGATCAAGATATCATCAACAAAGACCAAGACAAATTTATTTAGAAAGTCCCGGAACACCCTACTCATCAGATCAACAACATAGGCGAGTGCATTTGTCAACCCAAAAGGCATAACTATCCATTTAAAGAAACCATCTGGAGTCCTAAAAGCAGTCTTGGCTATACTATCCTCAGCCACCCTCAACTGATGAAACCCCGTGGCCAAGTCTAACTTAGAGAATACCGAGGCACTAAGAAGCTGGTTAAACGAGTCATCTATCCTCGGAAGTGGGTGCCTATTCTTCTTAGTGAGTTTGTTCAACTCTCTATATTCCACACACAAGCGAAGCGAACCATCCTCCTTAGTCGTGATTACAACTGGAGCACCCCATTCAGATATGCTTCGCCTAATAAACCCTTTCTCAAGTGGCTCCCTACTTGCTTGCTAAGCTCCATTCTCTCCCTTGGAGCCATATGGCTCACAAGCAATGCAACTGGCTTTGCATTGTCCACCGAATACATACAAAGATCGATCTCGCGCCTCGGAGATTAGCCCTGTACCTCATCAAAAACATCAGAATAATCTCGGACTACTAGAACAGATTGCAGATAATTGATAGATGCATCTAGAGACTCTAGGAAACTAAGCATAACAGACCCTTGTGGGTCACAAGAAATCTCGAGGGTCCTTCCATGACAAGTCAAAAATCTAACGACCCTCTTCTCACAATCTAGAATGGAACCATACATGATTAGCCAATCCATCCCTAGAATCAACCCATAGCATATAAAACCGAGCACATACGCGTCGCATTCAAACTCGACGCCTAATACAGATATTCCCAGACCCTGACAAATCATAGACAAACGAGCCAAACCACCAATTGGGTTTGAGATAACTACGGGATCCACTACCATGCTAGTATTTAAGTGCAAAGATTTAGCCATAGGACTAAATATAAGTGAATGTGAAGTGCCAGAATCAAAAAGAGTTCTAATAGGATGATTGGAAAGAGAAATCAAACCTTCCACGGAAATTTTCCTACCTCTATTAGGACCACTGGTAGCGAGAGCATGCACGTGCCCTCTAAAAGCTCCTGCCCTTTGACCTTGTCCCTACTTCTTTGCGCACTCCTTAGCAAAGTGTCCGACCTCTCCACAATAAAAATAAGAATTCTTCCTTCTTTTGCAATCCTTCACCAAGTGACCCTCACGTTCACAACTGTGTCACTTCCTCTTATCTTTTCCCTTATCATTCTTTCCTCCCTTCTTCTGTTGTTGTTGTTGTTGTCCTCCTTTCTTGGGCCATACTTTCTTGTTTTGCGTTGTTTCCTCAGCCTTAACTTCCATCTTTTCTCCTTTGTCTTCCTCATGCATGAAGGCCATATCAACAAGCCTTTCAAAAGTAGCTCCCATTGGAATATGGGACATAGCAAACCCATAAAGGGGTTCATTCAATCCTTTAGCAAACAACAAAGCTTTCTTATGCTGAGTGTCTACCAGTTCCAATCCAAACCTTGCTAGCTGGATGAATTTGTTCACATATTCTTTAACAGTCATGTTTCCTTGTTTGAGCGCCAAGAACCTCTCCATTTGCATGCTTTTCTCAGCTTGAAGAAAAAACATCAGTTCAAACCTCTATCTAAAATCATCCCATGTCTCCATCGGACGTCCAACTTGGGTAACGTCCCACCAGAATGAAGCTTCATCTTTCAGTAGCCAAACAGCTAACTGAATCTTCCTACGATCATCCACATCAAAAATTCCAAACAAATCCTCTGTCTCCTTGAGCCAATTCCTTGCCTCTACGAACGTTTCGGTTCCATGGAATGGCTTTCCTCCCATAGCCCGGAAATCTTTGTAGACCTTAGAGAAGTTGTTTACACGTGTAGGAGGAGGAATGATAGGTGCGGTTGGGAGAGGAACGTCAGCTTGACCACCGGTAGCTGCCATGACGTCTACATACCTATGGAACCAGCCTGGTATCGTAACGCCCTCTGGAATATTAGGTTCCCCAGACATGATGAAAGAAAAGAGATTCAAACAAAGGATCGAAAGAAAGTACATATGGCTTTGGGTAATATGTTTTTCAAAATAGACTTTTCTTTTTGAAAAATGATTTCTTTTAAAACCTTTTTGAAAATAATTTTCAAAAAACTTTTATCTAATATGGTAACCTTCAGATACCAAGTGTGGCACCCCACGTCCGTTAACGTCACCCATAAAGAGAATGCATTAAGTTTCGTGAAGCATTATACGTAAATAGAAACAGAAACATTACAAGACAAATAAAAAAATAGCAACGTTTATTAATCATAAAACATCGTGGTTCAAAACATCATATGTCTGAATTACATAAAAACCAGTACATCATAAAAACTTCTGTCTTGCACTTAAATATCAGAGTACAAAATAAAAGAAGCAAAATCCACAAATAAAAACATAGCCATAGTAACAAGGATAGGAGCTTGAGCAATACATCTAAGTAGCTCCAGCAAATGATAGTAGAATCCTGGTCAAGCTTGAGTATTCCCTCCCTGAGAACCTAGGGGGAAATGGAAGAAAGAAGAGGAAACAAAAAGGGTCAGACATAAACTCTGGCGAGTCCAGTTACTTTTATAAAGTAAATAAGTAAAATTATCATGATAGGCATATAAAGTGGATAGGAAAGATAATATCACAAAAGGCAGGTATGACAAGGTAAACATGATAGAGTGTATACGCTTCCCTAATGATTACTCTGATTCTCTGCACTAATACTAGTATAACCAGAAGAAGATGATCCCAGCAACTATAAGATGGTAGACTTAGGCATACTTCTGGTGAGTGGTTTTAACCCCATACAATCCACAGATAGCCCAATCCTAATAGGCTCCTAAACTTTACCAGAGTCTAGATGTACACTAACCACTACCCAAATCGATCGGCTTCCTACTCCGTAGATACCCTGTGCCGGCTGCACAGTAGGAGGTATCACTTCCTAAAGTGGCAACCCTTCATGATGTGCACAACCATATCTACTGGTGTCACGGTCATCTTATCCCCCTCTACCCGGCCCATACACGCACATGTCCCCAGTCGGTTTGCGCGGCCCACACCGTCCTCCACGTTTGGATCTCTTACAATCAACCAAGTAAGCGTGTCCCTACTCCGATCTAGGGCTGAGTAATCGTTCGATACCATTTTATGGGTTACTGACTAAAACAGGTCCCACACACAAGACGATACAAGCTTTTCCCCTTGTCTTGTATCCCCACTAGGATTTCTACAAGTTATGTATACCTGTTGGTGTCTTTAATTACATAACTCCATCATTTCTATAGGTTATGCTTACCTAACGGTGTCTTTAATTACGTAGCCCCAACCGGTTAAGTTCGTGGGCCTATATATAAATATTCCCCACCTTACCAAGATTTACTTTACCCACCCACTATTCAAACAGATGTACTTAACCCCTATTCAAGTACATTTTCATACAATCCCTATGGATTTAACTAGGTTAAATATTCCAATTCATTACCATGTCCATTAATGGTTATAATGTGTTGGATCCCTCGCATTAAGCCTACGACTTGTGGATGCTGGATATGCCGGACGGTTCCGGGTAAACTTCTTCCACAAGTCGGGCTTAACGTTGTAACAACCCGGAATTTGGGGCCAACTTAAAATTTTCATTTTAGAGATTTTAAAGGTGTTTAAATAATTGAAATGAATTATTTTAAATAAAAACGACTAGAGATTTTTTATAATTGAATTTAATACGAATATATTTAATTTAACTATAAAAGGAATTAGAAAAAGGACGGTAGTTTGAAAAGTCAAACCTGAACTTTGACTGACTGCACAGGATGTAGAATAAACCGGATTTTGGTGAAATGAAAAATATTTAAATCTATTAATGAATATCTTTCTTATGAATTTGAAAAATGGAAGTTTCATAGCGGGAATCAAAAGTTATGGCCAAATGAATTTTCAGAAAGGTCGCTATAGAGAATATATCGCCCTTGAAAATAGACATTTTGCATACGACCTCGGAATTCGACGAAACCACTTTTGTTGGATCCGAGATGTCTAATTATTGCTAGGTTTCAAATTTCATAATTTTTGAAGTTAATATGTGAGCGTGGCAAGGGAAAATGTGTTTTGGTCAATTATAGTTAAATTGGATCGACCAGAAAATGGCCATTTTTCAAACGATCTCAGAATTCGACGAAATTAGATTTGTTAGGACCGTATCGTCAAAACATAACCAAAAATAATTTTTTTCGGATTTTTCTGACTTCATATGTGACCCTGGTAAAATTAGAAAGTACGTTCGAATTGAATATTAAAGATTTATTTAAAAATAAAATAAACATGCTGTAAACTTCAGAATTGGACTTCGGCAATAGCGCCATTGCGTTCAGAAGGCATCAAAACATATTGTTCGACAGTCTTTGGGCTCCGTTTGGAGATCGGACGGAAAAACCCTAATTTCTAGAATTAATTAAATTAAAAATAAGATAAAATACCCTAGAATACGCGTATAAATACACTCTACAGTCCTCTTCTTCCCCGTTAGTCACAGCCGCCACAACCCATTCCATTCAAAACTTCTCTCCTCCTTCTCTCCCAATCCGTAGAGAATTAGACCGGGGTGTAGTTGAGTTTTCCGAAGCCCTTCGAGAGAGCTTCATATCCATACCGAAATCACCACCTCCCGTACCCTGTAGCCACCGCCCCGACCCCTTGAAACCACCGCCGTCGCACCCCCTCGGCCCCACCACGTTGAACTGCACTCTCCCTCCTTCCAGGCGCCGATACCCTCCCCTAGGCCTTCCATCTCCAACAAACGGCACCTGAAACCATCGATCCAATCTCGAGTTATTCTGAATCAAAATTTTGTACAAACTAAGAACTTAAGGTATGAACAATTGCAGATTTTGCCACGCTTCTGTCCGTTACAACGGCAGTTGTGAAAAGCAATTGTTAATTTAAAAATTCATAGTTAATTCATACAAACTCCGAATCTGAAAATTTCAGATTCGACGGAACCGTGACGACGAATAGACTTTGCTGAAATTGATTGGAACGTTTTCGGACTCTCTGTTGATTGTAGATTCGTGCAATAGCAAGGTGAGATTCTATTTTTAAATAATTTATTAAATTAAATTATTAATCGTTATTTAATGGTTTAATAGAGAATGAAGTAAATCTGAAATGTGATAATATTATGAATGATGGTTTGCATGTATGTATGATTCCAGATCAATCATTTAGATCTGATGTTGGGTTGTTATTTTTCTTTTGTTTCAGCTCTATCACTGTAGATTTGTTAATGCGATCAAAATCTCATTATTGAGATTTATATAAAAATATATACGATTGGTTCCTTTAGTTTTGTTGCATTCAAAATTTACAATTGTGTAAATTAGAAATAGTAACAACATGAAATTTATGATGCGAATAAAATTACATTTTATATGTAATTATAGAACATGAAATTTATGATGCGAATAAAATTACATTTTATATGTAATTATAGAACATGAATTGATGATGTGAATAAAAATCATTTTTTTTAAGAATGACAATTTATATTGAAAACAAAGATTTTTTTTTATGTAACTTCGAATAACAGGTTACATTGAAAATAAGAAATCATTTTTTTTATGTCAATTAAAGAACGAAATTTGCATAGAGAATGAAAATTCACATTTTTATATGTGAATTAAGGACGAGGATTTAGATAGTAAGAAAAATTTCATTTCTATTATGTAAGTGAAAAGTAGAAGTTACATAGTAGGTAAAATTCTATTTTTACATGTAAATAGGGGTGTTAAACGGACAGGACAGTCCGATGTACGACTCGGTCCGAAAGGGTAAAGTGTCTGGTCCGTGTTCGTACGATTCTCATTTAGGAAATGATGTAGGACAAGAAAAAGTGTACGAAAATATGTCCGTTCGAAAATGTTCAATGTTTTTCTATTGTCCGAACCTTGTCCGTCCGTTGTCCGGCTCGTACAAACAATGTCCGAGCCAACTCCTCGTCCGGTCCGTGTACGTCCGAAAGTCTTATAGGACAGGACACGAACACCCCTCTGTCCGGTCCGGTCCGCCCGATTAACACCCCTACATGTAAATAAAAGAAGGAATGTGACATATACAATAAAATTTACATCTATATAATAATACAAATAGCTTAGGAATGGTGAAGCTTTTTAGCTATTCCAAAAAAGTCCCTTTCTCTTAGCACAACTGAATGCAAAAATAAATATTCAGTGCGGGTCAAACATGTCTTCCTTCGCCACGTTTTCCACTGCCCACTACTACCCTGCGGTTAGTCCGCACATCTGCTCCTTTTTCTTTTCCCATCGCTTCTTGCATCCTTCTTCACTTTTCTCCTCTTTTCCTCCTATTTTCTTCCCCACTCTTGACCGAACTTTCACAAACATTCCTGCTTGATCATCGAATGCTGGATTCAAACTTCGATTCCTTCTCCCATCACCTCCTAATGCCTTCGCCTTTTCCGACCTGCTATAATTTTCCGCTTCAGATCGGTTAGTTGCATTTCGTTCTTCCACCTCCAATCGCACGAACCCTGCTCAAGACCGTCGTAGAAATTTCTCTTCTCTTCAGATCTTCCATTCCTCTCCACTTCTGCCGGTGGACGAACCCTTCTTCCGCGTCGATGCCATCTTCGGTAAATTATTTCTTTTTCCGTCATTCCTACTAAGTCGTATGATGTATTTGCTGTTGCCGTTGTATGTTACCAATTACCGCTAGATTAAACGGTTCCTGCTTCAGATCTAACAAAACCTTAGTACTTTATTGTTCGTATTTCATCCGACTTACTACTATCTCTTTTGATTTATCATTGTCACAACGATCTCGCTAATATTCAAAAACATTGATTAATAAAAAAAAAAATAGGTATACTTTCCTGTCTTTTACACTATTTCATTTGATTAGTTTACGTCATTACTCTCAAATTATCATGGGGACATTATTTATATTCATTAGTTTTAAATTTTTTGAGAATACGATGACAATAGGTGTTAATAGTTTACGGCAAAGTAGAATTGCTTGGATCAAGATAACAACAGTAAGGTATCCGACTCAATGTGTGTAATTTTTTATGTCCTTTTAGTTGGTTTATTTTACAGGTTTTTTTTTAAACAACTGGGAGTTTGATTCAAAGAGGAGGTTGTCAAGAACCTTTTGAGGTCCTTCACTGTATTCCTTCAGCTAGGTATTTTGAGATTTATGCTTTTTTTGGCTTGATGTTCATTATAAACTACAATGAATGATATAGCATATATGATTTCATTAAAAGGATATAAAATCGTGTGTTTCTTTATTTACATTTAGTGATCATAATTCAATAACAACCAACATTATTTCAACTACATTAGAAATTGAAATAAAAAGTAAGTTATTCTGTTCACTCCTTGATAAAAGTTCTATTATTTAGGGTGTGTGATAAATTTTGAGTACTAATAAATATATATGCAACAGTTTTTTCCAATGATCCACGTGAATTCTCATTATGTCGGCATTAATCTGTTAAAGTACTGTAGTGATTTAATCAAATGTAATGCACAAGCAAGTTTTAGATTTAATGTTGATGGCGGAAACACACAATTTATACCATACCGGTACATGTTTACGCATCATATTGTACTTCAAAAAAGAACTAAAATTTTCACTATTTCCATATTGGAATAATTCACTACAAGTTCTTATTACTTTCTTTGCATCTGACAATGGGATTTCAGTAGTAGGTCTGGAGTTGCAAATTGTTTGCCTTTTCAAACACAATAGCTCTGTCATGGTGAACGATTTAAACTTGAAAACAAAGCGCATGAAGAGTAAGGAGAAGGAGAGCCATGACAGATAGCTAAGGTATGTTATTTTGTTTATACTTATATTTTGAATCTTGATTTACCTACGCTTATATGAAAGTCTTGTATAGAAAGTAGAAACATGATGATGTATATGTTGGTAGATATATAACAGATTGAAGCAACTATTCGCAGCTCAAATGTGATGTTGTATTCAAAGGGAAAGGAAGTGGCAAGTCATGTGGGGCATATATAACTTGAAGATGGGAGTAGGGTGGGGTACCTGATCAAGATAGGAGAAATAATTGATGGTGCAGACAACTGGGAGCAAGTTCACAAAGAAAAACAGAAGGAAAAAGAAGAAGCAACTGTCTGAGCATAAAAATGGGAAGAGTTAAATGGTACACTCATCATGTCCTATATAAACATACCATTTTCTTTACATTAACTATTTTATGTAAAAATAAAAAAGTAGAAGGAAAAAAAAGCCTTTTACTATACAAAAATTATGTCAGCTCTAAGTTCAAAGAAACAGCTTTACTATTTTACAATAATAACGTAAGCATCTAATTATTGTGCTCATTGTAAAGTGCATGGGTGCTTCTGATCGTCATTGCATGTATTTGCAATACTGTAATTTCAAAGAAACAACTTTACTACTTCAGTCTAACAGTGCTTTATATATCATGGTCATATTTTTTTAAATGCACATAGTAATCATTAATCCACATAAACATTGCTTCATTTATCAATTACTAATTGCATTCATACTCGCTTCCATTCATGCTGCATGTGTATAATGCAGAGGTAGAAGTCATTCGTCGTCTTTTTTGGCATATAAGAGGATGAGTTTGCAGATGTTGAGTGGATAAGCAAAATGATAGAAGCAAGGGATACCGCCATAGCACAATCGACTTTAGTCATGGTGTTCATGTTCTATTTTTCTACTTTAAATTTTGATGCTTAGAATTTCGCAATACTGCTTTGCCATCCAATTATTTGCCCTCTTAATAAACCATGTTAATAACAGTGTAATTTGTTTTTTTTCAAGTATAGTGCTTTATTTTCTTTATGTTCATACATTAGGTAACCGGTTGTGTAGTGCGAAGTTTACAAAAACATGGTTAGATGTGATACACAGTGGGCTTCAATGACAGAGCAGGAAACCTAAATAGTCAATAACTAATCTGAAGTTTATTCCTGGAAGCTATGCCATTAGGGAAGTGCTTAAGTAATATCTTCTTATTTTGTTTTAGTCACTGGATATAAACTTAGGTATTTTTTTATTCTATTTTGGAACTTAAGTACTTCCCTATATACATATCTTCCATTCACATATGTCATTAGGAGAATTTTACTTTAGCAATCATGTTCTACCTTTATTTTTGTCAATGAATTGTTTATGAAAGGTTAGGTATGTTTTGAGCCTTATTAGTATAATCTAATTTAAAATTATTCACTTCTTATGTTATGGATTTTGTATCTTATGCAAGGTGGAGTTTCACCGTAATATATATTGTCAGTTTTGTTGATGATTTCTCTTCATACAAATAGTTAAATTAGTCTCCATGTTTATTTGCAAGACCATGACATAGGCAGGATGAAGTTGGAAGAAGAGTCGATGGCTTGCATATAATACAACACCTTAAAAGTATTTGATTCGCAGTTCAGACATGTTTTCATTTGAGTTGACAGGTATGCTACCATAACTACATTTATCCTAATATGTGGCGTGGCATTTAGTTTAAAGATTACACCGTTGTTTTCTCAGCTAAATTATTACCTGTTATTTGGAAGTTTTGTTTGGAACATTACTGTTGATTTGGCATGATGCATGCTACACTGCAACTCATATAATTAATGTTAATGTTTAATTAATAACGACATAAATAATAAGACAGAATAATAGTCCAAGTATAGTACATTGTTGCCATTATAAATATTAGGCCATATATAGCTTTTAACAATTCTGTTACATTACTTTAATAAAAACAGATGCCATAAGTGTCAACTACTCATTTTATAGATTTTTACATCTACCAAGTTAGGAGGTCAAAAAACATTAGAATTATCCATAACTGAATTCATTATTAGATTCAAGCCAATGCTAATCATGCGTACAGATTTAAGAGCAATTCGGGTATCACCTGATAGTACAGAACAATATATCTAGCTTTGCCTACTGAGTAAGCCACCTATTATTAACCGTGTGTTATACATCTTAAACGTGAAGTCGAATAAAATATTTTGTCAATTACAGTTTGTCCTTTTCTTTTCTTTCTTCACAAAATGGTAATATGCCTGTTTTAGATTATAAAGGTAAGTTTTATTGGAATTGGATGTAGTCATTAATGTCTCTGTTCTTCTGAATTTCTCCTCAACATTTTACTCTTCTAACTATTATTTACTTTATTTACTTATTATCTTTCTTCATTTTCATAATTTGAAGAAAAAATTTATTAGTTTTATGACCTTTAATGAAAGTGCATATCATCATTGCTGTCCCTTACTTCCTTCAGGATTACACTTGAATATTTGACCTGGACTGCATTTTTCTAAAAGGTAAATCAGATTGTGCTTTCCTTTTGTAAAAATAAGTTTTTCCATTTCTATCAAATTGTTTCGGATAAATATGATTTGTTTAAACATTTACATTTCCACATATTCCTATAAAATGGAAGTGTGCCATAAAAACATTAATCCTATATTTACATGATTTGTTAATTTACCATATACTATTTTTGTCTCATATTCCATTTGTTCCACCAATAAGAATGTCAGTCTACTATTTTTGTTATGTGATTCCTTTATTTTCACTTAACAGAAAAGCTGTCTTTGCTGACACATTAAAAACTGGATAACTTTTATCTTTTTCGACAAATGAAAATAACAAAGAATTAAGAAACTATCAAACAATGTGCTCACAACTTACTATAACTGTCATCTACTATAGTTCCATGTACCTTTATCCTTATTGTCTTATCCATCATGAAATCGCATGCTATTTTTATCAAATCCAATGCTGGAACAAAATTATCACCAGTTTTTTCTTAATAGCCTAAAAGATAGCGTAACCTCTTCTTATTATCATATACAAATTACATGGCATTTTGGTTCATCATTTATTTATGATGACAATACTTCATCTGCATATTTCTTTAATAATTTTTCTTCCGTGAATGTTTTGTGCTTTTTAATTGCTTCTTGGCATTTCTGATGCACGTAGTACTTTGGAGCTAAGAGTTTTCTTCTTCTCCCATTTTCATTTTGTATCTTGAAAAATGTCGAATTCCACATTTTGTTTATTGTTAATTTAAAAAGCATTTAGTTATTTCAGGTCAACGTTGAGATGGGGATTCCTTTTTGATATAGCGAACTTGGTATTTCATTATAGATTTGCAAAAACTGTATAGCTCTCACATTTTCAATTCTAACGTCTTTCTTCCAAAAGGCAAACAATGGTAGGCATTCTTTCAACTCTTGAATTTTTACATTTCTATTTTCATACACGTAGCTCTTTCTTTTTTATTATTTACGGAACACTTAGGCTGCTAGGGATAGGAACAAATGTACAGTGGTATTTAATGATTAATTATTGCATTATTTTCATATATAAGTGAATAAAAATGATGTTTTAAATGTGTAGTTATCAGTAATTTATTTCTGTAATCCTTTTTATTTGATTAGCATTATCAATTTGACGATAAAATTTTACATTGATACCACTATGTAAAATTAATAACTCTAGCTTAGTGCTAATGCTTGCTTTATGTGGGTTATTTTGATGTTCGGCTATTTATACCTGTAGCATCAGCGTATGCTTTTTCTTCATATACTACTGTTGTAAAACCGTACAGCTTGAAGCTAAAATGTATTCTTTACTCCATCCATGATTTGCAAGAAGAATCAAGGTCTGTTGTTACTTTTTTATACATATGTGTACAGTGTACACAGTTCCATAACAGTGTATTCTTTGTGCAGGCATATCAAAGGATGGATAAATGATTAACAGTTAACTATGTAGTAATAAAATATGATCTATTCACTTTGCCAATTATTTTATTACTATTTTGATTTGGAGACATCTGTGTGGTGGAGAGAAATAAAATCTACAATTTGTATGTTATGTATTAAAATTTTATTTGTAATGACTTTTAATGATGATGAGTATGGAACTTGATAACCGAACTGTGTAACGTTCCGCATGCTCCTCGGTGGTTTCTGCGTTAACAAATAACAATAGGGATACCCGATGGCTTACTGAAGCATAAGTTACTAGCAAAACCGGACCACTCCATTATATTTTCCTGCTCTGTTTAATTTTGACCAACACGGAGCTGCTTACACTTTACATAAAATTATTATTATTATTTTCTAGTTGTATCAACCCGCCTGCTTTTTGTAGCTGTGCCCACTTTTTTTCCCCCTCTGATATTGGCTAACGTTTGTGTTTTTTTCTTCACTCCTGCTTTTCCACTGGTCTTTGCATATAACCCATCTTTGCTTCCGCTATCTTTGCACACGTCCAACGGACGTGCGTATGTACTGGTTTTTACAATGTAAGTTAAGACATGAATTTACATTGAAATAAAATTTACATTTTTTTTATGTAATGAGGAAGTAGGATTTACATAGTAAAGAAAATTTACATTTTTATATGTAAATAAAAATGAGAATTAGCATAGTAAAGAAAATTTATATTTTTATATGTAAATAAAAACGAGATTTAGCATAGTAAAGAAAATTTACATTTTTATATGTAAATAAAAATGAGTTAGCATAGTAAAAAAAAATTTACATTTTTATATGTAAATAAAAATGAGAATTTGCATAGTAAAGAAAATTTACATTTTTATATGTAAATAAAAATGAGAATTAGCATAGTAAAGAAAATTTACATTTTTATACATAAATAAAAATGAGAATTAGCATAGTATAGAAAATTTACATTTTTATAATGTAAATAAGAAGAAGAGTTTGCATTGTAATTAAAATTACATTTTTATAATGTAAATAAGAACTAGAGTTTGGCATGTAATAAAATTTACATTTTTATATGTAAATTAAAAGTAAGATTTTGCAATGCAATAAAATTTACATTTTTATATCTAAATTAAAAGTAGGATTTTGCAATGCAATAAAATTTACATTTTTATATGTAATTAAAAATAGAAATTTGGCATGTAATAAAATTTACATTTTTATATGTAAATAAAAGTAGGATTTTGCAATGTAATAAAATTTACATTTTTATATGTAAATTAAAAGTAGGATTTTGCAATGTAATCAAATTTACAATTTTATATGTAAATTAAAAATAGAAATTTGACATGTAATCAAATTTACATTTTTACGTGTAAAGTAAAAAAAAAAGGATGGAATTTACATTTCTAATGTAAATAAAGAATGAATTTAGGATGCTATAATATTATCGTCATTTTCAAATGTATTAAAATAATATTAACGAATAAGAATGATTTTCAATATGTATGTATATACGAGGATTATTTGGAAAGTCCGAGTTACTCTCATTCCAAATAATCATACGACGTTAAGGATCGAAGTATGAAGACGGCATATGAAGACCGTAAATCTTCCATCGAGAGGACAACGATCGAGGCCCTGATTTGACTTGCTCCCAATTCAAGGGTCATGGTCATTGCCCAAACGAACATGTTGATTTCACGGGTTTGGTTTTCGCTCAGACCCAGAGCATAAGCTGATAAATGGATTGTGTGTCTGACATCGTACTCCGTTAAATATCATATTATTAATTTTCTGTCGAGTGTACGAATGATTGGTGGCAGAGAATTCATTTTCTCGCTTAACACCCTTTCGTATATTTTGTCAAAGGATTGGTAGTATGATATGGAGTGACATTTTGGCATACTAAGATGCAATGATCAAGGTTTCTTGTTGAAAGCAGAACCTTGTGGTGACGATCAAAGCACAGCTTGAATAAGCATAGCTTTGTGTATTACGTAGCTTCACGAGCCTCACAACCCGGTGGAGTCTAAAACGGGAGAAGAGAACGCAGGGAGAGCAGCACGTTTCTTTCTAGCTAGAAGTAGTGTCAGTGCCTAAACTGGATGATATTTTACTTATGTGGATGATGGAATGAGGCGCCTCGGATGATTGGTCCTATAGGACCTGGAAACGTGTGTTCAGGAATTGCCAATCCGCAAAATCGTATGTACGGACCGGCCCTGCAGGATCCAAGGGTTCACTGCGGGGGATCCTGAGACATTAGCTAGAGTGTCTCGAATCAGTATGGAGCTCCACCCTAGCCTTGACTCATGATGGAAATCAAGTTCCAAATACGACCCTATGAATTTGATTGTATTACTAGTATGGAAGCATAGTATTATGGTATCTATGTGTCCTAGGATTGATACACTTATTTTGAAATGTTTTGATATACACTAATGATAATGTTAAATTCGTATTTATCGTATTTAGCATGTTTAATCACCATAAGGTAAAATCCTATCCTCTGGTTTGCGTTGCATTGTGTGATGAGACTTGGGTCTTATGGTGATTCCATTTTTCTCAAAAGCATTGCGTTGTTTTACGTTTTACTTATTTATTTATTCAATCACCTTAAATTATGCACGACAATCCATTAGAGTAAACCCGTTCCGCGTTAGCGGCGTGGTCTTTGGATTTGCCTTATTACTAGTAGTTAAATTAGTTAAGAATTCTCACACCAGTCCCATGACTGACTCGTAGTTTGTTTTCACCTTTTGCAAACTCGGGTGCCCTCTTTTCCACACGGGCAGCCAAGTAACAGGTCTAGCTTTCTTTGGAGTCGCTATCTTGGAGCTGCTTATCTATCTTGGAGCTTCTTTTTTATCTTGGAGTGCTTATTTGGAGGTGCTTATGTTAGACCACGAAGACTATCTATCATTTATCTTTTGTTGTGTTTTATCTTTAAACTCTGAAACATCCAGACTTATTTTATTTCCAGTTGTTCTATTTTGAAGTTGGAACTTATTTCCTTTCTGTTGAAACCTGATGTAACAATTTAAACTCTATGACTGTGGGATTCTGTGTTTGATGACATTCATATTCCGCTGCTATGATGTTGTTATTCTATAACTTTCCTTTACTATGTTGTATCTGTGATCTGTATTGTTATATTTATGTTGTATTCCAAATGATCATCTCTTACTTTCATCCCGTGGAAGTTTGGGGTTATCACAGTTGGTATCAGAGCTTTGGTTAAACATAGCTTTGGAATATAACATAATTATAATAATTCGTTTACATAGAATCACAATATTCTATGGCAAACATTTCATGAGATTACATATTAGTCAGTCATTTTATCGCCATCTTTTTTTTTCTTTTTCTTTCCATCCTTTTATCTTTATCATTCCTTAAAATCACCATTACAGTTGTTCTGACTCTTTCCTTGATCGTACAGAACTAACTAAAAATGAGTACTGCTGCCGCTAGAGCCGCTAGTGCTAGAGCAAGGAGGCAGAATGTTGCTGAAACTGAGGAGCCCACAGCTCCACAGCCACCATCACCACCACCACCGCAGCCCTTTGACTTGGATAAGGTAGCGAAGAAGTTCAGAAACTTAGGTGGAGTTCCATTCACTGGTACGGAGACCGTGACGTAGGCTCAGACATGGCTTAAGAATTATGAGAAGATATTTGGAAGGCTAGAGCTAGATGATCAAAGGAAGAGACTTACGGCTTCATGGCTGCTCCGAGACGGAGCACAGAATTGGTGGGAATTGATTAATATAGGTGGTGATGAAGAAAATATGTCTTGGACCAAGTTTAAAGAGTTGTTCAATGAAAAGTACATCCCAAAGCAAGAAGTGGAAAAGCTGCATGACGAGTTCGCCAACCTGAAGCAAGGCGACAAGACTATCACGGAGTATGTAAGAAGATTTGAAGACCTCTCTCGCTATGCCCCAGAATTGATTCAGGATGATTTTCAAAAGAACAAAAGGTTTATTAATGGACTTGCAAGGAAGTACACTGATAGGGTTACTGCTCACATTGACCTTTCTTTCAATAAGTTGATTGAGTTTGCTTGTCGCTATGAGGAGAACGAAAAAAGAGTTTCACAACAAGATAGAGAAAGGAGCTTAGCTAACAATAATAATAAAAGGAAGCAATCAGAGAAGAAGACTGAAGAAAGCGGTTCTGGAGCTGCTAAAACCCATGATAAGTCAAAGGTGCAATGCTACAACTGCCAGAAGTTTGGACACTACAGCAAGGACTGTAGAAACCCAAAGAAGGCCAGAAGTGATGACACTAAAGAATGCTATAACTGCCACAAAAAGGGTCATATCAAGCCTAATTGTCCACTGTTGAAAGGAGCTCAGATTGCACATGTGTACGAGGGGGCGAGTGCACCACCTTCCTCCGCACCTACTTCTTCTGAAGGATCAGGTAAGCCTGATGTTTTAGGTGGTACTATTTCTGTTAAAAACATTCCTGTTACTGCTTTGTTTGATACGGGTGCCTCAAGGAGCTTTATTTCTAGCAACACAGTCAAGAAATTGAAATTAAAACAAAGAAGCCTTAAAGAGCCAATTAATGTTCATAATCCTGTAGGAGGTTCCATCGTTCTTGATTTATACTGTAGGGTGCCTATTTCCTACTCTTACTTTCAGTTTCCTTTTGACTTGACCATCATGAATTTTTCCGAGTTTGATATCATCCTTGGTCTTGATTGGCTGACAAAATTTGAGGCTGAGGTTAGATGTGCAGATAGAATAGTGGAATTCAAGAAAAAGTTTGGGGATGTTATTTCTATACCTTGCCATGGTTCAAAGACAGATAGGAAGTCATTTTGGTCTTCCCTCGAAGTCACTCCCATTTCTTTAGAAAAGATCCACGAGGTCAAAAATTACGCGGACGTATTTGAAGAAGTAGACAATTTACCGCCGCGAAGAGAAATTGATTTCAGAATTGATCTTGTCCCAAATGCAAGGCCTGTAGTCCATGCTATCCGAAGGATGACCCCTAAAGAAAAAGAAGAGTTGCAAACCCAAACTAAGCAGCTCTTACGGAAGGGACTAATCCGGCCTAGTTTTTCCAATTGGGGTGCAGCTGTGGTGTTTGTCCCCAAGTCTGACGGTACTCTAAGGTTCTGTGTGGATTACCGCGACCTTAATAAACAAACATTGAAGAACAAATACCCCTTGCCTCGCATAGATGATTTAATGGACCAATTAAATGGTGCCAAGGTGTTTTCGAAGATGGACATAGCCACAGGTTTCCACCAACTCCGCATAGCCGAAGAATGCATACCTTTGACCGCCTTCAGAGGTCCTGACATATTCTACGAATGGTTAGTAATGTCGTTCGGTCTATGCAATGCTCCCGCCTACTTTGTTGACTTGATGAATAGGGTCTTCCAAGATGTCCTAAACAAATTCGTCCTAGTCTTCATTGATGATATTCTAATCTATTCTAAAACTAAGGAAGAGCATGAAGGGCATTTAAAGGAAGTGTTGGAGATTCTTCGAAGAAATGTTTTAAAAGCAAAATTTTCCAAATGCACATTTTGGCTAGAAGAGGTAAAATTCTTGGGCCATGTTGTGTCAAAAGAAGGAATTGCTGTTGACCTAAGTAAAATTGCCGCCATTCGAGATTGGAAGCAGCCCAGTACGCCACTGAAGTAAGAAGCTTCCTAGGATTGGCTGGATATTACAGGAAATTTGTCAAAGACTTCGCCAAGCTGTCTGGCCCGTTAACAAAGCTCACCAAGAAAAATACCAAGTTTAATTGGACATCGGATTGTGAGGAGGCCTTCCAAAAGCTAAAAGTGAGTTTGACAACTGCTCCCGTACTTACCATCATCGATGGCAACCAAGATTTAAAGGTCTACACCGATGCTTCTCAAAGTGGAGGTCTTGGTGCGGTACTGATGCAAAGAGGCAAAGTTGTTGCATACGCAAGTCGTCAATTAAAGCCGCATGAGAAAAATTATTGTGTCCATGACTTGGAGTTGTTGGCAGTAGTCTTTGCTTTAAAAATTTGGAGACATTATCTTTTGGGCGAAAAAATTGAATTATTCACAGACCACCAATCTTTGAAATATCTCTTCGATCAAAAGGGTCTGAATTTAAGGCAGCAACGATGGCTAGAATTTCTGGCGGCATACGATCTTGACATCTTATATACGCCGGGGAAAGCCAAGGTTGTGGCAGACGCACTTAGTAGGAAGGACGTCATTGTCGCAAGCCTCATCATTACCCCTTCATTGATTGATATATTTCTGCTCTTCAAAAGGATGATAAATTCATTCAGATAATGATTAAGAGAATTGAAGAAGGTGAAAACACGAACTTCCAAATAGATGGCAAGGGAATTCTTAGATTTCAAGGGCGGATTTGTGTTCCATATATTAAAGACCTCATAAGGGAAGTTTTGGATGAGGGTCACAAATCAAAGCTTTGCATCCATCCCGGTGTGAGAAAGATGTATCAAGACATAAAGAGCACATTTTGGTGGAGATCTATGAAGAGGGATATATCCATTTATGTGAGCAGATGTCATACATGCCAAGAGGTTAAGAGAGATCAACAAAAGCTTGCGGGATTGTTGCAACCATTGGAGGTTCCAGATTGGAAGTGGGACCAAATCTCCATGGATTTTATAGATGGTTTTCCCCGTACTAGGAAAGGAAATGACAGCATATGGGTGATCGTGGATCGCTTCACAAAGTCCGCTCATTTCATACCTGTCAAGTCCACTAGAACTGCTCAAAGTCCGGCGCAAATCTATTTCAAAGAAATCTTCAGGCTACATGGGTAATGAAGCTAAATCTTTATTTTTTATCATTATCTGAATGAAAATTCTCATTTTCTAATTAAATAATAAAGGGATAATCTTTTGTTTTAAACAGAGTTCCTAGTAGCATTGTTAGCGACCGTGATCCTATCTTTGCTAGCAAATTTTGGGAAGCATTCCAAAATGAGTTGAGAATGAAATTAAATCTTAGTACCGCATATCACTCTCAGACTGACGGCCAAACTGAGAGGGTGAATCGCATTCTTGAAGATTTATTGCGAGCTTGTATACTTGATTTTGCGGGCTCTTGGGAGGATCACTTGCATTTAGTTGAATTCTCATATAACAATAACTATCAAGCAAGTTTGAAAATGTCCCCATTTGAAGCCTTATATGGTAGGCCATGTAGATCGCCAGCATGCTGGGTTGAAAAAGGAAATCGTCTTGTTTTAGGTCCAAACATGGTTCGAGAAGCTTCAGACAAAGTTGATTTTATTAAAAAGCGATTATTGGCCGCCCAAAGTAGACAAAAGAGCTATGCAGATTTAAGAAGAAGAGAATTGGCTTTTGAAGTGGGTGACTATGTCTATTTGAAAGTTGCTCCAATGCGAGGTGTAATCCGTTTTGGAAAGACAGGAAAATTAGCACCTAAATTCATCGGCCCCTTTCCTATTCTTGAAAAGATTGGCACCCAAGTCTACAGAATTCAGATGCCCGACTGGTTGCCTGGAGTGCACGATATATTCCATGTATCTCAACTTCGAAGGCATGTCCATGATCCGGATCTTGTTGTGGAGGAAGCTGCATAACAAGATTTGGAGATTACCCCAAGCCTTTCAGTGAGAAGGGAACCACTGAAAATTGTTGGCAAAGAGACTAGAGTGCTGAGAAATAAAAGAATCAACCTAGTCAAAGTGCAATGGAGCAGTGATCCTAGAGACTGCGCTTGGGAAACCGAGGAGAGTATCAAACAAGCCTATCCCAATTGCAGAGTGGATATCTCCGATTAGATTTTATTTTGAGGTACGCTTAAAATATTTCACATTCTCTGTGTTGGTTCCTACTCTTCTATTTTCCTTTTTCCTTTTCGAGGACGAAAAGTTCTTATGCCGGGGAGATTGTAACAACCCGGAATTTGGGGCCAATTTAAAATTTTCATTTTAGAGATTTTAAAGGTGTTTAAATAATTGAAATGAATTATTTTAAATAAAAATGACTAGAAATTTGTTTTAATTGAATTTTATACGAATATATTTAATTTAATTATAAAAGGAATTAGAAAAAGGACGGTAGTTTGAAAAGTCAAACCTGAACTTTGACTGACTGCACAGGATGCAGAATAAACCGGATTTTGGTGAAACGAAAAATATTTAAATCTGTTAATGAATATCTTTCTAATGAATCTGAAAAATCGAAGTTTCATAGCGGGAATCAAAAGTTATGGCCAAATGAATTTTCAGAAAGGTCGCTATAGAGAATATATCGCCCTTGAAAATAGATATTTTGCATACGACCTCGGAATTCGACGAAATCACTTTTGTTGGATCCGGGATGTCTAAATATTGCTAGATTTCAAATTTCATAATTTTTGAAGTTAATATGTGAGCGTGGAAAGGGAAAATGTGTTTTGGTCAATTACAGTTAAATTGGATCGACTAGAAAATGGCCTTTTTCAGAATTTGACGAAATTAGTTTTGTTAGGACCGTATCGTCAAAACATAACCCAAAATAATTTTTCCGGATTTTTCTGACTTCGTATGTGACCCGGGTAAAATTAGAAAGTACGTTCGATTTGAATATTAAAGATTTATTTAAAAATAAAATAAACATGCTGTAAACTTCAGAATTGGACTTCGGCAATAGCGCCATTGCGTTCAGAAGGCGTCAAAACATATTGTTCGACAGTCGTTGGGCTCCATTTGGAGATCGGACAGAAAAACCCTAATTTCTAGAATTAATTAAATTAAAAATAAGATAAATTACCCTAGAATACGCGTATAAATACACGCTACAATCCTCTTCTTCCCCATTAGTCACAGCCGCCACAACCCATTCCATTCAAAACTTCTCTCCTCCTTCTCTCCCAATCCATAGAGAATTAGACCGGGGTGTAATTGAGTTTTCCGAAGCCCTTCGAGAGAGCTTCCTATCCATAAAGAAATCACCACCTCCCGTACCCTGTAGCCGCCGCCCCGACCCCCGAAACCGCCGCCGTCGCACCCCCTCGGCCTCACCACATTGAACCGCACTCTCCCCCTTCCAGGCGCCGATACCCCTCCCCTAGGCCTTCCATCTCCAATAAACGGCACCTGAAACCATCGATCCAATCTCGAGTTATTCTGAATCAAAATTTTGAAAAAACTAAGAACTTAAGGTATGAACAATTTCAGATTTTGCCACGCTTCTGTCCATTACAGCGACAGTTGTGAAAAGCAATTGTTAATTTAAAAATTTATAGTTAATTCATACAAACTCCGAATCTGAAAATTTCAGATCCGACGGAACCGTGACGACGAATAGACTTTGCTGAAATTGATTGGAACGTTTTCTGACTCTCTGTTGATTGTAGATTCGTGCAATAGCAAGGTGAGATTCTATTTTTAAATAATTTATTAAATTAAATTATTAATCGTTATTTAATGGTTGAATAGAGGGTGAAGTAAATCTGAAATGTGATAATATTATGAATGATGGTTTGCATATATGTATGATTCCAGATCAATCATTTAGATCTGATGTTGGGTTGTTATTTTTCTCTTGTTTCAGCTCTATTATTGTAGATTTGTTAGTGCGATCAAAATCTCATTGTTGAGATTTATATAAAAATATATACGATTGGTTCCTTTAGTTTTGTTGCATTCAAAATTTACAATTGTGTAAATTAGTAATAATAACAACATGAAATTTATGATGCGAATAAAATTACATTTTATATGTAATTATAGAACATGAAATTTATGATGCGAATAAAATTACATTTTATATGTAATTATAGAACATGAAATTTATGATGCGAATAAAATTACATTTTATATGTAATTATAGAACATGAATTGATGATGTGAATAAAAATCATTTTTTTAAGAATGACAATTTATATTGAAAATAAAGATTTTTTTTTTATGTAACTTAGAATAACAGGTTACATTGAAAATAAGAAATCAATTTTTTTATGTCAACTAAAGAATGAAATTTGCATAGAGAATGAAAATTCACATTTTTATATGCGAATTAAGGACGAGGATTTACATAGTAAGAAAAATTTCATTTCTATTATGTAAGTGAAAAGTAGAAGTTACATAGTAGGTAAAATTCTATTTTTACATGTAAATAAAAGAAGGAATGTGACATATAAAATAAAATTTACATTTTTATAACGTAAGTTAAGACATGAATTTGCATTGAAATAAAATTTACATTTTTTTATGTAATGAGGAAGTAGGATTTACATAGTAAAGAAAATTTACATTTTTATATGTAAATAAAAATGAGAATTAGCATAGTAAAGAAAATTTACATTTTTATATGTAAATAAAAAATGAGAATTAGCATAGTAAAGAAAATTTACATTTTTATATGTAAATAAAAATGAGAATTAGCAAAGTAAAGAAAATTTACATTTTTATATGTAAATAAAAATGAGAATTAGCATAGTAAAGAAAATTTACATTTTTATATGTAAATAAAAATACATATAAAAATGGGAATTAGCATAGTAAAGAAAATTTACATTTTTATATGTAAATAAAAATGAGAATCAGCATAGTAAAGAAAATTTACATTTTTATATGTAAATAAAACTGAGAATTAGCATGGTAAAGAAAATTTACATTTTTATATGTAAATAAAAATGGGAATTAGCGTAGTATAGGAAATTTACATTTTTATAATGTAAATAAGAAGAAGAAGAGTTTGCATTGTAATTAAAATTACATTTTTATAATGTAAATAAGAAGTAGAGTTTGGCATGTAATAAAATTTACATTTTTATATGTAAATTAAAAGTAGGATTTTGCATTGCAATAAAATTTACATTTTTATATGTAAATTAAAAGTAGGATTTTGCAATGCAATAAAATTTACATTTTTATATGTAATTAAAAATAGAAATTTGGCATGTGATAAAATTTACATTTTTATATGTAAATTAAAAGTAGGATTTTGCAATGTAATAAAATTTACATTTTTATATGTAAATTAAAAGTAGGATTTTGCATTGTAATCAAATTTACATTTTTATATGTAAATTAAAAATAGAAATTTGACATGTAATCAAATTTACATTTTTACATGTAAAGTAAAAAAAAAGGATGGAATTTACATTTCTAATGTAAATAAAGAATGAATTTAGGATGCTGTAATATTATCGTCATTTTCAAATGAATTAAAATAATATTAACGAATAAGAATGATTTTCAATATGTATGTATATACGAGGATTATTTGGAAAGTCCGAGTTACTCTCATTCCAAATAATCATACGACGTTAAGAATCAAAGTATGAAGACGACATATGAAGACCGTAAATCTTCCATCGAGAGGACAACGATCGTGGCCCTGATTTGACTTGCTCCCAATTCAAGGGTCATGGTCATTGCCTAAACGAACATGTTGATTTCACGGGTTTGGTTTTCGCTCAGACCCAGAGCATAAGCTGAAATGGATTGTGTGTCTGACATCGTACTCCATTAAATATCATGTTATTAATTTTCTGTCGAGTGTACGAATGATTGGTGGCAGAGAATTCATTCTCTCGCTTAACACCCTTTCGTATATTTTGGCAAAGGATTGGTAGTATGATATGGAGTGACAATGTGGCATATTAAGATGCAATGATCAAGGTTTCTTGTTGAAAAGAAGAAGCTTGTGGTGACGATCAAAGCACAGCTTGAATAAGCATAGCTTTGTGTATTACGTAGCTTCACGAGCCTCACAACCCGGTGGAGTCCAAAACGGGAGAAGGGAATGCAGGGAGAGCAGCACGTTTCTTTCTAGCTAGAAGTAGTGTTAGTGCTTAAACTGGCTGATATTTTACTTATGCGGATGATGGAATGAGGCGCCTTGGATGATAGGTCCTATAGTACCGGGAAATGTGTGTTCAGGAATTGCCAATCCGCAAAATCGTATGTGCGGACCGGCCCTGCAGGATCCAAGGGTTCACTGCGGGGGATCCTGAGACATTAGCTAGAGTGTCTCGAATCGGTAAGGAGCTCCTCCCTAGCCTTGACTCTTGATGGAAATAAAGTTCCAAATACGACCCTACGAATTTGATTGTATTACTAGTATGGAAGCATAGTATTATGGTATCTATGTGTCCTAGGATTGATACACTTATTTTGAAATGTTTTGATATACACTAATGATAATATTAAATTCGTATTTATCGTATTTAGCATGTTTAATCACCATAAGGTAAAACCCTATCCTCTGGTTTGCGTTGCATTGTGTGATGGGACTTGGGTCTTATGGTGATTCCATTTTTCTCAAAAGCATTGCGTTGTTTTACGTTTTACTTATTTATTTATTCAATCACCTTAAATTATGCACATCAATCCATTAGAGTAAACCCGTTCCGCGTTAGCGGCGTGGTCTTTTGGATTTGCCTTATTACTAGTAGTTAAATTAGTTAAGAATTCTCACACCAGTCCCATGACTGACTCGTAGTTTGTTTTAACCTTTTGCAAACTCGGGTGCCCTCTTTTCCACACGGGCAGCCAAGTAACAGGTCTAGCTTTCTTTGGAGTCGCTATCTTCGAGCTGCTTATCTATCTTGGAGCTTCTTATTTATCTTGGAGTGCTTATTTGGAGGTGCTTATGTTGGACCACGAAGACTATCTATCATTTATCTTTTGTTGCGTTTTATCTTTAAACTCTGAAACATCCAGATTTATTTTATTTCCAGTTGTTCTATTTTGAAGTTGGAACTTATTTCCTTTCTGCTGAAACCTGATGTAATAATTTAAACTCTGTGACTATGGGATTCTGTGTTTGATGACATTCATATTCCGCTGCTATGTTGTTGTTATTCTATAGTTTTCCTTTACTATGTTGTATCTGTGATCTGTATTGTTATATTTATATTGTTTTCCAAATGATCATCTCTTACTTTCATCCCGTGGAAGTTTGGGGTTATCACAAACGTCGTGTCTCATCACGTCTCGTATTTGTGCACACCGACCCCTCACATTAGATTCACCCCTTGTGGTCGTTGGATATGTCGGGCAGTTCCGGGCAGACTTCCACCACAAGTGTAATCTAACCTCTTGTCTAGGCGCAGTTACAATTTCTAATTACTGTAATCCTAGGCATTTCATTATTAGCCAATTTTACCTATGTCGTTGTAGGTTTCATCCCCCTTTTTCCCAAATATGTTCATAATGAATTATATGCCCTAAATTCATATTGATAAACATTTTTCAAGTTATGTCTAGGCTCGAAAATAGCCTGGCTATATAAAATAAAAGGGAAAGGGTGAAGGGAAGATGACAGAAATGATTATTCTAACAAAATCGACATAAACATATAATGGCATAATGTTAAGATGGACATATAAGAACAAATCTGGTGAACTTATGATAATAAAACTGTTTCTAGCATAGGAGGGATGTCAAAAAAGGCACGATTAGATCTAAACAAGGATTTAGATGTCCAACTAATGATAGTTCCAAACTAACCACAAACATGATAGGTACAATATGATCTAAATAGTGAATTAGATCTATAATCAAAAGTAGATCTGACATGATAAAGGTTAAGATCCAAGTCATAGTTAATTAATAATATCATGGATTCACAAATTACCATAGATCCGGTATGCTTCAATCACAGGGATAGATCCAAATTACAGTCATATCATGCATTACTTTTAGATATTTTAATCTAAAGGTAACTTAAACTCACAGTGTTCAGATCTAGAAAAATAGAAGGAGAAAAGTGGAGGTTGAATCACAAATCTACACATGAATCTCTAAACTTGATTGCAAAAGAAAGAAAAAGATTTGATTCAATCCAGGCACTGACAACATTTAGGCCTCCATTGATTTCAGTGTAAGAAAACTAGAGAAATGAGGCCGTATGTATAGCTGCCAGCCTTTAGAACCAACCTGCCACAACAACCCTAGGGGGGTCGACCTATGGGTCGACACCCCCATTAAGGGGTTGACCTAGAGGTCGACACCCCCCTTAAGGGGTCAACTCCCCTGGGCGGAATTTTTCCCGCTGACCCGAATTTCTGCTATTTTGAACTTTTGGACCTATTTTTGTATTCTTGGACCCTAAATATACACACACACACACACATATATATATACATATATATATATATATATATATACATACATATATATATATACATATATATATACATATATATATATATTCTCTTGCATATATATATATATACATATATACATATATATACATATATATATATACATATATATACATATATATATATACATATATACATATATATATATTCTCTTGCGCGTATACAAACTTCAAACCTTCATAACTTCTTCATACGGTGTCCATTTCATATAAACCAAATGTCTATCTTGACCAGAATTTCGAGATGACGCAGTGGCACAGTTCATTTCCCTTAATTCTGGATGTTAAATTAATTATTCTTTAATTTTAGTTTTTTTAATGTTGTTAAAATTATGGGGGGTTACATCATCACTCGAAGTTGACGATTCATCCCGGTGGTAATAAGATGTATCAGGACATGAAGCAAATCTACTACTGGGATGGGATGAGGTGAGATATTAGAAAGTTCATTTCCAAATGTATGAACTGTCAGTTGGTGAAAGATGAACAGAAGTAGCCGAGTGGATTGCTTCAGTCGTTGGAAGTTACTACACGGAAGTGGGAGCAGATATCGATGGACTTTATCAATGTACTACCTGGAATGAAGGCAGGAAACGAAGGAATTTAGGTCATTGTGGATCGTTTGTGTTAAATCAAAAAGTGGTTCTAACACCCAACCAAAAGATAATTCTAAATGAAATAAAAAGGAAAACAACAAGAATTCAAGATTTACAGTGGTTCGGCATTAAAGAGCCTACGTCGACTTTATACCTTCCTGACTGATGATTTGAATACAAGTACAATGATAATATTCACTCAATCTCACTTATACAAGTGATAATCTCTCTCTAATTTGTTGGATTACACTTCAAGAATTTAGATATACTCTGAATTCATCAAAGAAATTCGATAGTCAGGGAGTAAGAGTCAATAATTTGCCAAAGAATCCCTTGAAATGGAAAGTTATGGGCAATTTATAGGCTTATAATCCATCCGGTTTGGGTGCCACGTGGGGACCATCTCGTGAATTTTAGATCTGAGAGCTATGAGATAAGGACAGTGCATCGAGAACGTAGGATAATAGGGGTTAACTACTTCGGGTTTATGGGAAAGTGGGGTGTGACTGTTGTAGTTTCAATCCCCGGTTCGGATCGGTTAGCGAGATGGTGACTCGGATCGGGCGCTAGAGGACCGAACTGACCCGATGATGTCATCTAGAGCAAATCCTATGGTCCATGCGCATAGAAGAAGTAGGGCTCGGTTTGAGGTCTCCGAACCGATCCGGAGGATATTTTGTTATACTTCTTGACTTTAAATACATTTGTTGAGCAATTCCTTAGCTTTGTATAGCCTAACTACAAAGTAGGCTAACATTTTACCCCCTCGAAGTACGCGTTTATTGGCGATAAAGTGTGCTTCGAATCGATCAACTTGTTTGTCTCACAATTAGTGTCCCACTATAGTCACTTCTGTCTGTCCATAAAATCGCGATACTTCATGAAGTCGTATCCTCTGGTACTTATAAAGCCTATAAATACATCATAGAATATAGGAACTGCTCCTGTGTTCTCAGTAACTTCAAGACTCTACCTTAGGTCCGAGTGATTTCTCCAGGTAATCTCATGTAATGTGCATCTGTAGTTTATGACCCTATCTTTTAAATCTATTTATCTTTATTTCATGTTATTCAAACTGCTAATCATGTCTTGGTTCGGACCAGGCTATTCTGTCCTATCTTGCTCTTGATCCATTCCGGTGTTGCTGGGCTTAGAGGCTTTTGAATTACTTAATTTAACTTCAAAACGGGTCGAGCTAAGCTGTCCAATCCAAGAGAACATGAACGGTATCTTTTTCCCTATATAAATTTGTGAACCTTCTCTTCGCATTTCTTGTTTTTAACAGCCGCTTTCCCCAATTTCTTGTGAAGAAACCTAATTTTCGAATCACTCCTAATCCTTCTAGCTTTCAGGTTAGATTTGTAAGTGGGTTCTTGATTCTTGTTTTATTCAATTTCTACCATTCTAAACTCAAAACTGGAACCAATTCAGACGATTTTACCAAATTCAACTTCAAACTCGACGTCGGTGCCTTCCATTTCACATCCATCATCGTTGGCAGCCTTGTCTCCACCTCGAGGCAGAAGTGGAGATGATCTAAGATGGCGACGAGGAAATTAACCTACGAACATTTCATCAAAAATGAACATACGAGAGTAACAGGTTTATTGTTCTTGGAGGAGTGGGAAAGAGGAAGAAGGGGATGTGCTTGGGAGTGTGGGATCGGTCCAGGGAGGAACGGATGAGGTCAGAGTGATTGGGAAGAAGCATATGACCTCGGTTCGGATCGGAGGAGATGAAGTTGGATGAAATCTTAAAAACATTTAAGTGAAGAAATTGTATCTCAAGATAGTGGTGCTGTTCGGTGTTGACCGATCCGAACGAAATTGTCTTCACAAAAGCTCTACCCGAGCTGGTCCCCTCTTTCATTCAATTTCGAACCGATCCGAGGCTCTAACACCTAAGTCTCCAAACTGACTCGATATTTTAGTATATGCTCCTTCAATTTCATCCTCCTGTTTTGTCCAAATTACCGAACCGATCCAACGTATCAACCTGAAGGACCCCGATCTGAACCGTTACCTTTATTATAGAGCAAGAACACAACTTGATGCCCATGACCCTGAATGAAATCAAAACTCTGGGAATATGAATCTGTGATATAGTCTCATATATAATTAAACTAAACTCAAGCATAGCTCGTAAATATGTGGACAGTTAGGATAGGCCCTATCATACTTGGATATTTTTGTACTAAACGAACAAAAGGTCGATAATTCTCCTTTATACTGTGTTTCATGCTACTTTCTTTTATGTTTTCTGATTTCAGTTTTGCACACATCAGCACACATTGGCACATACACACATAGGGGGGACGGGCAGTCATACTCTAATTTTTGTTATCTCTTGGATAGTACACCAATCATGACTAGAAAAAGTTCGTCCAGATTAGTAGAGAGAAAAGAGACTACAAGGCCATTCAAAAATCCCATTTATCGAAGATGTATCCTCTACTTCGAACCCAGATTGGGATAGTGCAGGATCAGATTACGAGATAGAAACACATGAAAATGCAACATCATCTGGAGGTGAAGTTTTTATAGATGAAGAAGAGGAGGGGGAGTAGGAGACACTCGCGCTCCTGATGAACTAAAAAATGTTGTTATCCTAGAATCACCTGGTGACTCTATTGAATCGACAATTGATGACCCCAAACTTACGCGGATATGTTTAAAGAATGGAATTTGAAGAACCACTGAGATGCCCGCTAAAACAGACCAACCTCATAATTCACCTGAAGGTTATATGGCGATTAGTAGGTGCATTATTGGGGCGTTACCTCCGTTTCCACCATTCGTCATCGATTTCCTGAGATGGATGCAAATCGCTCCCATGCAACTCCTCCCCAGTGTTTATCTGTATACCTTACACATCTCTTATAGGGAAATTTTAGGGACAGAGCTCACATTCGAAGATGTGTGCTTCTTCTATAATTTCAAACACAAGATACTCCATCCTTTGTATATTTCAAATCGGTGCTAAAAAGGAAGATTATTAGCATACCGTTCAATAAAAAAGTAGGTGATGTAAAACCTGAATGGTTTTACATTAAGAAGCAACCGGGATGTGCTAGGAGATGGCTTAAATCAAGTAAGTCTCAGGTCCCGATACTCTAGTTTTAATTTTTGTCTCCAATGTAATAATATACCTCATCTTCATTTGCAGTTGCTAATTCGAAGTAGGAAACTCACCAGGTGTATCTTGATCGCCTAAATCGTCTGCTTAATGGTGATTAGAAATTTATAACTATCAGAGAATGTATAATAGATGACTATCTTCATCGTCGTCGTCTTCTTGCTATGACTCGTAGCATAGGTCATGGGAAGGTCCTTACGTATATGTGCCCCCAGTCGAGGTGCCAGCTGAAACTTTAGTTGAAAAGGGAGAATCTTCGAAGGACCCAATTGCGATTCGAAAGAGTCCTTCTCCTACTTCCACCCAGGATGACATATTAACGAACATAGTGGCCGGAGATAGGCATAAATACATTATCCCTAAGGATGCGACCACTCCTGAAAAACCAACTTCCCCAAAAGAGCTACCGCCGGCCAAGTCTTGGGGTGATGATTCTATATATTAGGGTTTGGGGAAGCTTCCCCTGCCCGACGCCATTTACACTTCGCAAGATTTTGGAACAGATTCTTTCTTTCCCACTTCTGAAGAGGATGCCACACCCGTGAAAGCCGGGGATGCTACACAAATACTCCTAGCTCCAGGCTACGGTCTGTTAGGTGGATCACTTATGATATGCACAGCACATCAGCACTACACCGCACAACACTCGTGTGCCATACTAACCCGGAATATAATGCTTACTTGTGTGATTTTGCAGGATAAATGACCCACTACAACTATCCTCTCAGAAATGTCCGCTCAAGTATGCCTAGATTTTACTCTAATATCAAACATGATCGGGATGATAATAGCGGGAGAGATGACAATAGGAACCGCCTGCCTTGGCCTTTTCGTCTTCTCACTCCTGATCTCTACATCGATTGGATTTGGATAAACACAAGAGCCACCCCACTTATCGTGAAAGGGACAAATGCGCTCCTAAAAATACAACCTCCTCCAAGGATAAAATTTATCAGGAGAAATTATTGAAGAAAGGTTATGACTCAAAGGGAAACAAAAGGAACCAAGCAAAGAATCAGAGAAAGGCAAAATATCTATAGTGACATCTAAATGCCACAACAATAACATTACTACAACAAGGCCTGTCATACTCGATAATGAAAATAAGCCCAAATTGGAGCTCTTGAAAAAGTAATTTCCTTATCATCATTTTGGGAACATGCATTTTGTCCCAGATCTTAAGCCATTAGATTTCAACTGGGAAAAAGATGTTAAGGCCAAGATTGATTTTGCGGATACTCAGTACAAAGATATGAAGAGATATTCGCGGAGCCTATCCAATATCATTCAAGACTTGATGGCCGGTATTAAAAATATGAAGGATAATGCTAATTTGACGCAAAGGCCAATGTGAATTCTGAGAAAGATCTTGAGGATGCTCAAGCCAAGCTTGCAATAGCACAACATGATGCAGACGATTATAAGAAACACTACGAAGAATTAAAACAATGCTATCATAATGAGCTTGAATCCTGTAACAACCCGAATTCTGATAGATTGATTTTTTTTTTTAAATTCCAATCTATCGAAACCTGGATTGGTTTGCTCTGGTATCCTTCAGAAAAGACAGAGACATAAAATATGTCAGAGCTTAGAAAATATCTCACAACAGAATGGATAAAATATAATATACTCAAAATATAGCCTCACCGTATTAATAATACTTCCTAACCAGTATCCAAAGCCACCATGTCTCTGGCAAAAATCTAACCTGCGAGTATGTTATGAGGAGGGGATTAGAACAAAAGTTCTGGTGACTAGATTTAAATTATACACTTTGGATAACACTACATATACCGTTCAATCACACTTTCTTATTTATTAGGTTACTTGGGTTAACAACACTCAAGGCTTACACATACGTCGCACCCATTTACATCCCAGTGGATTAACCTAATACAGTATATATGTAGCTACCCCCAATATTAAGGTACGTCCAATGGTACCCCACTTGCACGGTCTCTACCATAATACCACGAAATGAACGTAGTACTTCATCCTACGTCGGAGTGATGTACGGATCTCTAAATAACAATGTTATGTTCTGCATATATCTGTCATTACTATGCCACGCAAGCGTACGAACTGCCACCTTTGATAGAATCATATTCCAAACTGGAATAATGCCCTCAAGTCTACGATACACCACCCAGAGCCGACATGCATGTATCCAGACTGTCCCGTGTACGTACCGTTAATTGTAGCTCGATGCCTCAACCGCACGTCCTCTAATGTGCACCGAGTTCCGTGCAGGGCGATACAAGAAACAAAAAAATCTGTCGGGAGCTTCTCCATATTTGTATAGGCCCGTCTTTAAGAGCCTCTATATACAGATATTCCTAGGGCCTGTTTTCATGGTGGCTATGGCTCTACCTCGACCCCTCCCTCAACTAGTAAAGACTACAAGAGCTAAACGACTGGCCCCTAACAAAGAATCAAAACATCCAGTTGGCATCTTCCCTCAACCACTGTACCTCGATAGTGAAAGGTGAATGGTCTATTGGTTTTAGCTCTAGTCTTTTCGCATCCCACTGGCCGTCGATGATGGGTATCCGATGATTTTCTATCCTTGTTTGTCGTGACCCTACGCTTCCTCATTGAGGCAACCGCCAAATCACCCTGGTTTCACCACGTCATAGCATTCTGGCTGCAAAGCTACTTTTGTAGTCAAGGCCCACATACCTAGTAGTTACGCGCAGACCTAACCTCTGCGAGCACAACCTAAAATCTGCCACCGCGTAGAGGACTAGCAGGAGCACCTTATGTATCTCAGGAAGACGCATGCTTCCCCTTCAAGTCCTTTAGAGCCGACAGAATAATCAGATGCATACACTCCCCCTATGCCTTATAACACCACGATGATCTACCCTGTTGGGTTATTCATCCTCAAACGTGCGGACTAGTCCAAGCGCCTCATTTTAATATGTTGTTAGACCCTATGTCTAAACACTCTTTTACGCGCTTGCTTTACCTTATCAGGTTTCAATTTAACCTGGTTATCTTAACTTTTTATTCATGTTACAAAGTCCTTCCTAGCCCTTTATATCTCTGAGGAATGGGCCCCTCTTGCTTATTAATTTCAGTTATACAACTTAGCTCATTTAAGTTTATTAATAAGCCCACAACATGTTATTATCTAGATTGTGACCCAAGGTTTGTAATCCACAATCCCATTTATATTTTTGTTTGATTTCATCATTACAATAACATGTCCGACTCAATATGTAATTAAGTATATCTTAATTCACATGTTTTCTATTTAACATGTTAGTCATTATTTATGATTAAATATAACTTATTTCATAAGTTTTCCTCATTCTTTCTCATTTAATCATAATTCCATTTTACACCGTTATTACAACTTATCGTTGTTTACTTATTAACTTAGTTCTCTTAACTAAGGTCCGTTAATAAGTTTCTCTACCCATTTATTATAACCTATGTTATAATTTCCTCTTGTCCCTAGGACAAGACCAAACATGTTATTCTTATCAGCCGATTTCGGACTTCCAAGTTTACAGATTACTTAATTTATAATTAAGTATAACTTATTATATTTCATAAATTTCCCCCTTTCCTCAGCTGGTTTCAGGTTTTCCCCATTTGCTGATTACTTAATTTACAATTAATTGTCCCTTATCTCATTTCACCAGTTATCCCATTTTCTTACTAGTTTATTATAACCTAAGTTATAATCTTCACTTGTACCTACGACAAGTCTACCTATTATACAATATTCTCATTAATGTAATTTATTTATAATAGGTTATTATCATTCCTTGTTTAAACCACTTACTATTGTAAATCATTATTCTTCATTCACTGTAATATATATTCCTTATTATAAAGGAAAATACATCATGCACCTTATCAGTTTGATAGAAGGAAACAGTGATTTATTTTCATAACGTATTCCCATCTGAATCCGTGGTAGCAAGTAATTTCTTTACTTTAATTTATTTACTGTGGCTTACTTGCAACAACGTTCTCAGAAATAGGTCAGTTAGGGAAATACATCACTTTTCCATCGCCACACACTAACTCAGTCCATTACATCCCTTCCTTTCTTACTTTTTGAGTTAGCCATTTAATTACCATCATTTTCATTTATTTATATCTTGTTACATACATACATACATATATATATATGTATATGTATATGTATATGTATATGTATATTTATGCACAAGACCTCTCATGTTAAGCCTATACTTGTGGATGCTGGATTTGACGGGCGGGTCCGGGCAGACTTCTACCACAAGTTGACTTAACCTCGTGTTTTAGCACCATTATATCTTTTTTTATGCACTTAGACCCCTCACATTAGATTTACCACTTGGGGATGCTGGATATGTCGGTCGAGTCCGCGCAGACTTCCTCCACAAGTGTAATCTAATCACGTGTCTAAGCGCGGTTACAGTTTTCCATTTACTATAAATTTTAGGCATATTATCCTTTTCACATGTTTACTGTATTCTAATTTATTTGTCCTTAAATCATGCCTATATTATGTCGCATGTTCTTTTTAACATGTGTTTAATTCTATTTTGATATGTAAACATTTAATCGGGTAATTGTTTAAATCTAACAGGTTAACATGTCATTTACTCAATAATATGCCATGAGTGAATCATGTAGTTATAACAATAGTAGTCATTACCCATATTCTAATAAGTTTGTTTTCAACATGTAATCATTCCAACACTTTAACTGATTCAGCATATTAATTATTCATATTAACATCTCAACGTGTTATAACAGTAATCCTTAATTATTCTGGCAAATTCACATATAATAATGGGGAATGTTAAAATGATAACATATTATTATCTAAAATGTTATAGCTTAAATACACTCACCTCGTAAGCTTTCCAAATCCTGGATCTGGTCCAGATCTAATCTTCCATAGTTTTCCCCTAATTGGATTCAGAATTTAACAACCATGGATTGACTATTTTTACTAAAATAGAAAGGAAAAGAAAGAGGAGGAAAATTGAATAGATCAGATCTTGAAAGTTACCTTACTTCGATATGAGATCTGAACACCTACATAGAAATACTTGTTCCTTTTCTTCAGATCTGGATTCAGAATTTTTCCTGAACTAATAATCTTAATTTTCTGAATAGATTTGAGAAGAAGGAAGAATGGCAGAGCCTCCGCGTAGCCTTAGAAATATGAGGTTTAGGGTTAACTCTATAGACTTATTTATAGGTGTTTCGGAGAGACTTGGTCCTTCAAATTTAAAATAAAAATATCAGAACCGACCACATCAGGAGAAGATTCCATATCCGCGATGGGGTCGACCCCCTAGGGGTGGGTCGACCCCCCTATTGGTGGGTCGACCCCTAGGTTGACCCCTAATGGTCTATTTTCCCTCCAGACTTTCCCGCTCGTGAATTTTGATTTCTGGACTAATTCTTAACACACACACACACACACACACACACACACACATATATATATATGTATATATGTGTGTGTGTCTATATATATATATATTCATATAAGTTCCTTATATATATACAAACTTCTAACGCTCATAACTTCCTCATACATTATCCGTTTTATGCAAACCAGGTATCTGTTTTAACCATAATTTCGAGATGGACGCAATGGAGCAGTCCTTTTTACTTAATTCTCATTATTTAATTAAGTTTTTCCTATTTTATTATCTTAAAAGTGCGGGGTGTTACATTCTCCCACCCTTAGGAAATTTCATCCTCGAAATTTGACAAGGGTAAAATCAAATAACCACTCGCATAATATCCATCCATCATGTGTGCATCCTATTTTTGCAACATCGTGAACTTGTGCAAGGTGCAATACAAAATAATAATAATAATAATACATGTATGTCTAAGCGATACCTTCTTTGTGTATGCATATTTTTCAAAAATCCTTTTAAAAAAAAAAAAAAAACATGATGCTCACATCCTAAATATACCGGCAGTTCTACATAAATGCATTAATTTTGAAAATCAAAAATGCTTTTTCATCCAAATTTTCCCACACTCTTACTGAGTAAGAGCATAGTTCATCCAATTATTGCATCCATAATCCTACCAACTAACCTTTTTTTCGAATTTCAGAAAAATCTAATTTTCTAAATTCGATTTCTTATGTTACAAAAAGGTGGAAAACGGAAAATTTTGCATCTTCCGTTTTTCTTTTGATGTACCCTTTTCCAACCGTACTTGGATTTTATGAAACAATTTATAAAGATTCCCTATTTTCCTATCCAAGAACAACCCACATATGAAAATTTTCTTTGCTACAGAATTTCTTTTTCACCTTATCTTGGAAAATTTTACTCTTATCCATCTTTTTTCTCATAACTAATCATGTTTGTTGCTTTACTGAATTTGTTGTCTCCGTTTTAGTTGCTCCATTTCTCTTTTCTTAGCTTATTTATTTATCTAATCAAGGTTTAGTTTTCAAATAAGCCTTCTAGTATTTCAACTAAAACTGGAGAACAGACACCCTACACAGCTACTACCAAGGGCCAAGAATCTCAGGACTATGTCCCCCCTCACACAGAAAAGTCCAAACTATAGGATCCACGAAAAGTTTAGGTGTTACCCTAACTGCCCAACAAGAACAAAAATAACGGAACGACCCTAATAGAAATGTAGTAACGGGTTTTACCCCTAACATGAAAATTAACAACATGATCTAAACACTTACTTGCCCTTTGCTATCTAGTAGTCACCACTAGTCCTAGCTGTGTACCAACAATTACTTCAAGCAACACCCTAGGCTTTTCAATGCTTACGCATTTTACGAGAACTTACCATTTTTCCAAGATAATTCTTGCTATTTACTTTATAGCCTCAAAACTTTTCCCGTCTTTCCTGGGCACTAATCTTTGCCTATTCCATACTTTTTAAAACACGGTTTGGCCTTTTCATTTAAAATTTTCTTCCTAAAAATTAAAAGTGTCAAAACTTTATTTTCCTCATGAAAACTTACTTTTTACAAACCATAAAACATGTCATAAAAAAATGTAAATCATTTTTTTTTAAATCACAAAACTGGAGTAGATAAGGACAACTATTTCTCAATCGAGTTTATAACTCGTTCTTGCCTATAAGGTCAGTTCAGTCTCTTACTACAAGGTGCAAACATCCATTTTGTCCTTAATTTCTGTAACTTATTTTGTCCACCCAACAAAATTCTCTTATTAAAACAATTTATCAAAAATGATTATTAAAAGAATAGAGATTTCAAAACTTTCTTTGTTAAAAATTCTTGTATGAAATTTAACAAGAAAACTAGCGAGCTATGCATGCTTTATAATATGCACCTTTTACAAATAGAATTTTCTGTTCGACAAAATTTTCATAAGAAATCACTGTTTACATAGTATACCCCATTTTACATTAAAACTCAATATGTATACTTTACATATTTAAAACTATAACATTTAAGACTTAAAACTTGAAAACACCATAAACCATTTTCCCAATACTTTTAAAATTTCAAGTTCCTAAAAGTTAACAATGGGGTCAGACTCAAAGCGAGTTTCCAATTTTTCTAGGCTTTCCTAGACACTCACTAAGGTCAGTTCTCTCAACTATATATATTCCAAATCCATTTTTCTCCTTTTAACCTTTTTCCAATCTATAAGGTTTTCAAGCCAACTAGCCCAAAATACTAATTATATGGGATGCACTTTCCTTCCATACAAAGTACATTGTACACTTTCCATCCAAATTACCTAAGGGTCTCAGATTTCCATATTCATTCCTTCATTGTACAAAGCAAACATCTCATTTCTTACCATGTTATACTCTTTCTATTTAGTGGGTTCCTCTATGGATCTAGGTATATATATAATATTTATATTTAAAAAAAAAATACAAATACGTTCACTCACTGTCTATATAGGAATCCTAATCCTAAGCTCTGATACCAGATGTAACAACCCGAATTGTGACAAATCAAGTTTTTTTTTTAAAAAAATTCCAATCTATAGAAACCCGGATTGGTTTGCTCTAGTATCCTGCAGAAAAGACAGAGACATAAAATATGTCAAAGCTTAGAAAATATCTCAAAGCGGAATGGATAAAATATAATATACTCAAAGTATAGCCTTAACGTATTAATAATACTGCCTAACCAGTATCCATAGCTATCATGTCTCTGCCAAAAATCTAACATGCGAGTATGTTATGAGGAGGGGGTCAAAACACAAGTTCTGGTGACTGGATTTAAATTATACACTTTGGATAACACTACATATACCATTCAATCACATTTTCTTATTTTTTAGGTTACTTGGGTTAACAACACTCAAGGCTTACACACACGACACACCCATTTACTTCCCAGTAGATTAACCTAATACAATATATATGTAGCTATCCCCAATATTAAGGTACACCCCATGGTACCCCACTCACATGGTCTCCCCCATAATACCACCGAAATTTACGCAGTCCTTCATCCTATGCCGGAGTGATGTACGGATCTCTAAATAACAACGTAACGTTTTGCTTATATCTGTCATTATTATGCCACGTAAGTGTACAGGCTGCCACCTTTGATAGAATCATATTCCAAACTGGAATAATGCGCTCAAGTCTACGATACACCACCCAGAGCTGACATGCATGTATCCACACTGTCCCACGTATGTACCGTTAATTGTAGCTCGATGCCTCAATCGTACGTCCTCTAATGTGCACCGAGTTCCACGGCATGGCGATACAAGAAACATGGAACTCGGTCGGGAGCTTTTTCATATCTGTACAGGCCCGTCTTTAAGAGCCTCCATATACAGATATTCCTAGGGTCTATTTTCATGGTGGCTATGGCCCCACCTCGGCCCCTCCCTCAAGTAGTAAGGACTACAAGAGCTAAACAACTGGCCCCTAACAAACAATCTAAACATCCATTTGGTGTCTTCCCTCAACCACCGTACCTCGATAGTGAAAGGTGAATGGTTGTTTTAGCTTTAGTCTTTTCGCATCCCACTGCCTGCCGATGACGGGTACCCGACGATCTACTATCCTTGTGGGTTGTGACCCTATGCCTCCCCATTGAGGCAACCACTGAATCACCCTGTGTCACCAACGTCACAGCATTCTAACTGCAAAGCTACTTTTGCAGTCAAGGCCCACCCACCTAGTAGTTACACGCAGACCCAACCATTGCGAGCACAACCTAAACATCTGCCACCACACAGAGGAATGCCAGCAGCACCTTACGTATCCCAGGAAGACGCGTGCTTCCCCTTCCAGTCCTTCGGTGCCGAAAGAATAATCAGATGAACGTACGCTCTCCTCATGCCTTATAACACCATGATGATCTACCCCGTTGGGTTATTCGTCCTCAAACGTGCGGACTGATCCAAGCGTCTCACTTTAATATGTTGTTAGACCCTATGTCTAAACATTCTTTTATGCGCTTGCTTTACCATTTCAGGTTTCCATTTAACCTGATTATCTTAACTTTTATTCAGGTTACCAAGTCCTTCCTAACACCTTATATCTCTGAGGAATGGGCCACTCTTGCTTATTAATTTCAGTTATACAACTTAGCCCATTTAAGTTTATTAATAAGCCAACAACATGTTATTCTCTAGATTGTGATCCAAAGTTTGTAATCCGCAATACCTTTTATATGCTTGTTTGATTTCATCATTACAATAGCATGTCCTACATACTGTAACATCCCGTAATTTTAACGACACTAAAGATGATAAATTAAATAATAATTAATTTAAAATAAGTTATTAATAATAAATTTAGGAAAACTTAATTAAATATTCAAAATTAAGTAAAGCGTACTACACCATTGCGTCCTTCTCAAAATTTTGGTCAAGATAGACACCTGATTTGCGTAAATCGGACACCTTATGAAGAAGTTATTAAGATTTGAAGTTTGTATACGCGCAGGAAGAATATATATATATATTAGGTTTAGAAAAAAAATGGATCCAACAATTCGAAAATTAGTCTAAAATTCAAAATTTTCGAAGGCGGCAGATTTCCCACTCAGGGATGTCGACACCCTAATGGGGGTGTCGACACCAGGGTAGACCCCCTAAGGGGTGGGTCGACACCGGGGTCGACCCCATCAAGGGTGGGTCTACCCACCTACGACAGATTTTGGCAGAATTCATTTTTCTGAATGTGGACAACTTTCTTGACCGAATTCGTTGATTTTAGGTTATATAAAGGACCCTAAACGTAGGTTTTATTCATTTAAAAAAATGGTGGCGATGGCGGAGCTCTGCTGCAGTATAAATTGAATAGTCTATTCTTGTCCAAATCCAATTCAGCAAACATTATACAAATTCAACTATGGCTACAACAACAAATCCAACGTGTTCTTCTCATTTTTTGGATCCATTTCCTTAGATCTATTCACTGTGAGTTCATGTTATTTTTTGATCTAAATATTTAATTGGTAATCATAAAATGTATATAATAATTGGATATTGGATCTATGCCTAAACAAGTTCTATTATGACATAATTACCAGATCTGCCTTTATACGTTCATACCGCCACCATGTTAAATCTTGTCATAATATATCTATTCAGTTTTATGCCTGTTTCTGTCAGTTTATTATTGATTTGTCATTATGCCAGTTTTGATTCTCTTCTTTCCCTCTTTTCCCTTTTTATTTTTATAGCCGGGCTACCTTCGAGCCTAGGCCTAACATTGAAATATGCAAACGCACGAAATTGGGAATGGTTTGGGAAAAAATGTTTTTGGCATAAATTGGAACATATGTAAAATATGATTTGGGCATAACTTGTATTGAAATATGTGAATATGAACTAGGGACGTAAATGAGAAAATATGTGAATACGGATTTGGGCAATATATATATATATCTTGATTTATGACTTGGGAAAAAGGGCATATTGCGCATGGTGAAATATGAATTAAAAAGGGGCATAAAAATCTATATTTGGAATTGGGAAATTTATTAATATGAATATGCCTAAAATAATGGAACCGTAGTAACGCTTAGACATGAGGTTAGATTGCACTTGTGGTATAAGTCTGCCCGGAGCCGCCCGGCATATCCAGCGACCACAATTGGTTAATCTAATGTGTGGGGTCTAATGCATAACAGCACCATGACACGAGGTTAAGTCTAAACTTAAGGTTTAAGTTTGCCTGGAGGCGCCCGGCATATCCAGTATCCACAAGTGGTTGACTTAATGTGAGAGGTTTGGGGCATTAACATGTATGAACAGAAAAGATAAGATGTTTAGGCTTATCCTAGGGACAAGTAGATATTATAACTTAGGTTATAATAAATGAAAAAGAGAATAGAATAACTTATGTAAGGGGATAAGCTGTATTTAATTGTAAATTAAGTTATTTACAAGAACAAGAACCTGAAATCTACATATGAAGACAACATAAGTTATACTTATGGAAAGGAAACATATTAGTAAACCATAGTTAAGAGAACTAAGTTAATAAGTAAACAATGATAAGATTGAATTATGATTAAATGAGAAAGAATGAGGAAAATTTATGAAATGATATAAGTTAAATTTTAATCATAAATGATAAATTATATGCTAAAAAAGAAACATGTAAAATGAGGCGTACTTAATTACACACTAAGTAAGAACATGTTATTGTAGCTTTGGGATCGGACAATGAAAATATAAAGGGATTGTGGATTACAGACCTTGAGTCACAATCGAGTGAATAACATGTTGTGGGCTTATTAATAAACTTAAAGGGGTTAAGTTATATAACCAAAATTAATAAGCAAGAGGAACCTGGTAACTTGATTAAGAATTCAACATGAATGGGAATAACCAAGTTAATTGGAAACCTGATGAGGTAAGGTAAGCGCATAAAAGAATGTTTAGACATAAGGTCTAACAACATATTAAAGTGAGGCACTTGGACCAGTCTGCACGATTGAGGGTGAATAACCCAATTTGGTAGATCATCGTGGTGTTGTAAGGCACAAGGGGAGCGCACTTTTACCAGATTATTCTGTCAGCTCCAAAGGACTGGAAGGGGAAGCACACAACTTTCTGAGATACGTAAGGTTCTCCTAGTAGTCCTCTGTGTGGTGGCAGATATTTAGGCTGTGCTCATAGAGGTAGGGTCTGCACGTAACTACTAGGCTGTTGGGCCTTGATTGCAAAAGTAGCTTTGCAGTTAGAATGCTGTGACGAGGTAACACCAGGGCGATTCAGCGATTGCCTCAATGGGAGGCGGGGTCAGGACCAACAAGGATAGTAGATCGTCGGGTACCTGTCATCGGCAGCCAGTGGGATGCGAAAAGACTAGAGCTAAACCCAAGATACCATTCACCTTTAACTATCGTGGTAAGGGTTGAGGGGAGGCGCCACATGGAGGTTTAGATTGTTTGCGTAAGGGCAGTCGGTTAGCACTTGTAGTCTTTACTAGTTGAGGGAGGGGCTAAGGTGGCGCCATAGCCACCATGAAAAACAGACCCTAGGAATATCTGTATTTTCAGGCTATTAAAGGCGGGCCTGTACAGATATGGAAAAGCTCCCGACCGAGTTGCGTATTTCTTGTATCACCCTACGACGGAACTCAGTGCACATTAGAGGACGTGCGGTTGAGGCATCGAGCTACAATTGATGACACGTATGTGGGAAAGTCTAGATACATGTATATCCGCTCTAGGTGGTGTATCCTAGATTTGAGGGCATTACTCTGGTATGGAATCTGATTCGATTGGAGGTGTCAGTCCGTACGATTACATAGCATAGTAATGACAAATATATGTGGAACGTAACATTGTTATATAGAGATCCGTACGTCACTCCGGCGTAGGATGAGGGACTGCGTTCATTTCTGTGGCGTTACGGCGGAGACCATGCGAGTGAGATACCATGGGGTGCATCTCAACATTGAGTGGTTGCTACATATATTGTATTAGGTTAATCCATTGGAAAGTAAATGGGTACGACGTGCATATAAGCATTGAGTGTTGTTAACCCTAGTAACCTAACAATCAAGAAAATGTAATGGAACGGTAATTGTAGGGATCATTCTGTTTCTGATATACTAGTATTGGTACGGTGCAGAGAAACGTATTTAAGAAGCGCAATATATTCTGTTCAAACTTATCTTGCTCAGTTCACACTTTTCCTTGTTATTGTTATCTTGTTCTTCCAGTTTTTATATACCTGACATGATACTTTTATTTATTTATATTTAAAAGTAACTGGACTTGCCAGACTTTATGTCTGACCTTTTTTTGTTTCCTCTTCTCTCTCTTCCATTCCACCCCCAAGTTTCTCAGGGTGGGAGTGCTTAGAGTTGATTTGGATTCTCTCATCTTAGCTCGGATTTTGGATATTAATGTCCCGCTTTGACTTCTTGTCAACCCTCTTATGGCATTGCATGGGAAATATGGTTTTATACTTTTGTACTCTGATATTTTTGGCAAGACAGATTATTGATGTAATTGGTTACCTCAAACTTATGATGTAAACTCAGAATTTGGGACCATGATATTTTGATTTAAATAAAGTGTTTAATTCCACTGCTATTTTATATATCTGTCTTGTGATACTATGTTCTTATTCACCTATAACGCTTCACGAAACTTAATGCATTTTATATAGAGTGACATTAACGGACGTGGGGTGTCACATTTGGTATCAGAGCATACGGTTATAAGATCGGATAAAATATTTTGAAAATGGTTTTAAAAAAGGTCTCAAAAATAAAGTATTTTAAAAATAAAAAGTCTGTTTTTGAAAAGCGTATTTCCCAAAACCATTAATATCTTCTCGATTCCCCGCTTGATTCCTTTTCCTTTTTGTTCGGGGAACCATTTCTTCCTAAAAGGGTATCCCCATTTCAGCATGGTTCCGTAGGCATGTCAAAACTACGGTACATGTTGAAGGGCAAAGAAGTGTTGTAACACCCCACCTCCGCTAGGGTCACTCACAAAGGGAATGCACTAGGTTTGGTGAATCATTATCGAGGTAAACACGCACAGAAATATTACAAGACTGAACATATATAAAACAGCGGAAGTAAAACCAACTTTCATATCATTAATAAATAAGGTCTATAGCCTTTTACATCAGAATACATCAAAACCTTTCTTGCAATAGTAAAGAAGCATAAAACCTTTTCATAAATTACTCCCCAAAATAAAGCGGTGGAGCAGCCATAGCCAAGAGAAGACCAAGCTATACATGATGACCTTCAAGCATAAGAGGTCCGAACTAAACAACATTATTTCCTCCCTGAAAACCTGGGGGGGGGGGGGGGAAACGGAAGACAAAGAGGCAAAAGAAAACGGGGTCAGTCATAAAGACTGGTAAGTCCTATCTACTTCCAGTATAAAAACAGGTAAAGGTAACATGACATGCATAAACTGAAAGTAAACATAAGGATGACTACAAGATAGTTAAACTAAAACAGGCTGAACTACTGTAGCAAGGTAAACGAAGATATCATGGTAAACTACGGTGTCATGATTAGTCAAGGTATCACATCGTCAGGCTTCTATCAAGTATACTATCCCAAGGTATCTATCCTATATACCATCCCATGGTGTCTATCACGTATACCATCCCAGGGTATTTATCATGTATATTTTCTCTGCACCTCACGTACTAGTATCCCAACCCGCATCATGTGTTAACTATGAATGTCCCTTGCCCAATGTCATGTAATGGTCCATGTCCACCTAATATATAGCATATGTAGGTTTTCCTAACTCGTATATGTATGTTTCTTTCCATGTATAAGTTCAGTCCTTTGCCGTAGGCCATACGGGCTTTCCCATGTAAACATTTTATCCTTGAAGTTATTTTGGATTGCTACCCTTGATCTAGTTATGTTTTCTTACCATGAACTATCGCGTGTCCACTTAGGATTTATGCCACCTAGGACCACTAGGGATTATGCTACCTAATGTACGTTTCCGTGTCTCGGTTTGGGTTCAGCCACCTAGGGCCACTAGGGATTATGCCACCCGTCAACCGCGCCCTTTATCCCGCGTATGTATCGTGAATCGTTTTCCCATGTCTAGACGCACATGTTCCTCAATGTGCCATCCGAGTTCCGTGTCAGGGCAAATCAAGAAATACGGAACTCGGTCGGGAGCTTTAAGTCGTCTACTGATGCAGATATCAAGGTCTGTTTTTATACCCGTGGCTATGGTCCCACGTGACCCCTCCCTCAACTACTGAAAGGCAATCCAAGAAAAATCATGTATGAGAACTACACTATGGCCCATCGATGCCCACTTCCAGATAGCCAACCTCACCCATAACTCGATAGCCAGTATATGGTCTGTTGGGAGTTCCCTGCCTTTCCGTACGTACACGATTGACTAAAGATGGTAGGTAGTCGGCGACATGCTATCCAGGGCAAAATCAAGTATCGTTGACTCCACGCTAATCCATCCCAGTCTTTAGGTCGCTCGCATAGCAACCAAGGCATACTCTTGGCTCTTCTACCGCAGACCTTAACCCCTGTGAGGCGGGGTTTCATGGACCATCTACCACCTCACAGAGGGATACCAAGAGTACCTTCACGTCCCCCGGAGCTACCGCTTCGTCACCCAGTTCGTTGGAGCCCTTATCTAAGTCAGATAATTTGCTCCCCCTCGTGTTTTAAGCGATGACCTACCGTACCGGGTTACTCATCTATTCATGAACTAGTCCCATGTCCTTGGCTAAGAATTATTACTTAGTTACCCTTATGTTAGCCTGCTTTGTGACCAGGCTACCCAAAGCCAGGTACTTGAGTATGAACTTACATTGATTGGCGATCACTTGGATGGAGTGATAGAAAGATGGAAAATTTGAATTATTCATGCAAATGTCACCGCATCGGATCCCTCCTTTCGGATTGGATCGGATCCCTCCTTTCGGATCGGATCGGATCCCCTCCCCGGATCGGATCGGAGTACCCTCTACCCGAACCGCCTGAAGTATTCTGCACACAAGTGCGTGCAGGCATTCTGCTCGAACAACTGGTTCGGTTCGGATCCGATCCGAACCGACTGGACCTGCTTCTGCACACGGAGTTTGACCTCTTCTCTTGGCATAACCGACTCCTACAATTGCGGATCGGACTCCACTTGGCAAAGCACGACCTGGTAACCACTTTTCCACGTTCTCCACTACTTCTGAGATCTCCTCCGGTCACGCCACGTGGCCCATTCGAACTGGAAGCGCCCAGAGCTTCTCTACAGCTATAAATACACCACAACATGGCCATTTGAAGGGACTTTTGGCATTTCATTCATTGATGGTAGCCATGGCCGAATTCCCCCACCAATAACTACCTTCTTCTCCAATGAAAATCAATAAAAATCAATGAATTCGGAAGGAATTATTCATTGTATTTGAGTGATTGAGTGATTGAATTCCTTATAATTGTAATCCATGAATGAAATGAGAAACTATGAAGTGGATGTAGGCTTGTTAACACCGAACCACTTTAAATCTCGTGTCTCTACTTGATTTTTTACGTTTTAGATTATTATTCCTCGCAAATCCTAGACAACAGGGTGTTAGTGCCATTTTTTGGTCTAACATTTTGGTGCTTTCACTGAGAAATGAAGATTCTCAGTGCTTAAGGATTCTCCAATCTACTTATTGGATTGCCAAGTCCGATGAGGAAATCCTATGAATTCTATTTACTTTGCAATTGTGGAGATTAACAGAAATGAAGTCGCCACCATGCCATGTAGAAGCAATCGCTGAAGATCGAAAACAGAGTCCAGCAAAGCTTTTGGATCAGATGCAGGCGAAGAGACAGGTTCGGAGGCAGGCGAAGGGACAGGTTCGGATGCAGACGAAGAGACCGGATCGGATGCAGGCAAAGAGACCAGATCAGATGCAGTTGAAGCCCTTGGATCGGATGTAGATGAGGCGCAGTCCAATCTCCCACAGGGGGTCGGATCGGGTCTTACCCAACCTGACAAAGAACGTCTGATCCGAACCAGAGGGGGAGATCCGAACCGGCTGCCTGCTGATGACATACCCGATCCGATAACATACCCGAACCAACCCGAAGGCATATCCCCGATCCGAGCTGCATGGGAAGGCCCGAACCGACCCAATGATGCATCTCCGAACCTAACCGAAGAGGGTGCCACGACCCGAACTGTAGGAAAGTGGAGATGCAGGGTAGGGAAGACCGATCCGAACAGGAGGAGGAGATCCGAACCGGCTCTTTCATATATACCGAACCGACTAGCTAATGACGTCTCCGATCCGGCTCGGAGGAACTAGTCCGATCCGACTCGACCTGAAGACAATCTCCGAACCGCAAATTTGAAGGCATGATCCGATCCGACCCGAAACAACTATTTTTGGAAAAAATACATTTTTATGATCATTTCAGAAAAGGCTCCATCGTCCAAAATTGAAAAAATCGTGCGGTGCCTACATTTTCGACCTAACCGGTTAGGTCGATCGCCACCGGGACTGCGGGGCCCCGAACCCCCGCTGGCGCTGCGCCCGGACCCGCTGACGGCCTCGCCTTCGGCTCGGAGCACGGCTCGCCTTCGGCTCGACATATATTTTGGTCAACAACAATCATCAAAGCTTGACAATGGAGATTAGACGGATAGTCTGAGAATGTCATGACAAGATGGCAATGACTGGGATTCTTTCCAGAGGCATGACACCTACTTACATCAGTAAGACAATGTGAGGAGCTGTCAGTCAGATTCAGCTTGCTATCAACGACAGTATACGAGATAATGATTGTCTAATAGTAGCCTCATCTTCTGGAACTCCGATAGTGTAGATTTCAGCAATGCAACTGATGTTGTTCCCTAATGAGTAGTGACCATCCCATTTATATGACTTAAACCTGTCCAATCGGCGGAGCATCGAATGACAGTTATATAGAACAGTTCGAACGCTACTTCAAAGAAGATTCATATGATCCTAGTGACCATGATTGTCAATTGTGGGATACCAGAAAGCAGCTAAGGATCCCAACATCCCAAAGCTACACTTCAATTGTATGATGTGATGAACAAAATGTCCCGCGTCTCACCTCCCGAAGAACTTAGCTAACCTTTGCAATGGCTATTTGCTGTCAATCGCCTTGAGGAAGACTGATTTCCATCGAATAAGGGTTAGGTCAACATACTTTGGTGCCCAGCGATAGGTAACAGCTGAACCCCTGCAGGCCATGATTGGACATATGAATCTTTGCTCGGATGATAGCAACATGACTGCTCACCAGTCACCATATGACCTTTGTCAAGAGATGAGAGTTCGAGATCAAAACAAATATGAATCGACCATTAGCTCTCGACTTCATACATAAATTGTGATAGAAAACGTGAACATTACTTCAAGCCTTGGAAGCCATGCTATTGTAGTCAAGTTTATCTGACTAAGGTCTAAACTGACTAGCTCTAGCGGCGATTAGAGCTTACATTACACCCTGGTATCTATTGCTAAAATTCCTAATGAAAGATGGTATGGGAATGGTCCATGGCGACCATGTTACTAGAAGAGCCTGCTATTTAGCTAATTAGGAGATGCTACTCGATGGAGGTGGCAAGTTAAAGGTTTAGAGCACTTAAGCCTGGATGCTGATTAATTATCTGTGCATTAGATCTTATTCCCAACATGGGACTAAAGGCATATCTGCGGATGGATGAGATATGACTATCCCCCTAGCAGCCATGACTCCCTTATACTCAATCCTTGCCCTTAGCATGGGGGCAAGAAGGCGATTCAAATAAGATGCGACCTCGTCATTCGCTTATAGTATTTACCTAATTGCCTTTGTCACTCCAAGTCCTCTTTCAAGGTTTGTTCATTCTTGGGACCGCCACCCCACAACGGTTTGAAAAGACGTTCATCGCCAGCTAAAGATTTTGACGGCCATCCCCTGACAGAGATGTAGTGAGGAAAAATGGACCTGCAAAGAGCGTGCAATGCCATCTTCGCACAGAATGATATTCATTCCTTTAACAGGATTACTTTTTAACCATGACTCTTATATTTCCATGCTTTATGAGTTATTGATGTAACTAACTCAGATGAATTTATATGTGGATGATGTAGGTACCCCGAATCTGGTACCGATCAAACTTTGAGCACCTACAGGAAGAATTATGGAGCATTGCCGTAACGAGCCCGATTGAACTGCTCGTTTACAGAGCCACGTCCTTCGCCTGAGAGAAGTTGTATACCTTAAGATGGATCCGAGGTGACCATCCACTCCTTGGCTCACACGTGGCAGATCTCAAGATAATTGTGCATCGATCATTGCATTTCAGAGTTGAGATCCGATTCCAGATGGACGCCGTTCGACCGTCCATACAATCAGATCCTGTAGTCGATGCCATCGAATTACATAGATCCAAATAAAGGAGGCAGCACCGCCTATCGACGTACTTATTTTCCAATCATGCATTTTTCCTTTACATACTTCTTGAGTTATTGACATGATTAACTCATGCAAATTCGTATATGAATGTTGCAGGTACCCGAGGTTTGGTATCGACAACTCCTGCCATAGTTTGATCGGAGGAATGTAAAGCTTTGGCGAATGTGATTCGACCCTTCACCCGCTTACTATTGGCCGAACGACAACATTCTGAAGCAAAAGAAGTTCGACCATTCATTCACCGACTCTTTGCCCTTGACGTGGGGGCAAGAGAGTAAATGCACACGAGTTCGACCTGTGTTATCCATATATGGACATACTAATGAGACCTCCTCATCATCTATCCATTGATTCGCCACGCAAGACATAGAAATGTATTCGAGTGTGACATAATCACTCGGTAGATCGACGACTCTATCCCTTGATCTGATGGGAAGAGTGCAACAGTGACGGGTACAATACCATGAACGAGATAACTTTTACCTTCGAAGTGGGGGCAAAAGAGATATGTTAAGACGAGGATGAGTATGACTCGACCGCTCTCTAATGATGTATCTAACTCTTTCCCATGCTTCGGAAGGGAGGAGTATAAACTCAATAGGGGTGAGAACCGATCATCCCTGATGGCGACCTTTGCCCTTGACATGGGAGCAAAGGGACGATGCCAAGGCAAATGTGACCCGACTGTTTGCCCGACTAACTCTAATCCTCAGAGCTTGGATATGAGTATAAACTTAGGACGAGTGTGACAGGCGCGCCAAGATTTAAGACCACTCGATCCACAACTCTAACCCAAACTGACTTTGGGAGAGTATAAAGGACGAACCGCGACGTCCATAACTCTAACTCTCACGACTTCAGAGAGAGTATAAATCTGTTGGGTTAGTGTGAATGGTGCACCATGACTTAAGACCACTAAACCCATAACTCTAACTCTCACGACTTGGGAGAGAGTATAAAGGACAATGCTGCGACGTGCATGCAATCTTCATTGCCCTCCGACTGAGGACAGGATTATAAAGGACTTACGGATCGGACATCCGAATGACTTAATCCGGTTCCCATCAACGCTGGGGGCACGGACATAGATTTCTGAATTAACTTCAAACACGCTTCGGACGCGACCCGTGTTTCAAAATTAAATGGAGGCTACAGACACTATACCTCCAAACTACGACACCTGACACTTTGACATTTAATAATTCTATGCTAGATAGATTAGCACTCAACTTGTTTTCATTTCGAGCTACAATTGCTTGTGACTTAAAGATTGACTTAGTAACTTGCAAGACTAAGCTGACTATTCTTTTTCGAATTACAAGATTATGTACAGATACAAAGCAAAGACACAAGGGATACTTGCGTACAACAACAAAGAGGTCGTGTTTGAAGGAATGACGTCGACTTCTAATGCTAAGCTTCCCACACGACCCAATGCAATCACCGAAAGGAGGTCCTAAGAGTGATATATCAAATCAACATACACACCCATGTGTGACTGGCCATAGCCCAAGTGCAACGATGAGTGCTACCTCGCAAATACGTTGAATGGAAAACGTGATAACTCGAGCACTTGGATAACTCGAGCACTTGGATAACTCGAGCACATAAGCTTATAAAGCAATGTCTCTTTTCCATGCATCCATGTCTAAATTTGAATGGGAGGTGATACAACTACCGACCTTTCGCCATTACCCCTGGACTGGGGCCACATTGCTGCTTGAGGGCCACGAAATGGATGCAGAATGAACGTCCATTTGCTAGTCCAGGCCGAATTCCCGGTTGAAAGACCCCATATAAAGGAGGATGCCATTACTTTGACCTCTAACTTGCGAGGAGGCAAATTGCCTAACACTCAAACTCAAAGGCTAAGAAGAAGGAAGATAGAAATTTCTTCCGTGCTGAGGATATTGGCGCAGAAGGCACTTGGAACGAAGGAAGTCAGCAAATTTCTTCTTGCAATGATCCCTCAGCATGTCAAGCTAGATATGAAATAGATGGTACGCTCGCTGATTTGAGAACTCAGATGGCTCAGTGAGACAAACTTCTCTGGAAACGACAGAAAATGATGGATAACTTTTTTACTTGGATAGATGGAAGGCCGAGTAACTATGGCTAACTCGCTGGAGCGAGTACCATGGAAATTCAAGCGACAACGAACTTGGCTCAAACACTCCTTCCTCCATGGTCCAGATCATATGGGACCCTAGGACAAGTTGGCATAGTCGTCTTTAATAAAACAAGATGCAACCAACCTCCTCCCAGGCATTTGTAGCATGCAACTTCCGACTGTAACATTTTGGATGAAAACGATGGATATGCAAGAGCCACCGAAAAATTAAACGAAGCCCGACCAACCTTTGCTCCAATTCGGAGGAATGTTTAAAATCCAGCTCAACCTCAACATGAGGCTCCCCATGTAAGGGGAAGACGAGAGCATTCGAGAAAGCTATAGTCTAACTTCATTGCCATCCGACTCCGAACCTCAAAGCTTGGATGGGAGACCAAGGACTAACATGAGCTGGACACGAATAAATCATTTTCTATCAAACTCTAACTCACAGCTCGATGAGGGAGTATGAATTCAGAGAATACGTGGATTTGATGACCACCGTTTAGTAAAATCCCCATGGATGGGGAGTACGGGATAAGAGCTTCGAACATCATCATCTGACTATCCACCAGCTTTAGGCACATTTACGATTATCTGAGCTTCATAATAACCTAGACTATAAGCAGAAGAATGGCTCCTCAAGAACAACCTTCATACATACAAGTAGCGGATCACCATCCAGAATTAAAAAAAAAAACAGAAGCCTGATTGACTGCTATTACATATGCGCAACCAAGAAGCCAGAAACCGGCTTCCACCCAATTTAAGACTTTATACCGGGGGCACTAGCGCTAAATTAGGTAATTAGCGACAACTTCTCAAAGATGAGGGCCAAATTGGCAACATTAATTGATGCTTCAATAGAGATCAGGCGAGACCCTGCATGCATTCCTTGAAAGATTCAACGCCGCAATGGCATCGGTAAATCGACCTGGACCATATATAGCGTTGATTGCTGTAGTATCCGGTATTCTGGATATCTCAAACTTCAAAATCTCTTTGCATCGAGACCCACCAAGAGGACTTGGCGGATTCACCTCTGAAACAAACCTTGAGATTCTCCTAGAAACGTTGGAAAATCCTATCCTGAGACAGACAGATTCGTGCAATAAGAGTGTGCTAATGTTGAAATGGATGATCTCAATGTCTTCACGATAGAATGGAGCACCATCTGACTCTTGAAATAATAAAGGAAAAAGAAAAGCCCCAGGAAAGACTAACAGGAATTTACAATTATAGAAATGACCAATGTCATTAATCGGGCCCGCGGTCTTGATTGTCAAGCTTAATGGAACCAAGCATGGGAGATAGACTCAACAAGACTATGATGGCTATTTCGGATTATGCCAAAGCGTGAATGAAGGAGCTCGAATAACTCACTAACGATGTTCGCTCGCTTGCAAGATTGACGAGCTTACTCAACTCTGCAGCTGATGCGAGGAGAGTATCTAAGTTTGCTGATATACTCAATAAGGCGATCACTGCTTTCTGGCTAAACAGATGGGTTGACCCCAACGTGAATGTGATTCGACCATTCGCATATACAACTCCAACCCTTGATGACTTGGGAATGTGCACATAACGACACAGGGTGACTAAGATTGTTGAACCTACATATCTAACCCGATGCGGCAGAAAAAAGTATAAAGGCTAAAAGATTGGATGTCCAATTGACCTATCATAACCCCCAACAATGCTGGGGGCATAAGCACTGACTTCGCTCGTCCTCCACTAATGCTAGGAACATCAACTTCAACCGACAGATTGACTTTAAACATGACCCTGACTCAATGCATGATTCAGAACATATACATTATATCTTTAGAATATGACGTGATTCATCCCGACCATCCAAGTGAGCGAAATTACGGATCAAGCAAGAATTCAAAGACTTGATCTGCAACTGCATCAAATGGAGAGTATGATGAACTCCTCTGTTGCCTTACAATTGTAATAATCCTACCAGCTATTGGCTTGCATGTTTTCAACAACATCTCGTACTGACTCGTATGTGATCACAGGACTATAAAACAATCTGAAGTGATCATGGCTTTCGGATGCACTATTATTACGATTAGATCCAATCATGGAGTCCTAGATTAATATCCTGATATCGAGATAGTCCAAATCCAAGCAAAAATGACAAATTCATATGCCGACTCTGATGCGCTCTATCCGAACGGTCCAGATGCTAGCTCAAGATACGAAGATTCTGACACCATACTATGACTTGGACGGCAATTGTATACATTGACTTATACATTAAAGAAATCTTAACTTAGTAATGCACTTGACTTGTTTAGGAAGATGGCATCGTTTGGCATCAACTTTTACATGTACGATCTCACACGGGAGCCAAACATACCGCATGACCTATGATGAAGGAATTCTACCTCTTGATTCGACGAAGTCTAAACGATTACTTGATCATCTTGACCACTCTAGCCATGAAATTTGGCCCGATAAGCATCAACGGAAGCAATGCGGCATATGACAAGCCATTTATACAGAAAAAGATCCAAAAAGATTCATCTCGACTTATTCAAAGCACATCTTATTTGCAACAAGATGTACTTTGGGGGGCAAAATGTTAGCCTGCTTTGTGACCAGGCTACCCAAAGCCAGGGACTTGATTATGAACTTACATTGATTGGCGATCACTTGGATGGAGTGATAGAAAGATGGAAAATTTGAATTATTCACGCAAATGTCACCGCATCGGATCCCTCCTTTCAGATCGGGTCGGATCCCTCCTTTCGGATCGGATCGGATCCTTCCTTTCGGATCGGATCGGATCCCCTCCCCGGATCGGATCGGAGTACCCTCTACCCAAACCGCCTGAAGTATTCTGCACACAAGTGCGTGCAGGCATTCTGCTCGAACAACTGGTTCGGTTCGGATCCGATCCGAACCGACTGGACCTGCTTCTGCACACGGAGTTTGACCTCTTCTCTTGGCATAACCGACTCCTACAATTGCGGATCGGACTCCACTTGGCAAAGCACGACCTGGTAACCACTTTTCCACGTTCTCCACTACTTCTGAGATTTCCTCCGGTCACGCCACGTGGCCCATCCGAACCGGAAGCGCCCAGAGTTTCTCTACAGCTATAAATACACCACAACATGGCCATTTGAAGGGATTTTTGGCATTTCATTCATTGATGGTAGCCACGGCCGAATTCCCCCACCAATAACTACCTTCTTCTCCAATGAAAATCAATGAATTCGGAGGGAATTATTCATTGTATTTGAGCGATTGAGTGATTGAATTCCTTATAATTGTAATCCATGAATGAAATGAGAAACTATGAAGTGGATGTAGGCTTGTTAACGCCGAACCACTATAAATCTCGTGTCTCTACTTGATTTTTTACGTTTTAGATTATTATTCCTCGCAAATCCTAGACAACAGGGTGTTAGTGCCATTTTTTGGTCTAACACCTTAACTAAGGTTTACCACTTAGCTCCTCTTTCCGCTATCCTTGTTAACTACGATTTCCAACCTAGTCCCCTGAGCTAGCGTTTAATCAAATGGGTTAAGTGTTGTTATCCAAGTTCATGACTTAACCCGCCTACGAATCATGTCAAGATTGGCTAAGTACTCAAGTTCAAGGCTTAGCCCTACAGGTTGGTTAAGTGTACCAAGAAGCTCATGACTTAACCTTATCAAGTCAAATTGGTTAAGTATTTATTTGTCTTAACCCTATTAGATTATCATGTTAGATTGATTAAGCATAGATTATCTTAATCCCATCAGATTATCGAGTCGGATTGGTTAAGTATGGGTTAGCTTAACCCCATCCACTAATCGTATTACAATGGTTAAGCCTAATTTTAAAAGTCTTGTGACTTAACCCTATCAGGTCCACCTGTTAGATTGGTTAAGTATAGGTTACTTAACCTCATCAAATCATCGTGTATAATTGGTTAAGTATAAGTTACTTAACCACATTAAATTACCGTGTTAAGTTGGTTAAGTATTGGTTACTTAACCTCACTGAATTACCAAGCTTAGATTGGTTAAGTGTTTAACTTAACCCCATCAAATTACCGTGTTTAGATTAGTTAAGTGAAGGTTACTTAACCCCATCTAATTACCGTGTTTTAGATTAGTTAAGTCTAAGTTACTTAACCCCATCTAATTACCATGTTAGATTAGTTAAGTATGGATTACTTAACCTCATCGTATTTACCGTGTTTAGATTAGTTAAGCGTGGATTACTTAACCCCATCTAATTACCCAGTCGGATTAGTTAAGCGTAAATTACTTAACCCCATCCCCTATTTGTCTTGTATGGTTAAGTGTCATTAAGAAATCAAGCCCGGTCCCACTTAACCTACCCATTCGTGTCATATCGGTTAAGTGTTATTAGTCAAACTTACTTAACCTTATCATGTGGCATTAATTTAATTAATGCAGTCTCAACCTCTCACACTAGACTTTGTTGTGGTTACTAGTTAAGCCGGGCGGGTCCGGGTAGTTTTACACCACAACCTAGTCTAACCTCGGGTCTTAAGTGCGCCATGACCAACTTCTCACATTGGATCCTATTGTTTGTAGCCACTAGTTAAGCCGGGCGGGTCCGAGTAGATTTATGCTACATACTCAACCCAACCTCGAGTTGGCCACTTTCATGTTTGGTCTAGTGTCTTTTTACACTTACAACCCACCCATGTCTAGTTCAAGTTCCATGTTTTCCCACGTGTCATGACCATATTTAAATGTATCATGAATGTCATGTTCTCATGTAAGCCCCATGTCAAGTTTTTCATGTCATACCCACGTTTTTCCCAAGCTACCCAAACGTATTTCCAACCCAAGTGGAAGCGGGTCACATAGTAGGGTATTATGTCAAACTATTGGCCACAAACATGCGTAATATCATAAGAGAATTTGGCCACAAACATGCATAGTATCATAAGGGAATTTGGCCACAAGCATGCATAGTTTCATAAGGAAATTTGGCCATAAGTATGCATAGTATCATAAGTGAATTTGGCCACAAACATGCATGATACATAAGGGGTTTGGGTTCATTTACATGCATAAGCCCCAAAGTCAAGCCTTTGCCAATGTTTTCACAAGTCAAGTGGTTCCCAAAGGTTCATGCTAACATTTCATAGATAAAGATTCAAACTTGCAAGATATACTAGGTTAAACATAGCATGAATGGAATGATTAAGTCGCTACAACTTAGCCCAAGGTCATAGATCGTAGAAAAGGGGCAAATTTAGGTTCACATAAGCTAGCATACTTATGTTTCATCGCATTTTATCCCATGTCACATTAGAACCACCGTTAGAATCTACAAGTAGCTAGAACTTACATAGCGTGGCAAGAGGGCTAGGAGCATGAATTGTCTTGTCGAAGAATCCATGTTGAGATGATGATCAAAACCCTTGATTTTGTGTAGAAAGCTTGCACCTTCGTCTTGGATCTAGTTTGAATGCATAGGCTCTTGAATTTGTGGATGGAGGCCATGATCAATGTAGATTTGGGCAGCACTTCATTGCAAGAGTGATTTATGAGGGGTCTAGGGTAGGCTTAGGGTCTTTTTATAGAGATTAGGAGTAGTTTAGGCCGTTAGATTAACCCTAGGATAGATCCAAGCCCTCCAAAATCGTCACAAGCCTCCAAAACCGAGCCAAACAGCAAAACAGGTGCACCAGGTTGCCTGGGTCTGACCAGGCAGGTCGACCCCCAGGTCGACCCTGGGGTCGACTCCCCAGTCGACCTGGTCCCACCCAGGTCGACACCCAGGTCGACCCCCAGGTCAACACCCAGGTCGACCCCCAGGTCGACCCCCAGGTCGACCTGGTTCTGGCGGGATTTTTCCCACCTAGCCTGATTTCTGAAAATTTGAAATCTGTTTTGAATTCTGATTTTTCGTGAAACTTCCGAAGGCCATATCTCGGTCATACGGACTCCGATTTATGAAATTTCGGACTCTATTTCGCGTATTTTTCCGAGACGAACGCAATGGCATAGCCCGTTTCTCCTGATTCAGATTTTAACATTTAATTCTTCCTTGATTCTTGTCTCAACACGTTGTTTAAAATTCGGGTTGTTACATTCTCCCCTCCTTTAAGGATTTCGTCCCCGAAATCTCCAAGTTAGGAAGAACGCATCCTACCATCCATCATCCATCTACTCAAAACATCATCCACAGGCAACCATTGTCCTTAGACGATTTCTAATGCCATATGAACATATGCAAAACGTGTGTGTATATGCTCCTTAGCTAATGCTAATGATCAGGCCTGAATGATCTTTCTAATGCAAAATATGTTTAGTGCCATGAGTCCAACATGTATGCAAATATTCCTTGTCATATAAGTACTATATGCGTGCACAAACATTCATTCATATGCAACATCCGCATGATAACACATTCAATTTCATCCATAAACAAGTATAAATACTCGTGCATATGCAACATGAAACGTGACCGCGTCAATCTAGTATCTAATGTGTATTCGCGCATCCACGAGCAACCACTTGCAACCATTTGCAACCATATCAATCATATCATGTTTCAAATACATATTTTCATCCATAGAGTTCTATCTAAGGTTTCCAAGATAAGATCGAGGAGATAAACAAGACAAACTCCTTACGGGGTTTGTAACAGAAACAGGACCGAGAGGATATCCACCAAAAGATAACATGCGAGCAAGCTCTACAGGAAAAACCGGGGATCATGGATACACTCTTTAAAAAGAGGTACGATGCGCGTGTCTAGCCTTACGTCTTCTAAGTCGCGTTTCCTTGAGCTTAATTCCTCAGTGCCTTGACTGCCTTTGACTTCATGATTTCGTAGCTCCTTGATTCCTATTTCTCAGGTATGAGTTGGAACTCATTTCACTGTCGCTTCTTATTCCACTTTCACTTATCCTTTCCCTAGCATACTTGGCTCAAACGTATCCACTTACTCATGCAAGCTCTCCAAAATTCACTAGGGAATTCTGGATCTCGTTTGCCAATGCCAATCCATGTTGCCAAGAGTTCTTACTAGGGTGATTCCCATAACTCATGCATAATCGAAACGAACCATCCGCCTTAGCGGCGAATTCTATTCGAACGGATTACCAACAACTGCATCCCGGGATTCTAGGTAACTAACCATGACAGAACCCAAAAAGGTTACACGAGACTTCGAGGGTATCACCAAGATGAGTCGAGAGTCTAACTACCCTCTTTCCAAAACCGAGAATGGCACCCCTTATTGGGTGACCACTTTATCCCTAGAATCCATCCGTAGCTGAGACATGTCATTCTCAAATCCAAACAAGTCATGAAGAAATGGACCAACTCTCCAATCAGATTTTTGGGACAAAAACTGGGATCCTTTACCATGCTAGTACTAAGGTGCAGAGACTCAACTATCCAAGCAGACTTAAATGATGCGATGATCAAGGCAAAGTCTGGACGGGATGATAGAAAAGAACGACTAAACCTTTACCAGAAACGGTACCATTTCTTTTAGGTACCCTAGAAATGGGAGCGTACAATTTCCCTCTACGATGATCTTGTCCTTGTCCTCCTTGATGGACTAAGCCATACCAACAGTTGCTCATCCTTAAGCTCGCGTCATTTATCCTTACCCTTATTATCCTTCCTTGTACCACGGCAACAGGTCTCTCGAGAACTACCTCCATCGTACGGAAAACACCTACGTGGCTAGACAAAGATTAGTCACAGTTAGAACTACTGTGACTACCGATGGAGGAAAGAAGGGAAAAGAGATTCAATCCAGGAATCAAAGGATAGTGCTAATGGATTTTGGGGAATAGCCTTTAAAAACTTTTCTTGAAAAATGCTTCTTCGTAAATGGTTTTTCAATTACTTTTCAGAAGGTTTTAAAAACTTTTGCCCAGTCTGGTAACCTTCTGCTCTGATACCAAATGTAACACCCCACCTCCGCTAGGGTCACTCACAAAGGGAATGCACTAGGTTTGGTGAAGCATTATCGAGGTAAACATGCACAGAAATATTACAAGACAGAACGTATATAAAACAGCGGAAGTAAAACCAACTTTCATATCATTAATAAATAAGGTCTAAAGCCTTTTACATCAGAATACATCAAAACCTGTCTTGCAATAGTAAAGAAGCATAAAACCTTTTCATAAATTATTCCTCAAAATAAAGCGGTGGAGCAGCCATAGCCAAGAGAAGACCAAGCTATACATGATGACCTTCAAGCATAAGAGGTCCGAACTAAACAACATTATTTCCTCCCTGAAAACCTGGGAGGGGGGGGGGGGAACGGAAGACAAAGAGGCGAAAGAAAACGGGGTCAGTCATAAACACTGGTAAGTCCTATCTACTTCCAGTATAAAAACAGGTAAAGGTAACATGACATGCATAAACTGAAAGTAAACATAAGGATGACTACAAGATAGATAAACTAAAACAGGCTGAACTACTGTAGCAAGGTAAACTAAGATATCATGGTAAACTACGGTGTCATGATAAGTCAAGGTATCACATCGTCAGGCTTCTATCAAGTATACTATCCCAAGGTTTCTATCCTATATACCATCCCATGGTGTCTATCACGTATACCATCCCAGGGTATTTATCATGTATATTTTCTCTGCACCTCACGTACTAGTATCCTAACCTGCATCATGTGTTAACTATGAATGTCCCTTGCCCAATGTCATGTAATGGTCCATGTCCACCTAATATATAGCATATGTAGGTTTTCCCAACTCGTATGTGTATGTTTCTTTCCATGTATAAGTTCAGTCCTTTGCCGTAGGCCATACGGGCTTTCCCATGTAAACGTTTTATCCTTGAAGTTATTTTGGACTGCTACCCTTGATCTAGTTATGTTTTCTTGCCATGAACTATCGCGTGTCCACTTAGGATTTATGCCACCTAGGACCACTAGGGATTATGCTACCTAATGTACGTTTCCGTGTCTCGGTTTTGGTTCAGCCACCTAGGGCCACTAGGGATTATGCCACCCGTCAACCGTGCCCTTTATCCTGCGTATGTATCGTGAATCGTTTTCCCATGTCTAGACGCACATGTTCCTCAATGTGCCATCCGAGTTCTGTGTCAGGGAAAATCAAGAAATACGGAACTCGGTCGGGAGCTTTAAGTCGTCTGCTGATGCAGATATCAAGGTCTGTTTTTGTACCCGTGGCTATGGTCCCACGTGACCCCTCCCTCAACTACTGAAAGGAAATCCAAGAAAAATCATGTATGAGAACTACACTATGGCCCATCGATGCCCACTTCCAGATAGCCAACCTCACCCATAACTCGATAGCCAATATATGGTCTGTTGGGAGTTCCCTGCCTTTCCGTACGTAGACGATTGACTAAAGATGGTAGGTAGTCGGCGACATGCTATCCAGGGCAAAATCAAGTATCGTCGACTCCACGCTAATCCATCCCAGTCTTTAGGTCGCTCGCATAGCAACCAAGGCATACTCTTGGCTCTTCTACCGCAGACCTTAACCCCTGTGAGGCCGGGTTTCATGGACCATCTGCCACCTCACAGAGGGATACCAAGAGTACCCTCACGTCCCCCGAAGCTACCGCTTCATCACCCAGTTCATTGGAGCCCTTATCTAAGTCAGATAATTTGCTCCCCCTCGTGTTTTAAGCGATGACCTACCGTACCGGGTTACTCATCTATTCATGAACTAGTCCCATGTCTTTGGCTAAGAATTATTACTTAGTTACCCTTAACTAAGGTTTACCACTTAGCTCCTCTTTCCGCTATCCTTGTTAACTACGATTTCCAACCTAGTCCCCTGAGCTAGGGTTTTATCAAATGGGTTAAGTGTTGTTATCCAAGTTCACGACTTAACCGGCCTACGAATCATGTCAAGATTGGCTAAGTACTCAAGTTCAAGGCTTAGCCCTACAGGTTGGTTAAGTGTACCAAGAAGCTCATGACTTAACCTTATCAAGTCAAATTGGTTAAGTATTTATTTGTCTTAACCCTATCAGATTATCTTGTTAGATTGATTAAGCATAGATTATCTTAATCCCATCAGATTATCGAGTCGGATTGGTTAAGTATGGGTTAGCTTAACTCCATCCACTAATCGTATTACAATGGTTAAGCCTAATTTTAAAAGTCTTGTGACTTAACCCTATCAGGTCCACCTGTTAGATTGGTTAAGTATAGGTTACTTAACCTCATCAAATCATCGTGTATAATTAGTTAAGTATAAGTTACTTAACGCCATTAAATTACTGTGTTAAGTTAGTTAAGTATTGGTTACTTAACCTCATTGAATTACCAAGCTTAGATTGGTTAAGTGTTTAACTTAACCCCATCAAATTACCGTGTTTAGATTAGTTAAGTGAAGGTTACTTAACCCCATCTAATTACCGTGTTTTAGATTAGTTAAGGCTAAGTTACTTAACCCCATCTAATTACCGTGTTAGATTAGTTAAGTATGGATTACTTAACCTCATCGTATTTACCGTGTTTAGATTAGTTAAGCGTGGATTACTTAACCCCATCTAATTACCCAGTCGGATTAGTTAAGCGTAAATTACTTAACCCCATCCCCTAATTGTCTTGTATGGTTAAGTGTCATTAAGAAATCAAGCCCGGTCCCACTTAACCTACCCATTCGTGTCATATCGGTTAAGTGTTATTAGTCAAACTTACTTAACCTTATCATGTGGCATTAATTTAATTAATGCACTCTCAACCTCTCACACTAGACTTTGTTGTGGTTACTAGTTAAGCCGGGAGGGTCCGGGTAGTTTTACACCACAACCTAGTCTAACCTCGGGTCTTAAGCGCGTCATGACCAACTTCTCACATTGGATCCTATTGTTTGTAGCCACTAGTTAAGCCGGACGGGTCCGGGTAGATTTATGCTACAAACTCAACCCAACCTCGAGTTGGCAACTTTCATGTTTGGTCTAGTGTCTTTTTACACTTACAACCCACCCATGTCTAGTTCAAGTTCCATGTTTTCCCACGTGTCATAACCATATTTAAATGTATCATGAATGTCATGTTCTCATGTAAGCCCCATGTCAAGTTTTTCATGTCATACCCACGTTTTTCCCAAGCTACCCAAACGTATTTCCAACCCAAGTGGAAGCGAGTCACATAGTAGGGTATTATGTCAACCTATTGGCCACAAACATGCGTAATATCATAAGGGAATTTGGCAACAAACATGCATAGTATCATAAGGGAATTTGGCCACAAGCATGCATAGTTTCATAAGGAAATTTGGCCATAAGTATGCATAGTATCATAAGTGAATTTGGCCACAAACATGCATGATACATAAGGGGTTTGGGTTCATTTACATGCATAAGCCCCAAAGTCAAGTCTTTGCCAATGTTTTCACAAGTCAAGTGGTTCCCAAAGGTTCATGCTAACATTTCATAGATAAAGATTCAAACTTGCAAGATATACTAGGTTAAACATAGCATGAATGGCATTATTAAGTCGCTACAACTTAGCCCAAGGTCATAGATCATTGAAAAGGGGCAAATTTAGGTTCACATAAGCTAGCATACTTATGTTTCATCGCATTTTATCCCATGTCACATTAGAACCACCGTTAGAATCTACAAGTAGCTAGAACTTACATAGCGTGGCAAGAGGGCTAGGAGCATGAATCGTCTTATCGAAGAATCCATGTTGAGATGATGATCAAAACCCTTGATTTGGTGTAGAAAGCTTGCACCTTCGTCTTGGATCTAGTTTGAATGCATATGCTCTTGAATTTGGGGATGGAGGCCATGATCAATGTAGATTTGGGCAGCACTTCATTGCAAGAGTGATTTATGAGGGATTTAGGGTAGGCTTAGGGTCTTTTTATAGAGATTAGGAGTAGTTTAGGCCGTTAGATTAACCTTAGGATAGATCCAAGCCCTCAAAAATTGCCACAAGCCTCCAAAACCGAGCCAAACAGCAAAACAGGTGCACCAGGTTGCCTGGGTACGACCAGGCAGGTCGATCCCCAGGTCGACCCTGGGGTCGACCCCCCAGTCGACCTGGTCCCACCCAGGTCCAGACCCAGGTCGACCCCCAGGTCGACCTGGTTCTGGCGGGATTTTTCCCGCCTAGCCTGATTTCTGAAAATTTGAAATCTGTTTTGAATTCTGATTTTTCGTGAAACTTCCGAAGGCCATATCTCGGTCATACGGACTCCGATTTACGAAATTTCGGACTCTATTTCGCGTATTTTTCCGAGACAAACGCAATGGCACAACTCGTTTCTCCTGATTCAGATTTTAACATTTAATTCTGCCTTGATTCTTGTCTCAACACGTTGTTTAAAATTCGAGTTGTTACAAGTGTCGAACCTCCATCTGTAGCCGCAGTAGTTTCACCTGCGGCTTATTTTCTCTTAAGCCTCGTAAGTATTTCCAAGCGATGGAGGCAGTTTTCAAGAGACTTGTTAGCATGTTGCACAAGGATGGTAAAAAGGAGAATAAGGGAGTTGGGGATAGGGAGCACAGCCCAAAGATGAAAGAAAATGGTGGCTTAAGAAGGGAATATAGATGAAAAAAGAAAAGAGGAAATACCATAATTTAAGAATGGTGGGTCATCTGAAAAAGGATTGCAGAAAGAGGAAAGGGGGTTGTTACCAAAGCGGGACACCTTATTAGGGAGTGCCCAAAGAGACAAGGACAAGGCCAGAGGGAAGGAACTTCTAGAGGGCAAGCTAATGTTCTCATATCTGGTGGACAGGATAGGGGTAGGAAAGTTTCTGTTGAAGGTTTGATTTCTATTTCTGATCATCCCGTTTGGATTCTTTTTCTAGCGCTTTGCATTATTTTATATCTGATCCTTTAGTTAAGTCTCTGCACCTAGATACTAGTATGGTTTTGGACCCCGTTATTGTCTCAAACCCCATTGGAGGTACGACTCATTTATCGTTGATTTGTCGGGGTTTGAGAATCTCTGTGTTAGGCATCGAGTTTGATTGCGATGCATATGTTCTTGATTTCATAAGGTATGGTTTGATTCTAGAGATGGATTGGTTAATCATATATGGAGCCATTCTAGATTGTGAGAAGGGGTTCGTTAGACTTCTGAATTGCCATGAAAAGACTCTCAAAATTTCTTATGACCCCAAAAGGGTCCGTCATGCTTAGTCTCCTAGAACCTCTTGATATATCTATCGATGATTTGCGATCTGTACCAACATTTGTGAGTATCCTGATGTTTTGATGAGGTTCAGGGTTTACCCTCGAGGCACGAGATTGGTTTCCGCATATACTTGGTGGACAATGCAAAGCCTGTTGCATTGCCTGTGCGACATGTGACTCCTAAAAGAAAAGAGGAACTTTGTAAGCAAGTAGGGGAGCTACTTGAGAAGTGGTTTGATAGGTGAATCATATCGGGATGGGAAACCTATTGAAGACAGTCCTTTAGGAAGCCCATCATTCTAAGATGACTATTCATCCAAGCGGCGATAAAATGTATAGAGTTATGAAGAGGGTTTTCTTTTGGACAAGGATGAAGAAGGATGTAGCATAGTTCATTTCTCGATGTTTAGTTTGTCGTCGGGTCAAAGTTGAGTAGATGAAGCCTGATGGATTGCTTCATTCGTTGGAAATCCCACAATGGAAGTGGGAGAGCATCTACATGGATTTCATAGATAGGTTGCCTAGATCAAGGAAGGAGCATTTGGGCTATAGTGGACAGGTTTATATAGAGCACCCAATTTATTCCAATAAAGAGCAAGAGATCAACGGCGTGGTTGACATGGCACCCTTCGAGACACTATATGGATGACCTTATAGATCACCGACTTGTTGATGGAAGTCGACAAGACAGACTTCTATTTGGACCCGATAGGATTAGAGACAATTTAGACGAGGTTGATCTTATCTGCAGACAAAGTGAAGACAACACAGGATCGAAAGAAATCCTGCGCATATAGGAGAAGGACTAATATAGAGTTCGAGGTAGTGGAGCCAAACTTGCTAGAGGAAGTGAAAGTAGAGAAGGAAGAAATGATGGGATGAGTTCCGACTGGCATACTTAGATCGGAGGTTAAGAAATTGTGCAATAAAGAAGTGAAGCTAGTAAAAGTGCAATGGGGAGAGGACCGCGAGGATGCTACTTGGGAGGCTGAAGACAAGATTCGTGCTTCATATCCTTTCCTTTTCGAGAATATGTTCTTAACTTCTTTTTCCAAGCTTCAAATTAATACTTGTATCTATCGTTTGAATATCTCCTCTTGATTGAGTCTTTAGGTAGAAAACTAATGAATGTAAACATGTGTTTAAGACATGTTATGTTTGATGGATGCAAGTTTTTGCTCGTGGATGCATATACACACAAAATAGGCACTAGATCTGCTCAATCACTTACATATTGCATATGGATGTATGTAGATTTTAAATTTTTATGGTTGAAAATGCGTGTATCGTTATATTGCTGTTGCATTTGGATGGATGATTGTGCACACATATAGAACTTACATGTATTAGGATAATTTGTATACATTTTGGTTTCATGGCACAAAAATATATTGCATTAAGGAGGTTAACTGAATCAGTAGACTGCCTGATCTTTCACATTGGGTTACGAACATAAAAACACGCTATTGCATGTGTTCATAAAGGCATTAGAAATTCCTTAAGGACAATGGATGCATGTGATTGCTAGATAAATGTATGATTGTTGGATGCTAAGATATACGTTCTTCTTAACTTAGAGATTTCGGGGACGAAATCCTTTGAGTAGGTGAGAATGTAACACCCTGTAATTTTAACGAAACTAAAGATGATAAATTAAAGAATAATTAATTTGAAATAAGTTGTTAACAATAAATTAAGGAAAACTTAATTAAATATTCAGACTTAAGTAAAACGGACTACGCCATTGCGTCCGGCTCGAAATTCTGGTCTAGATAGACACCTGGTTTGCGTAAATCGGACATCGTATGAAGAAGTTATTAAGTTTTGAAGTTTGTATACACGTAGGAAGAGTGTATAAATATATTAGGTTCAGATTTCAAAAATGGGTCCAGGAATTTTAAAATTGGTTCAAAATTCAAAATTTCCGAAGGCGAGAGATTTCCCGCCCAGGGGGGTCGACCCCCTAAAGGGTGGGTCGACACCGGGGTCAACCCCCTCAAGGGTGGGTCTATCCACCTGCGGAAGATTTTGGTAGAATTCATTATTCTAAACGTGGACACCTTTCTTGACCAAATTCGTTGATTCTAGGCTATATAAAGGACCCTAAACCTAGGTTTTATTCATTTAAAAAAAATGGTGGCGATGGCGGATCTCTGCTGCAATGTAAATTGAATAGCCTATTCTTCTCCAAATCCAATTCAGCAACCATTATACAAATTCAATGATGGCTACAATAACAAATCCCACGTGTTCTTCTCTGTTATTTGGATCCATTTCCTTAGATCTATTCACTGTGAGTTCATGTTATTTTTAGATCTGAATATTTAATTGGTAACCATAAAATGTTTATAAAAATTGGATATTGGATCTATGCCTAAACAAGTTCTATTATGATATAATTATCAGATCTGCCTTTATATGTTCATACCGCCACCATGTTAAATCCTGTCAAAATATATTTATTCAATTTTATGCCTGTTTCTATCAGTTTATTATTGATTCGTCATTATGCCAGTTTTGATTCTCTTCTTTCCCTCTTTTCCCTTTTTATTTTTATAGCCAGGCTACCTTCGAGCCTAGGCCTAACATTGAAATATGTGAACGCGCAAAATTGGGAATGGTTTGGGAAAAATATGATTTTGGTATAAATTGAAACATATGTAAAATATGATTTGGGCATAACTTGTACTAAAATATGTGAATATGAACTAGGGACATAAATGAGCAAATACGCGAATACGGATTTGGGCATAATATATATACATATATGTTTTTATATATATATGTATGTATGTATGTATCTTGATTTATGACTTGGGAAAAAGGGCATATTGTGCATGGTGAAATATGAATTAAAAAAGGGAATGAAAATCTATATTTGGAATAGGGAAATTTATTAATATGATTATTCCTAAAATAATGGAACCATAATAATGCTTAGACACGAGGTTATATTGCACTTGTGGTATAAATCTGCCCGAAGCCACCCGGCATATCCAGCGACCACAAGTGGTTAATCTAATGTGAGGGGTCTAATGCATAACAACACCATGACATGAGGCTAAGTCTAAACTTGTGGTTTAAGTCTGCCTGGAGCCGCCCGGCATATCCAGCATCCACAAGTGGTTGACTTAACGTGAGAGGTCTGGGGAATTAACATGTATGAACAGAAAAGATAAGATGTTTAGGCTTGTCCTAGGGACAAGTGGAAATTATAATTAGGTTATAATAAATGAAAAAGGGAATAGAATAACTTATGTAAGGGGATAAGCTGTATTTAATTGTAAATTAAGTTATTTACAAGAACAAGAATCTGAAATCTACGAATGAGGACAACATAAGTTATACTTGTGGAAAGGAAACTTATTAGTAAACTTTAGTTAAGAGAACTAAGTTAATAAGTAAATAGTGATAAAATTGAATTATGATTAAATGAGAAAGAATGAGGAAACTTATGAAATGATATAAGTTAAATTTTAATCATAAATGATAAATGATATGCGAAAAAGAAAACATGTAAAATGAGGCATACTTAAATACACATTAAGTAAGAACATGCTATTGTAACTATGGAATCAGACGATGAAAATATAAAGGGATTGTGGATTACAGACCTTGGGCCACAATCTAGAGAATAACACGTTGTGGGCTTGTTAATAAACTTAAAGGGGTTAAGTTATATAACCAAAATTAATAAGCAAGAGGAACCTGGTAACTTGATTAAGAGTTCAATATGAATGGGAATAACCAAGTTAAATGGAAACCTGATGAGGTAAGGCAAGCACATAAAAGAATGTTTTGACATAAGGTCTAACAATATATTAAAGTGGGGCGCTTGGACCATTCTGCACGATTGAGGGTGAATAACCCAAGGGGGTAGATCATCGTGGTGTTCTAAGGCACGAGGGGAGCGCACTTTTATCTGATTAATCTGTCAGCTCTGAAGGACTGGAAGGGGAAGCACACGGCTTCCTAAAATACGTAAGGTGCTCCTAGTAGTCCTCTGTGTGGTGGTAGATATTTAGGTTGTGCTCACAGAGGTAGGGTCTGCGCGTAACTACTAGGTGGGTGGTCCTTGACTGCAAAAGTAGCTTTGCAGTCAGAATGCTGTGACGATGTGACACCAGGGTGATTCAGCGATTGCCTCAACACGAGGCGGGGTTAGGACCGACAAGGAAAGTAGATCATCAGGTACCCATCATCGGCAGCCAGTGGGATGGGAAAAGACTAGAGTTAAACCCAAGATACCTTTCACTATCGAGGTAAGGGGTTGAGGGGAGACGCCACATGGATGTTTAGATTGTTTGCGTAGGGGCAGTCTCTTAGCTCTTGTAGTCTTTACTAGTTGAGGGAGGGGATGAGGTGGGGCTATAGCCACCATGAAAAACAAACCCTGTGTATATCTGTATTTTGAGGCTCTCAAAGGCGATCCTGTACAGATGTGGAAAAGCTTCCGACCGAGTTGCGTGTTTCTTGTATCGCCCTGCCACGGAACTTATTGCACATTAGGGGATGTGTGGGGTAGGCATCGAGCTACAATTGATGATTTGTATGTGGGAAAGTCTAGATACATGCATATCTGCTCTGGGTGGTGTATCGTAGACTTAAGGGCATTACTCTGGTATGGAATCTGATTCGATTGAAGGTGGTAATCCGTACGATTACATAGCATAGTAATGACAGATATATGCAGAATGTAACATTGTTATATAGAGATCCGTATGTCACTCCGGCGTAGGATGAGGGACAGCGTTCATTTCTGTAGCGTTACGGTGGAGACCGTGTGAGTGAGATACCATGGCGTGCATCTCAACATTGAGTGGTAGCTACATATATTGTATTTGGCTAATCCACTGGAAAGTAAATGGGTACGACGTGTGTATAAGCATTGAGTGTTTTTAACCTTAGTAACCTAACAATCAAGAAAATGTAATGGAACAGTATTCGTAGGGATCATTCTGTTTCTGATATACTAGTATTGGTATGGTGCAGAGAAATGTATTTAAGAAGCGCAATATATTTTGTTCAAACTTATCTTGCTCAATTCACATTTGTCCTTGTTATTGTTATCTTGTTCTTCCAACTTTTATATACCTACCATGATACTTTTATTTATTTATATTTAAAAGTAACTAGACTCACTAGACTATATATTTGACCCTTTTTGTTTCCTCTTCTCTCTCTTCCGTCCCCCCCCCCTCTCCCCCAAGTTCTCAGGGTGGAAGTGCTTAGAGTTGATTTGGATTCTCTCATCTTAGCTTGGATTTTTGGATATTGATGTACCGTTTTGACTTCTTGTCAACTCTCTTATGGCTTCGCATGGGAAACATGATTTTATACTTTTGTACTTTGATATTTTTGGCATGACAGATTATTGATGTAATTGGTTACTTCAAACTTATGATTTAAACTCATAGTTTGGGACCATGATGTTTGGATTTAAATAAAGTTTTTAATTCCACTGCTATTTTACATGTCTGTCTTGTGACATTATGTTCTTATTTACCTATAACGCTTCACAAAACTTAATGCATTCTATATAGAGTGACATTAACGGACGTGGGGTGTCACACTTAATATGTAATTAAGTATATCTTAATTCACATGTTTTCTATTTAACATGCCAGTCACTATTTATGATTAAATATAACTTATTTCATAAGTTTTCCTCATTTTTTCTCATTTAATCATAATTCCATTTTACACCGTTATTACAACTTATCGTTGTTTACTTATTAACTTAGTTCTCTTAACAAAGGTCCGTTAATTAGTTTCTCTACCCATTTATTATAACTTATGTTATAATTTCCTCTTGTCCGTTACATCCCTTCCTTTCTTATTTTCTGATTTAGCCATTTAATTGCCATCGTTGTCATTTATTGATATCTTGTTACATACATGTTTATATATATATATATATATATATATATATATATATATATATGCACAAGACCTCTCACGTTAAGCCTACACTTGTGTATGCTGGATTTGCCGGGTGGATCCGGGAAGACTTCTACCACAAGTTTACTTAACCTCATGTCTTAGCACCATTATATGTTTTATTTATGCACTTAGACCCCTCACATTAGATTTACCACTTATGGATGCTGGATATACTGGTCGGGTCCGGGCAGACTTCCTCCACAAAGTGAAATCTAATCTCGTGTCTAAGCGCGGTTACAGTTTTCTATTTACTGTAAATTTAGGCGTATTATCCTTTTCACATGTTTACTATATTCTAATTTATTTGTCCTCAAATCATGCCTATATTATATCGCATGTCCTTTTTAACATGTGTTTAATTCTATTTTGACATGTAAACATTTAATCAGGTAATTGTTCAAATCTAACAGGTTAACATGTCGTTTACTCAATAATATGCCACAAATGAATCATGTAATTATAACAACCGTAGTCATTACCCATATTCTAACAAGTCTGTTTTTCAACATGTAATAATTCCAACACTTTAACTGATTAAACATATGAATTATTCATATTAACATCTCAACTTGTTATAACAGTAATTCTTAATTATTCTGGCGAATTCACATATAATAACGGGGAATGTTTAAACGATAACATATTATTATCTAAAATGCTATAGCTTAAATCCACTCACCTCGTAAGCTTTCCAAATCCTGGATCTGGTCCAGATCTAATCTTCCATGGTGTTCCCCTAATTAGATCCAAAACCTAACAACCATGGATTGACTATTTTTACTAAAATAGAAAGGAAAAGAAAGAGGATGAAATTTGAATAGATCGGATCTAGAAAGTTACCATACTTCGATATGAGAACGAAACACCTACTAACAAATACTCGTTCCATTTCTTTAGATCTAGATCCAGAATTTTTCCAAAACTAATAATCTTAATTTTTTGAATAGATTTGAGAAGAGGGAAGAATGTAAGAGCCTCCGCATAGCCTCAGAAGTATGAGGTTTAGGGTTAGCTCTACAGACTTATTTATAGGTGTTTCGGAGAGCCTGGTCCCTCAGATTTAAAATAAAAATATTAGAACAGACCACGTCAGGAGAAGATTCCAGATCCGCAGTGGGGTCGACCCTAGGGTCAACCCCCCTGTTGGTGGGTCGACCCCTAGGTCAACCCCTAACTATCTATTTTCCCTCCAGATTTTCCTGCTCGTGAATTTTGATTTCTAGACTAATTTTTAATATATATATGTGTATATATATATATTCGTATGAGTTCCTTATATATATAAACTTCTAACGCTCATAACATCCTCATACGTTATCCGTTTTTTAAAAATCAGGTGTCTATTTTGACCAGAATTTCGAGACGGACGCAACGGAGTGGTCTGTTTTACTTAATTATCATTATTTAATTATGTTATTCTTATTTTATTATCTTTAAAATGCGGGGTGTTACAAGTCCCATAGTCATTAGCGCATTGATTTAAAGAAACAACTCGATAATGCTACGTCTGAGAGCACCAAAGAAAAATTAGCTTGTGCTCGTCTTGCACAGGAGAAGGTAGGATTAGATAAAAGGAATGCTAAACTAGAGGCCAAATTAGCTGAAGCTAAGTCCAGGGCGGTTCTAGCTAAGGGGAATACCGACATTGCCCTTAAATCTGCCGAAGATGACAATGCACAACTTGCTGCAGCTCAAAAAGAAATAGACGGTTATGGTGAGCTCATGGTACAATTTTTTTCCTAAGTGAACCGTCATCGAGACATCGCCTAGATCGAAGACTGTCCAACAACTTTGGTTTATGTGTGGGAGCAAGATGTTGAATGGGAGAGGAAAGAGCTTAAGGTGGACTCCACTGACAAAGAAAAATATCTGAAGGGTGATGAGCCAATACATTTAGCTGAAGGGCGTAAACTTATCGCTGCTGCTATGGAGGAGGAGAGGCGTTAGGCCTAAGGGAAAGAATCCATTGAAGTCAGTTCTTCTTCCGCTGTCCCCGGTGTTACTGAAGCGGAGGGATATAACCTAGAGAATCCAGGAATTCCCAAGGCATCTTTCTTGTCTCCTATTGCGGAAACAATTCCAGAGACTCCCGCCGCTCATGTTGAGAAATCATCTAAAGGTATTTCCACCTTTTAAACTCAATTTGTTAGGGCTCTTTCAACATCTCGTCGTATTGTTGGATAAACGATTGAAGAACCTAAGCTTTATCCTGAGTTAATAACTGCCGCTTCTCGTCTTATAGGTGCAGAACTAGCTAGAAACACTGATGAACAGCAAGAAGAAATCATTGATGCAAAAAATTTTGAGAAGGCTCAGGAGAAAAAGGAAGAATCCACCGACTCAAAATCCACAGAGAAGACCGTGGATAAAAAAGAAGAAGTCACTGACAAAGCTCTTTTGCCATCTAGCACTGAGACTCCCAAGAACGGGGACATGATAGATGCTTTGAAGGATGATGGCGGGAATAACGGAAACAAAGAAGATGACGATGTTGTGGTGACTGGAGGTTTGGGGGAAGCCGATGACATGATTTTGGCTGTAATGAAAGCAGCGAATGACACGCTTTTAAAAGCTAAGGCCGAAAAGGAAGAGCCCCTTAATGTTGATCCTCTTCAAGCCATTGCTCCTCGGTCAGAATAAATTGTCAAACTCTCTACTAGATCAATAACCGGGAGTTTAAGTAAACAAACTCCAAATGATCCAAATGTTCCGCCAGCCGACAAAGGTAAAAAGAAACGCATTCTCACTGAAGCTGAGCGAGAGGAGAAAGCCAGGCTCAAAGCCGCCAAAAAGTCCAAAATTCCCCTAAAGCCCAAGTGAATGTAGCTTAATCTAATCTACTTTATTTTCCACTGGGCTGTTGTTGTTGTAGCGAGAGTGGCCTTCGCACCTTTTGATTAGTTTCCTTGTATGATCCTGCATTCATGTAAATAAAGTAGCTTGTTTCCTGTGATGTCAAAAACTTACAATTTTGTCATTCATTTCAATTAAATGCAGTAATAGTCAAAGAATTATTAACACAAATAATAAATAAAAAATCACATCACAGATGAGCTTCCCTACAAACGTGTAATCAACAATACTTATAGTGCAAAAATCATTGCTAAACTGAGTAGTGAACAACAGGGAGAAGTGGCTCGATATGTATGCCCCCAATCAATCTTGAATAAAATGCCTGGCCAAGGCTTGTTCGAGATTGATTAGGTTCGACGTTAAATTGCTTCCAGTCCTTTAGGGATGTTAAGATTCTTTTTTATTGGTACTTATTTTTAGCACCTTTATACTCTCCTGTCATATGACCAGGTTAGAGTGAGATCAAGGCGGACTCTTATAGTGGTGCACCTTCACGCCTTGTGGACGTCTTCTTCTCGTCCTTTGTACTCTCTCTTGAATCATGAGAGTTTCGAGTTTGGTACGTCGTCTTCCCATCCTTTTTCACTCTGTTACGCAAATGGTTGTCTCGTTCGCTCTGGTTTTTTCTCCACACATAGTTTTCTAAGATAGAGTCCCATCGGCTCAAGTGTTATACTTGTTCTCAAGATTCGATTCAAATTTAATGTTTCATACCCAGAGCAAAACATTCACAAAATATAAAGGGATTAATGCAGGAAAAGTAAACGACACACAATATTTTTATAGTGGTTCGGCCAAGTCATACCCTACATCCACTTCATAATCTTTTGCTTATGTCAACCAGACTTTTCTAGGCAAGTCGTTTCCTTTACATGGTCCATAAAACAAAAGAAAATAGTACAAATTTAAATCAAGTTCTACTGCGAGTATTGGGCATTCCATGCTCCGGATATCTCCTCACCATCCATGGTCGTTAACTTGAAATCTCCTATGTCAAGTTTCCGCTGAATGGTATACGATCCCTTCTATTTCGGACCCAGATAAACAGGGGTCGGGAAGACATGCTTCAGTACTAAATCTACATGTTCAAAGGTTCGAAGACGAACCCTCTTGTTGTTGTATCATTCCACTTGGTGTTTGTGCCTCGAGGCATGCAAATCTGCCTCTTTTCTCTTCAACCATGTCTAGGGATTCAAGGCTAAGTGCTTTGTTTGTCATCGGATCATAAAACGTTGTCCTATGAGAGGGAATTCTCAATTCCACTAGAATGACCGCTTCTGATCCGAAAGAAAGTAAAAACGGGGTATGACCCGTAGCCATCTTGTAAGTCATTCTGTAGGCCCATAATGCTAATGGTAATTCATCAACCCACATGGCTTTTTCCTGCTCCAATCACTTCTTCAGAATGGAGTTAATGATTTTGTTTATCGCCTCAACTTGTCCGTTTTATTGTGGGTGAGCTACTGCAGTGTATCTTTTGTCAATCTTGTACTTATGGAAGAAATTCCGAAATTCAGTGCTATCAAATTGGGTTCCATTATTAGTTATGATGGTTTTCAGGATTCCAAGCCGACTGATTATATTCCTAACCACAAAATTTATCACCCGCTTCGTTATGATCATAGTTAAAGGCTCGGCATTTACCCATTTAGTAAAATAATCCGCAGCCCCAATCGCGTATTTAGCTCCACCCTTAGCGATTGGTAGATTTCCGATGATGTCTATTCCCTACGTAGCGAACGACCACGGACTCACCATTGTCTTAAGATGACCGGGGGGTGTGCTCTTGGTATCTTTGCAAACTTCTGACACCTGTTGCAGCGTCATAAATAATCAGTTGCATTTCGATTCACAGTGGCCCAAAAGTAGCCATACCGTAATATTTTCTTTGCTAGTGTTTGTCCACTGGTGTGATCTCCACACTCACCCTCTTGTATTTCTCTTAGTACACGCTTGATGTCGTCGTGTGCTATACACCGGAGCAAAACATTGAAAATCCCTGGCGATAAAGAACTTCATTTTGCGTAACATATCTTGGGGACTTACGAACCACCGCCTGTCTCTTGCTCTTGTTTGTGGGAAGTGATCCGTTTTGCAGGAAGTTCTTTATCGGTGTCATCCATGATTCTTTTTCCGGCTCGGTTTCCAGTACCAGATCGATTTCCATCTGGTCGATGCTTAGGGACTTTTGTGTCGTGATCGGAACCATCTCTATCTCTTTCGGGTTGTCAGAACTTGCCAACTTAGCTAGTCTGCCCGCTTTCTGATTTTTTGTCCATGGAATTTGAGTTATGCTATAATGCTCCAAGTTGTCTAACAACTTCTCTATCTTTTCAAGGTAGTTGACGAGTCGAGGTCCTCTGGCCTGGAATTCCTTTCTAACTGGGCAAACGACTATTTTAAAATCACAGAAAATGTCTAGCGTGGTCACCCTCAATTCCTTAGCGAGTTTGAACCTGACAATCAAGGCCTCATTTTCGGAATCGTTGTTGGTTGCGGAGAATTCCAACCGCAAAGCATAGTAAATTGATCATCCTTCAGGAGTCGTCAAAACGACTCCGGCGCTGGATCGTCGGTTATTCTTAGCTCCATCTTTGTATAGTTTCTAGGATCTAAGTTCTAATCTCTGCTCTGAGGGGCCATCCTTCTCATCTTACACATCATCTTCGGGGATCATGAATTAAGTGTTGAAGTTGGCTAAAGCTTGCCCCCTTATTGATCTTCTAGGCTGGAAGTTTAAGTTGAAATGGCTTCGCTCTAAGTTCCATTTACGCAGTCTTCCAGACGCTTCAGGCCGCTGCAGGGCTTGTCGGAACAATTGGTCAGTGTACAAAACAATTGGGTGAACCTGGAAATAATGACGGAGTTTTCGAGATGCAATCAACAGGTTATAAGCAAGTTTCTCTATTTTTGGATAAATGTGTTCTGCCACCGCTAACTTCTTGCTTGCATAATATACCGGCCTTTGAACATTATCTTCTTCGTGCACTAGAGTTGAGCTAATGGCATGAGATGACACTACCAAATACACAAACAGATCCTCATGGTCCACCGACATGGACAACATTGGGGGTTTCTCTAGCAAATCCAATAAGTTTCGAAAAGCTTCCACTTAGCCGAGGGGTCCATTCGAAATAGTGTTTCCCTCGCTTGATTAAATCGAAGAAAGGAACATACTTGTCTGTGGCTTTGGAAATGAACATGCTCAATGCCGCGACCTTCCCCGCCAAATTTTGAACATTTTTTATCTTTCGCCGCTCCTCTATGTTTGTGATTTCTACATTCTAGTTAGGATTAATCTCGATTCCACGCGAACTGACTATGAAACCGAGGAATTTTCCTGATACGACCCCGAATAAACATTTCAAACGGTTCAACTTCATCCTGTATCGTCGTAGGATTCCAAACATCTCTGCTAATCCTTTGTATGATCGGATGACTGCCTGGACTTCACAAGCATATCGTCTACGTAAACTTCCATTATTCTCCCGATCTGGTTGTACAACATTTGGTTCACTAAAACTGATAGGTGGCTCCGGCATTTTTCAACCCGAAAGGCATTACCACATAATAGCATAACCTCAAGTCTGTGATAAAACCGGTATGTTCTTGGTCTGGTACATGCATAGGGATCTGATTGTATCTTGAATACGCATCCATGAAGAAGAGAAGTTTGTGTCCTGCTGTTGAATCTACTAGCTGGTCAATTTGGGGGAGTGGAAAGCTATCCTTTAAGCAGGCTTTGTTGAGATCAGAAAAGTCGATACAAGTTCGCCACTTCCCGTTGGATTTCTTAACTAGGACAGGGTTCAATATCTAGTTAGGATACATTGAATCTTTGACGAATCCATTATCTCTTAACTTCTCCACTTCTTATTTCAAGGTTGCTGAATTTCTAGGCCTAACATATGCCTTTAATGTTTCACCGGAGGATGCTTTGGGTTTATGCTTAGTGAATGGCTCATGGTCGAAAAGAAATTCCATACATATCCGTATGGGCCCAAGCAAATACGTCAAGGTTTTCTTTTAACAAGTCAGTTAATTCTCTCATCCGTAAAGAATCCAAGTGAGATTTAATCTTCAAGACCTTTGTCAGGTTGTCATTATCGATTGGAATGTCCGCAGTAGCTTCATTAGGTGTCGCCTTCCTACTTCCTGGTTCTTCGTCCTCTCTAGGATCGATATATTCAAGCAGGTTGTCAGGAGACTCTTTTAGCGAAATCGTCTTTAATTGCTATGCTAAGTGCTCCTTAACAGGAGAAGAAGTATCCTTAGATTTTGCATTTTCCATGGCGCAACATCTTTAGTTCTGCCATATAGCAGGCTCTTCCAGTGACCTGGTCTCCACGAATCATTCCTACTCCAGCCTCAGTTGGGAATTTCATTAGCATGCACTAGGGCGCGATGCAAGCTCTAAACTCTACAAGGGCCGATCGGCCTAAGAAGGCATTGTAAGGTGAATCTATATCCAAGATTATAAACTAGAGGATCCTTACTCTCCTACGCTCACCTTCCCCCAGCTCCATAAGAAAATCTACCATTCCGATAGGTGCGATTGATGATCCATTAAAGCCACGGATTCAACCTCCACATGGTTTCAATTCCTCCATCTCTAATTTCATTTGGTTAAATACTTTTTAAATAAGATATTGACAGAACTTCCATTATCCACCAGGACCTTCTTGACGACCGTAGGTCCGATGATAGTAGTTATCACTAATAGATTAAAACTAGGGGCTTCGACACCGATGCTTTCTGTGTCCGAAATACAACATCATCTGTGGTCATTTTTTGCTGCTTCACCGGTGTAGTTTCATCAAGATTACTACATTCCCCTATATCAAGGTGTTTGGTTGCGTTAACATATTGCTCCATCATTTTGTTGCTAGTCCCGGCTGGATGTAGCCCCCTATTATGGTATTGATGAAAATATTCTTTCCAATCTGCTGGGCAGTGGGTTTGGAGGCAGGTTGATTCTAATTTGGCGCTTGTCCCTCTTGCTCCCTATCTCTTGGGCGACTTTGTATTCATCCAGCTTTCCTTCACGAAGTAACTTTTCAATGACGTATCTCATATGACGACAATCATTCGTAGAATGGTCGTGGGTCCCATGAAACAAACAAAATTTCCCAGTTGTGCGCTCCTTCTAAGTAGAGACCCTGGGTGGAGGCTTCTTGTACTGTATAACATTATAAGTGTCCAGATAGATGTTTTCCAGAGTGTCAGTTAACGGCATGTAATTCTCGAAAGTTTGAAATCGAGGCCTCTTTCTGGAATTGTTCCTCCGATTCCTATTTCTTCTACCACCGTTTCCAACCTGGTTAATATTTCCTTCATTTTTATTATCAACATTCACTTCGACCTTTCCCGCGCTATCTCCAGATTGTTTGATAGCCACATTGCTCTTAATGTCTTCCCTGGGAGCTCCATCAGGCTTTCTCTTTTGATTAGCATGCATTTCCTCTTGCTATAGGCGAATGTTTGCCTTTTCGTAGAACGGCTCCTTGGTCAATGGTGGTTTTCCAGCTAAATATCCTTTGAATTCCATGTCCTTGTCAACTCCATCGATTAAGGCCATCAGGATGATCAGCTCATGTGGATCACTCACTTCGGTAACTGCTAGGTTAAAGCAGTCCGAATATGACTTCAAAGACTCCCCAGGAGCTTGCTTAATCCCTGATAGCTCAATGACACTCTTGGAATTTTGTGCATGGAGCCGAAATTGATTCAAGAAACTTTCACCTAGCTCTTTGAAGTTCGAAACTGATCGTGGGGTGAGTTGAGTGAACCACATTAACGCGACATCTTCAAGGTAAATGGGGAAAGCTTTACACTTCACAGCATCAGGTGCTGCCGCGGCGTTCATATACCATGAATACCTCATTAGATGTTACCTTGAATTGGTTCTCCCTCCGTATCGATCCATTTAGAGAAGGTTAAATCACCGGGGAAATTGGAAGTCCAGGATACCATCAGTGAAAGGGGTATGACTGCGCTAAATGCCCCAATCTTTGTTGGTGTAGTGTCTGCTGTCAGCCATAATCTGGTGCACCATCGCTTCCACCTCAGCATCAGTCATTGCTGGCTTAGGATTTGCACTTTTGCGCTCTCCTGATATGTCCAGTTCCTGCATCAGTCTTCGTTTTCTAGCAGCAGCTGAGCTTCCTCGTCCTCTACGGTCCCGGTCATTCACGGGACGAAGGGGTCGAAGGAGCTGTCCTTTTGTAGGATTAGCGATGTTGGGATCTCTGGAAAGGATGTGAGATCCTCGCATTGACAACATCATTGGTTCTCTCAGGCTCGGGTCATTGGGTCCTAATACCCGGCCGCGTCTTCGCGAGATCCCAATGATCCGAAGGCTAATTGTTCAAGATTCTCGGGCCTTTCATATGGACTCCTCTGACGTTGACGTCCCTTATCCGAAGAGGATGAATGGTATGCATCAAGATGAGTCGAGGACGATTGAGGCAAATCCCGCTCTAGGGGCATTGAGGCAAATCCCGCTCTAGGGGCATTGAGGCAAATCCCGCTCAAGTTATAGCTCTGCTAGAAATGCAAGCTCCTAGAACAAAGAGAGAACTTCAAAGTCTGAATGGGAAGGTAGCTGCGCTTAACCGATTCATCTCAAAGGCCACAGATCGGTGTACTCCACTCTTTAACACTTTAAAGAAAGGAAAGAAAGATTTCCATTGGACTCCTGAATGCCAAGGAGCCTTTGAAGAGTTAATCAAGCACATGGAATCACCACCGATGCTGCCAAAGCCTAAAGATGGAGAAGAATTGTTCCTATACTTGGCTGTCTCATCTCACGCGTAAAGCGCTGCACTTGTTAGGGAGGATGTGAAGGTTCAATGGGCAGTTTACTACATCAGCAAAAGGCTTGATGGGGAAAAGCTGAACTATCCTAAGTTTGGAAGCTTGCGTATTGTCTGCTCATCGCCTCAAAGAAGCTAAGGCCATACTTCCAATCCCACTCTATCAAAGTTCTTACCGATCAGCCGCTAAAGCAAGTTCTCTTCTGCCCGAAAACTTCGGGAAGATTGTTGAAGTGGAATATTGAGCTTAGCCAATATGACATCACTTACTATCATCGAAGAGCTATAAATGGGAAAGCTTTAGCCGATTTCATTGCTGAATTCACAGATAGAGGGGAAGAGAAGCACGAACCAGTTGAAACAACCGTGAGATGGAAGTTGTTCATTGACGGGTCCAGGAATGATTACTGCTCAGGGGCAGGAGTGGTTTTATAAACTCTTGAAGGTCGTCCTTTATGCTATGCTTTAAGATTGTAATTCCCATCAACCAACAACGAAGCCACGTATGAAGCTCTAATTGCAGTATTGAAGTTGGCAAAGGAGTTGAACCTAAAATCCCTGCAAATTCTCCACGACTCACAAATAGTAGTGTATCAAGTCTGACGAGAATTCCAAGCTAAGATCGGAAATCCTCCTGCTTATCTTTCTAAAGTTTGGGAACTACTCGATGACCTTGATTACTACATAATATCTCATATTCCAAGGGAGGAAAACATGAGGGCTGATTCACTCGTCAAATGTGCCAGTTACGGGGATGCTCAAATACTGCAATTAGCGCTTGTTGAAGTTCTTTCAAATCCCAGTATCGAAGATGTATACATTGACTGGGAAATGCAGACTGATGAAGAGCCAATCCCATGGATGACCCCATTCAAAGAGTATCTCCTCAATGGGACACTTCCAGAGGATTCTAAGAAGCGATGATTTTTTTTGCGCATAACTCCATTATATCTCATCCAAAATGGAATATTGTACAGGGCTTTTCTATGCCCCTACTTCGGTGTGTGACTAAAGATCCAAAGAAATCCTGGCAAAATTACATGAAGGTGAATGTGGAGGACACACAGGCGGACAGAGTTGGCCAAGAAAGTACTGCGATACGACTACTTCTGGCCTGATGTGAACTTCGATGTTATGACCTGTGCTAAAAAGTGTGACAAATGCCAGAAATTTGCAAAGATTCCAAGAGCACCACCTACAGAATTGACCCAAATGGTTAGTCTATGGCCATTTTCTGTATGGGGCATCGATCTGATTGGAGCTTTACCTATATCCAAGTCAAGCATGAAGTACGCCACTGTAGTCGTCGATTATTTCACCAAGTGGGCTGAAGCAGAGCCACTAGCCACCATCACCTCGAAGAAAGTTATCAACTTTGTCTTGAAGAACATCATCGGTAGATTTGGTGTGCCACAAAAAATAATCACGGACAATAGGACTCAATTCGAAAGTGACAAGTTCAAGAATTTTTGTGTCAAATATAAGATTAAAAAGAGTTTTGCAGTCGTTTCTCAATCACAGGCCAACGAGCCAGTTGAAGCAGTGAATAAAATTATAAAGTCAAGAAACAAAAAACGCCTTGAAAAAGCTAATGGTGGTTGGGTAGAAGAGCTTCCATTTGCACTATGGGAATATCGTACAACTCATAAAATTGCGACTAGGCACATTCTGTTCTCCCTTGCATTTGGGTCCAAAGCTATGATTCCGTTAGAGCTGGAAGTTTGCACTCACCGCGGATTTCACTTTAACCAACAGGTGAACGAGACGCTAGAACCTGAAGCACTGGATATGCTCGAAGATAGAAGGCGAGAAGCAAAACTTAGAATTGCTGCACATCAAAGAAGGGTTGCCATGCATTTTAATTCTAAAGTCAAACAAAGGACCTTTGAAATTGGGGACCTTATTCTGAAAAGAGTCCTGATAGGGACTGGTGTTTTCGAACCCAACTGGGAAGCACCTTACACAACAAGCCAAAAGCTCTTAGATGGCACCTTCAAACTAAAGACGATGGTTGGAATTGAAATTCCTAGAGCCTGGAACAACATTCACCTCTGCCGATACTTTCCTTGAAATTTCTTTCATATGTCTTGTAAAAAGTTGTAAATATTCTGCAAGTATAGTAAACAAACTTTGTGCATATTAATGAAAGATATTTCCTTGCTTGCCTAAATCGTACATTTGCAAATTCTTGTCAATTATTTGCAAGTTGCTAAAATTTGATTTTGACTGCAGGTCCCTCAAAAAGAACGTTGACACATCCATAACCTAGTAAAGCCTGGTGACCATTACAGCACATCCCGATTGGGACAACTCAAGTGCCTAGTGCTCAAAACATCATTCGCAACTAATACAAAAGTGGGAAGCACATCATTGCGTATAAAGGACACCAAGAGCCGAATGGTCAAATGGTGCAACGTTCAGACCAAAAACAAAGTTGGAAGTTTCAACGTAGGGGAACATTCTTAATTGTAAGGTCCAGGACTTTAGTTCTACAAATCGTGGTAAAGCCCGATAAATTAACTAGCGCCCGCCCCGTGAAACGATGCAACCCCAAATCAAAGACCTCTCCAGTGGCACCCAGTCGATCGTCTATGTTAGGAAATATGTGACCTGATTACGACATATACTGGGCAAAAGACCTCTACGGGGCATCCGACCAGAAGCCGGGTCTTCCAAATTCGGTTACTAGCGGACTCAAAAGACCTCTACGTGGGCATCAGACCAGAAGTCGGGTCTTCCAAATTCGGTTACTAGCAGACTCAAAGGACATCTACGGAGGCATCCGACCAGAAGCCTGGACTTCCAAATTCAGTTATTGGCGGACTCAAATGACCTCTATGGGGCTATCCGACCAAAAGCCGGGTCTTCCAAATTTGGTTACTGGCGGACTCAAAAGACTTCTATGGGGGCATCCGACCAAAAGTCGGGTATTCCAAATTCGGTTACTGGTGGACTCGAAATACCTTTTTGAAGGCGTCCGATAAATTCGATAAGTGGATGAACTATTCAGTCAAAATGAATAACGGATTTAGGATTTACAAAGACCTCTTTGGAGGCACAAAAACAGAGACCTCCCTAGGGGAATATACTCAAATCTAATCTCCGAAGGGCCTGGATTTCCAGGTTAGCGAGAAATATGATTAAATATATTAAAAATATAAGACCTCTCAAGCAGGGGCAAACAAACAAAAATTCATTTTTATTAAAAGACATGAGCCGCTTGACAAAGCTAAAAATCCTTAGATCATGAGCAAACCAGGAAATCCCAAAAGTGATGAAAAAATGTAACACCCCGCATTTTATGACAATTTAATAATTAAATAATGCATATGTATATATATGCACAGACATATATATATATATATGTATGAAGAATAAAATAAATATAATGCAAATAAAAATGTAATGCATTCATTAAAAGAAAGAAAGGATTGGTTGCATGCAGTGTAAATATGTTGCATGCACGGATTTACAAATATTATACATTAATAATAAAGGAGAAATAAAAGAAAAAGATTCATTCAATAAAATATTGTAACAAACATGAAAAAGAGGAATACGAAGAGAACAATTACTACTATTTGTTTTAAGCCTTGTTAACAATAGCCTTAGTAGTCCAGTTGGTTAGAGCATGTGACTTGCATACAAAAGGTATAGAGTTTGATTCCCGCCACAATCATATTTTTGTTTTAAGAGAGCGGCCAAAATAATACATGTTCATGAGAGAAAATATGTATAAACGCACATATAAGGAAAAATATACATATAAGCAAGTAAAGAAAATATGTATATATACATGAGAATATATATGTATATATGTGCATATATATATATATATATATGTACAAGAGATAAAGTTCAAGATAAGGCTGCAATTAAAGAAATATGGTAAGAATCAAATAACAGTGCAACATCGTTTGAATTTTGAAAATGAAACAAAAGTTTGGCGTATATATATATACGCGTAAAATGGTCATTAGAAGATTTGTATACGCATAAGAAGATTAGATGTGAATATAAAAGATAAATAAATTCCAGAAATTCAAACATTCGAAAATCAAATTTCTGCTCCAAAACAGCTCGTGGCACCCAAGGGGTCGACACCAAGCAGATCCGGGCAGATTCATTAGCATATCTGGACTGTTTTATTAACTGGGTTCAATGTTGACTCAACGCTGCACGCAGAATAAGATCCTGAACACCTATAAATAGGCTAGCAGAGCCTAGATCTCACATTCTCTGAGACAACGTCTAAGCTCTATCATTCTTTCTCCTCCTCAAACCTGTTCAGAAAAATAAGATAATTAGTTTAGGAAAATTCTGAATCAAGATCTGGAGGAAAAAAATGAAAACTAATAAGAAGGTGTTCAGAATCATATGCGAAGTAAGATAAATTCTTAGATCTGGTCTATTAAATTTTCTTCCTCTTTCTTCCCTTTTTCTTTTAGTAAGAATTGTGGATCCATGGTTGTTAGGTTCTAAATCCAGTTTGGAAAAACCATGAAATGCTAGATCTAGACCAGGTTCAGGAATTGGAAAGCAATTTAGCTAAGTGAATTAAAGTTATATCATTTTTGATATTGATATATTATCGTTTAACATTCCCCATTATTATGCAATGTAAAGTGATGAAATGCAATATGACATGATGAAATATTAATATGTTAAAATATCAATATGTTGGAAAATTCATATGTTGAAATGTTAATATGTTGAAATGTTCATTTATTGAAATGCAAACTTGTTAAAATATGTGTAACGATTACTATTGTAATTACATGATTCACTTGTGGCATATTATGTACTTGAATTATCAACGGTAGAATTGAGAAAATGACATGTTAATTTGTTAGATTTGAACAGTTACATGATTACATGTTAAATTAGAATAATTTCATGATTTGACAATCACATGTTATTTTGAGATGAAGTTAATTATATGTTAGGAAGAACATATGACATAAAATGGGCTTAATATTATGACATATAAAATAGGTTGCAGTAAAAATGTGGAAAGAATTATATGCCAAAATTTACAGTAAATAGAAAACTGTAACGCACCTAGACAAGAGATTAAATTCAACATGTGGTAAAAGTTTGCTCGGAACCGCCTGGCAAATCTAGTGTCCAGAAGTTGTTAATTTAATGTGAGAGGTCTAGTGCGTAAATAAAACATGTAGCGGTGCTAAGACACGATGTTAAGCCAACTTGTGGAAGAAGTCTGCCCGGAACCGCCCGGCAAATCCAGCATCCATAAGTGGTAGGCTTAATGTGATAGGTCTATTACATAAGCGTATATATATAAAAGGATAGAATTAAGTGGCACTAACTGCGATTAATGGAAATGAATGAAAGATGATTACAACAGTAAAAGAAATGGAATGAACGGGGAATGATAACAACCTATTATAAATAAATTACATTAATGAAAATGTTATATAATAGGTAGGCTTGTCCTAGGAACAAGTGGGGGTTATAACTTATGTTATAATAAACAATAAGGAAACTGGAATAACTTATGTAATAAGATAAGTTGTACTTAATTGTAAATTAAGTTATATGTGAGAACAGGAATATGAGATATGCTAATAAGGACAACATAAGTTATATTTATGAAAAGGGAACTTATTTGTAAACCTTAGTTAAGAGAACTAAGTTAATAAGTAAACAACGATAAGTTATAGTGACAGTATAAGATGGAATTATGATTAAATAAGAAAGAATGAGGCAAACTTATGAAATGAAATAAGTTATACTTAATCATAAACAATGGCTAACATGTTAAACAAAAACATGTGAATTGAGATATACTTATTTACATATTAAGAAGAACATGTTATTGTGACTATGAAATCAAACAAGAATATAACGGGATTGTAGATTACAGACCTTGGATCACAATCTAGAAAATAACATGTTGTGGGCTTATTAATAGGCTTAAATGGGTTAAGTTATATGACTAAAATTAATAAGCAAAAGAAACTTGGTAACTTGAATAAGAAGTCAATGTGAATGGGAATAACCAAGTTAAGTAGAAACCTAATGAGGTAAAGCAAGCACATAAAGGAATGTTTAGACATAGGGTCTAATAACATATTAAAGTGAGCGCTTGGACCAGTCCACACATTCGACGGTGAATAGCCCGACGGGGTAGATCATCGTGGTGTCATGAGGCACGAAGGGAGAGCACGTTCTTTTTATTCTTTTATCGGCTTAAAGGACTAGAAGTGGAAGTACGCGGCTCCCTGAGATACATAAGGTGCTCCTGGTAGTCCTCTGTGTGGTGGCAGATGCTTAGGCTGTGCTCGCAGAGGTAGGGTCTACGCGATACTACCAGGTGTGTAACAACCCGGAAAATCCAAACCAATTTAAAAAATTTATTTTGGTAATTTTAATGAATTTTGAATATTTAAAATGATTTATTTTATATAATAACGACGAGAAATTTATTTTGAATAGAATTAGAACGTATATATTTATTTGAATTGAAATTAGAATATAAATGTTTTATTTTAATTATAAAAGGAATTGAAAATGGTGCGGTAGTTCGAAAATTCGATTTCAAATTTCAAATGAATGTACATGATTCAAAATAAACCGGATTTTTAGCGAAACCAAAAATATTAGAATCTATTTGAAAATATCTTTCCAACGAATCCGAAAAATCAAAATTTCATAGCGGGAATAAAAAGTTATGCCCAGTTGAAAATTCTGAATAGTCATTATGGAAATATGTTCCTTAATAATAGCCATTTTGCAAACGACCTCCTTTTTTGACAAAACCACTTTTTTTGGATCCGGGATGTCAAATTATTGCCAGATTCCAAAATTCATAATTTTTGGGATCAATATGTGAGCGTGGCAAAATAAAACGTGTTTTGACGGTTTCAGTCAATTTGGATCGACCAGAACATAGCCATTTTTCAAACAGTTTCCAAATTTGACGAAATTAGTTTTGTTAGGACCGTATCGTCAATACGAAGCTAGAAGTGATTTTTTTTTTTTGGAATTTTTAAAGTCCGTATGTGACCCCGGTTAATCAAAATGTATGTTCAAATTAAAAATATATAGATTCATATTTTGACGGAAACTGATCGAAACAATTGAATCATCTTACGATACATATCCCAATGTGTTCGGAATGGGGGTAATTAGTTATGGCTGACAGTCGGTGGGTCTCGTTTGGAGGTCGAAATAAAAGTACCTTTATGGATAATTAAATAATAAAATATATAAATAAAAGGTCAAACCCTTATCCCTACATCCTCGGTAAAACCTGCTCCCTCTCCTCCTATCGATTCATACCCGAAGGAAAAAAAAGAAATTGAAATCGACGGAGACCCCACCCCCTTCCCCCCGGTAGTTCATCACGCCACCGCGATGCTGGCGCCGCAGCCCAGGTGGGAGCCGCTCCTTCTTCCTCCCTCTGCCCCGCGCTCCGATCCTCCGCTCCTCTCCCCTTCGATTTCCGCCAACCCTAGCCCCAGTCACGAAGACCGCGCCGCTGGCCATCAGAGGGAGCCTCGCCAATGCCCTGCGCCGCCTCCCCTCCGTCCATCTCCGACCCCACGCCTTCCCATTCGCTAAAACCCTAATAAAAGGTGAGTTTTTAACTTTATTTTTACTTATTAAGGTAATTAAAAATATGGGTTTCCTTTTTTTAGGAAATATGGAGAGAAAGGTTTGATTTTTATTGTATAGAAAGGTTTGATTTTTAATGCAAAAGCATGATCTTTAATCATATAAAGGTATGTTTTTTTATATACCGTAGCAATGAAAGAAAGATACGATTTTTTATGGTGATAAACATACGAATTTTTTTATGTATAGAGGCTTAATAAATATATGATCTTTATATATAAAAATGTGATTTTTATATGGGTAGTGGCGAGGTAAAAATGTAATCTTTATATAATTATTAGCGATTTAAAAATGTGATTTTTTTCAGATAAAGATATTATTTTTATTCTGAAGAGGGCGTTATAAAAATATAATTTTTACGTTGGAAGAGAGAAAATAAAAATGTGACTTTATATATATGAAGTGGCGGTATAAAAATGTGATTTTTATATATATGAAGTGGCGGTATAAAAATGTGATTTTATATATATATATGAAGTGGCGGTATAAAAATGTGATTTTTATATGAACAGTACAAGAATAAAAATGTGATTTTTATTGTGAACAGCGTGGAAATGGTTGAGTTGGGATATCGGGCAAATCCAAACAGTTTAGAAGTTCAGAGATAGATAATGGAGGAGTGGATCCCAAAGGTGAGAACTCTCACTTTTATTTTATTTTCTATTTAAAATATACAATAGGATGCAGATGGTTCTTAGCAGCACTCGACACCCGTCGTCCACAGACCATGGACGACTTGTTTGTTTGTTGATTATGTTGCGAAAGTTGATTGTGTGATGTGGAATGGAATAAAATATTTTATAGTTAAAGTTATTTTATATTTAAAAATATAATTTTTAACGTGTATATGAATAAAATAAAAATCCATAAACAAATCGGACGACTTGTTTATGTACACACATTTGACTGATATTGATTGGGACGATAAATTTTACACATCGCCCAACTGCACAAATAAATATGTGTTTGTTGTTTGAAAACCCCACACGGGTATTGGGATGATATTGGATATACACTAATCCCAATAATTAGTTGTATGTCGACTGATTGATTGACAAGCTGTTATAAGCGTTGAATATTTATATTTGATGCTTATGCAGTGTAGAATGCACTCTGGATGATGGTTGAATGTGTTTGATTGTTGTTATGTACATGTATTGTATGAAATCCATATAATCAAATTATATGGTAATTGGCTGTGTCTGATTCTAGTTCAGAAAGGATGAATATTTTAAAATAACTATTATGTTAAAATAACGAATATTTTAAAATAATATTCATAAAAGAATCAAAATCTGATTTTGATGTCCGATTCGGGATGGACACGAATATATTTAAATATATAAAGCCATATTGATTAGATAAACGCCATTTTAATGTGAACGATATTTATATCGATTTTATTCATTTTTATAATGAATATCGAAAAACAATTGATTTCAAAATCTAATGTTTTGAAAATATTATCATTTATATATCAATGATATGGAATATTCAATTTTGATTAGAAATTGAATATGAAGTTAAAATCGTTTTGAAAACGAATTTAAAACGATTTATAAAGTACATTTTAAATGGAAATTGGCGAAATAATATATATATATATTATATATATAACGGCCTGAAGAACGCGCCGTGCTGCGGTAGTTCGCGAATTTCGACCATTGACTTCAAATGGATATTACGGGAGATCCGACCGTCGGATTCTTCTAAAACCGGAATGTTGGAATCGTGTCAAAAAGAGCTTTCTAACGAATATTACAGATTTGAAATCTAACGGTTGGATTTGGAATTATGTCCAAATCAAATTTGCAAAAGGTCGCTGTAAGTGCAGTTCGATGGCCGTTTATGGAAATCGACTGCACTGGCCTTGATAAAATTATTAAAAATATCAATAATTAGTGTAAAATCATAATAAATGATTTGGACAGAATGGGATGAAAAAATCCATATTTGAAAAGATAATAATAGTTTTTTATCGAAATGAACAAGTTTTGAATTAGAATAATAAATCCAATATTTTTAAAATAAATAAATTGGATTTGAAATGGTTATAAAAATAACCAGGATTTCCAATGTATGAATTGGAATGGATTTGAATCAAAATTATGCTCGGAATATTTCGATATTGGATTTCGTGATTATACGGAGATTGTGGAGGAATTTGGAAGATATATATATCGTTATTCCAATATGATATTTGTTGGTTTCAGAATTTGATTTTGAATATAAGCAGATATATTTTCTATTCAGAGCCTTGTATTTAATATCAAACTGGATTTTGGTTTCGTCGTGAATGGTATCATTAATAATATTGTTCTTGAACCAATGGAGTTAAGAAAATTAGAAACTAACTGGAGATTACTTAAGTTGAATGGTTTCCTGGGTATTGATCTGATGTTGGTTTCGGCCTTCGGGGTTAATACTTAGGGGATTGTTCTCTTACTAATTTACGGTTAGAGGCTAATGTGAATTGGGTTTATTGTGAACTGTGCTTTTAACGACATTCATTCTTTAACCCGATTTACAGTGAAATGTGATTTGGGATTTATAAATCTTGTTATTTAGATTTAACAGGAATTTTGTAAGGTAACGTTTTCCAATTTAATATATTAAATTGGAATTGAATGGAATTCGATTTGATAATAATTGAAGTGAACTTTTATGGAGGAAGACTGTTAATACATATGGAATTTAAGAGGCGTTGCCGTTATTCCATTTATATTATTGGTCGGTTATGGAAATTGATATCGATTATATACTGATTTGTTTTTTCGTGAAAATTACATAATTAATGGAATGCGATTTGGGTTGTCGCGAATGGTATCTTTAATAATACTATTCTTGGACCTAATGGAATTAAGAAAAACAGAAACTAACTGGAGGTTAGTTAAGTTGAATGGCTTCCTAGGTATTGATCTGATGTTGATTTCGGCCTTCGGGGTTAATACTTAGGGAATTGTTCACTTGCTAATTTACGGTTTAAAGCTGATGGAATGGAATGTGATTTTGGGTTTATCATGAACCGTGTTTTAAAGGACACTGGTCCTTTAACCCAATTAAAGACAGGACATGATTTCCCAAGTTAAACAATCGTTAATATTGATTTATGGGAAGATTAAAACCAAGTGGAGTTTTAATGCATCTTTAATTAGATTGAAATGATATGCAAAGGAAGATTAAAGAAGAAATTTAAAGAATTTATCTTTGATAAAATTAATGGGAACCATTCCCAAAGTATAAGAATATTTGAATAAAGGAATATTCTGGATTGGAATGAGGCGTATGTTGTGTTTTATAGCACTTGATTATTATATATGCGAGTTATTCAGAAAGACCGGGTTTATCCCATTCTGAATAACTGATTCGACGATGTGTCAAGGATGAAGACGGTGGTTGAAGACCGGAGGTCTTCACATCATTTGGATGATTACCGATGTCTTAATTCGGCTGTACACCCAAGACAAGTAATAAGTGGTGATCATCCAGACGTACTTGGAGATCGACGGATATGCGAGGGCCTCTCCCCTATATTGGACATACGGGAGAGGAATAAGGTGCCTCCGGTTTTGTTCAGAACGAACTTGTAAATGGATGTGTGTCCGACATTGGATTTCGTTCTGTGTGATTAATATACAACGGTTGCATAACGTGAATTGCCTCTGTGGCATGCTGAGATGCAAATGATCAAGGCTTCTGTTGAAAAGTAGAGTCTTGTGGTTGATGATCAAAGCACAGATTTAATATAACGCAACTTTGTGTAGCGTTAATTCGCGAGCCTCACACCTCGATGTGGACCAGAAACGGGAGAGGACTTCAGGGAGGGCATGCGTTTCTTTCTAGCTAGGAGTGGTGTCAGCGTTTTGCACGCCCTGGCATTTTACTTATGTGGATGATGGATAACGAGGCGCCCCGGTTATATCGGTCATTCCGAGGCCGATAGTTTGGTCGATATATGACCAGTTTATGCCCCATAGGGCGGGGAAATGCAGTGTCCAGGCATTTTAATCCATATCGAGTGGACCGGCCTTGACGATCTAAAGGCTTGACAGAGTACTTGCCTGAGGCTCGGACTAGAGAGTCTCGAATCGGTAAGGACGATCCCTTTCCTTGGTTCACAGGTGGAAATCCAACTTCCAATACGACATTTTGCGGTTTTAATTGTAAACCAATATATGGCGATATAGTGGTATGGGGCACTTATGCCGTCTATGATTGATACTTATGATTGAAATTGTTTTGACACTATACACTTATAGTAATAATAAAAGATGAAATTTCATGTACCAAGCATTTTTGGCTATTATAAGGTAAAAACTCTATCCTCCGGCTTGCATTGTGTGATGGGACCTGAGTCTTATAATAGCTTCATTATTCTTTATTTAGCATTGCTTTGTTGTTCTTATGCACTGGTATTCTTGGGAGGAAACCCGTTCCGTGTTATACGGCGTGGTCCCTGGATTTACCTAACTTTAAAATAAAGATTAATAACTGTTTTTAGTTCTTAAATTAGTCACATGACTGACCTGGAGTTTATTGTTTTAACCTAAACTCTGGGTGCCCCTATTTTCCAGGGGCAGCTAGTAGTTTTGGTTTTGCAGATTTATATTCACAGGATCCTGGTTTACAGCTGGAATGATATTCGGAAAGCTCTGTATCTGTATATTCTTTTCAGTTGTGTTTTGTATTATTTTCCACTTTATTGTAATTTGTAAATCTCTGTTATTTATTGAATGTGTAATATTTATTCATACTCTGAATATTTTTGTATTATGATGAAATTCTTGTAATAAGAAATGAAATGTTCTTCTGTTTGTGTTCTGATTTGTCGTGTTCTCAAAGCAATCCGGGCTTTCCTTCATGGGGAAGTTCGGGTCGTCTCAGTTTGGTATAAGAGCGAGGTTTACAGAGCTCGGAGAACAAGACACGTTAGAACCAAACAAAAGAATTCATCAGAGATTGGATTAGTAATATCCAATGAGAATGACTCGTTAGAGATAGGATCAGTAGTATCCCAGAACGAGTGTGATGAGTGATATTTTTTAAAATAAAATTAAAAACAAGTTTTGTTTTGGAAATTTAAACTTTATTATTCGTATTTAAATATTTATTTTAAATTTATTTGGACAATCAAGTATATAGAGATTTTAATATACATTTGATCCACGTGTACTGGAAGTCTCAAATATACTGGATGGATATAGGATCACACTCTAATCACCCTGAGATGGTTCTGATGATAGCTATAGCATCATCAGAATTTATGTTCATGTTTCGAAAGTGAGATATCTATATATTTCCAATTTACTGGTGTGAGAACCAAAATATACTTAGAATATATTGTTGTGAATTGGCATCAAAAACATGATTTTTGGTTATATAAAAAAATTATGAATTTGAAACGTTAATTAACTAATAATAGATTGCTGATTGTATTGTTTGATTAATTAGAATTTGGTACATATAACCAAATTGTATCACATATTGAACTGAATTGAAAATTTATAGAAATTGCATACATGTACATGAATATATATTGAACAGGTCATAGCAGGGAAGCTAAGCAGAGGAAATAATTATTTTCCCGACAAATAGGTACATGTTTATTATATTTCTTGGGGTTTTTGATGATTTTATGAGCCGATTTGCAAGCCGCTTGGCTGTTTCTTTTTCTTTTTGGATTAGAGAGGCTTGTATGGCAATTTCGGGATTTTCCCGGTGCTCCCGTGCAAGGGAGGTTATGGAGAAATTTTTCAAAAATTTAGGGTGTTAGCCAAATTTTTGAAGAATTTGAAAAGTTCTTAGAGACTGAAAAGTTGAAGAACTTAAGCCATAATGAAAGTTGAGTTGGTTTGTAAAACAACTTTCAGCTCCGTTCCTTTTCGAGGACAAAAATATTTTAAGTTGGGGAGATTGTAACAACCCGGAAAATCCGAGCCAATTTAAATTTTTTATTTTGGCAATTTTAATGAATTTTAAATATTTAAAATGATTTATTTTAAATAATAATAACGAGAAATTTATTTTGAATAGAATTAGAACGTATATATTTATTTGAATCAACGTTAGAATATAAATATTTTATTTTAATTATAAAAGGAATTGAAAATGGCGCGGTAGTTCGAAAATTCGATTTCAAATTTCAAATGAATGTACAAGATTCAAAATAAACCGGATTTTATCGAAACCAAAAATATTAGAATCTATTTGAAAATATCTTTCCAACAAATTTGAAAAATCAAAATTTCATAGCAGGAATAAAAAGTTATGCCCAGTTGAAAATCCAGAATAGTCGCTATGGAAATATGGCCCTTAAAAATAGCCATTTTGCAAACGACCTCCGTTTTCGATGTAACCACTTTTTTTGGATCTGGGATGTCAAATTATTGCTAGATTCCAAAATTCATAATTTTTGGGATCAATATGTGGGCGTGGCAAAATAAAACGTGTTTTGATGATTTCAGTCAATTTGGATCGACCAGAAAATAGCCATTTTTCAAACGGTCTCCAAATTTGACGAAATCGGTTTTTTTAGGACCGTATCGTCAATACAAAGCTAGAAATAATTTTTATGGAATTTTTAGATTCGGTATGTGACCCCGGTTAATTAAAATTATGTTCAAATTAAAAATATATAGATTTATATTTTGATTTTGATGGAAACTGATCGAAACAGTCGAATCAGCTTACGATACGTATCTCATTGTGTTCGGAATGAGGGTAATTAGTTATGGATGACAGTCGGTGGGTTTCCTTTGGAGGTCGAAACAAAAGTACCTTTATGGATAATTAAATAATAAAATATATAAATAAAAGGTCAAACCCTTATCCCTACATCCTTAGTCAAACCCGCTCCCTCTCCTCTTATCGATCCATACCCGAAGGAAAAAAAAGAAATTGAAATCGATGGAGCACCCCTCCCCCCTGGGAGTTCATCGCGCCACCGCGATGCTGGCGCCCCCGCCCAGGTGGGAACCACTCCCTCTTCCTCCCTCTGCCCCGCGCTCCGATCCTCCTCTCCTCTCCCCTTCGATTTCCGCCAACCCTAGCCCCATTCATGAAGACCGCCGCCGCTGGCCATCAGAGGGAGCCCCACCGCCTCCCCTCCGTCCATCTCCGACCCCATTCCTTCCCATTCGCTTAAATCCTAATAAAAGGTGAGTTTTTAACTTTATTTTTACTTATTTAGGTAATTAAAAATATGAGTTTCCTTTTTTTAGACAATATAGAGAGAAAGGTTTGATTTTTATTGTAAAGAAAGTTTTGATTTTTAATGCAAAAGCACGATCTTTAATAGTAGAAAGGTATGTTTTTTTATATACCATAGCAATGAAAGAAAGATACGATTTTTCAAGGTGATAAACATACGATTTTTTTTTATATATATAGAGGCTTAATAAAAATATGATCTTTATATATAAAAATGTGATTTTCATATTGGTAGTGGCGAGGTAAAAATGTAATCTTTATATAATTATTAGCGATTTAAAAATGTGATTTTTACAGATAAAGATATGATTTTTATTCTGAAGAGGGCGTTATAAAAATATATTTTTTATGTTGAAAGCGAGAAAATAAAAATGTGATTTATATATATATGAAGTGGCAGTATAAAAATGTGATTTATATATATATGAAGTGGCGGTATAAAAATGTGATTTTTTTTATATATGAAGTGGCGGTATAAAAATGTGATTTTTATATGAATAGTACAAGAATAAAAATGTGATTTTTATTGTGAACAGCGTGGAAATGGTTGAGTTAGGATATCGGGCAAATCCAAATAGTTTAGAAGTTCAGAAATAGATAATGGAGGAGTGGATCCCAAAGGTGAGAACTTCTCACTTTTATTTTATTTTATAGTTAAAATATATACTAGGATGCAGACGGTTCTTAGCAGCACCCGACACCCGTCGTCCACAGACCATGAATGACTTGTTTGTTTGTTGATTATGTTGTAAAAGTTGATTGTGAGATGTGGAATGGAATAAAATATTTTATAGTTAAAAATATAATTTTTAACGTGTATATGAATAAAATAAATATCCATAAACAAATCAGACGACTTGTTTATGTACACACATTTGATTGATATTGATTGGGACGATAAATTTTACACATCGCCCAACTGCACAAATAAATCTGTGTTTGTTGTTTGAAAACGCCACGCGGGTATTTGGATGATATTGCATATACACTAATCCCAATAATTAGTTGTATGTCGATCGATTGATTGACAAGCTGTTATAAGCGTTGAATATTTATATTTGACGCTTATGCAGTGTAGAATGCACTCTAGATAATGGTTGAATGTGTTTGATTGTTGTTATGTACATGTATTGTATAAAATCCATATAATCAAATTATATGGTAATTGGTTGTGTCTGATTCCAGTTCTGAAAGGATGAATATTTTAAAATAACGATTATTTTAAAATAACGAATATTTTAAAATAATATTCAGAAAAGAATCAAAATCTGATTTTGATGTCTGATTTGGGATGGACACGAATATATTTAAATATATAAAGCCGTGTTGATTAGATTAACGCCATTTTGACGTGAACGATATTTATATCGATTTTATTCATTTTTATAATGAATATCGAAAAAGAATTGATTTCAAAATCTAATGTTTTGAAAATATTATCATTTATATATCGATGATATGGAATATTCAATTTTGATTAGAAATTGAACATGAAGTTGAAATCGTTTTGAAAACGAATTTAAAACGATTTATGAAGTACGTTTTAAATGGAAATCGATGAAATATATATAATATATATATATATATATATTATATATACATATAATGGCCTGAATAGAACGCGCCGCGTTGCGGCAGTTCATGAATTTCGACCATTGACTTCAAACAGACATTACGGGAGATCCGACCGTCAGATTCTCCTAAAACCAGAAGGTTGGGATCGTATCAAAAAGAGCTTTCTAACGAATATTAGAGATTTGAAATCTAACGGTTGGATTTGGAATTATGTCCAAATCATATTTGCAAAAGGTCGTTGTAAGTGCAGTTCGATGGCCGTTTATGGAAATTGACTGTACTGGCCTTGATAAAATTATTAAAAATATCAGTAATTAGTGTAAAATCATAATAAATGATTTGGAAATAATTGGGATGAAAAATTCCATATTTGAAAAGATAAAAATAGATTTTTATCGAAATGAACAAGTTTTGAATTAGAATAATAAATCCAATACTTTTAAAATAAATAAATTGGAGTTGAAATGGTTTTAAAAATAACCAGGATTTCCAATATATGAATTGTAATGGATTTTAATCGAAATTATGCTCGGAATATTTCGATATTGGATTTCGTGATTGTACGGAGATTGTGGATGAATTTGGAAGATATATATATCGTTATTCCAATACGATATTTGTTGGTTTCAGAATTTGATATTGAATATAAGCCGATATATTTTCTATTCAGGGCCTTGTATTTAATATCAAATTGGATTTTGGGTTCATCGCGAATGGTATCTTTAATAATTCTGTTCTTGAACCGAATGGAGTTAAGAAAATTAGAAACTAACTGGAGATTAGTTAAGTTGAATGGTTTCCTGGGTATTGATCTGATGTTGGTTTCGGCCTTTGGGGTTAGTACTTAGGGAATTGTTCACTTGCTAATTTACTGTTAAAAGATGATGGAATGGAATGTGACTTTGGATTTATCGTGAACCGTGTTTTAAAGGACATTGGTTCTTTAACCCAATTAAAGACAGGATATGATTTCCTAAGTTAAACAATTGTTAATATTGATTTTTAGGAAGATTAAAACCAAGTGGAGTTTTAATGCATCTTTAATTAGATTGAAATGATATCCAAAGGAAGATTAAAGAATAAATTTAAAGAATTTATCTTTGATAAAATTAATGGGAACCTTTCCCAAAGTATAAGAATATTTGAATAAGGGGATATTCTGGATTGGAATGAGGCGTATGTTGTGTTTTATAGCACTTGTTTATTATATACACGAGTTTTTCAGAAAGACCGGGTTTATCCCATTCTGAATAACTGATTCGATGATGTGTCGAGGATGAAGACAGTGGTTGAAGACCGGAGGTCTTCACATCGTTTGGATGATTACTGATGTCTTAATTGTGTTGTACACCTAAGGCAAGGTAATAAGTGGTGATCGTCCAGACGTACTTGGAGATCGACGGATATGTGAGGGCCTTTCCCCTGTATTGGAAATATGGGGGATGAATAAGGTGCCTCCGGTTTTGTTTAGACCCAGAATGAACTTGTAAATGGATGTGTGTCCGACATTGGATTTCATTCTGTGTGATTGATATACATCGGTTGCATAGCATGAATTACCTGTGTGGCATGCTGAGATGCAAATGATCAAGGCTTCTGTTGAAAAGCAGAGTCTTATGGTTGATGATCAAAGCACTGCTTTAATATAATGTAGCTTTGTGTAGCGTTAATTCGCGAGCCTCATACCCCGATATAGACCAGAAACGGGAGAGGACTTCAGGGAGGGGATGCGTTTCTTTCTAGCTAGGAGTGGTGTTTGTGTGTTACACGCCCCGACATTTTACTTATGTGGATGATGGATAGCGAGGAACCTCGGTTATATCGGTCGTTCCGGGGCCGATAGTTTGGTTGGGATATGACCAGTTTACGCCCCATAGGGTGGGGAAACGCAGTGTTCAGGCATTTTAATCCACATCGAGTGGACCAGCCCTGACGATCTAAAGGCTTGATAGAGTACTTGCCTAAGGCTCGGGCTAAAGAGTCTCGAAGCAGTAAGGACGATCCCTTGCCTTAGTTCACAGGTGGAAATCCAACTTCTAATACGACATTTTGCGGTTTTAATTGTAAACCTATATCCGGCGACATAGTGGTATGGGGCACTTATGCCGTCTATGATTGATACTTATGATTGAAATTGTTTTGACACTATACACTTATAGTAATAATAAAAGATGAAATTTCACGTACCAAGCATTTTTGCCTATTATAAGGTAAAAACTCTATCCTCCGGCTTGCGTTGCATTGTGTGATGGGACCTGAGTCTTATAATAACTTCATTATTCTTTATTTAGCATTGTGCTGTTGTTTTTATGCACTGGTATTCTTGGAAGGAAACCCGTTCCGTGTTATACGGCGTGGTCCCCGGATTTACCTAACTTTAAAATAAAGATTAATAACTATTTTTAGTTCTCACACCAGTCACATGACTGACCTGGAGTTTATTGTTTTAACCTGAACTTGGGGTGCCCCTATTTTCCAGAGGCAACTAGTAGTTTTGGTTTTGCAGATTTATATTCACAGGATCCTGGTTTACAGCTGGAATGATATTCGGAAAGCTCTGTATCCGTATATTCTTTTCAGTTGTGTTTTGTATTATTTTCTGCTACATTGTAACTTGTAAATCTCTGTTATTTATCGAATCTGCAATATTTATTCATACTCTGCATATTCTTGTATTCTGATGAAATTGTTGTAAAAAACAATGAAATGTTCTTTTGTTTATGTTCCGATTTGTCGTGTTCTCAAAGCAATCCGGGCTTTCCTTCATAAGGAAGTTCGGGTCATCTCAAGGTGAATGGGCCTTGACAGCAAAAGTAGCTTTGCAGTCACAATGCTGTGATGAGGTGACCCTAGGGTGACTCAGTTATCGCCTCAACGGGAGGCGAGGTCAGGACCAATAATGATAGTAGATCGTCAGGTACCCGTCATTGGCAGCCGGTGGGATGAAAAAAGAATAGAGCTAAAACCAAGACATCATTGACCTTTCACAATCAAGGTATGGTGATTGAGGGGAGACGCCAACTGGATGTTTAGATTTTTTGTTAGGGGAAAGTCGCTTAGCTTTTGTAGTCTTTACTAGTTGAGGGAGGGTCTAGGTGGGGCCATAGCCACCATGAAAAACAAACCTGAGGGATATCTATATTTTGAGGTCCTTAAAGGTAGGCCTGTACAGATATGGAAAAGCTCCCGACCGAGTTCTGTGTTTCTTGTATAGCCCTGTTATGGAACTCGGTGCACATTAGACGTTATGTGCGGTTAAGGCATCGAGTACGATTGATGATACACACATGGGAAAGTCTAGATACATGCATGTCAGCTCTGGGTGGTGTATCGTAGACTTGAGGGCATTACTTTGTGATGGAACCTGATTCGAACGAAGGTGGCAGTCCATATTCTTACGTAGCATAGTAATGGCAGATATATGTGGAACGTAACATTGTTATATAGAGATCCTTACGTCACTCCGGCGTAGGATGAGGGACTGCGTACATTTCTATGGCATTACAATGGAGACCATGCGAGTAGGGTACCATGGGGTGTACCTTAATATTGGGGGTAGCTACATATATATAATGTATTAGGTTAATCCACTGGGAAGTAAATAGGTACGACATGTGTGTAAGCCATGAGTGTTGTTAACCCAAGTAACCTAATAAATAAGAAAATGTGATTGAACGGAATATTTAAGGTTATTCAAAATGTATAGTTTAAAGCCAGTCACCAGAACTTGTGTTCTGACGCCCTCCTCATAACATACTCACAGGTTAGATTTGTGGCAGAGATATGATAGCTTTGGATACTGGTTAGGCAGTATTATTCATACGGTAAGGCTATACTTTGAGTATATTATACTTTATCCACTCCGCTATGATATATTTTCTGAGCTCTGATATATTTTATATCTCTATCTTTTCTGTAGGATACCAGAACAATCAACACGGGCTTCAATGTACTAGAATTTTGAAAAAAAAAATCGATCTGTCGAAATTCAGGTTGTTACATCTGGTATCAGAGTTTAGGATTCCTATATTGATAGTGAGTGAACATATTTGTATTTTTAAAAATATAAATATTATATATATACACCTAAATCCATAGAGAAACCCACTAAATAGAAAGAGTATAATACGGTAAGAATTGGGATGTCCGTTTTGTACACTAAAGGAATGAATATGTAAATCTGAGACCCTTAGGTAATCTGGGTGGAAGGTGTACAATGTACTTTTTATGGAAGGAAGGTGAATCCCATATTATTAGTATTTTGAGCTAGTAGGTTTCGCGTTAAAACCTTATAAATTGGAAATGGTTAAAAAGAGAAAGATGGATTAGGAATATATATAGTTGAGAGAATTGACTTTGTTGGAGTGTTTAGGAAAGCCTAGAAAAATTGGAAACCCACTTTGAGTCTAACCCCATTGTTAACTTTTAAGAACTTGAGTTTGTAAAAGTTTAGGGAAAATGGTTTATGATGTTTTCAAGTTTTAATCTTAAAGTTATAGTTTTACAATATGTAAAGTACATACTGGGTTTTGTAGTAAAATGGGGCATATTGTAACACCCCACACCCGCTATGGTCACTCGCTAAGGGAATGCCATAACATCGATGGAGTATTTAAAGCGAATATAGAACAGAAAAATTACAACAAGACAGATATAGGTAATACTTGAAAATTTTAAAACATCATTTCATTGCAGCGGAAAGTAAAACATGTTTGGTTACATCGCAAAACCATAATAAGAGTCAAGTACAAAATATCCATCCTGATAAATAAAAGTACATAATCCCAATACATGAACTGATAGCCATAAAAGAAAGGGTAAGCTGAGCTCTACATCTATGGTCCAAGCTCCAAAAGAGAATAAAGCAGCCTGATCTAAGCCCGCTCGTACTGGGCCCACTCTGATAACCTGAGGGTTGGGAAAAAGATAAAAACAACGGGGTCAGACATAAGTCTGAGTGAGTCCTATAACCCTAACAATACAACCATTAAAGTAATTAGGGTATGATATAAACAAGGTACGGTACCTCTGGGGATAATGACTACACTAAGTAGTCAACTAAACACAGGATGTACTAAGATAACCGAAAGGACGCATTTATCCTCCCAAAGATAATTACTGGATTACACCACCCCAGATCTACCCACCCAAGGGTAATTCCTACACTGCACCACACCAGTCATTCCTAACTTAAAGGTTGATCCCACCCATGGACTTATAAAATTAACTTAATAGTTCTCGCGTACCCCTAGGTGACTAAGTAGACGCCACGGGGCCCTACAATCCACTAGGTGTACACACTACTCCCCATTCGATCGGCTCCCTAACGTAGATACCCGTGCTGGCCCCACCGTGGGGTGTACCATTCCCCAGCGTGGCAACCTGATAAAATTAACGGTGCACGGCTTATATCTACACGATGCAACAACGTCTTATTTACCAGCCCGGGTCCACACACGCATATGAAACCCGTTGGTCATGCGTTGCCACCGCTAACCCATTTTGGCCTCTTATAGTCAAGCCCAATATGCGTGTCCCGTCACTCGACTAGAGTCGAGCCCACTAAGATACGTTTGGGATATTGGTTGAAATGGGCCCCCACAAGCTACCACCTAAGCTTGTTATTTTATCTAGTGTATCCCACTTAACCCCTTTTATAATCATGCCCACCTACATGTTAAGGTTTGGTTAAGTCATCTAATCATATATCAATTGCCACTTAAGGCACCCACTAGATTTCCACATGCCACCCAAAGCACTTACTTAACCCTTTACCCATGTTTAATTACATGTTCCTCTTTGGTTAAGTATTCTAATCGTATTTTCTATTGCCACCCAAGGCAACCCACTAGTTTCCTCATGCCACCCAAGGCACCCACTTAACCCCTCATGTTCCTCTACATGCTAATATGGTTAAGTGTTTCTTAATTAATTAATTAATTAAGATCATGACCTCATAAAGACCTCTCACATTAGACCGTCTTTTATGACTGCTGGATATGCCGGTTGGGTCCGGGCAGCCTTACGTCATAAAAAAGGTCTAACCTCGCGTGTCTTTACTTTAATCACGTATTTAATTTGTGCCTAAGACCTCTCACATTGGGCTAACATTTGTAGCAACTGGTTAAGCCGGTTGGGTCCGGGCAGTTTTACGCTACAACTGAGTCCAACCTCGTGTCTTAGTCGATTAATTACACCTAATTAATCACCCTCCTAATTTATATTAATTATCCCTAATTAATTAATCATGTTTTCCAGAATATGGGTAGACCTAACTCAATAGGTAAATTCCCAACTCCGTAGTATGGGTAGACCTAACTCAATAGGTAAATTCCCAACTCCATAATATGGGTAGACCTAACTCAATAGGTAAATTCCCAATTATGTCCATTTAATTTATGTTACTCTTAAGCATACCCATTCCACATCATTTTATTAACATGCATATTAACCCCATCGTTCCCCACGTAATTCGTTCTCGTAACGTGACATAATAAAAGGGAAGATTCATCACAAATGTCATGGGTTTAGCCAACATAGCATGTAACTTTATCATGGGTTCAAAAGGTGTCAACTTGCATATATGAACATACATTAAACCCAACTAGTACTTAACCCAAACTTGCATTATGCATATCATAAAAGAGACAAACTTGCATAAAACCAAACACTTAGCATGCATAAAACCAAATACTTAGCATGCATACAATCAAATACTTAGCATGCATAAAATCAAATACTTAGCATGCATAACACCAAATACATAACTTGCATAACATCAAACACTTAGCATGCATAAAACCAAACACTTAGCATGCATAAAACCTCATGCATAACTTGCATATCATGTTACATATAACGTGCATATACTCTCACATATAGTTTGCATAACATGTTACATATGCATAAATGTTCAACATAGTGTTTTGCATCATAAAACATGGCATTAAACTTGCATTAGCATAAAACTTGCAAAACACATATCATACAAACTTGCATAAACACATTTATCCACAAACATAGCCATGTCTTATCACATCCTACCATAATCAATTTAACAATTGATTATTAAGTCTATAGAAACTCACCAAAACCAAGATTAGCAAACTTATGTAGTAGAACTAGTTGCTATACAAGAGGAAGATGATGATTAGAGGTTGATTAGCTTGCAACTTTCTTCATAAACTAGTGGAGGCTCCTCTCAAGTTTGATTTTGGCGGCATGGTGGCATCATTTCTATTTTTAGTATGAATTAGGGTAGTATTAGGGTGTATTTATAGATTAGGTGAGTGTTTTAGGCCATTAGATTAACCCTAAATTAGATTAGGACCCTTAGATTTCGGCACCTTCCAGAAACCAGCCCTAAGACCAAGCCCAAACCCCAAACTGGTGCACCCAACCACAGAACTCTCTAGAAACTGTGCAGGTTTCCTGGCTCGGCACGGGCGCACTTCCCAAGTGCGCCAGTGTATTTTTGTACTGGCGCACTTCATAAGTGCGCCAGTGCATTTTTGTACTGGCGCACTTCACAAGTGCGCCAGTGCATTTCTGGCCTGTTTCTGGTTTTTCTGCCTAACTTCGTTCGTCCATATCTCTTTCATACGGTACCCGTTTTACGCAAACTCAGACTCTATTTCGCGTATTTTTCCGAGACGAACGCAATGACGTAGCCCGTTTCCCCTAATTCCCACATCTGGGATTAATTATTCTTTAATTTGTGAATTTTAGCATTAACCGAAATTCGGGGTGTTACATTCTCCCCTCCTTAAAGGATTTCGTCCCCGAAATCTCTAAGCTAAGGAGAATGCATATCCTACCATCCAAACAACCATCTACTCAATCCATCAAACATGAGCATCCATTGTCTTTAAAACAGTTTCTAATGATGTATGAGCATATGCAAAAAGTGTGTGTATATGTTCCCTATCTAATGTATGAACATATGCAAACCATGATAGTGCTATGTATCCATTATGTATGCGAGAGAACCCTATCGACACATACAATGTCTACATGAGTGCACAATCATTCACCAAAATGCATCATCCATATGATAACACAATCATTATACATCCATAAATATAGCTTCCTACACACAATTTTATGCAATATGCAATATGAAGTGATTGAGCCGATCTAGTGCCTAATGTGTGTATACATGCATCCACGAGCAACCACTGGCAACCACTTGCATCCACATGCATCCATCAAACATAACATGTCTCAAACACATGTTTCAACCATAGATTTACCCTATCTAAAGGTCATAGGTACTAGCGAGAGGATATACTAAAGATAAGATAAGTACTAGACAAGCGATAAAGGAGAAGTTAAAAGACATACTCTCAAAAAGAAATGGGTACAAAGAACGCATCTTCGCTTCCGTCTCCCAAGTAGTATTGCCCTCGTCTTCTCCCCATTGCACTTTAACTAGCTGAACTTCTCTGTTCCTCAACTTCCTAGTTTCTGACCCAAGGATGCGAGTAGGAGCTCGTCGAATCGTCGCATCACGCTCTACCTCTACATCTCTAAGCAAGCTCGGCTCTACGACCTCTGCGGTCTCATGTAAGCACTTCCTCAAATGTGATATATGGAATACATCATGAACACCACTAAGTCAGTCGGGCAACTCCACCCTATATGCCATCCGTCCAATCCTTTCCTTAATAGGAAACGACCCAACAAACCTCGGTGCTAACTTCCCAACGGACCCAAAGCGAACATCATTTCTCAACGGAGATACTTTGTAACAACCCGAAAATCTGGGCCAGTTTAAAATTTTTATTTTGGCAATTTTAGCGAATTTTGAATATTTAAAATAGATTATTTTAAATAAAACCAACGAGAAATTTATTTTGAATATAATTCGAACGTATATATTATACGCGTCGTCGTTAGAATATAAATATTTATATATAATTATAAATAGAATTGAAAATGGCGCGGTAGTTCGATAATTCGATTTCAAACTTCAATGGAATGTACCGGGTGCAAAACAATCCGGATTTTAGTGAAACCAAAAATAATGGAATCTAATTGTGGATATCTTTCCAACGAATCCGACAAATCAAGATTTCATATCGGGAATCAAAAGATATGTCCAGTTGAAAATTCTGAATAGTCGCTATGGAATTCAGGCCCTTAAAAATGGACATTTTGCAAATGACCTCGGAATTCGACGAAACCAGTTTTGTTGGGTCCGTGATGTCAAGTTATCACTAGGTTTAAAATTTCATAATTTTTCGAATCAATATGTGAGCGTGGCAAAGGAAAACGCGTTTGACCAGTTTCAGTTGATTTTAATCGACTGGAAATTGACCATTTTTCTAACGGTCTCAGAATTCGACGAAACTAGTTTTGTTAGGACCGTATCGTCAATACGAAGCTAGAAAATATTTTTCTGCAATTCATAGAGTTAGTATGTGACCCCGGTAATTGGAAATGTACGTTTAAAATTCAATATAGCGATTTAAATGTAAATTTAAAGGAAACTGATTGTAACAATCGAATCAGCTTGCGATACATATCCCATTGTGTTCGGAATGGGGGTAATACGCTATGGACGACAGGCGGTGGGCCTCGTTTCGAGGTCATATGTAAAAATCAACTTTTAAGGAATAAAATAATTAAATAATAAAATTAAAAAAAAAAAAACAACCTTTCCCCTTATCTCTGGCCCCCCCCTTCTTCGAAATCATTTCAGACTTAAAAAAAAAGAAAAAAAAAAGGAACGACAAAGGGGCGACGGGGGATTAACCGCCGCCGCCACCATATCGGCCCCCCGATGGATCGCCAACCGCGATGGCCGCTCCTCCCTCCACGACCGATTGGAGATCGCAACCCCCTCTCCCAGCAAGCCCTCGCCGACGCAACCCCCAATTCTCCTGAACGCCACCGCAAATCGAAACCCCCCCTGCTGCTGTCGCGACCCCTTCTTCTTCTTCCTCCACCACGAAGTCCAGCACCCCCCTCGCCTGCAACGCGAGACTCGAGAGGCGACTCCGAATCCCTCCCCTTTTCCAGATAAATACTGTAAGTGATTTATTTTTATTTTTTTTATTTTTGTAAATCAGTTTCTAGTTTATATAAAAATCCAGTCTTTGATTTATATTATAGACATAAGAAAAATAAAAATATGGTTTTTATACTTTAAGAAAAATAAAAATATGGTTTTTATACTTTAAGAAAAATAAAAATATGGTTTTTATACTTTAAGAAAAATAAAAATATGGTTTTTATACATAAGAAAAATAAAAATATGGTTTTTATACTTTAAGAAAAATAAAAATATGGTTTTTATACTTTAAGAAAAATAAAAATATGGTTTTTATACTTTAAGAAAAATAAAAATATGGTTTTTATACTTTAAGGAAAATAAAAATTCGATTTTTATATATTGAACTTTGAAATAAAAATTCGATTTTTATATATTGAACTTTGAAATAAAAATTCGATTTTTATATATTGAACTTTGAAATAAAAATTCGATTTTTATATATTGAACTTTGAAATAAAAATTCGATTTTTATATATTGAACTTTGAAATAAAAATTCGATTTTTATATATTGAACTTTGAAATAAAAATTCGATTTTTATATATGGAACTTTGAAATAAAAATTCGATTTTTATATATATAGTGGCCTTGGGCAACGAAGGTGACAAAAAGGCGAAACGACGAAGACTTCTGCAAATGAAGTGCCGTGGAGCTAGGATAGCTATATGTGAGAATTTCTCACCTTTCTATTTCTTTTCTAGTTATATATATACTAGGATGCAGACGGTGCTTAGTAGCACCCGACACAATCGTCCACAGACCATGGACTTGTTTGTTTGACTGTTTGGTGATTGATTGCGATATTGGTTTGAATGTGGTTTGTGGTGTGAAAAATCGAATCGATAAATTGGTTAGGATTAGACGTGCGCCGTTATAAGGCGAAGGAGTAAGGCTAGGTTAGATCCTTACTCCAAATTTTGTGGTTTGCATAATGAAATGAATTGAATTGTTGGGTGAAATGAATGGATTGATTGATGTGTGAATGGCGTGGGCCTTCACTAGACCGGGGATAAGGCTAGGCCTTGTCCCGTTTCTAGTATCGTGCCGTTATGCCGCCGAAATTTTCTAAAATATGTTAGAAAAACAAAAATATCATTTTATTTAAAGAATGAACTGAAGAGAAATTCATATGTTGAAATAAAATGTTTTGTCGTTAAAAATATAAATTTTAACGTGAATGTGAATAAATAAAATATTCATTTGCAAACCAGATGGTTTGTTTATGTACACTTATTTGAAGGACATTGATTGGGTCGATAAATTTTACACATCGCCCAACTGCACAAATAGAATCTGTGTTTGATTGTTTGAAACCCTACACGGGTGTTGGGATGATATTTGACGTACACTAATCCCGATTGTTTAGTTGTGTGTCGATCGATTGATTGACAGACTGTTATAAGCGTTGAATATTTATATTTGATGCTTATACAGTGTAGAATGCACTTTGGATGATGGTTGATTATTCATCGTTGTTGATATATGCATGTGTTGTAGAAAATCCATATAATTAACATTATATGGTAATTGATTGGGCCTCATTCCAATTTGAAAAATAAAGAATATATAAAATAAAAGTTCATGTGTTGACAGTACTCATTCATTGAGATTGGTCATGTGTTGAACGAAATATTTTGATAATAACAACTATTTTGAAAAAGAAATATTTGAAATAGAATATTTGAAAATAGAAATTTATGAAGCCGTGTTGATTAGATTGACGCCATTTTGACATGAACGATATTTATATCGATTTTATTCATCTTAAAAATGAATATTGAAAAGTGATTTCGAAATCGAATATTTTGAAATGAATTGAAAACGATTTCGAAATGAAATGAATTGAAAACGAATTCGAATTGAATTGAAAACGATTTCGAAATGAATTGAATTGAAAACGATTTCGAAATGAATTGAATTGAAAACGATTTCGAAATGAATTGAATTGAAAACGATTTCGAAATGAATTGAATTGAAAACGATTTCGAAATGAATTGAATTGAAAACGATTTCGAAATGAATTGAATTGAAAACGATTTCGAAATGAATTGAATTGAAAACGATTTCAAATTGAATTGAAAGCGAAGTGAAATAAATTCAAATTGAATTGAAATTTGAATTGAATGGAAATGGATTTTAAAACGAATTTATAAAGAAGAATTCAATTTTGATTTGAATTGAAATGGAAGTTGAAAATGTTTTTGAAACGAATTCAAAACTATTTATATAATTCGTTTTAAATAGAAATCGACGAAGTATATATTATATATATAATATAATGGCCTGAATAGAACGCGCCGCGCCGCGGCAGTTCGTGAATTTCGACCATTTATTTCAAACGGACATTATGGGAGATCCGACCGTTGGATTCTCCTAAAACCGGAACCGTTGGGTTCGTATCGAAAAGAGCTTTCTAATGAATGTTAGAAATTTGAAATCTAACAGTTGGATTTGGAATTATGTCCAAATCAAATTTGAAAAAGGTCGCTGTAAGTGCAGTTCGATGGCCATTGATGGAAATCGACTGTACGGGCCTTGATAAAATTATTAAAAATAGTAATAATTTGTGTAAAATCATAAGAAATGATTTAGAAAGATTTGGGATGAAAAACTCCATATTTGAAAAGATAAAAATAGATTTTTATCGAAATGAACTAGTTTTGAACTAGAATTATAATTCTATTTATTTTTAAATAAATAAATTGAATTTGAAAAGGGTTTTGAAAATAACCAAAATTTCCAATGATTGCATTGGAGTGGATTTGAATCGAAATTGTCTTCGGAATATTTCGATGTTGGAATTCGTGATTATACATATGTTGTTATGGAAATTTGAAAGATATATATTTATATCGTTATTTCCAATACGACATTTGTTGGTCGTAGAATTTGATATTGAATATAAGCCGGGATATTTTTCTATTCAGAGCCTTGTATTGAATATCAAATGAGATTTGGGTTTGTCGTGAATGGTGTCTTCACTAACACTGTTCTTGAACCCAGTTGAGAAAAGATTAAATCTTTTTATTTAGATTTAATGAAGTGTACCAATTAAAAATGATATTTAATTGGAATTGAATTAGTATTGATTTTTGGGTTTATCGTGAACAGTGTTTTAAATAACACTTGTTCTTTAACCTGATAATTAATGGAATGATTTTTGGGTTTATCGTGAACAGTGTTTTAAATAACACTCGTTCTTTAACCCGATAATTAATGAATGTGATTTTGGGTTTATCGTGAATCATGTTTTAAATGACACTGATTCTTTAACCCAGATAATGATTAAAACTAAGTGGAGTTTTAATGAATCTTTAATTAGATTGAAAAGATCGAGAATGGAGTATCACCAGTTTTGCTCCAGGCGATAGTTAAATCTTTAATTAGATTTGAACGTGAAATTTAGAAACTAACTGTCGGTTAGCCAAGCAGAATGGTTTTCTGGATATTGATCTGATGTTGGTTTCGGCCTTCGGGGTTAATATTTGGGGAATTATTCTCTTGATTAATTTACGGTTAGTGACTAATGAATTGGAATGAGGCGTATGTTGTGTTTGTGTAACACTTATTTAAAATATACGCGAGTTATTCGGGAAGACCGGGTTTATCCCATTCTGAATAACTGATACGACGATAAGTCGAAGATGAAGACGATGGTCAAAGACCGGAGGTCTTCACGTCGTTTGGGTGATAACTGATGATCTTGATTGGGCTGTACACCCAAGAAGATGGAAACAGTTAGTGATCGTCCAGACGTACTTGGAGATCGATGGATATGCGGGGTACTAGGTGCCTCCGGTTTCGTTCAGACCCAGAACGGACTTGTAAATGGACTGTGTGTCTGACATCGGATTTCATTCTGTGTGACTGATATCGGTTGCATAGAATGGTTTGCCTGTGTGGCATGCTAAGATGCAAATGATCAAGGCTTCTGTTGAAAAGCAAAGTCTTGTGGTGATGATCAAAGCACGGCCTTTGTGGCGTAGCTTTGTGTAACGTTTACCTCGCGTGTTTCACACCCGGTATGAACCAAAAACGGGAGAGGACGTCAGGGAGGGCATGCGTTTCTTTCTAGCTAGAAGTGGCGTCAGTGGTTTTACACGCCCTGACGAGTTTGACTTATGTGGTTGTTGCTGTTGCGAGGCGCCTCGGATTGATCGGTCGTTCTCGAACCGATGGAGTCATTTAGTTGGCTCGTTTACGCCCCATAGGGCGGGGAAACGCATGTTCAGGCATTTTAATCCACTCCGTGTGGACCGGCCCTGAGGATCCAAAGGCTTGACAGAGTACTTGCCTGAGGCTCGGGCTAGACAGTCTCGAATCGGTTGAGGACTATCTTTTGCCTCGGTTCATAGATGGAAACCCAATTTCCAAATACGTGACTTTGCGATTTTGATTGTATAACCTATATATGGCGACATAGTGGTATGGGGCATTCATGCCGCCTATGATTGATACTTATGATTTGAAGTTGTTTTATACACTATACACTTATAATAGTATCAAATGATTTGTTTTAAACGTATCAAGCATTCTTGGCTATTATAAGGTAAAACCCTATCCTCCGGCTTGCGATTGCATTGTGTGATGGGAACTGGGTCTTATAACAGCTTCATTTTTCTTTATTAAGCATTGCGCTGTTGTTTTATGCACTGGTATTCTTGGGAGGAAACCCGTTCCGTGTTAAACGGCGTGGTCCCTTGATTTACCTAAGTTTAAAAATAAAGATTAACTGTTTTAGTTCTCACACCAGTCACATGACTGACCTGGAGTTTATTGTTTTAACCTAAACTCTGGGTGCCCCTATTTTGACACGGGCAGCTAGTAGTTTTGGTTTTGCAGATTTATATTCACAGGAACCTGGTTTACAGCTGGAACGATATCCGGAAAGCTTTGTATCCGTATATCTCCTTCTAGTTGTGTATTGTATTAATCTCCGCTGCGATGTATTTAAATGTAATTTAAATCTCTGATATTTCTGTGTAATATTCATTTATACTCTGTATATTCTTGTAATCTGATGCACTGTTGTGATATAGTGAAATGTTCTTCTATATGCGTTCTGTTGTGGCTTGTTCTCGAACTATCCGACGCTTTCCTTTACGGGGAAGTTACGGGTCTTCACAGTTGGTATCAGAGCTTTGGTTTACAAAGCAGAGAACAAGGCACATTAGAAACATACGAAAGAATTCATCAGATATTGGATTAGTAATATCCAATTAGAATGACTCGTTAGAGATGGGATCAGTAGTATCCTAGAACGAGTGTGAAAAGTATATTTTTAAAGTGAAAACAAATTTTGTTTTGAAATTTAAATCAACTATTCGTATTTGATTATTTGTTTATATTGATTTTGGACAATTCAGTATATAAAGAATTTGCATATACGCCTTGAAAACGTATATTCAAAGTTTTAATATATTGGATAGATATAGCATCGCACTCTAGTCGCCCGAAGATGATATTGATGATAGCGATCGCATCATCAACATTTATGTTCGACTTTCGAAGGTGTGATTTTCTATATATTTCCATTAGACTGGTGTGAGAACCAAAACTAATATAGCTAGAATACATTGTTGTGATTTGGCATCAAAAATCTGATTTTTGACTATGTATCAAAATTATGAATTTGAAAAGCTAATCAACTAATTGATTGATGTTTGTGTTGTTTGTTTATGTGTTTGCTAATTTTTAGCCATTTAGCCTAACAGAACCAAATATTGAATTATATCGAAAATTGGTTGCATTTGCTTGCATATACATATACTTATATTGAACAGGTCATAGCAAGGAGGCTAGAGCAGAGAATAAAATTTGTTTGCCCGACAAATAGGTACATGTTTATTACATAATTTCCTGTTTTGTTTGGGTGATGATGATTTTGTGAGCCTATTGGCTAGCCGCTTGGCTTTTTCTTTTTCTTTTTGAGATCTGAAGGACCGGGGAAGCTATTTGAAATTCCCCGATGCTCCCGGTGCAGGGGAGGTTATGGCGAATTTTTTCAAAAATTTAGGGTGTTAGCCAAATTTTTGAAATTTTGAAAATTCTCAGAAACTAAAGAGTTGGAGAATGGAAGCCAGATCGAACGTAGTGTTGATTAATCAAACCAGTATCGACTTTATTCCTTTTCGGGGACGAAAAGTTTTAAGTGGGGGAGATTGTAACAACCCGAAAATCTGGGCCAGTTTAAAATTTTTATTTTGGAAATTTTAGCGAATTTTGAATATTTAAAATAGATTATTTTAAATAAAACCAACGAGAAATTTATTTTGAATATAATTCGAACGTATATATTATACGCGTCGTCGTTAGAATATAAATATTTATATATAATTATAAATAGAATTGAAAATGGCGCGGTAGTTCGATAATTCGATTTCAAACTTCAATGGAATGTACCGGGTGCAAAACAATCCGGATTTTAGTGAAACCAAAAATAATGGAATCTAATTGTGGATATCTTTCCAACGAATCCGACAAATCAAGATTTCATATCGGGAATCAAAAGATATGTCCAGTTGAAAATTCTGAATAGTCGCTATGGAATTCAGGCCCTTAAAAATGGACATTTTGCAAATGACCTCGGAATTCGACGAAACCAGTTTTATTGGGTCCGTGATGTCAAGTTATCGCTAGGTTTCAAATTTCATAATTTTTCGAATCAATATGTGAGCGTGGCAAAGGAAAACGCGTTTGACCAGTTTCAGTTGATTTTAATCGACTGGAAATTGACCATTTTTCTAACGGTCTCAGAATTCGACGAAACTAGTTTTGTTAGGACCGTATCGTCAATACGAAGCTAGAAAATATTTTTCTGCAATTCATAGAGTTAGTATGTGACCCCGGTAATTGGAAATGTACGTTTAAAATTCAATATAGCGATTTAAATGTAAATTTAAAGGAAACTGATTGTAACAATCGAATCAGCTTGCGATACATATCCCATTGTGTTCGGAATGGGGGTAATACGCTATGGACGACAGGCGGTGGGCCTCGTTTCGAGGTCATATGTAAAAATCAACTTTTAAGGAATAAAATAATTAAATAATAAAAAAAAAAAAAAAAAAACAACCTTTCCCCTTATCTCTGCCCCCCCCCCTTCTTCGAAATCATTTCAGACTTAAAAAAAAAGAAAAAAAAAAGGAACGACAAAGGGGCGACGGGGGATTAACCGCCGCCGCCACCATATCGGCCCCCCGATGGATCGCCAACCGCGATGGCCGCTCCTCCCTCCACGACCGATTGGAGATCGCAACCCCCTCTCCCAGCAAGCCCTCGCCGACGCAACCCCCAATTCTCCTGAACGCCACCGCAAATCGAAACCCCCCCTGCTGCTGTCGCGACCCCTTCTTCTTCTTCCTCCACCACGAAGTCCAGCACCCCCCTCGCCTGCAACGCGAGACTCGAGAGGCGACTCCGAATCCCTCCCCTTTTCCAGATAAATACTGTAAGTGATTTATTTTTATTTTTTTTATTTTTGTAAATCAGTTTCTAGTTTATATAAAAATCCAGTCTTTGATTTATATTATAGACATAAGAAAAATAAAAATATGGTTTTTATACTTTAAGAAAAATAAAAATATGGTTTTTATACTTTAAGAAAAATAAAAATATGGTTTTTATACTTTAAGAAAAATAAAAATATGGTTTTTATACATAAGAAAAATAAAAATATGGTTTTTATACTTTAAGAAAAATAAAAATATGGTTTTTATACTTTAAGAAAAATAAAAATATGGTTTTTATACTTTAAGAAAAATAAAAATATGGTTTTTATACTTTAAGGAAAATAAAAATTCGATTTTTATATATTGAACTTTGAAATAAAAATTCGATTTTTATATATTGAACTTTGAAATAAAAATTCGATTTTTATATATTGAACTTTGAAATAAAAATTCGATTTTTATATATTGAACTTTGAAATAAAAATTCGATTTTTATATATTGAACTTTGAAATAAAAATTCGATTTTTATATATGGAACTTTGAAATAAAAATTCGATTTTTATATATATAGTGGCCTTGGGCAACGAAGGTGACAAAAAGGCGAAACGACGAAGACTTCTGCAAATGAAGTGCCGTGGAGCTAGGATAGCTATATGTGAGAATTTCTCACCTTTCTATTTCTTTTCTAGTTATATATATACTAGGATGCAGACGGTGCTTAGTAGCACCCGACACAATCGTCCACAGACCATGGACTTGTTTGTTTGACTGTTTGGTGATTGATTGCGATATTGGTTTGAATGTGGTTTGTGGTGTGAAAAATCGAATCGATAAATTGGTTAGGATTAGACGTGCGCCGTTATAAGGCGAAGGAGTAAGGCTAGGTTAGATCCTTACTCCAAATTTTGTGGTTTGCATAATGAAATGAATTGAATTGTTGGGTGAAATGAATGGATTGATTGATGTGTGAATGGCGTGGGCCTTCACTAGACCGGGGATAAGGCTAGGCCTTGTCCCGTTTCTAGTATCGTGCCGTTATGCCGCCGAAATTTTCTAAAATATGTTAGAAAAACAAAAATATCATTTTATTTAAAGAATGAACTGAAGAGAAATTCATATGTTGAAATAAAATGTTTTGTCGTTAAAAATATAAATTTTAACGTGAATGTGAATAAATAAAATATTCATTTGCAAACCAGATGGTTTGTTTATGTACACTTATTTGAAGGACATTGATTGGGTCGATAAATTTTACACATCGCCCAACTGCACAAATAGAATCTGTGTTTGATTGTTTGAAACCCTACACGGGTGTTGGGATGATATTTGACGTACACTAATCCCGATTGTTTAGTTGTGTGTCGATCGATTGATTGACAGACTGTTATAAGCGTTGAATATTTATATTTGATGCTTATACAGTGTAGAATGCACTTTGGATGATGGTTGATTATTCATCGTTGTTGATATATGCATGTGTTGTAGAAAATCCATATAATTAACATTATATGGTAATTGATTGGGCCTCATTCCAATTTGAAAAATAAAGAATATATAAAATAAAAGTTCATGTGTTGACAGTACTCATTCATTGAGATTGGTCATGTGTTGAACGAAATATTTTGATAATAACAACTATTTTGAAAAAGAAATATTTGAAATAGAATATTTGAAAATAGAAATTTATGAAGCCGTGTTGATTAGATTGACGCCATTTTGACGTGAACGATATTTATATCGATTTTATTCATCTTAAAAATGAATATTGAAAAGTGATTTCGAAATCGAATATTTTGAAATGAATTGAAAACGATTTCGAAATGAAATGAATTGAAAACGAATTCGAATTGAATTGAAAACGATTTCGAAATGAATTGAATTGAAAACGATTTCGAAATGAATTGAATTGAAAACGATTTCGAAATGAATTGAATTGAAAACGATTTCGAAATGAATTGAATTGAAAACGATTTCGAAATGAATTGAATTGAAAACGATTTCGAAATGAATTGAATTGAAAACGATTTCGAAATGAATTGAATTGAAAACGATTTCGAAATGAATTGAATTGAAAACGAATTCAAATTGAATTGAAAGCGAAGTGAAATAAATTCAAATTGAATTGAAATTTGAATTGAATGGAAATGGATTTTAAAACGAATTTATAAAGAAGAATTCAATTTTGATTTGAATTGAAATGGAAGTTGAAAATGTTTTTGAAACGAATTCAAAACTATTTATATAATTCGTTTTAAATAGAAATCGACGAAGTATATATTATATATATAATATAATGGCCTGAATAGAACGCGCCGCGCCGCGGCAGTTCGTGAATTTCGACCATTTATTTCAAACGGACATTACGGGAGATCCGACCGTTGGATTCTCCTAAAACCGGAACCGTTGGGTTTGTATCGAAAAGAGCTTTCTAATGAATGTTAGAAATTTGAAATCTAACGGTTGGATTTGGAATTATGTCCAAATCAAATTTGAAAAAGGTCGCTGTAAGTGCAGTTCGATGGCCATTGATGGAAATCGACTGTACGGGCCTTGATAAAATTATTAAAAATAGTAATAATTTGTGTAAAATCATAAGAAATGATTTAGAAAGATTTGGGATGAAAAACTCCATATTTGAAAAGATAAAAATAGATTTTTATCGAAATGAACTAGTTTTGAACTAGAATTATAATTCTATTTATTTTTAAATAAATAAATTGAATTTGAAAAGGGTTTTGAAAATAACCAAAATTTCCAATGATTGCATTGGAGTGGATTTGAATCGAAATTGTCTTCGGAATATTTCGATGTTGGAATTCGTGATTATACATATGTTGTTATGGAAATTTGAAAGATATATATTTATATCGTTATTTCCAATACGACATTTGTTGGTCGTAGAATTTGATATTGAATATAAGCCGGGATATTTTTCTATTCAGAGCCTTGTATTGAATATCAAATGAGATTTGGGTTTGTCGTGAATGGTGTCTTCACTAACACTGTTCTTGAACCCAGTTGAGAAAAGATTAAATCTTTTTATTTAGATTTAATGAAGTGTACCAATTAAAAATGATATTTAATTGGAATTGAATTAGTATTGATTTTTGGGTTTATCGTGAACAGTGTTTTAAATAACACTTGTTCTTTAACCTGATAATTAATGGAATGATTTTTGGGTTTATCGTGAACAGTGTTTTAAATAACACTCGTTCTTTAACCCGATAATTAATGAATGTGATTTTGGGTTTATCGTGAATCATGTTTTAAATGACACTGATTCTTTAACCCAGATAATGATTAAAACTAAGTGGAGTTTTAATGAATCTTTAATTAGATTGAAAAGATCGAGAATGGAGTATCACCAGTTTTGCTCCAGGCGATAGTTAAATCTTTAATTAGATTTGAACGTGAAATTTAGAAACTAACTGTCGGTTAGCCAAGCAGAATGGTTTTCTGGATATTGATCTGATGTTGGTTTCGGCCTTCGGGGTTAATATTTGGGGAATTATTCTCTTGATTAATTTACGGTTAGTGACTAATGAATTGGAATGAGGCGTATGTTGTGTTTGTGTAACACTTATTTAAAATATACGCGAGTTATTCGGGAAGACCGGGTTTATCCCATTCTGAATAACTGATACGACGATAAGTCGAAGATGAAGACGATGGTCAAAGACCGGAGGTCTTCACGTCGTTTGGGTGATAACTGATGATCTTGATTGGGCTGTACACCCAAGAAGATGGAAACAGTTAGTGATCGTCCAGACGTACTTGGAGATCGATGGATATGCGGGGTACTAGGTGCCTCCGGTTTCGTTCAGACCCAGAACGGACTTGTAAATGGACTGTGTGTCTGACATCGGATTTCATTCTGTGTGACTGATATCGGTTGCATAGAATGGTTTGCCTGTGTGGCATGCTAAGATGCAAATGATCAAGGCTTCTGTTGAAAAGCAAAGTCTTGTGGTGATGATCAAAGCACGGCCTTTGTGGCGTAGCTTTGTGTAACGTTTACCTCGCGTGTTTCACACCCGGTATGAACCAAAAACGGGAGAGGACGTCAGGGAGGGCATGCGTTTCTTTCTAGCTAGAAGTGGCGTCAGTGGTTTTACACGCCCTGACGAGTTTGACTTATGTGGTTGTTGCTGTTGCGAGGCGCCTCGGATTGATCGGTCGTTCTCGAACCGATGGAGTCATTTAGTTGGCTCGTTTACGCCCCATAGGGCGGGGAAACGCATGTTCAGGCATTTTAATCCACTCCGTGTGGACCGGCCCTGAGGATCCAAAGGCTTGACAGAGTACTTGCCTGAGGCTCGGGCTAGACAGTCTCGAACCGGTTGAGGACTATCTTTTGCCTCGGTTCATAGATGGAAACCCAATTTCCAAATACGTGACTTTGCGATTTTGATTGTATAACCTATATATGGCGACATAGTGGTATGGGGCATTCATGCCGCCTATGATTGATACTTATGATTTGAAGTTGTTTTATACACTATACACTTATAATAGTATCAAATGATTTGTTTTAAACGTATCAAGCATTCTTGGCTATTATAAGGTAAAAACCCTATCCTCTGGCTTGCGATTGCATTGTGTGATGGGAACTGGGTCTTATAACAGCTTCATTTTTCTTTATTAAGCATTGCGCTGTTGTTTTATGCACTGGTATTCTTGGGAGGAAACCCGTTCCGTGTTAAACGGCGTGGTCCCTTGATTTACCTAAGTTTAAAAATAAAGATTAACTGTTTTAGTTCTCACACCAGTCACATGACTGACCTGGAGTTTATTGTTTTAACCTAAACTCTGGGTGCCCCTATTTTGACACGGGCAGCTAGTAGTTTTGGTTTTGCAGATTTATATTCACAGGAACCTGGTTTACAGCTGGAACGATATCCGGAAAGCTTTGTATCCGTATATCTCCTTCTAGTTGTGTATTGTATTAATCTCCGCTGCGATGTATTTAAATGTAATTTAAATCTCTGATATTTCTGTGTAATATTCATTTATACTCTGTATATTCTTGTAATCTGATGCACTGTTGTGATATAGTGAAATGTTCTTCTATATGCGTTCTGTTGTGGCTTGTTCTCGAACTATCCGACGCTTTCCTTTACGGGGAAGTTACGGGTCTTCACATACTTTGACAAAAACCATGTTCCCAACCTCAAACTCAAGATCCGTCCTTCTCCGATCCGCATAAGATTTCTGTCTATCTTGCGCTGCCTTCATCCTTCTTCGAATCAAATCAATCTTCTCTGAAGTCTCTCTAACCATATCCGGCCCAAGCAAGATCTTATCCGTAGATTCCCACCAACATGTAGGAGATCGATAAGGCCTTCCATAAAGAGCTTCAAAAGGAGCCATGCCAATACTAGACTGAAAGCTATTATTGTATGCGAACTCCACCAAAGGAAGATGTTCTTCCCATGTACCTCCAAAATCCAAGATTCAAAGCCTCAAGAGATCTTCTAAGATACGGTTCGCCCTCTCGGTCTGACCGTCCGTCTGAGGATGATATGCGGTGCTCAGACATAACTGAGTCCCTACCGCCGCTTGCAAACTTCTCCAAAACTCACTAGTGAAGATAGGATCTCGATCACTCACAATGCTGGATGGTACGCCATGCAATCTAACAATCTCTCTAGCATAGACTGAAGCAAGCCATGGAGCGGTCCTCTTACTCTTCACGGGTATAAAATGGGCACTCTTGGTAAGTCTGTCTACCACAACCCAAATTCCCGTATTGCCCTTCCTCGATCTCGGTAACCCATCGATGAAATCCATCGAGACACTATCCCACTTCCATTGCGGAACTTCCAATGGGTGTAGCAACCCACCGTGTTTCCTTTGCTCCGCTTTCCTTTGCTAGCACACCAAGCATCTAGCCACATACTCGGCCACATCTTTCTTCATACCGGCCCAAAAAGAAAACTCGCTTCATGTCTTGGTACATCTTGTCCCTACCAGGATGAATGGTCATCTTCGACCGATGTGCATCATCAAGTACAGCCTTCCTCAGACCCTCGTCTTGCGGTACACAAAGTCTACCGTCTCTACGCAACCACCCCTTACCATCTAGGGTGTACCTACTCAAATGGCTGGACGACTCCCCCCCTTATGAGCTTCTCTACTAACTCAACCAACTGTGGGTCGTCTCGCTGTGCCTCGCCAATCCGCCCCAAAAGAGTAGGCCTAACCTCCAAGGAGGCTAGCAAACCGGGTACAAAGTCAACAGAAGGTCTAAAGTCAATCATAGAATTAAACTCCAAGCTTCGCCATTCCACGAACAATGGACTCAAAGACAGCCTTTTTTCTGCTTAAGGCGTCTGCCACCACGTTACCCTTGCCAGGGATATATGCTATCTCAAACTCATAGGATGCTAAGAATTCCATCCACCTTTGTTGTCTTAAGACAATGCGCTCAAAGAGTCTCCAACACTTCCCTAAGATGTAGGGCATGCTTTTCTCCACTTCTAGAGAAAATCAGGATATTCTCCCATGCAAAATCGTCACAACTATCCATCTCTCACGCAGACCACCCTAGTCGAACTCGACATCCCCCAAATGCAAGCCCCAAAGGCCTAAACCAATATCAGACAAACACCCAAGGGATACCTCCTTCGAATTCAGACGACCTACGTGAGATGATACTAGTAAGAACGGCTAAATAATTAAGCCCTTGTCCAACTCTGGATGTCCTTGCCAGTCTTGCTTCAAAACCACCGTTTATCCCATAACGGGCTTTGCTCAACCTATTGAGCACATAAGGAAACTTATTTCGCTCCTAGGAAAGACCAAGATGTCATTTACAAAGACCATCACGAACTTATTTAGGTACTCCCTGAACATCCTTCTCATCAAATCAACAAAGTATGTGGAGGCGTTCTTCTAACCAAATGGTATCACCAGCCACTCATAAAACCATCCGGAGTCCTAAAGGCAATCTTCTCTATACTATCCTCAGCCACTCTCAACTGACGAAACCCCGTGGCTGAGTCCAACTGCGAAAATACTGAGGCGCCAACCAACTGATCAAAGAGATCATCAATCCTCGGCAATGGGTGTCTATTCTTCTTTATGAGTTTATTTAGTTCTCTTTAGCCTACACAAAGTCTGAGGGACCCATCCGCCTTCGTAGCAAAAACTACTGGAGCACCCCACTCCGATATACTTTGTCTTATGAACCCCTTCTCAAGCAACTCCCCTACTTGCTTATGGAGTTCCCTCCTCTCGCGAGGAGCCATGTGGCGCACTGGTAAAGATACAAGTTTAGCATTGTCTACCAGATATATTCGGAAGTCAATCTCCCGCTCCGGAGATAAGCCCTTCACCTCCTCAAACACATCCGAGTATTCCCGGACCACTCTAACAGATCGCAAACTCCCGACCGACGTGTCAAGCGATTCTAGATAACTTAGCATAACAGATTCCATGGGATTACAAGAGATCTCGAGAGTGTTACTCAAGCGGGTCATAAGCCTAACAACTCTCCCTTCAAAATCAAGAACGGCACCCCTACTGGATAACCAATCCATGCCCAAACTAACCCATAGCTCGTGAAGCCCAAAAAGCATCACATCTACTCTCAACGCTAAGTATAGCAACTTTCAAACCCAAACACTTCATGGAGCCCCAATTGGGTTTGAAACAACTAAGGGATCATCTACCAAACTGGTGTCTAAGTGCAATGACTCAACTAACAATGATGAGATAAACGAACTCGATGCGTCAGAATTAAATAAAGTTCGAACTGTAAAATAAAGAAATCCTAATTCCAACCTAGACGGTCTATCCCCATTTGGTACACTAGCCGCGAGGGAATACAACTACCCTCCAGGAGATTCCATACCTTGCCCATGCCCCTTTGGACAATCCTAATACGGTGTCCTATTCCTCTCAAAAGGATAACTACTCGCCTTCTTCATCCCATTCTCCACTCGTAACCTCCCACCAATGAGGTTTCATCCTTCATTAACCAAACAACTATTTGAGCCTTCCTCCCATCGTCTATCCAATAGATACCTACCAGTCCTCCTCCTTCTTGAACCAACTTCTAATCTGACTAACGTCTAAGTCCCTTGAAGTGGTTTTCCGTTCTTATCTATCTTAGAAAGGTCATCTATACGCGGAGGGGAAACTCGAAACGAGAGAGGAAGAGATTCAAAACGGAGAATTCGAAAGATATAGATATGGCTATTGGGGATTATGCTTTTCTTTCAAAAACTTTTCTCTTAAAAGACATGTTTTTGAAAATACTCCTTTCAAAAATATTCTTAGAAAATAGTTTTTCTAAAAAATTTATCTGTTCTGGTAACCTTAAGCTCTGATACCACGTGTAACACCCCACACCCGCTATGGTCACTCGCTAAGGGAATGCCATAACATCGGTGGAGTATTTAAAGCGAATATAGAACAGAAAAATTACAACAAGACAGATATAGGTAATACTTGAAAATTTTAAAACATCATTTCATTGCAGCGGAAAGTAAAACATGTTTGGTTACATCGCAAAACCATAATAAGAGTCAAGTACAAAATATCCATCCTGATAAATAAAAGTACATAATCCCAATACAAGAACTGATAACCATAAAAGAAAGGGAAAGCTGAGCTCTACATCTATGGTCCAAGCTCCAAAAGAGAATAAAGCAGCCTGATCTAAGCCCGCTCGTACTGGGCCCACTCTGATAACCTGAGGGTTGGGAAAAAGATAAAAACAACGGGGTTAGACATAAGTCTGAGTGAGTCCTATAACCCTAACAATACAACCATTAAAGTAATTAGGGTATGATATAAACAAGGTACGGTACCTCTGGGGATAATGACTACACTAAGTAGTCAACTAAACACAGGATGTACTCAGATAACCGAAAGGACGCATTTATCCTCCCAAAGATAATTACAGGATTACACCACCCCAGATCTACCCACCCAAGGGTAATTCCTACACTGCACCACACCAGTCATTCCTAACTTAAAGGTTGATCCCACCCATGGACTTATAAAATTAACTTAATAGTTCTCGCGTACCCCTAGGTGACTAAGTAGACGCCACGGGGCCCTACAATCCACTAGGTGTACACACTACTCCCTATTCGATCGGCTCCCTAACGTAGATACCCGTGCTGGCCCCATCGTGGGGTGTACCATTCCCCAGCGTGGCAACCTGATAAAATTAACGGTGCACGGCTTATATCTACACGATGCAACAACGTCTTATTTACCAGCCCGGGTCCACACACGCATATGAAACCCGTTGGTCATGCGTTGCCACCGCTAACCCATTTTGGCCTCTTATAGTCAAGCCCAATATGCGTGTCCCGTCACTCGACTAGAGTCGAGCCCACTAAGATACGTTTGGGATATTGGTTGAAATGGGCCCCCACAAGCTACCACCTAAGCTTGTTATTTTATCTAGTGTATCCCACTTAACCCCTTTTATAATCATGCCCACCTACATGTTAAGGTTTGGTTAAGTCATCTAATCATATATCAATTGCCACTTAAGGCACCCACTAGATTTCCACATGCCACCCAAAGCACTTACTTAACCCTTTACCCATGTTTAATTACATGTTCCTCTTTGGTTAAGTATTCTAATCGTATTTTCTATTGCCACCCAAGGCAACCCGCTAGTTTCCTCATGCCACCCAAGGCTCCCACTTAACCCCTCATGTCCCTCTACATGCTAATATGGTTAAGTGTTTCTTAATTAATTAATTAAGATCATGACCTCATAAAGACCTCTCACATTAGACCGTCTTTTATGACTGCTGGATATGCCGGTTGGGTCCGGGCAGCCTTACGTTATAAAAAAGGTCTAACCTCGTGTCTTTACTTTAATCACGTATTTAATTTGTGCTTAAGACCTCTCACATTGGGCTAACATTTGTAGCAACTGGTTAAGCCGGTTGGGTCCGGGCAGTTTTACGCTACAACTGAGTCCAACCTCGTGTCTTAGTCGATTAATTACACCTAATTAATCACCCTCCTAATTTATATTAATTATCCCTAATTAATTAATCATGTTTTCCAGAATATGGGTAGATCTAACTCAATAGGTAAATTCCCAACTCCGTAGTATGGGTAGACCTAACTCAATAGGTAAATTCCCAACTCCATAATATGGGTAGACCTAACTCAATAGGTAAATTCCCAATTATGTCCATTTAATTTATGTTACTCTTAAGCATACCCATTCCACATCATTTTATTAACATGCATATTAACCCCATCGTTCCCCACGTAATTCGTTTTCGTAACGTGACATAATAAAAGGGAAGATTCATCACAAATGTCATGGGTTTAGCCAACATAGCATGTAACTTTATCATGGGTTCAAAAGGTGTCGACTTGCATATATGAACATACATTAAACCCAACTAGTACTTAACCCAAACTTGCATTATGCATATCATAAAAGAGACAACTTGCATATGTACTTGCACATAAACTTGCATATGAACTTGCATCATAACTTGCATATGAACTTGCATCATAACTTGCATATGAACTTGCATCATAACTTGCATATGAACTTGCATCATAACTTGCATATGAACTTATATCATAACTTGCATATGAACTTATATCATAACTTGCATATGAACTTATATCATAACTTGCATATGAATATGTATCATAACTTGCATATGAACTTGCATAACATGCCATACTTAGAGACAAACTTGCATATATTATGCATATCATAAAAAGAGACAAACTTGCATAAAACCAAACACTTAGCATGCATAAAACCAAATACTTAGCATGCATACAATCAAATACTTAGCATGCATAAAATCAAATACTTAGCATGCATAACACCAAATACATAACTTGCATAACATAAAACACTTAGCATGCATAAAACCAAACACTTAGCATGCATAAAACCACATGCATAACTTGCATATCATGTTACATATAACGTGCATATACTCTCACATATAGTTTGCATAACATGTTACATATGCATAAATGTTCAACATAGTGTTTTGCATCATAAAACATGGCATTAAACTTGCATTAGCATAAAACTTGCAAAACACATATCATACAAACTTGCATAAACACATTTATCCACAAACATAGCCATGTCTTATCACATCCTACCATAATCAATTTAACAATTGATTATTAAGTCTATAGAAACTCACCAAAACCAAGATTAGCAAACTTATGTAGTAGAACTAGTTGCTATACAAGAGGAAGATGATGATTAGAGGTTGATTAGCTTGCAACTTTCTTCATAAACTAGTGGAGGCTCCTCTCAAGTTTGATTTTGGCGGCATGGTGGCATCATTTCTATTTTTAGTATGAATTAGGGTAGTATTAGGGTGTATTTATAGATTAGGTGAGTGTTTTAGGACATTAGATTAACCCTAAATTAGATTAGGACCCTTAGATTTCGGTACCTTCCAGAAACCAGCCCTAAGACCAAGCCCAAACCCCAAACTGGTGCACCCAACCACAGAACTCTCTAGAAACTGTGCAGGTTTCCTGGCTCGGCACGGGCGCACTTCCCAAGTGCGCCAGTGTATTTTTGTACTGGCGCACTTCATAAGTGCGCCAGTGCATTTTTGTACTGGCGCACTTCACAAGTGCGCCAGTGCATTTCTGGCCTGTTTCTGGTTTTTCTGCCTAACTTCGTTCGTCCATATCTCTTTCATACGGTACCCGTTTTACGCAAACTCGGACTTTATTTCGCGTATTTTTCCGAGACGAACGCAATGACGCAGCCCGTTTCCCCTAATTCCCACATCTGGGATTAGTTATTCTTTAATTTGTGAATTTTAGCATTAACCGAAATTCGGGGTGTTACACATATTTTGTAAATAGTGATTTTTTTGCGAAAATTTTGTCTAAAGTAAAATTCTCTCAGTAAAAGGTGCGTATTATAGAGCATGCATAGCTCGCTAGTTTTTTTGTTATATTGCACGAAAGGGTTTAAAAGCAAAACTTAGATAATATTGCATTTTGTTAAAATTCTCAATAAAGGAATTTTTGAAATCTTTATTCTTTTGACAATAATTTTGATAAATTGTTTTAAAAGAGAAAATTTTGTTGGGTGGACAAAATAAGTTGTAAAAATTAAGAATAGAGTAGATGTTTGCACCTTGTACAAAGTAATTGAACCAACCTTATAGGTAAGAACAAGTTATAAACCCGATTGAGAAATAGTTGTCCTTATCTAATCCAGTTTTTGTGATTTGATACACAGCTATAATTAGTGGTGACTACTAGAAAAAAAGGGGCAAGTAAGTGTTTAGATCCTATTGCTAATTTTCATGTTAGGGGTAAAACCCGTTATTACATTTCTGATGGGATCGTTCAGTTATTTTGTTCTTGTTAGGTAATTAGGGTAACACCTAAACCTGACGTGAATCCCATGGTTTATACTTTTCTGTCTGTGGGGGACATAGTCCCGAGATTCTTGGCCCCTAGTGGTAGTTGTGTAGGTGTCTATTTTAGTTGAAAGACTAGAAGGTTTATTTGAAACTAAACTTAGATCAGATGATTAAATAAGCTAAGAACGGAGAAATGGTATAACTAAAAAAGAAAACAACAAATTCAGAAAGCGACGAACTTGACAAATTATGAGAAAACAAGAATAAGAGTAAAAATTACCAAGATAAGACGAAAAAGAAAATTAGTAACAAAGAAAATTTTCTTATGTGGGCAGTGCTTGGATTGGAAAATAGGGAATCTTTATAGATAGTTACATAAAATCCAAGTAAGGATGGAAAAAGGTATATAAAAGAAAAACGGAAGATGTGAAATTTTCCATTTTCCACCTTTTTGTAACATAAAAAATCAAATTTAAGAAATTAGATTTTTCTGAAATTCGAAAAAATAAAAGTTGGTCGGTAGGATTTTGGATGCAATAATTGGATGAACTGCGCTCTTGCTCAGCAAGAATGTGGGAAATTTGGATGAAAATATATTTTGATTTTCAAAATATTGCATTCATGTAGAATTGCCAGTATATTTAGGATGTGAGCATTATATTTTAAAAGGATTTTTGTAAAATTTGCATACACATAAGAGGTATTGCTTAGGCATACATGCATTATAATGTTGTATTTCACTTTACACAAGTGCACAATGTTTGCAAAAATTGGATGCACACATGATGGATGTATATTATGCGAGGCGTTAATTGATTTTTACCCTTATCAAATTTCAGGGTGAAATTTTCTAAGGGTGGGAGAATGTAACACCCCGCATTTTATGATATTTTAATAATTATATCAAGCATATATATATATATGCATAGACATTAATGTGTGTATACATACATACATACATAGATATATATATATATATATATATATGAAGAATAAAATAAATATAATGGAAATAAAAATGTAATGCATGCATTGAAAGAAAGAAAGGATTGGTTGCATGCAGTGTAAATATGTTGCATCCACTGATTTACAAATATTATACATTAATAATAAAGGAGAAATAAAAGAAAAAGATTCATGCAATAAAATATTGTAACAAACATGAAAAAGTGGAATAAGAAGAGAACAATAACAACCATTGTTCTAAGTCTTGTTAACAATAGCCTTAATATTCCAGTTGGTTAGAGCATGTGACTTGCATATAAGAGGTATAAAGTTCGATCCTCGCCACTGTTATATTTTTGTTTTAAGAGAACAGCCAAAATTACACATGTTCATGAGAGAAAATATGTATAAACGCATATATATGGAAAAATATACATATAAGGATGTAAAGAAAATATATGTATATGTAGGAGAATATATATTTATATATGTGCAAATATATATATATATATATATATATATATATATATATATATATATATCTGCAATTAGAGAAATATTGCAAGAATCAAATAACGATGCAACACCGTTTGAATTTTGAAAACAAAACAAAAGTTGTGCATAAATATATGCGTAAAATGGTCATTAGAAGATTTGTATACGCACAAGAAGATTACATGTGAATATAAAAGATAAACAAATTCCAGAAATTCAAACATTCGAAAATCAAACTTCTGCGCCAAAACAGGTCGTGGGACCCAGGGGTCGACACCCTAGTAGGGGTGTCGACGCCCTTGTAGGGGGTCGACACCGGGATCGGCACCCCTGCAGATGTTGACATAAGGGTCGACACCCCTCAAATTCGGGCAGATTCATTAGCGTATATGGACTGTTTTCTTAGCTTGGTTCAATGCTGACTCAGCGCTGCATGTACGATAAGATCCTTAACACCTATAAATAGGCTAGCAAAGCCTAGCCTAAATCTCATGTTCTCTGAGACAACGTCTAAGCTTTGCCATTCTTCCTCCTCCTCAATTCTCTTCAGAAATATAAGATAATTAGTTTAGGGAAATTCTGAATCAAGATCTGGAGGAAAATAATGAAAATTAATAAGAAGGTGTTCAGAATCATATGCGAAGTAAGGTAAATTCTTAGATCTGGTCTATTCAATTTTCTTCCTCTTTCTTCCCTTTTTTTTTTAGTAAGAATTGTGGATCCATGGTTATTAGGTTCTAAATCCAGTTAGGCAAAACCATGTAATGCTAGATTTAGACCAGGTTCAGGAATTGGAAAGCAATTTAGGTGAGTGGGTTTAAGTTATATCTTTTTTGATAATGATATATTATCGTTTAACATTCGTCGTTACTATGCAATGTAAAGTGATGAAATGCAAATATGACATGTTGAAATATTAATATATTAAAATATTAATATGTTGGAAATTTCATATGTTGAAACGTTTAATATGCCGAAATGTTCATCTATTGAAATTCCAACTTGTTAAAATATATGTAACGATTACTGTTTTAATTACATGATTCACTTATGGCATATTATGTACTTGAATTATTAGCTGTAGAATTGAGAAAATGACATGTTAATTTGTTAGATTTGAACAGTTACATGATTAAATGATTACATGTTAAATTACAATAATTACATGATTTGACGATCACATGTTTTTTTGAGATGAAATTAATTATATGTTAGGAAGAACATATGATATAAAATGGGCTTAATATGATGACATCTAAAATAGACTGCAGTAAAAATGTGGAAATAGTAATATGCCAAAATTTATAGTAAACAGAAAATTATAATGCACCTAGACACGAGGTTAAATTCAACTTGTGGCAGAAGTCTACCTGGAACCGCCCGACAAATCTAGCGTCTACAAGTTGTTAATTTAATGTGAGAGGTCTAGTGCGCAAAAAAACATGTAATAGTGTTAAGACACGAGGTTAAGCCAACTTGTGGAAGAAGTCTGCCCAGAACCGCCCGACAAATCTAGCATCCACAAGTGGTAGGCTTAATGTGAGAGGTCTAGTACATAAGCATATATATATACACACACACACACATATATATAAAAGGGTAGAATTAAGTGGCACTAAATGTGATGAATGGAAATGAACAAGGAAATGAATGAAAGATAATTACGATAGTTAAAGAAATGAAATGAACAGGGAATGATAACAACATATTATAAATAAATTAGATTAATGAGAATGTTATATAATAGGTAGGCTTGTCCTAGGGACAAGTAGGGATTATAACTTATGTTATAATAAACAATAAGGAAATTGGAATAACTTATGTAATAAGATAAGTTGTACTTAATTGTAAATTAAGTTATATGTGAGAATGAGAATTTGAGATATGCTAATAAGGACAACATAAATTACATTTATGAAAAGGGAACTTATTTGTAAACCTTAGTTAAGAGAACTAAGTTAATAAGTAAACAATGATAAGTTGTAGTGACAGTATAAGATGGAATTATGATTAAATAAGAAAGAATGAGGCAAACTTATGAAATGAAATAAGTTATATTTAATCATAAACAATGACTAACATGTTAATCAGAAAACATGTGAATTGAGATATACTTATTTACATATTAAGAAGAACATGTTATTGTGACTATGAAATCAAACAAGAATGTAACGGGATTGTGGATCACAGACCTTGGATCACAATCTAGAAAATAACATGTTGTGGGCTTATTAATAGGCTTAAATAGGTTAAGTTATATAACTAAAATTAATAAGCAAAAGAACTTGGTAACTTGAATAAGAAGTCAATGTGAATGGGAATAACCAAGTTAAATAGAAACCTGATGAGGTAAAGCAAGCGCATAAAAGGAATGTTTAGACATAGGGTCTAATAACATATTAAAGTGAGGCGCTTGGACCAGTCCACACGTTCGACGGTGAATAGCCCGACGGGGTAGATCATCATGGTGTCATGAGGCACGAAGGGAGTGCACGTTCTTTTTATTATTTTGTCGGTTCTGAAGGACTGGAAGGGGAAGTACGGGTCTTCCTGAGATACATAAGGTACTCCTGGTAGTCCTCTGTGCGGTGGCAAATGTTTAGGTTGTGCTCGCATAGGTTGGGTCTGTGTGTTACTACCAGGTGGGTGGGCCTTGACTGCAAAAGTAGCTTTGCAGTCATAATGCTGTGATGAGGTGACATAGGGTGATTTATCGATCGCCTAAACAGGAAGCAAGGTCAGGACCAACAAAGATATTAGATGGTCGGGTACCCTTCATTGGCAGCCAGTGGGATGCGAAAAGACTAGAGCTAAACCCAAGACACCATTCACCTTTCACTATCGAGGTACGGTGGTTGAGGGGAGACGCCAACTGGATGTTTAGATTGTTTGTTAGGGGCAAGTACAGATATGGGAAAGCTCCCGACCGAGTTCCGTGTTTCTTGTATAGCCCTTCCATGGAACTCGGTGCACATTAGAGGTTATGTGCGGTTAAGGCATTGAATATGATTGACAATACGCATGTGGGAAAGTCTAGATACATGCATGTCTGCTTTGGGTGGTGTATCGTAGACTTAAGGGCATTACTTTGTGATTGAATCCGATTCATCGAAGGTGGCAGTCTGTACACTTACATAGCATAGTAATGGAAGATAAATGCGAAACATAACATTGTTATATAGAGATCCGTACGTCACTCCGGCGTTGGATGATGGACTACGTACATTTCTATGGCATTACGGTGGAGACTGTGCGAGTGGGGTACCATTGGGTATACCATAATATTGGGGGTAGCTACATATATATACTGTATTAGGTTAATCCGCTGGGAAGTAAATGGGTATGACGTGTGTGTAAGCCTTGGGTGTTGTTAACCCAAGTAACCTAATAAATAAGAAAATGTGATTGAATGGTATATGTAGAGTTATCCAAAATGTATAGTTTAAATACAGTCACCAGAACTTGTGTTCTGACCCCCTCCTCATGACATATTCGCAGTTAGATTTGTGGCAGAGATATGATAGCCTTGGATACTGGTTAGGTAGTATTATTCATACGGTAAGGCTATACTCACTATACCATAACTGCAAATTAAGTTGTTTTTTGACCGTATCATATGCAATTTGACAGTGCTTAAGCCCGTATCGAAAAATGGCGTCTTTATTACTTTGATACGGTCTTTAGCCGTATCAGTTTACAAATTTGATACAACTTAAAACCGTATAAAATTCATAGTTTAATACGGTTTTAAGCCGTATCTATATAGAAATTTGATACGGTTTAAAACCTAATAGTTTATAGAAAAACATAAACTATATGAATAATTGTTGATGTTAAGGTTACAGATAAATGATAGATGTAAAATCTTACATGTCCAAGAATTGAGCTCAATTTGATGCTTTATTCCAGTAGTCTGATCTTTTCTTTGGACAGCTGAAGCTCCTTCTTCCTGCTTTGTGTGCTTGCTTCATCTTCATTGATGATGTTGTCTCCACCTACATTACTGGTAGATAAAAAAGCTGCTTCTTCTACTTTAACAACAGGCCTGTTCATATCCAAATCGTTCATTGTCATCTTGGCCATCAACAAATCATTTCACGTTCTCTTATAAGCAAAACATAGTAGACATAAATTGTTAATTATACTTACAGGAGAGTATATAATATATCCAAACCATACAGAGTTAAAACCAACAAGTATTCTAGTATTGGAAGGTTCTCAGAAATGGTTTGTTGTTACTGAATCAATTTTGCCATGGTTAATTGGATTCATGCAACTATTCATCACTCAAATATTTATTTTTAGGAAAATAAATATTGATTTGACTATCTCTGAAAGGTTAATGAAACCAAAGGCTTCAAATTGCTTGGTATATTTCCTATGGTCTTCATTGGGAAACAAATCTAAATCATTCATTTCTTATGTTGGATTTATTGAAAAAAAAGTACTTGTTAATTGGGACCTTGTGGTTTATTTTATTTTTTCTAAAAAATGAATGAGTGAAAATGCAAATATACAAGAAATCAAGACCAAAATTTCTTAATTTGTTATCTATATTAAAACTGGCATTCTTTTCCTTCTTGGTATTCATTTAGATCTCTTAACTTACAACTTCACACTTAATTTTGATTCTATACCATCATCGTATATATGTATCCATTTAGCTCTTCATAATATGAATTCCTTTTCAGCTTGAAATACGTACGTTTATTACATTTCTACAAATATTTACACTTGTTAATTCTTTACCAATATTTCATGTTTAAATGTGATCCAGAAAACAATTGAAAAACAACTATTGGAAATACTTCTTTCTTATTATCAAGTATACTAACATGGAACAACATATTATTGTAGCAGCCATGACTCATGAACTTGGTTGCACCAATGATCCAAACTTTTCTCTTCTCTGCTCCTTAACTTCATTGGGGTCGAGGTCAATAAATGCATCATATATGACATGTAACAATAGATTGATCATACTTGTTGGTTGTATAATTAAAAACATGACATGTAACAATAGATGCATCATGCATTTTGCATTGCCTACTAGTTTCGTATGCTCTTCAAATTATCATATTGGTTTTCCATAAGCCATCAAAGTGGTTTATTTTCCATATACGCTACATCTTTCTTTAACAGTTATAATATTCCTTAGGAAGTCAGTATTCATATATGAGTTAAACTACAACATGGTGTTATCAATCTTGTTACCCAAAAACTGGGGTTTGTGTTATATTTCCAAATAGGACATGATCCTCAAATACATACGCATATATATATATATATATATATATATATATATATATCACAATTTTGTATGTCCAAAATATGTGGAAAATAGGGAGAAGGCCAAACTTAGCATATTTTTTGGCCAAAAGTATGCTAAGTTTGGAATTTGGCCAAAAGACCAACTTTTAGTGCAAAATGGAAAATGCGATGGTCCCCCCTAAAATCCACCTTTACACTAAAAAGTGGACTTTTGGCCAAATAACAAACTTTGCATACTTTTGGCCAAAAAATATGCAAAGTTTGTCCTTCTCCCTAAAATCCTCACAAAATATTGTGTTATAAAAAATAAGCACATGTGCCTATCAAAATACATAGATGGTAACAAAAAGATTTAGTAAAAAAGATGAATATTCTTCTTATTTTCAAAACAAATTACTAATATAATCTGCTTTTGAGGATTTGCCAAAAAGTTACATTATAGTAGACTATAAAGTACATATGTACTGATAACCTTAAGGAAATTTACGCAGTGTGTATAACGTATAATCTCTGCGTACTCTAGTGCGTAAAGTCATTTTTATCTAGAAACAACAAGCGTTTTTTTGCATGAATGTGTATGTTTATAAGGTGACACCATCAGTACCCATATTTAAGTATTCTCGATTCATTTTCTTATATCAATTTCTTTTTTGAAATGAAACAATGTTATGTTTGTTATAATATATTGGTTACAGAGATCATCTACACAAAAGTTACATGAGATTGAAACTTCAAACTCCATCTAAACAGTAATCTACCAAATTCTATTTCATTTTAAAATAATTGACACAAAAGATGGAAAGGCGATAAGGAAGGGTTATGTAAGGGAGGGAATATGGATCCCCCTTCTCACGTGCAGGCATGGCAGATGTGTTATATCATATGAAAGCAAGAATCAGTATTATATAAGAGCAAGACATAATCAACTCCGTATTTTCAGTTAACTCATCTTCTTGTTGCTCAAGAATGGTATCAATAACAAGCTTGTAACTGCCTTCTTCTATAAAAATCCATCCTGAATCTCCATAAACCTATTAGCACATAAGTAAAATAAAGTTAGCTGAAAGCCCTAAATAACAACTAGATAAGAATTTCCGTACATTATGTACAAATATATTTTTTAGACTAAAACAAGTAAAACTGTTGCATACACACGATTTTATGGAGAGAAAAAAGAACCTAATTTATAGCTAAATGATATGTTTATTCTCATAGATTATTTTATAGGTACTCGTTCTTTATTTCAACAACAATACCATCACATATGCTCTTCATTACATATTTTATTGTATAGTTAGTCCCAGTACTAAAAGGAGTGCATTTATTGCTCCTTAATGGTGTAAAACAACGCGCAACTAGCTCTTCCAAGATTTCACTCAACCAGGAGCCTGATGCATCAGGGGGATGGAGATGATTTAGGAACTTATAGTTATTCAACCCATGATTTACTGTCCTATTCATAACTGTTGGTATTTTCTCCATTATATTTATCGGGCGTACCTGTGACTATAAGCTTTTCCATATGAACATAAAATCTTATTTCTAAATTATAATTTATGAGATACAAATACAGTAAATCACCATGCATACATTCACGCAATATCCCTTTTAACCAACCAGGGACATATTAAAATACAAAAAAAAAAACAAATAACAATAGCACATTAAAGCCAAAAGTCCGTCGATTTTCAGCTAATCAACAGATAAAGGAATTACCTGTAGTTGAAGCTAGCAAAAGGTGGACGGATAGGAGCCAGGCCGCGATTTTGCGACTTACAGGTGAGCGCAGGATTGAGATGGACGGACTAATTAAAAGAGAAGAAATTGATTTAGCTAGTAAAATGTGGAATAACGGATCGCATGAGAGAATTGAAACCCTAGTACTGAAATTAAATATTATGTAGCCTGAATGTTAATTAGAAATGAAAAAAAATAGCGAGGAGAACCGGAAAATATGATGTGGATTCCAGCCGCATCAAATCTTACTAATCCGGAGGTATCAAGATGTAGGGTTAGCTTTGAAGGGTTGGCGATGGTGTGGATTGCAAAAGAAAATTTGATACAGTTAGGAGCACTAGCAAATTTGATATGGCTTAAAGCCGTAAAGTATCTGGATCCTGGTGTGCCAAATTTGCTGTTTTGGTGTAGTGACTTTGATTATATTATACTTTATCCATTATGCTATGAGATATTTTCTGAGCTCTGATATATTTTATACCTCTGTCTTTTCTGTAGGATACCAGAGCAACCAATATGGGTTTCGATGGATTAGAATTTTGAAAAAAAATCGGTCTGTCGAAATCTGGGTTGTTACATCTGGTATCAGAGCTTAGGTTTAGGATAACTGTATAGATAGTGAGTGTACATATATGTATTTTTAAAAAATATAAATATTATAAATATAAACTAGATCCATAGAGAAACCCACAAAATAGAAAAATTATAAAATGATAAGAATTGGGATGTCTGTATTGTACACTAAAGGAATGGATATGGAAATCTGAGACCCTTAGGTAATTTGGGTGGAAGGTGTACAATGTACTTTGTATGGAAGGAAATTGAATCCCATATGGTTAGTTCTTTGGGTTAGTGGAGTTTGGCGGTAAAACCTTATAAATTGGAAAAGGCTAAAAAGAGAAAAATGGATCAGGAATATATATAGTTGAGAGAATTAACTTTGTCGGAGTATCTAGGAAAGCCTAGAAAAATTGGAAACCCGCTTTGAGTCTAACTCCATCGTTAACTTTTAAGTACTTGAAATTGTAAAAGTTTTAGGAAAATGGTTTATGGTGTTTTCATGCTTTAATCTTAAAAGTTATAGCTTTCAAATATGTAAAATACATATTGGGTTTTGTAGTAAAATGGGGCATATTTTGTAAATAGTGATTTCTTGCGAAAATTTTGTCTAAAGTAAAATTCTCTCAGTAAAAGGTGCATATTATAGAGCATGTATAGCTCGCTAGTTTTCTTGTTATATTGCATGAAAGGATTTAAAAGCAAAACTTAGAAAATATTGTATTTTGTTAAAATTTTCAATAAAGGAATTTTTGAAATCTATATTCTTTTGACAATCATTTTGATAAATTGTTTTAAAAGAGAAAATTTTGTTGTATGGACAAAATAAGTTGTAGAAATTAAGAATAGAGTTGATGTTTGCACCTTGTAGAAAGTAATTGAACCAACCTTGTAGGTAAGAACATGTTATAAACCCGACTGAGAAATAGTTGTCCTTATCTACTCCAGTTTTTGTGATTTGAAAAAAAATGATTTACATTTTTTATTTTAAAAATGATATGTTTCATGGTTTGGCAAAAGTAAGTTTTCATGAGGAAAATAAAATTTTGACACTTCTAATTTTTGGAAGGAAGTTTAAATGAAAAGGCCAAACCGAGTTTTAAAAAGTATGGAGTAAGTAAGGATTAGTGCATAGGGAAGACGAGAAAAGTTTTTAGGCTATGAAGTAAATAGCGAGAATTATCTTGAAATAATGGTAAGTTACCGTTGAATGTGTAAGCATTGAGAAGCCTAGGATGTTGCTTGAAATGATTATTGGTACACAGCTAGAACTAGTGGTGACTACTAGATAAAAAAAGGGCAAGTACGTGTTTAGATCCTGTTGCTAATTTTCATGTTAGGGGTAAAACCCGTTATTACATTTCTGATGGGATTGTTCCGTTATTTTGTTCTTGTTAGGTAATTAGGGTAACACCTAAACCTGTCGTGGATCCCATGGTTCGGACTTTTTGTCTGAGGGGGACATAGTCCCGAGATTCTTGGTCCTTAGTAGTAGCTGTGTAGGGTGTCTATTTTCTTGTTTTAGTTGAAAGACTAGAAGGCTTATTTGAAACTAAACTTAGATCATAGGATTAAATAAGCTAAGAAAGGAGAAATGGTACAACTAAAAAGGAAACAACAAATTCAGAAAGCGACAAACTTGACAAATTATGAGAAAAGATGAATAAGAGTAAAAATTTCCCAGATAAGACGAAAAAGAAAATCAGTAACAAAAAAAAATTTCTTATGTGGGTTGTGCTTGGATAGGAAAATAGGGAATCTTCATAGATAGTTAAATAAAATCCAAGTACGGTTGGAAAAAGATATATAAAAGAAAGACGGCAGATGTGAAATTTTCCGTTTTCCACCTTTTTGCAACATAAGAAATCGAATTTAGAAAATTAGACTTTTCTGAAATTCAAAAAAATAAAAGTTGGTTGGTAGGGTTTGAATGCAACAATTGGATGAAATGTGCTCTTGCTCTGCAAGAATGTGGGAAATTTGGATGAAAAAAATATTTTGATTTTCAAAATATTGCATTCATGTAGAACTGCCAGTATATTTACGATGTGAGCATCATATTTTAAAAGGATTTTTGAAAAAATTGCATACATATAGAAGGTACCGCTTAGGCATACATGCATTATTATGTTGTATTTAACTTTGCACAAGTGCACATTGTTTGCAAAAATTGGATGCACACATGATGGATGTATATTATGCGAGGGGTTAATTGATTTTTACCCTTACCAAATTTCGAGGACGAAATTTCCTAAGGGTAATGAATGTAACACCCCACATTTTATGACAATTTAATAATTAAATAATGCATATGTGTGTGTGTGTGTGTATATATATATATATATATGCATAGACATAAATGTATGTATATGAAGAATAAAATAAAGATAATGCAAATAAAAATGTAATGCATGCATTAAAAGGAAGAAACGATGGGGTGCATGCAGTGTAAATATGTTGCATGCACTAATTTACAAATATTATACAATAATAATAAAGGAGAAATAAAAGAAAAAAGATACATGCAATAAAATACTTTAACAAACATGAAAAAGAGGAATAAGAAGAGAACAATAACTACCATTGTTCTAAGCCTTGTTAACAATAGCCTTAGTAGTCCAGTTGGTTAGAGCATGTGACTTGCATACAAGAGGAACAGAGTATGATCCACGCCGCCATCATATTTTTGTTTTAATAGAATGGCCAAAATAACAAATTTTCATGAGAGAAAATATGTATAAACGCACATATAAGGAAAAATATACATATAAGTAAAGAAAATATATGTATATATGTGTGAGAATATATACATATATATGTGCAAAAATATATATATACAAGAGATAAAGTTCAAGATAATGCTGCAATTAAAGAAATATGGCAAGAATCAAATAACGGTGCAACACCATTTGGATCGACACCCCTGTAGGGGTTGACATAAGGGTCGACACCCCCAGATCCGGGCAGATTCATTAGCGTATCTAGACTGTTTCCTTAACCGGTTCAATGCTGACTCAGTGCTGCGTGTACGATAAGATCCTGAACACCTATAAATAGGCTAGCAGAGTGTAACACCCCACGTCCGTTAGTGTCACTCGCAAAGGGAATGCACAAAGTTCTGTGGAGCATTATGGGTAAAAGATGCAGATAAATTACAAGACAGACAAACAATTAACAGCGGAAAATAAAACTTTGCTTAATTGATAAAATAGATTGTACAAGATTGCTTTACAATATCATAATATCATTTGTCTTTACTACATAAAGAAGCATACAAATACATTTATATTCCCCAATGTAGCATAAGCCAGCCATAGCATCTGAAAGAGAATCCAAGGACAACTTCGTCAAATCTTCAAGCTGGGAAAGAGCAACGGTCCAATTTAATCCTGAGTTATACTATTCCCTCCTCAACTACCTGGGGGGGGGGGGGGAACGGAAGAAAAGAAGCGAAAGAAAAACAGAGTCAGACATAAAGCCTGAGTAAGTCAGTAACTTCCAGCATGTGAACAGGGAAAACAGAACGACATGAATTAACTGAATACAAGATAATACCACGATGATAAGGCTAACAAGATAAGATTCACACAAGACATGCTAAGACAAGATAAACTGGATATACTACAACACTTTCTCCGCTTCGCTTTTACCGCGATATACTCGTTTCTATATCTCTGCACCACCTAACTAGTGTTCCAACTAGTAACGATAACGTGATCCCGATCCCTGTAGTTTCCGTCGCCTTCAGGCGTACCTTGATTATTTATTACCTAGATCTAGTCTAGGTTTTATATCAAGTGCTTTCTAGATTCAATTAGAGTTTACGCTATCTGTTGAACGCTTCTTGTATTCTGGATTTATGCCACCTAGTTCCAAACTAGGGATTATGCTACCTGTCGAACGATGCCCTTTAGTCTAGGATACACTACCTAGAGTGGTATATGTTCCTAGACTTTCCCCACGCATATATCGCGAATCGTTATCGCTTGTCTAGATGCACATGTCCTGTAATGTGCTACCCGAGTCCCGTGTCAGGGCTACTCTAGAAATACGGAACTCGGTCGGGAGCTTTCAATATCTGCCGATGCAGATGTTAAGGTCTGTTTTTCCAGTGGCTATGGTCCCACTCGACCCCTCCCTCAACTAATGGAAGGCCACCCTTGTAAAATGAGAACTGTACGAAGGCCCCTACCTGCCCCACTAATTCTATGGCCAACAACACCCCGCAACCACAACTAGATAGCAAGTATGTGGTCCTTATGAGTCCTCCAGCCTTCCCGCTTCACGTGTCTCGCTTGACTGAAGATGGTAGGTAGACGACGAGTTGCTATCACAGGGCTTCCGTCTTCTCGCCGAATCACGCTGGTCCATCCTAGTCTTTTGGTTGCCATATATTGCAACCAAGGCATACCCTTGGCTCTTCTACCGCAGACCTTAACCTCTGTGCGCCCAGCCGGATCATCTGCAGCCTCATAGAGGGATACCAAGAGTACCCTCACGTCCCCTCGAAGCCTCGGGCTTCGTATCCCAATTCGTTGAAGTCTTCTTTAAAATCAGATGGACGTCCGCTCCTTCGTGTTATACTAAGAATTACTACTTAGTTCTACTAACTAAGTTTTACCACTTAGTTTCCAGGATCATTGTCTTCTTAACTAAGTTTTACTACTTAGTTCTCTTTCCCGTTAAGTTGGATTGGTTAAGTGTCTTTAGTCGATTCAAGCTAACTTAACCCTCTTCCCTTATCCTGTTAAATTGGTTAAGTGTTGTCAGTATTCATGTTGACTTAACCCCACCACAAACCAAGTCATATTGGTTAAGTATTTCTTAACCCTACCCATTCATCCTGTATTGGTTAAGTGTTCCCTTTTTAACTTAACCTTTCCCACTGGTTTTAACTAAACCTGTTACTAATGGTTAAGTATCATCTCTTCGTGTCTTAGACTTAGCCCTATTCATTTATCATATTCTGATGGTTAAGTGTTCAAGTTTACTTAACCCTACGGTCCAACCCAGCTAACATATTAAATTGGCTAAGTGTATTACTTAACCCCAACCTCTAGTCTAATTAACATGATAAATTGGCTAAGTGTATTAACTTTACTTAACCCCACCTTCTAGTCTAGTCAACATGTTAATTTGGCTAAGTATTCCCATGGACTTAACCCTCCCATTCTAGCTTTAACTGTGTTAAGTTAGTTAAGTGTTTCTATGGACTTAATCCTACCATTCTAGCTTAACAGTGTTAAGTTGGTTAAGTGCTCCTATGGACTTAACCTTCCCATTCTAGCTTTAACTGTGTTGGTTAAGTGTTCCTATGGACTTAACCCTCCCCTTCTTGTTCTAGCTTTAAGTAATAAATTAAAGCCGCAACCTCTCACATTAGACAGATATTGCTGCGGTTACTGGATGTGCCGGTCGGTTCCGGGAAGGTTTACACCGCAACTCAGTCTAACCTCGAGTTAGGCATATTCATGTTTTCTAAGTTCAAAGGGTTTTCTGATTAATTTCCAAACCTGGTTTTGAAAGCAACCATCCCGTTCGTCGGATCAGTTAGGGATAGCCAGGGAGGGCAGGAAACTTATATTTTCCAAACCCAAGCCTAGACACTGTCCTCTCTGTCAACCTAGAACTTTTTGGTACGAGTTATAAAAAGGGGTGTTATCAAAATATCTTTCTTTTGTTTATAAATTGTTAACAATTTATCTTACATCCCATTTCCCCCTTTTTAAACAAATTTGGCCTATATTCATTTGTCGCTAACAGACTTATATTCTAGGCCCAAATCTTGATTTGCCTAACCTACAGTTCATAGCAATTTAGATCTATCATTTTATTTTCAGTTTATGCTAAACTAGATTTTATATGCCAAACTAGATTTTCTATTCTAGTTCATCGTTTATGCCCAAAAACTAGATTTATTCTTCTAGTTTACAGTCTACATACAAACTAGATTTATTATTCTAGTTTTTCAGTTTACAGGCTAATACTAGATCTAAATTTCATAACCTATAATCCATGTCAAATCAACCCAATTCACATGTCTTAACACATGTTCTAAAATTGTATAAATCAGAATCATGTTCGCTTCCAAACTATGCCAATTTCAAGCTTACAACTATATTTATGTTTATTTTTGTGTTTTTCCCAAATCGCATTCCCACCGTTCGTATAATCATGATTCAACCTAGATTGTAAATAAATCTAGATTCGTAGAAAATAGGGAATGAACCAAAAATGCTATGAAAAAGGGTGGACATAATAATTGGCATAAAAAGATTTTGAATAACGACGCAGGTTCAAGAATATGGGTAGACCTAACTTAATAGGTAAATTCCCATGGTCTAAAACCAAGAATAGACAGAATAGGTTCGAGAACATGGGTAGACCTAACTTAAGAGGTAAATTCCCATAGTCTAAAACCAAAGAAAATCAAGAACAGACAGAATAGATAAATCGGGTTTTAGACCCAATTTCATAGTCACAAAACCTAAGCAACAATTTTCCTAGTCATGAATCATAGGTGTTTAAATCACCGTTGTTATGTCATAGGTAATACTTTATGTCCACATCAAAGGCTTGTGTTCATAATCATAGGCAAATGTCCATAGTCATAGGCAATATTCATAGTCAAAAGGGAAAATAATTCCCACACTCATAAGTCACCGTCATAGGCAATGTTTTATGTCCCAAAATCAAAGGCTTATGTTCATAGTCCAAAGACACATGATCTCAGAATCCATAGTCATAGGCAACCGTCTTAGGCAAAGTCTTATTTGTCCTTGAATCATAACAGTTCTTAATTTAGTCCAAGAGTATAAACACAGATTCGAATAGAGAGAGAGAGAGAGATTTGGCATATTCTTTTATTCCTTTAATTTCATGTCACAAAATAAAGCAAAAACGTTCAAATCTAGAAACAACTGACTTACAGAAATTAGATCTAGAATAGAAGAATGGCGATGCTAAGATTCGTATGTCGTTGCTCGAGGTTTGTTGATTTAGCCTTTGAATTCTTCACTTTGATTTGAATCTTCTCTTGAACAGATTTGAGCATCATCTCCATGTCTTGAATTTATATTTTATTTTAATTATTTAAGAAAATTTAGAGGAGGGGAAGAAGCCATGAATCTTAGCAGCATAAGGATAGAAGAGAATTGGTGCAAGGAGAATGAAGACTAGGGCTGTTTATATAGCTGCTCAAGACCTTATCGTACACGCAGCGTTGAGTCAGCATTGAACCTAGTTAAGAAAATAGTCCAGGTACATAGATGAATCTAGCCAAACCTTATCATACACGCAGTGCTGAGTCAGCATTGGGTCCCACTATTTTGGCGTAGAAATTTGATTTTCGAACTTTTGAATTTCTGGAATTTATTTAACTGTTTTATTCATATGAAATATTCTTATATGTATACAATTCCTCTAACGACCATTTTACGCGTATATATATACGCACAACTTTCATTTTATTTTCAAAATTCAAATGATGTTGCCATATTTCATTGATTGTAGCCTTATCTTGAATTTTATCTTTCGTATACATATATTTTTTGCATATATATATATATATTTATATATTTATATTCTCATATGTATGTATATATATATATTCTTTATTTCCTTATATGTACGTTCTTATCCTTTCAAATTTTGAATTTGTATACGTACAAATATTTGCATGTTCAGTTGGCCCTCTCTAAAACAAAGATAAAAAATTATGCCGCCGCCGGGGTTCGAACCCCCGACCTCCATGCTACAAATCCAATGCCTTAACCAACTAAGCTACAGAGGCTTTTGTTAATAAGTCTTAGAACAATAATAATTATTGTTCTCTCCTTACTTCTCTTTTTCATGTTAGTTACAATACTTAAATTAAACAACTACATGGATCTTTTTCTTTTAAAAATTAATTATACTTTAATTTGAGAAACTTAATGTCACAGAATTACGGGGTGTTACATTCTCCCCCACTTAAAAGGATTTCGTCCCCGAAATCTTCAAGTTAAGAAGAATGTGTCCTACCATCCAATCACCCGTCTACTCAACCATTCAATCACAGGCATTCATTGTCCTTAAAAGATTTCTAATGCTTTCATGTTCATATGCATAGTGTGTGTATATGTCTCTATCTAATGCAAAATCAGGCGGTCTACTGATTCAGTTGACCTCCTTAATGCAAATCATGTTAGTGCCATGCGTCCAATCATGCATGCAAACATCCCTAGTCATGTAAATACTACATGCGTGCACAGCCATTCATCCATATGCAACGTCCATATGATATCATATCAAGTTCAACTTATAAACAAATGCATATATGTAAATGCAATATGAGAGAGTCCGAACTTGATCTAGTGCCTAATACGTATGCATATGCATCCACGAGCAACCATTTGCAACCACTTGTAACCATTCAACCATAACATGTTTCAAATACATGTTTACATCCATTGGCTTCTACCTAAGGATCGCAGATACGACCTAGAGGATATACTTTGGAAAGAGAGAAACAACTACGCGTAAAGCTCCTAAACAGAGAAATCAAGGATGTACCTTTAAGAAAAAAGGGCATGTTGCTAGTATCTAGCCTTCTTGAGCTTTACTCCACTGTATCTTAACCAATTTATCTTCACGATTATGAAGTTCCTAACCTCCATTTCCAAAATAAATAGATGTCAATCACAGTACCAAGTGTATCATTAAAGGTCTCTCCCTTATCCACCATGCCATAACTATAAGGGTTGAAAGATCACTACGCGCTTTTTAGAGCGCCTGTCACAACTATTCATATCTCACGCAAACCATCCTAGTCGAACTCGACATTCCTCAAGTACAAGCCCCATAGGCCTAAACCAATATCAGACAAGCACCCAAGGAATATCTCCTTTGAATTTAAACGATCCACGTGAGATGATATAAGCAGACTCGATAGCAATTCTCAAATCCCTACTAACCAAAAATAAACTGGTCGGACCTCTAATTGGATTTGAGACTCTAGTGGGACCTTTCTACTATACAAGTACTATGGTGCAGAGACTCAACTATGGAAGTGGATACGAACAAATGCGAAGCGATAAAACCAAAGGAAATAGTATGAATAGCAAAACTAGACTCTTCCAAGAGAACTTTTACTACCTTTCTCCTAGGTACGCTTGGTGGCGAAAGTAGGTTCTTGCCCTTATGAAAATCTTGTTCCTCGTTCTTGCTCTTGTCCTTAATTATATGCCCTATTATATCATAGAAAAGCTACTTCCTCTTGTCTTACGCTTTATAACTCCTTCCTCCTTGGTGAGCCAAGTCCCTATCCATGAATTCCTTATCCTTGGGTTGTGCTCCTTAGCCAAACTCCTCATCCCCCTTCCGTGTGTAGTCATGTTGACAAATCTCTCGAAAACAGCCTCCATCGTCCGGAAAACCCTATAAGCTTCGAAAGAAAACTGCCTGTAGATGAAACAACTACGGCTATGGGTGGAAGCCAGGCACTACTTTGCCCTTCGATGAGGTTACCTCCCAGAAAGCCAGGAGCCCCAGAGACTCAAGAAAGAAGGAGACAAGAATTTAAACAGAGGAAGAGAAGATAGTGCGTATGGCTTTGGGGAATATGTCTTTAAAACAAATCTTTTCTCTTGAAAATGCTTCTTTAAAAACCATTTTGAAAATAATTTTTCAAATCCTTTATCTGATCTGGTAACCTTCAGCTCTGATACCACGTGTAACACCCCACGTCCGTTAGTGTCACTCGCAAAGGGAATGCACTAAGTTCTGTGGAGCATTATGGGTAAAAGATGCAGATAAATTACAAGACAGACAAATAATTAACAGCGGAAAATAAAACTTTGCTTTATTGATAAAATAGATTGTACAAGATTGCTTTACAATATCAGAGTATCATCTGTCTTTACTAGATAAAGAAGCATAAAAATACATTTATATTCCCCAATGTAGCATAAGCCACCCATAGCATCTGAAAGAGAATCCAAGGACAACTTCGTCAAATCTTCAAGCTGGGAAAGAGCAACGGTCCAATTTAATCCTGAGTTATACTATTCACTCCTCAACTACCCCGGGGGGGGGGGGGGACGGAAGAAAAGAAGCGAAAGAAAAACAGAGTCAGACATAAAGACTGAGTAAGTCAGTAACTTCTAGCATGTGAACAGGGAAAACAGAACGACATGAATTAACTGAATACAAGATAATACCATGGTGATAAGGCTAACAAGATAAGATTCACACAAGACATGCTAAGACAAGATAAACTGGATATACTACAACACTTTCTCCGCTTCGCTTTTACCGCGATATACTCGTTTCTATATCTCTGCACCACCTAACTAGTGTTCCAACTAGTAACGATAACGTGATCCCGATCCCTGTAGTTTTCGTCGCCTTCAGGCGTACCTTGATTATTTATTACCTAGATCTAGTCTAGGTTTTATATCAAGTGCTTTCTAGATTCAATTAGAGTTTACGCTATCTGTTGAACGCTTCTTGTATTCAGGATTTATGCCACCTAGTTCCAAACTAGGGATTATGCTACCTGTCGAACGATGCCCTTTAGTCTAGGATACACTACCTAGAGTGGTATATGTTCTTAGACTTTCCCCACGCATGTATCGCGAATCGTTATCGCTTGTCTAGATGCACATGTCCTGTAATGTGCTACCCGAGTCCCGTGTCAGGGCTACTCTAGAAATACGGAACTCGGTCGGGAGCTTTCAATATCTGCCGATGCAGATGTTAAGGTCTGTTTTTCCAGGGCTATGGTCCCACTTGACCCCTCCCTCAACTAATGGAAGGCAACCCTTGTAAAACGAGAACTGTACGAAGGCCCCTATCTGCCCCACTAATTCTATGGCCAACAACACCCCGCAATCACAACTAGATAGCAAGTATGTGGTCCGTATGAGTCCTTCAGCCTTCCTGCTTCACGTGTCTCGCTTGACTGAAGATGGTAGGTAGACGACGAGTTGTTATCACAGGGCTTCCGTCTTCTCGCCGAATCATGCTGGTCCATCCTAGTCTTTTGGTTGCCATATATTGCAACCAAGGCATACCCTTGGCTCTTCTACCGCAGACCTTAACCTCTGTGCGCCCAGGCGGATCATCTGCAGCCTCACAGAGGGATACCAAGAGTACCCTCACGTCCCGTCGAAGCCTCGGGCTTCGTATCCCAATTCGTTGGAGTCTTCTTTAAAATCAGATGGACGTCCGCTCCTTCGTGTTATACTAAGAATTACTACTTAGTTCTAGTAACTAAGTTTTACCACTTAGTTTCCAGGATCATTGTCTTCTTAACTAAGTTTTACTACTTAGTTCTCTTTCCCGTTAAGTTGGATTGGTTAAGTGTATTTAGTCGATTCAAGCTAACTTAACCCTCTTCCCTTATCCTGTTAAACTGGTTAAGTGTTGTCAGTATTCATGTTGACTTAACCCCACCACAAACCAAGTCATATTGGTTAAGTATTTCTTAACCCTACCCATTCATCCTGTATTGGTTAAGTGTTCCCTTTTTAACTTAACCTTTCCCACCGGTTTTAACTAAACCTGTTATTAGTGGTTAAGTATCATCTCTTCGTGTCTTAGACTTAACCCTATTCATTTATCATATTCTGATGGTTAAGTGTTCAAGTTTACTTAACCCTACGGTCCAACCCAGCTAACATATTAAATTGGCTAAGTGTATTACTTAACCCCAACCTCTTGTCTAATTAACATGTTAAATTGGCTAAGTGTATTAACTTTACTTAACCCCACCTTCTAGTCTAGTCAACATGTTAATTTGGCTAAGTATTCCCATGGACTTAACCCTCCCATTCTAGCTTTAACTGTGTTAAGTTGGTTAAGTGTTTCTATGGACTTAATCCTACCATTCTAGCTTAACAGTGTTAAGTTGGTTAAGTGCTCCAATGGACTTAACCTTCCCATTCTAGCTTTAACTGTGTTGGTTAAGTGTTCCTATGGACTTAACCCTCCCCTTCTTGTTCTAGCTTTAATTAATAAATTAAAGCCGCAACCTCTCACATTAGACAGATATTGCTGCGGTTACTGGATGTGCCGGTCGGTTCCGGGCAGGTTTACACCGCAACTCAGTCCAACCTCGGGTTAGGCATATTCATGTTTTCTAAGTTCAAAGGGTTTTCTGATTAATTTTCAAACCTGGTTTTGAAAGCAACCATCCCGTTCGTCGGATCAGTTAGGGATAGCCAGGGAGGGCAGGAAACTTGTATTTTCCAAACCCAAGCCTAGACACTATCCTCTCTGTCACCCTAGAACTTTCTGGTACAAGTTATAAAAAGGGGTGTTACCAAAATATCTTTCTTTTATTTATAAATTGTTAACAATTTATTGTAACAACCCGTAAAATCTGGGCCAGTTTAAAATTTTTATTTTGGCAATTATAGCGAATTTTGGGTATTTAAAATGAATTATTTTAAATAAAAACGACGTGAAATTTATTTTCAATATAGAATTCGACGTATATATTATATACGCGTCGTCGTTAGAATATAAATATTTATATATAATTATAAATAGAATTGAAAATGGCGCGGTAGTTCGATAATTCGATTTCAAACTTCAATTGAATGTACCGGGGGCAAAACAATCCGGATTTTAGTGAAACCAAAAATAATGGAATCTAATAGTGAATATCTTTCCAACGAATCCGAAAAATCAAAAGTTCGTAGCGGGAATCAAAAGATATGTCCAGTTGAAAATTCTGAATAGTCGCTATGGAATTCAGGCCCTTAAAAATGGGAATTTTGCAAACGACCTCGGATTTCGACGAAACCACTTTTGTTAGGACCGTATCGTCAATACGAAGCTAGAAAATATTTTTCTGGAATTTCTCTAGTTAGTATGTGACCCCGGTAATTTGAAATGTACGTTTAAAATTCAATATAGTGATTTAAATGTAAATCTAACGAAAACTGATTGTAACGTTCGAATCAGCTTACGATGCATATCCCATTGTGTTCGGAATGGGGGTAAAATGCTATGGACGACAGGCGGTGGACCTCGTTTCGAGGTCGTATGTAAAAAATTGCTTTTTGAGATTAATTAATTAAATAAAAAAATAAAATAAAAAAAATTTCCTTTAAACTCCTCCTCTCTTCTTCCCTACCAGGTCAAACCCCCCCCATTTCAAATCGGAAAAACCCGATTAGAAAAAAAAAAAGAGAAAAGACGGAGCCCCCCCCCCCCCCCCCCCCCCCCCGCCGTCGACGATCACCGCCGATCCTTCCGCCACCCCCTCCCCAGGCCTGCGCGCCTCCGACCCACATCACCGACGCCTCCCCCTCCTCGGAAGTCGATCGACGAGAAGAACCACCCCCCTCCTCGTTTCAGAAACGCGACGCGCCCCCCCTCGAAAGCTCCACCGCCTCCAGCATCACCTGAGGCCGACGCTCGACCTCCAGGGTGAGCACCTCCGCCCCTTTTCTCCTCAAACCAGTGAGCATTTGTCTTGCTTTGTTTATTTAATTTAATGATTTAGTTAATTTTCAGTTTTAAGGATAAATTTGCATTATTTTTATAGATATAAATATATATTGTTTTGCTTACAGGAAAATAGGATTTTTAACTTCATAGGAAAGATTTTATTTCTATGTAAAGAATAGAATTATGTTTTTAAAGAAAAGATTATATTTTTAATTTAGAAAAGATTATATTTTTAATTTAGAAAAGATTATGTTTTTAATTTAGAAAGATCAGATTTTTAATATGTGAGAATTTCTCACCTTTCCATTTCATTTCTATTTATATATATATATACTAGGATGCAGACGGTGCTTAGTAGCACCCGACACAATCGTCCATAGACCATGGACTTGTTTGTTTGGTTGCATAGATTAGTTATATGATGTGATTTGAATTTGGTTGTTTGGTGATTTTGATTGATGTGTGAATGGCGTGGGCCTTCACTAGACCGAGGATAAGGCTAGGCCTTGTCCCGTTTCTAGTATCGTGCCGTTATGCCGCCGAAATTTTCTAAAATAAGTTAGAAAAATAAAAATATCATTTTATAGAATAAATGAATTGAATAGAAATTCATAGGTTGAAATAAAATGTTTTATCGTTAAAAATATAATTTTTAACGTGAAGTGAATAAAATAAAATATTCATTTATAAACCGGACGGTTTGTTTATGTACACCTATTTGAATGACATTGATTGGGACGATAAATTTTACACATCGCCCAACAACACAAATAAAATATGTGTTTGATTGTTTGAAACCCCACACGGGTGTTGGGATGAAATTTGAAGTTCACTCATCCTGATTGATTAAATATGTCGATCGATTGATTGACAGGCTGTTATAAGCGTTGAATATCTATATTTGATGCTTTTACAGTGTAGTGCACTTTGGTTGATGGTTGATTATTTTCAATGTTATTATATACATGTGTTGTATGAAAATCCATATAATTAACTTTATATGGTAATTGATTGGGCCTCATTCAAATTTGAAAAATAAAGAATATTATAAAATAAAAGTTCATGTGTTGACAGTACTCATCCATTGAGATTGGTCATGTGTTGAACGAAATATTTTGATAATAAAATTTACATCTTTATCGATATAAAATAAAAGTTCATGTGTTGACAGTACTCATCCATTGAGATTGGTCATGTGTTGAACGAAATATTTTGATAATAAAATTTACATCTTTATCGATATAAAATAAAAGTTCATGTGTTGACAGTACTCATCCATTGAGATTGGTCATGTGTTGAACGAAATATTTTGATAACGACTATTTTGAAAAAGAAATATTTGAAATAAAATATTTGAAATAGAAATTTATGAAGCCGTGTTGATTAGATTGACGCCATTTTGACGTGAACGATATTTATATCGATTGTATTCATTTCGAAATGAATTGAATATAAAACGATTTCGAAATGAATTGAATTGAAAACGATTTCGAAATGAATTGAATATATAACGATTTCGAAATGAATTGAATTGAAAACGATTTCGAAATGAATTGAATATATAACGATTTCGAAATGAATTGAATTGAAAACGATTTCGAAATGAATTGAATATATAACGATTTCGAAATGAATTGAATTGAAAACGATTTCGAAATGAATTGAAAACGATTTCGAAATGAATTGAAAACGATTTCGAAATGAATTGAATATATAACGATTTCAAAATGAATTGAATTGAAAACGATTTCGAAATGAATTGAATATAAAACGATTTCGAAATGAATTGAATTGAAAACGATTTCGAAATGAATTGAATTGAAAACGATTTCGAAATGAATTGAATATATAACGATTTCAAAATGAATTGAATTGAAAACGATTTCGAAATGAATTGAATTGAAAACGATTTCGAAATGAATTGAATATATAACGATTTCGAAATGAATTGAATTGAAAACGATTTCGAAATGAATTGAATATATAACGATTTCGAAATGAATGGAATTGAAAACGATTTCGAAATGAATTGAATATATAACGATTTCGAAATGAATTGAATTGAAAACGATTTCAAAATGAATTGAATATAAAACGATTTCGAAATGAATTGAATATAAAACCAATTTGAATTGAATCGAATAGAAAACGAATTCGAATTGAATTGAAATGAATTCAAATTGAATTGAAATTTGAATTGAATAGAAATGAATTTTAAAACGAATTTATAAAGAAGAATTCAATTTTGATTTGAATTGAAATGGAAGTTGAATTTGCTTTTGAAATGAATTTTAAAACTATTTATATAATTCGTTTTAAATAGAAATCGACGAAATATATATTATATATATTATATATATATAATATAATGGCCTGAATAGAACGCGCCGCGCCGCGGCAGTTCGTGAATTTCGACCATTTATTTCAAACGGACATTGCGGGAGATCCGACCGTCGGATTCTCCTAAAACCGGAACCGTTGGGTTCGTATCGAAAAGAGCTTTCTAACGAATATTAGAAATTAGAAATCTAACGGTTGGATTTGGAGTTACGTCCAAATCAGATTTGAAAAAGGTCGCTGTAAGTGCAGTTCGATGGCCATTGTTGAAAATCGACTGTACGGGCCTTGATAAAATTATTAAAATTAGTAATAATTTGTGTAAAATCATAAGAAATGATTTGTGAAGAATTGGGATGAAAAACTCCATATTTGAAAAGATAAAAATAGATTTTTATCGAAATGAACTAGTTTTGAACTAGAATTATAATTCTATTTATTTTTAAATAAATAAATTGAATTCGAAAATGAATTCGAAATGGTTTTGGAAATAACCAAAATTTCCAATGATTGCATTGGAATGGACTTGAATCGAAATTGTCTTCGGAATATTTCGATGTTGGATCTCGTGATTATACAAATGTTGTTATGGAAATTTGAAAGATAGATATATATATCGTTATTTCCCATACGATATTTGTTAGTCGTAGAATTTGATATTGAATATAAGCCGGTATATTTTCTATTCAGAGTCTTGTGTTTAATATCAAATGTGATTTGGGTTTGTCGTGAATGGTGTCTTCACTAACACTGTTCTTGAACCCAGTTGAGAAAAGATTAAATCTTTTTATTTAGATTTAATGAAGTGTACCAATTAAATGATATTTAATTGGAATTGAATTGATATTGATTTTTGGGTTTATCGTGGACAGTGTTTTAAATAACACTCGTTCTTTAACCCGATAATTAATGAATGTGATTTTGGGTTTATCGTGAACTGTGTTTTAAATGACACTGATTCTTTAACCCAGTTAAAGATTAAAACTAAGTGGAGTTTTAATGAATCTTTAATTAGATTGAAATGATCGAAAATGGAGTATCACCAGTTTGCTCCAGGCGATAGTTAAATCTTTAATTAGATTTGAACGTGAAATGGTAATTGAATTTACCGATAACACTGTGGTGTTAAGTATGAAGTATTACCAGTTTTACTTCATGGGATGAATAGGTTGGGATTGGGAAATTAAAACAAATGATTACTTCGGTAAGCGTCGTTAAATCCCGACTAGTTGAATCGAAATTCAAAAGGAGATTAAAGAATAAATTTAAAGGATTTATCTTTGATAAAATTAATGGGAACCTTTCCCTATGAATGTGAAATCAGAAACTAACTGTCGGTTAGCCAAGCAGAATGGTTTTCTGGATATTGATCTGATGTTGGTTTCGGCCTTCGGGGTTAATATTTAGGGAATTATTCTCTTGATTAATTTACGGTTAGTGACTGATGAATTGGAATGAGGCGTATGTTGTGTTTGTGTAGCACTTATTTAAAATATACGCGAGTTATTCGGAAAGACCGGGTTTAGCCCATTCTGAATAACTGATACGACGATAAGTCGAAGATGAAGACGATGGTCGAAGACCGGAGGTCTTCACGTCGTTTGGGTAATTACTGATGATCTTGATTGGGCTGTACACCCAAGAAGATGGAAACAGTTAGTGATCGTCCAGACGTGCTTGGAGATCGATGGATATGCGGGGTACTAGGTGCCTCCGGTTTCGTTCAGCCCCAGAACGGACTTGTAAATGGACTGTGTGTCTGACATTAGATTTTAGTCTGTGTGATTGATTTCTATTAAATATATATCTGTTTGGCGGCGGAGAATTTATTCTCTTGCTTAACGCCCTTCTCTGAGACGTACGAGCTCAGGGGTTATATATTGATGGATATCAAACGCATGGAGTGAATTGCCTGTGTGGCACGCCTAAGTGGCAATTGATCAAGGCTTCTGTTGAAAAGCAAAGTCTTGTGGTGATGATCAAAGCACAGCCTGTGTGGCACAGCTTTGTGTAACGTGAATTCGCGAGTTTCACACCCGGTATGAACCAAAAACGGGAGAGGACATCAGGGAGGACTTGCGTTTCTTTCTAGCTAGAAGTGGCGTCAGTGGTTTTACACGCCCTGACGAGTTTGACTTATGTGGTTGTTGCTGTTGCGAGGCGCCTCGGTTTGATCGGACGATCCGGGTCCGATGGAGTCATTTGTTGGCTCATTTACGCCCCATAGGGCGGAGAGACGTATTGTTCAGGCATAATAATCCACATCGGTGGACCGGCCCTGACGATCCAAGGCCCACCTGAGTCTGGGACCTGAGACATGGGCTAGATTGTCTCGAATCGGTTGAGGACTATCTTTTGCCTCGGTTCATAGATGGAAATCCAATTTCGAAATACGTGACATTTGCAGTTTTAATTGTAGAACTAGTATGGCGACATGATATATGGTACCCATGCCGCCTATGATTGATACTTATGATTTGAAGTTGTTTTATACACTATGCACTTATAATAGTATCAAATGATTTGTTTTAAACGTATCAAGCATTCTTTGGCTGTTATAAGGGAAAACCCTATCCCCCGGCTTGCGTTGCATTGTGTGATAGGACCTGGGTCTTATAACAGCTTCATTTTTCTTTATTTAGCATTGCGCTGTTTGTTTTATGCACTGGTATTCTTGGGAGGAAACCCGTTCCGTGTTATACGGCGTGGTCCCTTGATTTACCTAATGATTTAAAATAAAGATTAACTGTTTTAGTTCTCACACCAGTCCCATGACTGACCTGGAGTTTATTGTTTTAACCTAAACTCTGGGTGCCCCTATTTTGACACGGGCAACTAGTAGTTTTGGTTTTTGCAGATTTATATTCACAGGATCCTGGTTTACGGCTGGAACGATATCCGGAAAGCTTTGTATCCGTATATCTCCTTCTAGTTGTGTATTGTATTATTTTCCGCTGCTATGTATTTAAATGTAATTTAAATCTCTGATATTTCTGTGTAATATTCATTTATACTCTGTATATTCTTGTAATCTGATGCATTGTTGTAATAAGCAATGAAATGTTCTTCTGTATGCGTTCTGTTGTGGCTTGTTCTCGAACTATCCGACGCTTTCCTTGACGGGGAAGTTACGGGTTTTCACAGTTGGTATCAGAGCTTTGGTTTACAAAGCTCAGAGAACAAGACACATTAGAACCCTACGAAAGAATTCATCAGATATTGGATTAGTAATATCCAACGGGAATGACTCGTTAGAGATGGGATCAGTAGTATCCTAGGACGAGTGTGAAGAGTATATTTTTAAAATGAAAACCAATTTTGTTTTGAAAATATAAATCAACTATTCGTATTTGATTATTTATTTTAAATTGAATTGGGCAATACAGTATATAAAGATTTTGCATATATGTCTTGCAAATGTGTGTTCGAAGTTTTAATATATTGGGTAGATATAGAATCCCCCTAGTGCCCGGGAATAATTCTGGTGATGGGGCACTGTCGCCAGTATTTATATTCGAGTGTCGAAGGTGTGATATTTATATATTTCCATTAGACTGGTGTGAGAACCAAAATTAGATAGGGCCTATTGTTGTGATTTGGCATCAAAAATCTGATTTTTGTATATATATCAAATTATGAATTTGAGACTCTAATTCACTAATTGATTGATGTTTATGTTGTTTGTTTAATTGTTTGGTAATTTTGAACCATTATGCCTAATTTGATCAAATATTGAATTGTATTGAAAATTGGTCGCATTTGCTTGCATATACATATACTTACATTGAACAGGTCATAGCAAGGAGGCTAGAGCAGAGAATAAAATTTGTTTGCCCGACAAATAGGTACATGTTTACTACATAATTTCCTGTTTTGTTTGGGTGATGATGATTTTGTGAGCCTATTGGCTAGCCGCTTGGCTTTTTCTTTTTCTTTTTGAGATCTGAAGGACCGGGGAAGCTATTTGAAATTCCCCGATGCTCCCGGTGCAGGGGAGGTTATGGCGAAATTTTTCGAAAATTTAGGGTGTTAGCCAAATTTTTGAAATTTTTGGAAATTCTCAAAAACTGAAAAGTTTGAGAATGGAAGCCTGATCGAGCGTAGAGTTGATTAATCAAACCACTTTCGACTTTGTTCCTTTTCGGGGACGAAAAGTTTTAAGTGGGGGAGATTGTAACAACCCATAAAATCTGGGCCAGTTTAAATTTTTTATTTTGGCAATTATAGCGAATTTTGGGTATTTAAAATGAATTATTTTAAATAAAAACGACGTGAAATTTATTTTCAATATAGAATTCGACGTATATATTATATACGCGTCGTCGTTAGAATATAAATATTTATATATAATTATAAATAGAATTGAAAATGGCGCGGTAGTTCGATAATTCGATTTCAAACTTCAATTGAATGTACCGGGTGCAAAACAATCCGGATTTTAGTGAAACCAAAAATAATGGAATCTAATAGTGAATATCTTTCCAACGAATCCGAAAAATCAAAAGTTCGTAGCGGGAATCAAAAGATATGTCCAGTTGAAAATTCTGAATAGTCGCTATGGAATTCAGGCCCTTAAAAATGGGAATTTTGCAAACGACCTCGGATTTCGATGAAACCACTTTTGTTAGGACCGTATCGTCAATACGAAGCTAGAAAATATTTTTCTGGAATTTTTCTAGTTAGTATGTGACCCCGGTAATTTGAAATGTACGTTTAAAATTCAATATAGTGATTTAAATGTAAATCTAACGAAAACTGATTGTAACGTTCGAATCAGCTTACGATGCATATCCCATTGTGTTCGGAATGGGGGTAAAATGCTATGGACGACAGGCGGTGGACCTCGTTTCGAGGGCGTATGTAAAAAATTGCTTTTTGAGATTAATTAATTAAATAAAAAAATAAAATAAAATAAAAAATTCCTTTAAACCCCTCCTCTCTTCCTCCCTACCAGGTCAAACCCCCCCATTTCAAATCGGAAAAACCCGATTAGAAAAAAGAAAAAAAAAAGAAAAGAAGGAGCCCCCCCCCTCCCGTCGACGATCACCGCCGATCCTTCCGCCACCCCCTCCCCAGGCCTGCGCGCCTCCGACCCACATCACCGACGCCTCCCCCTCCTCGGAAGTCGATCGACGAGAAGAACCACCCCCCCTCCTCGTTTCAGAAACGCGACGCGCCCCCCCTCGAAAGCTCCACCGCCTCCAGCATCGCCTGAGGCCGACGCTCGACCTCCAGGGTGAGCACCTCTGCCCCTTTTCTCCTCAAACCAGTGAGCATTTGTCTTGCTTTGTTTATTTAATTTAATGATTTAGTTAATTTTCAGTTTTAAGGATAAATTTGCATTATTTTTATAGATATAAATATATATTGTTTTGCTTACAGGAAAATAGGATTTTTAACTTCATAGGAAAGATTTTATTTCTATGTAAAGAATAGAATTATGTTTTTAAAGAAAAGATTATATTTTTAATTTAGAAAAGATTATATTTTTAATTTAGAAAAGATTATGTTTTTAATTTAGAAAGATCAGATTTTTAATATGTGAGAATTTCTCACCTTTCCATTTCATTTCTATTTATATATATATACTAGGATGCAGACGGTGCTTAGTAGCACCCGACACAATCGTCCACAGACCATGGACTTGTTTGGTTGCATAGATTAGTTATATGATGTGATTTGAATTTGGTTGTTTGGTGATTTTGATTGATGTGTGAATGGCGTGGGCCTTCACTAGACCGGGGATAAGGCTAGGCCTTGTCCCGTTTCTAGTATCGTGCCGTTATGCCGCCGAAATTTTCTAAAATAAGTTAGAAAAATAAAAATATCATTTTATAGAATAAATGAATTGAATAGAAATTCATAGGTTGAAATAAAATGTTTTATCGTTAAAAATATAATTTTTAACGTGAAGTGAATAAAATAAAATATTCATTTATAAACCGGACGGTTTGTTTATGTACACCTATTTGAATGACATTGATTGGGACGATAAATTTTACACATCGCCCAACAACACAAATAAAATATGTGTTTGATTGTTTGAAACCCCACACGGGTGTTGGGATGAAATTTGAAGTTCACTCATCCTGATTGATTAAATATGTCGATCGATTGATTGACAGGCTGTTATAAGCGTTGAATATCTATATTTGATGCTTTTACAGTGTAGTGCACTTTGGTTGATGGTTGATTATTTTCAATGTTATTATATACATGTGTTGTATGAAAATCCATATAATTAACTTTATATGGTAATTGATTGGGCCTCATTCAAATTTGAAAAATAAAGAATATTATAAAATAAAAGTTCATGTGTTGACAGTACTCATCCATTGAGATTGGTCATGTGTTGAACGAAATATTTTGATAATAAAATTTACATCTTTATCGATATAAAATAAAAGTTCATGTGTTGACAGTACTCATCCATTGAGATTGGTCATGTGTTGAACGAAATATTTTGATAATAAAATTTACATCTTTATCGATATAAAATAAAAGTTCATGTGTTGACAGTACTCATCCATTGAGATTGGTCATGTGTTGAACGAAATATTTTGATAACAACTATTTTGAAAAAGAAATATTTGAAATAAAATATTTGAAATAGAAATTTATGAAGCCGTGTTGATTAGATTGACGCCATTTTGACGTGAACGATATTTATATCGATTGTATTCATTTCGAAATGAATTGAATATAAAACGATTTCGAAATGAATTGAATTGAAAACGATTTCGAAATGAATTGAATATATAACGATTTCGAAATGAATTGAATTGAAAACGATTTCGAAATGAATTGAATATATAACGATTTCGAAATGAATTGAATTGAAAACGATTTCGAAATGAATTGAATATATAACGATTTCGAAATGAATTGAATTGAAAACGATTTCGAAATGAATTGAAAACGATTTCGAAATGAATTGAATATATAACGATTTCAAAATGAATTGAATTGAAAACGATTTCGAAATGAATTGAATATAAAACGATTTCGAAATGAATTGAATTGAAAACGATTTCGAAATGAATTGAATTGAAAACGATTTCGAAATGAATTGAATATATAACGATTTCAAAATGAATTGAATTGAAAACGATTTCAAAATGAATTGAATTGAAAACGATTTCGAAATGAATTGAATATATAACGATTTCGAAATGAATTGAATTGAAAACGATTTCGAAATGAATTGAATATATAACGATTTCGAAATGAATGGAATTGAAAACGATTTCGAAATGAATTGAATATATAACGATTTCGAAATGAATTGAATTGAAAACGATTTCAAAATGAATTGAATATAAAACGATTTCGAAATGAATTGAATATAAAACCAATTTGAATTGAATCGAATAGAAAACGAATTCGAATTGAATTGAAATGAATTCAAATTGAATTGAAATTTGAATTGAATAGAAATGAATTTTAAAACAAATTTATAAAGAAGAATTCAATTTTGATTTGAATTGAAATGGAAGTTGAATTTGCTTTTGAAATGAATTTTAAAACTATTTATATAATTCGTTTTAAATAGAAATCGACGAAATATATATTATATATATTATATATATATAATATAATGGCCTGAATAGAACGCGCCGCGCCGCGGCAGTTCGTGAATTTCGACCATTTATTTCAAACGGACATTGCGGGAGATCCGACCGTCGGATTCTCCTAAAACCGGAACCGTTGGGTTCGTATCGAAAAGAGCTTTCTAACGAATATTAGAAATTAGAAATCTAACGGTTGGATTTGGAGTTACGTCCAAATCAAATTTGAAAAAGGTCGCTGTAAGTGCAGTTCGATGGCCATTGTTGAAAATCGACTGTACGGGCCTTGATAAAATTATTAAAAATAGTAATAATTTGTGTAAAATCATAAGAAATGATTTGTGAAGAATTGGGATGAAAAACTCCATATTTGAAAAGATAAAAATAGATTTTTATCGAAATGAACTAGTTTTGAACTAGAATTATAATTCTATTTATTTTTAAATAAATAAATTGAATTCGAAAATGAATTCGAAATGGTTTTGGAAATAACCAAAATTTCCAATGATTGCATTGGAATGGACTTGAATCGAAATTGTCTTCGGAATATTTCGATGTTGGATCTCGTGATTATACAAATGTTGTTATGGAAATTTGAAAGATAGATATATATATCGTTATTTCCCATACGATATTTGTTAGTCGTAGAATTTGATATTGAATATAAGCCGGTATATTTTCTATTCAGAGTCTTGTGTTTAATATCAAATGTGATTTGGGTTTGTCGTGAATGGTGTCTTCACTAACACTGTTCTTGAACCCAGTTGAGAAAAGATTAAATCTTTTTATTTAGATTTAATGAAGTGTACCAATTAAATGATATTTAATTGGAATTGAATTGATATTGATTTTTGGGTTTATCGTGGACAGTGTTTTAAATAACACTCGTTCTTTAACCCGATAATTAATGAATGTGATTTTGGGTTTATCGTGAACTGTGTTTTAAATGACACTGATTCTTTAACCCAGTTAAAGATTAAAACTAAGTGGAGTTTTAATGAATCTTTAATTAGATTGAAATGATCGAAAATGGAGTATCACCAGTTTGCTCCAGGCGATAGTTAAATCTTTAATTAGATTTGAACGTGAAATGGTAATTGAATTTACCGATAACACTGTGGTGTTAGGTATGAAGTATTACCAGTTTTACTTCATGGGATGAATAGGTTGGGATTGGGAAATTAAAACAAATGATTACTTCGGTAAGCGTCGTTAAATCCCGACTAGTTGAATCGAAATTCAAAAGGAGATTAAAGAATAAATTTAAAGGATTTATCTTTGATAAAATTAATGGGAACCTTTCCCTATGAATGTGAAATCAGAAACTAACTGTCGGTTAGCCAAGCAGAATGGTTTTCTGGATATTGATCTGATGTTGGTTTCGGCCTTCGGGGTTAATATTTGGGGAATTATTCTCTTGATTAATTTACGGTTAGTGACTGATGAATTGGAATGAGGCGTATGTTGTGTTTGTGTAGCACTTATTTAAAATATACGCGAGTTATTCGGAAAGACCGGGTTTAGCCCATTCTGAATAACTGATACGACGATAAGTCGAAGATGAAGACGATGGTCGAAGACCGGAGGTCTTCACGTCGTTTGGGTAATTACTGATGATCTTGATTGGGCTGTACACCCAAGAAGATGGAAACAGTTAGTGATCGTCCAGACGTGCTTGGAGATCGATGGATATGCGGGGTACTAGGTGCCTCCGGTTTCGTTCAGCCCCAGAACGGACTTGTAAATGGACTGTGTGTCTGACATTGGATTTTAGTCTGTGTGATTGATTTCTATTAAATATATATCTGTTTGGCGGCGGAGAATTTATTCTCTTGCTTAACGCCCTTCTCTGAGACGTACGAGCTCAGGGGTTATATATTGATGGATATCAAACGCATGGAGTGAATTGCCTGTGTGGCACGCCTAAGTGGCAATTGATCAAGGCTTCTGTTGAAAAGCAAAGTCTTGTGGTGATGATCAAAGCACAGCCTGTGTGGCACAGCTTTGTGTAACGTGAATTCGCGAGTTTCACACCCGGTATGAACCAAAAACGGGAGAGGACATCAGGGAGGACTTGCGTTTCTTTATAGCTAGAAGTGGCGTCAGTGGTTTTACACGCCCTGACGAGTTTGACTTATGTGGTTGTTGCTGTTGCAAGGCGCCTCGGTTTGATCGGACGATCCGGGTCCGATGGAGTCATTTGTTGGCTCATTTACGCCCCATAGGGCGGAGAGACGTATTGTTCAGGCATAATAATCCACATCGGTGGACCGGCCCTGACGATCCAAGGCCCACCTGAGTCTGGGACCTGAGACATGGGCTAGATTGTCTCGAATCGGTTGAGGACTATCTTTTGCCTCGGTTCATAGATGGAAATCCAATTTCGAAATACGTGACATTTGCAGTTTTAATTGTAGAACTAGTATGGCGACATGATATATGGTACCCATGCCGCCTATGATTGATACTTATGATTTGAAGTTGTTTTATACACTATGCACTTATAATAGTATCAAATGATTTGTTTTAAACGTATCAAGCATTCTTTGGCTGTTATAAGGGAAAACCCTATCCCCCGGCTTGCGTTGCATTGTGTGATAGGACCTGGGTCTTATAACAGCTTCATTTTTCTTTATTTAGCATTGCGCTGTTTGTTTTATTCACTGGTATTCTTGGGAGGAAACCCGTTCCGTGTTATACGGCGTGGTCCCTTGATTTACCTAATGATTTAAAATAAAGATTAACTGTTTTAGTTCTCACACCAGTCCCATGACTAACCTGGAGTTTATTGTTTTAACCTAAACTCTGGGTGCCCCTATTTTGACACGGGCAGCTAGTAGTTTTGGTTTTTGCAGATTTATATTCACAGGATCCTGGTTTACGGCTGGAACGATATCCGGAAAGCTTTGTATCCGTATATCTCCTTCTAGTTGTGTATTGTATTATTTTCCGCTGCTATGTATTTAAATGTAATTTAAATCTCTGATATTTCTGTGTAATATTCATTTATACTCTGTATATTCTTGTAATCTGATGCATTGTTGTAATAAGCAATGAAATGTTCTTCTGTATGCGTTCTGTTGTGGCTTGTTCTCGAACTATCCGACGCTTTCCTTGACGGGGAAGTTACGGGTTTTCACATTTATCTTATAGCCCATTTCCCCCTTTTTAAACAAATTTGGCCTATATTCATTTGTCGCTAACAGACTTATATTCTAGGCCCAAATCTTGATTTGCCTAACCTACAGTTCATAGTAATTTAGATCTATCATTTTATTTTCAGTTTATGCTAAACTTGATTTTATATGCCAGACTAGATTTTCTATTCTAGTTCACCGTTTATGCCCAAAAACTAGATTTATTCTTCTAGTTTACAGTCTACATACAAACTAGATTTATTATTCTAGTTTTTCAGTTTACAGGCTAATACTAGATCTAAATTTCATAACCTATAATCCATGTCAAATCTACCCAATTCACATGTCTTAACACATGTTCTAAAATTGTATAAATCAGAATCATGTTCGCTTCCAAACTATGCCAATTTCAAGCTTACAACTATATTTATGTTTATTTTTGTGTTTTTCCCAAATCGCATTCCCACCGTTCGTATAATCATGATTCAACCTAGATTGTAAATAAATCTAGATTCGTAGAAAATAGGGAATGAACCAAAGATGCTATGAAAAAGGGTGGACATAATAATTGGCATAAAAAGATTTTGAATAACGACGCAGGTTCAAGAATATGGGTAGACCTAACTTAATAGGTAAATTCCCACGGTCTAAAACCAAGAATAGACAGAATAGGTTCGAGAACATGGGTAGACCTAACTTAATAGGTAAATTCCCATAGTCTAAAACCAAAGAAAATCAAGAACAGACAGAATAGATAAATCGGGTTTTAGACCCAATTTCATAGTCACAAAAACTAAGCAACAATTTTCCTAGTCATGAATCATAGGTGTTTAAATCACCGTTGTTATGTCATAGGTATTACTTTATGTCCAAATCAAAGGCTTGTGTTCATAATCATAGGCAAATGTCCATAGTCATAGGCAATATTCATAGTCAAAAGGGAAAATAATTCCCTAAGTCATAAGTCACCGTCATAGGCAATGTTTTATGTCCCAAAATCAAAGGCTTATGTTCATAGTCCAAAGGCACATGATCTCAGAATCCATAGTCATGGGCAATGGTCTTAGGCAAAGTCTTATTTGTCCTTGAATCATAACAGTTCTTAATTTAGTCCAAGAGTATAAACACAGATTCAAATAGAGAGAGAGATTTGGCATATTCTTTTATTCCTTTAATTTCATGTCACAAAATAAAGCCAAAACGTTCAAATCTAGAAACAACTGACTTACATAAATTAGATCTAGAATAGAAGAATGGCGATGCTAAGATTCGTATGTCGTTGCTCGAGGTTTGTTGATTTAGCCTTTGAATTCTTCACTTTGATTTGAATCTTCTCTTGAACAGATTTGAGCATCATCTCCATGTCTTGAATTTATATTTTATTTTAATTATTTAAGAAAATTTAGAGGAGGGGAAGAAGCCATGAATCTTAGCAGCATAAGGATAGAAGAGAATTGGTGCAAAGAGAATGAAGACTAGGGCTGTTTATATAGCTGCTCAAGACCTTATCGTACACGCAGCATTGAGTCAGCATTGAACCTAGTTAAGAAAATAGTCCAGGTACATAGATGAATCTAGCCAAACCTTATCATACACGCAGTGCTGAGTCAGCATTGGGTCCCACTATTTTGGCGCAGAAATTTGATTTTTGAACTTTTGAATTTCTGGAATTTATTTAACTGTTTTATTCATATGAAATATTCTTATATGTATACAATTCCTCTAACGACCATTTTACGCGTATATATATACGCACAACTTTCATTTTATTTTCAAAATTCAAATGATGTTGCCATATTTCATTGACTGTAGCCTTATCTTGAATTTTATCTTTCGTATACATATATTTTTGCATATATATATATATTTATATTCTCATATGTATATATATATATATATATTTTCTTTATTTCCTTATATGTACGTTCTTATCCTTTCAAATTTTGAATTTGTATACGTACATATATTTACATGTTCAGTTGGCCCTCTCTAAAACAAAGATAAAAAATTATGTCGCCGCCGGGGTTCGAACCCCCGACCTCCATGCTACAAATCCAATGCCTTAACCAACTGAGCTACAGAGGCTTTTGTTAATAAATCTTAGAACAATAATAATTATTGTTTTCTCCTTACTTCTGTTTTTCATGTTAGTTACAATACTGAAATCAAACAACTACATGGATCTTTTTCTTTTAAAAATTAATTATACTTTAATTTGAGAAACTTAATGTCACAGAATTACGGGGTGTTACACAGAGCCTAGCCTAAATCTCACATTCTCTGAGACAACGTCTAAGCTCTGCCATTCTTCCTCCTCTGAAAATCTATTCAGAAAAATAAGATAATTTGTTTAGGAAAATTCTGAATCAAGATTTGGAGGAAAAGAATGAAAATTAATAAGAAGGTGTTCAGAATCATATGCGAAGTAAGGTAAATTCTTATATCTAGTCTATTCAATTTTCTTCCTCTTTCTTCCCTTTTTCTTTTAGTAAGAATTGTGGATCCATGGTTGTTAGTTCTAAATCTAGTTAGGGAAAACCATGGAATGTTAGATATGGACCAGGTTAAGGAATTGGAAAGCAATTTAGGTGAGTGGATTTAAGTTATATCATTTTTGATAAGGATATATTATCGTTTAACATTCCCCTTTATTATGCAATGTAAAGTGATGAAATTCTAATATGACATGTTGAAATATTAATATTATAAAATATTAATACGTTGGAAAATTCATATATTGAAACATTTAATATGCTGAAATGTTCATCTATTGAAAGGCAAACTTGTTAAAATATGTGTAATGATTACTATTGTAATTACATGATTCACTTGTGGCATATTATGTACTTGAATTATTAGCTGCAGAATTGAGAAAATGACATGTTAATTTGTTTGATTTGAACAATTACATGATTAAATGATTACATGTTAAATTAGAATAATTACATGATTTGATGATCACATGTTATTTTGAGATGAAATTAAATATATGTTAGGAAGAACATATGACATACAATGGACTTAATATGATGACATGTAAAATAGGTTGCAGTAAAAATGTGGAAAGAATATTATGCCAAAATTTACAAGAAATAGAAAACTGTAACACACCTAGACGCGAGGTTAAATTCAATTTGTGGTAGAAGTCTGCTTGGAACCGCCCGGCAAATCCAGCATCCACAAGTTGTTAATTTAATGTGAGAGGTTTATTGCGTAAATAAAACATGTAATAGTGCTAAGACATGAGGTTAAGCCAACTTGTGGAAGAAGTCTTCTCAGAACCGCCCTGCAAATCCAGCATCCACAAGTGGCAGGCTTAATATAAGAGGCCTTGTACATAAGCATATATATATATATATATATATATATATATATATATATATACAAGGACAAAATTAAGTGGCACTAATTATGATTAATGGAAATGAATGGAAATGAATAAGGAAATGAATGAAAGATAATTACAACAGTTAAAGAAATGGAATGAACGGGGAATGATAATAACCTATTATAAATAAATTACATTAATGAGAATGCTATATAAGTAGGCTTGTCCTAGGGACAAATAGGGATTATAACTTATGTTATAATAAACAATAAGGAAATTGGAATAACTTATGTAATAAGACAAGTTGTACTTAATTGCAAATTAAGTTATATGTGAGAATGAGAATTTGAGATATGCTGATAAGGACAACATAAGTTATATTTATGAAAAGGGAGCGTATTACTAAACCTTAGTTAAGAGAACTAAGTTAATAAGTAAACAACGATAATTTGTAGTGACGGTATAAGATGAAATTATGATTAAATAAGAAAGAATGAGGCAAATTTATGAAATGAAATAAGTTATATTTAATCATAAACAAAGACTAACATGTTAAACAGAAAACATGTTCCTTTAGATATACTTATTTACATATTAAGCAGAACATGTTATTGTGACAATGAAATAAAACAAGAATATAAAGGGATTGTGGATTATAGACCTTGGATCACAATCTAAAAAATATGGGCTTATTAATAGGTTTAAATGGATCAAGTTATATGACTAAAATTAATAAGAAAGAGGAACTTGGTGACTTGATTAAGAAGTCAATGTGAATGCGAATAACCAAGTTAAATAGAAACCTGATGACGTAAAGCAGGCGCATAAAGGAATGTTTAGACATATGGTCTAATAACATATTAAAGTGAGGCACTTGGACCAATCCGCACGTTTGAGGGTGAATAACCCAACGGGGTAGATCATCGTGGTGTCACGAGGCACGAAGGGAGCGCATGTTTGTCTGATTATTCTGTCGGCTTCGAAGGACTGGAATGGGAAGCGAGCGGCTTCTTGATATACGTAAGGTGCTCCTGGTATTCCTCTGTGTGGTGGCAAATGCTTAGGCTGTGCTCGCAGAGGTTGAGTCTGTGCGTTACTACCAGGTAGGTGGGCCTAACTGCAAAAGTAGCTTTGCAGTCAGAATGTTGTGACAAAGTGACACTTGGGTGATTCGGCGATCGCCTCAACAGGAGGCGAGGTCAGGACCAACAAGGATAGTAGATCATCGGGTACCCGTCATCGGCAGCCAGTGTGATGTGAAAAGCCTGAGCTAAACCCAAGACACCTTTCACTATTGAGGGACGATGGTTGAGGGGAGATGCGAACTGGATGTTTAGATTGTCTGTTAGGGGCAAGTCGGTTAGCTCTTGTAGTCTTTATTGGTTGAGCGAGGGGTCGAGGTGGGGGCATAGCTACTATGAAAAACAGGCCCGAAGGATATCTGTATTTTGAGGCCCTTAAAGGCGGGCCTGTACAGCTATGGAAAAGCTCCCGACCGAGTTTTGTGTTTCTAGTATAGCACTTCCACGAAACTCGGTGCACATTAGAGGTTATGTGCGGTTAAGGAATTGAATACGATTGACGATATGTACATGGGAAAGTCTAGATACATGCATGTCTGCTTTGGGTGATGTATCATAGACTTGTGGGCATTACTTTGCGATGTAATCTGATTCGATCGAAGGTGGCAGTCCGTGCTTATGTAACCTAGTAATGGCAGATATATGCGGAACGTAACATTGTTATATAGAGATCCTTACGTCACTTCGGCGTAGGATGAGGGACTGCATACATTTCAATGGCATTACACTGGAGACCGTGCGAGTTGGTACCATGGGGTGTACCTTATTACTGGCAAGTAAATGGGTACGACATATGTGTAAGCCTTGATTATTATTAACCCAAATAACCTAGTAAATAAGAAAATGTGATTGAACGGTATATGTGTGGTTATACAAAATGTATAGTCTAAATCCAGTCACCAGAACTTGTGTTCTGACCCCCTCCTCATATCATACTAGTAGGTTAGATTTGTGGTAGAGATATGATAGCTTTGGATACTGGTTAGGCAGTATTATTCATACGGTAAGGCTATACTTTGATTATATTATACTTTGTCCATTCCGCTATGAGATATTTTCTGAGCTCTGATATATTTTATATCTCTGTCTTTTCTGTAGGATACCAGAGCAACCAACACTGGTTTCGATGGATTAGAATTTTTTAAAATAAAATTGGTCTATCGAAATTCAGATGTTACAAATTTCATATTTCAAAACATAGAATCGAAGGTTCATATGATCGGATTCAGATGAAACTTGGCGGAGGACTCTAGAGGATGTCAGGAAGGTACCAAAATTTTTTATTTGAAAATAATTCCATAGCCTATGGACTGACACTAATCCATCAGTTCAACTCGGATGGTGTCAAAACTTGGTGCATGCCATCTAGGGGCTACGGGGAAGCTACGGATGAAGTTTGGTTGGAATTTGATGGGTCAAAATGTAGAGACTCGAGAGCAATACAATGGACCAGTAGAAAGAGCTACGGGGAGGAGTTAGGCAATGTGAATGGACAGGAGGAGTATGCTCGAGGTTCGGAGGGAGAATGTCCAAATATTGAGTCAAAAACGACTAAGTATATGGAATGGTACCGGTCCTGTAAAAACCCTTATTTTAGTAAAACATTATTCAATCATTTAATCGTAAGGTTAAACTGGAATAATGCAAGGAGGAGGAAATGGGATCCGTGTTTAATGAAAAGAGTGGCCTTGTAACCTAATAAACTAATGAAACATGCATAATGAACGGAGAGGGTAAAATTGGAACTTTCAGCCCTTGTATATCTTGTATTGTTCTCCCATATTTCACTTACTTGCTCATTGCAAAACCTAAACTAAATTAAAAGAAAATCCTAAGAAAGCTGGCCATTACAAGTGAAAAAAGAAGAAGAAGATAAAGCTATGAAACTTAGAAGCTTGGAATACATTAACAAATCTCATCATCTCTATCCAACCAAGGTGAGTAATATACTTACCCTTATAGTTTTGGTTATTATGTTGTAACCGAAAGTTGCGTAGAATGTTTGTTTGGCTTTGAGTAGATCTTGATGTTATATGTTGTTGAGAATAATCCATGTTTAGTTATGTGTTATAAGTTGGTTTCAGATGTCTTGTTTTATGGTTTAAGTGGAAGATGGTTTTGTATATCATTATCATATATGAATAACCTGCTTTCGTAAGATAGATATCAATATAAGTGAAGATGATTAAGTTTAAGATGAAACCCTTATAAATCTCCAAATAACGCAAAATTATTGTATGATGCATGTTGAATGTTTAAGGAGATGGGTTTAGAATTTACTGAATTGATATGCTAGTATGAATATGCGTTAATTCTAGTATTGATGTACAAGTTCTTAAACCCAAATATTCCGTATTTTTATGAAGTACAAAGTACTAGGAAATTATATACACTTTATTATGAATAATTTTTGTAAACCGATATATTTTCAGTAAATATAGTGGATTTGGTGAAAAGAAATACTTTATATAGAAATAAATCGGTTTTGCGTAAAATTACTATCGTTGTCATTTCCAAAACCGGAAGCCCTTCTGATAGTAGTAAGAACCCACCTTCGAATGCATTAAATAGTTGAAGTTTCTTGTGTAATGCTTGAGGTATTCAAGCTTCCCCCTCTTACCTTTCAGGTATAGGATTCAATATCAATACTTATAAATACTTTTGGTTTTAAAATATAGTCACTCCACTAAAGGATGTCGCTTTGACACTTCGGTTACGCTGGAGGGGTGTTTTTCTATGAAAGAACTATTTTATCTTTATATACACACACACCCATGAAAGATTCTAGGCGGTTCTTCCAAAAGGAATGAGGGTTAATGCCTCTAGGGCTTTCGTTGGCACCGGAGGGGGCTTCCTACCCAAGCCCATGCTTCTAAAGGCTTGGATATCCTTGGAGGCGTTGCTTTTGCAGATATGCCTTTGTAAAATTGTTTTTCATGTAACTCCTCCTAAGGAGATGGAGAAGACATTAAGGAAATTTTCCTTAAATCAAATGTTTTGAGGCTTTCCCTCCATGGCTGTCAGCATCAGTGATGATAACGAGGAATTTTTATCTAAATAATAATGTATATTCTAAATGGAAGAGGGCTTACCTCCATTGCTTTCCTCCACTGAAGGGAGAAAAGCGTTAGTTGTAGTTGAGCAAGAAAAGCCGGATGGGCTACCCCTTTTTGAAGTAGCTTGGAAATGGACTTCGCTATCATTGCAAGATTCGAAGTAGATTGGAGCTGACACAGGTATCAAGTCCAGTGTAATGTATGTGTTCTTTACTTTCCCTTGAAATGTTATGTATTGGTTGATGGCATCGTTAAATCATTTCATTTGTGTGAGGAATATTGGGAGAGTTCCAAGGGTGGATAAATTGACACTCACTAGTAAATAAAATAATGTTAAATGAATGAGAATCTGTTACTTTGCGTAATACGAAAGGATTTAGGAAAGGAACCTTGGTTTCATGTTTTTGGGTCTATAAAGCACTGAAAACAGCTAAAGGGGATTTTGACTTGTAGAGATGGTTTACGATGCCATAATTTACCGGAAGGGAATCAATAATAGAATAAATAATTGGCTCTATTGCCTAGCAAAGCAGAACTTTGCAAAAGCACAGATGAGAGTATAATTGGGGAGGGAATCCACTATGTGTTGCATAGCGTGTGTATTGTGGTTGTTGTTGAATGTTTATCAGTTATATTGATAAACGAACTAACCATTGTGGTGCAGGGGATGCAGGTTTATATGCTTTTATATAAGATATTAACGAGACAGAAACATGTTCCGCTATGTGACATGGTCACGTTAGATATCATTGGTGTCAACTTATAAGTTATTATTTATACCATTCTTTTTTACTATCTCGTAGTTTATTTTTTTACCCTTAAAACTCTTGGGTGTTTAGTTGAGTAGGATGAGGGTCGGAGTGTTTCAGGTGTTACCAACGAATAAAGTTCCGGAGGCGAAGATGGTGATAGATACTTAGGAAGCGCTGCGGTGTTTTTTTTTTTGATGTTGGATTTATGTATCGGTATGTGCTTTGAGTTTCATCATCTATATACTCTGATCATCCAAGAGGGCATCTTCATATATCACTCTCTGTGTTATTTTATAATAATTTATATTTTCTCTAAACGGTTTGTATGAAGGGTTGTATGAATGAAATATTTATATGAATGAATGTTTCATCAATTTTTTCATACTTTTGTGATTTCTTATGTTGAGATTGAATAACATTTGATTTTCTATCATAAAAGGCTAAAACTAGAGGTGAATGTGGTACATGTAGCATTTAACTTCTAGCCTTAGAGAATGAGGTGTTTCAATTTGGTATCAGAGCATTAGCTTATGCAAACTTAATACTTTTTCTTAAGCAGGATTTTCTAACTAAAAATCCAAAGAACAGAGGAAAATACTAAGGGATTAGGGTGACGAAGCTATAACGTATTTGTATTTTATTATATACATATCTGTATACCCCGCAGTCTTAGGGTTGCCCATCGGTATCATACTAAAGTTTGTGTATATAAAAGAAGTAAGATATGGAGAGAAGGAGTGCAAGGATGTATATTGGTGGCAGGAGCACCACAACTGATGGAAATGCTCAACTTGATACTCGAGGAGGTCAGGGCCGAAGGGCAAATGAGAATCAAGGTGCTGCTACACCACCAGTGGATTTATGGAACTTGTTCCGTATGTTTATTCAGATGTTGCAGGCCAGAGTTATTGTTGTTCATGGAGGAAATAATCCATAACGCAAGTTGGAAAAAACTATGCAAAATCGAGTGGAGATTATGTTAGCTTGGGAGGAAGACCATTCCTTGTAATGGAAGATGCTACTATTGTGAATACCTGGTTGCTATATGACGAAAGGATCTTTGGAGACCTAGGCTTGACGGATGGGCAGAACAAGAGGTTAACTTCAAAGAAACTACAGGATGATGCTCTGCATTGGTGGAATGGAGTTACGTAAGAACACCGGAGGAAATAATTACTTGGGAAGGCTTTTGGATAATGCATAGGGAAAGGTTTGTTTCAGAAGTGGCTCAATCTATAATGACAAGGAAGTTTGAAGAATTGAAGCAAGGAGAGATGTCGGTTGTGGAATATGCTACTAAGTTTAATGAGTTATCTCGTTGTGCATGTGGATTGATAGATGTTGTTATCCTTAAGAATGAGAAGTTTATAAGAGAGCTTCAGTTTGATATCATAAAAGACACAATGCCTCCCCCACGAGAGCCTAATGATGTTGTTGAAATGACTATTGAAAATGAAGAAGTGTTGAGGGAGATTGAGAATCCCAAAGGAAGCCAAAATTTTCAAAACAAGAAAAAAAATTCTTCAAAAGGAAGAAACTAGGGAAGGAGGGAAGCAGAGGAATAACAAAGCAGAAGTGATGTGCTTCAAATGCCATTAGAAAGGTCATTACTAAACTCGATATAAGGATAAAGACGTTATACACAGGATCACCATTGGAAGGCAGAATATAAGGTACTTAAGTTGTAATCTCCATGGGAATAAGAATAAGTGTCCGGAAGCAGCCATGCTTGCTATGAAGCCTTCGTCTTCTGGACCTACTTCTACTAAGAAAGGAGAGATAGTGTTGGAAGGTACATTTATGTTCATGCGTGTTAAAGTTTTTTTATATCGGTGCATCCCATTTATTTATAGTTAGATGTGTAGTGGATAAGTTATCCTTCGAACCGTCATACCTTACTACATCCTTTGGAGTAGCTAATCCTATTGGAGGTTATGTGACATTTAGGATGAGATGTGGAAACTTATAAATTCATTTGTTAAGCTATGTTTTTTTTTTGTAGTTTGTATGTGTCTGATTTTGAAGGTTTCAGAATTATTTTGGGGATGGATTTTCCAAGTCGATACGATGCTATAATCTTTTGTCGAAGTAGGTGGTGTCAACTAAAAATCCCAAAAGTGACGAAAGTGTTGCGTTCTTAGTAGAAAAGGAGGTTCTATGAATGTTTCTATTGTTAAGTGTTTTGGGGTCGGAGGAAGAAGTAAGCAATTTTCCTATTATAAAGAAATTTGTTGATGTCTTTGAACCAGTAAAAGGTTTCCCATTAAAGAGGGTTATTGAGTTCCACATTAATTTAGAGTGGAACCAGTGAGTCGACCATCTATCCAAATGACCCCTACAAAAATGAAGGAATTGAAGAAACAACTTAATGATTTAGAAGAAAGGAATTTTTTTCGTCAAACTAGCTCGCCTTGGGGAGCTGCTACCATGTTTGTGAAGAAGCCTGATGGAACATTGAGAATGTATATTGACTATCGAAAGCTCAATGAAAGGACGGTGAAGAATAAGTACCATTTACCTCATATTGATGATCTATACAATTAGTTAAGTGGATCGAAGATGTTTTCTCAGTTGTACTTGGCTATCGGCTTTCACCAACTGAAGATAGCGGAAGATAGTAGTACAATTGAAATCCTATGATCATATGAGATATGAATCGTATGAATGGATGGTTATGATGTTTGGATTAACAAATGCACCTACATTATTTGTGGATTTAATGAACCGAGTGTTTCAAGAGTACTTGGGTAAATTTGTGTTGGTTTTCTTAGATGACATTTTGGTATATTCGAAGGAAGTGAAAGAGTACAAATGTCAACTTCGGCTTGTTCTTGAGACTTTGCGGAAGCATTACTTGAAGGCTAAATTTTCTAAGTGTCAGTTTTAGGAGGACAAAATAAAATTTCTTGGACACGTAGTTTTAGGTAAAGGACCGTCAGTGGATCCAGAGAAGATTGATACCATTGTAAGTTAGAAGAGGCCAGGAAGCATTATGAAAATCAGAATCTTTCTTGAATTGGTAGGATATTATGGAAGGTTTATTAAATATTTCTCAAGGATTGCATCACCACTTACCAATTTTATCTGAAAGAATGTTAAATTTGTATGGTTAGGAAAGTGTGAAGAAGCATTTCAAAAGTTAAAGAAGTTATTGACCAATGTTCTAGTTTTAGTGGTGTCGGATGGAAATTAGGACTTAGTTGTTTATATGTATGCTTGTGGAACAGGCTTAGGAGATGTTCTTATGTAGAAAGGATGGGTAATTGCTATGCTTCCCTACAGTAGGCCACATGAAGTAAGATACCCAACTCACGGCCTTGAGTTTGTAGTTTTTGCTTTAAAATTTTGGAGGCGTTATTTATTGGGAGAAAGGTTTGATTTGTTTATGGATAAGAAGTATTTGAGGTACCTGTTTTCTCAAAAGGAGTTGAATATGCGACAACAAAGATGGTTGGAAGTTTTGGCCACTTATGATTTTAGTATTGAGTATACCTCAGGCAAAGGAAATAAGGCTGCCGACTCACTTAGTCGGAAGCACAAATTGATGGTGTCGGCTATATTGAATGAATCGAAAGTTTGGGAGCTTTGGTATCATGTAATGTAAGGAGACAGTCGAAAAAATGTTCTAATAGAAGTAATCCCATAGTCTCATGTTTAGAAATTCTACCAATTTTGATTGAGAAGATTACTTGTAAGTAGGAGGAAGATCCTTTGTTAGCCAAAAAAATACGAAATCTCAAATTTGCAGTGGAAGGCAATGATCTAGAAGGGTTTACCTTTGACTATAATTGATGGTTAAGGAAGAAGAGAAAGTTATGTGTTCCTGTGATGGCCCGCCTTGCACCGACCAACATTTCCTCTGAAATGCGTTATGCCGATGTCCAACCAGCACGAGACGGTCGTCAAAGGAAAAGAAAGAAGACAATGAATCACCATAGAACCTGTAGTATATCCCACAACACATGGAATAAAATATAATAATAACATAACTTGACATAAAATAGGCGTGACAGTGCATAAGCTGAAAACTAAACCATCATAGCAGCGGAAAATTCAAAATACAGCTTATGATCCAAACCATCTTTATTACAACTTTTAAAACTATCTCTAAAGAAAAATAGAAAGGTACACTACTAATGCCCAAAGTAGTGACCAGCAACAACACAGGGAGAATATATGAGAGTAATACGTGTAAGCCTCCTACTCGTGCATAACTAGCCAACCTGTCTCTAGTCTGCTCGTTTAGGAGCACCCAAAGTAATAAGAAGAGACATAAAACTCTAGGTCAGACAAAAGCCTGGTATGAGCGATAAGTAGCAAAACAAAACAATAACAGGTATAATCTAATCATACCTGAACATAGACCTGCAACCGAAGAGGTAGCACAACAAGATGTACAGTACTCTAAGGTAACACTAGCATAAAGTGTAAATGGGGGTGTGGGTCATGGTGATAGCAAACATCAAACATAGCAATCATCCTCACATCTCTCACTCAGTGCGTAAAGATTACGATATCCACCACTCGATCACCCAATCCTTTGCTAAGATCCCTTTGGAGTCACAATGACTCTGTAACACCCCGTAATTTTAAAACACGACATAAGAGATAATTAAAGAATAATTAATTTTTAAAAGAATAATTAGGTGAAACGGGTCATGCCATTGCGTTCGCCTCGGAATTCTGCTTGAGATATAGTCCGAGTTTGCGTAAAACGGACATCATATGAAGAAGTTATGAAGCTCGGAAGATTTAAAGTTTAAAGCTGAAGATTTAAAGCTGAAAAACAAGTCGATCGCCCATTTTTCACCAGTCAACCGTTTTTGGACAGAAGCAAAAACGGTCGGCCGGTTGAAATTGGCCGGTCGACCGGTTGGGTCTAGGCATCCTCCTCGTGACGTGGTCTGGATGATGACGTGTCCTTATGGGATTAGCTGGATGACGTGTTTTTGTGGTTTGGATGGTTCAGATGGATCCTAATCTAATTTAAGGGTCCTAGTTCACCTAGAGCATCTATAAAATTGTAACGACCCGCAAATCTGAGCTACCTGAGTTGACTAAATACACCACAAGTCCAACCCAAATAACACAGAAATACGACTCATTATTAGAAAGAAGTTAGAGGATGAGAAATAGAAAGAAAGAAATATTAGAATAGGAGAAAAACGAAGATCACAACTCACAGCGGAACGAATAAAATATATAATATAACATAAGCTTTGAAATACAATCTGTTTTGAGCATATATACATACCATCATCAGAGTACAAATAACATTTGATTCAGCGGAAGTGACTCTAAATAACTAACGTTGAAGCCTCCAGCTTCAAGCTCCTCCAAGTGTATCTGTAAAAGCCTGAAACACTTGACTGCCCGTACAAATTTGGGCACCCAAGAGTTTAGGGAAAACAAAACAAAATAAACTCTGGGTCAGTCATGGGACTGGTGTGAGTAAACTCCAACCACTTGTTTAACTTTTTAAAAAATCCTTTCAAAAGAAAAGTTAATAGTAAGACCAGCCCACACATAAACACGGACGGTTTTTACCTTACTATAACCCAAAACACTTTGATATCAAATCCAGTGATATTATAATAATGTCTACATCAAGTAAATGACCAAATAGTAGAACGCTTGCATCTCACGCTCCACATATATATTATAAAATTAAAAACCGCATGGCGCTTATTGGAGATTGGATTTCCAACATGACAAGGTATGGAACCACCTTCCGACTGTGTATCTCTAGAGAGGAATACACTGGGTTCAACAAGAACATCTTGTAACCCGGCCCACACATGACCGACCACTCATTTCGCTTGAGTGTATCGAATGTATATCACCAACGGTTGGACTCAAACCACCGTTTCCCGAATGGGCAGAATCGATAGATTTAGAAACAAAAGGAATTTCTCTAGATAGGTGATTATACACCCTAATGGGTGCGACCCACATAGCCATGCTGCCTGCCCGATTTTTGTCCTTTCCCGGTTGTTGAGGCCTGAGGCTACGCATACTTACCATTCCTTGATAGCATCATCACTTTGAATGCCACATTGTCAGATCCGTTAATCACTAGTTGAGTTTGCACAAATATTCTGGATATTATGCTAAGGGAATAAATCCGTTGCAACCATATACATTCATACAGACCAACCCATTTGATCATTGGAAATACTTTGTCAGACATTCGTCCATTTACGTCCGTTCTGGGATTGAACGAAACCGAAGGCACTATTTCTATAAATAGAAAAGCCCTTGCACTTCACTCCGTCTTCAATATATTCAGCATACTTGGTTCGCAACGCTAATGCCGATACGGAGTGGTTCTTCGGATAATAATCCAACCGGTCTCTCCATATTGACAACGATGGTCAAAACTTCGATAGTCTGTGATTTAACTATCGAATAAAAACAAGTGTTCAATCAACATATCAAACAAATCACTGGGCTCTTTAATTAATACTTCATTAATTAAATCTCTTCTATATTCTCTTATCAATATTTGTTAACCCAAATATTTCAATAATCAATCTTAGCCTTTTACGCTATTTTTGATTTCGTTGCCTTATCGAATTCTATATATCGCTATATAGATTTCCAATTGTCAAATTTCTTAAAAATATTCTAACTCCTTAAATTCCCGAAAAAAATTCGCCATAACCTCCCCTGTATCGGGAGCATCGGGAAATTTCAAATAGCATCCCGGTATCTTCCTCAATCAAAAAAGAAAAAGGAAAAGCCAAGCGGCTTGCCGATACGGCGCATAAAACCTCATATATGAATTAAACATGTACCTTTTTGTCGAGCATTACGTTTATAACTTCATACACCTCATCCCATACCTGTCTAACACATGTTCACCTGTTTTCAATTCAATTCAATAACATCTAATCGTTTGAATTCAGTTTCGCCCATTTATTCTTTAATTAGTCATTTTGCCTGTTTTACTTCTTTGTTGAACATAACATGTTCAAACAAAATATTTAACTCGTTCATAAACAAATTGAATTTCAATTTCAAATCCTAGTTTCCCTTTTCCATTTCGAATATAAATTTCCAATTGAATTTACTTATTCAAATCCCAATATTAATTCGAAATCTCATTAACTAATTTCTATTCGAATTAGTTAATTCTATTCAATAATCAAAAATCTGATTTCTGTTTCAAAAATCAATTCATTTACTTCACTGGAGTTCATATTTGTTTTATATCTCCAGTCTAGATGGAAATTCGGATTTTTATTTATATAAAAATCCTTTTATTCATTTAAATAAACCATTACGGTTTTCAATTGGTTCTGGCGCTGTTTTTCTGGAAATTTGATTTTGACATAACTCAAAATCTATACGACGAAATTCAGATTTTTCTCTTTCATTAGAAAACTATTACCAAACCGGTCCTGACGTTTCTTGTTTCGAAGAATTTCGACTTCAATTGGGTTCTGTATATTCGATTGAAGTTCGAATCGCTATTTTACGAACTGCAGCGCTGCGGCGAGTTCGTTTTAATTATATATATATATATATATATAAACTTTTAAACTTCTTTAAAATGAATTCAACTTCGTTTTAACCTTATCTGAATTCCTTGATTCAAATTCCAATCTCACTTTTGAATTCTATATTCCAAATCCAAATTCCTTTTCTATTTGATATTCAAATTCAATATTTGAATTTCTATTTGAATTTCCTATATTCAAATTCGATACTTGAATTCATTTGAATTCTCTTATTCAAACTCTATATTTAAATTCCATTTGAACTGCTATATTCCAATTTCTATATTTGAAATTTATTGAAATTCAAATATTCAAACTCCTTTTAAATTCTATATTCAAAATTTCATAATTTAAAACCCATTTGAATTTCATATTCAAATTCCATAGATTAAATATTATTTGAATTCAATTTGAATCTCTTTATATTCAAATTCCATTTTCCATTTGAATTCTAATATTCAAATTCGTTTCCAGCCCCATTTGAATTTCTAATATTCAAATTCATTAACACCATTTGAATTTCTAATATTCAAACTTATTTAAATTCCCTTGAATTCAAATCCCATTTCAAAACCCTTTGGATTTCCTATTTGAAATCCTATTTGAAATTCCATTTCCCATTCTACTTTGAAATTCTATTTTCAAAGTTTATTTCAAATTCGATTTTGAAATCTCATATTCAAATTTCTACTTGAATTTCTATGTTCAATTCCACGTTCAAATTCAACCCTCAAATTTCTATTTCAAATTTCTATTCAAATTTCATATTTCAATTCCATTCAAATCTTTATTCAAATTTCATATTTGAATTTCATTCCAAAACTCTAGTCAAATTTCATATTTCAATTCTTCTTTTGAAATTCTATATTTCAAATCTTATTCGAGTTTTCTTTGAAATTCTATATTTCGAAGTCTGTTCAATTCTTCTTTGAAATTCTATATTTCAAATCTATTTGAATTTCTTTATTCGAATTCCTTTGAATTCAAATTTTATTTTAATCTCCCGAATTCAAATTCTATTTTTCATTCTAATTTCGTCGATTCAAATTCTATTTGAACTTCGATTTGAATTTCTAATATTCAAACTCCTTTTCTTTTCTATAAAAATTCAAATATTTAAATCCTTTTAAAAAAAATTCAAATGTTATACTCAAACTTCATTTAAAAATTTCATTACACATCTTATTTTGAAATTTCATTTCAAATTCCAGTTTCGCACTTGTATTTCTATTTCTGAATTATCAAAGGATAATTCTTTTCACTTTATTTATAACTTCGTTATAAAAGAATTATTTCTAAACTTCGTTTAAAAGAAACTACTTGTTTTATTTTTACAAAACAAGTTTATATTTTATTTCCATTCAAAATTCAAATTCTATTTAAAAATAGAATTTTCTCTTTTTAAATCTCCAATATCCTTTTAATTGGCCCAGTGATATTTAAACACACACAGCAACGAATTATTTATTTTTCTAACACGTCATATATAACAATATATATGCAAACAAATAAACAAACAGATAATATATTTTTGAGGAATCCAGTTGGATTCCTCCAACCTGTTTTCCTGCATCCACAGATGTTAGCACATAAATAATACCCATTCTGCTTCGTGGCAGAATATCGCGGTATAGAAGGTCATCCACTAATCATAGCGTGGGGCGTATAGGGTAATCATCCGCTATGAAACTGCGGGCATCCGCTAATGAGACTGCGGGAATCCAACCAATCAATCAACCCAATATATATATATATATATATAATAGCCTAAATAACTAATATACATAAAACAACCAGAAATCATTCACATAAGCAACAGACAAATATTTTTAACGAAATAAAAATAATTCTAAAGGTGAGTGAGATTTACTCACCTCGATTTCCTTTGCTGAATGTCTCGTGGAAATTCAGATCTTACGGCTTCGAATCGCCTCGAACGAGTTTTATCGTGCTCCTATGAATATTTATTTTAACAATCACCTTTCAATTAACGCATAAATAAATGTCATATGTATATATATATATATATATATATATATATCCATTTTCCCATTTAATTAAATCACCAAATTGTTTTAATTAAATATCCAACTTCTTTTATTTATCTTGAGTTTGAAATCTGAATCAAAATATGGTTTAAATAAAAGAATCAAAACTAACCAACTTATTTTCTATAAACTAATTATATAAATTTATTTGCTTTTTATATCACTAATCCCTCTATATAAACTAACTTAAAAATCCTAATCACTTTATAAATTAACTAAATTAACTAAAAAAAAATGTTATTAACAAATTTAACAACCGTTATTAACTTGCAAATTAGAATTAAATTAAATAATTTTATATTACCTTAATTACATCTTTCTCCTCGGCATTTCACCAAGCGCTTCTCCTTCAATCTCGAAAACTGCTCCTCACAGCCGCACTCCCCCATTCGAACTCCTCTGTCAACCATCGAACAACTCCAGTTCGTCATCTGGACATCGCACCTCACCGGCCATCCAGTTTACCACCATCGACGAACTCGCCCCCGCTACCCATCAACTCCGCTCTCCCCAAAATCCATCGCGACCGTTCTCGTCTCATCCAACTCCATCGCAACCTTCCAGACATCGAACACTTAAACATCATCGAACTTAAATCCTTAAATCGCACTAACGGTGATTACCTTAACATCACCAGAAATCTCGAACAAACTGACGCCATCGACACTTCATCTCCATGGCTCGCGAACGCTCCAACATCCCTTCGAGTTTCAGATCCTCACGACAAAAAGGGAATTGCGATTTCATTGAGGTAGTACGGATTTGGTTTCTTTGGAATTAGGTCACGACCATTTGATTTATCTGAAGCTTTTCGGTTTCGGATTGAAATGAAAATAATTAAAAGAGGAAGGGAGTGTTGGACGCGGTTTTATAATGGTGGACGGGGACAATACGTACATTCCATTAACTGCTGTCTCCTTGATATCGATGGTGGGAAGCAAAAGTTCCTGCTCGAGAAGAAGTAGTCTGCGTGATTTCAGTTTTTAGGTCGGCTGAAGTATGAAATGTAGGTTTTTGATTTGAAGTTGATTTGAATTTATATATATTTCTAATTTGAAAAATATCTCGCGGTTCCGAATTCCTATTTAAACGTACCGACCGGCGTTTCCATATTACAACGTTATTCTGAATTCAATCGGAACAGATTTTGCAATTTACATTGATCAGATATGGGAAATAATAATTTAAACTATCGATTTAAAATTAAATTCATCAAAAATGAATTATCATTGTTCTAATTCAGTATAGAGTTCAAATAAATTGCTAGAATCATTTTGATTTCATTTTAACCTCATGTTCAGTTATATTTTGTTTTTATATCACTAAAATTCAATATTTTCGAAATTAAATATTATATTGATAAATTCAATATAAAAATCCACTTATAATTCCTAATTCAATATAAAATTCATTTATATTATGAATTCAATATTTAAACCCATACTAAATATTTAAAATAAATCGACCAAAAATCTGGGTCGTTACATTCTTCCCCCCTTAAAATAATTTCGTCCTCGAAATTGCTAAAGTAGGAAGAATGATACAAATCCATTACCTTTCAACAATCCACTTATGTTGAAACTCAGCTCCTCATATTTCTATGACTTTAATTTCAACCAAAACTTTTGGTCTTCACACATTTGATTCGAATGATCTACGATCAATCCATTTATATCCAGTCTATGTTCTATTAAACTAACTCAAATTGATTCTAGTCGATTGATTCACTTCAATCCATTTAACTAGCTTAAGTAAAATTCCAATTCCAGAATCCAAATCCCAGGATTTTGAATTCTTAATTCTGGTTTGAATTCTATTCTAATTTATCTCATTTGTATATTTAATCCTTCTACAAATTCTATTTTGGTTATATATAACCATTTTTATAATCTCGTTTGATTATAATCTTAACAATCAACACATCCATATATAATAACTCTAGAAAATTATTCTTCTATATCAAAATAGAATCTTGGGTAAAATTATTTCATTTACCCTCTTTAACACAATATTATGTCGATTCTTCTGTCCAAGTGTTTACAAACTCCTATCGACGTCGTGGCGTCCCACGATTCGACCAGAATTCATAAACTACTCAACAGACAAGCCAACACAATATAAAACAATTTTTATATCAATTAACAAATACGCTCTCTCGTATCTATACACTCAACTCATTCTAGGGTACTACTGACCCTATCTCTAATGAGCACATGCCACACAAGCCTAGGTATTCGCTCAACCTAAGCTCTGATACCACCTGTAACGACCCGCAAATCTGAGCTACCTGAGTTGACTAAATACACCACAAGTCCAACCCAAATAACACAGAAATACGACTCATTATTAGAAAGAAGTTAGAGGATGAGAAATAGAAAGAAAGAAATATTAGAATAGGAGAAAAACGAAGATCACAACTCACAGCGGAACGAATAAAATATATAATATAACATAAGCTTTGAAATACAATCTGTTTTGAGCATATATACATACCATCATCAGAGTACAAATAACATTTGATTCAGCGGAAGTGACTCTAAATAACTAACGTTGAAGCCTCCAGCTTCAAGCTCCTCCAAGTGTATCTGTAAAAGCCTGAAACACTTGACTGCCCGTACAAATTTGGGCACCCAAGAGTTTAGGGAAAACAAAACAAAATAAACTCTGGGTCAGTCATGGGACTGGTGTGAGTAAACTCCAACCACTTGTTTAACTTTTTAAAAAATCCTTTCAAAAGAAAAGTTAATAGTAAGACCAGCCCACACATAAACACGGACGGTTTTTACCTTACTATAACCCAAAACACTTTGATATCAAATCCAGTGATATTATAATAATGTCTACATCAAGTAAATGACCAAATAGTAGAACGCTTGCATCTCACGCTCCACATATATATTATAAAATTAAAAACCGCATGGCGCTTATTGGAGATTGGATTTCCAACATGACAAGGTATGGAACCACCTTCCGACTGTGTATCTCTAGAGAGGAATACACTGGGTTCAACAAGAACATCTTGTAACCCGGCCCACACATGACCGACCACTCATTTCGCTTGAGTGTATCGAATGTATATCACCAACGGTTGGACTCAAACCACCGTTTCCCGAATGGGCAGAATCGATAGATTTAGAAACAAAAGGAATTTCTCTAGATAGGTGATTATACACCCTAATGGGTGCGACCCACATAGCCATGCTGCCTGCCCGATTTTTGTCCTTTCCCGGTTGTTGAGGCCTGAGGCTACGCATACTTACCATTCCTTGATAGCATCATCACTTTGAATGCCACATTGTCAGATCCGTTAATCACTAGTTGAGTTTGCACAAATATTCTGGATATTATGCTAAGGGAATAAATCCGTTGCAACCATATACATTCATACAGACCAACCCATTTGATCATTGGAAATACTTTGTCAGACATTCGTCCATTTACGTCCGTTCTGGGATTGAACGAAACCGAAGGCACTATTTCTATAAATAGAAAAGCCCTTGCACTTCACTCCGTCTTCAATATATTCAGCATACTTGGTTCGCAACGCTAATGCCGATACGGAGTGGTTCTTCGGATAATAATCCAACCGGTCTCTCCATATTGACAACGATGGTCAAAACTTCGATAGTCTGTGATTTAACTATCGAATAAAAACAAGTGTTCAATCAACATATCAAACAAATCACTGGGCTCTTTAATTAATACTTCATTAATTAAATCTCTTCTATATTCTCTTATCAATATTTGTTAACCCAAATATTTCAATAATCAATCTTAGCCTTTTACGCTATTTTTGATTTCGTTGCCTTATCGAATTCTATATATCGCTATATAGATTTCCAATTGTCAAATTTCTTAAAAATATTCTGTAAAGACCCGCAACTTCCCCGTAAAGGAAAGCGTCGGATAGTTCGAGAACAAGCCACAGCAGAACGCATACAGAAGAACATTTCATTGAATATTACAACAGTGCATCAGATTACAAGGATATACAGAGTATAAATGAATATTACACAGAAATATCAGAGATTTAAATTACATTTAAATACATAGCAGCGGAAAATAATACAATACACAACTAGAATGAGATATACGGATACAAAGCTTTCCGGATATCGTTCCAGCTGTAAACCAGGATCCTGTGAATATAAATCTGCAAAACCAAAACTACTAGCTGCCCGTGTCGAAAATAGGGGCACCCAGAGTTTAGGTTAAAACAATAAACTCCAGGTCAGTCATGTGACTGGTGTGAGAACTAAAACAGTTATTAATCTTTATTTCAAATCATTAGGTAAATCAAGGGACCACGCCGTATAACACGGAACGGGTTTCCTCCCAAGAATACCAGTGCATAAAACCAACAGCGCAATGCTAAATAAAGAAAAATGAAGCTGTTATAAGACCCAGGTCCCATCACACAATGCAACGCAGTCGAGGATAGGGTTTTCCCTTATAACAGCCAAAGAATGCTTGATACGTTTAAAACAAATCATTTGATACTATTATAAGTGCATAGTATATAAAACACTTCAAATCATAAGTATCAATCATAGGCGGCATGAGCGCCCCATCCCACTATGTCGCCATATATAGGATATACAATCAAAACCGCAAAGTCTCGTATTTGGAAATTGGGTTTCCATCTATGAACCGAGGCAAAAGATAGTCCTCAACCGATTCGAGACAATCTAGCCCATGTCTCAGGCAAGCGCGCAGGCAAGCCTTGGATCGTCAGGGCCGGTCCACACGGAGTGGATTATTATGCCTGAACAATACGTCTCCCCACCCTATGGGGTGTAAGTCTGGTCCGTCAGCCGACCAGAATGCATTCGGCCGAAACCGATATAACCGAGGCGCCTCGCAACAGCAACAACCACATAAGTCAAACTCGTCAGGGCGTGTAAAACCACTGACGCCACTTCTAGCTAGAAAGAAACGCATGCCCTCCCTGAGGTCCGTCTCCCGTTTTTGGTTCATACCGGGTGTGAAACACGCGAGGTAAACGTTACACAAAGCTACGCCACAAAGGCCGTGCTTTGATCATCACCACAAGACTTTGCTTTTCAACAGAAGCCTCGATCATTTGCATCTTAGCATGCCACACAGGCAAGCCATCCTATGCAACCGATATCAGTCACACAGAATGAAATCCGATGTCAGACACACAGTCCATTTACAAGTCCGTTCTGGGTCTGAACGAAACCGGAGGCACCTAGTACCCCGCATATCCATCGATCTCCAAGTACGTCTGGACGATCACTAACTGTTTCCATCTTCTTGGGTGTACAGCCCAATCAAGATCATCAGTTATCACCCAAACGACGTGAAGACTTCCGGTCTTCGACCATCGTCTTCATCTTCGACTTATCGTCGTATCAGTTATTCAGAATGGGATAAACCCGGTCTTTCCGAATAACTCGCGTATATATTATAAAAGTGTTACACAAACACAACATACGCCTCATTCCAATTCATTAGTCACTAACCGTAAATTAATCAAGAGAATAATTCCCCAAATATTAACCCCGAAGGCCGAAACCAACATCAGATCAATATCCAGAAAACCATTCTGCTTGGCTAACCGCCAGTTAGTTTCTAAATTTCACATTCAAATCTAATTAAAGATTTAACTATCGCCTGGAGCAAAACTGGTGATACTCCATTCTCGATCTTTTCAATCTAATTAAAGATTCATTAAAACTCCACTTAGTTTTAATCTGTGACTGGGTTAAAGAATCAGTGTCATTTAAAACACGGTTCACGATAAACCCAAAGTCACATCCCATTAATTATCGGGTTAAAGAACAAGTGTTATTTAAAACACTGTTCACGATAAACCCAAAAATCAATATCAATTCAATTCCAATTAAATATCATTTAATTGGTACACTTCATTAAATCTAAATAAAAAGATTTAATCTTTTCTCAACTGGGTTCAAGAACAGTGTTAGTGAAGACACCATTCACGACAAACCCAAATCACATTCGATATTCAATACAAGGCTCTGAATAGAAACTATATCGGCCTATATTCAATATCAAATTCTACGATTAACAAATGTCGTATTGGAAATAACGATATACATATATATCTTTCAAATTTCCATAACAACACCTGTAATATCACGAATTCCAACATCGAAATATTCCGAAGACAATTTCGATTCAAATCCACTCCAATGCAATCATTGGAAATTTTGGTTATTTTCAAAACCATTTCAAATTCAATTTATTTATTTAAAAATAAATAGAATTATAATTCTAGTTCAAAACTAGTTCATTTCGATAAAAATCTATTTTTATCTTTTCAAATATGGAGTTTTTCATCCCAAACTTTCACAAATCATTTCTTATGATTTTACACAAATTATTACTATTTTTAATAATTTTATCAAGGCCCGTACGGTCGATTTCCATTAACGGCCATCGAACTGCACTTACAGCGACCTTTTTCGAATTTGATTTGGACGTATCTCCAAATCCAACCGTTAGATTTCAAATTTCTAACATTCATTAGAAAGCTCTTTTCGATACGAACCCAACGGTTCCGGTTTTAGGAGAATCCGACGGTCGGATCTCCCGTAATGTCCGTTTGAAACAAATGATCGAAATTCGCGAACTGCCGCAGCGCGGCGCGTTCTATTCAGGCCATTATATTATATATATAATATATATAATATATATTTCGTCGATTACTATTTAAAACGAATTATATAAATGGTTTTAAATTCGTTTCAAAAGCAATTTCAACTTCCTTTTCAATTCAAATCAAAATTGAATTCTTCTTTATAAATTCGTTTCAAAATTCATTTCTATTCAATTCAAATTTCAATTCAATTTGAATTCATTTCAATTCGCTTTCAATTCCATTTGAATTCGTTTTCAATTCAATTCATTTCGAAATCGTTTTAAAATTCAATTCATTTCGAAATCGTTTTCAATTCAATTCATTTCGAAATCGTTTTCAATTCAATTCATTTCGAAATCGTTTTCAATTCAATTCATTTCGAAATCGTTTTCAATTCAATTCATTTCGAAATCGTTTTCAATTCAATTCATTTCGAAATCGTTTTCAATTCAATTCATTTCGAAATCGTTTTCAATTCAATTCATTTCGAAATCGTTTTCAATTCAATTCATTTCGAAATCGTTTTCAATTCAATTCATTTCAAAATATTCGATTTCGAAATCACGTTTCAATATTCATTTTAAAATGAATAAAATCGATATAAATATCGTTCACGTCAAAATGGCGTCAATCTAATCCTCACGGCTTCACATATTTCTATTTTCAAATATTCTATTTCAAATATTTCTATTTCAAATATTTCTATTTCAAATATTTCTATTTCAAATATTTCTATTTCAAATATTTCTTTTTTTCTCGAAACTGGAATGAGGCCCAATCAATTACCATATAATGTTAATTATATGGATTTTCTACAACACATGTATATATCAACAACGATGAATAATCAACCATCAACCAAAGTGCACTACACTGTATAAGCATCAAATATAGACATTTAACGCTTATAGCAGCTTGTCAATCAATCGATCGACATATTTAATAAATCAGGATGAGTGAACTTCAAATTTCATCCTAACACCCGTGTGGGGTTTCAAACAATCAAACACATATTTTATTTGTGCAGTTAGGCGATGTGTAAAATTTATCGACCCAATCAACGTCATTCAAATAGGTGTACATAAACAAACCGTCTGGTTTGTAAATGAATATTTATTTATTCACATTCACGTTAAAAATTATATTTTTAACGATAACACATTTTATTTTAACATATGAATTTATATTCAGTTCATTCGTTAAATAAAATGCTATTTTTATTTTTCTAACTTATTTTAGAAAATTTCGGCGGCATAACGGCACGATACTAGAAACGGGACAAGGCCTAGCCTTATCCCCGGTCTAGTGAAGGCCCACGCCATTCACACATCAATCAAATCAATTCGTTATGCAAACCACAAACTTTGGAGTAAGGGTCTAACCTAGCCTTACTCCTTCGCCTTATAACGGCGCACGTCTAATCCTAACCAATTTATCGATTCGATTTTTCACACCACAAACCACATTCAAACCAATATCACAATCAATCACCAAACAGTCAAACAAACAAGTCCATGGTCTGTGGACGGGTGTCGGGTGCTACTAAGCACCGTCTGCATCCTAGTATATATATAACTAGAAAAATAAATTGAAAGGTGAGGAATTCTCACATATAGCTATCCTAGCTCCACAGCACTTCATTGATAGAAATCTTCATTGTTTTCGCATCTTCTTCAGCTTCGTCGCCTGTAGCCACTACATATGTAAAAATCGAATTTTTACTTCGCTATTCAATATATAAAAATCGAATTTTTAGTTCAAAGTTCAATATATAAAAATCGAATTTTTAGTTCAAAGTTCAATATATAAAAATCGAATTTTTAGTTCGAAGTTCAATATATAAAAATCGAATTTTTATTTCAAAGTTCAATATATAAAAATCGAATTTTTATTTCGAAGTTCAATATATAAAAATCGAATTTTTATTTCAAAGTTCAATATATAAAAATCGAATTTTTATTTCAAAGTTCAATATATAAAAATCGAATTTTTATTTCAAAGTTCAATACATAAAAATCGAATTTTTTTTTCAAAGTTCAATACATAAAAATCGAATTTTTATTTCAAAGTTCAATACATAAAAATCGAATTTTTATTTCAAAGTTCAATATATAAAAATCGAATTTTTATTTCGCTATTCAATATATAAAAATCGAATTTTCAGTTCGAAGTTCCATATATAAAAACCGAATTTTTATATCGCTATTCAATATATAAAAGTCGAATTTTTATATTCTCCATTATATTTTCAAAAGTGATGTCTTTTCATTTTCAAATCAAGATTGCTTGTATTTTTGAATCGATGACAATTTCAGTTTCTTTTCTTTTTAACAATGTAAAAAAAATCAGTTTTTAATCATTTTTAAAAATCTCGTCTTTAACATTTTTAAAAGTCTGTTTTTAATCATTTTAAAAATCTCTTCCCCCCCCCCCCCTTTTTTTTTTTAATCATTAAAAAAACTGGTTTTAAACTAAATAAAAATCTGGTTTTAAACTAAATAAAAATCTGGTTTTAAACTAAATAAAAATCTGGTTTTAAACTAAATAAAAATCTGGTTTTAAACTAAATAAAAATCTGGTTTTAAACTAAATAAAAATCTGGTTTTAAACTAAATAAAAATCTGGTTTTAAACTAAATAAAAATCTGGTTTTAAACTAAATAAAAATCTGGTTTTAAACTAAATAAAAATCTGGTTTTAAACTAAATAAAAATCTGGTTTTAAACTAAATAAAAATCTGGTTTTAAACTAAATAAAAATCTGGTTTTAAACTAAATAAAAATTAAGTAAATCAGATCAAGAAAACTCACGTTTTCAAGAAGGGGGAGAGATGGCCGAGGTGGAGGAGCTTGCTGAGCTGCGTCGGAGTCGGAGCATCCACTGGAGGAAGTGGCGGCGGTCCATCGGGGAGGGGAAAAGGAGCGGGACGCGAGGGGGTTCGGGTTCTAGGCGTTCGAATGGAGGAAGAAGGGGGTCGCGACAACATCAGGGGGAGGCGGCGGTGCTGGAGTTCGACGAGGGGGTGAGGGTGACTGGATCGTCGAGGGCCGGCGACGAGGCTCCGCCCTTCGTTCGAAATTCTTTTTTTTTTTTTTTTTTTTTTTTTATACCTGGAAATGAAAATGATTGAAAAAGGGGGGGGCCAGGTTAAGAAGGGAAATTAAATATTTTTTTTTTTTTTTTATTATTTTATTTTGCAAAAAAAGTTAACTTTCACATACGATCTCGAAACGAGGCCCACCGCCTGTCGTCCACAGCGTTCTACCCCCATTCCGAACACAATAGGATATGTATCGCAAGCTGATTCGATAGTTACAATCAGTTTCCATTGAATTTACATTTAAATCACTTTATTGAATTTTAAACGTATATTTCAAATTACCGGGGGCACATACGAACACGAAAAATCCCAGAAAAATATTTTCTAGCTTCGTATTGACGATACGGTCCTAACAAAACTAGTTTCGTCGAATTCTGAGACCGTTAGAAAAATGGCCAATTTCCAGTCGATTAAAATCAACTGAAACTGGTCAAACGCGTTTTCCTTTGCCACGCTCACATATTGATTCGAAAAATTACGAAATTTGAAATCTAGCAATAACTTGACACTGCGGACCCAACAAAAGTGGTTTCGTCGAAATCCGAGGTCATTTGCAAAATGTCCATTTTTAAGGGCCTGAATTCCATAGCGACTATTCAGAATTTTCAACTGGACATATCTTTTGATTCCCGCTACGAACTTTTGATTTTTCGGATTCGTTGGAAAGATATTCACTATTAGATTCCATTATTTTCGGTTTCACTAAAATCCGGATTGTTTTGCACCCGGTACATTCAATTGAAGTTTGAAATCGAATTATCGAACTACCGCGCCATTTTCAATTCCTTTTATAATTATATATAATTATTATATATTCTAACGACGACGCGTAAAATATATACGATCGAATTATATTCAAAATAAATTTCTCGTCGATATTCTTTAAAATAATTCCTTTTAAATAATCAAAATTCGCTAAAATTGCCAAAATAAAATTTTCAAACTGGCTCGCATTTTACGGGTTGTTACAATCTCCCCCACTTAAAACTTTTCGTCCCCGAAAAGGAACAAAGTCGAAAGTGGTTTGATTATTCAGCCCTACATTCGATTTGGCTTCCATTCTCCAACTTTTCAGTTTCTGAGAATTTTCAAAATTTCAAAAATTTGGCTAACACCCTAAATTTTCGAAAAATTTCGCCATAACCTCCCCTGCAATGGGAGCATCGGGAAATTGCAAATAGCGTTCCCGGTCCTTCAGATCTCAAAAAGAAAAAGAAAAAGCCAAGCGGCTAGCCAATAGGCTCATAAAATCATCATCACCCAAACAAAACAGTAAATTATGTAATAAACATGTACCTATTTGTCGGGCAAACAAATTTTATTCTCTGTCTCTAGCCTCCTTGCTATGACCTGTTCAATGTAAGTATATGTATATGCAAGCAAATGCGACCAAATTTCAATACAATTCAATATTTGATTCAATTAGGCATAATGATTCAAAATTATCAAACAATACAAACATCAATCAATTAGTGAATTAGAGTTTCAAATTCATAATTTTGATACATATACAAAAAATCATGTTTTGATGCCAAATCACAACAATGAATTCTAACTATATAAGTTTTGGGTTCTCACACCAGCCTAATGGAAATATATAGAAAATCACACATTCGAAACACGAATATAAATACGGATGATGTCATGACAATCATCAGTACCATCTCCGGGCGACTAGAATGTGATTCCATATCTATCCAGTATATTAAAACTTTGAATATACGTTTGCAAGGCGTATATGCAAATTCTTTATATACTGAATTGCCCAAAATCAATATAAACAAATAATCAAATACGAATAGTTGATTTAAATTTTCAAAACAAAATGTTTTCATTTGAAAAATATACTCTTCACACCCGTTCTAGGATACTACTGATCCTATCTCTAACGAGTCATTCCATTGGATATTGCTAATCCAATATCTGATGAATTCTTTCGTATGGTTCTAATGTGCCTTGTTCTCTGAGCTTTGTAAACCAAAGCTCTGATACCACGTGTAAAGACCCGCAACTTCCCCGTAAAGGAAAGCGTCGGATAGTTCGAGAACAAGCCACAGCAGAACGCATACAGAAGAACATTTCATTGAATATTACAACAGTGCATCAGATTACAAGGATATACAGAGTATAAATGAATATTACACAGAAATATCAGAGATTTAAATTACATTTAAATACATAGCAGCGGAAAATAATACAATACACAACTAGAATGAGATATACGGATACAAAGCTTTCCGGATATCGTTCCAGCTGTAAACCAGGATCCTGTGAATATAAATCTGCAAAACCAAAACTACTAGCTGCCCGTGTCGAAAATAGGGGCACCCAGAGTTTAGGTTAAAACAATAAACTCCAGGTCAGTCATGTGACTGGTGTGAGAACTAAAACAGTTATTAATCTTTATTTCAAATCATTAGGTAAATCAAGGGACCACGCCGTATAACACGGAACGGGTTTCCTCCCAAGAATACCAGTGCATAAAACCAACAGCGCAATGCTAAATAAAGAAAAATGAAGCTGTTATAAGACCCAGGTCCCATCACACAATGCAACGCAGTCGAGGATAGGGTTTTCCCTTATAACAGCCAAAGAATGCTTGATACGTTTAAAACAAATCATTTGATACTATTATAAGTGCATAGTATATAAAACACTTCAAATCATAAGTATCAATCATAGGCGGCATGAGCGCCCCATCCCACTATGTCGCCATATATAGGATATACAATCAAAACCGCAAAGTCTCGTATTTGGAAATTGGGTTTCCATCTATGAACCGAGGCAAAAGATAGTCCTCAACCGATTCGAGACAATCTAGCCCATGTCTCAGGCAAGCGCGCAGGCAAGCCTTGGATCGTCAGGGCCGGTCCACACGGAGTGGATTATTATGCCTGAACAATACGTCTCCCCACCCTATGGGGTGTAAGTCTGGTCCGTCAGCCGACCAGAATGCATTCGGCCGAAACCGATATAACCGAGGCGCCTCGCAACAGCAACAACCACATAAGTCAAACTCGTCAGGGCGTGTAAAACCACTGACGCCACTTCTAGCTAGAAAGAAACGCATGCCCTCCCTGAGGTCCGTCTCCCGTTTTTGGTTCATACCGGGTGTGAAACACGCGAGGTAAACGTTACACAAAGCTACGCCACAAAGGCCGTGCTTTGATCATCACCACAAGACTTTGCTTTTCAACAGAAGCCTCGATCATTTGCATCTTAGCATGCCACACAGGCAAGCCATCCTATGCAACCGATATCAGTCACACAGAATGAAATCCGATGTCAGACACACAGTCCATTTACAAGTCCGTTCTGGGTCTGAACGAAACCGGAGGCACCTAGTACCCCGCATATCCATCGATCTCCAAGTACGTCTGGACGATCACTAACTGTTTCCATCTTCTTGGGTGTACAGCCCAATCAAGATCATCAGTTATCACCCAAACGACGTGAAGACTTCCGGTCTTCGACCATCGTCTTCATCTTCGACTTATCGTCGTATCAGTTATTCAGAATGGGATAAACCCGGTCTTTCCGAATAACTCGCGTATATATTATAAAAGTGTTACACAAACACAACATACGCCTCATTCCAATTCATTAGTCACTAACCGTAAATTAATCAAGAGAATAATTCCCCAAATATTAACCCCGAAGGCCGAAACCAACATCAGATCAATATCCAGAAAACCATTCTGCTTGGCTAACCGCCAGTTAGTTTCTAAATTTCACATTCAAATCTAATTAAAGATTTAACTATCGCCTGGAGCAAAACTGGTGATACTCCATTCTCGATCTTTTCAATCTAATTAAAGATTCATTAAAACTCCACTTAGTTTTAATCTGTGACTGGGTTAAAGAATCAGTGTCATTTAAAACACGGTTCACGATAAACCCAAAGTCACATCCCATTAATTATCGGGTTAAAGAACAAGTGTTATTTAAAACACTGTTCACGATAAACCCAAAAATCAATATCAATTCAATTCCAATTAAATATCATTTAATTGGTACACTTCATTAAATCTAAATAAAAAGATTTAATCTTTTCTCAACTGGGTTCAAGAACAGTGTTAGTGAAGACACCATTCACGACAAACCCAAATCACATTCGATATTCAATACAAGGCTCTGAATAGAAACTATATCGGCCTATATTCAATATCAAATTCTACGATTAACAAATGTCGTATTGGAAATAACGATATACATATATATCTTTCAAATTTCCATAACAACACCTGTAATATCACGAATTCCAACATCGAAATATTCCGAAGACAATTTCGATTCAAATCCACTCCAATGCAATCATTGGAAATTTTGGTTATTTTCAAAACCATTTCAAATTCAATTTATTTATTTAAAAATAAATAGAATTATAATTCTAGTTCAAAACTAGTTCATTTCGATAAAAATCTATTTTTATCTTTTCAAATATGGAGTTTTTCATCCCAAACTTTCACAAATCATTTCTTATGATTTTACACAAATTATTACTATTTTTAATAATTTTATCAAGGCCCGTACGGTCGATTTCCATTAACGGCCATCGAACTGCACTTACAGCGACCTTTTTCGAATTTGATTTGGACGTATCTCCAAATCCAACCGTTAGATTTCAAATTTCTAACATTCATTAGAAAGCTCTTTTCGATACGAACCCAACGGTTCCGGTTTTAGGAGAATCCGACGGTCGGATCTCCCGTAATGTCCGTTTGAAACAAATGATCGAAATTCGCGAACTGCCGCAGCGCGGCGCGTTCTATTCAGGCCATTATATTATATATATAATATATATAATATATATTTCGTCGATTACTATTTAAAACGAATTATATAAATGGTTTTAAATTCGTTTCAAAAGCAATTTCAACTTCCTTTTCAATTCAAATCAAAATTGAATTCTTCTTTATAAATTCGTTTCAAAATTCATTTCTATTCAATTCAAATTTCAATTCAATTTGAATTCATTTCAATTCGCTTTCAATTCCATTTGAATTCGTTTTCAATTCAATTCATTTCGAAATCGTTTTAAAATTCAATTCATTTCGAAATCGTTTTCAATTCAATTCATTTCGAAATCGTTTTCAATTCAATTCATTTCGAAATCGTTTTCAATTCAATTCATTTCGAAATCGTTTTCAATTCAATTCATTTCGAAATCGTTTTCAATTCAATTCATTTCGAAATCGTTTTCAATTCAATTCATTTCGAAATCGTTTTCAATTCAATTCATTTCGAAATCGTTTTCAATTCAATTCATTTCGAAATCGTTTTCAATTCAATTCATTTCAAAATATTCGATTTCGAAATCACGTTTCAATATTCATTTTAAAATGAATAAAATCGATATAAATATCGTTCACGTCAAAATGGCGTCAATCTAATCCTCACGGCTTCACATATTTCTATTTTCAAATATTCTATTTCAAATATTTCTATTTCAAATATTTCTATTTCAAATATTTCTATTTCAAATATTTCTATTTCAAATATTTCTTTTTTTCTCGAAACTGGAATGAGGCCCAATCAATTACCATATAATGTTAATTATATGGATTTTCTACAACACATGTATATATCAACAACGATGAATAATCAACCATCAACCAAAGTGCACTACACTGTATAAGCATCAAATATAGACATTTAACGCTTATAGCAGCTTGTCAATCAATCGATCGACATATTTAATAAATCAGGATGAGTGAACTTCAAATTTCATCCTAACACCCGTGTGGGGTTTCAAACAATCAAACACATATTTTATTTGTGCAGTTAGGCGATGTGTAAAATTTATCGACCCAATCAACGTCATTCAAATAGGTGTACATAAACAAACCGTCTGGTTTGTAAATGAATATTTATTTATTCACATTCACGTTAAAAATTATATTTTTAACGATAACACATTTTATTTTAACATATGAATTTATATTCAGTTCATTCGTTAAATAAAATGCTATTTTTATTTTTCTAACTTATTTTAGAAAATTTCGGCGGCATAACGGCACGATACTAGAAACGGGACAAGGCCTAGCCTTATCCCCGGTCTAGTGAAGGCCCACGCCATTCACACATCAATCAAATCAATTCGTTATGCAAACCACAAACTTTGGAGTAAGGGTCTAACCTAGCCTTACTCCTTCGCCTTATAACGGCGCACGTCTAATCCTAACCAATTTATCGATTCGATTTTTCACACCACAAACCACATTCAAACCAATATCACAATCAATCACCAAACAGTCAAACAAACAAGTCCATGGTCTGTGGACGGGTGTCGGGTGCTACTAAGCACCGTCTGCATCCTAGTATATATATAACTAGAAAAATAAATTGAAAGGTGAGGAATTCTCACATATAGCTATCCTAGCTCCACAGCACTTCATTGATAGAAATCTTCATTGTTTTCGCATCTTCTTCAGCTTCGTCGCCTGTAGCCACTACATATGTAAAAATCGAATTTTTACTTCGCTATTCAATATATAAAAATCGAATTTTTAGTTCAAAGTTCAATATATAAAAATCGAATTTTTAGTTCAAAGTTCAATATATAAAAATCGAATTTTTAGTTCGAAGTTCAATATATAAAAATCGAATTTTTATTTCAAAGTTCAATATATAAAAATCGAATTTTTATTTCGAAGTTCAATATATAAAAATCGAATTTTTATTTCAAAGTTCAATATATAAAAATCGAATTTTTATTTCAAAGTTCAATATATAAAAATCGAATTTTTATTTCAAAGTTCAATACATAAAAATCGAATTTTTTTTTCAAAGTTCAATACATAAAAATCGAATTTTTATTTCAAAGTTCAATACATAAAAATCGAATTTTTATTTCAAAGTTCAATATATAAAAATCGAATTTTTATTTCGCTATTCAATATATAAAAATCGAATTTTCAGTTCGAAGTTCCATATATAAAAACCGAATTTTTATATCGCTATTCAATATATAAAAGTCGAATTTTTATATTCTCCATTATATTTTCAAAAGTGATGTCTTTTCATTTTCAAATCAAGATTGCTTGTATTTTTGAATCGATGACAATTTCAGTTTCTTTTCTTTTTAACAATGTAAAAAAAATCAGTTTTTAATCATTTTTAAAAATCTCGTCTTTAACATTTTTAAAAGTCTGTTTTTAATCATTTTAAAAATCTCTTCCCCCCCCCCCCCCCTTTTTTTTTTTAATCATTAAAAAAACTGGTTTTAAACTAAATAAAAATCTGGTTTTAAACTAAATAAAAATCTGGTTTTAAACTAAATAAAAATCTGGTTTTAAACTAAATAAAAATCTGGTTTTAAACTAAATAAAAATCTGGTTTTAAACTAAATAAAAATCTGGTTTTAAACTAAATAAAAATCTGGTTTTAAACTAAATAAAAATCTGGTTTTAAACTAAATAAAAATCTGGTTTTAAACTAAATAAAAATCTGGTTTTAAACTAAATAAAAATCTGGTTTTAAACTAAATAAAAATCTGGTTTTAAACTAAATAAAAATTAAGTAAATCAGATCAAGAAAACTCACGTTTTCAAGAAGGGGGAGAGATGGCCGAGGTGGAGGAGCTTGCTGAGCTGCGTCGGAGTCGGAGCATCCACTGGAGGAAGTGGCGGCGGTCCATCGGGGAGGGGAAAAGGAGCGGGACGCGAGGGGGTTCGGGTTCTAGGCGTTCGAATGGAGGAAGAAGGGGGTCGCGACAACATCAGGGGGAGGCGGCGGTGCTGGAGTTCGACGAGGGGGTGAGGGTGACTGGATCGTCGAGGGCCGGCGACGAGGCTCCGCCCTTCGTTCGAAATTCTTTTTTTTTTTTTTTTTTTTTTTTTATACCTGGAAATGAAAATGATTGAAAAAGGGGGGGGCCAGGTTAAGAAGGGAAATTAAATATTTTTTTTTTTTTTTTTATTATTTTATTTTGCAAAAAAAGTTAACTTTCACATACGATCTCGAAACGAGGCCCACCGCCTGTCGTCCACAGCGTTCTACCCCCATTCCGAACACAATAGGATATGTATCGCAAGCTGATTCGATAGTTACAATCAGTTTCCATTGAATTTACATTTAAATCACTTTATTGAATTTTAAACGTATATTTCAAATTACCGGGGGCACATACGAACACGAAAAATCCCAGAAAAATATTTTCTAGCTTCGTATTGACGATACGGTCCTAACAAAACTAGTTTCGTCGAATTCTGAGACCGTTAGAAAAATGGCCAATTTCCAGTCGATTAAAATCAACTGAAACTGGTCAAACGCGTTTTCCTTTGCCACGCTCACATATTGATTCGAAAAATTACGAAATTTGAAATCTAGCAATAACTTGACACTGCGGACCCAACAAAAGTGGTTTCGTCGAAATCCGAGGTCATTTGCAAAATGTCCATTTTTAAGGGCCTGAATTCCATAGCGACTATTCAGAATTTTCAACTGGACATATCTTTTGATTCCCGCTACGAACTTTTGATTTTTCGGATTCGTTGGAAAGATATTCACTATTAGATTCCATTATTTTCGGTTTCACTAAAATCCGGATTGTTTTGCACCCGGTACATTCAATTGAAGTTTGAAATCGAATTATCGAACTACCGCGCCATTTTCAATTCCTTTTATAATTATATATAATTATTATATATTCTAACGACGACGCGTAAAATATATACGATCGAATTATATTCAAAATAAATTTCTCGTCGATATTCTTTAAAATAATTCCTTTTAAATAATCAAAATTCGCTAAAATTGCCAAAATAAAATTTTCAAACTGGCTCGCATTTTACGGGTTGTTACATATTCTAACTCCTTAAATTCCCGAAAAAAATTCGCCATAACCTCCCCTGTATCGGGAGCATCGGGAAATTTCAAATAGCATCCCGGTATCTTCCTCAATCAAAAAAGAAAAAGGAAAAGCCAAGCGGCTTGCCGATACGGCGCATAAAACCTCATATATGAATTAAACATGTACCTTTTTGTCGAGCATTACGTTTATAACTTCATACACCTCATCCCATACCTGTCTAACACATGTTCACCTGTTTTCAATTCAATTCAATAACATCTAATCGTTTGAATTCAGTTTCGCCCATTTATTCTTTAATTAGTCATTTTGCCTGTTTTACTTCTTTGTTGAACATAACATGTTCAAACAAAATATTTAACTCGTTCATAAACAAATTGAATTTCAATTTCAAATCCTAGTTTCCCTTTTCCATTTCGAATATAAATTTCCAATTGAATTTACTTATTCAAATCCCAATATTAATTCGAAATCTCATTAACTAATTTCTATTCGAATTAGTTAATTCTATTCAATAATCAAAAATCTGATTTCTGTTTCAAAAATCAATTCATTTACTTCACTGGAGTTCATATTTGTTTTATATCTCCAGTCTAGATGGAAATTCGGATTTTTATTTATATAAAAATCCTTTTATTCATTTAAATAAACCATTACGGTTTTCAATTGGTTCTGGCGCTGTTTTTCTGGAAATTTGATTTTGACATAACTCAAAATCTATACGACGAAATTCAGATTTTTCTCTTTCATTAGAAAACTATTACCAAACCGGTCCTGACGTTTCTTGTTTCGAAGAATTTCGACTTCAATTGGGTTCTGTATATTCGATTGAAGTTCGAATCGCTATTTTACGAACTGCAGCGCTGCGGCGAGTTCGTTTTAATTATATATATATATATATATATATATAAACTTTTAAACTTCTTTAAAATGAATTCAACTTCGTTTTAACCTTATCTGAATTCCTTGATTCAAATTCCAATCTCACTTTTGAATTCTATATTCCAAATCCAAATTCCTTTTCTATTTGATATTCAAATTCAATATTTGAATTTCTATTTGAATTTCCTATATTCAAATTCGATACTTGAATTCATTTGAATTCTCTTATTCAAACTCTATATTTAAATTCCATTTGAACTGCTATATTCCAATTTCTATATTTGAAATTTATTGAAATTCAAATATTCAAACTCCTTTTAAATTCTATATTCAAAATTTCATAATTTAAAACCCATTTGAATTTCATATTCAAATTCCATAGATTAAATATTATTTGAATTCAATTTGAATCTCTTTATATTCAAATTCCATTTTCCATTTGAATTCTAATATTCAAATTCGTTTCCAGCCCCATTTGAATTTCTAATATTCAAATTCATTAACACCATTTGAATTTCTAATATTCAAACTTATTTAAATTCCCTTGAATTCAAATCCCATTTCAAAACCCTTTGGATTTCCTATTTGAAATCCTATTTGAAATTCCATTTCCCATTCTACTTTGAAATTCTATTTTCAAAGTTTATTTCAAATTCGATTTTGAAATCTCATATTCAAATTTCTACTTGAATTTCTATGTTCAATTCCACGTTCAAATTCAACCCTCAAATTTCTATTTCAAATTTCTATTCAAATTTCATATTTCAATTCCATTCAAATCTTTATTCAAATTTCATATTTCATATTTGAATTTCATTCCAAAACTCTAGTCAAATTTCATATTTCAATTCTTCTTTTGAAATTCTATATTTCAAATCTTATTCGAGTTTTCTTTGAAATTCTATATTTCAAAGTCTGTTCAATTCTTCTTTGAAATTCTATATTTCAAATCTATTTGAATTTCTTTATTCGAATTCCTTTGAATTCAAATTTTATTTTAATCTCCCGAATTCAAATTCTATTTTTCATTCTAATTTCGTCGATTCAAATTCTATTTGAACTTCGATTTGAATTTCTAATATTCAAACTCCTTTTCTTTTCTATAAAAATTCAAATATTTAAATCCTTTTAAAAAAAATTCAAATGTTATACTCAAACTTCATTTAAAAATTTCATTACACATCTTATTTTGAAATTTCATTTCAAATTCCAGTTTCGCACTTGTATTTCTATTTCTGAATTATCAAAGGATAATTCTTTTCACTTTATTTATAACTTCGTTATAAAAGAATTATTTCTAAACTTCGTTTAAAAGAAACTACTTGTTTTATTTTTACAAAACAAGTTTATATTTTATTTCCATTCAAAATTCAAATTCTATTTAAAAATAGAATTTTCTCTTTTTAAATCTCCAATATCCTTTTAATTGGCCCAGTGATATTTAAACACACACAGCAACGAATTATTTATTTTTCTAACACGTCATATATAACAATATATATGCAAACAAATAAACAAACAGATAATATATTTTTGAGGAATCCAGTTGGATTCCTCCAACCTGTTTTCCTGCATCCACAGATGTTAGCACATAAATAATACCCATTCTGCTTCGTGGCAGAATATCGCGGTATAGAAGGTCATCCACTAATCATAGCGTGGGGCGTATAGGGTAATCATCCGCTATGAAACTGCGGGCATCCGCTAATGAGACTGCGGGAATCCAACCAATCAATCAACCCAATATATATATATATATAATAGCCTAAATAACTAATATACATAAAACAACCAGAAATCATTCACATAAGCAACAGACAAATATTTTTAACGAAATAAAAATAATTCTAAAGGTGAGTGAGATTTACTCACCTCGATTTCCTTTGCTGAATGTCTCGTGGAAATTCAGATCTTACGGCTTCGAATCGCCTCGAACGAGTTTTATCGTGCTCCTATGAATATTTATTTTAACAATCACCTTTCAATTAACGCATAAATAAATGTCATATGTATATATATATATATCCATTTTCCCATTTAATTAAATCACCAAATTGTTTTAATTAAATATCCAACTTCTTTTATTTATCTTGAGTTTGAAATCTGAATCAAAATATGGTTTAAATAAAAGAATCAAAACTAACCAACTTATTTTCTATAAACTAATTATATAAATTTATTTGCTTTTTATATCACTAATCCCTCTATATAAACTAACTTAAAAATCCTAATCACTTTATAAATTAACTAAATTAACTAAAAAAAAATGTTATTAACAAATTTAACAACCGTTATTAACTTGCAAATTAGAATTAAATTAAATAATTTTATATTACCTTAATTACATCTTTCTCCTCGGCATTTCACCAAGCGCTTCTCCTTCAATCTCGAAAACTGCTCCTCACAGCCGCACTCCCCCATTCGAACTCCTCTGTCAACCATCGAACAACTCCAGTTCGTCATCTGGACATCGCGCCTCACCGGCCATCCAGTTTACCACCATCGACGAACTCGCCCCCGCTACCCATCAACTCCGCTCTCCCCAAAATCCATCGCGACCGTTCTCGTCTCATCCAACTCCATCGCAACCTTCCAGACATCGAACACTTAAACATCATCGAACTTAAATCCTTAAATCGCACTAACGGTGATTACCTTAACATCACCAGAAATCTCGAACAAACTGACGCCATCGACACTTCATCTCCATGGCTCGCGAACGCTCCAACATCCCTTCGAGTTTCAGATCCTCACGACAAAAAGGGAATTGCGATTTCATTGAGGTAGTACGGATTTGGTTTCTTTGGAATTAGGTCACGACCATTTGATTTATCTGAAGCTTTTCGGTTTCGGATTGAAATGAAAATAATTAAAAGAGGAAGGGAGTGTTGGACGCGGTTTTATAATGGTGGACGGGGACAATACGTACATTCCATTAACTGCTGTCTCCTTGATATCGATGGTGGGAAGCAAAAGTTCCTGCTCGAGAAGAAGTAGTCTGCGTGATTTCAGTTTTTAGGTCGGCTGAAGTATGAAATGTAGGTTTTTGATTTGAAGTTGATTTGAATTTATATATATTTCTAATTTGAAAAATATCTCGCGGTTCCGAATTCCTATTTAAACGTACCGACCGGCGTTTCCATATTACAACGTTATTCTGAATTCAATCGGAACAGATTTTGCAATTTACATTGATCAGATATGGGAAATAATAATTTAAACTATCGATTTAAAATTAAATTCATCAAAAATGAATTATCATTGTTCTAATTCAGTATAGAGTTCAAATAAATTGCTAGAATCATTTTGATTTCATTTTAACCTCATGTTCAGTTATATTTTGTTTTTATATCACTAAAATTCAATATTTTCGAAATTAAATATTATATTGATAAATTCAATATAAAAATCCACTTATAATTCCTAATTCAATATAAAATTCATTTATATTATGAATTCAATATTTAAACCCATACTAAATATTTAAAATAAATCGACCAAAAATCTGGGTCGTTACAAAAATACCCCTAAACCTAACCCTAATCTAATTGGTATTCATCTATGGCACCTTGCTCTAGTCTAAATTAACCTAGCCTTTCTTCTCCAACCAAAATCAAAGTAGAAATTTAGAGATAGTTCTTCTTCAACAATCAAATTAGAAGATCAGATCTACATCAATCAAGTAGAGATTATTCAAGATCTGAATTGCTACAACAACGCCTAGTTTTCTAAGAATCCTATCGCTGTGAGTCTATGTTACTTTCACATATAATTCAATTAAAAGTGATTGTGATAAGATTGTAAATTGGATTTTGTGAACATGCCTGTAAGATGAATCATATCAAGTTTGTAAGTCCTTATCTTTCAGATTCATAACCAAATTTATGTTATCATATGCAAGTTCATATTCCATATGCCTACTGGATCTACTTTATTGTTCTATGCCAGTTCATATTTCATATGCCTATTTTTATGCAAGTTTTGATGTCATGATTCCCTTCCCTTCTTCTTTTCCTTTTTCTTTATGATATTAGGCTAACTTTGAGCCTAACATATTGCATTGAGATTTGCGTACAAATAACGTTGGGACGATTGGTAAAAGTTTGGGTGAATATTGAATAATATGTAATTGGGCATAAATTGATTTGTAATCATGTAATTGATTTAATTTATGTACATGGAAATATAGGCATGACTTGGATTGGAATTATAAACATAACTTGAATTCGAAATTGTGGGCAATTGGAATATATGTTATAATTCAGAACTTGAAATTTTGTTTGTATAAAAGAAAGTGATAATGAACGCTTATGACACGAGGTTAGATTCGAATTGCGGTATAAGCCTGCCAGGAACCGCCCGACACATCCAGCGACCGCAATTTGGTAATCTAATGTGAGAGGTCAAAGGCAGAAATTAGATGCGTAATAATGTAAAGACACGAGGTTAGATTCAGTTTGCGGTATAAGACTGCCCGGAACCGCCCGGCATATCCAGCAGCCGCAAAACGGCAATCTAATGTGAGAGGTCTTGCAAGATTACGGTTATAATAAATTAATGAACATTTAACCAAGATAAGACATGTGATTAGACATGGGGATGATAAAGGGTTAAGTGGGTGACATGGGTAACATGTGAAATATAATCAAGGCACTTAACCAAGATGAGACATGTAAAAAAACATGGGAATAAAAGAAGAGGTTAAATGGGAAATCCTAGTGGGGACCAAGCATAGGAGGGAAGCTTGTGTCAAGTGGGTGGACCCTTTTCAACTAGTAACCCATTTAGTATCTATGTGAGCTCTAACTAGGTCGAGGACGGGACACGCTTACTGGGTTGATTGTAAGAGGTCAATAAAGAGTTAGCAGTGGCAACGCAAGTCCAACGGCGTCATGTGCGTGCATGGGTCCGGGCTGGTAGGTAAGACGTTGTTGCATCGTGTAGATATAAGTCGTTCCTTTTAGTAGTATTGGGTTGCCACTTTCGGGAGTGATACTGTAACACCCCACATCCATTAATGTCACTCACAAAGGGAATGCATTAACTTCTATGGAGCGTTTTAAGTGAGTATAGAACAGAAACTTAACAACAAGACAGATATAAACAGTACTTGAAAATTTAAAACTTTATTTCATTGCAGCGGAAAATACATAAGTCTGGTTACATCATCAAAACCAGAGTCAAAGTACATAATATCAATCTTGACCAAATCAAAGTACATAAATTGAAAGACATAATCCCCAATATTAATTAGCCATAAATAAGAGAGGCTGAACTTTACTTCAGCGATCCAAGCAATCTTCTAAAAGCAAGAAATACAACTGTCCAAAATCAAGCTCCACTGGTGCTAGTTCCAACCTAAGCACCTGGGGGGGGGGGGGAAGGAAGAAAAGAGGAGGAAACAAAGGGGGTCAGACATAAAGTCTGGCGACTACGATAACTTTAACAATATAATTACCAAAATAACTAGGCTAAGGCATAAGTTGGAAAATAAGGAAATGACTGCGAACTATTGAGTATGGCAGAGTAAACAAGGAAACAAGATGAACAACGATATCGTTAAAGCGCACCTAAACCACTAGAAGATAATTATTATACTGCACCACCACTACTGTACTGCACCACCACTAGTCACCCTAAGGTTGATCCCGCCTACAAAACTTAATAATGATAATGGTAGTTTCGTGCACCCCTAGCTGCCTTCATAGGTGATGCCTGCCCCTGTCTCCACTAGGGGTACCCACTACCCCCAAGCGATTGGCTCCCTAACTCGTAGATACCCGTGCTGGCCCCATAGTGGAGTGTATCACTCCCCAAAGTGGCAACCCGATACCACCAAGAATGCACGGCTTATACCTACACAATGCAACAACGTCTTATCTACCAACCCGGGTCCACACATGCATATGAACCCGTTGGACTTGCGTTGCCACCGCTAACCCGGTTTGGCCTCTTACAATCAAGCCTAGTATGTGTGTCCCGTCCTCGACTTGGGTTGAGCCCACAAAGATACGTATGGGTTACTGGTTGAAACGGGCCCCCATTACTTGACACAAGCTATCCACCTAAGCTTGGTCCCCTCTAGTACATCCCACTTAACCCACTTCTTATTCATGTTCACTTACATGTTTCAATTTTGGTTAAGTGTTTCTAATCGTATTTCAAATGCCACCCAAGGCACCCACTGGATTCCACATGCCACCCAAGGCACCCACTTAACCCCCTCATGCCCCACTACATGTTTATCTGGTTAAGTGTTTCTTAATTCATTAAGACCGTAACCTCATAAAGACCTTTCACATTAGACTGGCATTTGTGGCAGCTAGATTTGCCGGGCGGGTCCGGGCAGTCTTACACCACAAAAGAGCCTAACCTCGTGTCTTTACAATTGTCACGTATTTAGTTTATTCCTAAGACCTCCCACATTAGACTGGCATTTGTGGCAGCTAGATTTGCCGGGCAGGTCCGGGCAGTCTTACACCACAAAAGAGCCTAACCTCGTGTCTTAGACGATTAATTACACCTAATTAATCATCCCCCAATTTGAATTTCTTTCCCTATTCAAATTATTAATTAATTCCAAATTTAACTATGGCCATAATTGACTCAATTATGTCCATCTATTTATGGCATGTAAAATCATACCAATTTTCATCACAATTTTATTTTATGCCTTTTAAGGCATTTATGCCAATTAAATCTTTTAATATTATCCCCTTTACCCCACGTTGTACGTTCGTTCATTTAACGCAAAATATACGTTAGACTCGAATAGTCTAACTCATGGAATAAAGAGAAAACATCCCAACATACATATAATAAAACTAGATCTAAACATAGGGGTGAACTTGCATGTGTGAATGATGTTCTACATCTAAAACTTGCATAGTCCAAAGTTACAACTTGCATAAACTACATATGCCATAGATCCAAATCTAAAGGTGTAGACTTGTTTAAATGATGGTCACAAACTTGCATAAATCATGTATGTCATAGATTTACATCCAAAGGTGTAAACTTGCATAGGCAATAACCCTAAACTTGCATAACATGATTCATATTCCAAACTCATATATTTATATAAACTTGCATATGTGATTTACGCAACATCACAATGGTCTAAACTTACATCTAATATGTAAACTAACATATATAATTTAACATATAACTCACACATGTCATAGCCTAACTTTTAGATCCAATTCACATAAAATAGGTGTCATGAACCATGTAAGGTTATGCATAAAAATCTACTAACTTGCATATGATCCACATCCAAACCAATATCTAAACTTGCATACATACTTGTGATTTATCATATGAATCAACATAACCAACTAGCATACGAACAACATGATGATTTGATTATATAGAATTACAACATAGATGATAGCATCATAACTTTACAACATAGATGATAACATCACAACATAACATCATAGAATTTACAACATATATGATAACATCACAATTTTACAACATAATTATAACATGCGGTCAATAATTCACATCACATCCATATAATCCACATCATAACTTAATCCAATTAAATTGCTAATTATTTTTTTAAAGAAATCGAACTCACACCCCAAAGAAGGTCTTGAGTTCTGAATTCTGAATTCTGAAGTTGTATTAGCTTTCCTTTGGAGAAGATTCGTTGTTAAAATTGAATAGGACTAATTTGATTTGCTGTTCTTCCTCTCTAATTGGTGGAGGCTACTCTAGGTTACAAGATGACAGCATGACGGCCATAGTTTCAGTTTTTATTTTGATTTAGGGTTTGAGTCTACCCTTGTTTATATAGAATTTTAATTTGCTTATAGCCGTCAGATGATCTTAGGGTTAATCAAAACCATTCAGTCGGAATAGGGTGACACCTTAGCCCTATTGACTCAGCAAGGAGTCAGAAAGGACTCAGCAACACGGATCAAACTGAACCAGAAAGATGTGCAGGCCTGCTGCTCGGCCTGGGCGCACTTGGCAGGTGCGCCGGTGCAAATTTGTACTGGCGCACTTCCCAAGTGCGCCAGTGCAATCTATTTTTTTCTCTTCTGACTTTGTTCATCCATATCTTCTTCATCTGATATCCGTTTTACGCAAACTCAGATTCTATCTCGACCAGAATTTCGAGACGAACACAATGGCACAACCCATTTCCCTTAATTCTCACGTATGAGATTAATTATTCTTTAATTTATTTAATTCGATTATTCAAAAATCTGGGGTGTTACAGATACACCCTACTGTGGGACCAACACGAGTATCTACGAGTTAGGGAACCTATCGAATAGGGAGGATAGTGGGTACAACTAGTGGAGATAGGAGCGGGCGGCACCTATGATAGCAGCTAGGAGTACATGAAACTACCATCATTATTATTATCATGATTAGTGAGAGGGATCATCTTTTACTGTGAAACTAGTATTGGTGCGGTGTAGGAATTATCTTATAGTGATTAGAAGCGCAATCAACGTTATATCTTATTCATCTTGTTTACCTTGTCATATTTGCTTATGTTACAGCCATCTCTTATATCCAGTTTATGTTCTTATCCTGTTACTTTACTGATTATATTGTTAAAGTCACTAGACTAACCAGATGTGACCCCTTTTTGTTTCGCCTCTTTTCTTTCTCCCCCCCCCCCCGGTCCTCAGGGTGGGAATAGTGAAGCTTGACTTGGATTCCTTTCTTCTTGAAGCGCTTGGAAGCGTTGAAAGTAATGCTTAGGTTTATCTCTTTTTCATTATGGCTTTTTAGAGTGGGATTATGGTTTTACTTTTATGTACTCTAATAATAATTTTGTACAAGATGGATATTTATGTACTTGACTATAGTATGTGGTTTTGATGTTGTAACCAAACATGTTTTGCTTTTCCACTACGATGAATAAATTTTGAATTTTCTTAAGTACCATTTTATATATCTGTCTTGTGATAATCTGTTCTATACTCTTATAATACTCCATGAACGTTAATGCATTCCCTTAGTGAGTGTCATTAATGGACGTGGGTGTTACACGTGGTATCAGAGCTAAAGGTTACCAGGATAGATATTTTGAAAAACCGTTTTCAAAAGCATTTTTAGAAAGAAGTACTTTCAGAAACATGTTTTAAAGAAGGTGTTTTCAAGAGAAAGGTTTATTATGAAAAACATAATCCCCAAAAGCCATATATCTATCATTTGATTCTCAGTTTTGAATCTCGTTTTCTTTCGTTTCAGCATGTTTGGGGATCTTAATCTTCCATAGGGCGTACAGATACCGGGATGGTTCTGAAGGTATCTGGAGGCTAGGGCTACCGCCGCAGGCCCAGCAGACGTTCCTCCTCCCCCAGCTGTAGCCGTTCCCCCACCTTCTCCACGTGTAGATGCTTTTTCTAAGATATGCAAAGACTTCTGTGCGATGGGCGGAAAACCGTTTTATGGAACTGAGACGTTTGTTGAGGCTCGGAATTGGCTCAAGGAAGTGGAGGACTTGTTTGGTATCTTTGAGATAGACGATGGAAGGAAGGTTCAGCTAGCTGCTTGGTTGATGAAGGATGAAGCTTCCTTTTGGTGGGAAGTAACTAATGGAGGACGCCCAGTGGAGACGTAGATAGACTTCAGACAAAGATTCGAATTGAAATTTCTTTCACAAGCAGAGGAGAGTTTATACATGGAGAGATTCTTAGCTCTGAAACAAGGGAGTTTGTCTGTGAAGGAGTACGTTAACAAGTTTAACCAGTTAGCAAGATTTGGTATGGAATTAGTTAATACACCACATAAGAAGGCTTTGAGATTTGCCAAGGGTCTGAATAAACCATTACACGGGTTGGTTATGTTCCACATTCCTATGGGGGCTAATTTCGAGAATCTTGTTGACATGGCGTTGATGCATGAAGAGGAGAAAGATGCTAATGTAGATAAGGCACTGGATAAAAAAGGGGATACAAAGAAGGCACAACAACAATAAAAGAAAGGCGGCAAGGATAACAGAGGCCAAGGGAAGAAAAAGTGTTTTGATTGTGGAACATCGGGCCACTCAAGCAAGGGCTGTAGGAAGAAGAAGAATACATGTTGCTTCCAATGTGGTGAGGCAGGACATATGATTAAATACTGCCCAAGGAGGCAAGGACAAGGGCAAGGATAAGGACAAAGGACAGGATCTACTTCTGGAGGACAGGTTCATGCTCTCATGGAAGCTATGCAAGAGAGAGGTAGAAACATTTCTGTTGAAAGTTTGATTTTCCCTTTTGATCATCCTTTTCGAACTTTGTTTGATTCTGGCGCTTCACATTCGTTTATATCTGCTTCTTTAGTTGAAACACTACACATAAATGCTAGACTAGTTATGGATCCCGTAGTTGTCTCAAATCCTATTGGGGGTACGGCTCATCTTTCTATGTTATGTCGGGATTTGAGAATATATGTGTATGGCATTGAGTTCGAATGCAACGCTTATGTTCTTGGTTTCACAAGCTATGGGTTAATTCTAGGAATGGATTGGCTAGCCAGATATGGTGACATTCTCGACTGTGAAAGGAGGGTAGTTAGACTGTTGACTAGTTTGGGTAATACTCTCGATATCTTATGTGACCCTAAGGGTCCTGTTATGCTTAGCTACCTAGAATCTCTTGACACGTCTATTCATGATTTGCAATCTGTTCGAGTAGTCCGTGAGTATGCATATGTCTTTGAGGAGGTTAAGGGCTTACCTCCAAAACGCAAGATAGATTTTTGTATATATTTGGTGGATAGTGCAAAGCCAGTTGCATTGCCGGTGCACCACATGGCTCCAAGAGAAAGGAGGGAGCTTAGTAAACAAGTGAAAGAGTTGCTTGAGAAAGGGTTCATAAGAAGAAGTATCTCGGAGTGGTGTGCTCCTGTTGTTTTTTCCACGAAGACTGATAGTTCGCTTAGATTGTGCGTGGACTATAGGGAGCTGAGTAAGCTCACGAAGAAGAACAGACACCCATTGTCGAGGATAAATGATTTGTTTGATCAGTTGGTTGGTGCTTCGGTTTTCTCGCAGTTGGACTTAGCTACAGGATTTCATCAGTTGAGGGTAACTGAGGATAGTATAGATAAGACTAATTTTAGGACTCCTGACGGTTTCTTTGAATGGCTCGTCATGCCTTTTGGTTTGATGAATGCACCCGCATATTTCGTAGACTTGACGAGTAGGGTGTTTAGGGAGTTTCTAAACAAGTTTGTGGTAGTCTTTGTGGATGATATTTTGATATTTTCTAGAAGCGAGGAAGAACATGCCCTACATCTTAGGGAAGTCTTAGAGACTCTTCGAGCACATCAGCTCAAAGCTAAATTGTCCAAATGTCATTTTTCTAGGAAGGAAGTAAGGTTCTTAGGACACGTGGTATCTAAGGAAGGGATAGCAGTGGATCCCGCGAAGGTGGTGGCAATCCAAGATTGGAAGGTTCCTAAGAATGCAACAGAAGTAAGAAGTTTTCTTGGTTTGGCGGGCTATTATAGAAAGTTCATTAAGGACTTTGCTAAGATATCAGCCCCACTTACACGGTTGACGAAAAAGAATTTGACCTTTTCTTGGGATGTTGACTGTGACGATGCTTTCCAACGTTTGAAGAGGGCACTGACGACAGCTCCAGTTTTAGTTTTGCCTGATGGGAGTAAACCATTAATAGTGTATACCAATGCTTGCGGGACAGGGCTTGGCACAGTTTTAATGCAAGAGGGAAGGATGATATGCTATGGTGGAAGGCAGTTAAAGGCCCATGAGAAGAATTACCTTACCCATGACTTAGAGTTAGCTGCCATAGTTTTTGTGCTTAAGTATTGGCGTCACTATTTGCTCAGAGAGAGGTTTGAGTTTTATACAGACCATAAGTCACTAAAGTATTTGTTCTCCCAAAAAGATTTAAACTTAAGGCAACAAAGGTGGATGGAGCTCTTAGCATCCTACGATTTTGAGATTGCATATACCCTTGGCAAGGGTAACGTTGTAGCTGATGCCTTAAGTAGAAAGAAGTTGACTTTGAGTCCTTTGTTTGTCGAGCGGCAGAGTTTAGAGTATATCTCTACCTTTGACTTTAGACCCTTTATTGATTATGTACCCGGTTTGTTGGCATTGTTGGAGGTACGACCTACGCTTTTGGGGTAGATAGGTGCGACACAGCGAGATGATCCACAGTTGGTAGAGGTAGTATACCAGTTCATCAGAGGGAATCTTCGAGCCATCTTAGTAGGTATACTATCGATGACAAAGCTTGGTTGCGTAGGGATGGGAGACTTTGTGTATCACGAGACGAGGTTTCGAGGAGGACAATCCTTGAAGAAGCACATCATTCTAAGCTGACCATACATCCCGGTGGAGACTAGATGTATAGGGATATGAAGCGAGTTTTCTTTTGGGCCGGAATGAAGAAGGATGTGGATGAGTTCGTTTCTAGATGCTTAGTATGCCAGCAATTCAAGGTTGAGCAAAAGAAGCCTGGTGATTTTCTTCACCCTTTAGAGGTTCCACAGTGGAAATGGGAAAGTGTTTCCATGGATTTCGTCGATGGGTTGCCGAGGTCAAGGAAGGTTAATATGGGGATCTGGGTAGTAGTGGATAGACTCACCAAGAGCACCCATTTTATTCCTGTTAAAAGTAAAAGAACAGGGGCATAGTTAGCATCTGTTTATCTCCGAGAGATAGTTCGTCTACATGGCATACCTTCTAGTATCATAAGCGATCGAGATCCCATTTTCACTAGTGAATTTTGGAAGAGCTTGCAAGAGGCGGTAGGAATGCAATTGTGTTTGAGTACCGCATATCACCCTCAGACGGATGGCCAAACAGAAAGAGCGAGTCAGATTCTGGAAGATCTTTTAAGGTTATGCATCTTGGACATTGGAGGGACATGGGAGGAACATCTTCCATTAGTAGAGTTAGCCTACAACAACAGCTATCAGACTAGTATTGGCATGGCACCTTTTGAGGCTCTATATGGACGACCTTTCCGATCACCTACTTGTTGGTGGGAATCTACGGATAAGATTTTGCTTGAGCCCGAGATGATTAGGGAAACTTCAGAAAAGATAGACTTGATTTGAAGACGCATGAAGACGGCATAGGACCGGCACAAGTCATATGCTGATAAGAGAAGGACCGATCTTGAGTTCAATGTTGGAGACATGGTCTTTGTTAAAGTATCACCATTGAGGAATGTAGTTAATTTTGGGTCAGTAGGGAAATTGGCACCAAGGTTCGTAGGGCCATTCCCCATTACAGAAAGAATTAGACAGATGGCCTATAGAGTGAAGTTGCCCGAGAAGCTTAGTGGTATTCATGATGTATTTCATGTGTCGCAATTGCGGAAGTGTTTACATGATACCGCGGAAGTAGTAGAGCCGAGCAGGCTTAGGGAAGTGGAAGTGGAGCGAGATGGCACGATTAGACGAGCTCCTACATGCATCCTTGGATCGAAGGTCAAGAAATTACGCAACCATGAGGTTAAGTTGGTTAAAGTACAATGGGGAGATGATCAAGGATATGCGACTTGGGAGACTGAAGACAAGATACACACGTCTTACCCTTTCCTTTTTGAGGGTATGTTCTTAACTTCTCCTTTTTCTACTGCTTTGTTTATACTTGTTCCACCGTTTAGTGTATCCTCTTAATTATATCTTCGATCATTAGGTAGAAAATCCTATGGTTGTAAACATGTGTTTGAGACATGTTATGTTTGGTGGATGCAAGTGGATGTAAGTGTTTGCTCGTGGATGCATTTACACACACATTAGGCACTAGATCGGCTCAATCACTTTCATATTACATATGAATGAGTGTGCATATTTAAATTAATGGATGTATATTAAATGTGTTATCATATAGATGTTGCATTTGAGTGAATGGTTGTGCACTCATATAGAAGTTATAAAGTACATTAGGAATAATTGCATACATGTTGGACTCATAGAACAAACATAATTTGCATTAAGGAGGTCAACTGAATCAGTAGACCGCCTGATCTTTGCATTAGATAAGGAACATATACACACACTTTTGCATATGTTCATATAGCATTAGAAATCTTTTAAGGACAATGGATGCTTGTGGATGATGGCTGAGTAGATGGATGATTGGATGGTAGGATACATTCTTCTTAACTTGAAGATTTGGGGGACGAAATCCTTTAAGGAGGGGAGAATGTAACACCCTGTAATTTTAAAATATGACATAAGAGATAATTAAAGAATAATTAATTTTTAAAGAAGAATTAGGTGAAACGGGTTATGCCATTGTGTTCATCTCGGAATTCTACTTGAGATAGAGTTCGAGTTTGTGTAAAACGAACATCGTATGAAGAAGTTATGAAGCTCGGAAGATTTAAAGTTTAAAGCTGAAGAACAAGTCGACCACCCATTTTTCACCAGTCGACCGTTTTTGGACAGAAGCAAAAACGGTCAACTGGTAGAAATTGGCCGGTCGACCGGTTGGGTCTGGGAAGCCTCCTGGTGACGTGGTCTGGATGATGACATGTCCTTATGTGATTGGCTGGATGACGTTATTTTCTGGTTTGGATGGTTCAGATGGATCCTAATCTAATCTAAGGGTCCTAATTCTCTTAGAGCATCTATAAAAAAAACCCTAAACCTAACCGTAATCTCATTGTTATTCATCCATGGCGCCTTTATGTTGGTCTAGTCTAAATTAACCTAGCATTTCTTCTCCAACCAAAATCAAAGTAGAAATATAGAGATAGTTCTCCTTCAATAATCAAATTAGAAGATCAGATCTACATCAATCAAGTAGAGATTATTCAAGATCTGAATTGCTACAACAATGCCTAATTTTCTAAGAATTCTATCGCTGTGAGTCTATGTTACTTTCACATATAATTCAATTAAAAGTGATTGTGATAAGATTGTAAATTGGATTTTATAAACATGCTTGTAAGATGAATCATATCAAGTTTGTAAGTCCTTATATTTTAGATTCATACCCAAATTTCTGTTATCATATGCCAGTTGATATTCCATATGCCTATTGGACCTACTTTATTGTTCTATGCCAGTTCATATTTCATATGCCTATTTTTATGCCAGTTTTAATGTCATGATTCCCTTCCCTTCTTCTTTTCATTTTTCTTTATGAGATTAGGCTAACTTCGAGCCTAACATATTGCACTGAGATTTGCGTACAACATTGGAATGATTGGGAAATGTTTAGGAAAATACTGAATAATATGTAATTAGGCATAAATTGATTTGTAATCATGTAATTGATTTAATTTATTTACATGGAATTATAGGCATGACTTGGACTGGAATTATAGGCACAACTTGAATTGGAAATTGTGGGCAATTGGAATATATGTTATAATTCAGAACTTGAAATTGGGTTTGAATAAAAGAAAGTGATAATGAACACCTAAGACACGAGGTTAGTTTCGAATTGCGATATAAGCCTGCCCGGAACCGCCCGGCACATCCAACGACCGCAATTTGGTAATCTAATATGAGAGGTCAAAGGCGGAAATTAGATGCGTAATAATGCAAAGACACGAGGTTAGATTCGTTTTGAGGTATAAGACTGCCAGGGCCCGCCCGACATATCCAGCAACCGCAAAACGGCAATCTAATGTGAGAGGTCTTGCAAGATTACTGTTATAATAAATTAATGAACACTTAACCAAGATAAGACATGTGATTAGACATGAGGATGATAAAGGGTTAAATGGGTGACATGGGTAACATGTGAAATATAATCAAGGCACTTAACCAAGATGAGACATATAAAAAAACATGGGAATAAAAGAAGGGGTTAAGTGGGAAATCCTAGTGGGGACCACGCATAGGAGGGAAGCTTATGTCAAGTAGGTAGACCCTTTTCAACCAGTAACCCATTTAGTATCTATGTGAGCTCGAACTAGGTCGAGGACGGGACACACTTACTGGGTTGATTGTAAGAGGTCAATAAAGAGTTAGCGGTGGCAACACAAGTCCAACGGAGTCATGTGCGTGTGCGGGTCTGGGCTGGTAGGTAAGACGTTGCTGCATCGTGTAGATATAAGTCGTGCCTTTTAGTAGTATCGGGTTGCCACTTTAGGGAGTGATACACCCGACTGTGGGACCAGCACGGGTATCTACGAGTTAGGGAGTCGATCGAATGGGGAGGGTAGCGGGTACAACTAGTGAAGATAGGAGCAGGCGGCACCTATGACAGCAGCTAGGAATATACGAAACTACCATCATTATTATTATCATGATTAGTGAGAGGGATCATCTTTTAATGTAAAACTAGTATTAGTGCGGTGTAAGAATTATCTTATAGTGATTAGAAGCGCAATCAACGTTATATCTTTTTCATCTTGTTTACCTTGTCATACCTGCTTATATTACAGCCATCTCTTATATCTAGTTTATGTTCTTATCCTGTTACTTTACTGATTATATTGTTAAAGTCACTAGACTCGCCAGACGTATGTCTGGCTCCTTTTTGTTTTGCCTCTTTTCTTTCTCCTCCCCCTCCCCCCAGGTCCTCATGGTGGGAATACTGAAGCTTGACTTGGATTCCTTTCTTCTTGAAGCGCTTGGAAGTGTTGAAAGTAATGCTCAGCTTTATCTCTTTTTCATTATGGCTATTTGGAGTGGGATTATGATTGTAACACCCCACCTCCGTTAAGGTCACTCACAAAGGGAATGCCTTAACTTTGGTGGAGCATTTTAGTAAACAGAACAGAAACTTACAAGACAGATAAAACAGTACTTGAAAAAAAAATTTAACTTTATTACAGCGGAAACGGAAATTAATATGGTTACATCCTTTCAAATTTCAGAATTCAAGTACAAAATATCAGTCTTGTACAAAAGCCTTCAAAATGCATGGTTTAAAATCATAATCCCCATGGAACGGAAGCTATACAGAGCCAAGCCATACTTTAAGCACTTCAAGCAAAGAGAAATCCGGATCAAGCTAAAGTATTCCCTCCTTGGATAACCTGGGGGGGGGAACGGAAGAAAGGAGGCGAAACAACAAGGGTCAGACAAAAAGTCTGGCAAGTCCAGTGACTTTCAGCATATGAACAGATAATAATAATATGATATGAACATAAAACTGGATGTGAGATAACTGTAACAGGTGTAGCAGATATAACAGAAAAACAGAATGATATAAACTATTGTTTTACACTTCTCTGCACTAATACTAGTATAGCCGAATTAGGTGTCACCCTAATGTCTAAATTGAAGCAGGAACGGGTACAGAATACTTTAACAGAAACAGAATGCTAATAATGGGCCTTTACCACCCGATCAGAAACAGACAGAAGCAGAAACATATTTTATCCCTATGGAAACAGAATGTAGAATTAGGTGTACACTAGTAATGGGCCTTTACCACCCGAACAGACGGTACCACACAGAAACAGACAGGTGTTACCACCCAACAGAAGCAGACGGTACCAACAGAAACAGACAGAACTAAGCGTACCCTAAAACCCTACCCCAAGCGATCGGCTCCCTAATACATAAATATCCTGTGTCGGCCCCACAGTAGGGTGTATCACTCCCTAAAGCGACAACCAATTGGCATAGACCTATTTACAGATGTCACGGCATCTTACATCCTCAGAGGCAGACCGGGATCCATGCACGCACATGACCTGGTTGGAACGCACCATCAACACCCCTCGCCATTATCAGAATGAACCACTTATAATTAGTTCAGTAAGCGTGCCCGGACCCTACCTACTGTTGGGTCAAAGTTTTGATACCAGAAAGGGTTACTGACTAATATGGGTCCCAAACAACAGATGACACAAGTAATTCCCCTCCTAACCTTGTGTCCCTAGACTAACAGATCTCAAATTAATTTCTTTACAAGTTCAGACATACAGAATTCAGATTTACTAGTTCACATATTAAGTTAACAAGTTTTCAGACTAACAGATCAGATGTACAGATTTTTCAGATTTGTCTAACTTTGTATTGGGCCTACAGATTCATGGATGGGTTTACTACACCTATTAATCCAGTTGGTTTAACCCTATTTTCCCCCAATATGTTTTAGACGTCATTCTTATCTTAGATTTGCATTAATTAATTATTAATGCCCAGACCTCTCACATTAGGTCGCTAGCTTGTGGCCGCTGGATGGGCCGGGCGGTTCCGGGCAGACTTCTGCCACAAGCCAGACCTAACCTCGTGTCTTAAGCAGGTTATGACTAACTTCTCACATTAGAACCTATTGTCTGCGGCCACTGGATGTGCCGGGCGGTTCCGGGCAGAATTACGCCGCAAACTCATTCTAACCTCGAGTTAGTCATGTTTATCTTTGCGGCCAATTAATTAATAATTTACCGTTTATGCGCACGCCCAATATATATGCCAATTCAGGTTATATCAATAACAGGATGATTATATCAACACAGCAGATAACAGGTTTTAGCAGATAACAGATTTTATACGACTTAACGGATCTAACAGATTTAGCAACTTAGCAGATTTTGGCATATAACAGGTCAGGCATTTCAACCGACAAATTTAACAGATTAGGCATTTCAATCTAATTAGCAGTCTAGGCAATATAACAAAACTAGCAGTTTAGGCAACTTGGCAAATTAGCAGATTTAGCAAATTTAATATTTCTAAAAGTTCTATTTACATGCCTTGCCTAATCATAAATTGGCCTAAATTCATATGCCTACGTAATTGTCATGATTCACAACATATATCCATGGTTGCATAAGCGCAGAATATGGACATAATTTTCCATATAACATATGTTCCAATTTTTGTTAAACTAGCATTTTACATGTAAATTATACCAAATATAATCATTAATTACAATGCATGCCATATATCCAAAAATTCCTATTTAGGTGTAATCACAATAATAGATATCCTAATTAATGTAAATCTTTACACCTAACTTTCCATATCCTTCTTCTTTTCAAGTCATGAATCATAATGCAAAATATACCCAACAATCTAAATCTTTAAATCATATCTTCTAAAAATCAGATCTTGACTTTTATATGCATTTTGTCCAAAGTCTCAAATCATATGTAATCTTACAGTGGTTCCTCTTCTTCTTTTATCACAGAATATGCACAGGTCTAAAACTAGTTTATAACATATGCTTATTTTTTCTAATTAATTACAGATCTAAATAACATATGTTCATTTTTCTAATTAGTTACAGATCTAGATTACAACGTACACTATGCATACAACATATATAAATTATATGTTTACAGTCAAATTCATGCATCCAATCCCAAGTCATATGTCAATATATTTTATGCCTCAGATCTAAAGTCATATGTTCAATTCAGTCTCGTCAAATTTCGCATCATTCATTATTTATCCCAAAATTTGCGTTCATACGTTAATCTCTTTTCAGATTAGGCACAGGCTCGTGGTAGCCTGGCTATAGAAATAGAAAAGAAGAAAGGAATACAGAATAGTCACAGAAAACAGATCTAACAGAAGAGAATATATATACAACCTCAAACTCAGATTTAAAAGCATATCAAAATTATAATTAACGTTTATAGCGGAGAATAACTGTGATTGCCTTGATTGGATTAAAGAAAGAACTTTAGTTGTTACAGAATTGTTGCAGAAGCTTTTATCTCAAATTTGAATTTAGGATGGTGTTGATTGACTTCTAGTTTTGATTCTAGCAGAGTAGCGACGCCATTTTTATTTTTAATTAGAAGAAGAGAGCAATGGAGGCTAGAGAATTGTGTAAGAGACTTAGGTTTAGGTAGAGTCTAGGGTCATTTTTATAGAGTTTATGAACTGATTAAGACCATCGATGTTGCTTGGATTGATCGTAGCCATTCATTCGAAAGAGAGACCAATTAGAGTCTGCCACCTAGCCCTAATGACAAAGCAAGCTTCTGAAAATCGGCCAAACACAGACCTGGCCAGCCAGGACTAGACCAGACCTGGCCAGCAGGTCATTTTTGACCTGGGCGCACTTGGCAGGTGCGCCAGGTCAAAAATGTACTGGCGCACTTCCCAAGTGCGCCAGTGCATTTTTGTTCTGGCGCACTTCCCAAGTGCGCCAGTGCATTCTGACCCGTTTTCCGGTTTTTCGCCCAACTTCGTTCGTCCATAACTTCTTCATACGATATCCGTTTTACGCAAACTCAGACTCTATCTCAAGCAGAATTCCGAGACGAACGCAATGGCGTATCCCGTTTACCTTAATTCTTTGATTTAAAATTAATTATACCTTGATTTTTAACTCTTATGTTTACAGAAAATACGGGTGTTACATTCTCCCCTCCTTATAGGATTTCGTCCCCGAAATCTTCAAGTTAAGAAGAATGTGTCCTACTATCCAATCACCCATCTACTCAACCATCATCCACAAGCATCCATTGTCCTTAGAAAACTTCTAATGTTGTATGAACCTATGCAAAAGTGTGTGTATATGTTCCTTATCTAATGCAAAGATCAGGCGGTCTACTGATTCAGTTGACCTCCTTAATGCGAATTATGTCAGTGCCATGAGTCCAACATGTATGAAATAGAATTCTAATGATATATATTATTTCTATATGAGTGCACAATCATTCACTCAAATGCAACATCCATGTGCTGAATCAACCATTTTGCATCCACAAGAATTGAAAAATGCTCACCCATCCATATGCAGTATGAGAGTGTTTTCGAGCCGATCTAGTGCCTAGTGTGTGTATATGCATCCACGGGCAACCACTAGCAACCACTTGCATCCACTTGCAACCATCAAACATAACATGTCCCAAGCACATGTTTACACCCATTATTTTCTACCTAAAGTTCGAATATTCGATCGATAGGATACAGTCGAATGATGGAAGCGAGTACAGATAGAAAGAAAATTCGGTTCCCATTAGACATGGGTCCTAAGTATCGGCCCCAAAGACCGAAACAAACATCAAATTGACACCCAGAGGATTACCTTCTTTAGACAATGTCAAAACTGGAAACCCTATCAAAAGTATTTAGATATTTACAGACTACTGGTACAGATCAGGTTCCCTAATGATTCTTAGGAAGCTAAGCATGATAAAATCATACCCCACGAAAACTCAGAATGTATGCGTCATACTTGACGCCTAACACAGATATCCCTCCAACCCCAATCTCAAACAGATGATCCATAACCCTTATGGGTCTGAGTCTACAGCGGAATTCAGAAATAATACTAGTATTAAAGTGCAGAGTATCGATTACAAAATCAAAATACCAGAATCAGAAAAAGTCTTAACTCCATAACCGGATAAAGAAATTAAACCTACTATAGAAATTTTCCTATTTCTATCCTAGCCACTAGCCTCAAGAGTGTTTGCCTGCCCTCCTTGTCCTCGTCTCTTCGGGCAGTCCCTAGTGAAGTGTCCCATCTCCCCACAGTTGAAGCAAGCGCCCTTCCTTTTTCTGCAATCCTTGTTCAGATGAGTCGAGCTCCCACAAGTAAAGCACTTTTTCCCCTTCTTATCTTCAGACTTCTCATCCTTCTTTTGTGTTTCCTTTTTGGGCCCCGCTTTCTTATTCTGTGGTTCTTCCTTCTTTGTCTCTTTCGGGCCCTTGTCTTCCTCGTGCAGTAGTGCCATATCCACCAATTTCTCGTAAGTTGCTCCCATGGGTACATGGGTCATGGCTAGGCTGTGCAGTGGCTCGTTCAATCCTTTAACAAAGCGGAGAGCCTTTTTATGCTGAGTGTTGACTAAATCCAATCCGAACCTAGCCAGTTGGTTGAACTGGTTGACGTATTCCTTGACCGTCATACTTCCTTGCTTAAGAGATAAGAACTTTTCCAATTGTAAACTTCGTTCAGCTTGCGAGAGGAATTTTGTCTCAAACCTTGTTCTGAAATCCATCCATGTCTCAACCGGCCTCTCGGCGTTAGTGACTTCCCACCAGTAGGAAGCTTCGTCTTTGAGCAACCATACTGCCAACTGTACCTTCTGCCTATCGTCCACCTCGAAGATAACGAATAGATCCTCAGTTTCTTTGAGCCAATTCCTTGCTTCTACGAATGATTCAGTTCCTTTGAAATCCTTCCCACCCATGGCCCTAAAATCTCTACAGATCTTTGAGAAAGCAACTGCACGAGGAGGGGGTGGAAGAGGGGGATCATTTGCTGGACCTGCAGCGGCGGTCCTAGCTTCAAGATATTGACGAAACCAACCGGGTACATGAACACCCTCTGGTATCTCAGATGCTTCAGACATGCTGAAACGAAAAAGGAAAGGTTCAATACAAAAAGGACTGAAAGAAAGATATATGGCTCTTGGGGATTATGTTTTTCAAAATAAGCTTTATTTTTGAAAATACTTCCTTTCAAAACCTTTTTTGAAAATAGTTTTCAAAACTTTTTATAAAATCTGGTAACCTTCAGCTCTGATACCAAGTGTAACACCCCACCTCCGTTAAGGTCACTCACAAAGGGAATGCCTTAACTTTGGTGGAGCATTTTAGTAAACAGAACAGAAACTTATAAGACAGATAAAACAGTACTTGAAAAAAAAATTAACTTTATTACAGCGGAAACAGAAATTAATATGGTTACATCCTTTCAAATTTCAGAATTCAAGTACAAAATATCAGTCTTGTACAAAAGCCTTCAAAATGCATGGTTTAAAATCATAATCCCCATGAAACGGAAGCTATACAGAGCCAAGCCATACTTTAAGCACTTCAAGCAAAGAGAAATCCGGATCAAGCTAAAGTATTCCCTCCTTGGATAACCTTGGGGGGGGGAACGGAAGAAAGGAGGCGAAACAACAAGGGTCAGACAAAAAGTCTGGCAAGTCCAGTGACTTTCAGCATATGAACAGATAATAATAATATGATATGAACATAAAACTGGATGTGAGATAACTGTAACAGGTGTAGCAGATATAACAGAAAAACAGAATGATATAATCTATTGTTTTACACTTCTCTGCACTAATACTAGTATAGCCGAATTAGGTGTCACGCTAATGTCTAAATTGAAGCAGGAACGGGTACAGAATACTTTAACATAAACAGAATGCTAATAATGGGCCTTTACCACCCGATCAGAAACAGACAGAAGCAGAAACATATTTTATCCCTAAGGAAACAGAATGTAGAATTAGGTGTACACTAGTAATGGGCCTTTACCACCCGAACAGACGGTACCACACAGAAACAGACAGGTGTTACCACCCAACAGAAGCAGACGGTACCAACAGAAACAGACAGAACTAAGCGTACCCTAAAACCCTACCCCAAGCGATCGGCTCCCTAATACATAAATATCCTGTGTCGGCCCCATAGTAGGGTGTATCACTCCCTAAAGTGACAACCAATTGGCACAGACCTATTTACAGATGTCACGGCGTCTTACATCCTCAGAGGCAGACCGGGATCCATGCACGCACATGACCCGGTTGGAACGCACCATCAACACTCCTCGCCATTATCAGAATGAACCACTTATAATTAGTTCAGTAAGCGTGCCCGGACCCTACCTACTGTTGGGTCAAAGTTTTGATACCAGAAAGGGTTACTGACTAATATGGGTCCCAAACAACAGATGACACAAGTAATTCCCCTCCTAACCTTGTGTCCCTAGACTAACAGATCTCAGATTAATTTGTTTACAAGTTCAGACATACAGAATTCAGATTTACTAGTTCACATATTAAGTTAACAAGTTTTCAGACTAACAGATCAGATGTACAGATTTTTCAGATTTGTCTAACTTTGTATTGGGCCTATAGATTCATGGACGGGTTTACTACACCTATTAATCCAGTTGGTTTAACCCTATTTTCCCCCAATACGTTTTAGACGTCATTCTTATCTTAGATTTGCATTAATTAATTATTAATGCCCAGACCTCTCACATTAGGTCGCTAGCTTGTGGCCGCTGGATGGGCCGGGCGGTTCCGGGCAGACTTCTGCCACAAGCCAGACCTAACCTCGTGTCTTAAGCAGGTTATGACTAACTTCTCACATTAGAACCTATTGTTTGCGGCCACTGGATGTGCCGGGCGGTTCCGGGCAGAATTACGCCGCAAACTCATTCTAACCTCGAGTTAGTCATGTTTATCTTTGCGGCCAATTAATTAATAATTTACCGTTTATGCGCACGCCCAATATATATGCCAATTCAGGTTATATCAATAACAGGATGATTATATCAACACAGCAGATAACAGGTTTTAGCAGATAACAGATTTTATACGACTTAACGGATTTAACAGATTTAGCAACTTAGCAGATTTTGGCATATAACAGGTCAGGCATTTCAACCGACAAATTTAACAAATTAGGCATTTCAATCTAATTAGCAGTCTAGGCAATATAACAAAACTAGCAGTTTAGGCAACTTGGCAAATTAGCAGATTTAGCAAATTTAATATTTCTAAAGGTTCTATTTACATGCCTTGCCTAATCATAAATTGGCCTAAATTCATATGCCTACGTAATTGTCATGATTCACAACATATATCCATGGTTGCATAAGCGCAGAATATGGACATAATTTGCCATATAACATATGTTCCAATTTTTGTTAAACTAGGATTTTACATGTAAATTATACCAAATATAATCATTAATTACAATGCATGCCATATATCCAAAAATTCCTATTTAGGTGTAATCACAATAATAGATATCCTAATTAATGTAAATCTTTACACCTAACTTTCCATATCCTTCTTCTTTTCAAGTCATGAATCATAATGCAAAATATACCCAACAATCTAAATCTTTAAATCATATCTTCTAAAAATCAGATCTTGACTTTTATATGCATTTTGTCCAAAGTCTCAAATCATATGTAATCTTACAGTGGTTCCTCTTCTTCTTTTATCACAGAATATGCACAGGTCTAAAACTAGTTTATAACATATGCTTATTTTTTCTAATTAATTACAGATCTAAATAACATATGTTCATTTTTCTAATTAGTTACAGATCTAGATTACAACGTACACTATGCATACAACATATATAAATTATATGTTTACAGTCAAATTCATGCATCCAATCCCAAGTCATATGTCAATATATTTTATGCCTCAGATCTAAAGTCATATGTTCAATTCAGTCTCGTCAAATTTCGCATCATTCATTATTTATCCCAAAATTTGCGTTCATACGTTAATCTCTTTTCAGATTAGGCATAGGCTCGTGGTAGCTTGGCTATAGAAATAGAAAAGAAGAAAGGAATACAGAATAGTCACAGAAAACAGATCTAATAGAAGAGAATATATATACAACCTCAAACTCAGATTTAAAAGCATATCAAAATTATAATTAACGTTTATAGCGGTGAATAACTGTGATTGCCTTGATTGGATTAAAGAAAGAACTTTAGTTGTTACAGAATTGTTGCAGAAGCTTTTATCTCAAATTTGAATTTAGGATGATGTTGATTACTTCTAGTTTTGATTCTAGCAGAGTAGCGACGCCATTTTTATTTTTAATTAGAAGAAGAGAGCAATGGATGCTAGAGAATTGTGTAAGAGACTTAGGTTTAGGTAGAGTCTAGGGTCATTTTTATAGAGTTTATGAACTGATTAAGACCATCGATGTTGCTTGGATTGATCGTAGCCATTCATTCGAAAGAGAGACCAATTAGAGTCTGCCACCTAGCCCTAATGACAAAGCAAGCTTCTGAAAATCGGCCAAACACAGACCTGGCCAGCCAGGACTAGACCAGACCTGGCCAGTAGGTCATTTTTGACCTGGACGCACTTGGCAGGTGCGCCAGGTCAAAAATGTACTGGCGCACTTCCCAAGTGCGCTAGTGCATTTTTGTTCTGGCGCACTTCCCAAGTGCGCCAGTGCATTCTGACCCGTTTTCCGGTTTTTCGCCCAACTTCGTTCGTCCATAACTTCTTCATACGATATCCGTTTTACGCAAACTCAGACTCTATCTCAAGCAGAATTCCGAGATGAACGCAATGGCGTATCCCGTTTCCCTTAATTCTTTGATTTAAAATTAATTATACCTTGATTTTTAACTCTTATGTTTACAGAAAATACGGGTGTTACATTCTCCCCTCCTTATAGGATTTCGTCCCCGAAATCTTCAAGTTAAGAAGAATGTGTCCTACTATCCAATCACCCATATAATCAACCATCATCCACAAGCATCCATTGTCCTTAGAAAACTTCTAATGTTGTATGAACATATGCAAAAGTGTGTGTATATGTTCCTTATCTAATGCAAAGATCAGGCGGTCTACTGATTCAGTTGACCTCCTTAATGCGAATTATGTCAGTGCCATGAGTCCAACATGTATGAAATAGAATTCTAATGATATATATTATTTCTATATGAGTGCACAATCATTCACTCAAATGCAACATCCATGTGCTGAATCAACCATTTTGCATCCACAAGAATTGAAAAATGCTCACCCATCCATATGCAGTATGAGAGTGTTTTCGAGCCGATCTAGTGCCTAGTGTGTGTATATGCATCCACGGGCAACCACTAGCAACCACTTGCATCCACTTGCAACCATCAAACATAACATGTCCCAAGCACATGTTTACACCCATTAGTTTCTACCTAAAGTTCGAATATTCGATCGATAGGATACAGTCGAATGATGGAAGCGAGTACAGATAGAAAGAAAATTCGGTTCCCATTAGACATGGGTCCTAAGTATCGGCCCCAAAGACCGAAACAAACATCAAATTGACACCCAGAGGATTACCTTCTTTAGACAATGTCAAAACTGGAAACCCTATCAAAAGTATTTAGATATTTTCAGACTACTGGTACAGATCAGGTTCCCTAATGATTCTTAGGAAGCTAAGCATGATAAAATCATACCCCACGAAAACTCAGAATGTATGCGTCATACTTGACGCCTAACACAGATATCCCTCAAACCCCAATCTCAAACAGATGATCCATAACCCTTATGGGTCTGAGTCTACAGCGGAATTCAGAAATAATACTAGTATTAAAGTGCAGAGTATCGATTACAAAATCAAAATACCAGAATCAGAAAAAGTCTTAACTCCATAATCAGATAAAGAAATTAAACCTACTATAGAAATTTTCCTATTTCTATCCTAGCCACTAGCCTCAAGAGTGTTTGCCTGCCCTCCTTGTCCTCGTCTCTTCGGGCAGTCCCTAGTGAAGTGTCCCATCTCCCCACAGTTGAAGCAAGCGCCCTTCCTTTTTCTGCAATCCTTGTTCAGATGAGTCGAGCTCCCACAAGTAAAGCACTTTTTCCCCTTCTTATCTTCAGACTTCTCATCCTTCTTTTGTGTTTCCTTTTTGGGCCCCGCTTTCTTATTCTGTGGTTCTTCCTTCTTTGTCTCTTTCGGGCCCTTGTCTTCCTCGTGCAGTAGTGCCATATCCACCAATTTCTCGTAAGTTGCTCCCATGGGTACATGGGTCATGGCTAGGCTGTGCAGTGGCTCGTTCAATCCTTTAACAAAGCGGAGAGCCTTTTTATGCTGAGTGTTGACTAAATCCAATCCGAACCTAGCCAGTTGGTTGAACTGGTTGACGTATTCCTTGACCGTCATACTTCCTTGCTTAAGAGATAAGAACTTTTCCAATTGTAAACTTCGTTCAGCTTGCGAGAGGAATTTTGTCTCAAACCTTGTTCTGAAATCCATCCATGTCTCAACCGGCCTCTCGGCGTTAGTGACTTCCCACCAGTAGGAAGCTTCGTCTTTGAGCAACCATACTGCCAACTGTACCTTCTGCCTATCGTCCACCTCGAAGATTACGAATAGATCCTCAGTTTCTTTGAGCCAATTCCTTGCTTCTACGAATGATTCAGTTCCTTTGAAATCCTTCCCACCCATGGCCCTAAAATCTCTACAGATCTTTGAGAAAGCAACTGCACGAGGAGGGGGTGGAAGAGGGGGATCATTTGCTGGACCTGCAGCGGCGGTCCTAGCTTCAAGATATTGACGAAACCAACCGGGTACATGAACACCCTCTGGTATCTCAGATGCTTCAGACATGCTGAAACGAAAAAGGAAAGGTTCAATACAAAAAGGACTGAAAGAAAGATATATGGCTCTTGGGGATTATGTTTTTCAAAATAAGCTTTATTTTTGAAAATACTTCCTTTCAAAACCTTTTTTGAAAATAGTTTTCAAAACTTTTTATAAAATCTGGTAACCTTTAGCTCTGATACCAAGTGTAACACCCCACCTCCGTTAAGGTCACTCACAAAGGGAATGCCTTAACTTTGGTGGAGCATTTTAGTAAACAGAACAGAAACTTACAAGACAGATAAAACAGTACTTGAAAAAAAAATTAACTTTATTACAGCGGAAACAGAAATTAATATGGTTACATCCTTTCAAATTTCAGAATTCAAGTACAAAATATCAGTCTTGTACAAAAGCCTTCAAAATGCATGGTTTAAAATCATAATCCCCATGGAACGGAAGCTATACAGAGCCAAGCCATACTTTAAGCACTTCCAGCAAAGAGAAATCCGGATCAAGCTAAAGTATTCCCTCCTTGGATAACCTGGGGGGGGGGGAATGGAAGAAAGGAGGCGAAACAACAAGGGTCAGACAAAAAGTCTGGCAAGTCCAGTGACTTTCAGCATATGAACAGATAATAATAATATGATATGAACATAAAACTGGATGTGAGATAACTGTAACAGGTGTAGCAGATATAACAGAAAAACAGAATGATATAAACTATTGTTTTACACTTCTCTGCACTAATACTAGTATAGCCGAATTAGGTGTCACCCTAATGTCTAAATTGAAGCAGGAACGGGTACAGAATACTTTAACATAAACAGAATGCTAATAATGGGCCTTTACCACCCGATCAGAAACAGACAGAAGCAGAAACATATTTTATCCCTATGGAAACAGAATGTAGAATTAGGTGTACACTAGTAATGGGCCTTTACCACCCGAACAGACGGTACCACACAGAAACAGACAGGTGTTACCACCCAACAGAAGCAGACGGTACCAACAGAAACAGACAGAACTAAGCGTACCCTAAAACCCTACCCCAAGCGATCGGCTCCCTAATACATAAATATCCTGTGTCGGCCCCACAGTAGGGTGTATCACTCCCTAAAGTGACAACCAATTGGCACAGACCTATTTACAGATGTCACGGCGTCTTACATCCTCAGAGGCAGACCGGGATCCATGCACGCACATGACCCGGTTGGAACGCACCATCAACACCCCTCGCCATTATCAGAATGAACCACTTATAATTAGTTCAGTAAGCGTGCCCGGACCCTACCTACTGTTGGGTCAAAGTTTTGATACCAGAAAGGGTTACTGACTAATATGGGTCCCAAACAACAGATGACACAAGTAATTCCCCTCCTAACCTTGTGTCCCTAGACTAACAGATCTCAGATTAATTTGTTTACAAGTTCAGACATACAGAATTCAGATTTACTAGTTCACATATTAAGTTAACAAGTTTTCAGACTAACAGATCAGATGTACAGATTTTTCAGATTTGTCTAACTTTGTATTGGGCCTACAGATTCATGGACGGGTTTACTACACCTATTAATCCAGTTGGTTTAACCCTATTTTCCCCCAATACGTTTTAGACGTCATTCTTATCTTAGATTTGCATTAATTAATTATTAATGCCCAGACCTCTCACATTAGGTCGCTAGCTTGTGGCCGCTGGATGGGCCGGGCGGTTCCGGGCAGACTTCTGCCACAAGCCAGACCTAACCTCGTGTCTTAAGCAGGTTATGAATAACTTCTCACATTAGAACCTATTGTTTGCGGCCACTGGATGTGCCGGGCGGTTCCGGGCAGAATTACGCCGCAAACTCATTCTAATCTCGAGTTAGTCATGTTTATCTTTGCGGCCAATTAATTAATAATTTACCGTTTATGCGCACGCCCAATATATATGCCAATTCAGGTTATATCAATAACAGGATGATTATATCAACACAGCAGATAACAGGTTTTAGCAGATAACAGATTTTATATGACTTAACGGATTTAACAGATTTAGCAACTTAGTAGATTTTGGCATATAACAGGTCAGGCATTTCAACCGACAAATTTAACAGATTAGGCATTTCAATCTAATTAGCAGTCTAGGCAATATAACAAAACTAGCAGTTTAGGCAACTTGGCAAATTAGCAGATTTAGCAAATTTAATATTTCTAAAGGTTCTATTTACATGCCTTGCCTAATCATAAATTGGCCTAAATTCATATGCCTACATAATTGTCATGATTCACAACATATATCCATGTTTGCATAAGCGCAGAATATGGACATAATTTGCCATATAACATATGTTCCAATTTTTGTTAAACTAGCATTTTACATGTAAATTATACCAAATATAATCATTAATTACAATGCATGTCATATATCCAAAAATTCCTATTTAGGTGTAATCACAATAATAGATATCCTAATTAATGTAAATCTTTACACCTAACTTTCCATATCCTTCTTCTTTTCAAGTCATGAATCATAATGCAAAATATACCCAACAATCTAAATCTTTAAATCATATCTTCTAAAAATCAGATCTTGACTTTTATATGCATTTTGTCCAAAGTCTCAAATCATATGTAATCTTACAGTGGTTCCTCTTCTTCTTTTATCATAGAATATGCACAGGTCTAAAACTAGTTTATAACATATGCTTATTTTTTCTAATTAATTACAGATCTAAATAACATATGTTCATTTTTCTAATTAGTTACAGATCTAGATTACAACGTACACTATGCATACAACATATATAAATTATATGTTTACAGTCAAATTCATGCATCCAATCCCAAGTCATACGTCAATATATTTTATGCCTCAGATCTAAAGTCATATGTTCAATTCAGTCTCGTCAAATTTCGCATCATTCATTATTTATCCCAAAATTTGCGTTCATACGTTAATCTCTTTTCAGATTAGGCACAGGCTCGTGGTAGCCTGGCTATAGAAATAGAAAAGAAGAAAGGAATACAGAATAGTCACAGAAAACAGATCTAACAGAAGAGAATATATATACAACCTCAAACTCAGATTTAAAAGCATATCAAAATTATAATTAACATTTATAGCGGAGAATAACTGTGCTTGCCTTGATTGGATTAAAGAAAGAACTTTAGTTGTTACAGAATTGTTGCAGAAGCTTTTATCTCAAATTTGAATTTAGGATGATGTTGATTGACTTCTAGTTTTGATTCTAGCAGAGTAGCGACGCCATTTTTATTTTTAATTAGAAGAAGAGAGCAATGGAGGCTAGAGAATTGTGTAAGAGACTTAGGTTTAGGTAGAGTCTAGGGTCATTTTTATAGAGTTTATGAACTGATTAAGACCATCGATGTTGCTTGGATTGATCGTAGCCATTCATTCGAAAGAGAGACCAATTAGAGTCTGCCACCTAGCCCTAATGACAAAGCAAGCTTCTGAAAATCGGCCAAACACAGACCTGGCCAGGCAGGACTAGACCAGACCTGGCCAGCAGGTTATTTTTGACCTGGGCGCACTTGGCAGGTGCGCCAGGTCAAAAATGTACTGGCGCACTTCCCAAGTGCGCCAGTGCATTTTTGTTCTGGCGCACTTCCCAAGTGCGCCAGTGCATTCTGACCCGTTTTCCGGTTTTTCGCCCAACTTCGTTCGTCCATAACTTCTTCATACGATATCCGTTTTACGCAAACTCAGACTCTATCTCAAGCAGAATTCTGAGACGAACGCAATGGCGTATCCCATTTCCCTTAATTCTTTGATTTAAAATTAATTATACCTTGATTTTTAACTCTTATGTTTACAGAAAATACGGGTGTTACAATGATTTTACTTTTATGTACTCTGATAATAATTTTGTATAAGATGGATATTTGTGTACTTGACTCTAGTATGTTGTTTTGATGTTGTAACCGAACATGTTTTGCTTTTCCACTGCAATGAATAAATTTTGAATTTTCTTCAGTACCATTTTATATATTTGTCTTGTGATATTCTGTTCTATACTCTTATAATACTCCATGAAAGTTAATGCATTCCCTTAGTGAGTGAAGATAATGGACGTGGGGTGTTACAGACTCCATTGCACTGATCCATAGCCACTAATCAGTCTTTCAGTGGTGAACTAAAGTTATGGATATCGATGACCCCTTTGCACATGTCCCGCAGCAAATTCCAACTCATAAAGTTAACTCATTGGTTCCCGTCTGGATCCTGAGTTCTAACTTCCTATTTGGAGTACCTTTGCATCTCGGATTTTGGTTGAATTGTTTTGATCTTCAGATCGCCGTTGCGTGGTCCTCCACGTATCCTTCGGCTCGTGGCTCGCCCTGGCATCAGCTCGTGGTCCCCTTTTGTATCGGCTTGTGGTCCTCTTTCCTTCCTAGCGTGGTTCACGGCTTGCCATCCTAGGGGTCGCCCCCTAGGGTTCACCCTCTTCCTAAGGGTTGCCCTCCTAGGGTTCACCCCCTTCCTCACGGTTTCCCTCCTAGGGTTCACCCTCTTCCTTACGATCTCCCACCTAGGGTTTGCCCCCTTCCTCACGGTCACCCTCTTAGGGTTCGCCCTCTTCCTCACGATTTCCCTCCTAGGGTTCGACCTCTTCCTAGGGGTCGTAGATATGCTTCACGAACGGGTTACTGACCAATTTCCTGCAACTTTCCAGCAAACTATTTACGCTACACTATGGCATTTTCGACAAATCTTATAGTTCTAGGTAATTACAAAACATTCCAAACAGTAGCAACAGCATGTATAGTCAACCATAAACACCAAAACAACAATTTAACATGTTAATATGGATCAAACATACCCAAAACTATGATTTTCCCTTTAATCCCCTTAATCATGATTTAACCATATGATTAGCAAAACATGTCCAAATTAACCCAAATTTCTAACAGAGGCATAAAATAATAATTTAGAATTTTACAAATTTTTCCAGATTTTTATAATGTAAAATTTTGTTAATTAACACTAATCACCCTTACTTAGTGAAAAACAAGGCAAATCACTCACCTTAGCCATAAATAAATCTCAGATATGAAAATATCTCTGATTTGGGTTGAATCTCTATGCAACACAGTAGCTCTACCTCGATCTTTATGCTAATCCGCTTTAATTTGATGTTGATTAGGCTAATATGTGATTAAACGGTGATTAGAAAGTGATTTGGGATTTGGAGGCCATTGTTAGTGTTGAAGAAATGAAAGTGGCAGCTGCAAAAATGACAAAGAAAGGTTTCTCTAGCCCCTTTTAGCCCTTAAATACCCCTAATCCCGAAATCCCTAATGGACCTAGCTGTTAATCACCCAACTAAGTTGTTTTTTCACCTTCCAAACCTTATTTCAGCCATATCTCCCAAACGTTAAGTCCATTTGATTATTGTGACCACTCTACGGAAAGGTAAACCATCATTCGAATCCAATGGATGTGGTTTCAAGTCAAAAATCCTTCCCAATCAAAAGTTATAGGCAAAACAAGATTTGTTAGGGGCAAAACGGTTATTTAAAAATCGTCAAAAATCGTAAATGTGGGAAATGACCCCAATAGTCACTTTCCATAGTTACACGACCATACGACTTCATACGAGAATGAAATAAATATTCCATGATCCCTCGATGCGTAGAATGCAGGTCGTTACATTGCCCCTTAAGAAATTTCGCACCCGAAATTGCTTAACCAAAACAAATAAAGGTATCCCGCATGCCTACCAGCCATTTACAAACAATCAAACATACACAATAACTTAAAAAGCCTAACCTAGCATGCGGTTTACTAACAAAGGGATAACTGTTACTATATGCGATCTCAACCAGATGCAAATGGTCATCCTATGACCCTCCAAAATCCAATATACAAGCTCTTAAAGATCTTATAATGCACAATTCACCCAAATACCATCATAACCCGGTCCAATCCTTGGTAAACCATCAATGAAATCCATTGAGATTTCTTTCCATTTCCATTTGGGAATCTCCACCGGTTGTAACAAACCACTTGGCTTCTTTTGCTCGACTCTAACTAGCTGGCAGTTCATGCACTTGGTTATAAACTTCCCAACGTCTCTCTTCATCACTCAACCCTTTTACGTTGGGTACAAACAGCCTCTCACTCTTTCGAAGCCATTTTTCTCGATCAAGTCCTTGCTTAATCATTCTCTTGCCATAGATACCCATCTCTATCTTAGAGATGATTTCCAATAGGTTAGGATCGTCCCTTTAGCTGGAACCAATCCACTCAATCAAAATCAGTCTGATCGTCAAACTTGTTAACATCTCTGGATCTAATCCATACTTAGGTCTGAAATCATATCCCGCAATACACTCTAGTTGCTTCCATCCTAGAAACATAGCCCCTAGACTGGCATGTCTCCTACTCAACGCACCTGTTACCGCACCTAGTCCGGTACTATAGGCAATCGTATATACCATCATCTATTTGTTCCCCATCGCTTGAACCCTACAGGTGATAAACTACTTAAGAGAAGAAAAATAGGAACAAACACAACAACCATGGCATCCATCAAACAAGTCCTATCTATCACCTGCTAAATCCATGAATACGTCGATACCCATATGACTGGTCCAACCATTCTCAAGGGCTAATAGAAGCCCCGGCTCCAAACGGACTACCGCACACCCAACGTACGTTTATCCTCTAAGGATAACTAGATCACGTCTAACAGATCCAAGGTAAATGGGCATCCCCAGATGCCCCTGCTTCGAGTCCACCTAGAATACTCAAAACTATCGATGATTCCTTTGCCCTCCATCAGAAGAGATATCCACAACTCCATCCTCAACTCGAGTCCCACCCAAGTCATTCCATTTTATTTCAGCCCTCTCGAGTCCAACTCGAGTCAATCCATTACCTTGTTGCCTTCTCGAGTCCAATCGAGTCATCTCATAGCCATATTGAGTCCAACTCGGGGCAGTCCACATCATCGAACAGTCTTATCATGTTCCGAGCTGCACCTTATTCCTCGAGTAAACCAAGACATCATCCAATGGAATTCACAACAACTACCTATATCTCATGCAAACCATCCTAGCCGAACTCGACATTCCCCAAGCACAAGCCCCAAAGGCCTAAACCAATATTAGATAAGCACTCAAGGAACATCTCCTCCGAATTCAGACAATATACGTGAGATGATATGAACAAACAACCAAACACTCGAGCACTCATAACTAACTCTGGCTTTCCTCGCCAATCCTGCTTCGAAACTATCGTTGATCTCATGACAGCCCATGCCATACGTCAAGCGTAAATGGAACCCTAGTTCTAACCAAACTACTGCACGTCCAACGTACATTTTCCTCCCAAAGACAACTAGAACTTACAACAACGATATTCTCTCTATAACACTAGTCGACATCGCCGATGACTATCCACAAACTCAGACTCAGTCTCAAGTATCCCTTCGTTCCAGTTATTATTGCCATTACTAGGTAGGTACCCAATACCACCCTATGCCCTTGGAGCCAATCGACTACTAAAATAATGCTAAACACAGTAAAGCCTAAAACAAAACAATCACAAGCAAACATGCATCTGTGACTTTATAAGACCAAATTACAACAAATCTCGAGTTCCAATTCCAACCTGTCTACCAGGTCACTAGACACGAAGGAATGGGAATCCCCATCAAACAAAACTTGAACAGGAACATCATAAATAGAAATTATACCTCCAATAACAACACCCTTTCCATTTTTCGCCGCAGTTGGGACATTCGATGAAGAAGGAACAGTGTTGATAGCATATGCTTTCACGATCTGCTTCTCCATAGGTGGTTGCAGACATTTATCCTTATGATGTCCCGCTTGGCCGCAACTGAAGCACTTCCTTTCCTCAGGCCTTTCCTGACAATCTCTGGCATAGTGGCCCTTCTTGCCACAGCTAAAGCACTCGTTATCTTTCTTATTCTCCTTATTCTGACAATCCTTGATTTGGTTCTGTTTCCTCTTATTCTGGGGATTATCCTTGCCTCCACCGCTTGCCAGCGGCTTTGGCTCCTCTGCAGATGTAATAGCAACCTCGGTCTTCGACTTAGGGTAAAGGCTCTCAGATCTCAATGCCTTTCCCACAATAGATTCGAAATTCTCATCGATATGGTTTATGAGTTTCTCCCCCAAGTACTCATCTAGGCCAGTTATGAACTTCTCGTTCTTCTTCTCGATCGTATCGATAAGGGACAATCCTTACTTCGATAAGGTATCAAATTCAGCAATATATTCCTAGACTGCCCTACCATTCTTCTTAAGCTCCAAGAATTTCCTAAATAATTCCAATTTCTGAGCGCTTGGAATAAACTTATCACTGAATCGGACCTTAAACTGATTCCAGATAACTTTTTCCTCGAAAGTAGCCACTTTAATGACATTCTACCAATTCATTGCCCGTCCTTGAAGTTGACGGGATGTTAGCTTTCTTTTCATTGCATCCTCGATTCCTAAATCCTCGAATATGCGCTCACATCTATCTAGCCAGTCTTGAACTTCCGTAGCCGACTTCGTTCCATGGAACGACTTCCTACCAAGACTAGTATAACCCTTGCATAGCTTGGCGAAATCGGCTCTAGGCGCCAGCACTGCTGCACCACCATCATTAGCAACATTAGGAACTACCCTCTGAACATCCCTAAGCATCTCTCTCATGAAGTCAGTAGACATCGTCCTCACGTCAGGAGCATTCCTACTATTGGCCCCTGAACCCGTATTCCTCGTATATCGGCTTATCGTTCAATCCATAAAGAGAAAACGATTAACCATCTCTTTAGTGGTGCTAGTGCAGTGCGACTTCATCCTTAGATATACTAATAGTATATATATAGCTTTTGAAAACCAAAATATAACAAATACACGCTCTCCTATACGTATACTATCTCTCCTTGGTGCCTTTCTCTATGTTAACTACGCAACCTAGAGCTCTGAACCAAGTGTGACAATCCGCCCCGCACTAGCCGACATTTCCCCTGAGTTCTAAATTCCTATTTGGACTACCTTTGCATCTTGGGTTTTGATTGAATTGGTTTTGATCTTCAGAAGAGTTTACGATCGTTGTCGCATGGTCCTTCCCATAACCTTCGGCCCGCGGCTCACCCTGGCATCGGCTTGTGGTCCCCTTTTGTATCGTATCATGGCCCTCTTTCCTTCCTGGTGTGGTTCACGGCTCTCCATCCTAGGGGTCGCCCCCCAGGGTTCGCCATCTTCCTAGGGGTCGCCCTCCTAAGGTTCGCCCCTTTCCTCACGGTCCCCCTCCTAGAGTCCACCCTCTTCCTTACGATCGCCCTCTTAGGGTTTGCCCTCTTCCTCACGGTCGCTCTCCTAGGGTTCTCCCTCTTCCTCATGATCGCCCTCCTAGGGTTCGCCCTCTTCTTAGGGGTCGTGGAGATGCTTCACAAATGGGTTACTGACCAATTCCCTGCAACTTTCAGCAGAGCTATTTACGCCACATGATGGCGTTTTCGACCAATCTAATAGTTCTAGGCAATTACAAAACATTCCAAACAGTAACACCAGCATGTATAGTCAACCATAAACCCCAAAACAACAATTTAACATGCAAATATGGATCAAACATACCCAAAACTATGATTTTCCCTTTAACCCCCTTAATCATTATTTAACCATACGATTAGCAAAACATATCCAAATTAACCTAAATTTCTAACAGAGGCATTAAATAATATTTTATAATTTGATAAAATTTTCCATATTTTTATAACGCAAAATTTCGTTAGTTAACACTAATCACCCCTAATTAGCCGTAATTAGTGAAAAACAAGGCAAATCATTTACCTTAGCCACAAATAAATCTTAGATCTGAAAATATCTCTGATCTGGGTCGAATCTCTATGCAACACAGCAGCTCTACCTCAATCTCTATGCTAATCCGCTTTAATCTGATGTTGATTAGGCTATTATTGATTAAACGGTGATTAGAAGGTGATTTGGGAGTTGGAGGCCATTGTTAGGTTTGATGAAATGAAAGTGGTAGCTGCAAAAATGACAAAGAAAGGTTTCTCTAGCCCCTTTCAGCCCTTAAATACCCCTAATCCCGAAATCCCTAAAGGACCTAGCTGCTAATTACCCAATTAAGCTGTTTTTTCACCTTCCAAACCTTATTTCAGCCATATCTCCCAAACGGTAAGTCCGTTTGATCAATGTGACCACTCTACGAAAAGTTAAACCATTATTCGAATACAATGGAAGTGGTCTTAGGTCAAAACACCTTTCCAATCAAAAGTTTTAGGCAAAACAAGATTACATAGGGGAAAAACGGTCATTTAAAAATCGGAAAAAATCGTAAACGTGGGAAGTGACCCCAATAGTTGCTTCCCATAGTTGCACGACCACACGACTTCATACAAGAATAAAATAAATATTCTACGATCCCCCGATGCATAGACTGCGGGTCGTTACAGTTCCGAATATTGATGACTTAAGGAAAGAAGTGCTTAGGGAGTGTCATCATTCTAAATTTATGATATAACCTGGTGGTACAAAGATGTATCAGGATATGAAGAGAAATTTTATTTGGGAAGGCATGAAGAAGGATGTAGGCTTATGGGTAAAGCAGTGCCGGAACGACTAACTAGTGAAATCCAAACATCAAAAGCCTAGTGGTTTACTTCAACCTTTGGATTTTTCAATTTGGAAGTAGGATTCGATATCCATGGATTTTTTTGATAATTTGCCAAGAACAAGAAGGGGAAATGATAGCATTTGGGTTGTTGTGGATAGGTTAACCAAATGTGCACATTTTATTCCGATAAAGACTAATAGGTCAACAATATTTTAGAAGAATTATTCATGAATAAGATTTTAAGACTTCATGTAATTTCAAGTAGTGCCATAAGTGATAGAGACCCACTATTTACTAGTGAATTTTGGATAAGTCTGCAGAAGGATTGGGAATGAAGCTTAAAATGTGTACTGCTTACCACCCATAGATGGATGGGCAGACTGAAAAGGTAAATAAATTGTTGGAAGATTTATTAAGAGCTTATGTTTCAGATTTTGGTGGTTCATGGGAAAATCATTTACACTTATTAGAATTTTCCCATAACAACATTTTTCAAACTAGAGTACGAATGGCACCTTTTGAAACTTTATATGGGAGGTCATGTAAATCACCATTGTGTTAGTTGGAGACTGACGATAGATTGATTCCTGGTCCTGAATTTGCGAAAGAAACCATTGTAAAGGTTGAGATTATCCGAAAGAGAATGAAGGAAGCTTAATCCAAGCAGAAGAGCTATGTATATAGAAGGCATAAGGAATTGGAGTTTTTAATTAGAGATGAATTTTTTGTTAAGGTATCACCAACAAAGGGCGTTGTTCTTTTCGGGAAGTCCTGAAAGCTTGCGCCAAGATATGTTGGTCCGTTCCCGATTTGAAAAAGGATTGGAAAGCTTGATTATAGAGTGTGGCTATCGGAAATTTTTGCAGAAATTCATAATGAGCTCCATGTGTCACATTTACGAAAGTATGTGCATGATCTCGATGCTACCTTGAATCTAAAGGCGTCGGAGGAGCTAGTTATAGAACCAGATATAACTATTATAAGAAAACTAGTAAGAATTATGGAAAGTGGTGAAAGGAAATTGAGAAGTAAGTTGGTTAAACCAGTGAAAGTCTAGTGGAGCAAAGGTTAAAGGGATTGTACTTGGCAAACCAAAAGCAGAGTTAGAGACGCTTACCTATATTTTTTTGTGGTATGATCCCGATTGTTTTGATTACTTGATTGCTTGTTGTTATGTTTGGTTAAGTTCTCATCCAAGTTTCTAGGACGAAATTCTTTAAGGGGGAGCTTGTAACAACTATGATTTTAGTAAAACATTATTCAATAATTTAATCATAAGGTTAAACTGGAATAATGCGACGGAGGAGTTAATGGGAATTGTGTTTAATGAATTAATTAGAAGGTTAGACTTGTAATATAATAAACTAAATGAAACACGCATAAAGCATGAGGAGGGAAAAATTGGAACTTTCGGCCCTTGTATATACTGTAATGTTCTCCAACATTTTCACTTACTTGCTCATTTCACTTACATCGTCGATAGCATCAACGAGATGGAATTTATTGTCCAGATGATATTGATTCTTTGAATGTGAACTCAAGGGGAGTAGTCGAAGGCAAATGCAATGTGTAGCTTAAGGTGGAATACAACTACGAGATAATTAACTGACTTGAGTTGAACTTGAGCTGAAGTTGGAGTTATGGACAGTTCATGTGATCGAAAGTGCCAAGGAATCATTGATAGTTCTAAGGATCCTAGCAGGATTAAAGAAGAGATATTGTGGGGCACCTATCAGGATGTGATAGATCGTATATCTAAGATCATTTGGGAATTGATCTGATTGTCTTGGGAAGACAAAAGTGCGTGGGACATACAATATTATGAATAGACCTGGGTTCTCCATTAGCCCTTGATGGATGGCAATGGCCAATCATTCGACATCAACATATTCGAGGCTGTAGTTGAGGATACCTAGGTTATTGCTTGTTATGGATGTTACAGTTTCTTGTGTCTTCTCTTCTACTTCTCTGGGTAGGGTGTCTTTGTAGGATAATGAAGAGAAGCGGGATTGGAAATCTAGTTCTGACTAGTATCTATTTTTATGCTGTTTGAGTAGCATTTCTTATTTGATTGTTATGTGCTGACTCTTTGGTTGCAGGGACATTTCTGTTGAGACTTAAACTGTCTGCTATCATATTGTCTTGTATAGCTATCGATAGTTAGTTATTGCTTACACCAAACTATTGTCTGATTCAAGGTTCTAACTCTCTTCGTATTACCCTTGGATGCTCGTTAACGATGTTATTGAGTAGACCGAGTTGCATGTGATAGGTTTGGTGACGATGCTGAAGTGCGATGACGAGCTAGAGGCTGACGTATTTCTATTTTTTATATATAGCTACTTGGATGATTTTCGTTGTTATGATAGTTATAGACTTTGATGAGGGATGTAGTAAGGCTTAATGTATGTAGATTTTCAAATATTGAGATGTATTATACCCGATTTCTGAGATTTTACGAAGATGGGATTTCTTGCTTTACCATGCTTCACTAATATATCACGTTGTGTATTTTATTATTATGTATTATCTATGTGTTGTGAGTTATACGTCAGGTTCTGTTTTAGTTAATCTACCTTCTTGATCGTCCTATATTGGCCTGGTATGCCAAGCATCACGCTTTTCCTATAGTTTTGTATAGCAGGTATAAGGCAATCATAACACTTGGCATTAGAGTTTTGGTTGAACGGTTTCACCAAAAGATTTTGAGCATAAAAGCATATAAGAAACGTTCTTGCAATTTGATTTAAATGATAACTATATTGTATTATGTATAGTATAATAGATTTGAAAGCACTTAGGAACCATTACGGTCTTTCTACGATATGGACTGGTCATTCTTGTTTCAGATAGAGAACGAGTCGTTGAAATATGAGGAATGTTGCTAGGAATGAGCCTACTTATGGAGACATAAAAAGGAGACGGTCGATCGAGAGATGTTACACCCGATTTTCCAGCTATTTTCGAGGCCATGATAGCATCGATCATGAGAAGGATACACACTCAGAAGCGGCAGTAGATGGTGGTGCTCCTATGCATGCACCTAGGGTTGTTGATTTCTTCAAGTTTTGCAAGGATTATACTTCTCTGGGTGGCAAGCTATTTGTTAGGACGAAATCTTTATCGAAGTCCAAAATTGGTTGGATATTCAAATCTTCGAAGACTTAGGGATTGATGATGCAATGAAGAGAAAGCTCGTGTTGAGGCAGGTTCAGGGCTGAGCTATGGATTGGTGGAATCCCATTACTTTGAGATTCCAGAGGACCATATTACTTGGAAATAGTTTAAGACTAAATTTGAGGAGAAATTCATTTCTATGGTCCAGAAGAAGATTCTCTTTAAGATATTTGTTGAGATGAAGCATGGTAGGAGACCTATGGCTAAGTGTGTAGAAAATTTGAGGCTTTATCTAAGTATGCCTGTTCTTTTATTGAGACTCTATATCAAAAGAATGAGAAGTTTACCATGGGGTTGGATGAGTATCTTTGAGAGAAATTTGTGGATCATATCGAGGATCCATTTGAGAAGTTGATCGAGAAAACTTTAAGGAATGAGAGTTTGTTCCCAAAGAAGGATGAAGTTATTGTTGAATAAGGAAAAATTAAAGCCATGGTAAGGTGGTGGGATAACAAAAAGTGGAATGGAAACAGAAAGCAACAACAAAAAGGGAAGAATGGCTAGAAAAAACCTAAGGGTGAGATTACATGCTTTAATTGTCATGATAAGGACCATATTCTAAGGATTTCAAGGTTGCTAAGGCAGAGAAGAAGTGTTTCAACTGCAATAGTCCAGGGCACATTAAGAAGAATTGCCCAGAGTCACCAAAGGATAAGCAAGCTATGAAGGCATATGCATTGGATGTTGTGCCGTTTTCCTCAAGAGCTTCGACTACAGTAGAGAATGAGTAGAGTGTGGTTGTGCAAAGTATGCTTTCTATTAGAGGTGTTTCGGTAAGAGTTGTGTTTAATACTAGAGAATAACATTCTTTTATCTGTAATGAGCATATGTGCAAGTTAGGTTTAAAACCTGAGATTGTTGACAGGCCATTGGTTATGACTAACCTTATAGGGGGACCTTTTAGTCTTTGCATGCTTTGTTATAGTCTACTCTTATCGAGTCATGGTTGCTCCACTGTATATGATTGTTTTGTTTTGAATGTTGCTGGGTTTGGGATCATTTAAGGTGTGGACTGTCTCAAGAGATATGCGACTATAATTGATTGTGAGAGGCTCAAGGTGACAATTGAGAATGTTGAAGGGCAAGCGACTTGGATACGTTTTCTACAAAAGGATGGGGCCCTAGTTGGCTTTTTATTATTGCTTGCGATTCCACGGGATGGGTTGTTATTAGTGCCCATCGTTAGAGAGTTTTCAGATGTCTTTGACAAGTCCAAAGGACTGTCACTGCAAAGGGAAATTGAATTTTGGATTAATCTAGTGGATGGAGACAGACTTATTTTATGCATCTTAGGCGAATGATGCCTAAGGAATAGTGAGAGTTAGAGGTTTAGTGAACGATCTTTTGAGTGAAGGATTCATTCCGAGAAGCATATCCGAGTGGGGTGCACGACCAAGGTTGATGGGTCTTTGAGATTGTGTTCAGATTATCGTCAGTTGAATAAGGTGACCAAGAAAAATAAGTATCTATTCCATTGGAAAGATGAATTGTTTGATGAGCTTCATAAAGCCTTGGTGTTTTCCCAAATTGATTAGGCGATGGGATTTCACCAACCTAGAGTGGCTAGGAATAATGTGTCGAAGACTTCTTTTAGGACACTATTTAGATTTTATGAGTGGTTAGTAATACCTTTGGGAATAACAAATGCACTAGCTTATTTTGTGGATCATATGAATCGAGCTTTCAGAGATCAATTGAATAAGTTCGTGCTTGTGTTTGTGCATGATATATTGATTTACTCCAGAACCGAGGAGGAATACAATACACATTTTAGAATTGTTCAGGAAATCTTTTGAAAGCATCAACTAAGAGCTATGTTTTCGAAATGTAACTTCTAAAAGGAAGAAGTGATATTTTTGCATCATGTCGTATCAGGATAAGGAATAGTAGTGGATCCTGCAAAGGTTGCATTAATCCAAGATTGCGATCGACCTAAGAACACTATGTATGTTAGAAGTTTCCTTGGTTTAGCTGGATATTATCGACGGTTTATCAAGAACTTTTCAAAGATAGTTGCACCATTGACTAGATTGACAAAAAAGAATCAAATCCTCGCATGGAATGAGAGATGTAAGCATGATTCTGTGGTCTTGAAAGAGATATAAACGAGTGCTCTTGTATTATTTATTCCGAGTTAAAATGATGAGATGGTTGTATATATCAATATAGGTGGTACTGGACTGGGAGCAGTGCTAATGCAAAAAGGAAAGGTAGCTTATGTGAGTCAACAACTAAAGCTAGACGAAAGGGATTACCTGGCTCCTAACTTGGAATTAGAGGAGATGGTATTTTCTCTGAAGATGTGGAGGCATAACGTGTTAGGATTCAGATTTGAGGTAGTCGTAGATCATAAGTTAAAGTATCTTCTATCTTACAAGGATTTGAATATTCAGCAGTAACAATCGTTAAAATTTCTAATTTCTTATGATTTTGGTATTGCCTATACTCCAAGGAAAGGAAACACAATGGTCAATACATTGAGTAGAAGCCATGCAAGTTTATGAGTCATGTTCACTGAATGGAAGCACCAAGAGTTTTTGGCGGGGTTTGATTTCATACCTCACTGTGAGTTAGAGCCTGAGATGTTGGAAAGATTATCTATTAGACCAACTCTTACTGAAAGAATTGACGAGAACTAGAGACATGATGTCAAATTTGTCAAAATCATTCGAAGTGTAAAGATGAGAGTCGAATCCAAGGAAATGAAGAGTTACGAAGTTGATCGAGATGGTTGGCTTCATAAGGATGGAAGATTGATTTTTCCTGATTTAGATGGATTGAGAGATGAGGTTGCGAGAGAATGCCATCATTCTAGATTGACTATTCATCCTGGTGGTAACAATATGTATCGAGATATAAAAAGAGTTTACTTCTGGGAATGTATGAAAGGAGATGCGTGACGATTCGTCTCAAAATGTATGTACTGCCAGCTAGTTAAAGCTGAGAAAAAGAAACCAAGTGAATTATTGCAGATATCAAAGATTCCTACTTGGAAGTGGGAGAAAGTATCGATGGATTTCATCGAAGATTGTAGAGGACTAGGGAAACATATGGTGGTACCTGGGTAATTGTGAATGGCCTCACTAAAAGCACAAGGTTTATTCCTATTAAATCTACGAGGACGACATCCAAATTGTTTGAGTTGTATATTAAACAAATAGTCCGATTCCATGGAATACCTAAGAGTATAGTAAGTAATCGAGATATTTTTTACTAGTTGATTGTTGAAGATCATACAAGAAATATTAGGAACTGATCTGCACATGAGTACTTCTTATCATCCCCAAAGAGATGGTCAGGCAGAAAGAGTTAAATGAGTATTAGAAGATCTTTTGAGAGCTTGTGTATTGAATTTTGAAGGATCATGGGAGGACTATCTTCAACGGTTGTGTTTTCCTATAACAATAGATATCAATCGAGTATTGGTATGTAACATATGAGGTGTTGTATGGTAGATCATGTAACTCACCCTCAGAGACTGAAGAAAAGTTGGTACATGGGCCAGAAATGATAACAAAAACAATGGATAAGATTGATACCATTCGACAACGAATGAAGGCAGCCCAAGATATCCAGAAGATTTATGCTTATAAGAGGAAAAAATTTGGAATTCCAGGTAGGAGATTTGGTAATTGTGAAGATTTACCTCTAAGTAATCATGTTCGATTTGGAAGGAGAGGCAATCCGAGATTTGTTGGGTCGTTTCCATTTATAGAAATTATTAGGAAGCTTGCTTATAGAGTGGATTTACTTAAGAAGATGGTAGGTAATTATAATGTTTTTCATGTGTCGTATCTACGGAAGCTCGTGCAAGACTCGAGTATGGTAGTACCGCAAGATTAGATTGAAGACTTAGAGGTAGAGCCAAAAGTTTCTAGACCTAGTAAGCCGCTTCATGCTATTGGGAATGACACAAAAAAACTTAGGAGGAAGGTTGTTAATCTTGTCAAGGTACAATGAAGCAAGAATGATAATGATTGCACACAAGAAGCGAAAGAGAGTATGAAGTGGACTCATCTAGAACTCTTTGAGTGGTACATCTCATATATCATATCATACTTGTGCAATTATGTCTTGCTCTATTAGAGTCATGCATGCTAAGGTAGTACTTGAATTGCATTGATTGTCTCATGCTAGATGGGCAACTCATAGATGGTAGGCATGAAAATTTTTATGTATGCTCGTGATTGCTTAGGATTTTAGAGGCGAAATTACTAAAGGGGGGAGAATGTAAAGACCAATATTTTACGTATTGCAGGATCGAAAAATAATTCTATTTAATTCTTTAGTGGTCTTTTCATTCTCGTAGTTTAACAGGTGGCTCATGAGGATGTGTTACATGCCCTTGATTTTTACCGAATGTATTTATGACCATTTCCCCCCACAATTTACTATCTAGCTATAACTTTTTCTAGAGACCGAATTAGGTGTTATAACTGGTCTCATTGGATCAGGAAGGTGGTCGTCCATTTTATAGAGTGGTCATAACAAGGATTTAGCACAGCAGTTTAGAAGCAATTATTGTTTTAAGTTTTCTTTTCTATATGGCAGATTAACAGCGAATGGGCTGACTAGTAAGCCCATTAAGAGAATGACCTACAACTATAAGTAGAGGGACTAAGGAGAGAATTATAGCTTTTCTACTCATTATAAACATTTGGTTGGACGTCTATGAACCTCTAGTTCAACCTAATTTCTAAACCCTAATCTCTTTCTTCATTGTACCTTTCTAAATGCATCTAGATGTGAAATCTACATTAAGGAGGAATGGTCATATAGCATCATAATTGGGCAATTTTTTCTCTTTCTATATTTGATTTCATCATATTTGCATTGGATCTAAGTTTTAGTGTGTGATAGAGATCTCTCACATGGAAATTATGAATCATATGTGTTAATTAGGATTATTTTACACCCTATATGTTAATTTCATCCTAAAATTGGATTATGCATGTTAATGTCAAATCTATACATCTTAGGATAGTCTACTTTTGATATGTAATATGTAATTTATTAGATCCACCGTGTTATGCAGTTAAAGCGCTTAACGATTCTATAGCGGTAGAGGTGTAAAAAGCTGTAGTGGGGATACAGTGGGGAAATAGCAGGGATATAATGGAGGTGCAAAAATGTTAATTAGATGTAAAACTATATAATTAAAATTGATTAATTATCATTCTCGCATCATTTATGTAGAATAAATGAATACTAATTATATGACAAAATCAAAGAATATCATGGTTATGTACATTTGATTCGAGGATTACTACATATTTGTATTTTATATAAGGCAAATATGACTTAAAATTAGCTCTTTACATTAACTTTTTCGATTTATCATGTAAGAGAACTGGTCAAATCATCCTCTGGATAATGATATTGCTAAAGCAGGTGAAAAATAACGTTGATTTAGCAGGTGCAGCGGAAAATAGCGGGGCTTAAAGCGGAACTACTGTTCATCGGCGCTAAATTGAAATAACATAGCGTTTGGAGAGTGCTACAGGCTATAGTGAGAATTATGCGGGGCTTTAACTGCATAGCCACAATGTTTAGTCTGAGATTAGTGTATGACTTATGTCAAATTATGCTAGTTTCATGATTATTATGATATGATTCATTTATGTTTATAGGATTATATATGTATGAATATGCATGAATTACTGTTTATATGATACATGGTATGATTGACTTGTTCATTTAGAATTGTGTGCTTTGTGACTTAGAATCGAAGATTAGAGCAAATTAGAGGTTTAGATGATCGAATTCAGATGAAACTTGGAGATGGAGCTCTGAAGGACGTGGAGAGGCTACTTAAAAAATTTCATGCAAAAATAATCTAAATACATGGACCGGTATTGGTCCATTACCGATCCATCAGTTTAATCAGATTAAGATGAAACTTTGTGCGTGTCATCTATGGTCTTTGGGATAGTGACGGATGAAGTTTGGTTGGAATTGGATGGGTCAAATTGTAGAAACTCGAGAGCAATACCATGGACAGGTAGGAAGAGCTTCAGGTATTAGTTGTGCTATGCAAATAGATTGGAGGGATATGCTCGAGGATAACAGGCAAAATGTCCAAATACTTAGAAAAAACAACAACTGAATATATGGACTAGTGCCGGTCCATAAGGTATGGACTGGTACTGGTCCATCAATTCTTCAAGATAGGGTCGGGGATCTTGGCTATGGTTAACATTGGTCTTCATTAGGTTGCTTGAGGTCTTGTTTCATCAATAACAACTACTAGGTGGAAGTTATCATCAAAATGATGTTGATTCTTCGGCTGTGAACTCACGTGGGAGAGGACGAATGTGGATTCGATAGGTAGCTCAACATGGAATGTGGATGCGAAATAATGGATGGACTCAAGTGGGACTTAAGCTGAAGTTGTAGTTATGGATTGCTTATGTGATCAAAAGTGCCAAGGAATCATTGATAGTTCGAAGCATTCTCGTAGGCTCAAAGCAGGGATATCGTGGGGACACCTATCGAGATCTAAGAGATCGTATACCTTGGATCGCTTGGGAAGTGATTTAGTTGTCTTAGGATAACAAACTTACGTGTAATGTATGACAGCTTGACTAGAACCGGGGTTCTCACTAACCCTTCACGAATGACAACTGCAACTCATTCGATATTAATGTATCTAAGGCTTTAATCGGTGATTTTTAGGTTATTTCTTGTTATGGTTGCTTGTGTATTCTCTTCTATTTCCTACTGGTTTGGCTATCACCGGAGGATACTAAAGAGAAACTGGGATTTGGAATCTTGTTCTGAATAGTGTCTATTTCTATGTTGTTTGAGTGGCATATCTTATGTGACTATTTTGTGCTAACTCTATTATTATAGGGATATGTCTTGTGACACTTGAACTGTCTAGTATCATATTTTCCTGTATAGCTATTGATAATTATTTATCGCTCATGCCAGGCTGTTGTCTGACTCAAGGTTTTATGTCTCCTCTTATTACCTTGAGGTGCTCGTTAATGATGCTGTTGAGTAGACCAAGTAGCAAGTGACAGGTTTGGTGATGATGCTGCTGTGCGATGACGAGATAGAGGCCGACGTATTACTGTTCTTCTGTTATACATTTATCTAGATGATTTACGCTATTTTGATTGTTATAGACTCTGATGAGGTATGTAGTAATGCTTAATTTATCTATATATATTAAGATATTTAGATGTATTGGTGATGTCTGAGATTTTATGGAGATGGGATTTCCTGCTTTACTATGCTTCACTACTATATTAGGTTGTATATTTTAGTATTATGTATCATCCGTGCATTGTGAGTTATATGACAGGTTTTATTTTAGTTGATCTACCTTGATAATTGTCCCATATTGGCCTGAAATGTCACACAACACACTTTTCCTATAGTTTTGTGCAGGAGGTATGAGGCGGTTGTCACACTTCTCTTTGGATACTTGGAAGATCTAATTATTAAGGAAGGAGTTAGAGTTTTTAGCGATTTCACATCACTAGGTTTTCTCTTCTTCGAGAGTAATCTCAACCTTCGCCAGTAGCGATGGTTCGAGCTTCCAGCCTCTTAGTGCAATTGTCATGTATGAGTTAGAGAAGTACCAATTTTGGAGTGATATCCCATTAATAGACGTTGCTCGTACTAATTACTAGTTATGACTCCAAAGTTTAGGGTGATGTAATGCCGACTGGACCATGTTGGTTGGTTCCGTATGGAAGAGGTATTGCTTGTTCTAGGCATCGTTGAAGGAGAGTGATTGAGAAACCATATGAAGAAGGATAGATGATCAGCTAGTTATGTTGGATCAGAAGCGTCAAGCAGTCCCCTATAACTGCTTAAGGTTCATGGGTGGATGCAGGAACAATTATCAATGGTCTCATAGATAAGCTACTAAGGATTTTTGGATAACATGATGACGCTCGAGTCATGTCTGATTCATTGGTGAGAGATGTTGGATTTCTTAATTCTATTAAGATGACAACCTAGTTTGTGGAGTCATACGTGAATTGGTTGTCCTATTTGATGTTTCATACTAGGCAGAACATTATCATGCATGCTAGGGTAGACATCGATATTCGTTTGGATGATTGGTATTACTTTGGCATAAATACTTGGTTGTTGATGTTCATATGATTTCTTGTACCTCTTTGGCTGTTAGGCATGCAGGGTAGCCTTATTTCTATATAATCTAATTGTTTACATAAGTGACTTGACAATAAATGTTTATATTGAGTTGTGGTTTCTACCTTTGGTGCATTGTTGATGATTTTATCCCTTATACATGGGTGGCCACTTTGGACTTTTATTTCTTTGGTTGGACTAAGCCATATTTGGCAAGTTGTAATTTGTCCAGATCGAGACGTGCAAAGAAGTTGTTGCCAGAGTCTTCCATGAACTAAGCCAAAAGTTGGAAGAGAAGTTGCTTAGCTGGGTTATCTTTCAACTATGAGGTTGTCACTTTTGTTACCCACTATCCGTTCATTTAAAAATAAGTATATGATGTAAGTGTTTAGCTTAGCAATATCGATCCTAGATTTGATGGTGATTGTGCTTAGGAATGTGAATTCTGGCTATACGCCAAATTTCAATTCTAATTCTTTTGTTGTGGTCACTTTCAATTGTCATTCCTCAAAGAGGTGGGTGACGATTTATCTTGTGTGTCGCTTATTCGAGAGTGTTGGGCTGGTATTGTTTTATCCTTAAGGATTTTGAGGATGAAATCCTTTAAGGAGAGGATAATCAAATGACCTATGTTTTAATAATCAGATTTAAATATTTTATTAAAATATTAATTTTTACTGAATTGAAAATTCTAGGATGTGATTTTTCATATACAAACGACCAAGATTTGAGACCAATTTCATTGAGTTCGGATGGTTTGTTATGTGAAGAAAAAGTATAAAGATCATCATATTTCGAGATTTGACGTTTCAGGGGAAAAATGATCATGATACGCTCAAAAATTATCAATCCTGGTGGTAGCGCCAGATTACGACGAAATTTATATTTTTGGAACCTAGTGATAAGGTAACACACGCATGAGAGTTTCATCAGATTGGATTTACCATTTGGTCGTGCAAACTTTGAATGTGTGTCTATTTCAATTGTGGAAATTAAATGTTCGGATAAAGAGTTAGATACCACAAAAATTTGAATTTAACATCGAGAAATATTACACTGCGTTTAGAAAGTGTTTTTATCTCTAGATTGCTTATTGGCACATGTCAATCAAAGTGCAAATCCATTTGGCTCATTTGGGACCTTCCACTATAAATATGGACACAAAGTTTGAGAATAATATTATTTTATTGTCAAATCCTAACCCTATCCATCATGAACTCTAACATTCGGTGATCCACATTGCACCTTTCAATTGGTCCATTTCAGCTAAAACTCCCAATATGAAACTGTTTATATCGTCAATGCGAAGATATTCATGGCTGTGCAGTTAAAGCGCTTAGCGTTTTTATAGCGGTAGAGGTGTAAAAAACTGTAGCGGGGATAAAGCGGAAAAATATCGGGGCTGTAGCGGATGTGAAAAAATGTTAATTAGATGTAAAACTATATAATTAAAATTAATTAATTATCATTCTTGCATCATTTATGTAGAAGAAATGAATATTAATTAATATTATATAACAAAATCATAGAATATCAAGTTTATGCGCACTAGATTCGAGAATTACTATAGATTCCTATCTTATACAAATCATATATGACTTAAAATTAGCTCTTTACATTAACTTTCTTGACTTATTTTAAAAGAGAACTGGTCAAATCATCGTCTATATATTAATATTGCTAAAGCGGAAGTTAAATAGCGTTGATTTAGCGGATGCAGCGGAAAATAGCGGGGCTTAAAGCGGAGGTACTGTTTATCAGCGCTAAATTGAAATAGCGTAGCGGTTGGAGAGCGCTACGGGCTATAGCGGGGATTTTGCGGAGCTTTAGCGGGGCTTTAACTGCATAAATTCATGGTTCGTTTCGTCGATCGGATCAAGTGTGTGCATGGAAATCGAGAAAAACAAGATCTACTTAGCTTTCAGATTTTGGCTCCCGCACCCCACATCGTCCAGAATTACCTCATGTCAACAAAAGGAAAAGTGTGAAGAAAATAAAAACGAAGAGATCGACATTGGTTTGACATTGAACAGAAGTAAGAGGAGAGAGAAATCCCTATTTTAGTGATTTTAGGTAGATGTAGTGATTTCAAGTATTCACGTTTTTTCAACGATCGGAGCATGGTTAAGCAGTGAATTTTTTAGATCGATCAAAACTTAGATGGCGTGGTGACCTAAAAGTGATCGGAGTTAATGAAATTAGGCAAGTAAGGCGATGTGACATGTAACAGGTCGGAACGAGATTGGGAATAAAATAATGTGAACTTTCTCACTCGACGCATATTCTTCTGGTGCATATGTGTTTTGGGTAGGGGCCACACTGACATGACAACAGTTGATAGACAAATGTGGTTTATATATTTATTTTTAATTCCCGTTCGAATTTCAAATGCTATAACTTGTGTAACTTTTGCATACGAGCTCCTTTTCATACACAGTTTTTTCTATGGACTTGTACTAGAGAGCTATACGCTATGGCTTACGTTTGAAATGATTTCGCTAAGCTGAGTTATATTATCTCTTACTAAGCTATGATAGTTTTTAAAGTATTAAATTGGCATTTCTAGATTATTTATAAGCTTAAAATATAATTTTTAGGATAGATGAATCAAGTAAATAATAAAACAAAATTTGAAAAGCAATTTGAGTTGTTTAAACCGAATATCACCTTCTACCCTTTTGCATGCTATTACACGCTATTTTGACATTGCCACTATAATTGAACTATTTTGATATAAAACTCATACTAATCACTATAGACATGTTCTATTTATTTTATGTATATCATTATGGATTTTTGTGTGTAATTTTAAAAAACTATAGGATTATTGGTCGCGTGGTTATTTGTTTGACTAGTTTAATTGTAAACGTTGTTTATTGGTGAAATAGGACTAGGAAAATCTCATCAACTAAAGTTTGGTGTTCATCGATTAAACTCACAAGATGATGCACGTTGATTGAGAATACAGGAATGACATACTCGAATGGAATAGATAGATTCGTGAAGAGGAATCAAAACGTGTAGATTGACTTGTAGTTGGAGCTGCACGGAAGCATGACGACTGAAAGTATACAAAGAAGCATTGGAATTAGGCGATGGATCTGAATACGAAAATTCGCTTCGATGGTGAGCTTAGATTTCCAAATGAACGCCAAACATTTTCATTTGTCGTATGTCTAAGATAATGTTTGTTAAATACATGATCATGGTGGTTGTTAGTGATTAATTTGAAGTAATTGATATCAGATGCTATTGATGTTTGTCATTTTGGGTAAATTTGACATGGACGATGGTGTAGTTTTGAGGAGAATAACATGATGATTCATTCGATGGTTGTTTCGAGACAATGTGTCTTTGATTGGTAGATTTGGCGTGAAACAAGATGGATGTTTCCTTAAGAAGCAGAGATGGATGGTGCAATCCATTGAATGAGGTGGTGATTTCTCTAAGGTCCTTCTAGAGGTCGTGACTCGTCGATTACTTCTACAAGATGATAGTTAGTGCGCAGTGAAGGTATGATTCTTTGAATGGAAATTTGGGAATTGGATTAAGTTAAAGAAGTGATGGATGGATTACTTGAGATGAGGATGAGGTTGCATAATGATGAAAGAAACATGATGGACAAATGGGTCTCGCGAGCAGGTTTAACAAAGTTGTGACTCTCTGATCGAAAATGGGAACTGGGGTAAATCAAAGAAGTGATGAATAAGTAGCTCAAGACGAGGACGAGATTGTGGCATAATGGATTTAAGGAGTAGCGATGCTCGGACAATATTTGAAATCTGTTGAAGGATGAGAGTGACAATGAATCATTGGTAGCTCATAGTGTTCTAGTGTTAACTCGAAGCAAGGATATCATGGGTTGCTCAATCAGGACGACCTAGTTGCTAAGCACATGGGTCTTGAAGGTAAACATGTTGGACATATGAGTTTCACAAGCATAGCAGTAGCGATGTTTATATGCCCTAGGCGACTTTATAGGAATGCTTAAGCTGTTGGACAAATAGGGTCCCGAAGGCAAATAAACTGGAGACTTGGGTTTTGAAGGTATGTTGAGTTAAACTAAAATCAAGGTTTTCCATTAGCCCTTAACTCAAGTAGATGCCAGTCGTATGGGTTTTCTAAGTATTCACAGATTTAGAAGGTGAGTTAGGATTTGGCAGGTGGATGTTATGGTTGTGGTTATCTTAATTCTCTTCGATAGACTATCACCTATAGGATTCTAGAGAGATTATGGGAAGTGGGATCGAAGTGGTCTATTTAGATTCTTCTATCATATTACAATTTCCTTTGTTGTTGTCTTGGGTAGCATATACATTTTATTATATGTGCTGATTTTGTGGATGAAGGGATGACAAATATGACTCTTTATTCCTATGTTCCTTATACTACTATGACTTTTACAATATTTTGAGATTGATTTATCACTCACACCAGACCATTGTTTGACCCAATATTTTATGTTCCCTCTTATTACCTTTGATACTCATCAACAATACTAATAAGTTGGCTAACCTGTATAAGTGTTGTCCAGAGTTGAGCAAGTAGATTGGCAGGTGGTAATGCCTTCTCATACTTATATTTGTATTGTTGATGCTTATTTCTGCTATGAAACACTATGGAGCCTTGACAGTGTTTGACATGTTATTAGAAATAGTTTCCTAGTTAAGTTTATTTACCTTTTTTCTATAAGCTCTGTTTACTAAATCTGTATGGGCCAATACACTCTGATTATGTAGCTTATATGGTTATTACTATCTTTCCTGTTATACATATCTATGATTCCTATTATATTTTATTTGATGCACTATAATATATGCAATAGTACATGTATTTGTATTTGGTATTTCTTTCCTTCTCTTCCCTTCCTTTTCTTTCCTTTCTTCCCATTTCCCTTCCTCCTATATTTTTGTCCCTTGATAATCATTTTACATTGATCGTGTGTCCGTATAATGCATTAATGGATTATATCAGCACCGATGGTGTAGGGCGGTCATTACAAATTTTATTTTGATAAACTGACCAGCATGCTGAAATACAATACATGGATATGTTGAGATTTCCCTTTAAATTTTTATAAATTATTTTATTTAAATCATTTTGATAATGCATTTCTTTATAAAATAACTTGAAACTTTGTAAAATCATTTAAACATAGTTTATACATACATCAATCATAAAATAATTCTTGAAATTTACAAAATAATTCTTGAAATTTTTAATATAAAACATTAAATATAGTGCATATATGATATATAAAACAATTTAAAACAAGGTGTAAGGAAATTGCCAAAATTGTAAATACATTGGAGTTCATAAAACTAAAGTATATGCAATATAGAAGGCTTAAAATCAAAAAGGATGTTTTGAAAACAGGGATTATTTGAAAGTCATTTTGAAAATAATTCAAAAAATCATTTTGAAAAATAGATTAATCATTATCAAAATTTTACAATTATTCTAAGACTCTAAAATCACTTGAATATCTTAAAATTTTGAACTCTTCAATACTCATGAGTCTTCATAATCTAGCTTTTTAGTCTTTATATCAGCATCATCATCCTGAATCTAATAGTCTTTATCATCAATACCTATCATTCTCTACATTATATACAATACATATATCTAGATAAACATTAGTATCCATAATTTATATTGTTTCTTAGATTATTGTCATCAAAACCATTATTCATGGTAATAATAAAAATCACCGAGTATAGATTATACTTGTTATATAAAGACTACGGTCATTCAGTATGGACTATGCTCAATAAGAACAGAAGAGACCGAGGAATCGCTTGGAGAGACTATGTATTTGGTTATAAGCTTAGCACAACTAGAGATTTGGATATGGATATGGCAACCATAAATGGTCCGGAGAGACAATATGCTTAGATTTGAATATTGGCCCATGGTGTAACTCCCCACCTCTATACTCGCTTTAGTCAAGGTCATCAAAAGCAATGATTTCAACTAACATGAAGAATAAGTATGTTAAAGAGCGACTATATGTATAATAGCTTTGAACGAGTCTTAACTAGTATCCTCGTTGTCCTGATTCATAGTCTTATCATCCTAACTCAAGTCTTAATAACCATCCTCTTAGAGAATAATCATCCATCATTGAAGTTGTTACTGCTTCCCATCATTGATTGATGAAATAGCCACATCAAAGCATGAAATCCTTGTCTTATGCCAAAAATATTGGTCGAAGAGACACTAGATCGAATCCACTATCGAACGAACCATCATAAACTGCTCCTCGAAACCGCACCATCGTTCGCGTCAAGTAGGCGAAAATGACCAATACAAATAGTAGTCGATATCGATCACTCAAATGTAATCGATAACGATTACTTTAATCATATACTTAACCAAACTAGTTAAGTGTAACAACCCGGAAATTCTAAGCCAATTTAAAATTTTTATTTTGGCAATTTTGATGAATTTTGAGTATTTATAATGAATTATTTTAAATAATATCGACGAAAAAATTATTTGAATAGAATTCGAACGTATATATTTATTCGAATCATCGTTAGAATATAAAAATAATTATTTATAATTATAAAAGGAATTGAAAATGGCGCGGTAGTTCGATAATTCGATTTCAAAATTCAAATGAATGTATAGGATTCAAAATAAACCGGATTTTAGTGAAACCAAAAATATTTGAATCTAATTGTGAATATCTTTCCAACGAATCTGAAGAATCGAAATTTCATAATGGGAATCAAAAGTTATGTCCAGTTGAAATTTCAGAATAGTCGCTATGGAGTTCTAGCCCTTAAAAATGGAAATTTTGCAAACGACCTCGGATTTCGACGAAACCACTTTTGTTGGATCCGCGATGTCAAATTATTGTTAGGTTTCAAATTTCATAGTTTTTCGAATCAATATGTGAGCGTGGCAAAGGAAAACGCGTTTGACCAGTTTTAGTTGATTTTAATCGACTGGAAAATGGTCATTTTTCAAACTGTCTCAGAATTCGACGAAACTAGTTTTATTAGGACCGTATCGTCAATACAAAGCTAGAAAATATTTTTCTGGAATTTTTAGAGTTCGTGTGTGGCCTCGGTAATTTGAAATGTGCGTTTAAATTGAATATATAAAGAATTATACTTTAAATTCAACGGAAACTGATTCAAACAGTCAAATTGGCCTACGATACATATCCCGTTGTGTTCGGAATGGGGGTAATTAGTGCCCTTATTTTTGACACGGGTAGCTAGTAGTTTTGGTTTTGTAGAATTATATTCACAGGATCCTGATTTACAACTGGAACGATGCTCGGAAAGATCTGTATCCGTGTATCACTTTTAGTTGTGCTTTGTATATTTTTCCGCTGCTATGTAATTTATTGTAATCTCTGATATTCTTTGTTGAATGTATTTTATTCATTTATACTCTGTATATTCTTGTATCTGATGAAATTGTTGTAATAACAATGAAATGTTCTTCCGTCTGCGTTCATTTGTGTGTTGTTCTCAAAGTATCCGGGCTTTCCTTCACGGGGAAGTTACGTGTCCTTATAGTTTGGTATTATCACATGGTTGGACTATTCAACATTCACAATTCAGTTCTTTAGTTATAATTCTCATGTTAAATACATTCAACCATCACATATCAAGCAAACACAACGAAATTTGTTTATTTCCACTCTATATCGTCTGTAGTATTTTATAACGATATGTCGCCATTTTTATTTAATTTAAAACGGCCATATTTAATTAAACGACGTTTCAGGTCGTGTCGATGCACTAGCGCTGTTTTTCACTAATTTTGTTTTACACATATCTGAAAATCTAACCAATGGATCTTCACAAATTTTATATCATTAGGAAGGTCATTTCAAAACGGATCCAACGGTTTATGTTTTGGGAAATTCCGACGGTCGGATCTTCCACACTAGCCATTTGAAGTTACGATTTCTATTTACGAACTATAGCGTCGTTATTCGATTTAATTTAATTATATTTATATATAAATATAATTGTCCCTGGCGCTACTGATGCTCGTGATTGGAGTAGCTACCATGAAGCAGCTGAAGTAGTAGCCGTCCAGACATACTGTTGATTGTACGGATATGCGAGGAATTGGTGCCTCCGGTTTCGTTCAGACCCAGAATGGACTTGTAAATGGACTGTGTGTCTGACATTGGATTTTTTTCTATGCTGATTGATCTCTGTTAAATATATATCTGTTTGGCGGCGGAGAATTTATTCTCTTGCTTAACGCCCTTCTCTGAGACGTACGAGCTCAGAGGTTATGTATTGATAGAAATCAGTCACATAGAGTGGATTGCCTGTGTGGCATGCCTAAGTGGCATATGATCAAGGCTTCCGTTGCAAAGCAAAGTTTTGTGGTTGATGATCAAAGCATGGTCTATGTGACGTAGCTTTGTGTATAACGTGAATTCGCGAGCCTCACACCCCGGTATGAGTCAAAAACGGGAGACGGACCGCTGGGAGAGCACGACGTTTCTTTCTATCTAAGGTGGTGTCAATGACCTTACAGCCCTGACATTATATATACTTTTCACCTGTGTGGTTGTTGGAATGCGAGGCGCCTCGATTATAGGTCTGTAAGGACCGGGAAACGTGTGTTCAGGAATAACTAATCCTCAAAAGTAAGAGAGGACCGGCCCAGCCGATTTCAAGGATCATAGTGGGGTCCTGGGACATTTGCTAGAGTGTCTCGAATTGGAGAGGTGCTTGCCCCTTTCCTCGACTCATGAAGGAATCCAATTTCCAATACGAAATATGCGAATGTGATTGTATTACTAGTATGGCGACATGATATATGGTACCCATGCCATCTAGGATTCATATTTATGATTGAATTTGCTTTTGAAACATATATGCACTAGTAATAATATCAAACACTTTTGTTTTATACGTATGAAGCATTTTTGGCCATTATAAGATAAAACTCTATCCTCCGGCTTGCGTTGCATTGTGTGATGAGACCTGAGTCTTATAATGGCTTCATTTTATAAAAAGCATTGAGATGATTTAATCATTTACTTTATTTCATGCACTAGCACTCATTGGAGTAAACCCGTTCCGCGAAAGTGGCGTGGTCCTTTGATTTGCCTTATTATTGTTGTTAATAAGTTAAGTAGATTTCTTATACCAGTCCCATGACTGACTTGTAGTTTGTTTCACCTTGCAAACTCGGGTGCCCTCATTTTCACACGGGCAGCCTAGTTACAGGTTTCTGAAACACTTTTGGCTTATGGCGAGGCTTGACTACACCGTGCTGACTTTGATCTTCTCCGCCATTATTGTATCTATATTATGATTCCGTTTTTGGCGATGTAGACTGATATTTATTTTGTGTACTCTTTTTGTATGATTCTGCCTCTGGCGATGGTGACTGATTATGTATCATTATGCACTAAGTTGTATCCTGCACTGTGCTCTCTGATGTGATGATATCTATATGATTCCGCTGTCATATGTGTGTAAATTATTCTATTTTCTGTTTATGCTATTATCTGTGATCTGCTAATGATGATTAATGTGTTATATTCCAATGATTATCTTTAACATCGTGTCACGGGGTTTTGGGATCGTCACAGGAGGACAGGCGGTGGGTCTCGTTTTGAGGTCGAAATTAAAAGTTGCTTTTTAGAGAAATAAATTAATTAAATAATTATAAATATATATGTCACTCACCCTCCTCTCTCCTCCTTTATAAGTCAACAGAGAAAAGAAAAAAAAAGAAAAAAAATTGTTATTGCCCCTCCCCCACAGCCGCTACTACACCGACGTTCCTCTGTCTGTCACCCGCGCACCACCCCCCTCCTCCTTCTTCCTCCGCTCGAAGACCGCGCCCCCGTAAAACCCTAAGCCCATTTCCGTTGCCTGCCAACCCCGTAACCCCCCACCGCCAATTGGCCTCGCGAAGCACCTTGACCCCCATCCGCTCCACCCTCCGACTACGGCGTCCCCTCCGTACCAAGCACCGACGCTTCCACTCGAACCTTAAGCTGCTTCCTAGAGCGTCGTATGAATTGCGAAAGGTAATTACTTTACTTATTAAATTAGTTTATTAATGTAGGCTGATTTAAAGGTCTGAAATTTTAAATACAAGTATATAATTATTTACTTTTAGATTTACTTTTCAGATTTTTGAAAATATAGGATAAAAATAATAAAAATATGATTTTTATATTATAGAAGAAATAAAAATATGATTTTTAATATGAGGAAAGTTTAGTTTTTTAATTATAGAATGTTTTGATTTTTAATTTAGAAGAGGCTTGATTTTTTTATGATAAAAGATCTAATTTTTAATCGAATAAAAATATAATTGTAAGTGAAGATTAAAAATATAATGTTTATTGTAAGCAAAGATTAAAAATACAATTTTTATGAGGTAGAGAATATAAAAATACAATTTTTATATATGTACAAGAAGAATAAAAATCGAATTTTTATATATGTAGAAGAAGAATAAAAATCGAATTTTTATATAATAGAGGATATAAAGATGTGATTTTTATATATTTAGTGAATACGGTTGACGAAAGTGATGAAGGGCAGGCACGATGAAGATTTTCTTCAGTAGAAGTGTCGAGGCGTTTGGTATAGCTTTGGTGAGAACTTCTCACCTTTAATTTTTTTTCTAGTTGAAATATATACTAGGATGCAGACGGTGTTTATTAGCACCCGACACCCGTCGTCCACAGACTATGGACGGCTTGTATGCTTGTTTGTTTGATTTTGATGTGTAGTTGATTGTGTTATGTGAAATGAAATAAAATACCAATAGTTAAAAATATTTTATAGCTGAAAATAGAATTTTTAACGTGTATATAAAATAAATATTTACAAACAAATCGGAGATTTGTTTATATATAATGACTTGATTGATATTGATTGGGACGATAAATTTTACACATCGCCCAACTGCACAAATAAAATCTGTGTTTGATTGTTTGAAACCCCACACGGGTATTGGGATGATATTTGGCGTACACTAATCCCAATTATTTAGCTGTATGTCGATCGATTGATGGACAGACTGTTATAAGCGTTAAATATTTATATTTGATGCTTATACAGTGTAGAATGCACTTTGGATGATGGTTGATTATTCATCTTTGTTATTGTATACATGTGTTGTATAAAATCCATATAATTAACATTATATGGTAATTGATTGGGCCTCATTCCAGTTTTGAAAAAGAAATATTTGAATAGAAATATTTGAAAAAGAAATATTTAAAATAGAATATTTGAAAATAGAATATATGAAGCCGTGTTGATTAGATTGACGCCATTTTGACGTAAACGATATTTATATCGATTTTATTCAATTTTCAATGTATATTGAAAGTGTTTTCGAAATTTGAATTATATTGAAAATAATCGAAATTCGAATTATATTGAATAGAATTTAAATTCGAATTAAATTGAAATGAATTGAAATTCGAATTAAATTGAATTGATTTGAAATTCGAAATAAACTGAAATGATTTGAAATTCGAATAGAATTGAAATTGAATAGAATTGAATTCGAATTTAAATTGAATAGAATTGAATTCGAATTGAGATTGAATAGAATTGAATTTGAATTAAAATTGAATAGAATTGAATTCGAATTGAAATCAAATTGAAATGAATTCGAATTGAATTCGAATTGAATTGAAATTGAATAGAAATCGATTTGAAATAAATTCAAAATCGAATAGAAATTGAATCGAATTGAAAACGAACTGAAATTGAATTAAAAATCGATTTGAATTAAAATCAATTTGAAATGAATTTAAAACGATTTATAAAGCATGTTTTGAAAGGAAATCGATGAAATATATAATATATAAATATTATATATATAATGGCCTGAATAGAACGCGCCGCGCCGTGGCAGTTCGCGAATTTCGACCATTGACTTCGAATGGATATTGCGGGAGATCTGACCGTCGGATTCTCCTAAAACTGGAACCGTTGAGTTCGTATCGAAAAGAGCTTTCTAACGAATATTAAAAATTAGAAATCTAACAGTTGGATTTCGAATTATGTCTAAATCAAATTTTATAAAATCATAATAATTTGTGTAAAATCATAAGAAATGATTTGTGAAGAATTGGGTTGAAAAACTCCATAGTTGAAAAGATAAAAGTAGATTTTTATCGAAATGAACTAGTTTTGAACTAGAATAATAATTTATTTATTTTTAAAATAAATAAATGGGATTTGAAATGGTTTAGAAAATAACCAGAATTTCCAATAATTGCATTGGAATGGATTTGAATCGAAATTGTCTTCGGAATATTTTGATGTTGGATTTCGTGATTATAGAGATGTTGTTATGGAAATTTGAAAGATATATATATATATATATATATATCGTTATTTCCAATACGATATTTGTTGGTCGTAGAATTTGATATTGAATATAAGCCGATATATTTTCTATTCAGAGCCTTGTATTTAATATCAAATGTGATTTGGGTTTGTCGTGAATGGTGTCTTCATTAACACTGTTCTTAAGCCCAGTTGAGAAAATGATTAAATCTTTTTATTTAGATTTAATGAAGTGTACCAATTAAATAATATTTAATTGGAATTGAATTGGTGTTGATTTTTGGGTTTATCGTGAACAGTGTTTTAAATAACACTTGTTCTTTAACCCGATAATTAATGAAATGTGATTTTGGGTTGTCGTGAACGGTATCTTCAATAATACTGTTCTTAGACCCAAAAACGAGTTAAGAAAATCGGAAACTAACTGGAGATTAGTTAAGTTGAATGGTTTCTGGGGTATTGCTCTGATGTTGGTTTCGGCCTTCGGGGTTAATACTTAGGGAACTGCTCACTTGCTAATTTACGATTAGGGACTGATTGAAATGTGATGTGATTTTGGGGTTTATCGTGAACCGTGTTTTAAATGACACTGATTCTTTAACCCGGTCAAAGATTAAAACTATGTGGAGTTTTAATGAATCTTTAATTAGATTAAAAAGATCGAGAATGGAGTATCACCAGTTTTGCTCCAGGCAATAGTTAAATCTTTAATTAGATTTAAACGTGAAATGGTAATTGAATTTACCGATAACACCGTTGTTTTAGATATGAAGTAAGACCAGTTTTACTTCATGGGATGAATAGGTGGGGATTGGGAAATTAAAATAAACGATTACTTCGGTAAGGTTCGTTAATCCCGACTAGTTTGAAGTGATATTCAAAGGAAGATTAAAGAATAAATTTAAAGGATTTATCTTTGATAAAATTAATGGGAACCTTTCCCTAAGAATGTGAAATTAGAAACTAACTGTCGGTTAGCTAAGTAGAATGGTTTTCTGGATATTGATCTGATGTTGGTTTCGGCCTTCGGGGTTAATATTTGGGGAATTATTCTCTTACTAATTTACGGTTAGTGATTGATGAATTGGAATGAGGCATATGTTGTGTTTGTGTAATGCTTATTTATTATATATGAGTTATTCGGAAAGACAGGGTTTATCCCATTCTGAATAACTGATTCGACGTGATGTCAAAGATGAAGACGGTGGTTGAAGACCGGAGGTCTTCATGTCGTTTGGATAATTACTGATGATCTTGATCGGGCCGTACACCCAAGAGGAGGGAATAAGTTAGTGGTCGTCCAAACGTACTTGGAGATCGATGGATATGCGGGGTACTAGGTGCCTCCGGTTTTGTTCAGACCCAAAACGAACTTGTAAATGGACTGTGTGTCTGACATTGGATATCATTCTATGTGATTGATGGATATCGGTTGCATGGAGTGGTTTGCCTGTGTGGCATGCTAAGATGCAAATGATCAAGGCTTTTGTTGAAAAGCAAAGTCTTGTGGTGATGATCAAAGCACGACCTGTATGGCATAGCTTTGTGTAACGTGAATTCGCGAGCCTCACACCCCGGTTGTGAACCAGAAACGGGAGAGGACCTCAAGGAGGACATGCGTTTCTTTCTAGCTAGAAGTGGCGTCAGTGGTTTTACACGCCCTGACGAGTTTGACTTATGTGGTTGTTGCTGTTGCGAGGCGCCTCGGATATATCGGTCGTTCTCGAACCGATGGAGTCATTTAGTTGGCTCACCTACGCCCCATAGGGCGGGGAAACGCAGTGTTCAGGCATTTTAATCCACATCGGTGGACCGACCCTGACGATCCAAGGGACGATGCGTTCTGTTCCTGAGACACGGGCTAGAGCGTCTGGAATCGGTAGAGGACTATCTTTTGCCTCGGTTCACAGATGGAAATCCAACTTCCAATACGTGACGTTTCGATTTTAGTTGTAATCCTATATATGGCGACATAGTGAGATGAGGCGCTTATGCCGTCTATGATTGATACTTAAGATTTGAAGTTGTTTTATACACTATACACTTATTATAGTATCAAAATAATCTGTTTTAAACGTATCAAGCATTCTTTGGCTATTATAAGGTAAAACCCTATCCTCCGGTTTGCGTTGCATTGCGTTATAGGACCTGGGTCTTATAATAGCTTCATTTTTCTTTATTTAGCATTGCGCTATTTGTTTTATGCACTGGTATTCTTGGGAGGAAACCCGTTCCGTGTTATACGGCGTGGTCCCTTGATTTACCTAACTTTAAATTAAAGATTAATAACTGTTTTAGTTCTCACACCAGTCCCATGACTATCCTGGAGTTTATTGTTTTAACCTAAACTTTGGGTGCCCTTATTTTGACACGGACAGCTAGTAGTTTTGGTTTTGCAGATTTATATTCACATGATCCTGATTTACAGCTGGAACGATACTCAGAAAGCTTTGTATCCGCGTATTACTTCTAGTTGTGTATTGTATTATTTTCCGCTGCTACGTAATGTATTGTAATCTCTGATATTTATCGAATGTAATATTCATTTATACTCTGTATATTCTTGTATTCTGATGAAATTGTTGTAATAAGCAATGAAATGTTCTTCTATCTGCGTTCTAACTTGTCGTGTTCTCAAAACAATCAGGCGTTTCGAACGGTCTTGATCGGTTTAGCGACTGATTCAGATCGAGCGAAATTACGGGCTATTACATTAAGTATGCGTCAAATGAAAACGTCCAACATTCGTTGTGAAATCCAAGTTTGTCGTCAAGTTCATTCTTTGTCTTCAAATCCGTTGCCATGCTCTTGTGCTGCTCCAACTTCATATTTGTCCACACGCCTATTTCTCCGTCGTAAATTCAACTCATCTTGTTCGAGTCATATCCATTCTCTCAATCAATGTGCACTGAACTTCTTGTGCGTTTGATCGATAAACACTAGCTACTCTAAAAGGTGAGATTTTTCCTAATACTAAGTCGCCTACGAATGACGTTTTAACCAACTAAACAAACAATCATCCATGCAATCCAAAATAGTATAATTACCTAAATTAGTAAATAAACATCCTTAATAGCATCCACAAAATAGATAAAACCTATCTAAAATGATTGGTGATGAATTAGTGTCAAAATTGTTCAATTCTAGCGAAGGTATCAAAATATCATGCAATAACACGTAAATGGGTAAAAACGTGAAATTCTGGTTTAAACTAACCAAGTAACCTTTTAATTATTTTATTTGTTATTAACTAGGTTCAACAATCCTAAAAAATATATTTTATGATTTTAAATCACCTAGAAATATCAAAATTTTACCTTGTAAGCATAGTTCAGCGAGGGATAATATCACTCACCCTAGTTAAATCAGCCCAAATTACTGTTAAAAGGTAGAGTGTGTCGATACGAGACCAACGCAAGAAACACATCCAAATCTGATGTCATATGCAAAAGTTATGAATTTAATAAGTTTGTAGAATAAACCGACACCATTAAATTAACCAATCACTTTATTTACAAGTTTACCCAATAATCTTCTTCTCCAAAACAAAAACACATGTAGAAGCATACACGCAAAAACCAATTCAAGCGTGCATCATTTCAAGTGATACAGAGTTGTAGTTCACGGAATTAATATCCGAAAATAACATCGCGAAGCACTTCGAAAATGCAACCTGCTCATTCCATCACCTCGACCTCCAACCACGTCCCCCCAAAACGCGTCTGACCCTCCTTCACCATGCTGTCGTGTCCTGGTTACAACTTTTTCTGTGATGGATTTCGGCCAAATTCCACCAATCGATGTCTCTTTCCCCCCTAAGACCCATGCTAGCCTCGAATTTCTCAATCTCCTCCTCATTCGTCCTCTAGGTAAAACCCTAGATCATGCCACCATCAAAGCTATGACAAAAATCATATCTAGGCATCACAAAAATACATAGGTTCGAAGCTCTTGAGTTTTTAGGAATTTAGGAAGCGATTTCGTGATTTTTAGTGGAGTATTTTGGTCGAAATAATTTTTCAAAGGAAGAGAAAGTAAACGATTTTATTTTTTGAAAAGGGGATGTCGGCTACAGTATATGACTAATAACAAATTTGGTTTAATGACAAGTTGGAGGATTTTATGGTCTCATAAGGCCCATCTATCAAGAATTGTGTGTCCAAAACACACAATGTCTTAAAAGAGCACGACCAAATGGTATATCCGTTTGATACAAAACTTGACAGTGTGAAACAACTTTCTATGACGATTCCAAAAATATAAATTTCGTCTTAATCCAACACTATGTCGAAACGAAAATTTTCACATGTATTTCGAGATTGTTTTGCCTTTGAAAAATCAAATCTTGAAATATAACGATCCATATGCTTTTTCTCCACCTAACAACTATTTGAACTCAATAGAAATAGTCTTGAGCACTAATTCAACTGTTTATGAAAATTCTCACTTTGGAACCATCAAATAGCTAAAGAATAATATTTATATAGAATATTTAAATAACCAATCGTCAACAATACGGGTTGTTACACATACTTTGCTGACTTGGTTGCTTCATTGCCTTAGTTTTCCAGCGCTTTCCAGGACAATCCGAGCTTCCTACAACTATAAATAGGTGACTTTGGACATGGAAACAAGGGGATATCTTATGGCTCTTTGGGCAGGCGTTTTGCCAAAACTAAAAGTAAAACTCAACCCCTTCTTTTTACACTCATTCAACCGAGTACTATTTTATAATCTAACAGTATACGTAAAAGATTACCTCACAGTGGACGTAGGCCAAATTTTGCCAAACCACTATAAAAATTTGTATGTTCTTTTACTTTTTCCTACTATCCTATGGTTCTAGTCTATGGATCTGCGATGTAATGACCCGGATTTTTAGCGGTTAACTCTGAACATTCAAATATGTTTTAAATGTTGAAATGAAATTATAAAGGAATTTTTATATAGAAGTTATCGACTTAAATCATTGTAATATGATATAATTTAGAATCATTCAAAATATCGTAATACAAAAAAGTGTGATAATTGAATTTGAGGTCTAACATATATATTGGATTATTTATTAAGATTCAATTGAATTCAGATTCAATTATAATAAGGAATTTATTAATAAAAACGACGTTAGAACATATAATTTATGATAAATTAAAAACGAGCTCGTAACGCCGTGGCAATTCGTAATTTTACTTTTTTAACTTAAATTGAATGTACAAAATCCAATATAAGTCGAAATTCTTTGAAACAAGAATCGTCCGGATCTATTGGAGTATAGTTTTTTTAATAAAAGAGAAAAATCGAGATTTCATCTTATAGATTTTGAGTTATGCCCAAATCAAATTTTTGAAAGTCGCTATGGAATCGTTTATGAACCATAATGATTTATTTAAATTAATAAATAAAAGGATTTTTAAACAAATTGAATATTGGTTTAACTTGAAAATGAAAAATATCGAGTTTAAAATCCAAGATAGATTATTTTGAAGTTGTATAACATTCTGTTTAAATATATATGCTAATAATAATGTATTACTAATATATTTGTTTATTTTAGAATTGATTATATTATATCGATTTAATATGGAACTTAGGAATAGTCAATTTTCAAATGACCTCAAATTTCAACGAAACTAATTTTATAAAGTTCGTAATGGCTAATTATTGTAAGATTTCCAGTTTGGGGTCAACTGGGGCTATTTTGATGATAATGCCCGATATAAACACGTATTGATTTACGTTGTGAATTAAAAAGGGAGTTTTGACAAATGATCTTGGAATTTGATTAAACTAGTTCTATCATGCCCGGAATATTTAGTTATGGTAAGATTTCAAGTTTCGTACCAATTGGAGTTAATTTGCGAGCGTGCGAAATTAAAACGTGAATCAATTAACGATTTTAATATTCAATATTTCGCTATTTCACCAAACAAAATTGGATTTTGACGAAACAAGTTTTGTTGGGTCCAGAATGTCAAACTATAGTTGTATACTCCATTTTCATCGCAAACAAATTCTGTATGTGATCATACAAAATTATAAACAATAAACGGAAATGACTATATGCACGAATTGATAAAACTCAATTTGATATTTCAATACAATAATAATTAAACCCTTTATAAATTCATCCCTAACCTCAATCCCTAATCCCCATTTCTCTTTAATGTTTCCCATTTTTACTTCTATTTTGTTCATTAAAAAACGAAGAGACCGTCCACATCAAAAATCGATACTCAATGGAAAAGTCTAATCTTTGATTTGTTGAGATTGTTGAAACTAGAGCTTCAGGCTAGTATAACTTCTGTAGAGTTCGACGTTGAAAAAGTTCGCACCTATTTTGATCAGCGTTGGCCTTGGGTGGCGATCGTCGGAGATGGAAGGGTTAGACACAAAACTAGGTCGGAGTTGAGGTCCTCGGTAGGAGGTGAGGCTATTAACAAGGTTTGATGGGACATTTTAACACAAATGCTCGCCCTTTTTTAGCACTGTGCTAGATCAGAAATTTTGGGGTGACGGCATAGTGACTTTAGAGGTGATGGAGTAGGGGAGGAGTAGAGATGGTCATTGGTGATGATAGCATGGGAATTCGTGTTACGAAGAAGGTAAACGATGGAAATGGAGCTTTGTTAATGGCGCTGATATGTTTTTTCAGGGGGACGTGTTTTGAATATGAAGAAGAAGGATATAACGCATAATTAAGGAAATAATTAGTAATTAATTTAATATAATGATGATTAGTATGATTAAATAAAATATTTAATTATCGTAAACTTGTAATATTTATAACTCGTTTATACGTGAACAGAGTGTGACAAAGCAAGATATGTTGGGAACGTATGGACGAAGGCTATACGTCCGAGCTGGTTCGGAATGATTTGGAGATTGCTAGAGTTTTATCTAATTTTAAACGCTAGTTTGAAATCAGATAAAACGACATGAAATCGTCGATTGAACAAAATGTAAGTCAGCTCTCATGCTTTCTGAAATAATGGATGTGATTAAATTCATAATTATCCTTGATAATATAAACAGTGTGATTGGATGGTTCATTGTTTATTGGTTGATTCTTATTTAATTGATGTTTTCATTATTTATAATTCCATCATTTAAATGATTAGATTAAAATTATCTATCCATATGCATTATTAAATGATATGATGAACTGTAATGTAGGGAAATAGAGGTTGATGGGATCCAACTGGATTCCTCAAATATTTGTGCATTACTTGTTTTTATATTATTGATATATGAACCGTTAAAACCAAAGTAACGTTAAATCTTGATTGGATGATTGATGATTGAATTGAATTCATCATTGATGTGATATTGATCAATAAACATCATTGATTAAGTAATTGGCAGCAGATGACCTAAAATCCGTCGTTTTAATAGACATTGATTTGTCATTAGGTGAATTGACGTCATTTGAAGTTATAAAATTATTTTTATAACTGAAGCTAGGTTTTGACTTATATTTTTATAAGTTATTGAAAATAGAATTTTTATAAATAAATTAATATTTATAACTTGTTTTATAAAGTAATTATGAAATATTATATATAGCGAATTCTTATGTTTTTATATGTTTTATAAGCATATAAGTCAGTAATTAATCTACGAATTAATAATCTGGAATGATTGTTCCTATGGAACAATTAAGCGATATTTTAAAATTAATTATATTATTGATTAATTTAAGAAGGAGGTTAGCTAAAATCAGTTAACAAGTTAACTGACATTTTTAGGTTGACCGATTCAACTGTTTTAATTGGAATTGGTACTAAATTAATTTGTTATCCTTTAATCTAATAGAAATGGTTTTGAAAAATGATTGTTTGAAACATAACGAGACTTCTTAAAGGTTGATTTTCTTTTAATTAATGATATTTAAAGAGAATTATCGAGTTATTTATTATTGATAAAATTAGTTATTATTGTAATATGATTTTAAAAGAGATTAACTATTCTATTTTCGTTAATATTGAAGTAAATTACTTTACTTCAGTTAATGATGAAGTCGATTATTATTTTAATTAATAATAATTAAAGCAATTACCTTTTTAGTAATCAGGTTAGAATGAGATATCAATCGAAGTTTGTGCAAGGTTTTGAAAAGTGGATTTATAATAAATCCAAAGTTTATAAACAAGCTTTATAAAAAAAGAACAAGACATATGCGATGATTTTGAATAAACGTTTACTTAATAAATTGTATTAAGGGAAATGATTGCAATGGGGATTTTTTTAATAATAAATCCAAGTTGATAAATGAAATTTATAAAATAGATTCAAAGTTGAGGCGGTGATTTTATAGGTGTTTACTTAATAATTTAAGTAAATGGATTGGTATCGAAAGAAGATGTTCAAAGATGAAAAAGAAAAGTCATGTAAAAGAGTTTGGTAAAGGATTAGAATATGGCAAATGGATTTTAGTAATAAAAATCCAAGTTTAGTACTATAATAAGATGTCGAATGGGTTTATGTAAAGAAGGTGATAAACGAATTTTTAGTAATCCATCCAAGATAGAAATGGGTTGTATTAAGGAGGCTTAAAGTTATATGATGATTTTAAATAAGTTAAGTAAGAATGATTTGAAATCGAAAGAAGATTCTTAAAATGCAAAGGTAAATGTTGAACGAATTTTGTGTAAAGTATTTGATGATTTAATTTAGTAACAAAATCCAATTTAAGTTTTATAATAAAATTTAAAATATTTTATGAGAAGGATTTGGTGAATGGTTCTGAAATAAATCCAAATGGTTAATGAATGTATGAAAAAGGTTTAAAGTAAAGGATTTACGATTTAGTAAGGGTTTATGAAATCGACGAATTAAGTAAAAACAGATATGATTAAAGAAGTTTTTTCAAAAGTAAAGAATGATTTATTAAACTATATTTTTAATGAAATAGTTAAATGAGATTTTAATATTAGTTTTAGAGTTACAACTTGTAATTATCTTAAGATAAGAAAGTTGTTGATCAAGATCTGAGAGGTAAATAAAATACCCCAACTTGAAAGACTTTGAGATTATCTAAGGATGAAATTAGTTTGTAATGGTAAAGATATTGGAAATAATTTATAATTTCCATAAGAGAAATAATATTGCAATGTTTTTGCAAGGATTTGAAATATAATAAAACTATTGGGTCTTATAATAAACAATGTATTAATTGACATTGTTTGGCCTATATATGGAGCATCATCTATACTTATACCACTTGGTTGAATATCGGACACCATTTTATAAATAATGAAAATAGTCTGGTTTTAGGAATACACTTATTACAAGAAATAAGTATACAACTATAATTTTCAAAGAAATGGAAAAAAGGTTATACGGGTATAGAAATAGAAGTGAATTGTAACACCCCACCTCCGTTAGGGTCACTCACAAAGGGAATGCACTAGTTTTGATGGAGTATTATCTAGGTAAACATACACAGAGATATCACAAGGCAGAACATAAATAAAGTAGTGGTAGAACTTAAAAACCCAATTTTTATTACTTTCAAGAAAAGAGTCAAAACCTCATATATCCAAGGTACAAATTATTCCATTACATCTAGTTCTAGATAAAGAAGCATAAACTTAAGATAACAAAAGTAAATTATTCCCCATAAATAGCAGAAGTGCAGCCATAGCATAGCTCAAGACCAAACCGTACACGAGTTGAACAGAAAGTAAGAGATATCCAAGCTAAGTGCTAGAGTTTCCTCCCTGAGAACCTGGAGGGGGGGAACGAAAGAAAAAGAGGCGAAAGAAAACAGGTCAGTCATAAAGACTGGTAAGTCCTAGTGACTTTCAGTATAAAAACTAGAAAAGGTAACAAGACAGGTATAAACTGAAAATAAACATAAGAACGATGATAAGTCTGGAATGATAAACTAAGATAACAAGATTAATCAAGTCTGGCATCGCATATTCAAGATTCGCTGCACCAACTGTACTAGTATTCTAACCCATATCAAGTATTTACCATGAAATGATCCCTTGGTCCAATATCATGAAGTGACCCATTACGGGGTCCTACGGTACGATCTACTAATCGATCGGCTCCCTACAAGTTCTAGCTCGTCATGTGTCTGTGTCATACGGCCCTATCATGAAATGCAGTCACCTGTGCTAGGTCCACCCTAGGGTGTATCAAGCCCTAGGGTGCCAACCACCGACACGAATCAAGCACGCACAGTGTAAACCTACGGGTGCCCAATGCATGCTATTTCAAGTCCGGACTACGTGCACGACCATAGTCTGCCTGAACCTACAATGGCGCACCTACTCAGTTGTCGTTCTGGTCGCTTATAATCAGCCCAGTAATCGTGCCCCACCGTGCCTAGTCCCAGTGTATCGTGATACATCTAAGTGGGTTACTGCTGAAAAGGACCGCGTAACTAGGGTTTCTAATGGGTTAAGTGTTGTCATTCAAATTCGTGACTTAACCCTATCCAAATCATGTATCAAGTTGGTTAAGTGTGTTCTAGCGGTTCATGACTTAACTCTATCAAATCATCGTGTCAATTTGGTTAAGTATATTCAAGTGGTTCATGAATTAACCCTATCAAATCATCGTGTCAAATTGGTTAAGTATATTCAAGTGGTTCATGACTTAACCCTATCATGTGGCGTTAATTCACTAATGCACCCAACCTCTCACATTAGACTAATTATTGTGGTCAATGGATTTGCCGGGTGGTTCCAGGCAGATTTACACCACAACATAGTCTTACCTCGGGTTTTACGTGCGATATGACCAACTACCCACATTGGATTCTATTGTTTGCAGTCACTGGATTCGCTGGGCGGTTCCGGGCAGATTTACACTGCAAACTCAACCCAACCTCGAGTTGGCCATTTTCAAGTTTATCTAAGTGTCATGTCCATGTTCAAGTTTTCATGTCAAAATTCATGTCGAGTTTCATGTCTGGTTTCATGTAAATTTCATGTCAAGTTCTTGTCCATATACAGGTTCAAGTTATAATAACGTTCATATTCAAGTTCAAAGCCAATTCATGTTTTACCTAATCTACCCAAATCGTATTCCCATCACACGTAAACTCGAATCGATACAAATAAATCTAATTAGGGAATAACATAAAAAGGGACGGGTATAAGGTGGCAAAAGTGATTACTAGCATAACATGGTTTAACTTGAGATAAATGATTACAACATTACTGGCATATGGAAGATCGGCCTCAAACATTAAGATTCCAAATCTAGCAAAATAAGGTACTAGTCATGATAATAGTTGACATTAGGTGATAGTCATGGTAACGGTTGACATAAGGTGATAGTCATAAACTTGTGACTAATAACAGATTCAACATTTCAGGCATAATAATATGAAGGATTTATCTTTTTGATTTACAACATGAATAGGCCCCAAATCAACGTCATAGTAATATACCCAAAAGTCAAGATCCAAGATGAACAAGAATGGATGTAAAACAGTCATCATACACAGGTCCAATTTCAATTTACATCATATTCATATTACGTTTACAGTTTAAATCTAAAAGTAACTGGGGCTTACAGATCATGGTTCGAGAATTAGAAAAATAAAGTCGATGTTGAATCTTTATGTGCTTAGTCGAGTCCTAACAGAAATCCCCAAATCAGCAATTCTCTTAACGTAGTTTCGATGTAGAAGAAGTAGTCCCTTTCTCTAACTTTTCAACCAAAATTAGAGCAGCATAAGGTCAGAGAGAATTTGTGTAGGGAGACTAGTGTTAGGGGCTGTTTATATAGGGTCAGGCCAACGAATGTAGACAGAAATGAGCCAGAAACATCAAAACGAACTCAGACTCAAAAATGGGTTCTGTCACCAGGTCGACCCCCAGGTCGACTCTATGGTCGACCTGGTCCTGGGCAGGTCGACTCTACAGTCGACCCCCAGGTCGACCTGGTCCTGGGCGGGAAATTTCCCGCCCAGTCCGTTCGGGGGTTTGAATTCGATATTTGAATTCGAATTCTGAGCTGTTTTGAACTTGAAAATTTCTGAAAACTTCGAAGGCTCATAACTTGGTCATACGGACTCCGATTTTCAAAAACTCGAACTCATTTCCAAGAAGAATTTCGAGACGAACGTAATGGCGTAACCCGTTTCCCTTGATTCTTATTTTAAAAATTAATTCTGCCTTGATTTATGGTTATTAAACGTTATTAAAATACGGGTTGTTACATTCTCCCCTCCTTAAAGGATTTCGTCCCCGAAATCTCTAAGTTAGAAAGAATATATCCTACCATCCAATCATCCATCTACTCAAAGCATCATCCACAGGCAATCATTGCCCTTAAAAGATTTCTAGTGTTGTATGAACATATGCAGAAAGTGTGTGTATATGTACTTATCTAATGCAAAAGATCAGGTGGTTACTGATTCGGTAGACCTCCTTAATGCAAAATATGCTAGTGTAATGAATCCAACATGTATGCAAAAATTCCTAACATACTTTACAATCTCTACATGAGTGCACAAACATCCATTCATATGCAACATCCAAGTGATAGCATAACAAGTTCCATCCATGTATAAGTATAAGCACTCATGCATATGCAACATGAAAATGTGACTGAGCCGATCTAGTGCCTAATGTGTGTCATGCATCCACTAGCAATCACTTGCAAACACTTGCAACCATTTGCAAACATCAACCATAACATGTTTCAATTACATGTTTACATCCATATGGTTCTACCTAAGGTTCTCAAGATAAGATCAAGAAGATAACAAGACAAACATAGGTAGTAAAAGCATGATACGAAAAGGTTTTCAAGTTTATAGGAAAAAGAGATCGAGAATGTACCCTCAAAAAGAAATGGGTAAAGCGCGCGTATCTTCTCTTCGGTTTCCTAAGTTGCGTCTTCTTGGGCTTCACTCCACTGAACTTTAACTAGCTCGACTTCTCGATTCCTTAGCTTCTTGATCTCCGCTCCTAAGATACGAATCGGAACTCACCTCAATGTTGCTTCTTTTTCCACTTCTACGCCTTCAAGAATGCTTGGCTCTACCACTTCGGCTGATTCATGTTAGCATTTTCGGAGATGCGAGACATGAAAGACATTGTGTACTCCGGTCAGCCTCTCGGGTAATTCTACCTTATAGGCCATCCGCCCAACCCTCTCAGTGATAGGGAACGGTCCTATGAACCTTGGTGCTAGCTTTCCAACCGCTCCAAAACGAACTACATTACGTAAAGGAGAAACTTTTATAAAGACCATATCTCCGACTTCGAACTCTAGGTCTGTCCTTCTCTTGTCCGCATAAGATTTATGTCTATCTTGGGCCGTTTTCATCCGTCTTCGTATCAACTCAACCTTTTCAGAAGTGTCCCTTATCATGTCAGGCCCAAGTATAAGCCTGTTTTTTGTCTCCCACCAACAAGTTGGCGATCCGCACGGTCTTCCATACAAGGCTTCGAACGGTGTCGTCCCGATGCTAAGCTTGATAACTATTATTATAAACAAACTCCACGAGAGGAAGATGGTCTTCCCAAGTACCACCAAAGTCAAGAATGCATAGCCTCAGGAGATCTTCTAGTACCCTATTTACCATTTCGATTTGTCCATCCGTCTGTGGGTGATAGGCCGTGCTTAAACTCAGTCGTATACCCATTGCTTCTTGCAGACTATTCCAAAACTGGCTAGTGAAAATTGGGCCACGATCACTAACTATACTAGAAGGAACCCCGTGCAACCATACTACCTCTCGAAGGTAAATAGACGCTATCCATGATGCGGTCCTCTTGCTTTTCACCGGAATGAAGTGAGCACTTTTCGTGAGTCTATAAACTATGACCCATATGCTAGTATTTCCCTTCCTTGACCTAGGAAGTCCATCCACGAAATCCATCGAGATACTCTCCCATTTCCATTGCGGAACCTCCAAAGATGTAATAGCCCACCGGGCTTCCTCGACTCGGCCTTTACTTGTTGGCACGCCATGCACTTTGAAACGAACTCTGCCACGTCCTTTTTCATTCCAGTCCAAAAGAAAATGCATTTCATGTCTCTGTACATCTTATCCCCTCTGGGATGTATAGTCATCTTCGAGTGATTCGCCTCTTCGAGAACTTTCCTTACTAAGTCTCCCACTTGTGGGACACATAGCCTTCCATCACGTCTTAGCCATCCCTTGTCATCTATGGCATACCTGCCGAGGTGACTTGACGTCTCACCACTAATCAGCTTGTCCATGATTTCGACTATTTGTGGGTCTTCCTTTTGTGAAGTCCCTACTTGATCTAGAAGTGTAGGTCTTAACTCAAGAGATGCTAACGTAACAGTCAATGACTCAACAATAGGTGTAAAATCAATGGTTTCTATAAACTATAGACTTTTCCTTTCAACAAACAAGGGGCTCAAAGTCAACCTTTTCCTACTTAGCGCATCTGCCACCACGTTACCCTTGCCAGGGGTATAAGCTATATCGAAGTCATATGATGCCGAGAATTCCATCCACCGCTGTTGTCTCAGATTCAAATCTTTCTGTGAGAAGAGGTACTTAAGCGATTTGTGGTCGGTATACAGCTCGAACCTCTCCCCAAGAAGATAATGGCGCCAAGATTTAAGTGCGAAAATGATCGCCGCCAACTCCAAGTCATGTGTGGGATAGTTCTTCTCATGAACTTTAAGTTGCCTACCCCCATAGCATATCACTTTCCCTTCTTGCATTAGGACTGCACCTAATCCCGTGCCACATGCATATGTGTACACGGTAAACATCTTACCTCCATCGGGTAATGCCAAAACTGGAGCTGTGGTGAGGGCTCTCTTAAGTCTCTGAAAAGCAATCTTGTAACACCCATTATGTTGAATAACTTGCTATAATATAAAACAGGGCAGAATTAAATTTTAAAATCTGAATCAGGGGAAATGGGCCATGCCATTGCGTTCGTCTCGGAAAAATACGCGAAATAGAGTCCGTGTTTTCGAAAATCGGAGTCCGTCTGACCCAGTTAAGGCCCGAAGAAGTTTTCAGAAATTCAAAACAGGTTTAAAAATAAAAATTCAAACATTTCAGAAGTGGCGGGAAAATTCCCGCCAGACCCGGGGGGTCGACTGGGGAGTCGACCTGCCCACCAGGTCGACTGGGGAGTCGACCCTAGGGTCGGCCTGGGGGTCGACCTCCCTGGTCGAGCCCAGGTGACCTGGGTGCATCAACTTGGCTTTTGGGCTGTGTTTTGGTGGCTAGGACGAGATCTGACGGCTCTAATCTAATTTAGGGTTAATCTAATGGCCTAAAACACCTAACTACTCTATAAATACTCCCTAAGACTACCCTAATTCATACTAAAAATAGCTACAACACCGTTATGCCGTCAAAATGCAACTTGAAGGAGCCTCCATCAAATTAAAGAGGAAGATAGCTTCTCAAATCAACTTCTAATCAACTCTAGCAACTTAATCTTCTTCTTAGGAGTGCTAATCAATAAGTTGTGAGTTTTCTATAGCCTTAATGACCAATTATTGAAATGATTATGATAGGATATAATGAGGTTATGGCTATGAATGTGGATCAATGCAAGTTATGCAAGTTATATGCTATGTGTTAATGATGTTATGCATGTTATGCAAGTTATATGCTATGTGTTAATGATGTTATGCATGTTATGCAAGTTATATGCTATGTGTTTGTGATGTTATGCAAGTTATGCAAGTCATATGCTACATGTTCATGATTTTATGCAAGTTATGCAAGTCATATGCTACATGTTCATGATGTTATGCAAGTTATATGCTACATGATCATGATGTTATGCAAGTTATGCAAGTGTTAGGCTACGTGTTCATGATGCTAGTTATGCAAATTGCTATGATAAACGTTGATCCATTATGACACCATGATTATGCAAGTTTGGTGTATGATTATATGCAAGTTCATATGTATGCAAGTTTGGTGTATGATTATATGCAAGTTCACATATGACATGTTATGCAAGTTTGGTGTTTGATTATATGCAAGTAACATGTGCAAGTTTACACCTTTGGATGATATGCATACATATGCAAGTTAACCCCTTTATATGTCATACATACATATGCAATTTGACCCCTTTGTATGACATAAGAAACTTATGCAAGTTAACCTCTTTATGACATATGTGATTCATGCAAGTTTGGGTTGATTATTTATGCTAGTTGGGTTTGATGCTATATGCATGTTGACACCTTTAAACCCATGTTGATGCTAATGTATTATGCAAGTTGAACCCATTGTATTTGTGATGAATCTTCCCTTTATGTCATGTTAGCGAATTATGTGGGGAACGATGGGGTTAATAAGCATGTTAATGAAATTGTGTGAAGTTGGTATGATTATGCATACCAAAAAGTGGATGGACATAATTGAGTCAATTATGTACATCGTTAAAATTGGAATTAATTGGGGAAAATTAATTCGGGGCGTGATTAATTAGGTGTAATTAATCGACTAAGACACGAGGTTGGACCCTTTTGTAGCGTAAGACTGCCCGGAACCGACCGGCAAATCCAGCGGCTACAAATGATTGGCCCAATGTGAGACGTCTTAGGCACAAACCAAATACGTGACAAGTGTATAGACACGAGGTTAGACTCAGTTATGGCGTAAGGCTGCCCGGACCCAACCGGCAAATCCAGATGCCATAAAAGATAGTCTAATGTGAGAGGTCTTTACAACGGTTACGTTTTTAATTAATTAAGAAACACTTAACCAGATAAGCATGTAGTGGTCATGAGGGGTTAAGTGGGTGCCTTGGGTGGCATGTGGAAATCAAGTAAGTGCCTTGGGTGGCATGAGGAAATCTAGTGGGTTGCCTTGGGTGGCAATAGGGAATACGATTAGAATACTTAACCAAGTGGAAACATGTAATTAAACATGATTAAAGGGTTAAGTGGGATGCACTAGATAAAATGACAAGCTTAGGTGGTAGCTTGTGGGGGCCCATTTCAACCAGTAACCCATATGTATCTTTTGGGCTCGACCCATGTCGAGGATGGGACACGCGTACTGGGCTTGATTATAAGAGGCCAAAACGGGTTAGCGGTGGCAACGCAAGTCCAACGGGTTTCATATGCGTGTGTGGACCCGGGCTGGTAGGTAAGACATTGTTACATCGTGTAGGTATAAGTCGTGCACCATTTGTTGTATCGGATTGCCACTTTGGGGAGTGATACACCCCATTGTGGGGCCAGCACGGGTATCTACGGTAGGGAGCCGATCGCTTGGGAGTAGTGGGTACACCTAGTGGAGATAAGGGCATACGACACCTATGTAGTCAGCTAGGGGTACACGGAACTACTGGGTAAATTTTCTAAGTCCTTGGGAGGGATCAACCTTTAAGTAGGAATGACTGGTGTGGTGCAGTTAGTAATTACCCTTGGGCGGGTAGATGCGTCTTTACCATTATCTTAGTTCATCCTATGTCTAGTTGGCTACTTAGAGTAGTCATTTATCCCCAGTCGTCCCGTACCAAGTTTATATCATACCCTAATTACTTTAATGATTGTGTTGTTAAAGTTATAGGGCTCACTCAGACTTATGTCTGACCCCGTTGTTTTTATCTTTTTCCCCCTCAGGTCCTCAGGTTGGGCCTAACACTAGTGGGCTTTGATCAGACTTCTTTATCTATCTCTTGGAGCTTGGACCGTGATGTAAAGCCCAGTTTATCTTTTCTTTTATGGCTATTGTTTATGTAGTGGGATTATGTACTTATGTTTTTATCAGGATGGATATTTAGTACTTGACTCTTTATGGTGTTGTAACTAAACATGTTTACCTTCTGCTGCAATGAAATGATGTTTTAGATTTTCAAGTATATCTGTCTTGTGTAATTTTTCTGTTCTATATTCACTTAAAATGCTCCATCGAAGTTAAGGCATTCACTTAGTGAGTGACCTTAGCGGGAGTGGGGTGTTACACGTGGTATCAGAGCAAAGGTTAGCAGAACAGATAAAATTTTTAGAAAACTATTTTTCTAAAAACATTTTTGGAAGAAGTATTTTGAAAAACATGTCTTTAAAGAGAAAAGTTTTTGAAAGAAAAGCATAATCCCCAATAGCCATATCTTTATCTTTCGAATTCTCCGTTTTGAGTCTTTCCTTTTTCGTTTCAACATGGGTGAAGATCTTAACTTTCCGGAGGGTGTGACGATACCAGTATGGTATAGGAGATTGATGGAGGCTAGGGCCGCCACTGCGGGTCCAGCAAATGTTCCTCCACCAATCGTAGCACCCGATCTTCCTCCTCCCCCTCCTCATCCTCGCACGGATACTTTTGCTAAGACTTGCAAGGAATTTAAGGCTATGGGAGTGAAACCTTTTCAAGGATCAGAAACTTTTGTCGAGGCTAGAGATTGGCTTAAGGAGGTGGAAGAGTTGATAGATATCTTTGAGATGGAAGAAGGAAAGAAAGTCAAGTTAGCTACTTGGTTAATGAAGGGAGAGGCCTCATTCTGGTGGGAGGTCACTAATGGAGAACGCCCCGTTGACTCTTGGGCGGATTTCAGGCAAAGATTTGTGGCAAAGTTTCTCTCAAGGGCGGAGGAAAACTTGTATATGGAAAGGTTCTTGACTCTAAAGCAAGGAAACCTCTCGGTGAAGGAATATGTCAACAAGTTTAATCAATTGGAAAGGTTTCGTATAGACATGGTGAATACACCGGAGAAGAAGGCTTTGAGGTTCGTTAAGGGCTTGAATGAACCGATGCATGGATTGGCTATGACTCATATCCCTATGGGGGCGACCTTTGAGAAGCTAGTAGACATGGCACTCATGCATGAGGAAGAGAAGGGTCCCAATGCTAATAAGGCACCCGAGAAGAAAGGAGATCAAAAGAGACCTCAACAACAACAGCAAAATAAGAGTGGGAAAGGCAACGGTGGCAAGGGGAAGAAGAAGTGCTTCAATTGCGGGATACCAGGCCACCTAAGCCAAGATTGTCGGAAGAAGAAGAAGACTGGTTGCTACCATTGTGGTGAAGCAGGGCATCTAGTGAAAGATTGCCCTAAGAAGGGGCAAAGGACGGGATCTACCTCAGGAGGACAGGTGCAAGCTCTTATGGTACCGGGTCAGGCAAGGGGGCAAGTTCAGGCTCTCGCGGTTCCACCGATTCAGGAAAGAGGTAGAACTATTTCCGTTGAAAGTCTGGTTTTTCTATTTGATAATCATGTCCATACATTGTTTGATTCTGGCGCATCGCATTCGTTTATCTCATCATCATTAGTTGAGTCACTGCACTTAGACACCAGTCTAGTAGATGATCCCTTGGTTGTTTCAAACCCAATTGGGGGCTCCACTTATTTGTCCATGATATGTTTGGGTTTGAAGATTTCTATACTTAGCGTTGAGTTTAGATGTAATGCTTTTGTTTTGGGCTTCACGGGCTATGGGTTGATTTTGGGCATGGACTGGTTATCCAGTAATGGTGCCGTTCTTGATTGCGAAAGGAGAGTTGTTAGGCTCATGACCCGCTTAGGTAACACTCTCGATATTTCTTGTAATCCCATGGATTCTGTTATGCTAAGTTATCTTGAATCCCTTGACGCTTCGGTCGAGAGTTTGCGATCTGTTAGAGTGGTCCGGGAATACTCGGATGTGTTTGAGGAGGTGAAGGGCTTACCTCCGAGGCGGGAGATAGACTTCCGAATATATCTGGTGGATAATGCTAAACCAGTATCTTTACCAGTGCGCCACATGGCTCCTCGTGAGAGGAGGGAATTCCATAAGCAAGTAGGGGAGTTGCTTGAGAAGGGGTTCATAAGACGAAGTATATCGGAGTGGGGTGCTCCAGTAGTTTTTGCTACGAAGGCGGATGGGTCCCTCAGACTTTGTGTAGACTATAGAGAACTCAACAAGCTCACAAAGAAGAATAGACACCCATTGCCGAGGATTGATGATCTCTTTGATCAGTTGGTTGGCGCTTCAGTATTTTCTCAGTTGGACTTAGCCACGGGGTTTCATCAGTTAAGGGTGGCTGAGGATAGCATAGACAAGACTGCCTTTAGAACTCCGGATGGTTTTTATGAGTGGCTAGTGATGCCATTTGGTTTGACGAACGCCCCTGCATACTTTGTTGATTTGATGAGTAGGGTGTTCAGGGAGTTCCTTAATAAGTTCGTGGTGGTCTTTGTGGATGACATTTTAGTCTTTTCTAAGAGTGAAGAAGAGCATGCCCTACATCTTAGGGAAGTGTTGGAGACTCTTCGAGCACATAGCCTTAAGGCTAAATTCTCTAAATGTCACTTCTGGAGGAAGGAAGTGCGGTTTTTGGGGCACGTGGTCTCCAAGGAAGGGATAGCTGTGGATCCCGCGAAGGTAGTATCCATTCAAGATTGGAAGGTTCCGAAGAATGCTACCGAGGTGAGGAGTTTCTTGGGGTTGGCTGGCTACTATAGGAAGTTTATCAAGGACTTCGCGAAGATATCAGCCCCATTAACTCGCTTGACGAAGAAGAACCTAGTCTTCGCATGGGACGTAGATTGTGATGATGCGTTCCGACGGTTAAAGAGGGCTTTAACCACAGCTCCAGTCTTAGTGTTGCCAGATGGGAGTAAGCCATTTGTTGTTTATATCGATGCTTGTGGGACTGGACTGGGCGCAGTCTTAATGCAAAAGGGAAGGGTAATAGCCTATGATGGAAGGCAGTTGAGAAAGCATGAGAAGAATTACCCTACCCATGATTTGGAGTTGGCCGCTATTGTTTTTGCACTTAAGATTTGGCGCCATTATCTTTTTGGTGAGAGATTTGAATTGTTCACTGACCACAAATCATTGAAGTACTTGTTTTCTCAGAAGGATTTGAACTTGAGACAGCAAAGGTGGATGGAGTTCTTAGCATCCTATGATTTCGAGATAGCGTACACCCCTGGCAAGGGTAACGTGGTGGCGGACGCCATAAGTAGAAAAAGGTTGTCCTTGAGTCCATTGTTCGTGGAACGACAAAGCTTGGGATTTATCTCGATGTTTGATTTCAGACCTTCCGTTGACTATATACCTGGTTTGCTAGCATCCTTGGAGGTCAGACCTACTCTTTTGGGACGGATTGGCGAGGCACAGCGGGACGACCCAGAGTTGGTTGAGTTGGTAGAGAGGCTCATAAGGGGGGAGTCGTCCAGCCATTTGAGTAGGTACACCCTAGACGATAGGGGGTGCTTTCGTAGAGACGGTAGACTTTGTGTACCGCAAGACGAGGGTTTGAGGAAGGCTATTCTTGATGATGCACACCGTTCTAGGATGACCATTCATCCCGGTGGGGACAAGATGTACCAAGACATGAAGCGAGTTTTCTGTTGGGCCGGTATGAAGAAAGACGTGGCCGAGTATGTCGCTAGATGCTTGGTGTGCCAACAAGTGAAAGCGGAGCAAAAGAAACCAGGTGGGTTGCTTCACACATTGGAAGTTCCGCAATGGAAGTGGGATAGCGTCTCGATGGATTTTGTTGATGGGTTACCTAGGTCAAGGAAGGGTAATACGGGAATTTGGGTTGTGGTGGACAGGCTTACTAAGAGCGCCCATTTCATACCCGTGAAGAGCAAGAGGACTGCTCCATGGCTAGCTTTAGTTTATCTTCGAGAGATAGTTCGATTGCATGGGGTACCCTCTAGCATAGTGGGCGATCGAGATCCTATCTTCACTAGCGAGTTTTGGAAGAGTTTGCAAGAAGCGGTGGGGACTCAATTGTGTTTGAGCACCGCATATCATCCTCAGACGGACGGCCAGACCGAGAGGGTGAATCGTGTTCTGGAAGACCTTTTGAGGCTTTGTATCCTAGATTTTGGAGGTACTTGGGAAGAGCATCTTCCATTGGTGGAGTTCGCGTATAATAACAGCTTTCAGTCCAGTATTGGTATGGCTCCTTTCGAAGCTCTTTATGGAAGGCCTTGTCGATCACCTACATGTTGGTGGGAATCTACGGATAAGATCTTGCTTGGGCCTGATATGGTTAGAGAGACTTCGGAAAAGATTAACTTGATTCGAAGGAGGATGAAAGCGGCGCAAGATAGGCAGAAATCTTACGCGGATAAGAGGAGGACGGATCTTGAGTTTGGTGTTGGGGACATGGTCTTTGTTAAAGTATCTACATTACGGAATGTAGTTCGATTTGGGTCCGTTGGGAAGTTAGCTCCAAGATTTGTAGGACCGTTTCCTATTAAGGAAAGGATTGGACGGATGGCATATAGAGTGGATTTACCCGAGAGACTTAGTGGAGTACATGACGTATTCCATGTGTCACATTTGAGGAAGTGCCTACATGAGACCGCAGAGGTGGTGGAGCCGAGCTTGCTGAGAGAAGTGAAGGTAGAGCGTGATGCGACTATTCGACGAGCTCCTACTCGCATCCTTGGGTCAGAGATTAGGAAGTTGAGGAACAGAGAGGTGCGACTAGTCAAAGTGCAATGGGGAGAAGAAGAGAGCAATGCTACTTGGGAGACAGAGGCGAAGATGCGTTCATTGTACCCATTCCTTTTTGAGGGTATGTCTTTTAACTTCTCCTTTATCGTTTGTCTAGTACTTATCTTATCTTTAATATGTCCTCTCATTAGTAACTTTGACCTTTAGATCGGGTAAACCTATGGTTGAAACATGTGTTTGAGACATGTTATGTTTGATAGATGCGTGTGGATGCAAGTGGTTGCTAGTGGTTGCTCGTGGATGCATATACACACACTCTAGGCACTAGATCGGCTCAATCACTTCATATTGCATATTGCATAAAATTGTGTGTAGGTAGCTATATTAATGGATGTATAATGGTTGTGCTATCATATGGATGATGCATTTTGGTGAATGATTGTGCACTCATGTAGAAATAGTATGTGTCGATAGGGTTCTTTCGCATACATATTGGATGCATGGCACTATCATGGTTTGCATTAAGGAGGTCAACTGAATCAGTAGACCACCTGATTTTGCATTAGACAGGGAACATATACACACATTATTTGCATATGTTCACACAGCATTAGAAACTCTAAGGATAATGGATGCCACTGTTTGATGGTTTGAGTAGATGGTTGTTTGGTTGGCAGGATACGTTCTTCTTGACTTAGAGATTTCGGGGACGAAATCCTTTAAGTAGGGGAGAATGTAACACCCCGTATGTTAAATAACTTGCTATAATATATAACAGGGCAGAATTAAATTTTAAAATCTGAATCAGGGGAAACGGGCTATGCCATTGCGTTCGTCTCGGAAAAATACGCGAAATAGAGTCCGAGTTTTCGAAAATCGGAGTCCGTATGACCCAGTTAAGGCCCGAAGATGTTTTCAGAAATTCAAAACAGGTTTAAAAATAAAAATTCAAACATTTCAGAAGTGGCGGGAAAATTCCCGCCAGTCCCAGGGGGTCGACCTGGGGGTCGACTGGGGAGTCGAGCTGCCCACCAGGTCGAATGGGGAGTCGACCCTAGGGTCGACCTGGGGTCGACCTCCCTGTTCGAGCCCAGGTGACCTGGGTGCATCAGCTTGTCTTTTGGGCTGTGTTTTGGTGGCTAGGACGAGATCTGACGGCTCTAATCTAATTTAGGGTTAATCTAATGGCCTAAAACACCTAACTACTCTATAAATACACCCTAAGACTACCCTAATTCATACTAAAAATAGCTACAACACCGTTATGCCGTCAAAATGCAACTTGAAGGAGCCTCCATCAAATTAAAGAGGAAGATAGCTTCTCAAATCAACTTCTAATCAACTCTAGCAACTTAATCTTCTTCTTAGGAGTAATAATCAACAAGTTGTGAGTTTTCTATAGCCTTAATGACCAATTATTGAAATGATTATGATAGGATATAATGAGGTTATGGCTATGAATGTGGATCAATGCAAGTTATGCAAGTTATATGCTATGTGTTAATGATGTTATGCATGTTATGCAAGTTATATGCTATGTGTTAATGATGTTATGCATGTTATGCAAGTTATATACCATGTGTTTGTGATGTTATGCAAGTTATGCAAGTCATATGCTACATGTTCATGATGTTATGCAAGTTATGCAAGTCATATGCTACATGTTCATGATGTTATGCAAGTTATATGCTACATGATCATGATGTTATGCAAGTGTTAGGCTATGTGTTCATGATGCTAGTTATGCAAATTTCTATGATAAACGTTGATCCATTATGACACCATGATTATGCAAGTTTGGTGTATGATTATATGCAAGTTCATATGTATGCAAGTTTGGTGTATGATTATATGCAAGTTCACATATGACATGTTATGCAAGTTTGGTGTTTGATTATATGCAAGTAACATGTGCAAGTTTACATCTTTGGATGATATGCATACATATGCAAGTTAACCCCTTTATATGTCATACATACATATGCAAGTTGACCCCTTTGTATGACATAAGAAACTTATGCAAGTTAACCTCTTTATGACATATGTGATTTATGCAAGTTTGGGTTGATTATTTATGCTAGTTGGGTTTGATGCTATATGCATGTTGACACCTTTAAACCTATGTTGATGCTAATGTATTATGCAAGTTGAACCCATTGTATTTGTGATGAATCTTCCCTTTATGTCATGTTAGCGAATTACGTGGGGAACGATGGGGTTAATAAGCATGTTAATGAAATTGTGTGAAGTTGGTATGATTATGCATACCATAAAGTGGATGGACATAATTGAGTCAATTATGTACATCGTTAAAATTGGAATTAATTAGGGAAAATTAATTCAGGGGGTGATTAATTAGGTGTAATTAATCGACTAAGACACGAGGTTGGACCCTTTTGTAGCGTAAGACTGCCCGGAACCGACCGGCAAATCCAGCGGCTACAAATGATTGGCCCAATGTGAGACGTCTTAGGCACAAACCAAATACGTGACAAGTGTATAGACACGAGGTTAGACTCGGTTATGGCGTAAGGCTGCCCGGACCCAACCGGCAAATCCAGCTGCCATAAAAGATAGTCTAATGTGAGAGGTCTTTACAACGGTTACGTTTTTAATTAATTAAGAAACACTTAACCAGATAAGCATGTAGTGGGCATGAGGGGTTAAGTGGGTGCCTTGGGTGGCATGTTGAAATCAAGTAAGTGCCTTGGGTGGCATGAGGAAATCTAGTGTGTTGCCTTGGGTGGAAATAGAGAATACGATTAGAATACTTAACCAAGTGGAAACATGTAATTAAACATGATTAAAGGGTTAAGTGGGATGCACTAGATAAAATGACAAGCTTAGGTGGTAGCTTGTGGGGGCCCATTTCAACCAGAAACCCATATGTATCTTTTGGGCTCGACCCATGTCGAGGACGAGACACGCGTACTGGGCTTGATTATAAGAGGCCAAAACGGGTTAGCGGTGGCAACGCAAGTCCAACGGGTTTCATATGCGTGTGTGGACCCGGGCTGGTAGGTAAGACGTTGTTGCATCGTGTAGGTATAAGCCGTGCACCATTTGTTGTATCGGGTTGCCACTTTGGGGAGTGATACACCCCATTGTGGGGTCAACACGGGTATCTACGGTAGGGAGCCGATCGCTTGGGAGTAGTGGGTACACCTAGTGGAGATAGGGGCAGACGGCACCTATGTAGTTAGCTAGGGGTACACGGAACTACTGGGTAAATTTTCTAAGTCCTTGGGAGTGATTAACCTTTAAGTAGGAATGACTGGTGTGGTGCAGTTAGTAATTACCCTTGGGTGGGTAGATGCGTCTTTACCGTTATCTTAGTTCTTCCTATGTATAGTTGGCTACTTAGAGTAGTCATTTATCCCCAGTCATCCCGTACCAAGTTTATATCATACCCTAATTACTTTAATGATTGTGTTGTTAAAGTTGTAGGGCTCACTCAAACTTATGTCTGACCCCGTTGTTTTTATCTTTTCCCCCCTCAGGTCCTCAGGTTGGGCCTAGCACTAGTGGGCTTTGATCAGACTTCTTTATCTATCTCTTGGAGCTTGGACCGTGATGTAAAGCCCAGTTTATCTTTTCTTTTATGGCTATTGTTTATGTAGTGGGATTATGTACTTATGTTTTTATCAGGATGGATATTTAGTACTTGACTCTTTATGGTGTTGTAACTAAACATGTTTACCTTCTGCTGCAATGAAATGATGTTTTAGATTTTCAAGTATTTATATATGTCTTGTGTAATTTTTCTGTTCTATATTCACTTAAAATGCTCCACCGAAGTTAAGGCATTCCCTTAGTGAGTGACCTTAGCGGGAGTGGGGTGTTACAAATCTCACATTCTATGTCCCAAGCAAACGCTAGGTTTTTCTTCGTTAACTTAGTAAGAGGGGCTGAAATCTTAGCGAAGTCCTTAATGAACTTCCTATAGTAGCCTGCCAAACCGAGAAAGCTCCTTACCTCCGTTGCGTTCTTAGGAATTTTCCAGTCTTGCACCGCAACCACCTTTGCGGGGTCCACGGCTGTGCCTTGCTTAGAAACTACATGTCCAAGAAACCGAACTTCCTTCCTCCAAAAATGGCATTTGGAGAACTTAACCTTTAATTGGTGTGCTCTAAGCGTATCCATGACTTCCTTGAGATGTCTAGCATGATCTTTTTCATCCTTTGAGAAAATCAGAATATCGTCCACGAAAACCACTAAAACTTGTTAAGGAACTCCCGAAACACCCTACTCATCAAATCCACAAAGGACGCGGGTGCATTCGTTAACCCAAACGGCATGACGAGCCATTCGAAGAACCCATCTGGAGTCCTAAACGCAGTTTTTTCAATGCTATCCTCAGCCACTCTAAGCTGATGGAATCCTATGGCTAGATCGAGTTGAGAGAAAACAGATGCTCCTACAAGCTGGTCAAACAAATCGTCGATTCTTAGTAGTGGGTGCCTGTTTTTCTTAGTTAGCTTGTTTAACTCACGATAATCTACGCATAGACGAAGCGAACCATCCGCCTTAATAGCGAATACCACTGAAGCAGCCCATTCAGAAATGCTTCGTCTTATGAAATTTTTCTCAAGCAACTCCTTAACTTGTTTACTGAGCTCTCTTCTTTCTCGCGGGGCCATGTGCCTAACAGGCAATGAAATTGGCTTGACATTATCAACAAGATAAATTCGTAAGTCTATCATGCATTTAGGAGGTAACCCCCTCACCTCATCAAAGACATCTGGATATTCTCGGACCACTCTTACAGATTGCAAATTCTCGATGGACGAGTCAAGAGATTCAAGATAACACAACATGACCGGACCCTTAGGGTTACAAGAAATTTCAAGGGTATTACCGAGGCGAGTCATGAGCCTCACTACCCTTCGTTCACAATCAAGAATGGCTCTATAATTGGACAGCCAATCCATACCTAGGATCAAACCGTATCCCATAAATCCGAGAACATAAGAATTACACGCGAATTCTACCCTTAAGATAGAGATCCTCAAATCCACACATATCATAGATAAATGAGCGGAGCCCCCAATTGGTTTTGAAACACTAACGGGATCCTCAACTAGACTAGTACTTAGGTGCAGATTTTAAACAATATTAGAAGAAATAAAAGTATGCGATGCGCCATAGTCAAATAAGGTTCGAACAGGAAAGTCAGAAATGTAAACAAGGCTTTCTACATAAATATTACTACCTCGGTCAAGAGCTGGAGTGGTGTTGAGAGCATGCAACTGCTCTCCAGAAGGTCTTGCTCGCTGGGTCTGTCCTTGCTTCGGTCCTTGCTTCTTAGGGCAATCCTTGCTGATGTGTCCAGTATCTCCACAATGAAAGCATTCACCCAACTTTCTCTTCTTCTTTCTACAGTCTTTAGCTAGATGTCCCGCAATCCCACAAAAGCTGCACTTCCTTGTCTCACGTGGTATGTTAGTATTGTTGTTGTTGCCCTTATTATTCTTGTTGCCTCCCTTCTTGAAGTCAACTTTCTTATTCTGAGTCTCATTTGGCTTAACCTCCTTCTTGCTATTCTTGTCTTCCTCATGAAGTAGAGCCATATCCACCAAGCTTTCAAAGGTCGCCCCCATGGGTATATGGGTTATGGCCAAACTGTGTAGTGGCTCGTTCAATCCTCGAGAAAAGCGTACAGCCTTTTTCCGGGCCGTGTTAACCAAGTCCAAAACGAACCGAGCAAGCTGATTAAACTTATTCACGTACTCCCTAACAGACATGTCCCCATGCTTGAGTGCTAGGAACCTCTCCATCTGAAGGTTCTCTTCTGCTGACGATAAGAATTTAAGCCCAAACCTCTCTCTAAAGTCTGCCCAAGTCTCAACTGGCCTGGTAGCGTTGGTGACTTCCCACCAAAATGCAGCTTCCTCTTTCAACAACCATGCTGCCAGCTGAACTTTCCTATGGTCCTCCACATCGAAGATAATAAACAAGTCTTCAGTCTCCTTTAGCTAGTTTCGTGCCTCAACAAAGGTTTCAGTTCCAACGAAGTTCTTGCCGCCCATTGCTTTAAAGTCTTTGCAAATTTTGGCAAAGGCGGTACCGGGAGGAGGAGGAACCGCGACCACAGGGGGAGGAGGAGGAGGGATGTCTGTCGGGCCCGCGCCGTTGGCCCTAGCTTCTAAGTACCTTCGGAACCATCCAGGTACGGGTATTCCCTCAGGAAGGTTAAGACCAGACATGCTGAAAAACGAAAAGAAAAAGATTCAAACGAGGAAACAAAGGAAAGTGCTAATGGCTTTTGGGGAATAGCCTTTTTAAACATAAAACTTTTATTGACAAATGCTTCTTTATAAACGGTTTTGGAAAATAGTTTTAGAAGGTTTTTAAAACTTTTGTCCCGTCTGGTAACAATCTGCTCTGATACCAAATGTAACACCCCACCTCCGCTAGGGTCACTCACAAAGGGAATGCAATAGTTTTGGTGGAGTATTATCTAGGTAAACATACACAGAGATATCGCAAGGCAGAACATAAATAAAGCAGCAGTAGAACTTAAAAACCCAATTTTTATTACTTTCAAGAAAAGAGTCAAAACCTCATATATCCAAGGTACAAATTATTCCATTACATCAAGTTCTAGACAAAGAAGCATAAACTTAAGATAACAAAAGTAAATTATTCCCCATAAATAGCAGAAGTGCAGCCATAGCATAGCTCAAGACCAAACCGTACATGAGCTGAATAGAAAGCAAGAGATATCCAAGCTAAGTGCTAGAGTTTCCTCCATGAGAACCTGGGGGGGGGGACGAAAGAAAAAGAGGAGAAAGAAAACAGGTCAGTCATAAAGACTGGTAAGTCCTAGTGACTTTCAGTATAAAAACTAGTAAAGGTAACAAGACAGGTATAAACTGAAAATAAACATAAGGATGGTGATAAGTTTGGCATGATAAACTAAGATAACAAGATAAATCAAGTCTAGCATCGCATATTCAAGATTCGATACACCAACTGTACTAGTATTCTAACCCATATCAAGTATTAACCATGAAATGATCCCTTGGCCCAATATCATGAAGTGACCCATTACGGGGTCCTACGGTACGATCTACTAATCGATCGGCTCCCTACAAGTTCTAGCTCGTCATGTGTTTGTGTCATACGGCCCTATCATGAAATGTAGTCACCTGTGGTAGGTCCACCCTAGGGTGTATCAAGCACTAGGGTGCCAACCACTGACACGAATCAAGCACGCACAGTGTAAACATACTGGTGCCCAATGCATGCTTTTTCAACTCCAGACTACGTGCAAGACCATAGTCCGCCTGAACTTACAATGGCGCACCTACTCAGCCGTCGTTCTGGTCGCTTACAATCAGCCTAGTAATCGTGCCCCACCCTGCCTAGTCCCAGGGTATCGTGATACATCTAAGTGGGTTATTGCTAAAAAGGACCGCGTAACTAGGATTTCTAATGGGTTAAGTGTTGTCATTCAAATTCGTGACTTAACCCTATCCAAATCATGTATCAAGTTAGTTAAGTGTGTTCTAGCGGTTCATGATTTAACCCTATCAAATCATCGTGTCAGTTTGGTTAAGTATATTCAAGTGGTTCATGACTTAACCCTATCAAATCATCGTGTCAAATTGGTTAAGTATATTCAAGTGGTTTCATGACTTAACCCTATCATGTGGTGTTAATTCATTAATGCACCCCAACCTCTCACATTAGACTAATTATTGTGGTCACTGGATTTGCCGGGCGGTTCCGGGAAGATTTACACCACAACATAGTCTAACCTCGTGTTTTACGTCCGATATGACCAACTACCCACATTGGATCCTATTGTTTGCAGTCACTGGATTCGCCGGGCGGTTCCGGGCAGATTTACACTGCAAACTCAACCCAACCTCGAGTTGGCCATTTTCAAGTTTATCTAAGTGTCATGTCCATGCTCAAGTTTTCATGTCAAAATTCATGTCGAGTTTCATGTCAGGTTTCATGTAAATTTCATGTCAAGTTCTTGTCCATATACAGGTTCAAGTTATAATAACGTTCATATTCAAGTTCAAAGCCAATTCATGTTTTACCTAATCTACCCAAATCGTATTCCCATCACACGTAAACTCGAATCGATACAAATAAATTTAATTAGGCAATAACATAAAAAGGGATGAGTATAAGGTGGCAAAAGTGATTACTAGCATAATATGGTATAACTTGAGATAAATGATTACAACATTACTGGCATATGGAAGATCGACCTCAATCATTAAGATTCCAAATCTAGCAAAATAAGGTACTAGTCATGATAATAGTTGACATAAGGTGATAGTCATGGTAATGGTTGACATAAGGTGATAGTCATAAACTTGTGACTAATAACAGATTCAACATTTCAGGCATGATAATATGAAGGATTTTTCTTTTTGATTTACAACATGAATAGGCCCCAAATCAACGTCATAGTAAAATACCCAAAAGTCAAGATCCAAGATGAACAAGAATGGATGTAAAACAGTCATCATACACAGGTCCAATTTCAATTTACAACATATTCATATTACGTTTACAGTTTAAATCTAAAAGTAACTGGGGCTTACAGATCATGGTTCGAGAATTAGAAAAAGAAAGTCGATGTTGAATCTTTATGTGCTTAGTCGAGTCGTAACAGAAATCCCCAAATCAGCAATTCTCTTAATGTAGTTTCGATGTAGAAGAAGTAGTCCCTTTCTCTAACTTTTCAACCCGAATTAGACCAGCATAAGGTCAAAGAGAATTTTGTGTAGAGAGACTAGTGTTAGGGGCTATTTATATAGGGCCAGGCCAACGAATGTAGACAGAAACGAGGCCAGAAACATCAAAACGAACTCAGACTCAAAAATGGGTTCTGTCACCAGGTCGACCCCCTGGTCGACTCTATGGTCGACCTGGTCCTGGGTAGGTCGACTGTATAGTCGACCACCAGGTCGACCTGGTCCTGGGCGGGAAAATTCCCGCCCAGTCCGTTCTGGGGTTTGAATTCGAAATTTGAATTCGAATTCTGAGCTTTTTTGAACTTGAAAATTTCTAAAAACTTCGAAGGGTCATAACTTGGTCATACGGACTCCGATTTTCGAAAACTCGGACTCGTTTCCAAGAAGAATTTCGAGACGAACGTAATGGCGTAACCCGTTTCCCTTGATTCTTATTTTAAAAATTAATTCTGCCTTGATTTATGGTTATTACACGTTATTAAAATATGGGTTGTTACATGAATATGGGTAATTGGAATCATTATTTCCGAAGGTGTTATTGAAACCCGTAATCGACAAAGTTGAAATTTAATATTGAGATTTATATAATAAAAAAGTGGCATAGGACATTGTTAGACCCATATAAGATTGTAATTGAGCTTAGACCATTGGGTTAAGTGTGTATAGCAATATTTCCGAATTAAAGGAAATAAAAAAGGGTTTGTGTTTGTATAGAGATATTTTAAAAGCAAAGGCAATAAGAAAAGTTTTTCTAAAAAAATATAACGATATTTTGGAGGTAAAAGGAAATAAATGGGTGTTTGGTGAATACATTTGCTATAAAAATATAAGTACAAGGTAACGTTTCAAAGTAATGAAACAAAAGAGATTTGTTGAGGTAAATATATGCAATCGATTTTAAATCGGTGAAATGGTTTGAATAAATATTTAAACTATCTGAGCTGCCAATACACTAGTCATATTGTTTTTGAGTTAATAGTTAAAAACCCGACTATCAATATTGTCTTGAACTTATGTCGTGTTAGTTCGAAGAGACCGGGATGAGAACTTGACCCAAAGGCACTTCGAACCAACTCAACATTTGGAAACTAACATGCAGTGAACTTATGAAATGATTTGAAGACATATATCTTCGGAGTGAGAGGGTTGCTCGCTGATGTCTTTGGTTAATACTGAGATTAAACTCGTGATTGTAAACTTCTTGTTCGGAAGTATCTTCGGTTTCGTTTAGTCCCAAAACGAACCGATATGGTTGAATTTCTAACAAAGTAATTCCTAGAATCACTTACATGGATTTTTACAAATATACCTAGTTTAGTGGCGAAGAAGGAAACTTCTTTTAGCTTAACACCCAGATTATATTTGTGAAAATCGATTAATAATTTGATGAATCTGACAATGTGGCATTCAAAGATCGATGTGCTGTTATGAAATGGTAACGGTGACCTCAAGCCGCATCAACCAGGAAATGACAGAAATTGGGAAGGCAGCATGGCCATATGGGTCATGGTTGTATTGTCACCATCTAGAGAAATTTCATTTGTTCCTCTTGTCGTTTCTGTATGCTTACAGAAAATGGTTGCTGATCGCTACCGTAGGTAACAATACATTCGATACTCTCAAGTTGAATGAGTGGTCAGCGATGTGTACCCAGGTTGTAATATGTTCTTATTGAACCCCAATGTATCCTCTCTAGAGTACACCTGTATGGATGAATGTCTAACAGAATGATTCATATAATCACGTACATTGATTTTTACAAAATGTACCAAGTTTGGTGGGGGAGAAGGCAACTTCTTTTAGCTTGTTACGCCCTGCCTCTATATCCACTATCATCCAGTTCATTTCAGAGAAATGTCGTAGACCATAACGGAGAATGAGGTTTGTGAATAGCGAACGATTGTATGATTACTCCATGTGAAGAATGCACATCGAATTCCGATACCGATAAAATTTCGACATGACCATTCGGCACATAGGGCAACTACACAACGGCTAAATGCAATCCAGAAAGCAGTATAAAATAGTCAACAACAATAATATAAATATGGTATATCTCCTAGCCAGACACAGAATAATCATATCAAAAAGGCGGAATAGAAATGAATAAACCAAGGATGTGTACAAGAAGATAATGGTCAACAAAGATGCACTAATCCTAAAAGAATAGATGCATACACCAAGATCTAAATAAAAGAATATGTACGCAACGATAGATAATGCCATAGGTACAAAAGTACATAAAACTGCGGAGACAGAGTAGCAAGCTGAAGGCGGAAGATCAATCCTGCGATGAGACCCCAAAGGAGCACCTAAAAAGACTCAGTCAAACCCGAGTATTATTTATAAGGAAATACACAATAAACGGATCAGACTAGTTGTACTTATCAAATAAACTGAGATAACAAGAGATACAACATAGGATGACATGAACATGGCATGTCGACATAATCAGGAAATGACAATGGAATGTAAGCACATAAATATCTCTAAATAATCTCCTAGCTAATATAGAATGCAACAATCAAATAATAGCACACAACAGGAAATGACAGCGGAATGCCAAATATAAATCAAATTGATGCACATAGCATCAAAGTAACCATAAATCAAATTGATGCACACCGCATCAAAGTAATCAAGAATCCAGGAATCAGTAGAAATCCAGAAAACATCATAAAAAGTGGAAACTCCCCAGATAAGGAACGGTCCAGTGGTAACTCCCTAAATAAGGAACGATCCAGAAAACATCTTAAAAAATGGAAATTCCGTAGATGAGATACGATCTATAGGTAGCGAACCTATTTGTTTGAGCCGAAGCTCCGCCACGGAGCCGGGTCGTGACCCCGGAAGAAAGAAATTAAATAAATCGTAGAAATTTGGACCGAAGTCCCATAGGTGAAATACAAGAATCGTAAATCCCACTAGAATGATCTAGGACCACAAAACATAAATCATAAAGGTTGGACCGAAGTCCCAGAAGTGAAATCCAAGAATCGTAAATCCCACTTGGGCGGTCGAGGACCACAAAACACAAGTCATAAAGGATCACATTGATTCGGGTGAATATAAATTACTCCGAGATAGTTAATATAAGGAAATAGCAACATGTCCCATAGCCACATGCTATTCTCGAATATTTAAGAACCTGTAATTGGTTTCTATTCAAAACAGAGAAAATTACCACACATGTTCGAACGCACGAGTCCAAGAGTTATTCGCCGAAGTAAACGTATAAGGGTCATAGTCCTCAGTTTTACTAATGTAAATAAACTAAATTTCTCGTCCGATCGATAGGATAAGGAATCGTATATAAATCAATAGAATCAGAACCAGGTTTAGAAACCGAATTTATTTTAAAAGGATTTGAATTTAAAAACTGATTAAACGTTGGTTCGATGCCTATTGACAATATAAAACCCCATTATCCATTGTGGTTCAATTATTCATGAAAACCGTCGCCGTAGCGAAAAGAATACAAACATCATGAAACATATACTCACATTACAACAACATACAGGAAATCAAGGGATAACGGTTGTACTTTTGATCAACGAACGAATCTAAATCCCAAACTAGCAACCGAAGGTTTCAAACTACATCGGAATAAACTCGAAGGATATCGAGTCGATAATTCACGTTTTAACGGCGTGAAGTATCTTAACAAGAGTATCGAATAAATTCGATATACAAAAAATAGAGCGCACGGGCTTTAGAATGATCACTTATTCAATTCACATCATAAACAAATGTGAATCGGCCAAGAAGGATCAACATTGGAAGAATCAAATGAGAATCAAAGTTGTTGAATCGAGGTGTTGGAATCTATGGATTCGTAAAGCAGAAGTTCACAAACGAAATCCGAACGGCCCGAGCTCCGGCCGGGAAAGATCCTGGATGGGCCTAAACTGTTGACCGTGGTCTCCACAGGTCAACAATAGATTTTCATTGACAGACGTCTGTCACCCCAAGGACAGACGTCTGTTGTCAGGAAAACTGTTTCCCGAGAGTTTGGACAGACATCTATCCATTTTTGGACAGACGTCTGAGTTGAATCAATTATTTATTTTTCTTCCTAAACAATGACATACGTCTGTCCCCCTCCCGGATAGACGTCTAAGCTGAATTGTGGCCATTTTTGCTTAGGAAATGAGGTGCAAACGGCTCTCGGACGAGGCCGGATCAATGGTGATGGCTTATAACATTTTCTAAGCGAAAATGAAGCATCAATAACATGCAAAAGCAACTCATAACACTAAACAAACATGCACAAACATATATATATATATATGCATATATATATATGGGATTGCTATGATTTTGATTATATATTCAAAAATGAACAAATTCTCAAACCAAAGCAATCGAATATGATTCAAGCGACTTGTGAAGGATTAGAACTATGTCGGGGGACAACGAAGCTTTACAACATCACCAAATCAACTCAAAACATATGCATAAGATCTTGTAAACAATCCTACTTATAATTTCAACTCAACGGAACATAAACATATGGAATCGGCTAAGTTACTCAAACATAACCAATTCACTAGCACATGCAAACACATATGAACACTAAATTACACTTGTACAAGCCAATGGCTTGTGGCATAGATGTGAACTCAAAAAGAACTCACCTTTGCTTGCTAGAAGCAAGAAATCAACCCAAAGCTTTGCTAAATCAACCTATCTTCAATCAATACTCATGAATCTCCAATCTAAGAGCATATCAACAAGATTCCTAAGAGTTAGGTTTAGGAAATCATACAAATTCAAGAGGAATAGCGTTGGGGAAGATAGAGATGAAGATGGAGAAGCTTACCCAAGTCTCTACACTTGATTTCCTCAAGAATTGGAGCTACAAGATCAATGAGGGCTTAGGGAGTTTTAATTTCCCGTTCCACTCTCCAATTTTCTATTTTCTTCTAAGTGTTGAATGAATGAAGAGGAGAGAGTTATTGGGGGTTTTATAAGGTAGGCTAGGTTAGCCAAACCAAGACCTAACCAAAGTCCCAAATTTCCGAAGCTCGGAATATATCGAAGTTTATACTTTTCGAATTTCTAAACGACGTTTTGAACTCAATGGAAGTAGTTTCGAGTCCAAACTCGTCCATATGTAGAAAGTGATATTTTGGTCTTATATCCAAACGAAAAAGACCAAAATCACCCAACTCAAAAGGTATTGATGTTTATAGTCAAAAAGGTCGTAAACGATGATTCGGACTCAGTGGAAATGATCCCGAGTCCTAATTCAACCGTATGCAAAATATGACTTTTTGGATACACGTTCGATTAACTATTAACGATGATATATTTAAATAAAATATTTAAATACATTATCATTAAATGAGTGGGTTGTTATATACTTCCCCCCTTAAAAGAATTGCGTCCCTGCAATTGCTTAAGATTGAAGTAATGAGTAACAACCAAAAATGACACCACAGAGTGGTATCACAAGAACCGACATGAAATGAAAAGATCACACCAAGGCTAGGTGAGATCCCAATTTCGTCTTGCAAGATCATAAAAACTAGAGTTCAATCTCGAATTCCGTTACCCATGAAGGTAGTCATCCCAAATGGGTAAAATAATTCTAGAAAAATTCATAAGCGCTATGAATTCAAATAGACTCGCCTTTCCCAGGATGATTCTCAAGGGAATGAGAATCGATAGAATGCACAAAAACCATGCGAATCTAATTTGAAATTTCAAGAAGCAACGGGACTGCGTCCTACAGACGCGAGATATCAATAGTAGATATCTCTCTTAGGATATGAAATGGGAATTTACGATGGTTGACTAATCCATTCCCAAAACTTAATCATGACGATGTAGCGAACACCGAACTTCAACATTTTAGTCTTGCGACAAGGTGGCTGACACCCATCAAAGAACAACTTAGAGATTCCAACGAAGTTAGCTAAAGAGAGCAACTCTCGAAGGAATAATCAATTTTAACATCAATGATTCAAGGTTTGTAACGGAATTCCAACGAGCTAGAAACCGATAAACAAATATTGTTAATGGAATACCAATGAACTACAAGTCAATAATCAAATATTGGTAACGGGATACCAATGAACTAGAAATCGATAACAAATATTGGCAACGGAATACCAATGAACTACAAGTCAATAATCAAATATTGGTAATGGAATACCAATGAACTAGAAATTGATAACAAATATTGGTAAAGGAATACCAATTAATTATTCGGGGAAATCGATTTCTAACTAGGTACTAAATCTCATTTAGTAACCATAAAGACGAATCATTAGGACTTATACAAAATTCCCAATATTCAGAAACTCGAGTATCAATTTTAGAAAATCGGAAACATCGAGAAGATGAAGGATAAGTAGTGCATAACTTACCACTTCAGAACAACATGATTTAAGATAATTTTCCGCCAAAAATCTCAAATCGTAAAAACATCAGCAATTAATCAAAGAAACAATAGACAATTTCTCTAACAAGATGAGATTAAACCAAAGTGGTCATAATCCCTAAAGATTTGATTGATAAGGGTTAACAAACGTGCGGAGACAATTGTCAATCCAAATGATTCAAATAAACAAAGGAGGAATATCAAAATAGCTCATCCTTTCGATATTCATTTCTAAGAACAACGCAAGGCTAAGTCCATAAGTGAATTGACTATAGCACTTCCGGATGATCGACCGGATCATAAATTCGAAGAAAGGAATTATTGAGTTTGTCGTGGATCGCAAAAACTCAAATTTCTCTCTCCCCCACGGGATTCCCATTCTCTCGAGCGATCGTTCACTAGAGAAAATAAGGAGACTCATAGAATCACAAGAAAAAAAATCTCTTTAGCAAATTGAAACAAGGATTAAGAATTAGGCGAGATTCTCAATCGCTAAGAATTTTTGAGAATCAAAGAACTGAAATCCAGAAATTATAGACATAAATAAACAATTTTGAACCACTCAAAAACAAGGATTAGGAATAATGCGAGGCTCCCAATCCTGTAGTTGTTTATTTACTCAAAGGAAAGACTCAAGATAATTTCTAATTAAAAATCTTGAACCACACGAATTCTTAGAATTACTTTAAGGAAGTCTAGAAATAAATTATCTAGAAAAATAACAAACAATTATGAAAAATCGCAAAAAGTCCAAAATTTAATTATTTTGATTAACTTATTAATGGTTAATTTAATTTTAGGGATCATTTCAAATGTCGGATTGTCACATAATGGTGTTTAGGAATTACGAACTACAACATGGCGTCCCACGTCTCGTTCGAGATCCTTAACGCACCCAACGGACAAGTAAACACAAGAAAGTCCTCAAAAATTTTAAAATTCATGCAAATCTCGCGAAAATATAAAAATTCAATAAATCATTCGGGATGGCATAAAGGAAATAAATTTCCTTTATCAACTTACGAATAAAACACAAATGATATCTTTTGATAACGAAGAGCACAATCGACGTATATCAATAGAACATAAACAAAATAATCTCTAAACAAGGTAAATGACATTAAGGAATTAATGACACGTACTTTGACTCAAGAAGAGGGATCAAAAGTAGCGGGATGCTTTCCCTCATTCTTGATCTTGAATTTGGAATGCAACGATACATTTATTGAGTTAATTTAGCACAATTGCTTGGTGACTCACACCGGCACAACGAGGTAACAAATGAGTTGTTTTAGCCCAAAGGCTTGGTGATCTAACACCGAACTAGAACCATATAGCTGACAACAAAGGAGTAGATTTAGTCACAAAGACATGGTATCTACATACCGACCGACAAGTGATCAATAGACCATGCTAGGTACATAACGACGTACGAAACAACTTTAACTAGAAATCAAGAAATATCAGGATCAAAGGCGCTTACGACGTACATAACGACGCATGGGAAAAATATCCAATGATCAATCAACTACAAGGATCTTTATGATCAACAAGATAACCGTGATACACGAAGCGATCGACAACTTGAAATTTACGTTTTAATAACGTAATTTATACAAAAACAGACATCGATTACCAACTCGAGTCAAAGAATGAAACAGAAGCACCACTAGAGCACACGGCCCTAGACGGACTATAGAAATCAACCCGAAAGGGACAAGTCCATAACTATTCTAAAGGACTAAAAATTGGCCACTTGAAACATAATCACCCCTACCGTAGGAGGTACACTGGGTGAACCGGCACTTACACGGCTACGACCAACTATTTATCTTCTTTAAGGAAAAAGAAGGAAGAAAAAATTAGTCTTAAGTTGAATTCAAATGATGTGAATTCAATCAAAAATGGAATCGTATAGGATGATAAGCTATGATGGGTCTTAAGACTCTAACTAAAACCTTAAAGCACGATTCCCGAGAGAGGCTTAAGACAATACCATCGTTATACTATCTTACATTATTCTGGAAAGTGGCTCTGATACCAACTGTAACGCCCTACCTCTATACCCATTATCGTACAGTTCATTTCAGAGAAATGTTGTAGACCATAACGGAGAATGAGGTTTGTGAAGAGCGACCGATTGTATGATTACTCCATGTAAGGAATGCACATCGAATTCCGATATCGATAAAAGTTCGACATGACTATTCGGCACATAGGGAAACTACACAACGGCTAAATGCAATCCGGAAAGTAGTATAAAATAGTCAACAAAAATAATATAAATATGGTATATCTCATTGCCAGACATAGAATAATCATATCACAAAGGCGGAATAGATATGAATAAACCAAGGATGTGTACAACAAGATAGTGGTCAACAAAGATCCACTAATCCTAAAAGAATAGATACATACACCATGATCAAAATAAAAGAATATGTACACAACGATAGATAATGTCATAGGTACAAAAGTACATAAAACTGCGGAGACAGAGTAGCAAGCTGAAGGCGGAAGATCAATCCTGCGATGAGACCCAAAGGAGCACCTAAAATGACTCGTACTGATCCGAGTATTATTTATAAGGAAATAAACAATAAACGGATCAGTCTAGGTGTACTTATCAAATAAACTGAGATAACAAGAGATATAACATAGGATGACATGAACATGTCAACACAATCAGGAAATGACAATGGAATGTCAGCACAAAAATATCTCTAAATAATCTCTTAGCTAATATAGAATGCAACATTCAAATAATAGCACACAACAGGAAATGACAACGGAATGTCAAATATAAATCAAATTGATAGCATCACATCAAAGTAATCATAAATCAAATTGATGCACACCGCACCAAAGTAATCAAGAATCCATACATCACTAGAAATCCAGATAACATCATAAAAAGCGGAAACTCCCTAGATAAGGAACGATCCAGTGGTAACTCCCCAAATAAGGAACGATCCAGAAAACATCATAAAAAGTGGAAACTCCCTAGATAAGATACGATCTCTAGGTAGCGAACCTATTTGTTTGAGCCGAAGCTCCGCCACGGAGCCGGGTCATGACCCCGGAAGAGAGAAAATACATAAATCATAGAAAGTTGGACCGAAGTCCCATAGGTGAAATCCAAGAATCGTAAATCCCACTAGGGCGATCAAGGACCACATAACATAAATCATAAAGGTTGGACCGAAGTCCCAGAAGTGAAATCCAAGAATCGTAAATTCCACTCGGGTGGTCGAGGACAACAAAACACAAGTCATAAAGGATCACATTGATTCGGGTGAATAGAAATTACTCTGAGCTAGTTAATATAAGGAAATAGCAACATGTCCCATAACCACATGCTATTCTCGAATATTTACGAACCCGTAATTGGTTTCCATTCAAAACGGAGAAAATCACCACACATGTTCGTACGCACGAGTCAAAGAGTTATTCGCCGAAGTAAACGTATAAGGGGTCACAATCCTCAGTTTTACTAAGGTAAATAAACTAAATTTCTCGTCTGATCGATAGGATAAGGAATCATATATATATCAATAGAATCAGAACCGGGTTTAAAAACCAAATTTATTTTAAAAGGATTTGAATTTAAAAAATGATAAAACGTTGGTTCGATGGCCATTGTAAATATAAAACCCCATTATCCATGGTGGTTCAATTATTCATGAAAACCGTCGCCGTAGTGAATAAAACACAAACATCATGAAACATATACTCACATTACAACAACATGCAGGAAATCAAGGGATAACAGTTGTACTTTCGATCAGCGAAAGAATCGAAATCCTAAACTAGCACCCGAAGTTTCTAACTACATCGAAATAGACTCGAAGGATATCGAGTCGATAATTCACATTTTAATGGCGTGAAGCATCTTAACAAGAGTATCGAATAAATTCGATATACAAAAAATAGAGCGCACGGGCTTTAGAATGATCACTTATTTAATTCACATCATAAACAAATGTGAATCGACCAAGAAGGATCAACATTGGAAGAATCAAATGAGAATCAAAATTGATGAATCAAGCTGCTGGAATATGTGAATTCATAAAGCTGAAGTTCACAAACGAAGTTCTAACGGCCCGAGCTCCGGCCGGGAAAGATCCTGGATGGGTCTAAACTGTTGACCATGGTTGTTTGCGAACAAATTATACAATTGTAAACAACTGTAAAATCCGTTCGGCTTTCCTAAACAACAAGGATTGTTGTAGAGGGTGTCGAACTCTGGGACCAAAAATATTTTAATTAATAAATCCAATCAAGTTATTCCAAGATTTTGATTGATTGACAACACAGAAAATAACAACAATTAAATAAAGAAGAGAGATTTATCTAATAAGATAAAGCAATTAGGGGATAATGACATAGATTAGACTCACACTCATCAATAACCAACAAATAAATATAGATCTAATTCATGTTTCTGTCACAAACACGAATCAACGATAAATAGATTCTTAGAAACAAATAAGTAAATAACGACAAGCATAGCCTATGCAGGAGCTGAGCTCTTAAACAAACTTAGACTATCAGGACAGATTCACAAATTAGTTTCTAAAAACCTAAAATTAGATCTAAATCTGATAATTGTTAGATCGAACACGAATATACCCTGTAAAGGAGCATAGCTCTTAAACGACACAGAATATGAAGGTTCAGATCTAACCCTTGATTCAGATCTAGATCTACATATATAAAGTCCTCATCTATTGGCTATGTGATTCATGTTGAATCATATCTATTAGCGTCATCACCCCCTAATCAAAGGGGATTAGCTAGACATAGCTAAAGAAGAAGAGAAAAAGAAAATAACAGACATGAACATAAATAAAATAAAATAACAACTAAGAGAAAGGGAGAAGAGTTTTATTCCAAGAAGAGAATTACAGAATAAAACTAAGTGTGTTTTACAATGAATGAGATAAAATGTATTTATAGCTGATATGACAAAGGCTCCTTGGCAAATTCCATAATGTGGGACTAAAGAATTTGCCCAACTAAGACATAAGCTAGTGTGAACGCAGCTGTAGAGTGAGAGGCCTTGCAAATGAGCAAATGTGAACGCGTGCAGTGCGTGAATGAGAAGCCTTGCAAAGGAGCTAATGTGAACGCAACATGAGTCTTTAGTGAGCCAAATCTACCCAACTGAACTCTATTTGCAACCGTTCTTCAAGCTTTAAACTCTTCAAGCTTTAGTAATTTCAACTTCATTCTTTTTAAGCAAATTCTTCATGCTTTATCCATCAAATGCTCTAAACCAAGATTTTTATCAACAATCTGAAAACACAGCTATAAATACACAATATCAATTATTTTAAATAGAAAACTAGATAAATAAGCGGATAAAATATACACATTTACGTGTATATCAATGGTCTCCACCGGTCAACAACAGATTTTCAGTGACAGACGCCTATCACCCCAAGGACAGACGTCTGTTGTCTGGAAAACTATTTCCCGAGAGTTTGGACAGACGTCTATCCATTTTTGGATAGACGTTAGAGCTGAAGCAATTATTTATTTTGCTTCCTAAACAATGACAGACGTCTGTCCCCCTCCCGGACAGACATCTGAGCTGAATTATGGCCATTTTTGCTTAGGAAATGAGGTGCAAACGGCTCTCGGACGAGGCCGGATCAATGGTGATGGATTATAACATTTTCTAAGTGAAAATGAAGCGTCAACAACATGTCGAAGCAACTCATAACACCAAACAAACATGCACAAACATATATATATATATATATATTTGTGGGATTGCTATGATTTCGATTATATATTCAAAAATGAATAAATTTTCTAACCAAAGCAATCGAATATGATTCAAGCGACTTGTGAAGGATTATAACTATGTCGGGGGACAACGGAGCTTCATAACATCACCAAATCAACTCAAAACATGTGCATAAGATCATGTAAACAATCCTACTTATAATTTCAACTCAACGGAACATAAACATATGGAATCGTCTAAGTTATACTAACATAACCAATTCACTAGCACATGAAAACACATATGAACACAAAATTACACTTGTACAAGCCAATGGCTTGTGGCATAGATGTGAGTTCAAAAGGAACTCACCTTTTCTTGCTAGAAGCCAGAAATCAACCCGAGCATATCAACAAGATTCCTAAGAGTTAGCTTTACGAAATCATACAAATTCAAGAGGAATAGGGTTGAAGAAGATAGAGATGAAGATGGAGAAGCTTACCCAAGTCTCTACACTTGATTTCCTCAAGAATTGGAGCTACGAGATCAAGCTAGGGCTTAGGGAGTTTTAATTTCCCATTCCACTCTCCATTTTTCTATTTTCTTCTAAGTGTTGAATGAATGAAGAGGAGAAAGCTATTGGGGGGTTTATAAGGTAGGCTAGGTTAGCCATACCAAGACCTAACCAAAGTCCCAAATTTCCGAAGCTCGTAATATATCGAAGTTTATACTTTTCGAACACATAAACGACATTTTGAACTCAATGGAAGTAGTTTTGAGTCCAAACTCGTCCATATGTAGAAAGTGATATTTTGGTCTTATATCTAAACGAAAAAGATCAAAATCGCCCAACTCAAAAGTTATCGATGTTTATAGTCAAAAAGATCGTAAACGATGATCCGGACTCAATGGAAGTGGTCCCGAGTCCTAATTCAACTGTATGCAAAATATGACTTTTTGGATACATGTTCGATTAACTATTAAGGACGATATATTTAAATAAAATATTTAAATACATTATCATTAAATGAGCGGGTTGTTACAGCTTAACACCCGGAGTATATTTGTGCAAATCAATTAGTGATTTGATGAATCTGACATTGTGGCATTCAAAGATCAATGTGCTGTTCTGAAAAGGTAATCATGACCTCAAGCCTCATTAACTGGGAAATGACAGAAATCAGGCAGACAGCGTGACTATGTGGGTCATTCCCATTAGGGTGTTTTGTCACCGTTTAGAGAAATTTCATTTGTTCCTTCTTCTGTAGTTTCTGTATGCTTACAGGAAACAGTTGGTGATCACAACCGTGGATGGCAATATATTTGATACACTCAAGTTAAATGAGTGGTCGGTCTTGTGTGGCCGGGTTGTAAGATGTTCTTGTTGAACCCCAGTGTATCCTCTCTAGAGTACACTGATCGAGAGGTGGTCCCATACCTTGTCATGTTGGAAATCCAAACTCCAATACGAGCCATACGTTTTAGTTTTATACCAACTATGTTGGAAAATGAGATGCAAGCTTTTCGCCTATATTCCTATTTTGTTTGTGGTTTGATAGACATTATTATAATATCATTGGATTTTGATATAAAAAGTGATTTGGGTATCGTAAGGTAAAAACACGTACCATGTTTAGTGTGGTCGTGTCTTACGAGAATTCCATTCTTTCAAAGGATTTCCTAAAGTTAAGCAAGTTTTTTGTGATGTGAATTTAATCACTGAAAGTATTCCAGACTGATCTAGGTTGATTTTTCTTTGCTTCCAAATGTGCTCGGGTCAAACCGAGTATATTTCCAGGATAGGTTTTGGTTGGAGCTTCAGGAGAGGAGCTAGAGTTGAGACATATTCCCCTATTTTCTGGTATTAACTTATTTCTGCTATGTGTGTTGTAATTATATTGTGTACTCTGATGTTGTATAATCACATATATGTATACAGTTTTCTCTTTGTGTAAAGAGATTTGATGTATTATATTTTTTTCGTTCCACCGTGAGATTCTTCTCTACTATGTTTCTACAGTGTTGATGCTTTCTCCTTTTTCTTCTATTCTAATATTTCTTCTTTCCTCACCCTTTAACTTCTTTCTCCTAAATTTTCGTATTCCGCGCAATTCAGGTTGGACATGAGTCATAATTAGTCAACTCAAAGGATATGGATTTGCGGGCTTTTACATTTGGTATTAGAGCTGAAGGTTTGTAATCTCAGCTCTGTGGCACAACTCAATAGAGATGGGGTTGGCAACACCCTAGATTGATTTGAGTGTATGTATATGAGAGAGCGTACTTGTTAGTGTTATGAAAATTATTTTATATTGTGCTGATTGGTCTGTTGAGCGGTATATAGATTCAAATCGACGCGTTTAGCTGGCTTGGTCGATAGGGGTTTCTAAACACTTGAACAAAGCAATCTGACATAATATTGTTTTTAAAATGGGTAAATTAAATAATTTTACCCAAAATTATATTTTTTGAAATTATTATTGTGATTGGTTGATATTATAATCAAATGAGATTATAGTATTGAAGTAGATATATATATAACCGAAAAGAATTTGTATAGAATAGAATATACAAATGAGCTGAAATAAAATTGAACTCAGACCAGAATTTAAATCCCAAATGTTTAGATAATATTTTCTAGAGCATTTTGAAAGTAATATAACATACTTTGAAGGATTTTTGAACAAGAATGGTTTTAAATAGATTTTGAAAAGGATTAAGCACTGACTCATTTCAGTGGCTGGAAAATAATTCTGATGATAAACCACGACATTATTGGTGTTTGTTTTCGAGTTTCTAAGTGACAGATTGCTACCAGGAATTTCTAATAGAATTTTTTTGAGAGAAACATGGATTTAAAAATTCAAATGTTTGAATTTGCAAATGGTTGTGAATATATGTATATATTTAAATTATGAAAAAAGGGATTTAAAATATAAGTCAGGAATTCGTTTTTTGATTTAAATTTAACTTGTGTAGGTTAAATGAATTGAAATGGTATAAGTGAATCAAATGGATTGAAATTTAACTTAAGTTAAGTTAAATGAAATTGGATTGAAAATTAAAATTTAGTAGCTTATAAATTGAAAGTGAATAAATTGATTTAAAATCAATTTGGATGAATGTGAACTTTGTTTGTGGATTATGAATTGGATGTGAAATATGGATTGAAAATCATTTCAAAACCAAATGAAACGATGTGGTTATATAGGTTAAAGAATGAATGATTATTCGAACTTCAATTATTAAAACTCACTTGTTTAAATTTGAGTAAGTACAGGTACATGGAAACATTGGTTTGGGTTTCGCTACGTAAATTGCCTACGAATTGAGACAAGTTAGTTTAATAACGCCTGTATATGGTATGCCTACGCAAAAATACAAAATTTGGTATACGAATTGGATTTTCCAACCTTGTGGGTCGATGTATATATATTTGTTCTTCCGATGATATAGTAGAAGTCCCTCCGTACAGGGGAGACTGTGGAAATTTTTTTAGGAAATTTAAGGTGTTAAAAATTTTTCAATTTTTTTGAAGATTTTGTTAATGGAAGTGAATTGATGTTTTGATTAAAACTATTTGGATTAGTTGAATATAAAAGTTCAGAAAGTAGAATGAGAAATTTTAACTTAATGGATTTGTGAAAAATTAATGGGTTTGTAGCATTTTTCCTACCTTAGTAATTTCGAGGATGAAATTCTTTTAAGGGGGGAGGAATGTAACGACCCAGATTTTTAGCCATTAACTTTGAACATTTAAATTTGTTTTAAATGTTGAATTGGAAATATAAAGGAATTTTTATATAGAATTTATCGACTTAAATTAACGTAATGCAATATAATTTCGAATTTATCAAAATATTATAATACGAGAACGTGGGATTATTGAATTTGAGGTATAACATATATATTGGGTAATTTATTAAAATTCAGTTGAATTCAGATTCAGTTATACTAAGGAATTTATTAATAAAAACAACATTATAGCATATAATTTATAATTAAATTAAAAATGAGCTCATAACGTCGTTGTAGTTTGTAATTTTACGTTTTGAACTTCAATTGAATGTACATGATCCAATATAAGTCGAAATTTTTTGAAACAAGAATCGTCCAGATCTATTGGATAATGGTTTTCTAATAAAAGAGAAAAAAATGTGATTTCATCTTGTAGATTTTGAATTATGTCCAAATCAAATTTTCAAAAAGTTGCCATAGAATCGTTTATGAACCATAATGATTTATTTCAATAAATTAAAAGATTTTTAATTAAATTGAATATCGATTTAACTTATCGAGTTTAAAATTCAAGTTAGATTATTCTGAAGTTGTATAACACTCTTTTGAATATATATGATAATAATAATTTATTACTAGTAGATTTCTTTATTTTAGAATTAATTTAATATGGAGCATAAGAATAGTCAATTTTCAAATGACCTCGGATTTCAATGAAACTAATTTTATAAAATTTGTAATGACTAATTGTTGTAAGATTACCAATTTCTGGTCAATGGGAGCTAATTTGATGATAATATGCGATATAAACACGTACCGGTTTAGGTTGTGGATTAAAAAGGGAGTTTTGCCAAATGATCTTGGAATTCGACAAAACCAATCCATCATGTCAGAAATTTTCAGTTTTTGTATGATTTCAAGTATTTTACAAATCGGAGTTAATTTGGTGGGCTTGCGAAATTGAAACGTGAATCAATTAACGATTTTAATATTCAAAATTTCGCTATTTTTCCAAACTGACTTAGATTTCGACGAAACATGTTTCCTTGGATCCAAAATGACAAACTATAGCTATGTATTCCTTTTCGTCGCAAACGGATTTCGTTTGTGATCATACGAAATTATAAATGATAAATGAAAATGGTGATAGACATGAATCCATAAAATTCAATAAAATATTTCAATAAAATAAAAATTAAACCCTCTATAAATTCATCCCCAACCTCAATCCCTAATCCCCAATTCTCTTTTCTATTTCCCGTTCTTACTTCTATTCCTTTCAGTAAAAAATGAAGAGATCGTCTACTTCAAAAATCAATTAAAAATTAATTACTGAATGGAAAAACCCAATCTTTGATTCGTTGAGATTGTTGAAATGAGAATTTCAAGCTAATATAACTTTTGTAGAGTTCGACATTGAAAAAGTTCACACCTATTATGATCAGCGTTGGCCAGGGGTGGCTATTGTCAGAGATGGGCAGGGCTGGACACAAAACCAGGGTCGACATTGAGGTCCAGCGTAGGAGGCAAGGCCGTTAGCAAGGTTTGATCAATGGGATTTTGTAACAAAAATGCTTGCACTTTTTTTTAGCACTGTGTTGGGTCGGAAATTTTGGGGCGACGGTGGAGTGGCTCTAGAGGTGATGGAGCGACAGGGGAGGAGTAGAGATGGTCATTGGTGATGATAGCATGTGAATTCATGTTGCGAAGAAGGCAAACTGTAACGACCCACTTTTAAGTGCAGTTTAAGCCGACATTTATCAACCCATGTCAACTCAAATTATACAGAAAAGCAGATAGCTATTTGAAAGAAATTAGAGGGTGAGATAAGAAAGAAAGAAATATTAGAATAGAAGAAGAAGAAAGCACATTAGAAACATAATCTCACTTCGCAGCGGAATAAAATATAATATAGAATTAATCTTTACTGAGAGCTTGAAAATTTTAACTTACAGTCATCAGAGTACATCAACACATATGGACAGTTATAATAATCTGTCCTCATATACAACACACAGCAGAACAATATATTATACAACATCATACATATGAACACATCCAGCTCGTCTCTGGACTTCGCAGCATCCGATAACCTGAACCTGTACACCTCAGTTTAACCCGAGCATTACAAACACCGGGTCAGTCCGGTGAACCAGAGTGAGAAAAACACACTAAGTTTAAAGGTATCACACACCTTGATTTTAAAGTCAAAAACTTTTCGAAAAAAAAGGATAATCGTAAGACCAAATCCACAAATAAACGCAGACGGTTTTTACCTTACGATAACCCAAAACGTTTTTGAAATCAGAATCTTTTGTAACACCCCTAAGTCCCACATCGTGGAAGTCTGTGTGAAATAGGTACTTATATAGTAGAGTCCATCTCTTACTAACGCCGAGGCCTTTTGAGGAAAAAAACCCCACACCTATACGGAGGCTAAGTTGGGGACAATATCTTGCGCAAACGGAGGTGCGGTCTATTACAGTTGGTATCAGAGCCAATACCCACCCGGAATTGTGACTCCTGTGTGGACCACAGCGCCTGGGTGAGGTGTTTGTGAGCCAACAGGAATGTTGGGCTCTGTAGGAGGGGAGAATGTAACACTCCTAAGTTTCACATCGTGGAAGTCTGTGTGAAATAGGTACTTATATAGTAGAGTCCATCTCTTACTAATGCCGAGTCCTTTTGAGAAATAAAACCCCACACCTATACGGTGGCTAAGTTGAGGACAGTATCTTGCGCGAACGGAGGTGTGGGCTATTACATCTTCTCTGATATTATAATAATATCTAAATACAAATAAATATCAATCTAGCAGAACGCTTGCATCTCACGCTCTACATATATAGTATACAATCAAAACCGTGGGCTCTTGTTGGAGAATGGATTTCCAACAATGGCAAGGTATGGGACCACCTTCCGACAATGTACCTCTGGAGATGAATACATTGGGATTCAACAAGAACATATTGCAACCCCAGGTAAACATGACCGGCCCCTCACTATACTTTGAGAGTACCGAATATATCATGACCACGGTTGGGGGCCAGCCAACCGAACCGATTGCATACATACATAAATAAAAAGGGACAACCGAAGGCATTTAATTTCTCTAGATCAGGTAATGAATATACCCATTTGATGGGTGCGACCCACATAGCCACGCGACCTACCCGATTTTATGCCATTTCCCGGTTGATGAGGCTTGAGGTCAAAATCAATTAATTAAATAATTAATTAATTAATTAATTAATCTATTTATTTATTCTTTCTTTTAGAAAATCTAGCCACCATTCATTTTTGAATGCCACATCGTCAGATCTGTCAAATCAGTAATTGACGTCCACTGTAACACCTCGTATGTTGAATAACTTGCTATAATATAAAACAGGGCAGAATTAAATTTAAAATTCTGAATCAGGGGAAACAGGCTATGCCATTGCGTTCGTCTCGGAAAAATACGCGAAATAGAGTCCGAGTTTTCGAAAATCGGAGTCCGTATGACCCAGTTAAGGCCCGAAGAAGTTTTCAGAAATTCAAAACAGATTTAAAAACAAAAATTCAAACATTTCAGAAGAGGCGGGAAAATTCCCGCCAGACCCAGGGAGTCGACCTGGGGGTCGACTGGGGTGTCGACCTGCCCACCAGGTCGACTAGGGTGTCGACCCTAGTGTCGACCTGGGGGTCGACCCCCCCTGGTCGAGCCAGGTGACCTGGGTGCACCAGTTTGGCTTTTGGGCTGTGTTTTAGTGGCTAGGACGAGATCTGACGACTCTAATCTGATTTAGGGTTAATCTAATGGCCTAAAACACTTAACTACACTATAAATACACCCTAAGACTACCCTAATTCATACTAAAATTGGAGACAACGTCGTTATGCCGTCAAAATGCAACTTGAAGGAGCCTCCATCAAATTAAAGAGGAAGATAGCTTCTCAAATCAACTTCTAATCAACACTAGCAACTTAATCTTCTTCTTAGGAGTGCTAATCAACAAGTTGTGAGTTTTCTATAGCCTTAATGACCAATAATTGAAATGATTATGATAGGATATAATGAGATTATGGCTATGAATGTGGATCAATGCAAGTTATATGCTATGTGTTAATGATGTTATGCATGTTATGCAAGTTATATGCTGTGTTTGTGATGTTATGCAAGTTATGCAAGTCATATGCTACATGTTCAAGATGTTATGCAAGTTATGCAAGTCATATGCTACATGTTCATGATGTTATGCAAGTTATGCACGTTATATGCTACATGATCATGATGTTATGCAAGTTATGCAAGTGTTAGGCCATGTGTTCATGATGCTAGTTATGCAAATTGCTATGATAAACATTGATCCATTATGACACCATGATTATGCAAGTTTGGTGTATGATTATATGCAAGTTCATGTATGCAAGTTTGGTGTATGATTATATGCAAGTTCACATATGACATGTTATGCAAGTATGGTGTTTGATTATATGCAAGTAACATGTGCAACTTTACACCTTACTATGATATGCATACATATGCAAGTTAAACCCTTTGTATGTCATGCATACATATGCAAGTTTACCCCTTTGTATGACATAAATAACTTATGCAAGTTAACCTCTTTATGACATACGTGATTCATGCAAGTTTGGGTTGATTATTTATGCTAGTTGGGTTGATGCCATATGCATGTTGACACCTTTAAAACCCATGTTGATGCTAATGTTATGCAAGTTGAACCCATTGTATTTGTGATGTATCTTCCCTTTTATGTCATGTTAGCGAATTACGTGGGGAACGATGGGGTTAATATACACGTTAATGAAATGGTGTGAAGTTGGTATGATTATGCATACCATAAAGTGGATGGACATAATTGAGTCAATTATGTACATCGTTAAAATTGGAATCAATTAGGGAAAATTAATTCGAAATATGGGGGTGATTAATTAGGTGTAATTAATCGACTAAGACACGAGGTTGGACCCTTTTGTAGCATAAGACTGCCCGGAACCGACCGGCAAATCCAGCGGCTACAAATGATTGGTCCAATGTGAGAGGTCTTAGGCACAAACTAAATACGTGACTAGTGTATAGACACGAGGTTAGACTCGGTTATGGCGTAAGGCTGCCCGGACCCAACCGGCAAATCCAGCTGCCATAAAAGATAGTCTAATGTGAGAGGTCTTTACAACGGTTACGTTCTTAATCAATTAAGAAACACTTAACCAGATAAGCATGTAGTGAGCATGAGGGGTTAAGTGGGTGCCTTGGGTGGCATGTGGAAATCAAGTAAGTGCCTTGGGTGGCATGTGGAAATCTAGTGGGTTGCCTTGGGTGGCAATAGAAAATACGATTAGAATACTTAACCAAGTGGAAACATGTAATTAAACATGATTAAAGGGTTAAGTGGGATGCACTAGATATAATGACAAGCTTAGGTGGTAGCTTGTGGGAGCCCATTTCAACCAGTAACCCATATGTATCTTATTGGGCTCGACCTATGTCGAGGACGGGACATGCGTACTGGGCTTGACTATAAGAGGCCAAAACGGGTTAGCGGTGGCAACGCAAGTCCAACGGGTTTCATGTGCGTGTGTGGACCCGGGCTGGTAGGTAAGACGTTGTTGCATCGTGTAGGTATAAGCCGTGCACCATTTGTTGTATCGGGTTGCCACTTTGGGGAGTGATACACCCCACTGTGGGGCCAGCACGGGTATCTACGGTAGGGAGCCGATCGCTTGGGGAGTAGTGGGTACACCTAGTGGAGATAGGGGCAGACGGCACCTATGTAGTCAACTAGGGGTACACGAAACTACTGGATAAATTTTCTAAGTCCTTGGGTGGGATCAACCTTTAAGTAGGAATGACTGGTGTGGTGCAGTTAGTAATTATCCTTGGGTGGGTAGATGCGTCTTTACCGTTATCTTAGTTCATCCTATGTCTAGTGGGCTATTTAGTGTAGTCATTTATCCCCAGTCATCCCGTACCAAGTTTATATCATACCCTAATTACTTTAATGATTGTGTTGTTAAAGTTATAGGGCTCACTCAGACTTATGTCTGACCCCGTTGTTTTTATCTTTTTCCCCCTCAGGTCCTCAGGTTGGGCCTAGCACTAGTGGGCTTTGATCAGATTTCTTTATCTATCTTTTGGAGCTTGGACCGTGATGTAATGCCCAGCTTATCTTTTTTTATTATGGCTATTGTTATGTAGTGGGATTATGTACTTATGTTTTTATCAGGATGGATATTTAGTACTTGACTCTTTATGGTTTTGTAACTAAACATGTTTACCTTCTGCTGCAATGAAATGATGTTTTAGATTTTCAAGTATTTATATCTGTCTTGTGTAATTTTTCTGTTCTATATTCACTTAAAATGCTCCACCGAAGTTATGGCATTCCCTTGTGAGTGACCTTAGCTGGTGTGGGGTGTTACACGTGGTATCAGAGCGAAGGTTACCAGAACAGATAAATTTTTTTAGAAAACTATTTTTCTAAAAGCATTTTCGGAAGAAGTATTTTCAAAAACATGTCTTTGAAGAGAAAAGTTTTTGAAAGAAAAGCATAATCCCCAATAGCCATATCTTTATCATTCGAATTCTCCATTTTGAATCTTTCCTTTTTCGTTTCAGCATGGCTGAAGATCTTAACTTTCCGGAGGGTGTAGCGATACCAGTATGGTATAGGAGATTGATGGAAGCTAGGGCCGCCACAGCGGGTCCAGCAAATGTTCATCCACCAACAGTAGCACCCGATCTTCCTCCTCCTCCTCGCACGGATACTTTTGCTAAAACTTGCAAGGAATTTAAAGCTATGGGAGGGAAACCTTTTCAAGGATCAGAAACTTTTGTGGAGGCTGGAGATTGGCTTAAGGAGGTGGAAGAATTGATAGATATCTTTGAGATGGAAGAAGGAAAGAAAGTCAAGTTAGCTGCTTGGTTAATGAAGGGAGAGGCCTCATTCTGGTGGGAGGTCACTAATGGAGAGCGCCCTGTTGACTCTTGGGCGGATTTCAGGAAAAGATTTGTGGCAAAGTTTCTCTCAAGGGCGGAGGAAAACTTGTATATGGAAAGGTTCTTGACTCTAAAGCAAGGAAACCTCTCGGTGAAGGAATATGTCAACAAGTTTAATCAATTGGCAAGGTTCGGCATAGACATGGTGAATACACCAGAGAAGAAGGCTTTGAGGTTCGTTAAGGGCTTGAATGAACCGATGCATGGATTGGCTATGACTCACATCCCTATGGGGGCCACCTTTGAGAAGCTAGTAGACATGGCACTCATGCATGAGGAAGAGAAGGGTCCCAATGCTAATAAGGCACCCGAGAAGAAAGGAGATCAAAAGAGACCTCGGCAGCAACAAAGAAAAGGTGGGAAAGGCAACGGTGGCAAGGGAAAGAAGAAGTGCTTCAATTGCGGGATACCAGGCCACATAAGCAAAGATTGTCGGAAGAAGAAGAAGACTGGCTGCTACCACTGTGGCGAAGCAGGACATCTAGTGGAGGACTGCCCTAAGAAGGGGCAAAGGACGGGATCTACCTCAGGAGGACAGGTGCAAGCTCTTATGGTACCGGGTCAGGCAAGGGGGCAAGTTCAGGCTCTCGCGGTTCCAACAATTCAGGAAAAAGGTAGAACTATTTCCGTTGAAAGTCTGGTTTTTCTATTTGATCATCCTGTCCGTACATTCTTTGATTCTTGCGCATCGCAATCGTTTATCTCATCATCATTAGTTGAGTCACTACACTTAGACACCAGTCTAGTAGATGATCCCTTGGTTGTTTCAAACCCAATTGGGGGGTCCACTTATTTTTCCATGATATGTTTGGGTTTGAAGATTTCTATACTTAGCGTTGAGTTTAGATGTGATGCCTTTGTTTTGGGCTTCACGGGCTATGGGTTGATTTTGGGCATGGACTGGTTATCCAGTAATGGTGTCGTTCTTGATTGTGAAAGGAGAGTTGTTAGGCTCATGACCCGCTTGGGTAACACTCTCGAGATCTCTTGTAATCCCATGGATTCTGTTATGCTAAGTTATCTTGAATCGCTTGACGCTTCGGTCGAGAGTTTGCGATCTGTTAGAGTGGTCCGGGAATACTCGGATGTGTTTGAGGAGGTGAAGGGCTTACCTCCGAAGCGGGAGATAGACTTCCGAATATATATGGTGGATAATGCTAAACCAATATCTTTACCCGTGCGCCACATGGCTCCTCGTGAGAGGAGGGAACTCCATAAGCAAGTAGGGGAGTTGCTTGAGAAGGGGTTCATAAGACGAAGTATATCGGAGTGGGGTGCTCCAGTAGTTTTTGCCACGAAGGCGGATGGGTCCCTCAGACTTTGTGTAGACTATAGAGAACTCAACAAGCTCACAAAGAAGAATAGACACCCATTGCCGAGGATTGATTATCTTTTTGATCAGTTGGTTGGCGCTTCAGTATTTTCTCAGTTGGACTTAGCCACGGGGTTTCATCAGTTGAGGGTGGCTGAGGATAGCATAGACAAGACTGCCTTTAGGACTCCGGATGGTTTCTATGAGTGGTTGGTGATGCCATTTGGTTTGACGAACGCCCCTGCATACTTTGTTGATTTGATGAGTAGGGTGTTCAGGGAGTTCCATAATAAGTTCGTGGTGGTCTTTGTGGATGACATCTTAGTATTTTCTAAGAGTGAAGAAGAGCATGCCCTACATCTTAGGGAAGTGTTGGAGACTCTTCGAGCGCATAGCCTTAAGGCTAAATTCTCTAAATGTCACTTCTGGAGGAAGGAAGTGCGGTTCTTGGGGCACGTGGTCTCCAAGGAAGGGATAGCTGTGGATCCCGTGAAGGTAGTATCCATCCAAGATTGGAAGATTCCGAAGAATGCTACCGAGATGAGGAGTTTCTTTGGATTGGCTGGCTACTATAGGAAGTTCATCAAGGACTTCGTGTAACACCCCGTATGTTAAATAACTTGTTATAACATAAATCAGAGCAGAATTAAATTTAATATTCTGAATCAGGGGAAACGGGCTGTGCCATTGCGTTCGTCTCGGAAAAATACGCGAAATAGAGTCCGAGTTTTCGTAAATCGGAGTCCGTATGACCAAGTTATGGCCCGTCAAAGTTTCACGAAAAATCAAAAACGAAAACTGCTCATGTTTTGAGGCCCGGGATGAGTTTTGGGCTGTTTTTTTTTGGGCCCTAAATGGTTCCTACACTTGACTTCTTCCCCAAGACATGCTTTAAAGGCTAGGATTGGTTCTAGGGTATATCCTATGGTCCTAAAACATCTAACTAATCTATATATACACCCTAATACCCCCTTATCCTTACCAAAAATAGATCTAAGGCCATTATGCCACCACTTAGAAAATTGGAGAGCCTCCACTAAAAATCCTAAGAGGGTTTGCAAACTAATCTACATCTTCTTCTACTTAATCATTGGGATTTGCTTCATTTAACTTGCTAATCTTGTTTTGGTGAGCTTCTATCCCCTTAATAATCAATTATTGAATTGATTATGATAAGATGTGATAAAGTATGGCTATGTTTGTGGATCCATATATTTATGCAAGCTTGATGTAGTGAATATTATGTGTTTTGCAAGTTATATGCCTTATGTCATGCAAGTTTCATAATATGTAATCATGATATTTTTATGCAAGTTGTTTCATGATGTTTATGATGCAAAACACTAAGTGAATATGGATCCATTATGCAAACATGTTATGCAAGTATGTGAGTACTTATGCAAGTCATGTATATGCTTATATGCATGTTTAACATCTTATGCAAGTATATGAATGTTTATGCAAGTTATGTATATGTTGAAATGCAAGTTTAACATAATATGCAAGCTTATGCAAGTATATGAATGTTTATGCAAGTTATGTATATGTTGAAATGCAAGTTTAACATAATATGCAAGCTTATGCAAGTATATGAATGTTTATGCAAGTTATGTATATGTTGAAATGCAAGTTTAACATAATATGCAAGCCTATGCAAGTATGTGAATGTTTATGCAAGTTATGTATATGTTGAAATGCAAGTTTAACATAATATGCAAGCCTATGCAAGTATGTGAATGTTTATGCAAGTTATGTTTATGTTGAAATGCAAGTTTAACATAATATGCAAGCCTATGCAAGTATGTGAATGTTTATGCAAGTTATGTATATGTTGAAATGCAAGTTTAACATAATATGCAAGCTTATGCAAGTATATGAATGTTTATGCAAGTTATGTATATGTTGAAATGCAAGTTTAACATAATATGCAAGCCTATGCAAGTATGTGAATGTTTATGCAAGTTATGTATATGTTGAAATGCAAGTTTAACATAATATGCAAGCCTATGCAAGTATGTGAATGTTTATGCAAGTTATGTTTATGTTGAAATGCAAGTTTAACATAATATGCAAGCCTATGCAAGTATGTGAATGTTTATGCAAGTTATGTATATGTTGAAATGCAAGTTTAACATAATATGCAAGCCTATGCAAGTATGTGAATGTTTATGCAAGTTATGTATATGTTGAAATGCAAGTTTAACATAATATGCAAGCCTATGCAAGTATGTGAATGTTTATGCAAGTTATGTATATGTTGAAATGCAAGTTTAACATGATATGCAAGCTTATGCAAGTATATGAATGCTTATGCAAGTATGTGAGTGCTTATGCAAGTTAAGTATATGCTAAAATGCAAGTTCTACATGTTATGCAAATCACATGTATGATGATATGTAAGTTCATATGCAACATGTTATGCAAATCGCATGTTTGATGATATGTAAGTTCATATGCAACATGTTATGTAAGACACATGTTTGATAATATGCAAGTTTGGGTTGAATATAGTTGGGTTAATACATGCTCATATATGCAAGTTGACATCCTCTTAACCCATGATAAAGTTATATGATAAACCCATGTTATGTGTGGTAAATCTTCCCTTTATTATGTCATAATGACGATTTACGTGGGGAACGATGGGGTTAATTAATATGTTAATTAAAAGTATGTTGAAATGGGTATGATTAAGCATACCATAAAAAATTAATTAACATAAGTGGGAATTTACCTATTGAGTTAGGTCTACCCCATGGGAATTTACCTATTGAGTTAGGTCTACCCATGTTATGAATAAATTGATATTAATTAGGGATAATTAATATGGGGGTGATTAATTAGGTGTAATTAATCGACTAAGACACGAGGTTAGGCTCTGTTATGACGTAAGACTGCCCGGACCCTACCGGCTTAACCAGGCGGTCATAACAGCCAGTCTAATGTGAGAGGTCTTAGGCACAAATTAAATACGTGATTAAAGTAAAGACACGAGGTTAGACTCTGTTATGACGTAAGACTGCCCGGACCCTACCGGCTTAACCAGGTGGTCATAACAGCCAGTCTAATGTGGGAGGTCTTTATGGGAGATCACGGTCTTAATTAATTAAGAAACACTTAACCATATTAGCATGTAGTGGGACATGAGGGGTTAAGTGGGTGCCTTGGGTGGCATGTAGTAACTAGTGGGGGTGCCTTGGGTGGCATGAGAAAACTAGTGGGTTGCCTTGGGTGGCAATAGAAAATACGATTAGAATACTTAACCAGAGTGGAACATGTAACTAAACATGATTAAAGGGTTAAGTAAGTGCCTTGGGTGGCATGGGGGAATCAAGTAAGTGCCTTGGGTGGCATGCGGAAATCTAGTGGGTGCCTTAAGTGGCAATTGTAATATAATTGGATGACTTAACCAAACCTTAACATGTAAGGGGGCATGATTATAAAAAGGGGTTAAGTGGAATGCACTAGATAAAATGACAAGCTTAAGTAGTAGCTTGTGGGGGCCCGTTTCAACCAATATCCCAAACGTATCTTTGTGGGCTCGACCCATGTCGAGTGACGGGACACGCATATTGGGCTTGATTATAAGAGGCCAAAACGGGGTAGCGGTGGCAACGCAAGTCCAACGGGTTTCATATGCGTGTGTGGGCCCGGGCTGGTAGATAAGCCGTTGTTGCATCGTGTAGATATAAAGCCGTGCACCGTTGATAGTATTGGGTAGCCACTTTAGGGGAGTGATACACCCCACTGTGGGACCAGCACGGGTATCTACGTTAGGGAGCCGATCGCTTGGGGTAGTGGGGTACACCTAGTAGAGATAGGGGCAGACGGCACCTATGTAGTCAACTAGGGTACAGGAAACTACTGGTTATATCTATCTTTGATATCCTTGGGTGGGATCAACCTTTGAGTAGGAGTGACTGGTGTGGTGCAGTTAGTAATTATCCTTGGGTGGGTAGATGCGTCTTTACGGTTATCTTAGTTCGTCCTGTGTTCGTGGGCAACTTAGTGTAGTCATTATCCCCAAAGATACCATACCGAGTTCATATCATACCCTAATTACTTTAATAATTGTATTATTAAGGAGATAGGGTTCACTCAGGCTTATGTCTGACCCCCGTTGTTTTTATCTTTTTCCTTCAGGTCCTCAGGTTGGGCCTAGTGCTAGTGGGCTTTGATCAGTTTGCTTTATCTATCTCTTGGAGCTTGGACCGTAGATGTAGAGCTCAGCTTATCTTATCTTTTCTGTTATGGCTATTTGTTATGAGTAGTGGGATTATGTACTTATTTTATTCAGGATGGATATTTTGTACTTGACTCTTGTTATGGTTTTATGATGTAACCAAACATGTTTTACTTTCCGCTGCTATGAGATGATATTTTAAATTTTCAAGTATTACATTATATCTGTCTTGTTGTAATTTTACTGTTCTATACTCACTAAAAATACTCCACCGATGCTATGGCATTCCCTTAGTGAGTGACTATAGCGGGTGTGGGGTGTTACACGTGGTATCAGAGCTTAAGGTTACCGGAACAGATAAATTTTTTAGAAAAACTATTTTCTAAGAATACTTTTGGAAAGGAGTATTTTCAAAAACATGTCTTTTAAGAGAAAAGTTTTTGAAAGGAAAGCATAATCCCCAATAGCCATATCTATATCTTTCGAATTCTCCATTTTGAATCTCTTCCTTTCTCTCGTTTTGAGTTTCCCCTCCGCGTATAGATGATCTTTCTAAGATATATAAGGATGGAAAACCACTTCAAGGGACTTAGACGTTAGTCGGATTAGAAGTTGGTTCAAGAAGGAGGAGGACTGGTAGGTATCTATTGGATAAACGATGGGAGGAAGGCTCAAATAGTTGTTTGGTTAATGAAAGATGAAACCTCATTGGTGGGAGGTTACGAGTGGAGAATAGGGAAGAAGAAGGCTGGTAGTTATCCTTTTGGGAGGAATAGGACACGTTATTAGGATTGTCCAAAGAAGCAAAGGCAAGGTATGGAATCTTCTGGAGGGTAGTTGTATTCCCTCACGACTTGGGTACCAGATGGGGATATGACCGTTTAGGTTGGAATTTGGATTTCTTTATTATCCGATCCAAGCTTTATTTGATTCTGATATATCGAGTTCGTTTATCTCATCATGGTTAGTTGAGTCACTGCACTTAGACACCAGTTGGTAGATGATCCCTTAGTTGTTTCAAACCCAGTTGGGGCTCCATGATATGTTTGGGTTTGAAAGTTTCTATACTTAGCGTTGAGTTTAGATGTGATGCTTGTTGGGCTTCGCGGGCTATGGGTTAATTTTGGGCATGGACTGGTTATCCAGTAGGAGTGCTGTTCTTCATTTTGAAGGGAGAGTTGTTAGGCTTATGGGCCGCCTAAGTAACACTCTCGAGATCTCTTGTAATCCCATAGAATCTGTTATGCTAAGGTATCTAGAATCGCCTGACACGTTGGTCTAGAGTCTGCGATCTGTTAGAGCGGTCCGGGAATACCCGGATGTGTTTGAGGAGGTGAAGGGCTTACCTCCGAAGCGGGAGATTGACTTCCGAATATATCTGGTGGATAATGCCAAACTAGTATCTTGGCCAGTGTGCCACATGGCTCCTAGTGAGAGGAGGGAACTCCATAAGTAAGTAGGCGATTTGCTTGAGAAGGGGTTCATAAGACGAAGTATATCGGAGTGGGGCGCTCCAGTAGTTTTTGTTATGAAGGCGGATGGGTCCCTCAGACTTTGTGTAGGCTAAAGGGAACTAAAGAAACTCACAAAGAAGAATAGATACCCATTGCCGAGGATTAATGATCTCCTTGATCAGTTGGCTGGCGCCTCAGTATTTTTGTAGTAGGACTTAGCCACGGGATTTCATCAGTTGAGAGTGGCTGAGAATAGTATAGAGGAGACTGCCTTTGGGACTCCGGATGATTTCTTTTATGAGTGGTTGGTGATGCCATTGGGTTTGACGAACGCCCCCGCATACTTTGTTGAGAAGGGTGTTCAGGGAGTACCTAAATAAGTTCGTGATGGTCTTTGTAGATGACATCTGGGTCTTTTCTAGGAGCGAAATAAGTTTTCGTATGTGCTCAATAGGCTGAGCAGGGCCAGTATACGATAAACGACGGTTTTGGAGCGAGACTGGCGAGAACATCCAGAATTGGTCAAGGGCTTAATTATTTAGCCATTTTTACTAGTATCGTCTCACGTAGGTCGTCTGAATTCGAAGGAGGTATCCCTTGGGTGTTTGTCTGATATTGGTTTAGGCCTTTAGGGCTTGCATTTGGGGGATGCCGAATTCGACTAGGGTGGTCTGCGTGGGAGACAGTTGTGACGATTTTGGATGATATTCTGGTGGAGAAGAGCATGCCCTACATCTTAGGGAAGTGTTGGAGACTCTTCGAGCGCATAGTCTTAGGACAGCAAAAGTGGATGGGATCCTTAGCATCCTATGAGTAAGGGTAACATGGTAACGGACACCTTAAGTAGAAAAAGGTTGTCCTTGAGTTCATTGTTCGTTGAACGACGGAGCTTAGAGTTTATTTCTAAGTTTGACTTTAGACCTTCCGTTGACTTTGTACCCGGTTTGCTAGCTTCTTTGGAAGTTAGACCTACTGTTTTGGGGCGGATTGGAGAAGCACAGAGGGGCGACCCACAGTTGGTTGAGTTAGTAGAGAAGCTCATAAGGGGGGGAGTCGTCCAGCCATTTGAGTAGGTACACCCTAGATGATAGAGGGTGCTTGCGTAGAGACAGTAGACTTTGTGTACCGCAGGACGAGGGTTTGAGGAAGGCTATTCTTGATGACGCACACCGTTTTAGGATGACCATTCATCCCGGTGGGGGTAAGATGTACCAAGACATGAAGAGGGCTTTCTTCTGGGCCGGTATGAATAAAGATGTGGCCGAGCATGTCGCTCGATGCTTGGTGTGCCAACAAGTGAAGACGGAGCGAAAGAAACCAGGTGGGTTGCTTCACCCATTGGAGGTTCCGCAATGAAAGTGGGACAGCGTCTCGTTGGATTTTATTGACAGGTTACCCAGATCGAGAAAGAGTAATACAGGAATTTGGGTGGTGGTAGACAGACTTACTAAGAACACCCATTTCATACCTGTGAAGAGTAAGTGGACTGCTCCATGGCTAGCTTTTGTATATCTTCGAGAGATAGTTCGATTGCATCGGGTACCCTCCAGTATAGTGAGTGATCGAGATCCTATCTTCACTAGAGAGTTTTGGAAGAGTTTGCAAAAGGCGGTAGGGACTCAGTTGCGTTTGAGTACCGCATATCATCCTCAGACGGACGGCCAGACCGAGAGGGTGAATCATATTTTAGAAGACCTTTTGAGGCTATGTATCTTGGATTTTGGAGGTACATGGGAGGAGCATCTTCCATTGGTGGAGCTACCCGACAGACTTAGTAGTGTACATGATGTATTCCATGGGAGGAAGTGCCTACATAAGACCACAGAGGTGGTAGAGCCAAGTTTGCTTAGAGAAGTGGAAGCAGAGCATGATGCGACTATTCGACGAGCTCCTACTCGCATCCTTGGGTCAGAGATTAAGAAGTTGAGAAACAGAGAGGTTCAGCTAGTCAAAGTGCAATGGGGAGATGACGAGAGCAATGCTACTTGGGAGACGGAAGCGAATATGCGTTCTTTGTACCCTTTTCTTTTCGAGAGTATGTTCTTTAACTTCTCCTTTATTGCCTATCTTGTACTTATCTTGTCCTTAGTATGTCCTCTCGTTAGCACCTTTGACCTTTTAGATAGGGTAAACCTATGGTTGAAACATGTGTTTGAGACATGTTATGATTGATGGATGCAAGTGGATGCAAGTGTTTGCTAGTGGTTGCTCGTGGATGCATATACACACACTTTAGGCACTAGATCGGCTCAATCACTTCATATTGCATATTGCATATAAATGTGTGTAGGTAGCTATATTAATGGATGTATGATGGTTGTGCTATCATATGGATGATGCATTTATTCGGTGAATGATTGTGCACGCATGTAGAAATAGTATGTGTCGATAGGGTTCTTTCGCATACATATTGGATGCATGGCACTATCATGGTTTGCATTAAGGAGGTCAACTGAATCAGTAGACCGCCTGATTTTGCATTAGATAGGGAACATATACACACACTTTTTGCATATGTTCATACAGCATTAGAAACTTTAAGGACAATGGATGCCAGTGTTTGATGGTTGAGTAGATGGTTGTTTGGTTGGTAGGATACGTTCTTCTTGACTTAGAGATTTCGGGGACGAAATCCTTTAAGTAGGGGAGAATGTAACACCCCGTATGTTAAATAACTTGTTATAACATAAATCAGAGCAGAATTAAATTTAATATTCTGAATCAGGGGAAACGGGCTGTGCCATTGCGTTCGTCTCGGAAAAATACGCGAAATAGAGTCCGAGTTTTCGTAAATCGGAGTCCGTATGACCAAGTTATGGCCCGTCAAAGTTTCACGAAAAATCAAAAACGAAAACTGCTCATGTTTTGAGGCCCGGGATGAGTTTTGGGCTGTTTTTTTTTGGGCCCTAAATGGTTCCTACACTTGACTTCTTCCCCAAGACATGCTTTAAAGGCTAGGATTGGTTCTAGGGTATATCCTATGGTCCTAAAACATCTAACTAATCTATATATACACCCTAATACCCCCTTATCCTTACCAAAAATAGATCTAAGGCCATTATGCCACCACTTAGAAAATTGGAGAGCCTCCACTAAAAATCCTAAGAGGGTTTGCAAACTAATCTACATCTTCTTCTACTTAATCATTGGGATTTGCTTCATTTAACTTGCTAATCTTGTTTTGGTGAGCTTCTATCCCCTTAATAATCAATTATTGAATTGATTATGATAAGATGTGATAAAGTATGGCTATGTTTGTGGATCCATATATTTATGCAAGCTTGATGTAGTGAATATTATGTGTTTTGCAAGTTATATGCCTTATGTCATGCAAGTTTCATAATATGTAATCATGATATTTTTATGCAAGTTGTTTCATGATGTTTATGATGCAAAACACTAAGTGAATATGGATCCATTATGCAAACATGTTATGCAAGTATGTGAGTACTTATGCAAGTCATGTATATGCTTATATGCATGTTTAACATCTTATGCAAGTATATGAATGTTTATGCAAGTTATGTATATGTTGAAATGCAAGTTTAACATAATATGCAAGCTTATGCAAGTATATGAATGTTTATGCAAGTTATGTATATGTTGAAATGCAAGTTTAACATAATATGCAAGCTTATGCAAGTATATGAATGTTTATGCAAGTTATGTATATGTTGAAATGCAAGTTTAACATAATATGCAAGCCTATGCAAGTATGTGAATGTTTATGCAAGTTATGTATATGTTGAAATGCAAGTTTAACATAATATGCAAGCCTATGCAAGTATGTGAATGTTTATGCAAGTTATGTTTATGTTGAAATGCAAGTTTAACATAATATGCAAGCCTATGCAAGTATGTGAATGTTTATGCAAGTTATGTATATGTTGAAATGCAAGTTTAACATAATATGCAAGCTTATGCAAGTATATGAATGTTTATGCAAGTTATGTATATGTTGAAATGCAAGTTTAACATAATATGCAAGCCTATGCAAGTATGTGAATGTTTATGCAAGTTATGTATATGTTGAAATGCAAGTTTAACATAATATGCAAGCCTATGCAAGTATGTGAATGTTTATGCAAGTTATGTTTATGTTGAAATGCAAGTTTAACATAATATGCAAGCCTATGCAAGTATGTGAATGTTTATGCAAGTTATGTATATGTTGAAATGCAAGTTTAACATAATATGCAAGCCTATGCAAGTATGTGAATGTTTATGCAAGTTATGTATATGTTGAAATGCAAGTTTAACATAATATGCAAGCCTATGCAAGTATGTGAATGTTTATGCAAGTTATGTATATGTTGAAATGCAAGTTTAACATGATATGCAAGCTTATGCAAGTATATGAATGCTTATGCAAGTATGTGAGTGCTTATGCAAGTTAAGTATATGCTAAAATGCAAGTTCTACATGTTATGCAAATCACATGTATGATGATATGTAAGTTCATATGCAACATGTTATGCAAATCGCATGTTTGATGATATGTAAGTTCATATGCAACATGTTATGTAAGACACATGTTTGATAATATGCAAGTTTGGGTTGAATATAGTTGGGTTAATACATGCTCATATATGCAAGTTGACATCCTCTTAACCCATGATAAAGTTATATGCTAAACCCATGTTATGTGTGGTAAATCTTCCCTTTATTATGTCATAATGACGATTTACGTGGGGAACGATGGGGTTAATTAATATGTTAATTAAAAGTATGTTGAAATGGGTATGATTAAGCATACCATAAAAAATTAATTAACATAAGTGGGAATTTACCTATTGAGTTAGGTCTACCCCATGGGAATTTACCTATTGAGTTAGGTCTACCCATGTTATGAATAAATTGATATTAATTAGGGATAATTAATATGGGGGTGATTAATTAGGTGTAATTAATCGACTAAGACACGAGGTTAGGCTCTGTTATGACGTAAGACTGCCCGGACCCTACCGGCTTAACCAGGCGGTCATAACAGCCAGTCTAATGTGAGAGGTCTTAGGCACAAATTAAATACGTGATTAAAGTAAAGACACGAGGTTAGACTCTGTTATGACGTAAGACTGCCCGGACCCTACCGGCTTAACCAGGTGGTCATAACAGCCAGTCTAATGTGGGAGGTCTTTATGGGAGATCACGGTCTTAATTAATTAAGAAACACTTAACCATATTAGCATGTAGTGGGACATGAGGGGTTAAGTGGGTGCCTTGGGTGGCATGTAGTAACTAGTGGGGGTGCCTTGGGTGGCATGAGAAAACTAGTGGGTTGCCTTGGGTGGCAATAGAAAATACGATTAGAATACTTAACCAGAGTGGAACATGTAACTAAACATGATTAAAGGGTTAAGTAAGTGCCTTGGGTGGCATGGGGGAATCAAGTAAGTGCCTTGGGTGGCATGCGGAAATCTAGTGGGTGCCTTAAGTGGCAATTGTAATATAATTGGATGACTTAACCAAACCTTAACATGTAAGGGGGCATGATTATAAAAAGGGGTTAAGTGGAATGCACTAGATAAAATGACAAGCTTAAGTAGTAGCTTGTGGGGGCCCGTTTCAACCAATATCCCAAACGTATCTTTGTGGGCTCGACCCATGTCGAGTGACGGGACACGCATATTGGGCTTGATTATAAGAGGCCAAAACGGGGTAGCGGTGGCAACGCAAGTCCAACGGGTTTCATATGCGTGTGTGGGCCCGGGCTGGTAGATAAGCCGTTGTTGCATCGTGTAGATATAAAGCCGTGCACCGTTGATAGTATTGGGTAGCCACTTTAGGGGAGTGATACACCCCACTGTGGGACCAGCACGGGTATCTACGTTAGGGAGCCGATCGCTTGGGGTAGTGGGGTACACCTAGTAGAGATAGGGGCAGACGGCACCTATGTAGTCAACTAGGGTACAGGAAACTACTGGTTATATCTATCTTTGATATCCTTGGGTGGGATCAACCTTTGAGTAGGAGTGACTGGTGTGGTGCAGTTAGTAATTATCCTTGGGTGGGTAGATGCGTCTTTACGGTTATCTTAGTTCGTCCTGTGTTCGTGGGCAACTTAGTGTAGTCATTATCCCCAAAGATACCATACCGAGTTCATATCATACCCTAATTACTTTAATAATTGTATTATTAAGGAGATAGGGTTCACTCAGGCTTATGTCTGACCCCCGTTGTTTTTATCTTTTTCCTTCAGGTCCTCAGGTTGGGCCTAGTGCTAGTGGGCTTTGATCAGTTTGCTTTATCTATCTCTTGGAGCTTGGACCGTAGATGTAGAGCTCAGCTTATCTTATCTTTTCTGTTATGGCTATTTGTTATGAGTAGTGGGATTATGTACTTATTTTATTCAGGATGGATATTTTGTACTTGACTCTTGTTATGGTTTTATGATGTAACCAAACATGTTTTACTTTCCGCTGCTATGAGATGATATTTTAAATTTTCAAGTATTACATTATATCTGTCTTGTTGTAATTTTACTGTTCTATACTCACTAAAAATACTCCACCGATGCTATGGCATTCCCTTAGTGAGTGACTATAGCGGGTGTGGGGTGTTACACTTCGCGAAGATACCAGCCCCATTAACTCGCTTGACGAAGAAGAATCTAGTCTTCGCATGGGACGTAGATTGTGATGATGCGTTCCGACGGTTAAAGAGAGCTTTAACTACAGCTCCAGTCTTAGTGTTGCCAGATGGGAGTAAGCCATTTGTTGTCTATACCGATGCTTGTGGGATAGGACTAGGCGCAATCTTAATGCAAGAGGGAAGGGTAATAGCCTACGGTGGAAGGCAGTTGAGAAAGCATGAGAAAAATTACCCTACCCATGATTTAGAGTTGGCCGCTATTGTTTTTGCGCTTAAGATTTGGCGCCATTATCTTCTTGGATAGAGGTTCGAATTGTTCACTGACCACAAATCATTGAAGTACTTGTTTTCTCAGAAGGATTTGAACTTGAGACAGCAAAGGTGGATGGAGTTCTTAGCATCCTATGATTTCGAGATAGCGTATACCCCTGGAAAGGGTAACGTGGTGGCGGACGCCTTGAGAAGAAAAAGGTTGTCCTTGAGTCCATTGTTCGTGGAATGACGAAGATTGGAATTTATCTCGATGTTTGATTTTAGACCTTCCGTTGATTATATACCCGGTTTGCTAGCATCCTTGGAGGTCAGACGTACTCTTTTAGGTCGGATTGGCAAGGCACAGAGGGACGACCCACAGTAGGTTGAGTTGGTAGAGAGGCTCATAAGGGGGGAGTCGTCCAGCCATTTGAGTAGGTACACCCTAGACGATAGGGGGTGCTTGTGTAGAGACGGTAGACTTTGTGTACCGCAAGACGAGGGTTTGAGGAAGGCTATTCTTGATGATGCACACCGTTCTAGGATGACCATTCATCCCGGTGGGGACAAGATGTACCAGGACATGAGGCGAGTTTTCTTTTGGGCCGGTATGAAGAAAGATGTGGCCGAGTTTGTCGCTAGATGCTTGGTGTGCCAACAAGTGAAAGCGGAGCAAAAGAAACCTGGTGGGTTGCTTCACCCATTGGAAGTTCCGCAATGGAAGTGGGATAACGTCTCGATGGATTTTATTGATGGGTTACCGAGATCGAGGAAGGGTAATACGGGAATTTGGGTTGTGGTGGACAGGCTTACTAAGAGCGCCCATTTCATACCTGTGAAGAGCAAGAGGACTGCTCCATGGCTAGCTTCGGTTTACCTTCGAGAGATAGTTCGATTGCATGGGGTACCCTCTAGCATAGTGAGTGATCGAGATCCTATCTTCACTAGCGAGTTTTTGAAAAGTTTGCAAGAAGCAGTGGGGACTCAGTTGTGTCTGAGAACCGCATATCATCCTCAGACGGACGGCCAGACCGAGAGGGTGAATCGTGTTCTTGAAGACCTTTTGAGGCTTTGTATCCTAGATTTTGGAGGTACATGGGAAGAGCATCTTCCGTTGGTGGAGTTCGCGTATAATAACAGCTTTCAGTCCAGTATTGGTATGGCTCCTTTCGAAGCTCTTTATGGAAGGCCTTGTCGATCACCTACATGTTGGTGGGAATCTACGGATAAGATCTTGCTTGGGCCCGATATGGTTAGAGAGACTTCGGAAAAGATTGATTTGATTCGAAGAAGGATGAAAGCAGCGCAAGACAGACAGAAATCTTACGCGGATAAGAGGAGGACGGATCTGGAGTTTGATGTTGGGGACATGGTCTTTGTCAAAGTATCCCCATTACGGAATGTTGTCCGCTTTGGGTCCGTTGGTAAGTTAGCTCCAAGATTTGTAGGACCGTTTCCTATTAAGGAAAGGATTGGACGGATGGCATATAGAGTGGATTTACCCGAGAGACTTAGTGGGGTACATGACGTATTCCATGTGTCACATTTGAGGAAGTGCCTACATGAGACCGTAGAGGTGTTAGAGCCGAGCCTGCTTAGAGAAGTGGAGGTAGAGCGTGATGCGACTATTCGACGAGCTCCTACCCGCATCCTTGGGTCAGAGATTAAGAAGTTGAGAAACAGAGAGGTTCGACTAGTCAAAGTGCAATGGGGAGAGGATGAGAGCAATGCTACTTGGGAGACAGAAGCGAAGATGCTTTCACTGTACCCATTCCTTTTTGAGGGTATGTCTTTTAACTTCTCCTTTATCGTTTGTCTAGTACTTATCTTATCTTTAGTATGTCCTCTCATTAGTACCTTTGACCTTTTGATAGGGTAAACCTATGGTTGAAACATGTGTTTGAGACATGTTATGTTTGATGGATGCGTGTGGATGCAAGTGGTTGCTAGTGGTTGCTCGTGGATGCATATACACACACTCTAGGCACTAGATCGGCTCAATCACTTCATATTGCATATTGCATATAATTGTGTGTAGGTAGCTATATTAATGGATGTATAATGGTTGCGTTATCATATGGATGATGCATTTTGGTTTATGATTGTGCACTCATGTAGAAATAGTATGTGTCGATAGGGTTCTTCCGCATACATATTGGATGCATGGCACTATCATGGTTTGCATTAAGGAGGTCAACTAAATTAGTAGACCGCCTGATTTTGCATTAGACAGGGAACATATACACACACTCTTTGCATATGTTCATACAACATTAGATACTCTAAGGACAATGGATGCAAGTGGTTGATGGTTTGAGTAGATGGTTGTTTGGTAGGTAGGATACGTTCTTCTTGACTTAGAGATTTCGGGGACGAAATCCTTTAAGTAGGGGAGAATGTAACACCCCGTATGTTGAATAACTTGATATAATATAAAATAGGGCAGAATTAAATTTAAAAATCTGAATCAGGGGAAAGGGGCTATGCCATTGCGTTCGTCTCGGAAAAATACGCGAAATAGAGTCCGAGTTTTCGAAAATCGGAGTCCGTATGACCCAGTTAAGGCCCGAAGAAGTTTTCAGAAATTCAAAACAGATTTAAAAACAAAAATTCAAACATTTCAGAAGAGGCGGGAAAATTTCCGCCAGACCCAGGGAGTCGACCTGGGGGTCGACTGGGGTATCGACCTGCCCACCAGGTCGACTAGGGTGTCGACCCTAGTGTCGACCTAGGGGTCGACCCCCCCCCCCCCCTGGTCGAGTCCAGGTGACCTGGGTGCACCAGTTTGGCTTCTAGGCTGTGTTTTAGTGGCTAGGACGAGATCTGACGGCTCTAATCTGATTTAGGGTTAATCTAATGGCCTAAAACACTTAACTACTCTATAAATACACCCTAAGACTACCCTAATTCATACTAAAATTGGAGACAACGTCGTTATGCCGTCAAAATGCAACTTGAAGGAGCCTCCATCAAATTAAAGAGGAAGATAGCTTCTCAAATCAACTTCTAATCAACACTAGCAACTTAATCTTCTTCTTAGGAGTGCTAATCAACAAGTTGTGAGTTTTCTATAGCCTTAATGACCAATTATTGAAATGATTATGATAGGATATAATGAGGTTATGGCTATGAATGTGGATCAATGCAAGTTATGCAAGTTATATGCTATGTGTTAATGACGTTATGCATGTTATGCAAGTTATATGCTATGTATTTGTGATGTTATGCAAGTTATGCAAGTCATATGCTACATGTTCATGATGTTATGCAAGTCATATGCTACTTGTTCATGATGTTATTCAAGTTATGCAAGTTATATACTACATGATCATGATGTTATGCAAGTTATGCAAGTGTTAGGCCATGTGTTCATGATGCTAGTTATGCAAATTGCTATGATAAACATTGATCCATTATGACACCATGATTATGCAAGTTTGGTGTATGATTATATGCAAGTTCATGTATGCAAGTTTGGTGTATGATTATATGCAAGTTCATGTATGCAAGTTTGGTGTATGATTATATGCAAGTTCACATATGACATGTTATGCAAGTATGGTGTTTGATTATATGCAAGTAACATGTGCAAGTTTACACCTTAGCATGATATGCATACATATGCAAGTTAACCCTTTGTATGTCACACATACATATGCAAGTTTACCCCTTTGTATGACATAAATAACTTATGCAAGTTAACCTCTTTATGACATATGTGATTCATGCATGTTTGGGCTGATTATTTACGCTAGTTGGGTTGATGCCATATGCATGTTGACACCTTTAAAACCCATGTTCATGCTAATGTTATGCAAGTTGAACCCATTGTATTTGTGATGAATCTTCCCTTTTATGTCATGTTAGCGAATTACGTGGGGAACGATGGGGTTAATATACATGCTAATGAAATGGTGTGAAGTTGGTATGATTATGCATACCATAAAGTGGATGGACATAATTGAGTCAATTATGTACATCGTTAAAATTGGAATTAATTAGGGAAAATTAATTCGAAATATGGGGGTGATTAATTAGGTGTAATTAATCGACTAAGACACGAGGTTGGACCCTTTTGTAGCATAAGACTGCCCGGAACCGACCGGCAAATCCAGCGGCTACAAATGATTGGTCCAATGTGAGAGGTCTTAGGCACAAACTAAATACGTGACAAGTGTATAGACACGAGGTTAGACTCGGTTATGGCGTAAGGCTGCCCGGACCCAACCGGAAAATCCAACTTCCATAAAAGATAGTCTAATGTGAGAGGTCTTTACAACGGTTACGTTCTTAATCAATTAAGAAACACTTAACCAGATAAGCATGTAGTGGGCATGAGGGGTTAAGTGGGTGCCTTGGGTGGCATGTGGAAATCAAGTAAGTGCCTTGGGTGGCATGTGGAAATCTAGTGGGTTGCCTTGGGTGGCAATAGAAAATATGATTAGAATACTTAACCAAGTGGAAACATGTAATTAAACATGATTAAAGGGTTAAGTGGGATGCACTAGATATAATGACAAGCTTAGGTGGTAGCTTGTGGGGGCCCATTTCAACCAGTAACCCATATGTATCTTATTGGGCTCGACCCATGTCGAGGACAGGACACACGTACTGGGCTTGACTATAAGAGGCCAAAACGGGTTAGCGGTGGCAACGCAAGTCCAACGGGTTTCATGTGCGTGTGTGGACCCGGGCTGGTAGGTAAGACGTTGTTGCATCGTGTAGGTATAAGCCGTGCACCATTTGTTGTATCGGGTTGCCACTTTGGGGAGTGATACACCCCACTGTGGGGCCAGCACGGGTATCTACGGTAGGGAGCCGATCGCTTGGGGAGTAGTGGGTACACCTAGTGGAGATAGGGGCAGACGACACCTATGTAGTCAGCTAGGGGTACACGAAACTACTGGATAAATTTTCTAAGTCCTTGGGTGGGATCGACCTTTAAGTAGGAATGACTGGTGTGGTGTAGTTAGTAATTATCCTTGGGTGGGTAGATGCGTCTTTACCGTTATCTTAGTTCATCCTATGTCTAGTGGGCTACTTAGTGTAGTCATTTATCCCCAGTCATCCCGTACCAAGTTTATATCATACCCTAATTACTTTAATGATTGTGTTGTTAAAGTTATAGGGCTCACTCAGACTTATGTCTGACCCCATTGTTTTTATCTTTTTCCCCCTCAGGTCCTCAGGTTGGGCCTAGCACTAGTGGGCTTTGATCAGATTTCTTTATCTATCTTTTGGAGCTTGGACCGTGATGTAAAGCCCAGCTTATCTTTTTTTATTATGGCTATTGTTATGTAGTGGGATTATGTACTTATGTTTTTATCTGGATGGATATTTAGTACTTGACTCTTTATGGTGTTGTAACTAAACATGTTTACCTTCTGCTGCAATGAAATGATGTTTTAGATTTTCAAGTATTTATATCTGTCTTGTGTAATTTTTCTATTCTATATTCACTTAAAATGCTCCACCGAAGTTAAGGCATTCCCTTGTGAGTGACCTTAGCGGGTGTGGGGTGTTACATCCACAAATATACTATGGGTATAAAAGAAGTGCCCTTCTTCACCACCAACTCGATATGTTTGTAAAAATCAATGTACGTGGTTTTTAGGAAATACGCTGTCAGACACTCGTCCATACAAGTCATCTAGGAACAGGACGAACCGAAGTTACTCTCCTACTGCATCCATTATAGGAGTCACCCCATGGATCAGTAGCGAGAAATCCTTGTAATCCGTAGATTCCAACCACGACAGAATCATAGTATATCTCTGGCCGCTAAACCCGAGATTATTAGTAGATCTTCCGTTTATGAAAATCTATGGTCTTCAATGCTCCATCTCGATCATCTTCTGATATCTTCACGTATTTGTTGGTCGGAATGGTTTTCGAATATAAATTCGATCCCGGTCTTTCCGTACCAACAACGCATTTGGCCAGATTTGATAATCGGTTATTTAACTATCAAAATAAATCTATTTCAAATTTCCACTTTACATTCCTTTCACTCGAACATGTCGTTACAGTTCACGCATTCCCGTTTATTTCCCTTTACTTCGAAGCCTCATTATATATCCTCAAATCTGCACCAATATTGTTGCTTTATTATATCTCTAATGGAAATAATAATTTATTACTAACCTCATTACAATTAAAAACTAATACCATCCATAGATAATCCTGAAGTCGTTCTAGTTGGGGTATTTTAATTACCTCTCAGACCTAGTTCAACAACGTTCTTATCTTCAGATAGAAATGAGTTGTAATTCAAAAACGTTTCTAATATCGAAACAAATTCTTTTAACTATTTAATTTAAACCATGGTTTTAAAACCTTCTTGCTTTTGAAAATCTCTTTTCAAATTTAATCATTATTCCTTAATTCTTTGATTAAGTAATTTATTATTAAAACATCAGTTTAAACTTTTACTTCTTTAACAATTCATTTACAACACGGATTTTATTTCCAAAATCCTATTACTCACTTCTTAACCAAATTCACTTTTAATAATTTCTTTTCTAATCCATTTCACCCATTTCCCGTTTTGAAATCCTTATTTCAATTTCCTTTGTTTTACTTAATTCCATTATAAAGTAACGTTAATTTAATTAACGCTTTAACACCTCATCTCTTCATATAGACATCGTTTATAAAATTCTGATTTAATATAAACCCATTTATTTTCAATTTCCTTTTACTTAATTCAAATATTAAGTAACCCTTAATTTAAGCTATCTTATTCGCTTAAAATCTCTTTTATAACTTTGTTATAAAAATATGTGTTTTAAATATAAACCCCGTTCATAACTCCTTTTCCTAATTCAATTCAATTCCATTTCAATTCTGATTACTTTTAAATGAATTTCAATTAAAAAGAAATCTCTTAAATTATTATTGAAAATAATAATTTACTTCAATCGTTAACTGCTGTGGAATTAGTTAATTCTTCATTAAATAAAATAAATAAATAAATAATTCCCTTTTTAAAATCTTAGTAAAATTAGAAAAATATTGGATAAATCATTTTCTTATATTAATTCAAAATAAACTAATTTATAATTACTCTCACTTAACCGGTTGGCTTAGCCAACCCAAACACTGTTATTTCACTAATTGATTCCAATTACTCCTTCGTTTAAATTAATTAATAAAATAATTAATTTAAATAATTCCATTTAATTGTTTTCTTAAAATAATTATTCAACTCTTAACCGTAAGGTAACTTTTCCACTCTCTTGCTTATTATTCTGATTAACATCGGGAATTATCTTATAAAATCAATTTATAATTAATTATAAATTTAAATAAATAAATAATAAATATTTATTTACCTTAAACAACTTTTATTCAAAAATAATAGATTTCAAAATCTATTCAGTCACAAAAATAAATTTTCATAACTTCACTTTTATTGATTCACCTAACGATAAAATCCATATTTGGAAAACGATTGATTTATAGGCCATACACTGTCGATTACTCAACCAATATCACCCATTGGTTTAGACGAAATAAATGTTGAATTCAGATCAACGGTCAACAAATCAAATCAATCATTTAACCAAATCAGTTCATATAATGATAATATGAAAATAAACAACATTAAATATATTTGAGGAATCCCGTTGGATCCCGCCAGCCTGTTCTTCCCTGTATTCAAATTAGATTATTCAATTCCTTTTAACTGATAATTTCTGTAACAGTAAACAATAAATATTTAACATCAACCAATTAAATAAACAATTCAATCAATGAAACACATTTATTTTATAAATGTGACCACTTAGGTAAGTTACCTTAATTGGGACCAACCGTTAATTTCAGAAATTCAATCAACATATGAATCAACAATCAAACATTAGCAACCATAGTACACAAAAATAAAAGCCTAACTTATACAAAATATAAGTGGGAAGTATTGAGTGAGTTTAACTCACCTTGATTCCATTTATTGTTGAAACAGCTGGTCTTAGTTAAATTAAACAACTTTTAATTAACTAAAAATATCAGTTGATTCCAATCCCGTCTAGTTCCGTTCCATGACATTGTGCCCGTCCGGATGGTTCGAATGGCATCTTGTTTGTTTAATTCTGAAAGTGTATGATCAAGTTATAATTATTTGAAGGTTAAACTATTTTAATTAAACAGTATATTCCTTAATTATACTATTAATTATAAATTAATATATAAACTAATTACATTTCACATGCCGACCGTTTATTCTGTTCCATTATTTGCAATAGTGTTTCCATCTCCTTTCCTGTTATGTTCTGTGACGACCCCAAACCCTGATAAGACGATAGCAAGGGTAATCTTTGGAATATAACACATAAACAGATAACAGCAGAACAGGAATAAATAATTACACCAGATAACGTACAATAGAATACACTGGATAAACATAATCATCAGGGTTACACAGTATACAGGATCATACTTAGTTCAAAATATAGTTCAGCTATACATAAAAGTCTACAGCAGAAAACAAACATAATATGTACAATAGGAGCTGAATAGCATAAAAAGAGATAAATGATAGAATCCATCTTTAAATCCAGCTATCCAGAAAGAGCCTGATAAAACCTGAATACAAGGCTGCCCCTGTAGAAATAGGGGCACCCGAGTTTGCAAGTGAAACAAACTACGAGTTAGCCATGGGACTGGTATGAGAAATCTACTTAACACATTTTACAATATGGCTAATCACAGGACCACGCCACTTTCGTGGAACGGGTTAACTCCATTGGATTGCCAGTGCTTTAAAACAAGTGAATCCTTTAAACATCGCAATTCTTTTTATAAAAATGAAGCCATTATAAGACTCAGTTCCCATCACACAATGTAGCACAAACCGGAGGATAGAGTTTTACCTTATAATGGCCAAAATATGCTTGATAAGAGCAAAACAAATCATTTGATATTATTGCTAGTGTATATATGTTTCAAAAACAATTTCAATCATAACTATCAATCATAGACGACATGGGTACCATATATCATGTCGCCATATATATATATACATACAATCAAAACCGCACGGTGTCGTATTTGGAAATTGGATTTCCATCATGAACAAAGGCAAAAGATAGTCCTTACCGAATTCGAGACTGTCTATCCCGAGCCTCAGGATCAGAACGCATCGACCCTTGGATCGTCAGGGCCGGTCCACCGATGTGGATTAAAATGCTTGAACATTGCGTTTCCCCACCCTTTGGGGTGTTAATGAGCCCAATGGCTCCATCGGTCCCGGATCGACCGATATATCCGAGGCGCCTCACAACAGCAACAACCACACAGGTGAAAATAATATAAATGTCAGGGCTGGTAGGTCACTGACACCACCCTAGCTAGAAAGAAACGCATTCCCTCCCTGATGTCCTCTCCCGTTTCTGGTTCATACCGGGGTGTGAGGCTCGCGAATTCACGTTATACACAAAACTACGCCACACAGGCCGTGCTTTGATCATCAACCACAAGACTTTGCTTTTCAACAGAAGCCTTGATCATATTCCACTTAGGCATGCCACATAGGCAATTCACTCCATGCGACTGATTTCTATCGATATATAATCTCTGAGCTCGTACATCTCAGAGAAGGGCGTTAAGCAAGAGAATAAATTCTCCGCCTCCAAATAGATATATATTTAATAGGGATCAATCAGCATAGAACAAAATCCAATGTCAGACACACAGTCCATTTACACGTTCGTTCTGGGTCTGAACGAAACCGGAGGCACTCAATACCTCGCATATTCGTACAATCAACAAGTACGTCCGGACGGCTACTACTTCAGCCCCTTCAAGGTAGCTACTCCCATCATGAGCATCAGTAGCACCCCTCCATCCGACGTGAAGATCATCGGTCTTGCACCGTCTTCATATCTTCGACTTTCACTCATCGATCAATTATTTGAAATGAGAATTAACTCAGCCTTTTCAAATAATTCACGTATATTTAGAATTTCAAATCAATTCATTTCAATGGTTAAATTATTCGATATCACTAATTCTGTTCTTTCATGTAATTTTCACGCCAAACACATTCAACCATCAAATATCACATAAACCGAGCAAATTCAGTTTATTTCCATTCCATATCGTTTATAATATTTTATCCCGATTTATCGCTATTTTTATTTATTTAAAAATAGCCAATTCATTCAAAACAACGCTTCAGGCCATAACGCGGCCGTGCCGCTGTTTTTCTTCAAATTTGATTTACACATATCTGAAAATCTAACCGTTGCATCTTCACAAATTTTATATCATTAGAAAGATCTTTTCAAAATGAATCCAACGGTTTCAGTTTCGGGAAAATCTGACGGTCGGATCTCCCGCACTAATCGTTTGAAGTTACGATTTCAACATACGAACTGCAGCGTCGTTATTCGATTTAATTTAATTTTATATATATATTTATATAATCGATTCTGGCACTGTTTTTCTTCAGATTTGAATTAAACATTCCAGACAATCCAACCGTTGGTTCTCCACACAGTGGGTGTCGTTGGAAAGATGTTTCCAAAGCGAACCCAACAGTTTCGGTTTCGGGAAAATCCAATGGTCGGATCTCCCGCACTAATCGTTTGAAATCATGGTTTCAAAACACGAACTGCAGCTTCGTTATTCGATTTAATTTAATTATATATATATATAATTCATTCTTCAATTTCAAAATTATTTTCACTTCATATATTTGATAAAAATGATATTTTTATAATCAAAAATATTTATTCAACACATGAATAGTTTTAGCACTTCATATTTACAATAAAAAGGTAGATTTTATTGTTCAATCTATATATTCAACACATGAATGTTTTCAACTTCACACACACGATAAAAATATGATTTTTATCGTTCTAGTCCTTTATTCAACACATAAATATTTTCTATAGATGATATATATAATAAAAAGGTGATTTTTATTGTAAAACAATTTATTCCAAAACACGATTATTTTATATAGTCTATACATAAGGTAAAAATGGTATTTTTGGTGTTAAAACAATTTATTTAAAATATTAATATTTTATATAGCCTATATATATAATAAAAATGTGATTTTTATTTTAAAACAATTTATTCAACACATGAACTTCATTCAACACATGAATTTCTATTTAACACATGAATATAGTTTCAACACATGAAAATAATTCTAACACATGAATATTATTGAAAATTTCGACAGCATAATGGCAGGGTAGTTAAAATCGGCACCGTCCCTAGTACGGCTCCTCGCTCTACCTTAAAACCTCGCGGTTTTTTACAATGGGGATTTTCAATATCTAGTTCGCATGCAGGCGAATTTTGCCATATACTAATCCTATTGGGATTTCAATCACAATCAATCATTTCAAATCAACCATTCATGGTATTCACCAAAATTCACATCAACCAATAATCCAAACAATATCACAACCAATAAATATCGTCCATGGTCTGTGGACGAGGGGAGTATATATATATTCGTATATAAATATATTTCAATTCACTTCAATTATCATTTCAATTTATTTCAACACATATATCAATTTTACAACGCATATATAACTTATACATCGAACATACAACTTATACAACGCTTATACATGAGGTGTACAACGCTTATATAACTCATACATCGACTATATAATTTATACATAGTTGTTTTCCATATCGTTTATAAATTAGAAATCTCACATTGGGTTCCACTCCACCAAAAATAGCAGAAGGCTCAGAAAAATATGTGGTCTCTTCTAGAATGTAGAAGACGTCCACACGAGTCCACTGTCCCTTGTTTCACTAAATTTCGTCAACATAGCAAAAAGATATGATTTTTATTATGAAATCAAACACCGTAGCGCTTTAAAGTGCTATAGAATAGTTGAAATAATATACAGTCGTACCTCTCTATATTCTTCAAAACTAGGTTTGCGATTTTCGTGCAATCCGTGAATCGATAGGACTATCGGCCTTCACCACGAAGAAGAGCAAGGAGAGGCGCGCTAGGGGGTCCCCTCCTGATGAACTCGACGGCCTTGGTAGCTCTCGGCGGCGGCCTGAACGTCGGATGTTCACGGCGGTGGATCCCCCAAATTACTCAATGAAAAAAATTCAAACTTGCTATGGATTTGAAGATCTTGACTAGCTCTACAAAATCCTCAACAGGATGGAGGTCTAATTTTGAGCGGATTGAGAGGAATCGAGGAGAGAATGATCGTCGTTCGAAGGTATATCAGGGAGAGAGAAAGTATTCTGGCCAATGAGGGCTTTTTATTTTATTTATATATTTTTAAATTTCTAAAATACCCCTTATCTTCTACGAACTCCAATCGAAACCCAACGACTGTCGTCCCTAGCTAAATGCCCCCATTCCGAACACAATGGGATATGTTTCGAAGGCCCATTCGACTGTTTCAGTCAGTTTTCCTTCAAATTAAAATATAAAACATTCAATATTCGATTTGAACTTACATTTCAATTTGCCAGGGCCACAAACTGATTCGAAAAATTCAAGAAAAATAAATCCAGCTATGTTTTGACGATACGGTCCCAACAAAACTAGTTTCGTCGAATTCTGAGACTGTTTGAAAAATGGCCCTTTTCTGGTCGATCTAATTTAACAGAAATTCACCAAACACATTTTCTTTTGCCACGCTCACATATTAGCTTCAAAAATTATGAAATTTGAAACCTAGCAATAATTTGACATCCCAGATCCAACAAAAGTGGTTTCTTCGAATTCCGAGGTCATTTGCAAAATGTCTATTTTCAAGGGCTATATATATTCTATAGCGACCTTTCTGAAAATTCATTTGGCCATAACTTTTGACTCCCGCTATGAAACTTCCATTTTTCAGATTCGTTAGAAAGATATTCACTAACAGATTTAAATATTTTTGGTTTCACTAAAATCCATTTTATTTTGCACCCGGTACAGTCAGTCAAAGTTTGAATTCCAATTTTGAAACTGCCCCGCCATTTCAGGCCTTGTTTACAATTCAAAGTAATTATAATTATTTTCAAATATCGATTCAAACATAGTTTTCATCGTTATTATTTAAAATATTTTATTTTAAATATCTAAAATCCACTAAATTAGCCAAATTAAAAATTTTAAACTGGCTTAGATTTTCCGGGTTGTTACATGTTCATTCACCATTCATCAGCGTGAGCCAACCGTCTGCCCATGATTTAATTTAATTATTAATTAACTTACCCTAATTAAACAATAATCTATGTTAACTATAAAACTGATTTTACTTTGCACCGAAATGAGGGCCCAGTATTCCCTCTTGTCATCTCGTTCTACGATTGAATCCCTTCCCAATACTCTTCGTTCCTTTTTCCAATATGCCATCCGCATTTTCTAATTTAAATTTGTTTGCCTGATTAAATTTAAATGGCCAACAACCTTAATCAATAATTAAATTTAACTTAAGCACTAATTAATTCAAAACAAATCACACGTGGTAATTAGGTCAGAGAAAAAGGGGCCAAACTAAATTGTTTCTTCCCATTCGAAATATCCTTTTAGGAAGCTTCTCCAGGCGTAAATGAGTTTGCAAGGATTTGTCCTTGTTCTTCGTTGCTTGTATATCACGTATTTAATTAATACAATTTAATTTTAAAAATTTATTCCTAATCAGTTTAATTAGCATGATAATTACATTGTAAAATATGTGTACTGCCGATAATACTACTCCCTTTCGTTCTTCTTTGAGCTACATTATTCTGTTTTCACACAAACTACTCCATTCGTTTCCCATAGTTGCTTCTTTCATTTAGAAACAAGTTTCCCAAATTCTGTTTTCGTTAATAATTAAACCTACCAACATTTTGTAAAAGAAAACGAGACCATAACTTTTCTCCTTTCCAGTCTTTGTCTTTTTCATGCGTTGAAAACTTTCAACTCTAGGCTTTTCCTTCTGAACCCACTTCGTTGCTACCCTTTGTCACCGTCGCCCCACCTCTTCCGTCCACCAGACCGGCATCCACGACCACCATCTCGATCCCCTCAACGTTGCCTAGCCTTGCACCAAGTTCCTGCCAGCTCGAGCACCTCATGTTCCTCCAGTTTGTCTCCAACCGCGATGGCTTTCAGGCCATTTTCCCATCGCCACAGTGCTCGAAAATTCATCTTGACCGGTCATATTACGGATCTCGACACACTCAATAATTTCTAGTTGAAGGTCTTTAGGTTTGTTTACTAATTTGAGAGAATTAGAGGAAGAGAAATGGTGGTTTTCTAGCCGTCCAAAGCAGAAGATGGCGACTCTTAATTCCGTTGACCACAAGACCAAATGTTCTAGGGCTAAGGGGAGAATAGTTTGTATTTATAGCCTAGGGTCTTATTATTTTATTATTAAATTTACTTAAGGATGAATTAACCTGTACAAACAATATATTATCTCCAAATCGAAATCCAATACCTTATCCTAGCATAAAAAATATTCCGGGCCCAATGGGACAAGTTTCGTCGAATTCCGAGGTCATCTGTGAAAAGTCCTTTATAATTATAGATGAAAAATCACGCATTTAAAATTCCTATAATTACAGAAAAAATCCAAAAAATATGAGACCTTGACATTTTACTAGGCCTCTTCCTAACGGGTTCAATGAATCTTGTTTCACTAAATTTAGAGTTTGTTTGACCAGTCGTTTATTCGTTAAAAGTTACCTTGTCTAAATAATATAAAACAATTAAATAGAAACAGAGACGTTTTTGGCTACCGAAGTCACAAACGACATCGGTTTGCCATGAAGTTTGATTTTCTTATAATAATTTAATGATATGGTTCTAATGAAACTAATTTCACCGAAAACTGAGACCGTTTGCAAAGATGGCTATTTTTAACACTCAAATAATATTGATTAAAATATTATTTAAATTCCAAATTAATTCAAATAAATCATAATAAATTATTTTTATCATATATATCCAAACAGAATATATATACAATTCCAAATATAATTTACCCAACTCAATATCGTTAATTTAGAGTTAAACGATTTAAATTTTCCTTTTAAATGTATTAAATAAATGTTATATTTTAATAACGATTTCCATAGCGACTATTTTAAAATTTGAGTTGGACATAACTAACAATCTATAACACAAAATCTGGATTTTTCTCTTCCATATGAAAATTATACTCTACAAGATTCCAACGTTTCTTATTTCATAGAAATTCGGCTTATATCGTATCCTGTAAATCTAATTGAAATTCAAAACTCCATATTACGAACTGCAACGCCATTTCGATCTCATTTTATTTTATATATAAATTTAACTGTTCAAACTTCGCCATATAATCGAAATATATATTTTAAATCAATTTAAAATTCCAAATAAATATTTAAAATAATAAATTAAATTAAATATTTGATCATCAAAAATACAGGACATTACACAAACGATGGATAGGGAGCTTGGTTAATGACGCTGGTATGTTTTACCAGAGGGCGTGTTTTGAATACGACGAAGGAGGACATAATGCATGATTAAGGAAATAATTGGTAATTAGTTTAATATAATGATGATTAGTATGATTAATAAATTATTTAATTATCGTAAACTTGTAATATTTATAACTCGTTCATACATGAACAAAATTTTATGAAACAAGATCCGTTGGGATAGTATAGACGAAGGGTATGCATCCGAGCTAGATTAGAATGATTTAAAGATACCTGGAATTTTATAAGATTTTAAACGCTAATTTGAAATCATATAAAACGACCCGAAATCGTCGATCGAACAAAATGTGAGTTAACTCTCATGCTTTCTGAAATACCGGATGTGATTAAATTCATATTTGTCCTTGATAATAATAAACTGTATGATTGGATGAACTAGATGGTTCATTGTTTGTTGGTTGATTGTTATTTGATTGATGTTTGTTGTTATTTTTAATTCCATCATTTAAATAATTAGATTAAAATTATATATTCCATATGCATTATTAAATGATGTGGTGAACTGTGACGTAGCAAAAAACAGGTAGGAGGGATCCAACTGGATTCCTCAAATATTTGTACGTTACTTGTTTTTATATTATTCATATATGAACCGTTAAAACCCCAGTAACGTTAAATCATGATTGGATGATTAACGATTGAGTTGTATTCATCATTGGTGTGATATTGACCAATAGACAATATTGATTAAGTAATTGACAGCAGATGACCTAAAATCCATCGTTTTAAAAGGCATAGATTTGCCATAAGGCGAATTGATGTAATTTGAAGTTATAAAATTATTTTTATAACTGAAGCAAGGTTTTGACTTATATTTTTATAAGTTATTAAAAATAGAAGTTCTATAAATAAAGTGATATTTATAACTTGTTTTATAAAGTAATTATAAAATATTATATAAAACGAATTCTTATGTTTTAATAAGTTTTAGAAGCATATAAGTCAACAATTAGCATATGGTTTAATAATTTGGAATGATTGTTCATATGGAACAATTAAGAGATATTTATAAATTACTTATATAATTGATAATTTTAAGAAGGAGAGTTAGCCGATTTCTGATAACAAGTTAACTGACATTTTTAGGTTGACCGAGTCAACTTTTTTAATTGGAATTGGGTTAATTTGTTTCCTCTAATCTAATAGAAATGGTTTTGACAAATGATTGTTTAAAACGTAAGGAGACTTCTTAAAGATTGATTTTCTTTTAATTAGCGATATTTAAAGAGAATTATCGAGTTATTTATCATTGATAAAATTAGTTATTATTCTAGTAAGATTTTAAAAGAGATTAACTATTCTATTTTCTCTAATATTGAAGTGAACTCCTTTTTCAGTTAATGATGGAGTTAATTATTATTTTAATTAATAATAATTAAAGTGATTACCTTTTTAGTAATCAGCTGGTTGGAATGAGATATCGTTCAAAGTTTGTGTAAGGCTTTGAAAAGAGGATTTATAATAAATCCAAACTTTTTAAACAAGGTTTGTAAAAGAAGAACAAGACTTATGCGATGATTTTGAATAAAAGTTAACTTAATAAATTGTATTAAGGGAATGATTGCAATCGGGAAGAGGTTTTATAATAAAACCAAGTTAACAAATGAAGTTTATAAAATAGATTCAAAGCTAACGCGATGATTTTAAATAGGCGTTTACTTAATAATTTAAGTAAATGGATTGGTATCGAAAGAGGATGTTCAAAGACGAAAATGAAAAGTCATGTAAAAGTGTTTGATAAATGATTAGAATTTAAATGGATTTTAGTAATAAAAACTGAGTTTAGTACTATAAAATATCTAATGGGTTTACGTAAAGAAGGCGATAAATGGATTTTTGGTAATCCATCTAAGATAGAAATGGATTGCATTAAGAAGGATTAAACTAATACTATGATTTAAAATTAGTTAAGTAAGAATTATTTGAAATCGAAAGAAGATTCATAAAACGCAAAGGTAAATGCTGAACAGAATTTGTCTAAAGAATTCGGTGATTTGATTTAGTAATAGAACCCAATTTAAGTTTTATAATAATATGTAAAATGGTTTTGTAGGAAGGATTTGGTGAATGGATTCTGAAATAAATCCAAATGGTTAATGATTGTATCAAAAAGGTTTAAAGTAAAGTATTTGCGATTTGATAGGAGTTTACGAAATCGACGAATTAAGTAAAATAAATATGATTAAAAGAAGTTTTTTCAAAAGTAAAGAGTAGTTTATTAAACCATATTTTTAATGAAATAGCTAATTGAGTTTCATTTTAATATTTGAATCAATATTAGTTTTAGAGTTACAACTTGTATCTATCTTAAGATAAGAATCTTGTCGATCAAGGTCTGAGAGGTAAATAAAATACCCCAACTTGAACGACTTCAGGGTTATCTAAGGATGATATTAATATGTAACGGTAAAGATGTGGGAAATAATTTGTTATTTCCATAAAATAAATAGTATTGCAATTGGACTTAGACCATTGGGTTAAGTGTGTATAGCGATATTTCCAAATTAAAGGAAATAAAAAGGGGTTTGTATTTATATGAAGGTATTTCTAGAGCAAAGGAAAAAGGAAAAGATATTTTTAAAAAATATAACGATATTTTCGAGGTAAAAGTAAATAAAGGGGATTTTGGTGAATACGTTTGTTATAAAAGATGTAAGTATTAGTTAACATTTCAAATTAACGAAACAAAAGAGATTTGTTGAGGAAAATATATGGAATCGATTTTCAATCCGTGAAATGGTTTGAATAAATATTTAAAGGGTCTGAGCTGCCAATATACTAGTCGTATTGTTTTTGAGTTGATAGTTAAAAACCCGACTATCAATATTGTCTTGAACTTATGATGAGTTAGTTCGAAGAGACCGGGATGGGAACTAAACCCAAAACCACTTCGAACTAACTTTGCGTTCGAAAACTAACATGCAGGGACTATATTAAATGATTTGAAGACATAGATCTTCGGAGCGAGAGGATACCTTGCTAATGCTCTGGTTAATTATCGAGATTTAACGCGTAGTAGTAAACTTCTTATTCGGTGGTATCTTCAGTTTCGTTCAGTCCTAAAATTAACCAGTATGGACGAATGTCTGACAGAATGATTCCTAGAATCACGTATGTTGATTTTTACAAATATACCAAGTTTGATGGCAGAGAAGGCAACTTCTTTTAGCTTAACACCCAGAGTATATTTATGCAAATCAATTAGTGATTTGATGAATCTGACAATGTGGCATTCAAAGATCGATGTATTGTTCTGAAAAGGTAATCGTGACCTCAAGCCTCATTAACCGGGAAATGACAGAAATCGGGCAGACAGCATGGTTACGTGGGTCATTCCCGTTAGGACGTATTGTCACCATCTAGAGAAATTTCATTTGTTCCTTCTTCTGTAGTTTCTGTATGCCTACAGGAAACGGTTGGTGATCATAACCGTGGGTGACAATATATTTGATACACTCAGATTGAATGAGTGGTCGGCCATATGTGACCGGGTTGGAAGATGTTCTTGTTGAACCCTAGTGTATCCTCTCTAGAGTACACTGATCGGGAGGTGGTCCCATACCTTGTCATGTTGGAAATCTAAACTCCAATATGAGTTATACGTTTTTAGTTGTATACCAACTATGTTGGAAAGTGAGATGCAAGTTTTCCAGCTATATTCCTATTTTATTTGTGGTTTGATAGACATTATTATAATATCATTGGATTTTGATATAAAAAGTGATTTGAGTATCGTAAGGTAAAAACGCATTCCATGTTTATGTGTGGTTGTGTCTTACGATAATTCCAATCTTTCAAAGGATCTCCTAAAGTTAAGCAAGTTGTTTGTGATGTGAATTTTATCACCGAAAGTATTCCAGATTGATCCTAGTTGATTTTTCTTTGCTTTAAAATGTGCTCAGGTCAGACCGGGTATATTTCCAAGATAGGTTTTGTTTGGAGCTTCATGAGAGGAGATGGAGTCGAGACGTATTCCCGTATTTTCCAGTATTAACTTATTTCCGCTGTGTGTGTTGTATTTATGTTGTGTACTTTGATGTTATACAATCATATATATATATATATATATATTGTTTTCTCTTTGTGTAAAAAGATTTGATATATTATATTTTATTCGTTCCGCTGTGAGATTCTTGTCTACTATGATTCTGTGGTGTTGATGTTTTCTTCTTCTTCTTCTTCTATTCTACTATTTCTTTCTTTCTTTCCTCACCCCTGTAACTTCTTTCTCCTAAGGATTCGTGTTTCCGTGCAATTTGGGTTGGACGTGAGTGATAATTAGTCAACTCAAAAGGTATGGATTTACGGGCCTTTACATTTGATTTTCTTATGAATATGTGATTTGCGATCTATAATTATTCTCCTTGTGGTGTCACTGCTCGTTTTGGCAAAAAATGAGCCTAACATACCTAGCTATAAAAAAGTTGATTTTGTTGTAATAATAATAATAGATGGATCATAAGGTATGGTTTCTCTCTCCATGAATTATTGATCAATTTCTTTGCCTTGGGCAATGATATTCTTTTACGATCCTTTTAAACCCTTTAAAAAGAAAGTTCGATAGCGCCAAATGGTGCTATAAATGGATACTTTCTGATTCATATGGTATTATATTTGTATCCGTATTTGAAATCATTTTTTGATATTGGATATCAACATCTGTGAATTCAAACGAATTTCAAATAATTGCACTATCCGCCGACGATTGATAAAACGAGAGGCATAAATGAAAACTTTTGATTGAATATAATTGTTTTTCAATCCCATTGATTATTAAAGTGATAAAAATAAATGATATAATGATAATAAATAGTTTTGAGCAATTAACATGCGCTAAAAGCATATAACATAAACTTCTAACTTAATGAAATAATAAATAAATATCAATGCATCGGCCAAAGCCTTTTTTCATTTGGGAAGGGGCCTTCGGCAAAGAGATCCCCTCTCCCTTACCATGTTCGTCATCGCTATTGATGCACTCGTGAGATGGATTATCTCTTACAATTACGGGGCAAATTCAATGTTTCGATATTCTAAACGGTTGTCCCATGATATCTTCGTTGTCGTTTGCTGACGACGTCATAATCTTCTCCAACGGGTATAGCATATATATCCGTAGGCTCCTTTCTTTTCTGCACCTTTACAAATGTTGCTCGAGTCAATTTGTCAATGCTTCGAAAAGTTGTTTTGTTCATGCTAAGTACATGGATCCAAACATGATTTCTTGGATTGAGTCTTTTTCGGGATTCCGAGGAAGGTCCCTTTCGCTTTCCTATCTTGATATCATCCTATACCGAGGTCGTAAGCTCAATTTGATCTTCGATCCCTGACTAACAAAACCAGAGGCAAGATTTTGAAGTGGAAATCTTCTCTTATCTCTCGGGAAGGTCACCTGGCGCTCATCAAATCTATTTTTAATACATTAGGGTCTCATGTCTTTGCAACCATGATGCCTACTTCGGCTTTTTTTCCGTTATGTCCGCTCTCTGGCCTTTTCCTTTTTTTGGGAAAAAGGAACGTTGTGCAAAGGCATCATTGGGTCTCCTGAGATACAATTTGTCATCCCAAGCAAGAGGGGGGAGGGGGGGTCTAGCCTGCGTAATTCAAAGGATGTGTGCAGGGCTTATGCTTGTAAGCTCCCAATTAGATTCCGAGCTAATAACTCTCTATGGACTTCGTTCCTTCATGCTATGTATCGTCGTCTATTGTCGACGGATTTCTCCGACCCCGTCTTATGCTAGTGAGACACGGATGTGGATGTAGTCGGTCAAAGCTTTTTTTGATTCGCATAGCTGGTGTTTCAACTAGAATGGTAACCCTTTCACCCTTCGGGCTGCTTGGAATTCTGCTAGAATTCCAGTTCCAAGGATCCCAAATTTTTCCTTCATCCGAGATCCATGCACTCCTTCTAAGGTTTCCATCCTTATGTGGAAAATTCTGCATGGTGGTCTTTCTATGGATGCAAATCTTATGTGTATCGACGTCTCTCTGGTGTCATGTCGTCGGTGCTGCAGGGGATGATCGGTGGAGTCTTTAGCCAACTTATTTTTGGAAGGTGAGTGTCTAGATATGTTTTGTTTTGGGCTTCTTTTGGTAGTATTGTCGGTCTCCAAGGAGTGCATTCCTCTTTGTCTTCTCTTCTTCGTGCCTAGTGGGTCAGAGGATTGGGGAAGGATCTTAGATCGATCCTTTTCAGATTCATCCCTTTTCTCATCTGTTGGCATCTTTGGTGTGATAGGAACGAGACAATCTTTGACGAGACTCCATTGGTTGTGACGGGCATCACTTGGAAAGTTTCCGATCATATTTATTTTATTTTCCAAGAAAGGCCCTTCTTGCGAAATCTGAATCATCTATTGCAATCCTTGGCTTGTGTTTTTGTCACTCAGGGGGTCTTGGGCCCGTGCTGGTGTAGGGTGATCTGCTTTTTTTTTTTTAGGTGGCTGTAGAGATCGTTGATTGGGCATGCGTGGGGATGGATGGCTGATTAGTTACTTTAGGATGGTTTAGTAGATAAATCCTTGGGATGTTGGGCTAAAAGGATTGAAAGAATCTGAAGTGAGCAGGCCTCTGGAGCTTTGGTGGTGATTCTAACCTTTCTTCGTCATTCCTTTGTGTTGTTGGATTGTGGTTTATTCTTTTCATTCGGATTGAGTAGCGGTTTCTTTAGCTTTGCTCTTTGTGTGGTCTTCGGGGTGGAGCTGGTGTTATGTTTTTTTGTTTCCACTTTTTTTTTGGTTGGTACCATTATTATCGTTTGGAACTTTTTTTTTGGTATTAAGTAACTTAGTCAATTTTCTTTTAGTTGGGGGTCAGATACTAAAGCGAGCTGCTTAGTAGTTCTGTTTCTATGAGCCAACGGAAAAGACCGTTTTTCTCCATTTTTGATATATATGTTGTTTTTTGGAAAAAAAAATATCATTCATTATACTTAAATACACATAATTTAACATATGATCTTGAAAAAACTAAACGAATAATTGTGGAACGTAGGTATTGTTGTATCCATTTTACTTATTTAATATTGGATATTCATCTGCTTTTCGAATAGAGATAGAGATGAAGATACATTTTTTATTTATTTAGGGTGCTACTATTTACACCCCGGTTTACTCTTCCGGTCACCTTTCTAAATTTAATACAAATGATTATTTTTTTATGTTCTTCTGGCCACCGTATATTATTCCTTAATTCAGTTATTCACTACCGTACTTCTCCTACTTCTCTATAATTTCAAACCTTAAACCCTAATAAAAACAGATATTCTTTTGTGCTTAACAGAGATGGAAGATGAAGAAAAAAGTTGTTAGATTTGCTTAATTTTTAATGTTTTCTATTATTTTATAGAACATGCTAGTAAAGTTTTTTTACGGTTAGAGTTTTGCATTGCGTTTTAGTATTTTTTTTTTCCACTCTGTTGGAAATTTCAAGCTTGGAGAACATTAAATTTGACGATGTTATAATAGGGAATGACAATGTAAGTTTTGACTTGTAGGGTTTTTATCTATATAACTTACATATCTTGTTTTACAAATTTATACATTTTTTCCTTTTTGTAGTTTGATAGATGAAGTATTTTAATGATAAATTGGACAACGCTCTTATTGTTTCGGATGATAAACATGATGTTTGTGATAATATGATGCAAGATGTTCGATCAAATGACTCAAAAAACATAAATCTTGATTTGACGAATCATTTCACAATCGATGAAGTAAGTACTTATTTATAAAAATTAAAATTGCTGACGTGGTTATGAAAATGGATTATGTTAACTTTTTCTTGAACTATTTGACTTTAGATATTTGACTTGTTGAGTACAATAATTTGATGGTGTAAAACAACGGAAAAAAAGTTGTATATTGTTATTGTAATTCTAAAATCGGATAAATTAGGACTTAGAAGAAAAGCCAAGGTTGCAATTGGGGTGTGAAAGAGCTGGATTTTATCGTAGTCATCAACCAAAGTCAAAACAGATGGAAAACAATGTAAAAAAACAAAAAAACAGACCTAGTGCTAGTAGAAAATGCAACCGCCCTTTCAGATTGAAAGACGTGTATGTATATGAAGATAAATGGAAAGTAAGCGAGGAAGGAAGCGTTCTTTGGATGAGGGAGATGGTGGCCTCTCTATTTTTTACATTATTAATTTAGACGGTGTCTAGTAGAGGAAAATATAAATATTTGGGGTGTTTTTAGTTTTGGTGGTCAGTAGTGTAAATTGGGTATCAATTCTAGCACTTTTTTTTAATAATCAGTGTGTCACTTAGAGCCGTACATGCATTTGGACACCCATGGTAACATTATTAACCCAGGGTTATCCCACTACGAAAAAGCAAGATGTGGTTCGAGATCGTATTTGGGATTGTGATTTACAAGCTACTTAAGGGATTCATCATCTACGACGATGAGTCCGACGCTATTCGAGACCTCGACAATAAACACCACGATGTCAGCTTTACCGTCGCCAATAGGTTGCATAAGATTTACCAAAACTCTTCCTTTTGTCCTTCCTTATTTTCACTTCTAGCTTGATCTATGTAATCAGTTTAGTTCTTTTACAGGTTAGAGAAGTACTACGGAGGCAAAGCTTATATTGGTCTGCGCATACCTGATCCTAATACATGCTATAAAAAACACATTGAAATTGTTTTAGTTGCTAAAAGGTTGGGGTTTTGTTTTGCATATATATATATATATATATATATACATATATACATACATATATATACATATATACATATATATATACATATATACATAATATATGTATGTATGTATGTATATTTTGACATTTGGCATGCAATTAGTGTTTTTCTAGCCAAGTGGTAGTTGTTTCAGTGCGGAATTGTTCTGGATTTTTAGAAGTTGGAAGTGATGGGAGCTGGATTTGTATCAAAGATGGCAACATAGCCAGACTTATTATGAACCCGTAAGTTTTTGAATGATGTATGCATCCTTTTGTTATTTTGTACCTTCTATGCATCATTTTTTGTTTTTGCATGCACGCGCTCGCATGTCTACACATACATATAGGTGTGGAGCCCTTGTATACTTTAGGTATATGTACGCGCGCGCCCCCACACACACACACACATATATGTATATGGAAAGTCTATTATTTAGAAACAAATTCTTGATACAACTAGTGACACAAGTGATCTCCACCATTATATCACCCCATGAATTCCACTCCTCCACGTAAAGATAAAAAGATTTAATGGTCGAGACTTTTTATCTCTATGTTTGTGTCCAAATAGCAGCCCATATATATATATATGTGTGTGTGTGTGTGTGTGTGTGTGTGTGTGTGTGTGTATAGTGTAGTGCTAAGGGCTCCCGCACCCCAATTTTCCCTTCCTGTTACCACCACTAAAAAATTAAAACACATTAAATTTTGTATGCTTCTTAATACCACATTGATCTCTTTCTAATTTCTCACTCAATCATGGATTGCTGAAATAATCACGTATTTTACCCTAATCTAAAACCCTAATTCGTTCATTCCTTTACCGCCACTGCTTTTCACAATTTCAAAATTCATCTTCACTTCTTCCATTTTGTTAAATTTGATCTTTATTCACAACCTTTTTATTTGCATCCCATTCTTGTAGTAGCGAGGAATTCAGTGAAGAAAAAGATGGATACACACGTCCGAAAACAAAATCATGGAAATCTAGGGTTTTCGAAAGAGAAAGAATGAACGAATTGAAGCTAAGAGCAAGAAATAGGTATAAACGGTGGTAGCCCCTATTTTTTAATGTGAGGTATTTAGGACGAATGGAAAGGTAATTTTTAGTTGTGGTAATAAGAGGAGGAAATTGGGGTGCTCTTCGCACCACACTAGATATACATTATATATATATATATATATATATATATATATATATATATATATATATATATATATATATATATATATATATATGAGAGTTCCGCTACACCTCTTATATTGCACGTGAACTTTCCCCCTTAATCTCCACCACCCATTTCCCCACTCATTCCCACTCTTCCCATGTCAATATTATTTTTTAGTGGAAAGAGAAAATAAGTGAGAAAATGGATGGTGGAGATTAATAGCGAGAGTTCACGTGCAATATAAGTGAGAAAATGGATAGACTTGTTTTGCTTGTTTTGCATGTTTGATTGTTATTTTATGGCTGATAGGCATGCAGGACCCTTTGTGTGTTTTGGTTAGGGAATTTCGGGGGTGAAATTTCTTAAGGAGGGGAGAATGTAACAACCCGTATTCTACGTATCAGAGGATCGTAGAATATTTCTTTCTTTCTTATATGAAGTCGTATGGTCATGTGGCTTTGGGAAACAACCATTGGGGTCATTTCCCATGTTCATGATTTTTGCCAATTTTTAAATGACCGTTTTGCCCCTAGCTGATCTTGTTTCGCCCATAACTTTTGATTGGAAAGGAGTTTTAACCTGAAACCACATCCATTGGCTTCGGATGATGGTTTACCTTTCTGTAGAGTGGTCACATGTGAAAAACGGACTTACCGTTTGGGAGAAACGGCTGAAATAAGGTTTGGAAGGTGAAAAACTGCTTAAGCGGGCCAAATAGGATGATTAGTGAATGGGCCCATAACCTATTTCGGGATTAGGGTTATGGGGAGGCTGAAAAGAGTTAGGGTTTCATTCCATTTCAGTTTTCTAGCCTCCACTTACCTCTTAGAAACCCTAAAAATGGCCTCCAACCTCTAAATCACCTCCAAATCACTTTCTAATCAAAGATTAAGCTTAGCAACATCAAGTCAAGGGAGATCTTCACCAAATCAAGATTAGAGCTGCTGTTTAGCATTGGTATCCGTGCCATATCAGAGATTTATTTTAGATCTAAGGTTTATTTTTGGCTAAGGTGAGTGATTTGCATAGTTCCTCACTAATTATGGTTAATTAAGGGTAATTACTGTTAATTAGTGAATTTAAACATGATAAAAATCTGGAAAAATACTTATAAATTCTTAAATGATGGTTTAGACCTCTGATATGAATTTGGGTTAATTTGGTTAAGTTTTGCTAATTCTATCATTAATTATGCTTGAACATGCTTAAGGGAAAATATGAGGTTTTGGCTATGTTTGATCCATTTTAACCTATCATATTTATGTTTTGGTGTTTAAGGTCACTTCTACTTGTTGCTATGACTGTATGGTATGCTTTGTGATTGATTAGAATAGATAGAAGGGTCGAAAACATCATCGAATGGCGTAAAACACTCGCTGGAAAAGTTGCAGAAAAATGGTGCAGGTTTTCGGATCGGGTCGGAGGGATGGGCTCGGACCGGAGAGTGGACTGGGCAAAGGATCACCGAACCGAACCAAGGCTTAGCACGAGATAAAGTATGGCAAAAGGGAAGGCTACATTGGTTGAACTGGGATCAGATCGAGCTAAAGAAGGGGGAGTCAGATCGACTGAAGGGAAGAGAAGAGGATCGGAACGGAAGAGGAAGGGGAAGTGGATCGGATCGGAGACCAGGAACCCGAACCGAACCGATGGAGCAAGTGTACACCGAACTGAACCAAGATGCATCTACCCGACCCGACCCGATAGAGAGCACCCGAACCGAACCGATGCACTACGAAGGGACTTGGAGGCTACGATCCGACCCGGAGCACTTGGAAGAGACCGATCCGAACCGACAGAGAAGAAGAGCTGAGAACCGAACCGATCCAGTGATGACCAAAAACCCGAGATGCAAAGGTAGTCCAAATGGAAGTTAGAGCTCATGATCTAGTTGGGAAACAATGAGTTCACTTCATGGTTGGGCTTTGCTGCGGGACGTGTGCTAAGGATTTGTCGACATTCATAATTTCGATTCACCATTGAAAAGGGATGATGGGCTACGTATCAGTGCAGTAGAGTCATTATGACTTGAGGGGTAGAGTGATGGTAGCAGGACTACGTATCAGTGCAGTAGAGTCCCCGCGACTCGAGGGGCAAAGTGATCGTAGTAAGACTATTAGCTAGTGCAGTGGAGCAGTTGTGACTCCATGGGGCAGAGTGGACACAGTAAAGGATTAGTAAGGCTATGAGCCAGTGCAGTGGGGTGTGTACGACTCCATGGGGCAAAGTGGACATAGCGAAGGATTAGTGACTATGGTTCAGTGCAGTGAAGCCGTGGTGAATTCATGGGGCAAAGTGATCATAGCAAAGTACTGGGTGATCGAAGTGGTGAATATCGTATGTTTTACGCACTTAGTGAGAGATGTCAGGATGGTTGCTATGTTTGATTGTTTGCCTTCATTATGACATGCACACCCCCACCTCCGTATCCTTTACACCATTTGTTAATGGCACCTTAGAGTGTTGTACAGTATGTAGTGCTAACTCTTTGGTTGCAGGTCCAGATTCAGGTATGGTTTAGTATACCTGTTATTGTTCTGTTTAGCTGCTTATCGCTCACACCAGACTTTTGTCTGACCCAGAGTTTTATGTCTCTTCTTATTACTCTGGGTGCTCCTAAACAAGCAAACTAGAGACAGGTTAGCTGGTGATGCACGAGTAGCTGATTCGGAGGTGAGCAGGAGGCTTCCACGTATGATATATAGATATTCTCCCTGTGTCGTTGGTGGTCACTACTTGGGCATTAGTAGTGTACCTTCCTTATCTTGCTTTTTGAGACAGTTTTAAAGTTATAATAATGTTGGCTTTGGATTATAAGTTGTATAGTGTATTTGGATTTTCCACTGCTATGATAGTTTGTTTTTAGCTTATGCACTGTCTCACCTGTTTTATGTCAAGTATGTTGTTATTATTATATTTTGTTCCATGCGCTGTGAGACATTCTACAGGTTCTTTGTTGATTCTTCGTCTTCTTCCTTTTCTTCGGACGACCGTCCGGTGCTAACTGGACATGTGTACAGCGCACTTTTGGAGGAAATGTCGGTTGGTGCGGGGCGGGCCGTCACATTTGGTATCAGAGCTCTAGGTTGCGTAGTTAACCTAGGGAAAGACACCAGGGAGAGATAATACGTATATGAGAGCGCGTATTTTTGATTACTTTGGTTTTCAAAAGCTATATATATATGTACTATTAGTAGTATAAGGATGAAGTCGTACTGCACTAGCACCACTATGGAGATAGTCAATCGTTTTCTCTTTACAGATTGAACGATGAGTCGAGACACGAGGGGTGCTGGTTGAGGGGCCAATATTGGGAATGCTCCTAACATGAGGACGATGTTCACTGACTTCATGAGAGAGATGCTTAGGGATGTTCAGGGAGCAGTTCCCAATCCCGGAAATGGTGGTGGTCTAGTAGTGCAGGCGCCTAGGGCCGATTTCGCCAAGCTGTCTAAGGATTACACTAACCTTGGTAGGAAGCCGTTCCACATAACGGAGTTGGCCACGGATGTTCAGGATTGGTTGGATAACTGTGATCGTATCTTCGACGACTTGGGTATCGAGGATGTGATGAAGAGAAGGCTAGCGTCTCGTCCGCTGCAAGGGAGAGCGATGAATTGGTGGAATGCTATTAGGACAGCCACTCCAGAGGATCAGGTTACTTGGGATCAGTTTAAGGCTTGCTTTAGCGACAAGTTCATCCCAGCTGCTCAGAAGTCGGAATTGTTTAGGAAGTTCTTGGAGCTTAAGCAGAATGGTAGGGTAGTCTCGGACTATATTGCTGAGTTCGACACTTTGTCGAAGTATGGACTATCTCTTATTGATACTCCTGAGAAGAAGAATGAGAAGTTCATTACTGGTTTGGATGGATACTTGGGGGAAAGGCTTATCAACCACATCGATGAGACTTTTGAATCAATTGTGGGGAAAGCTTTGAGATCAGAGAGTCTTTACCCTAAGTCAAAGACTGAGGTTGCATCTGCAGAAGGGCTAAAGCCGCAAGTAGGCGGTGGAGGCAAGAATAACTCTCAGAATAAGAGGAAGCAGAACCAAACTAAGGATGGACAGGAAAAGAGCAAGAAAGATGTTGAGTGCTTCAGCTGTGGTAAGAAGGGTCATTATGCCAAAGAATGTCGGGCCAAGCCAGCGGATAGGAAGTGCTACAACTATGGCCAAGTGGGACATCATAAGGATAAATGTCCGCAACCTCTTAAAGAGAAGCAGATTGTGAAAGCATATGCTATTAATGTTATTCCTTCTTCGTCAAATGCCCCAACTATGGCGGAGAAAGGAAAGAATGTCGTCATTCAAGGTGTGCTTTCTCTTCTTGTTGTACCTGTTCGAGTTTTGTTTGACACTGGGGCTTCCTGTTCCTTCATATCTAGTGGCCTGGTAGATAGGTTGGGACTGGAACCCGAGATAGTCGATAAACCGTTGGTTGTGACGAACCCGAATGGTGGTTCGACTAACCTTAGTATGATTTGCCGAAATTTGGTCTTATCGAGTCATGGATGTATGTTTGTGATTGCTTTGTTTTGGGCTTTATTGGGTATGGCATTATATTGGGGGTCGATTGGCTCCAAAGATACGGGGTGGTGGTAGACTGTGAGGGCTTTTTGGTGACAGTTAGGGTGGATGATGGGCGGAGGGTAGTGTTTGGTATATCCGGACGTCTTCGAGGAAGTGACCGGGCTTCCACCACACCGAGAGATTGAGTTCCGTATTGATTTAGTGAAAGATGCCAGACCTATAGTGATGCCACTTCGTCGCATGGCACCAAGGGAACAGCGAGAGCTCGGGGTGCAAGTAAGCAATCTTTTGAAGAAGGGGTTTATTAGAAGAAGTGTCTCCGAGTGAGGAGCACCAGTTGTGTTTGCCACTAAGGCAGATGGTTCTCTTCGTTTGTGTGTGGACTATCGCGAGTTGAATAAGGTGATGAGGAAGAATAAGTATCCTCTACCGCGGATAGATGATTTGTTTGATCAACTGGAAGGAGCAAGAGTGTTCTCCTAGTTGGACCTCGCGACAGGATTTCATCAGCTCCGAGTAGCGGGTGAGAGTGTTCCGAAAACGGCATTTAAGACGTCGTCTGGATTTTATGAGTGGTTGGTCATGCCATTTGGGTTGACCAATGCACCAGCATACTTCGTGGATCTTATGAATAGGGTATTCAGATATCAATTGAATAAGTTTGTTTTTTGTTCGTGGACGATATCTGCAACACCCCGCCTCCGCTAGGGTCACTCGCAAAGGAATGCACTAGCTTTAGAGGGGCATTTTTGGTAAACATGCACAGAAATATCACAAGACAGAACATATAAAATAGCGGAAGTAAAATCGAACTTTCATAAACATTAATAATTAAGGTCTAAAGCCTTTTACATCAGAGTACATCAAAACATGTCTTGCAATAGTAAAGAAGCATAAAGACTTTTTCATAAATTATTCCCCAAGTAAAAACAGTAAAGTAGCCATAGCCAAGAAAAGTACAAGCCATCCATGATGACCTTCAAGTAGAAGAAGTCCGAACTAAACAACAGTATTTCCTCCCTGTAACCTGGGGGGAAACGGAAGAAAAGAGGCGAAACAAAACGGGTCAGTTAAAAAGACTGAGTAAGCCCTATCTACTATCAGCATAAAAACTAGTAAAGTTAACTGACATGAGAAACTGAGATGAACATAAGCATGATGACAAGATAGATAAGCTAAATCAAAATAACAGGATGAACTACTGAACTCAGGTAAATTAAGGTGACATGATAAATTACGATGTCAAGATAAAACAAGGTATCCCATCGTCAGGTTCCTATCACGTATAATATCCCCACGATATCTATTACGTATAACATCCCATGGTATCTATCCTGTCTTTTAGCTCTGCACCTACCGTACTAGTATCCCCACCGTATCATGTGTTAACCATGAATGACCCTTACTCAAAAAGTCGTGTAATGGTCCATGTCAACCTAATATATCGCATATATAGGTTACTCAACTCGTATGTTTTATTCCATGAAAATGTTCAGTCCCTTGCTGTAGACCACACGGGCTTTCCCATGAGATTCTATACTACTTTAACACAGTTCCAAGATCCTTAAGATCGTTTTGGACTGTCACCCTATATCTAACTAGGGTCTTTCAACATGAATCATCGTTTGTAGAACTAGGACTTATGCTACCTAGGACGACTAGGGATTATGCTTACCTATTGCATGTTTTCGTATCTCGGTTTTGGTTCAACCACCCAGGGCCACTAGGAATTACGCTAACCATCAACCGCGCCTTTTTTTCCCATGCATTCATCGTGAATCGTTTTCCATGACTGTATACACATGTATCACATCGTGCTATCCGAGTCCTGTCACAGGGCAGATCAGGAAATACAGGACTCGGTCGGGAGCTTTCGATTTATCTGCCGATGAAGATGCTAAGGTCTGTTTTTTTCTATACGTGGCTATGGTCCCACGAGACCACTCCCTCAACTAGTGAAAGACAAGACAGGATAAATCCTGTATAAGAACACACTACTGGCCAACCCACAATCCTAGCCTTACCGCAACCATAATTAGACAGCAATTATGGTCTTTTGGGTGTTCTCTGCCTTTCCGTACGTAAACGCTTGACCAAAGATGGTAGGTAGCCTGACGAAATGCTATCTAGGGTACGACCGTGTATCGTCGACTATCCCCTATCCATCCCCGTCTTTAGGTCGCTCGTATAGAAACCAAGGCATACTCTTGGTTATTCTAACGCAGACCTTAACCTCTCATGAGCCTAGTATGATCACCTGGCAGCTCACAGAGGGATACCAAGAATATCCTCACGTTCCCCGAAGCCGCTGCTTCGTTACCCAGTTCGCTGGAGCCTTTATCTAAATCAGATACTTGCTCCTACTCGTATACTTAAATGATGACCTACCGTATCAGGTTACTCACCTATCTATGAATTGGTCTAAATTTCCTTGACTAAGAATCATTACTTAGTTATTCTTCAATTAAGGTTTACCACTTAGCCTTATTCCCGTTATCCTTGTTAACTACGGTTATCCACCTAATCCTCAGAACTAGGGTTTACATAATGGATTAAGTGTCACTTGAGTTCATGACTTAACCCGTCTACAAATCATGTCAAAATTGGCTAAGTATCCAAGTTCAAGACTTAACCCTACAAACCATGCTCAAGTTGGTTAAGTATATATTAACTTGACCCTATCAAATTACTGAGTCAAATCGGTCAAGCATATTTAAACGATTCGTGACTTAGCCTTATCATGTTTTCACGTTAGATTGGTTAAGTATAGGTTAACTTAACCTCAATAAATTAACGAGTTAGATTGGTTAAGTATAGGTCACTTAACCACATCAAATCATCATGTTAGATTAGTTAAGTGTTTAACTTAACCCCATTAAACTGCCAAGTGGGATTAATTAAGCCTAGGCTAACTTAACCCCATCCGATTTCCATGTTTAGACTAGTTGAGTCTAATCTTAACCCCATCCATTAACTGTATTTTTCGGTTAAGTGTCATTAAGAAAACTTACTTAACCCTACCAATTTATCGTGTTGGATTGATTAAGTGTTGGTTAACTTAACCCCGTCCACTAGTCATATAAAAATGGTTAAGTGTCATTAGGCAAATCAATTTACTTAACCTACCCAACCTTGTCATGTTTTGTTAGGTATCATTGGCCTAATCAATTTACTTAACCCATTGTCCATGTCATATTTGGTTAAGAGTCATTAATCAAATTAACTTAACCCTATCATGTGGCATTAATTACTTAATGCACCTCAACCTCTCACATTAGACTTTGTTGTGGTTACTAGTTAAGCCGGTCGGTTCCGGGTAGCTTTACACCACAACTTGGTCTAACCTCGGGTTCAAGCACAACATGACCAACTTCTCACATTGGGTCCTATTGTTTGCAACTACTAGTTAGGCCGGTCGGTTCCGAGTAGTTTTACGTTGCAAACTCAACCCAACCTCGAGTTGGTCACTTTCATGTTTAGTCTAGTGTCATGTTCATATTAAGTTTTTAAGAATATGGGTAGACCTAACTTAATAGGTAAATTCCCAATTTCATATTTTCAAACATACTCACATGTCAACTTCCATGTTATATTTCAAGTCATGTTTTCAAGTTGTATTTTCATGTCATTAGAAATTACTCACAACATAACCCAACGCTTTTAAACTCGCATATACGTTCGCAACAACGTAATGGATTAAAAGAAGAGACTTGGCAAAGGCATGACAAAAATGGATATTAAGCCACAAGTTAATCATGGTGGCAAATGAGGCACAAATGTGTTCATTAACTTGCATGTTGCATTCTTAAGCCTCAAAATCATGCATAAACCCAAACTTGGCACATAAGCAAATCATGGTGACAAAAGACATGGAATGATGACTAGTAACTCGCATATTTCATCATATAAGGGTTATGACTTCCTATGCAAGTTGACATAAAGGTTATGAGGGTTCTCATGTTGCATAATGCAACATTTCAACATAAAGGTTGTAGCTTTTAGCCCACAAGATCAAGATAATGACTTCATAAACTTGCATGACATGATAGCATGTATCATACTCAATGATCAAACCCAAACTTGCAACATGAACATTTAACTTCATAGTTAATATCTAAGAGTAGGGAAAGGGCTTACATTGCTATGAAGGCACAAATCGATTAAATTAAAGATTGAGACAAAGCCTATGCATGCCATCATTCAAAAACCCAAAGATGAAAGCTCCAAATCAATAAAAAAAACCCATCTTGATGAACAAAGGTCAAAGCTTTAGCCTTGAAATCAACTTGAGAAGCTCTCATACTAACATAGGGACTCTCTAATACTCACATGATCATGAAACCTCTCATAGAAATGAAGTGGAGGCTAGGATTTTGAGTGGAGGCCATGAGAGGAGCAATTTTTCCATAGTTTAGTTGCATGAATGCATAATGAGGATTTAGGAGAGGGTTAGGGGCTTATTTATAGAGATTAGGATTAGTTAGGACCCTTAGATTAACCCTAGGACCAACCTGAACCATCAGATTTCAAACCAGGCCCAAAAACCTAGCCAAGACAGAAAATAGGTGCACCAGGCAAAACTTCCCGGCCACCATAAGTCGACCCCCAAGTCGACAGGGCTGTCGACTTGGGTCAAGCCATGTCGACTCCCAAGTCGACAGGGCTGTGGACTTGGGGAGCCTGGCGGGAATTTTTCCCGCCTAGCCCTCCAGCCCTAATTTTCGAAATTAGAACTCGTTTTTGAACTTGAATTTTCTGAAAACTTCGTCGGACCATAACTTGGTCATACGGACTCCGATTCTCAAAAACTCAGACTCTATTTCGCGTATTTTTCCGAGACGAACGCAATGGCCTAGCCCGTTTTACTTGATTCAGAATTTAAAATTAAATTCTGCCTTGATTCTCGTCTTAACATGTTATCGAAATACGGGTTGTTACATTCTCCCCACCTTTTAGGATTTCGTCCCCGAAATCTCCAAGTTAGGAAGAACATATCCTACCATCCATCATTCATCTACTCAAAACGTCATACACAAGCAACCATTGTCCTTAGATGATTTCTAATGCTGTATGAATATATGCAAAACGTGTGTGTACATGTTCCTTAGCTAATGCTAATGATCAGGCCTGAATAATCTTTCTAATGCAAAAATATGTATAGTGCCATGAATCCAACATGTATGCAAATAGTCCTAGTCATATAGATACTATATGCGTGCACAATCATTCATTCATATGTAACAACCGCATGATAATACATTCGATTTCATCCATAAACAAGTATAAATACTCGTGCATATGCAATATGAAATGTGATCGAGTCGAGCTAGTATCTAATGTGTATTCGCGCATCCATGAGCAACCACTTGCAACCATATCAATCATAACATGTTTTAAATACATGTTTACATCCATAGGGTTCTACCTAGGATTCCCTGAAACAGGGTCGAGAAGATAAACAAGACAAACTCCTTACGGGGTTTGTAACAGAAAATAGGACCGAGAGGATGTCCACAAAAGATAGCCTACTAGTAAGCTCTACAGAAAACAGGGATCAAGGATATACTCCCAAAAAGAGATATCATGCGCGTATCTAGTCTTTGACCATCAAAGTCGTATTTCCTTGAGCTTAATTCCATGGTGCCTTGACCGTCTTTTAACTTCGTGATTTCGCAGCTTCTTATTTCCTGTTTCCATAACATGAGCTGGAACTCATTTCTTCGTCGCCTCTCGTTCCACTTGCACTTATCCTTTTTCTAGAATACTTGGCGCAAACATGACTGCGTACTCATGATCTCATGCAAGCTTTCCAAAATTCACTAGTGAATCTTGGATCCCGTTTATATATTATAAGGTATTCCATGTAGAAGAACTTTCTCTTGAAAGTAAACAGATGTCAACCAGGTTATCAAGCGCACTTACTAGGGTGATCACTATAACCCATGCATAAATAAAGTAAACCATCCGTCTTATCGGCGAACACCGCTCGATCGGGCTTCAAATTTCCAATAAAGACATCAAGGGATTCTAAGTAACTAGTCATGACAGAACCTCAAAAAGGTTACAAGATACTTCGAGGGTATTACCAAGGCTAGTCAAAAGGTCTAACTACCCTCCTATCAAAACCGAGAGTGGCACCCCCTACTGGATAACCACTTCACCCCTAGAATCCATCCATAGCTTATAAACATAAGCATTATTTCCAAACTCAACACTTGGCATAGACATTCTCAAATCCAAACAAGTCATGTATAAATGGACTGATTCTCCAATAGGACTTTGAGACAAAAATGGGATTCTCTATTACGCTAGTACTTAAGGTGCAGAGACTCAACTATCGAAGCAGACTTAAATGATACGAAAAACGAAGTCCTAACGGGATGATAGAGAAGAAAAGCTAAACCTTTAACAAGATCGTTACCCTCCTTCCGAGGTACCCTAGAAATGAGAGCATACTATTGCCCTCCCGATGATCTTGTCCTTGTCCCATAATACTTAACTATCCGCCCCGTTCTACCATGCCAAAGGTACTTTCTCGTCATGGGTTTCATTGTTCATCTTTTCTCCCTCCTTTAAGGACTAAGCCATACCCACAAGTTGCTCATCCTTAAGCTCGTATCCTTAATCCTCTTCCTCACTATCCTTTCTTATAACGCGGCCACTGGTCTCTCGAGAACCACCTCCATCGTATGGAAAGCACTTTCGTAGATAGAAAAGACCAGTCGCAGTTAAAACCACTGTGACTACAGATGGAGGAAAGAAAGGAAAAGAGATTCAATTAAGGAAACAAGGATAGTGCTAATGGCCTTTGGGGAATAGCCTTTTTCTTTTTAAAAGAAAATTTTCTTGAAAAATGCTTCTTTATAAAAAAAATTCAAATAGTTTTCAGAAGGTCTTTAAAAAAACTTTTGCCTAGTCTGGTAACCTTCTGCTCTGATACCACGTGTAACACCCCGCCTCCGCTAGGGTCACTCACAAAGGAATGCACTAGCTTTAGAGGGGCATTATTGGTAAACATGCACAGAAATATCACAAGACAGAACATATAAAATAGCGGAAGTAAAATCGAACTTTCATAAACATTAATAATTAAGGTCTAAAGCCTTTTACATCAGAGTACATCAAAACCTGTCTTGCAATAGTAAAGAAGCATAAAGACTTTTTCATAAATTATTCCCCAAGTAAAAACAGTAAAGTAGCCATAGCCAAGAAAAGTCCAAGCCATCCATGATGACCTTCAAGCAAAAGAAGTCCGAACTAAACAACAGTATTTCCTCCCTGTAACCTGGGGGGGAAACGGAAGAAAAGAGGCGAAACAAAACGGGTCAGTCAAAAAGACTGAGTAAGCCCTATCTACTATCAGCATAAAAACTAGTAAAGTTAACTGACATGAGAAACTGAGATGAACATAAGCATGATGACAAGATAGATAAGCTAAATCAAAATAACAGGATGAACTACTGAACTCAGGTAAATTAAGATGTTATGATAAATCACGATGTCAAGATAAAACAAGGTATCCCATTGTCAGGTTCCTATCACGTATAATATCCCCACGATATCTATTACGTATAACATCCCATGGTATCTATCCTGTCTTTTAGCTCTGCACCTACCGTACTAGTATCCCCACCATATCATGTGTTAACCATGAATGACCCTTACTCAAAAAGTCGTGTAATAGTCCATGTCAACCTAATATATCGCATATATAGGTTACTCAACTCGTATGTTTTATTCCATGAAAATGTTCAGTCCCTTGCCGTAGACCATACGGGCTTTCCCATGAGATTCTATACTACTTTAACACAGTTCCAAGATCCTTAAGATCGTTTTGGACTGTCACCCTATATCTAACTAGGGTCTTTCAACATGAATCATCGTTTGTAGAACTAGGACTTATGCTACCTAGGACTACTAGGGATTATGCTTACCTATTGCACGTTTTCGTATCTCGGTTTTGGTTCAACCACCCAGGGCCACTAGGAATTACGCTAACCGTCAACCGCGCCTTTTTTTCCCATGCATTCATCGTGAATCGTTTTCCATGACTGTATGCACATGTATCACATCGTGCTATCCGAGTCCTGTCACAGGGTAGATCAGGAAATACAGGACTCGGTCGGGAGCTTTCGATTTATTTGCCGATGCAGATGCTAAGGTCTGTTTTTTTCTATACGTGGCTATGGTCCCACGAGACCACTCCCTCAACTAGTGAAAGAAAAGACAGGATAAATCCTGTATGAGAATACACTACTGGCCAACCCACAATCCTAGCCTTACCGCAATCATAATTAGATAGCAATTATGGTCTTTTGGGTGTTCTCTGCCTTTCCGTACGTACACGCTTGACCAAAGATGGTAGGTAGCTTGACGAAATGCTATCTAGGGTACGACCGTGTATCGTCGACTATCCCCTATCCATCCCCGTCTTTAGGTCGCCCGTATAGCAACCAAGGCATACTCTTGGTTCTTCTAACGCAGACCTTAACCTCTCATGAGCCTAGTACGATCACCTGGCAGCTCACAGAGGGATACCAAGAATATCCTCACGTTCCCCGAAGCCGCTGCTTCGTTACCCAGTTCACTGGAGCCTTTATCTAAATCAGATACTTGCTCCTACTCGTATACTTAAACGATGACCTACCGTATCAGGTTACTCACCTATCTATGAACTGGTCTAAATTTCCTTGACTAAGAATCATTACTTAGTTATTCTTCAACTAAGGTTTACCACTTAGCCTTATTACCGTTATCCTTGTTAACTACGGTTATCCACCTAATCCTCAGAACTAGGGTTTACATAATGGATTAAGTGTCACTTGAGTTCATGACTTAACCCGTCTACAAATCATGTCAAAATTGGCTAAGTATCCAAGTTCAAGACTTAACCCTACAAACCATGCTCAAGTTGGTTAAGTATATATTAACTTGACCCTATCAAATTACTGAGTCAAATCGGTCAAGCATATTTAAACGATTCGTGACTTAGCCTTATCATGTTTTCACGTTAGATTGGTTAAGTATAGGTTAACTTAACCTCAATAAATTAATGAGTTAGATTGGTTAAGTATAGGTCACTTAACCACATCAAATCATCATGTTAGATTAGTTAAGTGTTTAACTTAACCCCATTAAACTGCCAAGTGGAATTAATTAAGCCTAGGCTAACTTAACCCCATCCGATTTCCATGTTTAGACTAGTTGAGTCTAATCTTAACCCCATCCATTAACTGTATTTTTCGGTTAAGTGTCATTAAGAAAACTTACTTAACCCTACCAATTTATCGTGTTGGATTGATTAAGTGTTGGTTAACTTAACCCCGTCCACTAGTCATATAAAAATGGTTAAGTGTCATTAGGCAAATCAAGTTACTTAACCTACCCAACCTTGTCATGTTTTGTTAGGTATCATTGGCCTAATCAATTTACTTAACCCATTGTCCATGTCATATTTGGTTAAGAGTCATTAATCAAATTAACTTAACCCTATCATGTGGCATTAATTACTTAATGCACCTCAACCTCTCACATTAGACTTTGTTGTGGTTACTAGTTAAGCCGGTCGGTTCCGGGTAGCTTTACACCACAACTTGGTCTAACCTCGGGTTCAAGCACAACATGACCAACTTCTAACATTGGGTCCTATTGTTTGCAACTACTAGTTAGGCCGGTCGGTTCCGGGTAGTTTTACGTTGCAAACTCAACCCAACCTCGAGTTGGTCACTTTCATGTTAAGTCTAGTGTCATGTTCATGTTCATATTCAAGTTTTTAAGAATATGGGTAGACCTAACTTAATAGGTAAATTCCCAATTTCATATTTTCAAATATACTCACTTGTCAACTTCCATGTTATATTTCAAGTCATGTTTTCAAGTTGTATTTTCATGTCATTAGAAATTACTCACAACATAACCCAACGCTTTTAAACTCGCATATACGTTCGCAACAACGTAATGGATTAAAAGAAGAGACTTGGCAAAGGCATGACAAAAATGGATATTAAGCCACAAGTTAATCATGGTGGCAAATGAGGCACAAATGTGTTCATTAACTTGCATGTTGCATTCTTAAGCCTCAAAAACATGCATAAACCCAAACTTGGCACATAAGCAAATCATGGTGACAAAAGACATGGAATGATGACTAGTAACTCGCATATATCATCATATAAGGGTTATGACTTCCTATGCAAGTTGACATAAATGTTATGAGGGTTCTCATGTTGCATAATGCAACATTTCAACATAAAGGTTGTAGCTTTTAGCCCACAAGATCAAGATAATGACTTCATAAACTTGCATGACATGATAGCATGTATCATACTCAATGATCAAACCCAAACTTGCAACATGAACATTTAACTTCATAGTTAATATCTAAGAGTAGGGAAAGGGCTTACATTGCTATGAAGGCACAAATCGATTAAATTAAAGATTGAGACAAAGCCTATGCATGCCATCATTCAAAAACCCAAAGATGAAAGCTCCAAATCAATAAAAACCCCATCTTGATGAACAAAGGTCAAAGCTTTAGCCTTGAAATCAACTTGAGAAGCTCTCATACTAACATAGGGACTCTCTAATACTCACATGATCATGAAACCTCTCATAGAAATGAAGTGGAGGCTAGGATTTTGAGTGGAGGCCATGAGAGGAGCAATTTTGCCATAGTTTAGTTGCATGAATGAATAATGAGGATTTAGGAGAGGGTTAGGGGCTTATTTATAGAGATTAGGATTAGTTAGGACCCTTAGATTAACCCTAGGACCAACCTGAACCATCAGATTTCAAACCAGGCCCAAAAACCTAGCCAAGACAGAAAATAGGTGCACCAGGCAAAACTTCCCGGCCACCATAAGTCGACCCCCAAGTCGACAGGGTTGTCGACTTGGGTCAAGCCATGTCGACTCCCAAGTCGACATGGCTGTCGACTTGGGGAGCCTGGCGGGAATTTTTCCCGCCTAGCCCTCCAGCCCTAATTTTCGAAATTAGAACTCGTTTTTGAACTTGATTTTTCTGAAAACTTCGTCGGACCATAACTTGGTCATACGGACTCCGATTCTCGAAAACTCAGACTCTATTTCGCGTATTTTTCCGAGATGAACGCAATGGCATAGCCCGTTTTACTTGATTCGGAATTTAAAATTAAATTCTGCCTTGATTCTCGTCTTAACATGTTATCGAAATACGGGTTGTTACAATATCCTTGTTTACTCGAGGACAGAGGAGGAACACAAGGAACATTTGAGAATAGTGTTGTAGGTGTTGAGAAAACACCAATTAAAAGCGAAATTTTCTAAGTGTCACTTCTGGAGGAGGGAAGTGAGATTCTTGGGACATGTTGTTTCAGAGAATGGTATTGTCGTGGACCCAGCGAAGGTGGCTACGGTACAGGATTGGTCTACGCCCAAGAATGCAACAGACGTAAGAAGCTTCTTGGGGTTAGCTGGATATTATCGTAAGTTTATCCAAGATTTCTCCAAGATAGCAGCACCGTTGACTTAGTTGACTAAGAAGAATCAAGACTTCGTCTGGGACGGAGTGTGTGAGAATGCATTCAAGAGTCCAAAAGAAATGTTAACGCGTGCGCCAGTGTTAGTCATTCCTAAGGGGAATGAAGAGATGACAGTACATACGGATGCATGTGGCACAGGGCTAGGTGCTGTATTGATGCAAGGAGGTAGGGTTGTAGCTTATGCAAGTCGGCAACTGAAACCGCACGAGAAAAGATACCCTACCCATGATTTGGAATTGGCAGCGATCGTGTTTGCATTGAAGATGTGGAGACATTATCTCTTCGGAGAAAGATTTGAGTTGTTTACCGATCATAAATCGTTAGAGTATCTCTTCTCTCAAAAGGATCTAAATCTCCGATAGAAAAGATGGTTAGAGTTCTTGGCTTCGTATGATTTTGATATCGCATATACCCCTGGGAAAGGCAATGCGGTAGCCGATGCATTGAGTAGAAGACATGCCAATTTAGAGGCTATGTTTCTTGAATGGAAGCAACTGGAGTACATCGCAGGGTATGATTTCAGACCAAAGTGCGAATTAGATCCAGAGATGTTAGCTAGTTTGACGATCAGACCCACTTTGATTGAGAGGATTGGTTCCAGTCAGAGGGACGATCCTAATCTATTGGAAATCATCTCCAAGTTAGAGATGAATATCGACGGTGAGGAGATGAATTTGTATGGGCTTGATCGAGAAGGATGGCTTCGAAAGAATGGAAGACTAGTTGTACCCAACATGAATGGTTTGAGAGATGAAGTGCTTAGGGAATGCCATCACTCAAAACTGACTATACACCCCGGTGGTGATAAGATGTATCGGGACATGAAGCAGACTTACTACTGGGAAGGGATGAAAAGAGACGTTGGGATGTTTATATCCAAGTGCATGAATTTCCAGCTAGTTAAAGCCGAGCAAAAGAAGCCTAGTAATTTGTTGCAACCATTAGAAATTCCAGAATGGAAATGGAAGCAAGTCTCGATGGATTTCATTGATGGTTTACCAAGGACTAAATCGGGACATGATAGCATTTGGGTAATTGTGGATCGATTGACCAAGAGTGGAAGATTCATACAGTCAAATCGACCAGAACGACAACTAAGTTAGCAGAACTGTATATGAAGTGGGTAGTGAGATTTCATGGAGTATCTAAAAGCATTGTGAGTGACCGAGACCCGTTGTTTACTAGTGGGTTTTGGAAGAGCTTACAAGAGGCTCAAGGGTCGGAATTATATCTCAGTACCGCGTATCATCCTCAAACGGACGATCAGACAGACAGGGTGAATCGTATATTGGAAGATCTCTTGAGAGCTTGTATATTGGATTTTGGTGGATCATGGGATGACCATTTGCATCTAGTAGAGTTTGCATATAATAATAGCTACCAATCCGGTACTGGTATGGCTCCATATGAAGCTTTGTACGGAAGACCGTGCAACTCACCATCATGTTGGATAGAGACCGGTGAGAAGTTTGTGCTTGGAGCAGATGTGGTAAGGGAAACTTCGGATAAGATTAAGATCATTCAACAACGGATGAAGGCTGCCCAGGATAGGCAGAAGAGTTATGCTGATAAGAGGAGGAGAGACTTAAAATTCTCTGTTGGAGACTTGGTGTTTGTCGAGACTTCTCCGTTGAAGAGCGTGATACGATTTGGTAGGAGAGGCAAGTTGGCACCAAGATTTGTTGGCCCATTCCCAGTTCTCGAACAAGTTGGGAATTTGGCGTATAGAGTTGACTTACCCGATAAGATGGCAGGAGTTCACAACGTATTTCATGTTTCCCAGCTAAGGAAGTTCGTGCACGACCCAGATATGACCATTTCACCTGATCAGTTAGAGGACTTCGAAGTGGAACCCGAGGCGGTTGGGAACCGCAAGCCGATTCGTATTGTCGAGCACGATACGAAGCAACTTCGAAGGAAGGCGGTGATGCTAGTCAAGGTTCAGTGGGGCGAGAACGAGAATGATTGTACTTGGGAGACAAAGGAGAGCATTAGGAAGACGTATCCAGAACTCTTTGCCTGGTAAGATTTACTTTGCAATTTTGTTATTTTCGCATACTAGGATAGACTTGTTTTGCATGTTTGATTGTTGTTTTATGGCTGATAGGCATGCGGGACCCTTTGTGTGTTTTGGTTAGGGAATTTCGGGGGCGAAATTTCTTAAGGAGGGGAGAATGTAACAACCCGTATTCTACGTATCGGATGATCGTAGAATATTTATTTTTTTCTTATATGAAGTCGTATGGTCATGTGGCTTTGGGAAACGACCATTGGGGTCATTTCCCATGTTCATGATTTTTTCCGATTTTTAAATGACCGTTTTGCCCCTAGCTGATCTTTTTTCGGCCATAACTTTTGATTGGAAAGGAGTTTTGACCTGAAACCACTTCCATTGGCTTTGGATGATGGTTTACCTTTCCATAGAGTGGTCACATGTGAAAAACAGACTTACCGTTTGGGAGAAATGGCTGAAATAAGGTTTGGAAGGTGAAAAACTGCTTAACTAGGCCAAATAGGATGATTAGTGAATGGGTCCGTAACCCATTTCGGAATTAGGGTTATGGGGAGGCTGAAAAGAGTTAGGGTTTCATTCCATTTCAGTTTTCTGGCCTCCACTTACCTCTTAGAAACCCTAAAAATGGCCTCCAACCTCTAAATCACCTCCAAATCACTTTCTAATCAAAGATTAAGCTTAGCAACACCAAGTCAAGGGAGATCTTCACCAAATCAAGATTAGAACTGCTGTTTAGCATTGGTATCCGCGCCATATCAGAGATTTACTTCTAAGGTTTATTTGCAGCTAAGTTGAGTGATTTGCATAGTTCCTCACTAATTATGGTTAATTGAGGGTAATTAGTGTTAATTAGCGAAATTAAACATGATAAAAATATGGAAAAATATTTATAAATTCTTAAATGATGTTTTAGACCTCTGATATGAATTTGGGTTAATTTGGTTAATTTTTTTAATCCTATCATTAATTATGCTTGAACATGCTTAAGGGAAAATATGGGGTTTTGGCTATGTTTGATCCATTTTAACCTATCATATTTATGTTTTGGTGTTTGAGGTCACTTCTACTTGTTGCTATGTCTGTATGGTATGCTTTTTGATTGATTAGAATAGATAGAAGGGTCGAAAAAATCGTCGAATGGTGTAAAACAATTGCTGGAAAAGTTGCAGAAAAATGGTGCAGGTTTTTGGATCGAATCGGAGGGATGGGCTCGGACCGGATAGTGGACTGGGCAAGGGATCACCGAACCGAACCGAGGCTTAGCACGAGATAAAGTATGGCAAAAAGGAGGGCCACAATGGTTGAACTGGGATCGGATCGAGCTAAAGAAGGGGGAGTCAGATCGACTGAAGAGAAGAGAAGAGGATCGGAACGGAAGAGGAAGGGGAAGTGGATCGGATCGGAGACCAGGAACCCGAACCGAACTGATGGAGCAAGTGTACACCGAACCGAACCAAGATGCATCTACCCGACCCGACCCGATAGAGAGCACCCGAACCGAACCGATGTACTACGAAGGGACTTGGAGGCTACGATCCGACCCGGAGCACTTGGAAGAGACCGATCCGAACCGACATATAAGAAGAGCTGAGAACCGAACCGATCCAGTGATGACCAAAAACCCGAGATGCAAAGGTAGTCCAAATGGAAGTTAGAGCTCAGGATCTAGTTAGGAAACAATGAGTTCACTTCATGGTTGGGCTTTGCTGCGGGACGTGTGCTAAGGATTTGTCGACGTTCATAACTTCGATTCACCATTGAAAAGGGATGATGGGCTACGTATCAATGCAGTAGAGTCATTATGACTCGAGGGGCAAAGTGATCGTAGCAGGACTACATATCAGTGCAGTAGAGTCCCCACGACTCGAGGGGCAAAGTGATCGTAGTAAGACTATGAGCCAGTGCAGTGTAGCCAATGTGACTCCATGGGGCAGAGTGGACATAGTAAATGATTAGTAAGGCTATGAGGCAGTGCAGTGGGGTGTGTACGACTCCATGGGGCAAAGTGGACATAGCGAAGGATTAGTGACTATGGATCAGTGCAGTGAAGCCGTTGTGACTTCATGGGGCAAAGTGATCATAGCAAAGTATTGGGTGATCGAAGTGGTGAATATCGTATGCTTTACGCACTGAGTGAGAGATGTGAGGATGGTTGCTATGTTTGATTTTTTGCCTTCATTATGACATGCACACCCCCACCCCCTATTCTTTACACAATTTGTTAATGGCACCTTAGAGTGTTGTACAGTATGTAGTGCTAACTCTTTGGTTGCAGGTTCAGGTTCAGGTATGGTTTAGTATACATGTTATTGTTCTGTTTAGCTTCTTATCGCTCATACCAGACTTTTGTCTGACCCAAAGTTTTATGTCTCTTCTTATTACTCTGGGTGCTCCTAAACGAGCAGACTAGAGACAGGTTAGCTGGTGATGCACGAGTAGCTGATTCAGAGGCGAGCAGGAGGCTTCCACGTATGATATATATAGATATTATCCCTGTGTCGTTGGTGGTCACTACTTGGGCATTAGTAGTGTACCTTCCTTATCTTGCTTTTTGAGATAGTTTTAAAGTTATAATAATGTTGGCTTTGGATTATAAGTTGTATTTGGATTTTCCGCTGCTATGATAGTTTGTTTTCAACTTATGCACTATCTCACCTGTTTTATGTCAAGTATGTTGTTATTATTATATTTTGTTCCATGTGTTGTGAGACATTCTACAGGTTCTTTGTTGATTCTTCGTCTTCTTCCTTTTCTTCTGACGACCGTCCCATGCTAACTGGACATGTGTACAGCGCACTTTTGGAGGAAATGTCGGTTGGTGCGGGGCGGGCCGTCACATTAGGAAACAATTAAAGATAATATACATAATGTTCCGTTTTACTTTTTTGCTGCACACTTTTCGATTTTGTAAGGTAATAATAGACAAACCTTCTAAACGGGCTGTTTGAAAAGCTCCCATGGCAATTACGTGTTTTGGTTCATGCTTTTGTTCATATAATCATACCAGAGTCATAGCCATTTTCATTGTTACTGTGCAGGCCGTAAAAAATAGATTTGTTTGCCTAGAGCTCGATCTTAATATTGATAATCCATAACGATATTCCTCTGAACTTTTATGAATTGTTAATGTTTAAGAAGATATATATTGCACCATATGCTCTGTATTCTAATGCTACAAATAATATGCTAGTCCATTCAATTTTTGGAATAAGTTTCACATATCAGATTTCCAACCAATAAAAAAGCCTTCTGTACTTACTAATAGCTTCTACGTGGTCCCACTCATTAATAAAAGTATGTATGATGTTATTTGCCCTGAAGGTTTTAGATTTTTGGTACATTATGATGTTTAAATGAGCTAGAAGTTCCTAATTCTAGGACATTTGGAACTAGGATCTAATCCTCTAACATTACATGACACAAGGTTAAATGTTATGAACACTTTCTAATAAAATGTACTTAATTTGATTAACGATAGGATCGCAAGAAAATTCAAGTGTAGAATATGCTGATATACTATAACTGTGAGACTAATATGGAATTTATTTGATCAATAAATGACACAAACACCCAAAATAGAAGATTTATATAGAAATAAGTGAAGAAAAATAAAATGAAAATGAGGAAAATAGCATCACACACAATTTAGAGTGGTTCGGCGTTAACGAGCCTATGTCCACTTGATAATTTCTTGATTCAACAAGAGATTACAAACACAATTCTTACAATCTCCAAACACTAAGATTACAACCCTCAAACTCTCGGATTTCTATCTCGAATACGAAGAATTTCTGAAGTAGATGATGTAGAGATGGTGCGTGCGTTTTTCCAAGTGTCAAAAGTCTTCTTTATTTCTTCGAAATGCTATATTTATAGGCATGACTACAGTGTGATTCCGATCGCACACGTCGCTTTCTAGCCGGATTCTTCGGAAGGTAGTGGAGGCGGTTAGGAAGTAGTTACATGGGAGTTGACTATCCAGTTCGAGACGTGTTGGTTTGAACGTGGACACATGGCAAGATCAGCGCACCATCAGGAGATCGTGGGAAGAATATGCAGGTAGTGGAACAAGTGTAGATGTCCTTTCTGGATCGAAGAGGATTCAGATCGAAATATTCTTCCGGGGCTTCGTTTGAACCAAGTTCTTTGTTTTAAATGCCTAATTTCATTCGATCCGGAACCAGGAAATGATGCGAGCTGCAATTCTTCGAACCCACAATTTCGAATCAGGATTCCATTTTCAGGGTGTATTTCCATCATATCCGAAGCGAGTCTTCGACCCTGGCTACCTCGAGTCAGCAACAAACTTTTATCTATGCATGATTTCGAGGTTTGAGGCTCTTGATCGTGAATATCTGTACCTTTGATGGCCTTGCTAAAAGCCAGGTCAACATTCCCCCCAAAAGCGCATCTTATCGCAGACGAGATGCGCTTTGGATTTGTTGAGTTGTCTGTTCCCTTGTAAGCAATGGTTAACAACCGTGTCATTTTGTAAAGTTGTGACTTTTGATTCCTCCTGCTATGTATATGTAGGAAACCACATCCACTGTTGTATGTGGCGTTACTGAACTAGCCAAGATATCTAATCAGAGTAATTGCAAACAAACAGGTAAATCATTCAAACCTTATTGAGTCAAAAAGTCAGATTTATCCATTTTGAATCACATTGAGTCATTGGCTCCCGTACGCGAATGTACACATACAAGTTGTTCTAGGCGACTTTTTCTAATGAATGTCGAAGTCGAGTCGGACCCTTTCTATCATATCGGTTCATTATATTGTCAAGAATCTAAGACGGTTAGCGTAAACTTTTCTGCTTTAATTCAATTTCTTTCTGGATGTTTGTTTTTCGGATGAAAAATCTTAGTTTCCCTCCAGATCGGACCATTCGATCCGGGGCCAATTTACATATTTCGATTCTGAACCAAGGAAATAGTCAACCCGTCACTTCAAAGGGAGCCGAATAGCCGCTTCTCTACGTTATATAAGTTGGCCCGCGTCTCTCTTTGTACTCTTTACTTTTTCTTCATTGCCAACTGCAACGAATTAAGAAACCCTAAATCTCAATTCGCCCAATTCTTTTCCAACTCCAAAACGAATTAAAGGTGGGTTTAAATTCATGTAACTCACGTTTTTATCTGTAGTTTCATACGAATTTTACCTCAAATTTTTGATAATTGGTTTCGATTTGGCATGGGATTTATGTTTCGTACTTTTTGGCTCAGCACCGTCGTTGGTGATGTCGTAGTCCTCACCTGTGATGATCGTGGTCTTGCTTTGACAGTGAATCATGATTTCCGATGATTGGGAGGTGATCTTCGTGAAAAAGAGGAACTTGCACGGGCAAGTGTTTATCTTCAGATCGGGACATTTGCTTGAATAACTTCTGAGTGGAGGTGCTGGGAAGTTTAGATCGAATGAACCTTTTTTAAATAGGGAAGAATGGGCTCAGAGGAACGGAAGAAGGCATGAAAGCATGGAGGAGTCATATGGGCTTGGATCAAAAAGAGCCATTCGATCTGAGAAGTTCAAGCAGAGGAGCCTAAAACATGAGCCAGGAAAATTTTGATTCGAAAATTTTCAATCCGGAGTCCTGCTCGATCTGGAACTATCCGATCGGAACGCTCTTCGATCTAAAATTTGGACTTTGAGGCAGCTTCTTCAAACACTTCCTTCTAAGTGAATGACTATTGTAACGACCCACATTCTACGCATCATAGGATCATAGGATATTTATTTCTTTTACATACGAAGTCGTATGGTCATGTAACTTTGTGAGACGACTAATGGGATCATTTCCCATGTTCATGATTTTTGCCGATTTTTAAATGATCGTTTTGTCCCTAGCTGATCTTGTTTTGGCCATAACTTTTGATTGGAAAGGAGTTTTGACCTGAAACCACCTCCATTGGCTCCGGATGATGGTTTACAATTCCGTAGAGTGGTCACATTAGCCAAACGGACAAAACGTTTGGGAGATATGGCTGAAAGAAGTTTCAGATGGTGAAAAACAACTTAATTGGGCTTAACCGGGTGATTAGCAGCTAGGCCCAAAGGGGATTTCGGGATTTGGAGTATTTAAGGGCTGTTAGGGTTAGGGATTTCGGTTTTAGACATTTTGCAGCCACCACAAACATCATAGAAAACCCTAACAATGGCCTCCAACATCTAGAATCATCTCTAATCACCGTTTAATCAAGGATTAGGCTTAGCAACACTAAATCAAAGAAGATCTTCACCAAATCAGTATTAGAGCTACTATTAGACATCGGTATTCGTCCAAATCAGCAAGGTTTCAGTTCTGAAAATTTTATTTGTGGCAAAGGTGAGTGATTTGCATAGTTTTGCACTAATTACGATTAATAAAAGGGTAATTAGTGAAGATTAACGAAATTAGACAAGATAAAATTCTGGAAAAATATTTATAAATTCAAAAATAATGTTTTAAACCTCTATTAGAAATTTGGTTTGATTTGGTTAAGTTTTGTTAATCCTATCATTAGTTTTGTTTAGGCATGCTTAAGGGAAAATATGGGGTTTCAGGTATGTTTGATCCATTTTACAAGCTATGATTGTTGTTTTGCTGTTTGTGGATGATTATACATGTTGCTATGACTGTATGGTATAATTTGTGATTGTCTAGAAGTGTTAGATTGGTCGAAACGCCGTTGAATGGCGTAAACAGCTTGCTGGACAAAGTGCAGAAAGACATGCGAACCGGATCGGATCGGTTAGGAAGACCCGAATCGAACCGTGCAAGATCCTTCCCCACGAACCACTAGTGGAGCATCTTATCCGACCCGACCCGTGTAGTCTTCTCTGAACCGAACCGATGGGAGCATTAATCTCCGAACCGATCCGCTTACCTGGAGAGCCCACGATCCGAACCATGTTACCCGACCAGAACCGATGCGCCATGGAAGAACTCGAGGAACTCGACCCGATCCGAGGTGATGAAGCATTCTGATCCGAACTGTGGATCTTGGACATGAGGCATGGACTACGACCCGAAACCGATGGGAGCATGATCCAGAGTGAAGAGAAGGGGAAGCCGAACCGATCCGGGAAAGAAGACCAATAACTCGAGATGCAAAGGTTGTTCAAGTAGGAAGTTTATACTCAGGATCCAGATGGGAACCAACGAGTTGACTTCATGAGTTGGGCTTTGCTGCGTGACGCATGCTAAGGGGTTGTCGATGTCTATAACTTTGGATCACTATGTGTAGGGGGGTACGTGAACGGATTCAGGGCCACAGTGGCCTAGGTACGACTAAAGAGCTATAGACCAATGAAGTGGGGTCATTTGTAAAGGTTTGGCCATGACTCCATGTGGTAAGCTTGGTAGTAGCAGTAGTCGTACAAGTTGAACTCCGTCACCACTTCGATGGGTCTAGTGATCGAAGCGGTAGATATCGTATGCTTTACGCATTGAGTGAGAGATGTGAGGATGGTTACTATGTTTGATTTGTTTGCCATCATTATGACATGCACGCCCCCACCCCCGTACTCTTTACACCATATATTAGTGGCAACTTAGAGTATTGTACGGTATGTAGTGCTAACTCTTTGGTTGCAGGTCCAAGTTCAAGTATGGTTTAGTATACCTGTTATTGTTCTATTTGTTGCTTATCGCTCATACCAGACTTTTTGTCTGACCCAGAATTTTATGTCTCTTCTTATTACTCTGGGTGCTCTCACGAGCAGACTAGAGACAGGTTAGCTGGGTATGAATGAGTAGCTGATCCGAAGACGAGCAGGAGGCTTCCACGTATGATACATATAAATATTCTCCCTATGTTGTTGAAGATCACTGCTAGGGCATTAGTAGTGTATCTTCTACTTTTTCTTTCTTTTGTTTTAGAGACAGTATTTTGGAAAGTTGTAATAAGCTGTATTTGGAGTTCCGCTGCTCTAATGATGATGTTGATGTTGGTTTTAGTTATCAGCTTATGCACTGTCTCACCTATTTTATGTCAAGTATATTATTATTATATTTTGTTCCATGTGTTGTGAGACATTCTACAGGTTCTTGATTAGCTCATTCTTTTCTTTCCTTTCTTTGGCGACCGTTCCGTGCTAGCGGGCATGTGTACAACGCACTTTCGGAGGAAATGCCGGCTGGTGCGGGGCGGGTCGTCACACTTGGTATCAGAGCTCAAGGTTGCATAGTTAACCTAGGGAAGTTATTAGGGAGAGATAGTATACGTATATGAGAGTGCGTATTTGTGATTATTTTGATTTTTAAAAGCTATATATGTATATTATTAGTATAGCTAAGTATGAAGTCGCACTGCACTAGCACCACTATGGAGATGGTTAATCGTTTTCTCTTTATAGATTGAACAATGAGCCGATACGCAAGAGGTGCTGGTAGAGGAGCCAATAATGGGAATGCTGCTGACATGAGGACAATGTTTACTGACCTCATGAGAGAGATTATTAGAGATGTTCAGAGGGCAGCTCCCAATGATGGTAATGGTGGTGGTCCAATAGTGCAGGCGCCTAGGGCCGATTTCGCCAAGCTGAACAAGGATTATACAAGTCTTGGTGGGAAGCCGTTCCACGGAACGGAGTTGGCTACGGATGTTCAGGATTGGTTGGATAGCTACGAGCGTATCTTCGAAGACATGGGTATCGAGGATGCGATGAAGAGAAGGCTAGCATCCCATCAGCTGCAAGGACGGGCAATGAATTGGTGGAATGCTATAAAGGCAGCTACTCCCGAGGATCAGATTACTTGGGATCAGTTTAAGGCTCGCTTTAGCGATAAGTTCATTCCAGCTGCTCAGAAGTCAGTGTTGTTTAAAAAATTCTTGGAACTCAAGTAGAATGGCAGAGCTGTCTCGGAGCATATTGCCGAATTCGACACTTTGTCGAAATATGGGTTATCCCTAATAGATACTGCCGAGAAGAACGAGAAGTTCATAACTGGCTTGGATGGATACTTGCGGGAAAGGTTATTAACCACATCGACGAGACGTTTGAATCGATTATGGGGAAAGCATTGAGGTCAGAGAGTCTTTACCCAAAGTCGAAGATTGAGGTTGCATCTGCAGAGGAGCAAAAGCCGCAAGCAAGCGGTGGAGGCAATAATGGTTCTCAGAATAAGAGAAAGCATAATCAGACTAAGGATGGCCAGAAGAAAAAGGATAAGAAGGATGTTGAGTTCTTCAGCTGTGGTAAGAAGGGCCATTACGCTAGTAATTGTCGGTCCAAGCCAGCGGATAGGAAGTGCTTCAACTGTGGCCAAGTGTGACATCAAAAGGACAGGTGTCCGCAACCCCCAAAAGAAAAGCAGATGGTGAAAGCATATGCCCTTAATGCTATTCCTTCTTCGTCGAATGCCCCAACTGCGACGGAGAAGGGGAAGAATATCGTTATTCAAGGTATGCTTTCTGTTTATGATGTTCCTGTTAGAGTTTTGTTTGATACCGGAGCTTCCAGTTCCTTCATATCTAGTGACCTGGTAGATAGGTTGGGATTGGAGCCCGAGATTGTCGACAGACCTTTAGTAGTGACGAACCCGATTGGTGGTTCGATAAACCTTAACATGATTTGTCGTAATGTCGTCTTATCGAGTCATGGATGCATGTTTGTTTGTGATTGCTTTGTTTTGGGATTTACTGGGTTTGGCATTATTTTGGGAGTCGATTGGCTCCAAAGATACGGGGTGGTGGTAGACTGTGAGGGCTTTTTGGTGGCAGCTAGAGCGGATGATGGGCGGAGGGGAGTGTTTGGTGGTCTGCCTAGTGATGGGGTAATGGCTAGTTTTCTAAATTCCCTCAACATTCTGCATAATGAGTTGTTAGGTTTGCCCGTGGTTAGCCAGTATCCGGACGTCTTCGAGGAAGTGAACGGGCTTCCACCACACCGAGAGATTGAGTTTCGTATTGATCTGGTGAAAGATGCCAGACCTATAGTGATGCCACTTCGTCGTATGGCACCAAGGGAGCAGCAAGAGCCCGGGGTGCAAGTCAGCGATCTTTTGAAGAAGGGATTTATCAAAAGGAGTGTTTCTGAATGGGGAGCACCAGTTGTGTTTGCTACCAAGGCGGATGGTTCCCTTCGTTTGTGTGTAGACTACCGCGAGTTGAATAAAGTGACGAGGAAGAATAAGTATCCTCTACCGCAGATAGATGATTTGTTTGATCAGTTGAGTGGCGCGAGAGTATTCTCCCAGTTGGATCTCGCGATAGGTTTTCATCATCTTAGAGTGGAAGCTGAGAGTATTCCTAAAACGACATTTCGGACGCCGTCTGGATTTTATGAGTGGTTGGTCATGCCATTCGGGCTGACCAATGCCCCAGCATATTTTGTGGATCTTATGAATAAGGTATTCAGAGATCAGTTAAATAAGTTTGTCCTTGTGTTCGTGGATGATATTTTGATCTACTCGAGGACAGAGGAAGAACACAAGGAACATTTGAGGATAGTGATGGAGGTGTTGAGAAAACACCAATTGAAAGCAAAGTTTTCTAAGTGTCACTTCTGGAGGAGGGAAGTGAGATTCTTGGGCCGTGTTGTTTCAGAGAATGGTATTGCCGTGGATCCTACGAAGGTGGCTACGGTACAAGATTGGTCTACGCCCAAGAATGCAACGGACATAAGAAGTTTCTTGGGATTAGCTGGATATTATCGTAAGTTTATCCAAGATTTCTCCAAGATAGCAGCACCGTTGACTCAATTGACTAAGAAGAATCAAACTTTTGTCTAGGACAAAAAGTGCGAGAATGCATTCAAGGGTCTAAAGGAAAAGTTGACATGTGCACCAGTGTTAGTCATTCCTAAGGGGAATGAAGAGATGATAGTATATACGGATCACTACAAGAAATTGTGCTTTTAGTTACCTTATACAGCGGCGTTTGAATATTAAATGCGTCTGTTCCGTTGTTCCAACTAAATTCGTTGCGTTTTTTGTTTTGCATAATTTATTTCTCCTTTCCTGCTTACCGTGCCCTCCAATTTTCATTCATTTTCGTTTATAGCATCAAAACAAAATAAAACCCGAAAATTTATCTATCTCCTATCCTCTTCTCAAATTTTTCGCTCTTCTCAAATCAACAAATCGATAACCATCCGCCAAACACCTCGACTAAATTATTAATTCTGTGGTCGTCACAGAGCCGGCGTAAGGCATAACGGAGGGAAACAACGTCCTAGGGCATCAACAAGGGGAGAATGAAAATGTTCAAAATTTGTGAGAATAGTCAAAAATAAATTCTCCTTGAAGCTCAACTTTGTCGATGCTGCCCCAAACTCGAAGCCATTGGTCAGTTTCACGAGTTCTGCAAAGCGTCTTGAGGTTTTGAATGGCAGCTACAAACCCTAAATTATTTTCCCTAAACGATGTAAGTGATTAGTGGTAATGTAATTATAGGTTATAATTCTGTAATTTAATTTATGTATGATTTTCCTTGATTTGATTTCAACTTTCATCTTACTAGTTTCATTATCCTAACTTGGTTATAATTCGATGTAGTCATACTAGTTTTATTAGTCTTGTTTTATTAAGTATCGTTGATTCTTCATTGGTGGATAGTGTACAAGTTTCAGAAAGTAGGATAAATGAATAATGTCTGGCATCTATAATTGGATTTGGCATTTCATGCTCAAAACATTCGCTTGAAATCAAATGGAGATGAGATATGTTGTCAGTGAATTGCATAAAATTAGAAGTGTTCATAACAAGAGAAGAGATTCTATGCATTTTTACAACAATTAAAGATCATTGTTGTCGCCGATGGACTAAGTTTATTTGGAATATGGTTTTATACAAGTGCAAAAATCGTACCTGCAGTGAACTAACACTTCATGTAGAAATTCATCTCCTTTGTTTACACGCACACGTATTCACTCTAATGTTTGTCAAAATGTAGATTTTTTTTTCTTGTTTAAACAACAAATGATCATTAATAATTGTTCATTTGATAAACTTTGTTTGTAAATATAGGACCACATTAAAAAATTACGTGGAAGCAGATTTAATCGATATGCCGTTTGTTTGTAAACTTTGTTTATGTAAATCTTTGCGAGAGGTATAATTAATTAGTTTTTGCTGGACCATTTTGCTCTGGGTAAGGATACAAGTATTTGCATTAATATTTCAAATGTTCTTTCAGCATGAAGCTATTTTCCAACCTGCTTATATCTGTATCTGAATTATAACAATCAATACAATTCAATAACTATTGTGTGTCATTTGCTCACTGTTTGTACAACATTTCGATTTGATACAGCTTGCATTTCAGTTAAGAAACATTCTCGCTGATCCATATTTCACTATCGTTGACAGTCGCTAAAATTGAGGAGAGACTTCAAATTGAAGATATGTGACTGTGAGCTAATTCAAATGGATTTTTATTGCATATAACATCATGTTCATATATTCTTTTGATTTTTTTTTTCTATTTATTTGTTGAATTTGATTATGAATACTAATAATAATAAACTAACTGTTAATCTACGATACATCATTTTTTTCATAAGGAAATCATAATTTTTGCTGAGTTGTTGTTACAGCTAAAGATTTAAATGACTTTAATAAGTTTAGTGTTAAATACAGTGTATACAACTTAGTATACAAAATCAATTATACTTTGTGTAGGACCTAATTAGTTCAACTTAAAATGGTTGAACAAGTCAACCGGAGAATCAAGCCATTTGAATGTGATAAACTTTGTTTGTAAAATTTGTTTATGATATAATTGCTGCGAATCCAAAAACAAAAATGAGTGGTTATACTCAAAATTTATGTAGTACGTGAAAAGTTTATGTTCTTTTTCGACCTTTTTCCGTTACCCCATTCTTAGGTTAAGGACTTGTTGCAAATCAGTTTTTGCATTTTTCTTTTATTGAGCTGTTTTCTTTTCTTTTTTATGACATGAATGCATAGCTGAACTTTTTACAGTGCCAGCTTTCGGTAATCTCTCTCCTGTAGAGATTATGTTTGGGTTTCTGCCTTTTGAATTGTGGTTCTGTGTAGAATAACCTTTAGTTGTGTTGTTTGTTTGCTAGATTTTCTTGTGATGTGTTTTTTTGCTTTGTTTTGTTTTTTATTTTGACCACAAAAGTGAATGATTTACCTTCTTAGTTTAAGCAAGTCTCTTTGAAAAGAATTTTTTTACATTCGTTGAGTTATTCAGCTTGTTATTCACTCTGTTTAGTATCCTTCTGTTATCATAGCTCATTCTGTAGTTTGAGTGACGCTATTTTGGGCAACATTTGGAGATTTGACTATTTTATGGTTGAAGTTTTGACTGTTGTAAAGTGGAAATTAGGCTCATGGCCGTGTCTTTATGACCTTATTCGTTTTATGTTTGTTTTACTTTTTCCTTTTCTTTTTTGACCTTTTCTGTTTTCTTCTTCAACATGTTTTATGGTAGGGGAAGGAAATGGTATATGCATGGAAAGAGATGAATGGCTGTGTTTGTAAATGTTGTCACAACAGTAATTGTACAGGCGCAGTTTCTATTCATTTCTAACATGTGGTTGGTTCAGTTCCTATTCATTTCTAACACATGATCGGCAGTGGATTGGCATGATAAATGTGTCGTTTGCCTCCATTTATTGTCGTGCCTCCATTTATCATTTTGTTATCCATCGCCAAAGGTAAGCAAACAAGAGGTTTGCCCCATTTCTTTCCATGGTTAAATAAATTATAAAACAAACGAAAATCACCCTCTTTTGTTTGTACTACTACTATTCAATTGTTTCATAAGGACCTGAAGTATGGTGACATAAGCCAAATATATTATTTGTCACCATATCGTATTTGTTCCATTTGCAAACTTTTTGTTTATGGTATTTATTTGCAATGGCTTACATCAATTGGTAAATTTTGCTCATTCTGCACCTAGGTTTAGCTGATGGGACTTAGATTTATTCATTTGTATGTTTTCACTTTCTTTTTGTTTTTTCTCGCATTCCATTATTTCATTTAGTTATATCCAAAACCTACATAGTCGGAACTATAAATGTTTCAGTGCATATTCCCTTTATATGCCTACATCATCCATTGTACCTTCCCGTACATTGATTGGTATTTATTTGCAACGTGATGAATATTGGATTGAAACTTTGAATTCAATATCCAACAACAATCTAATGTTAGGGTATGCTCATAAGCGATTACATGTCCAACTTTAGCAACATGTACCTTGAAACAAGTGTTGAAAATTTTCGTATGACACCTTATTTTTACATGTTATTTGGGTTTTGGTATATGGTTATCTTGGATATTGTATTGAGAAATTTCGTGAAACAAATCTTTATTGTTCACCATTTATTATGAACTAAAATTACAATATAATGGATGCTTGGGGACAGTGGGGAAGCTAACAGAGAACTTCTACTACATTTGAACTACTGCATTTGAGCTTCAATATTTCTTGTCATGTTTTAAAGTCTAACTGAAACGAATGGCAAAATTCAATCATTTATAACTAGGTATGTAACATTTCACCAAAGGAAAATTACTCAGCTAACCTATTACCAACTTCCCCTCCTTAGCCTTGAAAGGCTTTTGGGTTGGTCAATAATGCATGTAAATTTTGTCATATATTTTTTATATGTTGCGCTGTCATGGTTAATAATTGATATCTTTCACATTATACCATATTGTCAATGTTAAATATAATTTTTATTAAATGACTTTTATTTATTGGTTACTTTTCATACGTACGTAACGGTGGATACTTTGTTTCCAGTTTCTATTTTCTTTTCACAATAGTCATTGCTATGATTATTGACGTGTTCTGAATTTTGAAGCTTTACATTGAAACTGGGTCATGTAGTTATAATGCAATTATTCAACGAATTTGGCGAGCTTTTACATTATGCAATGCAATTATTCAACTTCGGCTACGTGATCCAGTAAAATTTCAAGAGAAATAGTTTAAGTGTCAACATGTAAACATATTTATCTACTTGCACAACTAGACACTTAGGACACATCACAAACAGAATATTGGACTGTAACAGTGTAATTTGTACCAATATGTTTTCCATAATGGGTTCTCATTCAATATAGAACATTCTTAGCATCCAATGCAAGGTAATTCCTCTTTATGTTTATGTTCTCATTCAATATCAAAATCATTGAAAATTTAAGTTTTGCCATAATTTTAAACATTCCAATGTTTTTTAAGAACAATTTTTTATGGGCTTAAATTAATTTTTATGAAGTGAATTTGTTAAAGAAGGCAAATAACAACTTTTCTGTTTTTGTAGTACCTACGATTTATAAGAAGTTTCAAATCTCAATCTAGAATTTTAATTTTATATTATACAGCTAATATAAGGTTCATTATAGTTTTCTACAGGTTAAGTTTTTAATTGAAATAACCAAGTCTAAATTGTAGTTAATTGCCATTCATATTAGCATATAAGGTTCAACCATCATAAATGTTATCATGTTTTCTAAAGCTAAGATATAATTAATATTGAGAAATGGAATGCAATCCAAATAAAATCTAATCTACTTTATTTTCTGCTATTAATCATGATTTAGGTAAAGAAATATTGATGCATGCGTAAAATGTATGATATCTTGCATTTACAAGACGGATCGAGAAACTTTGATTTGTTTACGTATTTTTAGAGAAGCATTTATATCACTGCCTGCTCCTAAGATTTATCTGATACATGTTTGTATATTTCCTTCATTGCATAATATTACCTCATTTTACAATAATTCTCTATTTTGTATTATGGGGTATTATTTATTTGTGCTTAAAATCAAAACTTAAAATGGTACTACTTTTCCAAATTTATATCCCCCTTTCCCAATATTCTGCCAAATCAAGTTGGAGTGCTAACCTCTTCTTTCATGCTATGAACATATGCCCGATGAACAAAATCTTCATTGAACCCATATTCAGTGAGTGATTACTCTATTTCATTCTCACTTTTAGTTTGTTATTTTTTTATTTGAAATGCTTGTAAATTATTAGCTCAGAATCTTAGCAATGCCATTTTATCCACAAAATAAAAACAAAAACAAAAAAGGAAAATAAGACAAGAAAAATAAGATGAAAAAGCCACATGCACATGTATGTCAATATCTGTGCTATATGACTTAAAACAGGTAGGGCCATTGAGTTATAGCTCGACTGGCAAGTTTGATTCCATCAAAGGAAAAAAAGAAGCTGTATGTGCTAGTCACATTTACCATTGGCATATAATATATATGCATATTATGGGACTTTGAAGGGCTTTGTTGGTTATGCTTGGTGAATTTATTTGTTTTACAAACTGAACTTTTTGATATAGGTACAGTAATAGTCAGGCATTGTGGCAAGTAATTGGTGTGTCTAGCTCCGGTCTTTTTCTAGTGAAAAGGCATAATGTTTTATGATCAATCACCTATTATTTTTGGCTCATTTATTTTTGTGGTATGTTTTGACGTTTTATGTGCAAGTGTGGTCGGTTTACATCTTCTATTCCAAATGATGTGCTTATAATTTGTATAGGGATTTCCTTTACCATTTAAACCAGTGTAATTTGCATTAGCCGTGGTCTATGATCATCTATTAGTTAAACATAAAAACAGGACTACTCCCTATCTGACGTGGACGCTGTACGCTTTCTCCATTACAGTAACTCTGAAATCTCGTACGTCTCTCCGTAATATTTTTAATCCCATTTACACGCACGTGACTTCGAAACGTGTTGCCCTTTTCGGTTACCCTCCTCTCCCTTCTTTTTCAATTCTCAATTTATTCCCTCTCTGGAAAAACAAATGATACAAAATCCCTAATCTGCGATGTCTAAGATCTGCCATTCTGCCAACGAAGCATTAACAGCCGACTGCCTGAAAGCCGCAACAACGTACGTGAGTACTCCCATCGAACTCGTGAACCATCCGCATTTCCACCACCACTGCCGATGAAATCAGACACCGTACCAGGTTTTTTTTCCAAGATCAACACGATTTTTTTAACTAATGCTCTTAATGTTCCATCTTGGTTTCAATCCCCCCTACATAAGTACACTGAACAGATGTTTGAATTCGTTTTCCCAATTAGCACGTTTTTTTCACTCTATTCTGCATGTTGGGTTTTGGTTTCAGCCTCGCTAGATTAATGAGATGAACAGATTCTGTAATTCATTCCTGTAGTGACCCGTAACTTCCCCGGTCTCCGAAGAGATGAGAAAGAACGAATTACTGTGAGGACAAGACAAATCAGAACGCAGACGGAAGAACATTTCATTGCTATTACAACAATCCCATCAGATACAAGAATATACAGAGTATAAATGAATAAATTACATTCGATAAATATCAGAGATTACATTAAATTACATAGCAGCGGAAAATAATACAAAGCACAACTGAAGGTGATATACGGATACAGAGCTTTCCAGATATCATTCCAGCTGTAAACCAGGATCCTGTGAATATAAATATGCAAAACCAAAACTACTAGCTGCCCGTGCGGAAAATAGGGGCACCCAAAGTTTAGGTTAAAACAATAAACTCCAGGTCAGTCATGTGACTGGTGTGAGAACTAAAACAGTTATTTAAAGCTTTACTTTAAAAGAGAGTAATTCAAGGGACCACGCCGTATAACATGGAACGGGTTTCCTCCCAAGAATACCAGTGCATAGAATAGACAACGCAATGCTTTTTCGAAAAATGAAGCTATTATAAGACCCAGGTCCCATCACACAATGCAACGCAAGCCGGAGGATAGGGTTTTAACCTTATAATAGCCAAACATGCTTGGTACGTTTAAAACAAATCATTTGATACTATAATAAGTGTATAGTGTCAAAACAATTTCAATCATAAATATAAATCATAGGCGGCATGGGTACCATCTATCATGTCGCCATACTAGTTCTACAATTAAAACCGCAATATCACGTATTGGAGATTAGATTTCCGTCATGAGTCGAGGCAAGGGGCAAGCTCCTCTCCGCTTCGAGACACTCTAGCAAATGTCTCAGGACTACACACTCTGGGTAACCCTGGATGCTTCAGGGCCGGTCCTCACTTACGTTAGAGGATTGGCAATTCCTGAACACACGTTTCCCTGTCCTTACAGACCTAAAATCGAGGCGCCTCACATTCCAACAACCACATAGGTGAAAAGTATATAAATGTCAGGGCTGGTAAGTCACTGACACCACCAAAGCTAGAAAGAAACGTCGTGCTCTCCCTGTAGTCCGTATCCCGTTTTTAACTCATACCGAGGTGTTAGGCTCGCGAATTCACGTTATACACAAAGCTACGCCACAAAGGCCGTGCTTTGATCATCAACCACAAGACTTTGCTTTTCAACAGAAGCCTTGATCATTGCATCTTAGCGTGCCACACAGGCAATTCATGCCATGCGAGTGATGTCCATCGATATACAACCTCTGAGCTCGTACGTCTCAGAGAAGGGCGTTAAGCAAAAGAATAAATTCTTTGCCGCCAAATAGATGTATATTTAATAGAAATCAATCAACACAGAATAAAATCCAATGTCAGGCACACAATCCATTTACAAGTCTGTTCTGGGCCTGAACGAAACCGGAGGCACATTCCTCGCATATCCATCCATCTCCGAGTACGTCTAGACGACCACCAACTATTTCCATCCTCTTGGGTGTACTGCCCAATCAGGATCGTCAGTAATTATCCAAACGATGTGAAGACTTCCGGTCTTCATCCACCGTCTTCATCTTCGACATATCGTCGAATCGGTTATTCAGAATGGGTATAAACCCGGCCTTTCCGAACAACCCGCATATATTAAAAACAAATGTTACACAACCACAACATACGCCTCATTCCAATTCCGAATATTCTGTTATTTAAATATTCACATCTTTTGGGAAAGGTTCCCATTAATTTTATCCAAGATAAATTCTTTAAAATTTATCCTTTAATCTTCCTTTGGATGTCATTTCAAACCAAATTATGGTTTTCTAAACTAGTCGAGATTAGCGAACTGTACCGAAGTAATTGTTTATTTTATTTCCCCATCCCAACCTATTCATCCCATGAAGCAAAACTGGTAATACTCCATATTTAACACCACAGTGTTGTCGGTAAAATTAATTACCATTTCACGTTCAAATCTAATTAATGATTTAACTAACGCTTTGGAGCAAAACTGGCGATACTCCATTCTCGCTCATTTTCTAAATTTGATAATTTAGATTATCTATTCACATTTCAACCTAATTGCAGATTCGTTAAAACTCCTTTTACTGGGTTAAAGAACTAGGTGTTATTTAAAACACAGTTCACGACAAACCCAAATCACATTCTATTGATTATCGGGTTAAAGAACTAGTGTTATTTAAAACACAGTTCATGATAAACCCACAAATCAATTCTAATTCAATTCAAATCAAATATATTAGGAATTCCGATTATTTAAAACCCCTTTTTAAATCTAATTTATTTATTTAAAAATAAAAACCCGGGTTTTAAATTTAGTTCAATCTAGTTCATTTCGATAAAAATCTATTTTTCTCTTTTCAAATATGGAGTTTTTCATCCCAATTTTTCTCGAATCACTTCTTATGATTTTACACAAATTATTACTATTTCTAATAATTTTATCAAGGCCCGTACAGTCGATTTCCATCAACGGCCATCGAACTGCACTTATAGCGACCTGTTTCGAATTTGATTTGGACGTATCTCCAAATCCAACCGTTAGATTTCAAATTTCTAATATTCGTTAGAAAGCTCTTTTCGATACGAACCCAACGGTTCCGGTTTTAGGAGAATCCGACGGTCGGATCTCCCGTAATGTCCGTTTGAAATAAATGGTCGAAATTCGCGAACTGCCGCGGCGCGGCGCGTTCTATTCAGGCCATTATATTATATATATAATATATATAATATATATTTCGTCGATTACTATTTAAAACGAATTATATAAATAGTTTTAAATTTGTTTTAAAAACCATTTCAACTCACATCTCAATTCAAATCAAAATTGAATCTTTCCTTATAAATTCGTTTTAAAATTCATTCCTATTCAATTAAAATTTCAATTCGATTTGAATTCATTTCCCTTCGTTTTAAATTCAATTCGAATTCGTTTTCAATTCGATTCAATTCAAAGTGGTTTTCTATTCGACTCAATTCAACTTGGTTTTCTATAGGATTCAAATTCAAATTGGTTTTCTATTCGATTCAATTCAAATTGGTTTTCGATTTGATTCAATTCAAATTGGTTTTCTATTCAAATCAAATTCGTTTTATATTCAATTGAAATCAAATTCGTTTTCTATTCAACTCAAATTCGTTATATATTCAATTCATTTCGAATTCGTTTTATATTCAATTCATTTCGAATTCGTTTTATATCCAATTCATTTCGAAATCGTTTTGTATTCAATTCATTTCGAATTCGTTTTATATTCAATTCATTTCGAATTCGTTTTATATCCAATTCATTTCGAAATCGTTTTATATTCAATTCATTTCGAAATCGTTTTCAATCGATATAAATATCATTCACATCAAAATGGCGTCAATCTAATCAACACGACTTCATATATTTCTATTTTCAAATGTTCTGTTTCAAATATTTCTTTTTCAAATATTTCTATTTCAAATATTTCGTTTTCAAATATTTGGTTCAACACATGACTAATCTCAACGGATGAGTACGGTCAACACATGAACCTTCATATTATATTAATAAAGATGTAAATTTTATTATAAAAATATTTCGTTCAACACATGACTAATCTCAACGGATGAGTACAGTCAACACATGAACATTTATATTATACTGGTAAAGATATAAATTTTATTGTTAAAATATTTCGTTCAACACATGACTAATCTCAACGGATGAGTACGGTCAACACATGAACCTTTATTTTATATATTCTTTATTTTCTAAATTGGAATGAGGCCCAATCAATTACCATATAAAGTTAATTATATGGTTTTTCATACTTCACACGTATATCATAGCATTGAAAAATAATCAACCATCAACCAAAGTGCACTACACTGTAAAAGCATCAAATATAGATATCTAACGCTTATAACAGCCTGTCAATCAATCGATCGACATATTGAATCAGTTAGGATGAGTGAACTTCAAATTTAATCCCAACACCCGTGTGGGGTTTCAAACAATCAAACACAGATTTTATTCGTGCAGTTGGGCGATATGTAAAATTTATCGACCCAATCAATATCAGTCAAATCAGTGTATATAAACAAATCGGTCGATTTGTTTATAAATATTTATTTATTCACATTCACGCTAAAAATTATATTTTTAACGACAAAACATTCTATTTTAACACATGAATTTCTATTCAGTTAATTTATTCAATAAAATTGATATTTTTATTTTTCTAACATATTTTAGAAAATTTCGGCTGCATAACGGCACGATACTAGAAACGGGACAAGGCCTAGCCTTATCCCCGGACTAGTGAAGGCCCACGCCATTCACACATCAATCAAATCAATTTCATTTCACCAAACAACTCAAATTTCAAATCTAATCATCTAACTAATCTATGCAACCAAACAAACAAGTCCATGGTCTGTGGACGATTGTGTCGGGTGCTACTAAGCACCGCCTGCATCCTAGTATATATATTTAATTAGAAAAGAAATTGAAAGGTGAGAAATTCTCACCGATAGCTATCCAATCATCTTGACTCTCCTTTGATAGAAATCTTCATCGTTCTTGCCTTTTTATCACCTTCGTTGCCCGTATTCTCTACATATGTAAAAATCGAATTTTTACTATGTTATTCAATATATAAAAATCGAATTTTTACTTCGCTATTCCATATATAAAAATCGAATTTTTACTATGTTATTCAATATATAAAAATCGAATTTTTACTATGTTATTCAATATATAAAAATTGAATTTTTACTATATTATTCAATATATAAAAATCGAATTTTTACTATGTTATTCAATATATAAAAATCGAATTTTTATTACGTTATCATATAGATAAAATTCCATTTCAAAAATATAGATTTCGCATTTTTACATCTAAAAATTTCGCCTTTTTACATCTAAAAATTTCGCCTTTTCACATTTAAAAATATCGCCTTATCATATTTTTACATCTATATCTCATAAAGATTATATTTTTATAGTTCCTACTATGCAAAGATCATATTTTTATCTTTCTACAATATAAAAGATTATATTTTTACTACTTTAAAAATATAAAAATCATATTTTTACTACTTCTATATATTAAAGATCATGTTTTTATTTTCGCTACTTCGTTATAAAAGAAATATATTTTTCTTCATAAACCGCTATGAAAAAATCTAATTTTTTTCTATTACAAAAAACCCTAATTGTTTTTTTTATTATCTGTATTTTAATGAAAATAAAATAAAATAAGAAAATAAAATAAAAATAAAACATACCAGCGAAGGGGGGGTGATGGCCAGGCTCAGCGGCAGGAGGAGGAGCAGGCGGAGGGGACATCGGGTTTCGCGAGGGCGTGGGGTTTCATGGGGCTCGTCGGTTTCTTGGGGGGGGGGGGGGAGGCTTCGACGAGGGGGGAAGAAGGAGGGGAGGGGAGTTGAACGGCAGGAGGGAGGTCGGAGGCGCCGCGCCTCCTAGCGGCGGCGGCGATCGAGATCGACGGGGGAGGGGGGGGATCGATAGTTTAGGGTTTTTTATTTTTATTTTTATTTTTTTCCTGGAATGAACACGAGAAAGGGGGGGCAGAGATTAAAGGAAGAGGGTTTTTTATTTTTATTTAATTTAAAAGGTTGACTTTTACAAACGAACTCAAAACGAGGCCCACCGCCTGCCGTCCATAGCGTTTTACCCCTATTCCGAACACAATGGGATATGTATCCTAGGCTGATTCGAACGTTTCGATCTGTTTCCGTTAAAATCAACATATAACTCTATATATTGAATTTGAACGTGCATTTCAATTTACCGGGGTCACATACTAACTAGAAAAATTCCCGAAAAATATTTTCTAGCTTCGTATTGACGATACGGTCCTAATAAAACTAGTTTCGTCGAATTCTGAGACCGTTGGAAAAATTGCCATTTTCCAGTCGATTAAAATCAACTGAAACTGGTCAAACGCGTTTTCCTTTGCCACGCTCACATATTGAAACGAAAAATTATGAAATTTGGAATCCAGAAATAATTTAACATCACGGACCCAACAAAAGTGGTTTCATCGAAATCCGAGGTCGTTTGCAAAATTTCCATTTTTAAGGGCCTGAATTCCATAGCGACTATTCAGAATTTTCAACTGGACATATCTTTTGATTCCCACTATGAAATCCTGATTTTTCGGATTCGTTGGAAAGATATCATCAATTAGATCCTAATGTTTTTGGTTTCACTAAAATCCGGATTGTTTTGCACCTGGTACATTCAATTGAAGTTTGAAATCAAATTTTCGAACTACCGCGCCATTTTCAATTCTATTTATAATTATATATAAATATTTATATTCTAACGACGGCGTATATAATATATACGCTCGAATTATATTCAAAATAAATTTCTGGTCGTTTTTATTTAAAATAATCTATTTTAAATATTCAAAATTCGCTAAAATTGCCAAAATAAAAATTTTAAACTGGTTCAGAATTTCCGGGTTATTACAATCTCCCCCACTTAAAACTTTTCGTCCCCAAAAAGGAACAAAGTCGACAGTGGTTTGATTAATCAACTCCATGTTCGATCTGGCTTTCATTCTCTAACTTTTCAGTTTCTAAGAATTTTCAAATTTTCAAAAATTTTGCTAACACCCTAAATTTTCGAAAAATTTCGCCATATCCTCCCCTGCACTGGGAGCCACGGGAAAATCTTTCCATATAGGCCTTCTGACCTCAAAAAGAAAAAGAAAAAGCCAAGCGGCTAGCCAATAGGCTCATAAAATCATCATCACCCAAACAAAACAGTAAATTATGTAGTAAACATGTACCTATTTGTCGGGCAACAAATTTTATTCTCTGCTCTAGCCTCCTTGCTATGACCTGTTCAATGTAAGTATATGTATATGCAAGCAAATGCGACTGATTTCAATACAATTCAATATTTGATTCAATTAGGCATAATGGTTCAAAATTAGCAAACAAATAAACAAACATCAATCAATTAGTGAATTAGAGTTTCAAATTCATAAATTTTGATACATATACAGAAAATCATGTTTTGATGCCAATTCACAACAAAGTGTTCTAGCTATATTAGTTTTGGTTCTCACACCAGTCTAATGGAAATATATAGGTATCACACTTCGTTACTCGAAAATAAATACTGGTAACGCTGCAGCATTATCAGAATCATTCCCGGGCAACTAGAATGTGATTCTATATCTATCTCATATATTAAAACTTCGAATATACGTTCATAACGCGTATATGCAAAATCTTTATATACTCGATTGTCCATATTCAAAATAAATAAATAATCAAATACGTTTAAAATGGTTTAAATTTTCTAAACAAAAATTGTTTTCATTTGGAAAATATACTCTTCACACTCATTCTAGGATAGTACTGATCCTATCTCTAACGAGTCATTCTAATTGGATTTTACTGATCCAATATCTGATGAATTCTTTCGTATGGTTCTAATGCGTCTTGTTCTCGAGCTCTGTAAACCAAAGCTCTGATACCAACTGTAGTGACCCGTAACTTCCCCGGTCTCCGAAGAGATGAGAAAGAACGAATTACTGTGAGGACAAGATAAATCAGAACGCAGACGGAAGAACATTTCATTGCTATTACAACAATCCCATCAGATATAAGAATATACAGAGTATAAATGAATAAATTACATTCGATAAATATCAGAGATTACATTAAATTACATAGCAGCGGAAAATAATACAAAGCACAACTGAAGGTGATAAATGGATACAGAGCTTTCCGGATATCATTCCAGCTGTAAACTAGGATCATGTGAATATAAATCTGCAAAACCAAAACTACTAGCTGCCCGTGCGGAAAATAGGGGCACCCAGAGTTTAGGTTAAAACAATAAACTCCAGGTCAGTCATGTGACTGGTGTGAGAACTAAAACAGTTATTTAAAGCTTTACTTTAAAAGAGAGTAATTCAAGGGACCACGCCGTATAACACGGAACGGGTTTCCTCCCAAGAATACCAGTGCATAGAATAGACAACGCAATGCTTTTTCGAAAAATGAAGCTATTATAAGACCCAGGTCTCATCACACAATGCAACGCAAGCCGGAAGATAGGGTTTTTACCTTATAACAGCCAAACATGCTTGGTACGTTTAAAACAAATCATTTGATACTATAATAAGTGTATAGTGTCAAAACAATTTCAATCATAAATATAAATCATAGGCGGCATGGGTACCATCTATCATGTCACCATACTAGTTCTACATTAAAACCGCAATATCACGTATTGGAGATTGGATTTCCGTCATGAGTCGAGGCAAGGTGCAAGCTCCTCTCCGCTTCGAGACACTCTAGCAAATGTCTCAGGACTACACACTCTGGGTAACCCTGGATGCTTCAGGGTCGGTCCTCACTTACGTTAGAGGATTGGCAATTCCTGAACACACGTTTCCCGGTCCTTACAGACCTAAAATTGAGGCGCCTCACATTCCAACAACCACATAGGTGAAAAGTATATAAATGTCAGGGCTGGTAAGTCACTGACACCACCAAAGCTAGAAAGAAACGTCGTGCTCTCCCTGCAGTCCGTATCCCGTTTTTAACTCATACCGAGGTGTGAGGCTCGCGAATTCACGTTATACACAAAACTACGCCACAAAGGCCGTGCTTTGATCATCAACCACAAGACTTTGCTTTTCAACAGAAGCCTTGATCATTGCATCTTAGCATGCCACACAGGCAATTCATGCCATGCGACTGATGTCCATCGATATACAACCTCTGAGCTCGTACGTCTCAGAGAAGGGCGTTAAGCAAAAGAATAAATTCTTCGCCGCCAAACAGATGTATATTTAATAGAAATCAATCAACACAGAATAAAATCCAATGTCAGACACATAATCCATTTACAAGTCCGTTCTGGGTCTGAACGAAACCGGAGGCACTTTCCTTGCATATCCATCCATCTCCAAGTACGTCTAGACGACCACCAACTATTTCCATCCTCTTGGGTGTACTGCCCGTCAGTAATTATCCAAACGATGTGAAGACTTCCGGTCTTCATCCACCGTCTTCATCTTCGACATATCGTCGAATCGGTTATTCAGAATGGGTATAAACCCGGCCTTTCCGAACAACCCGCGTATATTAAAAACAAATGTTACACAACCACAACATACGCCTCATTCCAATTCCGAATATTCTGTTATTTAAATATTCACATCTTTTGGGAAAGGTTCCCATTAATTTTATCCAAGATAAATTCTTTAAAATTTATCCTTTAATCTTCCTTTGGATGTCATTTCAAACCAAATTATGGTTTTCTAAACTAGTCGAGATTAGCGAATTGTACCGAAGTAATTGTTTATTTTATTTCCCCATCCCAACCTATTCATTCCATGAAGCAAAACTGGTAATACTCCATATTTAACACCACAGTGTTGTCGGTAAAATTAATTACCATTTCACGTTCAAATGTAATTAAAGATTTAACTAACGCTTTGGAGCAAAACTGGCGATACTCCATTCTCGCTCATTTTCTAAATTTGATAATTTAGATTATCTATTCACATTTCAACCTAATTGCAGATTCGTTAAAACTCCTTTTACTGGGTTAAAGAACTAGGTGTTATTTAAAACACAGTTCACGACAAACCCAAATCACATTCTATTGATTATCGGGTTAAAGAACTAGTGTTATTTAAAACACAGTTCACGATAAACCCACAAATCAATTCTAGTTCAATTCAAATCAAATATATTAGGAATTCCGATTATTTAAAACCCCTTTTTATATCTAATTTATTTATTTAAAAATAAAAACCCGGGTTTTAAATTTAGTTCAATCTAGTTCATTTCGATAAAAATCTATTTTTCTCTTTTCAAATATGGAGTTTTTCATCCCAATTTTTCTCGAATCACTTCTTATGATTTTACACAAATTATTACTATTGTTAATAATTTTATCAAGGCCCGTACAGTCGATTTCCATCAACGACCATCGAACTGCACTTATAGCGACCTTTTTCGAATTTGATTTGGACGTATCTCCAAATCCAACCGTTAGATTTCAAATTTATAATATTCATTAGAAAGCTCTTTTCGATACAAACCCAATGGTTCCGGTTTTAGGAGAATCCGACGGTCGGGTCTCCCGTAATGTCCGTTTGAAATAAATGGTCGAAATTCGCGAACTGCCGCGGCGCGACGCGTTCTATTCAGGCCATTATATTATATATATAATATATATAATATATATTTCGTCGATTACTATTTAAAACGAATTATACAAATAGTTTTAAATTTGTTTTAAAAACCATTTCAACTCCCATCTCAATTCAAATCAAAATTGAATCTTTCCTTATAAATTCGTTTTAAAATTCATTCCTATTCAATTCAAATTTCAATTCAATTTGAATTCATTTCCCTTTGTTTTAAATTCAATTCGACTTCTTTTTCAATTCGATTCAATTCAAAGTGGTTTTCTATTCGATTCAATTCAACTTGGTTTTCTATAGGATTCAAATTCAAATTGGTTTTCTATTCGATTCAATTCAAATTGGTTTTCGATTTGATTCAATTCAAATTGGTTTTCTATTCGAATCAAATTCGTTTTATATTCAATTGAAATCAAATTCGTTTTCTATTCAACTCAAATTCGTTATATATTCAATTCATTTCGAATTCGTTTTATATTCAATTCATTTCGAATTCGTTTTATATCCAATTCATTTCGAATTCATTTTATATTCAATTCATTTCGAATTCGTTTTATATTCAATTCATTTCGAATTCGTTTTATATCCAATTCATTTCGAAATCGTTTTATATTCAATTCATTTCGAAATCGTTTTCAATCGATATAAATATCGTTCACGTCAAAATGGCGTCAATCTAATCAACACAGCTTCATATATTTCTATTTTCAAATGTTCTGTTTCAAATATTTCTTTTTCAAATATTTCTATTTCAAATATTTCGTTTTCAAATATTTTGTTCAACACATGACTAATCTCAACGGATGAGTACGGTCAACACATGAACCTTTATATTATATTAATAAAGATGTAAATTTTATTATAAAATTATTTCGTTCAACACATGACTAATCTCAACGGATGAGTACAGTCAACACATGAACATTTATATTATACTGGTAAAGATATAAATTTTATTGTTAAAATATTTCGTTCAACACATGACTAATCTCAACGGATGAGTACGGTCAACACATGAACCTTTATTTTATATATTCTTTATTTTCTAAATTGGAATGAGGCCCAATCAATCACCATATAAAGTTAATTATATGGATTTTCATACTTCACACATATATCATAGCATTGAAAAATAATCAACCATCAACCAAAGTGCACTACACTGTATAAGCATCAAATATAGATATCTAACGCTTATAACAGCTTGTCAATCAATCGATCGACATATTGAATCAGTTAGGATGAGTGAACTTCAAATTTCATCCCAACACCCGTGTGGGGTTTCAAATAATCAAAAACAGATTTTATTCGTGCAGTTGGGCGATGTGTAAAATTTATCGACCCAATCAATATCAGTCAAATCAGTGTATATAAACAAATCGGTCGATTTGTTTATAAATATTTATTTATTCACATTCACGCTAAAAATTATATTTTTAACGACAAAACATTCTATTTTAACACATGAATTTCTATTCAGTTAATTTATTCAATAAAATTGATATTTTTATTTTTCTAACATATTTTAGAAAATTTCGGCGGCATAACGGCACGATACTAGAAACGGGACAAGGCCTAGCCTTATCCCTGGACTAGTGAAGGCCCACGCCATTCACACATCAATCAAATCAATTTCATTTCACCAAACAACTCAAATTTCAAATCTAATCATCTAACTAATCTATGCAACCAAACAAACAAGTTCGTGGTCTGTGGACGATTGTGTCGGGTGCTACTAAGCACCGTCTGCATCCTAGTATATATATATAATTAGAAAAGAAATTGAAAGGTGAGAAATTCTCACCGATAGCTATCCAATCATCTTGACCCTCCTTTGATAGAAATCTTCATCGTTCTTGCCTTTTTATCACCTTCGTTGCGCGTATTCTCTACATATGTAAAAATCGAATTTTTACTATGCTATTCAATATATAAAAATCGAATTTTTACTTCGCTATTCCATATATAAAAATCGAATTTTTACTATGTTATTCAATATATAAAAATCGAATTTTCACTATGTTATTCAATATATAAAAACCGAATTTTTACTATGTTATTCAATATATAAAAATCGAATTTTTACTATGTTATTCAATATATAAAAATCGAATTTTTATTACGTTATCATATAGATAAAATTCCATTTCAAAAATATAGATTTCGCATTTTAACATCTAAAAATTTCGCCTTTTTACATCTAAAAATTTCGCCTTTTCACATTTAAAAATATCGCCTTATCATATTTTTACATCTATATCTCATAAAGATTATATTTTTATAGTTCCTACTATGCAAAGATCATATTTTTATCTTTCTACAATATAAAAGATTATATTTTTACTACTTTAAAAATATAAAAATCATATTTTTACTACTTCTATATAGTAAAGATCATGTTTTTATTTTCGCTACTTCGTTATAAAAGAAATATATTTTTCTTCATAAACCGCTATGAAAAAATCTAATTTTTTTCTATTACAAAAAACCCTAATTGTTTTTTTATTATCTGTATTTTAATGAAAATGAAAATAAAATAAAATAAAATAAAATAAGAAAATAAAATAAAAATAAAACATACCAGCGAAGGGGGGGGGTGATGGCCAGGCTCGGCGGCAGGAGGAGGAGCAGGCGGAGGGGACATCGGGTTTCGCGAGGGCGTGGGGTTTCATGGGGCTCGTCGGTTTCTTGGGGGGGGGGCTTCGACGAGGGGGGAAGAAGGAGGGGAGGGGAGTTGAACGGCAGGAGGGAGGTCGGAGGCGCCGCGCCTCCTGGCGGCGGCGGCGATCGAGATCGATGGGGGGGGGGATCGATAGTTTAGGGTTTTTTTTTTTTTTTTTTTTTCCTGGAATGAACACGAGAAAGGGGGGCAGAGATTAAAGGAAGAGGGTTTTTTATTTTTATTTAATTTAAAAAGTTGACTTTTACAAACGAACTTGAAAAGAGGCCCACCGCCTGCCGTCCATAGCGTTTTACCCCTATTCCGAACACAATGGGATATGTATCCTAGGCTGATTCGAACGTTTCGATCTGTTTCCGTTAAAATCAACATATAACTCTATATATTGAATTTGAATGTGCATTTCAATTTACCGGGGTCACATACTAACTAGAAAAATTCCCAAAAAATATTTTCTAGCTTCGTATTGACGATACGGTCCTAATAAAACTAGTTTCGTCGAATTCCGAGACCGTTGGAAAAATGGCCATTTTCCAGTCGATTAAAATCAACTGAAACTGGTCAAACGCGTTTTCCTTTGCCACGCTCACATATTGAGTCGAAAAATTATGAAATTTGGAATCTAGCAACAATTTAACATCACGGACCCAACAAAAGTGGTTTCATCGAAATCCGAGGTCGTTTGCAAAATTTCCATTTTTAAGGGCCTGAATTCCATAGCGACTATTCAAAATTTTCAACTGGACATATCTTTTGATTCCCGCTATGAAATCTTGATTTTTCGGATTCGTTGGAAAGATATCATCAATTAGATCCTAATGTTTTTGGTTTCACTAAAATCCGGATTGTTTTGCACCCGGTACATTCAATTGAAGTTTGAAATCGAATTTTCGAACTACCGCGCCATTTTCAATTCTATTTATAATTATATATAAATATTTATATTCTAACGACGGCGTATATAATATATACGCTCGAATTATATTCAAAATAAATTTCTGGTCGTTTTTATTTAAAATAATCTATTTTCAATATTCAAAATTCGCTAAAATTGCCAAAATAAAAATTTTAAACTGGTTCAGAATTTCCGGGTTATTACAATTCCCAACTACACCTGAATTATAACCTAACTGCTGCACTCCTTTATAGTTTGAACCTCTGGATCTCCAATTCCAGTCACCATTTTACTGCACATGAAATGCTTGAACCTATTTCGAACTATTTGCACTATTTTTAACATACGACAAAAAGATATCCCAACCCAGACATAGATTATCTGCACAAGACATGGTTGATTATATTTCGTACTTCAGTTTTCATTTTATGATCACATACCGATCCAACTGCACTGCCTTCTTATTCTCACTTTGCCGTATATAGACTGCCAATGTTTGTCTTCAGCTATTGATGAGTCGACCTGGACACAAAAAGTTCAACTTAATGTTTCTTCAACACTTGGTTTTCTCATCAACAATTATTAGTTCTTTTACTTCAGGTCCCTGAAACATCTGCTAGCACACTGTGTCATATTCGAGTATACACAACCGCAGTTCTCAAGGTGACCAGCCATTTCATGTGTCTTTTTTCAACCACCAACATGCGTCAATTTTTGCAGACCTTGAATCAACGTCATATGCTGATGTTTTCCAGTCTGTGCACACAAATGTAAGTAAACTATCTTCCACTCCACTTTGCAACAGTTTTAAAGCCAAGCTTATTGGCTGCCTTCTACGCTTTATATCTTACAATTTGTACTTATCTGCACATTTAACTTTTACATTTTATGCAGTTGTTTGTTGACTGTTTCCTAACCGCATTTTGCAATACTATATGTACACCTATTCCACATATCTTTGTTTAGCGGTTTCTATGTTCATTGAACCTTAAAAAACATGTTACTCACGCTTCTTATTTAATTATCACCTTCACCGACCCCGTTATCACCATCTACACGTTACAACAACATACCCCTTACCCTTTGTTTCCTCACTTACACTTTTTGGTACATACTGTAACTTGAAGTCTACTTACGTACCATGAAATGTAGGGCCGTATGATTTGAAGGGTATATGAACAGATTTGATTGTAATCACTTTTTTTTAACTACATTTGTATATTATATGTTACTGTTATTACCCTATTATAACAGTTAGCATCTTATGATCATATTTATCACCCAATTATGTGCCAAATATACGGCTAATAACAGTAATTGTACATATGTGTTGTATTATATATAGTTATTTACCCATTTTTATTTGTACTTTTGATATTTTAACCTATAACTTAAAAATAATGGGGAGATAAGCAGGAATGACATTTATTAAAATAAAATTCCCTTCTTGCTTGCAAACAAATATCAAATCAGTATCTCATCTCACCTATACTCACCGTCTTTTCTTCTATGTTCAGTCTGGGTTAACAATTGTAATCCTTTTTTTTTACGACGTATTTTTCGGACATTTTCCTATCATCAATATTTTTGCTGCAATATCTACATTTTCTATATTTCTTTTAGTATATTTTAATACCTTCACAATCGTTTGCTGGTTTGTACCTGCTTTTAAATTTCTAAAATTAAATTGTCACTGACTATGCACAAGGACAAAGAGTCAACGCCAACCTTTTCTTCGGTTAGTGTTAATTCAATTATCACGTCTCCCATCCATTTCACTTACCACTATCTGGCCTTACACATGCTATTATAAGCTGATGCTGGTGTCTATTGTACTACTAATTCAATCTTTCAACCAAATGCTTAGTTCTGATGGTCGCTGACATCCTTTGCGCACTGCTGTCTATTTGTTAACAAAAAAGACATTATGCTTTTTATGTTTGCATACGCAATCAATTATCAGTTCCAAGAGGTAGATTAACCATCAGTAATAACAGGTAAATAAATAAGTAATCTTATTACTGATTGGGTCATACTTATATGCATATCAATTAAAATGGTGTCGAAAAACATGATATATTTCACATTAATGTTTACAGTAATATTCAATTTTGTGGAAATGAATCATTCATTTTTAAATTTCATATCGTATTGAAATATTGTTCCCCTGGATTGAATCTTGAAATCTTGATACATGATATACCATAACTCTGAAGAAATAAATAGTTCCAAGTACAAAATTGCTTAATCATGTACTCTTGCTAATATATTTCAACAGCACGACAGAGGTTTGTACGGAAACTATCATTACAAATTGTATTCGTGAAAACTATGATTTGAATCAGTTTATCACTATCACAATGAAGTGGTTTGTATTTGTCTGTATCTTTAAAAGTATGCGAATTTTAACACCTTTAGTATTGTTATTTTTCCACTTATCATACTCGTGAACGGTATGTGAATATTTACACCTTTTCTACTGTTATTTCATCATTTATCATCTCTGCTATGGTTTTCAACTTTTTTACTAATCAGAAATATTTTTAAAACTATATTGATAATAAATTGGTTGTTTTTCTGCGAGTAAGGTAGGACATATGGATGAAATTTATTACGTATATACGGCTTAATGTTATGTGTTTTTCCCCTTTAATATAGCTTATTTTCGAAATTATATGATGTCTTCCCTAATGCATCAATTTTCAATTAAGAAAATAGCTCGATTTGGTTCCATAGCTGGACAAAATGAAAGGTCAAGGTATGTGACATGGGACTGTTCTCATTAAGAACCCCCTGATATGCTGGCATGGTTATGCACATGGAAATTTAAGCTTTGTTTTTATATCCTCTGTATAAAATCATCAAATATCTAGGAAGTATATGAATATTATGATGAAGTAGACATATTTATGGAATTATAAAGAAAAAAAATTCAGTTTTCAATTCTTACATAGTTATCTTTATTACCTATCCATTTCAAAAAGTGGCTGCTATTGCTTTTAACTCAGCTTCGTCGGATTTTAACATCCTTTCCTATATGCTTATTAGGTTCGTAGATTTCTCTTTTCAACTTCAGTTGAAATATTGTTATCCAGAATATGTAATTTGCAATAATGTATTTGAATCCTGCGATTTCTTTATCCCTTATTTGATATGTTTGTTTTGACTAAAATTGAGGTAGCCCAACCTCTGAAAGGTTTTCAGTTATCAACATTAGATTTGTCCCTGCTGTCTCGATATTTATTCATTTCAAACGCCTACAAAAACTATTTGTTTTATTACAGTTCTGTATGGATATCCCATGAGAGTATGAGAAAATGAATCTCTCAGTACTTCCAAATGTATGATTATTGTTATTTATTTTAGTTTACAAACCCAATAAAAACAAAGTTCTATGATGCAAGTTCGTAGACTTACTGGTACTACCAAAGGGAAGGACAACTTATATCTATAAATTCATATGGATGAGTTAAATTAAAAGGAAAAGAAAACTATTGGCGGTATCTTGACTGTAGACGCTATGGTTCAGGTAGCCTATTCTTGTGATATTGTGGTTACATACAAAATTCATATTTCCAACATTATCCTGGTATGTATTTGTATATTTATCTGGATTTTAAATAAAATCATAAATATTCTCAACGAATATGTGTTCAAATGCTCATTAGTTTTGCAAAATATCAATATAGATGAGTTGTCTAATCTACATATTTGTTATGGATGAGTCCATTAAAATTTTCAAATGATTGTGATTTATATAGAGGTAAATGTTACAACAAATAACTCAGTTGGCCATCAATCAAGCCTTGGGTAAGACAAACATGTGTATGTCCTTCTATATTTATCTTATAGATCAAATTAGCATTTCAGTCAACTTTATTTTACTTTATTTTTTCCTCAATCTGGATGTCCAACTTCACATTGAACTATTCCGCTTTCTTTTTACCATGACCATCATTTTGAGATCCCAAAAGATACAACAACATTTATTTTTAAAATTTTTCTTTCTGGGAGATTATCGTTAAAAAATTATGCATTTTTGCTATAGAGAGAGCAGGTGGATTATGACCTAAAAACAATTGAAAATACATGAAATTTATAATCTAACGGCAATAGGTGCTTTCAAATTTAGAGCAGATGTTATTTGCTAAATTCAAGAAAATTTTAAAGACTGTTCAATACACACACAAAGATTTGAATGGAGAAGACAAGTATGCACGTATGAATACATGCATAAGGAGTCATATATTTCTTTCTACACTTGAATAGGGGAACATTTATTTTTTATCAACGTGGATCACATTCTAAAGAAATAAATGAAAGACGGTACTGACTAGGCTGCATAAGCGGTCATTTATATCATGTAAAAAAATGTGTGTTCCGACTCATTATGCAACCTGTCATGTATTGTGGGCAGTATGAACCTAAAATGATATTTGTATGAATTCAGTAAAGTAGGTTTTAAATGTTATGTATTCATTTTACCCTCTTCTGCAGATAACTTATTCTGTTTTTTTTTTTTTTTTTTTTTTTTTTTTTTTTTTTTTTTGCAGATCCTATGGGAAAATGTCTGGTGCGTTACAAGAAAACATGAACTTCATCCTGCATACGTGTATTTACCGTGTTCTTGCTATTTCAAAATACTCTCTCCATACGCACTCTGCTAATTTTTCTTAGGGGATTGTTAATGACACACCATTTTTTGTTAGGGGGGGGGGTCATTTAAAAAAAAAAGATTTGTGTTAAGGGGAGGTCAACCTAAGTAGTCCCCCCCTTAACAATATAAAATAAAATTCCCAAAATGCCCCTTTTTCTACTGTGGTAAAACAACGTAATTAGTGAGATGAAGATTAAACCCTACTTAGTTTCTAATCAACTTCTTAATTCAACAATGGATGATCCATCAAATCAAGATTCAAATATGATTCTTACGCAAGAAAGTGAACATCATGTAGAATATATGGAAGAAATCAAGCAGGTGAATATTTTTTTTACCCAATTTTTTTTTAAAGGTTGAAGGGATACAGGTCGCGTATCATCGTCGGGCGACAACCCGTCACCATATAAAGGACATGCATACGACAGGACTACGTCGTATAACAATATACAATGATGAATATAAAGCTTTACTTATACGGTATGGATATGTCGTTCTGATTTACTTTATACGATAAATGTTTGTCGTATAAACTAAAACGGAGGCTTTATGTCGTATAATTTTAGTGTTGTAAATATTTTGATGTTCCAGCTGCTTTTGCAGGAAATAGCAGTCAGCAATGTACAAACTGGTGGTGGTGTCGACATTCAGCCTGACATTGCGAATGGCATCGAGAATGACAATGAGGATGGCAATGAGAACGGCAATTGGAACATGGAGGTTGCCATTGAGAATGGCAGTTGTAACGGTGAGGATGATAACAATCTGGATGCCAATGAGAATGACAATTCTGACAACGAAGATGACAAGGAGAATGGCAATTGTAACAACGAGGAATATCCCGATTTAACAGCTCATTTCACTACGGATATGGTAAGATAAACATATATTTCAATTAATTAATTGAAGCACGTTTGAGTTTTTGTTATTTGTTTTTTGCAGATGTTTGATTCTAAAGAAATAGTACGAGATTGGTGCGTAAAACGTGGCATCGCTGCAAACTGTGTTGTTGTGATAAAAAGAACTAGACTGTGAAATTTGCATGCAAATGGAAAAGGATCGTTGATGTATCTTGTTTGCGAAAGAAGCGGGGAGTATATTGATCATAAGGGAAAGAATTATGTTCCTTTATCTGGGAAAAAACGCAGATGGTCGGTAAGTAGAAAATGCGCATGTCCATTTAGTCTACATGCTCGATATCAAGAAGATGGAAGATGGACATTGAAAGTTATTAATGGACAACATAATCATAGGATTCCAAACGTATTAACCGGACATCCTTTTGTGGCAAGGCTAAAAGATGAAGAGTTTAAAACTGTTGAAACAATGACGATTAGCGGTGTTAGGCCTCGAAATATTTTAAGTGCTATAAGAATTGACAACTCGGAGAACAAGTCGACCATAAGAACTGTGTACAATGCTAAAGTCAAAATTAAACAAAATAATACAGAAGGTCGGACGGTTATGCAGCAATTTATGAAATTGGCCTACAACCATTCTTATTCCGTTCAACACAGAGTTGATGAGAAAAGTAATGAAGTTACAGATTTATTCTTCAGTCATCCAAGATGCGTCCTTCTAGCGCAGTGTTTTCCTCAAATATTATTTTTAGATTGCACGTTCAAAAAGAATCGATACAAGCTTCCGTGCTTCCATATGGTTTCTCAGACATCGATAGGGGCATCCTTTACCGTTGCACTTGCTTTTCTTAGCGGAGAAACCACAGAATCATATATATGGGCTCTTTAGTGCGTAAAACAGTGTTATAGAGAAAAAGATATTCCAAGTGTTATTATCACGGATGCCGAAATCGCACTTATAAATGCAGTAGCTAATGTATTTCCAGCAGCTCGACATATCCTATGTGCATGGCATATTTCGAAAAACATTCAAGCAAACTGTAAACCCAACTTTGTGAAAAATAAGCGAGTAATGATTCAACAAAAAGAGGTTGTACTTGACGATGATGAAGGTAAAAAGGAGTATGAACGTTTTTGGGAAGGTTGGACAAATATAATAAACTCACTTTCCGAAGAAGAGTATTGTCGCAATCTGAACTTGTTTCGTCTTGAATGGGATGGGAAGCAAAAAAAAATCCGTCACGTATGTGATTAAAAATTGGTTAAATAAATATAAAGAAATGTTTGGTTTGGCTTGGACGAACAAAATAAAACACTATGATAACGTGTCTACGAGCACTGCAGAAAGTGCACATGCCCGTTTGAAATTGTACTTTGACACGGCTGCTGGAAGTTTTGTGCAATGTTGGAATAGTGCCCATCTGTGTTCTGAAAATGAATTTGTCGGAATATAAAATGCATTCGAAATAAGCACATCGAAGGCAATGCATCGATTTCGAAAAGAACCGATGTTGAAGGAGTTAATTAGGTTTGTGTCGCATAAAGCATTGGACTTGTTACTAGATGAACTAGGAAGCATTTCAACTGTTGGTTTGACTGCTGACAATTGCGGTTGTGTTATGTGGCAAGTTAATGGTTTACCCTGTGGTCAAATGCTCGCGGACTTTAGACACACGCACGGTTTCATACCTCTAACCGCTATAGATGCTTATTGGATGCAATTATCCTGTACTCCCCCTGTGTTACATCGATCAACTCTAGATTTTTATGACTTGCCTGAAATCAAGGCCTTGAAGAGCAGGTACGATGACTCCGCTGATAACGTTCGATTAGTTATGCAACAAGGTTTGAAAAACCAAGCGTTTCCGCAGACAACCGATATTTTAGAACCTCCTGTGGCCATGATTCGAAAAGGTAGACTGTCCAAAAAAGATAGATCAACTAAGCGAGATCCTTCTTATTACGAACATGTTGATGCTCAACTTTCATGTGGCTCGAATTTGACTCCGGTTAGTCGGTATCTAAAAAAACTCGGTGTTTCTACTAAAAAGGGGTACGAGAACAAACCATTTCAGCACAAATATTTGTCGCAAATTCCAAAACATATGGAGCCATATATACTTGATATACATGACATGCCAAGTGACGGAAATTGTGGATATTGGGTTGTTGTTGAACGCCTAAATCTTCATAATCGAAGACCAGATAATCCGTGTAAGTTTGTCCGCGAGTCAATGCTTGACAACTTATCACAAAATTCGGAGATGTATAAAAGAATGTGGGATGAATGTGGTTTCGACGAAATTAAAAATAGAATACAAGATACAGATTTTGTTGGGATTGATAAGTGGATGCAGATGCCAGAGTCAGAATTTATAATAGCAGAAACATTTGGCACCATGGTAGTGCTGATAAGTAAACAAATCTGCTGTACCTTTGTTCCGACTACAGTTCGTGTAAACCTTATGAATGAAAATATATTGGTTGTTATGGGCTATGTAGATGATTCGCATTTTGTTGGTTTAAAACTTACTGCAGCAAGTCCATTGCCTCCTCCACCGCAATTTCAATACTTTGAGCAATTCTACAACATAAATGCACAAGATTGGGTCCGACGAATCAGTGACCGAATCAGCATGTACCGCGCGATTGCTAGAGACTTCGAAGATGAGGACAATAGTAAACCAGTAGATTTGTCTTCCTGCTAGTATCATGTGGTAATTGAGTATTTTGTAATTATTGCTGCTTGTAATTGTTGACTACGGTATTTGTGATTACGGTAGCTTCTAATTGACTACGGTATTTTGTGATTATGGTATGAATTTTATGACTTGTGAAACTTTTTGATTTGTTTGAATTTGTGAATGTTGTGATTTGAGAATGGTATGAAAATGATGAATTTTTGAGTTGAGAATGTTGTGATTTGAGAATGGTATGAAAATTTGAGTATATAGTGAATTTGTCAATGTTGTGAAAGAATTGAATGGTTTGAAAATTTGACAATTGTTACACGACGAAAAATTGCCGTATGGGCCAAAACGAAAGGAAGTTATCGTGTTGTAATATTTTATACGATGGGTCGTTGTCGTATAGTTGTAGGAAAAATATTACAGGGTTGGTATACCATAATACGACGATCATAGATCGCACGAAAAAAGTTTACACGAAAAAGCATTGTCGTATAGTTGCAGAAAAATATTACAGGGTTGGCATAACATAATACGAAAGCCACGCTGCGTTTGAAAATTTTTTATCCGACAGGGATTTTTCGTACAGTATTTTTTTATACGATCCGTCATTGTCGTATAGTTGCAGGAAAAATATTACAGGGTTGGTATACAATAATACGACAGCAATAGATCGCATGAAACAAATTTACACGAAAGAGCGTTGTCGTATAGTTGCAGGAAAATATTACAAGTTCTTCACCATAATACCATACACAGAATTAATTTCATACCAAAACACAACAAGTCAACCCACCACAAAACAATACCACATACGACAAGTACATAATTAACAAGTACATATAAACAAGTACACAAAATAGTAATGCAACTACATCCTTTTCTTCCCTGGTTTCTTTTTGGTTGCCACCTTCTGGGTTGCTTTCGTCCGCATCGCCTTGCTAACACTTTGTTATCTACCTGCAATATCCTCTCCATATAATTCCATCGGCTCTGGCCCCTCTATCTGTGCAATCTTCTCTAGTGTTTGCTTCTTCATTGTTTCATCAGGAGCAGAAGAGCTTATGAACTCAGTAATGTGTCGCAACCTCTTTTGCTGCATGTTGACATATGAAAATGATTAACATCAAAGTGGAAAGTACGTAATAAAAAATGAAAAAATACAGCTTAAAATACGACGAAGTAGTTCAGATGCGTCACGTTCATTCCTTTGTTCAGTTAATCTTTTTTTAGGATTAGCCACGAGAGGGTGGGAAGCAGAGCGATACCATTCCATGTAAGTGTCGGCACAATCCCAAGGACGAACAGCTTTTGTAGACAGTAATCTCTCGTTCAACAAATGATTCGGCCATTCTTCCCAACTACGATCTTGGATATTAGAGTATGTTGCTTTATAAAATGTAGTAGACAGCTTGAACTTCTTACTATTGACAAAGAAAGTAGTCGAAGGGATGGGTTGAAAGTAACCAAATTGACGAAGTGCCCTTTGCGGAAAATATAGCTCAACGGATTCAAAACAAACAATTGGGCCGTTGTAAAAAGAACATCGCTCTAATTTGTAGATGCCACGCTTGCCATGGTAATAGTCCCACACTACATCACACTCTGTTAAATCATCAATCCTCTCTCTCAAATTAATTAAGTCGGACGACAGATTTTTAGCTTGATCAATTGCAAAGTAGAATGATGCTCTCACATCTCCCTCAACTGCCCCAACACATCTATTATGTCGCCTTAAAACAGGAAAGTGCTCATAAATCCATACCTACAACATGTCATCATTATGCATTAGTAATTACACGTAACGGATAAACAAGACGAATTACAAACACATACCTGCAGCAACGTCATACAACCACATAATTGTTGCACATCTTTTCTGCTGCACTGACCTAAATTGTAGAACAACCAGCTCAAGCAAGCTGTGGCCCATGAATACGTATGCACCGAACTCAAATCATCAAGACACTGTAAATACTGAACGGATACTTTTTTTCCCGACTTGTCACCACACACTAACAAACCAATGGTATACAAGAGATACGCAGTTGCACATTGTTTTTTTCGAACATCAGAGTCGTCCTCTTTCGAACCTGCAAACGTCTTTCTCAACCATTCCAATCGTATCTTTTTTTCCCCTTTCATTATCAAAATAGCCTCTGGCCTATCTATCCCTAGATATTTTTCCAACAGACCATAAACATGATCAGGACTTATAGTCCTAGAACCACCAAGAGATCCTGAAACAACTCGTCCTTCTGCTGGCAAACCAGTAATGTGAACAACTTTGTCGATAGTTATCATCAATTCACCGAATGGAAGATGAAATGTATTTGTTTCTGGATAATATCTTTCCAAAAAAGAATTGATAAGCACTCTGTCGAGTTTGTCGTGAGAATGTAAAATTAGCTTATATAAACCTGACCCAATTACGACATCCCGCACAAACTTACATTCATCGTCTATCACCCAATGTCGATGTGTTCCCACGTGATTGTGAATTCTTACAATTCTAGCTTCCCCTTTCGACGCCTTGCATAAGAATAAGTAAACTAATCAAGATATGCAAGTTATTTGTATCGTTTTACTAAATGTCATTCAAAAGTAATATGTCCATTATTTGTAATCAACATATGAAATGTATTTGTGATCGACATAATCAAGCTATGCAATATATCCATTATTTGAAATCATGAAAATCGTGCTACTAATCAAGATAACGAAGATATGCAAGCTATTTGTCGGCTTACCATGGAATTCCATATTTTATGAGCAATATGTCCTTCGAAAGCAAAAAGGAGGGACGGTTGAACGTCTTTTCCTTTGTGTTGACTGGATGCTTGTTTACTTTTTCTTTTCGCAATTTTGAATTGTTTTGCTAATGGTTCCAAATCTCCGGCTTCTTCATGTTTGTAACGATCCAATATTTTCGAAATTTAATTTGAAATTTATGTAAGTCTTTAAAAAAAAAAAAAAATTAGGCGATAATAGTATTTTAAATGATTAAAATTTAATTTTATTGTGAAATCAGTTATAACGATTCGTCGTAAGTTGAAATATTGAACGAGTTGTAAGTGAGTTGTTACAAAACGATCAGAATTTGAAATTTAATTATAATTAAATATTCGTTTTAAATTTATGTTCAGTTGCAGTTCGCGTTGTCTTAAAATATTTTATAAAATTTTACTGTAAATTTTATTTCGGAAAATAAGCATATATTTTTCTAGCGTATTTTGGGGTAACTGTGGTCCCTTTTGACGTTCTATAGAATCAGTCAACCGGTCTATTTTAACTCTGTTTTGGAATCGTGGTACGTTATTGTATACATTTGTAATTTTATTTCGGTACCGTTCACGATTAATAATTTTAAATGAAATTAGAAAACAAAACGCTAGGCACTAGTTTAACAAACACGCTGGGTTGATCATAGGGTATTGGTAAGTTTGAAAATAACATGCGACAGCATACAAGAAATGGGAGTAATATATTACCAAAATTTTCAAACCAAGAAGGACACACGTTCTTCCTTAGTAGACAGTAACATGTGTCCTAGTACGTGGAATAATACATGTAATCGAGTTGCCTAGGTGAGCCATATGTCCATTAATAAGTTTACAAATATACCCTCAAAATCATTAGAAAAAGGAGCGCACTCCCCAACCATCCGTAAACAACTACACATGCATTTCTTCTCTTCTCCGCTTAAATCTCTTTCCCATCTTCCACACGCAATTCCTCCCTTCCACCGAAACTCTCCACGATAATTTCCCCTCCACCGTTTATTTTATCTTCACAAATTTATACACCACTTCATGTTTCGCACCACATCATTCTTTCTCCCCTCAGCCGCACTAATTCCCTATTCCACTTCACCTCTGCCCTGCTATTACCTCACCGCCCTCCACCTTTAAAACATTGAACTCTCCCTTCCTTCTCTTTAACATTACACGTTTCCCTTTTGTTCCATATTTTATCACCTGCACCGCCATCGCAACTACCCGTCAGCCCCATCGAACCTCCATGCGTTCAGGTCCACTCTTCTCCTCACCAAAAAGCTCCAGACCCTATATATATATATATATATATATATATATATATATAAAATAAGCGTGAAGACCTATCGTTGCATATGCATGTCCGGCACCTCTCCACCCGCATGCAAAGACAGTCACCACCCCTCTGTCCACCGACGCACTCCGACAACTCCTCCATAGATTCTGCACTCCTTGTCTGTTTCTATTCCACCTCATCGCACCAACCGGAGACCGTCCACCCAAGCCCAACTCCTCTTCAGCATGTGCATGCGCATGCATTATAATTGCACTTCCTTCTTTACACCGTCTCTCTTCCTTCTCCTAAGTTACTGCTACCGAAAAAATGTGTGATGACGTGTAAATACATATATTTATGTATGCGCGAGTCGCTGGAGAGAAGTAGCGTGAGTCACCGGGATGAAATAGTGCGAGTTGCGGGGACAAAATTTGTGCAATGCCATACAAGAGATTTGCTGTTAAACTCGGGATCTCATCGGTGAAGAAATTTGGAGAGCTATTGGTGAGAACATCTAAATTTAAATTTATTTGAACAGTTAATTATAGTTTGTTAGTGTTAGTTAATGGCTTGTGAATGTTGTTTGTTGTGTGTGACGGTTGGATGGATGTTATGTAGTTAAAACACACTAGACACTACGCGTTATGGAACATAACGCGTTGGCGCACAAAGAAAATTGTGGTTTAAATTGTTGTGTTGAAATGGGTGGATTGATGTTCTTAAGATCAATTTATTGTTTGTTATGGATGTATCACATACACTGCAGTTATGGAATTATGCGAATGATTGATTACAGTCTCTTTCCCATAAGCGACTATTTAAATATTAATTAATTGAAATTTAGTCGAATTTAGTTTTCAGGTGATTGGAAAACCTAAGATTTCGAATAACTAACGACTGTCGTCGAAGACAGAAACGGAAAGAAGAAGAGAGTGCTCAACTAAATTTTGGACTCTCGAAATTGAAACAAGTTTGGAATTTAAACAATTAAGTGATATTGAAATATATATGTATGTTTATTTGGTTTCAATTTTTTTTTTTTTTTTGATACGCTTTGAAATATTTAGACAAGTTGGAAAATATTGTACTGACTTTCGATTTAATGGGAATGGAAATATTTTCAACTATTGTAAGCTATTACCCTTTGAATTGAGTTTAAAGTAATCCTCGGAAAATGAGTGAGTATGTATCAAAATGAATCTTATTTAAATAATTGGTAAAAAAATTTAACCGTTAACGACTAACTGAAGTTTGGAAGCAACCAAGCGAGTCTTGAAAAAAATGATTATTATGTTCAAAAAAAAAAAATCTGAAAGGTAGATTTGGGAAAAATATTATTTTGAGTTTTGATTCAATATGAGACGAAGATTTGTAAACTTGCAACAGCAATGATTTTTAAGTAGAATGATTGCAGAACTCAAATAGGAATATTTGAAATTTGAATGATTTTGAATATAATTGAGCTAAGTATCCATTTCAGCGCTTTCAGTAACCTTTAATGTAATTAAAATTTTCTTTTGGAATGTTTGATTTAAGGTTTTTAAACAATGGATTTTATTTAAACTATGGGAAGAATTTGTTAGATATTTTGAAAGTTGAAATGTAAAGGATATGCGTTCGGTTAGGGTTAGTCGAATACTGACATGAGAAGAAAATTGTAAACTGTTATGGAAATTGAATATTTGCTTAAGTTGAGAAATCAATATCGAATAGTAAGTCGATTTAACCTTTTAAAATATTAATGGTTCAAATCGTCGTGAATAGAATTTAAACCCAAATTAAGATTTGGTAACATTGAAGGCTTACGAAAGGATATCAGCAAGTAGAAGGATCATGTTTGAAATACAAGATTTGAACTGAATATTGAAATTCATGAAGGATTAAGGCGATAACGAGGTGTATGAAATTTTGAATGAATCCAACTTTGTTGCAAATAAATTAGACAACGACTTGGAAAGAGATTTGAATCGAAACTTGTATAATCCATAACGATTGTTTAAAAATGCACTTATTACTTGGAAAGACCGGGATCGGATTTAAGTCCGAAACCATTCCAAGTAATAATACGACGTTGAAGGAAATTCAAGACTTGGAATCGATGAAGGAAGACCGTGGTTCTTCGAAATCGAACGGATTGCCTGCCGATTGGTTTCTCTACTGAATAGCTACAGTAGTGAGATGCCCTATTATCGGAGTGGCAGGAAGTCCGAACGTATTTGGAGGACTTTCGGATTTCGTTCCGTTCAGACCCAGGACGGACTTGTATGGATGGTGTGTCTGACATTGAAATTTACCGCATAGCACTGATCTCCGTTAATATATATCGGATGTGTGGCAAATATTTTATCCTCATCTCTAAGTCATATGAACTTAGAGGGTATACATTGATTGAAATCAGTGATATGTCGTGAATTGTCAATGTGGCATACCCGAGTTATGAACGAGCTAGTGATGATCAAGGCATTGCTTTTCTAGGCATGCTTTGTGTATGATGTGACATCGACAAACCTCACACCCCGGATGATGAGAAACTGGCGGTTAGGTTGTGTATATATATGTGAATTGATGATGACCGCTGCAGCAGTGGGAAACCACTTATGAATTATGGAATAGGGTATGTTCGGGGGGCCGCGTATGGTCGAAAACCGTTGATCTGCCTCGCTATTTGTATTGGTGTCCGCGTCTGGATGAAAAACCCGTGATTACATTTCGTTTGTATTCTGATTGATCTTTCGTGCCAGGAATCATCAAGTTGGAAAACCAAATCTCCAATACGAGCCATACGATTTTGATTGTATATATACATATATGGCGACATAATAGTATGGGATATTATGCCGTCTAGGATTAATACATTTATTTGCGAAATGTTTCCACACTATATATATGTATTATGGCACTGAAAAGAGGATTTTAACGTATGGAAGCATGTTTGGTTATCATAGGATAAACCTCGCCCATCTGGTGTGCGCTTGCATTGTGTGATGTGGGACGAGCTTATGATAGCTTCATTTTCCAAAAGTCATTACGAATTTATGTGCACGGGCATTCACATGGAGTAAACCCGTTCCGCGTTAGCGGCGTGGTCCGGTGAATTTCCCAACTTTAAAATAAATCCTAAAACAACTGTTTTATGTTCTCACACCAGTCCCATGACTGACCTGGAGTTTATTGTTCCTTCCTAAACTCTGGGTGCCCATTAATTTTACACGGGCAGCTAGTAGTTTAGTTTTGCAGTTATAGATCATTGGAGCAAGATTCGAAGCACTTTCTGGATTGGAGTTCACGCTAGAGTTTGAAGCTTCCGCTCTATCATTTTGATCTTCCGCTGAGAATATATTTTCTTTCTTCCGCTGTATACGTTTATGTTGTAACTCTGATATTCATGTAACTCTGATGTAATATTGAATTATTCAGCGAAAGGTTCTGTTATTTTGTTCAATGTATGTATGTACCCATAACAATTCGTCTCTCTGAACGGTTTAAGTTGGTTTAATTACTGGCAAGAACCGGGCAAAAAGGCGGGTCGTTACAGTTGGTATCAGAGCTTTGGTTATACAAAGCTTTGGGTACGACATATTTTGAACAAAAGATAGGACTCCTCAGAGTTATAATATCTCATTAGAGATAGGGTTAGAAATGCCCTAGAATGAGATTTTGGAATATCCTGTTGAGAGAGCGTATTTTGAAATCCATATAAATTATTTTGAAACTCATAAATCATTTTGAAAATGATAATTATTTTGAAATAAAATTTGAATTAAGGGTTTTGAGTACTGTATTCGACGTCATGATTGGACTATTGAGTATGTAAGGATTTTGAATATACGCCTGGCCAGTGTATATACGAAGTCCTGTATATACCAGATAGATGTAGAATCACACTCAAGTCGCTCGGGGATGATTCTGTTGATGACTGCAGCACCATCGGCATTCATTTTCAAGTTTCGAAAGTGTGATGACTACATAATTCCAGTTTAAACGTCGAGGAATACTTAAAATCATTAGGCTAAGGGTTTTAATGAATAAACCTTAATAAAAGGGTTTGGTGAATTAATATAGGAATTTAAGTTGAGGATAACAAAACTGGAAGTATGAAAAGAAACAGAAAAAAGTTGAGATTAGCTTAAAATATTTCAAGGCATTGAACTCTTAAAACTTGAATAAGTTAAACGATAAGTTTTTGAATAATTTAAACATAATAAATATCACTTAAAGATTTAGGGAATGAATCGTTGGAAATGCGCATAAATAAGATAATTTACCCATATCCCAAATTGACAAGGAAAAGAAAAGTCAAATTATAACGAACATTTAAATATCAATTTTGGGAGCTAATATATGGTAATAAGAATAATATTATACCTTTCAACGAATATAACAACAGATCTGAATCGTTACCTAACATGAGTGGTGAACGATAAATTACAAGTTGAATTCATTTGCTTGGAATTATAATTTTGCAAAGCAAAACCGTTAAGAAGATTTAAAGGAAATTTTACTCGAGTTAAGAATTTGTCTAGAAGGATGATTTGAAACATGACTAAAATTTTAAGTGGGGAGAAAACCACTCTTCCCTATTAAGACAGCATGAGTAAGTCAACTGGAAATTTCTTAACAAGCAATTGCTTAAAACGCAAAAGGAAATATTACAGTAAGATTTTTTTTTCTCCAAAATTGAATCGTCCTTAGTCGTATCATTAGGTGCACTCGAGTTATCCATCTTGACCTATGCTAGTTCTTTTTCGAACCAATTGTTCTTGAAGAGCATCATTCATACCTTTTGTCCTATGAACTTAGTCATGTGATTTGATTCGAAACCTTATTCTGATATTGAACTTTTATCTATAACTCGACTCGAGCATGAAATTTGATTTGTCGAATAAAGCCAAGGTTAAATTCAAACTAGAAATAGGATCTATTCTAAGGATATGTTGATGAGATCTCAATAAGTAAACATTGCATGGTAATTGATAGCGTTTGAAATAGAGGGCCTAACTGATGCAAGAAAATTTGGATTTATGAATATTAGTTGATTTTGTAAACTCACTTCGAATGCTTGAATAAATGCTGGAAACAATATTAATTTGAAATATGCCGAATCAGAGTAGCGTAGCGGAAGTGTGATGTTATTTTTAAATAAAAATGAGGTTCGACTAGTTTAGTAAATAAATTTTCCCTAATGAGCTTCAACATTTGGAAGAAAGGAAAATCAAACCGTAAGATTTCAAGCGAATATAGGAAGAAAGGGTTATTCGATTTTTGGAAATATGACAACTGAAATATGACTTAAAAATAAAAGAAATTTCGACGACTAGAATCCCGATATTTGAAATGTTAGAAAACAATGAGTATCTGTAAATTTTGATTTCGAAAAGGGTTTACAACTTCGGGATATGAAATGATTTGGTTTGTTCGAGTAACCGTGACTAAAACTCGGTTGTGATGAAGGATTGGATTTTGGGTGATGGGTGATACTCAGTTGCCATGTCATGAGGATGAACTTCTCGAACTAATAACCTATAGATTTCATCATAGTATATTTGAATTTTTTTAAAGCAAATTGGTTTGGAAAGTCCCGAAGTGAAGTATGATTTTTCATATGAAAGGAATATGTAGTATTTCAATGATTTGAAATGGAAAGTGGGATTCTAAAGTCCGAGAGATCATCTTGAGATTTTGAAAATTTAAATTTATAGGTAAGGTTTATTTTACTTATGTATAATTTCATGAGCTCTCCTTTTCGAGGACGAAAAGTTCTTAAGTGGGGGAGAATGTAACGATCCAATATTTTCGAAATTTAATTTGAAATTTATGTAAGTCTTTAAAAAAAAAAAAAATTTAGGCGATAATAGTATTTTAAATGATTAAAATTTAATTTTATTGTGAAATCAGTTATAACGATTCGTCGTAAGTTGAAATATTGAACGAGTTGTAAGTGAGTTGTTACAAAACGATCAGAATTTGAAATTTAATTATAATTAAATATTCGTTTTAAATTTATGTTCAGTTGCAGTTCGCGTTGTCTTAAAATATTTTATAAAATTTTACTGTAAATTTTATTTCGGAAAATAAGCATATATTTTTCTAGCGTATTTTGGGGTAACTGTGGTCCCTTTTGACGTTCTATAGAATCAGTCAACCGGTCTATTTTAACTCTGTTTTGGAATCGTGGTACGTTATTGTATACATTTGTAATTTTATTTCGGTACCGTTCACGATTAATAATTTTAAATGAAATTAGAAAACAAAACGCTAGGCACTAGTTTAACAAACACGCTGGGTTGATCATAGGGTATTGGTAAGTTTGAAAATAACATGCGACAGCATACAAGAAATGGGAGTAATATATTACCAAAATTTTCAAACCAAGAAGGACACACGTTCTTCCTTAGTAGACAGTAACATGTGTCCTAGTACGTGGAATAATACATGTAATCGAGTTGCCTAGGTGAGCCATATGTCCATTAATAAGTTTACAAATATACCCTCAAAATCATTAGAAAAAGGAGCGCACTCCCCAACCATCCGTAAACAACTACACATGCATTTCTTCTCTTCTCCGCTTAAATCTCTTTCCCATCTTCCACACGCAATTCCTCCCTTCCACCGAAACTCTCCACGATAATTTCCCCTCCACCGTTTATTTTATCTTCACAAATTTATACACCACTTCATGTTTCGCACCACATCATTCTTTCTCCCCTCAGCCGCACTAATTCCCTATTCCACTTCACCTCTGCCCTGCTATTACCTCACCGCCCTCCACCTTTAAAACATTGAACTCTCCCTTCCTTCTCTTTAACATTACACGTTTCCCTTTTGTTCCATATTTTATCACCTGCACCGCCATCGCAACTACCCGTCAGCCCCATCGAACCTCCATGCGTTCAGGTCCACTCTTCTCCTCACCAAAAAGCTCCAGACCCTATATATATATATATATATATATATATATATATAAAATAAGCGTGAAGACCTATCGTTGCATATGCATGTCCGGCACCTCTCCACCCGCATGCAAAGACAGTCACCACCCCTTTGTCCACCGACGCACTCCGACAACTCCTCCATAGATTCTGCACTCCTTGTCTGTTTCTATTCCACCTCATCGCACCAACCGGAGACCGTCCACCCAAGCCCAACTCCTCTTCAGCATGTGCATGCGCATGCATTATAATTGCACTTCCTTCTTTACACCGTCTCTCTTCCTTCTCCTAAGTTACTGCTACCGAAAAAATGTGTGATGACGTGTAAATACATATATTTATGTATGCGCGAGTCGCTGGAGAGAAGTAGCGTGAGTCACCGGGATGAAATAGTGCGAGTTGCGGGGACAAAATTTGTGCAATGCCATACAAGAGATTTGCTGTTAAACTCGGGATCTCATCGGTGAAGAAATTTGGAGAGCTATTGGTGAGAACATCTAAATTTAAATTTATTTGAACAGTTAATTATAGTTTGTTAGTGTTAGTTAATGGCTTGTGAATGTTGTTTGTTGTGTGTGACGGTTGGATGGATGTTATGTAGTTAAAACACACTAGACACTACGCGTTATGGAACATAACGCGTTGGCGCACAAAGAAAATTGTGGTTTAAATTGTTGTGTTGAAATGGGTGGATTGATGTTCTTAAGATCAATTTATTGTTTGTTATGGATGTATCACATACACTGCAGTTATGGAATTATGCGAATGATTGATTACAGTCTCTTTCCCATAAGCGACTATTTAAATATTAATTAATTGAAATTTAGTCGAATTTAGTTTTCAGGTGATTGGAAAACCTAAGATTTCGAATAACTAACGACTGTCGTCGAAGACAGAAACGGAAAGAAGAAGAGAGTGCTCAACTAAATTTTGGACTCTCGAAATTGAAACAAGTTTGGAATTTAAACAATTAAGTGATATTGAAATATATATGTATGTTTATTTGGTTTCAATAATTTTTTTTTTTTTTTGATACGCTTTGAAATATTTAGACAAGTTGGAAAATATTGTACTGACTTTCGATTTAATGGGAATGGAAATATTTTCAACTATTGTAAGCTATTACCCTTTGAATTGAGTTTAAAGTAATCCTCGGAAAATGAGTGAGTATGTATCAAAATGAATCTTATTTAAATAATTGGTAAAAAAATTTAACCGTTAACGACTAACTGAAGTTTGGAAGCAACCAAGCGAGTCTTGAAAAAAATGATTATTATGTTCAAAAAAAAAAAATCTGAAAGGTAGATTTGGGAAAAATATTATTTTGAGTTTTGATTCAATATGAGACGAAGATTTGTAAATTTGCAACAGTAATGATTTTTAAGTAGAATGATTGCAGAACTCAAATAGGAATATTTGAAATTTGAATGATTTTGAATATAATTGAGCTAAGTATCCATTTCAGCGCTTTCAGTAACTTTTAATGTAATTAAAATTTTCTTTTGGAATGTTTGATTTAAGGTTTTTAAACAATGGATTTTATTTAAACTATGGGAAGAATTTGTTAGATATTTTGAAAGTTGAAATGTAAAGGATATGCGTTCGGTTAGGGTTAGTCGAATACTGACATGAGAAGAAAATTGTAAACTGTTATGGAAATTGAATATTTGCTTAAGTTGAGAAATCAATATCGAATAGTAAGTCGATTTAACCTTTTAAAATATTAATGGTTCAAATCGTCGTGAATAGAATTTAAACCCAAATTAAGATTTGGTAACATTGAAGGCTTACGAAAGGATATCAGCAAGTAGAAGGATCATGTTTGAAATACAAGATTTGAACTGAATATTGAAATTCATGAAGGATTAAGGCGATAACGAGGTGTATGAAATTTTGAATGAATCCAACTTTGTTGCAAATAAATTAGACAACGACTTGGAAAGAGATTTGAATCGAAACTTGTATAATCCATAACGATTGTTTAAAAATGCACTTATTACTTGGAAAGACCGGGATCGGATTTAAGTCCGAAACCATTCCAAGTAATAATACGACGTTGAAGGAAATTCAAGACTTGGAATCGATGAAGGAAGACCGTGGTTCTTCGAAATCGAACGGATTGCCTGCCGATTGGTTTCTCTACTGAATAGCTACAGTAGTGAGATGCCCTATTATCGGAGTGGCAGGAAGTCCGAACGTATTTGGAGGACTTTCGGATTTCGTTCCGTTCAGACCCAGGACGGACTTGTATGGATGGTGTGTCTGACATTGAAATTTACCGCATAGCACTGATCTCCGTTAATATATATCGGATGTGTGGCAAATATTTTATCCTCATCTCTAAGTCATATGAACTTAGAGGGTATACATTGATTGAAATCAGTGATATGTCGTGAATTGTCAATGTGGCATACCCGAGTTATGAACGAGCTAGTGATGATCAAGGCATTGCTTTTCTAGGCATGCTTTGTGTATGATGTGACATCGACAAACCTCACACCCCGGATGATGAGAAACTGGCGGTTATGTTGTGTATATATATGTGAATTGATGATGACCGCTGCAGCAGTGGGAAACCACTTATGAATTATGGAATAGGGTATGTTCGGGGGGCCGCGTCTGGTCGAAAACCGTTGATCTGCCTCGCGATTTGTATTGGTGTCCGCGTCTGGATGAAAAGCCCGTGATTACATTTCGTTTGTATTCTGATTGATCTTTCGTGCCAGGAATCATCAAGTTGGAAAACCAAATCTCCAATACGAGCCATACGATTTTGATTGTATATATACATATATGGCGACATAATAGTATGGGATATTATGCCGTCTAGGATTAATACATTTATTTGCGAAATGTTTCCACACTATATATATGTATTATGGCACTGAAAAGAGGATTTTAACGTATGGAAGCATGTTTGGTTATCATAAGATAAACCTCGCCCATCTGGTGTGCGCTTGCATTGTGTGATGTGGGACGAGCTTATGATAGCTTCATTTTCCAAAAGTCATTACGAATTTATGTGCACGGGCATTCACATGGAGTAAACCCGTTCCGCGTTAGCGGCGTGGTCCGGTGAATTTCCCAACTTTAAAATAAATCCTAAAACAACTGTTTTATGTTCTCACACCAGTCCCATGACTGACCTGGAGTTTATTGTTCCTTCCTAAACTCTGGGTGCCCATTAATTTTACACGGGCAGCTAGTAGTTTAGTTTTGCAGTTATAGATCATTGGAGCAAGATTCGAAGCACTTTCTGGATTGGAGTTCACGCTAGAGTTTGAAGCTTCCGCTCTATCATTTTGATCTTCCGCTGAGAATATATTTTCTTTCTTCCGCTGTATACGTTTATGTTGTAACTCTGATATTCATGTAACTCTGATGTAATATTGAATTATTCAGCGAAAGGTTCTGTTATTTTGTTCAATGTATGTATGTACCCATAACAATTCGTCTCTCTGAACGGTTTAAGTTGGTTTAATTACTGGCAAGAACCGGGCAAAAAGGCGGGTCGTTACAATGTTCTTCATTCTCGTTAGTTTCGTCCACGTCATCGTCGGGTTCTCGTTCCTTGCTACTCTCTTGTTCATTGTCATCGCTACTTTTGTCGTCACCGCTACCCTCTTCATCATCGTCACTGGTACCCTCATCATCATCACCGCTACCCTCATCGTCACCGCTACCCTCATCATCATTACCCTCCTCATCATTTCCCTCCTCAGTACGCTCCTCATCACTACCCTCCTGATCATCATCACTTTCTTGATCATCGCTATCCTCCTCATCATCGGACTTAGTAGGTTCTTCTTCCGTCACAATTTTTTTCCTTTTTGCTTCTTCTTCTTTTTGTCGTTCGGTTTGAAGCCGTTTCCGGGCCGAAGCCGTCATCGGCTTACGAGATGAAGCCCCTGTCCCTTGTTTCCTGCACAAACAAAGCATGCATCAATTAAGTTCATCTCTTTTGCATAAAAAATAAACATAATATACTGTTTGTACGGAAAAGAGATACCGTATGGGTTAAAACGAGAGATAGAAATCGAATGAAAAATATTTATACGACAGCAAATTATCGTATAAAATTAGTGATAACAGGAATATTATGACATTTTATACGACATGAATACGTCGTATAGATCCATACGGCTGGTTAATGTCGTATAAATTGTACTTCTATGAAAGTTGTGCGCCGAATTATCTAATTGTGTAAATATAAAATCTTTACTACACCACGACATGTCTACGTTGTATTAGGCACACTAACACGACATACATGTGTCGTATAACTCCATATAACGGTCTTTTACCGACCAACTACCTATAACCAAAATCTACGTAACACCACCCTCAACTCTCACCAATTATATACCATTCTTCTGAATCGCATTAGAACCAAAGTAGAAGGTTATTTCTTTCTTCTGAATCGCATAAGAAAAACGCAGAGATTAAAACATAAATTTGCTTACCCCTTCATCTTCTTCTGAATCGGATTAGGATCAATAATGTCTTTCTTCCCCGTTCTCTTAGCTCGTGGCATTGCTTGCGATTTTCGATTTGATGTTTAAATCTGAAATTTGAACGACGTGCGTGAGTTTGGGAACGACGTGCGAGAGTTTGGGAACGACGTGCGAGATTTTGGGATCGAAAGACTAGGGTTTTGCTTCCTTTCGAACGACGTGCGTGAGTTTGGGAACGAACGAGAAGCGAACGAGAGAGAAAGGGTTTAGGCTGAATTGATTTGAGGGTAGTTTAGGAACGAGGCAAACAAATTTTATAATACTAAGACCTCCCCTTAACAATTTAATTATTGTTGGTGTGCCCTTAAAAAATGAACCCCCTTAACATAAACTGGTGTGTCAATAACAATCCCCTTTTGTTACTAACCCACGGCTATTTGATTCAGTTCCATTTTCTCTTTTACACTTTTCCCTATGCTTTTCTCAACTGATTCTTCCCAATTTTTCCTGTCCCGCTTGCCCTATTTTTCTTCCTCTTCGACTTGCAGGTCTATCTTCCCTTCCCCTCACCAGTATGCTCAAATCAACAAATTTGTATCCAGTATACCGGCTAACTCCGCAAACATCATCCTCTCCGTTTCTTTTCTTCAATGACGAAATAGCTCCAGCACACCGCGGTCTTTCCGCAACAATCTCAAATCAGCATTGATTTCTATCCAGTGGTATGTGTATCGTCCTCTACTTGATTAAATTTGAGCAACTTTTAACTAGGTTGATGAAATTTGGTCTTCTACCTTTTATTAACTATCTTTATTGCTACTTGTCGTTTCATGTATAATCTTGGTGCCTGCATTTTTATTGATTTTTCTGATATTTGTAATAATTTCGGTATGCGTATCTACTAAACGTGTTCAAGAAACTATTTACCAACCGCAAACTAATTTTGAAATCACACTCTTCATCTTTTCTTTTTTTCCTTCATCTCCTGCTTAACTTCGGCTTGCTTAATCTTCCCACTCATGTTGACCTTCCGTTTCCTAACTGGAGCAGTACACCCTCCCTCATCTCTCTACCACCCAAATTCCTACTTCCGTCTATCACATCAACGACTGTACTGGTTTCATGACGTCTGGAATGGATTTGCAAAGGTACGTCTTTCTATCCCTAACTTTTATGCAAAAAAAAGCCCCTATCCCGACTCCCTTGGATCGTTGGTACATTTTGTGATGTAAGGTTTTCTAATCTCTTGCTGTTATAAGTGGAATACGATTGATGACCGAGCAAGAGATTGAATTATCCTCCGACTTGATTTTGCTGAAATTATTTGGTTGATCCATTTCCCCACACAACTGCTGCTGTATTGAATAATAAATTGTCCCAAATACATGTATTCACACATTTTCTTACTACAAACATGATTTCCATTACAGCATGTTCTGCACTTCCGCCAAATAAATGTGTTTTTTTAGTAAATACTGTATGATAGTCATTGTGAATATTGCAAACGTATATCTTCAACTATCCTGACTCCTCAACACCAAATAAATTACCTCCTTTATTTAATTTTTGCACATCTACATTAAGACACAATCACAATGTACGAAACAGAGGTAGGTGATGCATTATGGTTACACAATAATTGAACCTGGTAGACTGAACTAAGCATTGTTTTCCAGGATTTTAATGGTTAGTCAGGATAAAAATTAGACAATCAAGATAACCTTGTTGTGAAGCATTTTCTAAAAGTTCTGCAGCCATGGCTGCTCCCAAATCATTTCAAAACCCAATCTTCGACAATAACCCCAACCGCAAGGGGCAATCCTCTCAATCTTCTCCAATCTCTTCTAATACACCTTCTAATTTCCCTTAATCTACACCTGAATTATTGGTAGATGAGGATGGCTTCACTACTGTTGTGAATAAGAAGAAAGGAAAGAAACAAATTTCTAATCTGGATGCTTCTTTGCATATCAGAAAAGGAACTGGCAAATACAACGAACTTCCTTCCAAACCGAAACAAAAGCCGTTTCCTTCCTCTAATGGCGCCCGAAATCAATTCAAGAACAACATCAGAAATCCGCAAGAAACCATTCAAAATCCAAAGGTAAATATACCTAAAGATTTGAAAGTGTCTTCATGGGCGGATATGGTAAAAGATAGGGGTCAAGAAATAAGCTTTGATTTAGAGTTTATTCCACCAGTTGAGACAACTGGGGAAAGAATAGTGGTCGTCTCTGAAGAAACAAGCATTCGCACAGAAAGTAAATGGGGACTTGCCGTAGTGCCGTATGTATTTGGCAAAAGGCCATCATACTTCCATTTTAGGGCATATGTGGTTTGGACATGGAGTCCAACAGGTTCGTTTGAAATTTTTACTAGAGAAAATGGATTTTTCGTGATCAGATTTACTAATGCTGAGGACTGCGAAAAACTGTTAAAAGGAGGTCCTTATTTCATAAATGGAAAACTTATAATCCTGAAAAAGTGGACCAAGAAAATTGTTATAGATGAAGATCTTCTAAGTTCTATGCCGATGTGGATAAGATTACCTGAGTTAAATCTTAGGTTATGGGATAAAGAAGTTTTCAGTGGAATATCTAGTCTTGTCGGAAATCTAATAAAAATGGATGAACAGACAGCTAAAGAAACAAGACTCAGTTATGCAAGAATCTTGGTAGAGATTAATGCTGACTCAGAACTACCTAATGAAGTATCTGTTTACACTCATGATGGGGAGATCATATCCCAGCAAATTACATATGAAACGATTCCTGATAGATGCAAAATATGCAAAATCTTTGGGCATACACTAAAAGATTGTGCCCAAAATAAAGAAAATAGTGCCAACCCCAATGACTCTACGGACTTTGGTATGAAAATGGTGGAAAATGGCTCAGTAATCAACACAGAGATACCTACTCCGATAATCCCAGATATTGAATACATATCGGGTAACAACGAAGATTCAATGAATCTAGATGTTCAAGAATTTAATGTAAACGAAGCAGGGAACTTAAAAGTTGATTGTTTTAAGGAAGCTGCTGTTCTTTCAAAGAATATGCAGTCCAGAAAAGTTCAAGAAAGAGACAATGGGTCAGGAACACCATCAGTCTCAATCGAACAAACCTTCATTGGTGGTAATCAAAACAAAAATTCTAAAGTGGGAATTACAGAGCAGGTCATTGAAAACTCCACCCACATGGAGGATTCAAGAAATATTACAAACACAATGAATATTAATGCTAACAACGAAGATTTGGCAAGCTGTGCAGAGCTTCTTGCAGCTGATCCTATATACACTGACAGCTCTCTTGTTGCTGAAAGATTGTCACCGAAAAGAACATCATCTTTCTCTGAATCAAACATACAGAGGGCTGTGAACCAAACAATAGCTGCAGCCAACCCAACGGCAACCCCCAAACCTGCAACAGTTAGCAAAAGGAAGAAGTCCAGAACTAAAAGTCTTTCAGACGTTACTTCAATGGAGGAATCTGAAGATCTAAAAGATCATGACTTCAGAAAACAATACATTGGCAAAAATGCCAAATGGGGAAATCAGTTAAAAGCCATAGATCAAACTAATTTTAAAAAAAGTGGCAAGCAAGTGGATAAGAAGGGAAGTGTTGGCAAACACAGTGCTCCAACATAGAGGTCTGTATCCTTTTAGTATCCTTTATGTAAAATTATTTTATATTTTTATTTATGGATATTATAGCGTGGAACGTTAGGGGTCTAAACTCCCCTGAAAGGCAATTAGACCTTTTCTGAGTTCATTATTAAATACAAACCTAGTATTATAGGGTTGATTGAGCATAAACTCCATGATCACAAAATTGAGGAGTTACACAGCAGAAGATTTGCTAGTTGGAATTGCATCAATAACAATAGAATGGGAGGCAATGGAAGGATTATGGTCTTACATAATCCTTCTATTTGGACTCTCATTAAATACTTTATTGATATGCAATACATTCAATGTTATTTTGAAAATAAGGGTGGTCTATTTATTAAGGTTACCTTTATATATGCTTCTAATTGTGAGGATGATAGAAGTAAGCTTTGGAATAATATTGAGCTACTGAGCATTAACAATAAAAGTCCCTGGATCTTGATAGGAGATTTTAACACAATTTTTCACAACACAGAAAAAAGAGGAGGAAATCCTGTTCCATTCATTAAATTGAATAGGGTTAATAATTTTTTAGTAAAATCAGGTTTAATAGAACCACCTATCTATGGTAATAAATATACATGGAAGTCTGGTGAATATAGAAATATTCATTGCAAATTGGATAGGGTTCTATTAAACCAGATTTTCATCAATCTATTTTCTTGTGTGAACTGCAGTACTCTCCCTCAAAATACAAGTGATCACACACCCATTCAAATATCATTTAAAGAACAAAAGGATGCTACCCCTAAAGCTCCTTTCAGATTTAAAAATGGATGGGTGTATGATGATAGTTATAAAGAGATTGTTCAAAAGAGCTTCTCTAACAATTTGTATGGCACTATACAGTATAAGTTTAACAAAACATTGCATATTGTCAAAAATAACCTCAAAAAATGGAATTGCAATAAGAATAAAAAGGATATTAATTCTATTAGAAAAGATTATGCTGAGCTCCAGAATAAGTTTGATGATAACTGTTCAGACAAGGCGGTAGCTGACTCATTTTTTAATGCTCAGGCTAAACTTGCTAAAGCTTTACACATTAACTCGGTTAATATTAAGCAGATGGCAAAAATTGACTGGTTATCTTACGGAGATGAGGCCAGTAAATTTTTTTACATTAAAATGTCTAACAGGAGAAATAGAAATGATATTGGGAGAATTATAAATAATAATGGAAAAATAATTAATGAAGCTTCAGTTATTGAACAGGAGGCTATTAATTATTTCAGCTCATTATACAATTCTTCTAGCTACTGCAAATCCTTTCCTAATATTGAGTACAAATATACTGCTAATTGCAACAGTGCAGATATATTAAATGCTCCTGTTAGAAAAGAGGAGATCAAAAATATAATATTCCATGCTAATGTTGATAAAAGTCCTGGGCCAGATGGATTTGGAGCTAATTCTACAAAACACATTGGTCTGATATTCAAGGCCCTATAAGTGATTCTATTACAGAATTTTTCAATTCTGGTAGGCTATTAAAAAACACTAACCATACCTTTATAACTCTTATTCCTAAAATAGAAACACCTATGGGGCTAGAGGATTACAGACCAATAGCTTGCTGTAACTTCATCTATAAGATTATTTCTTCTATTCTTTGCAACAGAATGAAGTATTTTCTCAAATTTCTTATCTCTGAGAATCAAAGTGCTTTCATTCCAGGGAGATTAATTTCTGAAAACACTTTGTTAGCTCATGAGCTTATTAGAGATTTCAATAAGAAGAATAAAAATCTTATGTGTATTAAGATAGACTTACACAAAGCTTTTGATAAAATAAACAGGGATTTTATCATTTATAGTATGAATAGGATGGGTTTTAATGATAAATTCTGTGAGCTGATAAAAGAGTGCATTTCAAATGTGACTTGTTCTATTATGATTAATGGGTCCCCAAAAGGGTTTATCCACAGCAATAGAGGAATTAGACAGGGAGATCCACTATCACCCTATCTATTTGCTGTTGTAATGGAATATTTCACAATTCAAATGGAGATAGAGATGGCCAGGGGAAACATTAAGACTATTAATAGAAATAAACCACATATCACCCACTTATTATATATTGATGACATGCTCCTTTTCCTAAAAGCTGATAGGAATAATGCACTATCTATTTGCAAAATTTTGGATAACATGGAAAAATATGCTGGCCTCACTGTGAACACTAATAAAAGTAAAATTTATTTTAGCAAAGATGCCTCTCATAAAGAGGATATCTTAAATTTGCTAAAATATAGAGAGGGTAAGTTACCAGTCAAATATCTAGGCCTTCCCCTTAGTATTAATCAGGTTAAGGACAGAGATTGTACTAGTTTAATTGAAATTATTCAGGGGAAATTAGAAGGCTGGTCTAGTAAATTACTGTCCTTAGCAGGTAGGGTGGAACTCACCCACACAGTCATCATGGCAGTCATCATCTACTGGATTCAGACACACAATATCTCCTCTAGTACTCTTCAAAAAATTGAAAAATTATGCTCCAATTTTATTTGGAGAGGCAAATACCATAAGCTGGCTTGGGACAAAGTTTGCAAACCAAAGAAGTTTGGTGGCCTTGGCCTCAGAAATATTAGGTACATTGCTGATGTTTGCAAATATAAGTTATTTTGGAAATTTATAGAGGGCAGATCTTTATGGGCTAGGTGGATGAAAGCCAAATACCTTAAGAATAAGAATTTTTGGATTGCTAGAAAAGACAATCAGCATTCATATGTCTGGAAAAACATTCTTGACTGCAGGGACATGGGTAGAAAACTTATTAATAGGAATTTAAGAGATGGTACTAAGACCAGTCTGTGGTTTGATCCATGGATTCATGGCAACTCCCTTATTAATCTTCTTGGTTGGAATAATATGTATCATTTTGGGGGCTTACATGATAATGTGGATAGTATTATTGTTGGAGCTTTCATACTAGCAATGCTGCTTATAATTTTAAAGAAGCTATTAGTAGTATTAAAATTGACCAAAGGGGTTATAAAGATGATTGGGATTGGAAGCTTTTCTCTAAAGATAAGAAATTCTCATTTAAAAAAATGTGGGAATACATTAAGGGGGAAGAAGTTGAGGTAGATTGGCATAAAGTAATTTGGAGTAAATCAAATTGCCCAAAAATGGCATATTGTGCCTTTTTTGCTATTCTTAACAAGCTTCCTACTAAAGATAGATGCTGTAAATGGGGCCAAAATATTGATACAAATTGTTTGTTTTGTAAAAAAGTAGTAGAAAGCTCCAGGAATTTATTTTTTGATTGTGAATATTCCCAATACATTTGGAATAATGCCAAAAGTACTCTGGGGGTCAATCAGTACATTCCCACTTTAGATATTAGAGGTAGTGTTGATTATATTCTTAAGCGCTTTAAACCCAAGTCTAAAAACTTCATTAAGGCTTGTGTTTTCCTTACTGCTATGGTGTTTCACATATGGAAAGAGAGAAATGAAAGACTGCACTCTAATAAAGCTATGAGTAGATATCAGTTATGGAGAAATATCTATGCTGAAAGCCATATCATATTGAAAAAATCAGACAGGCAGAAAAATGACTGCAATACTTATCATGAGAATGCAAGCAAAATCAATGACTGTAATAAGTATGTGGTGGATTTCTTACTAAATGGCAAGCAAAGCTTGCACAAGCACTGCATCCAAAATCAAGCTACTCATTCTGGAAAGCAGGATGATTATGGTAACAAGGGAAAACACATTGATTCTGACCTCTTAACTGGGATTAATCATCTCAACTCTGAATTCAGACAACATTCCTACAAGGGAAGGGTCCAAATTAATAATTGTGATCATAGAAATATATCCAAAATTATGAACAATAATACTGGTTCATTACCTGATGCAGGATCCAGAGACAGGATTGATCCCAGTAGTGATTCAGAAGAAAATCATAACAGGATTTGCAACTCTGGCTTCCTTACTGAAGAGAAACTCCATACTGTTCACAGAAATCATTTCTGTAAGGGAAGTAAACAGGGTTATTATCACTGTCATCCTCTTAATTCTCAAATTATAAGCACTAACCCTAACTATTTACCTGAAACAGTTAGAGAACCCATCAGCAGTGATCCGGAGTTCGACAAAATCCTGGAGGTAAACAATGAATACTGGTCAGCCCAGAAAGCCAAAATCAAATGCAAGGATATAGATAAAGACAGAAGCTTTCTTAATAAAGTTGGGGAAAATTACTATAAAAGCAAGATCAACAACAATATATACCACTTATCTTGCTGGGATAGAGGAGAGAGCAGCGGCGGATTCAGATCTCAAGCAGATCCAAGCTCCGAGAGGCACAGAGATGACCAAAACATGTTATTAAAGACAAGCAAGAGCAGATCTGAAGTCATGGTTAGTTTTAACACTAACGACATAGATGTTAGAGGCTCTAACAAGCTCAATGATTGTAACACCCCACGTCCATTAGTGTCACTCACAAAGGGAATGCACTAAGTTCTGTGGAGCATTTTGGGTAAAAGATGCAGATAAATTACAAGGCAGACAAATATTAAACAGCAAAAAATAATACTTTGCTTTATTGATAAAATAGTCTATACAAGATTCTTTTACAATATCAGAGTATCATCTGTCTTTACAAAATAAAGAAGCATGAAACAACATTTTATATTCCCCAAAGTAGCAAGAGCCAGCCATAGCATCTGAAAGAGAATCCAAGGACGTCTTCGTCAAATCTTCAAGCTGGGGAAAGAGCAACGGTCCAATCTAATCCTGAGTTATACTATTCCCTCCTCAACTAACTGGGGGGGGGGGGGGGAACGGAAGAAAAGAAGCGAAAGAAAAACAGAGTCAGACATAAAGCCTGAGTAAGTAAGTAACTTCTAGCATGTAAACAGGGAAAAATGAAACGACATGAATTAACTGAATACAAGACAATACCATGATGATAGGGTCAACAGGATAAAATAAGATTACCACAAGATATACTAAGGCAAGATAAACTGGATATACTTTAATACTTTCTCTGCTTCGCTATTACCTTATTATTCTGGTTTCTATATCTCTGCACCGCCTAACTAATGTCCCTACTAGTAACAATAACGTGATCCCAATCCCTGTAGTTTCCGTCGCCTTCAGGCATCCATTTATTATTTAATTACCTATATCTAATCTAGGGTTTTCTATCAAGTGCCTTCTAGATTCAAATAGAACTTACACTATTTTTCTGAATGCTTCTTGGATTCAGGGTTTATGCCACCTAGTTCCAAACTAGGGATTATGCTACCTGTCGAACGATGCCCTTTAGTCTAGGACACACCACCTAGGGTGGTACATGTTCCTAGACTTTTCTCATGCATGTATCGCGAATCATTATCGCTTGTCTAGATGCACATGTCCAGTAATGTGCGGTCCGAGTTCCGCTGTCAGGCTACTCTAGAAATACGGAACTCAGTCGGGAGCTTTCAATATCTGCCGATACAGATGCTAAGGTCTGTTTTTCCAGTGGCTATGGTCCCACTCGACCCCTCCCTCAACTAATGGAAGGCCACCCTTGTAAAATGAGAACTGTACGAAGGCCCCTATCTGCCCCACTAATTCTATGGCCAACAACACCCCGCAACCACAACTAGATAGCAAGTATGTGGTCCGTATGAGTCCTCCAGCCTTCCCGCTTCACGTGTCTCGCTTGACTGAAGATGGATGGTAAACGACGAGTTGCTATCACAGGGCTTCCAATTTCTCGCCGAATCACGCTGGTCCATCCGAGTCTTTATGAAACACCCCACCTCCGTTAGGGTCACTCTCAAAGGGAATGCCCTAATTTTGGTGGAGGTTTATAAGTATAAGTCACAGATATACAAGACAGATATAAGAACACATATTTGTAAACAGCGGAAAATCAACAACTTTTATTTCATAAAAGCAAATACGTGCTACAACAACATCACCATAATTGTCTTACATCTTTTCCAAAAACATAACATAACACTTTCATAATCTGTCTTGATTACATTATTTAAAGAAGCATAAATAAAACATAGATGAACTGCAAAAGCCCCATAGTGGTTGTCCAAAGCCATAGTTCAAAACGAAAAGGTCCAAGCAATACATTTCTCCTCTTCAAGCTGGATGTTAAGGCTGGTCAAGCTGCTGTGTTCCCTCCCTGTGGACCTGGGGGGGGGGGGGGGGAAACGGAAAAAAAGAAGACGAAAGAAAAGTAGAGTCAGACATAAAGCCTGAGTAAGTCTAGGACTATTCTGTCTATGAATAAAGAACTGGGTATGATAAGTATAAACAAGAAGTGGGAAAGCATTATAAACTTGGTTAAGTTGTCTAGGGTCGAATATACTATCGTACCCCATGTTAATCTCCGAACCCATATAAACTAGTTTCCAACTGGCACCCCAAAATCAGGGTGAAGTGATCCATTCTATGATGATCGGCTCCTACTCGCATAGTTACATGTGTCTTACGGCCCCCGATGTTGTAGTTACCTATGCTGGTCCCACCATGGGGTGTATCAAGTCCCATGGTGGCGGCCCGACACAATCCTAGAGTGCACAGGTATGCTACTGGTGTCCAGTGCCTTATTTTTTTCTGCGCCGGAGTGTGTGCACGCCCGCACCCCGTTAGAACCTACACTGCTACACCACCGCCGTCGATTTGACCTCTTACAATCAGCCCAGTAATCGTGCCCCACCCTGCCTAGTTTCAGGGTATCATGATACACCTTCTAGGGTTACTGCTGAAAAGGGTCCCCCGTTACTAGGTTTTCTATCTCTAGCCAACATGCTAAGTTGGTTAAGTGTTTTCTAACCTAACCCCCACCAGTCCGTTTAGTTTAGCATGTTCCATTTTGATTAAGTCTTTAGTTCACTTAATCCTAACAATCCTGACTCAGCCTTAATTGTCTTATTAAAGCCTTGACCTCTCACATTAGACAGGTATTGTTGTGGCTGCCTGTTGCCGGTTGGTTCCGGGCAGTCTTACGCCACAACTCAGTCTAACCTCGGGTCCTTATTGGGCTCCATGTTTAACCTCCCACATTGGATAGGTATTGTTGTGACTACTGGACAGCCGGGCGGTTCCGGGCAGGTTTACATCACAACTCAATCCAACCTCGGGTTAAACACATCGTATGTTCTACATTTACATATTTTGTCTTTCTTCTTTATTTTCTTATATGTAAATATTTGCGGCCCATTATTAAGTTAATGGTGTAAAAGTTACACCAATTATGGGCCCAACCCATACTCGAATTTGGGCCCTTCTACATTATATTTTCATTTATTAATAAATTTAACCCAACGTTATTTTCCCCCGTTTAACACGTCCGTTTATTATATATATGTTGGGCTTAGCCTTTTTAAGCCCAACTTAGCCATGAGAAAAAGGGGAGGCTTAAAGCGTGATTACATACACAAAAAGGGGAATGTGAACGCATGAACTTGCAACGTGACGTTGGAACTAAAAAAATAGAAACTGGTGTACTTGCATAGTGGTAACATATACTTTGGTCATAAAGCATAAGTGACATGAATCAAACCATGTAAACTTGTAGTTAAGTTAAGAATATCACTATTGACACATAGGCTTAACTACAACATAAACCTATATTTTTATTCAGGCATAATGTCAAACATAAGCAAATCATGTTCATAAGATTACTACATGTTTACAAAGGTGCTTACTTTTGTTACTAACACAAAAGTATAGTTCAACTTAATCATGATTTTAAATCTATTCACATAACCATGGCATAAATATTTCTAACATGAAATCATGATTTTTACTTTAGTCATGCAAACTTGCAAAAGGGATTTTTTTGAATCTAACCTAGCTATGTACCACATATGTCATCATATAATTCTTGTTAACAATATAGACCTAACATGGATTTCAATTATGCAAAATATCAATCATAGCCTAGTCATATTTGCAAATAGGTTTTCTAGTACAAAAGCATGGCTTAATACATAGATCATGTGCCAAAATTTCAACATAGTTTCATATGAACTATAATAACCCAAATTTGTTCCAATTACGTACAAAATGATTTTTGTACAAAAATATACATTATGATGGCATAGTAGCAAAACCCCAAACTTGCATGAATTTCAATTAATCAACTACATACATGTAGCTTCAACATGGATTACATAATTTGCGAATATTCCAAACGTATACTTGCATAAAACTACCGCAAATATGTAGTTTTTATAATAAATAACATGCTTTGCGAATATCCAAACGTATACAATATTCCAAATCGATAAGAATCATAGTAACGCGCAAATATGAATTACTTTATCGCCACAATCAAGTATACAAACCAACACAATTATTTGTTCATACCAAAATAATACTCTACTTACAATTGTGTGGCGAATTCTCCAATTTAGGGATTTGGAGATGCGATTCCTTGTTGATTTGATTTGATTAAGTTGCTTTATGCTTTAGAATTTGCCTCCTAATCCTCTCTCCAATTGGTGGCTACTCCTAGTCGTCCCTCAGCAACATGATGGCCTTGTTCTTATTTTTGAATGAATAGATTAGGGTGAGTCTAGGGTCATTTTTATAGGGGTTATGAACTGATTAGGACCATTGATGTTGCTTGGATTGATCGTAGCCATTCATTCGAAAGAGAGACCAATTAGAGCCTGCCACGTAGCCCTAATGACAAAGCAGACTTCTGAAAATCGACCAACATAGAATAGGCCAGCCAGGTTGGGCTGGGTTCGACCTGGCTCTGGACCAGGTCGACAGCCCTGTCGACCTGGCTAGACCAGGTCGACAGCCCAGTCGATCTGGGTGCATTAGGCGGGAGTTTTCCCGCCCTGGCCAATTGGGCCCGATTTTGGAATTTAGACTTGTTTTTCTGAGCTGTTTTATTCTGTTCGAATTTTAAACTTAATTCAGAAACTTCCGAAGGCCATATCTTCTTCATACGGACTCCGTTTTTCAAAAACTCGGACTCTATTTCGCGTATTTTTCCGAGACGAACGCAATGGCGTATCCCGTTTCCCTTAGTTCTTTGATTTGAAATTAATTATACTTTAATTTGTGAATTTCACAGTTATAGAATTCGCGGGGTGTTACATTCTCCCCCACTTAAAAGGATTTCGTCCCCGAAATCTTTTAGTTAGCAGGAATGTATATCCTAACATCCAATCATCCATCTACCCATCCATCAAACACGAGCATCCATTGTCCTTAAAAGACTTCTAATGCTTCATGATCATATGCGAAGTGTGTGTGTACATGTACTTATCTAATGCAAAATCAGGCGGTCTACTGATTCAGTTGACCTCCTTAATGCGAATTATGTAAGTGCCGTGAATCCATTATGTATGCAAATTTTCCTATTCATGATTCTACATGAGTGCACAATCATTCAATACAAATGCAACATCCACATGACAACACATTAGAGTTCAACCATATACGAATGCAAACATATATATGCATATGCAATATGAAGTGACTGAGCCGATCTAAAACCTAGATTGTGTGTGTATATGCAACTACGAGCAACCACTAGCAATCACTTGCAACCACTTGCAACCATCATCCATAACATGTTTCAATTACATGTTTCCATCCAAAGGGTTTCTACCTAAAAGATAAGGTGGAGGAAATATACCTAAAAAGATAAATAAAAGTGCAACTTAAGGAAAAGGAAAGATCAAGGATGTACCCTCGAACAGAAAAGGGTAGGCAGTGCGTATTCTAGCTTCCGTTTCCCAAGTCGCGTCTCCCTTGGCGTCGCTCCACTGAACTTTGACGAGCTTGACTTCGCGGTTGCGTAGCTTCTTCACTTCCGTTCCTAATATGCGGGTTGGAACTTTTCTTATGGTTGCTTCGCGTTCCACCTCGGCCTCTTCGAGGATATTTGGCTCTACCACTTTAGCAGACTCATGTAGACATTTTCAGAGATGTGAAACGTGAAAAACGTTGTGGACTCCGGCCAACTTCTCGGGTAGTTCTAATCTATAGGCCATTTTCCCAATTTTCTCGATGATAGGGAATGGCCCTACGAACCTTGGTGCCAGTTTTCCTGTGGTTCCAAAACGAACAATGTTCCTTAGCGGTGATACCTTGAGAAAAACTCTGTCTCCAACCTCAAATTCAAGGTCGGTCCTTCTCTTGTCGGCATAGGACTTTTATCTGTCTTGGGCCGTCTTCATCCTTCTTCGTATTAAGTCTACTTTCTCTGAAGTCTCTCGGATCATATCTGGTCCAAGTATGAGCTTATCCGTAGACTCCCACCAACAAGTGGGCGATCGGCACGGTCTTCCATATAAAGCTTCGAAGGGCGCCATTCCGATGGTTGCTTGATAGCTGTTGTTGTAGGCAAATTCCACCAAAGGAAGGTGGTCTTCCCATGTCCCTCCGAAGTCGAGGACGCATAGCCTTAAAAGGTCTTCCAAAACTCTGTTCACTCTCTCTGTTTGGCCGTCGGTTTGGGGATGATAGGCTGTGCTCAAGCATAACTGCGTTCCTACTGCTTCTTGCAGACTCCGCCAAAACTCACTGGTGAAGATGGGGTCTCGGTCACTAACAATGCTAGATTGTATTCCATGGAGTCGAACGATTTCCTTGAGGTAAAGTGATGCTAGGGATGAGGCAGTTCTTTTACTCTTGACAGGTAAAAAGTGGGCGCTTTTAGTAAGCCTATCCACTATTACCCAAATGCTAGTGTTGCCTCTCCTAGACCTAGGCAGCCCATCGACGAAGTCCATTGAGATGCTATCCCACTTCCACTGCGGGACCTCTAGAGGATGTAGTAGTCCGCCAGGCTTTTTCTGTTCCGCCTTAACCTGTTGGCACACCATGCACTTAGAAACGAATTCTGCCACGTCCTTTTTCATGCCGTTCCAGAAGAAAGTCCTTTTTATGTCTTTGTACATTTTATCTCCGCCTGGGTGTATCGTCATCTTGGAGTGATGTGCTTCCTCGAGAACCTTCTTTACTAAATCTTTTGTCTGTGGGACGCATAGTCTTCCGTCTCGCCTTAGCAAACCCTTATCGTCGATGGAGTATCTGTTGAGGTGACTTGAAGTCTCACCCCTAATTAGCCTATCAATTGTTTCCACAAGCTGAGGGTCTTCGCGTTGTGTTGTCCCTACTGAATCCACTAAAGTTGGGTGCACTTCGAGAGATGCTAGCAAGCCTGGTACGAAATCGGAAGAAGGCCTAAAGTCGAAGCTGGCTATAAACTCTAGGCTTTGTCTTTCAACAAACAACGGGCTTAGGGTCAATTTCTTTCGGCTCAACGCGTCTGCCACTACGTTGCCTTTGCCCGGAGTGTAGGAGATTTCGAAATCGTACGAGGCAAGAAACTCCATCCATCTTTGTTGCCTCAAGTTAAGATCCTTCTGCGAGAAAAGATATTTCAACGATTTATGGTCAGTGTAAAGTTCGAACTTCTCACCTAGGAGATAGTGTCGCCAAGACTTGAGTGCAAAGACGATGACGGCTAACTCAAGATCGTGGGTTGGGTAGTTCTTTTCGTGCACTTTCAACTGCCTCCCGCCATAAGCTACTACCCTTCCTTCTTGCATTAAGACGGCGCCTAGCCCTGTCCCACATGCATCCGTATAAACAGTGAACATCTTGCTCCCATCTGGCAGCGTCAAAACTGGGGCTGTTGTAAGAGCCCTTTTCAGTCGTTGGAAAGCAAACTCGCAATCCAAATCCCAATTGAACACTAGATTCTTCTTAGTTAATTTCGTGAGCGGAGCTGAGATTTTCGCAAAATCCCTTATAAACTTTCGATAGAAACCTGCTAGTCCTAGAAAGCTTCGGACCTCAGTTGCATTCCTTGGTGTCTTCCAATCCTGTACCGCCACTACCTTAGCAGGGTCCACTGCTAACCCTTGTTTGGATACTATGTGCCCAAGGAACCTCACCTCTTCTCTCCAAAAGTGGCATTTGGAGAATCTGGCTTTTAGTTGATGGACTCGCAAAGTTTCCATGATTGCTCTTAAGTGCTGAGCATGTTCCTCTTCACTTTTTGAGAAGATAAGGATATCATCTACGAAGACCACTACGAATTTGTTGAGGAAATCTCTAAATACCCTACTCATCAGGTCCACGAAGTAAGCAGGTGCATTTGTCAAGCCGAAAGGCATGACAAACCATTCAAAGAAGCCGTCTGGGGTTCTGAATGCCGTTTTATCGATGCTATCTTCAGCCACCCTTAGCTGATGAAAACCGGTTGCTAAATCGAGTTGGGAGAAAACAGACGCTCCTACAAGCTGGTCAAATAAATCGTCAATTCTAGGGAGAGGGTGCCTATTCTTTTTCGTTAGCTTGTTGAGCTCCCTATAGTCAACACATAAACGGAGTGAACCATCCGCCTTTGTAGCGAACACCACTGGAGCGCCCCATTCTGAAATGCTCCTCCTAATGAACCCCTTTTCTAGAAGCTCTTTAATCTGTTTACTGAGCTCTTTCCTTTCTCGTGGAGCCATGTGTCTAACGGGCAACGCAACGGGCTTTGCATTATCTACAAGATATATGCGGAAGTCTATTTCCCGCTTCGGAGGCAAGCCCTTCACCTCTTCGAAGACATCCGGATATTCCCGGACCACTTTAACTGATTGCAAATTTTCAACAGAGGCATCTAGCGATTCAAGGTAACTAAGCATAACCGCGTATGAGGGATTACAAGAAATTTCCAAAGTATTACCGAGCTGGGTTAGGAGCCTAACAACCCTTTTCTCACAATCAAGGATGGCCCCATTACTGGATAGCCAATCCATACCCAAAATCAAGCCATACCCCGAAAAGCCCAAAACAAAGGCACTACATTGAAATTCTACACTTAGAATAGAAATTTTCAATCCCAAACAGATCATAGACAAATGAGCTGGGCCCCCAATTGGGTTTGAAACAATTAAGGGGTCCTCTACCATACTAGTTTTTAGGTGTAGAGATTCTACTAAAGCAGACGAGATAAAGGAGTGTGATGCGCCAGAATCAAATAAAGTGCGAACGGGGTGATCATAAAGATAAACTACACTTTCTACAGAAGTATTTATACCTCGCTGTTGCAGAGGTGGCGCTTCCAGCACATGAACCTGTGCCCTTGGGGTGGATCCAGCCCTCTGCCCCTGCCCTCGTTTCTTTGGGCAGTCCTTAGCCCTGTGGCCCGTCTCACCGCAAGAAAAGCACCCACCATTCTCCTTGGCCTTCTTTTTCCGGCAGTCCTTTACTAAGTGCCCCACTTTGCCACAGAAATTACACTTCCTCTTCTCTTTGTTGCCTTTCCCGCCTTTCTTAAAGTCTGTCTTTTTAGGCTGCAAACCCTCTTTCTTCCCTTGAGAGCTCTCTGCCTTTGTCTCCTTCTTGCCCTTATCCTCTTCATTCAGCAATGCCATTTGCACCAATCTTTCATACGTGGCTCCCATGGGTATATGGGTCATGGCCAAACTGTGTAATGGCTCATCCAACCCTTTGACGAAACGGAGAGCCTTCTTGTGCGGGGTGTTGACTAGGTCAAGCCCAAACCTAGCCAGCTCATCGAACTGATTCACATACTCTCTGACTGTCTTGTCCCCTTGCTTAAGAAATAAGAATTTTTCCAACTACAAACTTCTTTCCTCATCTGAGAGAAATTTAGTCTCAAACCTTGCCCTAAAGTCCTCCCATGTCTCCACTGGTCTTTCTGCATTAGTGACTTCCCACCAGTAGGAAGCCTCGCCCTTCAATAGCCACACTGCCAATTGTACTTTTTGTCTATCCTCTACCTCAAAGATGATGAATAGATCCTCAGTTTCTTTCAGCCAATTCCTAGCTGCCACGAAGGACTCAGTTCCATGGAAATCCTTTCCTCCCATAGCTTTAAAATCTTTACATATCTTAGCAAAAGTGTTTCCCCGAGGAGGAGGTGGAGGAAAAGGTGCCGCTGCAGCTGGATGATTTCCTGCAGCTAGGGGAGGAGGAATGGTAGGACCTGGCTGAGTGGCTCTTGCTTCTAAGAACCGTCTAAACCAACCAGGTATTGGCACCCCTTCAGGCAAGTTAAGTTCTTCGGACATGCTGAAACAAAAAGGATAGATTCAAAACGAAGGATAAGAGATAGTACCTATGGCTTTGGGGAGTGGACTTTGCCTTTTTTTTTTTAAAATAATATATTTTTTTTTAAAATGCCTCTTTAAATTTCCTTTTTGAAAATAATTTTTCAAAACTTTTTATCTTATCTGGTAAACCTACGCTCTGATACCAAGTGAAACACCCCACCTCCGTTAGGGTCACTCTCAAAGGGAATGCCCTAATTTTGGTGGAGGTTTATAAGTATAAGTCACAGATATACAAGACAGATATAAGAACACATATTTGTAAACAGCGGAAAATCAACAACTTTTATTTCATAAAAGCAAATACGTGCTACAACAACATCACCATAATTGTCTTACATCTTTTCCAAAAACATAACATAACACTTTCATAATCTGTCTTGATTACATTATTTAAAGAAGCATAAATAAAACATAGATAAACTGCAAAAGCCCCATAGTGGTTGTCCAAAGCCATAGTTCAAAACGAAAAGGTCCAAGCAATACATTTCTCCTCTTCAAGCTGGATGTTAAGGCTGGTCAAGCTGCTGTGTTCCCTCCCTGTGGACCTGGGGGGGGGGGGGGGGGAACGGAAGAAAAGAAGACGAAAGAAAAGTAGAGTCAGACATAAAGCCTGAGTAAGTCTAGGACTATTCTGTCTATGAATAAAGAACTGGGTATGATAAGTATAAACAAGAAGTGGGAAAGCATTATAAACTTGGTTAAGTTGTCTAGGGTCGAATATACTATCGTACCCCATGTTAATCTCTGAACCCATATAAACTAGTTTCCAACTGGCACCCCAAAATCAGGGTGAAGTGATCCATTCTATGATGATCGGCTCCTACTCGCATAGTTACATGTGTCTTACGGCCCCCGATGTTGTAGTTACCTATGCTGGTCCCACCATGGGGTGTATCAAGTCCCATGGTGGCGGCCCGACACAATCCTAGAGTGCACAGGTATGCTAAGTGAAACACCCCACCTCCGTTAGGGTCACTCTCAAAGGTAATGCCCTAATTTTGGTGGAGGTTTATAAGTATAAGTCACAGATATACAAGACAGATATAAGAACACATATTTGTAAACAGCGGAAAATCAACAACTTTTATTTCATAAAAGCAAATACGTGCTACAACAACATCACCATAATTGTCTTACATCTTTTCCAAAAACATAACATAACACTTTCATAATCTGTCTTGATTACATTATTTAAAGAAGCATAAATAAAACATAGATGAACTGCAAAAGCCCCATAGTGGTTGTCCAAAGCCATAGTTCAAAACGAAAAGGTCCAAGCAATACATTTCTCCTCTTCAAGCTGGATGTTAAGGCTGGTCAAGCTGCTGTGTTCCCTCCCTGTGGACCTGGGGGGGGGGGGGGGGGACGGAAGAAAAGAAGACGAAAGAAAAGTAGAGTCAGACATAAAGCCTGAGTAAGTCTAGGACTATTCTGTCTATGAATAAAGAACTGGGTATGATAAGTATAAACAAGAAGTGGGAAAGCATTATAAACTTGGTTAAGTTGTCTAGGGTCGAATATACTATCGTACCCCATGTTAATCTCCGAACCCATATAAACTAGTTTCCAACTGGCACCCCAAAATCAGGGTGAAGTGATCCATTCTATGATGATCGGCTCCTACTCGCATAGTTACATGTGTCTTACGGCCCCCGATGTTGTAGTTACCTATGCTGGTCCCACCATGGGGTGTATCAAGTCCCATGGTGGCGGCCCGACACAATCCTAGAGTGCACAGGTATGCTACTGGTGTCCAGTGCCTTATTTTTTTCTGCGCCGGAGTGTATGCACGCCCGCACCCCGTTAGAACCTACACTGCTACACCACCGCCGTCGATTTGACCTCTTACAATCAGCCCAGTAATCGTGCCCCACCCTGCCTAGTTTCAGGGTATCATGATACACCTTCTAGGGTTACTGCTGAAAAGGGTCCCCCGTTACTAGGTTTTCTATCTCTAGCCAACATGCTAAGTTGGTTAAGTGTTTTCTAACCTAACCCCCACCAGTCCGTTTAGTTTAGCATGTTCCATTTTGATTAAGTCTTTAGTTCACTTAATCCTAACAATCCTGACTCAGCCTTAATTGTCTTATTAAAGCCTTGACCTCTCACATTAGACAGGTATTGTTGTGGCTGCCTGTTGCCGGTTGGGTCCGGGCAGTCTTACGCCACAACTCAGTCTAACCTCGGGTCCTTACTGGGCTCCATGTTTAACCTCCCACATTGGATAGGTATTGTTGTGACTACTGGACAGCCGGGCGGTTCCGGGCAGGTTTACATCACAACTCAATCCAACCTCGGGTTAAACACATCGTATGTTATACATTTACATATTTTGTCTTTCTTCTTTATTTTCTTATATGTAAATATTTGCGGCCCATTATTAAGTTAATGGTGTAAAGATTACACCAATTATGGGCCCAACTCATACTCGAATTTGGGCCCTTCTACTTTATATTTTCATTTATTAATAAATTTAACCCAACGTTATTTTCCCCCGTTTAACACGTCCGTTTATTATATATATGTTGGGCTTAGCCTTTTTAAGCCCAACTTAGCCATGAGAAAAAGGGGAGGCTTAAAGCGTGATTACATACACAAAAAGGGGAATGTGAACGCATGAACTTGCAACGTGACGTTGGAACTAAAAAAATAGAAACTGGTGTACTTGCATAGTGGTAACATATACTTTGGTCATAAAGCATAAGTGACATGAATCAAACCATGTAAACTTGTAGTTAAGTTAAGAATATCACTATTGACACATAGGCTTAACTACAACATAAACCTATATTTTTATTCAGGCATAAGGTCAAACATAAGCAAATCATGTTCATAAGATTACTACATGTTTACAAAGGTGCTTACTTTTGTTACTAACACAAAAGTATAGTTCAACTTAATCATGATTTTAAATCTATTCACATAACCATGGCATAAATATTTCTAGCATGAAATCATGATTTTTACTTTAGTCATGCAAACTTGCAAAAGGGATTTTTTTGAATCTAACCTAGCTATGTACCACATATGTCATCATATAATTCTTGTTAACAATATAGACCTAACATGGATTTCAATTATGCAAAATAACAATCATAGCCTAGTCATATTTGCAAATAGGTTTTCTAGTACAAAAGCATGGCTTAATACATAGATCATGTGCCAAAATTTCAACATAGTTTCATATGAACTATAATAACCCAAATTTGTTCCAATTACGTACAAAATGATTTTTGTACAAAAATATACATTATGATGGCATAGTAGCAAAACCCCAAACTTGCATGAATTTCAATTAATCAACTACATACATGTAGCTTCAACATGGATTACATAATTTGCGAATATTCCAAACGTATACTTGCATAAAACTACCGCAAATATGTAGTTTTTATAATAAAAAACATGCTTTGCGAATATCCAAACGTATACAATATTCCAAATCGATAAGAATCATAGTAACGCGCAAATATGAATTACTTTATCGCCACAATCAAGTATACAAACCAACACAATTATTTGTTCATACCAAAATAATACTCTACTTACAATTGTGTGGCGAATTCTCCAATTTAGGGATTTGGAGATGCGATTCCTTGTTGATTTGATTTGATTAAGTTGCTTTATGCTTTAGAATTTGCCTCCTAATCCTCTCTCCAATTGGTGGCTACTCCTAGTCGTCCCTCAGCAACATGATGGCCTTGTTCTTATTTTTGAATGAATAGATTAGGGTGAGTCTAGGGTCATTTTTATAGGGGTTATGAACTGATTAGGACCATTGATGTTGCTTGGATTGATCGTAGCCATTCATTCGAAAGAGAGACCAATTAGAGCCTGCCACCTAGCCCTAATGACAAAGCAGACTTCTGAAAATCGACCAACATAGAATAGGCCAGCCAGGTTGGGCTGGGTTCGACCTGGCTCTGGACCAGGTCGACAGCCCTGTCGACCTGGCTAGACCAGGTCGACAGCCCAGTCGACCTGGGTGCATTAGGCGGGAGTTTTCCCGCCCTGGCCAATTGGGCCCGATTTTGGAATTTAGACTTGTTTTTCTGAGCTGTTTTATTCTGTTCGAATTTTAAACTTAATTCAGAAACTTCCGAAGGCCATATCTTCTTCATACGGACTCCGTTTTTCAAAAACTCGGACTCTATTTCGCGTATTTTTCCGAGACGAACGCAATGACGTATCCCGTTTCCCTTAGTTCTTTGATTTGAAATTAATTATACTTTAATTTGTGAATTTCACAGTTATAGAATTCGCGGGGTGTTACACTTTAGGTTGCCATATATATATATATATATATATATATATATATATATATATATATATATTGCAACCAAGGCATACCCTTGGCTCTTCTATCACAGACCTTAACCTCTGTGCGCCCAGGCGGATAATCTGCAGCCTCACAGAGTGATACCAAGAGTACCCTCACGTCCCCTCGAAGCCTCGGGCTTCGTAACCCAATTCGTTGGATCCTTCTTAAAACCAGATGGATGTCCGCTCCTTCGTGTTATACTAAGAATTACTACTTAGTTCTACTAACTAAGGTTTACCACTTAGTTTCCAAATTCCTTGTTTTCTTAACTAAGTTTTACTACTTAGTCCCCTTTTCAACTGAGGTTTACTACTTAGTTTTCTTTCTCGCCAGGTTGGATTGGTTAAGTGTCTTTAGTCGATTCAAGCTATCTTAAACCTCTTCCCTTATCCTGTTAAACGGGTTAAGTGTTATCCCTTTATGCTTTTTACTTAACCCTATTCATTTATCATATTCTGATGGTTAAGCGTTCAAGTTTACTTAACCCTATGGTCTAGTCCAGCTAACATATTAAATTGGCTAAGTGTATTACTTAACCCCAACCTCTAGTCTAATTAACATGTTAAATTTGCTAAGTGTATTAACTTTACTTAACCCCACCTTCTAGTCTAGTCAACATGTTAATTTGGCTAAGTATTCCCATGGACTTAACCCTCCCATTCTAGCTTTAACTGTGCTAAGTTGGTTAAGTATTCCTTAACCCTCCCATTCTAGCTTAACTGTGTTAAGTTGGTTAAGTGTTCCTATGGACTTAACCTTCCCATTCTAGCTTAATTGTGTTAAGTTGGTTAAGTGTTTCTATGGACTTAACACACCCATTCTTGCTTAAGTGTGTTAAATTGGTTAAGTGTTTCTATGGACTTAACTCTCCCATTCTTGTTCTAGCTTTAATTAATAAATTAAAGCCGCAACCTCTCACATTAGACAGATATTGCTGCGGTTACTGGATGTGCCGGTCGGTTCCGGGCAGGTTTACACCGCAACACAGTCTAACCTCGGGTTAGGCATATTCATGTTTTTTAAGTTCAAAGGGTTTTTGATTAATTTCCAAATCTGGTTTTGAAAACAACCATCCCGTCCTTCGGATCAGTTAGGGATAGCCAGGGAGGGCAGGAAACTTGTATTTTCCAAACCCAAGCCTAGACACTATCCTCTCTGTCACCCTAGAACTTTCAGGTGTATGTGTTATTCAAAGAGAAAACCTTTCTTTTGTCCATATATAAATTGTCAACAATTTATCTTCAAAGTCCATTTTCCCTTTTTAAATAAACTTGGCCTATACCATTTTCATTTTGTCCTGCCCACTAGTATACTTATATTCTAGGCCCAAGTCCTAACCCAACTTGCAGTTCAGGCCATTTCCTATTTCATTGCCAAAACTAGATTAAATATCCTAGTTTATAATTTATGGCCAAAACTTTACCTACATGCAAGTTACATATTTTGTGGTAAATGAACAATTTATCATTTATGACAAATTCTATAAGTAAATTTACTCCTAATTTACTTATTTCATTATTACACTTTTAATGTACATTGTCACATTTATTATTATGGCCCGTTCCCTCTTATTTATCATATTTATACTTTTTGGTATGTAAATTATACCAAATTAAGTGTCACTAACCATAATTTATTCTAAACATGACAATTTCTCACAATTATGGCTAAATTCAAAATTGTGCTAATATACTTATTCAAATCTTTAATTAACACAATTTTGATTTAACATTCCTAATTCACAGTTTATGGTAAGACTAGAGTTATTATTCTAGTTTACATTTCATGCCTAAAATTTAGCTTACTTGCTAATACTAAATTTAATATGTCAAACTTATCCAATTTGCATTCCTATGAACATGCCATAATACATATTCCCAATTTATGCCAATTTCCAAGCTTATAACTACATTTATGTTCATTTTCATATTTTCCCCAAATTGCATTCCCACCGTTCGTATAATCGTGATTTAACCTAGATTGTAAATAAATCTAGATTCGTAGAAAATAGGGAATGAACCAAAGATGCTATGAAAAGGGATAATAACTGGCATAAAAGGTTTGGATAATGACGTAGGTTCAAGAATATGGATAGACATAACTTAATAGGTAAATTCCCACGGTCTAAAACCAATAGATAGAATAGGTTCAAGAACATGGGTAGACCTAACTGAATAGGTAAATTCCCACAGTCTAAAACCAAAGAAAAACAAGGAACAGATAAAATAGATAATCGGGTTTAGACCCAATTTCATAGCCACAAAACTTAAACAACAATTTTCCTAATTATGAATCATAGGCAAAGTTCATAGTTATAGGCAATGTTCATAGTCATATGTTGTATGTCCCAAATCAAGGTTCATGTTCGTAATTCAAAGGCAATAGGTTCATGGTCGTAGTTCTCATAATCAAGATCATAGGCATAGGCATATCCTCTTTGTTCAATAGTCATAGGCCGTCAATCAAAGTCATAGTATGTTCTGGGCCATAGTCAAGAATTAGATCCAAAAACTTAAATAAACACAGATCCAAGTGAAGAGATTAGGCATTTTTCTTATATCCTTTTAATTTCATGTCACAAATAAAAATAAAATGTTCAAGTATAGAAATAACCAACTTACAGAAATTAGATCTAGAATAGAAGAACGGCGATGCTAAGATTCGTATGTCGTTGCTCGAGGTTTGTTGATTTAGCCTTTGAATTCTTCACTTTGATTTGAATCTTCTCTTGAACAGATTTGAGCAGCATCTCCATGTCTTGAATTTATATTTTATTTTAATTATTTAAGAAAATTTAGAGGAGGGGAAGAAGCCATGAATCTTAGCAGCATAAGGATAGAAGAGAATTGGTGCAAAGAGAATGAAGGCTAGGGCTGTTTATATAGCTGCTCAAGACCTTATCGTACACGCAGCGCTGAGTCAGCATTGAACCCAGTTAAGAAAATAGTCCAGGTACGTAGATGAATCTAGCCAAACCTTATCATACACGTAGCGCTGAGTCAGCATTGGGTCCCACAATCTATTTAGGCGTAGAAATTTGAATTTCGAATGAATTGTTTTGGCGTAGAAGTTTGATTTTCGAACTTTTGAATTTCTGGAATTTATTTAACTATTTTATTCACATGAAATATTCTTATATGTATACAATTCCTCTAATGACCATTTTACGCGTATATATATATGCACAACTTTCATTTTATTTTCAAAATTCAAACGATGTTGCCATATTTCATTGACTGTAGCCTTATCTTGAATTTTATCTTTCGTATAATATTTTTTTGCATATATATATATATATATTTATATTCTCATATGTATATATATATTTTCTTTATTTCCTTATATGTACGTTCTTATCCTTTCAAATTTTGAATTTGTATACGTACATATATTTGCATGTTCAGTTGGCCCTCTCTAAAACAAAGATAAAAAATTATGCCACCGCCGGGGTTCGAACCCCCGACCTCCATGCTACAAATCCAATGCCTTAACCAACTGAGCTACAGAGGCTTTTGTTAATAAGTCTTAGAACAATAATAATTATTGTTCTCTCCTTACTTCTCTTTTTCATGTTAGTTACAATACTTAAATTAAACAACTGCATGGATCTTTTTCTTTTAATTTTTCTTTTAAAAATTAAATATACTTTAATTTGAGAATCTTAATGTCACAAAATTACGGGGTGTTACATTCTCCCCCACTTAAAAGGATTTCGTCCCCGAAATCTTCAAGTTAGGAAGAATGTGTCCTACCATCCAATCACCCATCTACTCAACCATTCAATCACAGACATTCATTGTCCTTAAAAGATTTCTAATGCTTTCATGTTCATATGCATAGTGTGGGTATATGTCTCTATCTAATGCAAAATCAGGCGGTCTACTGATTCAGTTGACCTCCTTAATGCAAATCATGTTAGTGTCATGCGTCCAATCATGCATGCAAACATCCCTAGTCATGTAAATACTACATGCGTGCACAGCCATTCATCCATATGCAACGTCCATATGATATCATATCAAGTTCAACTTATAAACAAATGCATATATGTAAATGCAATATGAGAGCGTCCGAACTTGATCTAGTGCCTAATACGTATGCATATGCATCGACGAGCAACCATTTACAACCACTTGCAACCATTCAACCATAACATGTTTCAAATACATGTTTACATCCATTGGCTTCTACCTAAGGATCGCAGATACGACCTAGAGGATATACTTTGGAAAGAGAGAAACAACTACATGTAAAGCTCCTAAACAGAGAAATCAAGGATGCACCCTTAAGGAAAAAGGGCATGTTGCTAGTATCTAGCCTTCTTGAGCTTTACTCCACTGTATCTTAACCAATTTATCTTCACGATTGTGAAGTTCCTAACCTCCATTTCCAAAATAAACAGATGTCAATCACGGTACCAAGTGTATGATTAGAGGTCTCTCCCTTATCCACCATGCCATAACTATAAGGGTTGAAAGATCACTACGCGCTTTTTAGAGCGCCTGTCACAACTATTCATCTCTCACGCAAACCATCCTAGTCGAACTCGACATTCCTCAAGTACAAGCCCCAAAGGCCTAAACCAATATCAGATAAGTATCCAGGGAATATCTCCTCCAATTTTAGATGATCGACGTGATATGATATAAGCAAAATCGATAGCTATTCAAACCCCTACTAACCAAAAATAAACGGGTCGAACCACCCACTGGGTTTGAGACTGATTGGGATCTTCTTACTATACAAGTACTAAGGTGCAGAGACTCAACTATGGAAGCAAATATGAACAAATATGAAGCGCTAAAAAGGAAAGAGTACGAACAGAAAAACTAGACTCTTTCAACAGAACTTTACTACCTTTCTCCTAGGTACGCATAGTATGTACTTGCCCTTCTGAAAATCTTGTCCTTTGTTCTTGCCCTCGTCCTTAATTATATGCCCTATCATACCCGAGTAAAGATACTTCCTCTTGTCTTAGGTTTTATAATCCCTTCCTCCTTTGTGAGCCAAGTCTACATCCATGATTTTCCTCATCCTTGGGTTGTGCTCTTTTGCCAAACTCCTCATCCTTTTCCGTGTGTAACCACATTGGAAAATCTCTCGAAATCCGCCTCCATCGCACGGAAAACCCTATAACCTTGAAAGAAGACTGGCCGTAAGTGAAACAACTACGGCTATAGATGGAAGTCGGGCACTACTTCGCCCTTCCATGAGGTTACCTCCCAGAAAGCCAGGAGCCCCAGAGACTCAAGAAAGAAGGAGACAAGAATTTAAACAGAGGAAGAGAAGATAGTGCGTATGGCTTTGGGGAATATGTCTTTAAAACAAATCTTTTCTCTTGAAAATGCTTCTTTAAAAACCATTTTGAAAATAATTTTTAAAATCCTTTATCTGATCTGGTAATCTTCAGCTCTGATACCACGTGTAACACCCCACGTCCGTTAGTGTCACTCACAAAGGGAATGCACTAAGTTCTGTGGAGCATTTTGGGTAAAAGATGCAGATAAATTACAAGACAGACAAATATTAAACAGCGGAAAATAGAACTTTGCTTTATTGATAAAATAGTCTATACAAGATTCTTTTACAATATCAGAGTATCATCTGTCTTTACAAAATAAAGAAGCATAAAACAACATTTTATATTCCCCAAAGTAGCAAGTGCCAGCCATAGCCTCTGAAAGAGAATCCAAGGACGACTTCGTCAAATCTTCAAGCTGGGGAAAGAGCAACGGTCCAATCTAATCTTGAGTTATACTATTCCCTCCTCAACTACCGGGGGGGGGGGGGGGGGGGACAGAAGAAAAGAAGCGAAAGAAAAACAGAGTCAGACATAAAGCCTGAGTAAGTCAGTAACTTCTAGCATGTGAACAGGGAAAAATGAAACGACATGAATTAACTGAATACAAGACAATACCATGATGATAGGGTCAACAGGATAAGATAAGATTACCACAAGATATACTAAGGCAAGATAAACTGGATATACTTTAATACTTTCTCTGCTTCGCTATTACCTTATTATTCTGGTTTCTATATCTCTGCACCGCCTAACTAGTGTCCCTACTAGTAACGATAACGTGATCCCAATCCCTGTAGTTTCCGTCGCCTTCAGGCATCCATTTATTATTTAATTACCTAGATCTAATCTAGGGTTTTCTATCAAGTGCCTTCTAGATTCAACTAGAACTTACACTATTTTTCTGAATGCTTCTTGGATTCAGGGTTTATGCCACCTAGTTCCAAACTAGGGATTATGCTACCTGTCGAACGATGCCCTTTAGTCGAGGACACACCACCTAGGGTGGTACATGTTCCTAGACTTTTCCCACGCATGTATCGCGAATCATTATCGCTTGTCTAGATGCACATGTCCAGTAATGTGCGGTCCGAGTTCCGCTGTCAGGGCTACTCTAGAAATACGGAACTCAGTCGGGAGCTTTCAATATCTGCCGATGCAGATGCTAAGGTCTGTTTTTCCAGTGGCTATGGTCCCACTCGACCCCTCACTCAACTAATGGAAGGCCACCCTTGTAAAATGAGAACTGTACGAAGGCCCCTATCTGCCCCACTAATTCTATGGCCAACAACACCCCGCAACCACAACTAGATAGCAAGTATGTGGTCCGTATGAGTCCTCCAGCCTTCCCGCTTCACGTGTCTTGCTTGACTGAAGATGAATGGTAAACGACGAGTTGCTATCACAGGGCTTCCGATTTCTCACCGAATCACGCTGGTCCATCCGAGTCTTTAGGTTGCCATATATATATTGCAACCAAGGCATACCCTTGGCTCTTCTATCGCAGACCTTAACCTCTGTGCGTCCAGGCGGATCATCTACAGTCTCACAGAGGGATACCAAGAGTACCCTCACGTCCCCTCGAAGCCTCGGGCTTCACAACCCAATTCGTTGGAGCCTTCTTAAAACCAGATGGATGTCCGCTCCTTCGTGTTATACTAAGAATTACTACTTAGTTCTACTAACTAACGTTTACCACTTAGTTTCCAAATTCCTTGTTTTCTTAACTAAGTTTTACTACTTAGTCCCCTTTTCAACTGAGGTTTACTACTTAGTTTTCTTTCTCGCCAGGTTGGATTGGTTAAGTGTCTTTAGTCGATTCAAATTATCTTAACCCTCTTCCCTTATCCTGTTAAACTGGTTAAGTGTTATCCCTTTATGCTTTTTACTTAACCCTATTCATTTATCATATTCTGATGGTTAAGCGTTCAAGTTTACTTAACCCTATGGTCTAGTCCAGCTAACATATTAATTTGGCTAAGTGTATGACTTAACCCCAACCTCTAGTCTAATTAACATGTTAAATTGGCTAAGTGTATTAACTTTACTTAACCCACCCTTCTAGTCTAGTCAACATGTTAATTTGGCTAAGTATTCCCATGGACTTAACCCTCCCATTCTAGCTTTAACTGTGCTAAGTTGGTTAAGTATTCCTTAACCCTCCCATTCTAGCTTAACTGTGTTAAGTTGGTTAAGTGTTCCTATGGACTTAACCTTCCCATTCTAGCTTAATTGTGTTAAGTTGGTTAAGTGTTTCTATGGACTTAACACACCCATTCTTGCTTAAGTGTGTTAAATTGGTTAAGTGTTTCTATGGACTTAACTCTCCCATTCTTGTTCTAGCTTTAATTAATAAATTAAAGCCGCAACCTCTCACATTAGACAGATATTGCTGCGGTTACTGGATGTGCCGGTCGGTTCCGGGCAGGTTTACACCGCAACACAGTCTAACCTCGGGTTAGGCATATTCATGTTTATTAAGTTCAAAGGGTTTTTGATTAATTTCCAAATCTGGTTTTGAAAACAACCATCCCGTCCTTCGGATCAGTTAGGGATAGCCAGGGAGGGCAGGAAACTTGTATTTTCCAAACCCAAGCCTAGACACTATCCTCTCTGTCACCCTAGAACTTTCAGGTGTATGTGTTATTCAAAGAGAAAACCTTTCTTTTGTCCATATATAAATTGTCAACAATTTATCTTCAAAGTCCATTTTCCCTTTTTAAATAAACTTGGCCTATACCATTTTCATTTTGTCCTGCCCACTAGTATACTTATATTCTAGGCCCAAGTCCTAACCCAACTTGCAGTTCAGGCCATTTCCTATTTCATTGCCAAAACTAGATTAAATATCCTAGTTTATAATTTATGGCCAAAACTTTACCTACATGCAAGTTACATATTTTGTGGTAAATGAACAATTTATCATTTATGACAAATTCTATAAGTAAATTTACTCCTAATTTACTTATTTCATTATTACACTTTTAATGTACATTGTCACATTTATTATTATGGCCCGTTCCCTCTTATTTATCATATTTATACTTTTTGGTATGTAAATTATACCAAATTAAGTGTCACTAACCATAATTTATTCTAAACATGACAATTTCTCACAATTATGGCTAAATTCAAAATTGTGCTAATATACTTATTCCAAATCTTTAATTAACACAATTTTTATTTAACATTCCTAATTCACAGTTTATGGTAAGACTAGAATTATTATTCTAGTTTACATTTCATGCCTAAAATTTAGCTTACTTGCTAATACTAAATTTAATATGTTAAACTTATCCAATTTGCATTCCTATGAAAATGCCATAATACATACTCCCAATTTATGCCAATTTCCAAGCTTATAACTACATTTATGTTCATTTTCATATTTTCCCCAAATTGCATTCCCACCGTTCGTATAATCGTGATTTAACCTAGATTGTAAATAAATCTAGATTCATAGAAAATAGGGAATGAACCAAAGATGCTATGAAAAGGAATAATAACTGGCATAAAAGGTTTGGATAACGACGTAGGTTCAAGAATATGGGTAGACATAACTTAATAGGTAAATTCCCACGGTCTAAAACCAATAGATAGAATAGGTTCAAGAACATGGGTAGACCTAACTGAATAGGTAAATTCCTACAGTCTAAAACCAAAGAAAAACAAGGAACAGATAAAATAGATAATCGGGTTTAGACCCAATTTCATAGCCACAAAACTTAAGCAACAATTTTCCTAATTATGAATCATAGGCAATGTTCATAGTTATAGGCAATGTTCATAGTCATATGTTGTATGTCCCAAATCAAGGTTCATGTTCGTAATTCAAAGACAATAGGTTCATGGTCATAGTTCTCATAATCAAGATCATAGGCATAGGCATATCCTCTTTGTTCAATAGTCATAGGCCGTCAATCAAAGTCATAGTATGTTCTGGGCCATAGTCAAGAATTAGATCCAAAAACTTAAATAAACACAGATCCAAGTGAAGAGATTAGGCATTTTTCTTATATCCTTTTAATTTCATGTCACAAATAAAAATAAAACGTTCAAGTATAGAAATAACCAACTTACAGAAATTAGATCTAGAATAGAAGAACGGCGATGCTAAGATTCGTATGTCGTTGCTCGAGGTTTGTTGATTTAGCCTTTGAATTCTTCACTTTGATTTGAATCTTCTCTTGAACAGATTTGAGCAGCATCTCCATGTCTTGAATTTATATTTTATTTTAATTATTTAAGAAAATTTAGAGGAGGGGAAGAAGCCATGAATCTTAGCAGCATAAGGATAGAAGAGAATTGGTGCAAAGAGAATGAAGACTAGGGTTGTTTATATAGCTGCTCAAGACCTTATCGTACACGCAGCGCTGAGTTAGCATTGAACCCAGTTAAGAAAATAGTCCAGGTACGTAGATGAATCTAGCCAAACCTTATCATACACGCAGCGCTGAGTCAGCATTGGGTCCCACAAGCTATTTTGGCGTAGAAATTTGAATTTCGAATGAATTGTTTTGGCGTAGAAGTTTGATTTTCGAACTTTTGAATTTCTGGAATTTATTTAACTGTTTTATTCACATGAAATATTCTTATATGTATACAATTCCTCTAATGACCATTTTACACGTATATATATACGCACAACTTTCATTTTATTTTCAAAATTCAAATGATGTTGCCATATTTCATTGACTTTAGCCTTATCTTGAATTTTATCTTTCGTATACGTATATTTTTGCATATATATATATATTTATATTCTCATATGTATATATATATATATATATATATATATATATATATTCTTTATTTCCTTATATGTACGTTCTTATCCTTTCAAATTTTGAATTTGTATACGTACATATATTTGCATGTTCAGTTGGCCCTCTCTAAAAAAAAGATAAAAAAAATTTGCCACCGCCGGGGTTCGGAACCCCGACCTCCATGCTACAAATCCAATGCCTTAACCAACTGAGCTACAGAGGCTTTTGTTAACAAGTCTTAGAACAATAATAATTATTGTTCTCTCCTTACTTCTCTTTTTCATGTTAGTTACAATACTTAAATTAAACAACTGCATGGATCTTTTTCTTTTAAAAATTAATTATACTTTAATTTGAGAATCTTATTGTCACAGAATTACGGGGTGTTACAATGATCTTAAGAGAAAATTCAAAGACAGGGAAGATCACGTTTGGAAGCCCCCATAATGCTTTCATCGACCATAGTTTGAAGATGACGAATCGCTCTCAAGCCCGCCATTTTTGAGTTTGTGTGAGTTTGAGAGGAAGCTGTTCTAAGGCGGCTAGGGTTAGAATGAGTTGAAATGTGAGATGTCGGTTCTTATGTTGTGTATTAGGCTTAGCCTGTTTGTTTGGGCCTTGGGCCGGTTTTTACCTATTTCAAAAAAAAAAAAAAAGGTTAGTCAGGATTTCATTTTGGTAAAGGCATATACTCTTCAACGCCTGCACATGGTACAAAGATATTCAAATTTTTTTCTCACAAACTACCAACTCAGCTTAGCCGACCTTTTCGGATATTTCAATGTAAGTTGTTCTAAAGAATCATAATTTCTATCATTGACAGTTATGTGCTCTTTCGTGTGTTAATTACTGCTTTGCTACTGTTATGTTAGTTTGGTGTCTTTTTTTCAATTTTCACACTGCTATGTAATATTCGTTCACCATTAATATGTTTAAATCCCTGTAAGTAATATGATACTAGATTTTGTCAACGACTAATTTTTGGTACTATTTTAACAACAATTTTTATACTCTTAGTCCTACCATTCTATTTGTTAGTCCCACTTAAATTTTATGTGCTGTTTCTAACCACTGCTGACGCTATGTCAGTTTAATGGAGTTCCATAAGATTGTGTTCTATTCCAACTATTAGTAAATATACTTAAATATCTATCAAAAATTACTATTCTCGGCATTTAGTTTCTACCAGTAATTAGTAATTAGATCAGAACAATATGGGATCATCACACTGTTTTCTACCTCACTCATAACCGACGTTGATCAACAATTATCAAAAGGATAACAACACTTCAGACCTGCGATATTCTTATACTCATACAATATTCTACAGCTACAAATTTGTATGCCCCAGATATATTAACAGAACCTTGATAACTATTTTGGTTTATGAAAAATACAACTTCTGTCCACCTGCGCAACTTTAGGTGCTAAATTTACATATGAATTACGAATGACAATCTTAATGCTTACATTACTCTATGCACATGTAAATCTTTATTTTACCTATTTCTTTTGTTTATGCTACTACGATTAGCATACCTATTTTGTACAAATTTTAATATAAGTCATTTTAACGTTAAGTGGTAAGCATTATAATCCTGCGGTTTTAACAAAAGGATATCTATTGGATTTTTTTATTTTCTCATTATCGTGGAATTAGCGATGCAGTGGCTATGACGAAGGGAAAAGAGATAATAAGTATCTAGAAAGCCTAGAGATAACACATTTTTACTGCCTGCTCATGCTGAACGAGTTGGGTACTCCGCTGGAAAGAGAGAGGTGGTCATTAGTACAATCTGTGGAGAGACTAATACTTAGAATTCTCAAAACGGTAGATGGAATTGCCAATTATGCAGTACGTACTTTATTTTTATTTATTATTCATCAGTTATCACATATCTTTATATGTTCTTCCTTTTTTTTAAATTATGTAACATTTATAGGTTACATATATGTCAGAAAACCATAGTACTTGGTTTAATTTCTAACAAGCTGCTACCTTTATGATCCTATAAAAGAATGTTGTGACAATATAAGCAATTATTGCTTCTATTATGATTTCTCTAATGTTAATTGCAAAAAATATCGTACAATTTACATGTATCTTGAGCTATCTACAAGAATTTGCATTTGAATAAATCCTAGCCAAAACAACAACAAGAAGTGCAAAGCAACTCTAAAGTAATCATTACGTATAAATACAACCACAACAAGAAGGAACAACTCAAAGGACCATTAATGCAGTAATCTTCTCCACTGCAAAGAATAACAAATCTTCTCCTGTGACCGTGTGTTAAAAGTGTAATTTTTTTCTGTTTGATGAATTTATATTAGAACATTCCGCAATGTAAAAGCAGCTGTCTGATTAGAAGTAATAATTTATGCCAATGTGTTCGATGAATCCTATATTTTACTGTAAACAATTGCATTTTTTTCAAACCGTGCGTTACAAACAAACAAACTACCCACAAAAAATATGAGTTACATCGTATGCAGAAAATGATGTTATAAAAAATATTATTACACTTATGACCTGAACAAGCGAAAAGAAAAAAAAAACTCCTCCTACCCCTTAGTTACCTACTCTTATTTGACTACCGACGCTATTTTTTCCGCCATTCTCTCTGCGTCAAGTTATGCTCTTTTACTTTGCACGTTCTATTCCTATATTCCTTTTGTCGTTTTCTCCCCATTAATATATCATCCACACTCCGCTCATCATACTACTTCCTCCATCACACGTCTGCATTTGCATTTCAAAATAAAACTGTGCCAATCACTGTTGAAAACACATCTTCAAATGCTTCTACATCTCTCATTCGCTCTGCATAATTTCCACCTCATGCAACCTAAGTACATACAGCACTTTACTACATAACAACCTTTCATCCCTCAACCACAAACATCTACTCATCATTCCCTACCCTTTTCCTCCAATCTGCCCGTGTGCGAAGCACGGGCCTCAATCTAGTTTATTTTGTATGACTTGATGCAAAAAAAAGTTACCGTTATTATTAACTGGAATCATAATTCAAACATCCAGGTTTAGTTATTTGTTAGGCAAGTTTGTCATGTAATTTCATTTCATGATCTACGCTAATTATTAGGTGTTTTCGGCTACTGAGGCATAGGAGCATGCTGACAGCGGAAAGTTTCCCCTTTGGCATGCAACTGACTATTCAGAGAGGGAGGTTAAGGAACAAATGGTTTATATATGTTTTGGCTCTGTTGAAATTAAGAAAAAGAATCATGAAAATGAGTAAAACTATAACTGAATCGTTAGCAAAGACCAAGGACAAAAACAACAATGAAACAAATACTGCATTTGAATTGCTCGACAAACTGAGTGTATCTAAAACAAAATCCATGGAGGAGATTTTACAATTTTTAATGGCATAGAAGAAACGCCAAAGACAGAAACAAAAGCTGAATAAGAGTAAGCCTAATACATGAATTTCACATTCAATTTCACAAGGGTCTGGAACACAATATGGTGAGATTTATGCTAGTAAATATATATTTGTACATTCTATTTATGTGTCTATTAGTTTTCTCTTAACTGATGCCAACTTGAAACAGAAATGCTATCTGAATTATCCAGAAGAGTGAAGGCTGCAGAAGACAATATGGTAACTAAATATCTAGGACATGGACTCAGCTTCCACATTATGGGTAGTGCTTTATTACTATCATCATAAAATACATTATATTTGCAGGATATTGACTCAGCTTCCACAAATGGTTGCAGACATCCGAACGCATGAAAGAGTGTGTTATGAATAGGAAGAGTTATAAGTGGTTTAGTTCAATTCTTCTTGCAAAATTCGTAGACCAAGGACTATGGGATGGTAGTCCTTACCTACTTAAACAGCTGACTAGCATTTGGATGGATAGTGTAAAGGTGCCCTCTTTACAATATTCTATTCTATCCAATTAACCGGTGCTTTTAACACTAGTTTTTCTTCAACCTTAAGGTATTTTTTTGTAGCCGTCAGATTTAGCAGGAATCGTAGTTTTTCAAATGTAGATGAATAGAATTTACAAGCATGCTTACTTTTGGCATTTCCCCTTGCCTTAAAGATGCATATGTTAAACTAGAAACTTCCTCTTATGCCTTATTTGGACCATCTGGTAGCTCAGTTGAACCCTGTATAGCTTCATAGATATTTTTTCTTCTGGATTTTGTTTAGTGAAGGTTGGTTGTAGAGAGTGGTTATGGGATTACGATGCAGTTTTTGTGGTGCATGTGAATAAGGAGCAGTTGAAGTTCCATTTGAAGTGAGAAGGTTGAATGGTCCAATGGGTTCGGGTGGACATAGTATTGGGTGGGGCTGCTGTGAGTTTGAAATTTTTGGTAAAGATGAGTGCAATTGAGTATTGGTGACTATAGAGGGATAGTTTTGTGGTATGGACAAAAGTTGAAGTTTGTGGGCAATGGAAAAGTGTTTCATATGTTAGACTTAGAGGTGATGAAGGTAGCAGGGGATGGAGATTGTTATGACAGTTGAGGAAGTTGTAGCTGATGTGCTCAGTTGCCATGGTGTAGGCTAGTTATTGGTGTTTAAGTGTTAATTTGTGTGTAGTGATGTTGGTTTGTGTGTAGTGTACGGTTGTTGATAATGTACAGGGAAAATTGTTTATGTATGATTTATAGGAGTGCGTGGTTGCTGATAAGAGAAGACTGCTAGCGAATGGCTTTGATGATATTGCAGGATATATGGTTGGATGTAGTGGATGAAAATTGGGTAAAGGTTAGTGTTTCTTTGATTAATTCACTGATGGATCTCTCTTAAGTATTTTTTCCCTTACTGTATTCAGCTGGAAATATGATTCGACCAGATCAGCATGGAGATTATGCAGATGATGGTTAATTATTGTATTAATAGGCAACGAAGATTATGATCAATGGTAATCATTTACTAAAATTATTTAAATTTACTTCTTATATAATTATTGGGTTTTAAATTTATATTCTCAATTGTTAACACTCACTGTTAGAATAACTTTAAGGGGTTGGGGGATGTGTAAAAGCATGTTTTACACCTTGGGTTTCTAAATTATTGCCCCAGTTAAAATAACTTAAAGAAATATTGGATATTCCTACCTTATTTTATATGAATTTCACATTCAATTTCAATTTCTAACTCAGTGGTTAATAGATCATGGTATACATTCGAATAATTGAAAATATAAATAGTTTATGATAGTTCTATCATTTTTTGCTAAGTTTTGTTAAAATTGAAAGTATAAATAGTTTATGATAGTTTAAATCATTTTTTCTAAGTTTTGTTAAAATTACTCAGGTTTTATACAGTCAACTAAGTTTAAGTCAACTAAATTTTTTTTAATAGTAATAATATAACTAACTTAACAAATTTTCATAGATAATGATGATGATCATGATAAATTAACTTGATTTATAAAAAATAATTAAGTTTATAAAAGGTAATTAATTTTTAATAATAATAGAAAAATTAACTAAGTTAACTAAATGATTATATTTATATGATACAAGTTGTTGTTTTGAGCTTCAAGCAATTGTACCTGTATGTAATGCACCATATCTATCTTATTTACTGTTTATCTTATTTGGTGTTTTGTATATGATTGCATAGGAACACCATATCTTAAATGCACCATATCTATCGTCATAATGTACAATATTGTCCGATTGTTATTTGATATTCAACTTAATTATTTATGTGTTTGTTTTAATAACAATCAATTAACATTATTTGAATGTTATTTGATAATTCATGACAAATACTTATTGTTGATTATCGAATGTGTTTACAGGTAATTAGCTTTTCCGAAGTAAAGACCATCACCAATAATGGACGTGACTTCAATTGTTATATGTATTATGATATTAGTCGGTACTTAAGTAAAACTTTTTGAGAATGCTTGTGGTATGTGAACTTGCTCATTTTGTCAAACAGCTATTATCTAAATAGTTATGGATGGTACTTATGTAATTAACGTGTTATCAATTATTTGAATATGTTGATTTTATGATTGGTTGTTTGTTGGTTTGAATATGATAAGTATATGATTGTTTTTTATTTTGGTATGACTGTTACAAAGCTGCTTCTTGGAAACAATGTACGCCATTAACAGTATATAGTAGCATTTAAAAGATACAAAACAATCATTACATTTCAGCAGCGTTTCTGAAATGCTACTGAAACAAACGTAAAATATTATCTGAATTTATAATGGAATAAAATAAATGCAACGAAAAGTTTTTAGTTACATAAAATAAATGCTACAGAAAATCAAAGAAAATGACAAAGCAAAAACGCAACAAAAAAAGTGTTAGTTTTGGTTGGATTTTTTAAACGCTGCAGAATTTTACTGGTTGCTTTAGTTTGGCAGCGTTTATGGAAACGCAACAAAAAATATAGGCTTTTAGTTGCGGGATCTGTAGTAGCGTTCTTCAAAACGCTGCCAAAGGTTTTTTCTAGTGTAGTGGATGTATGTGGTACCGGACTAGGTGCTGTATTGATGCAAGAAGGTAGGGTTGTAGCTTATGCAAGTCGGCAATTGAAACCGCACGAGAAAAGATACCCTACCCATGATTTGGAATTGGCAGCGATCGTGTTTGCACTGAAGATGTGGAGACATTATCTCTTGGGGGAAAGATTCGACTGATGCATTGAGTAGAAGACATGCCAGTTTAAGGGCTATGTTTCTAGAATGGAAGCAACTGGAGTGCATCGCTGGGTATGATTTCAAACCAAAGTACGAATTGGATCCAGAAATGTTAGCAAATTTGACGGTCAGACTCTTTTTGATTGAACGGATCGGCTCTAGTCCGAGGGACGATCCTAACCTATTGGAAATCATCTCCAAGTTAGAGATGGGGATCGATGAGGAGATGAACAAGTATGGGCTTGATCGAGATGGAAGGCTTGCTGTACCCAATGTCAATGGATTGAGAGATGAAGTGCTTAGAGAATGTCATCACTCAAAATTGAATACACATCCCGGTGGTAACAAGATGTATCGAGACATGAAGCAAAGATACTACTGGGAAGGGATAAAAAGAGACGTTGGGAAATTTATATCCAAATGCATGAATTGCCAGCTAGTTAAAGCTGAGCAAAAGAAGCCTAGTGGTTTGTTACAACCATTAGAAATTCCAGAATGGAAATGGGAACAAGTGTCAATGGATTTCATTGATGGGTTACCAAGGACTAGATCGGGCCATGATAGCATTTGGATAATTGTGGACGATTGACCAAAAGTGCAAGATTTATACCCGTCAAGTCGAATAGGATGGCAACTGAGTTAGCTGAACTATATGTAAAGTGGGTAGTGAGATTTCATGGAATACCCAATGGCATTGTGAGTGACCGAGATCCGTTGTTCACTAGTGGATTTTGGAGGAACTTACAAGAGGCGTTAGGATCAGAACTACATCTCAGTACTGCGTATCATCCTCAAACCGACGGACAGACAGAGAGGGTGAATCGAGTGTTAGAAGATCTCTGCAGAGCTTGCATATTGGATTTTGGTGGATCATGGGATGACCATTTGCATCTAGTAGAGTTTGCATATAATAATAGTTATCAATCCAGTATTGGTATGGCTCCGTTTGAAGCTTTGTACGGAAGACCGTGCAACTCACCGTCATGTTGGGTAGAAACTAGTGAGAAGTTTGTGCTTGGAGCCGATGTGATAAGAGAAAGTTCAGACAAGATTAAGGTTAACCAACAGCGAATGAAGGCTGCCCAAGATAGGTAGAAGAGTTATGCTGATAAATGGAGAAGAGAATTAAATTCTCCATTGGTGACTTGGTGCTTATCAAGATTTCTCCGTTGAAGAGCGTGATACGATTTGGAAGGAGAGGCAAGTTAGCACCAAGATTTGTTGGTCCATTCCCAGTTCTTGAGCAAATTGGGAATTTGGCATATAAAGTTGGATTACCAAACAAGATGGTAGGAGTTCATGACGTATTTCATGTTTCTCAGTTAAGGAAATTCGTACACGACCCAGATGTGACTATTTCACCTGATCAGTTGGATGATATCGAGGTTGAACCCGAGGCGGTTGGGAACCGCATGCCTATGCGTATTGTTGGGAACGATACGAAGCAGCTTCGAAGGAAGGCGGTGAAATTAGTCAAGGTTCAGTGGGGCGAGAATGAGAATGACTGTACTTGGGAGACAGAGGATAGCGTTAGGAAGACGTATCCAGAACTGTTCGCCTGGTAAGATTTTAACTTCGATTTAGTCTTTCCGCATGCTAGGATAGGCTTGTTTTGTTTGTTTTGCATGATTGATTATTGTATATGGCTGATAGGCATGCGGGATCCTTAGTATGTTTTGGGTTAAGGAATTTCGGGGTCGAAATTTCTTAAGGGGGGAGAGTGTAACGACCCACATTCTACGCATCATAGGATCGTAGGATATTTATTTCTTTCACCTACGAAGTCGTATGGTCATGTAACTTTGGGAGATGACTATTGGGGTCATTTCCCATGTTCATGATTTTTGCCGATTTTTAAATGACCGTTTTGCCCCTAGCTGATCTTGTTTTGGCCATAACTTTTGATTGGAAAGGAGTTTTGACCTGAAGCCACTTCCATTGGCTCCGGATGATGGTTTACAATTCCGTAGAGTGGTCACATTAGCCAAACGGACTCACCCTTTGGGAGATATGGCTGAAACAAGTTTCAGATGGTGAAAAACAGCTTATTTGGGCTTAACCGGGTGATTAGCAGCTAGGCCCAAAAGGGATTTCGGGATTTGGAGTATTTAAGGGCTGTTAGGGTTAGGGATTTCGGTTTTAGACATTTTCCAGCCGCCACAAACATCATAGAAAACCCTAACAATGGCCTCCGACATCTAGAATCATCTCTAATCACCGTTTAATCTAGGATTAGGCTTAGCAACACTAAATCAAAGAAGATCTTCACCAAATCAGTATTAGAGATGTTGTTGGACATCAGTATTCGCCCAAATCAACGAGGTTTCAGTTTTGAAAATTTTATTTGTGGCCAAGGTGAGTGATTTGCATAGTTTTGCACTAATTACGGTTAATAAAAGGGTAATTAGTGAAGATTAACGAAATTAGACAAGGTAAAATTCTGGAAAAATATTTATAAATTCGAAAATAATGTTTTAAACCTCTGTTAGAAATTTGATTTGATTTGGTTAAGTTTTGTTAATCCTATCATTAGTTTTGTTTAGGCATGCTTAAGGGAAAATATGGGGTTTTGGGTATGTTTGATCCATTTTACATGCTATGATTGTTGTTTTGCTGTTTGTGGATGATTACACATGTTGCTATGATTGTATGGTATGATTTGTGATTGTCTAGAACTGTTAGATTGGTCGAAAACGCCGTCGAATGGCGTAAACAGCTTGCTGGATAAAGTGCAGAAAGACATCCGAACCGGATCAGATCGGTTAGGAAGACCCGAATCGAACCGTGCAAGACCCTTCCCCACGAACCACTAGTGGAGGCATCTTCTCCAACCTGACCCGTGTAGTCTTCTTCGAACCGAACCGATGGGAGCATTAATCTCCGGACCGATCCGCTTACCTGGAGAGCCCACGATCCGAACCATGTTACCCGACCCGAACCGATGCGCCATGGAAGAACTCGAGGAACACGACCCGATCGGAGGTGATGAAGCATTCTGATCCGAACTGTGGAGCTTGGACATGAGGCGTGGACTACGACCCGAACCCGATGGTAGCACGATCCGGAGTGAAGAGAAGGGGAAGCCGAACCGATCCGGGAAAGATGACCAATAACCCGAGATGCAAAGGTAGTCCAAGTAGGAAGTTTATACTCAGGATCCAGATGGGAACCAACTAGTTGACTTCATGAGTTGGGCTTTGCTGTGGGACGCGTCCTAAGGGGTTATCGATGTCTATAAGTCTGGATCACTATGTGCAGGGGGTACGTGAACGGATTCAGGGCCACAGTGGCCTAGGTACGACTAAAGAGCTATAGACCAATGAAGTGAGGTCATTTGTAAAGGTTTGGCCATGACTTTATGTGGTAAGCTTGGTAGTAGCAGTAGTTGTACAAGTTGAACTCCGTCACTACTTCGATGGGTCTAGTGATCAAAGCGGTAGATATCGTTTGCTTTACGCACTGAGTGAGAGATGTGAGGATGGTTACTATGTTTGATTTGTTTGCCATCATTATGACATGCACACCCCTACCCCCGTACTCTTTACACCATATATTAGTGGCATCTTAGAGTATTGTACGGTATGTAGTGCTAACTCTTTGGTTGCAGGTCCAGGTATGGTTTAGTTTACCTGTTATTGTTTTATTTGCTGCTTATCGCTCATACCAGACTTTTTGTCTGACCCAAAGTTTTATGTCTCTTCTTATTACTCTGGGTGCTCTCACGAGCAGACTAGAGACAGGTTAGCTGGGTATGCACGAGTAGCTAATCCGAAGATGAGCAGGAGGCTTCCACGTATGATACATATAGATATTCTCCCTGTGTTATTGAAGATCACGGCTTGGGCATTAGTTGTGTATCTTCTACTTTTGTTTTCTTTTGTTTTAGAGACAGTAATTTGGAAAGTTGTAATAAGCTGTATTTGGATTTCCGCTGCTCTAATGATGATGTTGATGTTGGTTTTAGTTATCAGCTTATGCACCGTCTCACCTGTTTTATGTTAAGTATATTATTATTATATTTTGATCCATGCACTGTGAGACATTATACAGGTTCTTGATCCAATACTGAACTGGACAAACATATATGGATAGTTAGGATAGAGCCTTCCAGGACCCGAATTGACGTTGCATAACACATAACCTCAAGGATTTCAGACATCAAGTCATAATTCTTCGCAACACTGCGACACATATTAAATGATCACCTGCATGTGATACTTCTTTCCCTTACTTTTCCAACACACTCGCACTGCGCATATTACTACACACACCGGGGCACAAGTTACTTTACTCTAAGTCTCTAACTACCACTATTTCTTGGATAGCACAACGAGCATGTCTAGAAGATATCCCACAAGATATTCTGAAGCTGAGAAAGGCAAGGCTCTCGAGGCAGCAGTTGACCCAAAAACTCAATCATCAGATTCTAACTCAGACAGTGATGATTCGGGATTTGAGGTTTACATTCATGAGGACATAGAATCTTCCAAAGAAGAAACTTCCTTGGATGAAGAGGTAGGAGATGGCAGAGCTCCCGACACATTTCATGATGCTGTTTTTCTGGAAGAACCCAACGATTCCTGAGTTTCAACTATAGACGAGGCAAGATTTAGGCGGTTGTGCTCGAAACACAGGATTCCTTGGGATGATGTCCAGGTTCCTGATGTTTTTGGAAAGGAGGCCCCATAACCCTCCAAAAGGCTACATGGCCATTAGTCGGCAAATGTATTCGGTCGGGAGCATCCCTCCTTTCATCCTTTCATTGTTGACGTCCTTCAACGAATGGATATAATGCCAATGCAACTGCATCCCACGGCGTATTTTTAACTCTACACATTGTATATTTTTTACATAGAAATATTAGGTGGGGAGCTCACATTTGAAGACGTCGTCTTTTTCTATAACTTCAAACATCGCCAACAAGTCATCCCGTATTTCTTTATTTTGAATCGGCACCCAACAAGAAAATCATTACCGAGGGATTCAGCAGTGTAAGCGACATATAACCGAACTGGTTTTATGTTCGTCATTAAAAGGGTAGTGCCAGGAGATGGCTTCAGTCTAGTAATCTTCGGATTTTCATCCCCTTTATTGGCCCTTACTTAACATATTCTTTAATACTTCTATTATTTTCAGGTCCTACTTCGAAGAAGCCTCAAGGTTGGATGTACCAAGAACGTCTGACTACATTGTTAAACGCTTCTGCTACATCACTAAGTGTTAAACATTGCCTTATCGATGAATTTCTACATCGATACCACTTGCTCACTACTTAGCAGAGCATGTGTAACACCCCGAATTTTAGCTAATACTAAAATTCACTAATTATAGGATAAATAATCTCAGATGTGGGAATTGGGGGTAACGGGCTGCGTCATTGCGTTCGTCTCGGAAAAATACGCGAAATAGAGTCCGAGTTTTCGAGAATCGGAGTCCGTATGGCCCGGTTATGGCCCAAAGAAGTTTTCAGAAAATTCAAAGATAAAAACAGATTTAAAAATTCAAATTCAGAATTTGAAATAGAAGCAGCGGGTCAGGCGGGAGAAATTCCCGCCCTAGCCCTGTCGACAGCGCTGTCAACAGGGCTGTCGACAGGGGTGTCGACTGCCCTGTCGACTTGCCTATCGACAGGGGTGCGACGCCCAGTGAAACTGGGTGCACCAGTTTGGGTTCTTGGGCTGGCCTAGAGGGATGGTTCTAGAGATTTCCTAAATCTAACGGTCCTAATCTAACCTAGGGTTAATCTAAGGGCCTAAAACACTACCTAATCCTATAAATAAGACCCCAACCCTACCCTAATTCATTCATAATTAGGTTTTGTAACTAAACTATGGCAAAATGAAATTTGAGCATGGTCTCCACAAATCAATGAAGAGAGTTGCAAGCTAATCAACATCTTCTTCAATTAAAGCCACTAATTCCACTTCATAAGTTTGCTAATCTTGGTTTTGGTGAGTTTCTATGGCTTTAATAATCAATTGTTAAATTGATTATGGTAGGATGTGATAAGACATGGCTATGTTTGTGGATAAATATGTTTATGCAAGTTTGTATGATATGTGATTTGCAAGTTTTATGTTATATGCGAGGTTAATGCCATGTTTTATGATGCAAAACACTATGTTCAACATTTATGCATATGTAACATGTTATGCAAAGTATATGTGAGAGTATATGCAAGTTATATGTAACATGATATGCAAGTTATGCATGTGATTTTATGCATGCTAAATATTTGGTGTTATGCATGCTAAGTATTTGATTTTATGCATGTTAAGTATTTGATTGTGTGCATGCTAAGTGTGTGGGTTTATGCAAGTTAAGTGGTGTGTTTATGCATAATAAGTAATTGATTCTATGCATGCTAAGTATGTGGTTTTATGCATGCTAAGTGTTTGGTATTATGCATAAATCATGACATGTAAGTTTACCCTTTTAAATGTGATGCATACATATGCAAGATGATACCCTTATATGCTATGCATGTTTACCCTCCTTTAAGATGCAAGTTCATATGCAAGTTATGTGCATGGTGTTATGCAAGTTATGTGTATGAGATTATGCAAGTTATGTGCATGATGTTATGCAAGTTATGTATATGCTTAAATGCAAGTTTAATGTGATATGCAAGTATGTGAATGCTTATGCAAGTATGTGAACGCCTATGCAAGTATGTGAATGCTTATGTAAGTTATGTGTAGGCTTAAATGCATGTTTAACATGTTATGCAAGTTATGAGAATGCTTATAGGCAAGTTCAACATGTTATGCAAGATATGTGTATGATAATATGCAAGCTCATATGCAACATGTTATGCAAATCATGTGTATGATAATATGCAAGTTTGGGTTAAATGTAGTTGGGTTAATATGTGCTCATATATGCAAGTTGACATCCTCTTAACCCATGACAAAGTTATATGCTAAACCCATGCTATTTGTGATGGATCTTCCCCTTTATTATGTTATGAAATGAGAACGATTTACGTGGGGGAACAATGGGGTTAATAAATATGTTAATAAAGTATGATTGGGTATGATTGAGCATACCATAAAATAAATAAATTACCATAAGTGGGAATTTACCTATTGAGTTAGGTCTACCCCATGGGAATTTACCTATTGAGTTAGGTCTACCCATGTTATGGAAAACTTGATATTAATTAGGGATAATTAATATGGGGGTGATTAATTAGGTGTAATTAATCAACTAAGACACGAGGTTGGACCCTTTTGTAGCGGAAGTCTGCCCGGAACCGACCGGCCATCCAGCGGCTACAAATGATTGGCCCAATGTGAGAGGTCTTAGTCATAAATTAAATACATGATTAAAGTAAAGACACGAGGTTAGACCCTTTTAATGACAGAAGTCTGCCCGGAACCAACCGGCATATCCAGCAGTCATAAAAGACGGTCTAATGTGAGAGGTCTTTATGAGTTCATGATCTTAATTAATGAATTAAGAAACACTTAACCATATTAGCATGTAGTGGGACATGAGGGGTTAAGTGGGTGCCTTGGGGTGGCATGATGAGACTAGTGGGTTGCCTTGGGTGGCAATAGAAAAATACGATTAGAATACTTAACCAAAGTAGAACATGTAATTAAACATGATAAAAAGGGTTAAGTAAGTGCCATGGGTGGCATGAGAAAATACGATTAGAATACTTAACCAAAGTGGAACATGTAATTAAAACATGGGTGAAGGGTTAAGTAAGTGCTTTGGGTGGCATGTGGAAATCTAGTGGGTGCCCTATGTGGCAATTGAAATATGATTGATGACTTAACCAAATCTTAACATGTAAGTGGGCATGACTACATAAGGGGTTAAGTGGGATGCACTAGATAAAAGTGACAAGCTTAGGTGGGTAGCTTGTGGGGGACCCATTATAGGGGTACATTTGATAAATGACAAGCTTAGGTGGGTAGCTTGTGGGGACCCATTATTGGGTTATACTAAATGAATGACAAGCTTAGGTGGGTAGCTTGTGGGGGCCCATTTCAACCAATATCCCAAACGTATCTTAGTGGGCTCGATTCTAGTCGGGTGACGGGACACGCATATTGGGCTTGACTATAAGTGGCCAAAACGGGTTAGCGGTGGCAACGCGGGATCAACGGGTTTCATATGCGTGTGTGGACCCGGGCTGGTTGGTAAGTCGTTGTTGCATCGTGTAGATATAAAGCCGTGCACAGTTGATATTATCTGGTAGCCACTTTGGGGAATGATACACCCCCTTTTTGTGGGACCAGCACGGGTATCTACGGTAGGGAGCCGATCGCTTGGGAGTAGTGGGTACACCTAGTTAAGATAGCGGCAGACGGCACCTGTGTAGGGGTACAAGAAACTACTGGGTAAAGATTACTAAGTACACCTAGTGGAGATAGGGGCAGATGGCACCTATGTAGTGGGCTAGGAGTACACGAAACTACTTGGGAAATTTTCTAAGTCCTTGGGAGGGATCAACCTTTAAGTAGGAATTACTCTTGGTGGGTAGAACTGGTGTGGTGCAGTGTAAGAATTACCCTTGGGTGGGTAGATCTGGGGTGGTGTAAGCTAGAAATTATCCTTGGGTGGATAAATGCGTCTTTTCGGTTATCATAGTACATCCGGTGTTTAGTTGGCTACTTAGTGTAGTCATTATCCCCAGAGGTATCGTACCTTGTTTATGTCATACCCTAATTACTTTAATGGTTGTATTGTTAGGGTTATAGGACTCACTCAGACTTATGTCTGACCCCGTTGTTTTTATCTTTTTTTCCAACCCTCAGGTTTTCAGAGTGGGCCTAGCACTAGTGGGCTTGGATCAGACCGCTATATCTATCTTTTGGGCTTGGACCGTAGAAGTAAAGCTCGGTTTATCTTTTCTATTATGGCTATTGTCTATGTAGTGGGATTGTGTACTTCTATTTTATTAGGATGGATATTATGTACTTGACTCTTGTTATGGTTTTGTGATGTAACCAAACATGTTTTATTTTCCGCTGCAATGAAAGGATGTTTTAAATTTTCAAGTATTACTTATATCTGTCTTGTTGTAATTTTTCTGTTCTATACTAACTAAAAATACTCCACCAAAACTAAGGCATTCCCTTAGTGAGTGACCTTAGCGTGTGTGGGGTGTTACACGTGGTATCAGAGCTTAAGGTTACCGGAACAGATAAAATTTTTAGAAAAACTATTTTCTAAGAATATTTTTGAAAGGAGTGTTTTCAAAAACATATCTTTTAAGAGAAAAGTTTTTTTGAAAGAAAAGCATAATCCCCAATAGCCATATCTATATCTTTCGAATTCTCCATTTTGAATCTCTTCCTCTCTCTCATTTTGAGTTTCCCCTCCGCGTATAGATGATCTTTCTAAGATAGATAAGGATGGAAAACCACTTCAAGGGACTTAGACGTTAGTCGGATTAGAAGTTGGTTCAAGAAGGAGGAGGACTGGTAGGTATCTATTGGATAGACGATGGGAGGAAGGCTCAAATAGTTGTTTGGTTAATGAAGGATGAAACCTCATTGGTGGGAGGTTACGAGTGGAGAATAGGGAAGAAGAAGGCAAGTGGTTATCCTTTTGAGAGGAATAGGACACCTCATTAGGATTGTCCAAAGAAGCAAGGGCAAGGTATGGAATCTTCTGGAGGGTAGTTGTATTCCCTCACGACTAGGGTACCAGATGGGGATAAGACCGTCTAGATTGGAGGTTGGATTTCTTTATTATCCGATTCGAACTTATTTGATTCTGACGCATCGAGTTTGTTTATCTCATCATTGTTAGTTGGGTCACTGCACTTAGACACCAGTTTGGTAGATGATCCCTTAGTTGTTTCAAACCCAGTTGGGGCTCCCTGATGTGTTTGGGTTTGAAAGTTCCTACACTTAGCGTTGAGTTTAAGATGTGATGCTTTTGGGCTTCACGGGCTATGGGTTAGTTTTGGGCATGGACTGGTTATCCAGTAAGGGTGCGCCGTTCTTCATTTTGAAGGGAGAGTTGTTAGGCTTATGGGCCGCCTGGGTAACACTCTCGAGATCTCTTGTAATCCCATAGAATCTGTTATGCTAAGGTATCTAGAATCGCTTGACACGTCGGTCTAGAGTTTGCGATCTGTTAGAGTGGTCCGGAAATACTCGGATGTGTTTTGAGGAGGTGAAGGGCTTACCTCCGGAGCGGGAGATTGACTTTCAAATATATCTGGTAGACAATGCTAAACCAGTATCTTGGCCAGTGTGCCACATGGCTCCTCGTGAGAGGAGGGAACTCCATAAGTAAGTAGGCGATTTGCTTGAGAAGGGGTTCATAAGACGAAGTATATCGGAGTGGGGTGCTCCAGTAGTTTTTGTCACGAAGGCGGATGGGTCCCTTGGGATTTGTGTAGGCTAAAGAGAACTAAATAAACTCACAAAGAAGAATGGACACCCATTGCCGAGGATTGATGATCTCTTTGATCAGTTGGGTGGCGCCTCAGTATTTATGTAGTAGGACTTAGCCATGAGGTTTCGTCAGTTGAGAGTGACTGAGGATAGTATAGAGAAGACTGCCTTTAGGACTCCGGATGATTTTTTTTTATGAATGGCTGGTGATGCCATTTGGTTTGACGAACGCCCCCGCATACTTTGTTGATTTGATGGGAAGGGTGTTCAGGGAGTACCTAAATAAGTTCGTGATGGTCTTTGTGGATGACATCTTGGTCTTTTCTAAGAGCGAAATAAATTTTCGTATGTGCTCAATAGGGTGAGCAAAGCCAGATATGGGAAAAACGGTGGTTTTTGAGCAAGAGTGGCGAGGACATCCAGGGTTGGACAAGGGGCTTAATTATTTAGCCGTTTTTGCTAGTGTCATCTCACGTAGGTCGCCTGAACTCGAAGGAGATATCCCTTGGGTGTTTGTCTGATATTGGTTTAGGCCTTTGGGGCTTGCATTTGGGGGATGTCGAGTTCGACTAGGGTGGTCTGCGTGAGAGATGGACAGTTGTGATGATTTTGGATGATATCCTGGTGGAGAAGAGCATGCCCTACATTTTAGGGAAGTGTTGGAGACTCTTCGAGCGCATAGTCTTAGGACAGCAAAAGTGAATGGGATCCTTAGCATCCTATGAGTAAGGGTAACATGGTAGCGGACGCCTTAAGTAGAAAAGGGTCGTCCTCGAGTTTGTGGTTCGTTGAACGACGGGCTTAGAGTTTATTTCTATGTTTGACTTTAGACCTTCCGTTGACTTTGTACCCGGTTTGCTAGCCTCCTTGGAGGTTAGACCTACTCTTTTGGGCGGATTGGAGAAGCACAGAGGGACGACCCACAGTTGGTTGAGTAGGTGGGGAAGCTCATAAGGGGGGGGGGGGGGGTCGTCCAGCCATTTGAGTAGGTACACCCTAGACGATAGGGGGTGCTTGCGTAGAGACAGTAGACTTTGTGTACCGCAAGGCGAGGGTTTGGGGAAGGTTATTCTTGATGATGCACGCCGTTCTAAGATGACCATTCATCCCGGTGGGGACAAGATGTACCAAGACATGAAGAGGGTTTTCTTCTGGACCGGTAGGAAGAAAGATGTGGCCGAGTATGTCGCTCGATGCTTGGTGTGCCAACAAGTAAAAGCGGAGCAAAAGAAACCAGGTGGGTTGCTTCACCCATTGGAAGTTCCGCAATGGAAGTGGGATAGCATCTCGATGGATTTTATTGACGGGTTACCCAGATCAAGAAAGGGTAATACGGGAATTTGGGTGGTGGTAGACAGACTTACTAAGAGCACCCATTTTTATACCTATGAAGAGCAAGGGGACCGCTCCATGGCTAGCTTCTTTATATCTGCGAGAGATAGTTCGATTGCATGGGGTACCCTCTAGCATAGTGAGTAATCGAGATCCTATCTTCACTAGCGAGTTCTGGAGAAGTTTGCAAGAAGCAGTGGGGACTCAGTTGTGTTTGAGTACCACATATCATCCTCAGACGGACGGCCAGACCGAGAGGGTGAATCATATTTTAGAAGACCTTTTGAGGCTATGTATCTTGGATTTTGGAGGTACATGGGAGGAGCATCTTCCATTGGTGGAGTTTCCCGACAGACTTAGTGGTGTACATGATCTATTCCATGGGAGGAAGTGCCTACATGAGACCGCAGAGGTGGTGGAGCCGAGTTTGCTTAGAGAAGTGGAAGCAGAGCGTGATGCGACGATTCGACGAGCTCCTACTTGCATCCTTGGGTCAGAGATTTGGAAGTTGAGAAACAGAGAGGTTTAACTAGTCAAAGTACAAAGGGGAGATGAAGAGAGTGACGCTACCTGGGAGACGGAAGCGAAGATGCGTTCGAGGTACCCTTTTCTTTCGGAGGGTATGTCCTTTTTCTTCTCCTTCATCACATATCTTGTGCTTATCTTATCCTTAGTATGTCCTCTCGTTAGTACCTTTGACCTTCAAGTATGATAGTCCTATGGTTGAAACATGTGTTTGAGACATGTTATGTATGATGGATGCAAGTGGATGCAAGTGTTTGCTAGTGGTTGCTCGTGGATGCATATACACACACTCTAGGCACTAGATCGGCTCAGTCACTTCATATTGCATATTGCATAAAATTGTGTGTAGGAAGCTATATCCATGGATGTATAATGGTTGTGTTATCATATGGATGATGCATTTTGGTGAATGATTGTGCACTCATGTAGATATTGTATGTGTCGATAGGGTTCTCTTGCATACATAATGGATGCATGGCACTATCATGGTTTGCATATGTTCATACATTAGATAGGGAACATATACACACACTTTTTGCATATGCTCATACATCATTAGAAATTGTTTTAAGGACAATGGATGCCCGTGTTTTGATGGATTGAGTAGATGGTTGTTTGGATGGTAGGATATGCATTCTCCTTAGCTTAGAGATTTCGGGGACGAAATCCTTTAAGGAGGGGAGAATGTAACATCCCGAATTTTAGCTAATACTAAAATTCACTAATTATAGGATAAATAATCTCAGATGTGGGAATTGGGGGTAACGGGCTGCGTCATTGCGTTCGTCTCGGAAAAATACGCGAAATAGAGTCCGAGTTTTCGAGAATCGGAGTCCGTATGGCCCGGTTATGGCCCAAAGAAGTTTTCAGAAAATTCAAAGATAAAAACAGATTTAAAAATTCAAATTCAGAATTTGAAATAGAAGCAGCGGGTCAGGCGGGAGAAATTCCCGCCCTAGCCCTGTCGACAGCGCTGTCGACAGGGCTGTCGACAGGGGTGTCGACTGCCCTGTCGACTTGCCTGTCGACAGGGGTGCGACGCCCAGTGAAACTGGGTGCACCAGTTTGGGTTCTTGGGCTGGCCTAGAGGGCTGGTTCTAGAGATTTCCTAAATCTAACGGTCCTAATCTAACCTAGGGTTAATCTAAGGGCCTAAAACACTACCTAATCCTATAAATAAGACCCCAACCCTACCCTAATTCATTCATAATTAGGTTTTGTAACTAAACTATGGCAAAATGAAATTTGAGCATGGCCTCCACAAATCAATGAAGAGAGTTGCAAGCTAATCAACATCTTCTTCAATTAAAGCCACTAATTCCACTTCATAAGTTTGCTAATCTTGGTTTTGGTGAGTTTCTATGGCTTTAATAATCAATTGTTAAATTGATTATGGTAGGATGTGATAAGACATGGCTATGTTTGTGGATAAATATGTTTATGCAAGTTTGTATGATATTTGATTTGCAAGTTTTATGTTATATGCGAGGTTAATGCCATGTTTTATGATGCAAAACACTATGTTCAACATTTATGCATATGTAACATGTTATGCAAAGTATATGTGAGAGTATATGCAAGTTATTTGTAACATGATATGCAAGTTATGCATGTGATTTTATGCATGCTAAATATTTGGTGTTATGCATGCTAAGTATTTGATTTTATGCATGTTAAGTATTTGATTGTGTGCATGCTAAGTGTGTGGGTTTATGCAAGTTAAGTGGTGTGTTTATGCATAATAAGTAATTGATTCTATGCATGCTAAGTATGTGGTTTTATGCATGCTAAGTGTTTGGTATTATGCATAAATCATGACATGTAAGTTTACCCTTTTAAATGTGATGCATACATATGCAAGATGATACCCTTATATGCTATGCATGTTTACCCTCCTTTAAGATGCAAGTTCATATGCAAGTTATGTGCATGGTGTTATGCAAGTTATGTGTATGAGATTATGCAAGTTATGTGCATGATGTTATGCAAGTTATGTATATGCTTAAATGCAAGTTTAATGTGATATGCAAGTATGTGAATGCTTATGCAAGTATGTGAACGCCTATGCAAGTATGTGAATGCTTATGTAAGTTATGTGTAGGCTTAAATGCATGTTTAACATGTTATGCAAGTTATGAGAATGCTTATAGGCAAGTTCAACATGTTATGCAAGATATGTGTATGATAATATGCAAGCTCATATGCAACATGTTATGCAAATCATGTGTATGATAATATGCAAGTTTGGGTTAAATGTAGTTGGGTTAATATGTGCTCATATATGCAAGTTGACATCCTCTTAACCCATGACAAAGTTATATGCTAAACCCATGCTATTTGTGATGGATCTTCCCCTTTATTATGTTATGAAATGAGAACGATTTACGTGGGGGAACGATGGGGTTAATAAATATGTTAATAAAGTATGATTGGGTATGATTGAGCATACCATAAAATAAATAAATTACCATAAGTGGGAATTTACCTATTGAGTTAGGTCTACCCCATGGGAATTTACCTATTGAGTTAGGTCTACCCATGTTATGGAAAACTTGATATTAATTAGGGATAATTAATATGGGGGTGATTAATTAGGTGTAATTAATCAACTAAGACACGAGGTTGGACCCTTTTGTAGCGGAAGTCTGCCCGGAACCGACCGGCCATCCAGCGGCTACAAATGATTGGCCCAATGTGAGAGGTCTTAGTCATAAATTAAATACATGATTAAAGTAAAGACACGAGGTTAGACCCTTTTAATGACAGAAGTCTGCCCGGAACCAACCGGTATATCCAGCAGTCATAAAAGACGGTCTAATGTGAGAGGTCTTTATGAGTTCATGATCTTAATTAATGAATTAAGAAACACTTAACCATATTAGCATGTAGTGGGACATGAGGGGTTAAGTGGGTGCCTTGGGGTGGCATGATGAGACTAGTGGGTTGCCTTGGGTGGCAATAGAAAAATACGATTAGAATACTTAACCAAAGTAGAACATGTAATTAAACATGATAAAAAGGGTTAAGTAAGTGCCATGGGTGGCATGAGAAAATACGATTAGAATACTTAACCAAAGTGGAACATGTAATTAAAACATGGGTGAAGGGTTAAGTAAGTGCTTTGGGTGGCATGTGGAAATCTAGTGGGTGCCCTATGTGGCAATTGAAATATGATTGATGACTTAACCAAATCTTAACATGTAAGTGGGCATGACTACATAAGGGGTTAAGTGGGATGCACTAGATAAAAGTGACAAGCTTAGGTGGGTAGCTTGTGGGGGACCCATTATAGGGGTACATTTGATAAATGACAAGCTTAGGTGGGTAGCTTGTGGGGAACCATTATTGGGTTATACTAAATGAATGACAAGCTTAGGTGGGTAGCTTGTGGGGGCCCATTTCAACCAATATCCCAAACGTATCTTAGTGGGCTCGACTCTAGTCGGGTGACGGGACACGCATATTGGGCTTGACTATAAGTGGCCAAAACGGGTTAGCGGTGGCAACGCGGGATCAACGGGTTTCATATGCGTGTGTGGACCCGGGCTGGTTGGTAAGTCGTTGTTGCATCGTGTAGATATAAAGCCGTGCACAGTTGATATTATCTGGTAGCCACTTTGGGGAATGATACACCCCCTTTTTGTGGGACCAGCACGGGTATCTACGGTAGGGAGCCGATCGCTTGGGAGTAGTGGGTACACCTAGTTAAGATAGGGGCAGACGGCACCTGTGTAGGGGTACAAGAAACTACTGGGTAAAGATTACTAAGTACACCTAGTGGAGATAGGGGCAGACGACACCTATGTAGTGGGCTAGGAGTACACGAAACTACTTGGGAAATTTTCTAAGTCCTTGGGAGGGATCAACCTTTAAGTAGGAATTACTCTTGGTGGGTAGAACTGGTGTGGTGCAGTGTAAGAATTACCCTTGGGTGGGTAGATCTGGGGTGGTGTAAGCTAGAAATTATCCTTGGGTGGATAAATGCGTCTTTTCGGTTATCGTAGTACATCCGGTGTTTAGTTGGCTACTTAGTGTAGTCATTATCCCCAGAGGTACCGTACCTTGTTTATGTCATACCCTAATTACTTTAATGGTTGTATTGTTAGGGTTATAGGACTCACTCAGACTTATGTCTGACCCCGTTGTTTTTATCTTTTTTTCCAACCCTCAGGTTTTCAGAGTGGGCCTAGCACTAGTGGGCTTGGATCAGACCGCTATATCTATCTTTTGGGCTTGGACCATAGAAGTAAAGCTCGGTTTATCTTTTCTATTATGGCTATTGTCTATGTAGTGGGATTGTGTACTTCTATTTTATCAGGATGGATATTATGTACTTGACTCTTGTTATGGTTTTGTGATGTAATCAAACATGTTTTATTTTCCGCTGCAATGAAAGGATGTTTTAAATTTTCAAGTATTACTTATATCTGTCTTGTTGTAATTTTTCTGTTCTATACTCACTAAAAATACTCCACCAAAACTAAGGCATTCCCTTAGTGAGTGACCTTAGCGGGTGTGGGGTGTTACAGCATGAGAATAGGTGGAAGCCGAGCTCCCGTGGATGTGCCCCCGACCAATATTCCTCCGGCGCCAGTAGTATAAGAAGATGTTCCCCTAGTCAGAGGACAAATAATAGCCAAAACCAAAGTCAAGGTAAAAGAGGTCCAGAAAATCATAGACACTGCTGGTTCCAGTCGGGAAACTCAGGCAGAGGAGAAAGAAGAATCCCCCGAAAAGATAAACAGTTATGGAGTCGGGATCCCTTATTCCAAAGATACAGTCATCGAGGATCCTGCAGAAAAGGTTTTTGAGGAAGGATCCAAGGCCTCTCCTCCGATAGATACTCCTGCTACAAAGGAGCAGTCCCCTCATAAAACCCCACCTCCAATCAAATCATTAGTCCATTGTTCTCAACCAGAGGAATTCATGTCACTATTCCGAGGCTTGGGCAATCTGCGTTTGCCAGATACCATATATTCCTCTCAAGATCTGGATTCTGGCATCTTCTTTCCAAACTTCGAAGAGAAAATCACACCTACCAAAGCAGGCATGACCACGCCAACTGCCTAACCCTAGGCTCTGGTCTGTCGAGGGGTCACGGCCACACACATGACACGAGCACTGCACATCGCAACGCCTCTTTCGTCATATGCTTTTTCAGTTCTAACTCGAACTTCTTTTCTGAATTGCATGTGTAATGACTAGGCGGAAGAGGTATGCCAAAGAGTTTGGTTCATGGCTCTCCGACACTTGTTCTGGTCATAGAGGCTCTTCACACGGGGATTCACGTGATCGCCCAGACAGGCGGAGTCGAGAAGAGTTGGAGCAACAGAGAATCTGGGAAAAGGAAAGGGAGTGGAAGCAACAAAAGGAGAAGGAAATAGCTTTCCGGCAACTCGTGAAAGAGCGGGAGCAAAAAAAAGGAGCTTGACCGAGAGGAGCGTCATTATGACTCCATTCATCGCTCCATAATAAATCTGGTTGGGGCTTTGAGGACAAGACCTCTAAGAGGCAATCTCTGGATAATGACTCAACTCAATCCAAGGTTCCTGCTCCTCAATCTCAATGTAAGGAGATTCCTCCACAATATATGATTACTACTCCACTAGGAGGATGTAAAGAGAGAGATCCAGATCGCACCTCCTCGGGGCAAAGGACTGTCTGTAAATGAGAAGAAAAAGCAGTTGGTTGAAACATTTTCAGATTTGTGTTTCGATCATATTCAATTCCTCCATTTCTTAAAACCTATCATCAAGTCCTTCGAAGACAGATACATATCTGATTTCGACTTTATTATCTCACAATAGTCAATACCGAGAGATGTATACTTATGCAAGAAGGCTGTCTGAGGCTATTCAAAGACTCGAAATTGAGATGGCGAATTTGAATCAGGAATGGGATTGTGAGAAGAACCTCTTGGGGTCTGCTCAGAAAGAGTTAACAAACCGTGAAACTTAGCTTGCAAAGGTGAAGAAAGGATACGACCGCATTAAGGAGGAGCCGAAGAACGTGCGTGTCAGAATGAACACCGAGCTAAGTGATTGGTCGCTTTTGACCAAGTCTATCAAGGATGAGTTGTAGCTGGTATCAGAGTCTTAGCAAAGTTTTGATTGCTGAGCTAGTGTCTGTGAAAAGAGAAGACAAATTAGCGAGTGAGAAAAATGAATTGGCAATGGAAAATGCCAAACTTAAGGCCCAACTTGCCGCTTCTGCAAAGACCAAAGGGGAGTCCGAAGCCAATATCAAATCCGCCCTTGAATCCGTATCCAACACCCAAGTTGAACATGACGAAGAGGCCTAAAAGCTGAAGGCCAAAGTGGCAGAGGTCAATGAAATGCAGGAAAACCTTAACACCTAAATATTGACCTTTGATGCATAGACACTTCGATATCAGGATTTGTTATGGACTAAAGACTACCCGCAAACTCTGGCGGATACCTTGGAAATCTTCTTCCAGGAAGAGAGAGAGATGCTTCAGAAAGCAGCATTATTGATGAGGCCAAATTAGAGGAGGCATATATAAAAGGTAACGAGCCATAAATTCTTTTCGACGGTCGGAGAATGCTGAGAGAGGTGGAAGACGTGGAACAGCTTAAGCTCAAAGACAAACTCCCACTTGAAAGGGAGTCCAGTATTCCCAAAGATGATATGATCGATGCTCAATCGAGAAACCAACCTACTATGGGCACTGGCTCTTCTAGTACAGTCGTTGTTGCCCCGCCTCCTCCTGACCAAGGAATAGCACCGGGTGTCGGGTATAATCCTGATGATCCAGGTTTTTTTGCACGCAAGCCTCTTTCTTCGATAGTCGAGGTTAAAACTTCTGCAACTCTAGGAGACCGTTCTGTTGAAGGTATTTCTACATTTTCTCCCCAGCTTGTAAAGCTGTGATGGGGTCTCTAGTTGGGAGGCCCATAATTTTGCAAAATTTAACAACCGTTGCTTCCCCTGCTCTAGGTATGAAGCCAGTCGAGGCCATTGCGAAGAAAGAAATCGAAGCTTCTGATAGGCCTACAATACCTTCTGGCGGTGATGCACCAAGAGGCGAGGAGATGATAACAACATTGAAAGACCTTGATGGCTATGATGGTGATGATGACATTATCTATACTGGAGAGACCGGTAAGACCGGAGAGCTAACACTTGCAGAGATGATGGCGAGGAACGATGGCAAACTCCTGCAAGTCAAATTCGAGATCCTACCGTTGCCTTTTCCCGCCCACCCCATCGGTATGATCCTTCCATCACAGAGGTTTCCACCAAGCTTCCCAAGTTGTCTCTAAAAGATATTGCCTCAAAATTTACACCTGAACAAGAGGAATCTTCGAGTGGGAAGATTAAGAGGAAGAAAAGCATACTGAAACTGAGAAGGAGGAACTAAAAAAGCTTAGAGAGCAGAAGAAGCATAAAACCCCCAAGTCTTAGGGGTCGCTTAACTAGTTTTTAGCTTTTCATTGGCCTGCTGTGGTTGATGCGAGTGCAGCCCTCGCCCTTTTGCTTTGTATCTTTGTAAAAAATCTGTAATTAATGAAAGCACTTTGTTTAATTCGCTTTCAACTCAATGTACTTGCAATTTTAATTTCTAATTCATAAGTTGATATGCTTAAATTGGTCAAGTCAATTAGGACCAGTCAGGTCAGATTATCTTATGGAAGACATAGTACATGTATGCCCCCAATTAACCTCGAGTTATACACCAGGTCAAGGGTATATTTAAGGTTAATTTATATGTTTATATTTGTGCCCCTAGCGTTGGTTTGGGGGGGATTAAGACAAGTTTATCTGACTCATAATCCTTATGTTTTATACTCTCCCGTGTGATCTCTGGTTAGAGTCATGGGTTATAACGGTCTTAAGTTGTGGTGCATCATTCACGCTTACCTGAACATTCCATATTCCATCCTGAGTCACTAAGGATGAAGTTAGCTAGACAAGCGGTCGATTCATGCTTGCTTTGGCATCAATCCCCTTGCCCCCTTGTCAAGGGCAAAGGCTGTTGTATCGAGTTTTCTCGTCGAAGCGTGAGGGAGTGAATGTCGTTAGGGAGTTAATTACCCCCTTCATTCAAATTAGGCATGAGCCAATCATGGTACTTAATCAAATTCTTACAAACAAGAATAGAGCATGGGAAGAGCTTTTATTCATAAATAACATTTTTGGTAAGTCACGCCATATTACATAATCAGAAAATACTAACAACAACAATAAAAGCTTAAGTTAAATAATGCCATAGATGCTCGGCGTTTCATACTCTTAGGAGGTCATCACCATCAACGGTCGTTAGTGTGAAAGCTCCATTGTCAAGCCTCCGTTGAATGACATAAGGTCATTCCTGTTTCGGGGCCATATGGACAGGGGCAGGGAAGATACTCTTTAGCATAAGATCGCCAGGTTCAAAGATCCTAAGATGAACCTTCCGGTTGTAATATCGTGCGACTTGATTCCTATGAGCTGAAGCACGCAAGTCTGCTTCCTCTCTCTTCTCTTCTATCATGTCCAATGACTGGAGGAGAAGAGTTTTGTTAGTTAGTGGGTAATAATAAATCGTTCTGTGGGAAGGGACTTCAAGCTCTATCGGAATGACTGCTTTTAAGCCATATGAGAGCGCGAAAGGAGTATGGCTAGTGGTTGATTTATAAGTAGTTTGATATGCCCAAAGGGCCTGTGATAATTCATCGACCCACTTGGCCTTTGCTTGCTCCAATCGTTTTTTCAGAATGGATTTGATAATCTTATTCACAACTTCAACTTGTCCATTCGATTGTGGGTGTGGAACAAACATTCATCTCTTCTTGATGTGATATCATCGACAGAAATCTTTAAACTCCGTGCTATCAAATTGGGTCCCATTATCATTAGTGATAATTCTGAGGAGCCCAAATCGACATATGATATTTCTGACGATAAAGTTGACCACTTTCTTCGTTGTGATTGTGGTTAGCGGTTTAGCTTCAGCCTACTTTGTAAAATAATTCACAGCCATGATCGCATACTTCGCTTCATCTTTAGAGATTGGAAGACTCCGATGATGTCCAATCCCTATATTGCAAACAGCCTGGGACTGACCATCTGGGTGAGTTGGTCTGGCGGAGCTCTAGGAATCTTTGCAAATTTCTGGCATTTGTTGCAACGTCGTGAGTATTCATCCACATCTGGATTCATAGTGAGTCAAAAGTATCCATATTGCAGTATCTTTTTTGCCAGGGTCTGTCCTTTAGTGTGGGCGCCACAGTTTTCTTCGTGCACTTCCTTTAACACGTGTTTGACGTCGTCGTTAGCAATGTACCGGAGCAAAGGAATTGAGAAACCTCTTTTGTAAAGCGTCTCGCACTACATGACATACCTTGAAGCTTTGTGCATTATGGTGCGTCTTTCATTCTTCCTTTCTGGAAGAGTTCCATGCAGCAAGTTCTTTATGGGTGTCATTATGAATCTTTCTTAAGTTTGACTTCTATCGTGTAATCAACCTCTATCTGATCAATACACGGAGCATTCAGTTCTTCGATTGAGACCATTTCTGTTTCTTCCGGATTATCAGAGCTGGCTTGCTTTGCCAACTTGTCGGTTTTCTGATTTTCTTCCCTTGGAACATGAGATATGCTATGGTAATCCAGGCTATTTAACAGTTCCTCAACCCGCTCTAGATAGATAGCAAGTCGTGGTCCCTTTGTCAGATACTCTTTCCAACCTGAAATACAACAATTTAGGAATCATAGAAAATATTCAACGCAACTACTTCTAACTCTTTCGCGAGTTTCATCCCGACAATCAGGGATTCATACTCGGAATCATTGTTAGTAGCAGGAAAATTTAGCCTTAAGGCATAATAGATTGATCCCCCCTCAAGAGTTATTAGGACAACTCTGACGCCAGAACGTCGATCATTACGAGCTCCATCTACATACAGCTTCCAAGTGCCAAACTCCGAATATGCTTTGGAAGGGTCTGATTCATCAATCAAGATATCATCATTGGGAATTGTGAATTCAACTATGAAGTCAGCCAATATTTTCCATCGGATTGATTTTCGTGGGAGGGAAGTGAGATCGAATTGACTTAGTTTAATGTTTCATATAAGTAATCTCCCGGATGCCTCAGGTCGTTGGAAGACCTGTTGTAGCGGCTGATCAATGTATATCTTGATTGCATGAGCTTGAAAATAGGGACGTAACTTTCTCGAAGCAATCAATGAGCTATAGAGTGTAGTTACGTTTCACCCCTATCAACTTCTTGCTTACATAATACACTGGTCTCTGGACCCTGTCTTCCTCACGGACGAGTGCTGAGGTGGTAGTGTGTAGAGACACCGCCAAATACACGAACAAGTCCTCGTGATCTATTGGCTTGGATAGTATGGGGGGTCTCTCCAGATGATTTAGCATATTCTGAAAAGCTTTGACACAATCTGAGATCCAAGCAAAATTGTGTTTTCCTCGCTTTATTAAGTCAAAGAAGGGGATGCATTTGTCGGTGGCTCTGGAAATGAGTATACTCAGAGCCGAGACCTTTCCTGCTTAGCTCTGTACATGTTTAATCTTATGAGGCTCCCGAATGTTCCTAATGGCTTCAATTTAATTGGTATTAATTTCAATTCCTCGAGAACTGACGATGAAATCCAAAAACATCCCTGACGCAACGCTAAAACATCACTTCAAAGGGTTGAGTTTCATTCCATAGTGTCAGAGAACATTGAACATATCCGCTAAGTCTTTAACGTGGCTGGATGACTGCTTCGACTTTACCATCATATCATCAACATATACCTCCATTATTCTTCCATTTTGGTTATGGAACATACGGTTAACTAAGCATTGATATGTTGCCTCAACATTCTTCAATCAAAAGGCATGACCACATAGCAGTATAGTCCCAGATCCGTAATGAAAGTAGTATGTTCTTGATCTGTAACATGCATTGGGATTTGGTTGTACCCAGAATATGCATCCATAAATGAAAGAAGCTCGTGCCTTGCTGTTGAATCAACTATCTGGTCAATTCGGGGAAGTAAAAAGCTATCTTTTGGGCATGCCTTGTTCAACTCCGAGAAATCAATGCATGTCTGCCATTTCCCATTAGCTTTGTTTACAAGGACATGATTTGATATCCATTTAGGGTAAGTTGCATCACAGATATACCCATTGCCCTTCAATTTCTTCTTCCTTTAAAGCAGCGGCCTTTCCGGAACTAGCATACGCCTCTTCGGCTTAACTAGAACGTACTTTGGGTCGATGTTAAGTGAATGAATCATAATGGATGGAGATATTCCACACATGTCAGCATGAGACCAAGCAAACACATCAAGGTTTGCCATAAAAAATCAATTAATTACCTTATCCAGAGAGAATACTGATCGGATCCGATCTTCAAGACTCTAGTTAGGTCGTGGCTATCGATCAGAACTTCTACTATAGTTTCGTTAGGTGTCGCCCTTCTACTTCCCGATTCCTCATCCTCTCTGGGATAAATGTCCTCGAACTGATGATCGGCCGATCCTGATTGGGATGTATCCATTATTTGCTATGTTGTGCCCTCTTAGCAGGGGAGGCTTCTCACGGCTCATTGCTTTCTCCATTGCAGATTTCCTTCCACTCCACTAAGTAGCAAGCTCTTCCTGCTATCTGATCTTCTCTAACTGTTATCACTCCAGTCTCGGTTGGGAATTTCAAGAGCAAGCACCAGAGAGCTATACATGCTTAGAATTCTGCTAAGGCCGGCCGGTCCAGAAAGACATTACAAGGAGAGTTGATATCCATTACAAAGAACGGGAGGATTCGTACTCTCCGATGATCTCCCTTACCTAACTCAATTGGTAATTCAACTATGCCAACCAGTTCAGTGGTTGAATCATTGAAGCCACGTATCCATCCCTTACATGGCTTTAAGTCTCTTGCTTCCAACCTTCATTCAGTCAAAAGATTTCTTGAACAAGATATTAACAAAACTCCTGCAATCAACAAGGACCTTCTGCACAGTTGTAGGGCCAATAATGGCCAATATCACCAATGAGTCTATACTTGGGGTCTCCACCCCCTATTTTCTCTATCATGGAAAACGATATTGTCTATCATCGTTTTCTGTTGCTTGATCAAGATATTGTCTTTGAGGGTGATACTTTCCCCCACTTCAACATGCTTTGCAGTATTCACATATCCTTCCATCGTTCTCGCACTAAACCCTGCTGGATGTGGTCCTCCTTCAATGGTGTTGATGATAATTCCTTTGGCTTTTTGCTGGGCAGTGGCTCTAGGAGCCACCTGACCTTGATTCGGGGCTGGAGCCCCTTGCTCTGTCCCTTGGGGCCACCTTATACTCGGTAAGCTTCCCTTCTCGCAATAACTTCTCGATTACATCTCTTAAATGACGATACTCATTCGTCGAATGATCATAGTCTCGTGGAACAAACTGAATTTTCCCGTTTTATGTTCCTTCTCCATAAAATCTTGCGGAGATTGCTTCTTGTATTGCATCACATTACATGTATCGAGGTATATTTTTTCCAAAGTATCGCTGAATGACATATAACTTTCAAATGACCAGAATCAAGGTCGCTTCTTAGCATCCCCTTTTTGATTCCAGTTTCCTTTATTATTGTTCTTGCCTTACCGGTGTTTTGATTACCGACATTAACTTTCATTTTTCTGGAACTATCGTCGGACTGCCTCACAACAACATTGCTTTGAATCTCTTCCTTCACTACCTTACTAGATCTCCTTTTCTGATTTAGGAACGCATCCTCTTGTCGTTAACACACGTTTGCATTCTCATAAAATAATTCTATCGACGTAGGAGGCTTTCCAATTAAATATCTTCCGACCTCTATTTCCCTGTCCACACCATTGACCATCGCCATTGAAACAGTCTTTGGGTTAGGGTTGCTCACTTCGGTGATAGCCATGCTAAAACGGTCGAGATATCCCCTCAAAGATTCTATGGAGGCTTGCTTAAACGTGGAGAGTTTCATTATGTGCTTAACCTTTGGTGCATGCAATCGAAACCGAGTCAAAAATCTCTTGCTCAGATCTTTAAAGCTGGGAGCTGATCTATGAGGGAGCCTGGTAAACCACATTAGTGCAATTCCCTCAAGATTTATTGGGAAAGCTTTACACACGATGGCATCAGGCGCTGCGACTGCGTTCGTATACCACCAATAACGCGTTAAATGCTGTCGTAGATCCGTTTTACCCAAATAATGGCTCATTGTGGGTATATTGAATCGCCTTGGGAAATGCGCTTCTAAAATATCATCAGTAAGATGAGTATAACTACGATCCAAACCCCAGTCCTCATTAGTGTACCTCTGTTATCATTCATTATTTGACGTTGTTGCTACTTCTGCATTAGTTAGAATATGCTCTGGCTCTGCACTCTCGCTTCATTGTGCTCTTCCTGCCCCCGTTTCAGGCAACGTCGCATGTGTCGTCGTCCGGGTAGCGATCCCTTGCCCCCCATTGTCCCGGTCAATCACATGACGAGTGGGTGGAAGTACGGGTGCACGAGTAGCATGAGAAGCATCATGTTCCCTTGGAAGGGGAAGATTTCGGTTTGATGTTTCGGCCGGTTCGACATGTCTCGACTCGAAATTTTCGTTCCGGGAGTGCTGTCCTGCTCGAGTTGGGAATCTCCCAAATTGTAATTCATCTACATCACAAGCTGATTGGAATTGATGTCTCCAATCTTCACCATTCCTTCCTTATGAGGAGGAGGCTTCGTCAGCTCGTTGTTGGGAAGGAGATACAGTACGTTGATTTTGGAAATCTTCCCACTGCCTTGACATCACATCCATATCGTGCCGTATCATTGCATTATCTCGTCTCTAGGCATTTAGAGTAGTGGTAGTCTCATCTAACGCGGAGCAGACGTGTGAAGTTATCACATGTAACAAATCCCGAGTTAGGAGCTAGGTTAGTTGCCATAGTAGTAGGCTCATGGCTAGGCCATTCATGGTTCGAATTCGATCTAGGAACAATCGAATCGGGGATGTTTGGACCGAGAATACTCGAGCCGGGGACGTTCGAATCAGGAGCAGCATCGATTTCCGCTGGCTGCGAAGTCTCCTGTTGTGCGTCACCAGATGAGGCTCGAAGGGAAGCTTGATGAGTTCTGTCTCACTTGGAAACGATGATTATTAGGGTATTGAAAATGTAGATTATTCCTTCGGACTTGACGATCCAACCAATAGGTAGATAATCTAAATAAGGCCGAGAATTCAAGGTTTCTCAGTTAAAGCACCAAAATATTTGATGAAAATAGAAATTTATATAGAAATAAAGGACAAAATAAAATAAAATGAAAATGTGGAAAATAACAATCACACACAATTTAGAGTGGTTCGGCATTAACGAGCCTACATCCACTTGATATTTTCTTGATTCGGTAAGAGATTACAAATACAATTCTTACTATCTCCAAACACTAAGATTACAACCCTCAAACTCTCGGATTTCTGTCTCGAATACGGGGAATTTTTGTAGTAGACGATGTAGAGATGGTGCGTGCGTTTTTCAAAGTGTCAAAAGTCCTCTTTATATTTTCGAACTACTGTATTTATAGGCACGGCTGCAGCGAGATTCGGAACACACACGTGGCTTTTGAGCCGGATTCTTCGAAGATTAGTGGATGCGGTTAGGAAGCAGTTACATGGGGGTTGGCTCTCTGGTTCGAGACGTGCCGGTTCGAACGTAGACACATGGCGAGATCCCCTGACGATCGGGAGATAGGAGGAAGAATGTGCAAGTAGTGGAGCAAATGTAACCATTCTTTCTGGATCGAAGAGGATCCGAATTGAAATATTCGATCTGGGTCCTTTGTTTCTAATGCCTGATTTCAGCCGATTCGGAACCAGGAAATGATGCGAGCCGCATTTCTTTGAATCGGCAATTTCAAGCCTGGACTCTCCATTTTCAGGGTGTGTTTCCATCATATCTGAAGTGAATCTTCGATCCGGGCTACCTTGAGTCAGCAGTAAACTTTTATCTAAGCATGATTTCGAGGTTTGAGGCTCTTGATCGTGAATATCTGGACTTTTGACGGCCTTGCTAAAAGACAGGTCAACAAAATTATAATTAATGAAGCAAATGTTTACCCGGCATAGGGTATTGGGCTAGGATCCATTTGTTTTATATGCCGACCTTCTAATTATCTTTCGATTTCTTAAGTAAAGATTTTCAATTATTAACGTATATTCATTTGCTGAATCATTATTAACTACCACCAACTGAATATTAGGAGCTATTTCATTGTTGTCTGAAGCAAGATCTTTCAACTTTAGTGCACCATATAGGTAGCATGTTCGATGAAAACCTCGCTGCTCTTTATTTTTGTTCCAGGCTGGAGAACCATGATTTATTAAATTTTTACCAGTATCATTAACATTTTTTTTTAAAATTTATCTGTAGCTTTTCCCATGATGTTTATTTGTTTGCTATTTTATTTATCTCAATCAGTATTTTCTTCATCACAATTTGTGCTGTTAAACCTGATTTTTCAGCATAAAATTTAAGTATACAACAAACTACTTCCTCTTTGGATTCGTATCTTCTGCCTCTCTTTACTTTTTAAGTATGAATGTATCAAGTTATTTTTCATTCATTTACGTATTAATTTGTAGCATTGGTTAAATGCAATGTTTAAAATGCAGAAGGCTTACGTGAGGCGTAAGCCTCAAAACGTTGAAGCGTAAGCCTTGGAGGGAGGGGGGAGCCTATGTCATATAATGAAAATAGACATAGAGTGTATAAGAAACATAAATTATTACAAGCAATTCAAACAAAATATAGTTGTTCAAAAATATTCGAAGTGTCATCTAAGATCAAATGATGTCTTCCTCCTCATCCATAACCATGTTACCATCCAAGCTATCATCGTCACTTGCATGGAATACATTTTGCGTATGTAATTCCGAAACAGGATCATGTTCGTCGACACCATCATCCCCAATTGACGCAACTGTCACACCCTTCCCTTTCGGATCATTACCTATTATTAAGTTTTAAAAATCACAATGAGCATGGTTTTATATTTAATAAAATTATTTAATATTAATTTTTTGTTATCCTTATACCACCATCATCATTATAACATCTTCTTTTGTACGAAATGATAGGAGGAAGAGTGATAATAGGCTCTCTTATAGGAAGAGGAGGGAGAGGGGTAGGATCTCCATGAGGTGTAGGTTTACGGTTTTGAATCGTAGGTTCTCTAATTCTTAGAGTATCCTCATATATTGAAGTAGGCATATTTCGTATAGCATCAACATCGAGAAATTGATCATCATCATCATCATCAAACCAACTTGGAATCGACTGTTTTTATTCAAATGATGAAGGGAAAAAAACCTGAGTTGCTTTTTTCAAGACGAATCTTGCTGCAGTAAAGAACAGCGAGGCAGCAGGAAAAGATCCAAACAGGGAAAGGTAAAAAATCTGTCCAAAAAAATGTAGGCATCAATTTTTTTTTCCATGTTTTTTGTGCCTCAACCCTGTGAGGCTTACGTTTTTTGGTAAAAACGCCTGAAACTCTGCACCTCGGTGCTATTTTAGCACTCGCGTTTTTGAAAACACAGATTAAATGTAATAGTGGATTGGAATAAGTTTGATGAATGTTAGATATGTTTCAGTAGGTAGTATTTGCTGTTAATAACTATTTTAGTTCTCACACCATTCCCATGACAAACTCGGGGTTTATTGTTTCTACCTAAATCTAGGTGCCCATATTTTCCACAAGGGTAGCTAGTAGTTTTGGTCTTCGCTGGTATTTCTTTTCACAGGATTCTGGATGACAACTGGAGCCATATTCAGAAAGCTTTGTATCCATGTATTTCATTCAGTTGTGCTAGTTGATTTATTTTCCGCTGTACCTTGTATTTATACGTTTAAATTTGTGTATTTTAATCCCTGATAATTTTCCGCTACGTATTATTTATTCATACTATGATATATTCTTATACTCTGATGTAAATTGTTGTAATAGTAATGAAATGTTCTATTGTTTGTGTTCTGATGCGTCGTGTTCTCAACTCAATTCGGGATTTCCCGTAAGGGGAAGTTTGGGTCATTTCATTGAGCCACCCGTAAGCAGGGCTAGTGTTGAGTTCTGCACTTGGACTATTTTGTTTGCTATGTTCGTTCGTTGACTCAGCGCTACGTTTATGGCTTGAATTGAAAACCTAATATCTAACGGTTAAGAATTGGCTCTGTTAATCTATAAAAAGGGGCTCTCTCTCTCATTTTATAAATACACAATTATTCTTCACCTCTCTGTGTAATGACCTGGGTTTTTTAGTCATTTGAATTCGAATATTTAAACTTATTTTTGGAATATTAATGGATTTTAATATCGAATTCGTTAATAAAACGACGATTGAACATTTTAATTTATATTTAACATAAAACAAGCTCGTAATATCGCGGTAGTTCATAATATTGAGTTTTGAACTTTAGTTGATTATACAGAATCCATTTTAAGTCGGAATTCTTTGAAACAAGAATCGACCGAATCTATGTGATTATAATTTTCTAATGGAAGAGAAAATTTAGAATTTTCTTAAAAATTGTAAACTATGTCCAAATCAAAATTTTAAATAGTCGCTATGGAAAATGTTAAAATGATAATGTTTATTTAATAAATTTAAAAGCGATTTCTATATAATTCGAATATCCTTTAACTCGAATATGTTAACGTTGAGTTATAATTCCATATTAGTTGAATATGAAGCTACATATTTTTTTATTTGGACATTCATCACAATAATAATTTATTTTTATTTAATTTATTTATTTTGGAATTAAATTAATGTTATATCGATATTATATAAGCGTTAGAAATAGCTGTTTTTCAAACAACCTCCATTTTTAATGAAATGAAATTTATCGGAATATGTATAGTCACTTATTGCTAGAATTCCAGTTTGGAACAAATTGGAGTTATTTTGTGAGACGGCGATATTTTAAAAGTGAACCAATGAATATATTGAAATTAAAATAGCGTTTGTGCGCAAACGGTGTTGGTTTCCGATAAAATTAATTTCATATCTGGAACGCCAAGGCATAGTGGTGTGTCTAGTTTCATTGCATTTGGAGTTCGTGTGTGGTGTGCGTATATTTAATGTTCAACGTTAAATAAAAGTAGAATTTAATATCTGTTCAAAACAAATTTATAACAACAGTTAAATCAATTAAACAAAGCCAACAAAACCTACCTATATTGGCATAGCTATTCGAATGGAAAGGAAAGATGTATAAAACCTACCCTAATCTATACTCAACGCATAACCTAAATGTATAATATGTACATGCTCCTTTATTTTTCTGCCTACCCCATTTATGGATATATGAAATACACAGATCTATCTATTATATAACAACATCTACCCATAAACTTATTCAGGCCTACAGGGAAAAACTGTCACGCAGCAAATCAAAGTACCCAAGCCGGCCTAACTTTTGAAAAGAAACATTAACACAACTATCTATCTTTCTTCCCTACACTTTCTTTTCTATATTTTATATGATAAAATGATTGCATCAACACAGCTACCTATCTTTCTTCCCTACTCATTCTTTTCTATCTTTCACATGATAAAACGACTGCATGCTAACCTAAAGCCATACCAATTTCTTCCTACCTTGTACTGTGCACGAACTGACTTTGATCTTATCATCGTATTCTCTTCTATAAATATGTTAGCCACTCCATATTTTTACTAGTAGTGAAATGTTCACTTCATTTCCTGCTGCGAGAAAAAAGAAAGAGAGAGAACATGGAAACATATTGTATAATGCTGAGGAACGTAATACGTGGAGAGGAACGACAGAGGCTTGAGTGGTAGTGTTGAGTCGTGGAGATGGGGAAGGGCAGTGGGCTTTAAGCCTTTCGAAAGAAGAAAAAAACGTAATGGAATAAATGGGATGGAGCAGGAGGAAGAACATGAGTAGGGGATGGGGAAAACAACAATAACGCACATGGGGAAGGCTATGCCGGGGGTGCGGGCTAAAGGTGTTTGGTTTAGGGGCCTTCAAATTGAAAAAATACGGGGAAGTGGGAAGTGGAAGAGAGGTAGGGAGTTTGGTTTAGAGCTTTGGAAGATCTATAATGGGGGAGAGAGAGCCTCAGAAGGTTGTGTTTTATTCAACTGGGGAAGAAGATAAAATTTTGGAGCAGGGCAGTTGAATTGAGAAAAACCGGTTGTACAAGTGGTAATGCCCAATAGTATTATATTTACGTGAATATATATGCACACACACATATTAACATATACTGTTAATCATCACGTTAATATACTGTTACCGTGTACGATCTTTAAAGGAGTATGAATATATACTGTAAACATATATATGTACACATATCATAATGTACATGCGTGGTAGTGGGTGGAAAAAGCATTAACATGTGTACTATTGAACTATTAATATTTATACGCTACAGTGTATCTAAGAAAAATAACGATGAAATAGTAAGGTATGCACCTATTATAATTATAACGTTAGGATTCACGTTGATTATAGTTAATAATTATGGTTAGGATCATTATTATTAAATTGAAAATAAATTATTTAATTAACTCGTATGGTTACTATATTAATAACTTGTTAACACATATTACCAGAATTGAACAAGCCCGGATGCATAGGAACCGTATCGACGAGCTTTATAATCTAAAGTTGATATGGTCAGCAATGGAAGCAACCGAAAATTGATAAAATTAAACACTTGTTTAACTTTATCAAAATGAATTATTTTAATCGACAAATTAACCAAGGTGAGTTTAACTCACTCAGTTGTCCCACTTATATTTTATATAAGTCGGGTTTAATGTTTGTGTGCTATGTTTGCTAATTATTGATTGATTTGATGTTTGTTTGATCTATGCTGAATATTTTTATATATCTAATTTAAATTAAACGTTTAATTTAATCGAAACTAATCGTTATTTTCAAAAATTATTTCCAATTGAGGTAACTTACCTTGTTGGTTACGTTTATAATAATATAAATGTATTAAACTAAATTGGATGCTTGAATTGTTGTTATTAGTCGCCCGTTATCAGTCGAATTTATTATTCATGTTTATTACATATTATCATATTGAATGGATTGTTTTATTTGAGGTAACCTATTTGGACGTAGGGAGAAACACGTTGGAGGGATCTAACTGGATTCCTCAAATTTATTGTATATTTTCATGTGATCATTGTATGGACTGTTTAACTAATATGATTTGATTATTGATTTGGTTATTGATTGTTAAATCTGAATTCAACGCTTGTTTTGTTATTAACCAATGGGCAGTATTGGTTGAGGAATTTAGCAGTAGATGGCCTAAATACAACATTTTATAAATATTGATTTAGCTTTAGGTAAATCAATAGAAATGAAGTTATAAAGTTTATTTTATAACTGAAGATAGATTTTGAAATGTATTATTCTGAGCGAAAGTTATAAAAAAGGAATAAATATTATTACTGATTATTTATGTTTATATGTAATTATTAAGTGATTTTATAAAGTTAATTTTATATTAATAAGATTGATAAACAAGTGAGCCGAAGTTAACGTAACGATTAATAATCGAGATTAACTGTTTTGAAGATACAATTTAAATGGAATTATATTGAAAATGATTATTACTTATTTACTAATAATAAAAGTAAATGGGATTATTTAAATTAATTATATTATCGATTAATTTAAATGGAAAGACTAGTTGGAATTGGTTAACGAATTAATCATGTTTAGAGTAGACCAAGTCAACTTCGTTAACTCTAATTGATTATTTAATGTGTTGGTTAGTTTAATGGAAATAGTAAATGGTGAAGTAAACTATCTTTATAAATGTTGAAATTGATTATCATTAGTCTAATAATAATCAAAGGATAATCTTGGAATTTTAAATTTATTAATGGAGGTTTATGAAGTCTTAAAAGCCACGTTTATACTTAAATAAAGTTTTTAAGCGATTTGATATTAATAATCAAATAAGTTAAGTTTAAAGCAAAACGCATAATGAGATTATATTTAATTGGATTTATAAATCCAAGATTTTGACGAAGTTGTAAAACCCAAGTTTTATTAAATATATTATTGGAATGGGTTATTAGAAATGGCTTATAAATGGATAGAATTCCAAGATATGAAATTCAAGAATTGGAACCTGTTGGCTAGCTTTTGGACCAAGCCACCAAGATTCATACATATGTTCACTATTGAATTTTACATGTAGACATCATCAAACTCCGATCGTAGTCACCAAGCCTTCACCGGATCGTGACGCTGCTGCTACTCTCCCCCCATTCGCGATCATCATGGGCGATCCGATCCATCCTCTCATGAGCCCCACGATCTGATCCCTGAAGTTGAGAAATGAAGACTACGACTAAGTCTACCACGAACCAAAAATGCAGGATCTCCGACACCTGTCCACAACTGTCATTTTGACTATTTCTCCATCAATCTACGAACCAGTTCGAGATTCTCGGGATTTGTGACTCGTATAACCACGATCCGTCTGCAAATATCATCTATAAATAGCCCCAGACTTTGCATTTTTGAGGATCTTTTTGGCAATTCAGAGCTCTGTTTCCACCATAATCATATCTCCATTATTTTTACTCAGTGTTATCTTGAATTTATTAAGTGGATCAATATTGTAAAAGTGAGGTTGAGAGATAAATCATTGGTTGTACTCAAATCTTAAGTATAATCATTGAGATAAAGTGGACGTAGGCTCTTTAACGCCGAACCACTATAAACCCTGTGTCTTTTCTGTTTTCCTTGCATTTATTCTGATATTAACCTCCCCCAAATTATAACAACTTGGGTGTTAGGCCCAATTTGGGATCTAACATTTTGGTGCTTTCACTGAGAATGAAGTCTCATCATATTGGATTTTAGTTCTATTGTTTGGATAGTCAAGTCCGAAGAAAACAGTCCAAAACTCCACTATTTCGATTTTTGAAGATTTCAGTAAAGCTCAGATATCATGGCTGGAAAGAAGTATAAGGAAGTACGAACTTCGCAAGCGAATGAAGATGCAAAAGAAGCAATTGAAGAAAGCGTGCACGAACAGGTCGAGGAAGTGCTATCAGATCGTGGTAATGTTGGGGCGATCCGATCCAGTGATGGAGCAATGAACCTGACAGTTGAAGGGGTTACTACCTGATCGCAGGACCACGCCGCAATCCCTCCTGCACCTATCACCACGACCCGACGTCAAGGGGGTACCACGAGCCACCAGCCTAGGAGGACCACGATCCGAACTGACAATTAGACTACTACCCGACCTGGGAAGGAAATTATGGCTCATTCTGCTCGTGCTGGTACTTCCGCTCAACCTGGTTCAAGTTCCTTGCGTCTAACAGAAGATGAAGATGACCAGTTCAACCCTTTTGCTCCAGTTATCGAAGGACATCTGACTCGAATACTTGAAGCATTGGACATGCAAACTGATGAATTGGCCGCCCAAAGGCAAGAGACCTCGTTGTTACGTCAGAATATTACTGCCTTAGGCAGACGAATTGATGATATTCAAAGGCAGGTTTTGCTACCTCCAGCTTACCCTTTATCCCTGGAACATAGATCCTCATCTGAAGAATCTCGGAGAAACCGGCGATGGCCTCCATTGGAAAGGGCTAAGAATATAGAAGTGCTTAATCAGGAAACCAATAACCATAACTTATTGATCTTGCTCAGAATCGACCTGTTCCCCCTGCTCGTCGTGCGACTGATCGCGGCAATAGGAGGCAAGGGAGTTCTGTCCAGGACCCAGACCTTGCAACAACATGTCAAAGAAATGCTGGAGGAGCTCGCCGGGCTAGAAGTGCTGATCCCGAATCCACTCTAACCCATTCGGATGTCGAAGCCATGATCAGGCAAATGATTGTGGAAAGTCGCAGACAAAGAACCGAAGATTGGGTTATAGGCCGTAGTCATTCGCCTTTTACAGATGATATTTTAGAGGTTCGATTCCCAAGGAAATTTAACATGCCACCCATGAACCGTTATGCGGGAAAGGCTGATCCAGTTCAGAACCTGATGAGATATTCATGGTACATGAACGCGGCTGCCGCCTCCGATGCTGTGAAGTGTAAGGCGTTCCCGATATTCCTGGAGGACACGGCGCTAATGTGGTTCACTCGGTTGCTAGCGTGATCGATCTCCAGTTTTAGGGAATTAAGTGAACAGTTTGTAAATCAGTTCCGATTACATACCCAGAGATCTAAGAATGTCATTGAGTTATCCCTCATTAAACAACGTCTGGACAAATCCTTGAGGTCCTATTTAGATAGCTTCAATTTAGCGGTCACGGAGGTTAGAGATCCCCATGAACAAACTGTTTTGATGGTTCTGATTGATGGAGTGGATAAGGATACTGAGTTTGGAAGATACCTGGCCGGTAAACCACCATTAACCAGAGAGATATTCTACGAAAAGGCCAACATCCGCATGCGTCGGGAGGAAATTTACGCCAACCGAAAGAGTAAGGCAGTTGATAAGGAGGATATCCCAACTAATGTGAGAGGACCCCAAACCCCGTTCTCACGGAGACAAGGGCTATCTTTGGAATATAAAACAGAAACAGATAATAGCAGAACAAAATTAAATAAATACACCAGAGAATGAACAATAGAATATACTGGATAAAAGTAATCATCAGAGTTACACGGGATATAGGATCTTACTTAGTACAAATACAGTTCAGCTATACATAAATGTATACAGCGGAGATAAACAAAATATATACAATAGGAGCCGAACAGCATAAAAAGATATAAATAATAGAATCCATCTTCAGCTCCAGCTATCAAGAAAGAACCAGCTAAACCTGAATACAAGGCTGCCCGCGTAGAAAAAGGGGCACCCGAGTTTGATAGTGAAACAAACTACGAGTCAGTCATGGGACTGGTATGAGAAATCTATTCAACACATATATAATATGGCTAATCACAGGACCACGCCACTTTCGTGGAACGGGTTTACTCCATTGGATTTCCAGTGCTTTAAAACAAATCTTTCTTTTAAACATCGCTATGCTTTTTATAAAAATGAAGCCATTATAAGACTCGGTTCCCATCACACAATGCAAACCGGAGGATAGAGTTTTTACCTTATAACGGCCAATATATGTTTGATACGAATAAAACAAAGGCATTTGATATTATTGCTAGTGTTCATATGTTTCGAAAACAATTTCAAATCATAACTATCAATCATAGACGACATGAGCGTCCCATGCCACTATGTCGCCATATATAGGTATAAAATCAAAACCGCACAGTCACGTATTTGGAAATTGGATTTCTGTCATGAACCAAGGCAAAAGATAGTCCTTACCGAATTCATGACTCACTAGCCCGAGCCACAGGCAAGCGCGCAGGCAAGCCTTGGAGCGACAGGGCCGGTCCACCGATGTGGATTATTATGTCTGAACAATACGTTTCCCCGCCCTTTGGGGCGTAAACGGGCCAACGAATGACTCCATCGGACCCAGATCGTCCGATCAAACCGAGGCGCCTCGCAACAGCAACAACCACATAGGTGAAAAGTATATAAATGTCAGGGCTGGTAGGTCACTGACACCACCCTAGCTAGAAAGAAACGCATGCCCTCCCTGAGGTCCTTCTCCCGTTTCTGGTTCATACCGGGATGTGAGGCTCGCGATTTTACGTTATACACAAAGCTACGCCACACAGGCGGTGCTTTGATCATCACCACAAGACTTTTCTTTTCAACAGAAGCCCTGGTCACTGCATCTTAGCATGCCACACAGGCAATTCATGCCATGCGACTGATGTCCATCTATATACTACCTCTGAGCTAGTGCGTTTCAGAGAAGGGCGCTAAGCAAAAGAATAAATTCTACGCCGCCAAACAGATGTATATTTAATAGAGATCAATCAACATAGAATAAAATCCAATGTCAGACACACAGTCCATTTACAAGTCCGTTCTGGGTCTGAACGAAACCGGAGGCACTAAATACCTCGCAAACCCATCGATCACCACGTACGTCTGGACGATCACCACTCATTATCCATATTTCGGGATGCCTCCCAATCAGGACCTCGGTTACCATCCAAACGAGGTGAAGATCTCCGGTCTTCGACCATCGTCTTCATCTTCGACTTTCAATCGTCGGTCAGTTATTTGAAATGAGAATTAACTCGGCCTTTTCAAAGAATTCACGTATATTTAGAATTTCAAATTAATTTATTTCAATGGTTAAATTATTTGACAACACCAATTTTGTTCTTTAATGTAATTTTCACACCAAACACATTCAACCATCAAAAGCTACATATATCGAGCAAATTCAGTTTATTTCCATTCCATATTGTTTATAATATTTTATAACGATTTATAGCTATTTTTACTTATTTTAAAATAGCCCATATATTCAAAACGACGCTTCGGGCCATAACGCGGCCGTGGCGCTGTTTTTCTTCAGATTTGAATTACACATATCTGAAAATCTAACCGTTGGATCTTCACAAAATTTACATCATTAGAAAGGTCTTTTTAAAACGAATCCAACGGTTCCAGTTTCGGGAAAATCCGACGGTCGGATCTCCTGGTACAATCGTTTGAAGTTTCGATTTCGAAATACGAACTGCAGCGTCGTTATTCGATTAAATATAATTATATATATATATATAAATATAATCGTTCCTGGCGCTGCTTTTCTTCAGATTTGAATTAAACATTCCAGACAATCCAACCGTTGGATTTTTACAAGGTTGGTGCCGTTGGAAAGATATTTCCAAGGCGAACCCGACGGTTGCGGTTTCGGGAAAATCCAATGGTCGGATTTCCCGAACTAGTCGTTTGAAATCACGGTTTCAAAATACGAACTGCACGGCCTCGTTTTGTTTTAATTTTATTTATATTTGTATATTTATATAAATATAGTTCATTCAACAATTTCAATATCGTTTTTACTTCAAATATTTCACTAACACCTTAAAATTTTGGAAAATTTCGCCATGACCTCCTTTGTAAGGGAGGTGCTGGGGAAAATTCCCAAATAGCCACACGGGCGTCTCATGTCAAAAAGAAAAAGAAAAAGCCAAGCGGCTAGCCAACAGGCTCATAAAATCATCACCCAAACAAAACAGTAAATGTGTACCTATTTGTCGGGCACAAAATTTTATTCCTCTTTTTCTAGCCCCTTTGCTATAAACTGTTTAATAAATATGCATGTACATATATATAGTTCTTATCACTTATCATTACCTATTCAACTTCATATTTGATTTCCATTTGGTTTAAAAACACCATTCATTCTAATGTTGCATGTATAGGCAAAAATCATATCATTAGCTAATTAATGAATATTACAACTCATATATGTTTATTTGAACGAGTGGCTATTTTTAACACTTCACATTTCGGCGATTCATGTATATAATAAAAATGTGATTTTTATTGTAAAACAATTCATTTCAAAACACTCTTATTTTATATATAGTGTATATATAGGTGATAAAAATAGGATTTTTCTTATAAAACAATTTCTTTCAAAACAAGATTATTTTACACAGTTCATATAGTCGATAAAAGGTGATTTTTATTATCAAACAATTTATTTCAAAATACGAATACCATTCAACACATGAATTTCAAATCAACGAATGAATATCGATTCAACACATGAAGGTTTTCTATAATTTCTATATATAGATAAAAATGTGATTTTTATATTTAAAACGCGAATACCATTCAACACATGAATTTCAAATCAACGAATGAATATCGATTCAACACATGAAGGTTTTCTATAATTTCTATATATAGATAAAAATGTGATTTTTATATTTAAAACGCGAATACCATTCAACACATGAATTTCAAATCAATGAATGAATATCGATTCAACACATGAAGGTTTTCTATAATTGAATAAATATAGATTCAGCAAATGAAAATAATTCAAACACATGAATATTATTCAAAATTTCGGCAGCATAACGGCAGGGTAGTTAAAACCGGGACCGTCCCTAGTACGGCTCCTCGCTCTACCTTAAAACCTCGCGATTTTTGACAATGGGAATCATGCATCTAATTCGCACGCAGGCGGCATGTATATTTTTATTTATTTCATTACCACAAACTAATCCTATGTGGTTTCAACCAAATATTTCTCAACCACAAACGGGTATTTTTCAACCACAATCAATCAATATCAACCACAAACAATCCCAAACAACCATTCGCTATCAATCAATTTTCACACCAATCACAATCAATAAATATCGTCCATGGTTTGTGGACGAGGGGCATATATATATATATATATATTTATATATTTATATATAGCAATTCACTTTTATTTCAACACATATATAAATTTTTACAACGCATATATAACTTATACATCGAACATACAACTTATACAACGCTTATACATGAGGTGTACAACGCTTATATAACTCATACATCGACTATATAATTTATACATCGTCGTTTTCCATATCGTTTATAAATTAGAAATCTCACATTGGGTTCCACTCCACCAAAAATAGCAGAAGGCTCAGAAAAATATGTGGTCTCTTCTAGAATGTAGAAGGCTTCCACACGGTCACTATGTTTCCTGTTTCATCGAATTTCGTTAAAATAGCAAAAAGATATGATTTTTCAAAGATGAACGAACTTTGCGACGGTTTTATAGCGTTGAAATCATTTCAGAAATTCAAACCCGTTTACCTCGTGGAAACTTCGAAACTAGGTTTCGAATTTTCACCCAAACCGTAGCATGATGTCTCGATCAGACAGCACCACCTTGGAGTGCTTGGAGAGGCGCGCTGGCGCCTGAAGCAGGGCGGAGCTCGACGCAGCAGGGGCGGCGGAATCGAGGCGCGAACGGCGAGACTTTGTGGACCTCGTTCTCGAAGCTGGGGCAACGATAGGTGATGCGGTTTGTTTTGATTTGAAGAGGGAGATGAGATCTTCAAAAACCCTAACTGGAGCCTGGCCTGAACATGAACGTGGCGGCGGCAAAATGTCCGGGAAGTTTCGAACTTCTTCCGCCGTCGATCGTATACGAGAGAGAGAGCGGGTTTTTTTTTTAATTTAATGAATGGAATTTTTCTATTGGTCGATATATATATTTATTCAAAAATTGGGGTTTTCTTAAACGAATTCGAAATCAAACCCAACGACTGTCGTCCCTAGCGTTTTACCCCCATTCCGAACACAATGGGATATGTTTCGCAGGCCCATTTGACTGTTTCAGTCAGTTTCCATTCAAAACAAAATATAAAACATTCAATATTCAATTTGAACGTGCGTTTCAATTTGCTAGGGCCACAAACTGATTCGAAAAATTCCAGAAAAATAAATCTAGCTATGGTTTGACGATACGGTCCCAACAAAACTAGTTTCGTCGAATTCTGAGACCGTTTGCAAAAAGGCCCATTTTTGGTCGATCCAATTTAATTGTAATTGACCAAAACACACTTTCCTTTGCCCCGCTCACATATTAGCTTCAAAAATTATGAAATTTGAAACCTAGCAATAACTTCCCATCCCGGACCCAACAAAAGTGGTTTCGTCGAATTCTGAGGTCGTATGCAAAATGGCCATTTCACGGGCTATATAAATTCTATATTGACCCTTCCGAAAATTCATTCGGCCATAACTTTTGCTTTCCGCTATGAAAATTCTTTTTCAGATCCGTTAGAAAGGTATTCACTAACAGATTTAAATATTTTTGGTTTCGCTAAAATCCGTTTTGTTTTGCACTCGGTACAGTCCGACAAAGTTTGAATTCAATTTTTGAAACTGCAGCGCCATTTCAGGCCTTGTTTATAATTATAATTAATTATATTCGTTTTCAATTGTCGATTCAAACTCACTCTTCATCGCTATTATTTAAAATATTTATTTTAAATATTTAAAATCCATTATTTTAGCCAATTTAAAAATTTTAAATTGGTTCAGATTTTCTGGGTCGTTACAATCTCCCCCACTTAAAACTTTTCGTCCCCGAAAAGGAACAAAGTCGAAAGTGGTTTGATAATTCTACAATCACACAACACAACAATCAATCCAATTATTTTAACCTTTCAAAAACCATACTAATCAAATCCTATATTCCTTTAAAAATCATTCAGAGTATAAAATGAATAGTGCACATCCATGGGAAGAACATAGCAACAGAATAGAGAATTAAATGGTAATGCCAAGTATGGTAAATGTACCTTGCACCAGAGTCAATCAGAGATATCCACTCGGCATCTGGGATAAGCTTTCTGAATGCTCTCCTCAGTTTCCCAAGTACAATCTCGCGGATCTCCACTCCATTGTACTTGACTAAGTGAACCTTCTTGTTCCTCAGCTCTTTGGTTATTACTGATCCTATCTGTATAGAGTTACCCGTCCTAGAACACTACTAGTTCTATTTCTAACGAGTTCGTTCAAATGTTATATTCCAGAACTAAGCTTAACCAAAGCTCTGATACCACATTGAGACGAACCCAAACCCCGTTCTCACGGAGACAAGGGCTATCTTTGGAATATAACACAGAAATAGATAATAGCAGAACAAAATTAAATAAATACACCAGAGAATGAACAATAGAATATACTGGATAAAAGTAATCATCAGAGTTACACGGGATACAGGATCTTACTTAGTACAAATACAGTTCAGCTATACATAAATGTCTACAGCGGAGATAAACAAAATATGTACAATAGGAGCTGAACAACATAGAAAGATATAAATAATAGAATCCGTCTTCAGCTCCAACTATCCAGAAAGAACCAGCTAAACCTGAATACAAGGCTTCCCACGTAGAAAAAGGGGCACCTGAGTTTGATAGTGAAACAAACTACGAGTCAGTCATGGGACTGGTATGAGAAATCTATTCAACACATATATAATATGGCTAATCACAGGACCACGCCACTTTCGTGGAACGGGTTTACTCCATTGGATTGCCAGTGCTTTAAAACAAATCTTTCTTTTAAACATCGCTATGCTTTTTATAAAAATGAAGCCATTATAAGACTCAGTTCCCATCACACAATGCAACGCAAACCGGAGGATAGAGTTTTTACCTTATAACGGCCAAAATATGCTTGATACGAATAAAACAAAGGCATTTGATATTATTGCTAGTGTTCATATGTTTCGAAAACAATTTCAAATCATAACTATCAATCATAGACGACATGAGCGTCCCATGCCACTATGTCGCCATATATAGGTATACAATCAAAACCGCACAGTCACGTATTTGGAAATTGGATTTCTGTCATGAACCAAGGCAAAAGATAGTCCTTACCGAATTCGTGACTCTTTAGCCCGAGCCACAGGCAAGCGCGCAGGTAAGCCTTGGAGCGACAGGGCCGGTCCACCAAAGTGGATTATTATGCCTGAACAATACGTTTCCCCGCCCTTTGGGGCGTAAACGAGCCAACGAATGACTCCATCGGACCCGGATCGTCCGATCAAACCGAGGCGCCTCGCAACAGCAACAACCACATAGGTGAAAAGTGTCAGGGCTGGTAGGTCACTGACACCACCCTAGCTAGAAAGAAACGCATGCCCTCCCCGAGGTCCTTCTCCCGTTTCTGGTTCATACCGGGATGTGAGGCTCACGATTTTACATTATACACAAAGCTACGCCACACAGGCGGTGCTTTGATCATCACCACAAGACTTTGCTTTTCAACAGAAGCCCTGATCACTGCATCTTAGCATGCCACACAGGCAATTAATGCCATGCGACTGATGTCCATCTATATACAACCTCTGAGCTAGTGCGTTTCAGAGAAGGGCTCTAAGCAAAAGAATAAATTCTCCGCCGCCAAACAGATGTATATTTAATAGAGATCAATCAACATAGAATAAAATCCAATGTCAGACACACAGTCCATTTACAAGTCCGTTCTGGTTCTGAACGAAACCGGAGGCACTAAATACCTCGCAAACCCATCGATCACCACGTACGTCTGGACGATCACCACTCATTATCCACATTTCGGGATGCCTCCCAATGAGGACCTCGGCTACCATCCAAACGAGGTGAAGATCTCCGGTCTTCGACCATCGTCTTCATCTTCGACTTTCAATCGTCGGTCAGTTATTTGAAATGAGAATTAACTCGGCCTTTTCAAATAATTCACGTATATTTAGAATTTCAAATCAATTTATTTCAATGGTTAAATTATTTGACAACACCAATTTTGTTCTTTAATGTAATTTTCACACCAAACACATTCAACCATCAAAAGCCACATAAATCGAGCAAATTCAGTTTATTTCCATTCCATATTGTTTATAATATTTTATAACGATTTATCGCTATTTTTATTTATTTTAAAATAGCCCATATATTCAAAACGACGCTTCGGGCCATGACGCGACCGTGGCACTGTTTTTCTTCAGATTTGAATTACACATATCTGAAAATCTAACTGTTGGATCTTCACAAAATTTACATCATTAGAAAGGTCTTCTCAAAACGAATCCAACGGTTCCAGTTTCGGGAAAATCCGACGGTCGGATCTCCCGGTACAATCGTTTGAAGTTTCGATTTCAAAATACGAACTACAGCGTCGTTATTCGATCAAATATAATTATATTTATATATATATATAAATATAATCGTTTCTGGCGCTGTTTTTCTTCAGATTTGAATTAAACATTCCAGACAATCCAACCGTAGGATTTTTACAAGGTTGGTGCCGTTGGAAAGATATTTCCAAGGCGAACCCGACGGTTGCGGTTTCGGGAAAATCCAATGGTCGGATTTCCCGTACTAGTCGTTTGAAATCACGGTTTCAAAATACGAACTGCACGGCCTCGTTTCGTTTTAATTTTATTTATATTTATATATTTATATAAATATAGTTCATTCAACAATTTCAATATCGTTTTTACTTCAAATATTTCACTAACGCCTTAAAATTTTGGAAAATTTCGCCATGACCTCCTTTGTACGGGAGGGGCTGGGGAAAATTCCCAAATAGCCACACGGGCGTCTCATGTCAAAAAGAAAAAGAAAAAGCCAAGCGGCTAGCCAACAGGCTCATAAAATCATCACCCAAACAAAACAGTAAATGTGTACCTATTTGTCGGGCACAAAATTTTATTCCTCTTTCTCTAGCCCCTTTGCTATAACCTGTTTAATAAATATGCATGTACATATATATAGTTCTTATCACTTATCTTTTCCTATTCAACTTCATATTTGATTTCCATTTGGTTTAAAAACACCATTCATTCTAATGTTGCATGTATAGGCAAAAATCATATCATTAGCTAATTAATGAATATTACAACTCATATATGTTTATTTGAACGAGTGGCTATTTTTAACACTTCACATTTCGACGATTCATGTATATAATAAAAATGTGATTTTTATTGTAAAACAATTCATTTCAAAACACTCTTATTTTATATATAGTGTATATATATGTGATAAAAATAGGATTTTTCTTATAAAACAATTTCTTTCAAAACAAGATTATTTTACACAGTTCATATAGTCGATAAAAGGTGATTTTTATTATCAAACAATTTATTTCAAAATACGAATACCATTCAACACATGAATTTCAAATCAACGAATGAATATCGATTCAACACATGAAGGTTTTCTATAATTTCTATATATAGATAAAAATGTGATTTTTATATTTAAAACGCGAATACCATTCAACACATGAATTTCAAATCAACGAATGAATATCGATTCAACACATGAAGGTTTTCTATAATTTCTATATATAGATAAAAATGTGATTTTTATATTTAAAACGCGAATACCATTCAACACATGAATTTCAAATCAACGAATGAATATCGATTCAACACATGAAGGTTTTCTATAATTGAATAAATATAGATTCAGCAAATGAAAATAATTCAAACACATGAATATTATTCAAAATTTCGGTAGCATAACGGCAGGGTAGTTAAAACCGGGACCGTCCCTAGTACGGCTCCTCGCCCTACCTTAAAACCTCGCGGTTTTTGACAATGGGAATCATGCTTCTAATTCGCACGCAGGCGGCATGTATATTTTTATTTATTTCATTACCACAAACTAATCCTATGTGGTTTCAACCAAATATTTCTCAACCACAAACGGGTATTTTTCAACCACAATCAATCAATATCAACCACAAACAATCCCAAACAACCATTCGCTATCAATCAATTTTCACACCAATCACAATCAATAAATATCGTCCATGGTTTGTGGACGAGGGGCGTATATATATATATTTATATATAGCAATTCACTTTTATTTCAACACATATATAAATTTTTACAACGCATATATAACTTATACATCGAACATACAACTTATACAACGCTTATACATGAGGTGTACAACGCTTATATAACTCATACATCGACTATATAATTTATACATCGTCGTTTTCCATATCGTTTATAAATTAGAAATCTCACATTGGGTTCCACTCCACCAAAAATAGCAGAAGGCTCAGAAAAATATGCGGTCTCTTCTAGAATGTAGAAGGCGTCCACACGGTCACGATGTTTCCTGTTTCATCGAATTTCGTTAACATAGCAAAAAGATATGATTTTTCAAAGATGAACAAACTTTGCGACGGTTTTATAGCATTGAAATCATTTCAGAAATTCAAACCCGTTTACCTCGTGGAAACTTTGAAACTAGGTTTCGAATTTTCACCCAAACCGTAGCACGATGTCTCGATCAGACAGCACCACCTCGGAGTGCTTGGAGAGGCGCGCTGGCGCCTGAAGCAGGGAGGGGCTCGACGCAGTAGGGGCGGCGGAATCGAAGCGCGAACGGCGAGACTTCGTGGACCTCGTTCTCCAAGCTGGGGCAATGATAGGTGATGCGGTTTGTTTTGATTTGAAGAGGGAGAGGAGATCTTCAAAAACCCCAATTGGAGCCTGGCCTGAAGATGAATGTGGCGGCGGCAAAATGTCCGGGAAGTTTCGAACTTCTTCCGCCGTCGATCGTATACGAGAGAGAGAGAGAGCGGGGTTTTTTTTTATTTTTTTAATTTAACGAATGGAATTTTTCTATTGGTCGATATATATATTTATTCAAAAATTGGGGTTTTCTTAAACGAACTCGAAATCAAACCCAACGACTGTCGTCCCTAGCGTTTTACCCCCATTCCGAACACAATGGGATATGTTTCGCAGGCCCATTTGACTGTTTCAGTCAGTTTCCATTCAAATCAAAATATAAAACTTTCAATATTCAATTTGAACGTGCGTTTCAATTTGCCAGGGCCACAAACTAATTCGAAAAATTCCAGAAAAATAAATCTAGCTATGTTTTGACGATACGGTCCCAACAAAACTAGTTTCGTCGAATTCTGAGACCGTTTGCAAAAAGGCCCATTTTTGGTCGATCCAATTTAACTATAATTGACCAAAACACACTTTCCTTTGCCCCGCTCACATATTAGCTTTAAAAATTATGAAATTTGAAACCTAGCAATAAATTCCCATCCCGGATCCAACAAAAGTGGTTTCGTCGAATTCCGATGTCGTATGCAAAATGGCCATTTTCACGGGCTATATAAATTCCATATCGACCCTTCCGAAAATTCATTCGGCCATAACTTTTGCTTTCCGCTATGAAAATTCGATTTTCAGATCCGTTAGAAAGGTATTCACTAATAGATTTAAATATTTTTGGTTTAGCTAAAATCCGTTTTGTTTTGCACCCGGTACAGTCCGACAAAGTTTGAATTCAATTTTTGAAACTGCAGCGCCATTTCAGGTCTTGTTTATAATTATAATTAATTATATTCGTTTTCAATTGTCGATTCAAACTCACTCTTCATCGCTATTATTTAAAATATTTATTTTAAATATTTAAAATCCATTATTTTAGCCAATTTAAAATTTTTAATTTGGTTCAGATTTTCTGGGTCGTTACATAATGTGGACATTAAGAAAATGGGAGATAGCTCAGGAAAAGTTGAAGTTAATGTCGGGAACAAGAATCAAGGTAGCGATCGCCAATCGGGGAATAGTAATAACAATAATCGGAAAAGAAATCGAGGAAATGACTCTCAGAGAAGATCCCGGCTCAGACAGTTTGAGAGCTTCACACCGTTAAATGATACGTTGGAAAACATCTTTCTGCATACATATAATGTCCTCCAATACAAAAGGCCTCCTCCGAGAGATTCTACAGAAAAAGAGTGTGAAACTGGGAAATTCTGTCTTTTTCATCAGGTCCATGGTCATTCCATAAACGAATGTCATCATTTGAGAGATGTGATTGAAAAACTGCTCCGAGAAGGGAAGCCTGATGAATATAAGGTGACTCCTATGGACATAGGGCAAGTCGTACAAGCCCCGAACCGAAGCCAACCTGCTGCTAAACCGACGGCTCAGCAAAAAGGAAAAAAATATCGTTATCAACACCATAGTTGGTGGGCTTCACCTGGCAGGGCACTGTTTCAGAGTTATGGATCAATACGTGAATGCAGCTAAACATCATTTTGAAGTGGGGGAATGTAGCAACCCCGAGGATAACGCTCCGATTAAGAAACAAAAGACGATGTCTGATGATGTCATATTTCGCGAGTGAGAGAGTATTGGGGTTCACTCCCTAACTGAAGACCCATTAGTGATTACCGTCACCATCGGTCCAGCTATAGTTCATAAAGTCTTAGTAGATAAGGGGAGTTCGGTCAACATTCTGTTCAAGAAAACATTCGACCAAATGAAACTCGAGCCGAAGGATTTGAAGCCATGCGAGGGTTGGATACATGGATTTAATAGGGCCTCGACCGCTCCAATGGGATACGTGGAATTATCAGTAACCCTTGGGGAAGGATGTAACACCCCACGTCCGCTAAGGTCACTCATACCAGGGGAATGCCTTAGTTTCGGTGAAGTATTTTAAGTGAATATAGAACAATAAAATTACAACAAGACAGATATAAGTAATACTTGAAAATTTAAAACATTATTTCATTGCAGCGGAAAGTAATACATGTTTGGTTACATCACAAAACCATAAACCAAAGTCAAGTACATAATATCCATCTTGATAAAATAGAAGTACATAATCCCACTACTCGACTAATAGCCATAAAAGAAAAGGTGAACTGGGCTTCACTTCAACGGTCCAAGCTCCAAAGAATAGATACAGCAATCCGATCAAAGCCCACTAGCACCAGGCCCACTCTAATAACCTGGGGTTGGGGGAAAAAGATAAAAACAACGGGGTCAGACATAAGTTTGAGTGAGTCCTATAACCCTGACAATACAATCATTAAAATAACCAGAGAAGACATAAGTTGATATACGGTAACGACTGGGGATGAATGGCTACACTAAGCAGCTTGGTAAACTTAGGATAAACTAAGATCACCGTAAAGACGCATTTATCCACCCAAGGATAATTACTAGATTACACCGCCCCAGACTTATCCACCCAAGAGTAATTCCTACACTGCACCACACCAGTTCTACCTACCCAAGATTAGTTCCTACTTAAAGGTTGATCCCACTAAATGTACTTAGTAATTTTTACCCAGTAGTTTCTAGTACCCCTACATAGGTGCCGTCTGCCCCTATCATTACTAGGTGTACCCACTACTCCCAAGCGATCGGCTCCCTAACGTAGATACCCGTGCTGGTCCCACAATGGGGTGTATCGTTTCCCCAAAGTGGCAACCTGATAATATCAACGGTGCACGGCTTTATATCTACACGATGTAACAACGATTTACTAACCAGCCCGGGTCCACACACGCATATGAAACCTGTTGGTCCTACGTTGCCACCGCTAACCCGTTTTGGCCTCTTATAGTCAAGCCCAATATGCGTGTCCCGTCACTCGACTTGGGTCGAGCCCACAAAGATACGTTTGGGATATTGGTTGAGATGGGCCCCCACAAGCTACCACTTAAGCTTGTTATTTTATCTAGTGTATCCCACTTAACCCCTTTAACCATGTTCACTTACATGTTATAAATACTTTGGTTAAGTCATTAATCATATTTTAATTACCTTTCAAGGCACCCATTAGATTTCCACATGACACCCAAGTCCTTTACTTAATTCCCTCATGCCACCCGAGGCACTTACTTAACCCCTTAATCATGTTTAATTACATGTTCCACTTTGGTTAAGTATTCTAATCGTGTTTTCTATTGCCACCCAAGGCAACCCACTAGTTTTCTCATGCCACCCAAGGCACCCACTTAACCCTCAAACCCCACTACATGCTTATATGGTTAAGTGTTTCTTAATTAATTAAGACCGTGATCCTCATAAAGACCTCTCACATTAGACTATCTTTTATGACCGCTGGTTAAGCCGGTTGGGTCCGGGCAGCCTTACGTCATAATCAAGTCTAACCTCGTGTCTTTACATTAATCACGTATTTAGTTTGTGCCTAAGACCTCTCACATTGGGCTAACATTTGTAGCAACTGGTTAAGCCGGTTGGGTCCGGGCAGTTTTACGCTACAACTGAGTCCAACCTCGTGTCTTAGTCGATTAATTACACCTAATTAATCACCCTCACAATTTATATTAATTATCCCTAATTAATATCAAGTTTTTCATAACATGGGTAGACCTAACTCAATAGGTAAATTCCCATGGGGTAGACCTAACTCAATAGGTAAATTCCCACTTATGTTAATCTATTTTTATGGTATGCTTAATCATACCCAACCATACTTTAATTAACATATTTATTAACCCCATCGTTTCCCACGCAAATCGTTCTCATTTCACGACAAAATACAAAGGGAAGATCCATCACAAATATCATGGGTTTTAACCAAATCTTAGCATATAACTTTGTCATGGGTTAAGAGGATGTCAACTTGCATATATGAGCATATATTAACCCAACTACATTTAACCCAAACTTGCATATTATCGCACATGACTTGCATAACTTATTGCATATGAACTTGCATATTATCATACACATATCTTGCATAACATGTTGAACTTGCATAAACACACATAACTTGCATAACATGTTGGACTTGCATATAAGCATTCTCACAACTTGCATAACATTCACATACTTGCATATTAACCAACATGTAACTTGCATAGCATATCTTGTATATTAACATACATGTAACTTGCATATTAACAAACATGTAACTTGCATATTAACAAACATGTAACTTGCATAGCATATCTTGCATATTAACATACATGTAACTTGCATATTAACAAACATGTAACTTGCATAGCATATCTTGCATATTAACATACATGTAACTTGCATATTAACAAACATGTAACTTGCATAGCATATCTTGCATATTAACATACATGTAACTTGCATAGCATATATTATCATACATGTAACTTGCATATGGACTTGTTTGACATGCATAAACCCACTTGTTAAATATGCATAAAACAACTTATTAATCATGCATATTATCTCATACTTAGCATGCATAGAATCACATACTAAACTTGCATAATATCATAAACTTAGCATGCATAGAATCACATACTCATCATGCATAATATCACCTACTTAGCATGCATAGAATCACATACTCATCATGCATAAAACCACATACTTAACTTGCATAAAATCAATTACTTATTATGCATAAACCCACATATCCAACTTGCATAAACTCTCATATTCAACATAAACTTACATATTCAACATAAACTTACATATTCAACATAGATTAGCATATCATTACAAATGACTCAAACACACAAATCCGCATTCAAGACCATATGTCTCATTACACCTAATCTACTTATCTTAACAATTGATCATCAAAGTGATAGAAACTCACCAAAACACAATTAGCAAGCTAATGAAGAAGATTAAGATACTTAGAATGGATTAGAGATTGATTAGAACTTGCTTTCCTCTTCATTGATTTGTGGAGGCCATGACCAAGTTTCATTTTGCCATAGTTTAGTTACTAGGTTTAATTATGAATGAATTAGGGTAGGGTTAGGGTGTTATTTATAGGATTAGGTTGCATTTTAGACCCTTAGATTAACCCTAGATTAATTTAGGACCATTAGATCCGTCAGATCCAAGAAGCTTCCAGAACTAGCCCACCAAGCCAGCCCAAGAACACAAACTGGTGCACCCAGTTTCTCTGGGCGTCGCACCCTGTCGACAGGCAAGTCGACAGGCAAGTCGACACCCCTGTCGACAGGCCTGTCGACAGCCCTGTCGACATGGGTAGGGCGGGAATCTTCTCGCCTGGCCCCGCCTGTCCAATTTAAAATCTGAATTTTAAATTCTTAATTCTGTTTTTAGTTTCAAATTTTCTGCAAACTTCATCGGGCCATAACTGGGCCATACGGACTCCGATTTTCGAAAACTCGGACTCTATTTCGCGTATTTTTTCGAGACGAACGCAATGACGCAGCCCGTTTCCCCCAATTCTCACATCTGAGATTATACATTCTGAAATTAGTGAATTTTAGCATTAACCGAAATTCGGGGTGTTACAAAGGAGAACGCCAGAGAGTGAGAATTCTCCCCTTTGTAGTCCTGGACATTGAGTCACTGTACAATGCCTTCTTGGGCCGGCCAGCCCTAGCCAAATTCAGGGCCTGCATTGCACCCTGGTGCTTGTTGTTGAAGTTCCTGACGGATGCCGGCATAGGCATAGTCAGAGGATATCAAGTTGTTGCACGAGCATGCTACATTGCAGAGTTAAAATTGCTCCGTAAGGGAAAAAATGTAGAAACAAAAGGTGGTTCTTCCCCTCCGAGGGAGGAATCGTCGTAGCAACTAAAGAAAATACCTCCGGGAGGGTCGCCTAGAGAGTTGCCCGAGGACATAGATCCCAGAGAGGATGAAAAGCCTGGGGCAGAATGGCGACTCCCAATGAAGCGACTGTGGATGTACCAATCGATGATAGTGACCCAGAGAAGGTCCTGAAGATTGAATCCCAGTTGGATCCTGTTCGAGCCAAAGAATTAACAAATTTCCTGAAAGCTAACTTGGATGTATTCGCCTGGACCCATGCAGACATGTGTGGGATATCTCCCTCGATTTTGAGTCATTCGTTAAGCATCAACCCGAAACATCCTCCTGTCAAGCAGAAAAGGTGAATGCTTGGCCCAGAGTGGTCTGCCGCCTTGAAGGAAGAAGTCGAAAAGCTGAGGAGTAATGAATTTATTAAAGATTCAACATACCCTGACTGGATTTCATACCCGGTTTTGGTAAAAAAAAAACCAATGGAAAGTGGCATACATGCATCGACTTTTCAGATCTAAACAAAGCCTGCCCAAAAGACAGCTTTCCGTTACCTAGAATTGATCAGTTGGTAGACTCAACCGCGGGTCATGAACTTCTTTCTTTTATGGATGCATACTCTGGGTTTAATCAAATCCCCATGCATGTCCCAGACCAAGAGCATACCAGTTTCATTAAAGATTTGGGATTATACTGCTATGTGGTGATGCCTTTCGGTTTGAAGAATGCCGGCGCTACATATCAGCGATTGGTGAATAGAATGTTCTACAACCAAATCGGGAAAATGATGGAGGTATAAGTTGACGACATGTTGGTAAAGTCCAGACAATCGTCAGATCATACTAACAATTTAGCAGAGATGTTTGAGATTCTCGGAAAATATGGGATGAAACTGAATCCTTTGAAGTGTTCATTTGGGGTAGCATCAGGAAAATTCCTAGGATTCATCGTAAGCTCGCGTGGAATCGAAATCAATCCAGATCAAATTACAGCAATCCGAAATATCCAAGAACCAAAGAAAATTAAGGACGTCCAGAGCCTCGCTGGAAAGGTGGCGGCGCTGAGTAGGTTCATCACCAAAGCTACAAATAAATGCATCTCGTTTTTCGAGCTGATAAAGCGAGGCAAGCGCAACTTTAAATGGACTCCCGATTGTATAGAAGCATTCCAGAATATGTTGAACCACTTGGAAAGACCCCCGATACTGTCTAAGCCTATGGATCACGAGGATTTATTTGTGTACCTGGCAGTGTCATCTCACGCAATCAGTTCGGCTTTGGTTAGAGAAGAGGATAAGGTACAAAGACCGGTGTACTATGTGAGTAAGAAATTGGCGGCCGCAGAACGGAATTATCCAAAAATAGAAAAGATGGCATATAGCTTACTAATTGCATCTAGAAAACTTCGCCACTACTTCCAAGCTCATCCCATTACTGTGTACATCGATCACCCGCTTAAACAGGTTCTGCAAAGGCCAGAAGCATCAGGAAGGCTACTCAAGTGGAAATTGAGCTAAGTCAGTTCGATTTGAATTTCCAGCCCCGAAGGTTGATAAGGGGGCAAGTGCTTGCGGACTTCATAGCGGAGTTCACTATCCCAGAAGATGATGTAGTAACTGAGGAGGACGATCCGCCAAAGCTACTCCTTGACCCTAATGCCTGGAAATTATACACAGATGGAGCTAAAAATGATAGACGATCTAGTGTGGGAGTAGTTCTCGAAACTCCAGAGAAACGGTTAATTTATTATGCTCTTAGACTGGAGTTCTACGCCACTAATAACGACTCCGAGTACGAAGCCATAATTGCCGGACTGGAACTCGCAAAGGAATTGGATATTACAAAGCTAGACATCTTTTGCGATTCCAAGATAGTCGTAAACCAGGTCACTGGAAAGTTTCAGGCCAAGAGTCCAAGGATGATATCGTACTTGGAAAAAGTGAAGAAGTTTCTGGATGGTTTTGACCACCACAGCATATCTCATATTCCCCGAACGGAGAATCAAAAGGCAGACAAGTTAGCAAAAATGGCTAGTTTAGATAATCCTCAGGATACGGAGCTGGTCCCAATTGAAGTAATACAGTCTCCTAGCATATATCAGATGGAAGTTGATCTAGTACTAGAGATTGAGCCTGAGAGAGAGTCATGGATGACTCCTATAAAGAAGTTTTTGATAAATGGAATGCTTCCAACAAAGAAAAGTGAGAGGCGTGCAGTTATGCGAAAAGCTTCCCGATATGTGTTGCAAGGCAATGTACTATACAGACAAGGTTTCTCGATGCCCCTCCTCCGGTGTATCGCCAATGATGACATCAAGCGTGTGCTGAAAGAGGTCCATAAAGGCGAATGTGGCGACCACACTGGAGGGCAAACGCTGGCAAAGAAGATATTGCGATATGGCTATTTCTTGCCTACCATAAACAAGGATGCAGCCAAGTATGCATGACGTTGTGATGCTTGTCAGAAATTCTCCAAGATTCCTAGGGTGCCACCTAGCCAGTTGAAGACAATGACAAGTCCGTGCCCTTTTGTTATGTGGGGAATTGACATTATTGGGAGTCTTCCCATAGCAAAGGGCGGAGCAAAGTTCGCTATTGTGGCCATTGATTATTTCACTAAATGGGTAGAAGCAGAGCCTTTGACCATGATCACAACCAAGCGAGTGATCATTTTTGTCGTTAAGAACAATATATGTCGGTTTGGGATTCCAAAAGTCATCGTAACCGATAATGGGACCCAATTCGACAGTACCGAGTTTCGAGATTTCTGTCAGAAGTATCACATCGAGAAAAGATACACCTCTGTGGCACATCCGCAATCGAATGGACAAGTTGAAGCGGCAAACAAGGTGATCAAATCCATTCTAAAGAAAAGATTGAAGAGGGTCAAAGCCATGTGGGTTGATGAATTACCCCTGGCACTATGGGCCTATAGGACAATGTACAAGTCGGCGACGGGTCACACCTCGTTTTCCCTTGCTTTTGGAGCTGAAGCGGTCATTCCGGTCGAGTTGGAAGTACCATCTCGTCGAACCACTTATTACGATTCGATGACCAACAATGAGCTGCTCCTTGAATCCCTAGACATGGTTGAAGAAAAAGGGACGAAGCCGACTTACGTGCCCTGAGGTATAAACAACAAATAGCTCGGTATTACAACAAAAGAGTCTGAGCTCGAACATTTGAACCCGGAGACTTGGTTCTGAAGCACGTCTTTCCACCCCAGTACATATGGGCCCGAAATGGGAAGGACCGTACTCCATTTTACGAAGGCTTGATTATGGAACTTTCAAGCTAGCAACCGTGGATGGAGATGAAATCCCCAGAGTGTGGAATGCCCAGCATTTGCGGCCTTATCTGACGTGAAATTGCCAGTTTTATTCTTTTGTTTTTTAGGACCATGTAAAAAGGCTCGACTTGCCTAAGAACAGTCTGGTTACTTTAACAAAAGATTATAAAGTGGACGTAGGTCATGATTCGACCAAACCACTATAAAAATATCGTGTGTCATTTACCTTTACCGCACCGTTTTTTATCTGCTCTTTTATTTTGATTAATATATCATTATCATTTTGAAGTTTGTTTTAAATTATGTAGTAATCTCAAAACAACTGATTCAAAATGCCATCTATCAGATCGGAAGGCTAACGGTAACTAAAACTCTAAAAGGTGCGGTAAGGTAAATCACACTACTGCTTGCACTCAAACTCTCGAGATTAGGGAGAGAGTACAAAGGACGCGAAGATAACGTCCTCAAGGCATGAAGGTGCACCATGATAAAACCGCCTTGATAACACTCTAACCCGCTGAAGGAACGAGAGAATATAAAGGCGCTAGAGACTTAGCGTCCCCAGAACTTTTGCCCCGCTAAAGGATCAGTGAGCAGACCAAGAACCAAGCTCGAACTCAAAACCCCTGAAGGATCGGGAGAGTATAAAGGTGCTAGAGACTTAGCGCCAAGAGAAATCTTACCCCGCTAAAGGATCGGGAGAATATAAAGGCACAATGACATATGCCACTCAAGGGCTCCCATCCCACCACATGAGTAGGGACAAGAGTGAAAAAGGGGGCCCGAACCCCTCGTTTCTGGACATGGGGGGGGGGGGGGGGTGGGAGTACAAACATAATCCTAATCAATCGCCAATAAGCCCTGGCCATGCACTATAATGACGATTGACTGGGGGCATATACGTACACCACTACACATTTACTTAGCACACGAACTTCTCAATGATTATTACTCATGACCTCAGTATTTAGTTATGATTGTTTCGGTTAGATTAATGATTGTTACTCATGACTTTAGTATTTAATTATGATTGTTTCAGTTATGATTATTTAAACTCTGCAAACATGATGAACTTGCAGGAACGCAATGGCGCAAAAGAAATAGATTTTCATTTACCGAAAGCAGATTTACAAGAACGACAAGCTAAACAAAAGTGAGGGCCACTCTCACAACTACATTTTTTGGCCAAAGGAAATCCTAAAAGCTAAAATATGAGCTAATAAGTGCATTCTATTTACGCTTGGGAGACGATTTTGATTTCTTTTCTTTCTTCTGTTTCTCTAACCCCTCTTTGTCAGCATCAGAGCAGTCACTTTTCTTCCTCTTCCTCTTATCAACAAGAGGCTCCGGGGGAGGACTAGAAGGTTGGGAGGCAAGTTGTGAAGTTATTGATTTGGAAGAGAATCTTATAACCAACCCAGTCTTGGGGTCGATTTCGAAAATAGGGGCCACGAATACAGGGTCCTGTTCCCCCTTCTTAAGAACCAACTGCTTTTCTTTCCCAGCCTCCATGTCAGCCAAGGTTTCACTATCATCATCCTTGGCCTCATCTATGATGAAACTTCCTCTTCCTCATTTCCGTGACCACCATCTGTGTCTTGCAAAGCCGCAATAACCTCAGCGTCTGCAGGAGCGCCGGTGCCAGATTCCACGGGTGCTACCGTGACTCTCTCACTTGTTGTACCCTCGGTTCGCTTTGGAATCACAGAAACTTCAACACCAGTACCCGGGGGGACATCAAATTTCTCTACCACTACCTTCTCCTCTGCATCTTTCTCAACCAATTTGGTACCTACACCATGAGAAGCAAATGTTAGTGAATCAGGAGAAGATGTGGCCATGTCAGTTGTCTGTCCCGTGAGACGACGACAAGTTACGATCGCTTTGATGAACTGTGGAGAGAATATGGAGATACCTTTAGCCAACTCATCTCCCAGATTTGTAGTGGTGGTTCCAACAACTGGAGGGGTTGGAGCCAAGGGAATCAACGGATCATCGGGGTTATATTCCTCCACTTCAGAGGTTTTGGGCTCCACCACCGAACTCGAGCCTTCATCAATCTTATCCTTGCCCTTGAGCTTAATCTTCTCCCTCTCGATCTCTTCATGGATTAGACGTCTGCCTTTCTCCAAAGCCTCAGGTTCTTCACCTCTGAGAAATGTCTGCATCAACTGGTTTTCGTCAATCTCGTCGACCATCAATCGCCGCTTCTCGCCTTCGACAATTGCATCCCATACATTGGCCAGAGTAACATGATAGTCCAGAATCCAAGAGATGTCTCGAGTCTTGATGACTTGACCAAATAAGTCGAACAACAGTTCCTCAAAACCGGCAATATCTTTCTCTTTTTCAGGGAGCTTATCAGCAGTAGCAGTGGCCAATTCAAGAGCATTATTGGCGTTACTTTCAGCGAGAGCTGCACGCTCCTCAGCTTGGGCAAGTTTATCATTTAAAACCTCTTTTTCCTTTTTGGCAAGAGCGAGGTCGTCTTTTAAGCTCGCCCTCTCTTTCTCCCAGATAGCTTTCTCAGTAGCAAAGCGTTCATGTGCTGCCATCAGTTCAGTATTAATTGCCCTAAGATCTTCCACCTCCTTCCTCAAAGCCACCCGTTCCTGGCTGTTTGAACCAAGCTCACTGCGAAAACGTTCCCTAGCACTTTCCAGCTCAGACTTGTAATTCTCTGCATCTCGCCGAGCTAAAGCCAGTTGGGCCTGTGAATCCTCTAGTTCTTTTTCCATTTTGCTCCTAGCCCTGGCATAATTCTTAATTTTCACTCGAGACCTGGCCGCATCCGTCTCTAGGCGACGGATGGAATCTGAAAGATGAACAACATGCCTCTTCATTACCACAAATTGTTTAGCCACATGGCATACGTACCCTATCACCTCTGTGTCCTAATCCTTAGGAACGGCTCAAGATCCGGGACGAACATCATCCTCTCAAAGAAAATATCAGGAAATTGCTTTCGCAAGTGATCCAGCCTGGCTTGAATATTGGAATTAGGAACAATATTCTGTGCAGCGGTGGTATCTGTAACACCCCACACCCGCTATGGTCACTCGCTAAGGGAATGCCATAACATCGGTGGAGTATTTTAAGTGAATATAGAACAGAAAAATTACAACAAGACAGATATAAGTAATACTTGAAAATTTTAAAACATCATTTCATTGCAGCGGAAAGTAAAACATGTTTGGTTACATCACAAAACCATAATAAGAGTCAAGTACAAAATATCCATCCTGATAAATAAAAGTACATAATCCCAATACATGAACTGATAGCCATAAAAGAAAGGGTAAGCTGAGCCCTACATCTATGGTCCAAGCTCCAAAAGAGAATAAAGCAGCCTGATCAAAGCCCACTCGTACTGGGCCCACTCTGATAACCTGAGGGTTAGGAAAAAAAGATAAAAACAACGGGGTCAGACATAAGTCTGAGCGAGTCCTATAACTTTAACAATACAATCATTAAAGTAACCAGAGAAGACATAAGCTTGATATACGGTGTCGTCTGGGGATGAATGGCTACACTAAGCAGCTTGGTAGATTTAGGATAAACTAAGAAACGTAAAGACGCATCTACCCTTCCAAAGGTAAATTACTAAACTGCACCACACCAGTCGTTCCTAACTTAAAGGTTGATCCCACCCATGGACTTATAAAATTAACTTAATAGTTCTCGCGTACCCCTAGGTGACTGAGTAGACGCCACAGGGCCCTACAATCCACTAGGTGTACACACTAACTCCCCATTCGATCGGCTCCCTAACGTAGATACCCGTGCTGGCCCCACCGTGGGGTGTACCATTCCCCAACGTGGCAACCTGATAAAACTAACGGTGCATGGCTTATATCTACACGATGCAACAACGTCTTATTTACTAGCCCGGGTCCACACACGCATATGAAACCCGTTGGTCATGCGTTGCCACCGCTAACCCATTTTGGCCTCTTATAGTCAATCCCAATATGCGTGTCCCGTCACTCGACTAGAGTCGAGCCCACTAAGATACGTTTGGGATATTGGTTGAAATGGGCCCCCACAAGCTACCACCTAAGCTTGTTATTTCTAGTGAATCCCGCTTAACCCTTTAACCATGTCCACTTACATGTTATAAATTCTGGTTAAGTCATTAATCATATTTTAATTGCCATTCAAGGCACCCACTAGATTTCCACATGCCACCCAAAGCACTTACTTAACCCTTTAACCATGTTTTAATTACATGTTCCACTTTGGTTAAGTATTCTAATCGTATTTTCTATTGCCACCCAAGGCCCCCACTTAACCCCTCATGTCCCTCTACATGCTAATATGGTTAAGTGTTTCTTAATTAATTAAGATCATGACCTCATAAAGACCTCTCACATTAGACCGTCTTTTATGACTGCTGGATATGCCGGTTGGGTCCGGGCAGCCTTACGTCATAAAAAGGGTCTAACCTCGTGTCTTTACTTTAATCACGTATTTAATTTGTGCCTAAGACCTCTCACATTGGGCTAACATTTGTAGCAACTGGTTAAGCCGGTTGGGTCCGGGCAGTTTTACGCTACAACTGAGTCCAACCTTGTGTCTTAGTCGATTAATTACACCTAATTAATCACCCTCATAATTTATATTAATTATCCCTAATTAATTAATCATGTTTTCCAGAATATGGGTAGACCTAACTCAATAGGTAAATTCCCAACTCCGTAGTATGGGTAGACCTAACTCAATAGGTAAATTCCCAACTCCATAATATGGGTAGACCTAACTCAATAGGTAAATTCCCAATTATGTCCATTTAATTTATGTTGCTCTTAAGCATACCCATTCCACATCATTTTATTAACATGCATATTAACCCCATCATTCCCCACGTAATTCGTTCTCGTAACGTGACATAATAAAAGGGAAGATTCATCACAAATGTCATGGGTTTAACCAACATAGCTTATAACTTTATCATGGGTTCAAAAGGTGTCAACTTGCATATATGAGCATACATTAAACCCAACTAGCATTTAACCCAAACTTGCATTATGCATGTCATAAAAAGAGACAAACTTGCATATGAACTTGCACATAAACTTGCATATGAACTTGCACATAAACTTGCATGTGAACTTGCATAACATGTCATACATAGAGGCAAACTCGCATATGTTATGCATATCATAAAAAAATAGACAAACTTGCATATGAACTGGCATCATAATAGGGTAAACATGCATATGTATGCATAGCATACAAAGGTGTCATCTTGCATATGTATGCATCTTATTTAGAAAAAGGGTAAACTTGCATGTCATAATGTATGCATAAAACCAAACACTTAGCATGCATAAAATCAAATACTTAGCATGCATAAAACCAAACACTTAGCATGCATAAAATTAAATACTTAGCATGCATAAAATCAAATACTTAGCATGCATAAAATCAAATACTTAGCATGCATAAAATCAAATACTTAGCATGCATAAAACCAAACACTTAGAATGCATAAAATCAAATACTTAGCATGCATAAAACCCAATGCTTAGCATGCATGAAACCCAATGCTTAGCATGCATGAAACCCATCACTTAACTTGCATAAACCCACATACTTAACTTGCATAAACATAGGGTTAACATTAAACATAGATTAGCAAACTAACATCATATCATATGACTTAAAACCCACAAATCTGCATACAAAACCGCATGATCTCATCATATCTCATCTACTTAATTTAGCAATTGGTTATTAAAGTGATAGAAACTCACCAAAACCAAGATTAGCAAACTTATGTAGTAGAACTAGTTGCTATACAAGAAGAAGATGATGATTAGAGGTTGATTAGCTTGCAACTTTCTTCATAAACTAGTGGAGGTTCCTCTCAAGTTTGATTTTGGCGGCATGGTGGCATCATTTCTATTTTTAGTATGAATTAGGGTAGTATTAGGGTGTATTTATAGATTAGGTGAGTGTTTTAGGCCCTTAGATTAACCCTAAATTAGATTAGGACCCTTAGATTTCGGAACCTTCCAGAAACCAGCCCTAAGACCAAGCCCAAACCCCAAACTGGTGCACCCAACCACAGAACTCTCTAGAAACTGTGCAGGTTTCCTGTCCCAACATGGGTGCACTTCCCAAGTGCGCCAGTGTATTTTTGTGCTGGCGCACTTCACAAGTGCGCCAGTGCATTTTTGGCCTATTTCGGGTTTTTCTGCCTAACTTCGTTCGTCCATATCTCTTTCATACGTTACCCGTTTTACGCAAACTCGGACTCTATTTCGCGTATTTTTCTGAGACGAACGCAATGACGTAGCCCGTTTCCCCTGATTCTCACATCTAAGATTAATTATACTTTAATTACTAACCATTAGTGTTAATTGAAATTCGGGGTGTTACAGTATCTAAGTCGTGCTCACTAGAGGAAACATGAGATGTCTTTCTCTTCTCAACGATCTTGCTCCCATCTCAGTTTTTGCCCTCCAGCTCGTGGTGTTTTTTAGAAGACTGGACATGAGAAGGCATACTCTTTAGAGGGGTCAAATCTCAAGGAAGCTGCTTGCCCCCAGCCAGTAGCGATGGACGACTGTGAGGCTTTTCAGAACCTTGCTTCGATGGAGATCGAGATCGTGTAGAATAAGATTGATGAGAATCCCGGGGCCGAGGACTATCTCTTCCCCGACTATCACTACGAACATACTCGGGATCTAGAAGGAGGCTTGGTGTGCCCTCACGAAGGGAACTGTAACGACCCGGATTTTGAGCGACTTTGGTTATCGACATAAGCACGATGTCGATAACCAAAACATCGAAAAATCCTGGTAATTAGTGAAAGAAATTAGAGGGTGAGAAAAGATAAGATAGAAACTTAGAATAGAAGAAGAAGAACACAACATCAGAGTAACACGAATCTCACAGCGGAACGAATAACATATAATATATATAACATAACTTGAAATATACATCTGTACTTGAATATACATTAATATCAAAGTACATCACTTACAACACAGCGGAAATAACTATAGCTATATGATCCTGAAGCCTCCTGCTCCAGCTCTTCAACTATATCTGTAAATCCCGACTACTTGAGTGCCCATACAAATTTAGGCACCCAAGAGTTTAGGGAAACAAATAAATAAAATCCGGGTCAGTCATGGGGACTGGTATGAGTAAAACAGTTAAAATAGTTCGAACAGGTAAACGATATCTCATAAGACCACATCGCATAACGGAATGGGTTTTTCCCTTATGAGAATCCAAAATAACTTTATATCAAAAACCTTTTGATATCATAATAATGTCTATCAAACACAATATGTATAATCATCTAGCAGAAACGCTTTCATCTCACGTTCTACATATATAGTATACAATCAAAACCGCAAGCACGTATTGGGTAATGGATTTCCAACTATGACAAGGTATGGAACCACCTATCGCTCGTGTACCTCTAGAGAGGAATACACTGGGTTCAACAAGAACATCTTGCCACCCGGCCTCACATGACTGACCACTCATTTCGCTTGAGTGTATCGAATGTATATCACCAACAGTTGGGATCAGCAACCGTTTCCCGAATGGGACAGCATCAACAATAGATTCTTAGAAGTAAATGAAACTCTAGATCAGGTGATTATACACCCTACTTCGGTGCGACCGACTTAGCCATGCTGCCTGCCCGATTTCTGTCATTTACCGATTTGATGAGGCTTGAGGTTACGCTTCATCATCACATCAGATTTACTTCGAATGTCGCATCGTCAAATCCATCAAATCACCGATTGACGTCCTCAACCATACATTACACGTTAGCTAAAAGAAGTTTCCTTCTCCGCTTCCACTCTTGGTACAGTTGGAGAAATCAATATACGTGATCGTCTGGAAATACTCTGTCAGACATCCGTCCATACAAGTCATCCAGGAACAGGATGAACCAAAGGCACTATTCTGTAAACAGGATAGCCCTTGCATAACTCCGTCTTCAATTTCCTTTGGCATATATGATTTGCAACGCTTATGCCAATACAGAGTGGTTCTTTGGATAATAATCCAACCGGTCTCTCCATATTAACAACGTTAAAATGGTCAAAACTTCGATAGTCTGTGATTTAACTATCGAAGAAAAACAGGTGTGCAAACAACGATATTATTTCCAAATGGAAATTTATATCAATCAAACATCATTCAACATTTATCTCTTTATTCACTTTTCATCTCCTGTTTCCCTATATTCAACATTTCTTATTTTCTAAATTTAGAAAATATATGTTATTAGCAATGGAAAACATTTCCATTTCTTGTTTTCTTTATTAGAAAACATTTCTGGTTTCTTATTTGGAAAACATTTCCAAAGTTTCTTCATTGGACTTAGACAGATGTTTTAAACAAACATCGCTATGCCAACTCAAATCATTTCCTTTACTGCCGAACCTTAACTATTCCTTAGTTAAAAACGAAGCCAATCAAGTTGGGGTAGAACTACCTCTCAGACCTTAACTGAACAACATTTCTAACTTTGAAATAGGCAAAGTTCACTTTATATTTCTTTAACTAACATCCTTACTTAACCCTCTGTAACACCCCAAATTTCGGTTAATGCTAAAATTCACTAATTACAGAATTAATAATCTCAGATGTGAGAATTGGGGGAAAACGGGCTGCGTCATTGCGTTCGTCTCGGAAAAATACGCGAAATAGAGTCCGAGTTTTCGAGAATCGGAGTCCGTATGAAAGAGATATGGACGAACGAAGTTAGGCAGAAGAACCCGGAACAGGCCAGAAATGCACTGGCGCACTTGTGAAGTGCGCCAGAACAAAAATGCACTGGCGCACTTGTGAAGTGCGCCAGTACAAAAATAGACTGGCGCACTTGGGAAGTGCGCCCGTGCTGAGCCAAGAAACCTGCACAGTTTCTAGAGAGTTCTGTGGTTGGGTGCACCAGTTTGGGGTTTGGGCTTGGTCTTAGGGATGATTTCTGGAGAGTTCCGAGATCTAAGGGTCCTAAACTAATCTAGGGTTAATCTAAGGGTCTAAAATGCAACCTAATCCTATAAATAAGACCACAACCCTACCCTAATTCATTCATAATTAAACCTAGTAACTAAACTATGGCAAAATGAAACTTGATCATGGCCTCCACAAATCAATGAAGAGGAAAGCAAGCTAATCAACCTCTCTAATCAACTTCTAATCCATTCTAAGCATCTTAATCTTCTTCATTTGGAGTGCAAATTGCTAGTGGTGAGTTTCTATCACTTTGATGATCAATTGTTAAGATAAGTAGATTAGGTGTAATGAGACTTATGGTCTTGAATGCGGATTTGTGAGTTTGAATCGTTTGTAATGATATGCTAATCTATGTATAATATTAATCCTATGTTGAATATGTAAGTTTGTGCAAGTTGAATATGAAAGTTTATGCAAGTTGGATATGTGGGTTTATGCATAATAAGTAATTGATTTTATGCAAGTTAAGTAGGTGATATTATGCATGATGAGTATGTGATTCTATGCATGCTAAGTATATGATATTATGCAAGTTTAGTATGTGATTCTATGCATGCTAAGTATATGATATTATGCAAGTTTAGTATGTGATTCTATACATGCTAAGTATGTGATAATATGCATGATTAATAAGTTGTTTTATGCATATTTAACAAGTGGGTTTATGCATGTTTAACAAGTTCATATGCAAGTTACATGTATGATAATATATGCTATGCAAGTTACATGTTTGATAATATGCAAGTTCTTGGTGATATGCTATGCAAGTTACATGTATGTTAATATGCAAGATATGCTATGCAAGTTACATGTATGTTAATATGCAAGATATGCTATGCAAGTTACATGTTTGTTAATATGCAAGTTCTTGGTGATATGCTATGCAAGTTACATGTATGTTAATATGCAAGATATGCTATGCAAGTTACATGTTCGTTAATATGCAAGTTACATGTATGTTAATATGCAAGATATGCTATGCAAGTTACATGTTTGTTAATATGCAAGTTACATGTTTGTTAATATGCAAGTTCATGATGACACATTATGCAAGTCTATGGGTTAATATGCAAGTATATTATGCAAGTGAATATGTAAGTTATGTGACATATTATATGCAAGTTATGTGACATGTTATACAAGATTATATGCAAGTTATGTGACATATTATGCAAGTTTATATGCAAGTTATGTGTTTGTTAATATGCAAGATGGCACCTTTGAAACATGTTCATTCATATGCAAGTTGGCACCTCTTATATGTATTATGTCATGAGAACGAAGTTACGTGGGAACGATGGGGTTAATTAAATGCATAAGTTAATAAGATTGTGTGAAATTAATATGATTATGCATAACATAAAATAAAGGAACATAGTATGGGAATTTGCCTATTAAGTTAGGTGTACCCATACTATGTGTTGGGAATTTACCTATTGAGTTAGGTCTACCCCATGGGAATTTACCTATTGAGTTAGGTCTACCCATGTTATGAAAAGCTTAATATTAATTAGGGATAATTAATTTAAATTATGAGGGTGATTAATTAGGTGTAATTAATTGACTAAGACACGAGGTTGGACTCAGTTGTAGCGTAAAACTGCCCGGACCCAACCGGCTTAACCAGTTGCTACAAATGTTAGCCCAATGTGAGAGGTCTTAGGCACAAACTAAATACGTGATTAATGTAAAGACACGAGGTTAGACTCGGTTATGACATAAGGCTGCCCGGACCCAACCGGCTTAACCAGCGGTCATAAAAGACAGTCTAATGTGAGAGGTCTTTACAAAGGTTACGATCTTAATTAATTAATTAAGAAACACTTAACCACATTAGCATGTAGAGGGACATGAGAGGTTAAGTGAGTGCCTGGGGTGGCAAGAGGAAACTAGTGGGTTGCCTTGGGTGGAAATAGAAAACACGATTAGAATACTTAACCAAAGTGGAACATGTAATTAAACATGATTAAGGGGTTAAGTAAGTGCCTCGGGTGGCATGTGGAAATTAAGTAAAGGACTTGGGTGTCATGTGGAAATCTAGTGGGTGCCTTGAGTGGTAATTAAAATATGATTAATGACTTAACCAAAGTATTTATAACATGTAAGTGAACATGGTTAAAGCGGTTAAGTGGGATACACTAGACAAAATAACAAGCTTAAGTGGTAGCTTGTGGGGGCCCATCTCAACCAATATCCCAAACGTATCTTTGTGGGCTCGACCCAAGTCGGGTGACGGGACACGCATATTGGGCTTGACTATAAGAGGCCAAAAACGGGTTAGCGGTGGCAACGTAGGACCAACGGGTTTCATATGCGTGTGTGGACCCGGGCTGGTTAGTAAATCGTTGTTACATCGTGTAGATATAAAGCCGTGCACCGTTGATATTATCAGGTTGCCACTTTGGGGAAATGATACACCCCATTGTGGGACCAGCACGGGTATCTACGTTAGGGAGCCGATCGCTTGGGAGTAGTGGGTACACCTAGTAATGATAGGGGCAGACGGCACCTATGTAGGGGTACTAGAAACTACTGGGTAAAAATTACTAAGTGCATTTAGTCGGATCAACCTTTAAGTAGGAACTAATCTTGGGTAGGTAAAACTGGTGTGGTGCAGTGTAGGAATTACTCTTGGGTGGATAAGTCTGGGGCGGTGTAATCTAGTAATTATCCTTGGGTGGATAAATGCGTCTTTACGGTGATCTTAGTTTATCCTAAGTTTACCAAGCTGCTTAGTGTAGCCATTCATCCCCAGTCGTTACCGTATATCAACTTATGTCTTCTCTGGTTATTTTAATGATTGTATTGTTAGGGTTATAGGACTCACTCAGACTTATGTCTGACCCCGTTGTTTTTATCTTTTTCCCCAACCCCAGGTTATTAGAGTGGGCCTGGTGCTAGTGGGCTTTGATCTGATTGCTGTATCTATCCTATGGAGCTTGGACCGTTGAAGTGAAACCAAGCTTATCTTTCCTGTTATGGCTATTAGTTATGTAGTGGGATTATGTACTTCTATTTTATCAAGATGGATATTATGTACTTGACTTTGGTTTATGGTTTTGTGATGTAACCAAACATGTATTACTTTCCGCTGCAATGAAATGATGTTTTAAAATTTTCAAGTATTACTTATATCTGTCTTGTTGTAATTTTACTGTTCTATATTCACTTAAAATACTTCACGAAACTAAGGCATTCCCCTGGTATGAGTGACCTTAGCGGACATGGGGCGTTACACGTGGTATCAGAGCTTAAGGTTTCCAGAACAGATAAATTTTTAGAAAAACTATTTTCTAAGAATATTTTTGAAAGGAGTATTTTCAAAAACATGTCTTTTAAGAGAAAAGTTTTTGAAAGAAAAGCATAATCCCCAATAGCCATATCTATATCTTTCGAATTCTCCGTTTTGAATCTCTTTCTCTCTCGTTTTGAGTTTCCCCTCCGGGTGTAGATGATCTTTCTAAGATAGATAAGAATGGAAAACCGCTTCAAGGGAATTAGACGTAAATCAGATTAGAAGTTGGTTCAAGAAGTAGGAGAACTTGTAAGTACTTATTGGATGGACGATGGGAGGAAGGCTCTAATAGTTGTTTGGTTAATAAAGGACGAAGCCTCATTGATGGGAGGTTACGAGTGGAGAATGGGAAGGAGAAGGCTAGTAGTTATCCTTTTGGGAGGAATAGGACACCTTATTAGGATTGACCAAAGAAGCAAGGACAAGGTATGGAATCTTCTGGAGGGTAGTTGTATTCCCTCACGACTAGGGTGCCGGATGGGGATAAGACCGACTAGGTTGGAATTTGGATTTCTTTGTTATTCGATCCAAACTTTATTTGATTCTGATGTATCGAGTTCGTTTATCTCATCGTTGTTAGTTGAGTCACTGCACTTAGACACCAGTTTAGTAGATGATCCCTTAGTTGTTTCAAAACCAATTGGGGCTCCATGATGTGTTTGGGTTTGAAAGTTGCTATACTTAGCGTTGAGTTTAGATGTGATGCTTTTTGGGCTTCACGGGCTATGGGTTAGTTTTGGGCATAGACTGGTTATCCAGTAGGGGTGCCGTTCCTGATTTTGAGGGGAGAGTTGTCAGGCTTATGACCCGCTTGGGTAATACTCTCGAGATCTCTTGTAATCCCATGGAATCTGTTTTGCTAAGTTACCTAGAATCGCTTGACACGTCGGTCGAGAGTTTGCGATCTGTTAGAGTGGTCCGGGAATACTCGGATGTGTTTGAGAAGGTGAAGGGCTTACCTCCGGAGCGGGAGATTGACTTCCGAATATATCTGGTAAACAATGCCAAACCAGTGACTTGGCCAGTGTGCCACAAGGCTCCTCGTGAGAGGAGGGAACTCCATAAGTAAGTAGGCGATTGCTTGAGAAGGGGTTCATAAGAAGAAGTATATCGGAGTGGGGCGCTCCAGTAGTTTTTGCCATGAAGGCGGATGGGTCCCTCAGACTTTGTGTAGGCTAAAGAGAACTAAATAAACTCACAAAGAAGAATAGACACCCATTGCCAAAGATTGATGATCTCTTTGATCAGTTGGTTGGCGCCTCAGTATTTTCGCAGTTGGACTAAGCCACATGGTTTCGTCAGTTGAGAGTGGCTGACGATAGTATAGAGAAGATTGCCTTTAGGACTCTGGATGGTTTTATGAGTGGCTGGCGATGCTATTTGGTTTGACGAACGCCCCCGCATACTTTGTTGATTGGAAGAGAAGGGTGTTCAGGGAGTACCTAAATAAGTTTGTGATGGCCTTTGTAAATGACATCTTGGTCTTTTCAAGGAGCGTAATAAGTTTTCGTATGTGCTCAATAGGGTGAGCAAAGCCAGTTATAGGATAAACGGTGGTTTTGGAGCGAGACTGGCGAGGACATCCAAAGTTGGTCAAAGGCTTAATTGTTTAGCCATTATTATTATTATTTTTAGTATCATCTCACGTAGGTTGCCTGAACTCGAAGGAGATGTCCCTTGGGTGTTTGTCTGATATTGGTTTCGGCCTTTGGGGCTTGCATTTGGGGGATGTCGAATTCGTCTAGGGTGGTCTGCGTGAGAGATGGACAGTTGTGACGATTTTGGATAGGATTCTTAGCATCTTATGAGTTTGAGATAGCGTATACCCCTAACAAGGGAAACAGGGTAGTAGACGCCTTAAGAAGAAAAAGGTTGTCCGTTGAACTATAGAGTTTAGAATTTATTTTTGACTTTAGACCTTCCGTTGACTTTGTACCCGGTTTTGCTAGCCTCCTTGGAGGTTAGGCCTACTCTTTTAGGCGGATTGGCGGAGCACAGCGAGACGACCCACAGTTGGATGAGTTAGTAGAGAAGCTCACGAGGAGAGGGTCGTCCAGCATTTTGAATAAGATACACCCTAGATGGTAAGGGGTGGTTGCGTAAAGACGGTAGACTTTGTGTACCGCAAGACGAGAATTTAAGGAAGGCTATACTTGATGATACACATCGGTCGAAGATGACCATTCATCCCGGTAGGGACAAGATGTACCAAGACATGAGGCGAGTTTTCTTTTCGGCCAATATGAAGAAAGACGCGGCCAAGTATGTCGCTAGATGCTTGGTATGCTAACAAGTGAAAGTGGAACAGAAGAAACCCGGAGGGTTGCTTCACTCGTTGGAAGTTCCGAAATAGGAAGTAGGATAGTGCCTCGTTGGATAACCGAAATCAAGGAAGGGTAATACGGGGATTGGGCTTATGGTAGATAGATTTACTAAGTGTGCCCATTTCATACCCGTGAAGAGCAAGAGGACTATTCCATGTCTAGCTTCAGTTTACCTTCAAGGGATTATTAGATTGCATGGTGTACCTCCCAGTATAGTGAGCGATCGAGATCCTATCTTCACTAGTGAGTTTTGGAGAAGTTTGCAAGAGGCGGTAGGGACTCAGTTGTATTTGAGCACCGCATCTCATCCTCAGACGGACGGTCAGACCAAGAGGGTGAACCGTATCTAGAACATCTTTTGAGGTTATGTATTTTGGATTTTGGAGGTACATGGGAAGAGCATCTTCCGTTGGTGGAGTTCGCATATAATAGCAGCTTTCCGTCCAGTATTGGTATGGCTCCTTTCAAAGCTCTTTATGGAAGGCCTTGTCGATCTCCTACATGTTGGTGGGAATCTACGGATAAGATCTTGCTTGGGCCAGATATGGTTAGAGAGACTTCAGAGAAGATGGGTTGGATTCGAAGAAGGATGAAAGCGGCGAAATCTTATGCGGACAAGAGGAGAACAGAGCTTGAGTTTGATATTAGGACATGCTTTTTATCAAGGTGTCTCCGTTACGGAATGTGGTTCACTTTGGATCTGTTAGGAAGTGAGTACCAAGGTTTGTAGGGCCATTTCCCATTAAGGAAAGAATTGGACGGATGGCATATAGAGTGGAGTTGCCTGACAGACTTAGTGGTGTACCGGAAGTATTTCATGTGTCCTATTTGAGGAAGTGCTTACATGAGACCGCTGAGGTGGTAGAGCCGAGTTTGCTTAAAGAAGCAGAGTTAGAGCGCGATGAGACGATTCGACGAGCTCCTACTCGCATCATTGGGTCAGAGACTAGGAAGTTGGGGAACAGAGAAGTTCAACTAGCTAGAGTGCAATGGGGAGATGACGAAAGAAATGCTACTTGGGAGACGGAAGCGAAGATGCGTTCTTTGTATCCATTTCTTTTTGGAGAGTATGTCTTTTAACTTCTCCTTTATCGCCTGCCTAGTACTTACCTTATCTTTAGTATGTCCTCTCGATTAGTGCTGTTTGACCTTTAGATAGGGAAAACCTATGGTTGAAACATGTGTTTGAGACATGTTATGGTTGATGGATGCAAGTGGATGCAAGTGTTTGCTGGTGGTTGCTCGTGGATGCATATATACACACTCTAGGCACTAGATCGGCTCAATCACTTCATATTGCATATTGCATAAAATTGTGTGTAGTTAGCTATATTGATGGATGTATAATGATTGTGTTATCATATGGATGATGCATTTTGGTGAATAATTGTGCACTCATATAGATACGGTATGTGTCGATAGGGTTATCTCGCATACATATTGGATGCATGGCACTATCATGGTTTGCATATGTTCGTACATTAGATAGGGAACATATACACACACTTTTCGCATATGCTCATACATCATTAGAAATTGTTTAAGGACAATGGATGCCCGTGTTTGATGGATTGAGTAGATGGTTGTTTGGATGGTAGGATATGCATTCTCCTTAGCTTAGAGATTTCGGGGACGAAATCCTTTAAGGAGGGGAGAATGTAACACCCCGAATTTCGGTTAATGCTAAAATTCACTAATTACAAAATTAATAATCTCAGATGTGAGAATTGGGGGAAAACGGGCTGCGTCATTGCGTTCGTCTCGGAAAAATACGCGAAATAGAGTCCGAGTTTTCGAGAATCGGAGTCCGTATGAAAGAGATATGGACGAACGAAGTTAGGCAGAAGAACCCGGAACAGGCCAGAAATGCACTGGCGCACTTGTGAAGTGCGCCAGAACAAAAATGCACTGGCGCACTTGTGAAGTGCGCCAGTACAAAAATAGACTGGCGCACTTGGGAAGTGCGCCCGTGCCGAGCCAAGAAACCTGCACAGTTTCTAGAGAGTTCTGTGGTTGGGTGCACCAGTTTGGGGTTTGGGCTCGGTCTTAGGGCTGATTTCTGGAGAGTTCCAAGATCTAAGGGTCCTAAACTAATCTAGGGTTAATCTAAGGGTCTAAAATGCAACCTAATCCTATAAATAAGACCACAACCCTACCCTAATTCATTCATAATTAAACCTAGTAACTAAACTATGGCAAAATGAAACTTGATCATGGCCTCCACAAATCAATGAAGAGGAAAGCAAGCTAATCAACCTCTCTAATCAACTTCTAATCCATTCTAAGCATCTTAATCTTCTTCATTTGGAGTGCAAATTGCTAGTGGTGAGTTTCTATCACTTTGATGATCAATTGTTAAGATAAGTAGATTAGGTGTAATGAGACTTATGGTCTTGAATGCGGATTTGTGAGTTTGAATCGTTTGTAATGATATGCTAATCTATGTATAATATTAATCCTATGTTGAATATGTAAGTTTGTGCAAGTTGAATATGAAAGTTTATGCAAGTTGGATATGTGGGTTTATGCATAATAAGTAATTGATTTTATGCAAGTTAAGTAGGTGATATTATGCATGATGAGTATGTGATTCTATGCATGCTAAGTATATGATATTATGCAAGTTTAGTATGTGATTCTATGCATGCTAAGTATATGATATTATGCAAGTTTAGTATGTGATTCTATACATGCTAAGTATGTGATAATATGCATGATTAATAAGTTGTTTTATGCATATTTAACAAGTGGGTTTATGCATGTTTAACAAGTTCATATGCAAGTTACATGTATGATAATATATGCTATGCAAGTTACATGTTTGATAATATGCAAGTTCTTGGTGATATGCTATGCAAGTTACATGTATGTTAATATGCAAGATATGCTATGCAAGTTACATGTATGTTAATATGCAAGATATGCTATGCAAGTTACATGTTTGTTAATATGCAAGTTCTTGGTGATATGCTATGCAAGTTACATGTATGTTAATATGCAAGATATGCTATGCAAGTTACATGTTCGTTAATATGCAAGTTACATGTATGTTAATATGCAAGATATGCTATGCAAGTTACATGTTTGTTAATATGCAAGTTACATGTTTGTTAATATGCAAGTTCATGATGACACATTATGCAAGTCTATGGGTTAATATGCAAGTATATTATGCAAGTGAATATGTAAGTTATGTGACATATTATATGCAAGTTATGTGACATGTTATACAAGATTATATGCAAGTTATGTGACATATTATGCAAGTTTATATGCAAGTTATGTGTTTGTTAATATGCAAGATGGCACCTTTGAAACATGTTCATTCATATGCAAGTTGGCACCTCTTATATGTATTATGTCATGAGAACGAAGTTACGTGGGAACGATGGGGTTAATTAAATGCATAAGTTAATAAGATTGTGTGAAATTAATATGATTATGCATAACATAAAATAAAGGAACATAGTATGGGAATTTGCCTATTAAGTTAGGTGTACCCATACTATGTGTTGGGAATTTACCTATTGAGTTAGGTCTACCCCATGGGAATTTACCTATTGAGTTAGGTCTACCCATGTTATGAAAAGCTTAATATTAATTAGGGATAATTAATTTAAATTATGAGGGTGATTAATTAGGTGTAATTAATTGACTAAGACACGAGGTTGGACTCAGTTGTAGCGTAAAACTGCCCGGACCCAACCGGCTTAACCAGTTGCTACAAATGTTAGCCCAATGTGAGAGGTCTTAGGCACAAACTAAATACGTGATTAATGTAAAGACACGAGGTTAGACTCGGTTATGACATAAGGCTGCCCGGACCCAACCGGCTTAACCAGCGGTCATAAAAGACAGTCTAATGTGAGAGGTCTTTACAAAGGTTACGATCTTAATTAATTAATTAAGAAACACTTAACCACATTAGCATGTAGAGGGACATGAGAGGTTAAGTGAGTGCCTGGGGTGGCAAGAGGAAACTAGTGGGTTGCCTTGGGTGGCAATAGAAAACACGATTAGAATACTTAACCAAAGTGGAACATGTAATTAAACATGATTAAGGGGTTAAGTAAGTGCCTCGGGTGGCATGTGGAAATTAAGTAAAGGACTTGGGTGTCATGTGGAAATCTAGTGGGTGCCTTGAGTGGTAATTAAAATATGATTAATGACTTAACCAAAGTATTTATAACATGTAAGTGAACATGGTTAAAGCGGTTAAGTGGGATACACTAGACAAAATAACAAGCTTAAGTGGTAGCTTGTGGGGGCCCATCTCAACCAATATCCCAAACGTATCTTTGTGGGCTCGACCCAAGTCGGGTGACGGGACACGCATATTGGGCTTGACTATAAGAGGCCAAAAACGGGTTAGCGGTGGCAACGTAGGACCAACGGGTTTCATATGCGTGTGTGGACCCGGGCTGGTTAGTAAATCGTTGTTACATCGTGTAGATATAAAGCCGTGCACCGTTGATATTATCAGGTTGCCACTTTGGGGAAATGATACACCCCATTGTGGGACCAGCACGGGTATCTACGTTAGGGAGCCGATCGCTTGGGAGTAGTGGGTACACCTAGTAATGATAGGGGCAGACGGCACCTATGTAGGGGTACTAGAAACTACTGGGTAAAAATTACTAAGTGCATTTAGTGGGATCAACCTTTAAGTAGGAACTAATCTTGGGTAGGTAGAACTGGTGTGGTGCAGTGTAGGAATTACTCTTGGGTGGATAAGTCTGGGGCGGTGTAATCTAGTAATTATCCTTGGGTGGATAAATGCGTCTTTACGGTGATCTTAGTTTATCCTAAGTTTACCAAGCTGCTTAGTGTAGCCATTCATCCCCAGTCGTTACCGTATATCAACTTATGTCTTCTCTGGTTATTTTAATGATTGTATTGTTAGGGTTATAGGACTCACTCAGACTTATGTCTGACCCCGTTGTTTTTATCTTTTTCCCCAACCCCAGGTTATTAGAGTGGGCCTGGTGCTAGTGGGCTTTGATCTGATTGCTGTATCTATCCTATGGAGCTTGGACCGTTGAAGTGAAACCGAGCTTATCTTTCCTGTTATGGCTATTAGTTATGTAGTGGGATTATGTACTTCTATTTTATCAAGATGGATATTATGTACTTGACTTTGGTTTATGGTTTTGTGATGTAACCAAACATGTATTACTTTCCGCTGCAATGAAATGATGTTTTAAAATTTTCAAGTATTACTTATATCTGTCTTGTTGTAATTTTACTGTTCTATATTCACTTAAAATACTTCACCGAAACTAAGGCATTCCCCTGGTATGAGTGACCTTAGCGGACGTGGGGCGTTACACCCTCCTTCGAATAGCTATATTTGATTGACTCTTTTCACTTGACTCTATTCGATTAACCCTTATCAATTAACTCTATTGGACTAACACTATTGGTTTAACTCTATTTGACTAACGCTATTGATTTACTCATTTCACTTAACTCCTTTCGAATAAACTATATTCGATAACTTCTTTGACTTTCTTCTAATAACTATATTCGATTAACTCCTTTTACTTTCTCTCTAATTGATTAACTAACATAGATTAACTCCTTTTACTTTAACTCTAATCGATTAACTAACATCGATTAACTCCTTTGTTCTAACACTACTCGATTAAACTAACATCGATTAACTCCTTTGCTTTAACTCTAATCGATTAAACTAACATCAATTAGGTCCTTTGCTTTAACACTAATCGATTAACTAACATCGATTAACTCCTTTTTACTTTTACTCTAATCGATTAACTAACATCGATTAACTCCTTTTTACTTTTTTCACTAATCGATTAACTAACATCGATTAAATACTTTGCTTTTACTCTAATCGATTAACTAACATCGATTAATTCCTTTTTACTTTATCTCTAATCGATTAACTAACATCGATTAACTCCTTTGCTTTAACACTAGTCGATTAACTAACATCGATTAACTCCTTTTTACTTTTACTCTAATCGATTAACTAACATCGATTAACTCCTTTTTACTTTTAGCTCTAATCGATTAACTAACATCGATTAACTACTTTGCTTTTACTCTAATCGATTAACTAACATCGATTAACTCCTTTTTACTTTATCTCTAATCGATTAACTAACATCGATTAACTCCTTTTTACTTTATCTCTAATCGATTAAACTAACATCGATTAGCTCCTTTACTTTTATTCGAATAAACTATTCATTTATAAAGGTTTACTTTTAGTAACAGTTGTTCATTTTACAAATGATTTCCCTTTTTATAAAACTCTATTCGTTTTAAAACATTTTTCCCTTTTTATTTACTTTCGAAATATTTCATTTTATAAAATCTGTTGATTTTATAAAATACCTTTTATTTCAATATACATTGAAATAAATTCTTTTTACCTCCCAGGGTCTTTTATGATATTTAAAATATCGAATAACAATGATCAACATCATTCCAACACACATAATCCATAATAGATTATTTAACACATCATATATCACATTATATGGAAACAGTAAAATAAATGTTAAGGAATCCAGTTGGATTCCTCCAACCTGTTTCCCTGCATCACAGATGTTAAACAATATAGATAACATCACTTTTCAGGTCCATATGATATATTCTGTTAAACAAAATTAATATAGAAATTTAACTAACTGACTAGCAGTTCAATCAAATAGTCAACATACAGTAAATCAGCCAATATCTAACATTTCTAAAAATACAACATGAAATTATAAACTGTTCAGAGTTAGTGAGATTTACTCACATTGGACGATCATCGTTGATAACGATAACCATCGCTCGATTTGATTCAGACGGACAATTTATTTTACAATAAATTGTAACGAGCTCCGATGGACTTCCGGTCAGTGTCATCTTATAGTGTCCGTCCATACGATCATGTCGGATCTTGTTTCGTTCAATTCTGATAACGTATGATAAATATATGTACTATACAAGTTAATACACTATTTAAAAATTTAAAATAAAACTCGATTATTTTAAATGGGCTTAACTTCTATTTCTCGGCCCACCTCCACCTTGAATCCCAACCCGCATACCCTTTATCCCAGCCTCATCCTTCTTCTCATTTTGACTACCTGTGCAAAACTCTTGGCCAACAACAGAGATCCAAACTCCCTTTTCCACTCATATTCTCCTTCACTCAGTAAAAACAAAAACCCCATCTTCACCCTTAATTAACACCATTAAACAAATCATTACCCCTTACTTCCTCAACTCCAAATGAACCGTACCCTCCTTATACACCAAAGCCATTCACTGTAATAACCCATAACCTGCTGTTCACTTAGGAAATAAGGTTCACAACTTTTAATTTTGAATTAAAATAAATTAACAACTTAATTATGGTCATTAAGGAATTTATTACCACGTTATCAACAAAATCCTCCCTTCCTTCTTTCACAATGTCTGCTCGTTCCAGGAAGCCACGATATTCCTTATATTTACAACGCCATGCCTGTTTCCTTCCACAACGGCACACCCACTTCACCATCGACTTGCCAACCTTCCACTCGCCTGAGCATCATCGCTCCAGTTCGAAACCGAACACACCCAGAAAACCAAAAATCGAATCAACTCCATGACTCGAACAAGAGTCCAGCACTTAACCTTCGTTTAATCACCTCGATTTCATATCCGTCGAAGCCCTAGTCTCTCCGTCCAGAGCCCAGCGAAGCAACTCGCGATCGATCCCAATAACAAGTGTTCAGAAGTGCGAAGAGACTGGACAGAAGCTCGGATACGCAACTATGGAATTTTATTGATTTTTTCTTGGATTTTATTTCGATTTCCTCTAATTTTTTGAAGGTCACGAAAATTGTTTCTGTAAGAAGAAACAGCGGCGGTTTTATCATTGACCAGAAGAATAAATTTTCTAGGTCTTAAGGGAGGAACTTAGGATATTTATAGGATTTGAAATTTAGATATTTTCATTATAAATATTAAATTATAATCAAACGCTGTTTGTATTGTTGAATGAAAATTCCTACAATCACATACGATAACCAAAAATCATGGAAATTGGCATGCAGCTATAGCTCAACATTACGGTCCCAATGAAACTGGTTTCGTCAAATTTCGACTCCGTTTGCTCACACAGCGTATTTTTAACTGTCAAAATACTGACTATTTTACACTTTAAAAATCCGTACGACCACACAGTGACTCTGAAAATCACGAAACTGGAAATCTAACAACTATTTGACATTGCGGATCCAACGAAATTAGTTTCGTCGAATTCCGACTTCGTTTGCAGAAGTGGCTGTTTTTAAAGCTCTGGATGACCCATTTAAATATATAAATATAATTAAATAAAATATTAATAAATTAATATTATTGTATATATTCGTAGTGGAATACCATAAAGCTCTACAATATTCCTATATGAATTTCTAACCGATATTCACTTCTGGGTCAACCCGATATTCGATTTATATTGAAATTCCTGTTTAAAATGTAAATAATTCCTTTATAAATTATAAAGGAATTCCACAGCGACTTTTCTAAAATTTGATTTGGACATATCTCAAAATCTACACGAAGAAATCCCGATGTTTCTCTTCCACTAGAAAGATATACTCCACCAGCTCCACATGTTTCTTGTTTCACAAAAATCCGGCTTAAAACGAATCTTGTACATTCAGTTGAAGTTCAGATCGCCAAATAGCGAACTGCAGCGCCATTTCGAGCTCGTTTATAAATAATATTATAAACTATACGTTCCATTGTCGACGATTGAATATATTCTTTATTCAAATTCAAATCTAAACTGAATTAAATATCACAGATGATCCAGTTCACACCATATCGCCATTTCAGCCAATTCTGATTATTTCAGAATTAAATATATTATTTAATTTATTATTTTAATTAAATATTCATCATTATTTTATTCCACGACCATTTAACTCACTATATCACCATTGATATAATAAAATAAATTAATTATAATACCTCTGCCAATGCGGGTCATTACAGTCTTCCCCACTTAAAATAATTTCGTCCTCGAAATTGCTAAAAGGTAGAGAACGACCCTATCGACTGGTTAGAACATATTTGTTCACTTCTTAACTTCAGTTTCAATTGAACCAATTCAATTTCAATTAAATATTAATTAATTCTTATCAATGGAAATTTCCAAAAATCCTGAAAATTTTCTAACACTTTAACTCTTCGAAAAAATTTCGCCAGCACCTCCTTTGTACTGGTCAATCAGTCAAACTCCAACTCGCCTCTCTGGGCCATCTCCATCCCAAAAGAAAATCAAACAGCCAAGCGGCTTGCCAATTTGGCTCATCAAAATCTCATACCCAATGGAAATATAAACTTGTACCTTTTGTCGGCATATCATTATATCATTTCCACCTGTTATCAATTCAGCGGATACAAGGGTCATCCCAATCAAATCCCCATCTGCTTTTATCCACGACACAACCATTCGCTTATATCCTAAGTCGAATTTTATTTCAAATTCGAGTTCCATTCTCGATTTCAAACTCTTAACTTCCCAATCTAATTTTCATTTCAAATTCTTATCTCGACAATCCAATTTTATTCAAGAACAATTTTTTTTTCTGATATCGTTCTATTTCCATTCAGTTTTCACTTAACTGTTTCAATTCAATCTCGGCTTACTTTCGCAAACTTCTATTTAAATTTGTTCTTAATTCAAACAGTCTCTTCCTAGGAGTTTTCAAACAGTTTACTTTTTCAAAAATCAAATTTTCCTTTTTGGAATCCAACTGAGCCCATAAACAATATTCCATTAGTTAAATCACTTCTCTATTTCTTTATCAATATTTGTTAACCAAATATTTTCAATAACAATATTGGCCTTTTATGTTAATTGGAAAACATTTCCGAATATCGCCTTCCTTTATTTTCTAAACTTTAGAAAATATATGCTATTTATAATTGGAAAATATCCCAATTACTTATCTCTTTTCCGATCTCGTTTATTTCTATACTTTGTAATAATTCAGAGGAGGATGTTGATCATCTATTCTTTGCTTGTAATTTTTCCAATCATATTTTAACCATGGTACTAAGGATTTTTGTTATGTCTAGAGTGAATACATTTAATAACTGCATGGAATATTGGAATCATTTTAGATTTAATTATAAATCAAATCATAGGTATGTTATGGATTCTTTAATTATCATTATTAGTTGGTACATTTGGTTAGAAAGGAACCAGAGATTTTTTAATTCTTGTGTAGTGTCTTCTGATAAATTAATCATAAAGATAGTGTATTTCTGTTTGGACTGGATGACCTCTTCTTGTAATAAGTACTTTAGAGATTTGAGATCTGGTAACTTTTTACATAAAGTTAGGTCTAATTTGGAGTTATTAATGAATATCAATCGATACTTTAGAAACAATGGTTTCCGTATTTGTGCATAGTAATTGGAGATTTGATTATGTGAGATTATTTTCTTTTTATAACATATATGTTTGTCTTTCTAGCTTTGATGATGCCTTTGATTTTTTTCTTTTAAGTACCTTTTCCTTTCTTATGATGCATATATGTATGGATATACAATGGTGTATATATATGGGTATATATATATATATATATATGTAGGAATACATATATATATAATTATATCTATATATATATATAGATATATATATATATCCATATATATATGTGATGGTTACTAATGATGGGTGTTCTAGTCATTATTCAGGTTTTTAGGTGGAAGATCATATTGGAGAACTATATGGATAGCTTGCTGGTTATGCTACTTGGCTTTTCTGATGGAGTTATTATTTTTTGGCTTGTATTTAGAGTGATACTGGGGGTTGTACTTTGTTATTTTACTTCCTGGGTGATTTGATTATAGTATTGGAGTAGATATACTTCTATATCGGGTGGTGGCCATGCCGGAATTCGATATAGGAGTAGATGGGCGGTGGTTTATCCGGAGCTCATCTATCTATAATCCAATACTTTTCTAGAGTCGAGTTGATATTTTGTGTGTTGTTGGATACTCTACTCCTAGGGAGCTGTATTGAGACTATGTATTAGTACGTTATTATACATATGTGTGCTCTCTTCTTCTTAGAAGACCACACATTTTTGCTTTTTCAAAAAAAAAAAAATTATATTTCCAAGCATACTTTTATTTGGGTTAAAATGGATGTTGTGTAAAACATCGTTACGACAACCCAAATACTATATTCAACTAACTCTTATTCAACATTGACCTTCAAGCCTGAAATCTTACTATTTATCTGTTAATAATGAAATCAATCAAGTTGGGGTATAACTACCTCTCAGATCTTGACTGAATAACATTTATAACGTCAAAACAGATATGACTACTTACTCGAATAATCAATACCATACAACTAATTATTCACTTTTAATCACGTACGCTTCCTCTTTCTATTCTTACTAGATTTTATTCTTAGTCTTCCTTTTTGAGTTTACTATTCTATTTCTAAGTTCGTTTCCTTATCGACTTCTATATATATATATATATATATATATATATATCGATACGTTGATTTTCTAATTATCAAATTATCATAAAAATATTCTAACTCCTTAAATTCCCAGAAAAATTCGCCATAACCTCCTTGGTACTGGGAGCATTGGGATATTTCAAATAGCCTCTCATGGCCCTCACCAATCCAGAAGAAAAAGAAAAAGCCAAGCGGCTAGCCGATACGGCGCATAAAATCTCATATGTGAATTAAATACATACCTTTTCGTCGAGCATTCTATTTATATACCTTCATACCTTATCCATACATATCTCATGTATATTTTTACATTTCTAATTCATTTCAACTTAATCCACTCATTTTAACTTATTTCGTTAAGTGTTTTTCAAATTACTGGTTTGCCCATTTCACCTTCATATTTGAGTATAACATGTTCAAATATATTTTAACTTGTTTATCAACTAATTGAATTCCTTTTCAATTCTATTTGAATTTCCTATATTCAAATTCCATTTCAATTCTCTTATCAAAATTCTTTACTTGAATTTCATTTCAAATCTCTTATTCAAATTTTATATTTGAATTTCGTTTCAATTTCCTTATTCAAATTCTATATTTGAATTTCATTATTCAAATCTATTTCCAAACTCCATTTGAATTTTTATATTCAAATCTATTTGAATTCTCTTTATTTCATTTCAATTCCCTTTGAATCTTCTATATTCAAATTTCATTTCACTTTCGATATTCAAATCCTATATTTGAAATCTTTTATATTTTCTATATCCAAACGCCATTTGAATTTCTATATTCAAATTCTATTTCAAACTCTCTTATTTCAAATTCTACTATTATAAATCCCATTTTGAAATCCAACACAACTTGTCTTTCTTAAAACAAATTCAAAATAGTATCTCTGGTAGTAATTCATCACTTACAACTCAAAAATGAATACTGATGATGCAGCTATCATCATCAGAATCTATTTTCCAGCGATCGAAGTGAGTTCAATACTATAAAACCATTTCTAAACATTTCCAGTTTGAAATTCATTTCAAAATATAATTCACACGGCTTGTAAAACAATTTAAAATCTCCCAGTATCTTAAATTTTCCTTATTTTTAATCCAAATCTATTTACAAACAATTATCCAATTCTCCAGAGTTTTAATTCAATTTCTGGCTTAAATTTCAGATTAACTCATCTGATTTCACATATTTCACTTATATGAATTCTGATTGGTTATTTACATAACCATTTAATTTATAATCTTACTCGATTATAATAACAACCAATGTATCCAATATTTTATAATTTTGATATATATATATCTTCTCTATATCAAGATTTACCTTGGGTAAACTTATTTTAATTTACCACCTTTTCAAAACATATCGTGCCGACCCATCGTATTCGAGTGTTTAGTAACTCCTACCGATAAAGTGGATCAAACTGATCGACCAGAACTCATAAACAACTCAACCAATGAATCTCCACAATATAAAACAATTTTTTTATATCAATAACAAATACGTTCACTCGTATATACACTCAACTCAATCTAGGGTATTACTAACCCTATCTCTACCGAGTCACGCCACAAAGCCAAGTAATTCTTATCTTAAGTTCTGATACCAACTGTAACGACCCGGATTTTGAGCGACTTTGGTTATCGACATAAGCACGATGTCGATAACCAAAACATTGAAAAATCCTGGTAATTAGTGAAAAAAATTAGAGGGTGAGAAAAGATAAGATAGAAACTTAGAATAGAAGAAGAAGAAGAACATAACATCAGAGTAACACGAATCTCACAGCGGAACGAATAACATATAATATATATAACATAACTTGAAATATACATCTGTACTTGAATATACATCAATATCAAAGTACATCACTTACAACACAGTGGAAATAACTATAGCTATATGATCATGAAGCCTCCTGCTCCAGTTCTTCAACTATACCTGTAAATCACGACTACTTGACTGCCCATACAAATTTAGGCACCCAAGAGTTTAGGGAAACAAACAAATATACTCCGGGTCAGTCATGGGACTGGTATGAGTAAAACAGTTAAAATAGTTCGAACATGTAAACGATATCACATAAGACCACGCCGCATAACGGAACGGGTTTTTCCCTTATGAGAATCCAAAATAACTTTATATCAAAAACCTTTTGATATTATAATAATGTCTATCAAACACAATATATATAATCATCTAGCAGAAACGCTTTCATCTCACGTTCTACATATATAGTATACAATCAAAACCGCAAGCACGTATTGGGTAATGGATTTCCAACTATGACAAGGTATGGAACCACCTATCGCTCGTGTACCTCTAGAGAGGAATACACTGGGTTCAACAAGAACATCTTGCCACCCGGCCACACATGACCGACCACTCATTTCGCTTGAGTGTATCGAATGTATATCACCAACAGTTGGGATCAACAACCGTTTCCCGAATGGGACAGCATCAACAATAGATTTTTAGAAGTAAATGAAACTCTAGATCAGGTGATTATACACCCTACTTCGGTGCGACCGACTTAGCCATGCTGCCTGCCCGATTTCTGTCATTTACCGATTTGATGAGGCTTGAGGTTACGCTTCATCATCACATCAGATTTACTTCGAACGTCACTTCGTCAAATCCATCAAATCACCGATTGACGTCCTCAATCATACATTACGCGTTAGCTAAAAGAAGTTTCCTTCTCCGCTTCCACTCTTGGTACAGTTGGAGAAATCAATATACGTGATCGTCTGGAAATACTCTGTCAAACATCCGTCCATACAAGTCATCCAGGAACAGGATGAACCGAAGGCACTATTCTGTAAACAGGATAGCCCTTGCATAACTCCGCCTTCAAATTCCTTTGGTATATATGATTCACAACGCTTATGCCAATACAGAGTGGTTCTTTGGATAATAATCCAACCGGTCTCTCCATATTATCAACGTTAAAATGGTCAAAACTTCGATAGTCTGTGATTTAACTATCGAAGAAAAACAGGTGTGCAAACAACGATATTATTTCCAAATGGAAATTTATATCAATCAAACATCATTCAACATTTATCTCTTTTGTTCACTTTTCATCTCCTGTTTCCCTATATTCAACATTTCTTATTTTCTAAATTTAGAAAATATATGTTATTAGCAATGGAAAACATTTCCATTTCTTGTTTTCTTTATTAGAAAACATTTCTGGTTTCTTATTTGGAAAACATTTCCAAAGTTTCTTCATTGGACTTAGACAGATGTTTTAAACAAACATCGCTATGCCAACTCAAATCATTTCCTTTACTACCGAACCTTAACTATTCCTTAGTTAAAAACGAAGCCAATCAAGTTAGGGTAGAACTACCTCTCAGACCTTAACTGAACAACATTTCTAACTTTGAAATAGGCAAAGTTCACTTTATATTTCTTTAACTAACATCCTTACTTAACCCTCCTTTGAATAGCTATATTCGATTGACTCTTTTCACTTAACTCTATTCGATTAACCCTTATCAATTAACTCTATTGGACTAACACTATTGGTTTAACTCTATTTGACTAACGCTATTGATTTACTCATTTCACTTAACTCCTTTCGAATAAACTATATTCGATAACTCCTTTGACTTTCTTCGAATAACTATATTCGATTAACTCCTTTTACTTTCTCTCTAATCGATTAACTAACATCGATTAATTCCTTTTACTTTAACTCAAATCGATTAACTAACATCGATTAACTCCTTTGTTCTAACACTAATCGATTAAACTAACATCGATTAACTACTTTGCTTTAACTCTAATCGATTAAACTAACATCGATTAGCTCCTTTGCTTTAACACTAATCGATTAACTCCTTTTTACTTTTACTCTAATCGATTAACTAACATCGATTAACTCCTTTTTACTTTTTTCACTAATCGATTAACTAACATCGATTAACTACTTTGCTTTTACTCTTATCGATTAACTAACATCGATTAACTCCTTTTTACTTTATCTCTAATCGATTAACTAACATCGATTAACTCCTTTGCTTTAACACTAATCGATTCACTAACATCGATTAACTCCTTTTTACTTTTACTCTAATCGATTAACTAACATCGATTAACTCCTTTTTACTTTTATCTCTAATCGATTAACTAACATCGATTAACTACTTTGCTTTTACTCTAATCGATTAACTAACATCGATTAACTCCTTTTTACTTTATCTCTAATCGATTAACTAACATCGATTAACTCCTTTTTACTTTATCTCTAATCGATTAAACTAACATTGATTAGCTCCTTTACTTTTATTCGAATAAACTATTCATTTATAAAGGTTTACTTTTAGTAACAGTTGTTCACTTTACAAATGATTTCCCTTTTTATAAAACTCTATTCGTTTTAAAACATTTTTCCCTTTTTATTTACTTTCGAAATATTTCCTTTTATAAAATCTGTTGATTTTATAAAATCCCTTTTATTTCAATACACATTGAAATAAATTCTTTTTACCTCCCAGGGTCTTTTATGATATTTAAAATATCGAATAACAATGATCAACATCATTCCAACACACATAATCCATAATAGATTATTTAACACATCATATATCACATTATATGGAAACAGTAAAATAAATGTTGAGGAATCCAGTTGGATTCCTCCAACCTGTTTCCCTGCATCACATATGTTAAACAATATAGATAACATCACTTTTCAGTTCCATATGATATATTCTGTTAAACAGAATTAATATAGAAATTTAACTAACTGACTAGCAGTTCAATCAAACAGTCAACATACAGTAAATCAGCCAATATCTAACAGTTCTAAAAATACAACAGGACAATATAAACTGTTCAGAGTTAGTGAGATTTACTCACATTGGACGATCATCGTTGATAACGATAACCATCGCTCGATTTGATTCAGACGGACAATTTATTTTACAATAAATTGTAACGAGCTCCGATGGACTTCCAGTCAGTGTCATCGTGTAGTGTCCGTCCATACGATCCTGTCGGATCTTGTTTCGTTCAATTCTGATAACGTATGATAAATATATGTACTATACAAGTTAATACACTATTTAAAAATTTAAAATAAAACTCGATTATTTTAAATGGGCTTAACTTCTATTTCTCGGCCCACCTCCACCTTGAATCCCAACCCGCATACCCTTTATCCCAGCCTCATCCTTCTTCTCAATTTGACTACCTGTGCAAAACTCTTGGCCAACAACAGAGATCCAAACTCCCTTTTCCACTCATATTGTCCTTCACTCAGTAAAAACAAAAACCCCATCTTCACCCTTAATTAACACCATTAAACAAATCCTTACCCCTTACTTCCTCAACTCCAAATGAACCGTATCCTCCTTGTACACCAAAGCCATTCACTGTAATAACCCATAACCTGCTGTTCACGTATGAAATAAGGTTCACAACTTTTAAATTTGAATTAAAATAAATTAACAACTTAATTATGGTCATTAAGGAATTATTACCACATTATCAACAAAATCCTCCCTTCCTTCTTTCACAATGTCTGCTCGTTCCAGGAAGCCACGATATTCCTTATATTTACAACGCCATGCCTGTTTCCTTCCACAACGACACACCCACTTCACCATCGACTTGCCAACCTTCCACTCGCCTGAGCATCACCGCTCCAGTTCGAAACCGAACACACCCAGAAAACCAAAAATCGAATCAACTCCATGAATCGAACAAGAATCCAGCACTTAACCTTCGTTTAATCACCTCGATTTCATATCCGTCGAAGCCCTAGTCTCTCCGTCCAGAGCCCAGCAAAGCAACTCGCGATCGATCCCAATAACAAGTGTTCAGAAGTACGAAGAGACTGTACAGAAGCTCGGATACGCAACTATGGAATTTTATTGATTTTTTCTTGGATTTTATTTCGATTTCCTCTAATTCTTTGAAGGTCACGAAAATTGTTTCTGTAAGAATAAATTGCGGCGGTTTTATCATTGACCAGAAGAATGAATTTTCTAGGTCTTAAGGGAGGAACTTAGGATATTTATAGGATTTAAAATTTAGATATTTTCATTATAAATATTAAATTATAATCAAACGCTGTTTGTATTGTTGAATGAAAATTCCTACAATCACATACGATACCCAAAAATCATGGAAATTGGCATGCAGCTATAGCTCGACATTACGGTCCCAACGAAACTGGTTTCGTCAAATTCCGACTCCGTTTGCTCACACAGCATATTTTTAACTGTCAAAATACTGAATGTTTTACACTTTAAAAATCCGTACGACCACACAGTGACTCTGAAAATCATGAAACTGGAAATCTAACAACTATTTGACATTGCGGATCCAACGAAATTAGTTTCGTCGAATTCCGACTTCGTTTGCAGAAGTGGCTATTTTTAAAGCTCTGGATGACCCATTTAAATATATAAATATAATTAAATAAAATATTAATAAATTAATATTATTGTATATATTCGCAGTGGAATACCATAAAGCTCTACAATATTCCTATATGAATTTCTAACCGATATTCACTTCTGGGTCAACCCGATATTCGATTTATATTGAAATTCCTGTTTAAAATGTAAATAATTCCTTTATAAATTATAAAGGAATTCCACAGCTACTTTTCTAAAATTTGATTTGGACATATCTCAAAATCTACACGACGAAATCCCGATTTTTCTCTTCCACTAGAAAGATATACTCCACCAGCTCCACACGTTTCTTGTTTCACAGAAATCCAGCTTAAAACGAATCTTGTACATTCAGTTGAAGTTCAGATCGCCAAATAGTGAACTGCAGCGCCATTTCGAGCTCGTTTATAAATTATATTATAAACTATACGTTCCATTGTCGACGATTGAATATATTCGTTATTCAAATTCAAATTCAAATCTAAACTGAATTAAATATCACAGATGATCCAGTTCACACCATATCGCCATTTCAGCCAATTCTGATTATTTCAGAATTAAATATATTATTTAATTTATTATTTTAATTAAATATTCATCATTATTTTATTCCACGACCATTTAATTCACTATATCACCATTGATATAATAAAATAAATTAATTATAATACCTCCGCCAATGCGGGTCATTAGAGGAACGATAAGAATAAGACCGTTTGCGAGACATTTTCCCTGCAAAAGAAACAGGTGCATGTTAAAACTATGAATGACAGTGGTATAAAAGTGTTATGGTAAATGGTGCATGTGATTTGTGCATCCCGTGAAATCCCCTTTTAATGAACCAGGGCCTCGAGTTAGGCTCGTTTGGATGACTCCTTTTTCTCCAACTGGGACATTCGTCTCTTCAGAGATGGGAAAAATTGGTTCCCCTCCGAAGTCTTCCTGAGTATAGATATCATCTGGTAAAGGAATCTTATTCAATTCCCCGAGTATCTGTTCCTCCGTTAACTCATCCTGAGCGACAAACTCAACCGGTGATGAAGTTCTTAAGGGAGACTGCCCCTTAGAGGTCGGGACCTCCTTTGATTTGTCAGCTTTCCTCTCGTCTCCTTTGTATATGTTTAAATCCTCATCATCCTGATTAATCATCGGCAAAGGACTCTTGCGAAGAGTAGTTGTCTCTACATCTTGAGAAGTTCCTTCTCCCTCAGTCGGAGGTATATACTTGTAAGGTTTGCCGCCCGCTCCAAGTCCGAATCTTATATCTAAAAGACGGTGTTTGTGAAGGTTCTCGTTGGTGATACATTTCTTAATCCTTAAGAAATCTGAGTTACTCTTGAGAAGGCGGGACATTTGGTCTTCATATATCGATCCTTCCGTTCTCTCAAAGTTGTGATCTGTATGGAACAAAATGATTCATTAGTTCTGAAATTATGCATTCGAAGTAAACGAGGGAAAGTTGAAAACATACTTGCTTGTAGCCACTTTCTCGCACATCTAGCTTGATGCTTTATATAAAACTAGTCAGATTTGATATCCCCTATATTACTATAACCATCCATCACGACTTTTATGTTGGCAGCTGATTCGAAGAAAGAAAAATTGGGAGCCCCTGCGGAACGTTGCTTGAAATGGTAATAGAATTTCAGATCTTTAAGGGTTAGTTCGGTCTGCAGAATCTCCATATAAGCAATATACAGAGTATACAGAGCCGCATAGGCATTCAAATGGAGTTGCATGGAGGCAATGTGTAACTTTCTTAAGAGATCGACAACAAGTGGAGGAAAAGGAGGAATAGCTCCTACCCAGCACATGAGTCGACTAACAGTCATGTACTCCTCTGGGGAAGAATGAGGTCTATCTTCTCTTTTTGGAGTTTTCACATCGTCCCAGAGAATTCCGTGTCTTAAGCATATCTTCTTAAGTTTTATATCATCTAACTTGGAGGGTAAAGAATCAGTGAGCTTCTCTATTTCCTTAACACCCGGAATTTCATCAGGAGCTCGATCATCCTCATCTTCAAGGGATGTGGTCTCAGAAGTCGTTGACTCTATATCAGTATTCGTTTCGTAATCAGGGTCGGATTTTTCCTTATCTAAATATGAGGGAAGCACATCAGGGCCGTGATGTACTGATGTATCTGATTCGGTACTTTCATTCGACATAGCTGTGTTGGCGAGCAAAAATTAGAACACAAGTTACCCGTTCCCCGTGTGTGTAAGTGCAAGTGTGTGCTTGTGCGTACATATAAGAAAAGCATGAAGTTAGTTAAATGAATAGGATATTGGTCGTGATATGCCATCAAGATAAGTTTTTCAGTCCAGAAAGTTCATCTCGAAGGCTCTAACCTAACTGTCCATTGGAATATCAGAATTAAATCGCATTATTTGGCCAACATGTGCATCGGATCATTCATTGAATTGGCTCGTGGGATAGGGTTTGGATCGATATGCATCGTCGGTTCATGAAGCGGATCGGATCGTGGAGAAGCTTCAGATCGCGGAACGCTGGAATTCCTGACCCCTCATGCTTTACCTGAACGGATCGTGATAACCCCTACGATCCACTTTACTTCATGTCTCCACGAACCGATGCTCCTCCGTATCCACGTCCCGATCCGCTAGTCAAATTAACACTTCATCTTCATCCCTTCTTCCATCATTTCTCCGTTACCACGAAGTGACTCGAGCCAAAGCTTCGCCTACGAACCAACCCGACCTGCTCCTCCTCCCTTCTCGCTCCCCCTCTCCTTCCATGAACGAACTTAGTACCACCGCCACTCTCAGGCTTCAACGCCACTTACTCCACCATTACCCACGGAAATCGAACTCGAATCGATATTCAATAAGAAGGAAAGAGTTACACACGAAATTATCCTTATTATTACCTTTTTTATTTGATTAATTGGCCTCGAGAGCGCTTGGATTCGATGGCAAGCGAATTAGGGTTAGGAATTGAAGAGGAAAGGGAGGCAGTAATAAGGAGAAGAAGAGGAGCGGATGGGAAGAAAAGGGTCAGCTTATATAATATGAGAAGAGGATTTTAATCTTCCCCTTTTTGTCCTATGTGGCTCGTGAGGCCTGACGGGCTACGAGCGCCGAGGGATCCCACCATGGTTCATGAATGGGCCATCCAGGGCGATCCGTGACATATCAAACTGCTCTACACGAACGCGTCGAATGATCCACAACAAATGGTAGTGAGAAATGGCGATCCAAGCCTAAATGTGATCGATGGATCAGAAAGGCAGATTTGCATACTTGCAGGAATATGAAAGTTATTAATGCTACCTATGACAAAAAGTTTTAAAACTTACTTGGCAACTTGATAATAATATCTTCAGGAGTTCAAGAAATGAAAGTCGCTGATGAATAGAGAAGTGGTTGATGATTCAATTCGATATTTATATCAGTCAAAAAGCACAACTTTCTAAAGCATTATGACATTTCAGACAGTCACAGCCACTGATCCACATCGTTTCGTGAAAAGATAGCTCGTTAATTTCGAAGCATGTTCCATTCTCGATAAAACATACTTCGAGGGGGCAAAATGTTAGCTAGCTTTTGGACCAAGCCACCAAGACTTACACATATGTTCACTATTGAATTTTACTTGTAGACGTCATCAAACTCCGATCGTGGTCACCAAGCCTTCACCAGATCGTGACGCTGCTGCTACTCTCCCCCCTACGCGATCATCATGGGCGATCCGATCCATACTCTCATGAGCCCCACGATCTGATCCCTGAAGTTGAGAAATGAAGACTACGACTAAGTCTACCACGATCCAAAAATGCAGGATCTCGTGACATCTGTCCCCAACTGTCATTTTGACTATTTCTCCATCAAGCTACGAACCAGTTCAAGATTGTAACACCCCACGTCCGTTAGTTTCACTCGCAAAGGGAATGCACTAAGTTCTGTGGAGCATTATGGGTAAAAGATGCAGATAAATTACAAGACAGACAAACAATTAACAGCGGAAAATTAAACCTTGCTTTATTGATAAAATAGATTGTACAAGATTGCTTTACAATACCAGAGTATCATCTGTCTTTACTAGATAAAGAAGCATAAAAATACATTTATATTCCCAAGCCAGCCATAGCATATGAAAGAGAATCCAAGGACAACTTCGTCAAATCTTCAAGCTGGGAAAGAGCAACGGTCCAATTTAATCCTAAGTTATACTATTCCCTCCTCAACTACCTGGGGGGGGGGGGGACGGAAGAAAAGAAGCGAAAGAAAAACAGAGTGAGACATAAAGCCTGAGTAAGTCAGTAACTTCTAGCATGTGAACAGGGGAAACAGAACGACATGATTTAACTGAATACAAGATAATACCATGATGATAAGGCTAACAAGATAAGATTCACACAAGACATGCTAAGACAAGATAATCTGGATATACTACAACACTTTCTCCGCTTCGCTTTTACCGCGATATACTCGTTTCTATATCTCTGCACCACCTAACTAGTGTTCCAACTAGTAACGATAACGTGATCCCAATCCCTGTAGTTTCCGTCGCCTTCAGGCATACCTTGATTATTTATTACCTAGATCTAGTCTAGGTTTTATATCAAGTGCTTTCTAGATTCAATTAGAGTTTACGCTATCTGTTGAACGCTTCTTGTATTTAGGATTTATGCCACATAGTTCCAAACTAGGGATTATGCTACCTGTCGAAAGATGCCCTTTAGTCTAGGATACACTACCTAGAGTGGTATATGTTCCTAGACTTTCCCCACGCATGTATCGCGAATCGTTATCGCTTGTCTAGATGCACATGTCCTGTAATGTGCTACCCAAGTCCCGTGTCAGGGCTACTCTAGAAATACGGAACTCGGTCGGGAGCTTTCAATATCTGCCGATGCAGATATTAAGGTCTGTTTTTCCAGTGGCAATGGTCCCACTCGACCCCTCCCTCAACTAATGGAAGGCCACCCTTGTAAAATGAGAACTGTACGAAGGCCCCTATCTGCCCCACTAATTCTATGGCCAACAACACCCCGCAACCACAACTAGATAGCAAATATGTGGTCCGTATGAGTCCTCCAGCCTTCCCGCTTCACGTGTCTCGCTTGACTGAAGATGGTAGGTAGACGACGAGTTGCTATCACAGGGCTTCCGTCTTCTCGCCGAATCACGTTGGTCCATCCTAGTCTTTTGGTTGCCATATATTGCAACCAAGGCATACCCTTGGCTCTTCTACCGCAGACCCTTAACCTCTGTGCGCCCAGGCGGATCATCTGCAGCCTAACAGAGGGATACCAAGAGTACCCTCACGTCCCCTCGAAGCCTCGGGCTTCGTCTCCCAATTCGTTGGAGTCTTCTTTAAAATCAGATGGATGTCCGCTCCTTCGTGTTATACTAAGAATTACTACTTAGTTCTACTAACTAAGTTTTACCACTTAGTTTCCAGGATCGTTGTCTTCTTAGCTAAGTTTTACAACCTAGTTCTCTTTCCCATTAAGCTGGACTGGTTAAGTGTCCTTAGTCGATTCAAGCTAACTTAACCCTCTTCCCTTATCCTGTTAAACTGGTTAAGTGTTGTCAGTATTCATGTTGACTTAACCCCACCACAAACCAAGTCATATTGGTTAAGTATTTCTTAACCCTACCCATTCATCCTGTATTGGTTAAGTGTTCCCTTTTTAACTTAACCTTTCCCACCGGTTTTAACTAAACCTGTTATTAATGGTTAAGTATCATCTCTTCGTGTCTTAGACTTAACCCTATTCATTTATCATATTCTGATGGTTAAGTGTTCAAGTTTACTTAACCCTACGGTCCAACCCAGCTAACATATTAAATTGGCTAAGTGTATTACTTAACCCCAACCTCTAGTCTAATTAACATGTTAAATTGGCTAAGTGTATTAACTTTACTTAACCCCACCTTCTAGTCTAGTCAACATGTTAATTTGGCTAAGTATTCCCATGGACTTAACCCTCCCATTCTAGCTTTAACTGTGTTAAGTTGGTTAAGTGTTTCTATGGACTTAATCCTACCATTCTAGCTTAACAGTGTTAAGTTGGTTAAGTGCTCCTATGGACTTAACCTTCCCATTCTAGCTTTAACTGTGTTGGTTAAGTGTTCCTATGGACTTAACCCTCCCCTTCTTGTTCTAGCTATAATTAATAAATTAAAGCCGCAACCTCTCACACTAGACAGATATTGTTGCGGTTACTGGATGTGCCGGTTGGTTCCGGGCAGGTTTACATCGCAACTCAGTCTAACCTCGGGTTAGGCATATTCGTGTTTTCTAAGTTCAAAGGGGTTTTGATTAGTTTTCAAATCAGGTTTTGAAAGTAACCATCCCGTCCGTCGGATCAGTTAGGGATAGCCAGGGAGAGCAGGAAACTTGTATTTTCCAAACTCAAGCCTAGACACTATCCTCTCTGTCACCCTAGAACTTTCTGGCTTATTATTAAAAAAGATGTCGTTAATAAACCTTTAATTTGTCTAAATTCACATTTCCTCATTTAGGCCAGATTCTATAGGTAAATTATTCCTAATTTACTTATTTCCCAATTACTCTGTAAATTGTCTACATTTATTTCTATGACCATATTCCCTTCCTAAATCATATTTATGCTTTTTGATATGTAAACTATACCAATTAAGTGTCACTAACCATGATTTTGCTAAACCTGACGGTTATTCCCAATTATGGCCAATCTCAAATTTTATACCAATATACTTATTACGCCAAATTCGCTAATCCAATCCTGATTTAACATTCTAATTCACGTCAAACTAGACTTATTACTCTAGTTCTTTATTCATGTAAATGCTACACGTCAATACTAGATTCAAATTACACATCTTATAATTCATGTCAAATTTATCCAATTTGCATTTCTATGAACATGCCATAATACATGTTCCCAATTTATGCCAATTTCCAAGTTAAACTACGTTTTAGTAAATTTCATATTTTGCCCCAAATCGCATTCCCACCGATCGTAAAATCGTGTTTCAATCTAGATTATAGATAAATCTAGATTCGTAGCAAATAGGGAATGAACCAAAGATTGCTAGGAAAAGGATAGATATAACAACTGGCATAAAATGGTTTTGAACAACGACGTAGGTTCAAGAACATGCGTAGACCTAACTTAATAGGTAAATTCCCAAGGTCTAAAACCAAGAATAGGCAGAGTAGGTTCAAGAACATGGGTAGACCTAACTTAGTAGACAAATTCCCATAGTCTAAAACCAAAGAAAACCAAGGACAAGCAGAATAAATAATTGGGTTTAGCCCCAATCTCAAAATCACAGAACTTGAGCAACACTTTCCTAGTCATGAGTCATGGAGGTTTAATCACAGATGTCCTTATTATGTCATAGGCAATAGTTTATGTTAATCAAAGGCATAGGTTTTGTCAAGGAAGTAATCCTCATAGTCATAGTCACAATCATAGGCAATGTTCATAGTCATAGGCAGTGTCCATAGTCATAGGCAATGTCCATAGTCATAGGCAAATGTTCATAGTCATAGGCATATGGTTTTTAGGTCCATAGTTTCATAGTCACGGTCTTATTTGTCTTTGAATCATGACAGTTCTTAATTAGGTCCAAAGAGATAGGCACAGATTCGAATAGAAAGAAAGAGAATTGGCATATTCTTTTATCCCTTTAATTTCATGTGATGAACAAAGAAAAACGTTCAAATCTAGAAATAACCAACTTACTGAAATTAGATCTAGAATAGAAGAACGGCGATGCTAAGATTCGTATATCGTTGCTCGAGGTTTGTTGATTTAGCCTTTGAATTCTTCACTTTGATTTGAATCTTCTCTTGAACAGATTTGAGCAGCATCTCCATGTCTTGAATTTATATTTTATTTTAATTATTTAAGAAAATTTAGAGGAGGGGAAGAAGCCATGAATCTTAGCAGCATCAGGATAGAAGAGAATTGGTGCAAAGAGAATGAAGACTAGGGTTGTTTATATAGCTGCTCAAGACCTTATCGTACACGCAGCGCTGAGTCAGCATTGAACCCAGTTAAGAAAATATTCCAGGTACGTAGATGAATCTAGCCAAACCTTATCATACACGCAGTGCTGAGTTAGCATTGGGTCCCACAAGCTATTTTGGCGTAGAAATTTGAATTTCGAATGAATTGTTTTGGCGTAGAAGTTTGATTTTCGAACTTTTGAATTTCTGGAATTTATTTAACTGTTTTATTCACATGAAATATTCTTATATGTATACAACTCCTCTAACGACCATTTTACGCGTATATATATATATATACGCACAACTTTCATTTTATTTTCAAAATTCAAATGATGTTGCCATATATCATTGACTATAGCCTTATCTTGAATTTTATCTTTCGTATACATATATTTTTGCATATATATATATTTATATTCTCATATGTATATATATATATTTTTTCTTTATTTCCTTATATGTACGTTCTTATCCTTTCAAAATTTGAATTTGTATACGTACATATATTTTCATGTTCAGTTGGCCCTCTCTAAAACAAAGATAAAAAATTATGCCGCCGCCGGGGTTCGAACCCCCGACCTCCATGCTACAAATCTAATGCCTTAACCAACTGACCTACAAAGGCTTTTGTTAATAAGTCTTAGAACAATAATAATTATTGTTCTCTCCTTACTTCTTTTTTTCATGTTAGTTACAATACTTAAATTAAACAACTGCATGGATCTTTTTCTTTTAATTTTTCTTTTAAAAATTAATTATACTTTAATTTGAGAATCTTAATGTCACAGAATTACGGGGTGTTACATTCTCCCCCACTTAAAAGGATTTCGTCCCCGAAATCTTCAAGTTAGGAAGAATGTGTCCTACCATCCAATCACCCATCTACTCAACCATTCAATCACAGCCATTCATTGTCCTTAAAAGATTTCTAATGCTTTCATGTTCATATGCATAGTGTGTGTATATGTCTCTATCTAATGCAAAATCAGGCGGTCTACTGATTCAGTTGACCACCTTAATGCAAATCATGTTAGTGCCATGCATCCAATCATGCATGCAAACATCCCTAGTCATGTAAATACTACATGCATGCACAGCCATTCATCCATATGCAACGTCCATATGATATCATATCAAGTTCAACTTATAAACAAATGCATATATGTAAATGCAATATGAGAGCGTCCGAACTTGATCTAGTGCCTAATATGTATGCATATGCATCCACGAGCAACCATTTGCAACCACTTGCAACCATTCAACCATAACAAGTTTCAAATACATGTTTACATCCATTGGCTTCTACCTAAGGATCGCAGATACGACCTAGAGGATATACTTTGGAAAGAGAGAAACAACTACGCGTAAAGCTCCTAAACAGAGAAATCAAGGATGCACCCTTAAGGAAAAAGGGCATGTTGCTAGTATCTAGCCTTCTTGAGCTTTACTCCACTGTATCTTAACCAATTTATCTTCACGATTGTGAAGTTCCTAACCTCCATTTCCAAAATAAACAGATGTCAATCACGGTACCAAGTGTATGATTAGAGGTCTCTCCCTTATCCACCATGCCATAACTATAAGGGTTGAAAGATCATTACGCGCTTTTTAGAGCGCCTGTCACAACTATTCATCTCTCACGCAAACCATCCTAGTCGAACTCGACATTCCTCAAGTACAAGCCCCAAAGGCCTAAACCAATATCAGATAAGTATCCAGGGAATATCTCCTCCGATTTTAGATGATCGACGTGATATGATATAAGCAAACTCTATAGCTATTCAAACCCCTACTAACCAAAAATAAACGGGTCGAACCACCCAGTGGGTTTGAGACTGATTGGGATCTTCTTACTATACAAGTACTAAGGTGCAGAGACTCAACTATGGAAGCAAATATGAACAAATGCGAAGCGCCAAAAAGGAAAGAGTACGAACAGAAAAACTAGACTCTTCCAACAGAACTTTACTACCTTTCTCCTAGGTATGCATAGTATGTACTTGCCCTTCTGAAAATCTTGTCCTTTGTTCTTGCCCTCGTTCTTAATTATATGCCCTATCATACCCGAGTAAAGATACTTCCTCTTGTCTTAGTTTTTATAATCCCTTCCTCCTTTGTGAGCCAAGTCTACATCCATGATTTTCCTCATCCTTGGGTTGTGCTCTTTTGCCAAACTCCTAATCCTTTTACGTTTGTAACCACATTGGCAAATCTCTCGAAAGCCGCCTCCATCGCACGGAAAACCCTATAACCTTGAAAGAAGACTGGCCGTAAGTGAAACAACAACGGCTATGGATTGAAGTCAGACACTACTTTGCCCTTCGATGAGGTTACCTCCCAGAAAGCCAGGAGCCCCAGAGACTCAAGAAAGAAGGAGACAAGAATTTAAACAGAGGAAGAGAAGATAGTGCGTATGGCTTTGGGGAACATGCCTTTAAAACAAATCTCTTCTTTTGAAAATGCTTCTTTTAAAACCGTTTGAAAATAATTTTTCAAATCCTTTATCTGATCCGGTAACCTTCAGCTCTGATACCACGTGTGACACCCCACGTCCGTTAGTGTCACTCGCAAAGGGAATGCACTAAGTTCTGTGGAGCATTATGGGTAAAAGATGCAGATAAATTACAAGACAGACAAACAAATAACAGTGGAAAATAAAACTTTGCTTTATTGATAAAATAGATTGTACAAGATTGCTTTACAATATCAGAGTATCATCTGTCTTTACTAGATAAAGAAGCATAAAAATACATTTATATTCCCAAGCCAGCCATAGCATCTGAAAGAGAATCCAAGGACAACTTCGTCAAATCTTCAAGCTGGGAAAGAGCAACGGTCCAGTTTAATCCTGAGTTATACTATTCCCTTCTCAACTACCTGGGGGAGGGGGAACGGAAGAAAAGAAGCGAAAGAAAAACAGAGTCAGACATAAAGCCTGAGTAAGTCAGTAACTTCTAGCATGTGAACAGGGGAAACAGAACGACATGAATTAACTGAATACAAGATAATACCATGATGATAAGGCTAACAAGATAAGATTCACACAAGACATGCTAAGACAAGATAATCTGGATATACTACAACACTTTCTCCGCTTCGCTTTTACCGCAATATACTCGTTTCTATATCTCTGCACCACCTAACTAGTGTTCCAACTAGTAACGATAACGTGATCCCAATCTCTGTAGTTTCCGTCGCCTTCAGGCGTACCTTGATTATTTATTACCTAGATCTAGTCTAGGTTTTATATCGAGTGCTTTCTAGATTCAGTTAGAGTTTACGCTATCTGTTGAACGCTTCTTGTATTCAGGATTTATGCCACCTAGTTCCAAACTAGGGATTATGCTACCTGTCGAACGATGCCCTTTAGTCTAGGATACACTACCTAGAGTGGTATATGTTCCTAGACTTTCCCCACGCATGTATCGCGAATCGTTATCGCTTGTCTAGATGCACATGTCCTGTAATGTGCTACCCGAGTCCCGTGTCAGGGCTACTCTAGAAATACGGAACTCGGTCGGGAGCTTTCAATATCTGCCGATGCAGATGTTAAGGTTTGTTTTTCCAGTGGCTATGGTCCCACTCGACCCCTCCCTCAACTAATGGAAGGCCACCTTTGTAAAATGAGAACTGTACGAAGGCCCCTATCTACCCCACTAATTCTATGGCCAACAACACCCCGCAACCACAACTAGGTAGCAAGTATGTGGTCCGTATGAGTCCTCCAGCCTTCCCTCTTCACGTGTCTCGCTTGACTGAAGATGGTAGGTAGACGACGAGTTGCTATCACAGGGCTTCCGTCTTCTCGCCGAATCATGCTGGTACATCCTAGTCTTTTGGTTGCCATATATTGCAACCAAGGTATACCCTTGGCTCTTCTACCGCAGACCTTAACCTCTGTGCGCCCAGTCAGAACATCTACAGCCTCACAGAGGGATACCAAGAGTACCCTCACGTCCCCTCGAAGCCTCGGGCTTCGTATCCCAATTCGTTGGAGTCTTCTTTAAAATCAGATGGACGTCCGCTCCTTCGTGTTATACTAAGAATTACTACTTAGTTCTACTAACTAAGTTTTACCACTTAGTTTCCAGGATCATTGTCTTCTTAACTAAGTTTTACTACTTAGTTCTCTTTCCCGTTAAGTTGGATTGGTTAAGTGTCTTTAGTCGATTCAAGCTAACTTAACCCTCTTCCCTTATCCTGTTAAACTGGTTAAGTGTTGTCAGTATTCATGTTGACTTAACCCCACCACAAACCAAGTCATATTGGTTAAGTATTTCTTAACCCTACCCATTCATCCTGTATTGGTTAAGTGTTCCCTTTTTAACTTAACCTTTCCCACCGGTTTTAACTAAACCTGTTATTAATGGTTAAGTATCATCACTTCGTGTCTTAGACTTAACCCTATTCATTTATCATATTCTGATGGTTAAGTGTTCAAGTTTACTTAACCCTACGGTCCAACCCAGCTAACATATTAAATTGGCTAAGTGTATTACTTAACCCCAACCTCTAGTCTAATTAACATGTTAAATTGGCTAAGTGTATTAACTTTACTTAACCCCACCTTCTAGTCTAGTCAACATGTTAATTTGGCTAAGTATTCCCATGGACTTAACCCTCCCATTCTAGCTTTAACTGTGTTAAGTTGGTTAAGTGTTTCTGTGGACTTAATCCTACCATTCTAGCTTAACAGTGTTAAGTTGGTTAAGTGCTCCTATGGACTTAACCTTCCCATTCTAGCTTTAACTGTGTTAGTTAAGTGTTCCTATGGACTTAACCCTCCCCTTCTTGTTCTAGCTTTAGTTAATAAATTAAAGCCGCAACCTCTCACATTAGATAGACATTGCTGCGGTTACTTGATGTGCCGGTTGGTTCCTGGCAGGTTTACATCGCAACTCAGTCTAACCTCGGGTTAGGCATATTCGTGTTTTCTAAGTTCAAAGGGGTTTTGATTAGTTTTCAAATTAGGTTTTGAAAGTAACCATCCCGTCCGTCGGATCAGTTAGGGATAGCCAGGGAGAGCAGGAAACTTGTATTTTCCAAACTCAAGCCTAGACACTATCCTCTCTGTCACCCTAGAACTTTCTGGCTTATTATTAAAAAAGATGTCGTTAATAAACCTTTAATTTGTCTAAATTCACATTTCCTCATTTAGGCCAGATTCTATAGGTAAATTATTCCTAATTTACTTATTTCCCTATTACTCTGTAAATTGTCTACATTTATTTCTAAGGCCCATTTCCCGTCCTAAATCATATTTATGCTTTTTGATATGTAAACTATACCAATTAAGTGTCACTAACCATGATTTTGCTAAACCTGACGGTTATTCCCAATTATGGCCAATCTCAAATTTTATACCAATATACTTATTTCGCCAAATTAGCTAATCCAATCCTGATTTTACATTCTAATTCACGTCAAACTAGACTTATTACTCTAGTTCTTTATTCATGTAAATGCTACACGTCAATACTAGATTCAAATTACACATCTTATAATTCATGTCAAATTTATCCAATTTGCATTTCTATGAACATGCCATAATACATGTTCCCAATTTATGCCAATTTCCAAGTTAAACTACGTTTTAGTAAATTTCATATTTTGCCCCAAATCGCATTCTCATCGATCGTAAAATCGTGTTTCAATCTAGATTATAGATAAATCTAGATTCGTAGCAAATAGGGAATGAACCAAAGATTGCTAGGAAAAGGATAGATAAAACAACTGGCATAAAATGGTTTTGAACAACGACGTAAGTTCAAGAACATGGGTAGACCTAATTAATAGGTAAATTCCCAAGGTCTAAGACCAAGAATAGACAGAGTAGGTTCAAGAACATGGGTAGACCTAACTTAGTAGATAAATTCCCATAGTCTAAAACCAAAGAAAACCAAGGAAAAGAAGAATAAATAATCGGGTTTAGCCCCAATCTCAAAATCACAAAACTTAAGCAACACTTTCCTAGTCATGAGTCATGGAAGTTTAATCACAGATGTCCATATTATGTCATAGGCAATAGTTTATGTTAATCAAAGGCATAGGTTTTGTCAAGGAAGTAATCCTCATAGTCATAGTCACAATCATAGGCAATGTTCATAGTCATAGGCAGTGTCCATAGTCATAGGCAATGTCCATAGTCATAGGCAAATGTTCATAGTCATAGGCATATGGTTTTTAGGTCCATAGTTTCATAGTCACGGTCTTATTTGTCTTTGAATCATGACAGTTCTTAATTAGGTCCAAAGAGATAGGCACAGATTCGAATAGAAAGAAAGAGAATTGGCATATTCTTTTATCCCTTTAATTTCATGTCATGAACAAAGAAAAATGTTCAAATCTAGAAATAACCAACTTACAGAAATTAGATCTAGAATAGAAGAACGGCATGCTAAGATTCGTATGACGTTGCTCGAGGTTTGTTGATTTAGCGTTTGAATTCTTCACTTTGATTTGAATCTTCTCTTGAACAGATTTGAGCAGCATCTCCATGTCTTGAATTTATATTTTATTTTAATTATTTAAGAAAATTTAGAGGAGGGGAAGAAGCCATGAATCTTAGCGGCATAAGGATAGAAGAGAATTGGTGCAAAGAGAATGAAGACTAGGGTTGTTTATATAGCTGCTCAAGACCTTATCGTACACGCAGCGCTGAGTCAGCATTGAACCCAGTTAAGAAAATAGTCCAGGTACGTAGATGAATCTAGCCGAACCTTATCATACACGCAGTACTGAGTCAGCATTGGGTCCCACAAGCTATTTTGGCGTAGAAATTTGAATTTCGAATGAATTGTTTTGGCGTAGAAGTTTGATTTTTGAACTTTTGAATTTCTGGAATTTATTTTACTGTTTTATTCACATGAATTATTCTTATATGTATACAACTCCTCTAACGACCATTTTACGCGTATATATATACGCACAACTTTCATTTTATTTTCAAAATTCAAATGATGTTGCCATATTTCATTGACTGTAGCCTTATCTTGAATTTTATCTTTCGTATACATATATTTTTGCATATATATATATATATTTATATTCTCATATGTATATATATATATATATATTTTCTTTATTTCCTTATATGTACGTTCTTATCCTTTCAAATTTTGAATTTGTATACGTACATATATTTGCATGTTCAGGTTGCCCTCTCTAAAACAAAGATAAAAAATTATGCCGCCGCTGGGGTTCGAACCCCCGACCTCCATGCTACAAATCCAATGCCTTAACCAATTGAGCTACAAAGGCTTTTGTTAATAAGTCTTAGAACAATAATAATTATTGTTCTCTCCTTACTTCTCTTTTTCGTGTTAGTTACAATACTTAAATTAAACAACTGCATGGATCTTTTTCTTTTAATTTTTCTTTTATAAATTAATTATACTTTAATTTGAGAATCTTAATGTCACAGAATTACGGGGTGTTACATTCTCCCCCACTTAAAAGGATTTCGTCCCCGAAATCTTTAAGTTAGGAAGAACTTGTCCTACCATCCAATCACCCATCAACTCAACCATTCAATCACAGGCATTCATTGTCCTTAAAAGATTTCTAATGCTTTCATGTTCATATGCATAGTGTGTGTATATGTCTCTATCTAATGCAAAATCAGGCGGTCTACTGATTCAGTTGACCACCTTAATGCAAATCATGTTAGTGCCATGCATCCAATCATGCATGCAAACATCCTTAGTCATGTAAATACTACATGCATGCACAGCCATTCATCCATATGCAACGTCCATATGATATCATATCAAGTTCAACTTATAAACAAATGCATATATGTAAATGCAATATGAGAGCGTCCGAACTTGATCTAGTGCCTAATACGTATGCATATGCATCCACGAGCAACCATTTGCAACCACTTGCAACCATTCAACCATAACATGTTTCAAATACATGTTTACATCCATTGGCTTCTACCTATGGATCGTAGATACGACCTAGAGGATATACTTTGGAAAGAGAGAAACAACTACGCGTAAAGCTCCTAAACAGAGAAATCAAGGATGCACCCTTAAGGAAAAAGGGCATGTTGCTAGTATCTAGCCTTCTTGAGCTTTACTCCACTGTATCTTAACCAATTTATCTTCACGATTGTGAAGTTCCTAACCTCCATTTCCAAAATAAACAGATGTCAATCACGGTACCAAGTGTATGATTAGTGGTCTCTCCCTTCTCCACCATGCCATAACTATAAGGGTTGAAAGATCACTATGCGCTTTTTAGAGCGCCTGTCACAACTATTCATCTCTCACACAAACCATCCTAGTCGAACTCGACATTCCTCAGGTACAAGCCCCAAAGGCCTAAACCAATATCAGATAAGTATCCAGGGAATATCTCCTCCGATTTTAGATGATCGACGTGATATGATATAAGCAAACTCTATAGCTATTCAAACCCCTAGTAATTAAAAATAAATGGGTCGAACCACCCACTGGGTTTAAGACTGATTGGGATCTTCTTACTATACAAGTACTAAGGTGCAGAGACTCAACTATGGAAGCAAATATGAACAAATGCGAAGCGCTAAAAAGGAAAAGTACGAACAGAAAAACTAGACTCTTCCAACAGAACTTTACTATCTTTCTCCTAGGTACGCATAGTATGTACTTGCCCTTCTGAAAATCTTGTCCTTTGTTTTTGCCCTCGTCCTTAATTATATGCCCTATCATACCCGAGTAAAGATACTTCCTCTTGTCTTAGGTTTTATAATCCCTTCCTCCTTTGTGAGCCAAGTCTACATCCATGATTTTCCTCATCCTTGGGTTGTGCTCTTTTGCCAAACTCCTCATCCTTTTCCGTGTGTAACCACATTGGCAAATCTCTCGAAAGCCGCCTCCATCACACGGAAAACCCTATAACCTTGAAAGAAGACTGGCCGTAAGTGAAACAACTATGACTTTGGATGGAAGTCGGGCACTACTTTGCCCTTCGATGAGGTTACCTCCCAGAAAGCCAGGAGCCCCAGAGACTCAAGAAAGAAGGAGACAAGAATTTAAATAGAGGAAGAGAAGATAGTGCGCATGGCTTTTGGGAATATGCCTTTAAAACAAATCTCTTCTTTTGAAAATGCTTCTTTTGAAACCGTTTGAAAATAATTTTTCAAATCCTTTATCTGATCCGGTAACCTTCAGCTCTGATACCACGTGTGACACCCCACGTCCGTTAGTGTCACTCGCAAAGGGAATGCACTAAGTTCTATGGAGCATTATGGGTAAAAGATGCAGATAAATTACAAGACAGACAAACAATTAACAGCGGAAAATAAAACTTTGCTTTATTGATAAAATAGATTGTACAAGATTGCTTTACAATATCAGAGTATCATCTGTCTTTACTAGATAAAGAAGCATAAAAATACATTTATATTCCCAAGCCAGACATAGCTTCTGAAAGAGAATCCAAGGACAACTTTGTCAAATCTTCAAGCTGGGAAAGAGCAACGGTCCAATTTAATCCTGAGTTATACTATTCCCTCCTCAACTACCTGGGTGGGGAACGGAAGAAAATAAGCGAAAGAAAAACAGAGTCAGACATAAAGCATGAGTAAGTCAGTAAATTCTAGCATGTGAACAGGGGAAACAGAACGACATGAATTAACTAAATATAAGATAATACCATGATGATAAGGATAACAAGATAAGATTCGCACAAGACATGCTAAGACAAGATAAACTGGATATACTACAACACTTTCTCCGCTTCGCTTTTACCGCGATATACTCGTTTCTATATCTCTGCACCACCTAACTAGTGTTCCAACTAGTAACGATAACATGATCCCAATCCCTGTAGTTTCCGTCGCCTTCAGGCGTACCTTGATTATTTATTACCTAGATCTAGTCTAGGTTTTATATCAAGTGCTTTCTAGATTCAATTAGAGTTTACGCTATCTGTTGAACGCTTCTTGTATTCAGGATTTATGCCACCTAGTTCCAAACTAGGGATTATGCTACCTGTCGAACGATGCCCTTTAGTCTAGGATACACTACCTAGAGTGGTATATGTTCCTAGACTTTCCCCACGCATGTATCGCGAATCGTTATCGCTTGTCTAGATGCACATGTCCTGTAATGTGCTACCCGAGTCCCGTGTCAGGGCTACTCTAGAAATACGGAACTCGGTCGGGAGCTTTCAATATCTGCCGATGCAGATGTTAAGGTATGTTTTTCCAGTGGCTATGGTCCCACCCGACCCCTCCCTCAACTAATGGAAGGCCACCCTTGTAAAATCAGAACTGTATGAAGGCCCCTATCTGCCCCACTAATTCTATGGCCAACAACACCCCGCAACCACAACTAGATAGCAAGTATGTGGTCCGTATGAGTCCTCCAGCCTTCCCTCTTCACGTGTCTCGCTTGACTGAAGATGATAGGTAGACGACGAGTTGCTATCACAGGGCTTCCGTCTTCTCGCCGAATCACGCTGGTCCATCCTAGTCTTTTGGTTGCCATATATTGCAACCAAGGCATACCCTTTGCTCTTCTACCGCAGACCTTAACCTCTGTGCGCCCAGACAGATCATCTGCGGCCTCACAGTGGGATACCAAGAGTACCCTCACGTCCCCTCGAAGCCTCGGGCTTCGTATCCCAATTCGTTGGAGTCTTCTTTAAAATCAGATGGACGTCCGCTCCTTCGTGTTATACTAAGAATTACTACTTAGTTCTACTAACTAAGTTTTACCACTTAGTTTCTAGGATCATTGTCTTCTTAACTAAGTTTTACTACTTAGTTCTCTTTCCCATTAAGTTGGATTGGTTAAGTGTCTTTAGTCGATTCAAGCTAACTTAACCCTCTTCCCTTATCCTGTTAAACTGGTTGAGTGTTGTAAATATTCATGTTGACTTAACCCCACCACAAACCAAGTCATATTGGTTAAGTATTTCTTAACCCTACCCATTCATTCTGTATTGGTTAAGTGTTCCCTTTTTAACTTAACCTTTCCCACCGGTTTTAACTAAACCTGTTATTAATGGTTAAGTATCATCACTTCGTGTCTTAGACTTAACCCTATTCATTTATCATATTCTGATAGTTAAGTGTTCAAGTTTACTTAGCCCTACGGTCCAACCCAGCTAACATATTAAATTGGCTAAGTGTATTACTTAACCCCAACCTCTAGTCTAATTAACATGTTAAATTGGCTAAGTGTATTAACTTTACTTAACCCCACCTTCTAGTCTAGTCAACATGTTAATTTGGCTAAGTATTCCCATGGACTTAACCCTCCCATTCTAGCTTTAACTGTGTTAAGTTGGTTAAGTGTTTCTATGAACTTAATCCTACCATTCTAGCTTAACAGTGTTAAGTTGGCTAAGTGCTCCTATGGACTTAACCTTCCCATTCTAGCTTTAACTGTGTTGGTTAAGTGTTCCTATGGACTTAACCCTCCCCTTCTTGTTCTATCTTTAATTAACAAATTAAAGCCGCAACCTCTCACATTAAACAGATATTGCTGCGGTTACTGGATGTGCCGGTTGGTTCCGGGCTGGTTTACATCGCAACTCAGTCTAACCTCGGGTTAGGCATATTCGTGTTTTCTAAGTTCAAAGGGGTTTTGATTAGTTTTCAAATCAGGTTTTGAAAGTAACCATCCCGTCCGTCGGATCAGTTAGGGATAGCCAGGGAGAGCAGGAAACTTGTATTTTCCAAACTCAAGCCTAGACACTATCCTCTCTGTCACCCTAGAACTTTCTGGCTTATTATTAAAAAAGATGTCGTTAATAAACCTTTAATTTGTCTAAATTCACATTTCCTCATTTAGGCCAGATTCTATAGGTAAATTATTCCTAATTTACTTATTTCCCAATTACTCTGTAAATTGTCTACATTTATTTCTATGGCCCATTTCCCTTCCTAAATCATATTTATGCTTTTTGATATGTAAACTATACCAATTAAGTGTCACTAACCATGATTTTGCTAAACCTGACTGTTATTCCCAATTATGGCCAATCTCAAATTTTATACCAATATACTTATTACGCCAAATTCGCTAATCCAATCCTGATTTAACATTCTAATTCACGTCAAACTAGACTTATTACTCTAGTTCTTTATTCATGTAAATGCTACACGTCAATACTAGATTCAAATTACACATCTTATAATTCATGTCAAATTTATCCAATTTGCATTTCTATGAACATGCCATAATACATGTTCCCAATTTATGCCAATTTCCAAGTTAAACTACGTTTTAGTAAATTTCATATTTTGCCCCAAATCGCATTCCCACCGATCGTAAAATCGTGTTTCAATCTAGATTATAGATAAATCTAGATTCGTAGCAAATAGGGAATGAACCAAAGATTGCTAGGAAAAGGATAGATATAACAACTGGCATAAAATGGTTTTGAACAACGACGTAGGTTCAAGAACATGGGTAGACCTAACTTAATAGGTAAATTCCCAAGGTCTAAAACCAAGAATAGGCAGAGTAGGTTCAAGAACATGGGTAGACCTAACTTAGTAGATAAATTCCCATAGTCTAAAACCAAAGAAAACCAAGGACAAGTAGAATAAATAATCGGGTTTAGCCCCAATCTCAAAATCATAGAACTTAAGCAACACTTTCCTAGTCATGAGTCATGGAGGTTTAATCACAGATGTCCTTATTATGTCATAGGCAATAGTTTATGTTAATCAAAGGCATAGGTTTTGTCAAGGAAGTAATCCTCATAGTCATAGTCACAATCATAGGCAATGTTCATAGTCATAGGCAGTGTCCATAGTCATAGGCAATGTCCATAGTCATAGGCAAATGTTCATAGTCATAGGCATATGGTTTTTAGGTCCATAGTTTCATAGTCACGGTCTTATTTGTCTTTGAATCATGACAGTTCTTAATTAGGTCCAAAGAGATAGGCACAGATTCGAATAGAAAGAAAGAGAATTGGCATATTCTTTTATCCCTTTAATTTCATGTGATGAACAAAGAAAAACGTTCAAATCTAGAAATAACCAACTTACAGAAATTAGATCTAGAATAGAAGAACGGCGATGCTAAGATTCGTATGTCGTTGCTCGAGGTTTGTTGATTTAGCCTTTGAATTCTTCACTTTGATTTGAATCTTCTCTTGAACAGATTTGAGCAGCATCTCCATGTCTTGAATTTATATTTTATTTTAATTATTTAAGAAAATTTAGAGGAGGGGAAGAAGCCATGAATCTTAGCATCATAAGGATAGAAGAGAATTGGTGCAAAGAGAATGAAGACTAGGGTTGTTTATATAGCTGCTCAAGACCTTATCGTACACGCAGCGCTGAGTCAGCATTGAACCCAGTTAAGAAAATAGTCCAGGTACGTAGATGAATCTAGCCAAACCTTATCATACACGCAGTGCTGAGTCAGCATTGGGTCCCACAAGCTATTTTGGCGTAGAAATTTGAATTTCGAATGAATTGTTTTGGCGTAGAAGTTTGATTTTCGAACTTTTGAATTTCTGGAATTTATTTAACTGTTTTATTCACATGAAATATTCTTATATGTATACAACTCCTCTAACAACCATTTTACGCGTATATATATATGCACAACTTTCATTTTATTTTCAAAATTCAAATGATGTTGCCATATTTCATTGACTGTTGCCTTATCTTGAATTTTATCTTTCGTATACATATATTTTTGCATATATATATATATATATATATATATATATATATTCTCATATGTATATATATATTCTTTATTTCCTTATATGTACGTTCTTATCCTTTCAAATTTTGAATTTGTATACGTACATATATTTGCATGTTCATTTGGCCCTCTCTAAAACAAAGATAAAAAATTATGCCGCCACCGGGGTTCGAACCCCCGACCTCCATGCTACAAATCCAATGCCTTAACCAACTGAGCTACAAAGGCTTTTGTTAGTAAGTCTTAGAACAATAATAATTATTGTTCTCTCCTTACTTCTCTTTTTCTTGTTAGTTACAATACTTAAATTAAACAACTGCATGGATCTTTTTCTTTTAATTTTTCTTTTAAAAATTAATTATACTTTAATTTGAGAATCTTAATGTCACAGAATTACGGGTGTTACAGAGATTCTTGGGATTTATGACACGTATGACCACGATCCATCCGCAAATATCATCTATAAATAGCCCTAGACTTGGCATTTTTGAGGATCTTTTTGGCAATTCAGAGCTCTGATTCCACTATAATCATATCTCCATTATTTTTACTAAGAGTTATCTTGAATTTACTGAGTGAATCAATATTGTAAAAGTGAGGTTGAGAGATAAATCATTGGTTGTACTCGAATCTTATGTATAATCATTGAGATAAAGTGGACGTAGACTCTTTAACGCCAAACCACTATAAACCCTGTGTCTTTTCTGTTTTTCCGTGCATTTATTCTGATATTAATCTCCCCCAAATTATAACAACTCGGGTATTAGGTCCAATTTTGGATCTAACAGAACCTAATTGGAGATTAGCTGAGTTAAATGATTTTCTGAGTATTGATCTGTTGTTGGTTTTGGACTTTAGCGTTGATATTTAGGGAATTGTTTTCTTGCTTATTTACGGTTAGGGACTGATGATGGTATGTAATGAAAATCAAAACAGAACCCAAATTTGAATAAAGTAGTTAGGCGAGTTAAGTTATAAAGATGTGGTCTAAATTCGATATACTAAATAAGCGATGAGGTTTATCGAGTTATAACTGAAATAGGTTTTGGAATAAACTTATCCAAAGTTTATAAAGGGTTCTACTTATATAATAATGAAGGCATGTATATAAAGTATTTGATATTGTTAAAGTTAAAGGAAAAGGTTTTAAATAATAATTTACTTAATATTTAAATTAAGTAAACATGTTAGGATTTAAATAAGATTTCCAAAGAGAGAGTATGGTATTATAAAATATAATCCGAAAAGTTTTATAAGTTGATTGGTAGCGTTTGAGTATAATATTATTTTTGAAAAGACGTGTTCCAAACATTGGAAGTTTTAAAGATTTGATTAACAAGTGGAGAATTAAAAAGGCCACGTGATGCTGTGTAGTAAACCAGCGGATCCATTTTATTTTTATGATTGCTTATTTTCATAGTTAAATAGCCGACTATCAAAATCATGCCTAATGTGTTGTTGGTACGTAAAGAGTGGTATCGAATTTATATTCGAAAACCATTCTAAACCATCAAATATGAAAATTGGAAGACGATGATCGAGATGGAGCAATTGAAGACCGTGGATATTCATAAAACGTAAGAATTACTTACAATTTCTGGCTGATCCCTAGAGATATATTGTGATTCTATTGTGGTTGAAGTCTACAAACTAAAGGACTAATCGCTACTGATCTATAGGGTGATTCCTAGGATGTGGTAGGAGGGTGCCGTCAATTAGTCCAATCCAAAGACAGATTGTATGGACGGATGTATGACAAAGTATTTTCAAAGAAGTTATGTACGTTGATTTCCTTAAATGTATTTCTGTGGGTGGTGGAGAAGGGCACTTCTCTTAGCTTAACAACTAAAATATTTTTATGGACGTCAATTAGTGATCTTCTTACGGATCTGACGATGTGGCATTCAAAGTGAAGGGTGGCCAGATGTTCTAAAAGTAATTATAACCTCAAGCCTCTTCAACCGATAAATAACAAAGATCGGGCAGGCATCATAGCTAAGTTGGTTGCTCCCAATTAGGGTGTTTGGTCACTATCTAGAGAAATTTTATTGTTGTTCTTATTTTCTCTTTTTATCTCCCAGGAACGGTTATGTTGCTAGAAACCATAAGGAGATAATATATTCGGAACATTCAAGCAAAATGAATGGTCGGTCATGTGTGGCTGAGTTGCAATATGTTCTTTTTTTTTAATTCTAGTGCATCCCTTCTAGAGTACACTGATTGGAAGGTGGTTTCATACCTTGTCTTAGTTGGAATCCAATATCCAATAAGCGCTTGCGATTTTGATTGTATACTATGTATGTGGAGCATGAGATGCAAGCTGTAATGATACGGATTTTGTCCGAACGTAATCGATCGCTAAATTAACCAAGACCGTTCGAATCCTACATACGCTAACTCTGGGCATACAACGCATCCGAACAAATAACAGAAGACTTTTATTACAACTTAATAATGCAACATCAGAATACAGAATATCAGAGTACATCAAATATAATACAGTGGAAGATAATTTACAATAATTTAATACACTGCAGCGGAAGACTATCATTACTCTGGACACAACTTTAAGCTTCGATCCAGAATTTTGTTCACTAAATAAATATCTGCGAAACAAGCCACTCGACTACCCGTGTAGAAAATAGGGGCACTCGAGTCTAGAAGTGAAACAAACTACGAGTCAATCATAGGACTGATATGAGAAATCTTATTTAACTTATCTAATAATGATAAGGCTAATCATAGGACCATGCAGCTAACGCGGAATAGGTTTACTCCATTGGATTGCCAGTGCATAAACGACAACCATAAATAAACTTATGGATCTATAATGCATCATACAACATGCAATTTTTTTTCAATATACCCATTTAGGCTTAATCCCTAAACTTAGATTTCAAAATCTAATTCTCTTTACAGAAATTATTTCTTTGGACTTTATTTCCCGATTTCTTTTATTTCAAATCATATGAAATACGTATCTAGCTTTTATAATAAAGTAGATTTCACATCGAGATCTCAAAAACATAACATTTGGAAATATGAATTCCAAAACATAACAATGTACACAAACAAGTATGCAACCAAATATCGCACTCCCTATCGACAAGGCAAAGGGCACGCACCTAAGCAACTCGATATATACATGTGCACCTCCCGCTACGGAGCAGGCTACACTGATGATGCACCTCCCACACATGGAAGTATACACCACCCAAAGCCATTTAAGGTTATAACACCCATACTTTTAGTCGTCCGGGTTACTCGAATCTCTAGTCACATACCAAATCATTTCATATCCCGAAGTAGGGAAAATCATTTCACAACATAATAATCACAAGTACTTTCCAATCTATGAAGATTTCCAATTCCAATTCATTTCGAAAACATCGGGTATAGCCCTCGAAATCCTTTCTGTTTTATAAAACTTTTTTTAAAACATTCCCTATCCAAAATCGGGAATACTATTCTTTTTACTTAAGAAATCTCACTTCAAAATCATTTATTAAATTTTGAAATAAACAACATCGCAAAACACTTTATAGTCAAATCGTGAAGTGTTTCACAAGGTATTAGCACATAGTTATTTTTTACCCAACCCAATGCTAAATGTAAAAGCGTATTTTGCTCATAAAATGATCGAGCACAATCCAAACAGTCAATCCATCACAATCAATATCGGCAACCAAGTGTATTTGATTCAATCACATTTCATGTTACAATAAAAGAGTATTTTATTGTCTACACATTTTTACATTTCATATGCATACAAATAAAAGAATAATTTATTTTTTCTCTCATTTTTACATTTCATATGCATACAATAAAAAGAATGTATTATTGTCTATACATTTTTACATTTCATATGCATACAATAAAAAGAATATTTTATTGTCTATACATTTTTACATTTCATTTACATACAATAAAAAGAATATTTTATTGTCTATACATGTAATGACCCGCATTGGCAGAGGTATTATAATTTATTTATTTAATTATATCAATGGTGAATTAAAAAATTTAATGGTCGTTAATTAAATAATAAGGAATATTTAATTTAATTAAATAATCTATTTAATTCAGAAATAATGAAATATATTGGAAATCACAATATTCTGTGAACGGGGTCGTCCCTTAGATTTAATTCAGCTTAGAGTTGAATTATATTGACGAATATATTCAATCGACGACAGTTTGAACGTATAATTATATTATAATTAAAATCGAGCTTGAAATGGTGCTGCAGATCGCGATTTGGCGATTCGAACTTCAACTGAATGTACATGATTCGTTTTAAGCCGGATTTCTGTGAAAAAAGAAACGTGTGGAGCTGGTGGAGTATATCTTTCTAGTGGAAGAGAAAATTCGGGATTTCGTTGTGTAGATTTTGATTTACGTCCAAATCAAATTTTAAAATAGTCGCTATAGAATCGTTTATCGACCGTATCGGTTTATTCGATATAACTAGAGATCGGGTTTGAATTAGGCAAGGTTCTTTTGGGAAATAGTGATAAAATAATTTTTAGAATTTTACTGTAATTTTTAATTAATTTAATAAGCAACTTTTTATTTGGAGTATTTCGCACCCTGTAATCAACATTTTGAAGTTTCAAAATATGAGTCCACCTACCGGTATTTTTATATTTTTGGGATCGTGCGGCATCATTGATTACAATGGTAGTTTTAATTTCGTCGACCGAGATCCGAAAACTAGTTTTAAAATAATTAAAGAACTCGTCACCATTTAGTTTTAAAATAATTAAAGATAATGGTCCAAAATCCTTCTATAAAAGGGAACCCTTAACCTAATTTATCGGTCAAACAAGTTCTGTGGTCAACCAATTCATTTTTCCGCCGTTCCTCTTTCTACAGCAAAAGCAATTCACGATTTACAACAAAAATCAAAACAAATTCAAGGTTAAATCTACAAATTCTTTTACAGATATATTTATAATGCTTGAATGATCCTCTTTATACTGGTGCCCTTTTTGGTTGAGTTCGAACGTGTTTTGGGGTATCAGGGAATTGGCTAGCGTGATGTTTTTGGGTTCGACTGGCGAGAGGAGCAGGAATTGGGGCGCGCTGCTCCAAGCGGTGGTGATGGAGGGAAGTGGCTCCACGTTGGCCAAGTATGGCGGATTCCGGTCGCCGGAATTGACTGCGGAAATAGGAATAGGGAGGTCGTTGTTTTGTTGGGTTTCTGGAAAGTTTCTAGGGCTTGACGAGATGTTGTTGCGTTCAAAATATCACAGTAGATCTAGGTTGGTTTAAGGGTGAAGGCCATTCGAATTTCAGAGAAGTATGGAGGTGGAATGCTGTGTAGAATGGAAAGGAGAAGGGCGTGGTACTGATGTGTTTTCGCCTGGCAGCGATGGGAGTTGTTTGAGGTGGGGTTTCGGATGTTGAATGTTGGAAGGGGAAGAGAGTTAGGAGGACAGCAGCGTCCTCATTTGAATCGTTGATGGTTTGGGTTGGAAAATTTGTTCGCTGGTTTGGATTTAATAAAGATCAAGAAGGAGCTGTTGCGAACCATTTTTGTGGAAGAAGAAGTCAAATGGAGCAGGACTTGTTTTTTTTGTCGGGGATGTTAACTATTTGGAGATGACCAGAATGGAGCAGCGTGAGTATGAACAATTCGGTGATGGCCTGTATTTTCCTTTTCCTGGAGCGGTTAAGTGTTGAGAAGGGAGAAGGCTATTTGGGTTTGGATTTTTAGCAAAGCAGATGGGCCTAGGTATTCATGGCTGGATGGGCCAAATTAAGTAAAGTGAGGTACAAAAATCTAAATAGTTTTAATAATTTATTTGCTTGGTTGGGCCGGGGTTTTAAGCTTTGACAAGTATGGATTGCCCGTGGTTTTAAGACTGCGGATGGGTTTTCATACGGGTCAAAACATAATGAGGTTGGGCTGAAATAAAAAGGTGAAACATGGTTCGACAGGATCGTATGGGCTGGAGCGACATCATGGAACTAGTTTGGACTGATTGGAGCTCATCACAATTTATGACGAAATAAATTGTAGGATCAGAACCAACGACCGTAAATCGTGTTTAATGATTACAGACAATGTGAGTAAATCTCACCAACTTTGAACAGTTTATAATTTCATGTATTTTTAGAACTGTTAGATATTGTCTGTTTGATTGTGTGTTGACTGTTTGATTGAAATGCTAGTTAGTTAGTGGAAATTATATATATACATATATATATATATATATATATATATGTATAAACCGATAAATATTTATATGTTGATTCTGCTTATCAGAATATTTTACTGGTGTTATTTTAACATCTGTGATGCAGGGAAACAGGTTGGAGGAATCCAACTGGATTCCTCAACAGTTATTTTACTGTGATTTATATATTGTGATATATAATGTGTTATATAATCTGTTGTGATTATGTGTGTTGGACGATATTTATCGTTGTTATATGGTGTGTTAAATACCATAAGAAATACCAGAATGTAGAAAAGGGATTTTCAAAAGGGTATTTTGAAAATAATTTATTTATATAAAATCAATGGATTTTATATTATTAAAGAAAAAGGGATTTTGAATAAAAGAAATATATTTGTTAATCAAATATAAAAGAAATATATTTGTTAATCAAATATAAAGGAGTTTAATTGTTAATGAAATATAAAGGAGTTATATTTGAAATGAAATATAAAGGAGTTATATTTGAAATGAAATATAAAAGGGATATATTTGAAATCAAATATAAAGGGGATATATTTGAAAGCAAATATAAACGAATTATTTATTTAGGGAATAAATAAAGAGTTAAAAGGAATTATTTATTTAGGTAATAAATAAAGAGTTAAAAAGAATTTATTTATTTAGAAAATAAGTAAAAGAAAAAGAATTTATTTATTTAGAAAATAAGTAAAAGAAAAAGGGTTTATTTATTTAGGAAATAAATAATGATTAAAGGAGATATTTATTTGTTAAATAAATAGATAAGATAATGAATTATTTATTTAAGATAAATAAATAAGAAATTTAAATGGATTATTTATTTGGTAAATAAATTAGATATTATAAAAGGATTATTTATTTAGGAAATAAATAGAATTACAAAGGAGACTTTATTTAGAAAATAAATAGAGATGAAAAGGAAACCGTTATAAAAGGGAAACCATTTTTAAAGTGAAGAACCGTTACTAAAAAGTAAATCTTTAAAAATGAATAAACGTTGTAAAAAGGAAATCTTTATAAAGCGAATAAAGTTAGTTAAATCGAATATGGTATTCGAAAGGAGTTAAATCGAATATGGTATTCGAAAGGAGTTAAATCGAATATGGTATTCGAAAGTTAGTCAATCGAATATGGTATTCGAAAGGAGTTAAATCGAATATAAGTTATTCGAAGGGAGTTAATCGAATATGGTATTCGAAAGTTAGTAAATCGAATATGTTATTCGAAAGGGGTTAGTGGAGTCGAGTTAGTTGAATAAGATGATTCGAATTAGTTATTTGAATAGAGTTAAACACAAAGGAGTTATCGATTTGTTAAATCGAAAGAAGTTATCGATTTGTTAAATCGAAAGGAGTTATCGATTATAGTATAAATCGAAAGGAGTTATCGATTTGTTAAATCGAAAGGAGTTATCGGATTTAGTTATTCGAAAAGGAGTTATCGATTTGTTAAATCGAAAGGGAAGATTATCGAATATTGTTTATTCGAGAGGAGATTATCGAATATAGTTTATTCGAAGGAGTTATCGATTATTAGTTAATCGAAGTGAGTTATAGAATATTAGTTAGATTAAAGGAGTTAATCGAATATAGTTTATTCGATGGAGTTAATCGATTAGAGTTAAATCAAATGAGTTGATCGAATATAGTTTATTCGAAGTAGAGTAGTCGAATATTGGTTATTCGAAGTGAGTTAATCGAACATTGGTTATTCGAAAAGGGGAGTTACCAAATCGAATAAAGAAAAAGGAGTTAATCGAATATAGTTTATTCGAATAGAGAAAAAGGAGTTAATCGAATATAGTTTATTCGAATAGAGTTAGAGGAGTTATCGAATATTAGTTTATTCGACAGGAGTTAAGTGAATTGGTTAAGATTTATCAAAATGAATTAGTTAAGTTAAACTAAGTGAATTAGTTAAGTGAATTGGTTAAGTTAACCAAAGTGAATTAGTCGAGTTAATCAAAGTGATTAGTTCAGTTAATCGAGATAAGTAAATCAAGTTAGGTTAATCGAGTTGAATTAGTCAGTCGAGTTAATAAATTGAGTTAGTCAAACCAAGTAAAACCAGTTAGAGTTGATCGGTTAGAATTAACCAGTTGGAGTTAATCAATCAGAGTTAATCAAATAGAGTTAAGTAAAATTAGAACTGACTAGAGATTAGTAAATTGAATGGTTTTCTAAGTGTCTATTTGATGTTGGTTTCGGCCTTCGGGATTTATACTTAGGGGATTGTTCTCATACTAGTTTACAGTCAGGGACTGATAGTTGGGGAAGAGTAGTGATTTGTAAATAAGCAGATGGAAACGTTTTCTAGTGTTAATAACATATATTTTCTAAACATAGAAAATAAGGCAATGTGAATATATATATATAGATAGATATATGTTGATGATTGATCGATATAATTTCCGTTTTGAAATAATATCGTTGTTTGCACACTTGTTTTTCTTTGATAGTTAAATCACAGACTATCGAAGTTTTGACCGTTTTAACGTTGTTAATATGGAGAGACCGGTTGGATTATTATCCAAAAAACCACTCTGTATTGGCATAAGCGTTGCGAATCATATATGCCAAAGATAATTGAAGACGGAGTAAAGTGCAAGGGCTGTTGTATAAGTCTAAGATAACAGTGACTAAGATGGATGTACTGAATAGTGCCTTCGGTTTGTCCAGTCCCAGGACAACTTGTATGGGCGAAGGTCTGACAAAGTATATCTGGTAGATCACGTAAGTTGATCGTTTCAAACGTATTTATGTTGGTGGCGGAGGAATTCGTTTCTCTTAGCTTTATACCCGTGGTATTTTTGGATAAGTCAATTTGTGATTTGGTGGGTATGACGATGTGGCATTCTAAGTGAATGAAGATGTGACATGTAAAAGATAAGCGTAGCTTCTAGCCTCACATCCGGTAAATGACAGAAATCAGGCAGGCAGCATGGCTAAGTCGGTCGCACCGAAGTAGGGTGTATAATCACCTATCTAGAGAATATTCATTTGTTTCTTAAACCTATCAATGATGTCCCATATATATACGGGAACGGTTGCTGATCCCAACCGATGGTGATATACATTCGATACACTCAAGCAAAATGAGTGGTCGGTCATGTGTGGCTGAGTTACAAGATGTTCTTGTTGAACTCCAGTGTATTGTTCCTAGAGTACGCTGATCGGAAGGTGGTTCCATACCTTGTCATAGTTGGAAACCCATTACCCAATACGTGCTTGCGGTTTTGATTGTATACTATATATGTAGAACGTGAGATGAAAGCGTTTCTGCTAGTTGATATCTATTTGTACATAGACATTATTATAATATCAAAAGGTTTTTGATATAAAGATATTTTGGATTCTCATAAGGGAAAAACCCGTTCCGTTCTGTGGCGTGGTCTTATGAGATATCGTTTACTTGTTCATATACCTGTTTAAACTGTTTTACTCACACCAGTCCCATGACTGACCCGAAGTTTACTTTGTTGTTTTCCCTAAACTCTTGGGTGCCTAAATTTGTACGGGCAGTCAAGTAGTCAGGAATTTACAGATATACTTGGATAGCTTGGAGCAGGAGGCTTCAAGATCATATAGCTATAGTTATTTCCGCTGTGTTGTAAGTGCTGTACTCTGATAAGTGCTATTGTATACATAACTGTTATATTTCAAAGTTATGTTATCTATTATATGTTATTCGTTCCGTTGTGAGGTTCGTGTTACTCTGATGTTGTGTTCTTCTTCTTCTTCTTCTTCTTCTTCTTCTTCTATTCTAAGTTTCTATCTTATCTATTCTCACCCTCTAATTTCTTTCATTAATTACCAGGATTTTTCGATGTTTTGGTTATCGACATCGAGCTTATGTCGATAACCAAAGTCGTCTCAAAATCCGGGTCGTTACAATACATTTTCTACATTTCATATGCATACAATAAAAAGAATATTTTATTGCATAACAAATTCTATGTTTCTAATGACAAATAAAAAGAATATTTTATTTACATAACATATTTCAATGTATTCTAATGACAAACAAAAGAATAATTTATTTGCATACATTTTTCTATGTATTCTAATGACAAATAAAAGAATAATTTATTTTCATACATTTTTCTATGTATTCTAATGACAAATAAAAGAATAATTTATTTGCGTACATTTTTCTATGTATTCTATTGACAAATAAAAGAATAATTTATTTTCGTACATTTTTCTATGTATTCTAATGACAAATAAAAGAATAATTTATTTGCATACATTTTTCTATGTATTTTAATGACAAATAAAAGAAGTATTTATTTGCGTATATTTTTCAATGTATTCTAATGACAAATAAAAGAATAATTTATTTGCATACATTTTTCTATGTCGCTAATGACAAATAAAAAGATAGTTTTTATTTGTATACAAATTTATATATTTTCTAATAACAAATAAAAAGTGATTTTTATTTGTATACAAATTCAGTGTTTAACATGACAAATAAAAATGACTATTTTTATTTGTATACAATTTTAATATTTAAAATGACAAATAAAAATGATATTTTTATTTGTGTACAAATCTATTGTTAACATAACAAATAAAAATGATACTTTTGTTATGTTGAAAATTCTAATTCAATATAACAAATAAAAAATGTTATTTTTGTTTTAACACAAATCTATTCAACAAAAATGTTATTTTTGTTTTAACACAAATCTATTTTTATTTTATCACAAATCTATTCAACAAAAATGTTATTTTTGTTTTATCTCAAATCTATTCAACAAAAATGATATTTTTGTTTTATCTATTTTATTTCAACAAAAATGTTATTTTTGTTTTGACTATTTTATTTCTACAAAAATATTATTTTTGTTTTGACTATTTTATTTCTATAAAAATGTTATTTTTGTTTTGACTATTTTATTTCAATAAAATAATCCATCCAATCAACATAACAGCATCATCAACGCAAATCAAATCACGTACAACCACAAATTGAATTTAACAGCGGATTGGTAAAAACACAATCAAAATTAATTAATTTTAGTTATTTAAAAAAAATAGAATTCTAACAGTGCTTCAAATTATGTACAATTCAGAATTGAATTTTCCCAAATTCTTATTTGCTCCAAATTCGTTCTAATCTGTTCTAAAATGTAGATCTCGGTTTTACGTTCCCAATGGTTCTGAAATTGTCCAATTCTATATTCGTATGAATAAGATATGAATTTATTTGTGTAAATAATAATTTCAATTAGTTAATTAATTAATTTAAAAAGAAAATAATCTTCTTCCTCCTTTCAGAAACAAGGCCGTTACGTTTTCAGTTTCGTTCAATACTAGGTCAAGGTGTTTCGATTCAACCACTCAGTTTCGCGATGATCCGACACCACTACATCGAAGAGGAGAGGGAGGCGGTGGAGAAATAGATCTGAGGAAGGAAGCCATTTTTTTATATTTAAATGAAGGAAGTATTTGGGAAAAGAGGGTTGCTCCGTGTATAAGGAGGCGAGGGAAGCGACGGTGGCGGGCTGATGTGGCAGATAAGGTGAGAGATCGGTGGCTTTCAGGAGCCATCTTTTTTGTTAAAGCATATAACAGATTGGATTGAAGAGAGAGGATGTAAGGGAAGAAGAAGGGAGAGTTACGTTATTTTATAATAGTGAGGATTGGTGACCAAAAGAAATAAATATGAACAATTACAATGGAAAGAAAAGTAAGTGCAAGATTTAACGTTTCCATGTCTTTTCCTTTTAATATATATGAACGCTATGGATAATAAAGGGGCAAACGTTGCATGGTTCTTTCATCCATTTGAAACCGAAAGTTTCAAGTTTTTATGGTTCTTTTTATTTTTAGTATACGAAGAATTCAAAATAAGGAAGCATTTACACACATTGAAAATAATGAAGGAATACAGAGAGCATGACCACACGTTTTAAGAAACGCATGCATGTCTCCAACATGACAATTTAATGAAAAGAAGGAAAAAAATTAATGTGCATAGAATAAAATTGCATGCATACGAAGATATAACATATTGTGGCAAGTTTTAAATGTGCACAATGCATGAAATTTATTGTTGTGCGTCTTTCTTTATGTAATGCGCATATATGGTGCGTTGATTAGATAAATATTTATTTCTTTTCAAAATTCAAGGAAACAATTCACATTTGGGAATTTATTAATTAATGAATGACACAATTAGAATAGATAGGGGAAAGTATTGAAGAGAATGACCAAATATAAATACAAGAATGTTGTTAAAAAAAATTCATCTACCATATACACATTATTTTCAATCAATCTTTCAACAAAAATTAATAAATTACATTAATAACATCATAAATTTTTATTTGAAAACAATTTTAAATTCAATAATTAATTTTATTTAATAACTTAAATGATCAAAATATATGGGATTTTACAATCTTCACTACTTAAAAACTTTTCGTCCTCGTAAAGGAACGGAGCTAAAAGTTGTTTAACTAACTAACTCAACTTTCATTCTTTTATCGGTTTCAATTATTTTATTAGTTGATTAAATTTTCAAATATGTATAACTTTTATATATTCAAAAATCATATTTTCTAAAATCGGATTATAAATATAATTACAAATACGTTAATTATAAACTTATCACTCTCAACTCATTATAGGGCATTTCTAACCCCATCTCTAACAAGTTTCTCTCATTCTAAGATGCTACTGATCCTATCTCAAATGAGTATTCTTTTAGGATATTTCTAATCCTACTTATGGTGAGTCTTTTGTTCAGTTCTAACGAGCTGTACCCCAAAAATTTGAGTTGACCAAAGTTCTAATACCAACTGTAACAATACGGATTTCGCCCAGACCTAATCGATCGCTAAATAGATCAAGACCGTTCGAATTCCGCATATGCTAATTCTGGGCATACAATGCATCAGAACAAATAACAGAAGACTTTTATTACATCATAATAATGCAACATCAGAGTACAGAATATCAGAGTACATCGAATATAATGCAGCGGAAGAAAATTTGTAATAATTTAATACACTGCAGCAGAAGACTATCATTGCTCTAGACACAGTTTTAAGCTTCGATCTAGAATCCTACTCAATAAATAAATATCTGCGTAACTAGCCACTCGACTGGACGTGCGGAAAATAGGGGCATCCGAGTTTGCAAGTGAAACAAACTATGAGGTAGTCATGGGACAGGTATGAGAAATCTTATTTAACTTATCTAATAATGATAAGGCTAATCACACGACCACGCCGCTAACGCGGAACGGGTTTACTCTATTGGATTGCCAGTGCATAAACAACAACCATAAATAAACTTATGGATCTACAATGCATCATACAACATGCAATTTTTTTTTCAATCTAGCCATTTAGGCTTAATCCCTAAACTTAGATTTCAAAATCCAACTCTCTTTACAGAAATTATTTCTTTGGACTTTATTTCCAGATTTCTTCTATTTCAAATCATTTGAAATACATATCTAGCTTTTATAATAAAGTAGATTTCACTTCGGGATCTCAAAAACAAATCACTTGGAAATATGAATTCCAAAACGTAACAATGTATACAAACAAGTATGCAACCAAATATCGCGCTCCCCGTTGACAAGGCAAAGGGCACGTGCATAAGCAACTCGATATATATATTTGCACCTCCCACTATGGAGAAGGCTACACTGACGATGCACCTCCCACGCATGGAAGTATACACCACTCAAAGCCATTTAAGGTTACAACACACATATTTTTAGTCATTCTGGTTACTTGAATCTCTAGCCACAAGCCAAATCATTTCATATCCCGAAGTAGGGAAAATCATTTCACAACATAATAATCACAAGTACTTTCAAATCTATAAATATTTCCAAATCCAAATCATTTCGAAAACATCAGGTATAGCCCTTGAATTCCTTTCTGTTTTATAAAACATTTTATAAAACATTCCCTGTCCAAAATCGGGGATACTATTCTATTTACTTAAGAAATCTCATTTCAAAATCATTTATTAAATTTTGAAATAAACAACTTCGCTAAACACCTTATAGTCAAGTCGTGAAGTGTTTCTTAAGGTATTAGCACATAGTTATTTTTTACCCAACCCAATGCTAAATGTAAAAGCATATTTTGCTCATAAACTGGTCGATCACAATCCATCACAATCAATATTAGCAACCAAGTGTATTTGATTCAATCAAATTTCATGTTATAATAAAAGAGTATTTTATTGTCTACACATTTTTACATTTCATATGCATACAACTAAAAAAGAATATTTAATTTGTTCTCTCATTTTTACATTTCATATGCATATAATAAAAAGAATATTTTATTGTTTATACATTTTTACATTTCATATGCATACAATAAAAATAATATTTTATTATCTATACATTTTTACATTTCATATGCATACAATAAAAAGAATATTTTACTGTCTATACATTTTCTACATTTCAAATGCATACAATAAAAAGAATATTTTATTGCATAACAAAATCCATGTTTCTAATGACAAATAAAAAGAATATTTTATTTACATAACATATTTCAATGTATTCTAATGATAAACAAAAGAATAATTTATTTGCATACATTTTTTTATGTATTCTAATGACAAATAAAAGATTAATTTATTTGCATACATTTTTCTATGTATTCTAATGACAAATAAAAGAATATTTTTTGCATACATTTTTCTATGTATTCTAATGACAAATAAAAGAATAATTTATTTGCATACATTTTTCTATGTATTCTAATGACAAATAAAAGAAGTATTTATTTGCATACATTTTTCTATGTATTCTAATGACAAATAAAAGAAAAATTTATTTGCATACATTTTTCTATGTATTCTAATGACAAATAAAAGAAGTATTTATTTGCATACATTTTTCTATGTATTCTATTGACAAATAAAAGAATAATTTATTTGCATACATTTTTCTATGTCGCAAATTAGAACTAAATTGATAATTTTTATTTGTATACAAATTTCTATATTTTCTAATAACAAATAAAAAGAGATTTTTATTTGTATACAAATTCAATGTTTAACATGACAAATAAAAATGACTATTTTTATTTGTATATAATTTTAATATTTAACATGACAAATAAAAATGATATTTTTATTTGTGTACAAATCTATTGTTAACATAACAAATAAAAATGATACTTTTGTTATGTTGACAATTCTAATTCAATATAACAAGTAAAAAATGATATTTTTGTTTTAACACAAATCTAGTCAACAAAAATGTATTTTTGTTTTAACAAAAAACTATTAAACAAAAATGTTATTTTTGTTTTAACACAAATCTATTCAACAAAAATGTTAATTTTGTTTTATCTCAAGTCTATTCAACAAAAATGATATTTTTTTTTATCTATTTTATTTTAACAAAAATGTTATTTTTGTTTTGACTATTTTATTTCAACAAAAATGTTATTTTTTTGACTATTTTATTTCAACAAAAATGTTATTTTTTGATTTGACTATTTTATTTCAGCAAAATAATCCATCCAATCAACATATCAACATAACAACATCATCAACCCAAATCAAATCATGTATAACCATAAATTGAATTTAACAGCGGATTGGAAAAAACACAATCATAATTAGAATTCTCACATTTGTAGCGACCCGAACTTCCCCGGTCTCCGAAGAGATGAGAAAGAACGAATTACTGTGAGGACAAGACAAAATAGAATGCAGACGGAAGAACATTTCATTGATATTACAACAATTCCATCAGATACAAGAATATACAGAGTATAATTGAATAGATTACATTCGATAAATATCAGAGATTACAATAAATTACATAGCAGCGGAAAATAATACAAAGCACAACTGAAGGTGATATACGGATACAGAGCTTTCCGGATATCATTCCAGCTGTAAACCAGGATCCCGTGAATATAAATCTGCAAAACCAAAACTACTAGCTGCCCATGCAGAAAATAGGGGCACCCAGAGTTTAGGTTAAAACAATAAACTCCAGGTCAGTCATGTGACTGGTGTGAGAACTAAAAACAGTTATTTAAAACTTTACTTTAAGGGAGAGTAATTCAAGGGACCACGCCGCATAACACGGAACGGGTTTCCTCCCAAGAATACCAGTGCAAATAGATAAACAACGCAATGCTTTTTCGAAAAATGAAGCTATTATAAGACCCAGGTCCCATCACACAATGCAACGCAAGCCGGAGGATAGAGTTTTCCCTTATAATAGCCAAACATGCTTGATACGTTTAAAACAAATCATTTGATACTATAATAAGTGTATAGTGTCAAAACAGTTTCAATCATAAATATAAATCATAGGCGGCATGGGTACCATCTATCATGTCGCCATACTAGTTCTACAATTAAAACCGCAATATCACGTATTGGAAATTGGATTCCGTCATGAGTCGAGGCAAGGGGTAAGATCCTCTCCACGTTCGAGACACTCTAGCAAATGCCTCCGGGTTACGCACTCTGGGCAACCCCGGATGCGGCTGGGCCGGTCCTCACTTACGTTAGAGGATTAATTATGCCTGAACACACGTTTCCCGGTCCTTACAGACCTATAATCGAGGCGCCTCATTCCAACAACCACAAAGGTGAAAAGTATATAAATGTCAGGGCTGGTAAGTCACTGACACCACCAAAGCTAGAAAGAAACGTCGTGCTCTCCCAGCGGTCCGTATCCCGTTTTTAACTCATACCGAGGTGTGAGGCTCGCGAATTCACATTATACACAAAGCTGCCACGTAGGCGTGCTTTGATCATCAACCACAAGACTTTGCTTTTCAACAGAAGCCTTGATCATTGCATCTTAGTGTGCCACACAGGCAATTCATGCCATGCGACTGATGTCCATCGATATACAACCTCTAAGCTCCTACGTCTCAGAGAAGGGCGTTAAGCAGAAGAATAAATTCTCCGCCGCCAAACAGATGTATATTTAATAGAAATCAATCAACACAGAATAAAATCCAATGTCAGACACACAATCCATTTACAAGTCCGTTCTGGGTCTGAACGGAACCGGAGGCACTTTCCTCGCATATCCATCCATCTCCAAGTATGTCTGGACGACCACCAACTATTTCCATCCTCTTGGGTGTACAGCCCAATCAGGATCGTCAGTAATTATCCAAACGATGTGAAGACTTCCGGTCTTCAACCACCGTCTTCATCTTCGACATATCGTCGAATCGGTTATTCAGAATGGGTGTAAACCCGGACTTTCCGAACAACCCGCGTATATTGAAAACAAATGTTACACAAACACAACATACGCCTCATTCCAGTTCAGAATATTCCTAGGGAAAGGTTCCCATTAATTTTATCCAAGATAAATTCTTTAAAATTTATCCTTTAATCTTCCTTTGGATGTCATTTCAAACCAAATTATGGTTTTCTAAATTAGTCGAGATTAGCGAACCACACCGAAGTAATTATTTATTTTATTTCCCAATCCCAACCTATTCATCCCATGAAGCAAAACTGGTAATACTCCATATCTAACACCACGGTGTTATCGGTAAAATTAATTACCATTTCACGTTCAAATCTAATTAAAGATTTAACTATCGCTTTGGAGCAAAACTGGTAATACTCCGTTCTCGCTCACTTTCTAAATTTGATAATTTAGATTATAGATTCACATTTCAATCTGATTGCAGATTCGTTAAAATTCCTTTTACTGGGTTAAAGAACTAGGTGTTATTTAAAACACAGTTCACGACAAACCCAAATCACGTTCTATTTGTTATCGGGTTAAAGAACTAGTGTTGTTTAAAACACAGTTCACGATAAACCCACAAATCAATTCTAGTTCAACTCAAATCAAATATATTAGGAATTCTGATTATTTAAAACCCCTTTTTAAATCTAATTTATTTATTTAAAAAAAATAATCCGGTTTTAAATTTAGTTCAATCTAGTTCATTTCGATAAAAATCTATTTTTATCTTTTCAAGTATGGAGTTTTTCACCCCAATTTTTCTCAAATCACTTTTTATGATTTTACACAAATTATTGATATTTTTAATAATTATATCAAGGCCCGTACAATCGATTTCCAACAATGGCCATCGAACTGCACTTACAACGACCTTTTTCAAATTTGATTTGGACGTAACTCCAAATCCAACCGTTAGATTTCAAATTTCTAATATTTGTTAGAAATCTCTTTTCTATACGAACCCAACGGTTCCGGTTTTAGGAGAATCCGACGGTCGGATCTCCCGTAATGTCCGTTCGAAATAAATGGTCGAAATTCACGAACTACCGCAGCGCGGCGCGTTCTATTCAGGCCATTTTATTATATATATAATATATATTTCGTCGATTCCTATTTAAAAATGAATTTTATAAATAGTTTTGAATTCGTTTCGAAAACATTTTCAACTTCCATTTCATTTCAAATCAAAATTGAATTCTTCCCTATAAATTCGTTTTAAAATTCATTTCTATTCAATTCAATTTGAATTCATTTCAATTTGTTTCCAATTCAATTCGAATTCATTTCACTTCGTTTTAAATTCAATTCGAATTCGTTTTCAATTCGATTCAATTCAAAGTGGTTTCCTATTCGATTCAATTCAAATTGGTTTTCTATTTGATTCAAATTCGTTATATATTCAATTGAAATCAAATTTGTTTTATATTCAATTCATTTCGAAATCGTTTTCTATTCAATTCATTTCGAAATCATTTTATATTCAATTCATTTCGAAATCGTTTTATATTCAATTCATTTCGAAATCGTTTTCTATTCAATTCATTTCGAAATCGTTTTATACTCAATTCATTTCGAAATCGTTTTCTATTCAATTCATTTCGAAATCGTTTTCAATTCAATTCATTTCGAAATCGTTTTCAATTCAATTCATTTTGAAATCGTTTTATATTCAATTCATTTCAATTTCCATTTCACAATATTCGATTTCGAAATCACTTTTCAATATTCATTTTAAAATGAATAAAATCGATATAAGTATCGTTCATGTCAAAATGGCGTCAATCTAATCAACACGGCTTCATATATTTCTATTTTCAAATATTCTATTCAACAAATGAATATTTATTTTTGTCAACACACGACTAATCTCAACGAATGAGTACTGTCCACGTGTGACTATTTTTGTTATTTAATATATTTTATAAAAATTATGGTATCTATCGTTTGATTTAAAATCAGACTCCAACCGTAAATTAGTAAGAGAACGATTCCCTGAATATTAACCCCGAAGGCCGAAACCAACATCAGATTAATATCCAGGAGGCCACTCGTCTCATCTACTTTCCAACTGATTTCTAATTCTATATATGATAAAGATGTAGTTTTATTATTAAAATATTTCGTTCAACACATGACTAATCTCAACGGATGAGTACAGTCAACACATGAACCTTTACTTTATATTGATAAAGATGTAAATTTTATTATTAAAATATTTCGTTCAACACATGACTAATCTCAACGGATGAGTACAGTCAACACATGAACCTTTACTTTATATTGATAAAGATGTAAATTTTATTATTAAAATATTTCGTTCAACACATGACTAATCTCAACGGATGAGTACAGTCAACACATGAACCTTTACTTTATAATATTCTTTATTTTCCCAATTAGAATGAGGCCCAATCAATCACCATATAATATTAATTATATGGATTTTCATACAACACATGTATATAATAGCATTGACAAATAATCAACCATCAACCAAAGTGCACTACACTGTATAAGCATCAAATATAGATTTCTAACGCTTATAACAGCCTGTCAATCAATCGATCGACATATTTAATCAATCAGGATGAGTGAACTTCAAATTTCATCCCAACACCCGTGTGGGGTTTCAAACAATCAAACATAGATTTTTATTCGTGTAGTTGGGCGATGTGTAAAATTTATCGACCCAATCAATGTCATTCAAATAGGTGTACATAAACAAACCGTCCGGTTTGTAAATGAATATTTATTTATTCACATTCACGTTAAAAATTATATTTTTAACGACAAAACATTTTATTTTAACTTATGAATTTTTATTCAGTTCATTTACACAATGAAAATGATATTTTTATTTTTTCTAACATATTTTAGAAAATTTCGGCGGCATAACGGCACGATATTAAAAACGGGATGAGGCCTAGCCTTATCCCCAGTCTAGTGAAGGCCCACGCCATTCACACATCAATCAAATCAATTTCATTTCACCAAACAACCAAATTCAAATCAAATCATCTAACTAATTTATGCAACCAAACAAACAAGTCCATGGTCTGTGGACGATTGTGTCGGGTGCTACTAAGCACCGTCTACATCCTAGTATATATATATAACTAGAAAATGAAATTGAAGAGTGAGAAATTCTCACCGATACCTATCCAATCATCTTGACTCTTCTTTGATAGAAATCTTCGTCGTTTTCGCATTTTTGTCATCTTCGTTGTTGTAGCCACTACATATGTAAAAATCGAATTTTTACTTCGTTGTTCAATATATAAAAATCGAATTTTTATTATCACGCTATATGGATAAAAATTCTATTTTTACCTCGTTATTCAACGTATAAAAATCCTATTTTTACATCGTTATCTTATATATAAAGATTCTATTTTTACATCGTTATCTTATATATAAAAATTCTAATTTTACATCGTTATCTTATATATAAAAATTCTATTTTTCAACTATAAAGATTTCACCTTTTCAATTCCATCACTATAAAAATCACATTTTTATTTTGCTACACATATAAAGATGATATTTTTAATATCTCTATCATGTAAAAATTATATTTTTAATTCTCTACATAAACAAAAATCACATTTTTTTCATCTTCTATATAGTAAAGGTTATATTTTTAATACGCCTACCATATAAAAATCATATTTTTAACCTTCTACCAATATAAAAATTATATTTTTAATATTAAATCTATATAAATATCACATCTTCCTTATTGATACTATATAAAAATTACAACTTTTCTATGCTATTCATAAGAAGAAAAAAAAATTCTAAAATCTTATCCCTGTTATTTTAAAAACCTACATTCTAAAAATCAGTTTTTAATCTAATTTACCTAAGCTAAATATTTAAAATAAGGTAAAAAAAAAACAAAAACAAATAAATAAAATAAAATAACTTACAGATGAAAATTGGAGGAGGGGGGGTGTCGGTCGGGGCTGAGGAGGAGGATGGGGTGGGGGGTGTCGGTGCAAGGCAGAGGGGGCTCGCCGGAGTCACGGGCGGCGGTGGAAGGCCAGGGCTGCGGTTTCGATTGGGGCTAGGGATTCGTCGATGGGGTGCTCGAGGAATGGAAATGGAGAAGGAGGAAGAGGAAAGGGCGTCGGGGGAAGGGCGGGTGGCCAGAGAGGAGGCGGAGGCGAAGTTCGGCGGTGGCGGCGCCGATGGAGGAGGCCGCTCCGTCTTCTTCTCTTTTCCTTTTTCTTTTTATTTTTTTATTTTTGATTTCTGATTTAAATCGTGTGGGGGGGGGGGGGGGGGGCTGGTTAAGGAGAAGGGGAGAAAGATATTTTTTTATTATTTTATTAATTATTTTAATTGCATAAAGTTGACTTTTACATACGACCTCTAAACGAGGTCCACCGCCTATCGCCCATAGCGTTTTACCCCCATTCCGAATACAATGGGATATGTATCGCAAGCTGATTCGATCGTTTCGATCAGTTTCCGTTGAATTTACATTTAAATCACTATATTGAATTTTAAACGTACATTTCAAATTACTGGGGTCACATACTAACTAGAAAAATTCCAGAAAAATATTTTCTAGCTTCGTATTGACGATACAGTCCTAACAAAACTAGTTTCGTCGAATTCTGAGACCGTTTGAAAAATGGCCAATTTCTAGTCGATTAAAATCAACTGAAACTGGTCAAACGCGTTTTCCTATGCCACACTCACATATTGATTCGAAAAATTATGAAATTTGGAATCTAGCAATAACTTGACACTGCGGATCCAACAAAAGTGGTTTCGTCGAAATCCGAGGTCATTTGCAAAATTCCCATTAAGGGCCTGAATTCCATAGCGACTATTCAGAATTTTCAACTGGGCATATCTTTTGATTCCCGCTATGAAATCTTGATTTTTCGGATTCGTTGGAAAGACGATATCAAATAGATCCTAATGTTTTTGGTTTCACTAAAATTCGGATTGTTTTGCACCCGGTACATTCAATTGAAATTTGAAATCGAATTATTGAACTACCGCGCCATTTTCAATTCTATTTATAATTATATATAAATATTTATATTCTATCGACGACGTATATAATATATATATTCGAATTATATTCAAAATAAATTTCTCGTTGTTTTTATTTAAAATAATCTATTTTAAATGTTCAAAATTCGTCAAAATTGCCAAAATAAAAATTTTAAACTGGCCCAGATTTTCGGGTTATTACAATCTCCCCCACTTAAAACTTTTCGTCCCCGAAAAGGAACAAAGTCGAAAGTGGTTTGATTAATCAACTCTATGCTCATTCTGGCTTGCATTCTCCAACTTTTCAGTTTCTGAGAATTTTCAAAAATTTGGCTAACACTCTAAATTTTCGAAAAATTTCGCCATAACCTCCCCTGCACCGGGAGCCACGGGAAAATCCCGAAATCGCCATATAGGCCTTCTGATCTCAAAAAGAAAAAGAAAAAGCCAAGCGGCTAGCCAATAGGCTCATAAAATCATCATCACCCAAACAAAACAGTAAATTATGTAGTAAACATGTACCTATTTGTCGGGCAAACAAATTTTATTCTCTGCTCTAGCCTCCTTGCTATGACCTGTTCAATGTAAGTACATGTATATGCAAGCAAATGCGACTAATTATCAATACAATTCAATATTTGGTTCAATTAGGCATAATGGTTCAAAATTATCAAACAAATAAACAAACAACACAAACATCAATCAATTAGTGAATTAGAGTTTCAAATTCATAATTTTGATACATATACAGAAAATCATGTTTTTGATGCCAATTCACAACAATGTGTTCTAGCTATATTAGTTTTGGTTCTCACACCAGTCTAATGGAAATATATAGAAAATCACGCCTTCGTCGCTCGAAAATAAATACTAGTGATGGTATACTTCATCATCAGGACCATGCCCGGGCGACTACAGTGTGACTCTATATCTATCTAATATATTAAAACTTCGAATATACATTCATGACGCGTATATGCAAAACCTTTATATACTAGATTGTCCATATTCAAAATAAATAAATATTCAAATACGTATAAAATGGTTTAAATTTTCTAAACAAAAATTGTTTTCATTTGGAAAATATACTCTTCACACTCGTTCTAGGATACTACTGATCCTATCTCTAACGAGTCATTCTAATTGGATATTTCTAATCCAATATCTGATGAATTCTTTCGTATGGTTCTAATGTGTCTTGTTCTCGAGCTCTGTAAACCAAAGCTCTGATACCAAATGTAGCGCCCCGAACTTCCCCAGTCTCCGAAGAGATGAGAAAGAACGAATTACTGTGAGGACAAGACAAAATAGAACGCAGACGGAAGAACATTTCATTGATATTACAACAATTCCATCAGATACAAGAATATACAGAGTATAATTGAATAGATTACATTCGATAAATATCAGAGATTACAATAAATTACATAGCAGTGGAAAATAATACAAAGCACAACTGAAGGTGATATACGGATACAGAGCTTTCCGGATATCATTCCAGCTGTAAACCAGGATCCTGTGAATATAAATCTACAAAACCAAAACTACTAGCTGCCCGTGCGGAAAATAGGGGCACCCAGAGTTTAGGTTAAAACAATAAACTCCAGGTCAGTCATGTGACTGGTGTGATAACTAAAAACAGTTATTTAAAATTTTACTTTAAGAGAGAGTAATTCAAGGGACCACGCCGCATAACACGGAACGGGTTTCCTCCCAAGAATACCAGTGCAAATAGATAAACAACGCAATGCTTTTTCGAAAAATGAAGCTATTATAAGACCCAGGTCCCATCACACAATGCAACGCAAGCCGGAGGATAGGGTTTTCCCTTATAATAGCCAAACATGCTTGATACGTTTAAAACAAATCATTTGATACTATAATAAGTGTATAGTGTCAAAACAGTTTCAATCATAAATATAAATCATAGGCGGCATGGGTACCATCTATCATGTCGCCATACTAGTTCTACAATTAAAACCGCAATATCACGTATTGGAAATTGGATTCCGTCATGAGTCGAGGCAAGAGGCGAGATCCTCTCCACGTTCGAGACACTCTAGCAAATGCCTCCGGGTTACGCACTCTGGGCAACCCCGGATGCGGCTGGGCCGGTCCTCACTTACGTTTGAGGATTAATTATGCCTGAACACACGTTTCCCGGTCCTTACCGACCTATAATCGAGGCGCCTCATTCCAACAACCACAAAGGTGAAAAGTATATAAATGTCAGGGCTGGATAGTCACTGACACCACCAAAGCTAGAAAGAAGCATCATGCTCTCCCAACGGTCCGTATCCCGTTTTTAACTCATACCGAGGTGTGAGGCTCGTGAATTCACGTTATACACAAAGCTGCCATGTAGGCGTGCTTTGATCATCAACCACAAGACTTTGCTTTTCAACAGAAGCCTTGATCATTGCATCTTAGCGTGCCACACAGGCAATTCATGCCATGCGACTGATGTCCATCGATATACAACCTCTGAGCTCGTACGTCTCAGAGAAGGACGTTAAGCAGAAGAATAAATTCTCCGCCGCCAAACAGATGTATATTTAATAGAAATCAATCAACACAGAATAAAATCCAATGTCAGACACACAATCCATTTACAAGTCCGTTCTGGGTCTGAACGGAACCGGAGGCACTTTCCTCGCATATCCATCCATCTCCAAGTACGTCTGGACGACCACCAACTATTTCCATCCTCTTGGGTGTACAGCCCAATCAAGATCGTCAGTAATTATCCAAACGATGTGAAGACTTCCGGTCTTCAACCACCGTCTTCATCTTCGACATATCGTCGAATCGGTTATTCAGAATGGGTGTAAACCCGGACTTTCCGAACAACCCGCGTATATTGAAAACAAATGTTACACAAACACAACATACGCCTCATTCCAGTTCAGAATATTCCTAGGGAAAGGTTCCCATTAATTTTATCCAAGATAAATTCTTTAAAATTTATCCTTTAATCTTCCTTTGGATGTCATTTCAAACCAAATTATGGTTTCCTAAATTAGTCGAGATTAGCGAACCACACCGAAGTAATTATTTATTTTATTTCCCAATCCCAACCTATTCATCCCATGAAGCAAAACTGGTAATACTCCATATCTAACACCACGGTGTTATCGGTAAAATTAATTACCATTTCACGTTCAAATCTAATTAAAGATTTAACTATCGCTTTGGAGCAAAACTGGTAATACTCCGCTCTCGCTCACTTTCTAAATTTGATAATTTAGATTATAGATTCACATTTCAATCTGATTGCAAATTCGTTAAAATTCCTTTTACTGGGTTAAAGAACTAGGTGTTATTTAAAACACAGTTCACGACAAACCCAAATCACATTCTATTTGTTATCGGGTTAAAGAACTAGTGTTGTTTAAAACACAGTTCACGATAAACCCACAAATCAATTCTAGCTCAACACAAATCAAATATATTAGGAATTCTGATTATTTAAAACCCCTTTTTAAATCTAATTTATTTATTTAAAAAAAAAATCGGGTTTTAAATTTAGTTCAATCTAGTTCATTTCGATAAAAATCTATTTTTATCTTTTCAAGTATGGAGTTTTTCACCCCAATTTTTCTCAAATCACTTTCTATGATTTTACACAAATTATTGATATTTTTAATAATTATATCAAGGCCCGTACAATCGATTTCCAACAATGGCCATCGAACTGCACTTACAGCGACCTTTTTCAAATTTGATTTGGACGTAACTCCAAATCCAACCGTTAGATTTCAAATTTCTAATATTCGTTAGAAAGCTCTTTTCGATACGAACCCAACGGTTCCGGTTTTAGGAGAATCCGACGGTCGGATCTCCCGTAATGTCCGTTCGAAATAAATAGTCGAAATTCACGAACTGCCGCGGCGCGTTCTATTCAGGCCATTTTATTATATATATAATATATATTTCGTCGATTCCTATTTAAAAATGAATTTTATAAATAGTTTTGAATTCGTTTCGAAAACATTTTCAACTTCCATTTCATTTCAAATCAAAATTGAATTCTTCCCTATAAATTCGTTTTAAAATTCATTTCTATTCAATTCAATTTGAATTCATTTCAATTTGTTTCCAATTCAATTCGAATTCATTTCACTTCGTTTTAAATTCAATTCGAATTCGTTTTCAATTCGATTCAATTCAAAGTGGTTTCCTATTCGATTCAATTCAAATTGGTTTTCTATTTGATTCAAATTCGTTATATATTCAATTGAAATCAAATTTGTTTTATATTCAATTCATTTCGAAATCGTTTTCTATTCAATTCATTTCGAAATCGTTTTATATTCAATTCATTTCGAAATCGTTTTATATTCAATTCATTTCGAAATCGTTTTCTATTCAATTCATTTCGAAATCGTTTTATATTCAATTCATTTCGAAATCGTTTTCTATTCAATTCATTTCGAAATCGTTTTCAATTCAATTCATTTCGAAATCGTTTTCAATTCAATTCATTTCGAAATCGTTTTATATTCAATTCATTTCAATTTCCATTTCTCAATATTCAATTTCGAAATCACTTTTCAATATTCATTTTAAAATGAATAAAATCGATATAAGTATCGTTCATGTCAAAATGGCGTCAATCTAATCAACACGGCTTCATATATTTCTATTTTCAAATATTCTATTCAACAAATGAATATTTATTTTTGTCAACACACGACTAATCTCAACGAATGAGTACTGTCCACGTGTGACTATTTTTGTTATTTAATATATTTTATAAAAATTATGGTATCTATCGTTTGATTTAAAATCAGACTCCAACCGTAAATTAGTAAGAGAACGATTCCCTGAATATTAACCCCGAAGGCCGAAACGAACATCAGATTAATATCCTAGAGGCCACTCATCTCATCTACTTTCCAGCTGATTTCTAATTCTATATATGATAAAGATGTAGTTTTATTATTAAAATATTTCATTCAACACATGACTAATCTCAACGGATGAGTACAGTCAACACATGAACCTTTACTTTATATTGATAAAGATGTAAATTTTATTATTAAAATATTTCGTTCAACACATGACTAATCTCAACGGATGAGTACAGTCAACACATGAACCTTTACTTTATATTGATAAAGATGTAAATTTTATTATTAAAATATTTCGTTCAACACATGACTAATCTCAACGGATGAGTACAGTCAACACATGAACCTTTACTTTATAATATTCTTTATTTTCCCAATTAGAATGAGGCCCAATCAATCACCATATAATATTAATTATATGGATTTTCATACAACACATGTATATAATAGCATTGACAAATAATCAACCATCAACCAAAGTGCACTACACTATATAAGCATCAAATATAGATATCTAACGCTTATAACAGCCTGTCAATCAATCGATCGACATATTTAATCAATCAGGATGAGTGAACTTCAAATTTCATCCCAACACCCGTGTGGGGTTTCAAACAATCAAACATAGATTTTTATTCGTGCAGTTGGGCGATGTGTAAAATTTATCGACCCAATCAATGTCATTCAAATAGGTGTACATAAACAAACCGTCCGGTTTGTAAATGAATATTTATTTATTCACATTCACGTTAAAAATTATATTTTTAACGACAAAACATTTTATTTTAACTTATGAATTTTTATTCAGTTCATTTACACAATGAAAATGATATTTTTATTTTTCTAACATATTTGAGAAAATTTCGGCGGCATAACGGCACGATACTAAAAACGGGACGAGGCCTAGCCTTATCCCCAGTCTAGTGAAGGCCCACGCCATTCACACATCAATCAAATCAATTTCATTTCACCAAACAACCAAATTCAAATCAAATCATCTAACTAATTTATGCAACCAAACAAATAAGTCCATGGTCTGTGGACGATTGTGTTGGGTGCTACTAAGCACCGTCTACATCCTAGTATATATATAACTAGAAAATGAAATTGAAGAGTGAGAAATTCTCACCGATAGCTATCCAATCATCTTGACTCTTCTTTGATAGAAATCTTCGTCGTTTTCGCATTTTTGTCATCTTCGTTGTTGTAGCCACTACATATGTAAAAATCGAATTTTCATTTCGTTGTTCAATATATAAAAATCGAATTTTTATTATCACGCTATATGGATAAAAATTCTATTTTTACCTCGTTATTCAATATATAAAAATCCTATTTTTACATCGTTATCTTATATATAAAGATTCTATTTTTACATCGTTATCTTATATATAAAGATTCTATTTTTACATCGTTATCTTATATATAAAAATTCTATTTTTACATCACATTTTTATTTTGCTACACATATAAAGATGATATTTTTAATATCTCTATCATGTAAAAATTATATTTTTAATTCTCTACATAAACAAAAATCACATTTTTGCATCTTCTATATAGTAAAGGTTATATTTTTAATACGCCTACCATATAAAAATCATATTTTTAACCTTCTACTAATATAAAAATTATATTTTTAATATTAAATCTATATAAATATCACATCTTCCTTATTGATACTATATAAAAATTACAACTTTTCTATGCTATTCATAAGAAGAAGAAGAAAAAAATTCAAAAATCTTATCCCTGTTATTTTAAAAACCTACATTCTAAAAATCAGTTTTTAATCTGATTTACCTAAGCTAAATATTTAAAATAAGGTAAAACAAAACAAAAACAAATAAATAAAATAAAATAACTTACAGATGAAAATTGGAGGAGGGGGGCGGGTGTCGGTCGAGGCTGAGGAGGAGGATGGGGGGTGTCGGTGCAAGGCAAAGGGGGCTCGCCGGAGTCACGGGCGGCGATGGAAGGCCAGGGCTGCGGTTTCGATTGGGGCTAGGGGTTCGTCGATGGGGTGCTGGAGGAATGGAAACGGAGAAGGAGGAAGAGGAAAGGGCGTCGTGGGAAGGGCGGGTGGCCAGAGAGGAGGCGGAGGCGAAGTTCGGCGGTGGCGGCGCCGATGGAGGAGGCCGCTCCGTCCTCTTCTCTTTTCCTTTTTCTTTTTATTTTTTTATTTTTGATTTCTGATTTAAATCGTGAGGGGGGCCTGGTTAAGGAGAAGGGGAGAAAGATATATTTTTTTAATTATTTTTTTTATTATTTTAATTGCATAAAGTTGACTTTTACATACGATCTCTAAACGAGGTCCACCGCCTGTCGCCCATAGCGTTTTACCCCCATTCCGAACATAATGGGATATGTATCGCAAGCAGATTTGATCGTTTCGATCAGTTTCCGTTGAATTTACATTTAAATCACTATATTGAATTTTAAACGTACATTTCAAATTACTGGGGTCACATACTAACTAGAAAAATTCCAGAAAAATATTTTCTAGCTTCATATTGAAGATACAGTCCTAACAAAACTAGTTTCGTCGAATTCTGAGACCGTTTGAAAAATGGCCAATTTCCAGCCGATTAAAATCAACTAAAACTGGTCAAACGCGTTTTCCTATGCCACGCACATATATTGATTCGAAAAATTATGAAATTTGGAATCTAGCAATAACTTGACACTGCGGATCCAACAAAAGTGGTTTCGTCGAAATCCGAGGTCATTTGCAAAATTCCCATTTTTAAGGGCCTGAATTCCATAGCGACTATTCAGAATTTTCAACTGAACATATCTTTTGACTCCCGCTATGAAATCTTGATTTTTCGGATTCGTTGGAAAGATGTTATCAAATAGATCCTAATGTTTTTGGTTTCACTAAAATCCGGATTGTTTTGCACCCGGTACATTAAATTGAAGTTTGAAATCGAATTATCGAACTACCGCGCCATTTTCAATTCTATTTATAATTATATATAAATATTTATATTCTATCGACGACGTATATAATATATATATTCGAATTATATTCAAAATAAATTTCTCGTTGTTTTTATTTAAAATAATCTATTTTAAATGTTCAAAATTCGTCAAAATTGCCAAAATAAAAATTTTATACTGGCCCAGATTTTCAGGTTATTACAACAGTGCTTCAAATTTTGTACAATTCAGAATTGAATTTTCCTAAATTCTGATTTGCTCCAAATTCGTTCTAGTCTATTCCGAATTGTAGATCTCGGATTTACGGTCCCAACGGTTCCGAAATTGTTCAATTCTGTATTTGTATGAATAAGATATGAATTTATTTGTGTAAATAATAATTTCAATTAATTAATTAAATAATTTAAAAAGAAAATAATCTTCTTCCTCCTTTCAGAAACAAGGCTGTTACGTTTTCAGTTTCGTTCAATACTAGGTCAAGGTGTTTCGATCCAACCACTCAGTTTCGCGATGATCCGACACCACTGCTTCGAAAAGGAGAGGGAGGCGGTGGAGAAATAGATCAGAGGAAATAAGCCATTTTTTTTTCTGATTTAAATAAAGGAAGTATTTGGGAAAAGAGGGTTGCTCCGTGTATAAGGAGGCGAGGGAAGCGACGGTGGCAGGCTGATGTGGTAGATAAGGTGAGAGATCTGTAGCTTTCAGGAACCATCTTTTTTTTAAAGCATAGAACAAATTGGATTGAAGGAGAGAGGATGTAAGGGAAGAAGAAGGGAGAGTTGCGTTATTTTATAATAGTGAGGATTGGTGAACAAAAAGAAATAAATATGAACAATTATAATGGAAAGAAACGTAAGTGCAAGATTTGATGTTTCCCTGTCTTTTCCTTTTTATATATATGAACACTATGGATAATAAAGGGGAAACGTTGCATGGTTCTTTCATCCATTTGAAACCAAAAGTTTCAAGTTTTTATGGTTCTTTTTATTTTTAGTATACGAAGAATTCCAAATAAGGGAGCCTTTACATACGTTGAAAATAATGAAGGAATATAGAGAGCATGACCACACGTTTTAAGAAACGCATGCATGTCTCCAACATGATAGTTTAATGAAAAGAAGGAAAAAAAATATATGTGCATAGAATAAAATTGCATGCATACGAAGATATAACATATTGTGGCAAGTTTTAAATGTGCACAATGCATTAAATTTATTGTAGTGTGTCTTTCTTTATTTAATGCATATATTTGGTGTGTTGATTAGATAACTATTTATTTCTTTTCAAAATTCAAGGGAACAATTTACATTAGGGAATTTATTAATTAATTAATGATACAATTAGAATAGATAGGGGAAAGTATTAATGAGAATGGTCAAATATAAATACAAGTATGTTGTCAAAAAAATTCATCTATCATATACACATTATTTTCAATCAATCTTTTAGCAAAAATTAATAAATTTCATTAATAACATCATAAATTTTTATTTGAAAACAATTTTAAATTCAATAATTAATTTAATGTAATAACTTAAATGATCAAAATATATGAGAAATTACAATCTTCCCTACTTAAAAACTTTTCGCCCTCGAAAAGGAACGGAGCTGAAAGTTGATTAACTGAGATGACCTGAACTTCCCCGGTAAGGAAAGCCTGGATTGCTTTGAGGACAAGACACATCGGAACGCAAACAGAAGAACATTTCATTGTATATTACAACAATTCCATCAGAATACAAGAATATACAGAGTATGAGTAAATATTACACAGAGAATGTCAGAGATTTAAATTACATTTAAGTACATCGCAGCGGAAAATAATACAAAACACAACTGGAGGAGATATACAGATACAGAGCTTTCTGGATATCATTCCAGCTGTAAATCAGGATCCTGTGAACATAAATCTGCAAAACAATAAATTCCAGGTTAGTCATGTGACTGGTGTGAGAACTAAAACAGTAATTTAAAGATTTACTTTAAATCAGATATATCAAGGGACCACGCCGTATAACACGGAACGGGTTACCTCCGAAGAATACCAGTGCATATAACAAAACAGCGCAATGCTTTTTGGAAAAATGAAGCTATTATAAGACCCAGGTCCCATCACACAATGCAACACAAGCCAGAGGATAGGGTTTTCTCTTATAATAGCCAAACATGCTTGGTACGTTAAAAACAAATCATTTGATACTATTATAAGTGTATAGTGTCAAAACAATTTCAATCATTAATATCAATCATAGACGGCATGGGTACCATATATCATGTCGCCATACTAGGCTCTACAATCAAAACCGCAAAGTCACATATTTGGAAATTGGATTTCCATCTGTGAACCAAGGCCAGGGATCGTCCTCTACCGATTCGAGACAATCTAGCCTACCATGTCTCAGGAAGCAGACTCGGGTGGGCCCTTGGACCGTCAGGGCCGGTCCACCGATGTGGATTAAAATGCCTGAACACTGCGTTTCCCCGCCCTTTGGGGCGTAAATGAGCCCAATGGCTCCATCGGCTCCACATAGTCACCGATATATCTGAGGCGCCTCACAACAGCTACAACCACACAAGTGAAAATAATATAAATGTCAGTGCTGGTAGGTCACTGACACCAGCTAGAAAGAAACGCATGCCCTCCCTGATGTTCTCTCCCGTTTCTAGTTCACAACCGGGGTGTGAGGCTCGCAAATCAACGCTACACAAAGCTATGCCACACAGGCTGTGCTTTGATCATCAACCACAAGACTTTGATTTTCAACAAAAGCCTTGATCATTTGCCACTTAGGCATGCCACTTAGGCAATTCACTCCATGCGATTGATATCCATCAATATATAACCTCTAAGATCGTACGTCTCAGAGAAGGGCGTTAAGCAAGAGAATAAATTCTCCGTTGCCAAACAGATATATATTTAATAGAAATCAATCACACAAAATAAAATCCAATGTCAGACACACGGTCCATTTACAAGTTCATTCCGAGTCTGAACGAAACCGAAGGCACCTTGTACCTCGCATATCCATCGATCTCCAAGTACGTCTGGACGATCACCAACTGATTCCCTCCTCTTGGGTGTACAGCCCAATCAAGATCATCAGTAATCACCCAAGCGATGTGAAGACCTCCGGTCTTCGACCACCGTCTTCATCCTCGACACCACGTCGAATCAGTTATTCAGAATGGGATAAACCCGGTCTTTCTGAATAACTCGCGTATATAATAAACAAGTGTTACACAAACACTACATACGCCTCATTCCAATTCAGAATATTCTTTTATTCAAACTAGTCGGGATTAGCGAACCACACCGAAGTAATCATTTATTTTACTTCCCTATCCCAACCTGTTCATCCCATGAAGTAAAACTGGTCATACTTCATATCTAACACCACAGTGTTATCGGTAAATTTAATTACCATTTCACGTTCAAATCTAATTAAAGATTTAACTATCGCCTGGAGCAAAACTGGTTATACTCCATTCTCGATCACTTCAATCTAATTAAAGATTCATTAAAACTCCACTTGGTTTTAATCTTCCCAATAATCACTATCGATGATTATTTAACTTGGGAAATCACATCCTGTCTTTAACTGGGATAAAGAACCAATGTCATTTAAAACACGGTTCACTATAAACCCAAAATCACATTACATTAATTATCGGGTTAAAGAACAAGTGTTATTTAAAACACCGTTCATGATAAACCCAAAAGTCAATTCAAATTCAATTCCAATTAAATACCATTTAATTGGTACACTTCATTAAATCTAAATGAAAAGATTTAATCTTTTTCTCAACTGGGTTTAAGAACAGTGTTAATGAAGACACCATTCATGACAATCCCAAATCATATTGGATATTAAATACAAGGCTCTGAATAGAAAATAAATTGGCTTATATTCAATATCAAATTCTACGACCAACAAATATCATATTGGATATAACGATATTAATATATCTTTCAAATTCCCATAACAATATCTGTATAATCACGAAATCCAACATCGAAATATTCCAAAGACAATTTCGATTCAAATCCATTCCAGTTCAATTATTGGAAATTCTGGTTACTTTTAAAACCATTTCAAATCCACTTTATTTATTTTAAAAATAAATGGGATTATAATTCTAGTTCAAAACTAGTCTATTTCGATAAAAATCTATTTTTATCTTTTCAAATTTGGAGTTTTTCATCTCAATTCTTCACAAATCATTTCTTATGATTTTACATAAATTATTACTACTTTTAATAATTTTATCAAGGCCCGTACAGTCAATTTCCATCAACGGCTATCGAACTGTACTTACAACGACCTTTTCCAAATTTGATTTGGGCATAATTCCAAATCCAACCGTTAGATTTCAAATCTCTAACATTCCTTAGGAAGCTCTTTTCGATACGAACCCAACGGTTCCGGTTTTAGGAGAATCCGACGGTCGGATCTCCCGTAATGTCCACTCGAAGTCAATGGTCGAAATTCGCGAACTGCTATGGCGCGGCGCGTTCTATTCAGGCCATTTTATATATATAATATATATATTATATATATTTCATCGATTTCCTTTCAAAACGTATTTTATAAATCGTTTTAAATTCGTTTTCGAAACGATTTCAACTTCATATTCAATTTCGAATCAAAATTGAATATTCCACATCATCGATATGCAAATAATAATATTTTCAAAACGTTATAATTTGAAATCACTTTCTTTTCTATATTCATTATAAAAATGAATAAAATCGATATAAATATTGTTCACTTCAAAATGGTGTCAATGTAATCAACACGGCTTTATAGATATATTTCAATAACTTCGTTATTCTATTCAACAAATGAATATTTTCTTCAACACATGAATTTTTATTTTCCTATTCAACACATCAATTTATACTTCTATTCAACACATGAATATTTATTCTATTCGACACATGAATATTTATCTTTCTATTCAACACATGAATTTATCTTTCTATTCAACACATGAATTTATCTTTCTATTCAACACATGAATTTATCTTTCTTATTTTCCAAACTGGAATGAGGCCCAATCAATTACCATATAATGTTAATTATATGGATTTTCTACAACATATATAGGTAACAAAAACGATAAATCATCAACCATCATCCAGAGTGCACCACACAACTACATAAGCATTAATTATCAATAATTAATGCTTACACAGTCTGTCAACACATCGATTGACATACAACTAAACAATCAGGATTAGAGTACGTCAAATATCATCCCAATACCCGTGTGGGGTTTCAAATCAACAAACACTGATTTTATTTGTGCAGTTGGGCGATGTGTAAAATTTATCATCCCAATCAATATCAGTCAAATCAGTGTATATAAACAAATCGTCCGATTTTTTTAGTACTATTTATTTTATATACACGTTAAAAATCATATTTTTAACTATAAAATATTTTATTTCACTCCACATCACACAATCAAATTTCACAACACAGCAATCAAACAAACAAGTCATCCATGGTCTGTGGACGACGGGTGTCGGGTGCTACTAAGCACCGTCTACATCTTAGTATATATTTTAACTAGAAAATTAAATTGAAAGTGAGAAGTTCTCACCGAGAGCTAAACCAAACGCCATGACCCTTCATATGTAGGAAATCTTCGCTGTGCTCGCCTTTTGTCACTTTCGTTGTCTGTATCCACTACATATATAAAAATCACAATTTTATATTCCCTAGTGTATAAAAGTCATATTTTTATTTCGCTACAACATGCAAAAAAATCGCATTTTTATATTGTTATATCTATAATAAAAACCGTATTTTTATAATGCTAAAAATCATAACATTTTATTGTTACAAATCACATTTTGTTCATTTCAAAAATCAAATCTTTTTGTTATATAAAAATTAAACCTGTTTACTATATAAAAATATAACCTTTTCTTATTCTTTAAAAACAATTCAATTTTATAAAATTTAAAACAATGCCGACTTATATTTTTAAATCATGCTATTTACATTTACAAATATAATGTTATCTCATTTTACAAATAAAGATCATTTCTTTAGACAAATAAAGATCATTTCTTTTAGAAAAATAAAGATCATTTCTTTAGAAAAATAAAGAACATTTCTTTTAGAAAAATAAAGATCATTTCTTTAGAAAAATAAAGATCATTTCTTTAGATACTTGAAAATCAAATTCTTACATATTTGAAAATCTAATTTTTACACATTTTATCACTAAAATTAATTAAATATTAATTAGCACTAATTACCTCACTAAGGCTTAATCAGCCTTCGTTCTCCATCCCGGTTGACAGGTAAGGATTGCTCCTCAAGATCTACTCACGCACGCAACTCAGGAGGGCCAGCACCCGATCAGACAACGCCTCCAGGAAGGCCGGAGCCTCTTCCCCCTGCGCCGGCGACGATGTCAGTCGCGATGTGCCCACCATCGCCAGACAACGGCTCAATTTAGGCTTTGAAACAAAGAAGGGGCGGCGATTTTAGGGTCGTGGAGGCTGTCGGGGGTGTGAGGCGGAAGGAGGAGGTCGGACGTAGTGGCCCACCTGGGTGGCGCGGAGATCGAATCGGGAGGGGGGGTCTGGGCAACGACGGGCGTTGGGTTTCCTTTCCCTTTATTTTATTTCACAATGTTGGGTTTGACTCTGAAGGGGGAGAGAGAGTATAAAGGATTATATATATATATTATTTTAATTTATTTTCCTCCAAAAAGTAACTTTAAATATCGACCTTAAAACGAGACCCACCGCCTGTCCTCCCTAGCTAATTACCCCCATTCCGAACACAATGGGATATGTTTCATAAGATGATTCGATCGTTTCGATCAGTTTTTGTCAAAATCAAAATATAAATTTATATATTGAATTCGAACGTGCATTTCAATTTACCGGGGCCACATACGGACTCTAAAAATTCCCGGAAAATATTTTATAGCTTCGTATTTACGATATGGTCCTAACAAAACTAATTTTGTCAAATTCTGAGATCGTTTGAAAAATGGCCATTTTCCAGTTGATTAAAATCAATGGAAACTGGTCAAACGCGTTTTCCTTTGCCACGCTCACATATCGAATCGAAAAATTACGAATTTTGAATCATAGCAATAACTTGACATCACGGATCCAACAAAAGTGGTTTCATCGAAAACCGAGGTCGTTTGCAAAATTTCCATTTTTAAGGGCCAGAATTCCATAGCGACTATTCTGAATTTTCAACTGGACATAACTTTTTATCCTCGCTATGAAATTACAATTTTTCGGATTCGTTGGAAAGATATCATCAAATAGATTCTAATGTTTTTAGTTTCACTAAAATCCGGATTATTTTGAATCCTGTACATTCATTTGAACTTTGAAATCGAATTTTCAAACTACCACGCCATTTTCAATTCCTTTTATAATTAAAATAAAATATTTATATTCTAACGTCGAGCTATATAAATATATACGTTCTAATTCTATTCAAAATAAATTTCTCGTCGTTATTATTTAAAATAATTCATTTTAAATAATCAAAATTCGCTAAAATTGCCAAAATAAAATTTTTAAATTGGCTCGGATTTCCGGGTTATTACAATCTCCCCCACTTAAAACTTTTCGTCCCCGAAAAGGAACGAAGCCGAAAGTCGTTTAACTAATCAACTCCACTTTCATTATTTTCATTACGGCTTAAGTTCTTCATCTTTTCAGTTTCTAAGAACTTTTCAAAATTTTCAAAAATTTGGCTAACACCCTAAATTTTCGAAAAATTTCGCCGTAACCTCCCCTGCACCGGGGACTTTGGGATATTTCAAATAGCCTCCCATGGCCCTCAACAATCCAAAAAGAAAAAGAAACAGCCAAGCGGCTCATAAAATCATCCAAACCCAATAAATTTGTAAACATGTACTTATCTGTCGGGAAAACAATTTTATTCTTCTGCTCTAGCCTCCTTGCAATGACCTGTTCAATGTAAGTATATGTATACTATGCAAATGCGACAAATTTTCAATACAATTCACTATTTGGTACAATTTAGCTAAAGGTTCAACATTTAATTAATTAACCAATAATCAAACAACATAATCAACAATCAATTAGTTGATTAACGTTTCAAATTCATAATTTTGATATATACAAAAAAAAATCAGATTTTTGATGCCAAATCACAACAATAGGCCCTGTCTAATTTTGGTTCTCACACCAGTCGATTGGAAATATATAGAAATCCCACTTTCATCACTCGAATATAAATTCTGATGATGTACGTACTATAGCGATCATCAGAACCATCTCCGGGCGACTAGAGTGTGATTATATATCTATCCAGTATATTAAAACTTCGAATACACGCGGATCAGACATATACGCAAAATCTTTATATACTGGACTATCCAAATCAATACAAATAAATATTCAAATACGTTGAATAAGGTTTAAATTTTCAAAACAAATTTTGTTTTCATTTTAAAAATATACTCTTCACACTCGTTCTAGGATACTACTGATCCCATCTCTAACGAGCCATTCCCATTGGATATTACTAATCCAATCTCTGATGAATTCTTTCGTTTGGTTCTAATGTGTCTTGTTCTCTGAGCTTTGTAAACTAAAGTTCTGATACCAGCTGAGACGACCTGAACTTTCCCGGTAAGGAAAGCCCGGATTGCTTTGAGGACAAGACACATCAGAACGCAAACAGAAGAACATTTCATTGTATATTACAACAATTCCATCAGAATACAAGAATATAGAGAGTATGAGTAAATATCACACAGAGAATGTCAGAGATTTAAATTACATTTAAGTACATCGCAGCGGAAAATAATACAAAACATAACTGAAGGAGATATACGGATATAGAGCTTTCCGGATATCATTCCAGCTGTAAATCAGGATCCTGTGAACATAAATCTGCAAAACCAAAACTACTAGCTGCCCGTGTGGAAAATAAGGGCACCCCAAGTTTAGGTTAAAACAATAAACTCCAGGTTAGTCATGTGACTGGTGTGAGAACTAAAACAGTAATTTAAAGCTTTACTTTAAATCAGATATATCAAGGGACCACGCCGTATAACACGAAACGGGTTTCCTCCCAAGAATACCAGTGCATATAATAAAATAGCGCAATGCTTTTTGGAAAAATGAAGCTATTATAAGACCCAGGTCCCATCACACAATGCAACACAAGCCAGAGGATAGGGTTTTCCCTTATAATAGCCAAACATGCTTGGTACGTTAAAAACAAATCATTTGATACTATTATAAGTGTATAGTGTCAAAACAATTTCAATCATAAATATCAATCATAGAAGACATGGGTACTATATATCATGTCGCCATACTAGGCTCTACAATCAAAACCGCAAAGTCACATATTTGGAAATTGGATTTCCATATGTGAACCGAGGCCACGGATCGTCCTCTACCGATTCGAGACAATCTAGCCTACCATGTCTCATAACCCAGACTCAGATGGGCCCTTGGATCGTCAGGGCCAGTCCCCGATGTGGATTAAAATGCCTGAACACTGCGTTTCCCCGCCCTTAGGGGCATAAATGAGCCCAATGGCTCCATCGGCTCCACATAGTCACCGATATATCCGAGGCGCCTCGCAACAGCAACAACCACACAGGTGAAAATACTATAAATGTCAGGGCTGGTAGGTCACTGACACCACCCTAGCTAGAAAGAAACGCATGCCCTCCCTGATGTCCTCTCCCGTTTCTGGTTCACGACCGGGGTGTGAGGCTCGCGAATCAACGCTACACAAAGCTATGCCACACAAGCCGTGCTTTGATCATCAACCACAAGACTTTTCTTTTCAACAAAAGTCTTGATCATTTGCCACTTAGGCATGCCACATAGGTAATTCACTCCATGCGATTGATATCCATCAATATATAACCTTTAAGCTCGTACGTCTCATAGAAGGGCGTTAAGCAAGAGAATAAATTCTCCGCCGCCAAACAGATATATATTTAATAGAAATCAATCACACAGAATAAAATCCAATGTCAGACACACAGTCCATTTACAAGTTCGTTCTGGGTCTAAACGAAACCGGAGGCACCTTGTACCTCGCATATCCATTGACCTCCAAGTACGTCTGGACGATCACCAACTGATTCCCTCCTCTTGTTGTACATCCCAATCAAGATCATCAGTAATCACCCAAACGATGTGAAGACCTCCGGTCTTCGACCACCGTCTTCATCTTCGATACCACGTCGAATCAGTTATTCAGAATGGGATAAACCCGGTCTTTTTGAATAACTCGCGTATATAATAAACAAGTGTTACACAAACACTACATATGCCTCATTCCAATTCATAATATTCTTTTATTCAAACTAGTCGGGATTAGCGAACCACACCGAAGTAATCATTTATTTTATTTCCCAATCCCAACCTATTCATCCCATGAAGTAAAACTGGTCATACTTCATATCTAACACCACGGTGTTATCGGTAAATTTAATTACCATTTCACATTCAAATCTAATTAAAGATTTAACTATCGCCTGGAGCAAAACTAGTTATACTCCATTCTCGATCACTTCAATCTAATTAAAGATTCATTAGAACTCCACTTGGTTTTAATCTTCCCAATAATCACTATCGATGATTATTTAACTTGGGAAATCACATCCTATCTTTAACTGGGTTAAAGAACCAATGTCATTTAAAACACGGTTCGCTATAAACCCAAAATCACATTACATTAATTATCGGGTTAAAGAACAAGTGTTATTTAAAACACCATTCATGATAAACCCAAAATTCAATTCAAATTCAATTCTAATTAAATACCATTTAATTGGTACACTTCAATAAATCTAAATGAAAAGATTTAATCTTTTTCTCAACTGGGTTTAAGAACAGTGTTAATGAAGACACCATTCACGACAAACCCAAATCATATTGGATATTAAATACAAGGCTCTGAATAGAAAATATATCGGCTTATATTCAATATCAAATTCTACGACCAACAAATATCGTATTGGAAATAACGATATTAATATATCTTTCAAATTCCCATAACAATATCTATATAATCACGAAATCCAACATCGAAATATTCCAAAGACAATTTCGATTCAAATCCATTCCAATTCAATTATTGGAAATTCTGGTTACTTTTAAAACCATTTCAAATCCACTTTATTTATTTTAAAAATAAATGGGATTATAATTCTAGTTCAAAACTAGTTTATTTCGATAAAAATCTATTTTTATCTTTACAAATCTGGAGTTTTTCATCCCAATTCTTCACAAATCATTTGTTATGATTTTACACAAATTACTACTATTTTTAATAATTTTATCAAGGCCCGTACGGTCGATTTCCGTCAACGGCCATCGAACTGCACTTACAACGACCTTTTCCAAATTTGATTTGGACATAATTCCAAATCCAACCGTTAGATTTCAAATCTATAATATTCCTTAGGAAGCCCTTTTCGATACGAACCCAACGGTTTCGGTTTTAGGAGAATCCGACGGTCGAATCTCCCGTAATGTCCACTCGAAGTCAATGGTCGAAATTCGCGAACTGCCGCGGCGCAGCGCGTTCTATTCAGGCCATTTAATATATATAATATATATATTATATATATTTCATCGATTTCCTTTCAAAACATATTTTATAAATCTTTTTAAATTCGTTTTCGAAACGATTTCAACTTCATATTCAATTTCGAATCAAAATTGAATATTCCACATCATCGATATGCAAATGATAATATTTTCAAAACGTTATAATTTGAAATCACTTTCTATTCTATATTCATTATAAAAATGAATAAAATCAATATAAATATCGTTCACGTCAAAATGGCGTCAATCTAATCAACACGGCTTTATATATATATTTCAATAACTTCGTTATTCTATTCAACAAATGAATATTTTCTTCAACACATGAATTTTTATTTTCCTATTCAACACATGAATTTATACTTCTATTCAACACATGAATATTTATTCTATTCAACACATGAATATTTATCTTTCGATTCAACACATGAATTTATCTTTCTATTCAACACATGAATTTATCTTTCTATTCAACACATGAATTTATCTTTCTATTCAACACATGAATTTATCTTTCTTATTTTCCAAACTGGAATGAGGCCCAATCAATTACCATATAATGTTAATTATATGGATTTTCTACAACACATGAAGGTAACAACAACGATAAATCATCAACCATCATCCAGAGTGCACCACACAACTACATAAGCGTTAATATCAATAATTAACGCTTACACAATCTGTCAACCCATCGATTGACACACAACTAAACAATCGGGATTAGTGTATGTAAAATATCATACCAATACCCGTGTGGGGTTTCAAATCAACAAACACAGATTTTATTTGTGTAGTTGGGCGATGTGTAAAATTTATCGTCCCAATCAATATCAATCAAATCAGCGTATATAAACAAATTGTCCGATTTGTTTATTACTATTTATTTTATATACACGTTAAAAATCATATTTTTAACTATAAAATATTTTCCACTATAAAATATTTTATTTCATTCCACATCACACAATAAAATTTCACAACACAGCAATCAAACAAACAAGTCATCCATGGTCTATGGACGACGGGTGTCGGGTGTTACTAAGCACCGTCTGCATCCTAGTATATATTTTAACTAGAAAATTAAATTGAAAGTGAGAAGTTCTCACCAAGAGCTAAACCAAACGCCATGACTCTTCATATGTAGGAAATCTTCGCCGTGCTCGCCTTTTGTCACTTTCATTGTTCGTATCCACTACATATATAAAAATCACATTTTTATTTCACTACAACATGCATAAAAATCACATTTTTATATTGTAATCTCTATAATAAAAACCCTATTTTTATAATGCTAAAAATCATAACATTTTATTATTAAAAATCACATCTTGTTCATTTCAAAAATCAAATCTTTTTGTTATATAAAAATTAAACCATTTTACTATATAAAAATATAACCTTTTCTTATTCTTTAAAAACAATTCAATTTTATAAATTTTAAAACAATGCCAACTTATATTTTTAAATCATGCTATTTACATTTACAAATATAATGTTATTTCATTTTACAAATAAAGATCATTTCTTTAGACAAATAAAGATCATTTCTTTTAAAAAAATAAAGATCATTTCTTTAGAAAAATAAAGAACATTTCTTTTAGAAAAATAAAGATCATTTATTTAGAAAAATAAAGATCATTTCTTTAGATACTTGAAAATCAAATTCTTACATATTTGAAAATCAAATTTTTACACATTTTATCGCTAAAATTAATTAATTATTAATTAGCACTAATTACCCCATTAACGTTAATTACCTCACTAAGGCTTAATCAGCCTTCGTTCTCCATCCCGGTTGACAGGTAAAGATTGCTCCTCCAGATCTACTCACGCACGCAACTCAGGAGGGCCAGCACCCGATCAGAAAATGCCTCCAGAAAGGCCGGAGCCACTTCCTTCTGCGCCAGCGGCAACGTCAGTCGCGATGGGCCCACCAACGCCAGACAGCGGCTCAATTTAGGGTTTGAAACAAAGAAGGGGCGGCGGTTTCAGGGTCGTGGAGGCTGTCGGGGGTGTGAGGCGGAAGTAGGAGGTCGGACGCAATGGCCCACCTGGGCGGCGCGCTGATCGATTCGGGAGGGGGGGGTCTGGGCAACGACGGGCTTTGGGTTTCCTTTTATTTATTTATTTTACAATGTCGGGTTTGACTCTGAAGGGGGAGAGAGAGTATAAGGGATTATATTATTATTTTAATTTATTCTCCTACAAAAAGTAACTTTAAATATCGACCTCAAAACGAGACCCACCGCCTGTCCTCCCTAGCTAATTGCCCCCATTCCGAACACAATGGGATATGTTTCATAAGCTGATTCGATCGTTTAGATCAGTTTTCTTCAAAATTGAAATATAAATCTATATATGGTATTCGAACGCGCATTTCAATTTAATGGGGCCACATACGGACTCTAAAAATTCCCGGAAAATATTTTCTAGCTTCGTATTTACGATACGGTCCTAACAAAACTAATTTCGTCAAATTCTGAGATGGTTTGAAAAACGGCCATTTTCCAGTTGATTAAAGTCAACTGAAACAGGTCAAACGCGTTTTCCTTTGCCACGCTCACATATCGAATCGAAAAATTATGAATTTTGAAACCTAGCAATAACTTGACATCACGGATCCAACAAAAGTGGTTTCGTCAAAAACCGAAGTCGTTTGCAAAATTTCCATTTTTTAAGGGCCAGAATTCCAATGCGACTATTTTGAATTTTCAACTGGACGTAACTTTTTATCCCCGCTATGAAATTTCAATTTTTCGGATTCGTTGGAAAGATATCCTCGAATATATTCTAATGTTTTTGGTTTCACTATAATCCAGATTGTTTTGAATCCTGTACATTCATTTGAACTTTGAAATCGAATTTTCAAACTACCGCGCCATTTTCAATTCCTTTTATAATTAAAATAAAATATTTATATTCTAACGTCGAGCTATATAAATATATACGTTCTAATTCTATTCAAAATAAATTTATCGTTGTTGTTATTTAAAATAATTCGTTTTAAATAATCAAAATTCGCTAAAATTGCCAAAATAAATTTTTTAAATTGGCTCGGATTCCCGGGTTATTACAATAACTAACTAACTCAACTTTCATTCTTTTATTGGTTTTAATAATTTTATTAGTTGATTAACTTTTCAAATATGTATAACTTTTATGTATTCAAAAATCATATTTTCTTAAATCGGATTATATAAATAATTACAAATACGTTAATTATGAACTTATCACTCTCAACTCATTCTAGGGCATTTCTAACCCCATCTCTAACGAGTTTCTCTCATTCTAGGATGCTACTTGTCCTATCTCAAACGAGTATTCTTTTATAGGATATTTCTAATCCTACCTCTGATGAGTCTTTTGTTCAGTTCTAACGAGTTGTACCCCAAAGATTTGAGTTAACCAAAGCTCTGATTCCAACTGTAACGATGCGGATTTCGCCCGGACCTAATCGATCGCTAAATCGACCAAGATCATTCGAATCCCACATACGCTAACTCTGGGCATATAATGCATCAGAAAAAATAACAGAAGATTTTTATTACATCATAATAATGCAACATCAGAGTACAGAATATCAGAGTACATCTAATATAACACAGCGGGAGATAATTTACATAATTTAATACACTGCAGCGGAAGACTATCATTTCTCTGGACACAGCTTTAAGCTTCGATCCAGAATCCTTCTCAATAAATAAATATCTGCGAAACAAACCACTCGACAGCCCATATTGAAAATAGGGGCATCCGAGTTTGCAAGTGAAACAAACTACTAGTCAGTCATGGGACTGGTATGAGAAATCTTATTTAACTTATTTAATAACGGTAAGGCTAATCACAGGACCATGCTGCTAACATGGAACGGGTTTACTCCATTGGATTGCCAGTGCATAAACAACAACCATAAATAAACTTATGGATCTATAATGCATCATGCAATATTTTTTTCCAATCTAACCATTTAGGCTTAATCCACAAACTTAGATTTCAAAATCCAAATCTCTTTATAGAAATTATTTCTTTGGACTTTATTTCGCGATTTCTTTTATTTCAAATCATTTGAAATAAATATCTAGCTTTTATAATAAAGTAGATTTCACTTCGGGATCTCAAAAACAAATCATTTGGAAATATGAATCCCAAAACGTAACAACGTATACAAACAAGTATGCAACCAAATGTCGCACTCCCCGTCGACAAGGCAAAGGGCATGAACCCAAGCAACTGGATATATATATGTGCAACTCCCACTATGGAGCAGGGTACACTGACGATGCACCTCCCACGCTTGGAAGTATACACCGCCCAAAGCCATTTAAGACTATAATACCCATACTTTTGGTCGTCCGGGTTACTCGAATCTCTAGCCACATGCCAAATCATTTCATATCCTGAAGTAGGGAAAATCATTTCACAACATAATAATCACAAGTACTTTCAAATCTATAAAGATTTCCAATTCCAAATCATTTCGAAAACATCGGGTATAGCCCTCGAAATCCTTTCTGTTTTATAAAACATTCTCTATCCAAAATCTGAAATACTATTATTTTTACTTAGAAATCTCATTTCAAAATCATGTATTAAATTTTGAAATAAACAACATCGCTAAACACCTTATAGTCAAATCGTGAAGTGTTTCACAAGGTATTAGCATATAGTTATTTTTTACCCAACCCAATGCTCAATGTAAAAGCGTATTTTGCTCATAAACTGGTCGAGGACAATCTAAACAATCAATCCATCACGATCAATATCAGCAACCCTGTGACAACAAGGAATTTCGCTCGATCCGAATCAGTCGCTAAACCGATCCAGACCGTTCGAAACGCCTGATTGTTTTGAGAACTCGACAAAATAAAGTGCAGACGGAAGAACATTTCATTGTATATTACAGTAATTCCATCAGAATACAAGAATATATAGAGTATAAACAAATAAAATATATTCGATAAATATCAGAGATTACAATACATTACATAGCAGCGGAAAATAATACAATACACAACTAGAAGTAATACGCGGATACAAAGCTTTCCGAGTATCGTTCCAGCTATAAATCAGGATCCTGTGAATATAAATCTGCAAAACCAAAACTACTAGCTGCCCGTGTCAAAATAAGGGCACCCAAAGTTTAGGTTAAAACAATAAACTCCAGGTCAGTCATGTGACTGGTGTGAGAACTAAAATAGTTATTATTATTTATTTTAAAGTTAGGTAAGTCAAGGGACCACGCCCTATAACACGGAACGGGTTTCCTCCCAAGAACACCAGTGCATAAAACAAACAGCGCAATACTAAATAAAGAAAAATGAAGCTATTATAAGACCCAGGTCCCATCACACAATGCAACGCAAGCCGGAGGATAGGGTTTTTACCTTATAATAGCCAAAGAATGCTTGATACGTTTAAAACAGATTATTTTGATAGTACTATAAGTGTATAGTGTATAAAACAACTTCAAATCATAAGTATCAATCATAGACAGCATAAGCGCCCCATCCCACTATGTCGCCATACTAGGCTCTACAAATAAAACCGCAAAGTCTCGTATTGGAAGTTGGATTTCCATCTGTGAACCGAGGCAAAAGATATTCCTCTACCGAATTCGAGACTGTCTAGTCCGAGCCTCAGGCAAGCAATCAGTCAAGCCTTTGGAGCGATAGGGTCGGTCCACCGATGTGGATTAAAATTCCTGAACACTGCGTTTCCCCGCCCTGTGGGGCGTAAATGAGCCAGCGAATGACTCCATCGGACCCGGATCTTCCGATCTAACCGAGGCGCCTCACAACAGCAACAACAACATAAGTCAAACTCGTTAGGGCGTGTAAAACCACTGACGCCACTTCTAACTAGAAAGAAACGCATGTCTTCCCTGAGGTCCTTCTCCCGTTTTTGGTTCACACCGGGGTGTGTGGCTCGCGAATCTACGTTACACAAAGCTATACCACACAGGCCGTGCTTTGATCATCAACCACAAGACTTTGCTTTGCAACAGAAGCCTTGATCATTTGCCACTTAGGCATGCCACACAGGCAATTCACTCCATGCATTTGATATCCATCAATATATAACCCCTGAGCTCGTACGTCTCAGAGAAGGGCGTTAAGCAAGGGAATAAATTCTCCGCCGCCAAACATATATATATTTAATAGAAATCAATCATACAGACTAAAATCCAATGTCAGACACACATTCCATTTACAAGTTCGTTCGGGGTCTGAACGAAACCGGAAGCACCTAGTACCCCGCATATCCATCGATCTCCAAGTACGTCTGGATGACCACTAACTGATTCCCTCCTCTTGGGTGTACGACCCAATCAAGATCATCAGTAATCACCCAAACGACGTGAAGACCTCCGGTCCTCAACCACCGTCTTCATCTTCGACTCATCGTCGAATCAGTTATTTAGAATGGGATAAACCTGGTCTTTCTGAATAACTCGCGTATATAATAAACAAGTGCTACACAAACACAACATACGCCTCATTCCAATTCAGAATATTCGTTTATTCAAATATTCTTCTACTTTGGGAAATGTTCCCATTAATTTTATCAAAGATATATTCTTTAATCTTCCTTGAATATCAATTCAAACTAGTAGGGATTAGCGAACCACACCGAAGTAATCATTTATTTTATTTCCTAATCCCAACCTATTCATCCCATGAAGTAAAACTGGTCATAATTCATATCTAACACCACGGTGTTATCGGTAAATTCAATTACCATTTCACGTTCAAATCTAATCAAAGATTTAACTATCTCCTGGAGAAAAACTGGTGATACTCCATTCTCGATCATTTCAATCTAATTAAAGATTCATTAAAACTCCACTTAGTTTTAATCTTTAACTGGGTTAAAGAATCGGTGTCATTTAAAACCTGGTTCACGATAATCCCAAAATCACATGATGTTTCAATCAGTCCCGAACCGTAAATTAGCATGTGAGCAATTCCCTAAGTATTAACCCCGAAGGCCGAAACCAACATCAGATCAATACCCCAGAAAATATTCAACTTAACTAATCTCCAGTTAGTTTCTGAATTTCTTAACTCCTTTGGGTCTAAGAACAGTATTATTGAAGATACCGTTCATGACAACCCAAAACCACATTTCATTGATTATCGGGTTAGAGAACAAGTGTTATTTAAAACACTGTTCACAATAAACCCAAAAATCAATACAATTCAATTCCAATTAAATATTATTTAATTGGTACACTTCATTAAATCTAAATAAAAAGATTTAATCTTTTTCTCAACTGGGCTTAAGAATAGTGTTAATGAAGACACCATTCACGACAAACCCAAATCATATTTGATATTAAATACAAGGCTCTGAATAGAAAATATATCGGCTTATATTCAATATCAAATTCTGCGACCAACAAATATCGTATTGGAAATAACGATATATATATATATATATATCTTTCAAATTTCCATAACAACATATGTATCATCACGAAATCCAACATCGAAATATTCCGAAGACAATTTCGATTCAAATCCATTCCAATTCAATTATTGGAAATTCTGGTTATTTTCAAAACCATTTCAAATCCAATTTATTTATTTTAAAAATAAATAAATTATTATTCTAGTTCAAAACTAGTTCATTTCGATAAAAATCTATTTTTATCTTTTCAAATATGGGATTTTTCATCCCAGTTCTCCCCAAATCATTTCTTATGATTTTACACAAATTATTGATATTTTTAATAATTTTATCAAGGTCCGTACAGTCGATTTCCATCAACGGCCGTCGAACTGCACTTACATCGACCTTTTCCAAATTTGATTTGGACATGATTCCAAATCCAACCGTTAGATTTCTAATTTCTAATATTCGTTAGAAAGCTCTTTTCGATACAAACCCAACGGTTCTGGTTTTAGGAGAATCCGATGGTCGGATCTCCCGCAATGTCCATTCGAAGTCAACGGTCGAAATTCGCGAACTGCCGCGGCGCGGCGCGTTCTATTCAGGCCACTATATTATATATATAATATATATAATATATACTTCGTTAGTTTCCTTTTAAAACTTATTTTATAAATTGTTTTAAATTCGTTTTCAAAACGATTTCCACTTCATTTCAAATTCAAATCAAAATTGAATTTTTCCTTATAAATTCGTTTTAAATTCATTTCAAATTGATTTCAATTCAAATCGATTTTCAGTTCAATTTCAATACGTTTTAAATTCAATTCAAAACGATTTCAATTCTATTTCAATCTAATTCGAATTTCAATTCTTTTCAATTTAATTCGAATTTCAATTCAATTCATTTTAATTAGAATTTCAATTCAATTTAGTTTAATTCGAATTTCAGTTCAATTCAGTTTAATTCGAATTTCAATTCATTTCAAAATATAAGATTTTGAAATCACTTTCGATGTTCATTATAAAATGAATAAAATTGATATAAATATCGTTCACGTCAAAATGGCGTTAATCTAATCAACACGGCTTCATATATTTCTATTTTCAAATATTCTATTTCAAATATTTCTTTTTCAAATATTTCTATTTCAAAAATTTCTATTCAAATATCATATTTCAAATATTTCTATTTCAAAACTGGAATAAGGCCCAATCAATTACCATATAATGTTAATTATACGGATTTTCTACAACACATGTATATATCAACCATGACAAATAATCAACCATCATCCAAAGTGCATTCTATACTGTATAAGCATCAAATATATATATTCAACGCTTATAACAGTTTGTCAATCAATCGATCGACATACAACTAATTATTGGGATTAGTGTATGTCATATATCATCCCAATACCCGTGTGGGGCTTCAAATCAACAAACACATATTTTATTTGTGCAGTTGGGCGATGTGTAAAATTTATCGTCCCAATCAATATCAATCAAATCAGTGTATACAAACAAATCTCCGATTTGTTTATAAATATTTATCTTATATACACGTTAAAAATTTCTATTTTTAACTATAAAATATTTTTAACTATATAAATATCTCATTTCCTTTCACATCACATCACACAATCAACTACACACCAAAATCAAACAAACAAGCATACAAGCCGTCCATGGTCTGTGGACGACGGGTGTCGGGTGCTACTAAACACCGTCTGCATCCTTGTATATATTTTAACTAGAAATTTAAAGTTAAAGGTGAGAAGTTCTCACAGAGGGTTCCACTCCGCCATTTCATTTCTGAATTGTCTGCATTCCCTTTTGATTTCTATCCATTCCATCTCACTTCTTTTCACGCTGTTCATAGTAAAAATCATATTTTTAATATGATGTTCATTTAAAAAAACACGTTTTCATAATGGCACTTTATATATTTTTACAACGCTTCTTTCTATATAAAAATTATATTTTTTATATTTCTATTTCATATATAAAGATAGAATTTACATTTTTATATCATCGCTATAAAAATCACATTTTTATAATCACCCTATATGGATAAAAATCACATTTTTATCTCAACACATATATAATAAAAATCAGATTTTTATTTCGCTACATATATAAAGATCAAATTTTTACTATCTATATAATATAAAAATCGTATTTTTATTATCTACATTATATAAAAATCATATTTTTATTTCTTCTATAATATAAAAATCATATTTTTATTCTGTTACTTTGTATATAAAGATTATATTTTTATCTTCACTTCTATATGTATAAAAATATCATTTTATTCCTTGCTTTACATATATAAAATCTAGTTTTTATGATGTTCCACATATAGGAAAAATCCAATCATTATCATGTTAAAAATCCCATTTCTAATTTGCCACAAATATGAAAACCATATTTTTAATTCGCTAAAAATATAAAAATCTTATTTTTAATTCTTTAAAGATAAAAAAACCATATTTTTAATTCGCTAAACATATAAAATATAAAAAATCATATTTTTAGTTCTATGCCATTCATATAAAAATATAAAACTGATTTTATTAAATGAATGAATAAAACATATAAGTAAAAAAATTCTTACAGACGAATGTGGGGTGAGGGGGTTGCGGTGTGGCACCTGCAACCGCGGTATGGGGTGCTGACGGTCGGGGATGGCTTATGGGTGGTCGGCAACGGCATGGTGGCGGAATAGGGGGGTGCGGCTCGGTTTTGTGAAGGGATTGGGTGTTTTGAACGTGGGGAAGAAGAGAGTCGAGGAGGAGTTGGGGGGGTTAGTGGCGGAGGCGGGGTGCTGGATCGATGGAAGGGGGGCTTGAGGTGGAGGAGGGCGGCGCCGCTCCGGTGGAAAGGGGGGGGGGTCAGCGCGATTTAGGTTTTTCTCTTTTTTTTTTCATTTTCGATTGAATGAACTGAGGGGGGGCTGAGAGGAATTAAGGAGAGAGGGGGAGATATTATTTATTTATTTTTAATTTCAAAAAGTTGACCTTTTTATTCGACCTCTAAACGAGGCCCACTGCCTGTCGTCCCTAGCGTTTTTCCCCCATTTCGAACACAATGGGATATGTATCGTAGGCCCATTCGACTGTTTCGATCAGTTTTCGTCAAAATCAACATATAACTCTATATATTGAATTTGAATGCGCATTACAAATTACTGGGGCCACATACTAACTCAAAAAATTCCTGAAAATATTTTCTAGCTTCGTATTGACGATACGGTCCTTACAAAACTAATTTCGTCAAATTCTGAGACAGTTTGAAAAATGGCAATTTTGTAGTCGATTAGAATCAACTAAAATGGTCAAAACACGTTTTCCTTTGCCACGCTCACATATTGATTCGAAAAATTACGAATTTTGAAACCTAGCAATAACTTGACATCCTGGATCGAACAAAAGTGGTTTCGTCGAAATCTGAAGTTGTTTGCAAAATGGCCATTTTTAAGGGCCGAAATTCCATAGCGACTATTCTGAAATTTCAACTGAACATATCTTTTGATTCCCGCTATGAAATTTTTATTTTTCGGATTTGTTGGAAATATATTCACAAATAGATTCTAATATTTTTGGTTTCACTAAAATCCGGTTTATTTTGCACCCGGTACATTCAATTGAAGTTTGAAATCGAATTATCGAACTACCGCGCCATTTTCAATTCCTTTTATATATATATAAAAAAAAAAATTATATTCTAACGACGATTCGAATAAATATATACGTTCGAATTCTATTCAAAATAAATTTCTCGTCGTTATTACTTAAAATAATTCATTTTAAATAATCAAAATTCGCTAAAATTGCCACAATAAATTTTTTAAATTGGCTCGGATTTCCAGGTTATTACAAACCAAGTGTATTTGATTCAATCACATTTCACGTTGCAATAAAAGATTATTTTATTTTCTACACATTTTTACATTTCATATGCATACAAATAAAGAAATATTTTATTTGTTCTCTCATTTTTAGATTTCATATGCATACAATAAAAAGAATATCTTATTATCTATACATTTTTACATTTCATATGCATACAATAAAACAAATATTTTATTGTCTACACACTTTTACATTTCATATGCATACAATAAAAAGAATATTTTATTGTCTATACATTTTCTATATTTCATATGCATACAATAACAAGAATATTTTATTGCATAACAAATTTTATGTTTCTAATGAAAAAGAAAAAGAATATTTTATTTGCATAACATATTTATATGTATTCTAATGACTATCAAAAGAATAATTTATTTGCATACATTTTTCTACGTATTCTAATGTGAAATAAAAGAATAATTTGTTTGCATACATTTTTCTATGTATTCTAATGACAAATAAAAGAATAATTTATTTGCATAGATTTTACTATGTATTCTAATGACAAAAAAAGAATAATTTATTTGCATACATTGTTCTATTATTCTAATGACAAATAAAAGAATAATTTGTTTGCATACATTTTTCTATGTATTCTAATGACAAATAAAAGAAGTATTTATTTGCATACATTTTTCTATGTATTCTAATGACAAATAAAAGAATAATTTATTTGCATACATTTTACTGTGTCGCTAATGACAAATAAAAAGATAATTTTTATTTATATACAAATTTCTATATTTTGTAATAACAAATAAAAAGAGATTTTTATTTGTATACAAATTCAATGTTTAACATGACAAATAAAAATGACTATTTTTATTTGTATATAATTTTAATATTTAACATGACAAATAAAAATGATATTTTTATTTGTTTACAAATCTATTGTTAACATAACAAATCGAAATTATACTTTTGTTATGTTGACAATTCTAATACAATATAACAAATAAAAAATGATATTTTTTTTTAACACTAATCTATTCAACAAAAATGATAATTTTGTTTTAACACAAATCTATTCAACAAAAATGTTATTTTTTCAACAAAAATGTTATTTTTGTTTTAACACAAATCTATTTAACAAAAATGTAATTTTTGTTTTATCACAAATCTATTCAAAAATAAAGTTATTTTTGTTTTATTTCAAATCTATTCAACAAAAATGATATTTTTGTTTTATCTATTTTATTTTAACAAAAATGTTATTTTTGTTTTGACTATTTTATTTAAAAAAAATGTTATTTTTGTTTTGACTATTTTATTTCAACAAAATAATCCATCCAATCAACAGATCAACATAACAGCATCATCAACCCAAATCAAATCACGTATAACCACAAATTGAATTTAACAGCGGATTGGTAAAAACACAATCATAATTAATTAATTTTAATTATTTAAAAAAATAGAATTCTCACAGTGCTTCAAATTCTGTACAATTCAGAATTGAATTTTCCCCAAATTCTGGTTTGCTCCAAATTCGTTCTAGTCTGTTCTGAAATGTAGATCTCGGATTTGCGGTCCCAACGGTTCTGAAATTGTCCAATTCTTTATTCATATGAATAAGATATGTAAATAATAATTTCAATTAATTAATTAAAAAAATTAAAAGGAAAATACCCTTCTTCCTCCTTTCAGAAACAAGGCCGTTACGTTTTCAGTTTCATTCAATACCAGGTCAAGGTGTATCGATCCAACCACTCTGTTTCGCGACGATCCGACACCACTGCGTCGAAGAGGGGTGGGAGGCGATGGAGAAATAGATCTGAGGAAAGAAGCCATTTTTTTCTGATTTAAATGAAGGAATGATTTGGCAAAAGAGGGTTGCTCCGTGTATAAGGAGGTGAGGGAAACGACGGTGGCGGGCTGATGTGGTAGATAAGGTGAGAGATCAGTAGCTTTCAGGAACTATCTTTTTTTTTAAAGCATAGAACAAATTAGATTGAAGGAGAGATGATGTAAGGGAAGAAGAAGGGAGAGTTACGTTATTTTATAATAGTGAGGATTGGTGGCCAAAAAGAAATAAATATGAACAATTACAATGGAAAGAAACGTAAGTGCAAGATTTAAGTTCTCCTTGTCTTTTCCTTTTTATATATATGAACGCTATGGATAATAAAGAGGTAAACGTTGCATGGTTCTTTCATCCATTTGAAACTAAAAGTTTCTAGTTTTTTTGGTTCTTTTTATTTATAGTATACGAAGAATTCAAAATAAGGGAGCATTTACATATGTTGAAAATAATGAAGGAATGTAGAGAGCATGACCACACGTTTTAAGAAACGCACGCATGTCTCCAACATGACAATTTAATGAAAAGAAGGAAAAAAATTAATGTGCATAGAATAAAATTGCATGCATACGAAGATATAACATATTGTGGCAAGTTTTAAATGTGCACAATGCATGAAATTTATTGTAGTGTGTTTTTCTTTATTTAATGCGCATATATGGTGCATTGATTAGATAACTATTTATTTCTTTTCAAAATTCAAGGGAATAATTCACATTTGGGAATTTATTAATTAATGAATGATACAATTAGAATAGATAGGGGAAAGTATTAAAGAGAATTACCAAATATAAATACAAGAATGTTGTCAAAAAAATTCATCTACCATATACATATTATTTTCAATCAATCTTTCAGCAAAAATTAATAAATTTCATTAATAACATCATAAAATTTTATTTGAAAACAGTTTTAAATTCAATAATTAATTTAATTTAATAACTTAAATGATCAAAATATATGGGATATTACACAAGCTGTAACACCCTGTGTATTCTATAACCGTGAAATTCACAAATTAAAGTATAACTAATTTCAAATCAGAGAATTAAGGGAAACGAGCTACGCCATTGCGTTCGTCTCGGAATTCTGCTTGAGATAGAGTCTGAGTTTGCGTAAAACGGATATCGTATGAAGAAGATACGGACGAACGAAGTTGGGTGAAAAACCAGAAAACGGGTCAGAATGCACTGGCGCACTTGGGAAGTGCGCCAGAACAAAAATGAACTGGCGCACTTGGTAAGTGCGCCAGTACATTTTTGACCTGGCGCACCTGCCAAGTGCGCACAGGTCAAAAATGACCTGCTGGTCAGGTCAGGTCTGGTCAAGTCCTGGCTGGCCAGGTCTGTGTTTGGTCGATTTTCTGAGCCTTGCCTTGTCACTAGCGCTAGGTGTCAGCTCCTGGTTGGTCTCTCCTTCAAACGAACGGCTATTATTGAACCAAGCTTCATCGACGGTCTAAATCAACTCACAAACTCTATAAAAAGGACCTAAGATTAACCCTAATTCACATAAACTAAAATGGAGATGAGACCATCATGCTGTTGAGGAGAGACTGAGGATAGCAGTCAAAAATAGAGAGACAACTAGGAGATAATTCAAAGCTTAAAGCAACGTTAATCAAATTAAAGCAACGCCTACAACAAAGGATAGCATCTCCAAATTCAGAATTCAGATTCCTGAATTGAAGATTCGTCATACGCTGTAAGTAGAGTGCTATTCCGATGTGAATTAAATAATTGTGTTGATTTGTGTAATGTAAGAAATGGAATTGTGGTGATAATAATCTATATTTGTATGTTGCTTTGATGCAAAACGATTTGGGAATATTATGGTATACGATTGGATATTTGCAAGTACGCGATTTGCGTTGGAAACGAAATGGAATTGTGGCGATAATGACTTATATTTGTATGTTATTTTGATTCTAAACGATTTGGCAATGCTATGGTTTGATCCATACAAGTATATGGTTTATATTGACAACCACATGTTGTGGAATTTTGATTGGGACTCATGCAAGCATATGATTCATATTGAAAACTACATGTTTGTGGTAGTTATTTACAACACCCATTTGGTAAATGCAAGTATAAGATTCATGTTGAAACAACAACTATATGTTGTAATAGTTTATTTTGAAATTCATGAAAGTCTATAATCTATTGTTATGACAACATGATGTAAAATTCTATGGTCATCTTTAGTGTAATTTGATTCACCTAAGTATTATGATTCATATGAAGGTTATGTTGAAATTGGCATCATAGTTCAAGTATAAAAATCATGATTTTGTGATAGTGACAAAAGAAAGCGTCGTTGTAAGCTTGTATTAATTTTATGAACATGACTAAGCTATGTTTGTTATTATGCCTAGTTAAAAACATGTTTTTTAAGCTTATGTTGTTATCTTAATCATATGATAATATATATATCTGGCACATAAGTTACATTAGAAATTACACTAGAATTACATCCCCTTACAAGTTACATAGATAGGACAAAAAACATGATTATATGAATAATAGGATTCATAATCAATTATGTTTATGCCATGACCATATAAGGACTCATGTTCAATTATGATTATATGATTAGAGTGGTTCATGTTTAAGTACTATTTATGCCATGACAACATGTTTCGTTTACACCATGATTATGTGAATAGAATGATTCATGTTTAAGTATTGCTTATATTATATGTTGTTACAATTGCAAGTTCACATATGCCTATCTTATGTTAATTAGATCGTTATGTTGCAAGTTCATGCGTTCACACTCCCCTTTTTATGTCACCTTATAAACACCATGTTATAGCCTCCCCTTTTCATATGGCTAAATTGGGTTTAAGTATTAAACCCAACACACCTTACATTGGAACGAACGTATAAAACGGGGGTAATGACGTTTGGGCTAAAATATAGAACATATGTGTTGGCATGTTTGACGCATGCCAACAACCTTGAAAAACAATTAAGTGGCATAAATAAATCTTAATCAATAAAGATGAACTTGAATAATGGGCCGCAAATATTTACATATAAAAAAGAAAAGAGACAAAATATGTAAATGTAGAAAAATACGATGTGTTTAACCCGAGGTTGGATTGAGTTGTGATGTAAACCTGCCCGAAACCGCCCGGCTGTCCAGTAGTCACAACAATACCTATCCAATGTGGGTGGTTAAACACGGAGCCCAATAAGGACCCGAGGTTAGACTGAGTTGTGGCGTAAGACTGCCCGGACCCAACTGGCAACAGGCAGCCAAAACAATACCTGTCTAATGTGAGAGGTCAAGGCTTTAATAAGACAATTAAGGCTGAATCAGGATTCATAGGATTAAGTAAATTATATTAATACTTAATCAAAACGGAACATGCTAAACTAAACAGACTGATTGGGGGTTAGGTTTATAAAACACTTAACCAACTTAGCATGTTGGCTAGAGATAGAAAACCTAGTAGCGGGAGACCCTTTTCAGCAGTAACCCTATAAGGTGTATCATGATACCCTGAAACTAGGCAGGGTGGGGCACGATTACTGGGCTGACTATAAGAGGTCAAATCGACGGCGGTGGTGCAGCAGTGTAGGTTCTAACGGGGTGCGGGCGTGCACACACTCCGGCGCAGAAAAATAAGGCACTGGGCACTAGTAGCATACCTGTGCATTCTAGGATTGTGTCGGGCCGCCACCATGGGACTTGATACACCCCATGGTGGGACCAGCATAGGTAACTACAACATCGGGGGCCGTAAGACACATGTAACTATGCGAGTAGGAGCCGATCATCATAAAATGGATCACTTCACCCTGATTATGGGGTGCCCGTTGGGAACTAGTTATATGGGTACAGAGATTAATATGGGGTACGATAGTATATTCGACCCTAGACAACTTAACTAAGTTTATGGTGCTTTCCCATTTCTAGTTTATACTTATCATACCCAGTTCTTTATTCATAGACTGAATAGTACTAGACTTACTCAGGCTTTATGTCTGACTCTACTTTTCTTTTCGTCTTCTTTTCTTCTGTTCCCCCCCCCCAGGTCCATAGGGAGGGAATACCGCAGCTTGACCAGCCTTCATATCCAGCTTGAAGAGATAGAATGTATTGCTTGGATCTTTTCACTTTGGACTATGGCTTTGGACAGCAACTATGGGACTTTTGCAGTTTATTTATGTTTTCTTTATGCTTCTTTAAATAATGTAATCAAGACAGTTATAAAGATGTTATGTTTTTGGAAGGATTGTAAGACAATTATGGTATGGTTGGTGTAACACGTATTTTAATGAAATAAAAGTTGTTGTTTTCCGCTGTTCAAAAATATGTGTTCTTATATCTGTCTTGTATATCTGTGACTTATACTTATAAACCTCCACCAAAATTAGGGCATTCCCTTTGAGAGTGACCCTAACGGAGGTGGGGTGTTTCACTTGGTATCAGAGCATAGGTTTACCAGATAAGATAAAAAGTTTTGAAAATTTATTTTCAAAAAGGAAATTTAAAGAAGCATTTTTAAAAGAAAAATATTATTTTATTTTAAAAAGGCAAAGTCCCCCCCCCAAAGCCATAGGTACTATCTCTTATCCTTCGTTTTGAATCTATCCTTTTTGTTTCAGCATGTCCGAAGAACTTAACTTGCCAGTGGGTGTACCAATACCTGGTTGGTTTAGACGGTTCTTATAAGCAAGGGCCACTCAGCCAGGTCCTACCGTTCCTCCTCCCCCAACTGCAGGAAATCATCCAACTGCAGCAGCACCTCTTCCTCCACCTCCTCCGCGGGGAAACACGTTTGCTAAGATATATAAAGATTTTAAAGCTATGGGAGGAAAGGATTTTCATGGAACTGAGTCCTTCGTGGCAGCTAGAAATTGGCTGAAAGAAACCGAGGACTTATTCATCATCTTTGAGGTAGAAGATAGGCAGAAAGTACAACTGGCAGTGTGGCTACTAAAGGGCGAGGCTTCCTACTGGTGGGAAGTCACCAATGCAGAAAGACCAGTGGAAACATGGGAGGACTTTAGGGCAAGGTTTGAGGGTAAATTTCTATCAGACGTAGAAAGGAGTTTGCAGTTGGAAAAATTCTTATTTCTTAAGCAAGGGAACAAGACAGTCAAAGAGTATGTTAATCAGTTTGATGAGCTGGCTAGGTTCGGACTGGACCTAGTCAACACCCCGCACAAGAAGGCTCTCCATTTTGTCAAAGGGTTGATGAGCCATTACACAGTTTGGCCATGACCCATATACCCATGGGAGCTACGTATGAAAAATTGGTACAGATGGCATTGCTGAACGAAGAGTATAAGGGCAAAAAGGAGACAAAGGCAGAAAGCTCTCAAGGGAAGAAAGAGGGTTTGCAGCCTAAGAAGACAGACTTTAAGAAGGGCGGGAAAGGCAACAAAGAGAAGAGGAAGTGTAATTTCTGTGGCAAAGTGGGGCACTTAGTAAAAGATTGCCGGAAAAAGAAGGCCAAGATGAATGGTGGGTGCTTTTCTTGCGGTGAGATAGGCCACATAGCTAAGGACTGCCCAAAGAAACGAGGACAGGGGCAGAGGGCTGGATCCACCTCAGGGGCGCAGGTTCATGTGCTAGAAGCGCCACCTCTGCAACAGCGAGGTATAAATACTTCTGTAGAAAGTGTAGTTTATCTTTATGATCACCCAGTTCACACTTTATTTGATTCTGGCGCATCACACTCCTTTATCTCGTCTGCTTTAGTAGAATCTCTGCACCTAAAAACTAGTATGGTAGAGGACCCCTTAATTGTTTCAAACCCAATTGGGGGCCCAGCTCATTTGTCTATGATCTGTTTGGGATTGAAATTTCTATTCTAAGCGTAGAATTTCAATGTAGTGCCTTTGTTTTGGGCTTTTCGGGATATGGTTTGATTTTGGGCATGGATTGGCTATCCAGTAATGGGGCCATCCTTGATTGTGAGAAAAGGGTTGTCAGGCTCCTAACCCAGCTCGGTAACACTTTGGAAATTTCTTGTAATCCCTCGTATGCGGTTATGCTTAGTTATCTTGAATCGCTAGATGCCTCTGTTGAAAATTTGCAATCAGTTAGAGTGGTCCGGGAATATCCGGATGTCTTCGAAGAGGTGAAGGGCTTGCCTCCGAAGCGGGAGATAGACTTCCGCATATATCTTGTAGATAATGCAAAGCCCGTTGCGTTGCCCGTTAGACACATGGCTCCACGGGAAAGGAAAGAGCTCAGTAAACAGATTAAAGAGCTTCTAGAAAAGGGGTTCATTAGGAGGAGTATTTCAGAATGGGGCGCTCCAGTGGTGTTCGCTACAAAGGCGGATGGTTCACTCCGTCTATGTGTTGACTATAGGGAGCTCAACAAGCTAACGAAAAAGAATAGGCACCCTCTCCCCAGAATTGACGATTTGTTTGATCATCTTGTAGGAGCGTCTGTTTTCTCCCAACTCGATTTAGCGACCGGTTTTCATCAGCTAAGGGTGGCTGAAGATAGTATCGATAAAATGGCATTCAGAACCCCAGACGGCTTCTTTGAATGGCTCGTCATGCCTTTCGGCTTGACAAATGCACCTGCTTACTTCGTGGACCTGATGAGTAGGGTATTCAGAGATTTCCTCAATAAGTTCGTAGTGGTCTTCGTAGACGATATCCTTATCTTCTCAAAGAGTGAAGAGGAACATGCTCAGCACTTAAGGGCAATCATGGAAACTCTGCGAGTCCATCAGCTAAAAGACAAATTCTCCAAATGCCACTTTTGGAGAGAAGAAGTGAGGTTCCTTGGGCACATAGTATCCAAACAAGGGTTAGCAGTGGACCCTGCTAATGTAGTGGCGGTACAGGATTGGAAGACACCAAGGAATGCAACTAAGGTCCAAAGTTTTCTAGGACTAGCAGGTTTCTATCGAAAGTTCATAAGGGATTTTGCGAAAATCTCAGCTCCGCTCACAAAGTTGACCAAGAACAATCTAGTGTTCAAGTGGAACTTGGATTGCGAGTTTGGTTTCCAGCGACTGAAAAGGGCTCTTACAACAGCCCCAGTTTTGACGTTGCCAGATGGAAGCAAGATGTTCACCGTTTATACAGCTGCATGTGGGACAGGGTTAGGCGCCGTCTTAATGCAAGAAGGAAGGGTAGTAGCTTATGGCGGGAGACAATTGAAAGTGCACGAAAAGAACTACCCGACCCACGATCTTGAGTTAGCTGCCATCGTCTTTGCACTTAAGTCTTGGCGACACTATCTCCTAGGTGAGAAGTTCGAACTTTACACTGACCATAAATCGTTGAAATATCTTTTCTCGCAGAAAGATCTTAACGTGAGGCAACAGAGATGGATGGAGTTTCTTGCCTCGTACGATTTCGAGATCTCCTACACTCCGGGCAAAGGCAACGTAGTGGCAGACGCGTTGAGCCGAAAGAAACTGACCCTAAGCCAGCTGGTTGTTGAAAGACAAAGCCTAGAGTTTATAGCCAGCTTCGACTTTAGGCCTTCCTCCGATTTTGTACCAGGCTTGCTAGCATCTCTCGAAGTGCGCCCGACTTTAGTGGACTCAATAGGGACAGCACAACGCGAAGACCCTCAGCTTGTGGAAACGATTGATAGGCTAATTAGGGGTGAGACTTCAAGTCACCTCAACAGATACTCCATCGACGATAAGGGTTGGCTAAGGCGAGACGGAAGACTATGCGTCCCACAGACAAGGGATTTAGTAAAGAAGGTTCTCGAGGAAGCACATCACTCCAAGATGACGATACACCCAGGCGGAGATAAAATGTACAAGGACATAAAAAGAACTTTCTTTTGGAACGGCATGAAGAAGGACGTGGCAGATTTCGTTTCTAAATGTATGGTGTGCCAACAGGTTAAGGCAGAACAAAAAAAGCCTGGCGGTCTGCTACATCCTCTAGAGGTCCCACAGTGGAAGTGGGATAGCATCTCAATGGACTTCGTTAATGGGCTGCCTAGGTCTAAGAGAGGCAACACTAGCATATGGGTAATAGTGGATAGGCTTACAAAAAGCGCCCACTTTTTACATGTCAAAAGTAAAAGAACTGCCTCATCCCTAGCATATCTTTACCTCAAGGAAATCGTTCGACTCCATGGAATACCATCCAGCATCGTTAGTGACCGAGACCCTATCTTCACCAGTGAGTTTTGGCGGAGTCTGCAAGAAGCGGTAGGAACACAGTTATGCTTGAGCACAGCCTATCATCCCCAAACCGATGGCCAAACAGAAAGAGTGAATAGAGTTTTGGAGGACCTTTTAAGACTGTGCATCCTTGACTTTGGAGGGACGTGGGAGGACCATCTTCCTTTGGTGGAATTTGCCTACAACAACAGCTATCAAGCAACCATCGGAATGGCGCCCTTCGAAGCTTTATATGGAAGACCGTGTCGATCGCCCACTTATTGATGGGAGTCTACTGATAAGCTCATACTTGGACCAGATATGATCCGAGAAACTTCAGAGATAGTAGACTTAATACGAAGAAGGATGAAGACGGCCCAAGACAGACAAAAGTCCTACGCCGACAAGAGGAGAACCGACCTTGAATTTGAGGTTGGGGACAGAGTTTTTCTTAAGGTATCTCTGCTAAGGAACGTTGTTTGTTTTGGAACCACAGGAAAGCTAGCACCAACGTTCGTAGGGCCATTCCCTATCATCGAGAAAATTGGGAAAATGGCCTATAGATTGGAGCTACCCGAAAAATTGGCCGGAGTTCACAACGTCTTTCACGTTTCACATCTCCGAAAATGTCTACATGAGTCTGCTGAAGTGGTAGAGCCAAATATCCTAGAAGAAGCTGAAGTGGAACGCGAAGCAACCATAAGAAAAGTTCCAACCCGCATATTAGGAACGGAAGTGAAAAAGCAACGCAACCGCGAAGTCAAGCTCGTCAAAGTTCAGTGGAGCGACGCCGAAGGAGATGCAACTTGGGAAACTGAAGCTAAAATACGCGCAGCCTACCCTTTTCTTTTCGAGGGTACATCTTTGATCTTTCCTTTTTCCTTAAGTTGCGCTTTTATCTATCTTTTTTTTAGGTATATCTCCTCGACCCTATCTTTTAGGTAGAAACTCTTTGGATGAAAACATGTAATTGAAACATGTTATGGATGATGGTTGCAAGTGGTTGCAAGTGATTGCTAGTGGTTGCTCGTGGTTGCATATACACACACAATCTAGGTTTTAGATCGGCTCAGTCACTTCATATTGCATATGCATATATGTTTGCATTCGTATATGGTTGAACTGTAATGTTTTGTCATATGGATGTTGCATGTGTATGAATGATTGTGCACTCATGTAGAATCATGAATAGGAGCATTTGCATACATAATGGATTCATAGCACATACATAATTCGCATTAAGGAGGTCAACTGAATCGGTAGACCGCCTGATTTTGCATTAGATAAGTACATGTACACACACACTTCGCATATGATCATGAAGCATTAGAAGTCTTTTAAGGACAATGGATGCTCGTGTTTGATGGATGAGTAGATGGATGTTTGGATGTTAGGATGTACATTCTTCCTGAACTTGAAGATTTCGGGGACGAAATCCTTTTTAAGTGGGGGAGAATGTAACACCCCGTGTATTCTATAACCGTGAAATTCACAAATTAAAGTATAACTAATTTCAAATCAGAGAATTAAGGGAAATGGGATACGCCATTGCATTCATCTCGGAATTCTGCTTGAGATAGAGTCTGAGTTTGCGTAAAACGGATATCGTTTGAAGAAGATATGGACGAACGAAGTTGGGCGAAAAACCAGAAAACGGGTCAGAATGCACTGGCGCACTTGGGAAGTGCGCCAGAACAAAAATGAACTGGTGCACTTGGGAAGTGCGCCAGTACATTTTTGACCTGGCGCACCTGCCAAGTGCGCCCAGGTCAAAAATGACCTGCTGGTCAGGTCTGGTCAAGTCCTGGCTGGCCAGGTCCGTGTTTGGTCGATTTTCTGAGCCTTGCCTTGTCACTAGGGCTAGGTGTCAGCTCCTGGTTGGTCTCTCCTTCAAACGAACGGCTATTATTGAACCAAGCTTCATCGATGGTCTAAATCAACTCACAAACTCTATAAAAAGGACCTAAGACTAACCCTAATTCACATAAACTAAAATGGAGATGAGACCGTCATGCTGCTGAGGAGAGACTGAGGATAGCCGTCAGAAATAGAGAGACAACTAGTAGATAATTCAAAGCTTAAAACAACGTTAATCAAATCAAAGCAACGCCTACAACAAAGGATAGCATCTCCAAATTCAGAATTCAGATTCCTAAATTGAAGATTCGTCATACGCTGTAAGTAGAGTGCTATTCCGATGTGAATTAAATAATTGTGTTGATTTGTGTAATGTAAGAAATGGAATTGTGGCGATAATAATCTATATTTGTATGTTGCTTTGATGCAAAACGATTTGGGAATATTATGGTATACGATTAGATATTTGCAAGTACGCGATTTGCATTGGAAACGAAATGGAATTGTGGCGATAATGACTTATATTTGTATGTTATTTTGATTCTAAACGATTTGGCAATGCTATGGTTTGATTCATACAAGTATATGGTTTATGTTGACAACCACATGTTGTGGAATTTTGATTGGGACTCATGCAAGCATATGATTCATATTGAAAACTACATGTTTGTGGTAGTTATTTACAACACCCATTTGGTAAATGCAAGTATAAGATTCATGTTGAAACAACAACTATATGTTGTAATAGTTTATTTTGAAATTCATGAAAGTCTATGATCTATTGTTATGACAACATGATGTAAAATTCTATGGTCATCTTTAGTGTAATTTGATTCACCTAAGTATTATGATTCATATGAAGGTTATGTTGAAATTGGCATCATAGTTCAAGTATAAAAATCATGATTTTGTGATAGTGACAAAAGCAAGCGTCGTTGTAAGCATGTATTAATTTTATGAACATGACTAAGCTATGTTTGTTATTATGCCTAGTTAAAAACATGTTTTTTAAGCTTATGTTGTTATCTTAATCATATGATAATATATATATTTGGCACATAAGTTACATTAGAAATTACACTAGAATTACATCCCCTTACAAGTTACATAGATAGGACAAAAACCATGATTATATGAATAATAGGATTCATAATCAATTATGTTTATGCCATGACCATATAAGGACTCATGTTCAATTATGATTATATGATTAGAGTGGTTCATATTTAAGTACTATTTATGACATGACTACATGTTTCGTTTACACCATGATTATGTGAATAGAATGATTCATGTTTAAGTATTGCTTATATTATATGTTGTTACAATTGCAAGTTCACATATGCCTATCTTATGTTAATTAGATCGTTATGTTGCAAGTTCATGCGTTCACACTCCCTTTTTATGTCACCTTATAAACACCATGTTATAGCCTCCCCTTTTCATATGGCTAAATTGGGTTTAAGTATTAAACCCAACACACCTTACATTGGAACGAACGTATAAAACGGGGGTAATGACGTTTGGGCTAAAATATAGAACATATGTGTTGGCATGTTTGACGCATGCCAACAACCTTGAAAAACAATTAAGTGGCATAAATAAATCTTAATCAATAAAGATGAACTTGAATAATGGGCCGCAAATATTTACATATAAAAAAGAAAAGAGACAAAATATGTAAATGTAGAAAAATACGATGTGTTTAACCCGAGGTTGGATTGAGTTGTGATGTAAACCTGCCCGGAACCGCCCGGCTGTCCAGTAGTCACAACAGTACCTATCCAATGTGGGTGGTTAAACACGGAGCCCAATAAGGACCCGAGGTTAGACTGAGTTATGGCGTAAGACTGCCCGGACCCAACCGGCAACAGGCAGCCACAACAATACCTGTCTAATGTGAGAGGTCAAGGCTTTAATAAGACAATTAAGGCTGAGTCAGGATTCATACGATTAAGTAAATTATATTAATACTTAATCAAAATGGAACATGCTAAACTAAACAGACTGATTGGGGGTTAGGTTTATAAAACACTTAACCAACTTAGCATGTTGGCTAGAGATAGAAAACCTAGTAGCGGGGGACCCTTTTCAGCAGTAACCCTATAAGGTGTATCATGGTACCCTGAAACTAGGTAGGGTGGGGCAGATTACTGGGCTGACTGTAAGAGGTCAAATCGACAGCGGTGGTGCAGCAGTGTAGGTTCTAACGGGGTGCGGGCGTGCACACACTCCGACGCAGAAAAATAAGGCACTGGGCACCAGTAGCATACCTGTGCATTCTAGGATTGTGACGGGCCGCCACCATGGGACTTGATACACCCCATGGTGGGACCAGCATAGATAACTACAACATCGGGGGTCGTAAGACACATGTAACTATGCGAGTAGGAGCTGATCATCATAAAATGGATCACTTCACCCTGATTATGGGGTGCCCGTTGGGAACTAGTTATATGGGTACAGAGATTAATATGGGGTACGATAGTATATTCGACCCTAGACAACTTAACTAAGTTTATGGTGCTTTCCCATTTCTAGTTTATACTTATCATACCCAGTTCTTTATTCATAGACTGAATAGTACTAGACTTACTCAGGCTTTATGTCTGACTCTACTTTTCTTTTCGTCTTCTTTTCTTCCGTTTCCCCCCCAGGTCCACAGGGAGGGAATACCGCAGCTTGACCAGCCTTCATATGAAGCTTGAAGAGAAAGAATGTATTGCTTGGATCTTTTCGTTTTGGACTATGGCTTTGGACAGTAACTATGGGACTTTTGCAGTTTATTTATGTTTTCTTTATGCTTCTTTAAATAATGTAATCAAGACAGTTATAAAGATGTTATGTTTTTGGAAGGATTGTAAGACAATTATGGTATGGTTGGTGTAACACGTATTTTAATGAAATAAAAGTTGTTGTTTTCCGCTGTTCAAAAATATGTGTTCTTATATCTGTCTTTTATATCTGTGACTTATACTTATAAACCTCCACCAAAATTAGGGCATTCCCTTTGAGAGTGACCCTAACGGAGGTGGGGTGTTTCACAAGCGTTCTGCTAGATTGCTAATTATTTGACTCAGACACTATAATAATATCATAGAAGATATGATTTCAAAATTTTTTTGGTCTATCGTAAAGTAAAAACTATACATATTTATGTGTGGATTTGGTCTTATGATTATCCTTATTTTCCTAAAATATTTGACTTTAAAATCAAGTTGGATGATACCGTTAAACTTGATGAATTTTTCTCACGCTGGTTCACCACATTGATCCTGCGTTTGCAATGCTCGGGTCAGACCGCGTTTTACATTCTCAGGTTATCGGATGCTGTGAAGAGACAAGCTGGAGGAGTTCTGACTTATGATATTACCTAGTATTTATTCCGCTATATTGTATATGAGGACAGATTATTAAACTTTCCAGATGTATTGATGTTTGTAAGTATTTTAAAGCTTTCAATAAATTTTTATTTATATATATTATATTTTGTTTCGTTGCAATGCGAGACTCTGATTTTGTTACGTTGTTATTCTTCTTTTCTTCTATTCTAATCTTTCTTTCTACTCTTTTTCTTGTCCTCTAATATTCTTTATTTTATCTTTTTGGATTTTTGATACTTGAATTTTGATACGGGATGTATTAGTGTCGAGATTCGAGTGTCAGAAATATCCGGGACTCTACAGTTAGCATCAGAGCAATGGTTTAGTAATAACCTTGGCTCTGTGGGATAAATCGATAGAGATGGGGTTAGTAATACACTAGATTGAGTTTGAGTTTATATATACGAGAGCACGTATTTATTTATATTTAAAAAGATTTTGTATTGTGTTGTTTGATCAGTTCAAGTTGGACTGACAATTGATACAATATTATTTTGTAAAGATGGTAGTGAAATAATTTTGCCCAAAGTATATTTTTGTCTAGAAATGAAATAATTTTATCAAATTATTAGTTTGTTGATTGATTTGAATGGAATTCAAATTGGATTATAAATTCGAATGGTTTAGTATAACCAGAAGAATTTGTGAATAATTTTTTTAATATAATTAAATAAACCAAAATTCGACTATAAGTAAGTTAAATAAATTTTGAAAGGAAAATAGAATGATTTGGTTATTTTTAATTGTTTGTTTATTTATTTTTTGATGCTAGATTGGAGGATAATAAATTTTATCTACATTTGAATGAATCGTCAACTAAGAGAAATAAATTTCACTATAATGAATTTGAATAGAATCAAATATGAAATGAAACTAATTGATTTAACCCTATAATGTTTGTTTGCATTGTAAATTAAGTTAAGTGCAGGTTGGAAGATGAAGACTGTTAGTTGATTTTCTTCGTGACTATAGTTTGAGTGCCCTACAATTATATAAACCTTAATAATACTGATTGAATCATTGATTTTATAACCCTTAGATGGGTATCCACTTGGCTTTTGTTTTCTTTTGATCAATATAAGGCCCGGGGTAGCAAGTTGTAGTTGTTAGATCAAGCCGTGTTGAGGAGGTGCGGGCGAATTTTTCGTAATTTTTTTAGATTTAGAATATTTATGATAATATTTTTAATATAATTATTTTAAAAATAATTGGGTTTGAATCATACTTTTTTCTTAGTAATTTCGGGGATGAAATTCTATTAAGGGGCGAAGAATTTGACGACCTGAATTTTTCAGTCATTTGAATTCGAATATTTAAACTTATTTTTGGAATATTAATGGATTTTAATATCGAATTTGTTAATAAAATGACAACTGAACGTTTTAATTTATATTTAATATAAAACAAGCTCGTAACAACACGGTAGCTCGTAGTATTGAGTTTTGAACATCAATTGATTATACATAATCCATTTTAAGTCTGAATTCTTTGAAATAAGAATCGCCCGAATCCATATGATTATAAATTTCTAATGAAAGAGAAAAATTTAGATTTTTTCTTATAAATTATAAGTTATGTCCAAATCATGTTTTTAAATAGTCTCTATGAAAATCGTTATAAACAATAATGTTTATTTAATAAATTTAAAAGAGATTTCTATATAATTCAAATATGTTAACATTGAGTTGTAATTCCATATTGGTTGAATTTGAAGCTATATATTATTTTATATGGATATATATGACAATAATAATTGATTTTTATTTAATTTAACTGTTTTGGAATTAAATTAATATTATATAGATATTATATAAGCGTTAGAAATAGATGTTTTCCAAAAACCTCTGTTTTCAATAAAATGAATTTTATTGGAATACGTATAGTCAGTTATTTCTAGATTTCCAGTTTGGAGCAAATTGGAGTTATTTTGTGAGCGGGATATATTTTAAATGTGAACCAATGAATATATTGAAATTCAAATAGCGTCTTTGTGCAAACGGAGTCGGTTTTCGATAAAATTAGTTTCATTAGATCTAGAACTGTGATGAGAAGGAATTTCGCTCGGTCTGAACCAGTCGCTAAACCGACCCAGACCGTTCGAAACGCCCTATCGTTTGAGAACACGACAAAGTAGAACGCATACAGAAGAACATTTCATTGTATATTACAACAATGCATCAGATTACAAGAATATACAGAGTATAAATGAATATTACACAGAAATATCAGAGATTTAAATTACATTTAAATACATCGCAGCGGAAAATAATACAATACACAACTAGAATGAGATATACGGATACAAAGCTTTCCGGATATCGTTCCAGCTGTAAACCAGGATCCTGTGAATATAAATCTGCAAAACCAAAACTACTAGCTGCCCGTGTTAAAATAGGGGCACCCAGAGTTTAGGTTAAAACAATAAACTCCAGGTCAGTCATGGGACTGGTGTGAGAACTAATACAGTTATTAATCTTTATTTTAAATCATTAGGTAAATCAAGGGACCACGCCGTATAACACGGAACGGGTTTCCTCCCAAAAATACCAGTGCATAAAACAAACAGCGCAATGCTAAATAAAGAAAAATGAAGCTGTTATAAGACCCAGGTCCTATCACACAATGCAACGCAAGCCGGGGGATAGGGTTTTCCCTTATAACAGCCAAAGAATGCTTGATACGTTTAAAACAAATCATTTGATACTATTATAAGTGCATAGTGTACAAAACAACTTCAAATCATAAGTATCAATCATAGGTGGCATGAGCGTCCCATGCCACTATGTCGCCATATATAGGTTTACAAATAAAACCGCAAAGTCACGTATTTGGAAATTGGATTTCCGTCTATGAACCGAGGCAAAAGATAGTCCTCAACCGATTCGTGACTCTCTAGCCCGAGCCACAGGATCAGAGCTCGAGTGACCCTTGGAGCGACAGGGCCGGTCCACCGATGTGGATTAAAATGCCTGAACACTACGTTTCCCCACCCTTTGGGGCGTAAGTGAGCCAACTAAATGACTCCATCGGTTCGAGAACGACCGATCAATTCGAGGCGCCTCGCAATAGCAACAACCACATAAGTCAAACTCGTCAGGGCGTGTAAAACCACTGACGCCACTTCTAACTAGAAAGAAACGCATGCCCTCCCTGAGGTCCGTCTCCCGTTTTTGGTTCATACCGGGTGTGAAACACGCGAAGTAAACGTTACACAAAGCTACGCCACAAAGGCCTTGCTTTGATCATCACCACAAGACTTTGCTTTTCAACAGAAGCCTCGATCAATTGCCACTTAGGCATGCCACACAGGCAATTCACTCCATGCGTTTGATATCCATCAATATATAACCCCTGAGCTCGTACGTCTCAGAGAAGGGCGTTAAGCAAGAGAATAAATTCTCCGCCGCCAAACAGATATATATTTAATAGAGATCAATCACACGGACTAAAATCCAATGTCAGACACACAGTCCATTTACAAGTTCGTTCTGGGTCTGAACGAAACCGGAGGCACCTAGTACCCCGCATATCCATCGATCTCTAAGTACGTCTGGACGATCACCAACTGTTTCCATCTTCTTGGGTGTACAACCCAATCAAGATCATCAGTTATCACCCAAACGACGTGAAGACCTCCGGTCTTCGACCATCGTCTTCCTCTTCGACTTATCGTCGTATCAGTTATTCAGAATGGGATAAACCCGGTCTTTCCGAATAACTCGCGTATATTTTAAATAAGTGTTACACAAACACAACATACGCCTCATTCCAATTCATCAGTCACTAACCGTAAATTAATCAAGAGAGTCATTCCCCAAATATTAACCCCGAAGGCCGAAACCAACATCAGATCAATATCCAGAAAACTATTCTGCTTAGCTAACCGACAGTTAGTTCCTAACTTTCACATTCATAGGGAAAGGTTCCCATTAATTTTATTCAAGATAAATTCCTTGAATTTATTCTTTATTCTATTTTTGAATCTCCATTCAAACTAGTCGGGATTAGCGAACCTTACCGAAGTAATCATTTGTTTTAATTTCCCAATCCCAACCTATTTATCCCATGAAGTAAAACTGGTAATACTTCATATCTAACACTACAGTGTTATCGGTAAATTCAACTACCATTTCACGTTCAAATCTAATTAAAGATTTAACTATCGCCTGGAGCAAAACTGGTGATACTCCATTTTCGATCATTTCAATCTAATTAAAGATTCATTAAAACTCCACTTAGTTTTAATCTTCGACTGGGTTAAAGAATTAGTGTCATTTAAAACACGATTCACGATAAACCCAAAATCACATTCCATTAATTATCGGGTTAAAGAACGAGTGTTGTTTAAAACACTGTTCATGATAAACCCAAAAATCAATATCGATTCAATTCCAATTAAATATTATTTAATTGGTACACTTCATTAAATCTAAATAAAAAGATTTAATCTTTTCTCAACTGGGTTCAAGAACAGTGTTAATGAAGACACCATTCACGACAAACCCAAATTACATTTGATATTAAACACAAGGCTCTGAATAGAAAATATACCGGCTTATATTCAATATCAAATTCTACGACTAACAAATGTCGTATTGGAAATAACGATATAAATATATATCTTTCAAATTTCCATAACAACACCTGTATAATCACGAATTCCAACATCGAAATATTCCGAAGACAATTTCGATTCAAATCCACTCCAATGCAATCATTGGATATTCTGGTTATTTTCAAAACCCTTTTCAAATTCAATTTATTTATTTAAAAATAAATAGAATTATATTTCTAGTTCAAAACTAGTTCAATTCGATAAAAGTCTATTTTTATCTTTTCAAATATGGAGTTTTTCATCCCAAATCTTCACAAATCATTTCTTATGATTTTACACAAATTATTACTATTTTTAATAATTTTATCAAGGCCCGTACAGTCGATTTCCATCAATGGCCATCGAACTGCACTTACACCGACCTTTTTCAAATTTGATTTGGACATAATTCCAAATCCAACCGTTAGATTTCTAATTTCTAATATTTGTTAGAAAGATCTTTTCGATACGAACCCAACGGTTCCGGTTTTAGGAGAATCCGACGGTCGGATCTCCCGTAATGTCCGTTTGAAATAAATGGTCGAAATTCACGAACTGCCGCGGCGCGGCGCGTTCTATTCAGGCCCTTATATTATATATATAATATATATAATATATATTTCGTCGATTTCTATTTAAAAACGAATTTTATAAATAGTTTTGAATTCGTTTCAAAAACAATTTCAACTTCCATTTCAATCCAAAGCAAAATTGAATTCTTCTTTATAAATTCGTTTTAAAATTCATTTCTATTCAATTCAAATTTCAATTCAATTTGAATTCATTTAAATTCGCTTTCAATTCAATTTGAATTCATTTTCAATTCATTTCGAAATCGTTTTCAATTCAATTCATTTCGAAATCGTTTTCAATTCAATTCATTTCGAAATCGTTTTCAATTCAATTCATTTCGAAATCGTTTTCAATTCAATTCATTTCGAAATCGTTTTCAATTCAATTCATTTCGAAATCGTTTTCAATTCAATTCATTTCGAAATTGTTTTCAATTCAATTCATTTCGAAATCGTTTTCAATTCAATTCATTTCGAAATCGTTTTCAATTCAATTCATTTCGAAATCGTTTTCAATTCAATTCATTTCGAAATCGTTTTCAATTCAATTCATTTCGAAATCGTTTAAAATCGATATAAATATCGTTCACGTCAAAATGGCGTTAATCTAATCAACATGGCTTCATAAATTTCTATTTTCAAAATAGTTGTTATTATCAAAATATTTCGTTCAACACATGACCAATCTCAATGGATGAGTACTGTCAACACATGAACTTTTATTTTATATTGATAAAGATGTAAACTTTATTACTAAAATATTTCGTTCAACACATGACCAATCTCAATGGATGAGTACTGTCAACACATGAACTTTTATTTTATAATATTCTTTATTTTCTAAATTGGAATGAGGCCCAATCAATTACCATATAAAGTTAATTATATGGATTTTCATACAACACATGTATATAAAAGCATTGAAAAATAATCAACCATCAACCAAAGTGCACTACACTGTATAAGCATCAAATATAGATATCTAACGCTTATAACAGCCTGTCAATCAATCGATCGACATATTTAATCAATCAGGATGAGTGAACTTCATATTTCATCCCAACACCCGTGTGGGGTTTCAAACAATCAAACAAATATTTTATTCGTGCAGTTGGGCGATGTGTAAAATTTATCGACCCAATCAATGTCCTTCAAATAGGTGTACATAAACAAACCGTCTGGTTTGTAAATGAATATTTTATTTATTCACATCCACGTTAAAAAATATATTTTTAACGATAAAACATTTTATTCAACCTATGAATATTCTATTCGGTTCATTATTTAAATAAAATGATATTTTCATTTTTCTAACATATTCTAGAAAATTTCGGCGGCATAACGGCACAATACTAGAAACGGGACGAGGCCTAGCCTTATCCCCGGTCTAGTGAAGGCCCACGCTATTCACACATCAATCAAATCAATTTCAATTCACCCAACAGTCAAATATCAATCAAATAATCTAACCAACTACTCAACCAAACCATTTAACAAACAAGCCATCCATGGTCTGTGCATGACGGGTGTCGGGTGCTACTAAACACCGTCTGCATCCTAGCATATATATATAACTAGAAAATGAAATTGAAAGGTGAGAAATTCTCACCGAAAGCTATCCAAACATCTTGACTCTTCTTTGATAGAAATCATCGCCATTCTCGCCCATTGTCATCTTCGTTGGCCGTATTCTCTACATATGTAAAAATCGAATTTTTACTTTACTATTCAGTATATAAAAATCATATTTTTATTTCGAAGTTCAATATATAAAAATCATATTTTTATTTCGAAGTTCAATATATAAAAATCATATTTTTATTTCGAAGTTCAATATATAAAAATCAAGTCTTGTCTACACGAATAAAAATCAAATTTTGATCAAACAAAATTATATATATATATTTTTTTTCTAACAAAAATTACATTATTAATCATATAGAAAACAATTCTCTTTTTTTTTATTTATAAAAACTAGCTCTTATCTATATTAAAAATAAACATTGAAAATAGAACCAAATAGAAGAGCTTACAGTTTTTTTTCTGCTTTCAGCGAGATGGGGTTTCACATTGGTCGCAGGGGGGGGGGTCCACAGGCCGACTGGACAGACGAAGGGGGCGGAGTCCGGCGCACGGTGGTGATGGGGCGTCGCGCTACCCGGTGGAGGTGGTGGCATCGGGTTTTGGGGTCAGGGCTTTCTGGGGCGAGGGGATTCGAGACAATCGAGCTCGAATTGGGGGGGGGGGGGGAAAGGAGAGGCGGAGGGGGTGGCTGGACGTCGGGGTTGGGTGGTGGGCGCCTCCGGTGGTGGCTTGACGTCGGCGAAGCATTGGAGGGTGGCGTCGGCTGAGCGATTTTAGATTTTACGTTTTTTTTTTTTTTTTTGAGTCTGAACGTAAATGAAAAATAGGGGGGGTCCATAAGATAAAGGGAATTTTTTATTTTTATTTATTTTAATTATTTTATTTGGCAAAAAGTTGACTTTCACATACGACCTCGAAACGAGGCCCACCGCCTGTCGTCCATAGTGTATTGCCCCCATTCCGAACACAATGGGATATGTATCGTAGGTTGATTCGGACGTTAAGATCAGTTTCCGTTGAATTTACATTTAAATCACTATATTGAATTTTAAACGTACATTTCAAACTACCTGGGTCACATACTAACCAGAAAAATTCCAGAAAAATATTTTCTAGCTTCGTATTGACGATACGGTCCTAACAAAACTAGTTTCGTCGAATTCTGAGACCGTTGGAAAAATGGCCATTTTCCAGTCGATTAAAATCAACTGAAACTGGTCAAACGCGTTTTCCTTCGCCACACTCACATATTGATTCGAAAAATTATGAAATTTGAAACCTAGCAATAACTTTACACCACGGACCCAACAAAACTGGTTTCGTCGAAATCCGAGGTTGTTTGCCAAATGTCCATTTTTAAGGGCCTGAATTCCATAGCGACTATTCAGAATTTTCAACTGGACCTATCTTTTGATTCCCGCTATAAAATTTTGATTTTTCGGATTCGTTGGAAAGATACTATCAATTAGATCCTAATGTTTTTGGTTTCACTAAAATCCGGATTGTTTTGCACCCGGTACATTCATTTGAAGTTTGAAATCGAATTATCGAACTATCGCGCCATTTTCAATTCTATTTATAATTATATATAAATATTTATATTCTAACGACGACGTATATAATATATACGTCGAATTCTGTTCAAAATAAATTTCTCGTCGATATTATTTAAAATAATTCATTTTAAATACTCAAAATTCGCTAAAATTGCCAAAATAAAAATTTTAAACTGGCCCAGATTTTCGGGTTATTACAATCTCCCCCACTTAAAACTTTTCGTCCCCGAAAAGGAGCAAAGTCGAAAGTGGTTTGATTAATCAACTCAATGTTCGATCTGGCTTCCATTCTCTAACCTTTCAGTTTCTGAGAATTTTCAAAATTTCAAAAATTTGGCTAACACCCTAAATTTTTGAAAAATTTCGCCATAACCTCCCCTGCACCGGGAGCATCGGGGAATTTCAAATAGCTTCCCCGGTCCTTCAGATCTCAAAAAGAAAAAGAAAAAGCCAAACGGCTAGCCAATAGGCTCATAAAATCATCATCACCCAAACAAATCAGTAAATTATGTAGTAAACATGTACCTATTTGTCGGGCAAACAAATTTTATTCTCTGGCTCTAGCCTCCTTGCTATGACTTGTTCAATGTAAGTACATGTATATGCAAGAAAATGCGACCAATTTCCAATACAATTCAATATTTGGTTCTGTTAGGCTAAATGGCTAAAAATTAGCAAACAATTTAAACAAACAACACAAACATCAATCAAATAGTGAATTTAACGTTTCAAATTCATAATTTTGATACATATACAAAAAATCGTGTTTTGGTGCCAAATCACAACAATGTATTCTAGCTATATTAGTTTTGGTTCTCACACCTGTCTAATGGAAATATATAGAAATCCCACCTTCGAAACACGAACATAAGTTCTGATGATGATCGATCAATCATCAGAACCATCTCCGGGTGTCTAGAGTGTAATCCTATATCTATCCAGTATATTAAAATTTCAAATACACGTGGATCAGACGTATACGCAAAATCTATATATACTGGATTATCCACATCAATATAAATAAATAATCAAATACGAATAATTGATTTTAAATTTTCAAAAAGATTTGACTTTCATTTTAAAAATATACTCTTCACACTCGTTCTAGGATACTACTGATCCTATCTCTAATGAGTCATTCTCATTGGATATTACTAATCCAATATCTGATGAATTCTTTCGTACGGTTCTAATGTGTCTTGTTCTCTAGCTTTGTAAACCAAAGCTCTGATACCAAATGTGACGAGAAGGAATTTCGCTCGGTCCGAACCAGTCGCTAAACCGACCCAGACCGTTCGAAACGCCCTATCGTTTGAGAACACGACAAAGTAGAACGCATACAGAAGAACATTTCATTGTATATTACAACAATGCATCAGATTACAAGAATATACAGAGTATAAATGAATATTACACAGAAATATCAGAGATTTAAATTACATTTAAATACATCGCAGCGGAAAATAATACAATACACAACTAGAATGAGATATACGGATACAAAGCTTTCCGGATATCGTTCCAGCTGTAAACCAGGATCCTGTGAATATAAATCTGCAAAACCAAAACTACTAGCTGCCCGTGTCAAAATAGGGGCACCCAGAGTTTAGGTTAAAACAATAAACTCCAGGTCAGTCATGGGACTGGTGTGAGAACTAAAACAGTTATTAATCTTTATTTTAAATCATTAGGTAAATCAAGGGACCACGCCGTATAACACGGAACGGGTTTCCTCCCAAAAATACCAGTGCATAAAACAAACAGCGCAATGCTAAATAAAGAAAAATGAAGCTGTTATAAGACCCAGGTCCTATCACACAATGCAACGCAAGCCGGGGGATAGGGTTTTCCCTTATAACAGCCAAAGAATGCTTGATACGTTTAAAACAAATCATTTGATACTATTATAAGTGCATAGTGTATAAAACAACTTCAAATCATAAGTATCAATCATAGGCGGCATGAGCGTCCCATGCCACTATGTCGCCATATATAGGTTTACAAATAAAACCGCAAAGTCACGTATTTGGAAATTGGATTTCCGTCTATGAACCGAGGCAAAAGATAGTCCTCAACCGATTCGTGACTCTCTAGCCCGAGCCACAGGATCAGAGCTCGAGTGACCCTTGGAGCGACAGGGCCGGTCCACCGATGTGGATTAAAATGCCTGAACACTACGTTTCCCCACCCTTTGGGGCGTAAGTGAGCCAACTAAATGACTCCATCGGTTCGAGAACGACCGATCAATTCGAGGCGCCTCGCAACAGCAACAACCACATAAGTCAAACTCGTCAGGGCGTGTAAAACCACTGACGCCACTTCTAACTAGAAAGAAACGCATGCCCTCCCTGAGGTCCGTCTCCCGTTTTTGGTTCATACCGGGTGTGAAACACGCGAAGTAAACGTTACACAAAGCTACGCCACAAAGGCCTTGCTTTGATCATCACCACAAGACTTTGCTTTTCAACAGAAGCCTCGATCAATTGCCACTTAGGCATGCCACACAGGCAATTCACTCCATGCGTTTGATATCCATCAATATATAACCCCTGAGCTCGTACGTCTCAGAGAAGGGCGTTAAGCAAGAGAATAAATTCTCCGCCGCCAAACAGATATATATTTAATAGAGATCAATCACACGGACTAAAATCCAATGTCAGACACACAGTCCATTTACAAGTTCGTTCTGGGTCTGAACGAAACCGGAGGCACCTAGTACCCCGCATATCCATCGATCTGCAAGTACGTCTGGACGATCACCAACTGTTTCCATCTTCTTGGATGTACAGCCCAATCAAGATCATCAGTTATCACCCAAACGACGTGAAGACCTCCGGTCTTCGACCATCGTCTTCCTCTTCGACTTATCGTCGTATCAGTTATTCCGAATGGGATAAACCCGGTCTTTCCGAATAACTCGCGTATATTTTAAATAAGTGTTACACAAACACAACATACGCCTCATTCCAATTCATCAGTCACTAACCGTAAATTAATCAAGAGAGTCATTCCCCAAATATTAACCCCGAAGGCCGAAACCAACATCAGATCAATATCCAGAAAACTATTCTGCTTAGCTAACCGACAGTTAGTTCCTAACTTTCACATTCATAGGGAAAGGTTCCCATTAATTTTATCCAAGATAAATTCCTTGAATTTATTCTTTATTCTATTTTTGAATCTCCATTCAAACTAGTCGGGATTAGCGAACCTTACCGAAGTAATCATTTGTTTTAATTTCCCAATCCCAACCTATTCATCCCATGAAGTAAAACTGGTAATACTTCATATCTAACACCACAGTGTTATCGGTAAATTCAATTACCATTTCACGTTCAAATCTAATTAAAGATTTAACTATCGCCTGGAGCAAAACTGGTGATACTCCATTTTCGATCATTTCAATCTAATTAAAGATTCATTAAAACTCCACTTAGTTTTAATCTTCGACTGGGTTAAAGAATCAGTGTCATTTAAAACACGATTCACGATAAACCCAAAATCACATTCCATTAATTATCGGGTTAAAGAACGAGTGTTGTTTAAAACACTGTTCATGATAAACCCAAAACTCAATATCAATATCAATTCAATTCCAATTAAATATTATTTAATTGGTACACTTCATTAAATCTAAATAAAAAGATTTAATCTTTTCTCAACTGGGTTCAAGAACAGTGTTAATGAAGACACCATTCACGACAAACCCAAATCACATTTGATATTAAACACAAGGCTCTGAATAGAAAATATACCGGCTTATATTCAATATCAAATTCTACGACTAACAAATGTCGTATTGGAAATAACGATATAAATATATATCTTTCAAATTTCCATAACAACACCTGTATAATCACGAATTCCAACATCGAAATATTCCGAAGACAATTTCGATTCAAATCCACTCCAATGCAATCATTGGATATTCTGGTTATTTTCAAAACCCTTTTCAAATTCAATTTATTTATTTAAAAATAAATAGAATTATATTTCTAGTTCAAAACTAGTTCAATTCGATAAAAGTCTATTTTTATCTTTTCAAATATGGAGTTTTTCATCCCAAATCTTCACAAATCATTTCTTATGATTTTACACAAATTATTACTATTTTTAATAATTTTATCAAGGCCCGTACAGTCGATTTCCATCAATGGCCATCGAACTGCACTTACAGCGACCTTTTTCAAATTTGATTTGGACATAATTCCAAATCCAACCGTTAGATTTCTAATTTCTAATATTTGTTAGAAAGATCTTTTCGATACGAACCCAACGGTTCCGGTTTTAGGAGAATCCGACGGTCGGATCTCCCGTAATGTCCGTTTGAAATAAATGGTCGAAATTCACGAACTGCCGCGGCGCGGCGCGTTCTATTCAGGCCCTTATATTATATATATAATATATATAATATATATTTCGTCGATTTCTATTTAAAAACGAATTTTATAAATAGTTTTGAATTCGTTTCAAAAACAATTTCAACTTCCATTTCAATCCAAAGCAAAATTGAATTCTTCTTTATAAATTCGTTTTAAAATTCATTTCTATTCAATTCAAATTTCAATTCAATTTGAATTCATTTAAATTCGCTTTCAATTCAATTTGAATTCGTTTTCAATTCATTTCGAAATCGTTTTCAATTCAATTCATTTCGAAATCGTTTTCAATTCAATTCATTTCGAAATCGTTTTCAATTCAATTCATTTCGAAATCGTTTTCAATTCAATTCATTTCGAAATCGTTTTCAATTCAATTCATTTCGAAATCGTTTTCAATTCAATTCATTTCGAAATCGTTTTCAATTCAATTCATTTCGAAATCGTTTTCAATTCAATTCATTTCGAAATCGTTTAAAATCGATATAAATATCGTTCACGTCAAAATGGCGTTAATCTAATCAACACGGCTTCATAAATTTCTATTTTCAAAATAGTTGTTATTATCAAAATATTTCGTTCAACACATGACCAATCTCAATGGATGAGTACTGTCAACACATGAACTTTTATTTTATATTGATAAAGATGTAAACTTTATTACTAAAATATTTCGTTCAACACATGACCAATCTCAATGGATGAGTACTGTCAACACATGAACTTTTATTTTATAATATTCTTTATTTTCTAAATTGGAATGAGGCCCAATCAATTACCATATAAAGTTAATTATATGGATTTTCATACAACACATGTATATAATAGCATTGAAAAATAATCAACCATCAACCAAAGTGCACTACACTGTATAAGCATCAAATATAGATATCTAATGCTTATAACAGCCTGTCAATCAATCGATCGACATATTTAATCAATCAGGATGAGTGAACTTCATATTTCATCCCAACACCCGTGTGGGGTTTCAAACAATCAAACAAATATTTTAGTCGTGCAGTTGGGCGATGTGTAAAATTTATCGACCCAATCAATGTCCTTCAAATAGGTGTACATAAACAAACCGTCTGGTTTGTAAATGAATATTTTATTTATTCACATTCACGTTAAAAATTATATTTTTAACGATAAAACATTTTATTCAACCTATGAATATTCTATTCGGTTCATTATTTAAATAAAATGATATTTTCATTTTTCTAACATATTCTAGAAAATTTCGGCGGCATAACGGCACAATACTAGAAACGGGACGAGGCCTAACCTTATCCCCGGTCTAGTGAAGGCCCACGCCATTCACACATCAATCAAATCAATTTCAATTCACCCAACAGTCAAATATCAATCAAATAATCTAACCAACTACTCAACCAAACCATTTAACAAACAAGCCATCCATGGTCTGTGGATGACGGGTGTCGGGTGCTACTAAACACCGTCTGCATCCTAGCATATATATATAACTAGAAAATGAAATTGAAAGGTGAGAAATTCTCACCGAAAGCTATCCAAACATCTTGACTCTTCTTTGATAGAAATCATCGCCATTCTCGCCCATTGTCATCTTTGTTGGCCGTATTCTCTACATATGTAAAAATCGAATTTTTACTTTACTATTCAGTATATAAAAATCATATTTTTATTTCGAAGTTCAATATATAAAAATCATATTTTTATTTCGAAGTTCAATATATAAAAATCATATTTTTATTTCGAAGTTCAATATATAAAAATCAAGTCTTGTCTACACGAATAAAAATCAAATTTTGATCAAACAAAATTATATATATATTTTTTTTCTAACAAAAATTACATTATTAATCATATAGAAAACAATTCTCTTTTTTTTTTATAAAAACTAGCTCTTCTCTATATTAAAAATAAACATTGAAAATAGAACCAAATAGAAGAGCTTACAGTTTTTTTTCTGCTTTCAGCGAGATGGGGTTTCACATTGGTCGCAGGGGGGGGGGGGTCCACAGGCCGACTGGACAGACGAAGGGGGCGGAGTCCGGCGCACGGTGGTGATGGGGCGTCGCGCTACCCGGTGGAGGTGGTGGCATCGGGTTTTGGGGTCAGGGCTTTCTGGGGCGAGGGGATTCGAGACAATCGAGCTCGAATTGGGGGGGGGAAAGGAGAGGCGGAGGGGGTGGCTGGACGTCGGGGTTGGGTGGTGGGCGCCTCCGGTGGTGGCTTGACGTCGGCGAAGCATTGGAGGGTGGCGTCGGCTGAGCGATTTTAGATTTTACGTTTTTTTTTTTTTTTTTTTGAGTCTGAACGTAAATGAAAAATAGGGGGGGTCCATAAGATAAAGGGAATTTTTTATTTTTATTTATTTTAATTATTTTATTTGGCAAAAAGTTGACTTTCACATACGACCTCGAAACGAGGCCCACCGCCTGTCGTCCATAGTGTATTGCCCCCATTCCGAACACAATGGGATATGTATCGTAGGTTGATTCGGACGTTAAGATCAGTTTCCGTTGAATTTACATTTAAATCACTATATTGAATTTTAAACGTACATTTCAAACTACCTGGGTCACATACTAACCAGAAAAATTCCAGAAAAATATTTTCTAGCTTCGTATTGACGATACGGTCCTAACAAAACTAGTTTCGTCGAATTCTGAGACCGTTGGAAAAATGGCCAATTTCTAGTCGATTAAAATCAACTGAAACTGGTCAAACGCGTTTTCCTTCGCCACGCTCACATATTGATTCGAAAAATTATGAAATTTGAAACCTAGCAATAACTTTACACCACGGACCCAGCAAAACTGGTTTCGTCGAAATCCGAGGTCGTTTGCAAAATGTCCATTTTTAAGGGCCTGAATTCCATAGCGACTATTCAGAATTTTCAACTGGACCTATCTTTTGATTCCCTCTATGAAATTTTGATTTTTCGGATTCGTTGGAAAGATACTATCAATTAGATCCTAATGTTTTTGGTTTCACTAAAATCCGGATTGTTTTGCACCCGGTACATTCATTTGAAGTTTGAAATCGAATTATCGAACTACCGCGCCATTTTCAATTCTATTTATAATTATATATAAATATTTATATTCTAACGACGACGTATATAATATATACGTCGAATTCTATTCAAAATAAATTTCTCGTCGATATTATTTAAAATAATTCATTTTAAATACTCAAAATTCGCTAAAATTGCCAAAATAAAAATTTTAAACTGGCCCAGATTTTCGGGTTATTACAATAACGGCAAGACGTTGCGGTGTGTCTAGTTTCATTGCGTTTGGAGCTCATGTGTAGTGTGCGTATATTTAACGTTCAACATTAAATAACTATAAATTTAATATCTAAAAAAAACCATTCAAATCAAATTTATAACACCGGTTAAATCAATTAAACAAAGCCAACAAATCTACCTATACTAGCATAACCATTCGAATGGAAAGGAAAGATGTATAAAACCTACCCTAATTTATACTCAACGCATAACTTAAACGAATAATATGTACATGCCTACCTTAATTTTTCTGCCTACCCCATTTATTCTTATATGAAATACACTGATCTATATATTATAAACAGCAGCCATCCAAAAACTTTTTCAGGTCTATAGGGAAAAACCGTCACGCAGCAAATCAAAGTACCCAAGCCAGCCTAACTTTTGAAAAGAAACATCAAAATGGCTACATATCTTTCTTCCCTACACTTTAACCTTTCACATGATAAAACGATTGTATCAATATAGCTACCTATATTTCTTCCCCACACTTTCTTTTCTATCTTTCACATGATAAAACAACTGCATGCTAACCTAAAGCATACCTATTTCTTCCTACCTTGTACTGTGCACGAACTGACTTTGATCTTATCACCATATTTTTACCAGTAATGAACTTTTCACTTCATTTTCTGCTATGAGAAAAAAGAAAGAGAGAGAACAAGGAAAAATATCGTATAACACTGGGGATAGTATTACGTGGAGAGGAACGGCAGTGGCTTGCGTAGTAGTGTTGAGTCATGGAGACGGGGAAGGGCAGTGGGCTTCAAGCCTTCTGAAAAAAGGGAAAAAATGTAATAGAAGAAATAGGGTGGAACAGGAGGAAGAACGTAAGCAGGGGATGAGGGAAAACAACAATAACGCGCATGGGGAAGGTTGTGTCAGGGACGCGGGCTAAAGGTGCTAGGCTTAAGGGCCTTCAAATTGAAAAAAAAGGGAAGTGCGAAGTGGCAGAGAGGTGGGGAGTTTAGTTTGGAGCTTTGGAAGATCTGTAATGGGGGATAGAGGGCTTCAGAAGGCTGCGTTTTATTCAACTGGGGAAGAAGAAATTTTTTGGAGTAAGGTCGGTTGTATTGAGAAAAATCGACTGTACAAGTGGTAAGGCCCAATAGTATTGTATTTACGTTAATATATATTTACATTAACATATACTGTTAATCATCACGTTAATATACTATTACCGTGTACGATCTTAAAAGGAGTATGAATATATATTATAAACATATATATGTACACATGTTATAATGTACATGCGTGGTAGTGGGTGGAAAAAAGCATAAACATGTGCACTATTGAACTGTTAATACTTGTACGCTATAGTGTATCTAAGAAAAATAATGATGAAATAGTAAGGTCTGCACCTGTTTTAATTATAACATTAGGATTCACGTTAATTATAGTTAATAATTATGGTTAGGATATTAATTATTAAATTGAAAATAAATTATTTAATTAACTCGTATGGTTACTATATTAATAACTTGTTCACATGTTACCAGAACTGAACAAGCCCGGAGGCATAGGAATTGTATCGACGAGCGCTATAGTATAAAGCTGGTTTGGTCAACAATGGAAGTAACCAAAAATTGATAAAATTAAACGCACGTTTAATTTTATCAAAATGAATCGTTTTAATCGATGAATTAAACCAAGGTGAGTTTAAATCACTCAATTGTCCTACTTATAATTTAGATAAGTCGGGTTTATTGTTTGTATGCTATGTTTGCTAATTATTGGTTGATTTGATGTTTGTTTGATCTATGCTGAATATTTTTATATAACTAAATTAAATTAAACGTTTAATTTAATCAAAACTAATCGCTATTTTTAAAAATTATTTCCAATTGAGGTAACTTACCTTGTTGGTTATGTTTATAATAATATAAACGTATTAAATTAAATTGGACGCTTGAATTGTTGTTATTGGTCGACCGTTATTAGTCGATTTTATTATTCATGTTTATTACATATTATCGTATTGAATGGATTGTTTTATTTGAGGTAACCTATTTAGATGCAGGGAGAAACAAGTTGGAGGGTTCCAACTGGATTCCTCAAATTTATTGTTTATTTTCATATGATCATTATATGGATTGTTTAAATATTATGATTGGATTATTGATTGTTGAATATGAATTCAACGTTTGTTTTGTTATTAACCAATGGTTAGTATTGGTTGAGAAATTTAGTAGTAAATGGCCTAAATACACTGTTTTATAAATATTGATTTACGGTCAGGTAAATCAATAGAAATGCAGCTATAAAATTTATTTTATAACTGAAGATAGATTTTGAAATGTATTATTCTGAACGGAGGTTATAAAAAAGGAATAGATATTTTTATTGATTATTTAAGTTAATATGTAATTATTAAGTGATTTTATAAAGTTAATTTTTAGATTAATAAGATAGATATGCAAGTGAGCCAAAGTTAACATAACGATTAATAATCGAGATTAACTATTTTTAAGATACAATTTAAATGTGATTATATTGAAAATGATTATTATTTATTTAATAATAAAAAAGTAAATAGGATTATTTAAATTAATTAATTTAAATGGAAAGAATAATTATAATTGATTAACGAATTAAACAAGTTTAGAGTTGACCAAGCCGATTGCGTTAACTGGAATTGATTATTTAATTGGGTTGGTTAGTTTAATGGAAATAATTAATGTTGAAGTAAACCATCTTTATAAATGTTGAAATCTGATTATCATTAATTTAATGATAATCAAAGGATAATCTTGGAATTTAAAATTTATTAATGGAAGTTTATGAAGTCTTAAAAGTCGTGTTAAAAGTTGAGTGAAGTTTTAAGTGATTTGGTATTAATAATAGAATAAGTTATGTTTAAAAGGAAGTTTAAAGTAAAATTCTTAGTGAGATTATATTTAATTGGATTTATAAATCCAAGATTTCAACGAAGTTGTACAACCCAAGTTTGGTTAAATATATTATTAGAATGAGTTTTCAGAGATGGGTTTTGAATGGATAAAAGTCCAAGATGTGAATTAAAGAATTGGAACCTTAGTGGAGATTGGTTGAGCTAAATGATTTTCTGAGTATTGGTCTAATGTTGGTTTCGATCTTCGGGGTTGATATTTATGGAATTGTTTTCTTGCTAATTTACGATTAGGGACTGATGAAGGTATGATATGGAAATCGAAATAGAAACCCAAATTTGAATAAAGTGGTTAGACGAGTTAAGTTATAAAGATACGGTCTAAATTTGATATATTAAATATGAGATGAGGTTTATCGAGTTATAACTGAATGGGTTTTGGAATTAACTTATCAGAAGTTTATAAAAGGTTCTATTTGTAATAAAATGAAGGCTTGTATAGAATGTATTTAAGATTGTTAATGTTAAGAGGAAAGGTTTTAAATAATAATTTACTTAATATTTAAATTAAGTAAACATGTTAAGATTTAAATAAAATTTCCAAAGAGGGAGCATGATATTATAAAATATAATCCGAAAATTTTTATAAGTTGAATGGTAGCGTTTGAGCATAATATTATTTTTTAAAAGTTGTGTTCCAAATATTGGAAGTTTTAAATATTCCATTAAGGAATGGAAAATTAAAAAGTCCAAGTGACGTTATGTAATAAACCAGTTGATCCATTTTATTTTTATGATTGTTTATTTTAATAGTTAAATAACCGACTATCAAAATTATGCCTAATGTGTTGTTGGTGCGGAAAGACCGAGATCGAATTTATATTCGAAAACCATTCGGAAGTAGCAAATACGGAAATTGGAAGATGATGATCGAGATGGATCAATCGAAGACCATGGATCTTCATAAAAGTAATAATTACTTAAAATCTTTAGTTGATCCCTAGAGATATACTGTAGTTCTGTCATGGTTAAAATCTATGGATTGCAAGGACTACTCGCTACTGATCTATAGGGTGATTCCTAGGATGTGGTAGGAGGGTGCCTTCAGTTTGTTCAGTCCCAGGACAACTTGTATGGACGGGTGTCTAACAGAGTATTTCCAAAGAAGTTACATACGTTGATTTCCTCAAACGTTTTTCTGTTGGTGGCGGAGAAGGGCACTTCTCTTACCTTAACAACTAGAGTATTTTTATTGACGTCAATTAGTGATTTTATGATGGATTTGACGATGTAGCATTCAAAGTGAAGGTAGCCAGATGTTCTAAAAGTAATTATAACTTCAAGCCTCATCAACCGAGAAATGACAAAAATTGGGCAGGCATCATAGCTAAGTGGGTCGCTCCGAATTAGGGTATATGATCACCATCTAGAGAAATTTCATTGTTGTTCTTCTTCTTTTTTATGTATCTCCTGGGAATGGTTATGTTGCTTGCAACCATAAGGTGACAATATATTCGGAACATTCAAGCAAAATGAATGGCCGATCACGTGTGGTCGAGTTGCAAGATGTTCTTGTTGAACTCCGGTGTATTCCCTCTAGAGTATACTGATCAGAAGGTGGTTCCATACCTTGTTATAGTCGGAATGCAATCTCTAATAAGCGCCCGTAGGTTTGATTGTATACAATGTATGTGGAGCGTAAGATGCAAGCGTTCTGCTAGATTGCTATTCATTCGATTTATACACTATTATAATATTAGAAAAAAATATGATTTCATAAATGCTTTAGGTTATCGTAAGGCAAAAACCGTCCGTATTTATGTGTGGGTTTGGTCTTACGATTATCCTTTTCTTTCGAAATGATTTGACTTTAAAATCAAGTTGGATGATACCCTTAAACTTAGTGATATTTAACCACGCTGGTTCACCAGACTGATCCTGGCGTTTGCCATGCTTAGTTCAGACTGAGTTTTTCAGGTTCAGGTTATCGGATACTATGAAGAGACGAGCTGGAGGAGTTCTGATGTATGATATTAACTAGTATTTATCCCGTTGTGTGTTGTATATGAGGACATGTTATTATAACTGTCCGGATGTACTCTGATGTTTGTAAGTATTTCAAAGCTCTCAATAAAGTTTTATTTATATAAATATTTTGTTCCGCTGCGATATGAGACTCTGATTTTGTTAAGTTCTTCTTCTTTTCTTATATGCTAAGCTTTCTTTGTGCTCTTTTCCTCATCCTCTAATTTGTTTATAACAACCCTGAATTTTGGAACCAATTTAAAATTTATTTTTTAATTGATTTTAGTGGAAATTAAATATTTTAAACGATTTATTTTGTGAATAAATGACTTAAAATTTATTTTAAACGAAGTTTGAACGTATAATTTAAAATTTAATTATAAAACGAACTCGTAACATCGCGGTAGTTTGAAAAATTAGTTTTGTACTTTAATTGAATATACAAAATGCGATATAAGTCGGATTTTTGTAAAACAAGAAATGTTAGGATCTATTTAATTATATCTTTCTAACAAATGTCAAAAAAAAAATGAGATTTCAATTTATAAATGGTAAGTTATGTCTAGATTAAAATTTTAAATAGTCGTTATGGAATTGTTTATATATTAAAATGATTTAATATATAAAATAAAAGGATTTTCATGAAAAATGAACACCGTTGGATTAGAAAATTAAAATACCGAGTTATAAACTCAAGTATGTATATTTTACAGTTATATAACATTTGTTTTGGGTATATGCGATGATAATAATTATTTTATTATTAACTTGAATAATTTTGGAATTTTGTAATATTATTATAATATTACATAGGCCTTAAAAATAATCATTTTGCAAATTACCTCTATTTTCGATGAAATTAATTTTGTAGGATCCGAAATGTCAAATTATTGTTTGGTTTAAAATTTCAAGTCAACTGGATTTTGTATGTGAGCGTAGTGAATTTTAATGTGTGTTCAATTTCAGTTATAAATTCAATAAGCTATAAATAAGACCATTTTCAAACAGTCTCCAAATTCGATGAAATTAGTTTTGTTAGAACTGTATTTGTAAAACATAGCAAGATTTCAAATTTCGTAATTTTTGGAGTCAGTATGTGATTGTGGTAAATTAAAACGTATGTTTAAATTCAATATTTAACATTATGTTGATTTATATTTTAATTTTGATAAAAAAAATGATTAAAACAATCGAATAAGCTTACCAAACATATTCCATTGAGTCGGAAATGGGGGTATTTGGTTAAGGACGTTAGTCTTGGGATTTATTTGGAGTTCAGAGCGTTAAACCAGTAACATATGAATTAAATATTATTAAAAAGGTGTGTGTGTGTATATATATATATCCCTCAACCATCTATAACACTAGCCCACGCAGAATGCGCCGCCACCCTCATTTGAACAACCGAGGTTGCACGATTTTTTAAGCCTTAATCATTTCCAATCCACTCGGTATTATTCGAATCATCTAACACGAAGTTGTAGAGCATCTGAAGCTCTTCCAATCCATACACTACAAGAAAACTTCACATAGACATCAGTTAAAAACGATGTCTTCATTTTTCTGGTGTGATGTCTTTGTCGGTGATGTCTAAAGTACCCCTTTTTTACATCACTTAAAAGACGATGTCAAAGTAGCTTTAAGACATCAGAAATTAATTAATTAACTGTTGTAATAAGTATTTTACCATATCAGCTTTTGAATGATGTCTATGATGGCTTTATATTGATGTCTATGATGGCTTTATATTGATGTCTATGATGGCTTGTTTATGTTTTTTTCTCATCTCATATACATAAATAAATATTTATTAAAAGAAATACTATTGCACAGAATATTATATTCAAACAGAATTTTTATTTAATTAAATATTTTATTTAAACATATGAAATAGCAAAAATTTCTGACTCTAACTATTTAACATTCACATTTCTCATACACAGTTAAATACATTACACAATCAATTTTACATTGCTACCTCGCTATAACACTCATCACTCTAGCTGTCTTGATCTTGATTTTCATTGTCTAGCTTGTACTCCAGCTATCCATTCTTTTCTACCTATCACGTACATTTCTAGAGCAGTAAACTGTAAAGTAAATCAAATATAGTGGATTTTGGATTTTTAGACCATCCATTGAGAATTCTAGGTTTAAACTCTACAGTACTATGGTTCTACACTCCTATTGTAGATCACTATGGTTTTTTAACAGTACACAATTTTATATCATAATACTACCCTTAGTATTAATCCAATTAAACTCCAATTAAGATACTGCTTATGTTAGTAGAACCTCTTAATTTTAACTACCCACAAGCTCTACAAAGTCTAAGAAAACAAAACCCAACTGATTAAAGAAATTAGAAATCAAGAAAAAGCAGACCTCGGTTGCATCTCGACGCAAAGCGAGAGAGGGAAAATAGGGGAACTCAACACTGAATCTTATTATACCTCTTGTTCAAGCTTAAATAATTGGGAGTCACCATACTTTCTTCTTTAGTTTGCGATCAAGTTAAATAAATAGGGTTTTCTTCTCGTTCACTTTAATCCATTTGACTGCATTTAAGAAACCAAATTTGCAACTTCAAGAAAAATAGCATAAAAAATGAAGAGCTTGTAACAACCAGGAAAATCTGAGCCAATTTATAAATTTTATTTTGGCAATTTTGACGGATTTTGAATATTCAAAATGAAGTATTTTAAATAATAACGATGAGAAATTTATTTTAAATAGAATTAGAATGTATATATTTACTTGAATCAAAGTTAGAATATAAATATTTATTTTTAATTATAAAAGAATTGAAAATGGCGCGGTAGTTTGAAATTTCGATTTCGAATTTCAAATGAGTTTACAGGATTCAAAATAAACTGGATTTTAGCAAAACCAAAAATATTAGAATCTATTTGAGAATATCTTTCCAATGAATCTGAAAAATCAAAATTTCATAGTGGGAATCAAAAGTTATGCCCAGTTGAAAATTCAGAATAGTCGTTATGGAATTCTGGTCCTTAAAAATGGAAATTTTGCAAATGACCTCGGTTTTTGATGAAACCACTTTTGTTGGATCCGGGATGTCAAGTTATTGCTAGATTCCAAAATTCGTAATTTTCTGAAACAATATGTGAGCGTGGCAAAGGAAAATGTGTTTGAACAATTTTAGTCAATTTCGATCGACCAAAGAACGACCATTTTTCAAATGATCTCAGAATTTGACGAAATTAGTTTTGTTAGGACCGTATCGTCAATACAAAGCGAGAAAATATTTTTTGGGATTTTTTATAGTCCGTATGTGGCCCCAGTAAATTGAAATGTATGTTCAAATTTAATATATATTGATTTATATTTTAATTTAAACGAAAACTGATTGTAACGGCCGAATTGGCTTACGAAACATATCCCATTATGTTTGGAATGGGGGTAATACGCTATGGACGACAGTCGATGGGTTCGATTTTGAGTTCGAATTAAAAAGTTACTTTTTTGATAATATAATAATTAAATATAATATATAACTTTTCTATTCCCTCCCTTACCCTCACTCTCTCCAAATCGGTTAACGCCTGGAAAAAAAATAAAAAGAAAAAAAACCCCGATGCCTTTCCCGCTCGTCGCCCTTTCTCCCCCTTCCCCTGACGCCATCGCGCCGCCCTAGGCTGGCGCCGCCGCCGTCTCTACCTCCTCCTCCTTCTTCTGCAGCACCTAAATCCCCTAACCCCCTGAAAACTGCACCTTCATGAACCCTAACCCCAAAATCGAGCTGCCCAATGCCAAACCACCCCCACCCGACGCCTTCAGCCCAATGCATCGCCTCCCCTTGGCTACAGCAGCCCCGGCGCGCCTCCTCAGCCTTTCACCACGTCGGACAGCTCTCCACCTTCTAAAATGCCTAAAAAAATGTAAGTTTTGATTTTGTTTTCAATTCCTTGATTAAATAGGATTTTTAATTACGAAAAATAGAATTTTTAAAGATTTAAAGATTTTTTTATCATATAAAAATTCGATTTTTAAATATTTGTTTGCAGTGTAAAGTTATAATTTTTAACGGGGTAAAGTTATGATTTTTAACAATATAAAGTGATGATTTTTAATGATATAAAAATATAATTTTTATGTATATAATGACTATATGAAAATATGAGTTTTACAGAAAAGGTTTAGAATAAAAATATGATTTTATTTTTGAAGTTAGCGAAATAAAAATGTGATTTTTATATACGTAGAGAATTAAAAATACGATTTTTATTATATATAATAGCGATATGAAAGATATAATTTTTAATATAAACGGTGTGAAACAGATGGCGTTGGAAATACGGCGAAGGTTACCTACATGTGAAGAGTCGCAGTATTTGGTTAAGCTTATGGGTGAGAACTCCTCACTATAATTTTTCTATACAGTTATTTATTTATAACTGCATATATGAACTGTTCCCCGTCGTCCACAGACCATGGACGACTTGTTTGTTTGGTTGTGTAGTTGATTGGATTATTGGTTTGAATTTGGTTGTTTGGGTGAGATGGAATTGATTAGATTGGTGTATGGCGCAGGCCATTATTAAACTTGGGATAAGGCTAGGCCTTATCCCGTTTCTAGCATCGCGCCGTTATTGTAACGACCTGAGAGAATTCGAGCCCGAATTTCGACAATAATACAGATCCTGTATCACTTGTCAGAACCCAAGAATCGAAAACACAGATAGTTATTAGAAAGAATTCAGAGGATGAGGAAAGAAAGAATATTAGAATAGAAGAATAAGAAGAAGAACTAATACATCACAGAGTCTCACATCGCAGCGGAACAAAATATAATATGGAAATAACCTTTATTGAGAGCTTGAAACAAAACTTACAACATCAGAGTACATCGATTCACCTGGACAGTTATAATAGTCTGTCCTCATATATATAACACACAGCAGAATAATAACGGTTGAACATCATACGTCTAAACTCCTTCAGCTCGTCTTTGCACTTCAAATCATCTGGTAACCTGAACCTGTACATCCCGGTCTAACCCGAGCATTTACAAAACACCGGGTCAGTCTGGTGAACCAGAGTAAGATAAACACACTAAGTTTAAGGGTATCACACATCTTGATTTTAAAGTTAAAAACCCTTTTTTTTTTGAAAGAAAAAGATAATTGTAAGACCGAATCCACACATAAATATGGACGGTTTTTATCTTACGATAACCCAAAACAATTTTGAAATTAATATCTTTTTCTGATATTATAATAGTGTCTAAATACAAGTAAATATCAATCTAGTGGAACGCTTGCATCTCACGCTCCACATATATAGTATACAAACCAAACCGCGGGCGCTTATTGGAGATTGGATTCAAACTATGACAAGGTATGGGACCACCTGCCGATTGTAACACCCCACCACCGCCAGGGTGTCTCTTGCAAGCACTCTGACTTTGGAGGGGCGTTTGAATCAGGTAAACATGCATAATGATATATCAAGGCAGAACAAGAACATATGTATATATGTAAACAGAGTAAATAACATAGATAAAACAGCGGAAGATTTCAAACCATTTCAAAACAAGTCTGGTACAACATAATGTCAACTTTCCAAATACACAAGTCTAGATAAAAACAACATTGCTGAAAAACTGAAATACATAAGTACTATCCCCAAAGTAAGTGATAACCATAGCTAGCTTCATGTCAAGACCGTACATGAGCTAAAATCCCACAAGCAAGCGATCAGAAATCCAAGCTAAGCTCCAATATTCCCACCCTGAGAACCTGGGGGGGAAACGGAAGAAAAGAGGCGAAAGAAAACAGGTCAGTCAAAAAGACTGAGTAAGCCCTACTACAATCAATGTAAACTGATAAAGTTAACTGGCATGATGAAAGCTGAGATGAACAAATAGATAACTACATACTGGCATGATGATTAACTAACAAGGTAGATAAAGGTGTCATCGCATAATCAGGTTTAAGTTTTTTGCACCACAGGTGTACTAGCAAACTAACATGACTTGAATAAACAAGTATTGATCCCTTGGCCCAAGCTTTGGCCCAATAACATGAAGTGACCCTAATACGAGGTCCAACCAAACGGTCTAGTCGATCGGCTCCCTAAGCCTAACTCGTCACGTGTTGGTGTCAATGCGGCCCAAACATAATTGTAGTCAGACTGTGCAGGGTCTCCCGTCGGGTGTATCAAGCCCTAGGGTGTCAACCCCTGGACACCATAAATATAAGTGCACAGTCTCGATCTACTGGTACCCGTGCATGCTTTCCCCGGCTTCGGACTATGTGCACGACCATGGTCCGCCCGGAACTACACCGGCGTACCACTCTGCCGTCGCTTTTGGTCACTTACCTCCAGTCCAGTAATCGTGCCCCCACCCTAGCCTAGTCAATAGGGTCATAATGATACAAACTTGGGATTACTGCTGGAGTGGACCCCCATTGCTAGGATTTTTCTAGTGGGTTAAGTACGGTTTAACCCTCTTGCTAATCATGGATTAACTTGGTTAAGTGTAACGATGAGTTCACGACTTAACCCTGATTAATCTACCAAGCCCAAATTGGTTAAGTATTAAGTGGACCATGACTTAAACCTAATTATGAGGCATTAATTAATTTAATGCGCCTTAACCTCTCACATTAGACTTTGTTGCGGTTACTAGTTAAGCCGGGCGGGTCCGGGTAGCTTTACACCACAACTTGGTCTAACCTCGGGTTCAAGGTACAACATGACCAACTTCTCACATTGGGTCCTATTGTTTGTAGCAACTAGTTAAGCCGGTCGGTTCCGGGTAGGTTTACGCTACAAACTCAACCCAACCTCGAGTTGGTCACACTTATCTTTTCTAAGTGTCATGTCCATCATGTTTCCAAAACATGTTACAAGTTTTCAAGCATTTGGGTAGACCTAACTTAATAGGTAAATTCCCAAAGGGTAGACCTAATTTAATAGGTAAATTCCCAAGCTTATGTTTTTATGTCTTTTAAGTTTACCCAACCCAAAACGCAATCCCATCGCTTACATATCGCAATAGCGCATAAAGGATAGAAAGAGGGAACTTGGCATAATCATGACATAAAGGTGTTGAAGCCACAAGTTTAACATGGTGGCATATGAAATGTACATATGTTCATATACTTGCATATTACATATTTAGGCCTCAAAAGCATGCATAAAACCAAACTTAGTATTTTGGTGATAAATGACATGTAGAAATGGCCATAAGTTCGCATTTAGCCTCACATGCAAGTTATCATAAGAGATATGATAACCTACATGTTGCCAAAATGCAACCTTTAGCATAAAGCTTGAAGCTTTAGGCTCATAAACCCAAGATAAGCTTGCATAACATGATAACATGAGTGAGATGATCAACCCAAACTTGCATACATAACATGGCAACTTGCATATCATAACATAGCAAACTTGCATAACATGATAAACTTGCACATCATATCCTAGCATACTTGCATAACATGATAAACTTGCATATCATATCATAATGATCAAACACAACTTGCATCATTCATTAACTTTAGAGTTTAAGTATGAAAGTAGAAAAGGGCTTACAATGCTTATGAAGACACAAAAATATGACAAAGCCCTTATGCAACCAATTAAACCCAAAATGCAAGCTTCAATAGAAAAACCCTTAAGCCAAAATGATCAAAACCCTTGCTTTATGATGCAAATATAGAAACTTGACTTGAATGCAAGCTAATGATGCTCATACAAACTTGAAAACACTTGTATGCATGGAAAATCTCATAGAAATTTATTTAGGAATTTTATGAAGAGAGTGGAGGCCATGAGAGGATTGATTTTGCCATAGTTTAGTTGTATAAATGAATAATGATGATTTAGGGTTAGGTTAGGGCCTTATTTATAGAGATTAGGACTAGTTTTAGCCTTAGGATTAAACCCTAGTTCCCATCTCAGCCCTTAAAACCGAATCTGGCCCCCAAACTCAACACAAACCCAAAATGGTGCACCAGGCAAAACTGCCCGGCTGGACCAAGTCGACAGCCAAGTCGACAGGGCTGTCGACTTGGGTCCAACCAAGTCGACTCCCAAGTCGACAGGGCTGTCGACTTGGGTACTCTGGCGGGAATTTTCCCGCCTGGCCCAATCTGACCTAATTTTTCAAATTCAAACTTGAATTTGAAATCTGTTTTTACTTTGAAATTTTCTGAAAACTTCGTTGGGCCTTAATCGGGTCATACAGACTCCGATTTTCGAAAACTCGGACTCTATATCGCGTATTTTTCCGAGACGAACGCAATGGCATAGCCCGTTTCCCTTGATTCAGATTTTAGAATTAAATTCTGCCTCGATTTATGTTATAACAGGTTATTGCAAATACGGGTTGTTACACCGATAGTGTATCTCTTGAGACGAATACACTGGGTTCAACAAGAACGTCTTGCAACCTGGCCCACACATGACCGACCACTCATTTCGCTTGAGTGTATCAAATGTATATCACCAACGGTTGGGCTCAAACCACCGTTTCCCGAAAAGGGACAACATCGATAGATTAAAGAAGCAAATGGATTTTCTCTAGATAGGTGATTATACACCCTTATGGGAGCGACCCACATAGACATGCTGCCTGCCCAATTTTTGTCATTTCCCGGTTGATGAGGCTTGAGGTTATAATCGACTTTTGAATAATCTGGCCACCATTCATATCATCAATACAAGTCTTCCAGGAACAGGATGAACCGAAGGCACCCTCCTACCGCATTCTAGGAATCACCCTATAGATCAGTAGCGAGCAGTCCTTGCATCCTGTAGATTTCATCCACGATAGAATCACAGTATATCTCTAGGGATCAGCTAGAGATTGTAAGTAACACTTCCGTTTCATGAAGATCCACAGTCTTCGATTTGCTCCATCTCGATTAGCATCTCTGACGTATTCGTTTTTATTAGTCGGAATGGTTTTAGAATATACATTCGATCCCCATCTTTCCGTACCAACAACGCATTAGCCATGATTTTGATAGTCGGTTATTTAACTATCAAAATAAACAACAATAAAAATAAAATAGATCCATTGGTTTGTTACACAGCGTCACTTGGCCATAAAATGTAAAATAATATATCGGTTGTAATACCGAAATAATATCTCAGTTTAGTACATTAATATCCTCAAATCATTTTATTTTTGTACTTAGAAAAAATATATTTAAAAATCATACCCAATTCTCTGTAAACTCTCACTTGAAAACATTTGCTATAACTTTACTTATCATTAAATTTTTGGAAATCGATTCAACTTATTATTCGTAAAACAATCGTTTAGAAATCTCTTTTTGTTTTGTTATTTGAACACAATCATCTTCACTTATCCTTTAGAACAAACTCATTCTAAATCTTTTTCTTTACCTTTTGAAAATATCGTTATATTTCCACAACTCCTTACCTTGATCATGAATATATCATTTCATATTCTCTAGCCCATTTTATTTTTGTTACTTTGGGAATATCAAGATATATTTCCTTAAATACTTTTATTTCCTTTAATTTGGAATCTCATTATTTATCAAACCTTTCAACTGATGTTGCGTTTGTATTCTCAAAATAAATCTCTTCTAACATCTTTATCATTTCAACTAACATCATCTTTCAATAATCTTAAAGTCTTTCAAGTTGGGGTATTTTAATTACCTCTCAGACCTTGATCAACATCATTCTTATCTTAAGATAGATATGAATTGTAATTCCAAAACCCGGTAATCAACACTAACTCATCTTTCCATTTGAATAAATAAATAATATTATTAATCTCATTTACTTCGATCGTTATTAAATAAATAATCTACTTCAAAGTAATCTCATTGAATTGTTTCTTAAAAACAATTAATATCATTCATAAATCGCTACATTAGTCCTTGCTCATATGCATCCATCTTAGTACTATAAGAATTAGCTTTAAAAGAAGTCATTTAATAATTTGGATGAAGCACGTGCTTCGCACACGACGGATTTTAGTACAAAAATAATGGTCAAACAATCAATATATAAATGTGGTTGGTTTATTTTCCTTTTATAAACTTCATTAAAATAATATATTTCAAAATCTATATTTAGTTATAAAATAAATTTCATAACTTTATTTCTATCGTTTTATCTAACAGTAAATCTGTCTTTTATAAACAAATTGTATTTCGGCCATCAACTGTTAATTTCTCAACCAATATTGCCATTTGGTTAATATCAAAATAACTGTTGAAATCTGGATTCAACAGCCAATCATTCAATCATATTCAGCAAAACAATTCATGTAATGATAATATAAAACAAACATGAATAATCAATTCAACTGGAGACGGTAAATAAATAACAACAGTTCAAGCATCAAAATTTAATACGTTTACATTATTATAAACGTAATCAACGGGGTAAGTTACTTTCATTGGAAATCATCGTTAAAAATAACGATGGAGTTCGATTAAATTAAACGGAAGTTTAATTTAAATCAGTTATATATGAAAATATTCAACATATATATGCAAACAAACATGCAGTCATTCAACCAATAGCAACCAAAGCACACAAATATAAATCCGACTTATATAAAATAATAAGTGGGGGGTAACTGAGTGAGTTTAACTCACCTTTGATTCTCATCATTGAAACGGTTTGGTTTTCAGTTGCTTCCAACTCCGTCCAAACTAGCTTCATACATTACATCCGTCGATACGATCACATCGTCCTTTGGTTGGCTCCATCCTGTTACCGCATGCTCAAGATATAATTTAATACAATATTCCTTTTAACATTATTAACATCTTAATCTCATATTATATTAATCTAAATTTTTATTATGTTTCGTAAGACCCGATTAGGCACATACAGACTTGTTTAGGCACTAATATAGGGTTAGGCACAATATACAAAATAATTGGACATAGCTACTGCTTACTCTTCCCCAGTTTTCAACCTCTACCTTCTATTTGATCTTCAAAACCGTTAATTACAGTTCAAGGTAACTTTCCTATCTGTTATGCAACATTCAAAACCTTATTTATAAAAAGTTTGTCGACGCTAATATCATTCTCGTTATTTAAGTAAGTGAGTCACTAATCCCTTCATTATGCATGTCAAAATAATATTACGCCTAGTATACATTTACACCTATAATCAAACATGTTTTAAAACTTCTGAATTCTTACCTGATGTCTTTAGTTTCGAACAGCATTCCCCCTCCCTTTCCCTTCTTTCCCTTTCCACTAGTTTTAAACAATCAGGCCTTCACCAATAAGTTCGGCCCATGTATTCTTTTTTTCTTCTTTTTTTTCTTTTCTTTTTGAAATACTAGCTGAGGTCCAAAGCCCCACTGTAGCCCAAGTAAATAAGAATCCGCACCCAACCGTTTGTTGCTTCCCCAACTTTTGAACCGTAGACCACCTCCCCAGATCCCCTCCTACCCCATGCGATTCTCGTTTCCATCCCTGGCGCAATCACCCCTTCCCACTATTCTTTCTTGCAACGTCATCTTTTCGTGCTTTAAACCTTTTTTTTTCTTTTTTGTTCTTTCCTCACATACCACCTTTGCCATTCATGAAATCAACTACACTCCATTGCTCCTCCTATCCAACCTGTCCTACCACCAGAACGACAAACCCTCTGGTCCCGCCACCTCGTCCGACACTGCACCCCATCCCAGCGAAGCCCCATACAGGCCCCCCTCTGAAGTTCTACCCATTTTTAGAATCGACGCACGAACTCCAGGTGTTCCTCTCGACTGATTTTATTTCTCCTGGAATCATTCTTTGTTCCAACGCATCACCAAGAACCGCACAACGCCTCCTCCTCACCGAAGACTGCTCCTCCTAGCTGATATCCGTCCCTCATACGTAACCGTGAATAGCTTCATATATTGTGAGGTAAATGAAACCTAGTTCGCAACTTCTATAGTCGAACAGTGTGAAACAAAAACTGGAGATGATGGGCTGGTGCAGCTCGATCCCAGGAGAGTTTAGAAATGTATACCGTGATTTTTAGGAAGCTTGCATGGATCGAATTAATTTTATAAGGTCTGAGCCGCTATTTTTCTTTTGTTTTTAGTATCGCAATTTGCTGAAGAGAGAGGATCAAATGCTGCCTATTTATAGGAAGAAATCCTTAGCGAGAACGGTGTTGGTTTTCATGGCCATCACGGATTTGATAATTTGGGGTGCAAGTAATTGTAGATATAGGTAGTAGGTTAGTTGTTTAATAGATTAACACTGAAGTGATTACACAGACTGATGGGGAGGACAAGCCATGTGCATAGTCTAGCTCTGGTTATAGAAGGAAGTAGGCGTTGTATGGTGAAGGCTGTACGAGTTAGAGGTAGGAAAAATATGTAGCTGCGTATAAATCATAGGGGTGGACTTGCTTGTATAATGTATTGATGTATTCATTTATTAATTAAGGACGGACGAGTGCTGTACGTGAACAAAGTGTGTTTTCCTTTCAATCACTGTTATCTTCTTCCTGTTTTGTATCATATATATGTGTAGATTACAAAGCTTGACCTTTAATTATTCGTTTTCTCACTTTGTTAGCCTAATGTGAACAAATCTCATTAATCAAAATGGTGGAAAATTAGATAGTAGTACGATGTACTTTCAGAACATTAGTTGACATACACTACGTGTATTTATATGTTTTTAGTCATGCAAGGAAAATTGGACCTATATCATCTCGAGCCAAGAGTGTCGGTGCCATGTCCAAACTTGTATATAATATAATTTATACGGTACCGCTGACCGTTAAATACACGTAACGTGTTGTACACCATTTTACCCTTTTAAGGGCTGCTATCGACAAAAGTAAAAATACCGTTGTGTCGAGCAACGCTCCACGACCCTAAAAATATAATAATGTCAGTAGGTTAACTTATATTGAGAAAACCCAAAATGATGATAAAGGGTGCAAAATACTCCATATAAAAAGTGGTGTGTTTTCCAAATTAAAAATTACAGTAAAATTCTAAAAAATTAATTATAATTACGCCTCAAAGATCTCATCCAAATTCGAAATCGATATTTAATTATATTAAATTATCATTATGATTTGTAAACGACTCCACAGCGACTATTTGAAAATTTAAATTGGACGTATTTTACAATCTATACGACGAAATTTCCATTTTTCTCTTTCATTAGAAAAATATAATCAAATCGATCCAGACGGTTCTTGTTTTACAGAAATCCGATTTATATCGGATCTTGTATATTCAATTGAAGTTCAGATTTCAATATTACGAATACCGCGCCGTTACGAGCTCGTTTTAATATAAATATAATTATAAACGTTCCTTCGTCGTTTAGCAACGAATTTCAATATTAAACCCATTAATATATAATATTTAAAACTAATTTAAATATTTGAATTCAAACAGTCGAAAAATATGGGTCGTTACATTCTTCCCCCCTTAAATAAATTTCGTCCTCGAAATTGTTAAGTAAAGGAGAACGCTTCGAACTCAATTTTTCCAAAATAATTAACATTAATATAAAATAAAATCAAACTAATTCTAAGTCTAAAAAATAATATCAAAAATATTCTACGTTTAAAAATTTTATGAAAATTTCACCAGTACATCCTCTGTACGGCTCGATCTGAACAATTACAACTGCCACTCTGGGCCTCACAATGATAAAAAAAACAAAGCCAATTGACAATCCAACTCTGGGGTATAATCAAGGTTTACCTATTTGTCGGGCAACCCAAACTCTAATCCCGAAGCATAGCAATAATAGCTCTTCATCTTTTCAACCTGCACTTACCTCAATCCAATACTAATAACAGATACAGGGTTAATTCATTCCAGTTTCATTTCATATTTGATTTTACTTCAAATTAATTATACTGAAATTTATCTTCTAGTTTTCAATTCATTCAGTTGTTGATGAATTTAATATTCAATCAATTTATCATCCAATCAAATCACCCATATTAACTTATTTTTAAGTTAACTCCTGCTTTAATGTTTAAATTTTATTTACAATTTCTATATTTTAAATTCTCTTCTGGTTTTATTAAATCATTCAAACTCACAACCTCATTTGAATTCCCATTCAAACCAATCAACAAACACATATCAGTAATTTGATAAAACTATTTCTTTTCTATATAAAATATAGTTTGGGAAAAATTATTTCATTTACCCTCTTCACAAAACAATACTGTGTCAATTGCCAGTTCAATTTGAACCGATCAAACAGCACAATGCAAAACGTTATTATGTAAAATTTACAAATACGCTCTCTCATATATAGATATTCAATTCGATCTAGGGTATTACTAACCCAATCTCTATCGAGTTAACCCCAAAGCCAAGTTTATTTCTAAACCATTGCTCTGATACCACTGTAACGACCTGAGAGAATTTGAGCCCGAATTCCGACAATAATATAGATCCTGTATCACTTGTCAGAACCCAAGAATCGAAAACACATATAATTATCAGAAAGAATTTAGAGGATGAGGAAAGAAAGAAAGAATATTAGAATAGAAGAATAAGAAGAAGAACTAATACATCACAGAGTCTCACATCGCAGCGGAACAAAATATAATATGGAAATAACCTTTATTGAGAGCTTGAAATAAAACTTACAACATCAGAGTACACCGAATCATCTGGATAGTCATAATAGTCTGTCCTCATATATATAACACACAGCAGAACAATAACGGTTGAACATCATGCGTCTGAACTCCTTCAGCTCATCTTTGGACTTCAAATCATCTGGTAACCTGAACCTGTACATCCCAGTCTAACCCGAGCATTTACAAAACACCGGGTCAGTCTGGTGAACCAGAGTGAGATAAACACACTAAGTTTAAGGGTATCACCCATCTTGATTTTAAAGTTAAAAACCTTTTTTTTGAAAGAAAAAGATAATCGTAAGATCGAATCCACACATAAATACGGATGGTTTTTATCTTACGATAACCCAATTTTTTTTGAAATCAATATCTTTTTCTGATATTATAATAGTGGCTAAATACAAGTAAATATCAATCAAGTGGAACGCTTGCATCTCACGCTCCACATATATAATATACAAACCAAACCGCGCGCACTTATTGGAGATTGGATTCTGACTATGACAAGGTATGGGACCACCTGCCGATAGTGTATCTCTAGAGACGAATACACTGGGTTCAACAAGAACGTCTTGCAACCCGGCCCACACATGACCGACCACTCATTTCGCTTGAGTGTATCGAATGTGTATCACCAATGGTTGGGCTCAAAACACTGTTTCTCGTAAAGGGACAGCATCGATAGATTAAAGAAGCAAATGGATTTTCTCTAGATAGGTGATTATACACCCTAATGGGAGCGACCCACATAGACATGCTGCCTGCCCGATTTTTGTCATTTCCCGGTTGATGAGGCTTGAGGTTATAATCGACTTTTGAAACATCTGGCCACCATTCATATCGTCAATACAAGTCATTTAGGAACAGGATGAACCGAAGGCACCCTCCTACCGCATTCTAGGAATCACCCTATAGATCAGTAGCGAGTAGTCCTTGCAACCTGTAGATTTCATCCATGACAGAATCACAGTATATCTCTAGGGATCAGCTAGAGATTGTAAGTAACACTTCCGTTTCATGAAGATCCACGGTCTTTGATTTGCTCCATCTCGATCAACATCTCTGACGTATTCGTTTTTATCGGTCGGAATGGTTTTCGAATATACATTCGATCCCAGTCTTTCCGTACCAACAACGCATTGGCCATGATTTTGATAGTCGGTTATTTAACTATCAAAATAAACAACCATAAAAATAAAACAGATCCATTGGTTTGTTACACAGCGTCACTTGGCCATAAAATGTAAAATAATATATCGGTTGTAATACCAAAATAATATCTCAGTTTAATATATTAATATCCACAAATCATTTTATTTCTGTACTTAGAAAAAATATATTTAAAAATCATACCCAATTCTCTGTAAACTCTCACTTGAAAACATTTGCTATAACTTTACTTATCATTAAATTTTTGGAAATCGATTCAACTTATTATTCGTAAAACAATCGTTCAGAAAACTCTTTTTGTTTTGTTATTTGAACACAATCATCTTCACTTATCCTTTAGAATAAACTCATTCTAAATCTTTTTCTTTACCTTTTGAAAATATCGTTATATTTCCACAACTCCTTACCTTGATCATGAATATATCATTTCATATTCTCTAGCCCATTTTATTTTCATTACTTTGGGAATCAATATATATTTCCTTAAATTCTTTTATTTCCTTTAATTTGGAATCTCATTATTTATCAAACCTTTCAACTGATGTTGCGTTTGTATTCTCAAAATAATTCTCTTCTAACGTCTTTATCATTTCAACTAATATCATCTTTCAATAATCTTGAAGTCATTCAAGTTGGGGTATTTTAATTACCTCTTAGACCTTGATCATCATCATTCTTATCTTAAGATAGATATGAATTGTAATTCAAAAACCCGTTAATCAACACTAACTCGTCTTTCCATTTGAATAAATAAATTATATTATTAATCTCATTTACTTCGATCGTTATTAAATAAATAATTTATTTCAAAATAATCTCATTGAATTGTTTCTTAAAAACAATTAATATCATTCATAAATCGCTACATTAGTCCTTGCTCATATGCATACATCTTAGTACTATAAGAATTAGCTTTAAAAGAAGTCATTTAATAATTTGGATGAAGCACGTGCTTCACACACGGCGGGTTTTAGTACAAAAATAATGGTCAAAATAATCAATATATAAATGTGGTTGGTTTATTTTCCTTTTATAAACTTCATTAAAATAATATATTTCAAAATCTATATTTATTTATAAAATAAATTTCATAACTTTATTTCTATCGATTTACCTAATGGTAAATCTGTCTTTTATAAACAAATTGTATTTTGGCCATCAACTGTTAATTTCTCAACCAATATTGCCATTTGGTTAATAGCAAAATAACTGTTGAAATCTGGATTCAACAGCCAATCATTCAATCATATTCAGCAAAATGATTCATGTAATGATAATATAAAACAAACATGAATAATCAATTCAACTGGAGATGGTAAATAAATAACAACAGTTCTGGCATCAAAATTTAATACTTTATATTATTATAAACGTAATCAACCAGGTAAGTTACTTTCATTGGAAATCATCGTTAAAAATAACGATGGAGTTCGATTAAATTAAACGGACGTTTAATTTAAATCAAATATATATGAAAATATTCAACATATATATGCAAACAAACATGCAGTCATTCAACCAATAGCAACCAAAGCACACAAATATAAACCCGACTTATATAAAATAATAAGTGGGGGGCAACAGAGTGAGTTTAATTCACCTTTGATTCTCATCATTGAAACGGTTTGGTTTTCAGTTGCTTCCAACTTCGTCCAATATAGCTTCATACATTACGTCCGTCGATATGATCACATCGTCCTTTAGTTGGCTCCATCCTGTTACTGCGTGCCCAAGATATAATTTAATACAATATTCCTTTTAATATTATTAACATTTTAATTTCATATTATATTAATCTAAATTTTTATTATGTTTCGTAAGACCCGATTAGGCACATACAGACTTGTTTAGGCATTAATATAGGGTTAGGCACAATATACAAAATAATTGGACATAGCTACTGCTTACTCTTCCCCAGTTTTCAACCTCTACCTACTATTTGATCTTCAAAACCATTAGTTACAGTTCAAGGTAACTTTCCTATCTGTTATACAACATTCAAAACCTTATTCATAAAAAGTTTGGCGATGCTAATATCATTCTTGTTATTTAAGTAAGTGAGTCACTAATCCCTTCATTATGTATGTTAAAATAATATTACGCCTAGTATACGTTTATAACAATAATCAAACATGTTTTAAAACTTCTGAATTCTCACCTGATGTCTTTAGTTTCGAACAGCATTCCCACTCCCTTTCCCTTCTTTCCCTTTCCACTAGTTTTAAACAATCAGGCCTTCACTAATACGTTCGGCCCATGTATTCTTTTTTTTTCTTTTTTTTTCTTTTTGAAATACTGGTTGAGGTCCAAAGCCCCACTGTAGCCCAAGTAAATAAGAATCCGCACCCAAATGTTTATTGCTTCCCCAACTTTTGAACCGTAGACCACCTTCCCAGATCCCCTCCTACCACATGCGATTCTCGTTTCCACCCCTGGCGCAATCACCCCTTCCCACTATTCTTTCTTGCAACGTCATTATCATGCTTTAATCCTTTTTTTTCTTTCCTCACATACCACCTTCGCCATTCATGAAATCAACCACACTCCATTGCTCCTCCTATCCAACCTGCTCTACCACCAGAACGGCGAACCCTCTGGTCCCGCCACCTCGTCCAACACTGCACCCCATCCCAGCGAAGCCCCATACATGCCCCCCTCCAAAGTTCTACCCATTTTTAGAATCGACGCACGAACTCCAGGTGTTCCTCTCTACTGATTTTATTTCTCCTGGAATAATTCTTTGTTCCAATGCATCACCAAGAACCGCAAAGCGCCTCCTCCTCACCAAAGACTGCTCCTCCTAGCTGATATCCGTCCCTCATACGTAACCGTGAATAGATTCCCATATTGTGAGGTAAATGAAACCTAGTTCACAACTTCTACAGTCGAACAACGTGAAACAAAAACTGGAGATGATGGGCTGGTGCAGCTCGATCCCAGGAGAGTTTAGAAATGTATACCATAATTTTTAGGAAGCTTGCATGGATCGAATTAATTTTATAAGGTCTGGGCCGCTATTTTTCTTTTGTTTTTAGTATCGCGATTTGCTGAAGAGAGAGGATCAAATGCTGCCTATTTATAGGAAGAAATCCTTGGCGAGCACGGTGTTGGTTTTCTTGGCCATCACAGATTTGATAATTTGGGGTGCAAGTAATTGTAGATATAGGTAGTAGGTTAGCTGTTTAATAGATTAACACTGAAGTGATTACATAGATTGGGGAGGATAAGCCATGTTCGTAGGCTAGCACTGGTTACAGAAGGAAGTAGGCGTTGTATGGTGAAGGCTGTACGAGTTAGTGGTAGGAAAAACAGGTAGCTACGTAAAAATCATAGGGGTGGACTTGCTTGTATACTGTATTGATGTATTCATTTATTAATTAAGGACGGACGAGGGCTGTACGTGAACGAAGTGTGTTTTCCTTTCAATCACTGTTATCTTCTTCCTGTTTTGTATCATATATATGTGTAGATTGCAAAGCTTGACCTTTAATTATTCATTTTCTCACTTTGTTAGCCTAATGTGAACAAATCTCATAAATCAAAATGGTGGAAAATTAGATAGTAGTACGATGTACTTTCAGAACATTAGGTGACATGCACTACGTGTATTTATATGTTTTTAGTCATGCAAGGAAAATTGGACCTATATCATCTCGAGCCAAGAGTGTCAGTGCCATGTCCAAACTTGTATATAATATAATTTATACGATACCGCTGACCGTTAAATACATGTACCATGTTATACACCATTTTACCCTTTTATGGGCTGCTATCGACAAAAGTAAAAATACCGTTGTGTCGAGCAACGCTCCACGACCCTAAAAATATAATAATGTCGGTAGGTTAACTTATATTGAGAAACCCCAAAATGATGATAAAGGGTGCAAAATACTCCATATAAAAAGTGGTGTGTTTTCCAAATTAAAAATTACAGTAAAATTCTAAAAATTTAATTATAATTACGCCTCAAAGATCTCATCCAAATTCGAAATTGATATTTAATTATATTAAATTATCGTTATGGTTTGTAAACGATTCCATAGCGACTATTTGAAAATTTAAATTGGACGTATTTTACAATCTATACGATGAAATTTCCATTTTTCTCTTTCATTAGAAAAATATAATCAAATCGATCCAGATGGTTCTTGTTTTACAGAAATCCGATTTATATCGGATCTTGTATATTCAATTGAAGTTCAGATTTCAGTATTACGAATACCGCACCGTTATGAGCTCGTTTTAATATAAATATAATTATAAACGTTCCTTCATCGTTTAACGATGAATTTCAATATTAAATCCATTAATATATAATATTTAAAACTAATTTAAATATTTGAATTCAAACAGTCGAAAAATCCGGGTCGTTATAGTTATGCTGCCAAAATTTTCTAAAATATATATTAGAAAAATAAAAATATCATTTTTATTGTGTAAATTAACCAAATAAATTATTTATCGTTAAAAATATAAATTTAACGTGAATGTGGATAAATAAATATTCATTTACAAATCAAACGATTTGTTTTTGTACACCCATTTGAAGGATATTGATTGGGACGATAAATTTAACACATCGCCTAACTGCACAAATAAAAATCCGTGTTTGTTGACTGAAACCCCACATGGGTATTGGGATGATATTTGATGTACACTAATCCCGATTGTTTAGTTGTATGAAAATCGATAGGTTGACAGACAGTTGTGTGGTGCACTTTGGATGATGGTTGATTATTTATCATTGTTATTATATACATGTGTTGTATATAATCCATATAAATAACATTATATGGTAATTAAATGGGTCTCATTTCAATTTAGAAAATAAATTATATTCATGTGTTGAATAAACAAAATAGTCATGTGTTGACAATACTCATGTGTTGAGAATATTCATGAGTTGAAACAATCCTTGTGTTGAAACCATTCATGTGTTGAAAATATTCATGTGTTGAGTAAAATCTTTAAACAATAAAATTTACATCTTTATCATATATAAAATTAGAAACTAACTGGAAACTAGTTAAGATAAGTGGCTTCCTGGGTATTGATCTGATGTTAGTTTCGGCCTTCGGGATTAATACTTAGGGAATTGTTCTCTTGCTAATTTACGGTTAGAGTCTGATTAAGAATTAAACGATATAAAACACAATTTTAACAAATATATAAAATAAAAAAATAGTCATGTGTTGACAATACTCATGTGTTGAGAATAGTCATGTGTTGAAAATATTCATGTGCTGAATAAAGTATATATTCATGTGTTGAAGAAAATATTCATTTGTTGAATAGAATAACGAAGTTATTGAAATATACAAAGCCGTGTGGATTAGATTTGCGCCATTTTGACGCGAACGATATTTATATCAATTATGTTCGTTTTTATCATGAATATAGAAAAGGAAGTGATTTCAAAATCTAGTATTTTGAAAATATTATCGTTCATATATTAATGATATGGAATATTCAATTTTGACTTAAAATTGAATATGAAGTTGAAATCGTTTTTAAAACGAAGTTAAAACGATTTATAAAATATGTTTTGAATTGAAATTGATGAAATATATATAATATATATTATATTATATTATATTATATTATATTAATGGCCTGAATAGAACGCGCCGCGCCGTGGCAGTTCGCGAATTTTGACCATTGACTTCGAATTGACGTTACGGGAGATCTGACCGTCGGATTCTCCTGAAATGGGAACCTTGGGTTCGTATTGAAAAGGGTTTTCCAATGAATATTAGAAATTTGATATCTAACGGTAGGATTTGGAATTATGTCCAAATCAAATTTGGAAAAGGTCGCTGTAAGTGCAGTTCGACGACCATTATTGGAAATCGACTGTGCGGGCCTTGATAAAATTATTAAAAATATCAATAATTTGTGTAAAATCATAATAAATGATTTAAAAAGAATTAGGGTGAAAAATCTCATATTTAAAAAGGATAAAAATATATTTTTATCGAAATGAACTAGTTATGAAGTAGAATTGTAATCCAATATTTTTGAATAAATAAATTAGATTTGAAGTGGTTTTAAAATTAACCAGAATTTCCAATATATGAATTGGAATGGATTTGAATCGAAATTATCTTCGGAATATTTCGATGTTGGATTTCGTGATTATACAGATATGGTTGTGGAAATTTGAAAGATATATTTATATCGTTATTTCCAATACGATATTTGTTGGTTTCAGAATTTGATATTGAATATAAGCCGATATATTTTCTATACAGAGCCTTGTATTTAATATCAGATGGGATTTTGGGTTCGTCATGAATGGTGTCTTAAATAACACTGTTCTTGGACCCAGTTTAGAAAAGAATAAATCTTTTAATTAAGATTTAGTTAAATTGTCCAGTTAACTGGTATTTAATTGGAATTGGATTTAAATTGGTTTTTGGGTTTATCGTGAGCAGTGTTTTGAATAACACCTGTTCTTTAACCCGATTAACAATAAAATGTGATCTTGGGTTTATCATGAACCGTGTTTTAGATGACATTGGTTCTTTAACCCAGTTAAAGATAGGATATTGATTTTTGGGAAGATTAAAACTAAGTGGAGTTATAAGGAATCTTTAATTAGATTGAAATAATCGGGAATGGAGTATCACCATTTTTGCTCCAAAGCGATTGTTAAATCTTTAATTAGATTTGAACGTGAAATGGTAATTAATATTTACCGATAACACTGTGGTGTTAGATATGGAGTATTACCAGTTTTGCTCCATGGGATGAATAGGTTGGGATTGGGAAATAAAATAAATGATTTCTTTGGTGTGGTTCGCTAATCCCGACTAGTTTGGAAAACCTTAACATGGTTAGAAATAATATCCAAAGGAAGATTAAAGAATAAATTTAGAAGAATTTATCTTTGATAAAATTAATGGGAACCTTTCCCTAAGAATGTGAATATTTGAATAAAAGAATATTCTGAATTGGAATGAGGCGTATGTTGCGTTTGTGTTACACTTGTTTATTATATACGCGGGTTATTTGGAAAGGCCGGGTTTATACCCATTCTGAATAACCGATTCGACAATAAGTTGAAGATGAAGAGGGTGGTTATTGATGATCTTGGTTGGGCTGTACACCTAAGAGGAGGAAATCAGTTGGTGATCGTCTAGACGTACTTGGAGATCGATGGATATGCGAGGAATAAGGTTCCTCCAGTTTCGTTCAGACCCAGAACGAACTTGTAAATGGACTGTGTGTCTGACATTGGATTTTATTCTGTGTGATTGATTTCTATTAAATATATATCTGTTTGGCGGCGGAGAATTTATTCTCTTGCTTAACGCCCTTCTCTGATAGGTACGAGCTCAGAGGTTATATATTTATGGATATCAATCGCATGGCATGAATTGCCTGTGTGGCATGCCTAAGTGGCAAAGGATCAAGGCTTTTGTTGAAAAGCAAAGTCTTGTGGTTGATGATCAAAGCACGACCTGGGTGAGATAGCTTTGAGTATGGCGTTAATTCGCGAGCCTTACACCTCGGTATGAGTCAAAAACGGGATCGGACTGCAGGGAGAACACGACGTTTCTTTCTAGCTATGGGTGGTGACAGTGACCTACCAGCCCTAACATTTACATTATTTTTCACCTGTGTGGTTGTTGGAATGCGAGGCATCTCGGACATAGGTCTGATAGGACAGGGAAACATGTGTTCAGAAATAATTAGTCCTTAAAAGTGAGGGAGGACCGGCCCTGAAGCATCCAGGATCGCTCTGTGTGGTCCTGAGACATTTGCTAGAGTGTCTCGAACGGAGAGGAGCTTGCCCCTTACCTCGACTCATGATGGAATCCAATTTCCAATACGTGATAATTCGGTTTTATTTGTAGAACCTAGTATGGCGACATAGTAGATGGTAGTTATGCCGTCTATGGTTGATACTTATGATTGAAATTGTTTTGGCACTATACACTTATAGTAATATCAAAATAATCTGTTTTTAAACGTATCAAGCATTCTTTGGCTATTATAAGGTAAAACCCTATCCTCCGGCTTGCGTTGCAATGTGTGATGGGACTAGGGTCTTATAATAGCTTCATTTTTCTTTATTTTGCATTGCGATGTTTGTTTTATGCATTGGTATTCTTCGGAGGAAAACCGTTCCGTGTTATACGGCGTGGTCCCTTGATTTACCTAACTTTAAAAATAAAGATTAATAACTGTTTTAGTTCTCACACCAGTCACATAACTGAACTAGAGTTTATTGTTTTAACCTAAACTTTGGGTGCCCTTATTTTCCACACGGGCAACTAGTAGTTTTGGTTTTGCAGATTTATATTCACAGGATCCTGGTTTATAGCTGAAGTGATATTCAGAAAGCTCTGTATCCGTGTATTTCTTTCAGTTGTGTGCGTTGTAATATTTTTCCGCTGCTATATATTTAAATGTAATTTAAATCTCAGATATTTGTCAAATGTGTAATATTTATTCTTACTCTGTATATTCTTGTATTCTGATGGAATTGTTGTAATAAACAATGAAATATTTTTCTGTTTGTGTTCTGATTCGTCTTGTCCTCACGGTAATTCGTTCTTTTTCTTCTCTTCGAAGACCGGGGAAGTTCAGGTCGCTTCATTTGGTATCAGAGCTTTGGTTTACAGAGATCGAGAATAAGACACATTAGAACTAAACGAAAGAATTCATCAGAGATTGGATTAGTAATATCCAATGAGAATGACCCGTCAGAGATGGGATTAGTAGTGTCATAGAACGAGTGTAAAGAGTGAAATTTTTTAAATAAAAACTTGAAAACAAATTTTGTTTAGAAAATTTAAACCATTTTGTACGTATTTGAATATTTTATTTGTATTCAGTTGGACAATCAAGTATATAGAGATTTTGCATATACGCGTCATGAACGTATATTCGAAGTTTTAATATACTGGATAGATATAGAATCACACTCTAGTCGCCCAGAGATGATTCTACTGATGACGTATGACATCAGTAGTTTATGTTCGAGTTTCGAAGGTGGGATTTCTATAAATTTCTATTAGACTGGTGTGAGAACCAAAACTAGATAGGTTTATTGTTGTGATTTGGCATCAAAAACATGATTTTCTGAATATATACCAAAATTATGAATTTGAAACGTTAATTCACTACTTGATTGCTGGTTGTGTTGTTTGATTGTTGGTTTGGTTAAGTAAATTTTGAACTATTATGCCAAATTGAACCGAATATTGAACTGTATTGAAAAATGATTACAATTGCATGCATATACATGTATATCTATTGAATAGGTCATAGCAAGGAAGCAAGAGAAGAGGAATAAAATTGTTTGCCCGACAAATAGGTACATGTATATTGTATATCTTGGGGTTTTGATGATTTTATGAGCCGATTGGCTAGCCGCTTGGCTTTTTCTTTTTCTTTTGGATTGGTGAGGGCTATGGGAGGCTATTTGAAATATCCCGATGCTCCCGATGCAGGGGAGGTTATGGCGAAATTTTTTGAAAATTTAGGGTGCTAGCCAAATTTATGAAAAATTTGAAAAGTTCTTAGAAATTGAAAAGTTGAGGAACTTAAGCCATAATGGAAATAATGAATGTTGAGTTGATTAGTTAAACAACTTTCAGCTTCGTTCCTTTTCAGGGATGAAAAGTTTTAAGTGGGGGAGACTGTAACAACCCGGAAAATCCGAGCTAATTTTAAAATTTTATTTTGGCAATTTTGATGGATTTCGAATATTTAAAATGAATTATTTTAAATAATAACGACGAGAAATTTATTTTGAATAGAATTAGAATGTATATATTTATTTGAATCAACGTTAGAATATAAATATTTATTTTTAATTATAAAAGGAATTGAAAATGGCGCGGTAGTTTGAAATTTCAATTTTGAATTTCAAATGAGTGTACAGGATTCAAAATAAATCGGATTTTAGCGAAACCAAAAATATTAGAATCTATTTGAGAATATCTTTCCTACGAATCCGAAAAATCAAAATTTCATAGCGGGAATCAAAAGTTATGCCCAGTTGAAAATTCAAAATAGTCGCTATGGAATTCCAGCCGTTAAAAAAAGGAAATTTTGCAAATGACCTCAGTTTTCGACGAAACCACTGTTGTTGGATCCGGGATGTCAAGTTATTACTAAAGTCCAAAATTCGTAATTTTCTGAATAAATATGTGAGCGTGGCAAAGGAAAACGTGTTTGAACAGTTTTAGTCAATTTCGATCGACCAGAGAATGGCCATTTTTCAAACGATCTCAGAATTCGACGAAATTAGTTTGTTAGGACCGTATCGTTAATACGAAACTAGAAAATATTTTTCGGGAATTTTTAGAGTCTGTATGTGGCCCCAGTAAATTGAAATGTATGTTCAAATTTAATATATATTGATTTATATTTTAATTTAAACGAAAACTGATTGTAACGGCCGAATTGGCTTACGAAACATATCCCATTGTGTTCAGAATGGGGGTAATATGCTATGGACGACAGTCGGTGGGTTCGATTTTGAGTTCGAATTAAAAATTTACTTTTTTGATAATATAATAATAAAATAATTAAATATAATATATAACCTTTCTATTCCCTCCCTTATCCTTACTCTCTCCAGATCGGTTAATGCCTGGAAAAAAAAGTAAAAGAAAAAAAAACCCCGCTGCCTTTCCCGCTCGTCGCCCTTTCTCCCCCCTCCCCTGACGCCATCACGCAGCCCTAGGTTGGCGTCGCCGCCGTCTCTACCTCCTCCTTCTTCTACAGCCCCTAAATCCCCTAACCCCCTGAAAACCGCGCCTTCATGAACCGTAACCCCAAATCGAGCTGCCCACTGCCGGAACCGCACCCACCCGACGCCTTCAGCCCAATGCGCCGCTTCCCCTTGGCTCCAGCAACCCCTGCGCGCCTCCTCAGCCTTCCACCACGTCGGACAGCCCTCCACCTTCTAAAATGCCTAAAAAAAAATGTAAGTTTTGATTTTTTTTTTCAATTCCTTGATTAAATAGGATTTTAATTAGGAAAAATAGAATATTTAAAGATTTAAAGATTTGTTTTTTTTATCATATAAAAATTCGATTTTTAAATATTTGTTTGCGGTGTAAAGTTATAATTTTTAACGGGGTAAAGTTATGATTTTTAACAATGTAAAAATATAATTTTTATGTATATAATGACCATATGAAAATACGAGTTTTACAGAAAAGGTTTAGAATAAAAATATGATTTTTTTATGAAGTTAGCGAGATAAAAAAGTGATTTTTATATACGTAGCGAATTAAAAATACGATTTTTATTGTATATAATAGCGATATGAAAGATATGATTTTTAATATAAACGGTGTGAAACAGATGGCGTTGGAAACACGGCGAAGGTTACCTACATATGAAGAGTCGCGGTATTTGGTTAAGCTTATGGGTGAGAACTCCTCACTATAATTTTTCTATACAGTTATTTATTTATAACTGCATATATGAATTGTTCCCCGTCGTCCACAGACCACGGACGACTTGTTTGTTTGGTTGTGTAGTTGATTGGATTATTGGTTTGAATTTGGTTGTTTGGGTGAGACGGAATTGATTAGATTGGTATGTGTATGGCGCATGCCATTATTAGACTGGGGACAAGGCTAGGCTTTATCCCGTTTCTAGTATCGCACCGTTATGCCACCAAAATTTTCTAAAATATATATTAGAAAAATAAAAATATCATTTTTATTGTGTAAATGAACCGAGTAAATTATTTATCATTAAAAATATAAATTTAACGTGAATGTGAATAAATAAATATTCATCTACAAATTGAACGATTTGTTTATGTACACCCATTTGAAGGATATTGATTGGAACGATAAATTTTACACATCGCCCAACTGCACAAATAAAAATCTGTGTTTGTTGACTGAAACCCCACATTGGTTTTGGGATGATATTTTACGTACACTAATCCCGATTGTTTAGTTGTATGTAACAACCTTGAATTTCGCTCGGTTCGAATCAGACCGTTCGAAACCCCTGATTGTTTTGAGAACACGACAAAATAGAACGCAGACGGAAGAAAATTTCATTGTATATTACAACAATTCCATCAGATTACAAGAATATACAGAGTATAAATGAATAAAATACATTCGGTAGATATCAGAGATTACAATACATTACATAGCAGCGGAAAATAATACAACACGCAACTAGAAGTAATACACGGATACAAAGCATTCCGAGTATCGTTCCAGTTGTAAATCAGGACCCTGTGAATATAACTCTGCAAAACCAAAACTACTAGCTGCCCGTGTCAAAATAAGGGCACCCAGAGTTTAGGTTAAAACAATAAACTCCAGGTCAGTCATGGGATTGGTGTGAGAACAAAAACTGTTATTAATCTTTATTTTAAAGTTAGGTAAATCAAGGGACCACGCCGTATAACATGGAACGGGTTTCCTCCCAAGAATACCAGTGCATAAAACAAACAGCGCAATGCTAAATAAAGAAAAATGAAGCTATTATAAGACCCAGGTCCCATCACACAATGCAACGCAAGCCGGAGGATAGGGTTTTTACCTTATAATAGCCAAAGAATGCTTGATACGTTTAAAACAAATCATTTGATACTATAATAAGTGCATAGTGTATAAAACAACTTCAAATCATAAGTATCAATCATAGACGGCATAAGCGCCCCATCCCACTATGTCGCCATATATAGGATTACAACTAAAATCGAAACGTCACGTATTGGAAGATGGATTTCCATCTATGAACCGAGGCAAAAGATAGTCCTCTACCGATTCGAGATGCTCTAGTCCATGTCTCAGGGTCAGAGCGCATCAACCCTTGGATCGTCAGGGCCGGTCCACCGATGTGGATTAAAATTCCTGAACACTGCGTTTCCCTGCCCTTTGGGGGCGTAAATGAGCCAACGAATGACTCCATCGGTCCCGGATCGACCGATATATCTGAGGCACCTCGCAACAGCAACAACCACTTAAGTCAAACTCGTCAGGGCATGTAAAACCAATGACGCCACTTCTAACTAGAAGGAAACGCATGCCCTCCTTGAGGTCCTCTCCCGTTTTTGGTTCACAACCGGGGTGTGAGGCTCATGAATCAACGTTACATAAAGCTATGCCACACAGGCCGTGCTTTGATCATCAACCACAAGACTTTGCTTTTCAACAGAAGCCTTGATCATTTGCCACTTAGGCATGCCACACAGGCAATTCACTCCATGCGATTGATATCCATCGATATATAACCCCTGAGCTCGTACGTCTCAGAGAAGGGCGTTAAGCAAGAGAATAAATTCTCCACCGCCAAACAGATATATATTTAATAGAAATCAATCACACAGACTAAAATCCAATGTCAGACACACAATCCATTTACAAGTTCGTTCTGGGTGTGAACGAAACCGGAGGCACCTAGTACCCCGCATATCCATCGATCTCCAAGTACGTCTGGACGATCACCAACTGATTCTCTCCTCTTGGGTGTACGGCCCAATCAAGATCATCATTAATTATCCAAACGACATGAAGACCTCCGGTCTTCAACCACCGTCTTCATCTTCGACACCACGTCGAATTAGTTATTCAGAATGGGATAAACCCGGTCTTTCTGAATAACTCGCGTATATAATAAACAAGTGTTACACAAACACAACATACGCCTCATTCCAATTCATAATATTCTTTTATTCAAATATTCTTATACTTTGGGAAAGGTTCCCATTAATTTTATCAAAGTTAAATTCTTTAAATTTATTCTTTAATCTTCTTTGAATATCAATTCAAACTAGTCGGGATTAGCGAACCACACCAGAGTAATCATTTATTTTATTTCTCAATCCCCACCTATTCATCCCATGAAGTAAAACTGGTAATACTTCATATCTAACACCACGGTGTTATCGGTAAATTCAATTACCATTTCACGTTCAAATCTAATTAAAGATTTAACTATCGCCTGGTGTAAAACTGGCGATACTCCATTCTCGATCTTTTCAATCTAATTAAAGATTCATTAAAACTCCACTTAGTTTTAATCTTTAATTGGGTTAAAGAATCAGTGTCATTTAAAACACGGTTCACGATAAACCCAAAATCACATTCCATTAATTATCAGGTTAAACAGCAAGTGTTATTTAAAACATTGTTCACGATACACCCAAAAATCAATACCAATTCAATTCCAATTAAATATTATTTAATTGGTACACTTCATTAAATCTAAATAAAAAGATTTAATCTTTTTCTCAACTGGGCTTAAGAATAGTGTTAATGAAGACTCCATTCACGACAAACCCAAATCACATTTGATATTAAATACAAGGCTCTGAATAGAAAATATATCGGCTTATATTCAATATCAAATTCTACGACCAACAAATATCGTATTGGAAATAACGATATATATATATATATATATATCTTTCAATTTTCCCTAACAACATCTATATAATCACGAAATCCAACATCGAAATATTCCGAAGACAATTTCGATTCAAATCCATTCCAATGCAATTATTGGAAATTCTGGTTATTTTCAAAACCATTTCAAATCCAATTTATTTATTTTAAAAATAAATAAATTCTTATTCTAGTTCAAAACTAGTTCATTTCGATAGAAATTTATTTTTATCTTTTCAAATAGGGAGTTTTTCATCCTAATTCTTCACAAATCATTTCTTATGATTTTGCACAAATTATTACTATCTTTAGTAATTTTATCAAGGCCCGTACAGTCGATTTCCATCAACGGCCATCGAACTGCACTTACAGCGACCTTTTCCAAATTTGATTTGGACATAATTCCAAATCCAACCATTAGATTTCAAATTTCTAATATTCGTTAGAAAGCTATTTTCGATACGAACCCAACGGTTCCGGTTTTAGGAGAATCCGACGGTCGGATCTCCCGCAACGTCAATTCGAAGTCAATGGTCGAAATTCATGAACTGCCGCAGCGCGGCGCGTTCTATTCAGGCCATTATATTATATATATATAATATATACTTCGTCGATTTCCTTTTAAAATGTATTATATAAATCGTTTTAAATTCGTTTTCAAAACGATTTCAACTTCTTTTCAAATTCAAATTAAATTGAATTTTTCCTTATAAATTCGATTTAAATTCATTTCAAATTGATTTCAATTCAAATCGATTTTTAATTCAATTTCAGTTCGTCTTCAATTCCATTCAATTTCAATTCGAATTCATTTCTATTCATTTTCAATTCAAATTCATTTTATTCAATTTCAATTCGAATTCTAATTCTATTCAATATATCAGATTTTGAAATCACTTTCGATATTCATTATAAAATGAATAAAATCGATATAAATATCATTCCCGTCAAAATGGCGTCAATCTAATCAACACGGCTTCATATATTTATATTTTCGAATATTCTATTTCAAATATTTCTTTTTCAAATATTTCTCTTTCAAATATTTCTATTTCAAATATTTCTCTTTCAAATATTTCTCTTTCAAATATTTCTATTCAAAACTGTAATGAGGCCCAATCAATTACCATATAAAGTTAATTATATGGATTTTCTACAACACATGTATAAAATAACAACGATAAATAATCAACCATCATCCAGAGTGCACCACACAACTGCATAAGCATTAAATATAAATAATTAACGCTTACACAGTTTGTCAATCCATCGATTGACATACCAACTAAACAATCGGGATTAGTGTACGTCAAATCTCATCCCAATACCCGTGTGGGGTTTCAATCAATCAAACACAGATTTTATTTGCGCAGTTGGGCGATGTGTAAAATTTATCGTCCCAATCAATATCAGTCAAACATGTGTATATAAACAAATCGTCCGATTCATTTATATTTATTTCATTTCAAATACACGTTAAAAATTCTATTTTCAACTATAAAATATTTTAACTATATAAATATTTTATTTCATTTCACATCACATCACACAATCAACCACACATCAAAATCAAACAAACAAGCATACAAGCCGTCCATGGTCTGTGGACGACGGGTGTCGGGTGTTACTAAACACCGTCTACATCCTAGTATATATTTTTAACTAGAAATTTAAATTAAAGGTGAGGATTTGTCACAGAGGGTTCCACTCCGCCGTGCTTTGCTTTTGAACTGCTGAATCGCCAAGATCAATTTGACATTCCAATGCAGTCCTTTCACGCTGTTCAAATAAAATTATATTTTTACTGCTTTATTCTAATAAATACAAATCCTATTTTTACTTCTACTTTATATTTCTATACAACGCTTATTCTATATAAAAATTATATTTTTATATTTCTATTTCATATATTATGATCGAATTTTTATTTCATCGCTATAAAAATAACATTTTTATTTCAACATAGATATAATAAAAATCAGAATTTTATTTTGTTACATATATAAAGATCAAATTTTTACTATCTATATAATATAAAAATCCTATTTTTATTATCGCCAATATATAAAAATCATATCTTTATATTTTCTATAAATTAAAAATCGAATTTTTATTCCTCCTAAAATATAAAAATCATATTTTTATCTTCTACATCATATGAAAATTATATTTTTAACTCCTACATTATATAAAAATTATATTTTTATAGCTTCTATATAATAAAGATTATATTTTTATTACTCTACATAAATAAAGATCATATTTTTATCCTCAAAATAATCTAATGTTTCATGAATTAAAAATCATATCATTCCTTAATTAAAATCGAATCTTTCACATAATAAAAATCTAATTTTTAACATCAAAGAAATTCGGTTTTTCACATCAAAGAAATTCGTATTTAACATCAACAAAATTCATTAAAATCAAGAAAATAAATACTTACATTTTTGTTTGAAGAAAGGGGGGTGTTGTTCTCGTTTGGACATGAAGAGGAGGAGGCGATGTGTGGCGCGTCGGCATCATTGGGGGGGGGGGGGTCTCGTGGATTCAGAAGGGGAGAGGGAGTGTTGGCAGAGAGGAGGGGTTCTGGGCGGTGCTTCCTTGGCCTTTGGTGGAGGCAGAACTCTATTGGGGGGGAGAAGGGAAGGGCGTTGGAATTGTGGAGGAGAGGAGGAGGAAGGCCGCCGTCACCGGCGGTGGCGAAATCGAGGGGGGGAGGCGACGAGTATAAGACGTGTTTTTTTCTTTTTCTGATTTTTAGATCTGAATGGGGGGGGGGGTCTAAGGAGAAAAAAAGGGGTTGACTTATTTATTTATTTAAATATCTATTCAATTTAATCTCCCGAAAAGTTTTCTTCCCATTCAAACTTCAATCGAGGTCCAACGACTGTTGTTCCTAGCGTAATACCCCCATTCCGAACACAATGGGATATGTATCGTGAGCCAGTTCGGCCATTTCGATCAGTTTTCATCAAAATCAAAATATAACTCTATATATTGAATTTGAACACGCATTTCAATTTACCGGGGCCACATACTAACTCTATAAATTCCCGAAAAATATTTCCTAGCTTCGTATTGATGATACCGTCCTAACAAAACTAATTTCGTTGAATTCTGAGACAGTTTGAAAAATGGCCATTTTCAGTCGATTAAAATCAACTAAAACTAGTCAAACGAGTTTTCCTTTGCCACGCTCACATATTGAATTCAAAAATTATGAAAATTGAAACCTAGAAATAATTTGACATCGCGGATCCAACAAAAGTGGTTTCATCGAAAACAGAGGTCATTTGTAAAATAGCCATTTTTAAGGGCCGAAATTCCATAGCGACTATTCTGAATTTTCAACTGGGTATAACTTTTGACCCCCGCTATGAAATTTCGATTTTTCGGATTCGTTGGAAAGATATTATCAAATAGATTCAAATATTTTTGGTTTCACTAAAATCCGGTTTATTTTGCACCCGGTACATTCATTTGAATTTTGAAATCGAATTATCGAACTACCGCGCCATTTTCAATTCCTCTTATAATTTAAAATAAATATTTATATTCTAACGACGTTCTATATAAATATATTCGTTCGAATCCTATCCAAAATAAATTTCTCGTCATTATTATTTAAAATAATTCATTTTAAATAATCAAAATTCGCTAAAATTGCCAAAATAAAAATTTTAAATTGGCTCGGATTTTCGGGTTATTACAATCTCCCCCACTTAAAACTTTTCGTCCCGGAAAAGGAACGAAGCCAAAAGTTGTTTTAAAAACCAACTCAACTTTCATTATTTTCATTACGGCTTAAGTTCTTCAACTTTTCAGTTTCTAAGAACTTTTCAAATGTTTCAAAAATTTGGCTAACACCCTAAATTTTCGAAAAATTTCGCCATAACCTCCCCTGCACCGGGGACTTCGGGATATTTCATATAGCCTCCCATGGCCTTCTTCAATCCAAAAGAAAAAGAAAAAGAAAAAGCCAAGCGGCTAGCCAATCGGCTCACAAAATCATCATCACCCAAACAAAACAGTAAATTACGGTAAACATGTACCTATTTGTCGGGCAAACAATTTTATTCTTCTGCTCTAGCCTCCTTGCTATGACCTGTTCAATATAAGTACATGTATATGCATGCAAATGCGACTAATTTTCAATACAATTCACTATTTGATTCAATTTGGTTAAATGGTTCAAAATTTTAATTAATCAGACAATAGTCAAACAACACAACCATCAATCAATTAGTTGATTAGCTTTTCAAATTCATAACTTTGATATATAGTCAAAAAATCAGATTTTTGATGCCAATTCACAACAATAAGACCTATCTAATTTTGGTTCTCACACCAGTCAATTGGAAATATATAAATATCACACCTTCAAAACTCGAATACCAATTCTGATGATGTTCGAACTATAGCGATCATCAGAATCATCTCCGGGCGACTAGAGTGTGATTCTATATCTATCCAGTATATTAAAACTTCGAATACACGTGGATCAGACGTATATGCAAAATCTTTATATACTGGACTGTCCAAATTCAATACAAATAAATATTCAAACATGTTGAATAATCGATTTTAATTTTCAAAACAAAAATTGTTTTCAATTTAAATTTATACTCTTCACACTCGTTCTAGGATACTACTGATCCCATCTCTAACGAGTCATTCCCATTGGATATTACTAATCCAATCTCTGATGAATTCTTTCGTATGTTTCTAATGTGTCTTGTTCTCTGAGCTTTGTAAACCAAAGCTCTGATACCACTGTAACAACCTTGAATTTCGCTCGATCCGAATCAGATCATTCGAAACCCCTGATTGTTTTGAGAACATGACAAAATAGAACGCAGATGGAAGAACATTTCATTGTATATTACAAAAATTCCATCAGATTACAAGAATATAGAGAGTATAAATGAATAAAATACATTCGGTAGATATCAGAGATTACAATACATTACATAGCAGCGGAAAATAATACAATACGCAACTAGAAGTAATACACGGATACAAAGCTTTCCGAGTATCGTTCTAGTTGTAAATCAGGATCCTGTGAATATAAATCTGCAAAACCAAAACTACTAGCTGCCCGTGTCAAAATAAGGGCACCCAGAGTTTAGGTTAAAACAATAAACTCTAGGTCAGTCATGGGACAGGTGTGAGAACAAAAACAGTTATTAATCTTTATTTTATAGTTAGGTAAATCAAGGGACCATGCCGTATAACACGGAATGGGTTTCCTCCCAAGAATACCAGTGCATAAAACAAACAGTGCAATGCTAAATAATGAAAAATGAAGCTATTATAAGACCCAGGTCCCATCACACAATGCAACGCAAGCCGGAGGATAGGGTTTTTACCTTATAATAGCCAAAGAATGCTTGATACGTTTAAAACAAATCATTTGATACTATAATAAGTGCATAGTGTATAAAACAACTTCAAATCATAAGTATCAATCATAGACGGCATAAGCGCCCCATCCCACTATGTCGCCATATATAGGATTACAACTAAAATCGAAATGTCACGTATTAGAAGTTGGATTTCCATCTGTGAACCGAGGCAAAAGATCGTCCTCTACCGATTCGAGATGCTCTAGTCCGTGTCTCAGGGTCAGAGCGCATCGACCCATAGATCGTCAGGGCTGGTCCACCGATGTGGATTAAAATTCCTGAACACTGCGTTTCCCCGCCCTTTGGGGCGTAAATGAGCCAACGAATGACTCCATCGGTCCCGGATCGACCGATATATCCGAGGCGCCTCGCAACAGCAATAACCACATAAGTCAAACTCGCCAGGGCGTGTAAAACCACTGACACCACTTCTAACTAGAAGGAAACGCATGCCCTCCCTGAGGTCCTCTCCTGTTTTTGGTTCACAACCGGGGTGTGAGGCTCGTGAATCTACGTTACACAAAGCTATGCCACACAAGCTGTGCTTTGATCATCAACCACAAGACTTTTCTTTTCAATAGAAGCCTTGATCATTTGCCACTTAGGCATGCCACACAGGCAATTCACTCCATGCGATTGATATCCATCGATATATAACCCCTGATGTAACACCCCGAAAATTCTATAACTGTGAAATTAAAAAATTAAAGTATAATTAATCTGAAATCAAAGAACTAAGGGAAACGGGATACGCCATTGCGTTCGTCTCGGAAAAATACGCGAAATAGAGTCCGAGTTTTCGAAAAACGGAGTCCGTATGAAGAAGATATGGCCTTCGGAAGTTTTGAATTAAATTTAAAATTCAAACTGAATAAAATAATTAAAAATCAGGCCCAATGGGCCAGGGCGGATAAACACCAGCCTAGGCCACCCAGGTCGACTGGGCTGTCGACCTGGGCTACCCATGTCGACAGGGCTGTCGACAGCCCTGTCGACAGGGGTGTCGACCTGGTCGAGCCCAGTCAACCTGGCTGGCCAGGTCTGTGTTTGGTCGAATTTCTGTGGTCTGCTTTGTCATTAGGGCTAGGTGGCGGGTTCTAATTGGTCTCTCTATCTAATGAATGGCTACGATCTAACCTAGCAACATCAATGGTCCTAATCAATTCCTAACCTCTATATAAACAACCCTAGACTAAACCCTAATCTATTCATTCAAATTAAGAACATAGCCGCCATGTTGCTGAGGAACGACTAAGGGTAGCCGCCAACTAGAGAGAGAATTAGGAAGAAAGTTCTAAAGCCTAAAGCAATTCAAGCAACCTAAAGCCATTCAATTCCACAAAGGAATAATATCTCTTAATTAGATAATTCGCCGCAACCATTGTAAGTAGAGTATTACTTTGGTATGAATAAACAACTGTATTGATTTGTATGCTTGAATTGGGATAATAAAGTAATTCATATTTGTGCAAAATTATGTTATTCATTATAAAGAACTACATGCGGTAGTTCTATGCAAGTATACGTTTGGAATATTGCGCAAATTATGTAATCTATGTTGAAGCTACATGTATGTAGTTGATTGAAATTCATGCAAGTTTGGGGCTTTGTTATTATGCCATCATGATGTATATTTTTGTGCATAAATCGTTTTGCAAGTAATTGAAACAAGTTTGGTTGTTATAGTTCATATGAAACTATGTTGGAATTTTGACACCATAATCCATGTATTAAGTCATGCTTTTGCAAAACTTATGAATATGGCTAGGCTATGAATGATATTTGGCATAATTGAAATCTATGATTAAGTCTATCTTGTTTAAAAGAATTATATGATGACATATGTGAGACATGGCTAGGTTAGACTCAAAAATCCCTTTTTGCAAGTTTAAAGCAAACACCATGATTAGAAGTATTTATGCCATGCTTATGTTTGACATTATGCCATGTTTATGCTAGAAGTATTTATGCCATGCTTATGTTTGACATTATGCCATGTTTATGCTAGAAGTATTTATGCCATGCTTATGTTTGACATTATGCCATGTTTATGCTAGAAGTATTTATGCCATGCTTATGTTTGACATTATGCCATGTTTATGCTAGAAGTATTTATGCCATGCTTATGTTTGACATTATGCCTAAATAAAAATATAGGTTCATGTGTCAATAATGATATCTCAATTACAAGTTCACATGCTTTGATTCATGTCACCTATGTTTTATGACCAAAGTATATGTCACTACTATGCAAGTACACCAGTTTCTATTTTGTATTCCCATCGTCATATTGCAAGTTCATACGCTCACCTTCCCCTCTTTGTGTATGTAATCACGCTTTAAGCCTCCCCTTTCGCATGGCTAAATTGGGCTTTAAAAGGCTAAGCCCAATATATATATAAACGGACGTGTAAAACGGGGGAAAATAACGTTGGGTTAAAAATTAATTAATGAATGAAAATATAAAATAGAAGGGCCCAAAATTCAAGTATGGGTTGGGCCCGTGATTGGTGTAACCTTTACACCATTAACTTAATAATGGGCCGCAAATATTTACATATAAGAAATAAAGAAGAATGACAAGATATGTAAATGTAGAAAATACGATGTGTTTAACCCGAGGTTGGATTGAGTTGTGATGTAAACATGCCCGGAACCGCCCGGCTGTCCAGTAGTCACAACAATACCTATCCAATGTGGGAGGTTAAACATGGAGCCCAATAAGGACCCGAGGTTAGACTGAGTTGTGGCGTAAGACTGCCCGGAACCAACCGGCAACAGGCAGCCACAACAATACCTGTCTAATGTGAGAGGTCAGGGCCTTAATAAGATAATTAAGGCTGAGTCAGGATTGTTAGGATTAAGTGAACTAAAGACTTAATCAAAATGGAACATGCTAAACTAAACGGACTGGTGGGGGTTAGGTAGGAAACACTTAACCAACTTAGCATGTTGGCTAGAGATAGAAAACCTAGTAACGGGGGGACCCTTTTCAGCAGTAACCCTAAAAGGTGTATCAGGATACCCTGAAACTAGGCAGGGTGGGGCACGATTACTGGGCTGATTGTAAGAGGTCAAAGCGACGGCGGTGGTGTAGCAGTGTAGGTTCTAACAGAGTGCGGGCGTGCACACACTCCGGCGCAGAAAAATAAGGCACTGGACACCAGTAGCATACCTGTGCACTCTGAGGTTGTGTCGGGTTGCCACTATGGGAATTGATACACCCCATGGTGGGACCAGCATAGGTAACTACAGACATCGGGGGCCGTAAGACACATGTAACTATGCGAGTAGGAGCCGATCATCATTGAATGGATCACATCACCCTGATTATGGGGTGCAAATTGGAAATTAGTATGTGGGTTAAGAGATTAATATGGGGTACGATAGTATATTCGACCCTAGACAACTTAACCAAGTTTATAGTGCATGCCCACTTCTTGTTTATACTTATCATACCCAGTTCTTTATTCATAGACAAAATAGTACTAGACTTACTCAGGCTTTATGTCTGACTCTACTTTTCTTTCGTCTTCTTTCTTCCGTTCCCCCCCCCCCCCCCCAGGTCCTCAGGGAGGGAACACACAGCTTGATCAACCTCAACATCCAGCTTGAAGAAGAGAAATGTATTGCTTGGACTTTCCTGTTTTGAACTATGGCTTTGGACAATCCACTATGGAGCTTTTGCAGTTTATCTATGTTTTATTTATGCTTCTTTAAATAATGTACTCAAGACAGATTATGAAAGTGTTATGTTATGTTTTTGGAAAGGATGTTGTTGTAACACGTATTTGACTTTGTGAAATAAAAGATTGTTATTCTTCCGCTGTTTACAAATATGTGTTCTTATATCTGTCTTGTATATCTGTGACTTGTACTTATAAACCTCCACCAAAATTAGGGCATTCCCTTTGAGAGTGACCCAAACGGAGGTGGGGTGTTTCACCTGAGCTCGTACGTATCAGAGAAGGGCGTTAAGCAAGAGAATAAATTCTCTGTCGCCAAACAGATATATATTTAATAGAAATCAATCACACAGACTAAAATCCAATGTCAGACACACAGTCCATTTACAATTTTGTTCTGGGTCTGAACGAAACAGGAGGCACCTAGTACCCCGCATATCCATCGATCTCCAAGTATGTCTGGACGATCACCAACAGATTCTCTCCTCTTGGGTGTACGACCCAATCAAGATCATCAGTAATTATCCAAACGACGTGAAGACCTCCGGTCTTCAACCACCGTCTTCATCTTCGACACCACGTCGAATTAGTTATTCAGAATGGTATAAACTCGGTCTTTCTGAATAACTCGCGTATATAATAAATAAGTGTTACACAAACACAACATACGCCTCATTCCAATTCAGAATATTCTTTTATTCAAATATTCTTATACTTTGGGAAAGGTTCCCATTAATTTTATCAAAGATAAATTCTTTAAATTTATTCTTTAATCTTCTTTGAATATCAATTTAAACTAGTTGGGATTAGCGAACCACACCGGAGTAATCATTAATTTTATTTCCCAATCCCCACCTATTCATCCCATGAAGTAAAACGGGTAATACTTCATATCTAACACCACGGTGTTATCGGTAAATTCAATTACCATTTCACGTTCAAATCTAATTAAAGATTTAACTATCGCCTAGAGTAAAACTGGCGATACTCCATTCTCGATCTTTTCAATCTAATTAAAGATTCATTAAAACTCCACTTAGTTTTAATCTTTAACTGGGTTAAAGAATCAGTGTCATTTAAAACACGGTTCACGATAAACCCAAAATCACATTCCATTAATTATCGGTTAAAGAACAAGTGTTATTTAAAACACTGTTCACGATAAACCCAAAATCAATACCAATTCAATTCCAATTAAATATTATTTAATTGGTACACTTCATTAAATCTAAATAAAAAGATTTAATCTTTTTCTCAACTGGGCTTAAAAACAGTGTTAATGAAGACACCATTCACGACAAACCCAAATCACATTTGATATTAAATACAAGGCTCTGAATAGAAAATATATCGGCTTATATTCAATATCAAATTATACGACCAACAAATATCGTATTGAAAATAACGATATATATATATATATATATATATATATATCTTTCAAATTTCCCTAATAACATCAGTATAGTCATGAAATCCAACATCGAAATATTCCGAAGACAATTTCGATTCAAATCCATTCCAATGCTACTATTGGAAATTCTGGTTATTTTCAAAACCATTTCAAATCCAATTTATTTATTTTTAAAATAAATAAATTCTTATTCTAGTTCAAAACTAGTTCATTTTGATAGAAATCTATTTTTATCTTTTCAAATTGGGAGTTTTTCATCCTAATTCTTCACAAATCATTTCTTATGATTTTACACAAATTATTACTATATTTAATAATTTTATCAAGGCCCGTACAGTCGATTTCCTTCAACGGCATCGAACTGCACTTACAGCGACCTTTTCCAAATTTGATTTGGACATAATTCCAAATCCAACCGATAGATTTCAAATTTCTAATAATCATTAGAAAGCTCTTTTCGATACGAACCCAACGGTTCCGGTTTTAGGAGAATCCGACGGTCGGATCTCCCGTAACGTCAATTCGAAGTCAATGGTCAAAATTCACGAACTGCCGCAACGCGGCGCGTTCTATTCAGGCCATTATATTATATATATAATATATACTTCGTCGATTTCCTTTTAAAACGTATTATATAAATCGTTTTAAATTCGTTTTCAAAACGATTTCAACTTCTTTTCAAATTCAAATCAAAATTGAATTTTTCCTTATAAATTCGATTTAAATTCATTTCAAATTAATTTCAATTCAAATCGATTTTTAATTCAATTTCAGTTCGTCTTCAATTCCATTTAATTTCAATTCGAGTTCATTTCTATTCAATTTCAATTCGAATTCATTTCTATTCAATTTAAATTCGAATTCTAATTCTATTCAATATATCAGATTTTGAAATCACTTTCAATATTCATTATAAAATGAATAAAATCGATATAAATATCGTTCCCGTCAAAATGGCGTCAATCTAATCAACACGGCTTCATATATTTCTATTTTCGAATATTCTATTTCAAATATTTATTTTTCAAATATTTCTCTTTCTAATATTTCTATTTCAAATATTTCTATTTCAAATATTTCTCTTTCAAATATTTCTATTTCAAATATTTCTATTTCAAATATTTCTCTTTCAAATATTTCTATTTCAAATATTTCTCTTTCAAATATTTCTATTTCAAATATTTCTATTTCAAATATTTCTATTCAAAACTGGAATGAGGCCCAATCAATTACCATATAATGTTAATTATATGGATTTTCTACAACACATGTATAAAATAACAACAATAAATAATCAACCATCATCCAGAGTGCACCACGCCACTGCATAAGCATTAAATATAAATAATTAACGCTTATACAGTCTGTCAATCCATCGATTGACATACAACTAAACAATCGAGATTAGTGTACGTCAAATCTCATCCCAATACCTATGTGGGGTTTCAATCAATCAAACACAGATTTTATTTGTGCAGTTGGGCGATGTGTAAAATTTATCGTCCCAATCAATATCAGTCAAATGTGTGTATATAAACAAATCGTCCAATTCGTTTATATTTATTTCATTTCAAATACACGTTAAAAATTCTATTTTCAACTATAAAATATTTTAACTATATAAATATTTTATTTCACATCACATCACACAATCAACCACACATCAAAATCAAACAAACAAGCATACAAGCCGTCTATGGTCTGTGGACGACGGGTGTCAGGTGCTACTAAACACCGTCTGCATCCTAGTATATATTTTTAACTAGAAATTTAAACTAAAGGTGAGGAGTTCTCACAGAGGGTTCCACTCCGCCGTGCTTTGCTTTTGAATTGCCGAATCGCCAGGATCTATTTGACATTCCAATGCAGTCCTTTCACGCTGTTCAAATAAAATTATATTTTTACTGCTTTGTTCCAATAAATAAAAATCCTATTTTTACTTCTACTTTATATATCTATACAACGCTTATTCTATATAAAAATTATATTTTTATATTTCTATTTCACATATTAAGATCGAATTTCTATTTCATTGCTATAAAAATCACATTTTTATTTCAATATAGATATAATAAAAATCAGAATTTTATTTTGTTACATATATAAAGATCAAATTTTTACTATCTACATAATATAAAAATCCTATTTTTATTATCGCCACTATATAAAAATCATATCTTTATATTTTCTATAAATTAAAAATCGAATTTTTATTCCTCCTAAAATATAAAAATCATATTTTTATCTTCTACATCATATGAAAATTATATTTTTAACTCCTACATTATATAAAAATTATATTTTTATAGCTTCTATATAATAAAGATTATATTTTTATTACTACATAAATAAAGATCATATTTTTATCCTCATAAAAATCTAATGTTTCATGAATTAAAAATCGTATCTTTCCTTAATTAAAATCGAATCTTTCACATAATAAAAATCTAATTTTTAACATTAAAGAAATTTGGTTTTTCACATCAAAGAAATTCGTATTTAATATCAGCAAAATTCATTAAAATCAGAAAAATAAATACTTACATTTTTGTTTGAAGAAAGGGGAGTGTTGTTCTCGTTCGGACATGAAGAGGAGGAGGCGATGGGTGGCGCGTCGGCATCGTTGGGGGGGGGGGGTCTCGTGGATTCAGAGGGGGAGAGGGAGTGTTGGCTGAGAGGAGGGGGTCTGGGCGGTGCTTCCTTGGCCTTTGGTGGCGGCGGATCTCTATTGGGGGAAGAAGGGAAGGGCGCCAGAGTTGTGGAGGAGGAAGGCCGCCGTCGCCGGCGATGGCGAAATCGAGGGGGGGCGACGGGTGTAAGACGGGTGTTTTTTTCTTCTGATTTTTAGATCTGAACGGGGGGGGGGGTTGACTTTTTTATTTATTTAAATATTTATTTAATTTAATCTCCCGAAAAGTTATCTTCCCATTCGAACTTCAATCGAGGTCCAACGACTGCCGTCCCTAGCGTAATACCCCCATTCCGAACACAATGAGATATGTATCGTGAGCCAGTTCGGCCATTTCGATCAGTTTTCGTCAAAATCAAAATATAACTCTATATATTGAATTTGAACGCGCATTTCAATTTATCGAGGCCACATACTAACTCTATAAATTCCCAAAAAATATTTTTCATAGCTTCGTATTGACGATACCGTCCTAACAAAACTAATTTCATCGAATTCTGAGACCGTTTGAAAAATGACCATTTTCAGTAGATTAAAATCAACTGAAACTAGTCAAACGCGTTTTCCTTTGCCACGCTTACATATTGAATTCAAAAATTATGAAAATCGAAACCTAGCAATAATTTGACATCGTAGATCCAACAAAAGTGGTTTCGTCGAAAACCGAGGTCATTTGCAAAATGGCCATTTTCAAGGGCCGAAATTCCATAGCAACTATTCTGAATTTTCAACTGGGCATAACTTTTGACCCCCGCTATGAAATTTCGATTTTTCGGATTCGTTGGAAAGATATTATCAAATAGATTAAAATATTTTTGGTTTCACTAAAATCTAGTTTATTTTGCACCCAGTACATTCATTTGAATTTTGAAATCGAAATATCGAACTACTGCGCCATTTTTAATTCCTTTTATAATTTAAAATAAATATTTATATTCTAACGACGATCTATATAAATATATTCGTTCGAATCCTATTCAAAATAAATTTCTCGTCGTTATTATTTAAAATAATTCATTTTAAATAATCAAAACTCGCTAAAATTGCCAAAATAAAAATTTTAAATTGGCTCGGATTTTCTGGTTATTACATTGTATATCAATCGATAGGTTGATAGACAGTTGTGTGGTGCACTTTGGATGACGGTTGATTATTTATCATTGCTATTATATACATGTGTTGTATAGAATCCGGATAAATAACATTATATGGTAATTGAGTGGGTCTCATTCCAATTTAGAAAATAAATTATATTCATGTGTTGAATAAACAAAATAGTCATGTGTTGACAATACTCATGTGTTGAGAATATTCATGTGTTGAAACCATCCATGTGTCGAAACCATTCATGTGTTGAAAATATTCATGTGTTGAGTAAAATCTTTGAACAATAAAATTTACAACTTTATCATATATAAAATTAGAAACTAACTGAAAACTAGTTAAGATGAGTGGTTTCATGGGTATTGATCTGATGTTGGATTCGGCCTTCGGGGTTAATACTTAGGGAATTGTTCTCTTGCTAATTTACGGTTAGAGTCTGATTAAGAATTAAATGATATAAAACACAATTTTAACAAATATATAAAAGAACAAAATAGTCATGTGTTGACAATAGTCATGTGTTGAGAATAGTCATGTGTTGAAAATTTTCATGTGTTGAATAAAGTATATATTCATGTGTTGAAGAAAATATTCATTTGTTGAATAGAATAATGAAGTTATTGAAATATATAAAGCCGTGTGGATTAGATTGCGCCATTTTGACGCGAACGATTTTTATATCAATTATATTCGTTTTTATCATGAATATAGAAAAGGAAGTGATTTCAAAATCTAATATTTTGAAAATATTATCGTTCATATATTAATGATATGGAATATTCAATTTTGATTTAAAATTGAATATGAAGTTGAAATCGTTTTTAAAACGAAGTTAAAATGATTTATAAATTACGTTTTGAATTAAAAGAATTGAAATCGATGAAATATATAATATATATATTATATATATTAATGGCCTGAATAAAATGCGCCGCGCCGCGGTAGTTCGCGAATTTCGACCATTGCCTTCGAATTGACGTTACGGGAGATCCGACCGTCGGATTCTCCTGAAAGTGGAACCGTTGGGTTCATATCGAAAAGAGATTTCCAATGAATATTAGAAATTTGATATCTAACGGTTGGATTTGGAATTATGTCCAAATCAAATTTGGAATAGGTCGTTGTAAGTGCAGTTCGACGACCGTTATTGGAAATCGACTGTACGGGTATTGATAAAATTATTAAAAATATCAATTATTTGTGTAAAATCATAATAAATGATTTAGAAAGAATTGGGGTGAAAAATCCCATATTTAAAAAGGATAAAAATTTATTTATTGAAATGAACTAGTTATGAACTAAAATTATAATCCAATATTTTTGAATAAATAAATTGGATTTGAAGTGGTTTTAAAAATAACCAGAATTCCAATATATGAATTGGAATGGATTTGAATCGAAATTATCTTCGGAATATTTCAATGTTGGATTTCGTGATTATACAGATATGGTTGTGGAAATTTGAAAGATATATTTATATCGTTATTTCCAACACGATATTTGTTGGTTTCAGAATTTGATATTGAATATAAGCCGATATATTTTCTATACAGAGCCTTGTATTTAATATCAGATGGGATTTTGGATTCGTCGTGAATGGTATCTTAAATAACACTGTTCTTGGACCCAGTTTAGAAAAGAATAAATCTTTTAATTAAAATTTAGTGTAACGACCCGCATTTTTCAGCGATATAAATAATTTATTTAATTATTTGAATAATGGTTTGGTTATTTAAAATGACCAGAATTAAATAATATTGAATATTTAATTAAAATAAATAATATAATAATATATTTAATTTCTGAAATAGTCAGAAATAGTGGAATTCACAAAATAGTGTGAATTGGATCATCTGTGATATTTAATTCAGTTTAGAATTGAATTAAAATAACGAATATATTATTTGAACGACAGTTTGGACGTATAATTATATTATAATTATAATCGAGCTCGAAATGGTGCTGCAGTTCGCTATTTGGCGATTTGAACTTCAACTGAATGTACATGATTCGTTTTAAATCGGATTTCTGTAAAACAAGAAATGCTAGGAGCCGGTGAAGTATATTTTTCTGATGGAAGAGGAAAATCGAGATTTCGTCGTGTAGATTTTGAATTATGTCCAAATCAAATTTTCAAATAGTCGCTATAGAATCGTTCATCGACCGTAATAGTTTATTTGAAATAACTGCATACTGGATTCGAATTTAGACAAGGTTCTTTTGAGACATAGTGCTAATTTAATTTTTAGAATTTTAATGTAATTTTTAAATAATTAAATATGCAACTTTTTATTTGGAGTATTTTGCCCCCTATATCAATATTTTGGGAGTTTTAAAATATGAGTCAACTACCGATATTATTATATTTTTGGGATCGTGGCACATTGCTTGACACGGTGATATTTTTATTTTTGTCCATAGCGGTTCGTAAAATGAATGGAATTCTATGTAACAGATACGCAAACATAATGAAATGCGTTAAATATTACACATTACATGTATTACTTGATCAACCGATATACTCTAGTCGATATCCTACACTGTAATTCAGACCAGTAGTGACATCTCAAATTTGTCTTAGGCCGATATCTTTGGATACATGAAAAGCCATATCCACTTCCTAACACTGGGAAAAACACACCTAGTTCGAAGCCTATCTTCTGCCATGCATATGCCTACTTCATATAGCAAACCCTATAACGTCAAGCCAAATAAAACGGTAAAAAATAGTTATTTTATTTTTCCTACCCAAAAAGCTTAATGCAGCTACCACGTGAAGCGCCACTTTCATGCTAATGTCACAGCGACATATACTTGTGCTACTCTAGAAGAAACCGTGCCCTCCCAATTAATGCAAATACTATACAGAAAACTGAAGCCTTCACCGTATCAATACTGCCTAAATCTACCTATTTCTATAGCTAGCTAACATGCCGTGCTTGCCAAACTATCTACCGTGATGGCCACGGCTTGAATCCTATATATACTAACACAAGCAATCTCATTGTCCGGCTTCAGGAAATAAAATAGCGAGGGGTAGATATTTGAGAAAAATAAAACAATTTATGGAATATTCCTCTTATATTTTCAAACAAATCATATGCTCAAATTCATACACTGGTTCTCCTCCATCTCGTGTGTATATCAGTGAGTTTGAACCACTTCCAAGTTCGTTAAAATCATCGTTCAGGAGCCTTTATCGCACGTACATGTTTGTAACTCCATGGATCCACCGATGTTCGAAGATGGGCAGCAGCACCTACGTCGGGCAAACAGCTCGCAGCTGAAAGGGGTAAGGGCAAAAACAGTCGAACATGAAGCTTTGAGATGGTTCAGTTTTACTACTAAGAACAGCGGAGCGGGTGGAAGTTCGGAAAAATGGGAGGGAGGCTGTCACGGTTTTGAATAGTACTAGAGCAGTTTTTCATGGATGGAGTGAGGTGGGTTTCCGAGTTCAAAATGGAGTGTATGGGAGCAGCAACATCGTTCTGTAAGGAGAAGGGTGGTTCAGTGCGTCAATTACAGTAGGTTAATGGGCCGAGAGGAATTGAATGGCAAGCCCAAATAGAAAAAGGAAGGGAGGGATTGAAGAGGAACGTGCATGGAAGAAGGACCGGGAATTGGTTTTAGAACCAACAATGGAAATTGCGTGGAAATTAGAAGACAATGAGCAGGTAGATTAAGAGTTTAATTGTAACACCCCGTATTTTCTGTGAACATAAGAATAACATATCTGAGAATAATTAAATTATAATGGAAGAATTAGAGGAAACAAGTTGCGCCACTACGTTCATCTCGAAATTCTACTTGAGATAGAGTCCGAGTTTGCGTAAAACGGATACCGTATGAAGGAGATATGGACGAACGAAGTTAGGCAGAAAAACCGAAAACAGGCCAGAAATGCACTGGCGCACTTGTGAAGTGCGCCAGCACAAAAATACACTGGCGCACTTGGGAAGTGCGCCCATGTCGAGCCAGAAACCTACACAGGGTTCTAGAGAGTTATAATGACCATTTTTGATGTGCATGACGGACCTGATGGCTTCTAGGGTGATCTAATGGTTCTGAAACACTCTCTACACCTATAAATATGTGATTAACCTAACCCTAATTCATAAAATATTGTCCATGACACCATTATGCTACCAAACTCTCTCTTAAACACTAGCCGTCGCCTCTAAATCTAATCTCAAGTGTTCATTCACAATTCAAATTAAAGTTTGGAGCTGCAACAACAATCGAAGAAGATTAATCAGCGTTTCTGCATCAAATTTAATTTATAATCCTTTTCTTTAGCCACGAAAGGCAAGTACAGTTATTTTTCGATATGAATGTTAATTATGATTGTGACATGGATTGTAAATCTGAATCTGAGGTTATGTCTGTTCTGTTCTGTTTAGATCTATCTTATTTTGTATCCCTTTCTTCTTTCTGTTCTATAGCCAGGCTACTACGAGCCTGCGCCGAATCTCATAAGAGATTAACGCACGAACGATAAATTTTGGGACAAATAATGAATAATGCATAATTGGACATGAAACTATTGCCTATGATTATGATTCATTCCTATGAGATTATTACCTATGACTATGATTCACGCCTATGAGACTATTGCCAATGATTATGATTCATTGACTATGAGATTATTGCCTATGACTATGATTCATTGACTATGAGACTATTGCCTATGACTATGATTCATTGACTATGAGACTATTGCCTATGATTGTGATTCATGACTATGAGACTATTGCCTATGACGTTGAATAAGAAACTATTGTGATTAGTCGCCCATGACTATTGTGGTTAGTTACCTATAACTATTGTAGTTAGTTACTTATGCCTATTCCCTTAATGATGTTAGATCTCATATTTAGTATGTAACTTTGCTAGTTTATTCCCATTCACTGTTATGTACATCGAGCCTATAGGGTCATTTCATGAGTATTTAGAGAACTTGTGGAAACATGTTATACGGGGATTGGGCATAGCTTGATTTATTAAATCTGGCATAGCAAATATATTGGCATAATCTGAGTTGGCTATAATAGAGAATGATTTACATATGTATTAGTCTTGGACATAAAGGGTGAACTAGAATATTAAATCTAGTTTTGACATGAAATGTAAATGGGAATATTAAGGCTAAAATTTGGGGCATATATTGTATTATGAATTATGACCTTGATTTAGGCATATAAGTTAAGGCTAAATTTATGATTAGGCAAGATAGGTAAATAGAGTTTTAGATATATATAATCTGCTAAATCTATTATATTGCCTATTCTGCTAGTTCTGTTATATTGCCTAAACTGCTAATTAGATTGAATTGCCTAATCTGCTAATTATGTTAAATTGCCTTATCTGCTAAATCTGCTAAATAGTCTAATCTGCAAGATCTGTTATCTGTTGAATGACATAATCTGTTGGAACTGAAATGCTGAAATTTGAAGTATGTGAATATGTGGGCTCGATTTAAATTTAGGGTGCGTTTTTTATAGGTCCCTATTAAGTTTCAAAATATAAAAAAACCCCGTTGATTAAAAGAATGTAGAATACATCCCTGTTTTTGAATTTCCGCTGAAAACATTACAGAACTACCCCTACGTAGCTACTCAAACCTACACCAACGACTCGTATCATTTAATTAGTCAAATCGCTCCACTAATATCTCTCAAAACCCTAATTCCACTATTCTGCAAACCCTAGATCAATTAATCGCGTTTCAGAAACAAAAGCCGCCGCTCTTCTGTTTAGTCCAGATCGTCATGTTGTGCTTCAAATTTTTTGTCATCGTCATCATATTACATGAAAATGGCGAAAAAAGGTATAAATATGATTGTTTTTTTTAATATCGTGCTGTAGATACTATCTTCTTGTAATATACAGTATTAAGATTAAAAAAAAAAAGATTTCGACTTAGTGTATGCTACTCAGAAGAATTACTGAATGTTTTTTAGATGTTAATAAGAATTCGTACATGATTCTATGATTAAAAGGAATTCTAGCATAATTGTAGAGTATAATATGAATTTTTTCTGAGTAGAAATTTTTTATTTTTCTGAACAGAAATGAGTGTACCGTATTAGTTTGAAATTTTGCATAATACATAATTGTTTCATTCAATTGGGCAAGTGTAAACATGTTGTTGCAGTAGAATATGCAATTAATTGTAAATGTTGCATTGAAGTGTGCAACTTGTAACATAATGTTTGATTAATACATGCATTTGTCAATAAAAGCAGAATACTTACATAGTCATATGCATTTATTAAAAATTGTTGCATGCTTAGATGCATATAATTTAAAAAATTTATGCAAAAACAGTTTTTTCGAATAAATGTTGACTTATTAATTTTTTTTTCTTCAGATTATATTGTGCAGTGTTTGTTTTGAGTATTATGAAGCAGGGAAGTGAGAACATAGAACCCAGCAAAGAAGATGAAATTTACGCTCATGAAGCTGGATATCTACAACGAGTTGCTCTTGCTCACGAAAAACTCAATTGCAAACCACATAGTTGGAATCCAACGGATAACATGACACAGGACTACCTTCTTTTAGATGCAAACAAGATTGATGAAAATTTGTAAAGAAGATGTTCACCTATCGTGTAAATCAGTTGAATGATATTTTTTTCGAACTAGTACGAATTTTACAACATGTTATGGAATGTTGACTATATGTGTGGAATTTTCCAGAATACTTGCATACTTGAATGAAAATATTATGAAATTTGATATGAAAACTTGCATCTTTTTAGGCTATTCTTCCAGTTAAATGTATAGCTGAATGCTAATATTTGCAGTCTGAAAACTTGCATACTTGTAGGCTAATTTTCCAGTTAAATGCATACTTAACTACTAATGTTTGCAGTATTAAACAAACAAAAATGTCGCCATTTGTTATGTAAAGTAAAGACTGGACGAGAATAACTGCATAATATTTAACGAATAGATAACAAAAATTAAATTGGACAATAGGCAAATTACCTAAAATAATTCAAGATTTAAAACAGGAACAAATAATCATAGTTAAAAAGATAGTATTTGCATATGTCAAAGATTTGCATATATGTATGCAAGTAATATAAATAGTTGCATATATATGTTCAACAATTAAGAAGAGCGTTATGTTAATATCCAGATTTTTCCAATTATTGTAAACAACTTTTCTGAGTACAAACAACCCTTAATTTTTGTACAATAGTTGCATAAATGTGTGCTGGTATTAACAAAAATATGCATAATTTTATACACCTATTCACGACAGAATAACAAATATAGCGATTTTTCCAATTATTCGGCTTTACAATCTAATTTACACAACAAAATTTTGAACGGTAATTAAACTATCCATCAGTAAAACTAGACAATTAAGGAAATTAAGAATAATCAATTGTTTGTATGCAATTAATAATCATGCACAGAAAAAAACAGATTTTAAAAAAGAACCGTATATTTGTATGCAGACATACATAATATATGCATACGAGCATACAACTTTTCTGAGTACATCCGACCTCACATGTTATTACAATAATTGCATAAATGTATGCTCATATTAACAAAATATGCATAATTTTATAAACCTAAACACGACAGAATATGTAACAACCCGTAAAATCTGGGCCAGTTTAAAATTTTTATTTTGGCAATATTAGCGAATTTTAATTATTTGAAATGAATTATTTTAAATAATATCGACGTGAAATTTATTTTGAATAGAATTAGAACGTATATATTATATACGTCGTCGTTAGAATATATAATAATTATATATAATTAAAAGGAATTGAAAATGGCGCGGTAGTTCGATAATTCGATTTCAAACTTCAATTGAATGTACCGGGTGCAAAACAATCCGGATTTTAGTGAAACCAAAAATAATGGAATCTAATAGTGAATATCTTTCTAACGAATCCGAAAAATCAAGATTTCATATCAGGAATCAAAAGATATGTCCAGTTGAAAATTCTGAATAGTCGCTATGGAATTCAGGCCCTTAAAAATGGACATTTTGCAAATGACCTCGGATTTCGACGAAACCACTTTTGTTGGGTCCGTGATGTCGAATTATTACTAGGTTTCAAATTTCATAATTTTTCGAATCAATATGTGAGCGTGGCAAAGGAAAACGCGTTTGACCAGTTTCAGTTGATTTCAATCGACTGGAAAATGGCCATTTTTCCAACGGTCTCAGAATTCGACGAAACTAGTTTTGTTAGGACCGTATCGTCAATACGAAGCTAGAAAATATTTTTTTGGAATTTTTCTAGTTAGTATGTGACCCCGGTAATTTGAAATGTACGTTTAAAATTCAATATAGAGATTTAAATGTAAATTTAACGGAAACTGATTGTAACAGCCGAATCAGCTTGCGTGGCATATCCCATTGTGTTCGGAATGGGGGTGAAACGCTATGGACGACAGGCGGTGGGCCTCGTTTAGAGGTCATGTGTGAAAAGTCAACTTCTTCGAAAATAAAATAATTAAATAAAAAAAAAAAAAAAAAAATATAATAACTCCCTCCTTTTGACTCTGGCCCCCCCCCTATTTCCCCAAAACCTGATTCATCCATCAGATAAAAAAAAAAAAAAAAAAAAAAGAGAAAAACCGCAATCGAACCATCGCCGCCGCCAAAACCCTGGAAGCCGCCCTCCGTTCATCCTCCTCCCACCGAACGACAACCCGAAGCCGCCTCATCCCGAAGCAGCGCCACCCCGTTCGAGCCCCCTGGAAGCCACCGCCCTCCTCCTCCTTCAATTCGCCAGCCCCCCCCCCCCCTTCGAGACATCACCGACGAAGCCCTCCCCCTCGCTGACGACGATGAAGCCGCCGTCCATACCTCGAAACCCTCCGACGCAGTGAAGACCCCCCCCCTGTTTCTTCGGCAGTAAGTTTTTTTTTCTTTTCTACTTTACTTTATTTTATTTTTATTTTTCAATTCTGTAATTCTAATTTTGAAAAAGGTTTTTAAAACTGTTTTTTTTTAAAAGAGCAAAACTGCATTTTTTTTTAAGAATTTTAAAAACTGTTTCTTTGTTTTAGAATTTAAAAACTGAATTTTTTTACAGTTAGAAAACTGTTTTTATTTTAGTTAGAAAACTGTTTTTAATTTGATTTAAAAAAAAAAAAAAAGAAACAGATTTGATTTTAAAAAAAGTAACAGGTTTGATTTTTTAAAAAGTAACAGATTTGATTTTTAAAAAGGAAAAAGAATTGATTTTTAAAGCATAAAAATATGATTTTTATATATTGAACTTCGAGTTAAAAATAGAATTTTTATATATTGAACTTCGAGTTAAAAATAGAATTTTTATATATTGAACTTCGAGTTAAAAATAGAATTTTTATATATTGAACTTCGAGTTAAAAATAGAATTTTTATATATTGAACTTCGAGTTAAAAATAGGATTTTTATATATTGAACTTCGAGTAAAAAAAATAATAATATGATTATTATATATTGAATAGCGAAGTAAAAATTCGATTTTTACATATGTAGTGAAAGCGGACAACGAAAGCGACAAAAAGGCGAGTTGGCGAAGGTTTCCTGCATTAGAAGGGCCGTGGAGCTAGGATAGCTAAATGTGAGAACTTCTCACTCTTAATTCTCTTTTTCTAGATATATATATATACTAGGATGCAGACGGTGCTTATTAGAAGCACCCGACACCCGTCCACATACCATGGACTTGTTTGTTTGGATGTTTGGTGATTGATTGAGATATTGGTTTGAATGTGGTTTGTGGTGTGAAAAATCGAATCGATAAATTGGTTAGGATTAGACGTGCGCCGTTATAAGGCGAAGGAGTAAGACTAGGTTAGATTCTTACCCCAAATTTTGTAGTTTGCATAACGAAAGTGATTTGATTGATGTGTGAATGGCGTGGGCCTTCACTAGACCGGGGATAAGGCTAGGCCTTGTCCCGTTTCTAGTATCGTGCCGTTATGCCGCCGAAATTTTCTAAAATATGTTAGAAAAATAAAAATAACATTTTATTTAAAGAATGAATTGAATAGAAATTCATAGGTTGAAATAAAATGTTTTATCGTTAAAAATATAATTTTTAACGTGAAGTGAATAAAATAAAATATTCATTTATAAACCGGACGGTTTGTTTATGTACACCTATTTGAATGACATTGATTGGGACGATAAATTTTACACATCGCCCAACTGCACAAATAAAATATGCGTTTGATTGTTTGAAACCCCACACGGGTGTTGGGATGAAATTTGAAGTTCACTCATCCTGATTGATTAATATGTCGATCGATCGATTGACAGGCTGTTATAAGCGTTGAATATCTATATTTGATGCTTATACAGTGTAGTGCACTTTGGTTGATGGTTGATTATTTTTCAATGCTATGATATACATGTGTTGTATGAAAATCCATATAATTAACTTTATATGGTAATTGATTGGGCCTCATTCCAATTTGAAAAATAAAGAATATTATAAAATAAAAGTTCATGTGTTGACAGTACTCATTCATTGAGATTGGTCATGTGTTGAACGAAATATTTTAATAATAGAAATATTTGAAATAGAATATTTGAAAATGGAAATATATGAAGCCGTGTTGATTAGATGCGCCATTTTGACGTGAACGATATTTTTATCGATTTTATTCATTTTGAAATGGATATTGAAAAGTAATTTTGAAATCAAATATTTCGAAATGAATTGAATTGAAAATATTTCGAAATGAATTGAATTGAAAACGATTTCGAAATGAATTGAATTGAAAACGATTTCGAAATGAATTGAATTGAAAACGATTTCGAAATGAATTGAATTGAAAACGATTTCGAAATGAATTGAATTGAAAACGATTTCGAAATGAATTGAAAACGATTTCGAAATGAATTGAATTGAAAACGATTTCGAAATGAATTGAATTGAAAATATTTCGAAATGAATTGAATTGAAAACGATTTCGAAATGAATTGAATTGAAAACGATTTCGAAATGAATTGAATTGAAAACGATTTCGAAATGAATTGAATTGAAAACGATTTCGAAATGAATTGAATTGAAAACGATTTCGAAATGAATTGAAAACGATTTCGAAATGAATTGAATTGAAAACGATTTCGAAATGAATTGAATTGAAAATATTTCGAAATGAATTGAATTGAAAACGATTTCGAAATGAATTGAATTGAAAACGATTATGAAATGAATTGAAAACGATTTCGAAATGAATTGAATTGAAAACGATTTCGAAATGAATTGAATTGAAAACGAATTCAAATGAAATTGAAAGCGAATTGAAATGAATTCAAATTGAATTGAAATTCGAATTGAATAGAAATGAATTTTAAAACGAATTTATAAAGAAGAATTCAATTTTGCTTTGAATTGAAATAGAAGTTGAAATAGAATTTGAAACGAATTTAAAACTATTTATATAATTCGTTTTAAATAGAAATCGACGAAATATATATTATATATATTATATATATAATATAATGGCCTGAATAGAACGCGCCGCGCCGCGGCAGTTCGCGAATTTCGACCATTTATTTCAAACGGACATTACGGGAGATCCGACCGTCGGATTCTCCTAAAACCGGAACCGTTGGGTTCGTATCGAAAAGAGCTTTCTAATGAAAATTAGAAATTTGAAATCTAACGGCTGGATTTGGAATTATGTCCAAATCAAATTCGAAAAAGGTCGCTGTAAGTGCAGTTCGATGGCCATTGATGGAAATCGACTGTACGGGCCTTGATAAAATTATTAAAAATAGTAATAATTTGTGTAAAATCATAAGAAATGATTTAGAAAGAATTGGGATGAAAAACTCCATATTTGAAAAGATAAAAATAGATTTTTATCGAAATGAACTAGTTTTGAACTAGAATTATAATTCTATTTATTTTTAAATAAATAAATTGAATTTGAAATGGTTTTAAAAATAACCAGAATATCCAATGATTGCATTGGAGTGGAATTGAATCGAAATTGTCTTCGGAATATTTCGATGTTGGAATTCGTGATTATACGGATGTTGATATGGAAATTTGAAAGATATATACATATATCGCTATTTCCAATACGACATTTGTTAGTCGTAGAATTCGATATTGAATATAAGCCGATATATTTTCTATTCAGAGCCTTGTATTGAATATCGAATGTGATTTGGGTTTGTCGTGAATGGTGTCTTCACTAACACTGTTCTTGAACCCAGTTGAGAAAAGATTAAATCTTTTTATTCAGATTTAATGAAGTGTACCAATTAAATAACATTTAATTGGAATAGAATTGATATTGATTTTTGGGTTTATCGTGAACAGTGTTTTAAATAACACTTGTTCTTTAACCCGATAATTGATGAATGTGATTTGGGTTTGTCGTGAATGGTGTCTTCATTAACACTGTTCTTGAACCCAGTTGAGAAAGGATTAAATCTTTTTATTTAGATTTAATGAAGTGTACCAATTAAATAATATTTAATTGGAATTGAATTGATATTGATTTTTGGGTTTATCGTGAACAGTGTTTTAAATAACACTTGTTCTTTAACCCGATAATTAATGGAATGTGATTTTGGGTTTATCGTGAATCGTGTTTTAAATGACACTGATTCTTTAACCCAGATAATGATTAAAACTAAGTGGAGTTTTAATGAATCTTTAATTAGATTGAAAAGATCGAGAATGGAGCATCACCAGTTTTGCTCCAGGCGATAGTTAAATCTTTAATTAGATTTGAACGTGAAATTTAGAAACTAACTGTCGGTTAGCCAAGCAGAATGGTTTTCTGGATATTGATCTGATGTTGGTTTCGGCCTTCGGGGTTAATATTTGGGGAATTATTCTCTTGATTAATTTACGGTTAGTGACTAATGAATTGGAATGAGGCGTATGTTGTGTTTGTGTAACACTTATTTAAAATATACGCGAGTTATTCGGAAAGACCGGGTTTATCCCATTCTGAATAACTGATGCGACGATAAGTCGAAGATGAAGACGATGGTCGAAGACCGGAGGTCTTCACGTCGTTTGGGTGATAACTGATGATCTTGATTGGGCTGTACACCCAAGAAGATGGAAACAGTTAGTGATCGTCCAGACGTACTTGGAGATCGATGGATATGCGGGGTACTAGGTGCCTCCGGTTTCGTTCAGGCCCAGAACGGACTTGTAAATGGACTGTGTGTCTGACATTGGATTTCATTCTGTGTGACTGATATCGGTTGCATAGAGTGGTTTGCCTGTGTGGCATGCTAAGATGCAAATGATCAAGGCTTCTGTTGAAAAGCAAAGTCTTGTGGTGATGATCAAAGCACGGCCTTTGTGGCGTAGCTTTGTGTAACGTTTACTTCGCGAGTTTCGCACCCGGTATGAACCAAAAACGGGAGAGGACATCAGGGAGGACTTGCGTTTCTTTCTAGCTAGAAGTGGCGTCAGTGGTTTTACACGCCCTGACGAGTTTGACTTATGTGGTTGTTGCGGTTGCGAGGCGCCTCGGTTATATCGGTTTCGGCCGAATGCATTCTGGTCGGCTGACGGACCAGACTTACACCCCATAGGGTGGGGAGACGTATTGTTCAGGCATAATAATCCACTCCGTGTGGACCGGCCCTGACGATCCAAGGGGCAGTTGCGGCTGTTCCTGAGGGGCGGGCTAGAGCGTCTCGAATCGATGGAGGACTATCTTTTGCCTCGGTTCATAGATGGAAATCCAATTTCCAAATACGCGACTCTGCGGTTTTATTTGTAAACCTATATATGGCGACATAGTGGCATGGGACGCTCATGTCGTCTACGATTGATACTTATGATTTGAAGTTGTTTTATACACTATGCACTTATAGTAGTATCAAATGATTTGTTTTAAACGTATCAAGCATCCTTTGGCTGTTATAAGGGAAAACCCTATCCCCCGGCTTGCGTTGCATTGTGTGATAGGACCTGGGTCTTATAACAGCTTCATTTTTCTTTATTTAGCATTGCGCTGTTTGGTTATGCACTGGTATTCTTGGGAGGAAACCCGTTCCGTGTTATACGGCGTGGTCCCTTGATTTACCGAACTTTAAAGACAAAGATTAATAACTGTTTTAGTTCTCACACCAGTCACATGACTGACCTGGAGTTTATTGTTTTAACCTAAACTCTGGGTGCCCTTATTTTCGACACGGGCAGCTAGTAGTTTTGGTTTTGCAGATTTATATTCACAGGATCCTGGTTTACAGCTGGAACGATATCCGGAAAGCTTTGTATCCGTATATCTCTTCTAGTTGAGCTTTGTATTATTTTCCGCTGCTATGTATTTAAATGTAATTTGAATCTCTGATATTTCTGTGTAATATTCATTTATACTCTGTATATTCTTGTAATCTGATGCACTGTTGTAATATATAGTGAAATGTTCTTCTGTATGCGTTCTGTTGTGGTTTGTTCTCGAACTATCCGACACTTTCCTTTACGGGGAAGTTACGGGTCTTCACAGTTGGTATCAGAGCTTTGGTTTACAAAGCTAGAGAACAAGACACATTAGAACCATACGAAAGAATACATCAGATATTGGATTAGTAAAATCCAACGGGAATGACTCGTTAGAGATGGGATCAGTAGTATCCTAGAACGAGTGTGAAGAGTATATTTTTGAAAGTGAAAACAAATTTTTGTTTTGAAAATTTAAATCAATTATTCGTATTTGATTACCTATTTATATTGATGTGGACAATCCAATATATATAGATTTTGCGTATACGTCTGATCCGCGTGTATTTGAAATTTTAATATATTGGATAGATATAGAGTCACATTCTAGACACCCGGGGATAATTCTGATGATGTGGCCACATCATTAGTATTTATATTCGTGTTTCGAATGTGTGATATCTATATATTTCCATTAGACTGGTGTGAGAACCAAAATTAGATAGGGCCTATTGTTGTGATTTGGTATCAAAAACATGATTTTTGTATATGTATCAAAATTATGAATTTGAAACTCTAATTCACTAATTGATTGATGTTTGTGTTGTTTGTTTAGTTGTTTGCTAATTTTGAACCATTTAGCCTAATTGAATCAAATATTGAATTGTATTGAAGTTTGGTTGCATTTGCTTGCATACATGTATATCTTTTGAACAGGTCATAGCAAGGAGGCTAGAGCCAGAGAATAAAATTTGTTTGCCCGACAAATAGGTACATGTTTACTACATAATTTCCTGTTTTGTTTGGGTGATGATGATTTTGTGAGCCTATTGGCTAGCCGCTTGGCTTTTTCTTTTTCTTTTTTTAAGATCTGAAGGACCGGGGAAGCTATTTGAAATTCCCCGATGCTCCCATTGCAGGGGAGGTTATGGCGAAATTTTTCAAAAATTTCGGGAGTTAGCCAAATTTTTGAAGTTTTGAAAATTCTCAGAAACTAAAGAGTTGGAGAATGGAAGCCAGATCGAGCGTAGAGTTGATTAATCAAACCACTTTCGACTTTGTTCCTTTTCGGGGACGAAAAGTTTTAAGTGGGGGAGATTGTAACAACCCGTAAAATCTGGGCCAGTTTAAAATTTTTATTTTGGCAATATTAGCGAATTTTAATTATTTGAAATGAATTATTTTAAATAATATCGACGTGAAATTTATTTTGAATAGAATTAGAACGTATATATTATATACGTCGTCGTTAGAATATATAATAATTATATATAATTAAAAGGAATTGAAAATGGCGCGGTAGTTCGATAATTCGATTTCAAACTTCAATTGAATGTACCGGGTGCAAAACAATCCGGATTTTAGTGAAACCAAAAATAATGGAATCTAATAGTGAATATCTTTCTAACGAATCCGAAAAATCAAGATTTCATATCAGGAATCAAAAGATATGTCCAGTTGAAAATTCTGAATAGTCGCTATGGAATTCAGGCCCTTAAAAATGGACATTTTGCAAATGACCTCGGATTTCGACGAAACCACTTTTGTTGGGTCCGTGATGTCGAATTATTACTAGGTTTCAAATTTCATAATTTTTCGAATCAATATGTGAGCGTGGCAAAGGAAAACGCGTTTGACCAGTTTCAGTTGATTTCAATCGACTGGAAAATGGCCATTTTTCCAACGGTCTCAGAATTCGACGAAACTAGTTTTGTTAGGACCGTATCGTCAATACGAAGCTAGAAAATATTTTTTTGGAATTTTTCTAGTTAGTATGTGACCCCGGTAATTTGAAATGTACGTTTAAAATTCAATATAGAGATTTAAATGTAAATTTAACGGAAACTGATTGTAACAGCCGAATCAGCTTGCGTGGCATATCCCATTGTGTTCGGAATGGGGGTGAAACGCTATGGACGACAGGCGGTGGGCCTCGTTTAGAGGTCATGTGTGAAAAGTCAACTTCTTCGAAAATAAAATAATTAAATAAAAAAAAAAAAAAAAAAATATAATAACTCCCTCCTTTTGACTCTGGCCCCCCCCCTATTTCCCCAAAACCTGATTCATCCATCAGATAAAAAAAAAAAAAAAAAAAAAAGAGAAAAACCGCAATCGAACCATCGCCGCCGCCAAAACCCTGGAAGCCGCCCTCCGTTCATCCTCCTCCCACCGAACGACAACCCGAAGCCGCCTCATCCCGAAGCAGCGCCACCCCGTTCGAGCCCCCTGGAAGCCACCGCCCTCCTCCTCCTTCAATTCGCCAGCCCCCCCCCCCCTTCGAGACATCACCGACGAAGCCCTCCCCCTCGCTGACGACGATGAAGCCGCCGTCCATACCTCGAAACCCTCCGACGCAGTGAAGACCCCCCCCCTGTTTCTTCGGCAGTAAGTTTTTTTTTCTTTTCTACTTTACTTTATTTTATTTTTATTTTTCAATTCTGTAATTCTAATTTTGAAAAAGGTTTTTAAAACTGTTTTTTTTTAAAAGAGCAAAACTGCATTTTTTTTTAAGAATTTTAAAAACTGTTTCTTTGTTTTAGAATTTAAAAACTGAATTTTTTTACAGTTAGAAAACTGTTTTTATTTTAGTTAGAAAACTGTTTTTAATTTGATTTAAAAAAAAAAAAAAAAGAAACAGATTTGATTTTAAAAAAAGTAACAGGTTTGATTTTTTAAAAAGTAACAGATTTGATTTTTAAAAAGGAAAAAGAATTGATTTTTAAAGCATAAAAATATGATTTTTATATATTGAACTTCGAGTTAAAAATAGAATTTTTATATATTGAACTTCGAGTTAAAAATAGAATTTTTATATATTGAACTTCGAGTTAAAAATAGAATTTTTATATATTGAACTTCGAGTTAAAAATAGAATTTTTATATATTGAACTTCGAGTTAAAAATAGGATTTTTATATATTGAACTTCGAGTAAAAAAAATAATAATATGATTATTATATATTGAATAGCGAAGTAAAAATTCGATTTTTACATATGTAGTGAAAGCGGACAACGAAAGCGACAAAAAGGCGAGTTGGCGAAGGTTTCCTGCATTAGAAGGGCCGTGGAGCTAGGATAGCTAAATGTGAGAACTTCTCACTCTTAATTCTCTTTTTCTAGATATATATATATACTAGGATGCAGACGGTGCTTATTAGAAGCACCCGACACCCGTCCACATACCATGGACTTGTTTGTTTGGATGTTTGGTGATTGATTGAGATATTGGTTTGAATGTGGTTTGTGGTGTGAAAAATCGAATCGATAAATTGGTTAGGATTAGACGTGCGCCGTTATAAGGCGAAGGAGTAAGACTAGGTTAGATTCTTACCCCAAATTTTGTAGTTTGCATAACGAAAGTGATTTGATTGATGTGTGAATGGCGTGGGCCTTCACTAGACCGGGGATAAGGCTAGGCCTTGTCCCGTTTCTAGTATCGTGCCGTTATGCCGCCGAAATTTTCTAAAATATGTTAGAAAAATAAAAATAACATTTTATTTAAAGAATGAATTGAATAGAAATTCATAGGTTGAAATAAAATGTTTTATCGTTAAAAATATAATTTTTAACGTGAAGTGAATAAAATAAAATATTCATTTATAAACCGGACGGTTTGTTTATGTACACCTATTTGAATGACATTGATTGGGACGATAAATTTTACACATCGCCCAACTGCACAAATAAAATATGCGTTTGATTGTTTGAAACCCCACACGGGTGTTGGGATGAAATTTGAAGTTCACTCATCCTGATTGATTAATATGTCGATCGATCGATTGACAGGCTGTTATAAGCGTTGAATATCTATATTTGATGCTTATACAGTGTAGTGCACTTTGGTTGATGGTTGATTATTTTTCAATGCTATGATATACATGTGTTGTATGAAAATCCATATAATTAACTTTATATGGTAATTGATTGGGCCTCATTCCAATTTGAAAAATAAAGAATATTATAAAATAAAAGTTCATGTGTTGACAGTACTCATTCATTGAGATTGGTCATGTGTTGAACGAAATATTTTAATAATAGAAATATTTGAAATAGAATATTTGAAAATGGAAATATATGAAGCCGTGTTGATTAGATGCGCCATTTTGACGTGAACGATATTTTTATCGATTTTATTCATTTTGAAATGGATATTGAAAAGTAATTTTGAAATCAAATATTTCGAAATGAATTGAATTGAAAATATTTCGAAATGAATTGAATTGAAAACGATTTCGAAATGAATTGAATTGAAAACGATTTCGAAATGAATTGAATTGAAAACGATTTCGAAATGAATTGAATTGAAAACGATTTCGAAATGAATTGAATTGAAAACGATTTCGAAATGAATTGAAAACGATTTCGAAATGAATTGAATTGAAAACGATTTCGAAATGAATTGAATTGAAAATATTTCGAAATGAATTGAATTGAAAACGATTTCGAAATGAATTGAATTGAAAACGATTTCGAAATGAATTGAATTGAAAACGATTTCGAAATGAATTGAATTGAAAACGATTTCGAAATGAATTGAATTGAAAACGATTTCGAAATGAATTGAAAACGATTTCGAAATGAATTGAATTGAAAACGATTTCGAAATGAATTGAATTGAAAATATTTCGAAATGAATTGAATTGAAAACGATTTCGAAATGAATTGAATTGAAAACGATTATGAAATGAATTGAAAACGATTTCGAAATGAATTGAATTGAAAACGATTTCGAAATGAATTGAATTGAAAACGAATTCAAATGAAATTGAAAGCGAATTGAAATGAATTCAAATTGAATTGAAATTCGAATTGAATAGAAATGAATTTTAAAACGAATTTATAAAGAAGAATTCAATTTTGCTTTGAATTGAAATAGAAGTTGAAATAGAATTTGAAACGAATTTAAAACTATTTATATAATTCGTTTTAAATAGAAATCGACGAAATATATTATATATATTATATATATAATATAATGGCCTGAATAGAACGCGCCGCGCCGCGGCAGTTCGCGAATTTCGACCATTTATTTCAAACGGACATTACGGGAGATCCGACCGTCGGATTCTCCTAAAACCGGAACCGTTGGGTTCGTATCGAAAAGAGCTTTCTAATGAAAATTAGAAATTTGAAATCTAACGGCTGGATTTGGAATTATGTCCAAATCAAATTCGAAAAAGGTCGCTGTAAGTGCAGTTCGATGGCCATTGATGGAAATCGACTGTACGGGCCTTGATAAAATTATTAAAAATAGTAATAATTTGTGTAAAATCATAAGAAATGATTTAGAAAGAATTGGGATGAAAAACTCCATATTTGAAAAGATAAAAATAGATTTTTATCGAAATGAACTAGTTTTGAACTAGAATTATAATTCTATTTATTTTTAAATAAATAAATTGAATTTGAAATGGTTTTAAAAATAACCAGAATATCCAATGATTGCATTGGAGTGGAATTGAATCGAAATTGTCTTCGGAATATTTCGATGTTGGAATTCGTGATTATACGGATGTTGATATGGAAATTTGAAAGATATATACATATATCGCTATTTCCAATACGACATTTGTTAGTCGTAGAATTCGATATTGAATATAAGCCGATATATTTTCTATTCAGAGCCTTGTATTGAATATCGAATGTGATTTGGGTTTGTCGTGAATGGTGTCTTCACTAACACTGTTCTTGAACCCAGTTGAGAAAAGATTAAATCTTTTTATTCAGATTTAATGAAGTGTACCAATTAAATAACATTTAATTGGAATAGAATTGATATTGATTTTTGGGTTTATCGTGAACAGTGTTTTAAATAACACTTGTTCTTTAACCCGATAATTGATGAATGTGATTTGGGTTTGTCGTGAATGGTGTCTTCATTAACACTGTTCTTGAACCCAGTTGAGAAAGGATTAAATCTTTTTATTTAGATTTAATGAAGTGTACCAATTAAATAATATTTAATTGGAATTGAATTGATATTGATTTTTGGGTTTATCGTGAACAGTGTTTTAAATAACACTTGTTCTTTAACCCGATAATTAATGGAATGTGATTTTGGGTTTATCGTGAATCGTGTTTTAAATGACACTGATTCTTTAACCCAGATAATGATTAAAACTAAGTGGAGTTTTAATGAATCTTTAATTAGATTGAAAAGATCGAGAATGGAGCATCACCAGTTTTGCTCCAGGCGATAGTTAAATCTTTAATTAGATTTGAACGTGAAATTTAGAAACTAACTGTCGGTTAGCCAAGCAGAATGGTTTTCTGGATATTGATCTGATGTTGGTTTCGGCCTTCGGGGTTAATATTTGGGGAATTATTCTCTTGATTAATTTACGGTTAGTGACTAATGAATTGGAATGAGGCGTATGTTGTGTTTGTGTAACACTTATTTAAAATATACGCGAGTTATTCGGAAAGACCGGGTTTATCCCATTCTGAATAACTGATGCGACGATAAGTCGAAGATGAAGACGATGGTCGAAGACCGGAGGTCTTCACGTCGTTTGGGTGATAACTGATGATCTTGATTGGGCTGTACACCCAAGAAGATGGAAACAGTTAGTGATCGTCCAGACGTACTTGGAGATCGATGGATATGCGGGGTACTAGGTGCCTCCGGTTTCGTTCAGGCCCAGAACGGACTTGTAAATGGACTGTGTGTCTGACATTGGATTTCATTCTGTGTGACTGATATCGGTTGCATAGAGTGGTTTGCCTGTGTGGCATGCTAAGATGCAAATGATCAAGGCTTCTGTTGAAAAGCAAAGTCTTGTGGTGATGATCAAAGCACGGCCTTTGTGGCGTAGCTTTGTGTAACGTTTACTTCGCGAGTTTCGCACCCGGTATGAACCAAAAACGGGAGAGGACATCAGGGAGGACTTGCGTTTCTTTCTAGCTAGAAGTGGCGTCAGTGGTTTTACACGCCCTGACGAGTTTGACTTATGTGGTTGTTGCGGTTGCGAGGCGCCTCGGTTATATCGGTTTCGGCCGAATGCATTCTGGTCGGCTGACGGACCAGACTTACACCCCATAGGGTGGGGAGACGTATTGTTCAGGCATAATAATCCACTCCGTGTGGACCGGCCCTGACGATCCAAGGGGCAGTTGCGGCTGTTCCTGAGGGGCGGGCTAGAGCGTCTCGAATCGATGGAGGACTATCTTTTGCCTCGGTTCATAGATGGAAATCCAATTTCCAAATACGCGACTCTGCGGTTTTATTTGTAAACCTATATATGGCGACATAGTGGCATGGGACGCTCATGTCGTCTACGATTGATACTTATGATTTGAAGTTGTTTTATACACTATGCACTTATAGTAGTATCAAATGATTTGTTTTAAACGTATCAAGCATCCTTTGGCTGTTATAAGGGAAAACCCTATCCCCCGGCTTGCGTTGCATTGTGTGATAGGACCTGGGTCTTATAACAGCTTCATTTTTCTTTATTTAGCATTGCGCTGTTTGGTTATGCACTGGTATTCTTGGGAGGAAACCCGTTCCGTGTTATACGGCGTGGTCCCTTGATTTACCGAACTTTAAAGACAAAGATTAATAACTGTTTTAGTTCTCACACCAGTCACATGACTGACCTGGAGTTTATTGTTTTAACCTAAACTCTGGGTGCCCTTATTTTCGACACGGGCAGCTAGTAGTTTTGGTTTTGCAGATTTATATTCACAGGATCCTGGTTTACAGCTGGAACGATATCCGGAAAGCTTTGTATCCGTATATCTCTTCTAGTTGAGCTTTGTATTATTTTCCGCTGCTATGTATTTAAATGTAATTTGAATCTCTGATATTTCTGTGTAATATTCATTTATACTCTGTATATTCTTGTAATCTGATGCACTGTTGTAATATATAGTGAAATGTTCTTCTGTATGCGTTCTGTTGTGGTTTGTTCTCGAACTATCCGACACTTTCCTTTACGGGGAAGTTACGGGTCTTCACAGAATAACAAATAATTGCATAAATGTATGCTTATACGAACAAAATATGCATACTTTTATACACCTAAAAAGGAACTTTTCTGAGTACATCCGACCTCATATGTTATTACAATAATTGCATAAATGTATGCTGATATTAACAAAATATGCATAATTTTATACACCTAAACATGACAGAATAACAAATATAGCAATTTTTTAAATTAATCGCCTGTACAATAAACTTTACACAACAAAAAATTTAACAATAATTACACTATAAATCAATAAACTTGGATAATTAAATAATGTCATAATAATAAAGCAACACAAAATTGTTGATCAGTAACAGCGCCATGGATTCGAAGCTGAATTCGAAGTTGACAAATTTAGAAAGTAGCTGCATATTAACAAAATATGCATAATTTTATAAACCTAAACACGACAGAATAACAAATAATTGCATAAATGTATGCTTATATGAACAAAATAGGCATACTTTTATACACCTAAAAAGGAACTTTTCTAAGTACATCCGACCTCATATGTTATTACAATAATTGCATAAATGTATGCTGATATTAACAAAATATGCATAATTTTATACACCTAAACATGACAGAATAACAAATATAGCAATTTTTTAAATTAATCGCCTGTACAATAAACTTTACACAACAAAAAATTTAACAATAATTACACTATAAATCAATAAACTTGGATAATTAAATAATGTCATAATAATAAAGCGACATAAAATTGTTGATCAGTAACAGCGCCATGGATTCGAAGCTGAATTCGAAGTTGACAAATTTAGAAAGTAGCTGCCGCCGCCATTAACAAGGAAGAAATAAATAAACCACTAAACTAAAAAAGAAAACCGCCGCCATGGATTTAGCTGAAGCCGCCATGGTACAAGCATGCAGAGATATACATACATGCAGATGAATAATTGCAAATGAGCTGAGTTTATTTACACGTTGCAAATGACGGCGCCGCCATGATTAAGAAAGATAAGTTTTTGGAAAAATGAAAACCCTAATACGTTTCTGGTTTCTGGGTATACTAGATCCGTATAACGTGATTTAGGACCACGTTAATCGCACCTTAAATTGCGAAAAGGGCAATTGTGTAAAAAAAATAGCCGCTGTTTAAAAACAGGGATGAAATTTCTATGTTTTGAAATAGAAGGATGTGAGCCTAATTAACTTTGCTTTTAGGGATGTGTGCCTAATTTTCACTTAAATTTAAGCAAAACTTGTTAATAGAACCTCGAATAATCTGCTGTAACTTGTACAGAAGTTTAATCTGTTATATAAATAGAATTAGTCTGATATCTGAAAAATCTGTATTGGAATGAATTGGCTACGACACGAGGTTAGACTCTCTTTGCGGCAGAAGCCTGCCCGGAACCAACCAGCTTAACCAGCGACCGCAAACTGTCAGTCTAATGTGATAGGTCATAGGCATAACTAAAATATGCTTAGACACGAGGTTAGGTTTGGCTTGTGGCAGAAGTCTGCCCGGAACCGCCCGACATATCCAGCGGCCACAAGCTACCGACCTAATGTGAGAGGTCTATACATTAATATTTAATAAATGCAAATCTGGGATAAATATGATGTCTAAAACATGTTGGGTGGATAGGGTTAAACTAATTGGACTAATGAATTTAACAAACCCGTTTTGTGAATCTATAGGCCCAATTACAAAGTTAGACAATCTGTAAGTCTGTTAAATCAGTACATCTGATCCGTTAGTCTGAAAACTTGTTAACTTGATTGTCTGATCTGTGAACTAGTAAATCTGAACTCTGTATGCCTGAAACTTGTAAATAAGTTAATCTGAAATCTGTTAGTCTGGGGACACATGGTTAGGATGGGTAATTACTTGTGTCATCTGTTGTGTGGGACTCATATTAGTCAATAACCATTTCTAGTATCAAAACTATGACCCAACAGTAGGTAGGGTCCGGGCACGCTTACTGAACTAATTATAAGCGGTTCATTCTGATAATGGCGAGGGGTGTTGATGGTGCGTTCCAACCGGGTCATGTGCGTGCATGGATACCGGTCTGCCTCTGAGGATGTAAGACGCCGTGACATCTATAAATAGGTCTGTGTCATTCAAAGGTTGCCACTTTAGGGAATGATACGCCCTTTTGTGGGGCTGACATAGGGTATTTATGTATTAGGGAGCCGATCGCGTGGGGTAGGATTTAGGGTACACTTAGTTATGTCTGTTCTATGGGGTACTGTCTGTTTCTGTTGGGTGGTAACACCTGTCTGTTTCTGCGTGGTACCTTCTGTTGGGGTGGTAAAGGCCCATTTACTAGTGTACACCTAATTCTAACATTCTGTTTCCGTAGGGATTATTCTGTTTTCGTTTCTGTCTGTTCGGGTGGTAAAGGCCCATTACTAGCATTCTGTTTCTGTACTTTCTGTTCGGGTGGTAAAGGCCCATTATTAGCATTATGTTTCTGTACCTTCTGTTAGGGTGTTAAAGGCCCATTATTCTGTTTCTGTTTCTGTTTAGACATCTGGGTAACACCTAATCCTGTTATACTAGTATTAGTGCAGAGAAGTGAAAAGTAATATAATCATGTTTCTTCTGATTAACCTAAGTATATCTGTTATTCTTGTTTCCTGTTATATCTTATCCAGTTTTATTTGCATGCCATGACATTATTATCTGTTCATAACTGAAAGTCACTGGACTTGCCAGACTTTATGTCCGACCCTTGTTGTTTCGCCTCTTTTCTTCCGTTCCCCCCCAAGGTTTCAAGGAGGGAATACTCTAGCTTGATCCAGATCTTTCTTCCTGCTTGGAGTGCTTGAAGTGCTTAAAGTATGGCTTGTCTTTTTCTGGCATCTTTGGTGGGGATTATGATTTTAAAGTTTTGTACTCTGATGGCTTTTGAACAAGGCTGATATATATGTACGTGAGTTTTTGGTAAAGTCGTAACCAAACTGATTTCTGTCCGCTGCAATAAAGTTATAAAGTTTTTCAAGTATTATTTTTATATCTGTCTTGTAATATTCTGTTCTATTTACTAAAATGCTCCATCAAAGTTAAGGCATTCCCTTTGTGAGTGACCTTAACGGACGTGGGGTGTTACACTTGGTATCAGAGCTGAAGGTTACCAGATTAGATAGAAGTTTTTGAAAACTATTTTCAAAAAGGTTTTAAAAGGAAGTATTTTCAAAAGTAAAGTTTATTTTGAAAAACATAATCCCCAAAAGCCAGATTTCTTTCTTCCGATTCTTTGTTTCGAATCCCTTCCTCTTTCCCATTTTAATCTCTTCTTCCGCGTATAGATGTTTTTTTCTTAGATACGCAGGAACTTCTGTACGGTGAGCGGAAAATCGCTTCATGGGACTGAGACGGTTATCAAAACTAGAAGGAAGGGGAGGACTTGTTGGTACCTTTGAGGTAGGAAAATTTCTGAGAAGGTTTAACTTCCTTATCTGAATAGTAAGAAGAACTCTTTCCGATTCTAGCATTTTGATTCTGTAGTTAAGTCTCTGCACTTTAATACTAGTCTTGTTTCTGATCCCGCTATAGTCTCAAACCCCATAAGGGTTACGACTCATCTGTTTGTGATAGATTGGGTTTTGAGGGCATCTGTGTTAGGCGTTAAGATGACTGTGACGCATACATTTCGGGTTTATTTGGGATATGGTTAGGCTTTCTCAAGCTTAGTTTCCTAAAAATCATTTGATAATCTGGTCTGTAACAGTAGTCTGTAAGTATCTTGATATTTCTGAAAAGGTTAGGGTTTTTTACTCGAAGCGTGAAGTAGATTTCCAGTTTGGCATTGTTTAATGGAAGTAATTTACTGGGTGTCAATCTGATGTTGATTTCGGTCTTGGGAGTTGATACTTAGGGAATTATTTTCTTAACCGATGTCTAATAGGAACAGAGCTCTTGTTTTAATCGTACTTGCTTCTATCACTCAGCTGCATCCAATCGATCGAGTCTTCAACCTTTAGGTAGAAACTATTGGGTGTAAACATGTGTTTGAGACATGTTATGTTTGATGGTTGCAAGTGGATACAAGTGGTTGCTAGTGGCTGCTCGTGGATGCATACACACACACACACTAGGCACTAGATCGGCTCAGAAACACTCTCATACTGCATATGGATGTGTGTGCATTTTTTTAATCCTTATGAATACAAAATGGTTGACTCAACACATGGATGTTGCATATGAATGAATGGTTATGCACTCATATAAAAATGATATGTATCAAATAGGAAAATTGCATACATGTTGGACTCATGGCACTGACATAATTCGCATTAAGGAGGTCAACTGAATCAGTAGACCGCCTGATCTTTGCATTAGATAAGAAACATATACACACAATTTTGCATATGTTCATACAACATTAGAAGTTTCTAAGGACAATGGATGCTTGTGGACGATGGTTGAGTAGATGGGTGATTGATGGTAGGACACATTCTTCTTAACTTGAAGATTTCGGGGATGAAATCCTTTAAGGAGGGGAGAATGTAACACCCCGTATTTTCTATGAACATAAGAATAACAAATCTGAGAATAATTAAATTATAACAGAAGAATTAGAGGAAACAGGTTGCGCCATTGCGTTCGTCTCGAAATTCTGCTTGAGATAGAGTCTGAGTTTGCGTAAAACGGATACCGTATGAAGGAGATATGGACGAACGAAGTTAGGCAGAAAAACCGGAAACAGGCCAAAAATGCACTGGCGCACTTGTGAAGTGCTCCAGCACAAAAATACACTGGCACACTTGGGAAGTGCGCCCATGTCGAGCCAGAAACCTACACAGGGTTCTAGAGAGTTCTAATGATGATTTTTGATGTGCTGGACAGACCTGAGGGCTTCTAGGGTGATCTAATGGTTCTGAAACACTCTCTACACCTATAAATATGTGATTAACCTAACCCTAATTCATAAAATATTGTCTATGACACCATTATGCTACCACACTCTCTCTTAAACCCTAGCCGCCGCCTCTAAATCTAATCTCAAGTGTTCATTCACAATTCAAATTAAAGTTTGGAGCTGAAACAACAATCGAAGAAGATTAATCAGTGTTTCTGCATCAAATTCGATTTATAATCCTTTTCTTTAGCCACGAAAGGCAAGTACAGTTATTTTCCGATATGAACGTTAATTATGATTGTGACATGGATTGTAAATCTGAATCTGAGGTTATGTCTGTTCTGTTCTGTTTAGATCTATCTTATTCTGTATCCCTTTCTTCTTTCTGTTCTATATCCAGGCTACTACGAGCCTACGCCGAATCTCATAAGAGATTAACGCACGAACGATAAATTTTGGGACAAATAATGAATAATGCATAATTGGACATGAAACTATTGCCTATGATTATGATTCATTCCTATGAGATTATTGCCTATGACTATGATTCACGCCTATGAGACTATTGCCTATGACTATGATTCATTGATTATGAGATTATTGCCTATGACTATGATTCATTAACTATGAGACTATTGCCTATGATTATGATTCATTGACTATGAGACTATTGCCTATGACTGTGATTCTTGACTATGAGATTATTGCCTATGACATTGAATAAGAAACTATTGTGATTAGTCGCCCATGACTATTGTGGTTAGTTACCTATAACTATTGTAGTTAGTTTCTTATGCCTATTCCCTTAATGATGTTAGATCTCATATTTAGTATGTAACTTTGCTAGTTTATTCCCATTCACTATTATGTACATCGAGCCTATAGGGTCATTTCATGAGTATTTAGAGAACTTGTGGAAACATGTTATACGGGGATTGGGCGTAGCTTGATTTAGTAAATTTGGCATAGCAAATATGTTGGTATAACCTGAGTTGGCTATAATAGACAATGATTTACATGTGTATTAGTCTTCGACATAAAGGGTGAACTATAATATTATATCTAGTTTTGACATGAAATGTAAATGGGAATATTAAGGCTAAAATTTGGGGCATATATTGTATTATGAATTATGACCTTGATTTAGGTATATAAGTTTAGGCTAAATTTATGATTAGGCAAGATAGGTAAATAGAGTTTTAGATATATATAATCTGCTAAATCTGTTATCTGCTAAATCTGTTATATTACCTAATCTGCTAGTTCTGTTATATTGCCTAAACTGCTAATTATATTGAATTGCCTAATCTGTTAATTATGTTAAATTGCTTTATCTGATAAATTTGCTAAATAGCCTAATCTGCAAGATCTGTTATCTGTTGAATGACGTAATCTGTTGGAACTGAAATGCTGAAATTTGAATTATGAGAATCTGTAGGCTCGATTTAAATTTGAGCAAAACTTGTTAATAGAACCTCGAATAATCTGTTGTAACTTGTACAGAAGTTTAATCTGTTAAATAAACAGAATTAGTCTGATATCTGAAAAATCTGTATTGGAATGAAATGGCTATGACACGAGGTTAGACTCTGTTTGCGGTAGAAGCCTGCCCGGAACCAACCGGCTTAACCAGCGACCGCAAACTGTCAGTCTAATGTGAGAGGTCATAGCCATAACTAAAATATGCTTAGACACGAGGTTAGGTTTGGCTTGTGGCAGAAGTCTGCTCGGAACCGCCCGACAAATCCAGCGGCCACAAGCTACCGACCTAAAGTGAGAGGTCTGTGCATTAATATTTAATTAATGCAAATCTGGGATAAATATGATGTCTAAAACATGTTGGGTGGATAGGGTTAAACCAATTGGACTAATTAATTTAACAAACCCGTTTCGTGAATCTATAGGCCCAATAACAAAGTTAGACAATCTGTAAGTCTGTTAAATCTGTACATCTGATCCGTTAGTCTGAAAACTTGTTAACTTGATTGTCTGATCTGTGAACTAGTAAATCTGAACTCTATATGCCTGAAACATGTAAACTAGTTAATCTTAAATCTGTTAGTCTGGGGACACAAGGTTAGGATGGGTAATTACTTGTGTCATCTGTTGTGTGGGACCCATATTAGTCAGTAACCCTTTCTGGTATCAAAACTATGACCCAATAGTAGGTAGGGTCCGGGCACGCTTACTGAACTAATTATAAGCGGTTCATTCTGATAATGGCGAGGGGTGTTAATGGTGCGTTCCAACCGGGTCATGTGCGTGCATGGATCCCGGTCTGCCTCTGAGGATGTAAGACGCCGTGACATCTATAAATAGGTCTGTGTCACTCAAAGGTTGCCACTTTATGGAATGATACACCCTTTTGTGGGGCTGGCACAGGGTATTTATGTATTAGGGAGCCGATCGCGTGGGGTAGGATTTAGGGTACACTTAGTTCTGTCTGTTTTGTGGGGTACCGTCTGTTTCTGTTGGGTGGTAATACCTGTCTGTTTCTGTGTGGTACCATCTGTTGGGGTGGTAAAGGCCTATTTACTAGTGTACACCTAATTCTAACATTCTGTTTCCGTAGGGATTATTCTATTTTCGTTTCTGTCTCTGTTCGGGTGGTAAAGGCCCATTACTACCATTCTGTTTCTGTACTTTCTGTTCGGGTGGTAAAGGCCCATTATTAGCATTATGTTTCTGTACCTTCTGTTAGGGTGGTAAAGGCCCATTATTCTGTTTCTGTTTAGACATTAGGGTAACACCTAATCCTGTTATACTAGTATTAGTGCAGAGAAGTGAATTTCTTCTGTTTAACCTAAGTATATCTGTTATTCCTGTTTCCTGTTATATCTCATCCAGTTTTATTTGCATGCCATGACATTATTATCTGTTCATAACTGAAAGTCACTGGACTTGCCAGACTTTATGTCTGACCCTTGTTGTTTTGCCTCTTTTCTTCCACTCCCCCCCCCCTCAGGTTTCAAGGAGGGAATACTCTAGCTTGATCGGGATCTTTCTTCTTGCTTAGAGTTCTTGAAGAGCTTAAAGTATGGCTTGTCTTTTTCTGGCATCTTCGGTGGGGATTATGATTTTAAAGTATTGTACTCCGATGGCTTTTGAACAAGGCTGATATATATGTAATTGAGTTTTTGGTAAAGTCGTAACCAAACTGATTTCTGTCCGCTGCAATAAAATTATAAAGTTTTTCAAGTATTATTTTTATATCTGTCTTGTAATATTGTGTTCTGTTTACTAAAATGCTCCATCAATGTTAAGGCATTCCCTTTGTGAGTGACCTTAACGGATGTGGGGTGTTACATTAATTAAGTGATTAGGGCAATTATAATTATATTAGTATTGGTTGAATATGCGTACAAGCTTTTAATATTCGTAACATCTTCATATTTTAACGAAAAAGGGCAAAACAAGATCCGTTGAAATCGTATGGACGGTGGCTGCACCATGGAACTGACCGGGAGTAAATTGGGGCTCGTTTGGATTTATGGTGAAATAAAACGCCTGAATCAAATCAATGACCAATTATCGTTATTTAAGGTTAACCGTCCAATGTGAGTAAAACTCACTAATTCTTCTTAGTTATATTTTTATAACGTATTTTTATAACTGATAGATAGTGGTTGTTTGCTGTGTGTTGGCTGTTTGGTTGAACTGCTAGTCAGTTGATTAAAAATATAGATAACGATATAAATATAAATCGTTAATCAAATATTGATTCTATTTAGCAGAATATTTCATAGTAAAGTGAAATTGATGTTAATTTTATTGTTTAACATCTGTGGATGCAGGGAAATAGGTCGGAGGAATCCAACTGGGTTCCTCAACATTTATTTTACTGTTTGTTTCGTATATTGTGTTATATGATGTGATATGATATCTGTTGTTGATTTCGTATGGTTGAATGATACCGATCATTGTTATATGGTATGTTAAATACCATAAGGATTACTGGAATGTTAAAAAGAAAATTTTCAATGTTATGTTGAAAAAGAAATATTAAAAAAAAAGATTAAAAGATTTTATAAAAAAGAAAACTATTATTTAGAAAATAGATAGATTAAAAGGGGGATACTTATTTGTTAATCAAATAGATAGAATTAAAGGGAAATATTTGTAACTATTTAAAGATAGAATTGAAAAGGGATATTTATTTGAAAAATAAATAGAATAGAAAGGGGAAATGTATGTAAAGTAAATAGGAAAAGAAATAGTTAGAATATCAAGGGAATTACTTATAAAATCAATAGATTTTATAAATAGAAAATATTTTATAGAATAAATAGAATTATCAAAAAGGAATTTATTTGGTAAATAAATTGATTTTAAAAGGGAATACTTGAAAAGTGACTAGAATTGTATAAAAGAAGAATTTACATTTGAAAGATTTAAAACCCGTGCTTCGCACACAGGTAAAACATAATATAGATTTGAAGCAAAGATTTTAAATAGAATCTGTTTTAACAGATAAAGTAAGAAGATAAATTTAGAAATAATATTTTATAAATCAAATGGAATGCTTACCATTGGATAAATGGGATATATAAGTCAGGACTTATATAGAGAAGTAAATGTCGATTTCAACATCAATATTTGAAAATGGATATGGACGAAGAGTTAGTCGATTAAGAGTTAATCAGTTAGAGTTAATTAGATAGAGTTAATCGAATTCGAATTAATTGAATATTAGTTATTCAAATAAAGTTGATTTAATATAGTTATTTGAGATAGAGTTAGTCAAACATAGTAATTTAGAATGAGTTGCCATTTCGTACGACTGCTAGTGTAATTCGCAGGGTTGTAGATAGCCTACGACGGTCGGATGTTTCCTGAGGGAATCATGCGTAACCATTGTGATCGCTGCGATCTAGAGTCAAGCGAATGGAGTTAAATCGAATATTAGCTATTCGAAATAAAGTTAAACAGACATAGTTATTCGAATATAAGTTAATCGAACATTTATTTATTCAATAGGAGTTAAATATGTTAAGTTAGTCAAGATGAGTTAATCCAAATAAGTTAATCCAAAGGAGCTATTCGAAATAGTTTATTCGAATAGAATTAAAGGAGTTATTCGAAATAGCTTATTCGAATAGAATTAAAGGAGGTTATCGAATATAGTTTATTCGAAAGAGTTATCGAATATAGTTTATTCGAAAGAGAGTTATCGAATAGTGATTATTCGAGAGTGAATTATACATTGAATTCGATTATATCGAATTCAGGAAAGTGATATTTACTTCTCGTTTTAATTAATATTTACTTATTTATGGATAAATTAGTGGTTTAGTTATTTAGTTAAATTAAGGAATAAAAGTTATACTTTGAAGTTAGATATTTCAGAAGTAGGGATTATAACATTATAATTATAATAAATATTTTCAAATAAGAAGTGGATTCGTAAATAGAATCCAAGAGTTTTCATAAGGAAGTTGTTAAAGGATTTGAAAAGTGAGCTTTGTCTATTTCGAGGTTAGAAATGTTGTTTAGTTAAGGTCTAAGAGGTAATTATACCCCAACTTGATTGACTTTGTTTTTAACTAAGGAATGGTTAAAGTTCGGTAGTGAAGACTGGTTATGTGAATTGAGCCAATGAGAGAAATGCTTTGAATTGGCTTAGTGATGTTTTATTTAAACATCGGTCTAAATCAAATGAAGAAGTTTGGGAATGTTTTCCAAATAAGGATCAGAAATGTTTCCCAATATTGGAAATAAGAAATGGAAGTAAATACGCTGATGTTTTCCAAATGATTTATAAAGTAGGATTTTTTTTTTCAAATTTAGAAATTTAGAATTTATGAATATATAGAAAGGGAAAATGGATAAATTAACAATAATTCAATTAAAAGAAATAAACCTTTGGATGATGATTGGTCGATAGAATTTCCATCTGGAAATAATATCGTTGGTTGCACACCTATTTTTCTTTGATAGTTAAATCACCGACTATCGAAGTTTGACCATTTTATCGTCGTCAATATAGAGAGACCGGGATCAGATATATTATCTGAAAACCACTATGTATGGACGTTAGCGTCGCGATCAAATATTGAAGACGGAGTTATGCAAGGGCTATCCTGTTTACAGAATAGTGCCTTCGGTTTGTCCAGTCCCAGGACAAACGTGAATGGACGAATGTCTGACAAAGTATATCTAACGGATCGTGTAAGTTGATCTTTTCAAACGTACTTACGTTTGGTGGTGGTGGAATTCGTTTCTCTTATCTTTATGCCCATGGTATTTTTGGGGAAATCAATTTTTGATTTGACGGGTATGATGATGTGGCATTCAAAGTGATTGGTGGTCAGGTATATCAAAAGAACGTTTTGAACTCAAGCCTCATCAACCGGGAAATGACAGAAATTGGGCAGGCAGCATGGCTAAGTGGGTCGCTCCCATTAGGGTGTATATCACCTATCTAGAGAAAATCCATTTCATTCTTTTATCTATTATTGATGCTGTCCCTTTTGGGGGAACGGTGGGTAGCTCCCAACCGTTGGTGATATACATTCGATACACTCAAGTGAAATGAGTGGTCGGTCATGTGTGGGCCGGGTTACAAGATGTTCTTGTTGAACCCAGTGTATGTGCCTTTAGAGATACACTATCGGCAGGTGGTTCCTTACCTTGTCATAGTTGGGAATCCAATCTCCAATAAGCGCCCGCAGTTTTGTTTGTATAGTATATGTGGAACGTGATATGCAAGCGTTCTGCTAGATTCTAATTACTTGTGATTAGACATTATTATAATATCATAGAAGTATTGATTTCCAAAACTATTTTGGGTTATCGTAAGGTAAAACCAATCTGTGTTTATGTGTGGATTGGTCTTACGATTATCATTTCTTTTGGAAAGGATTTTGAAAAGTTAAACCGATGATTTGAGTTTACTCACACCAGTCCCATGACTGACCTAGAGTTTATTTCGTTTTGTTTTCCCTAAACTCTTGGGTGCCCAAATTTGTATGGGCAGTCAAGTAGTTCAGGTCTTTACAGATATACGTGGAGGAGCTTGAAGCAGGAGGCTTCAGGATTTTATAGCTATTGTTATTTCCGTTGTGTGTAAGTGTTGTACTCTGATAATGTTATTGTATACCGTTTTACTTCAAAGCTATGTTATAAATTATAAATATTATTCGTTCCGCTGTGATATTCGTATTACTTTGATTCTGTTTTGTGGTGATCTTCTTCTTCTTCTATTCTAATTTTCTATCTTATCTATTCTCACCCTCTAACTTCTTTCTATTAATGATCTGGAATGTTCGATACCTGAATAATTAACATGGGTTTTGTGTTGGTTTTCTGGGTCGAAAATCCCAGTTCGTTACAGTGGTATCAGAGCTGAAGGTTAAGTGGTTTCCTTGGCTCTGTGGCATGACTCAGTAGAGATGGGGTTAGTAATGCCCTAGATTGAGTTGAGTGTATATATACGAGTGAACGTATTTGTAAATTTTATAAAATTGTTTTGTATAGTGGAGATTTATTGGTTGGGTTGTCTATGAGTTCTGGTCGATCAGTTTGATCCACTGTATCGAGAGGGGCTACCAAACACTCAAATACGATAAACCGACACAGTATAATTTGAAAAAGGGTAAACAAAATAATTTTACCCAAATTATATTTTGATATAAACAAAATATTAATATTTGAAGTATCATAGTATATTGGATGTGTTGGTTGATTATAATTGAAATGGTTATATAAATAACCAATTTGAGTTTGTATAATATAAATGCAGATTAATTAAATCTGAATTAAATCAGAATTGGAATTAAAAATTCTGAAACTGGGGAAAAATTGTTGTAAGTGAATTTGAATTAAGTATAAGAAAATTTTTAAATCCTAGGAGATTTTAAATTGTTTACAAGTATCGTGGATGATATTTTGAGAAAAAAAAATCAAAATGAAAGTGTTTAAATATGGTTTTGATCAGTGATATAGTATTGAACTCACTTTGATAGATGGGAGATAACTCTAATGATACTGGCCACATCATCAGTGTTCATTTTTGAGTTGTAAGTGACGGATTACTACCAAAGAGATTGTTTTTGAATTGTTTTGAGAGAAAGGAGGTTGTTTTGAACCCTGGAAAGGGATATTTGATTTTTGAAAGAGCTAAACGGTTTAAAAACTCCCAGGAGAGATTGTCTGAATTAAAACAAAATTTAAATATAAATTTATGAAAGTAAATTGAAATCGAAATAGAATTGAATTATAATGATATCGAGTAGGTTGGATTGATGTCGTAAGAATTCGGAATTGATAATGGAATTTGAGTTTAGAATGGAATTCGACTTAGGTATAAGCGAATGGTTGGATTTATGGATAAAAACAGATTGGAATTTGATTGGGATGACCCTTATATCTGCTGAATTGATAACAGGTGGAAAGGATTTAGTGATATGCCCGACAAAAAGGTACACGTTTATTTTTATGGGTTTGGTGATTTATGGGCCGATTTGGCAAGCCGCTTGGCTATTTATTTTATTTTGGATTGGAAAGAGCCTAGAGAGGCGAGTTGGAGTTTGAGCTATTGACCTGTAACACCCCACATCCGTTAAGGTCACTCACAAAGGGAATGCCTTAACTTCAATAGAGCATTATGTGTACTGGAACAGAAATATTACAAGACAGACATATATAAAACAGCGGAAAAAGAACCAAATTTCATTGCTTTAAAATCTAGAAAGGTCTAAAGCCTTTTACATCAAAATGCCATTAAATCCATTACATCGAAATCTGTCTTGCAATAGTAAAGAAGCATAAAACCATAGTCATAAATCATTCCCCAAGTAAAACAGTAAAGCAAGCCATAGCCATGAGAAATCCAAGCCGTTCGTGAAAGAGCCTTGGAGCTTGGTAAGATCCGAACTAAGCTGTATTCCCACCCTGCGAACCTGAGGGGGGAACGGAAGAAAAAGAGACGAAACAAAACGGGTCAGTCATAAAGACTGAGTAAGTCCTAGTGACTTCCAGCATAAAAACAGGTAAAGATAACATGGCATGAATAAACTGAAAGTAAACACAAGCATGATGACAAGATAAGCTACAGGAAAGATAACTAAGAATAACCTCATAAGATTTTTGTCAAGTATACCATCGCAAGGTTCCCATTCAAGATAAATTAAGTATAAATTCGCAAGATTTCTATCAAGCATCGCAAGATTTCTCTGCTTAACCATTAAAATATTTCTATGATATCTATTTGCTCTGCACCACCCGTACTAGTATCCCAACCCGTGTCATGTGTTGACTATAAAGTGATCCCTTGCCCAATGTCATGAAATGACCCATTACTTGGTCTTATGAAACGATCCATTAATCGATCGGCTCCCTACAAGTCCTAGCTCGTTCATGTGTCTGTATCATACGGCCCTATCACGAATGTAGTTACCTGTGCTAGGTCCACCATAGGGTGTATCAAGCCCTAGGGTGCCAACCACCGACACGAATCAAGCATGCACAGTGTAAACCTACTGGTGCCCAATGCCTGCTTTTTCAACTCCGGACTACGTGCACGACCATAGTCCGCCTGAACCTACAATGACGCACCAACTCAGCCGTCGTTCCGGTCGCTTACAATCAGCCCAGTAATCGTGCCCCACCCTACCTAGTTCCTGGGTACCGTGATACATCTAGTGGGTTACTGCTGAAAAGGACCGCGTAACTAGGGTTTCCGTCCAGTAGGTTAAGTGTTGTCATTTAAATTCGAGACTTAACCCCATCAGTCTAGCATGTCAAGTTGGTTAAGTGTTGTCATTCAAGTTCGTGACTTAACCTGCCTACGTGTCATGTCAAATTGGCTAAGTGTTCTCGTTCAAGTTCATGACTTAGCCCTGCGAATCATCTGTCAAGTTGGTTAAGTATATTCAAGCGGTTCACGACTTAACCCTATCAAATCATCATGTCAAATTGGTTAAGTATATTCAAGCGGTTCATGACTTAACCCTATCAAATCATCGTGTCAAATTGGTTAAGTATATTCAAGCGGTTCATGACTTAACCCTATCAAGTCATTGTGTCAAAAATGTTAAGTATATTCAAGCGGTTCATGACTTAACCCTATCACACATCAGGTTATATTGATTGGGTGTTATCAACCCATTCAAGTTAAACCAACCCATTTAACTTAACCCTCCCATTCGTCAGATTGCATTGGTTAAGTATTTCAAGTAATTCATGGCTTAACCCGCCCACATATCATGCTAAGTTGGTTAAGTATTATCTATAGGTTCAAGTTGACCTAACCCGCCTACGTGTCATGTCAAATTGGTTAAGTGTCATTAGTCTAGTCATATTACTTAACCCACCCATTGGTCTAATTAACAGTTATGTTGGTTAAGCCCACATTTATAAGTTTTACATGTTCTTAACTCATACCGGTTAGGTCCACATTTACATGTCAAATTTCCATGTCATCCCACCTAACCCTCTAACCATACCCACGTCTTACTATGGTTAGTATTCCTTAATTCATTCATTATGACGAACGAATCATGACCTCTCACATTAGACCGTGTACTTTGTGGCCACTGGATTTGCCGGGCGGTTCCGGGCAGATTTACACCATAAACTGAGTCTAACCTCGTGTCATAAATCGTTACGCCTACAATTCGACCTTTGACCTCTCACATTAGACTGACACTTTGTGGCTACTGGATTTGCCGGGCGGTTCCCGGCAGATTTACACCACAAACTGAGTCTAACCTCGTGTCAAAGGTTCATTAATGGTCGTATTCCCCCCCAAAACCCCAATATCAGTTCATGTGTTTAACATATAGAAATGTTCATGTTCGTGTTCAAGTCAATTATCCAATACACAGTCATTTTCATGTTTCAAATTCCCAACTTTACATATTAGTAAACATATGCCCAAGTTCCAAAATTACATGCCAATATATATATATATATATATATATATATATATATATATATATATATATATATACACACACCCAATTCAAGTCAGTTTACATATGTCCAATTCTTGCCTATTTACACGTATGCCAGGTTTATGCCATTTTACCATATCAAGTTCTAGCCAAAATTACATGTATCAAGTTTCATACCCAATAAACCCAAATCATGATTCATGATGTAGTTATCCCAAACTATAATCTTTTTATTACAATACATGTCGGTTGCCTAAGTTCATAATACATGTTTATGCCAATTATCAAATTTACAATTGCTTTCATGTTCAAATTCCCAATTCTACATATGCCTAATTAACATAAGCCAAATCTTTTGATTTAAACTTACATAGTCCCAACTCGTGATTTAATTTACATGCCAATTCATGTATGCCTACTTCATGCCAAATTATTTATGCCAATGCCCAAACTTGCAATTTCAATTATATTGACAATACCCAAATATCCAATTTCATGTTAATGGTAGTAATACCCAAATATCCAATTTTTATGTTATGCCACCAATTCCACCAAACACATATATTCCACTAGGCAATATTCCAATATTTCCCCTGTATACCATCGCATGTATATCGTAGTTTAGGCCTAGGTCCGAAATTGACCTCGGTTCATCGAAAGAAAATAAATAGTGGAAGGTAGAATTTTGCATAAAAATAAGATCAGAGAGAAAAACATCATCACAGGCATGAAGATTACAACTTGGTAATAATATCAATATGAATCAAGAAAACTGATTTACAACAGGCTGAATAGATCATAAACTAGACATGGGAATAAAGATAGGCAAGTCTCAAAACTCAAGATCCAAGAAGCAACAGAAATAGATCGATAAACATACTTAAATCCAATTTCACTTCATCAGATGCCCATATTATATTTAAATATTTTAATCTGAAAATAACTAGAACTTATAGAGCATGGCTAATGAATTAAGAACTGAATTTGTTGTAAAAATGTCGCGGCGTTGTTGATTTATTGTCTTGAATCATTGTAGAAGCCTTGTTCTTTGAATTGATTTTAGTTTGAATGTTTGTACTTTGATTTGGAGACGGCGGCCATGGTTCAAGAGGTATTTTAGCAGCATAATGGTGTAAGAATGATTTGATATGAATTAGGTTAGGCCTAAGGGTGTTTTTATAGGTGTAGCAACTAGTTTAGGCCCTTAGATTAACCCTAGAATCAATCCGGACCATCAAAACACGTCTCAGGCTTCAAAAATGAGTTCTGGGTCAAACCAGGCCGACCAGGTCGACCTGTAAGGGGGGGGGGATATCGACACTATGGTCGACCTCGGAGGTAGGTCGACCCTATGGTCGACCGGGGGGGGGGGGGGTTGGTCGACCCCCTGGTCCAGTGCTGCCTAAAATCTGCTGAATCTTCTAAAGGCTGTATCTTCTTCATCCGAACTCCGATTTTCGAAAACTCGGACTCTATTTTATGTATAATTCCGAGACGGACACAATGGCGCAACCTGTTTTCCCTGATTCTTATTTTAAAATTTAATTCTGCCTTAATTTCTTGTTTTAACATGTTATCAAAATTCGGGTTGTTACGTGACTGGTACAAAGGAGGTGCTGGCAAAAAATTTCAGAAATTCCAGGTGTTAGAAAATTTTCAGAATTTTAGAAAATTTTCGTTAATCGAAATTAATTAAATATTTTAAATTGAAATTAATTGGTTCAGTTGAAACTGAAAGTTAAAGAAGTAAACGGATAATTTTTACCCAGTGAATAGGGTCAGTCTTCTACCCTAGCAATTTCGAGGAAGAAATTATTTTAAGGGGGGAAGAATGTAATGACCCGCATTTTTCAGCGATATAAATAATTTATTTAATTATTTGAATAATGGTTTGGTTATTTAAAACAACCAGAATTAAATAATATTGAATATTTAATTAAAATAAATAATATAATAATATATTTAATTTCTGAAATAGTCAGAAATAGTGGAATTCACAAAATAGTGTGAATTGGATCATCTGTCATATTTAATTCAGTTTAGAATTGAATTAAAATAACGAATATATTATTTGAATGACAGTTTGGACGTATATTTATATTATAATTATAATCGAGCTCGAAATGACGCTGTAGCTCGCTATTTGGCGATTTGAACTTCAACTGAATGTACAGGATTCGTTTTAAATCGGATTTCTGTATATCAAGAAACGCTAGGAGCTGGTGAAGTATATTTTTCTAATGGAAGATGAAAATCGAGAATTCGTCATGTAGATTTTGATTTATGTCCAAATCAAATTTTCAAATAGTCGTTATAGAATCGTTCATCGACCGTAATAGTTTATTTCAAATAACTGCATACTAGATTCGAATTTAGACAAGGTTCTTTTGAGACGTAGTGTTAATTTAATTTTTAGAATTTTACTGTAATTTTTAAATAATTAAATATGCGACTTTTTTCTGGAGTATTTTGCATCCTATATCAATATTTTGGGAGTTTTAAAATATGAGTCAACCTACCGATATTATTATATTTTTGGGATCGTGGCACATTGCTTGACACGGCGGTATTTTTATTTTTGTCCATAGCGGTCCGTAAAATGAACGGAATTCTATGTAACAGATATGCAAACATAATGAAATGCGTTAAATATTACACATTTCAAGTATTACTTGATCAACCGATATACTCTATCGATATCCTACACTGTAATTCAGACCAGTAGTGACATCTCAAATTTGTCTTAAGCCGATATCTTTGGATACATGAAAAGCCATATCCACTTCCTAACACTGGGAAAAACGCACCTAGTTCGCAGCCTATCTTCTGCCATGCATATGCCTACTTCATACAGCAGACCCTACAATGTCAAGCCAAATAAAACGGTACAAAATAGTTATTTTATTTTTCCTACCCAAAAAGCTAAATGCAGCTACCACGTGAAGCGCCACTTTCATGCTAATGTCACAGCGATGTATACTTGTGCTACTCTAGAAGAAACCGTGCCCTCCCAATTAATACAAATACTATACAGAAAACTGAAGCTTTTACCGTATCAATACTGCCTAAACCTACCTATTTCTATAGCTAGCTAACATGTCGTGCTTGCCAAACTATCTACCGTGATGGCCACGGCTTGAATCCTATATATACTAACACAAGCATTCTCATTGTCCGGCTTCAGGAAATAAAATAGCGAGGAGTAGATCATTTGAGAAAAATAAAACAATTAATGGAATATTCCTCTTATATTTTCAAACAAATCATATGTTCAAATTCATACACTGGTTCTCCTCCATCTCGTGTGTATATCAGTGAGTTCGAACCACTTCCAGGTTCATTAAAATCATCGTTCAGGAGCCTTTATCGCAGGTACATGTTTGTAACTCCACGGAACCACCGATGTTCGAAGATGGGCAGCAACACCTAGGTCGGGCAAAAAACTCGCAGCTGAAAGGGGTAAGGGCAAAAATAGTCGAACATGAAGCTTTGAGAGGGTTCGGTTTTGCTACTAAGAGTAGCGGAGCGGGTGCTGAGATGTTTGGAAAAATGGGAGGGAGGCTGTCACGGTTTCGAATAGTACCAGAGCAGTTTTTCATTAATGGAGTGAGGTGGGTTTCCGAGTTCAAAATGGAGTGTATGGGAGCAGCAGCGTCGTTCTGTAAGGAGAAGGGTGGTTCAGTGCATCAATTACAGTAGGTTAATGGGTCGAGAGGAATTGAATGGCAAGCCCAAATAGAGAAAGGAAGGGAGGGATTGAAGAGGAACGCGCGTGGATGAAGGACCGGGAATTGGTTTCAGAACCGACAATGGCAATTGCGTGGAAATTAGAAGACAATGAGCAGGTAGATTAAGAGTTTAATTAAGTGATTAGGGCAATTATAATTATATTAAGTATACTAGTATTTGTTGAATATGCGTACAAGCTTTTAATATTCGTAACATCTTCATATGTTAACGAAAAAGGGCAAAACAATATCTTTTGAAATCTTATGGACGGTGGCTGCACGATGGAACTGACCGGGAGTAAATTGGGGCTCGATTGGATTTATGGTGAAATAACACACCTGAATCAAACAATGACCAATTATCGTTATTTAACAATAACCGTCCAATGTGAGTAAAATTCACTAACTCTTCTCAGTTATATTTTTATAACGTATTTTTATAACTGATAGATAATGGTTGTTTGCTGTGTGTTGGCTGTTTGGTTGAACTGCTAGTCAGTTGATTGAAAATATAGATAATGATATAAATATAAATCGTTAATCAAATATTGATTCTGTTTAGCAGTATATTTCATAGTAAAGTGAAATTGATGTTAATTTTATTGTTTAACGTTTGTGGATGCAGGGAAACAGGTCGGAGAATCCAAATGGGTTCCTCAACATTTATTATACTGTTTTTTTCCCATATATTGTGTTATATGATGTGATATGAAATCTGTTGTTGATTTCCTATGGTTGAATGATACCGATCATTGTTATATGGTATGTTAAATACCATAAGGAATACTGGAATGTTAAAAAGAAAATTTTCAATGTTATATTGAAAAAGAAATATAAAAAAAAGATTAAAAATTTTTATAAAAAAGAAAACTATTATTTAGAAAATAGATAGATTAAAAGGGGGATACTTATTTGTTAATCAAATAGATAGAATTGAAGGGAAATATTTGTAACTACTTACAAATAGAATTGAAAAGGGATATTTATTTGAAAAATAAATATAATAGAAAGGGGAAATTATGTAAAGCAAAAAGGAAAAGAAATAGTAAGAATATCAAGGGAATTACATATAAAATCAATAGATTTTATAAATATAAACTATTTTATAGAATAAATAGAATTATCAAAAAGGAATTTATTTGGTAAATAAATTGATTTTAAAAGGGAATACTTGAAAAGTGACTAGAATTGTATAAAAGAAGAATTTACATTTGAAAGATTTAAAACCCGTGCTTCGCACACGGGTAAAACATAATATAGATTTGAAGCAAAGATTTTAAATAGAATCTGTTTTAACATATAAAGTGAGAAGATAAATTTAGAAATAATGTATTATAAATCAAATGGAATGCTTACCATTGGATAAATAGGATATATAAGTCAGGACTGATATAGAGAAGTAAATGTCGATTTCAACATCGATATTTGAAACTGGATATGGACGAAGAGTTAGTCGATTAGGAGTTAATCAGTTAGAGTTAATTAGATAGAGTTAATCGAATTCGAATTAATTGAATATTAGTTATTCAATTAGAGTTGATCGAATATAGTTATTTGAGATAGAGTTAGTCAAACATAGTTATTTAGAATGAGTTGGCATTTCGTACGACTGCTAGCGTAATTCGTAGGGCTGCAGATAGCCTACGGCGGTCGGATGTTTCCTGAGGGAATCAGGCGTATCCATTGTGATCGCTGCGATCTAGAGTCAAGCGAATGGAGTTAAATCGAATATTAGCTATTCGAAATAAAGTTAAACAGACATAGTTATTCAAATATAAGTTAATCGAACATTTATTTATTCAATAGGAGTTAAATATGATAAGTTAGTCAAGAAGAGTTAATCCAAATGAGTTAATCCAAAGGAGCTATTCGAAATAGTTTATTCGAATAGAATTAAAGGAGTTATTCGAAATAGTTTATTCGAATAGAATTAAAGGAGGTAATCGAATATAGTTTATTCGAAAGAGTTATCGAATATAGTTTATTCGAAAGAGAGTTATCAAATAGTGATTATTCGAGAGTGAATTATACATTGAATTCGATTATATCGAATTCGGGAAAGTGATATTTACTTTTCGATTTAATCAAGATTTACTTATTTAAGGATAAATTAGTGGTTTAGTTATTTAGTTAAATTAAGGAATAAAATTTATACTTTGAAGTTAGATATTTCAGAAGTAGGGATTATAACACTATAATTATAATAAATATTTTCAAATAAGAAGTGGATTCATAAATAGAATCCGAGAGTTTTCGTAAGGAAGTTGTTAAAGGATTTGAAAAGTGAGCTTTGTCTATTTCGAGGTTAGAAATATTGTTTAGTTAAGGTCTGAGAGGTAATTATACCCCAACTTGATTGACTTCGTTTCTAACTAAGGAATGGTTAAAGTTCGGTAGTGAAGATTGGTTAAGTGAATTGAGCCAATGAGTGAAATGGTTTGAATTGGCTTAGTGATGTTTTATTTAAACATCGGTCTAAATCAAATGAAGAAGTTTGGGAACGTTTTCCAAGTAAGGATCAGAAATGTTTCCCAATATAGGAAATAAGAAATGGAAGTAAATATGTTGATGTTTTCCAAATGATTTATAAAGTAGGGTTTTTTTCGAAATTTAGAAATTTAGAATTTACAAATATATAGAAAGGGAAAATGAATAAATTAACGATAATTCAATTAAAAGAAATAAACCTTTGGATGATGATTGGTCGATAGAATTTCCATCTGGAAATAATATCGTTGGTTGCACACCTATTTTTCTTTGATAGTTAAATCACCGACAATCGAAGTTTGACCATTTTATCGTCGTCAATATAGAGAGACCGGGATCAGATATATTATCTGAAAACCACTATGTATGGACGTTAGCGTTGCGATCAAATATTGAAGACGGAGTTATGCAAGGGTTATCCTGTTTACAGAATAGTGCCTTCGGTTTGTCCAGTCCCAGGAAAAACGTTAATGGACGAATGTCTAACAAAGTATATCTAACAGATCGCGTAAGTTGGTCTTTTCAAACGTACTTACGTTTGGTGGCGGAGGAATTCGTTTCTCTTAGCTTTATACCCATGGTATTTTTGGGGAAATCAGTTTGTGATTTGATGGGTATGACGATGTGGCATTCAAAGTGATTGGTGGTCAGGTATATCAAAAGAACGTTATGACCTCAAGCCTCATCAACCGGGAAATGACAGAAATCGGGCAGGCAGCATGGCTAAGTGGGTCGCTCCCATTAGGGTGTATATCACCTATCTAGAGAAAATCCATTTCATTCTTTTATCTATTATCGATGTTGTCCCTTTTCGAGGAACGATGGGTAGCTCCCAACCGTTGGTGATATACATTTGATACACTCAAGTGAAATGAGTGGTCGGTCATGTGTGGGCCGGGTTACAAGATGTTCTTGTTGAACCCAGTGTATGTGCCTCTAGAGATACACTGTCGGCAGGTGGTTCCATACCTTGTCATAGTTGGGAATCCAATCTCCAATAAGCGCCCGCGGTTTTGTTTGTATAATATATGTGGAACGTGAGATGCAAGCGTTCTGCTAGATTCTAATTACTTGTGATTAGACATTATTATAATATCAGAGAAGTATTGATTTCCAAAACTGTTTTGGGTTATCGTATGGTAAAAACCTTCCGTGTTTATGTGTGGATTGGTCTTACGATTATCTTTTCTTTTGAAAAGGAATTTGAAAAGTTAAACCGATTATTTGAGTTTACTCACACCAGTCCCATGACTGACCCCGAGTTTATTTCGTTTTGTTTTCCCTAAACTCTTAGGTGCCCAAATTTGTACGGGCAGTCAAGTAGTTCAGGTCTTTACAGATATACGTGGAGGAGCTTTGTAACACCCCGCCTCCGCCAGGGTGTCTCTTGCAAGCACTCTGACTTTGGAGGGGCGTTTGAATCAGGTAAACATGCATAATGATATATCAAGGCAGAACAAGAACATATGTATATATGTAACCAGAGTAAATAACATAGATAAAACAGCGGAAGATTTTAAACCATTTCAAAACAAGTCTGGTACAACATAATGTCACTTTCCAAATAAACAAGTCTAGATAAAACAACATCACTGAAAAAACTGGAATACATAAGTACTATCCCCAAAATAAGTGATAACCATAGCTAGCTTCATGTCGAAACCGTACATGAGCTGAAATCCCACAAGCAAGCGATCCGGAATCCAAGCTAAGCTCCAACGTTCCCACCCTGAGAACCTTGGGGGGGGAACGGAAGAAAAGAGGCGAAAGAAAACAGGTCAGTCAGAAAGACTGAGTAAGCCCTACTACAATCAATGTAAACTGGTAAAGTTAACTGGCATGAGCAGCAGAGATGAACATAAGGATAACAACATACTAGCATGATGATTAACTAACAAGGTAGATAAAGGTGTCATCGCATAATCAGGTTTAAGGGTTTTGCACCATAGGTGTACTAGCAAACTAACATGACTTGAATAAACAACTATTGATCCCTTGGCCCAAGCTTTGGCCCAATAACATGTAGTGACCCCAATACGAGGTCCAAAGTGTAAACAAGAAGTGATTCCCAGGCCCAAGTTTGGCCCAAACATCATGAATGACCTAAACCAAGGTCCAACTAGCACGGTCTAGTCGATCGGCTCCCTATAAGCCTATCTCGTCAAGTGTCGGTGTCATACGGCCCAACTACGAAGTGTAGCTAAACTGTGCTAGGTCCACCATAGGGTGTATCAAGTCCTAGGGTGTCAACCACTGACACAAATCAATGCACGCACAGTCTAAACCTACTGGTGCCTGTGCCTGCTTTTTCAACTTCGGACCATGTGCACGACCATGGCCCGCCTGAACCTACACCCGCGCACCTACTCAGCCGTCGTTTTGGTCGCTTACATGGCATCCAGTAATCGTGCCCCTCCCTAGCCTAGTCCCTAGGGTATCATGATACAACTAAGAGGGTTACTGGTGCAAAGGACCACGTAACTAGGGTTTCCTTAATGGGTTAAACGTGGTTAACCCAACCCATTCAAGTACCAAGTTGGTTAAGTGTACCCAAGGTTCATGACTTAACCCTACCAAACCATCATGTTTAATTGGTTAAGTATTCAAGCGGTCCATGACTTAACCCTAATCATGAGGCATTAATTAATTTAATGCGCCTTAACCTCTCACATTAGACTTTGTTGCGGTTACTAGTTAAGCCGGTCGGTTCCGGGTAGCTTTACACCACAACTTGGTCTAACCTCGGGTTCAAGGTACAACATGACCAACTTCTCACATTGGGTCCTATTGTTTGTAGCAACTAGTTAAGCCGGTCGGTTCCGGGTAGGTTTACGCTACAAACTCAACCCCAACCTCGAGTTGGTCACACTTATATTCTCTAAGTGTCATGTCCATCATGTTTCCAAAACATGTTACAAATTTTCAAGCAATTGGGTAGACCTAACTTAATAGGTAAATTCCCAATGGGTAGACCTAACTTAATAGATAAATTCCCAAGCTTATGTTTTATGTCTTTTAAGTTTACCCAACCCCAAACGCAATCCCATCGCTTACATATCGCCATAGCGCATAAAGGATAGAAAGAGGGAACTTGGCATAATCACAACATAAAGGTGTTGAAGCCACAAGTTCAACATGGTGGCATATGAAATGGACATATGTTCATATACTTTCATATTACATTTTTAGGCCTCAAAAGCATGCATAAAACCAAACTTGGCATATTGGTGATACATGGTGCTAAATGACATGTAGAAATGGCCATAAGTTCGCATCTAGCCCCACATGCAAGTTATCATAAGAGATATGATAACTTACATGTTGCCAAAATGCAACCTTTGGCATAAAGCTTGAAGCTTTATGTTCATAAACCCAAGATAAGCTTGCATAACATGATAACATGAACAAAATGTTCAACCCAAACTTGCATAACATAACTTACATATCATATGACAAACTTGCATATCAAACTTGCATAACATAACACGATAAACTTGCATAACATAGCATGATGATCTTGCATATCACAACATGATAAACTTGCATATCATAGTATAGTAAACTTGCATATAAACTTGCATATCACAACATGATAAACTTGCATATCATACATTTAACTTTAGAGTTTAAGTATGAAAGTAGAATAGGGCTTACAAAGCTTATGAAGACTCAAAAATATGACAAAGCCCTTATGCAATCAAATAGACCCAAAATGCAAGCTCTAACATAAAAACCCTTGAGCCAAAATGATCAAAACTCTTGCTTTATGATGCAAATATAGAAACTTGACTTGAATGCAAGCTAATGATGCTCATACAAGCTTGAAAACACTTGTATGCATGGAAAATCTCATAGAAATTTATTTAGGAATTTTATGAAGAGAGTGGAGGCCATGAGAGGATTGATTTTGCCATTGTTTAGTTACTAGAATGAATAATGATGATTTAGGGTTAGGTTAGGGCCTTATTTATAGATTAGGCAAGTGTTTTAGGCCATAGGATTAAACCCTAGTTCCAATCTCAGCCCTTAAAACCGAATTTGACCCCCAAGCTCAACACAATCTCTAAATGGTGCACCAGGCTAACCAGCCCGGCTGGACCAAGTCGACAGCCAAGTCGATAGGGCTGTCGACTTGGGTCCAGCCAAGTCGACTCCCAAGTCGACAGGGCTGTCGACTTGGGTGCTCTGGCGGGAATTTTCCCGCCTGGCCCAAACTGGACCAAATTTCCAATTTCAAACTTGAATTTGAAATCTGTTTTTACTTAGAAATTTTTTGAAAACTTCGTTGGGCCTTAATCGGGTCATACGGACTCCGATTTTCGAAAACTCGGACTCTATTTCGCGTATTTTTCCGAGATGAACGCAATGGCATAGCCCGTTTCCCTTGATTCAGATTTTAGAGTTAAATTCTGCCTCGATTTATGTTATAACAGGTTATTGAAAATACGGGTTGTTACATTCTCCCCTCCTTAAAGGATTTCGTCCCCGAAATCTCTAAGTTAGGAAGAACATATCCTACCGTCCAACATCCATCTACTCAAAACATCATCTACGAGCAATCATTGTCCTTACAAGATTCTAAATGTTGTATGAACATATGCAAAGGTGTGTGTATATGTACTTATCTAATGCAAATATCATCAATGCAAATTATGTTAGTGAAATGAATCCATATGTATGCAATTCCTAACATAATGTATAACATCTATATGCTTGCACATAACATACATCCATATGCAACATCCATGTGATAACACAAATTTTTTTTCATCCATGCGTAAACACTCATGCATATGCAATATGAGGAGTGTGTGAGCCGATCTAGTGCCTAACGTGTATAATGCATCCACGAGTAACCACTTGCAAACACTTGCAACCACCAAGCATAACATGTTTCAAACACATGTTTCATCCAAAGGGTTTCTACCTAAGGTTCATGACAAGATTTACACGATAAACTAGATAATCAAGACAAACATGGATAGCAAAAGATATGCTATAAAGAGATCGGGAAGATAGGCAGGATATACTCCTCTTTCGGATTACAAGGAATCCCTTCCTAACCCAACCCATATTCTATAAAATCCCAAAAGGTTTAGTCAACCTAATGGACCCCTTCAAACCCTGACATGTATTACTGGCCAATAAGTCATACCTCCCGACAGAAATAGGACCGAAAATGGGACCGAGAGGATATACATAAAAAGATAATATGCGAGTAAGTTCCACAGGAAAACAAGGATCAAGGATATGCTCTTAAAAAAATATATGATGTGCATATCTAGCCTTCAGTCTTCTAAGTCACATTTCCTTGAGCTTAACTCCACTGTGCTTTGACCGTCTTTTACCTCATGACTTCTTAGCTTCCTAACTCTCATTTCCAAATATGAGTTGGAACCCATTTCATTGTCGTCTCTCGTCTTCCTCTTTCACTTACTCTTCCATCATTCTTGGCTTAAACATAAATATGACCTCATGGTTTCATGCAAGCTCTCCAAAATTCACTAGTGAATCCTGGATCTTGTTTTCTTACTATAAAGTATTCCACGCAGTAGAACTTTTCTTGAAAATACCAATCCACGTTACCAACGTGATTTTCTATAACTCATGCTTGAACGAAATGAACCATCTACCTGCGAATGATAGGACGTCCTTAGATTCAGTTGCTTGCTCATGACTTTCCGTAGACTATCCCAAGACTGGCTGAGTCATGGTTACTAACTATACTTTGGGGAACCTCGTGCAACCGCTTTATTTCTTGCAAGTAAACTGCCGCTAGCTATGATGCAGTCCTTTCGCTCTTTACCGGAGTGAAATGAGCACTCTTCGTGAGTCTACCTATTATGACCCACATGCTCGTATTCTCTTTCCTTGACCTAGGCAGTCCATCCACGAAATCCTTCGTGACGTTTTACTACTTCCATTGCGGGGACCTCTAATGGATGTAATAGCCCACCGGGCTTCTATGACTCGGCCTCTAACCTGTTGGCACAACATGCACCTTGGGACAAACTCGGCCACCTCCTCGAGTGATGTGCATCTTCAAGAACCTTCTTTCTCTCATCGCGTCTTAGCCATCCCTTGTCATCTATAGCGAGGTGACTTGCCATCTCGCCTCGAATCAACTTGTCCATGATCTCGACTAACTGCGGGTCTTCTTTCTGTGAAGTCCCTACTTGATCCAGAAGTGTAGGTCTAAACTCAAGGGACGCTTACTAACTAACTAAACTGAGAGAACTTCTTACTTCGGTTGCATTCCTTGGAGTCTTCCAATCCTGAACTGCAACTACCTTAGCGGGATCCACTGCTATGCCTTGCTTAGAAACTATGTGCCCAAGAAATCTAACTCCTTTTTCTCCAAAATGACACTTGGAGAACTTGGCCTTCAACTGATGCGCTCTAAGCGTATCCATCACCTCCACGAGACGCCTTGCGTGCTCTTCCTCATCCTTAGAGAATATCAGAATATCATCTACGAAGACCCCGACAAACTTGTTCAAGAACTCCCTGAACACCCTACTCATCAAGTCCACGAAGTAGGTGGGTGCGAATGGCATGACCAGCCATTCTAAGAATCCATCTGGAGTTCTGAACGCAGTTTTGTCTATACTATCCTCAGCTATTCTGAGCTGATGGAACAGATGTTCCTACAAGCTGATCAAACAAATCATCGATCCTTGGCAATGGTTGCCTATTCTCTTTGTTTAACTCACGATAATCAACACAAAGTTGAAGAGAACCATCTGCCTTGGTAGTAAATACTACAGGCGCTCCCCATTCAGATATACTTCATCTAATGAAGTTCTTCTCAAGCAACTCCTTGACTTGCTTTCTTAACTCTCATCTTGCGGGGCCATGTGCCTTACCGGCCACGGAATTTTCTTGGCATTATCAACCAGATAAATGCGGAAATCTATCTCTCGTTTAGGGGTAACCCCCTTCACTTCACCCAAGATATCAGGATATTCTCGGACCACCCTCACCGATTGCAAACTATCGATAGACGAGTTGAGGGATTCAAGACAACACAACATGACGGGACTCATAGGGTTACTAGAAATTCTTAGGGTATTACCGAGGCGAGTCATGAGCCTCACAACCCTATGCTCAAAAATCAAGAATGGCTCCAAAACTGGACAACCAATCCATGCCCAAAATCAACCCATACCCCATGAAACCGAGAATATAAGCATCACACGAGAATTCAAATCCACCTAGATAATAGACAAATGGGCGGAACCCCCAATTGGATTTGAAACACACACGGGATCATTAACTAGACTAGTACTTAGGTGCAAACTATCAACAAGATCAGATGAGATAAAGCTATGCGATGCACCAGAATCAAACAAGGTACGAACTGAAAAATCAGAAATATATACAAGGCTTTCAACAGAAATACTACCTCGATCGGGAACTGGAGCGGCATTGAGAGCATGAACTTGCCCTCCCGAAGGTCCAGCACGCTGAGTCTGACCCTGGCCTTGCCCTTGCTTCCTAGGGCAATCCTTGTTAAAATGTCCCGTCTCTCCACAGTGAAAGCATCCACCCAATTTCCTTCTCTTCTTCCTACAGTCCTTGACTATGTGCCCAACAATCCCACAGAAGTTGCACTTTCTTGTTTCCTTTGCCTTGTTCTTGTTGCGCTTGTTGTTCTTGTTGTTCTGATTGCCTTGACTGCTCTGACCACTTGGATTACCCTGATTTCCTTTTCCCTGGGAATCAGTCTTCTTGGCTTGAGTATCATTTTTCTTGACATCTCCCTGAAGTAACGCCATATCAACCAAGCTCTCAAACGTGGCCCCATGGGGAATATGTGACATAGCCAATCCCTGCAACGGCTCATTCAATCCTCTAGCAAAGCGAAGAGCCTTCTTCTGAGGAGTATTCACCATATCCAAGCCAAAACGAGCTAACTGATTGAATTTGTTCACATATTCTTTGACAGACATATCTCCTTGTTTCAAAGTTATGAATCTCTCCATTTGCAGATTCTCCTCAGCAGAAGATAGAAACTTAAGCATGAACCTTGCCCTGAAATCGGCCCAAGTCTCAACAGGCCTAGTACCATTGGTGACTTCCCACCAATAAGCGGCTTCATCCTTCATAAGCCAAACTGCCAACAAGATCTTCCTCTGATCGTCTAACCCAAAGATAGCAAACAAATCCTCGGTCTCTTTCAACCAATTTCTGGCCTCTACAAAAGTCTCAGTGCCTTGAAAGTTCTTGCCACCCATTGCTTTGTAGTCTTTGCAAGTCTTTGCGAAGTCAGCCTGAGGATGCTGAGGGGGAGGAGGAACCTCAGCGACAGGAGGGGGAGGAACATTAACTACCGGAGGAGGAGGAGGAGGAACATTAACTACCGGAGGAGGAGGAGGAGGAGGAACATTAACTACCGGAGGAGGAGGAGGAGGAGGAGGAGGAGGAGGAACATTAACTACCGGAGGAGGAGAAACATCTGTGGGGTCGGCTTCGGTCGCCCTAGCCTCCAAAAGTCTCCTATACCAAACATGTACGTGTACTCCTTCCGGAATAGCAGAGTTATCGGCCATACTGAAAACGAAGAAAAAGATAGATTCAGAATGGAGAAAAACGAAGGAATTTTTGCTAATGGCTTTTTGGGGAATAGCCTTTAAAATAAACTAGACTTTTCTTTGGAAAATACTTTATACTTGGTTTTGAAAATAGTTTTCCAAAAGTTTCCTAAAAACCTTTTTGTTCCTTCTCATAAACCGTATGCTCTGATACCAAATGTAACACCCCGCATCCGCCAGGGTGTCTCTTGCAAGCACTCTGACTTTGGAGGGGCGTTTGAATCAGGTAAACATGCATAATGATATATCAAGGCAGAACAAGAACATATGTATATATGTAACCAGAGTAAATAACATAGATAAAACAGCGGAAGATTTTAAACCATTTCAAAACAAGTCTGGTACAACATAATGTCACTTCCCAAATAAACAAGTCTAGATAAAACAACATCACTGAAAAACTGGAATACATAAGTACTATCCCCAAAATAAGTGATAACCATAGCTAGCTTCATGTTGAAACCGTACATGAGCTGAAATCCCACAAGCAAGCGATCCTGAATCCAAGCTAAGCTCCAACGTTCCCACCCTGAGAACCTGGGGGGGGGAACGGAAGAAAAGAGGCGAAAGAAAACAGGTCAGTCAAAAAGACTGAGTAAGCCCTACTACAATCAATGTAAACTGGTAAAGTTAACTGGCATGAGCAGCAGGGATGAACATAAGGATAACAACATACTAGCATGATGATTAATTAACAAGGTAGATAAAGGTGTCATCGCATAATCAGGTTTAAGGGTTTTGCACCATAGGTGTACTAGCAAACTAACATGACTTGAATAAACAAGTATTGATCCCTTGGCCCAAGCTTTGGCCCAATAACATGTAGTGACCCCAATACGAGGTCCAAAGTGTAAACAAGAAGTGATCCCCAGGCCCAAGTTTGGCCCAAACATCATGAATGACCTAAACCAAGGTCCAACTAGCACGGTCTAGTCGATCGGCTCCCTATAAGCCTAACTCGTCAAGTGTCGGTGTCATACAGCCCAACTACGAAGTGTAGCTAAAATGTGCTAGGTCCACCCTAGGGTGTATCAAGTCCTAGGGTGTCAACCACTGACACAAATCAATGCACGCACAGTCTAAACCTACTGGTGCCCGTGCCTGCTTTTTCAACTTCGGACCATGTGCACGACCATGGCCCGCCTGAACCTACACCGGCGCACCTACTCAGCCGTCGTTTTGGTCGCTTACATGGCATCCAGTAATCGTGCCCCTCCCTAGCCTAGTCCCTAGGGTATCATGATACAACTAAGAGGGTTACTGGTGCAAAGGACCACGTAACTAGGGTTTCCTTAATCGGTTAAACGTGGTTAACCCAACCCATTCAAGTACCAAGTTGGTTAAGTGTACCCAAGGTTCATGACTTAACCCTACCAACCCATCGTGTTTAATTGGTTAAGTATTCAAGCGGTCCATGACTTAACCCTAATCATGAGGCATTAATTAATTTAATGCGCCTTAACCTCTCACATTAGACTTTGTTGCGGTTACGAGTTAAGCCGGTCGGTTCCGGGTAGCTTTACACCTCAACTTGGTCTAACCTCGGGTTCAAGGTACAACATGACCAACTTCTCACATTGGGTCCTATTGTTTGTAGCAACTAGTTAAGCCGGTCGGTTCCGGGTAGGTTTACGCTACAAACTCAACCCCAACCTCGAGTTGGTCACACTTATATTCTCTAAGTGTCATGTCCATCATGTTTCCAAAACATGTTACAAATTTTCAAGCAATTGGGTAGACCTAACTTAATAGGTAAATTCCCAATGGGTAGATCTAACTTAATAGGTAAATTCCCAAGCTTATGTTTTATGTCTTTTAAGTTTACCCAACCCCAAACGCAATCCCATCGCTTACATATCGCCATAGCGCATAAAGGATAGAAAGAGGGAACTTGGCATAATCACAACATAAAGGTGTTGAAGCCACAAGTTCAACATGGTGGCATATGAAATGGACATATGTTCATATACTTGCATATTACATTTTTAGGCCTCAAAAGCATGCATAAAACCAAACTTGGCATATTGGTGATACATGGTGCTAAATGACATGTAGAAATGGCCATAAGTTCGCATCTAGCCCCACATGCAAGTTATCATAAGAGATATGATAACTTACATGTTGCCAAAATTCAACCTTTGGCATAAAGCTTGAAGCTTTATGTTCATAAACCCAAGATAAGCTTGCATAACATGATAACATGAACAAAATGTTCAACCCAAACTTGCATAACATAACTTACATATCATATGACAAACTTGCATATCAAACTTGCATAACATAACACGATAAACTTGCATATCATGACATGGCATACTTGCATAACATAACATGATGATCTTGCATATCACAACATGATAAACTTGCATATCATAGCATAGTAAACTTGCATATAAACTTGCATATCACAACATGATAAACTTGCATATCATACATTTAACTTTAGAGTTTAAGTATGAAAGTAGAATAGGGCTTACAAAGCTTTTGAAGACTAAAAAATATGACAAAGCCCTTATGCAATCAAATAGACCCAAAATGCAAGCTCTAACATAAAAACCCTTGAGCCAAAATGATCAAAACTCTTGCTTTATGATGCAAATATAGAAACTTGACTTGAATGCAAGCTAATGATGCTCATACAAGCTTGAAAACACTTGTATGCATGGAAAATCTCATAGAAATTTATTTAGGAATTTTATGAAGAGAGTGGAGGCCATGAGAGGATTGATTTTGCCATAGTTTAGTTACTAGAATGAATAATGATGATTTAGGGTTAGGTTAGGGCCTTATTTATAGATTAGGCAAGTGTTTTAGGCCATAGGATTAAACCCTAGTTCCAATCTCAACCCTTAAAACCGAATCTGGCCCCCAAGCTCAACACAATCTCTAAATGGTGCACCAGGCTAACCAGCCCGGCTGGACCAAGTCGACAGCCAAGTCGACAGGGCTGTCGACTTGGGTCCAGCCAAGTCGACTCCCAAGTCGACAGCGCTGTCGACTTGGGTGCTCTGGCGGGAATTTTCCCGCCTGGCCCAAACTGGCCCAAATTTCCAATTTCAAACTTGAATTTGAAATCTGTTTTTACTTAGAAATTTTCTGAAAACTTCATTGGGCCTTAATCGGGTCATACGGACTCCGATTTTCGAAAACTCGGACTCTATTTCGCGTATTTTTCCGAGACGAACGCAATGGCATAGCCCGTTTCCCTTGATTCAAATTTTAGAGTTAAATTCTGCCTCGATTTATGTTATAACAGGTTATTGAAAATACGGGTTGTTACAAGCTTGAAGCAGGAGGCTTTAGGATTTTATAGCTATTGTTATTTCCGTTGCGTGTAAGTGTTGTACTCTGATAATGTTATTGTATACCGTTTTACTTCAAAGCTATGTTATAAATTATATATTTATTCGTTCCGTTGTGAGATTCATATTACTCTGATTCTTTTCTGTGGTGATCTTCTTCTCCTTGTATTCTATTTTTCTATCTTATCTATTCTCACCCTCTAACTTCTTTCTATTATTGATCTGGAATGTTCGATACCTGAATAATTAACATGGGTTTTGTGTTGATTTTCTGGGTCGAAAATTCCAGTTCGTTACATTTAGTGAAATTGTCCAGTTAATTGGTATTTAATTGGAATTGGATTTAAATTGGTTTTTGGGTTTATCATGAGCGGTGTCTTGAATAACACCTGTTCTTTAACCCGATTAACAATGGAATGTGATTTTGGGTTTATCGTGAACCGTGTTTTAGATGACACTAGTTCTTTAACCTAGTTAAAGACAGGATATTGATTTTTGGGAAGATTAAAACCAAGTGGATTTTTAAGGAATCTTTAATTAGATTGAAATAATCGGGAATAGAGTATCACCAGTTTTGCTCCAAAGCGATAGTTAAATCTTTAATTAGATTTGAATGTGAAATGGTAATTAATATTTACCGATAACACCGTGGTGTTAGATATAGAGTATTACTAGTTTTGCTCCATGGGATGAATAGGTTGGGATTGAGAAATAAAGTAAATGATTACTTCGGTGTGGTTCGCTAATCCTGACTAGTTTGGAAAACCTTAACATGGTTTGAAATAATATCCAAAGGAAGATTAAAGAACAAATTTAGAAGAATTTATCTTTGATAAAATTAATGGGAACCGTTCCCTAAGAATGTGAATATTTGAATAAAAGAATATTCTGAATTGGAATGAGGCGTATGTTGCGTTTGTGTAACACTTGTTTATTATATACGCGGGTTATTTAGAAAGGCCGGGTTTATACCCATTCTGAATAACCGATTCGACGATAAGTCGAAGATGAAGACGGTGGTTAAAGACCGGAGGTCTTCACATCGTTTGGATGATTATTGATGATCTTGATTGGGCTGTACACCCAAGAGGAGGGAATCCGTTGGTGATCGTCCAGACGTACTTGGAGATTGATGTATATGCAAGGAATAAGGTTCCTCTGGTTTCGTTCAGACCCAGAATGCACTTGTAAATGGACTGTATGTCTGACATTAGATTTTATCATGTGTGATTGATTTCTATTAAATATATATCTATTTGGCGGCAGAGAATTTATTCTCTTGCTTAACGCCCTTCTCTAAGACGTACGAGCTTAGAGGTTATATATTGATGGATATCAATCGCATGGCATGAATTGCCTATGTGGCATGCCTAAGTGGCAAAGGATCAAGGCTTCTATTGAAAAGCAAAGTCTTGTGGTTGATGACCAAAGCACAACCTGGGTGGCATAGTTTTGTGTATGGCATTAATTCGCGAGCCTCACACCTCGGTATGAGTCAAAAACGGGATCGGGCTGCAGGGAAAACACGATGTTTCTTTCTAGCTATGGGTGGTGTCAGTGACCTACCAGCCCTGACATTTACATTATTTTTCACCTGTGTGGTTGTCGGAATGCGAGGCGCCTCGGATATAGGTCTGATAGGACCAGGAAACGTGTGTTCAGGAATAATTAATCCTCAAAAGTAAGAGAGGATCGGCACTGAAGTATCCAGGATCGCTGTGTGTGGTCCTAAGATATTTGCTAGAGTGTCTCGAATGGAGAGGAGCTTGCCCCTTGCCTCGACTCATGATGGAATACAATTTCCAATACGTGATAATTCGGTTTTATTTGCAGAACCTATTATGGCGACATAGTAGATGGTAGCTATGCCGTCTATGATCGATACTTATGATTGAAATTGTTTTGACACTACACACTTATAGTAGTATCAAAATAATCTATTTTTAAATGTATCAAGCATTCTTTGGCTATTTTAAAGGGTTTTGAATATTTAAAATGATTTATTTTAAATAATAACAACTAAAAATTTATTTAAATCGAAGTTAGATTTAATTATAAAACGAGCCTGAAATGGCGCGGTAGTTTGAAAATTTGATCTTTAATTTCAAATGAATATAAAGAATTCATTATAAATCGGATTTCAGTAAAACAAGAAACCTTAGAATCTATTTAATTACATCTTTATAATGAATATAATAAACTGAGATTTCACTTTATAAATAGTAACTTATGTCCAGTTTAAAATTTAAAATAGTCGCTATGGAATTTATATATATTTTAATATAATATATAGCCCTTAAAAATAGCCATTCTGCAAACGACCTATGTTTTCGATGAAACCACTTTTGTTGGATCTAGAATGTCAAATTATTGTCAGGTTTAAAATTTCATAATTTTTGGAACTAATATGTGAGCGTGGTGAATTTAAATGTGTTTTGTAATTTCAGTTTAAATATAATTGACTAGAAAAAGGACATTTTTCAGACGACCTCCAAATTCGACAAAATTAAGTTTGTTAGGACTGTTTCGTCAAAACATAGCTAGATTTAATTTTTTGTAATTTTAGGAGTTAGTATGTGGTCCTGATAAATTAAAATGTACGTTGAAATTCATTATTGAATGTTATATTAATTTATATTTTAATTTTAACACAAACTGATCAAAACAGTCGAATTGGATTACGAAACATATCTCATTATGTTTGGAATGGGGGTATTTGGTTAGGAATGACAATCATTGGCTTTGATTTGGAGTTCGAATGCAAAAACTCATTTTTACGTATTAAAATAATAATAAACTATAATATAAATATAAAAAAAATCAAACCCTAATCTATCATAAATATTGTGTCGCCAGGAGGAAATAAATGGCCCCAGTGCTCCCAAATTGTTTCCTTAATCATGTTCGATTCATAGAGAATTAGACCCCAACATCTAAACGAAAATCTTAATGCTCCTTACAAGCTTCAAATCCGTGTTGATATGATCGGTTTTCATTGTGTATTCAGCTCAAAATTCGAGCGTGAACTTCAAACGTACGAGAGCCATTTCTGACCGTTAGGGTCCACCCAGTTGGCCAACGCTCAGGCCGTGGGTGGCTTTTGAGAAGGCTCACCGCATGGTGTATGGAGATCGGCGATCAAGGCCTGGTGGTGTGTGCGGTTTCAAGCCCTAGAGGGCGCGGTTTCTTGGCTTCGTAATTCCTGAAGCAACGACGAGCAAGAAAGGGGTTTAAACCCTTAAGTATGTTTAATTATATTTTATTTAGGGTACTTTTACCTCATGTCCCTATTATAGTTTTAAATATAAGCCACATCCCTATTATGTTTTCCATTCATTTCCGCCCCCTATTTTTCAAGTTCCGCCTTTTTCCATTTCTGGCCAGAATTTTTGGCGCTATCACGTAAAAAAAAAATTGTAAAATCTAGAAATATTCTCGGAAGTCTACGCAAAAAAAAAAAGTTGCATACATGTATGCAACTATTGCATACGCTATTTTCTTTTGAAAATTATGACCAAAACTTGCATACATGTGTGCAACTATTTGAAATTTTTGCACACATGTATGCATGTATTTGCAAGAAGAAAACTTAAGTGAAATTTAGCCTGCGAATTATTGCATACTTTTATGAAAGAATAATGCAATACGTGCACAGATGTATGCAAGTAAATCCAAAAAGATGCACGAAGTGAAAAACATGCACAGACATATGCAGGAAAATACAGATATGTGCATACTATTATGCATTTAACTGCATTTTCGTTGTTTTTCTGTTTTTTTGGTTTTTGATGCCATGTTTGATGGTTTTTTAATCTGAATTTTTTTAGCGTTTATGTGTTTTATTTAAATAAGAATTTACATGATTTTTTCATATATTTTTTTACTGAATTTTTGAAAAATAGGGACTAAATTTACATTAAGTTTATGACCGGATGTGAGCCTAATTAAGTTTGGTTTAAGGAATGGGTGCCTAATATACACTTTTATTCATTTTAGTCATGTAATTAAGTTATAAACGATCATAACTTTCTCATATGACATCCGAATTTAGTGAATTCAGTTGTGTTGGAATCATGGTGGAAAACTCTACAACATGGAACTGACCAAAAAAGAAATGGAAGCTGTTGCAGTTTTTGATAAAACTAAACATCCGGTTTAATTTTATTAAAACAATCCTCGATTAAAGACTGATGGAGTGGAAACCAAAGTGAGAATTCTCTCACTAAAATATTTGTATAATTATTTATTTTATAACTAAATGTAGAAATTGCTAGTATTGATTTTTATCTGTTTTAATTATCATAAGTTGTTGTACGGTGCATGCTAGCTCACATCCACTGTTGTTTGAAAAACATGAATGATTTGAATTACTGTATTGTTTTGATTAACATTTTTAAAAAAATGTTAATAAGTTTGTGGTAGCTGAAATTAAATTATAAATATCCATTTATAATTTAAACAGTGAAAATTGGTTAATTAGAGAAATAATTCAAATCAAACTAGAATTGGTAAAATTTATTAAGAAGTGATTAATTTGAAATCACTATTGTTGGTTGAAAACCCCACATGGGTTTGGGAACGATAATTAATTCACATTTCCCTTGGAATTAATTGTATGTCAACTAATTGATTGATAAACTGTGATAAGCGTTATTTAATTGTTTAATGCTCATACAGTTGTAAATTGCACTCAGGATGTGAATCGACTGTTTAATAGTTGTTTATCACCATTTTTGAATACATGCGATGTATGGAATCCATATAAATAAAATTATATGGCAATTAATTGAGTTTGAATCTAATTCAGAAATAACGAATATTTTAAAATAATATTCAATGAAAAATCAAAATATGATTTTGATGTCCGATTTTGGATGAACATGAAAATATGAAAATTTATGATGTTAAGTAGATATACGCCATTTTAACTCGAACAAAATTTTATATTGATTTTATTCATTTTATAATGAATATTGAAGAGATTTGATTTCAAAATCTGATATTTCGAAAATATTATCATTTTAATATTATAATGATATGGTATATTCAATTTTAATTTAATATTGAAAGGGAAGTTGAAATAGTTTTAAAATAAATTTATAAACGATTTATAAAATACATTTTAATTGGAAATCGACGAAATATATTATATATATTTAAATGGCCTGAATAGAATGCGCCGCGCAGCGACCGTTCGCGAATTTCGACCATTAACTTCGAATTGACATAACGGGGGATTCGACCGTCGGATTCTCCTAAAACCGGAACCATTGGGTTCGTATCGAAAATCGATTTCGAATGATAATAAGAGATTTGAAATCTAACGATTAGATTTTTAAAATATGTCCAAATCAGTTTTGGAAAAGATCGCTATAGATGTAGTTCGGTGGCCGATATTGCAAACCAATTGTAAGGAGCCATAATAAAATTATCGAAAATATTGAAAAATTATGTAAAATCATAATAAATGATTTGAAAAGATTTTGGACGAAAAATTCCTAGTTTGAAAATATAAAAATATATTTTTATCAAAATTAACTAGTAAATAACAAGAATAATAATCCAATTATTTTTAGAAATAATAAATTGGATTGAAAAATGGGTTTTAAAATAACCAGGGTTTTCCAATTCATAAATTGGAATGGATTCAAATGGAAGTAATCTTCGGAATATTTCAATACTGGATTCCATAATTATACGTACATTGTTGAAGAATTTGGAAGATATAGATATCGTTATTCCCAATATGATATCCGTTGGTTTCAAAATTTGATATTGAATATAAGCCGATATTAATTTCTATTCAGAGCCTTGTATTTAATATCAAATTGGATTTTGGGTTTGTCGTGAATGGTGTCTTTAATAGCACCGTTCTTAAACCCCGTTGAGAAAAGAATAAATCTTTTAACCAAGATAAATGAAGTTTTCCAATTTATAATTATAAATTAGAATTAAATGGAAGTTGATTTTGCGTTCATTGTGAACGATGTTTTAAATAACATTTGTTCTTAAAACCCAGTTAATAGTGAAGATATGATTTGGAATTTATAAATCTTTTTATTAAGATTTAATGGAAATTATCCAAAGTAAAGTTTTCCAATTTAATATATTAAATTGGAATTGAATAGAATTCGATTTGGTAATAATCGAGATGAGCTTTTGTAAAGGATGACCGTTACTATATATGGAATTTAAAAGGCTTTGCCGTTATTCCATTTATATTATTAGTCTGATACGGAAATTTATATCAATTATATATTGATCTGTTTTCCGCGAAGATTCCATATTTAATGGAGGTAGACTTGGGTTTATTGTGAACTGTGTTTTTAGTAACATTGGTTCTTTAACCCAGTTAAAGACAAGATTAATTTCTTAAAGTTGAATAATCATAAAGTAATGATTTTTGATATTAACACCAAGATGGAGTTTTAATGAATCTTTAATTAGATTGGAATGTGAATGAAATAATTAAATTTACTGAATTCAAGAAATGTTCGAGAATGGAGTACTGCCAGTTTTACTTCATGCGATAGATAAATCTTTAATTAAGATTTGAAGCGTGAAATGGTAATTAATTTTACTAATAACACAGTGGGTTTTCGATATGGAGTACTACCAGTTTTGCTCCATAGGATGAATAGGTTGGGATTGGCATTAATATAAATGACTACTTCGATAAGGCTCAATAATCCCAACTAGTTTGATAAACCTTAATATGGTTTAAGTTGTGGAAAGATAAAATAAAATCTTTTGAAATTGATATCCAAAGGAAGATTTAAGAATAAGTTTAAAAGAACTTATATTTGATAAAATTAATGGGAACCTTTCCCCTAATGTGTGAATATTTGTATAAAAGAATATTTTGAATTGGAATGAGGCGTATGATGTGTTTTTATAGCACTTATCTTTTGATTATAAAATACGTGAGTTATTTGGAAAGACCGGGTTCATCCCATTCTGAATAACTGATACGACGACTCAAAGTCGACGATGAAGACGGCTGTTGAAGACCGGAGATCTTCATGTCATTTGGATGATTACTGATGTCTTTATTGGGCTGTACACCCAGGACAAGGTAATAAGTGCTGATCGTTCAGACATACTTAGAGATCGACCAGATATGCGAGGACCTCTCTCCTGTATTGAACACATGGGACGAGGAATAAGGTGCCTTCAGTTTCGTTTAGACCCAGAATGCACTTGCAAATGGATGGTATGTCTAACATTGTATTCCTTTATACTGTATTCGTTGATCTCTGCTAAATATATATCTGTTTGGTGGCGGAGAATTTATTATCTTGCCTAACACCCTTCTCAGAGACGTACGATCTTAAAGGTTATATATTGGTAGAAATCAGTGGTACGGTACAGATTGATAATGTGGCATGCTATGATGCAAATTATCAAGGCTTTTGTTGAAAAGCAAAGTCATGTGGTTGATGATCAAAGCACGACTTTAGTTAGCATAGCTTCGTGCATAGCGTTAATTCGCTAACCTCATATCCTGGTATGAGTCTAAAACGGGATCACGGACGCAGGGAGTGCATGACGTTTTCTTCTAGCCAAAAGTGGTGTCATGGTATGGAGCCCAGACATTTTTTACTTATGTAGATGATGGATTGCGAGGCGCCTCGGATATATTGGTCTCTACTAGCCAAGTGACAGGTCCGATAGGAACGGAAAACGTGTGTTCAGGAATAACTAATCCACTAAAGTAAGTGTGGACTGGCCATTTAGGAACCAAGGGCTCGCCAGCTTCCGAGCCCTAAGGAACTTGCTACAGTGTCTCGAATTGGGAGGAGCCATCCCTTGCCTCGATTCATAGATGGAAATCCAGTTTCCATTACATGATTTTTTGGTTTTAATTGTAAACCTATATGGCGGCATAGTGGCATGGGATGCTCATGTCATCTATGATTGATACAATTATATTTGAAGTTGTTTTGACACTATACACTTGTAGTAATATCAAAATAATTTGTTTTAAATCGTATCAAGCATGTTTGGCTATTATAAGGTAAAACTCTATCCTCCACCTTGCGTTGCATTATGTGATGGTACCTGCATCTTATAATTGCTTCATTTTCCAAAAAGCATTATGTTGTTCTATTTTAAACTAAGATTCATGTGGAGTAAACTCATTCCGTGTTATACGGATTGGTCCCATGATTTCCTAACCTTTAAAGTAAAGATTTAATTACTGTTTTAGTTCTCACACCAGTCCCACGACTGACTCGGAGTTTATTTTTTCCACCTAAACTTTGAGTGCCCATATTTTCCACATGGGCAGCTAGTAGTTTTGGTTTTTCGCAAATATTTCTTTTCCCATGATCCTAGATTACAGCTGGAGCTATATTCGGAAAGCTTTGTATCCGTGTATTTCATTCAGTTGTGGTAGTTGATGTTTTCCGCTGCACATTATATTTATGTATGTATTTTCCGTTGTTTTGTAATTTAAATCTCTAATATTTTCTGTCGTATATTATTTGAACTCTGATATATTCTTCTACTCTGATGTAAATTGTTGTAATAGCAATGAAATGTTCTCGTGTTTGTGTTCTGATGCGTCGTTTTCTCATAGAAATCCGGGCTAATCCATCTCATGGGGGTCGGCGAAGTTTGGGTCGTTTTAATAATAATGCTACTGTTAGAAAGATTGAAATAAGGTTTGCATAACTAAAGGACTAAAACCCTTAAAACTAATCTGGACTGAATCTCCTAACTACCTTAACCTATTTTCAATATATAAAAAGGTACTATGGAACTAACCTTCGCACCGGATATTGTAACGGCCCGGTTTCTAACTAACATCGTTAATACAAAATTGTTGATCATAATTAACAAATTGTAATACAATTAAAATTCCATACTTAAAACAATTCAAAAATAAAAGGCCTTGCGTATGATAACATTTGCATAAACCCATTTAACATGTGCGTGTAGCAAATATGAAAAGTGCCATTTCACTTGTGTTAGCACTTACCTTGTTTCATCTAACACAAAGATTTAAATTTTGTTTCTAGTAAGTTCTTAAGTTTTTAAATCATAAGAACATTTGGACAAATTATACACAATGACCATTCCTTTCTCACAATGTAAAGTTTCAAGAGCAAAATTCATTTTTTCACATGAGAATTATTTAACCTGAAGTGGTCGTGTTCCTTTGTGTTGCGCAGGACCAATTCATCTTACAAATAGGATAAAGAATGTTGTTGTACACTAAAAATAGGCTAGGAAGTAGGATCTTGGTAGAATTGTATTTCACATGGCCGAATTTTTCATGATCAGGATATTTTCAGGCTTTTCAGAACATGGTACAAAACAAACCGTTTCTTAAATAATTTATATGAACACCTCAACATTTAGCCACAAAACATAACACACCACTTGGAAAAGAAATGATTTGGGTGCTGCCATTTCTTCTCATCCTCTCATCCCAGGAAAAGGTTAAGATTAGTTGGTAAAAACTTTAGGTACACATGCATATAAGGAAGGGGTACAACATCAGTCATTTCTGAGATAGGACTGGTACAAAATGGTGCTTATTCACATGTTCTTTAGCACAACAACACCTCGGCCATATGTAAAATAGGGTGCAGGCCATAGAATTGCTAGTAGAACATAGGCTTTTTCCTCTTTTCAGTCATTAAGATGGCTGAGCATATCTGAAATTGTCCTCCCCATAACTAGACACGCAGTAAATGGTAAATATTTAATAGTTCTAATACACCTATAAATAGAGGCACACCTTCATGCAATTTCATCACAAAAGCAAACCAGTTAGAATAGAAACCAGTAGAAAGAAGAGTTAGAACCTGAGAAAGCCGAGCCTTTAGAGGTGAGTAAACACTCACCATATTCTCCATTAAAACCATGCAAGTTGATAAATACTTTTACATGCTGCGCTTATATAATTGTATTCATAAACCTTATTGTTGGAATCATGTTTTGCATGATCAAAATACCATGGACATTTACTGTTAAAGGCAAACTGTTTATCCACTATTAAAACATTTATTGGGTTGCTAGTGTAAATGCTGCTCTGTTTGATCATTCATAAAGATGATTATTCAAGATTTTTTAATGACATGAACCATATCCGCTAAACCCATTTGTGTGAGTAAACCTTATTTAGATTCCTTGTTTAATACTTTAATGTAAGCAGTTTTTATGCATGTTTAGTTTAACTGCAAGTTCATGTGATGTCAACACTATCATCTTGCTAATAAACAACCAATTATTGATACTAGAAAACCTGACTTACATATGTTACATTCATATATACAGGTACCAATATGTTTGGTATAAGCGCTGTGTTAGTTAAAACCTTAATTTAAAAACCTGTTACTGTGTTCTGTAGAACACAGAACATTTTATCACTAGTTCTCAGAAGAGAAATGCTACCAAAACCTCACACTAGTGTTATGTAAATATAAGTGTATCAAGTATATATACTAGTAATTACAAACAAGAAGAACATTGAAATGAAACATTTGCAAGAAAACAAAAAACATACATGTTCTCTGTAGCCCTCTGTAACTCGAAAATTCAAATAAGACAAAAACATGTTTTGATTATATAAATGGAAACATGACATCAAACCATGATTTTTAATGTAAGTTTCATAATTTATAACGTTGGGGTGATCGAGGAATATCGAGATGATCATAAAAGGAACTTTGATCAAATTCCGATCATCCAAGGGATGAACTGACATGGCGTTAGGCAGGGAGGAGCGTGAGAGATCCTAGAGTATAGGAAAAATATAAAAAGATTTTTCTATAATGTAGATTTTGAAAATGAGTTAAAAATTGGCCTAGTTTTCATGTTTTATGAACATCGTTTCTCGCCGGAACTGCATGACGACGGTGATTATTTGGAGGTGCGGTCCGGGGGAAACGAAGCGTGGGGAGGTCGTGGTGATGTGACAGAAGTGGGGCGGCGATCTGTTAGCAATGGGAGGAGAAATCGGAGCTTTCTCCGATGAACCCATCATGACAGTAAAAGGAGCTTTACAGTGGAAACACTATAGCGACGGTAGTGATGGTATCCGACGGTGGCGGCGTGATCAGGAGGTGACGGGTGACTTATGGAGATGGTCGGAGATGATCAATGGTGGCTGAGGCGGTTGTGCACGTGCACCATGCACAGATGTGCATATCAGGATTTGGCATGGTGATTTTATGGTGATCAGAGGTGGTTGGCACGGTGACTTGAAGGGTTGGCGCATTGGTACTTGGTACTTTACAAAGTACCAAGTGGTACTTTGGTGGTAACGTCAAGAAACATGGGCGCAGCATGGAGTTTTGATGGAGGAGCATGCCGTTTGAAGATCTGGTACTTTGGCATTGGGAAAGTGCCAGGTGGTACTTTGGCACGGCGAAAAATCACGGTTGTGGCAAGGGATTTCGAGAGCTGGCGCATTGGTACTTTGGTAAATTGGGAAAGTACTAGGTGATACTTTGGCATTTGCAGAGCGGATGAGAACTTGAGGGGTTTGGCAAGCGAAATCATGGTGTTTTGAATCTGGTACTTTGGCAAACTGGTATTTTAGTCAATGCGCTTAAAAAAAAAGAGTTTTGAACTAAGTTTTAATTAAATTTTTTTAACTAAAATAGAAAATAAATAAAATTAAAGAATAAATAAATAATTAAATATAAAGAGAATTTTTATTTAATTTGACATCGACAAGTGAATGGAAGAAATAGCAGGAAGATCGGAGTATAGAAGTTTGATTGAAGAAGTTCAACGAGTTTGAAATTAGAAATATAAAGGAAATAATTTAAATAAATTATAAATTTAATTTATTTATGATAAATTAGAAGCAATAAAATAATTTACTAAGATAACTGAATTATTAAACATCGTATAAACACAGATGACAAACAAAGAAAATACCGTGTGCAACGCACACGTTTTATTTTGCTCAATTCTAAATGATGGTTAAAACTGAATAAAATTGTTTGACTGAAACTCATAATCAAAGAATGTGTAAACTAAAACAAAATCATGTTCGGTTAATAATTATTTGTCAACTTTAAAGGGCATTATGTGAATCATTCCGAAGAGTCTAGAATATTTATTCCACTTCGATTTGATTTATCCGTCGCATGCCAGAAGTATTGAAGATAATTGAAGACGGAGATATGCAAGGGCTATTCTTGATTAGTGCCTTCGATTTATCCAGTCCCAGGGCAACTTGTATGGACGAATGTCCGACAGAGTAATTCTAACTAATCGCGTATGTTGATCTCTCCAAACATACTTATATGGTGGCAGAGGAATTCGTTTCTCTTGCTTTATACCTATAATATACATTTTGGGGAAATAAATTAGTGATTGGCGAGTTCTGACGATGTGGCATTCAAAGCAAATGAACTGATGATGATAAAAGGAAAGTCTGGCCTCAAGCCTTACATCCAGGAAATGAAAAAAATCGGGCAGGAAGCATGGCTATGTGGGTCACTCCCATTAGGGTGTAGCATCACCTATCTAGAGAAATTCCTTTTGTTTCTTATTCTATCGATTCTATCCCGTTCGGGAATGGGTGCCGTACACAATCATTGGTGATATACGTTCGATACACTAAAGAGGAATGAGTGGTCGATCATGTGTGGGTCGGGTTACAAGACATTCTTGTTGAACCCCGTGTATACGCCTCAAGAGATACACTATTGGAAGGTGGTTCCATACCTTGTCATATTCGGAAATCCATTATCCATAAGAGCCAAGCGGTTTTTATTTGTATACCATATAGGAGAATGTGAGATGCTAGCATTCTTCTAGATTCTAAATTATTTGTAAAAATCTAGACAATAGGATAATATCTGATTTAAAGTATACAAAGTGTCTTATCCTCATAAGGTAAAAATCCATTCCATATTTACGGCGTGGTCTTATGAGATATTTTTATTACTTTAACTTGTTAAAAATCTTTTACTCATACCAGTCCCCTAACCGACCCAGAGTTTATTTTTCTGTGTTTTCCTTAAACTCTTGGGTACTCATAACACTTGTTATGAGTAGACAAGTGAATTAGGTCATACTTAACTTGGAATAGCTGGATGGAGTTTCTGCATGCTGGTCTACCTATATATCTATGTTTAATTACTGAGTACTACAAGTTTGGTTATCTATGATGATATGTATAATTAAAGTTGTACTATGTAATGGCATGTATCCCTAAACTTGATATGCTATGATGTATGGTATTCTGATGTATAATATTATGTAATATCAGCTTTTGTTTAAATTCCGATGTGAGATTCTGATGTTTTCATTAGTTCTATCTTCTATCTATTCTTATTCTTATATAATGACATGACTTCCAATGTGTTCGAAAGTTGGGTCGTTACTGTTGGTATCAGAGCCAGGTTACTGATTACCTAGGCTTTGGGTGAGTGTTGAGAGAGCGTATTTTTATAAAAATATAAATAAATATAGATCAACTTGAATAATATACTTAAGTCAGTTATATCCAATCAAGTTTGATTACAGACCTGTTATGTTCAGGTAATTAAAAATGAGTAACTGTGGATGAAGAGGTCGCGCTAGTGGGACTACCACTACTGATGATCATAATACTGCCTCCCAAGATCAAGAAGAAACTATGGAGGAAGTTACACCAGTCAAGTAGGATAAAAGCTCTGCAATTATATGTAAGGAGTATACCACTCTGGGAGGGAAGGTATTCAAAGGGACTGAGTCTTTCATTAAGGTTCAAGCACGGTTGAGGTCCTGTGAGAGGATTTTCAAAGGATTGAAGTTGAATGATGATCAGAAACGTCTTTTAGCTTCATGGAAACTCCAAGGAGCTACTACAATCTGGTGGGACGCTCAAACTGCGAACGTTCCTAAAGATGATTTTACTTGGGACAAATTCAAAGAAGCATTCGAGGCACAATTTCTTCCTGCCGCTGGAAAAACTAGGATGTATCGGGATTTTATTGACCTCAAACAAGGAAACATGACAATATTTGAGTATGAAAACAAGTTTAATGCACTCTCCTGCTTTGGACCAAAGCTGATCAACACCTCGCTTAAGAAGAATGAAATGTTTATAGTAGGATTGAAGGATAGCTTGCAAATGAAAATGATTGGGCATCTTAAGATTCCATTTGTTGATCTAGTAGACATGGAAGTTCGGTACGAGGCACTTGAGGGAAAGAAGCCAGTTACGAAGGAATAAACGGGAGAACCTAGTGGTGAAAATACCAATAAAAGGAAATTTAACCCGAATTGGAACATAAAGGGACAACCAAAAATGGGGGAGAAGGCCAAGGAGCGATTTAAAAATACAGAATGCCAAAACTGCCATCAAAAGGGTCATATTGCTAAGTTCAACAAGAAACCAGCAGCGAAGAAACCACAGCAACCTCAGTAACAACAACAACCTCAACAGCAACATCAGAAACAACAACAAGGACATAGTAATGCAATGGTCATGAAGACTCTCTGTTTTAATTGCCATCAGCATGGACACATGGTTTGAACACCCCACCTCCGTTAAGGTCACTCACAAAGGGAATGCTTTAACTTTGGTGGAGCATTATAGGTAAAAGATACAGATAATTTACAAGACAGACATATAAACAGCGGAAAAACTAAATTTATTTCATAAGTACGTGGTTCAGATAAAACAGTACAACAGCTGTCTCAAACCAACTTCCACATTATTACAACAAAAACTCTGTCTTGAATTAAAACATAAAGAAGCATTAAAACAACAGTAAGGTAGCATAAATCCCCAATAAGAGAGTATCCAAAGCCATGGCCTAAGGAAAAAGATTCCAAGCAATACATCTACTCTCTTCAAGCTAGAAATGATCCGATCTAAGCTGAAGTATTCCCTCCCTGCGGACCGGGGGGAAAGGAAGAAAAGAAGACGAAAGAAAATGGGTCAGACATAGTCTGGTAAGTCCAGTGACTATTTAGCATGTAAACAAGAAAAGGGTTATGACATGAATAAACTGAATCTAGGACACCCTGGAAATAAGATAATAAGGCTGGATATGCTATCGCACCCATTTTACTTCTTTGCACCCCTTTACAAGTGTTTCAACTAGCACCATGTGTTAAAGATAAATGATCCCCTTTTTATCGATCGGCTCCTACTCGTATACGTTTACCACTTGTGTCATTCGGCCCCGCATGATTGTAGATACCTGTGCTGGTCCCACCATAGGGTGTATCAAATCCTATGGTGGAAACCTGACATAATTCAAGATGCACAGAGTATAACTACTGATGCCCAGTGCCTGTTTTTTCCACTCCAGAGTGCGTGCATGACCGCACTCCATCGAAACCAACACTGACGCACCACCCGCCGTTGTTTTGACCGCTTATAATCAGCCCAGAAATCATGCCCCACCCTGCCCAGTTCAGGGTACCATGATACATCTATGTGGGTTACTACTGAAATGGGTCCCAGTTACTAGGGTTTCTTAATCAACATGTTAAAATGGTTAAGTGTTCTCAAATTTACATAACCCCGCCCATCAGTTTAGTTAACATGTTGCATTAGTTAAGTGTTGCCTTAATTAACTTAACCCTACCATTTCTGTCTTATCTTTAATTCATTCATTAAAGCACCAACCACTCACATTAGATATGTATTGTTGTGATTGCTAGATGTGCCGGTCGGTTCCGGGCATTCTTACACTGCAACTCAATCTAACCTTGGGTTCTTTTAGGCTTGATGCACTAACCTCTCACATTATATATATATTGTTATGGTTGTTGGATGTGCCGAACGGTTCCGGGCAGTCTTACACCGTAACTCAATCTAACCTCAGGTTAGGCATATTCGTCTTTTACTTAATTTACATATTTAATTTTCATATTTATATGTGAATTTTCCACAGTTATTGTCATTCAAGTCATGCCCAATTTTTCCTCTAAATCATATTCAAAAATTTTGGTATATAAATTATACCGTTTTTATGCCACTAACCATTCATTTATTTATGAGCCAAATTATACCAATAATAATAATTTTTAAGGTTTTCCCAACGTTACCCCCGTCATACGTTCGCAAAATTCACATAGAATGTTAGGCTCGTAACTTAGCCTAACTTATATACAAAAGGGGAAAGAAGGGAGCATGTACCATTCACACAACATAAAATAACAAGGATCTAACTAAACATGTGTCATGTAAATGTGGCATAAAATAATGAACTTGCATTTTTGGATCCAACTAACATGAGTCTGTACGCATATGAAATTACCCAAATCCAACTAGGCATGTAAAGGTAAATTTTTATTTTGGGTCCAATGAACATAAACCTTAAGCATATAGAATTACACAAATTCAACTAGACATGTGAATGTGAACTTTTAATTTGGATCCAATAATCATGAATCTTAAACATATGGAATTACACAGGTTTAACAAGGCATGTAAATATGAACTTTTATTTTGGATCCAACAAACATGAATCTTAAGCATATGGTTTTACACAAGTTTAACAAGGCATGTAAATATGAACTTTAATCTTGGATCCAATTTTCATAGATCTAAATGTTAAATCTAAACATAATACATGTCTTGGCCTAATAATTTGCATGTAACGTAACATGAATGAATCACCAATTTTACATGATTGGTTTACATCAACATAATAACCACATAGCCTAACAACTTGCATGTAACATAACATGAACGAATCACCAATATTACATGATTGGTTTACATCAACATAATAACCACATAGCCTAACAACTTGCATGTAACATAACATGAATAAATCACCAAACATTACATAATACATGATTGGTTTAACACCAACATAATGGCCACAATAATCTCATAAGCATATACGATAGAATCATTACAAGAATAGGCATGAATCAGCATCATCATTATCTTACAACTAGGAATAACACTAGTTTTCATTTTATTACAAATCATAACTTTTAATCATTCACATCTAAATAATAACAGGACTTACAAAGAAAAGAAATTCTTGTTTTTCTGGGATCTATTTTCTGAAATTGGAAAGCAATCCCTTGAAGAAGACTATCAATTCTCTAAGTTTGCTTTAATTCGTAGCTTTAACTTGTTTTCTAATTGAAGAAGAAATGGTCGCTAGGCTAGAACGATCATGGGCAACATGGTGGCTCCTTGGAATGAATTTGTGTGATTTCGGGTTTGAGGATTAGGGTTGCTTTTATAGAAGTTTAATCTTATGTGAGCCGTTAGATTGTTCTAAGAGCAATCACAACCGTCCAGACTAGATAGAGTTATCCATAATTGCCACCTATGCCCTAGTGACTCAACAACAGGTTAGGAAAGACTCAGCAACTAGTCAGCATCGTTTCATTTCAGATCTGCCTCAGGGGGTAGGTCGATCCCCTAGTCGACCTGTATAGGGGAGGTCGACCCCCTGGTTGACCTGGCTTGGGGTGGGAAAAATCCCGCCCAGCCCACTTCTCTGTATTTTGTTTGAATTTTGAATTTTAACTCTGAACTGATTTCAATTATTTAAATTGCTAAAACTTCTGAGGGTCGTACCTTCCTCATAGGAAGTCCGATTTACGCAAACTTGGACTCTATTCCAAGCAGAATTTCGAGATGAACGCAATGGCGTAACCTGTTTCCTTTAATTCTCATTTTAAAAATTAAGTATTCTTTAGTTCGTTCTTTTAATAGACACAGAAAATTCAGGGTGTTACATTCTCCCCTCCTTAAAGGATTTCATCCCCGAAATCATCAAGTCAAGAAGAATTATATCCTACCATCCAATCATCCATCTACTCAACCATCAAACACAGTCGTCCATTGTACTTAAAAGACTTCTAATTCTTTCATGATCATATGCATAGTGTGTGTACATGTCCTTATCTAATTCCAAATCAGGCGATCTACTGATTCAGTTGACCTCCTTAATGTGAATTGTGTCAGTGCCAAGAGTCCATTATGCATGAAATTATTCCTAATCATACTTTCTACATGAATGCTCAATCATTCATATAAATGCAACGTCCACATGATAACACATCAAGTTCCAATCTATATACAATTACATATATGCATATGCAATATGAAAGTGACTGAGCTGATCTAGTACCTAATGTGTGTGTATATGCATCCACGAGCAACCACTAGCAACAACTTGCAACCACTCGCCACCACTCGCAACCATCAATCAAAACATGTTTCAAATACATGTTTACATCCATCAGTTTCTACCTAAGGATAAAGAATAGGACCGAGGAGATATACTTAAAAGATAGATATAAGCATGAATAAACTTATGGAAAAAGAGATCAAGGAGGTACCCTAAAAGAAAAGGGTAGGCTACGCATATTTTTCTCTCAGTTTCCCAAGTCGCGTCTTCCTCGGCGTCACTCTATTGAACTTGAACAAGCTTAACTTCTCGGTTGCGTAGCTTTTTGACTTCCGTACTCAAGATACGAGTTAGAACTCTTCTCCTAGTCACTTCTCATTCCACTTCTACTTCCTCTAGTATACTCGGCTCCACAACTTCCGCAGACTCGTGTAAGCACTTTCATTGTTGAGAAACATGAAAAACATTATGAACTCCAGCCAGTCTTTCGGGTAGCTCTACTTTATAAGCCATCGTCCCAATCTTTTCAATGATAGGAAATGGTCCTACAAATCTTGGTGCTAGATTTCCCACGGAGCCAAAGCGAATGACATTCCTCAAAGGAGACACTTTAAGGAACATCATATCTCCCACCTCAAACTCAAGGTCAGTCTTTCTTTTGTCTGCGTAGGACTTCTGTCTATCTTGTGCCGCTTTAATCCGTTTTCCTATCAAGTCCCACTTTTCTGAGGTTTCTCTAATCATGTCTGGCCTAAGTACGAGCTTGTTTGTAGACTCCCACCAACAAGTTGGTGATCGGCATGGTCTTCCATATAAAGCGTCGAACGGTGCCATGCCTATGGTGGCTTGGTGGCTATTGTTGTAAGCGAATTCCACCAAAGGAAGATGATCTTCCAATGTTCCTCCAAAGTCGAGAATGCACAATCTCAAGAGTTCTTCCAATACTCTGTTCACCCTTTCCGTCTGACCATCGGTTTGGGGGTGATAGGCCATGCTTAAGCATATTTGTGTGCCTACAGCTTCCTGTAAACTCTTCCAAAACTCGCTCGTAAAGATAGGATCTCGATCACTCACTATGCTGGAGGGTATCCCATGGAGTCGAACTATCTCTTTAAGATAAATGGATGCTAGGGATGAGGCAGTCCTTCTACTCTTAACAGGTACAAAGTGAGCACTTTTAGTGAGCCTATCCACTATTACCCAAATACTGGTATTGCCCCTTCTTGACCTAGGAAACCCATCCACAAAGTCCATCGAAATGCTATCCCATTTCCACTGTGGGACCTTTAGTGGATGGAGCAGACCACCAGGCTTCTTCTGTTTCGCTTTGACTTGCTGACATATCAAGCACTTAGCGACGAACTCAGCTACATCCCTCTTCATGCCATTCCAAAAGAAAACCCTTTTTATGCCTTCATACATCTTGTCTCCGCCTGGGTGTATGGTCAGCTTAGAGTGGTGTGCTTCTTCGAGAACCGTCTTCACCAAATCCCTTGCTTGTGGGACGCATAGTCTTCCATCCCATCTCAACCAACCCTTATCATCGATGGAGTATCTATTGAGGTGACTAGAAGTCTCACCCCTAATTAGCTTATCAATCATATCAACTAGCTGAGGGTCTTCACGTTGCACGGTTCCTATTGAGTCCAAAAGAGTTGGCCGCACCTCTATCGATGCTAACAGACTAGTTACAATTTTAGAGGAGGGCCTAATGTTAAAGTTTGCTATGTACTCCAAGCTTTGCCTTTCTACAAAGAGAGGACTTAAGGTTAGATTCTTTCTACACAAGGCGTCTTCAACTACATTGCCCTTGCCAGGGGTATAGGAAATCTCAAAATCATACGAGGCCAGAAATTCCATCCACCTTTGTTGTCTTAAGTTAAAATCTTTCTGTGAGAAAAGGCACTTTAACAATTTGTGGTCAGTAAACAATTCAAACCTTTCTCCTAGTAGATAATGACGCCATGACTTAAGAGCGAAAACAATGGCAGCTAGCTCCAAATCATGAGTTGGATAGTTCTTCTCATGTACCTTCAATTGCCTTCCCCCATAACAAACTACCTTGCCTTCTTGCATCAAGACAATGCTTAATCCTATACCGCATGCGTATGTGTATACGGTAAACATTTTGCTCCCATCAGGCAATGTCAAAACCGGGGCTGTTGTTAGAGCCCTTTTCAAACGTTGGAAAGCAATATCGCAATCCAAATCCCAAGCGAAAGTTAGGTTCTTCTTTGTCAATCTTGTGAGTAGGGCTGAGATTTTTGCAAAGTCTTTAATGAACTTTCGGTAAAAACCCACTAGCCCTAGAAAGCTTCGGACTTCGGCTGCATTCCGTGGAACCTTTCAATCTTGCCCCGCAACTACTTTTGCGGGGTCCACAGCTAACCCCTTTTTGGACACCACATGTCCAAGAAACCTCACTTCTTCTCTCCAGAAATTGCATTTGGAGAATTTGTCTTTTAGCTGATGTGCACGAAGAGTATCCATGACTTCCCTTAAATGCAAAGCATGCTCTTCTTCATTCTTCGAGAAAATCAAAATGTCGTCTATGAAGACCACCACAAACTTATTAAGGAACTCCCTGAACACCCTGCTCATCAAGTCAACGAAGTAATCGAGTGTGTTTGTCAAGCCGAAAGGTATGACAAGCCATTCGAAGAAACCATCCGGGGTTCTGAACGCGGTCTTATCAATGTTGTCTTCAGCCACTCTTAGCAGATGAAACCTGATAGCCAGATCTAGTTGGGGGAAAACCGACGCACCTACAAGCTGATTAAACAAGTCGTCTATTCTTGGAAGTGGGTGTCTATTCTTCTTGGTCAACTTGTTTAGCTCCCTATAATCAACGCATAGGCGAAGTGAACCATCCGCTTTGGTTGCGAATACTATTGGAGCACCCCATTCAGAAATAATCCGCCTTATAAACCCTTTTTCGAGCAGCTCTTTGACTTGCTTGCTGAGCTCTTTTTTCTCCCTTGGAGCCATGTGTCTAACGGGTAAAGCTACGGGTTTTGCATTATCAACAAGGTATATGCGGAAGTCTATCTTCTGCTTCGGAGGTAAGCCCTTCACCTCTTCGAATACATCTGAGTATTCACGGGCTACTCTAACTGACTGCAAGTTTTCAACAGACGCATCAAGAGATTCTAGGTAGCTAAGCATAATGGAGTGTATGGGATTACAAGAGATTTCGAGAGTGTTACCGAGGCGAGTCATAAGTCTAACCACTCTCTTTTCACAATCGAGGATGGCACCATTACTGGATAACCAATCCATGCCTAGAATCAACCCATAGCCCGTGAATCCCAAAACATAGGCATTACATCTAAACCCGACGCTTAGTATAGAAATTTTCAAATCCAAACAAATCATATACAAATAGGCCGAGCCCCCAATTGGATTTGAAACAACCAAGGGATCCTCTACTATACTGGTGTCTAGGTGTTGAGATTCAACTAAAGCAGTGGATAAAAAAGAGTGCGATGCGCCAGAATCAAAGAGTGTACGAAGAGGATGATCAAAAAGATAAACTAAACTCTCAACAGAAATATTTCTACCTCGTTCCTATGGAGGTGCCATGAGATCGTGAACCTGCCCTCCAGAAGTAGGTCCAGTCCTCTGCCCTCGCTTTCTTGGGCAGTCCTTAGCCATGTGCCCTTTCTCGCCGCAGTGAAAACAACCACCCATCTTCCTCTTTTTCTTCCTGCAGTCCTTAATCAGATGTCCAGGAATGCCACAAAAATTACACTTCTTCTTGTCATGGGGTTTGTTGTTCTTCCCACCCTTTTTTGAGTCTGTCTTCTTATTCTGGGATCCCTCCACTTTCTTATTTTGAGGTACTCCCACCTTTGCCATCCTTGTCTTCCTCCTGTAGCAGTGCCATGTCTACCAGTCTCTCATAAGTTGCACCCATAGGTATATGGGAAATAGCTAGGTTGTGCAGTGGCTCATTCAACCCTTTAACAGAACGGAGAGCCTTCTTATGGGGAGTGTTCACTAACTCCAGTCCGAATCTAGCCAGCTGGTTGAATTGGTTGACGTATTCCTTGACCAACATACTTACCTATTTGAGAGCTAAGAATTTTTCCATCTATAGGCTGCGTTCAGCTTGTGAGAGGAATTTCATTTCAAACCTCATTCTGAAGTCCTCCCAAGTTTCAAACTGTCTCTTAGCATTAGTAACTTCCCACCAATAAGAGGCTTCGTCTTTAAGCAACCACATGGCCAACAGTGTCTTCTTCCTATCGTCCACTTCGAAGATAAAAAACAGATCCTCGGTTTCTTTGAGCCAGTTTCTTGCTTCTACAAATGATTCAATTCCATTAAAGTTCTTTCCACCCATGGCTCAAAAATCCCTACATATCTTGGAGAAAGCTTTTGCACGAGGAGGAGGAGGAATAGCCGTGACTGGAGAAGGAGTAACGTCTGCTGGACCTGCATCATTAGCCCTAGCCTCTAGGTACCTTCTGAACCAGCCTGTACCGGTACACCCTCTGTTAAGATCCCCAGACATGCTGAAACGAAAAAGAAAAGATTCAAAACAAAGGATAGGAAGATAGTGCATACGGCTTTGGGGGGGATTATGCCTTTTAAAACAACACTTTTTCTTGAAAACGCTTCTTTAAACTTCGTTTTGAAAATTAGTTTCCAAAAATTTTAGCTGATCTGGCAACCGTCTGCTCTGATACCAAGTGAAGCACCCCACCTCCGTTAAGGTCTCTCAAAAAGGGAATGCCTTAACTTTGGTGGAGCATTATAGGTAAAAGATACAGATAATTTATAAGACAGACATATAAACAGCGGAAAAACTAAATTTATTTCATAAGTATGTGGTTCAGATAAAACATTACAACAACTGTCTCAAACCAACTTCCACATTATTACAAAAAAAAAACTTTTTCTTGAATTAAAACATAAAGAAGCATTAAAACAACAGTAAGGTAGCATAAATCCCCAATAAGAGAGTATCCAAAGCCATAGCCTAAGGAAAAAGATTCCAAGCAATACATCTACTCTCTTCAAGCTGGAAATGATCCGATCTAACTTGAAGTATTCCCTCCCTCGGACCTAGGGGAAACAGAAGAAAAGAAGACGAAAGAAAATGGGTCAGACATGAGTCTGGTAAGTCTAGTGACTATTTAGCATGTAAACAAGAAAAGGGTTATGACATGAATAAACTGAATCTAGGACAACAGCCTAGAAATAAGATAATAAGGCTGAATATTCTACCACACCCATTTTACTTCTCTGCACCCCTTTACAAGTGTTTCAACTAGCACCATGTGTTCAAGATAAATGATCCCCTTTTTATCGATCGGTTCCTACTCGTATACGTTTACCACTTGTGTCATTCAGCCCCGCACGATTGTAGATAACTGTGCTGGTCCCACTATGGGGTGTATCAAATCCTATGGTGGCAATTCGACACAATTCAAGATGCACAGAGTATAACTACTGATGCCCATTGCCTGCTTTTTCCACTCCGGAGTACGTGCAGGACCGCACTCCGTCGGAACCTAAACTGACGCACCACCCGCTGTTGCTTTGACCGCTTATAATCAGCCCAGTAATCGTGCCCCACCCTGCCTAGTTCAGGGTACCATGATACGTCTATATGCGTTACTGCTGAAATGGGCCCCCGTTACTAGGGTTTCCTAATCAACATGTTAAAATGGTTAAGTGTTCTAAAATTTACCTAACCCCACCCAATAGTTTAGTTAACATGTTGCATTGGTTAAGTGTTGCCTTAATTAACTTAACCCTACCATTCCTGTCTTATCTTTAATTCATTCATTAAAGCACCAAACACTCACATTAGATATGTATTGTTGCGGTTGCTGGATGTGCCGGTCGGTTCCAGGCAGTCTTACACCGCAACTCAATCTAACTGTAATGACCCGCATTGTCAGAGGTATTATAATTAATTTATTTAATTATATAAATAGTGATATAGTGAATTAAATAGTGGTTTAATTAAATAATATGGAATATTTAATTAAAATAAATAATAGAATAATATATTTAATTCAGCAATAATCAAAAATACTGGAAATCACAATATTCTGTGAACTGGGTCATCCCTTAGATTTAATTCAGCTTAGAGTTGAATTATATTGACGAATATATTCAATCGACGTCAGTTTGAAACGTAGAATTTTAATATAATTAAAATAGAGCTCGAAATGGCGTGGCAGTTCACTATTTGGTGATTTGAACTTCAACTAAATATACAGAGTTCATTTTAAATCGGATTTCTGTGAAACAAGAAATGTGTGGAGCTGGTGGAGTATATCTTTCTAGTGGATGAGAAAAATCGCGATTTCATCGTGTAGATTTTGAGTTATGTCCAAATCAATTTCTCAGAAATGCAGCGCCCTGACCATAACGATTTAATTATATTTTATATAAGGATTTAAATAGAACTCGAACATCGATATAACTCTGACGATGTAATATCGAGTTGTAAATTCATACAGGAATATTTTGGAGCTGTAGGGTATGCCACTGTGAATATAGACGATAATATTTATTTTTAAATATTAAATTTAATTATATTTAAATATATTTATATATTTAAATAGGTTATTTAGAGCATTAAAAATTGCCACTTTTGCAAACGAAGTCGGAATTCGATGAAACCAGTTTCGTTGGGACCGTAATGTCGAACTCCAGCTACATGTCCAGTTTGGTGGTTTTTGGATATCGTATGTGCTCGCAGGAATTTTTAAGGACATAAGATGAATAGAAAATAAATAAAATAAACTAAAATATCCTAAATTGTGTGAACCAAAATGAAACACACGTCCTTCGTTCTCAACCACAGACGAAACCAACCACAATCAGCCTATATAAACCCGTTGAACGATACACAGTAAAGAAAATTCCCAAACAAAAATCAAAAGAAAATCAATCAAAAACATATAAATCATAAAAAGTATATATCTGAGATCTGTGAGTATTTCTCTTCATCCTGGTATACTTTATATATGGCGCGACGATGTCTGGTTGTGCTCGAATCCTAGACAGCGAACCTAGGGTTCACTTTGTGGGGCGATACAATGGGTTTTAAACCATTTCGAGTTCAAATCCTAACTCAGGAGATCGAATAGAGTGATTGGTGTGTTTTTGGATTTTTTTTGAAGAGAAAGTTGTTGATCCTGTGTGTGGTACCTCCGAGATCGGGATGCCCTTTGTAAGCGTGAGTCGGGATTGAAGGGTACGAGGAGAGAGTGTAATCGAAGAGATGAATTTCCATTATTTTTGTTTGATTTTAAAGCAACTAGAGAAGGTGTTTGGATCGGTGAAGGATGTGGTAATGGTGAGTACAGGTGACGGGCTCAGTTCTTAAAGATGCGGAAGAAAGGTGCGGATATAGATTGGGCGGGTCTGGTTTGGTCAATGGGCTGGGTTTCTTTTAGTGGTGAGGCCCGATTGTTTAGCTAAAGTTTTATTTAAATTAATTTTGTATGCATGAACTTGTAAAATCGATATCTCTCTCATACGATACCAGATTGACGAACCGTAAGTTGCGTTGGAATCGTATGGACGAGGGCTACACCATGGAACTAACTGGGAGTGGATTGGGGATCGTTACAATTTATGTCGAAATAAATTGTCCGACTGAATCAAATAACGCAAACCGTTATTTAACGGCTAACGCGCAAATGTGAGTAAATCTCACTAACTCTGAACAGTTTAAAATTTCATGTTGTATTTTTAGAACTGTTAAATATTAGTTGATTGACTGTGTGTTGACTGTTTGATTGAACTACTAGTCAGTTAGTTGAATTTCTATATTGATTCTGTTTAACAGAATATATCATATGGAACTGAAAGTGATGTTATCTGTATTGTTTAACATCTGTGATGTAGGGAAACAGGTTGGAGGAATCCAACTGGATTCCTTAACATTTATTTTACTGTGATTCATATATTGTGATATATGATGTGATATATAACCTGTTGTTGATTATGTGTGTTTGGACGATATTTATCGTTGTTATATGGTATGTTAAATACCATAAGAAATACTGGATGTGGGAAAGGGGATTTTCAAAGTGTATTTTGAAAATGAATTATTTATATAAAATCGATGGATTTTATATAGAAAAGGAAAAGGATTTTTATAAAAAGAGAATAATTATAAAATCGAAGGATAAGTTAAAATAAAGGAAATATTATTGGTTACAATAAATAGAATTATTAAAAGGGAGTATTTATTCAGGGAATAGATTAATCAAATGAGTTAGTTAAACCAGTTTGTCAAATGAGTTAGTTAAACCAGATTTGTCAAATGAGTTAGTTAAACCAGATTTGTCAAATGAGTTAGTTAAACCAGATTGTCAAGTGAGTTAGTCAAACCAAGTTAAATGAGTTGATCAAACCAAGTTGATCGAGTTAGTTAAGTTAGTTAACCCAAAGGAGTTAGTCGAAGTAGTAAACCTACAGGGGTTAGTCGAAGTTAGTTAACCCAAAGGAGTTAGTCGAAGTGAGTTAAACCCAAAGGAGTTGGTCGAAGTAGTAAACCCAAAGGAGTTAGTCGAAGTAGTTAATCCAGAGGAGTTATCAAATATTGGTTATTCGAAGTGAGTTAAACCCAAAGGAGTTAGTCGAAGTAGTAAACCCAAAGGAGTTAGTCGAAGTTGGTTAATCCAAAGGAGTTAGTCGAAGTGAGTTAATCTAAAGGAGTTAGTCAAATCGAGTTGGTCAAACTGAGTTTGTCGAGCTTAGTTAATCGAATCGAGTTGAGTTAATCAAGTAAGTAAATCAAATTGAGTTAGTCAAGATGAGTTAATCAAACCGAGGTAATCCAAATGAGATAATCGAATATGAGTTATTCGAAGTGCGATATCGAATATGGTTTATTCGAAAGGAGATATCGAATATAGTTTATTCGAATAAAGTTATTCGAATATAGTTTATTCGAAAAGAATTAATCGGAAAGGATTACTCGAGAAGAATTTATCAAATAAAGTAAATCGATAAAAGTGAATGCAATAGGGTAAATCGAATAGAGTAAACCAAATAGAGCTAATAAAAAAAGGAGCTAATCGAATATAGTTATTCGAAAAGAAAGGTTAAGTAAGGAAGTTAGTTAAAGAAATATAAAGTGAACTTTGCCTATTTCAAAGTTAGAAATGTTGTTCAGTTAAGGTCTGAGAGGTAGTTCTACCCCAACTTGATTGGCTTCGTATTTAACTAAGGAATGGTTAAGGTTTGGCAGTAAAGGATGGTTAAGTGAATTTAGTAATTAAAGGAAATGGTTTGAGTTGGCATAGCGATGTTTTATCTAAACATCTGTCTAAGTCCAATGAAGGAGTTTTGGAAATGTTTTCCAAATAAGAACCAGAAATGTTTTCTGATATAGAAAACAAGAAATGGAAATGTTTTCCAATGGTAATAACATATTATTTCTAAATTTAGAAAGTAAGAAATGTTGAATATAGGGAAACAGGAGATGAAAAATGAACTAAGGAGATAAATGTTAAATGATGGTTGATTTGATAGAATTTCCACCTGGAAATAATATCGTTGTTTGCACACTATTTTTCTTTGATGGTTAAATCACGGACTATCGAAGTTTTGATCATTTTAACGTTGTTAATATGGAGAGACCGGTTGGATTATTGTCCAAAGAACCACTCTGTATTGGCATAAGCGTTGCGAATCATTTATGCCAAAGAAAATTGAAGACGGAGTAAAGTGCAAGGGCTATTGTATAAGTCTTAGATAACAGTGCCTAAGATGGATGTACTGAATAGTGCCTTCGGTTCATCCTGTTCCTGGATGACATGTATGGATGAATGCCTGACAGAGTATTTCCAGAAAGGTCACGTATATTGATTTCTCCAACCATACCAAGAGTGGAAGCGGAGAAATAAACTTCTTTTAGCTAACACATAATGTATTGTTGAGGACGTCAATCGGTGATTTAATGGATTTGACGATGTGACATTCGAAGTGAATCTGGTGTGATGATAAAGCGTAGCTTCTAGCCTCATCAATCGGTAAATTACAGAAATCGGGCAGGTAGCATGGCTGAGTCGGTCGCTCCGAAGTAGAGTGTATAATCACCTGATCTAGAGTTTAATTTACTTCTAAAAATCTATTGTTGATGCTGTTCCATTCGGGAAACGGTTGCTGATCCCAACCGTTGGTGATATACATTCGATACACTCAAGCGAAATGAGTGGTCGGTCATGTGTGGCCAGGTTGCAAGATGTTCTTGTTGAACCCAGTGTATTCCTTTCTAGAGGTACACTAGCGAAAGGTGGTTCCATACCTTGTCATAGTTGGAAATCCATTACCCAATACGTGCTTGCGATTTTGATTGTATACTATATATGTAGAACGTGAGATGGAAGCGTTTCTGCTAGATGATTATTATATTGTGGTTGATAGACATTATTATAATATCAGAAGTTTTTTGATATAAAGATAATTTGGATTCTCATAAGGGAAAAACCCGTTCTGTTATACGGCGTGGTCTTATGAGATATCATTTACCTGCTTGAACTATTTTAAATTGTTTTACTCACACCAGTCCCATGACTGACCTGGAGTTTATTTTGTTTTGTTTTCCCTAAACTCTTGGGTTTCCAATTTTATACGGACAGTCAAGTAGTCGGGATTTACAGATACTTGAAGAGCTGGAGCAGGAGGCTTCAGGATCATACAGCTATAGTTTATTTCCACTATGTTGTAAGTGTTGTACTTCGATAATGATGTATATTCAAGTACAGATATATATTTCAAGTTATGTTATATATTATATGTTATTCGTTCCGCTGTGAGGTTCGTGTTACTCTGATGTTGTGTTCTTCTTCTTCTTCTATTCTAAGTTTCTATCTTATTTATTCTCACCCTCTGTTTTCTTTCTATTAATTTTCTGATTTTCAGTTTAATTTGGGGTTGGACTTTTGTTTTTGGTCAGCTCAAATTGGACCGGATTTTCGGGTCATTACACTAACCTTGGGTTCTTTTGGGTTTGATGCACTAACCTCTCACATTAGATATATATTATAACGGTTGCTGGATGTGCCGGTCGGTTCCGGGCAGTCTTACACTGTAACTCAATCTAACCTCGGGTTAGGCATATTCGTATTTTACTTAATTTACATATTTGCTTTTCGTATTTATATGTAAATTTTCCACATTTATTGCCATTCAAGTCATGCCCAATTTTTCCTCTAAATAATATTCAAAATTTTTGGTATATAAATTATACCATTTTTATGCCACTAACCATTCATTTATTTATGAGCCAAATTATGTCAATAATAATAATTTTTAAGGTTTTCCCAACGTTACACCCGTCATACGTTCGCGAAATTCACATAGAATGTTAGGCTCGTAACTTAGCCTAACTTATATACAAAAGGGGAAAGAAGGGAGCATGTACCATTCGCACAACATAAAATAATAAGGATCTAACTAAACATGTGTCATGTAAATGTGGCATAAAATAATGATCTTGCATTTTTGGATCCAACTAACATGAGTCTTTAAGCATATGAAATTACCCAAATCCAATTAGGCATGTAAATGTAAATTTTTATTTTGGGTCCAATGAACATAAACATTAAGCATATAGAATTACACAAGTTCAACCAAACATGTGAATGTGAACTTTTAATTTGGATCCAATAATCATGAATCTTAAACATATGGAATTACACAGGTTTAACAAGGCATGTAAATATGAACTTTTATTTTGGATCCAACAAACATGAATCTTAAGCATATGGTTTTACACAAGTTTAACAAGGCATGTAAATATGAACTTTAATCTTGGATCCAATTTTCATAGATCTAAATGTAAATCTAAACATAATACATGTCTTGGCCTAATAATTTGCATGTAATATAACATGAATGAATCACCAATTTTACATGATTGGTTTACATCAAAATAATAACCACATAGCCTAACAACTTGCATGTAACATAACATGAATGAATCACCAATCTTACACGATTGGTTTACATCAACATAATAACCACAGAGCCTAACTACTTGCATGTAACATAACATGAATAAATCACCAAACTTTACATAATAAATGATTGGTTTAACACCAACATAATAACCACAATAATCTCATAAGCATATACGATAGAATCATTACAAGAATAGGCATGAATCAACATCATCATTATATTACAACTAGGAATAATGCTAGTTTTCCTTTTTTTACAAATTAAAACTTTTAATCGTTCACATCTAAATAATAACAAGACTTACAAAGGAAAGATAGTCTTGTTTTCTGGGATCTATTTTCTGAAATTGGAAAGCAATCCCTTGAAGAAGACTATCAATTCTCTAAGTTAGCTTTGATTTGTAGCTTTAACTTGTTTTCTAATTGAAGAAGAAGTGGTGGCTAGGCTAGAACGATCATGGGCAGCATGGTGGCTCCTTAGAATGAATTTGTGTGATTTAGGGTTTGAGGATTAGGTTTGCTTTTATAGAAGTTTAATCTTATGTGAGCCGTTAGATCGTTCTAGGAGCAATCACAACCATCCAGACTAGATAGAGTTATCCAGAATTGCCAACTATGCCCTAGTGACTTTGTAACATGTCAGGAAAGGCTCATCAACTAGTCAGCATCATCTCATTTTAGATGTTCCCCGGGGGGTAGGTCGACCCCCAGGTTGACCCCTTGGTCGACCTATATAGGGGAGGTCGACCCCCTGGTCGACCCCTTGGTCGACCTGGCTTGGGGCAGGAAAAATCCGGCCCAGCCCGCTTCTCTGTATTTTGTTTGAATTTTGAATTTTAACTCTGAACTATTTTCAATTTATTTAAATTGCATAAACTTCTGAGGGCCATAACTTCCTCATACCAAGTCCGATTTACACAAACTTGGACTCTATTCCAAGAAGAATTTCGAGACGAACGCAATGGCGTAACCCGTTTCCCTTAATTCTCATTTTAAAAATTAAGTATTCTTTAATTCTTTCTTTTAATAGACATAGAAAATTCAGGGTGTTACATGGTTAAAGACTGTCTGCTCATGAAAAAGGCACGGTAACCAAAGGTCTACGCTATTAAGAATGAACCTTCAATTTCTCAGGATGTGAAAGGAAAAGGAGTTCTCAAAAGTACCTTTGATTTAAATGGAACTGATGTTCATGTTTTATTTGATACCAGTCCCTCGCATAGTTTCATTTATTCTGGAACAATAAGAAATTTTCAATTTATCCCAAAGATTTCTCCTAATCTGATTTGCGTATCTAATCCCATTGGAGGAAAAACTGCAATAAAAATGTATTGCGATAATGTGGCCCTCTCGTACCTTTCACATTCCTTCCTTTTCGATTTCTATGTTTTGGATTTTAAGGGATTTAATTTCATACTGGGTTAGAGTGGTTAAATAAATTTCAAGCTAAGATTAAATGCGACAAGGAAATCATAACTCTAATAACCAATATTGGAAGCAAAGCTAGGATATCGTGTGGGAAAACCGGTATTCATATGTGTAGTTACTTGTATGCCTTGTAAACACGACAAGAAAATCTGGAAACATTAGAAGTAGCCGGAGATTTCTCTGACATATTTGAAGAAGTTAAGAGTTTACCCCCACATCGCGAGATAGAGTTCCGAATCGATCTAATTACTGAATCCAGACTAATAGTTCAACCTAAAAGACGAATGGCGCCAAAGGAAGTCATGACTCGATAAGCAAACTCAAGATTTGTTCGATAAAGGGTTGATCAGGCCAAGTTTTTCAAGCTGTGGTTCAGTAGTAGTTTTTGTGGTTAAGTCTGATAGATCACTAAGATTGTGTGTTGACTATAGAGAATTAAATACGGTAACTATCAAAAATAAGTATCCCTTACCTCGAATTGACGTTCTCTTTGACCAATTGAATGGAGCCACGGTATTTTCTCTAATGGACCTAGTAACGGGTTTCCATCAATTAAGGATCGCCGAAGATAGTATTCCTTTAACTGCTTTCAAAGGGCCCGATATCTTTTATGAATGGTTAGTTATGCCATTCGGGCTGACCAACGCACCCGCGTATTTTGTTGACTTTATGAATCATGTCTTTAGGAAGATTCTAAACAAATTTTTCCTAGTTTTTATTGACGATATGTTAATCTTTTCGAAGACAGGAGAAGAGCACTGATATCATCTTAGAGTGATATTGGAAACCCTAAGAAAAAATGTATTGAAGGCGAAGTTTTCTAAATGCCATTTCTGGCAATCTGAAGTTAGATTCTTGGGGCACATTGTGAATGGAGATGGTATCTCTGTGGACCCAATCAAAGTAGAAGCAGTGCAGCAATGGAAGCAGCCTAGGACACTGATGGAAGTCCGTAGTTTCTTGGGATTAGCAGGATATTACAGGAGATTTATCCAAGATTATTCTAAGATATCTTCTCATCTGTCTAAGCTGACTAAGAAGGGTGAGAAATTTATATGGACTCCAAAATGTGAAGAAGCCTTTAGGGAATTAAAGTAGAAATTTACAGAAGCACCAGTTCTAGATGTTCCCGATGGAAAGAGTGGATTCGCAGTATATACTGACGCTTGTGGAGTTGGACTTGGTGCAGTGTTGATGCAAAATGGACATGTGATTGCGTATGTTAGTAGACAATTAAAGATCCAAGAAAAGAATTACGCTACACACGATCTAGAGTTATTGGCAGTTGTCTTCGTGTTGAGAATGTGGAGACACTACCTGTTAGGAGTAAAGTTCGAGCTTTTCATTGATCACAAACCACTAAATATCTATTTACCTAAAAAGACCTCAATCTAAGACAACAAAAGTGGTTAGAATTTCTTGCATCATACGACCTGGATATTATCTATACGCTAGGAAAAGCTAATGTTGTAGCAGACGCTCTAAGCAGAAATGCAATCTTATCTCTTCTAGAAGCTACTCCAGCACTTCAAGAAAGAATAATGGCAAATCAAAGGAGATATCAAAATTTGGAGAAGTTAATCCAAGGAGTTATAAGAGGAGGGGAGTCATATTTTGAGGTTGATAGCCGAGATATTTTCAAAATTAATGGGAGACTGTGTGTTCTCGATGTTGATGGGTTAAGACAAGAAGTTCTGAAAGAATGCCACAAATCAAAGCTAAGTATTCACCCAGGAGTGCAAAAAATGTATAAAGATATGAGGCAAGTATTTTGGTGGCCTGGAATGAAGAAATATACTCTAGCCTATATAAATCAGTGCCTATGCTTCCAGCAATTAAAAGGTAATCATCAGAAAGCAGCAGCATTACTGCAACCTTTGGAGATTCCTAGCTAGAAGTGGGAAATGATATCAATGGATTTCGTTGATGGTTTACCCAAGACTAGGAGAGGATATGAAGGAGTTTGGGTCATAGTAGATCGACTGATGTAGAGTGCGCATTTTATTCCGGTTAAACCAACTCGGACTGCAGCTTTGTTAGCCAAGATTTTATAAAGGAGATTGTACGACTACATGGAGTCCCAGAGGTCATTGTAAGTGATAGGGATCTCATTTTTACCAGTAAATTCTGGGAAACACTTCAAACAACATTGGGAACCAAGCTAAATTCAAGTACCGCCTACCATCCCCAAACAGACGGCCAAATAGAAAGAGTGAACTGGATATTAGAAGACCTGTTGTGAGCGTGTATTCTTGATTTTGGAGGATCATGAGAGGATCACCTACATTTAATTGAATTTTCCTACAACAATAGCCACCAAGCCAGTATAGATATGGCACCATATGAAGCTCTTTATGTACGACAGTGCAGATCACCAACTTGTTGGGTGGAGTCAGGAAATAAACATGTTCTCGGACCAGATATAATACAAGAAGCAACCGAGAAGGTTGAGTTAGTCAAGAGGAGGATTAAAGAGGCCCAGGATTATCAGAAAAGATACGCGGACAAAAGACGAAGGGATCTTAACATTTCTGTTGGAAATTTTGTGTTTACAAAGATTTCACCAATCAAAGGAGCAACTAGATTTGGTAAAACGGGAAAGTTAGCTCCACGATATGTGGGACCTTTCCGTGTTCTTGAGAAGGTTGGATGTCTTTCTTATAAGGTGGAATTACCAGAAAGGATGGTAGGCATTCACAATGTTTTTCATGAGTCACATCTTCGCAAGTGTGTTCACGACCCGTCTTTGATTTTGGAACCATCGGCTCAGGAGGATCTTGAGATTGAACCGAACGTGACTGTGGTTAGATATCCAGTCTATGTAGTGGATAAGGAAGAAAAGCGACTTTGGAATAAGGTTGTGAAGCTGCTCAAGATACAATGGAGTGAAAATCCGAATGACTGTACTTGGGAAACGGAGAAGCACATCGGGGAAATCTATCCAGATTTTGTTTTGAACTAGGTGGTAGTTATCCTATGTTTGATTTGGATGTTATTCTATGTATGATAGTACTGTATGGCTTGTTATGGATGTTATCATATGCTTGGAAATGGAATTTTGGGTTTTTCATTTCTATGGATTACTGATACATAAGGACTCAGTTATTCTTAGGGCTTATGAACTCTTTAAGTTTATTAGCACTTATACTAAGATCTGTCCTTTGTTTCTTTACTAGATGGCGCCAATCTTCGAGAGAACAGCTAGGAAGCGTTTAACTTCTCTCCAGATACTGAGGCTATACACCAGCATCAGCATACCAGAGGTAGTGGGTCCTCAGGATAAGATCAGGCATGCCCTGCATCACGATGAGGGAGAACGATAGTCAACTTTGAGGAGTCGGGGATTTATCATGGAGAGTCTTCCATTGAGGAGGACAGTATGGATTCCTCCAAAAGCCAGAGGATGAGGGAGAGGCAGGACAGGAGGAGGGATATGTAGGTGATGGAGATGATGGTGGTGATAGTAGTGATGGTAGCGACAGTGGGGACGGTGATGACAGGGACGAGGATATGGATGAGCCTGAGGAGGAGCCAGAAGAGGAGCCAGAGGGGGAGGAACCAGAAGAGGAGCCAGAGGAGGAGGAACCAGAAGTGGAGCCAGAGAAAGAGGAGGACATCATACCTGACCAGATGCAGGATGACCCTATTGGCATGATCCCACCGGTACGACATGATGGGAAGTAACCTGTCCTATGGAAAAAGATCGCTCAGGAGATGTTGCAGCCTCAGGCGAAGGGAGGAGATTTGGGGATACCCATGGACTATGAATATCTGGATATGATGTTATACCCACCTTCCCTTGTAGAAGTCATAGAGATCTCAGATGACGATGATCTTGAGGAGATTGATGATGTAGTGGAGGTGGTTAATATCTCAGACGATGAAGAGGCGATCATTATCTCAGATGATGAGGAGACGATTATAATCTCAAACGATGAAGAGGTGATTATTATCTCAGACGATGAAGAGTTCATCAAGATCATCACTAGCTCAGAGTAGTGTGGTTGAGCTAGGATGTTATTGTTCATATGGCAGTATTAGTAATAGTTGACAGATGTGTATTATAGTAGTCTATAACTCGATGCTAATCGAGTATAGTACCTATTAGCATATTATCTGATGTAGTCAGTTGATGTAATATGATATATATCTTTAGCCTACATATATCTATTGTTTGCAAATTTCGAGGACGAAATTTTTTATAAGGGCGGTAGATTGTAGTGGCCCGGTTTCTAACTAACATCGTTAATACAAAATTGTCGATCATAATTAACAAATTGTAATAGAATTAAAATTCCATACTTAAAACAATTCAAAAATAAACGGCCTTGTGTATGATAACATTTGCATAAACCCCATTTAACATGTGTGTGTAGCAAATATGAAAAGTGCCATTTCATTTGTGTTAGCACCTACTTTGTTTCATCTAACACAAAGATTTAAATTTAGTTTTTAGTAAGTTCTTGGAAAAATTATACACAATGAACATTCCTTTCTCACAATGTAAAGTTTCAAGAGCAAAATTCATTTTTTTCACATGAGAATTAGTTAACCTGAAGTGGCCATGTTCCTTTGCATTGCGTAGGACCTGTTCAACTTACAAATAGGATAGAGAATGCAGTTGTACACCAGAAATAGGCTAGGAAGTAGGATCTTGGTAGAATTGTATTTCACATGGCCGAATTTTTCATGATCAGGATATTTTCAGGCTTTTCAGAACATGGTACAAAAAAAACCATTTTTTAAATAATGTATATGAACACCTCAACATTTAGCCGCAAAACATAACACACCACATGGCAAAGAAATGATTTGGGTGTTGCCATTTCTACTCATCCTCTCAGCCAAGGAAAAGGTTATGATTGGTTGGTAAAAACTTTAGTTACACATGCATTTAAGGAAGGGGTACAATAGCAGCCATTTCTTAGGTAGGACTAGTACAAAATGGTACTTATTCACATGTTCTTTAGCACAACAACACCTCAGCCATATGTAAAATAGGGTGCAGGCCATAGCACAGCAAGTAGAACATAGGCTTTTTCCTCTTTTCGGTCATTAAGATGGCTGAGCATTTCTGAAATAGTCCTCCCTGTAACCAGACAAGCATTAAATGGTAAATATTTAATAGTTTTAATACACCTATAAATAGAGGCACACCTTCATGTAATTTCATTACAAAAGCAAACCAGTTAGAATAGAAACCAGTAGAAAGAAGAGTTAGAACCTGAGGAAGCCGAGCCTTTAGAGGTGAGTAAACACTCACCATATTCTCCTTTGAAACCATGCAAATACTTTTACATGCTGCGCTTATATAATCGTATTGATGAGCCTTACTGTTGGAATCATGTTTTGCATGATCAAAATACCATGGAAATTTACTGTTAAAGGAAAACTGTCGATCCATTGTTAAAACATTTACTGTGTTGCTAGTGTAAATGCTATTTTATTTGATCATTCATAAAGATGATTACTCGGGTTTTTTTAATGACATGAACCACATCTGCTAAACCCATTTGCGTGAGTAAACCTTATTTAGATTCCTTGTTTAATACTTTACTGTAAGAAGTTTTTATGCATGTTTAGTTTAACTGCAAGTTCATGTGATGTCAATACTATCATCTTGCTAACAAACAACCAAGTATTGATACTAGAAAACCTGACTTACATCTGTTACATTCATATATACAGGTACCAATATGTTTGGTATAAGCGTTGTGTTAGTTAAAACCTTAATTTGAAAACTTGTTACTGTGTTCTGTAGAACACAGAACATTTTGATAACTGGTTCTCAGAAGAGAAATGCTACTAAAAACTCACACTAGTATTATGTAAATACAAGTGTATCAAGTATGTATACTAGTAATTACAAACAAGAAGAACATTGAAATGAAACATTTGCAAGAAAACAGAAAACAGACATGTTCTCTGTAACCCTTTGTAACTCGAAAATTCAAATGAGACGAAAACATGTTTTGATTATATAAATGGAAACATGACATCAAACCATGATTTTTAATGTAAGTTTCATAATTTATAACATTGGGGTGATCGAGGAATATTGAAATGATCAGAAAAGGAACTTTGATCAAATTATGATGATCCAAGGGATGAACTAACATGGCATGAGGCAGGGAGGAGCGTGAGAGATCCTAGAGTACAGGAAAAATATAAAAAGATTTTTCTATACTGTAGATTTTGAAAATGTGTTAAAAAATGGCCTAGGGTTCATGTTTTATGACCATCGTTTCTTGCCGGAACTGCGCGGCGACGGTGATTAATTGAAGGTGCGGTCCAGGGTCAAACGGAGTGTGGGGAGGTCACAGTGATGTGGCAGAAGTGGGGCGGCGATCTATTGGCGATGGGAGGAGAAATCGGAGCTTTCTCTGATGAACCCATCACGACAGTAAAAGGAGCATTACAGTGGAAACACTGTAGCGACGGTGGTGATGGGATCCGCCGGTGGCGACGTGATCAGGAGGTGATGGGTGACTTGTGGAGATGGTCGAAGATGATCAATGGTCGCTGAGGTGGTTGTACACGTGCATCGTGCACAGATGTGCACACCAGAATTTGGCATGGTGATTTTGTGGTGATCAGAGGTGGTTGGCACTGTTACTGGAAGGGTTGGCACATTGGTACTTAGTACTTTGCAAAGTACTAAGTGGTACTTTAGTAACGTCAAGAAACATGGGCGCAGCATTGAGTTTTGAGGGCGGAGCACGACGTTTGAAGATTTGGTACTTTGGCATTAGGAAAGTGCAGATAGTACTTTGGCACGACAGAAAATCACGGTTGTGGCAAGGGATTTCGAGAGCTGGCGCATTGTTACTTTGGTACATTGGGAAAGTACTAGGTGGTACTTTGGCATTTGCGGAGCAGACGAGAACTGGAGGGGTTTGTCAAGCGAAATCATGGTGTTTTGAAGCTGGTACTTTGGCAAACTGGCATTTTAGTCAATGCGCTTAAAAAAAAGAGTTTTGAACTAAGTTTTAATTAAAATTTTCTTTAGTTAAAATATAAAATAAATAAAATTAAAGAATAAATAAATAAACAGAGAATTTTTATTTAATTTGACATAGGCAAGTGAAAGGAAGAAATAGCAGGGAGATCGGAGTACAGAAGTTTGATTGAAGAAGTTCAACGTGTTTGAAATTAGAAATATAAAGGAAATAATTTAAATAAATTATGAAATTTATTTATTTTTGATAAATTAGAAGTAATAAAATAATTTACTAAGATAACCGAAGTATTAAACATCGTATAAACACAGATGACAAATAAAGAAAATGTCGTGTGCAACGCACACGTTTTATTTTGCTCAATTCTAAATGATGGTTAAAACTGAATAAAATTGTTTGACCGAAACTCATAATCAAAGGATGTGTAAACTAAAACAAAATCATGTTCGGTTAATAATTATTTGTCAACTTTAAAGGGCATTACGTGAATCATTCCGAAGAGTCCGGAATATTTATTCCACTTCGATTTGTTTTATCTGTCATATGTCAAAAGTATTGAAGGTAATTGAAGATGGAGATGTGCAAGGGCTATTCTTGAATAGTGCCTTCGGTTTGTCCAGTCCCAGGGCAACTTGTATGGACGAATGTCCGACAGAGTAATTCTAACTAATCATGTACGTTGATCTCTCCAAACTTATTTATATGGTGGCAGAGGAATTTATTTCTCTTGCTTTATACCTATAATATTTTTTTTGGGGAAATCAATTAGTGATTGGCGAGTTTTGACGATGTGGCATTCTAAACAAATGAACTAATGATGATAAAAGGTAAGTCTGGCCTCAAGCCTCACATCCAGGAAATGACCAAAATCGGGAAGGCAGCATGGCTATGTGGGTCGCTCCCATTAGGGTGTAGCATCACCTATCTAAAGAAATTCCTTTTGTTTCTTATTCTATCGATTATGTCCCGTTCGGGAATGGTTGTCGTACACAACCATTGGTGATATACATTCGATACACTCAAGAGGAATGAGTGGTTGGTCATGTGTGGGCTGGATTACAAGACGTTCTTGTTGAACCCCGTGTATTCGCCTTTAGAGATACACTATCGGAAGGTGGTTCCATACCTTGTCATATTCGGAAATTTGTTATCCATAAGCGCCAAGCGGTTTTTATTTGTATACTATATAGGAGAATGTGAGATGCAAGCATTCTTCTAGATTCTAAATTAATTGTAAAAACCTAAATAATAGGATAATATCTGATTTATAGTACACTAAGTGTCTTATCCTCATAAGGTAAAAACCCGTTCCGTATTTACGGCGTGGTCTTATGAGATATTTTTATTACTTTAACTTGTTAAAAATCGTTTACTCATACCAGTCCCTTGACTGACCCAGAGTTTATTTTTCGGTGTTTTCCCTAAACTCTTGGGTACTCATAACACTTGTTATGAGTGGACAAGTAAATCAGGTCATACTTGACTTGGAATAGCTGGATAGAGTTTCTGCATGCTGGTCTACCTATCTATCTATGTTTAATTACTAAGTACCGCAAGTTTGGTTATCTAAGATGATATGTATAATTAAAGTTGTACTATGTAATGGCATGTATCCCAAGACCTGATATGCTATGGTGTATGGTATTCTGATGTATAATATTATGTAATATCATCTTTTGTTTAAATTCCACTGTGAGAACGTGATGTTTTCTGTTGTTCTATTTTCTATCTATTCTTATTCTTATATAATGACACGAGTTCCAATGTGTTCGAAAGTTGGGTCATTACAGATATAGCTTTTATGACCTGATTTTTGTGAACTTCATTTTTTTCTTTCGTGAATTAATTTGTGTCAAAAGTTTCTTCATCTCTTCGTTAGAAGGTTGTTGTTCAAGACCTCTTTGGCAGAAACAAGTTGCTTCGTTTAACAATTCCAATGAGAAAGAATCTACCGAATGTGGGGATGGAGGAGCGATTTCGATTTGGGGATGGAGAACTTTGGGGATAAATGTATTCGTTGGTAGAAATAAAAATAAGGAAGGAACAAATTCGATTCAGTGAAGAAAAGGGAAGGGAAATTGCTAATGGCGTGGAAGAGGAAGATTTGAGGGTTTTGATGGTTGCGGATCAGGAGATGTGATCAACAGCTAAATATAGGATATTACGGGTGGTGCAGATTGATAAGGAAAGCAAATTATGAGACCTCTAACATCACGCATGAAGCTGATGTAAACGATGTATAGAAACTGATGTTAAAGCACATTCAATTTATTTATTAATGTAAGATATAATTTTACTATAAAATATAATTAATAAATATTAATTATAATTACTAAATATTAACTATAATTACTAAAAAATATTAACAATAATTTACTAATTATAATATAATTAATAAATACTAACTATAATTAATAAGTGTTAACTATAATTACTAAAAATATTAACTTTAATTTACTAATTATAATATTAACTATAATTTACAAATATTAACTATAATTACAAAAAAATATTAACTATAATTTACAAATTATAATATAATTATTAAATATTAACTATAATTACTAAAAAATATTAATTATAATTTACTAGTTATAATATTAACTATAATTAATATATAATAACTATAATTACTAAAAAATATGAACTATAATTTACTAATTAAAATACAATTAATAAATATTAACTATAACTAATAAATATTAACTATAATTACTACAAAAAATATTAACTATAATTTGATAATTATAATATTAACAATAATTAATAAATATTAACTACAATTACTAAAAAATATTAACTATAATTTACTAATTATAATATAATTTATAAATATTAAATATAATTAATAAATATTAACTATAATTACTAATAAAATATTAACTACAATTTACTAATTATAATATTAACTATAATTAATAAATATTAACTATAATTAGTAAAAAATATTAACTATAATTTACAATTATATATAATTAATAAATATTAATTACAGTTTATAAATATTAAATATAATTACTAAAGAATATTAACTATAAAATATAATTAATAAATATTAACTATAATTACTAATTTTTAATCATTAACAACAATACATTTAACAAGTGATGTAATAGACAACAGCTATTTTAATAAGTGATGTAATAGCAAAGATTTTTGGTATGGCCTGAGTCCAATTTTATAAAAGTGTATTTAAGACATCAGTCATTCAATAAACCGATGTCTGGGAAACCAACAACATCACTTTAAAAATTATCGATGTTAAAAAACGTTTTGAGCTCAGCTGAATTTACGATCGATGTTAAAACTGTGATGTCTATTCTACTTTTTCGGTGATACGGTAATGATCGATTTTGGTGTGGTGGATAGCTCGAATTTAGAGCTCAAACAGACGGAGTTCGACTTTGTTTTTCATGCCCAGGGAGGAGCCGAGCTTCGAGTTTCTCGTGATGGTGGCAGCGCACATGACGGCGCTTCGGTTGGAGGGTAATGATCGAGGTCTGATGGCCTCGCGGTGTGTGCGGTGGTGGTTAAAACAAACGTGGGTTCTCACGGTTCCAAAAAGGAACGATGAGGAAGAAATGTAATTAACTTTAATTATAAATTTAATTAGTTAATTTATGTAATTAAGGTGTTAAAGGTTTAAACTTTCATAACTTGTTCATGTTAAATCAGAATTCAATGATTTCAGAAACATTGGAACTGTGACGATGACCTCTACATTATAGAACTTACTGGAAGGAATTTGGAGCATGTTACATATTTTGGTTAAATTAAACACCTCGTTAAATTTAATTAAAACAATAGTATATAACGATTTTAGAACCGATCAATGTGAGAACTCTCTCACTCAATTATTTTGTTATGTTATTTTAAAGATATTTAAAAAATATACTGATTGCCTGTACTGATTTTTATTTGATTAATTTATCACGAATTGTTATATGGTACATGGTAGCATACATCACATTTGTTTATAAACTAGATGGATGAATCGATGACTATTTGTGTTGTGATTTGAATGTGATTTTGAAATAATTAACATGTTAAAATAGATGTTAAATTGTTTATGATAGTTGAAATTGGATTAAAAGCCCATTTACAAGTCGAACGACTTGTTTATGTTCGTCTATTTAAAAGATATCGATTGGGACTGAATAAATAATTTATAAATTGATTATTTATTAGTTTAAACCCTCACACGGGTATTGGGATAATATTTGATTTATGTTAATCTCAAGTGTTTAGATTTGATGTTAACCGATTGATTGACCGACCAATATATGCATTAAATAATTATTTAAGGCTTATATGGAAGTAAGTGCACACTAAATGATAATTGAATGTTCGATGGTTGTTTACAATAATTTTTGAGTGTATGAAATCATATAAATTAATTATATGGATATTGGTTGAATTTTATTCCAATCCGGAATAAATATGAATATTTTAGTAATATAATATTCAATGAAAATTGAAGTTTGATTTAGACGTCCGATTTTGGATGGATGCAAAGATGTAAAAATACAGATGAATATTCGTAATTGTATCGAACGGTTTTGAATTAATTTTCAACTGATTTTGTCATGTTGAAGTTTTCAAATTTGAAATGAATAGTAACTTTCCAAAGTGAAGTTCAGTTAGGTTGTATAACAAACATATTAAAAGGAATTTCTTTTTAATGTTTTCTTGTTTACTTTTATAACGACTACCAAGAAAATTTGAACTGAAAATAATGAGCTTCAAAAAATATTATTATTTTATTCATTAAAATAATGTTAAAAAATTGACCGTATAATCAAAATACGTAATTTTGAAGATAAACGACTGAAACGAGTTTTCAAAGATGATTACATATATTTTATATAATTTATAAAAATGATTTAGAAGCGTATCGATTTATATTTAAAAATGCATGAATCGATTCGTGCTTGAATAGAACGTGTCGCGTAGCGACAGTTCGCGAACGTCAACCCGTAGCTTCGAATTGCCTTAATGGGAGATCCAACCGTCGGATTCTCCTAAAATTGGAATTGTTGGATTCGTAATGACATCCAATAAAATGAGAATTTTTGAAATCCAACGGTTTGATTTTAATTCAATTCTGAATTTGTTTAGGAAAAGGTTGATGTTAACGATATTTTTCGTCAACACCAGAGATAGGTCTATGGAAGTGGGCCTAGGAAAAAATAGGTTGTTTGGCCTTCACAAGTTTTAGTTAGTTCACCATCCAAAGTTATGAAGGTCTAAAATCCGAAAGAATAGTTACTCTACCCTCGATGGGGGTGAGTATCACATTTAAGCGATTTAAGGATCGGCAGTAACTTTGGGGAGAAGGATCTCTAAGTACAACCCTTGATAAACGATTTAACGGATGGTAAAAAGGGGTTCTGCACCCAGCTTGCTGAAGGGTCTAAGCTTGTAGGAAGGGGTGTTTCACCCGATTGGAGAAAAGGTTTGGGTACGGTTTCATGCTCATGTAGGAAACAAACTGTAATCTGTAGCAACGATAACTAAGAAAATAACATGATAAACTCATCAGAAAACATCATAAGTGATGATCCACTCTTTATTGATCTTTGATTTAGTATATAGGAGTAGAATAAGGGAAATCCCAAATTGATTTAAGAATTAGGGTTTACTCTAGAAAAAAAGAGTACAAGAATGATAATTAGAAAAAAAAAACAAATATGACCCCTGGGGTCTTATTTATAGAGAAATCGGGGACCCATCTGCTGTTGGGCCGTTGGGCATGCAAGAGCCTCTTGTCGGCTGCTTTATCCCTTGGTCTAGGGTGTTTTAGCTTCCAAACGCTTTATGGTGCTGATTATAGGTTCTGTAATGAAAGTTCCGGCTAGTTGGGGCTTCTTTGAGATTGATATGAGCTCTCAGTTATATGCTTTTGGTCATAAGCTTCCGGATGTAGGCTTTCGGTTTTCCCGTGAATACTTAGAGGAGCTTGCCCTCATGATGTATGTAGAGAACTGCCGGTTCGGAACCAATATCGGCTTTTATGCTAAGTAGACTAGTATGGATAGCTTGTATCCTCTCTAGGGTTCTGGTTTACCTCCTGGGGGAGTTCCCGATTATACCATGTTCTTTCATTAGGTTGCTCCAGGTGATTTGTCTATTTTCCATCAATATAACCTTTTGGAGTTTATGCAGTAGGTATATTAGAAGCCTGTTCCAGATAATCTTTATGTGCTTTTGGCTTAATGCTCTTGATGCCTCTGTTTCCTGATGTGTCGATATCAAGCAGGTTAATACTGACTGCCCTTTCGTCCTTCTGGGTTTCAATTAGTGGACCTCTTGCCTTCTTCTTTCTCAGTTTATGACTTAGATGACCTTTCGCTATAGGATCTCCTTGCCTGATTAACTCTGCCGGGTCCCTCCCTATATAGGCCCTATCGGATATGCCCTGCCGGATAGATCCTGTCGGCATTCCGTAGTTTTTGTGTCAATTTTAGTGTTTGTCTCTAGTTTTTGAAGAGTACCCATGTGCTTATGGTCATCTGATACCACTTCGCCGTTAGTCTGTTTCGGAGTTAATTTTGGTAGTAATGTTTGCCCCCCTAATGAAGGGGTGTTTTCGACATTTCAAGTCAAGCTTTTCTCATCTGGGGGGTTGTAAGGTTTTCAGCCATAGAAAATTCCTAACTTTTACCTTGTTCAGTTTGAATCATGTTCGCTGATTTGATTTAAAATGTGTGGTGGAGATGAAAAAGCGATCTCTTGCCAAAAAGGAATCTTCTTTTCTTTTCTTCCCCTTTTCTGCATAACATTTTACTCAAACGTGGTTATTGTTCATCGAAATTCACGACACTACTTTTGGAGATTTCAAGCTTAACTAATCATAAGTTTTCTGGCTTTAATTTTAACCGCTGGTTTAGACTATGCCCTGAATTGGGGTTCAATAGCCTCAATACAGATTAAACCCCCAAAACTGTTTGAGATGATGTTAAATGACGATTTAAATTGACTGTGTCTATCCCCAATTATTATTGAGGTCTAGGAAGTGGAATTCGTATAGGCACTAACTTGCGATACAAAGCAATTTAAATTGTTGATATTGATCTTTGCAATCAATATCATTACCTAATGGATTAATGAAACTCTACACCATATGTTCGCCTACATGTACTTGGTATGCATTTATCAAATAGAAATGAGATTAGAACATATGTTTATGTTACGATATCACCTGGCAGGACTATGACTGAAATCCCACAAATTGGTGATTTTCGATTTGAGCAAGTCGGTTGGGCTTCGCTTAAAGGTGGTGAAGCTTGGGGCAAAGCAGCTTCAAGTGGCTAACGCCATGGGTGGAGTTCCTGGTGATTTGATTCAACATTCTGCTCTATTATCTTTGGAATCTCTTTGTGAACATGGCCCTTTACCTTTGGGACAAAATTTCCAAAGGAAACCTCCTCTTTTACATTCAGTGTTTCTTGGGGATGATTCACACATGTCTCCCATTGCCTCTATCCCTCTTAAGACTTTGCCTAAAAAGAGGATTGCTTTGGTTGCCAGCAATGGTTCTACCAATGGACATAAAAGGGCAAATTTTATCTCTCGTTCTTTTGGTGATGAAATCATCGAGTCGCCTAGTCATCGATTATTGTCCAGCCCCCTTTCCCCTTCTCCTAGAAGCATTCCTAATATGTGCCCTTCTTCAGTGAGACCACAGGAAGTGACTTTGTTGTTGGCTTTTTGAGATCCGACTCTCAGAGAATTTCGGGTTCGAGAGAGTGTGAGCTACTCTCCCCACCTCATCAACTATGCGACCCCATAAATTCTCCTTTACCGAACTTGGATTTCGATAGTATTATCAGATCTGTCTTGCCTTCTATTGATGTCTTCGATATTCCAGAATTTGCTTTCAGAGATTGGCCTGATTCTTGTCTTTACCTTGTTAAACGACATCTTCTGGTTCATACTCTTGTTTTTCCTAAAACTTTTCATCCGTTTTATTTGTGTAAGGGCTAACATTACACTATTCCTTTTTAGATATCCAAAAATTAGCTTATTACCAAGGCAACGGCGGCCTCTTTATCTCGAGGGAAAAAAGAGCTCCAAGAAGAGAAAGTCGTGCTAGAGTCTGAGTTCTATGACTTAACTTTTGCGGGGATCAATAACAATGAAACCTATAGCCAACTGAGAGTGTCTCTTGAGCGGGAAAGGGATGACAGCAGTTCCTTAGCTGCAAAAGCTTCGACCCTCAAGCTTGAGCAGTCGGATATGTTGGTAGAGCATGCAAGGAGGTTAAAAACAAATGAATCAATTCTTTCCAATGCTAAACGGATGATTTACGAGATTCGGGATCGGATTTCCTTGTTTTTAAGGGTGCATCTTCTAGACATGGTGTCAGAATATTATGAAAAGGCTCTCTTTTCAGTCTATCGTGATAACCGTAGCAAGTTTCGGACATGGTTTTTCCTTCCCTTTATTCATCCCTTCGGGGTATAATCTTGGGGGATGCTAGTATGTCAGATCAGGACATTGAAGTTTCCAAAGGGAAAAAGGCAAGGGTTGAGGACCTTCTATTTGTTGAAGAGTTGGCCGATTATTCAACGTCTAGTAACAACGAAAATCCAATTTTGGATATAGGAGGTAATGATATAGGTGATCATAACGACAATTTTGACTGTAAGTGTGGGCAAGATAAGGATAACAGAGAGGAAGGTATGCTTTCTGCATTTGTAAGTTACTTCTTGGGCCTTACAAGGGCTATTTCCTCTCATGTTTCAGTTACTTCATGTGGAGATGGTGGGTTTGCTAAAGAAGTCAGTTTCCCAGAACCTGGTGAGAAAGAACAGACAATGCGTACGGTTTCCCACATTCCTCAGGTATGAACCTTTTTTCTCAAATTTCTTCTTTACTGGTGGGAATCGACCCTTAATGATTCATTCTTATGGTGATGAAGATTTTGTTTCTACTAATTATTCTATTTTCAAGGATGACCTATACTCTCTTTAGGCTGAGGAGAGAATTCCTTGCAAAACATTCTCATAAATCCAGCAGAGAACGCTTCTCGAAAGAGCTCAAGCATATTTATATGAAGTACCCTCAACTATCTTTCAACTTCTTGGGGAATGATAAGGAAAAGATATTAAAGAAACTTAGAACTCATCATGCGAAATTAATATGTAATATGAATGAAAGGTGTATTGGAGAGAAAAATTAGTTTGTTACACCCCTTGTAGTTGACGTTAATGTGCAGAGCCGTGAATCGCATTCACATTTGTTTTCTTTTTGTCGTACGTAGTTCTATGGTTTAAATATTAATTTTTATTTTCTTAAAATTGATTCTACAAGTGGTAGCTTACTTGTTTATATAAACAGGAAAATTCACTTGAAGACATTCCCATTTATGTAGATAAGGGCGTTCGATTTACTCCGCGCCCAGGGGACTTTCTAGAGAACTCTCTTACCGATATCGATAACAGATTTGCCCTGTCTGGGGGACTAATTGTGCGATGATACAAAGAAAAAATATATATATTAGAGGATCAGATAAAGCAAAAGGATAAAGACATCCTCGAAGTGAAGAGAGATATAGCTTCTATCGATTTTGATGGAGAAAAGGACGAACTCCATCATCAAGTTGCCGACTTAGAGGTAGATAATGACAAAATGTATTAACTAAATGTAAAGAATAGAAATTTATCCTTGGATCTACTCTTGAAACTTCCATACCTGAACACTTGTTATTTTCTACATAGTTTGGGTTCTTAGACCAAGAGATAAGGGATCTTACCCTTGGGCTGGATCATTCCATCGTTGTTAGGTGGCTTAGAAAGACTAAGGCCAACATGAAAGACTTTTACGATAGGAAAAGTGTTGAAGATAACTCTTGTCATATTGATTTCTATATTTCCAAAATTAAAAAATTACAAAAGGAGAAACATGTCTTACATGAAGATGCTTTTGACTTGAAGAAGGAAAATGAAAATCTTTGTGAAATGGGCAAGGCTTTCGACCGGACTTTGAAGTTATAGCCTAAACCCATGGACGATTCATACATGGTTATAGAAAAGATGTGAATGGTCGATGGACTTTTGCGTTCTGCGATTCATCATTCTGTAATTTCTTCCTTGTCTAATGACTAAGAAGCTTTTTTTATTGAGAGTTAAGTCACACCCATATGCAATTCCTAGCATTGGGGTATGGGTGTTTTCTCCTTTGGGGAAGTGTTTATCTTGCAATCTTTCTTGTAAATAATTATGTAAGATATGAAGTTGTAATGGCCCGCAAATCCGTACTATCTGAGTCGACTAATAACACCACACGTCCAACCCAAATTGCACAGAAATACGAATCATTATTAGAAAGAAGTTAGAGGATGAGAAATAGAAAGAAAGAAAGGTTAGAAGAGATGAAAACAAAGAAGACAAATCTCACAGCAGAACGAATAAAATATATTATATAACATAACTTTTGAAATACAAATCAGTAACTTTATATACATACCATCATCAGAGCACAACAGTTATTCTTGGAACAGTTATAAACACCTGTTTCTAGATACAGACATAGTACACAGCGGAAAAATGATAGTCTATAGCTAACCGGTGAAGCCTCCTGCTTCCCGCTCTTCCAAGTGAATCTGAAAAATACCGACTACTTGACTGCCCGTACAAATTTGGGCACCCAAGAGTTTAGGGAAAACAAACAAAATAATTCTGGGTTAGTCATGGGACTGGTGTGAGTAAACTCCAACCATTTGTTTAACTTTCAAAATACTTTCGAAAGAAGTGATATTTGTAAGACCGATCCACACATAAACACGGATGGTTTTTACCTTACAATGACCAAAAAAAACTTTGATACAAAAATCCAGTGATATTATAATAATGTCTACATCAAATAGATAGAATCTAGCGCAACGCTTGCATCTTATGCTCCATATACATAGTATAAACTCAAAAACCCCATGGCGCTTATTGGAGATTGGATTTCCAACATGACAAGGTATGGAACCACCTTCTGCTAGTGTATCTCTAGAGAGGAATACACTGGGTTCAACAAGAACATCTTGCAACCCGGCCCACACATGACCGACCACTCATTTCGCTTGAGTGTATCGAATGTATATCACCAACGGTTGGGATCAGCAACCGTTTCCCGAATAGGACAGCATCGAATAGAACAAGGAATTAAATGAATCTCTAGATAGGTGATAATACACTCTAATGGGAGCGACCCACATAGCCATGCTGCCTGCCCGATTTTTGTCATTTTCCCGGTTGTTGAGGCCTGAGGCTACGATTGCTTTCCATTCATTAATAGCACAATTACTTTGAATGACACATTGTCAGATCCGTTAATCACTCATTTGATTTGCACAAATATATTCTGGATATTATGCTATGGGAATAAATCCATTGCCACCATGTATGTTTATACAGACCAACATATTCGATCATCGGAAATACTTTATCAGACATTCATCCATATACGTTCGTTCTGGATTGAACAAAACCGAAGACACAATTTCTATTAATAGAAATAGTCCTTGCACTTTACTCCGTTTTCGATTATCTTCGTATAATCTGATTCGCAACGCTACTGCCAATACTGAGTGGTTCTCGGATAATAATCCAACTGGTTTCTCCATATTGACAACGTTATTGGCAAACACTTCGATAGTCGGTTATTTAACTATCGAAGAAAAAGAAACATCCATTCATCCATAGCATCAAACAAACCACTGGGCCATTTAATTGAAATTTCATTAATTAAATCATTATTCCATTTCCTTATCAATATTTGTTAACCAAATATTTCAACAATCATCTTGGCCTCTTACACTATTTGGAAAACATTTCTACATCTCGCCTTCTTTTATTTTCTGTACTTAGAAAATATATTCTATTTGTATTTGAAAACAATTTCAATCACTTATCTCTTTCCCAACTACTTTAATTATACTCGGGAAATATTTAATTTTATATTTCCAGAATTCCACCACTTGGGTTAAAACGAATGTTGTGCAAACATCATTACAACAACCCAAAATATTTTATTCAACTAAAAATTATTCAAACACTTCTCTTCGAGACTGGATCTTGCTATTTGTCAATTAAAATTGAAATCAATCAAGTTGGGGTAAAATTACCTCTTAGACCTTGACTGAAAACATCACTAACTTCAAAATAGACAAAACCACTTACCTCGAGTAATCAACATTATAAAAACCAATTATTCATTTTTAAACGTATATATGTTTCTCTTATTATTACCAGCCTATCAATTTCCTTTTTGTTTATAATATTCTATTTTTAAATTCGTTTCCTTATCGAATTATATATGTATCGATACATTGATTTCTAACTATCAAATTATCTTAAAAATATTCTAACTCCTTAAATTCCCGGAAAAATTCACCATAACCTCCCTTGTACCTGCAGCATCGGGATATTTCAAATAGCCCCTCATGGCCCTTCCCATTCAAAAAGAAAATCAAAAAGCCAAGTGGCTTGCCGATTCGGCGCATAAAACCTCATATATAAATTTAAACATGTACCTTTTTGTCGGGCACATAAATTAAAATCTTCAAATACTTCATCCCATACCTGTCTAACACATGTTCACCTGTTTTCAGTTCAATTCAACTCAATTCAATCGTTTGAATTCAGTTTTGTTCATTTATTCTTTAATTAGCTATTTTGCCTATTTCACTTCTTTGTTTGAACATAACATGTTCAAACAAAATATTTAACCTGCTCATAACCAAATTGAATTTCAATTTTAATTCTAGTTTCCTTTTCGATTTTGAATATAAATTTCCAAATCGAATTCACTTATTCAAAGCCTAATATCCTTTCAAAATCTCATTAACAAATTACTATTCAAATCAGTTAATTCTATTCAAAAATCAAAAATCTGATTTCTGTTTCAAAAATCAATTCATTTTTCCACTTGAGTTCACATATAATTTACAACTCAAAATCTGAAATTTTCTAAATAGAAATTCAGATTTTATTTGCTTTATATCCTTTTATAAAATTAAATAAACCGTTATGATTTTTAAATGGTTATGGCACTGTTTTTCTAAAAATTTGATTTTGATATAACTCAAAATCTATTCGACGAAATCCAGATTTTTCTCCTTCATTAGAAAACTATTATCAAATCGGTCCTGACGTTTCTTGTTTTAAAGAATTCCGACTTCAATTGAGTTCTGTATACTCAATTGAAGTTCGAAATGCCAATTTACGAACTACCGCGCTGCAGCGAGTTCGCTTTAATATATTTATAAATATAAACTTTTAAACTTCGTTTATAATAAATTCAACTTCATTCTGATATATTTTTAATATAAATCAAATCCAATTTTCCAATTTAACGTAATATTCCCGATCTTCTAAAATTGTCGATTTTCCCAAACTCGGAAATAAATTTATTTATACTATGATCTTCTATATTCAAATTCTATTTCAATTCAAATTGAATTTCCTATATTAAAATTCCATTTTAAATCTCCATTTGAATTTCTATATTCAATCTATTTTCAAACTTCATTTAAATTTCTATATCCAAATCTAATTTCAATTCTATTTGAATTTTATATTCAAATTCCATTTTAACTCTATTTGAATCCTATATTCAAATTCTATATTTAAATCACATTTGAATTTATATATTCAAATTCTATATTTGAATTTTCTTTATTCGAATTCCATTCCAGTTCTCTTTGAATTTAATATTCAAATTATCTTTTGATAATTTATTCATTTTATTTATAAACACCATTTTACAAATTTCCTTGTTTAATATTTAAACAAGTTCCCTTTTCAAATTTCTTTTTAAATCCAAAGTCTCATTTTGGAAATTCTATTTATAATAACTTATAAATATAAATACCAATTTATTTTCATATTCAATTCAACTTCAACTTAAATAAATTCAAATTAATCGAATTCACATCATAAATCCTTATCGATTTATTTTCGTTCAATTTATATTCTGAACATCAGAATAAATTCCATCATTTATTTCTTTAAACGATTTTCCCCACTTCTATTTTTAAATTCACATTTGAATTTAAATATTCAAATTATCCAAATGATAATTTTTCCCTTTTTATTTACAAACCCTATTTATTTTACTTGTTTATATATTTAAACAAGTCTCGTTTTCAATTTCCATTGAAATAGATATATCTACTTTGGGAAAATAGTTTTTCCCTTTTTCAAATTCAAACTTATAATTTATTTCTGAATTATCCAATGATAATTCTCTTCCCTTCATTTATAAACTTTGTTTATAAAAGAACTATTTATAAACTTCGTTTATAAAGGAATCACTTGTTTTATTTTTTTCAAACAAGTTATATTTCAAATCTATTTAAAAATTCAAATTCTATTCTAGAAAAAAATAGAATTTCCCTTTTAAATCTCAAATACCCCTTTCAGGGTATTTTTATAAATTAACACTCAGGCCCAGTGATATTTAAACACCAAACAACCAATTGTTTATTTCATGTTTTCTAGCACATCATATATGATAGTATATATGTAAACAAATAAACAAACAGATAATATATTTTGGAGGAATCCAGTTGGATCCCCCAACCTATTTTCCTGCATTCACAGTGTTAGTACATAAATAATACCATCCTTCTTTGAGGCAGGATATCGCAGTATGAAGGTCATCCAATAATATATATTTGTGGGGCGCATCGGGAAATCATCCGCTAATGTTTGACGACCCCATTTCCCGTACAGACGGAGACAAGGGAAATCTTTGGAATATAACACAGAAACAGGTAATAGCAGAACAGAATTAAATAAATACACCAGATAATGTACAATAGAATACACTGGATAAATGTAATCATTAGAGTTACACAGTATACAGGATCATACTTAGTACAAATACATTTCAGCTATACATAAATGTCTACAGGGGAAACAAACAAAATATGTACAATAGGAGATGAACAACATAAAAAGAGATATATAATAGAATCCATCTTTATCTCCAGATATCCAGAAAGAGCCAGCTAAACCTGAATACAAGGCTTCCCGTGTAGAAGAAGGGGCACCCGAGTTTGAAAGTGAAATAAACTACGAGTCAGTCATGGGACTGGTATGAGAAATCTACTCAACACATTTATAATATGGCTAATCACAGGACCACGCCACTTTCGTGGAACGGGTTTACACCATTGGATTGCCAGTGCTTTAAAACAGATCATTCTTTTAAACAACGCAATGCTTTTTATAAAAATGAAGCCATTATAAGACTTAGTTCCCATCGCACAATGCAACGCAAACCGGAGGATAGAGTTTTACCTTATAATGGCCAAAATATGGTTGATACGAATAAAACAAAAGCAATTGATATTATTACTAGTGTTTACATGTTTCAAAACAACTTCGAATCATAACTATCAATCATAGACAGCATGGGTACCATATATCATGTCGCCATATATATATACAATCAAAACAGCACGATGTCGTATTTGGAAATTGGATTTCCGTCATGAACCAAGGCAAAAGATAATCCTTACCGACTTCGAGACTGCCTAGCCCGAGTCTCAGGATCAGAGCTCGAGTGACCCTTGGATCGTCAGGGCCGGTCCACCGATGTGGATTAAAATTCCTGGACACTGAATTTCCCCGCCCTTTGGGGCGTAAACGAGCCAACGAATGACTCCATCGGACCCGGATCGTCTGATCTAACCGATGTGCCTCGCAACAGTAACAACCACATAAGTCAAACTCGTCAGGGCGTGTAAAACCACCGACTCCACTTCTAGCTAGGAAGAAACGCTGGCCCTCCCTGATGTCTTCTCCCGTTTCTGGTTCATAACGGGGTGTGAGGCTCGCGATTTTACGTTATACACAAAGCTATGCCACACAGACGGGGCTTTGATCATCACCACAAGACTTTGATTTTCAACAGAAGCCCTGATCACTGCATCTTAGCATGCCACACAGGCAATTCACACCGTGCAACTGATGGCTATCAATCACACAGAATAAATTCCAATGTCAGACACACTGTCCATTCGCAAGTCCGTTCTAGGTCTGAACGAAACCGGAGGCACTGAATACCTCGCAAACCCAACGATCACCACGTACGTCTGGACGATCACCACTCATTATCCATATTTCGGGATTCCTCCCAATCAGGACCTCGGTTACCATCCAAACGAGGTAAAGATCTCCGGTCTACGACCACCGTCTTCATCTTCGATTCCTTATCGTCGATTCAGTTATTCAGAATGGGATAAACCCGGTCTTTCTGAGCAACTCGCGTATACAATTAAAAAGTGCAACACTGACATACACACGCATCATTTTAATTCGTTAGTCACTAACCGTCAATCAGTAAGAGAACGATTTCCCAAATATTAACCCCGAAGGCCGAAACCAACATCAGATCAACACCAGGAAACCATTCGACTTAGCCAACCTTCAGTTAATTTCTAAATTTCACATCCATATCGTTTATAATATTTTATAACGATTTATCGCTATTTTTATTTATTTTAAAATAGTCAATTTATTCAAAACGACGCTTCGGGCCATAACGCGGTTGTGGCGCTGTTTTTCTTCAGATTTGAGTTACACATATCTGAAAATCTAACCGTTGGATCTTCACAAAATTTACATCATTAGAAAGATCTTTTCAAAACGAATCCAACGGTTCCAGTTTCGGGAAAATCCGACGGTCGGATCTCCCAGAATAATCGTTTGAAGTTTTGATTTCAAAATACGAACTGCAGCGTCGTTATTCGATTAAATATAATTATATATATATATAAATATAATCGATTCTGGCATTGTTTTTCATCAGATTTGAATTAAACATTCCAGACAATCCAACCGTTGGATTTTTACAAAGTTGGTGCCGTTGGAAAGATTTTTCCAAAGCAAACCCAACGGTTGCGGTTTCGGGAAAATCCGATGGTCGGATCTCTCGGTATAATCATTTGAAATCACGGTTTCAAAATACGAACTGCAGCTTCGTTATTCGATATATTTCAATTCTATTTATATATATATATATATATCGATTCTTCGATTTCAAAACTATATTCTTTTCATACATTTGATAAAAATGATATTTTTATCTAACTGTCTTCAATTTCAACACTTCACTATATTTAACAATTCATTTATAAAATAAAAATGTGATTTTTATTATAAAACAATTCATTTCAAAACATGATTATTTTCTATAGTTCATATAGGTGATAAAATAGAATTTTTATTATAAAACCATTTATTTCAAAACACGACTATTTTCTATAGTTCGTATAGATGATAAAAATGTGATTTTTATTATAAAACAATTTATTTCAATATATGAGTACCATTCAACACATGAATTTCAATTCAACGAATGAATTTCGATTCAACACATGAAGATTTTCTATAGTTTGTATATATCGATAAAAAGGTGAATTTTATATTTAAAACACGAATACCATTCAACACATGAATTTCAATTCAACGAATGAATTTCGATTCAACACATGAAGGTTTTCTATAGTTTGTATATATCGATAAAAAGGTGATTTTTATATTTAAAACACGAATACCATTAAACACATGAATTTCAATTCAACGAATGAATTTCGATTCAACACATGAAGGTTTTCTATTCAACGAATAAATATAGTTTCAACAAATGAAAATAATTCAAACACATGAATATTATTCAAAATTTTGGCAGCATAACGGCAGGGTAGTTAAAACCGGGACCGTCCCTAGTACGGCTCCTCGCTCTACCTTAAAACCTCGCGGTTTTTGACAATGGGGAATCATGCATCTAGTTCGCACGCAGGCGGCATGTATATTTATTTCATTTCCACAAACTAATCCTATGTGGTTTCAACCAAATATTTCTCAACCACAAACGGGTATTTTTCAACCACAATCAATCAATATCAACCACAAACAATTCCAATCAACCATTCGGTATCAATCAATTTTCACACCAATCACAACCAATAAATATCGTCCATGGTTTGTGGACGAGGGGCGTGTATATATATATATATATATATATATATATATATATATATATATATATATATATATATATATATAGCAATTCACTTCTATTTCAACACATATATAATTTTTACAACGCATATATAACTTATACATAGAACGTTCAACTTATACAACGCTTATACATGAGGTGTACAATGCTTATATAACCCATACATCGACTATATAATTTATACATCGTCGTTTTCTATATAGTTTATAGATTAGAAATCTCACATTGGGTTCCACTCCACCAAAAATAGCAGAAGGCTCAGAAAAATATGCGGTTTCTTCTAGAAGGTAGAAGACGTCCGCACGAGTCCACTGTCTCTTGTTTCACTGAATTTCGTCAATACACGAAAAAGATATGATTTTTCAAAGTTTGCAACGGTTTAAAGGTGTTAAAACTGTTGAAAATAAATATAGTCGTACCACAGCTGAAAGGTTCAAAACTAGGTTTGGATTTATCTCGAAATCCGTGTACCTATTCGTCGATCGGTCTTCGTAGCGTCGAAGGGGGAGGAGAGGCGCGCCTGCACCTCTGACGGCAGCGAGCTCTGTGGTCAGAATCAGGCGGGGCGGCGGCGAAAACAACCAAACTTCCTGAGCTCGATTCTCACTCCACAGGCCACGAAAAATTCCAAACTTTATATGGATTTGAAGATCTCGAGGAGCTCTACAAAATCTTCAACTGGAGGAGGGGCTAATTTTGCGTGGATCGATCGAAAAACGAACGGGAAGCGATGAACGTGTTTCCGCCGTCGCTCGAGAATATATGGGGAGAGAGAAAAAAAATAACAGCCAATGAGAGAATTTCTTTATATTTATAAATTTTTATATTTCAAAAATACCCCCTTTTACACACGAACACCAATCCAAACCCAACGATTGTCGTCCCTAGCGTTTTATCCCCATTCCGAACACAATGGGATATGTTTAGAAGGCCCATTCGACTGTTTCAGTCAATTTTTATTCAATTTAAAATATGTGATGTTCAATATTTGATTTGAACGTACATTTCAATTTGCCAGGGCCACAAACTGATTCGAAAAATTCCAGAAAAATAAATCTAGCTATGTTTTGATGATACGGTCCCAACAAAACTAGTTTCGTAGAATTCTGAGACCGTTTGCAAAAAGGACCATTTCTGGTCGATCCAATTTAACTGTAATTGACCAAAACACATTTTCCTTTGCCACGCTCACATACTAGCTTCAAAAATTATGAAATTTGAAACCTAGCAATAACTTCACATCCCGGATCCAACAAAATTAGTTTCGTCGAATTCCGAGGCATATGCAAAATGGCCAATTTCACGGGCTATATAAATTCCATAGCGACCTTTCTGAAAATTCATTTGGCCATAACTTTTGCTTTCCGCTATAAAACTTCGATTTTTCAGATTCGTTAGAAAGATATTCACTAACAGATTTAAATATTTTTGGTTTCACTCAAATCCGTTTTGTTTTGCACCCGGTACAGTCCAACAAAGTTTGAATTCAATTTTTGAGACTGCAGCGCCATTTCAGGCCTTGTTTATAATTAGAATTAATTATATTCATTTTCAATCGTCGATTCAAACTCACTTTTCATCACTATTATTTAAAATATTTATTTTAAATATTTAAAATCCATTATTTTAGCCAATTTAAAAAAAAATAATTGGTTTAGATTTTTTGGGTCGTTACAATCTCCCCCACTTAAAACTTTTCGTCCCCGAAAAGGAACAAAGTCGAAAGTGGTTTGATTAATCAACTCTACGTTCGATCTGGCTTCCATTCTCTAACTTTTTAGTTTCTGAGAATTTTCAAATTCTTCAAAAATTTGGCTAACACCCGGAATTTTCGAAAAATTTCGCCATAGCCTCCTTTGTACGGGGAGAGGTTTGGAAATTTATTGGGCCGTATTAGGTACCCAATAAATCCTAATAAGCATACACATATTTATAGTGATATATTCTGGTGTTTACAGGGGAGCGTGTATAGATAATAAATCCATAGAATAAATTCTCGTCACCCTGTCAAAGCCTGAGGGAGTGTGTATTTTAAATGCTCCAGAGGATAAATCCTCGTCACCCCGTCCCGTGTGGGAAATAAATAGTCCATGTGCCGTATCTAATGACTAGAGAGACGTGATTATTGTCAACTCCAGACCCATGTGGTTTTTTTTATTAATTTGGCAATTTTATCGTTACAATTTAAATAGTCCATATCAGTCATCAGTTCAACCTGTAAAATATAGTCATCGCCATACAAGCCTCTCGCTCGTATGGTAAATCTTCCACCTCGTCACACAAGCTCCAAATGCTTATGTGGTATATGATGAAGTATGCCTATCTTCAGAAGTATGCCATGTAATGTAGTTCAAAATTAATTGTTACTATCCTATGGCGATATTTATTATTTCACACAGAAAAACCAGCACTCCGCATCCAATGGCATTCACAGGAGTTGATATAATAATATTTTGCATCCAACTCGTTAAGGTTTACCTATTTGTCGGGCACGCAAATAAAATCTTTACTCAACAGCTAATCCATTCACCTGTTCAAACATATATAATGCACATGTATATATTTCTATCTATTTTCTACTCAGTTCAATGTGTGATTTAAATGAATAAATTCTACCATTATTCTATTGTTGGTTAAATTAACTATTGTTTCAATAATTCAATTAATCAAATTTACTATCACACAACACCAAACAACAATCAAATTGTTTTTAACTTTTCAAAATCATACAAATCAATTTCTATATTCTTTTAAAATCATTCAGACTATAGAATTAAAAGTGCACATCCATGGAAAGAAAATAACAACAGAATAGAGAAATAATTGGTAATGCAAAGTATGGTAAATGTACCTTGCACTGGAGTCAATCAGAGATATCCACTAGGCATCTAGGATAGGCTTTCTGAATGCTCTCCTCAGTTTCCCAAGTACAATCTCGCGGATCTCCACTCCATTGCACTTTGACTAAGCGAACCTTCTTGTTCCTCAGTTCTTTGGTTTCTTTGCCGATAATCTTGAGTGGCTCTCTTCTCACAGCTAATTCAGGGGTAATTTCAATATCCTGTTGCGCTGCTTCTTCCACGATCAAGTCTGGATCATGAACGTGCTTTCGAAGTTGAGATATGTGAAATACATCATGCACTCCGGGCAACCAGTCAGGCAATTTGACTCTGTAAGCGAGAGTTCCGATCCGTTCCAAAATAAGAAACAGACCAAAGAATTTGGGCGCCAACTTTCCAGTTTTACCGAACCGGATAACTCCTCTCATCGGCGATACTTTCAAATATACATAGTCGCCAACAACGAAGGATACATCTCTTCTTCTCCTATCGGCATAGCTATTTTGTCGGCTTTGAGCAACGAGTAATCGCTTCTTGATAAAATCGACTTTGTCGGCGGCTTCTCGGATCATATCAGGCCCCAACACAAGTCTATTACCAGGTTCTACCCAACAAGCAGGAGATCGGCACGGTCTACCATATAACGCTTCGAATGGCGACATTGTCAGGCTCGCCTGGTAGCTGTTGTTATATGAGAATTCAGCCAAATGCAGATGGTCTTCCCATGATCCGCCGAAATCTAGAACACAAGCCCGCAATAGATCTTCTAGTATACAGTTCACCCTCTCAGTTTGACCATCTGTCTGAGGATGATAGGCGGTGCTCAAGTTCAGCTTCGTTCCCAGCTCTACTTGAAATGCCTCCCAGAATTTACTAGTAAATATTGTATCTCTATCACTGACTATACTGAGCGGCACTCCACGTAGTCTAACTATTTCCTTGAAATATATCTGCGCCAGACTCTGAGCAGTTCTGTTTGATCTGACAGGTAAGAAATGGGCGGTCTTCGTGAAGTGATCTACGATCACCCAAATATTGTCATTTCCTTTTCTGGTTCTGGGCAAACCATCTATGAAGTCCATGGAAATATGTTCCCACTTCCAACCAGGAACGTCTAGCGGTTGCAATAATCCAGCTAGTTTCTGTTGGTCGCTTTTGACTAGCTGACAAGTAGGACATCGGCTAACATATAAAGAAATGTCCCTCTTCATCGACTTCCACCAGAAAGTGCGTTTGATGTCATTATACATTTTGCTTACTCCTGGATGGATACTAAGTTTTGACTTATGGCATTCATCCAGTATTTCCTTTTGAAGCTCAGGAATGTTAGGGACACAGATTCGACCTTTGAGCCTTAGAATCCCATCATTATCAACATGAAAACTCGAGGGTTCGCCTTGTTGAATTATCTCTCTAATCTTCTGAATGAAGTGATCATCCTTCTGAGGAGCAGATATTTTATCTAGCAATGAAGTCGTGATAATAAAACTGGCGATCATTTCATTCTTTCGGCTTAACGCATCAGCCACGACATTGGCTTTCCCTGGAGTGTATATAATATCAAAGTCATATGCTGCAAGAAACTCCAGCCAACGTTGCTGCCTCAGATTCAAGTCTTTCTGGGTGAATAGATACTTTAGCGACTGGTGATCTGTAAACAGTTCAAATCTCTCACCCAGAAGATAGTGTCTCCAGATTTTCAAGGCGAATACTATAGCTAATAACTCCAGATCATGAGTTATGTAGTTTTTCTCATGCGGCTTCTGCTGACGGCTAGCATAAGCAATCACTTGACCTCTTTGCATTAACACTGCGCCAAGGCCTTCTCTAGAAGCATCTGTCCAGACTTTCAAATCCTGATTGCCATCGATGAAGGTTAACACTGGAGCAGTTGTTAATCTTAACTTTAGCTCTTCAAAAGACTCTTCACTTTCTGGAGTCCATTTGAATTTAGAGTGCTTCTTTGTAAGCTTCGTTAAGTGACCAGATATCTTCGAAAAGTTTTTAACGAACTTCCGGTAATAACTAGCCAATCCGAGAAAACTACGGACTTCCGTAGGAGTACTGAGCTATTTCCAGCTTTGAATAGCTGTGATTTTACTTGGATCCACAGCAATTCCTTCTTTCGATACGACGTGGCCCAGAAATTTCACTTCCTCTTGCCAGAATATACATTTGGACAGTTTGGCTTTTAATACATTCCTCCTGAGGATTTCCAGAACCTGTTCCAAATGCTTTTCATGTTCGGCCTTTGATTTAGAGAAGATTAGAATATCGTCAATAAAAACCAAAACAAATTTATTCAAAACTCCTCTAAACACTCTATTCATCGAATCGACGAAGTATGCTGGAGCGTTACATAAGCCGAACAGCATTACTAACCACTTGTAGAATAAGTCGGGACCCCTGAGTGCTGTCATTGGAACATACTCTTCGGCAATTCAAAGTTGATGGAAGCCTGTAGGCAGGTCCATCCTTGAGAATACCTGTGCTCCATTCAGACGATTCAGTAAGTCGTCAATTCGCGGCAATGGATATTTGTTCTTTATTGTCTGTTTGTTCAAATCACGATAATCCACACATAGCCGTAGAGTACCGTCAGATTTTGGGACAAACACCACTGTTGCTCCCCAATCAGAGAAACTAGGTCTGATCAGACCCTTCCATATGATCTGTCTTGTTTGATTGTCTAATTCCTCTTTCTCTTTCAAGGACATTCTTCGAATAGCGTGAACTACCGGCCTTGCATTTGGAATTAAAGTAATTTTGAAATCAATTTCTCTCTGCGGAGGTAAGCGAACAACTTCTTCAAACACATCCGCATAGTTCTTGACGACAGGAATATCTTTTACTAGGTCGGAAATATTCTCTGTGACTTCAGGGATATTTTCTATTTGGGCTGGAGAAATATCGAGAGCTGGCCAGAAGTCTTTTCTATTCGATTTTTGACCTTCACACGGTATGGTTATATAATTCCCTGATTTAATCCTAGCCCTAACAACTCTCTCTGCGCATCTAACCTCTGCTTCATATTTGGTTAGCCAATCCAATCCCAGAGTAAGATCGAATTCATTAAAATTCATGAAGATAGAGATATTAGGGAATTTATAGCAGGAAAAAGAGACAGGTACTGCACAAACCCAACTGAGATCGATGGAACCCCCAACCGGATTCTGGACAGTCATTGGTTCCTTGAGCTTCTTCAAATTCAAATCCAGCTTCTTAGCTGCATTCTTGGCAATGAAGCTTCGTGACGCTCCTGTGTCAAATAGTATTTTGACTGGAATTTTTTGACAGTAAGCATTCCTTCTAAAACATCAGCCCTTTCTTGACTAGCTGAGGGCTCGGAAGTTTCTGCTACTTCATTCACATGAACTATTTCAGGCTTTCTGATTAGCGGGCAGGCCTTTGAAAGATGACCGGTCTGCTGGCATTGACTGCACTTTCTATTCTCTTGAAACTTCTTACCAGATTTAGTTTCATCTTTCTTTAGCTTCTTCAAGGGTTTACAATTCCTAGTCAAATGCCCCTGTTTATGGCAGTTACTGCATATGGCCATCGTTGCTGGTTCTTTTTCAGATCTAGCCCTTTTTCGGTTTACTTCAGGCTTCTTACTGACCTCAGACGTTGTACTGGCTTCAGGACGATCAGTTCCAGACTCAATTTTATTACTAGAGCTGACTTCCTCATCGTACTGTTACATACCTTTCTTGTCTAGATCTTCGTACTGGTAAGCCATGTATGTCATTTCAGAGAAAGGAAGCTTCACATTCCTCATTACACTGTTCTGATATTTTCTTTAAAGCCCGTTGATAAATCTCAAATTCTTCCTCTTCGAGTTTTCAATTAGATGAGGGGCAAAGTGAGAAAGTTCATTGAACTTCTTATGATACTCGGGAATGGTCATATCTCCTTGTATCAGATAAGAAAATTGATCACATAGTCGCTCAATTGTTTCTGGAGGAGTAAATCTTTCCAGGAAAATCACTTTGAATCTATCCCAGGTGATATCATCTTCTGGATTATCCTTGATAACCGAATCCCACCAGAACATAGCTTCGTCTTTGAGTGCCCAGGAGGCCAGTAATCTTTTCTGGTCATCCCTCAGCTTTAATCCTTCGAAGATTTTCTCAGCCGAACGAATCCAAGCTTGTGTTCTCATAATAGATTCTTCGCCCGAGAAGGGTTTTCCACCCAGATTTCTATACTTCATAAAAAGAGCTTCTATATCCGGGTCAGTATCACTTCTTCTGTTTCTGTCACTCATTTTCTAGTACTTCTGCAAATAGCAGATCAAGTGTCAGGTCACAGAAAAGATATTTCAAAATATAGAGACAAATACTTGAATGTAAATGTGTCTATCTAAGAGTTACTTCATTCCGCTTCATACTAGGATATTACTGATCCTATTTATAATGAGTTACCCGTCCTAGAACACTGCTGGTTCTATTTCTGACGAGTTCGTTAATATGTTATATTCCAGAACTAAGCTTAACCAAAGCTCTAATACCACGTTTTGACGACCCCATTTCCCGTACAAACAGAGACAAGGGTAATCTTTGGAATATAACACAGAAACAGATAATAGCAGAACAGAATTAAATAAATACACCAAATAATGTACAATAGAATACACTGGATAAACGTAATCATTAGAGTTACACAGTATACAGGATCATACTTAGTACAAATACAGTTCAGCTATACATAAATGTCTACAGCGGAAACAAACAAAATATGTACAATAGTAGCTGAACAACATAAAAAGAGATAAATAATAGAATCCATCTTCAGCTCCAGATATCCAGAAAGAGCCAGCTAAACCAGAATACAAGGCTGCCCGTGTAGAAAAAGGGGCACCCGAGTTTGAAAGTGAAACAAACTACGAGTCAGTCATGGGACTGGTATGAGAAATCTACTCAACACATTTATAATATGTCTAATCACAGGACCACGCCACTTTCGTGGAAAGGGTTTACTCCATTGGATTGCCAGTGCTTTAAAACAGACCATTCTTTTAAACAACGCAATGCTTTTTATAAAAATGAAGCCATTATAAGACTCAGTTCCCATCACACAATGCAACGTAAACCGGAGGATAGAGTTTTACCTTATAATGGCCAAAATATTGTTGATACGAATAAAAAAAAAGCAACTGATATTATTACTAGTGTTTACATGTTTCAAAATAACTTCGAATCATAACTATCAATCATAGACGGCATGGGTACCATATATCATGTCGCCATATATATATATATATACAATCAAAACCGCACGATGTTGTATTTGGAAATTGGATTTCCGTCATGAACCAAGGCAAAAGATAGTCCTTACCAAATTCGAGACTGCCTAGCCCGAGTCTCAGGATCAGAGCTCGAGTGACCCTTAGATCGTCTGGGCCGGTCCACCGATGTGGATTAAACCTGGACACTGCGTTTCCCCGCCCTTTGGGGCGTAAACGAGCCAACGAATGACTCCATCGGACCCGGATCGTCCGATCTAACCGAGGTGCCTCGCAACAGTAACAACCACATAAGTCAAACTTGTCAAGGCGTGTAAAACCACTGACGCCACTTCTAGCTAGGAAGAAACGCAGGCCCTCCCTGATGTCCTCTCCCGTTTTTGGTTCATACCAGGGTGTGAGGCTCGCGATTTTACATTATACACAAAGCTACACCACACAGGCGGGGCTTTGATCATCACCACAAGACTTTTCTTTTCAACAGAAGCCCTGATCACTGCATCTTAGCATGCCACACAGGCAATTCACACCGTGCAACTGATGGCTATCAATCACACAGAATAAATTCCAATGTCAGACATACTGTCCATTCGCAAGTCTGTTCTGGGTCTGAACCAAACCGGAGGCACTGAATACCTCGTAAACCCATCGATCACCACGTACGTCTGGACGATCACCACTCATTATCCATATTTCGGGATGCCTCCCAATCAGGACCTCGGTTACCATCCAAACGAGGTGAATATCTCTGGTCTTCAACCACCGTCTTCATCTTCGATTCCTTATCGTCGATTCAGTTATTCAGAATGGGATAAACCCGGTCTTTCTGAGCAACTCGCGTATATAATAAACAAGTGCAACACTGACATACACACGCATCATTTCAATTCGTTAGTCACTAACCGTCAATCAGTAAGAGAACGATTTCCCAAATATTAACCCCGAAGGCCGAAACCAACATCAGATCAACACCCAGGAAACCATTCGACTTAGCCAACCTTCAGTTAATTTCTAAATTTCACATCCATATCGTTTATAATATTTTATAACGATTTATCGCTATTTTTATTTATTTTAAAATAGCCAATTTATTCAAAACGACGCTTCGGGCCATAACGCGGCTGTGGCGCTGTTTTTCTTCAGATTTGATTTACATATATCTGAAAATCTAACCATTGGATCTTCACAAAATTTACATCATTAGAAAGATCTTTTCAAAACGAATCCAACGGTTCCAGTTTCGGGAAAATCCGACGGTCGGATCTTCCGGTATAATCGTTTGAAGTTTAGATTTCAAAATACGAACTGCAGCGTCGTTATTCGATTAAATATAATTATATATATATATATATATATAAATATAATCGATTCTGGCGCTGTTTTTCTTCAAATTCGAATTAAACATTCCAGACAATCCAACCGTTGGATTTTTACAAAGTTGGTGCTATTGGAAAGATTTTTCCAAAGCAAACCCAACGGTTGCAGTTTCGGGAAAATCCGATGGTCGGATCTCTCGGTATAATCGTTTGAAATCACGGTTTCAAAATATGAACTGCAGCTTCGTTATTCGACATATTTCAATTCTATTTATATATATATATTAATTCTTCGATTTCAAAATTATATTCTTTACATACATTTGATAAAAATGATATTTTTATCTAACTGTCTTCTATTTCAACACTTCACTATATTTAACAATTCATTTATATAATAAAAATGTGATTTTTATTATAAAACAATTCATTTCAAAACACGATTATTTTATATAGTTCATATAGGTGATAAAATAGAATTTTTATTATAAAACCATTTATTACAAAACACGACTATTTTCTATAGTTCGTATAGATGATAAAAATGTGATTTTTATTATAAAACAACTTATTTCAAACTATGAATACCATTCAACACATGAATTTCAATTCAACGAATGAATTTCGATTCAACACATGAAGGTTTTCTATAGTTTGTATATATCGATAAAAAGGTGAATTTTATATTTAAAACACGAATACCATTCAACAAATGAATTTCAATTCAACGAATGAATTTCGATTCAACACATGAAGGTTTTCTATAGTTTGTATATATTGATAAAAAGGTTATTTTTATAATTAAAACACGAATACCATTCAACACATGAATTTCAATTCAACGAATGAATTTCGATTCAACACATGAAGGTTTTCTATTCAACGAATAAATATAGTTTCAACAAATGAAAATAATTCAAACACATGAATATTATTCAAAATTTCGGCAGCATAACGGCAGGGTAGTTAAAACCGGGATCGTCCCTAGTACGGCTCCTCGCTCTACCTTAAAACCTCGCGGTTTTTGACAATGGGGAATCATGCATCTAGTTCGCACGCAGGTGGCATGTATATTTATTTCATTTCCACAAACTAATCCTATGTTGTTTCAACCAGATATTTCACAACCACAAACGAATATTTTTCAACCACAATCAATCAATATCAACCACAAACAATTCCAATCAACCATTCACTATCAATCAATTTTCACACCAATCACAACCAATAAATATCGTCCATGGTTTGTGGACGAGGGGCGTATATATATATATATATATATATATATATATATATATATATATATATACATATATATAGCAATTCACTTCTATTTCAACACATATATAATTTTTACAATGCATATATAACTTCTACATCGAACGTACAACTTATACAACGCTTATACATGAGGTGTACATCGCTTATATAACCCATACATCGATTATTTAATTTATACATCATCGTTTTCTATATCGTTTATAAATTAGAAATCTCACATTGTGTTCCAATCCACCAAAAATAGCACAAGGCTCAGAAAAATATGCGGTCTCTTCTAGAAGGTAGAATACGTCCACACGAGTCCACTATCTCTTGTTTCACTGAATTTCGTCAATACACGAAAAAGATATGATTTTTCAACGTTTGCAATGGTTTAAAGGTGTTAAAACTGTTGAAAATAAATATAGTCGTACCTCAGCTGAAAGGTTCAAAACTAGGTTTGGATTTATCTCGAAATCCGTGTAGCTATTCGTCGATTGGCCTTCGTAGCGTCGAAGGGGGAGGAGAGGCGCGCATGCACCTCTGACGGCGGCGATCTCGGTGGTCAGAATCAGGCGGGGCTGAGGCGAAAACAACCAAACTTCCTGAGCTCGAATCTCACTCCGTAGGCCATGAAAAATTCCAAACTTTATATGGATTTGAAGATCTCGAGGAGCTCTACAAAATCTTGAACTGGAGGAGGGACTAATTTTGCGTGGATCGATCGAAAAATGAACGGGAAGCGATGAACGTGTTTCCGCCATCGCTCAAGAATATACGGGGAGAGAGAAAAAAAATAACAGCCAATGAGAGAATTTCTTTATATTTATAAATTTTTAAATTTCGAAAATACCCCCTTTTACACACGAACACCAATCCAAACCCAACGACTGTCGTCCCTAGCGTTTTACCCCCATTCCGAACACAATGGGATATGTTTCGAAGGCCCATTCGACTGTTTCAGTCAGTTTTCATTCAATTTAATATATATGACGTTCAATATTTGATTTGAACGTACATTTCAATTTGCCAGGGCCACAAACTGATTCGAAAAATTCCAGAAAAATAAATCTAGCTATGTTTTGACGATACGGTCCCAATAAAACTAGTTTCGTCGAATTCTGAGACCGTTTGCAAAAAGGCCCATTTCTGGTCGATCCAATTTTACTGTAATTGACCAAAACACGTTTTCCTTTGCCACGCTCATATACTAGCTTCAAAAATTATGAAATTTGAAACCTAGCAATAACTTCACATCCCGGATCCTACAAAAGTAGTTTCGTCGAATTCCAAGGTCGTATGCAAAATGGCCAATTTCACGGGCTATATAAATTCCATAGCGACCTTTCTGAAAATTCATTTGGCCATAACTTTTGCTTTCCGCAATGAAACTTCAATTTTTTAGATTCGTTAGAAAGGTATTCACCAACAGATTTAAATATTTTTGGTTTCACTCAAATCCGTTTTATTTTGCACCCGGTACAGTCCGACAAAGTTTGAATTCAATTTTTGAAACTGCAGCGCCATTTCAGGCTTTGTTTATAATTAGAATTAATTATTTTTGTTTTCAATCGTCGATTCAAACTCACTTTTCATCGCTATTATTTAAAATATTTATTTTAAATATTTAAAATCCATTATTTTAGCCAATTTAAAAATTTTAAATTGGTTCAGATTTTCTGGGTCGTTACATAATGGTACCGCGGGCATCCGCTAATGAGACTACGGGAATCCAACCAATCATCAACCAAATATATATATAATATTCAATCCTAAATAACTAATATATATAAAGCAACTAGAAAAATCCAAACAAGAAACAACAATTATTTTTAACGAATAAAAATAATTCTAAATAAAGAGGTGAGTGAGATTTACTCACCCGGATTTTTATTCGCTGAATATCCCAATTTAAAGAAATCGAATGTCGTTCGATTTAAATCAAATCTTGGTTAATTCCAATCGACCCCAATTGCGTTACTCCACGCTTTTCCAACCTTAACATAAATTTAACAATTTATATTTTATTTATTTAAGCATTCGAACTATTTAAATGAATTAAAATTTAATTACTAAACTAGAAATAATTACCTTAATTACTTTTTTTATCTTTCTTCTTCCTTGCCAATAAAACATGCCTAACTCTATACTGTTCACACTTCTCCAATGTCGGACAACTACGATCTTCCCTTTACCGAAACTCGCAGCTCTCTTGTATATGGAAAACATCGTATACTACATGTATTTTTACAAAGGATATGGATCTTCGGTTCGCTATCCCAAATCTGGCTTTGCCAAAGAATAGCAGGCTTCAAAACTCAATTTTCTCAAGCTCACAAGTTCGAACTCGACCCTTGTCCAGATCGCACCATGGAAATTCCTCGACTTGATACAGCAGCTCGCGAAACTTCAAATTACTAGAATTCCAAATTATCTTCACTGCCAAACTACCGGACCCTTTAAACACCGATCGCACCCCTGTTGAACGCGGTTTCCATTGTCATTGTCTATTGGGATTCGCGATTTCCTCCACAATCTTCATCGCGACTTCAACCTGTACCACGAACCAATTCCGCAACTCGAACTCCATGAACCAACCAACATAGCTTGCTGCGTCAACCCTATATCCACTAATACAAAGTCGAACCCTTCTCTGTAACACGAGCGCATCGAACTAGGGTCGAATTCCAAGATCTCGCGATAATGAAAGGGACTGCGATACCTAATTTCGATTTTCCCTTTTTTTTCTTTTTCCGGTGGGATTTTATTTGTATATTGGGGAAAAAGGAAAACGAAGGAATTCTGATTTGGGAATGAATATACGAGGCGAGGGTCATTTTATAGAGTGAATCGGGGAAACAGAAGTACGAGATCATTAATTTTGTGTAGGATAAAGGACACAATAAATCCTTTATTTTATTTTAAAAAGATTTTCGATTTGATTTTTATTTATTTCGATTAGATATAAAGTGATTTTTATTTTATCTAAACAGATTCTGATTTGATTTCTGATTCGATTTCAATCTTATGCATTAAAACATATCAGGGTCCATTCATTTAAACTACGAACCGCTATTTTAACATAACCACTGATATCCCAACAGTGTAACACTATTCTAAACTAACTGAATTATTTTAAATTCTCGTATTACGATGATTATCAAAATAAATCGTATTTCAATTATTTAATCGATAACCCAATAAAATACCATTTATATTATAAATTCGATATTTAAAACTATATTAAATATTTAAAATAAATCGACCAAAAATCCGGGTCGTTACAGAAGTACTTGGCATATCTGCTATCACATGTAATATTTTATAATGATGGTGCTTATGACCAGATGCAGGACCTATAACAGTAATACTTAACGTATAAACACACATTTCAATGTAAACGTTTTTCTCTCGTTATGTCTTTACCATGATGTGGCATGCGCGTCCAGCACACTTTGTTAGAAGCTTGCCTTATAGGCATTCGCAAAGCGCCATTTGCCCTTAGTGGGGTTTAGATATGAAATGGCTATAGTGCTTACTTGTATTTTGTACCTTAGTGGTAACACCCCATAATTCTGTAACACTAAAATTCACGAATCAAGGCAGAATTAAATTTTAAAATCAAAATCAAGGGAAACGGGCTGCTCCATTGCGTTCGTCTCGGAATTCTGCACGAAAACAAGTCCGAGTTTGCGTAAATCGGAGTCCGTATGAGAAAGATATGGCCTCAGGAAGATTCAACAAAGTTCAAATTTCAAAACAGTTCAGAAAAGCGAATTCAAATTCAAAATCGACCAAGATTGGGCTGGGCGGGAATTTTCCCGCCCAAGGCACCCAGGTCGACTGGGTAGTCGACCTAGGGGTCGACCCCCCTGCTTTTTCCAACTTTCTGCACCTAGTTCGTTCTGATGTATTTGGTCACGTTTTCTGACCAGGTTCGTCTGCCTAACCCTATATAAACAGCCCTGGTCTCCTTCTCTATTCGCAATTCTTTTCTATCCTTATGCTGCCTCTGAGAAAATATATAAATAAATAAAAATAAGAAAATAATACGAAGGTCCAAGACCAGGTTATGCTGCTCAAGTTTGTCAAGAAGAGGTTCGAATCAAGATTAAAGATTCAAGATAAGAATCAAAGGCTAGCTCAAACGGTTTCGAGCAACGTCACACGAATCATAGCGAAGCCATCTTTCTATTCTAATATAATCTCTGTAAGTCAGTTACTTTTTAGATTTGAACGTTTCTCTCTGTTCGTGACATGAATTAAAGGAATAAAAGAATATTCCAAATCTTTCTATTCGAATCCGTGCCTATATCTTTGGACTTAACTAAAGGCTGTTATGATTCGATGACCGATAAGACTGTGACTATGAAACTATGGAACTTAAAACCATATGCCTCTTTGACTATGAATATTGCCTATGAATATGGACATTGCCTATGACTATGAACATTGCCTATGACTGTGACTGTGACTATGAGAATTATTTCCTTGACCATGAACACAAGCCTATGCCTTTGATTAGGAAACATAAACTATTGCCTATGACATAACAAGAACAACTGTGATTCCTGACTAGGAAAGTGTTGCTTATGTTTTGTGAATTTGAAATTGGGTCTAAACCCGATTATTTATTCTGTCTGTTCTTGGTTTTCTTTGGTTTTAGACCTTGGGAATTTACCTATTAAGTTAGGTCTACCCATGTTCTTGAACCTACTCTGTCTATTCTTGGTTTTAGACCTTGGGAATTTACCTATTAAGTTAGGTCTACCCATGTTCTTGAACCTACGTCGTTATCCAAACCTTTTTATGCCAGTTATTATGTCCATCCTTTTTCATAGCATCTTTGGTTCATTCCTATTTTCTACGAATCTAGATTTGTCTATAATCTAGACTGAGTCACGATTATACCAGCGGTGGGAATACGATTTGGGAAAAATATGAAATTTACTAAAAACGTAGTTGTAAACTTGGAAATTGGCATAAATTGGGAACATGTATTATGGCATGTTCATAGAAGTGCAAATTGGACAAATTTGACATGAATTATAGGATGTGTAATTTGAACCTAGTATTGACATGTAAATCTAGCGTTTACATGAATTGTGAACTAGAATAATAAGTCTAGTTGGACATGAACTGTAATTAGAATGTTAGATCAGAATTGGATTAGCTAATTTGGCATAACAAGTATATTGGTATAAATTTGAAATTGGCCATAATTGTGAGTAATTGTCAGGTTTAGCAAAATCATGGTTAGAGACACTTAATTCGGTATAGTTTACATACCAAAAAGGCATAAATATGATATAGAGGGGAAAATGGGCCATGATAGTAAGTGTTGACAATTTACATTAAAAGAGTAATTAGGAAATAAGTAAATTAGAAATAATTTACTTACAGAATTTGTTCTAAATGAGAAAATGTGAATTCAGATTAATTAAAGGTTTATTAACGACTTCTCTTTTAATAACACACCAGAAAGTTCTAGGGTGACAGAGAGGATAGTGTCTAGGCTTGAGTTTGGAAAATACAAGTTTCCTGCTCTCCCTGGCTATCCCTAACTGATCCGACGGATGGGATGGTTGCTTTCAAAACCTGATTTGAAAATTAATCAAAACCCTTTGAACTTAGAAAACAGGCCTAACTCGAGGTTAGACTGAGTTGCGATGTAAACCTGCCCGGAACCAACCGGCACATCCAGTAATCGCAACAATATCTGTCTAATGTGAGTGGTAGTGGCTTTAATTTATTTAGTTAAAGCTAGAACAAGAATGGTAGGGTTAAGTTAACTAAGACACTTAACCAATTCAACAGGATAACCAGACCGATGGGTAGGGTTAGGTTCATACAGACACTTAACACAGTTAAGCTAGAATGGGAGGGTTAAGTACATAGGAACACTTAACCAACTTAACACAGTTAAGCCAGAATGGGAGGGTTAAGTCCATAGGAACACTTAACCAACTTAACACAGTTGAGCTAGAATGGGAGGGCTAAGTCCATAGGGACACTTAACCAACTTAACATGGTAACAAGACAAGATTTGTAAAGGTTAAGTAACTTAGAAAACACTTAGCCAAATTAACATGATAACTAGACTAGAAGGTGGGGTTAAGTAAAGTTAATACACTTAGCCAAATTAACATGTTAACTAGACTAGGGGTTGGGGTTAAGTAAAATCTAATATACTTAGCCAATTTGATATGTTAGCTGGGCTAGACCGTAGGGTTAAGTAAATTTGAACACTTAACCATCAGATTGTGATAAAGGAATAGGGTTAAGTCTAAAACATGAAGTGATAATACTTAACCATTAATAACATGTTAGTTAACACAGACGGGCAAGGTTAAGTTAAAAAGGAACACTTAACCAATACAGGATGAATGGGTAAGGTTAAGTAATAAGAAATACTTAACCAATATAACTTGGTTTGTGGGAGGGTTAAGTCAACATGAATCACTGACAACACTTAACCAGTTTAACAGGATAAATGAAGAGGGTTAAGTTAGCTTGAATTCACTAATGACACTTAACCAATCCAAATTGACGGGAAGGGGAACTAAGTAGTAAACCTTAGTTAAAAGGGACTAAGTAGTAAACCTTAGTTAAGAAAACAACGACTCGGGAAACTAAGTGGGAAACCTTAGTTATCGGAACTAAGTAGTAATTCTTAATATAACACGGGAAGGAGCGGACGTCCGTCTGACTAAAAAGAAGGCTCCGACGAATTGGGTTACGAAGCCCGAGGCTTCGAGGGGACGTGAGGGTACTCTTGGTATCCCTCTGTGAGGCTGCAGATGATCCTCCTGGGGTCACAGAGGTTAAGGTTTGCGGTAGAAGAACCAAGGGTATGCCTTGGTTGCAAAATATGGCAACCTAAAGACTAGGATGGACCAGCGTGATTCGGCGAGAAAACGGTAGCACTGTGATAGCAACTCGTCGTCTACCATCCATCTTCAGTCAATCGAGATAAGTGAAGCGGAAAGGCGGAGAACTCCAAAAGACCATATACTTACTATCTAGTTATGGGTGAGGATGGCCATAGGATAGTGGGGCACCGGGGGCCGGCGTATAGTTCTCATTTTTCAAGGTGTGCCTTTCATTAGTTGAGGGAGGGGTCAAGTGGGACCATAGCCACTGGAACAAAAACAGACCTTAGCATCTGCAGCGGCAGATATCTGAAAGCTCCCGACCGAGTTCTGCGTTTCCTGATTTGCCCTGCCACAGGACTCGGGCTGCACATTACAGGACATGTGCATTTAGACAAGCGATAGCGATTCGCGATACATGCGTGGGGAAGTATAGGGACATATACCACTCTAGGTAGTGTGTCCTAGACTTGGGGGCATCATTCGATAGGTAGCATAATCCCTAGTTGGACTAGGTGGCATAAATCCTGAATTCGAGAAGCGTTCAGCAGATAGCGTAAGCTCTAGTTGAATCTAGAAAGCATTCGATAGGAAACCCTACATTAGATCTAGGTAAGAAATAATAAATGTATGCTTGAAGGCACTGGAAACTACAGGGATTGGTATCATGTTATCGTTACTAGTTGGGACACTAGTTAGGTGGTGCAGAGATATAGAAACTAGTATAACAAGGAAATAGCGAAGCGGCGAAAGTATTAGAGCGAAGCGGCGAAAGTATTAGTGCATATCCAATTATCTTATCTTAGCTTATCTTGTGATTACCTTGTCTAATCTTACTGACCCTATCGTCATGGTGTTATCTTGTATTCAGTTAATTCACGTCGTTTGTTTTTCCATGTTCACATGCTAGAAGTTACTGAACTTACTCAGGCTTTGTGTCTGACTCTATTTTTCTTTCGTCTTCTCTTCTTCCGTTCCCCCCTAGGTAGTAAAGGAGGGAATAGTATAGCTTAGGTTAAGATGGACTGTCACTCTTTCCCAGCTTGAAGATTTGTCGAAGTCTTGCTTGGATTCTCTTTCAAGATGCTATGGCTGGCTCTTGCTAAAATTGGGGAATATAAATGTTGTTTTATGCTTCTTTATTTTGTAAGACAGATGATACTCTGATATTGTAAAGAAATCATTGTACAAACTATTTTATCAATAAAGCAAAGTTTTATTTTCCGCTGTTTTATTTCTGTTTGTCTTGTAATTTATCTGCATCTTTTACCCTAAATGCTCCATGGAACTTAGTGCATTCCCTTTGTGAGTGACACTAACGGATGTGGGGTGTTACACGTGGTATCAGAGCTGAAGGTTACCAGATCAGATAAAGGATTTGAAAAATTATTTTCAAAATGGTTTTTAAAGAAGCATTTTTGAAGAGAAAAGATTTGTTTTAAAAGGCATATTCCCCAAAGCCATACGCACTATCTTCTCTTCATCTGTTTGAATCCTTGTTTCCTTCTTTCTTGAGTCTCTGGGGCTCCTGGCTTCCTGGGATGTAACCTCATCGAAGGGCAAAGTAGTGCTCGACTTCCATCTATGGCTGTGGTTGTTTCACCTACGGCCAGTTTTCTTTCAAGCTTATAGGGTTTTCTGTACGATGGAAGCAGCTTTCGAGAGATTTGTCAACATGACTACACACAGAAGGGGATGAGGAGTTTGGCTAAGGAGCACAACCCTAGGATGAGGAATTCATGGATGTAGATTTAGCTCACGAAGGAGGAAGAAATTATAAAACCTAAGACAGGAGGAAGTATCTTTACTAGGGTATGATAAGGCATATAATTAAGGACAAGGGCAAGAACGAGGAACAAGATTTTCAGAAGGGCAAGTACATACTTTCGCCACTAAGCATACCTAGGAGAAGGGTAGTGAAGTTCTGTTGGAAGAGTCTAGTTTTGCTGTTCGTACTCTTTCCTTTGGTTTTAGCGCTTCACATCTGTTCATATCCACTTCCATAGTTGAGTCTCTGCACCATAGTACTTGTATAGTAGAAAGATCCCACTAGAGTCTAAAATCTAATTGGTGGTCCAACCAGTTTATTTTTTGTTAGTAGGGATTTGAGAATAGCTATCGAGTTTGCTTATATCATCTCATGTAGATCGTCTAAATTCAGAGGAGATATTCCTTGGGTGCTTATCTGATATTGGTTTAGGCCTTTGGGACTTGTACTTGAGGAATGTCGAGTTCGACTAGGATGGGTTGTGTGAGAGATGGATAGTTGTGACAGGCACTCTAAAAAAAACACGTAGTAACCTTTTGACCCTCATAGTTATGGCGTGATGGATAAGCTAAGAGGAGAGACCTCAAACCATCTTGGTATGTACACTTGGTATCATAGTTAACATCTGTTTGTTTTGGAAATGGAGGTCAGAAATTTCACAATTGTGAAGTTAAATTAGTTAAGATACAGTGGAGTAAAGCTCAAGAAGGCTAGATACTAGCATCATACCCTTTTCCTTAAGGGTGTATCCTTGATCTCTTTTTCTGTAGGAGCTTTACGCATAATTGTTTCTCTCTTTCCAAAGTATATCCTCTAGGTCGTATCTTCGATCCTTAGGTAGAAGCCAATGGATGTAAACATGTATTTGAAACATGTTATGGTTGATGGTTGCTAGTGGTTGCAAATGGTTGCTCGTGAATGCATATGCATACGTATTAGGCTCTAGATCAGTTCAGACGCTTTCATATTGCATTTACAGATATGTATTTGTTTGTAAGTTGAACTTGATATGTTAACATATGGATGTTGCATATGGATGAATGGCTGTGCACACATGTAGTATTTACATGACTAGGGATGCTTGCATACATGATTGGACGCATGGCACTGACATAATTCGCATTAAGGAGGTCAACTGAATCAGTAGACCGCCTGATTTTGCATTAGATAAAGACATGTACACACACTATGCATATGAACATGAAAGCATTAGAAATCTTTTAAGGACAATGAATGCCTGTGATTGAATGGTTGAGTAGATGGGTGATTGGCTGGTAGGACACATTCTTCCTAACTTGAATATTTCGGGGACGAAATCCTTTTAAGTGGGGGAGAATGTAACACCCCGTAATTCTGTAATACTAAGATTCACGAATCAAGGCAGAATTAAATTTTAAAATCAAAATCAAGGGAAACGGGCTGTGCCATTGCGTTCGTCTCGGAATTCTGCATGAAAACGAGTCCGAGTTTGCATAAATCGGAGTCCGTATGAGGAAGATATGGCCTCCGGAAGATTCAACAAAGTTCAAATTTCAAAACAGTTCAGAAAAGCGAATTCAAATTCAAAATCGACCCAGATTGAGCAGGGTGGGAATTTTCCCACCCAAGGCACCCAGGTCAACTGGGTAGTCGATCTGGGACACCCAGGTCAACTGGGTAGTCGACCTGGGGGTCGACCCCCTGCTTTTTCCAGCTTTCTGCACCTGGTTCGTTCTGATGTATTTGGTCACGTTTTCTAACTAGGTTCGGCTGCCTAACCCTATATAGACAGCCCTGGTCTCCTTCTCTATTCACAATTCTTTTCTATCCTTATGCTGCCTCAGAGAAAATATATAAATAAATAAAAATAAGAAAATAATACGAAGGTCCAAGACAAGGTTATGCTGCTCAAGTTTGTCAAGAAGAGGTTCGAATCAAGATTAAAGCTTCAAGACAAGAATCAAAGGCTAGCTCAAACGGTTTCGAGCAACGTCACACGAATCATAGCGACGCCATCTTTCTATTCTAATATAATCTCTGTAAGTCAGTTACTTTTTAGATTTGAATGTTTCTCTCTGTTCGTGACATGAATTAAAGGAATAAAAAAATATGCCAAATCTTTCTATTCGAATATGTGCCTATATCTTTGGACTTAACTAAAGCCTGTTATGATTCGATGACCGATAAGACTGTGACTATGAAACTATGGACCTTAAAACCATATGCCTCTTTGACTATGAATATTGCCTATGACTATGGACATTGCCTATGAATATGAACATTGCCTATGACTGTGACTGTGACTATGAGAATTATTTCCTTGACCATGAACACAAGCCTATGCCTTTGATTAGGAAACATAAACTATTGCCTATGACATAACAAGAACAACTGTGATTCATGACTAGGAAAGTGTTGCTTAAGTTTTGTGACTATGAAATTGGGTCTAAACCCGATTATCTATTCTGTTTGTTCTTGGTTTTCTTTGGTTTTAGACCTTGGGAATTTACCTATTAAGTTAGGTCTACCCATGTTCTTGAACCTACTCTGTCTATTCTTGGTTTTAGACCTTGGGAATTTACCTATTAAGTTAGGTCTACCCATGTTCTTGAACCTACGTCGTTATCCAAACCTTTTTATGCCAGTTATTATGTCCATCCTTTTCCATAACATCTTTGGTTCATTCCTATTTTCTACGAATCTAGATTTGTCTATAATCTAGACTGAGTCACGATTATACCAGCGGTGGGAATACGATTTAGGAAAAATATGAAATTTACCAAAAACGTAGTTATACACTTGGAAATTGGCATAAATTGGGAACATGTATTATGGCATGTTCATAGAAGTGCAAATTTGCAAATTTGACATGAATTATAGGATGTGTAATTTGAACCTAGTATTGACATGTAAATCTAGCGTTTACATGAATTGTGAACTAGAATAATAAGTCTAGTTGGACATGAACTATAATTAGAATGTTAGATCAGAATTGGATTAGCTAATTTGGCATAACAAGTATATTGGTATAAATTTGAAATTGGCCATAATTGTGAGTAATTGTCAGGTTTAGCAAAATCATGGTTAGAGACACTTAATTCGGTATAGTTTACATACCAAAAAGGCATAAATATGATATAGAGGGGAAAATGGGCCATGATAGTAAGTGTTGACAATTTACATTAAAAGAGTAATTAGGAAATAAGTAAATTAGAAATAATTTACTTACAGAATTTGTTCTAAATGAGAAAATGTGAATTTAGATTAATTAAAGGTTTATTAACGACTTCTCTTTTAATAACACACCGGAAAGTTCTAGGGTGACAGAGAGGATAGTGTCTAGGCTTGAGTTTGGAAAATACAAGTTTCCTGCTCTCCCTGGCTATCCCTAACTGATCCGACGGATGGGATGGTTGCTTTCAAAACCTGATTTGAAAATTAATCAAAATCCTTTGAACTTAGAAAACAGGCCTAACTCGAGGTTAGACTGAGTTGCGATGTAAACCTGCCCGGAACCAACCGGCACATCCAGTAATCGCAACAATATCTGTCTAATGTGAGTGGTAGTGGCTTTAATTTATTTAGTTAAAGCTAGAACAAGAATGGTAGGGTTAAGTTAACTAAGACACTTAACCAATTCAACAGGATAACCAGACCGATGGGTAGGGTTAGGTTCATACAGACACTTAACACAGTTAAGCTAGAATGGGAGGGTTAAGTACATAGGAACACTTAACCAACTTAACACAGTTAAGCCAGAATGGGAGGGTTAAGTCCATAGGAACACTTAACCAACTTAACACAGTTGAGCTAGAATGGGAGGGCTTAGTCCATAGGGACACTTAACCAACTTAACATGGTAACAAGACAAGATTTGTAAAGGTTAAGTAACTTAGAAAACACTTAGCCAAATTAACATGATAACTAGACTAGAAGGTGGGGTTAAGTAAAGTTAATACACTTAGCCAAACTAACATGTTAACTAGACTAGGGGTTAGGGTTAAGTAAAATCTAATATACTTAGCCAATTTGATATGTTAGCTGGGCTAGACCGTAGGGTAAGTAAATTTGAACACTTAACCATCAGATTGTGATAAAGGAATAGGGTTAAGTCTAAAACATGAAGTGATAATACTTAACCATTAATAACATGTTAGTTAACACAGACGGGCAAGGTTAAGTTAAAAAGGAACACTTAACCAATACAGGATGAATGGGTAAGGTTAAGTAATAAGAAATACTTAACCAATATAACTTGGTTTGTGGGAGGGTTAAGTCAACATGAATCACTGACAACACTTAACCAGTTTAACAGGATAAATGAAGAGGGTTAAGTTAGCTTGAATTCACTAATGACACTTAACCAATCCAAATTGACGGGAAGGGGAACTAAGTAGTAAACCTTAGTTAAAAGGGACTAAGTAGTAAACCTTAGTTAAGAAAACAACGACTCGGGAAACTAAGTGGGAAACCTTAGTTATCGGAACTAAGTAGTAATTCTTAATATAACACGGGAAGGAGCGGACGTCCGTATGACTAAAAAGAAGGCTCCGACGAATTGGGTTACGAAGCCCGAGGCTTCGAGGGGACGTGAGGGTACTCTTGGTATCCCTCTGTGAGACTGCAGATGATCCTCCTGGGGTCACAGAGGTTAAGGTTTGCGGTAGAAGAACCAAGGGTATGCCTTGGTTGCAAAATATGGCAACCTAAAGACTAGGATGGACCAGCGTGATTCGGCGAGAAAACGGTAGCACTGTGATAGCAACTCGTCGTCTACCATCCATCTTCAGTCAATCGAGATAAGTGAAGCGGAAAGGCGGAGAACTCCAAAAGACCATATACTTACTATCTAGTTATGGGTGAGGATGGCCATAGGATAGTGGGGCACCGGGGGCCGGCGTATAGTTCTCATTTTTCAAGGTGTGCCTTTCATTAGTTGAGGGAGGGGTCAAGTGGGACCATAGCCACTGGAACAAAAACAGACCTTAGCATCTGCAGCGGCAGATATCTGAAAGCTCCCGACCGAGTTCTGCGTTTCTTGATTTGCCCTGCCACAGGACTCGGGCTGCACATTACAGGACATGTGCATTTAGACAAGCGATAGCGATTCGCGATACATGCGTGGGGAAGTATAGGGACATATACCACTCTAGGTAGTGTGTCCTAGACTTGGGGGCATCATTCGATAGGTAGCATAATCCCTAGTTGGACTAGGTAGCATAAATCCTAAATCCGAGAAGCGTTCAGCAGATAGCGTAAGCTCTAGTTGAATCTAGAAAGCATTCGATAGGAAACCCTACATTAGATCTAGGTAAGAAATAATAAATGTATGCTTGAAGGCACTGGAAACTACAGGGATTGGTATCATGTTATCGTTACTAGTTGGGACACTAGTTAGGTGGTGCAGAGATATAGAAACTAGTATAACAAGGAAATAGCGAAGCGGCGAAAGTATTAGAGCGAAGCGGCGAAAGTATTAGTGCATATCCAATTTATCTTATCTTAGCTTATCTTGTGATTACCTTGTCTAATCTTACTGACCCTATCGTCATGGTGTTATCTTGTATTCAGTTAATTCATGTCGTTTGTTTTTCCATGTTCACATGCTAGAAGTTACTGAACTTACTCAGGCTTTATGTCTGACTCTATTTTTCTTTCGTCTTCTCTTCTTACGTTCCCCCCTAGGTAGTAAAGGAGGGAATAGTATAGCTCAGGTTAAGATGGACTGTCACTCTTTCCCAGCTTGAAGATTTGTCGAAGTCTTGCTTGGATTCTCTTTCAAGATGCTATGGCTGGCTCTTGCTAAAATTGGGGAATATAAATGTTGTTTTACGCTTCTTTATTTTGTAAGACAGATGATACTCTGATATTGTAAAGAAATCATTGTACAAACTATTTTATCAATAAAGCAAAGTTTTATTTTCCGCTGTTTAATTTCTGTCTGTCTTGTAATTTATCTGCATCTTTTACCCTAAATGCTCCACGGAACTTAGTGCATTCCCTTTGTGAGTGACACTAACGGATGTGGGGTGTTACACGTGGTATCAGAGCTGAAGGTTACCAGATCAGATAAAGGATTTGAAAAATTATTTTCAAAATGGTTTTTAAAGAAGCATTTTTCAAGAGAAAAGATTTGTTTTAAAAGGCATATTCCCCAAAGCCATACGCACTATCTTCTCTTCCTCTGTTTGAATCCTTGTTTCCTTCTTTCTTGAGTCTCTGGGGCTCCTGGCTTCCTGGGATGTAACCTCATCGAAGGGCAAAGTAGTGCTCGACTTCCATCTATGGCTGTGGTTGTTTCACCTACGGCCAGTTTTCTTTCAAGCTTATAGGGTTTTCTGTACGATGGAAGCAGCTTTCGAGAGATTTGTCAACATGACTACACACAGAAGGGGATGAGGAGTTTGGCTAAGGAGCACAACCCTAGGATGAGGAATTCATGGATGTAGATTTAGCTCACGAAGGAGGAAGAAATTATAAAACCTAAGACAGGAGGAAGTATCTTTACTAGGGTATGATAAGGCATATAATTAAGGACAAGGGCAAGAACGAGGAACAAGATTTTCAGAATGGCAAGTACATACTTTTGCCACTGAGCGTACCTAGGAGAAGGGTAGTGAAGTTCTGTTGGAAGAGTCTAGTTTTGCTGTTCGTACTCTTTCCTTTGGTTTTAGCGCTTCACATCTGTTCATATCCACTTCCATAGTTGAGTCTCTGCACCATAGTACTTGTATAGTAGAAAGATCCCACTAGAGTCTAAAATCTAATTGGTTGTCCAACCAGTTTATTTTTGGTTAGTAGGGATTTGAGAATAGCTATCGAGTTTGCTTATATCATCTCATGTAGATCGTCTAAATTCAGAGGAGATATTCCTTGGGTGCTTATCTGATATTGGTTTAGGCCTTTGGGACTTGTACTTGAGGAATGTCGAGTTCGACTAGGATGGGTTGCCTGAGAGATGGATAGTTGTGACAGGCACTCTAAAAAAAACACGTAGTAACCTTTTGACCCTCATAGTTATGGCGTGATGGATAAGCTAAGAGGAGAGACCTCAAACCATCTTGGTATGTACACTTGGTATCATAGTTAACATCTGTTTGTTTTGGAAATGGAGGTCAGAAATTTCACAATTGTGAAGTTAAATTAGTTAAGATACAGTGGAGTAAAGCTCAAGAAGGCTAGATACTAGCATCATACCCTTTTCCTTAAGGGTGTATCCTTGATCTCTTTTTCTGTAGGAGCTTTACGCATAATTGTTTCTCTCTTTCCAAAGTATATCCTCTAGGTCGTATCTTCGATCCTTAGGTAGAAGCCAATGGATGTAAACATGTATTTGAAACATGTTATGGTTGATGGTTGCTAGTGGTTGCAAATGGTTGCTCGTGAATGCATATGCATACGTATTAGGCTCTAGATCAGTTCAGACGCTTTCATATTGCATTTACAGATATGTATTTGTTTGTAAGTTGAACTTGATATGTTAACATATGGTTGTTGCATATGGATGAATGGCTGTGCACACATGTAGTATTTACATGACTAGGGATGCTTGCATACATGATTGGACGCATGGCACTGACATAATTCGCATTAAGGAGGTCAACTGAATCAGTAGACCGCCTGATTTTGCATTAGATAAAGACATGTACACACACTATGCATATGAACATGAAAGCATTAGAAATCTTTTAAGGACAATGAATGCCTGTGATTGAATGGTTGAGTAGATGGGTGATTGGCTGGTAGGACACGTTCTTCCTAACTTGAATATTTCGGGGACGAAATCCTTTTAAGTGGGGGAGAATGTAACACCCCGTAATTCTGTAACACTAAGATTCACGAATCAAGGCAGAATTAAATTTTAAAATCAAAATTAAGGGAAACGGGCTACGCCATTGCGTTCGTCTCGGAATTCTGCATGAAAACGAGTCCGAGTTTGCATAAATCGGAGTCCGTATGAGGAAGATATGGCCTCCGGAAGATTCAGCTAATTTCAAATTTCAAAACAGTTCAGAAAAGTGAATTCAAATTCAAAATCGACCCAGATTGAGCTGGGTGGGAATTTTCCCACCCAAGGCACCCAGGTCAACTGGGTAGTCGATCTGAGACACCCAGGTCGACTGGGTAGTCGACCTGGGGGTCGACCCCCTGCTTTTTCCAGCTTTCTGCACCTGGTTCGTTCTGATGTATTTGGTCACGTTTTCTAACCAGGTTCGGCTGCCTAACCCTATATAAACAGCCCTGGTCTCCTTCTCTATTCACAATTCTTTTCTATCCTTATGCTGCCTCAGAGAAAATATATAAATAAATAAAAATAAGAAAATAATACGAAGGTCCAAGACAAGGTTATGCTGCTCAAGTTTGTCAAGAAGAGGTTCGAATCAAGATTAAAGCTTCAAGATAAGAATCAAAGTCTAGCTCAAACGGTTTCGAGCAACGTCACACGAATCATAGCGACGCCATCTTTCTATTCTAATATAATCTCTGTAAGTCAGTTACTTTTTAGATTTGAACGTTTCTCTCTGTTCGTGACATGAATTAAAGGAATAAAAAAATATGTCAAATCTTTCTATTCGAATCTGTGCCTATATCTTTGGACTTAACTAAAGCTTGTTATGATTCGATGACCGATAAGACTGTGACTATGAAACTATGGACCTTAAAACCATATGCCTCTTTGACTATGAATATTGCCTATGACTATGGACATTGCCTATGAATATGAACATTGCCTATGACTGTGACTGTGACTATGAGAATTATTTACTTGACCATGAACACAAGCCTATGCCTTTGATTAGGAAACATAAACTATTGCCTATGACATAACAAGAACAACTGTGATTCATGACTAGGAAAGTGTTGCTTAAGTTTTGTGACTATGAAATTGGGTCTAAACCCGATTATCTATTCTGTCTGTTCTTGGTTTTCTTTGGTTTTAGACCTTGGGAATTTACCTATTAAGTTAGGTCTACCCATGTTCTTGAACCTACTCTGTCTATTCTTGGTTTTAGACCTTGGGAATTTACCTATTAAGTTAGGTCTACCCATGTTCTTGAACCTACGTCGTTGTCCAAACCTTTTTATGCCAGTTATTATGTCCATCCTTTTTCATAGCATCTTTGGTTCATTCCTATTTTCTACGAATCTAGATTTGTCTATAATCTAGACTGAGTCACGATTATACCAGCGGTGGGAATACGATTTAGGCAAAATATGAAATTTACTAAAAACGTAGTTATAAACTTGGAAATTGGCATAAATTGGGAAAATCTATTATGGCATGTTCATAGAAGTGAAAATTGGACAAATTTGACATGAATTATAGGATGTGTAATTTGAACCTAGTATTGACATGTAAATCTAGCGTTTACATGAATTGTGAACTAGAATAATAAGTCTAGTTGGACATGAACTGTAATTAGAATGTTAGATCAGAATTGGATTAGCTAATTTGGCATAACAAGTATATTGGTATAAATTTGAAATTGGCCATAATTGTGAGTAATTGTCAGGTTTAGCAAAATCATGGTTAGAGACACTTAATTCGGTATAGTTTACATACCAAAAAGGCATAAATATGATATAGAGGGGAAAATGGGCCATGATAGTAAGTGTTAACAATTTACATTAAAAGAGTAATTAGGAAATAAGTAAATTAGAAATAATTTACTTACAGAATTTGTTCTAAATTAGAAAATGTGAATTTAGACAAATTAAAGGTTTATTAACGACATCTCTTTTAATAACACACCAGAAAGTTCTAGGGTGACAGAGAGGATAGTGTCTAGGCTTGAGTTTGGAAATTACAAGTTTCCTGCTCTCCCTGGCTATCCCTAACTGATCCGACGGACGGGATGGTTGCTTTCAAAACCTGATTTGAAAATTAATCAAAACCCTTTGAACTTAGAAAAAACGAATAGGCCTAACCCGAGGTTAGACTGAGTTGCGATGTAAACCGGCCCGGAACAAACCGGCACATCCAGTAATCGCAACAATATCTATCTAATGTGAGTAGTAGCGGCTTTAATTTATTTACTTAAAGCTAGAACAAGAATGGTAGGGTTAAGTTAACTAAGACACTTAACCAATTCAACAGGATAACCAGACCGGTGGGTAGGGTTAGGTTCATACAGACACTTAACACAGTTAAGCTAGAATGGGAGGGTTAAGTCCATAGGAACACTTAACCAACTTAACACGGTTAAGCCAGAATGGGAGGGTTAAGTCCATAGGAACACTTAACCAACTTAACACAGTTGAGCTAGAATGGGAGGGCTAAGTCCATAGGGACACTTAACCAACTTAACATGGTAACAAGACAAGATTTGTAAGGGTTAAGTAACTTAGAAAACACTTAGCCAAATTAACATGATAACTAGACTAGAAGGTGGGGTTAAGTAAAGTTAATACACTTAGCCAAACTAACATGTTAACTAGACTAGGGGTTGGGGTTAAGTAAAATCTAATATACTTAGCCAATTTGATATGTTAGCTGGGCTAGACCGTAGGGTTAAGTAAATTTGAACACTTAACCATCAGATTGTGATAAAGGAATAGGGTTAAGTCTAAAACATGAAGTGATAATACTTAACCATTAATAACATGTTAGTTAACACAGACGGGCAAGGTTAAGTTAAAAAGGAACACTTAACCAATACAGGATGAATGGGTAAGGTTAAGTAATAAGAAATACTTAACCAATATAACTTGGTTTGTGGGAGGGTTAAGTCAACATGAATCAATGACAACACTTAACCAGTTTAACAGGATAAATGAAGAGGGTTAAGTTAGCTTGAATTCACTAATGACAATTAACCAATCCAAATTGACGGGAAGGGGAACTAAGTAGTAAACCTTAGTTAAAAGGGACTAAGTAGTAAACCTTAGTTAAGAAAACAACGACTCGGGAAACTAAGTGGTAAACCTTAGTTAGTGGAACTAATTAGTAATTCTTAGTCTAACACGGGAAGGAGTGGACGTCCGTCTGACTTAAAAGAAGGCTCCGACGAATTGGGTTACGAAGCCCGAGGCTTCGAGGGTACGTGAGGGTACTCTTGGTATCCCTCTGTGAGGCTGCATATGATCCTCCTGGGCTCACAGAGGCTAAGGTCTGCGGTAGAAGAACCAAGAGTATGCCTTGGTTGCAAAATATGGCAACCTAAAGACTAGGATGGACCAGCGTGATTCGGCGAGAAAACGATAGCCCTGTGATAGCAACTCGTCGTCTACCATCCATCTTCAGTCAATCGAGATACGTGAAGCGGAAAGGCGAAGAACTCCAAAAGACCATATACTTGATATCTAGTTATGGGTGAGGATGGCCATAGGATAGTGGGGCAACGGGGGCCGGTGTATAGTTCTCATTTTTCAAGGTGTGCCTTTCATTAGTTGAGGGAGGGGTCAAGTGGGACCATAGCCACTGGAACAAAAACAGACCTTAGCATCTGTAGCGGCAGATATCTGAAAGCTCCCGATCGAGTTCTGTGTTTCTTGATTTGCTCTGCCACAGGACTCGGGCTGCACATTACAGGACATGTGCATTTAGACAAGCGATAGCGATTCGCGATACATGCGTGGTGAAGTATAGGGACATATACCACTCTAGGTAGTGTGTCCTAGACTTGGGGGCATCGTTCGACAGGTAGCATAATCCCTAGTTGGACTAGGTGGCATAAATCCTAAATCCGAGAAGCGTTCAGCAGATAGCGTAAGCTCTAGTTGAATCTAGAAAGCATTTGATAGGAAACCCTACATTAGATCTAGGTAAGAAATAATAAATGTATGCTTGAAGGCACTGGAAACTACAGGGATTGGTATCACGTTATCATTACTAGTTGGGACACTAGTTAGGTGGTGCAGAGTCATAGAAACTAGTATAACAAGGAAATAGCGAAGCGGCGAAAGTATTAGAGCGAAGCGGCGAAAGTATTAGTGCATATCCAGTTTATCTTATCTTAGCTTATCTTGTGATTACCTTGTCTAATCTTACTGACCCTATCGTCATGGTGTTATCTTGTATTCAGTTAATTCATGTCGTTTGTTTTTCCATGTTCACATGCTAGAAGTTACTGAACTTACTCAGGCTTTATGTCTGACTCTGTTTTTCTTTCGTCTTCTCTTATTCCGTTCCCCCCCCCCCAGGTAGTAAAGGAGGGAATAGTATAGCTCAGGTTAAGATGGACTGTCACTCTTTCCCAACTTGAAGATTTGTCGAAGTCTTGCTTGGATTCTCTTTCAAGATGCTATGGTTGGCTCTTGCTAAAATTGGGGAATATAATTGTTGTTTTATGCTTCTTTATTTTGTAAGACAGATGATACTCTGATATCGTAAAGAAATCATTGTACAAATTATTTTATCAATAAAGCAAAGTTTTATTTTCCGCTGTTTAATTTCTGTCTGTCTTGTAATTTATCTGCATCTTTTACCCTAAATGCTCCACGGAACTTAGTGCATTCCCTTTGTGAGTGACACTAACGGATGTGGGGTGTTACATTAGTGCCAACATTTGATATACTTGGATAATAAATTGATGAATGTATAAGTTAAAGACACTTCCCTGAGCAAGTGAGAAGTCCATAAGTTTGCACCTAGTAAATGGCGGAAATATGATTCTAAGCCAGGAACGAGTGGTGAGAAGGTTGAACAACTCCCTCTTGTTCAGTTTTAAGTATCTAAATCGATCCAAATCTAGATATTTGTGATGAAACCAAAACCCTATCTCTAGTTGTGATTCACACCTGAATCGACCCAGATTTGGGTATTAAGATAGAAGGCTAAGAATCCGCTTATGGCCTTTACTGAAAGTTGAATCAACCTGGATTTGGTGATGAAATAAGATTGGGCCTCCCCTTCCGTAATTTGTGAAGAATCAAACCAACCTAGATTTGAGTGTTAATATAGCAGACTTGAACCAAACTTTGTTCAGGCAATTAGAGGTTGAGTACCTGAAATCCACTTTCGTTATTTGTGATGAACTGAACCAACCCCAGATTAAGGTGTTAATATAGCAGACCTGAACTAACCTTTGTTCAGGCATTTAGAGGTTGATTACCAGAAATTCACTTCCGGTATTTGTGAAGAACTGAACCAACCCAGATTCAGATATTAATATAGAAGACCTAAGCCAAGCCTTGTTCAAGTAATTATAGATTGAAGACCAGAAATTCCCTTTCGATATTTATGTTTTTGTCTCCCCCTTGTATTTGTTTTGTGATAAAGTGGTTTTATGTGCTTCTTGAGCCACTCTCTAGGCCTTTGGTGTTAAAGCAAAGGACGTATGTGCTTTGTTGGCCACTCTCTGGGTCTGTACATTCTGTGCGCTTGGCTAACTTATCCACAAGAAGGGCCCAAGAACTTACCCAACCTCACTCCAGGACGTGCCTCATCCTGACCATAGTAGGTAATGATAAGGTATTAGAAATTTAGATAGGACCATTGTAGGAATAGAACTAAAGTTTACTCTTTTGTTGCTCAACACTAACCATCGTAGATACTGATAAAGACTTGCACACCACCCCAATCCGAGGGGTGACCTATCCTGATCATCGTAGGCGATGATAGGGGTTGGTATTCCCTTCTACAGGTAACGTGAAACATAAGCATAGGTAGGACGTGCTCTTCTGCAAAGAGAGGTAGGGTGTACTCTACTACAAGCAGAGGCAGGGTGTACTCTACTACAAGCAGAGGCAGGGCATGCTAAAGTTAGATGCACCGCCATGACCATTTCTGGTGTGAAACGGCGGCTCACGCTTTTGATGCTTTAACCTAGCCCCCTTTGATTATGGCATGGAAAAATACTAACATACCACCACCACCACCCCCCCCCCTTCGGGGGATACCTTGCCCTAACCAATTTGGTGATGACAAGGGATTTGATCCATTTGTGATGACCCATTTGGGTTTCTTTAAACTTTGAAAGGAGTGTTTTCCGTACCCTCGATCTCATTTGGCCATCCTTTTCCTAAGGAATTTTATTGAACTTAATTTGACCTTTTCATAAACTCTCGTAATTGGTGTTGGTTGATGAATTGGACGACTTTTTCCTCAAGGATTCTGCAGTTGTTAGTGTGATATCCATTTATCATGTGATAATGACAATAGGGTCCTCCAGATTTTCTTTTTTATTTGGTCTTTTTCTTTGTTAACGGCCAATAGTTGAGTTCGTGTTTGGTAAGGAAATAAATATTTTCCATCGAAGTGGAAAGTAAGTACTCCTTGGGTAATCCTGGCATAAGCCTCTCTCCATGTTTGTGAAGAGTTTTCCTTAGGTGAGAGAAAATGTTAATGTCCTTTGATGTAGAGCTATTTGGAGGAGGTGCTTGGGTTTTCCCTATGTGGGAAAGGCTATAATCCCTGGCGTCAAAATCATATTTTTCTACTTCCCTTTTCCGCTCTATTATCCGCAAGGTTTCCACTCTCAACCTTCGTTCTTATGTCACTCCAGGGTCAGTGATTTTCGACTTATCCATTCGAGATACAGAAGGCTTTTTTTGGGACCTCTTACCCATGACTTCGCTTCTTCAAAGCCTTAGTCCAATCTGGGATGGAACAACACAGGTAGATATGTGTTAAGGTTAACCAAAGCATCAGAGGTTCAGGCACCTCCTTCTAGTGCCAAAATGTTAATGATATTTTTCATCAACACCAGAGGTAGGTCTATGGAAGTGGACCAAGGGAAAAATAGGTTGTTTGGCCTTCGCAAGTTTGTGTTAGTTCACCATTCCAGGGTATCAAGGTCTGGAATCCGAAAGAATAGTTACTTTGGCCTCGATGGGGTGAGTATCACGCTTAAGCGATTCAAGGATCGGCGGTTACCTTGGGGAGAAGTATCTTTTTAAGTACAACCCTTGACAAAGGATTTAATGGATGGTAGAAAGGGGTTCTACACCCAGCTTGCTGAAGGGTCTAAGCTTGTAAGATGGTCTAAGATTGTAGGAAGGGGTGTTTCACCACGTTGGAGGAAAGGTTTGGGTAAGGGTTCATGCTTATATAGGAAACAAACTGTAAGTTGTAGCAACGATAACTAAGAAAATAACATGATAAACTCATCATACGTGTTGATCCTCTCTTCATTGATAATACAGGAGTAAAATAAGAGAAATCTCCAAATTGATTTAAGAATTAGGGTTTACTCTAGAGGAAAAGAGAACAAGAATGGGAATTAGAAAAAAAACAAATGTGACCCCTATGGTCTTATTTATAGAGAAATCGGGGCCCTTATGCTGTTGGGCTGGCAAGAGCCTCTTGTCAGCCGCTTTATCCCTTAGCCTCGGGTGTTTTAGCTTTTGACCGTTTTATGGGGCTGATTATAGCTTTCGTAATGGAAGTTCTGGTTAGTTGGAGCATCTTTGAGATTGATATGAGCTCTCGGTTATATGCTTTCGGTCATAAGCTTCCGGATGTAGGCTTTTGGTTCTCCCGTGAATACTTAGAGGAGCTTGCCCTCATGATGTATGTAGAGAACTACCAATTCATAAACACTATCGGCATCTATGATAAGTATGGATAGCTTGTATCCTTTATAGGGTTCCGATTTAGCTCCTGGGGAAGTTCCCGGATATAGCATGTTCTTCCGGTAGGTTGCTCCAGGTAATTTGTCTATTGTCCATCAATATAACCATTCAAAGTTTATGTAGTAGGTGTATTAGAAGCCTGTTCCAGATAATCTTTATGTGTTTCTGGCTTAATGCTCTTGATGCCTTCGTCTCATGATGTGTCGGTATCAAGCAGGTTAATACCGACAGCCCTTCCATCCTTCTGGGTTTCAATTAGTGGAGCTCTTGCCTTCCTCTTTCGCAATTTCCGGCTTAAATGACCTTTTTCTATAGGATCTCCCTACCGGATTAACTCTGCCGGGTCCCTCCCCAGAAAGACCCTGTTGGATATGCCCTGCCGGATAGATCATGTTGTCATTCTGTAGCTTTTGAGTTCTTTTTAGTGTTTGACTCTGATTTTTGAAGAGTTCCCATGTGCTTGTGGTCATCCGATACTCCTTCAGTGTTAGTTTGTTTCAGAGTTAATTTTCATAGTAACAGTCGCTATGGATGTAGTGCGGTGGCCGATATTGGAAACCGACTGTAAGGGCCTTAATAAAATTATTAAAAATATATAAATTATGTAAAATCATACTATATGATTTGAAATGATTTTGGATAAAATACTCCAAGTTTTAAAAAGATATAAGAATTTTTTTAATCTGAATGAATTAGTTGACAACTAGAGTAGTGATCTAATTATTTTAATTTAATAAATTGGATTTGAAAATGGTTTTAATATAACTAGACTTTTCCAACTTATATATATATATATTGATATAGGGTTCTGTGATTATACGGATATCGTTGAGGAATTTGGAAGATATTGATATCGTTATTCCAAAACGATGTCTGTTAGTTTCATATTTGGTATTGTTTTTTGTTAAGACAAGCCGTTTTTATAGTGGCCATACCACTTTATTATAGAAAGAAAGAAAACAGGTTCTCTGAACATGCACAGAGAAATTAATCTGGTTTAAAGTGTCCAGTCGCCATCAGTACAACAAAATAGCAAAGATCACAAAATTATAACCATGCAGCAAGGAAAGACATAAGGCACTAAACAATCTCTGTAATATCGATAGTCCAAAAAACTACCTATGAAGGTTGTCATAAACCGCGCAAAGGTCTCAAGACGGGATGCCAAATCTTCCACGTAGTAAGAAGCTGTGGGGCTAAAAATACGGGTACTATACCAAGAAGAGTCCTACAGGAGAATCAAATTATCATCACCTATTTCACCATCATTCCATAGCTTTAAATCATTGCCAACAGGTTGATAGAAGAGATGCTTCGATCACCCCCATATCCAATAAACATGTAGAAATAATGTTGAGTATCATAACGCATCCCAAAGGGGACATGCACCCAAGCACACTCCCCCTCAACCCACGAGACATCCGGATAAGGGAAAATATCACGTAATATAGGAATGTATGAATCAAGAGAAACTTCAGGCAATATAGGAACATCTGAATCAGGTGAAAATCAGGAACAGGCGTAACAATGGGTGGATCCACCACATGATCGAACTTCCTACTGATTGGAACCCAAACACTGACAGGAGGTCCGGGGAGAGGAGTCTTAATTGGGGAAGGCAAATTATCATCAAGCAGACAAGCTTCGACATAATGACCGAAAGATTTACAAGAAGAGCAAATTTCTGGTTTCCATATATACTTGACATCCACAAAATATTTACGATTGTCAATAGAAACTTCTATTTGAGAAGGCAATGGTTTGTCCAGTTTAATTTCAATCAAAACCCTAGCATATACCAGATTTTTCCTTGCAATAGTGTTGGCATCAAAACATTTAAGCTTGCCAATATGAAAAGCAAGCTAATTTAGACCTAGAAGAGGTTAAAGAACAAAGGGGGATACGAGTGAATTGTTTCCATACCGGAATACAAAGTACCTGCTCACGAACTCTATCAATAGAAGCACTCCATATAGTCACAACAAAAGGTCTTCCATCAATAATTAATGGAGATGCTTTGAGGACACGAAGTCTTTCTTGAGCAGAAGAAAATTTGAAAAAATAAATACCATCAACTACTTTCATTGCCAAAATGTACAGATTTGCCAAAATTTGCGACGTGTCGAGTGCATGTTAACTACCGGTGGTTTTGAATCAAGAAAAATTCTACCAGTTGGTATGACCAAAATTTTGCTACTTCATCATGAATTTCCTGGGGAGGTATCGATCCAAGATCAGCATTCAGGTTATTAAAACACACGACAAGTTATCACCAGCAATTTGAGGATGGGAATCAAAGAGTGAAGACCAACACTTGGGAGGCAGTAGAGGAGAGTTCGAAACAAGAACGGGAATTTTTATCAGACTGGTCCTATTTATATTTGAGGTCACATGAAAAGAGAAATTTGTCGAACAATTGGCGGGCGATGTGAATCTGCACAAGGTGTAGGAAATGGTGATATATGACCAGGCAAACCAGTCACTCCATGCTCACAATTTACTTCATTGACACCAACAGGAAGATTAACGCTCAAATTTAAACCCAAATTAGTGCCAATGTTGTTGAATGCAAACCCAAAGATAACAACTTAGAAGCCGAAGTCCCGCCAAGAGCACCTAGGTCATTATCATTACTCTAACCCACAGCAACAGGAAGCGGCCATAATAACGGAGCTCGAGCTAACAACGATGAGATAGGAGACATGCCCAACCTTGGCGAAATTAAATGAGCAGAAGTTCCCCCAATCGGAGAAGAAGAACTTGCAAAAGAGATCACGGCGATTAAAGAGTTGAGAGGATAGAAATCTAGCAACGAGTACATACGGCGTGGAGAAGCAGCGTAGGAATCTAGGTCAGCATCAGAGTGAGACAGCGAAAGATGGGACTTTGCGCGACTAGCATAATGCATGGTGATAGAAGATAGTGATCGCGATTTGGGCTTCTTAGTGTTGGCCATGAGAGGGAAAGAAGAAGTGCGATGGAGAAAGAAGTGGTTAAGAGACGGAGGCGCAAGAGGAATGGATCTAAGCCACCTAAAGGATTTCCTCCATTTCATAATTTGGTATTGAATGTATGCCGACATGAATTCCATTTAAGATCTTGTATTTAATATCGGATTATATTTTGGGTTTGTCGTGAATGGTATCTTAAATAATGCTATTCTTGAACCCAGTTGGGAAAGGAATAAATCTTTTAATTATGATTTAAGGAAGTTTTTCAATTTATTTAATTAAATTGGAATTGAATGGAATTCAATTAATAATAGTCGAGATAAGCTTCTGTGAAGCTAGGCATTTACTATTTATGGAATTTAAAAGGTTTTGTTGTTATTCCACTTACGGTATTAGTCGGATACGGAAATTTATATCGATTATAAATTGTTCATATTTCCATGAAGATTCCATATTAAATGGAAGATGATTTTGGGTTTATTGTGAATGGTGCTTTTAAATGGCAGTTGTTCTTTAACCTAGTTAAATACAGGATTCATTTGTTAAGTTTAGAGTGACCCGTTTTATGTATGATATTTGCGACTTTAGAACATATATTAACTCATATCTCTTTTTCGATCGTTTCAATTGTGATTGCGAATCATTAAGTAATGATTTTTGAGATTAAAACTAAATTAGAGTTTTAATGAACTTTTAATTAGACTTAAACGTTAAATGGTAATTAAATTTACCAACAACAGTATGGGTGTTAAATATGGAGTATCACCAGTTTTGCTCCATAGGATGAATAGGTTGGGACTGGGATAATAAAATGAATAATTACTTCGGTAAGGTTCAACAATCCCGACTAGTTATTTAAACCTTAATTCGGTTTAAGTTGTGAAATGTTATAATAGAATATTTTCAAATGATACCCAAAGGAAGATTTTAGCAAAAGTTTAAAAGATATAACCTTTGATAAAGCAATGGGGACATTTCCCAGAATAATGAATATTTGAATAAAAGAATATTCTAGATTGGAATGAGATGTGTGTTATCTTTATTAATCATTTGATTTTAAAGATGCGTGAGTTATTCGGAAAGACCGGTTTAACCCATTCTAAATAACTATTGCGATGACTAAAATTCGAAGATACGAAGACGGTGGTTGAAGACTGGAGACCTTCACATTTTATGGATGATTATGATGTCTCGATTGGGTGGTACACCCAAGACAAGGTAATAAGTGGTGGTCGTCCATACGTACTTGGAGATCGACCAGATATGTAAGGAACTCAAGTATTGGGCATATGGGATGAGGAATAAGGTGCCTCCGGTTTCGTTCAGACACAAAACGAACTTGCAAATGGATTGTGTGTCTGACATTGTATTTTGTATTCTATTATTTAATCTCTACTAAATATATATTTGTTTGGTTGCGGAGAATTTAATCTCTTAGCTTAACACCCTTCTCTAAGACGTACAAGATCAAAGATCGTATATCGGTAGACATCGGTTGTATGGTATGAATTGGCAATGTGGCATGATGAGATGCATGAATTAAAGCTTTTGTTGAAAAGTAGAGATTTGTGTATGATGATCAAAGTACAGCTTTAATAAAGCGTAGTTTTGTGTATAGCATTAATTCGTGAGCTTCACATCCCTGTATGAATCAATAATGGGATTAGAGACAGAAAGGATAATATGCGTTTCTTTCTAGCTAGAAGTAGTGCCATGGTATGGAGCTTATGCATCTTTACTTATGTGAATGATGGATAGCGAGGAGCCTTGAATATGGTCGCACAAGGCCAAGATGGTCGACGTACTGACCAGATAGTAGATCCAATAGGACCGGGAAACGTATAATTCAAGCATAAATAATCAGCAAGGTAGTGACTGACCAACCTTGTCAATCCATGGTCGCCCAAATGATCAATCCTGGCACCCCGCTAGAGATGACCCGAGTTCAGTGAGGAGAGATCCCTTGTCTCGGCTCATAGATGGAATCCAATTTCCAAATACGCGATTTTATAGTTTTAGTTGTATATTACGGCGACATAGTAGGATGGTGTACTATACTGTCCATGGTCGATACATTTATATTGAAAGTTGTTTTCTGCATTATGCACTTATAATATTATCAAAAATATTTGTTTTAAAGCGTGTCGAGCGTGTTTGGCTATTACAAGGTAAAATTCTATCCTCTGCCTTACGTTGCATTGTTTTATGGGATCAGGGTCTTATAATAGCTTCATTTTCCAAAAAGCATTGAGTTGTTTTTGTTTTAAAAATGATATTCATATGGAGTAAACCCATTCCATGTCATACGGCATGACCCCATGATTTCCCAACTTTTAAAGTACAGTTTTAATAACTATTTTTACTTCTCACACCAGTCTCATGACTAACTTGGAGTTTATTGTTTCACCTAAACTCTGGGTGCCCCTATTTTCACATGGGCAGCTTGTAGTTTTGGTTATATTTATTTCACAGGATCCTAATTTACGGCTGGAGCTGTACTCTGGAAAGTTCTGTATCTGTGTATTTCATTCAGTTGTATTAGTTGATGTATTTCCTTTGTGCGTTGTATTTATACATTTTCATTTATGCTGCATTATTGTAATTTATACTCTGATATTTAGTTTTCTGTTGTGTATTATTATCTGTACTCTAAGTTCTTGTACTCTGATGTAATATTGTTGTAATAGCAATAAAAAGTTCTCTTATTCTGTGTTATGATGTATCATGTTCTCAAACAATCTGCATTCTTGTTCGGTATAGGCCAACCAGGGATTTCAGGTCGTGTCATTCCTTCTTTTAGCTTTCTAGATTTTCGATACTTAAATTTGGACAGGGGATGTATTACTATCGAGATTCAAGTGTCGAAAATTTCCGGGACGCTACACTCTGCCTCCATGGCATATTCCAAATTAAATAATAAAATGGGGAGATGTTGTTGAAATCTAGATTAACAAAGTAGATTCAAGATCTATAATCAACCTCCAACCCTGCAAATAACATACAATTCTGCATACAACTACAACGACATATATATAAAGAGATATAATATCTTCTTCACCAAGATCCACTATGAGTTTCATGTTATTTTTAGGTCTGATACCTAGAATTATATCATGATAGTAAATAAAAGTGGATCTAGAACATACAGTACCTATAAGTTATACATGTTCCTTTACTATTATTCATCTTTGTTGTTGTTATAGTAACATATGTTCTTTCACTATCAGTTGATTAATTAGTTATGCGTATCTATCTTCCTTTTCCCTATTTCCGTTGTTTTAATTTATTTCCAGTCTTGCCTATATGCCTATTTTATATAGTTTAATTTGGTTCTATTCTTCTCCTTCTATTTTTCTCTTTTATTTACGCTAAGCCAAGGTTATTGGAAGCCTAGGCCATGCCCGATTTAAGATTGCGTATAGTTATAATTAGGATAATAAAAAATGACATGCAAAAGGGAAAATAATAGGCATATTATAAATTGAGGACTTTTTGACTGTGATTTGGGAAAGGGATAATATGCATATACTTGTACTTGTTGTAATTTAGGGATGTAATTAAAAGGAATAGTATGCATATGTATAAACATGTTAGATTTGACTTAGTACAAACATTAAGTAAATGACATGTTAAAATAATGTAAATACCGAATGTAGGTTAGGTAAACTAAATTACTATAGCAATTATACACATCTGGGAAGGTGTTAGTTTTGGGGAAAGGGTTGTACATAGATAATAACTTGCAATTTTTCCCAAGTGTTAGTTTTGGGGAAAGGGTTGTACACAGATAATAACTTGTAATATTACAGCCACGCTTATTAATGAACCTAAACCTGCTAGGTTAAACCTGATTATTAATAAGCTAAGAGGTCCCTCGTTCTGCTATTGTATCGGGATTTGGGGACTCTTAAATCCTAGTTACTTGGGGGCACAAGCTTAGGGGGTTTGTCTTGTGTCAATCTTGCTGTGTGGAACCCATATAATTTAGTATCCCTATTGGTATTTTGTTAGAGGGCCTCGCACTAGGTAGAGGCCAGGAAGAACTTTACTGAACTGGATAGTAAGAGGTTCAAAAAGAGGAAGGTGGGTATGGGTGCATTCCAGTGGAGTCATGAGCGTGCATGGGTCTGATTAGGGAAACTAAGCCGCTGTAACATCAGTAAATAGGTCTGTGTTATATAAGTTGCTGGGTTAGGGAGTGATACACTCTACTACTGGGGATGACACAGGGTATTTACGCAGTAGGGAGCCGATCGTATGGGTAGTAATTAGGGTAACACCTAATCGTGCTATAATCATGTTGTTTCTGTTAAGTAACTAGGTTAACACCTAAACATGTTCATGTTGTGTAATTAGGTTAATGCCTAATCCTGTTATACTAGTATTGGTGCAGAAAACCTGTTTTTAGACCATAAATGAGAAGCTTTACTCGATCACTAATATCCTGGTGCTCTATTTATCTTGTTTACTTGTTGCTTTATAATATAGTGTACTTTCTCATTCAATATTGTTTATCTGTCTTGATATCTCTATTTTATGCATATTTGAAAATCACTAGAACTCGCCAGGCTTTATGTCTGACCTTTTTTCTTTTGCTTCTTTCTCTTCCTTTCCCCCCATATCCTCAGAGTGGTAGCAATCCTCGGTGATTAGGACTTTCTCTTTCAGCTTGGATCTGGACTTTCTCAGATGTACCATTTTGATTTACATTCTACTCTTATATGGCTTGTTATGAAGGATATGGTTTTATATTATGGCACTCTGTTATTTTGCATAATGAGACAAATGTATTAACTGAGGTTCTTGATTTTTGTTGTAACTGGTTTGATGATGTACCTTGATTTGAGACAATGTTTTATTTTCAATAATAAAGTTTATTTCTCCTCTTCTTATTTCTATCTATCTTGTGAATTTCTGTTACTGTTTACCTACTACGCTTCACGGGACTTAATGCATTCTCTTATGAGTGACATTAATGGAAAAGGGGTGTCACATTTGGTATCAGAGTCGATGGTTACAATATCAGAGAAAAGTTTTGGAAAATCGTTTTCAAAAGCAAAGTATTTTTAAATAAAAACCTAGTTTTGAAAAACATATCCCCTCAAGCTATATTCAATATTCTCTCAATCACTTGTCAAATCTTTTGTTTCTTCTCTTTTCAACATGTTTGGGGCACCCAATTTTACTGAGTGCATTCCACTATCGACATGGTTCTATAGGTATCTAGAGGCTATGGCACCTGCCCGAGTTCAAGGAGATGTCTTACCCCCAGCTGCAGTCGCAATAGCTCCACCTCCACGAGTATATAACTTTCCTAAGCTCTGCAAGAACTTTTGCGCTATGGGAGGAAAATCATTCTGTGGTACCATGAGCATTGTTGAGACACAAAGATGGCTTAGAGAAACGAAGAACGGGTTTGGTCTTTTTGAGCTCGACAACTGAAGGAAGATATAGTTGGCCTCATGGAATTAAAGGACGAAGCTTCATACTGGTGAGAGGTGACACATGCAGGACAAACATTAACTACTTGGTATGATTTTAGGCATAGATTTGAGATGAAATTTTTATCTCAAGTGGAAGAAGGATTACAGATGGAGAAATTCTTGGCAGGGAAATAAGGGGACATGTTTGTTAAGGATTATGTCAATAAGTTTGATCAGGTGTCGATGTTTGGTCTGGACTTGGTGAATACACCCCATAAGAAGGCACTTAATTTTGCGAGAGGGTTGAATCAACCTCTCCAAGGACTTGCATTATCCCATATACCCGTGGGGGCAATGCTTTAGAGGCAGGTTGACATGGATCTAATGCACGAAGATGGAAACGATGAGAAGAAAGATAGTAAGGTTGAGGAGGCATGGGCTAAGGGCAAGAAAAAGAAGTGGTGGCCCAAGAAGGGAGCACAAAAGATAGGAGGGAAGCCTGAAAAGGCTCAGATCAAGAAAGATATCAAGTGTCATTGTTGCGGAGCTATAGGTCATTTTTTGAAGGACTGCAGAAAGACAAAGAAAGCCCGCTTTAATTATGTTCAAGTGGGACACTTCACTAAGCAATTCCCGAGTAAGCAAGGACAAGGGTTAGTATCTTCTGGACAAGTACATGCTCTTGAGGCTACTGGACCTGATCGAGGTTGGAAAGTCACCGTTGAAGGTTTGATTTCCCTTTTTGACTATCCTGTTAGAACCCTCTTTTACTCCGGCGCTTCTTATTCATTTATATCCAGTTCTGTAGTAGATAGTCAGCACCTTAATACTAGTACAGTCTCTAATTCTGTAGTAGTCTCAAACCCTATAGGAGGTATGACTTATTTATCCATGATACGTAGGGGTTTAAGAATTTCTATCTTGGGCATCGAGTTTGAATGCGACACATACGTGCTGGCTTTATGGGTTATGGTTTGATTCTAGGAATGGATTTATCTAGCCTTGTATGGTGCCATCCTAGACTGTAAGAGGAGAGTGGTTAGTCTTTTGACTTGCCAAGGAAGAACTCTCGAGATTTCTTGTGACCCACAAGGGTCAGTTATTCTCAGTTTCCTAGGATAGCTTGAACTTCTGTTGACGATTTTCCATCAGTGCCCATGGTCAGAGATCATCCGGACGTGTTTGATGAGGTTAAGGGATTACCTTCGAGGCGTGAGATATACTTACGGATTTATTTGGTAGAGAATGCGAAGCTAGGTGCTCTTCCAGTGTGCCACATGGATTCTAGAGAGAGGAGGGAGTTCAACAAGTAAGTAAGGGAGCTATTTGAGAAATGATTTATTGGATGGAGCATATCAGAGTGGGGAGCTCCAGTTGTCTTTGCAACTAAGGCAGACAACTCACTTTGTCTATGCGTGGATTATAGAGAGATGAATAAGGTCACCAAGAAGAATAGGCACCAAATTCTAAGGATTTACGACTTGTTTGATCAGCTAGTAGGCGCATTAGTTTTCTCGTAGATGGATTTGGCCACGGGATTTCATCAACTAAGGGTGGCAGAGGATAGTATTTATAAGACTTCATTCAGAATTCCAGACGGTTTCCTTGAGTGGCTGGTTATGCCTTTTGGGCTAACCAATGCACCCGCATATTTTGTGGACTTGATGAGTAGGGTGTTTAGAGAGTTTCTGAACAAGTTGTGGTGACCTTTGTGGATGAAATTTTGGTCTTCTCAAAGAATGAGGAGGAGCATGCCCTATATTTAGGAGAGGTTCTACGCATTCTCAGATCACATCGGCTCAAGGCAAAATTTGTAAGTGTCACTTTTGGAGGAAGGAAGTAAGGTTCCTAGGGCAAGTTGTCTCCAAGGACAGGATAGCACTGGACCCCGCTAAAGTCGTCACGGTTCAAGATTGGTGGGCTCCAAAGAATACGATGGAGGCGTGAAGTTTTCTAGGGTTGGTGGGCAATTATAGGAAGTTTGTACATGACTTTGCAAAGATATTAGCCCACTCAACCGATTGACGAAGAAAAACTTGGCTTTTTCATGAAGTATTGATTGCGAGGACGCCTTTCAAAGATTATAAAGGGCTCTGACAATAGCCCCAGTTATGAATCTCTCCAATGGAAGCAAGATGTTCACGGTCTACACAGATGCTTGTGGCACAAGACTTGGTGTCGTTCTGATGCAAGAAGGTAGGGTACTATGCTATGGTAGCAAACAGTTGAGAGTTCATGAGAAGAACTACCCTACCGATGATATAGAGTTGGCTGCAATAGTGATGGCATTAAAGTCTTGGCCACATTATCTACTTCGAAAGAGATTTGAGCTACACACGGATCATAAGTCACTCAAATATTGTTCTCACAGAAGGATCTCAACCTAAGGCAGCAACGGTGAATGAAGTTCCTAGCGCCCTACGACTTTGAGATAGCTTATCCCCCGGGAAAGGGTAATATAGTGGCAGATGCGTTGAGTAGGAAGAGGATGACTTTGAGTCCTCTATTCTTTGAAAGGCGGAGCTTGGAGTTTATATCGACCTTCGATTTTAATCCATCTACGGATTTCATATTGGGATTACTAACATCATTGGAGGTGCGACCTACTCTCATGGAGCGTATTGGATCTATGTAGTGAGAGGACCCACAGATAGCAGACATCTTAGACTGGCTTGGTAGAGGAGAGACTTCTAGTCACCTAGCTAGATATACTGTGGATGAGAAACGGTGGCTAAGACTAGATGGAAGGCAATGTGTTCCTAGAATTAGGGAATTGCTAAAGGAAGTGCTTGAGGAAGCTTGTCATTCTCAGATGACTATCCATCCGTGCGGTGACAAGATGTATCGAGACATGAAGAGAGTTTTCTTTTGGACTGGTATAAAGAAGGACGTGGCAGAATTTGTAGTCCGATGTTTGACTTGCCAGCAAGTAAAAGTTGAACAGAGAAAACCTGGAGGATTGTTTCAGCCTTGGATGTCCCACAATGGAAGTAGGAGAGCATCTCTATGGATTTCATCAATGGACTGCCCCGATCGATGAAGGTTAATACAAGCATTTGGGTGATAGTAGATAGACTTATGAAGAGCGCTCACTTTAGTTCTGTCAAGATTAAGAGGACGACAACTTGGCTAGCATCGGTATATCTTTAAGAGATAGTCTGACTTCATGAGGTACATTCCAGTATAGTAAGCAATCATGACTCCATCTTCACTAGTGAGTTCTGGAAGAGCTTACAAGAGGCATTAGGTACACAACTACGTTTGAGCATTGCATACCATGCTCGAACCGATGGACAAACTAAGAGGGTGAATAGAGTTGTTGAGGATCTTCTGAGACTGTGTATCCTAAATTTCGGAGGGACTTGGGAGGAGCATCTCCCATTGGTTGAGTTTACCTACAAAAGCAATTATCAATCGAGCATAGGCATGGCACCCTTTGAAGCATTATATGGATGACCTTGTAAATCGTCGGCTTTTTAGTGGGAGTTTACAGACATACTTCTACTTGGACCTAAGATGATTTGAAAGACTTCCGAGAAGATTAATCTTATCCGCTGAAGAATGAAAGCAGCTCAGAACAGATAGAATTCATATCCCGATAAAACGATAACTGATTTGTAATTCGAAGTAGGAAATATGGTCTTCATTAAAGTATCACCGTTGAGGAATGTAGTTCGCTTTGGCTCAGTTGGGAAGTTAGCACAGAGATTTGTAGGGCCATTCTTTATAGTAGAGAGGATAGGTCAGATGGCTTATAGGATCAGACTACCGGACAGACTGGCGGGCGTACACGATGTTTTTCACGTTTCCCATTTAAATAAATGTCTACATGAGGCGGTAGAGATGGTAGAGCCTAGTACACTTGAAGACGTGGAAGTTGAGAAGGAAGCATCAATGAGAAGAGTTTCTACTCATATTCTTGAATCAGAAGTAAAGAAACTACGCAACAAAGAAATTAGATTAGCGAAGGTATAGTGGGGAGAAGACCGCGAAAATGCAACTTGGGAATCCAAAGACAAGATTTGTGCTTCTTGTCCTTTTCTTTTTGAGAGAACGTTCTTAATTTCTTTTCCAAAGCTTTTAAATTCGCGTTTGCTTCTACCATTCAAGTATGTTTATCCTATCATTCGAACCTTCGATCCTTAGATAGAACCCAATGGTTGGAGACATGTTTTTGAAACATGTTATGATTGATGGTTGCAAGTGGATGCAAGTGTTTGCTAGTGGTTGCCCGTGAATGCATACACACACACTAGGCACTAGATCGGCTCAAGCACTTACATATTGCATATGGATGTGTGTGAATTTTAATTTTCTATGGATGGAAATTGGTGAATCATCGTATGGATGTTGCATTTTGGTGACTGATTATGCACACATATAGAACTTATATGTTATACTAGGACCATTTTTGCATACATATTGGATACATGGCACAAACATATAATTTCATTAAGGAGGTCAACTAAATCAGTCGACCGCCTGATTACTGCATTAGTGTAGGGACATATACACACAACACTTTGTGCATATGTTAATACAAGCATTAGAAATTATTAAGGACAATGGATGATAGTGGATGAGTAGATGGTTGTTAGGATAATAACATTCTTCTTAACTTGGAGATTTCAGGGACAAAATCCTTTAAGTAGGAGAGAATTTAACACCCCAAAACTTAATACACTATAACCATAAAGTAAAGATAATAAATTGGGAATTGCTTAATTAAATATTTAGAATTAAGTAAAACTAGCTTTACCATGCGTTCGTCTTGAAATTCTGGTTCGGATAGACCCCAAGTGTGCGTAAATCGGATAACGTATGAAGAAGTTATGAACCTTAGAAGTTTGCATATATATATATAAGAATATTATATATGAATAAAATTCAAATTAATTCAAACCGAGAAATCTGCACAGGAAACAACGGTCATGGAGCGACCCATGCCCTGTCTGGGTCGACCCACGGGTTGACCCAAGGCTATGTGGGTCGACCCATAGGTCGACCTAGTAGGTCGGTGGGTCGACCCACCTGTATGCAGGGATGGTGCTGAGTTCTACACCTGTACTTTTTTATTTGCTAGGTTCGCTTACTAACTCTACTCTATGTGTATAGCTTGTATTGAAAACCTAATATCTAACGATTAAGAATTGGCTTTGTTAAACTATAAAAAGGGGCTCTCTCTCATTTTATCTACACATAATTATTCTTCACCTTTCTGCCTCCATGACATATTCCAAATTAAGTAATAAAATGGGGAGACACCACTGAAATCTAGATTAACAAAGAAGATTCAAGATCTGTAATCAACCTCCAACCCTGCAAACAACATACAACTACAATGACATATATATAAAGAGATATAACCTCTTCTTCAGTAAGACCCGCTGTGAGTTTCAGGTTATTTTCAGATCTGATACCTAGAATTATATCATGATAGTGAATAAAAGTGGATCTATAACATATAATACCTATAAGTTATACCTATTCTTTTACTGTTAATCTATGCCATTGTTACAATAACATATGTTCTTTTACTGTCAGTTGATTAATTAGTTATGCGTATCAATCTTCCTTTTCCCTGTTTCTGTTGTTTTAATTTATTTCCAATCTTGCCTATATGCCTATTTTATATAGTTTAATTTGGTTCTATTCTTTCCTTCTATTTTTCCCATTTATTTACGCTAAGCCTAGGCCATTGAAAGCCTAGGCTATGTCCGATTTAAGATTGCATATAGTTAAATTGGGATAATAAGAAATAACATGAAAATGGGAAATAATAGGCATATTATAAATTGAGGACTTTTTGTCTGTAATTTGGAAAAGGGATAATATGCATATACTTGTACTTGCTGTAATTTGCGGAATATAATAGAAAGGGATAATATGCATATACTTGTACTTGCTGTAATTTGGGGATGTAATTAAAAGGAATAGTATGCATATGTATAAACATGTTAGATTTGACTTAATGCAAACATTAAGTAAATGACATATATTAAAATAATGTAAGTACCAAATGTAGGTTAGGTAAACTAAATTACTATAGTAATTATATACATCTGGGCAAGTGTTAGTTTTGGGGAAAGGGTTGTACACACATAAAAACTTGTAATATTACAGCTACGCTTATTAATGAACCTAAACCTGATTATTAATAAGCTAAGAGGTTCCCCATTTTTTTGTTGTATCGGATTTTGGGGACTTTTAAATCCTAGTTACGTGGGGGCAAAAGCTTAGGGGGTTTGGCTTGTGTCAGTCTTGTTGTGTGGAACCCATATAAGTCAGTATCCTTGTTGGTATTTCGTTAGAGGGACTCGCACTAGGTAGGGGCCAGGCAACGCGTTATTGAACTGAATAGTAAGAGGTTCAAAAAGACAAAGGTAGGTACGGGTGCGTTCTGGCAGAGTCATGAGCATGCATGGGTTCGATTAGAGAAACTAAGTCGTTGTAACACCAATAAATAGGTATGTGTTATATAAGTTTTTGGATTAAGGAGTGATACACCCTACTGCCGGGGCTGACACAAGGTATTTACGTAGTAGGGAACCGATCGTATGGGTAGTAATTAGGGTAACACTTGGTCCTGATGTAATCCTGCTGTTTCTATTAAGTAATTAGGTTAACAACGAATCATGGTCTTATTGTGTAATAAGGTTAACGCCTAATCCTGTTATACTAGTATCTGTGCAGAAAACCTGTTTTTAGGGTATAAATGAGAAGCTTTACTCGATCATTGTTATCCTGGTGCTCTGTTTATCTTGTTTACTTGTTACCTTATACAAGACTGTACTTTCTCATCTAGTCTTGTTTATTTGTCTTGATATCTCTATTTTATGCATATTTGAAAATCACTAGAACTCCCCAGGCTTTATGTCTGACCATTTTGTTTTTGCTTCTTTCTCTTCCTTTGCCCCCAGGTCCTTAGAGTGGTAGCACTCATTTGTATTAGGACTTTCTCTTTCATCTTGGATCTGGACTTTCTCAGATGTACGTTTTGATTTACTTTCTACTCTGTTAAGGCTTGCTACGAGGGATATGGTTTTATATTATGGCACTCTGTTATTTTGCATTATGAGATAGATGGATTAATTGAGGTTCTTGGTTTTTGATGTAACTGGTTTGATGATTTAACTTGATTTGAGACAGTGTTTTATTTTCAATAATAAAGTTGATTTTCTCGCTGCTTATTTGTATCTGTATTGTGAAATTCTATTACCTATTGTGCTTCACAAAACTTAATGCATTCTCTTATGAGTGACATTAACGGATGTGGGGTGTCACAATTGTAAGAAACCGGGGCACTTCGTAGCACAATATCCAAAACTTGAAGGTAGAAAAAAAGATCCAAATTAAGCCTCAACTTCTACAGTAGAGAAATTAGATACAAAGGGTGTCGCCGATATATTTATAGCTTCTGACTCTTCTGGGAAGAGCTACTTATGGCTGATTGATTTTGGCGCATTCTATCATATGACACCTGGTAGGAACTGCTTTTCTACTTATCGTGAAATTTATGGAGGATAAGTTCTGATGGGTAATGATGCTTCTTATTGTATGGTTGGTGTCGGTAGCGTAATGATTAGAATGTTTGACGGTGTTATTCATATGGTTACTGATGTTGGACATGTACCTTATTTTAGGAGGAGCATGATTTATGTTGGGGCTTTGAGTAAACTTGACTTGAATACTATAGTGGAAGGAGGGAAAATGAAGATATTGAAGGGTTCCATGATTTTGTATATGAGATGTGAGAAGAAAGCAAATCATTATCTACTAAAGGGAACTACTGCAGTTGGTGAACCAACTTCTGTTACGTCTGTTGATTCAGATTTTTCTAGATTATGACACTTAGGAATAGGTCACATCACTGAGCGTTGTATGGACTAGGTAAGAAAAGAAGGATTGCTTGATGGAGTTCTTCATTAAAAACTTGGTTTGTGTGAAGAGTGTGTTCAAGGAAAGCAGATGAAGATTTCTTTTGGTATAGGAGAGCATAAAGAAAAGCTATCCTAGAGAATGTTAATACAAATGTCTAGGGTCCCTCCCCTTGTCGGTCTTTAGGATGAGTCAGGTATTTATTAATCGATGAACTCCTATGATACAAATTCACCGTGATTATCTGAAAGGAGACCTTTCAATATCTTCCCCGATCGCTTCTCAACCATAGATTTCCACTTTCGAAACCTGTAAAAGGTTTCACTCTTAAAAAAAGTATACCCATATTTTACGAGAGAAATCATCTATAATTGAAGCAAAATAGTATTTTGCTTCATTTATAGATGATTTCTCTCTTAAAATATGGGTATACTTTTTTCAATCAAAGAGTGAAACCTTTTACAGGTTTCGAAAGTGGAAATCTATGGTTGAGAAGCGATCGAGGAAGATATTGAAAGGTCTCCTTTCAGATAATCGCGGTGAATTTGTACCATAGGAGTTCATCGATTATTGTGAGTCTAAAGGCACTAAGATGCATTACACGACACCAAGTGTAACGCCCCATAATTTTTTTGTGTATTTAAATTTATATAATTGAATTGAATAATATTGATTAAATATCAAATTTAATTGATTATAGTAATGATGATTGTTTGAATTGAGTATAGTCGGATTTTAAATTGAGTTTATATTTAGAAATGTTGTAATTTGGAATTTAATATTTAGTAATTAAATAAATTTGAGTTGTTTATTTTATAATTGGAATTCAAATTTAATGTCGTAAATGGTGGAATTCTGAGTGTAATATTAGAATAATTGAAGATAAATCGAGTTCATTTATCTATAATTGCAATACAAAATTAAAATTCGAAATAATCAAATTCAAGAAATTAAAATTTGTGAAATCAATTTATAAAATTTATTTTAGTCATAATTGGATTAAAATGGAATTTAATAAATATTTTCATTGAATGAATAATTGAATATTTTATTTATTAATTAAATGTGAAATTTAGCTATTTTGGCAACTGTCTCGGAATTCGAAGAAATTACAGAACGGTGAATTATTGTTGAATTTCAAATTTCATTCTAATCGGACTTGTCGTTTGATCGTATGGGTTTGAAACATAAAGAGAATTAATATAACTCAACTTAAATAAATGCTTATTCCATTTTGGGCTACCTTAATATAAATAAATTGCTGATCTAAGCCCATAAGTATATTTACTCATTCCTATACGTTCTATTTGCTCTCCACTTCCTCTTTATCAATGGCAGATAGAAATTCAAATTCCAAGCCCTAGTTTAGATAAAAAAAAATAAACTTTAACTTTGAATCTCCATGAAACCTAGCAAATTATATGTCATTTCAAAGAGCTAAACGATATGAAGCAGCTGGTATGGTTTATTTTGACATGGAGTGCCTAGAGTTGCCCAAAATCATGGTCAAAGGCTACAGTTTTCGTAACCCTAAGCATGATTTTAGGGGTTTTTGATTTACGAGTTAATCGAGGAATTGGGCATCTAGGTTTGCTGGAGAAGGTCTATACGAGTGCAACGGTGGTATTCGTTTGATTTATAGTGGAGTAGATTGTCATAAATTGGTGTTTTAGGTTCGAAAACACCTTCCGTTCACCGCGTCGGCGGCTGGAGAGGAGTCCACCGGAGTTGACCAGTATGGGAAGGAAGGTGTGGATCATCAAGGGAGTACTAACGTGGGTGGTCAGAGGCTCTCAGGTACCCGGAGTTGGGAGCTTTGGATGGTCAAAGTTGCAGTGCAAATGGGTTCCTCCAGCATGCTTTACTATTCACGCGTGAAAGAGGAGCGGGAGAGCTAAATGTGCTGACATGGTATTTTCTTTATTTATTTATATTTTATTGAATTATTTACATATATATATATATATATATATATATATATATATATCAACTTCTAACGCGAATAACTCGCACATACGAGGTCAGATTCGAGCGTGGTTTGTTGCATTGGGATCGTGGTGAAATTGCGTACATTCTAGCACAGATTTGGCTGCATTTGGAGATAGTAAATTTTGGCCTTTGGTCGGACGTTTGATGAACTAAAGACACAAAGATGAGTGAATTTCTCGCTCACAATTAACTAAATTATTCCATATTTATTAAATTAAATATGAAATAAATTTGATGGTCTGATTGTGATTGATTTTGGATTGTTTGCTTAAATTGACATACCAGTTAATTACAGTGTTAATTTAAAATTGACATTAAATTATTTATTCGAAATTAAAGTGCTAGTTTGAAACCCCGACACTTAGTAATTAGTGAAATGATATAATTTTTGACTGTTGGATGAAATGGTTGTGATGGGTGCCTTGTACTGATTTCTGAATGGATATCATTAATGTAAATTGTTCTCGTTATCCAATATATGATATATTTGTTTATCTACACTGATTAATCCCATTGTTCACCCTAGACGTTATAGACATCAATAACCTGGGATTAATCAATTTAAAATAAATTAAGAATACAGGTTGAACTGATAGACACCTGTGACCCCAATTTGGAATGAAATGGTATATATCCTTCCCTAGAATGTTCATCGAATTTGTTAAGGAATTATTCCAAATTAAATTGGGAAATGGGATTTAAATACGACTTTGATTTTTTTAAAGTTGGATTTAATAATACTCTCTAGATTAAATTTAAAATAAGAGTATTTGATGATTTTGGAAGTATTCGAGATTTGGATTAAATATGAATTTAAATTCTTTTACTATTTTTTTGAGTAGGACGGATGTGTAGTGCGAAACTACACAGCCGATTAAACATAATATTAATATATATAGCCTAGTTGACAAGCCCAACTAGTGGCCCATTTACCGATTACATAAGAGTGATAATTATACAATAGTTCAAACCAAAACAAAAATTACATCAAAAGCTAGAACACCCCAAAACGCAGATAGAGAAATATGCAGATTATACATAAACCAAAAGAAGACATAGCAGAGTAACATGCTAACACAGACAACCGTGAATAGATTACTGCAAATCTGGACATGAATCACCATGGTTAGAACCCACAGACTCCACTGGACTATTGATTGCTGGCAGAGCAAGCATGAAGCTGGCCGAGGAAGAAGCCAGACCTGACCAGGAGTTAAAACAGAATATTATAAGATTGCATAGACCCATAAATTCTTTTACTTGAAAGGTCGAGTTTAAATGTTGTTTTAAATCGAGATATGAAAATGAAATAACTGTATCGATGCTGGAATATAAATTTGAGTTATTGAAATTTGGAAGAAAGAAACAATTATAGTTTAAAATTTGTTAATTATAGATATATACCTATAGCTTTCGAAATTTTTTATATTATGTTACATTTATTATTTAAAGATTATTTTAGTAAAGCATCTAATATATGTACCTATAATTTGAAATAAAGTATATTATATCATTTATTATTAAAAGGTTATTTTAGTTAAGCATTTAACATGTGTATATATCTAGTGATTTTAATTATTATATTTCACTTTAATTATTTTAATATATATTTTCATAAAAAGGGTTTTATTTTATAATTATCTATTTTCAGGCTATTAAGGATTTTGTAAATTCTTCCTAAGTGGAATTGTTCTCGATTTAAACCATTGATTCAAATTGAGATTTGAAATGAAAACATATTCTCCTTTGAATATAAATCGATTTTGAAAGGACTATGGTATTATGATTTGAATTAAAATTTTATTCTTAATATAAACAGATTTTTGAAATAATCATGATATTGATAAGAAATATTATTCTATTTTGAAAATGAATCGATTCTGAAATTATTATGACATTTTAAAACAAAATTTTACCCTATTCTGAATGTAAGTTGATTTTTAAATGATTATGATATCTCGATATGTACTATGTTATTTTATGAGAATAAGCTGCTTTGGAATATGTTAGACCAAAAAATGGTCCTAACACCCAAATTGTCGTATTTAGAGCATATGACATGAAGAAATAATTGAAAAGTAAGAGAAAAAGCAAGACAACAGGATTTTTATAGTGGTTCGGCGTTAACGAGCCTACGTCCACTTCATATTTTCTCATTTCATTCACAGATTACAATTACAATAAAGATCGTCTCTCAATCATTCGAATTCAATGAATAATTCTCTCTGAATTCATTGATTTTATTGAGGAAGATGGTGGTTATTCATGGGGAAGTTTTGGCCATGGCAGCCATGGAAGTAGAGATGCCAAAAGTCCCCTGAAAATGCCCTCTGGAGGTGTATTTATAGCTGTGGGAGAGCTCATATGGTGATGGGGTCGTGGTAGGACACGTGGCACCAGATCCGGGAAAGTAGGAGTAATCATAGCCTTGAGAATAGGTCAAAATCTGCATGTGTAGTAGCGGGTCCTGGTCGCGGATCGTGTTCACGGTTCGCGAACTAGATTGGTCAGCATGTATGGTCACGATCCGGATTGGTCAGCATGTATGGTCACGATCCGACCTCGGGGGTAGCCATGATCTGATCTCATGGGGTGGTCACGATCCGACCCTAGGGGGTGGTTACGATCCGATCTCAGGGGGTGGTCACGATCTGACCCCAGGGGGTGGTCACGATCCGACCCCAGGAGGTGGTCACGATCCGATCTTCAAAAATGCCAAAATGTAGGTTTTTCCATAGTTCTGCATGCGTTCACGGAAACGGACGTAACTTTCAAACCGTAAGGCCGATTGGACCAAACGAAAGCTCTATTAGGAGCTAATTCAAAGGGCTACAAGTATTTGATGTGAAAATATCCAAATGAGGTCGTTAGATAGGGGTTTTGGGCTAGTTTATATTGATGTTATGATTTTGACCAAACTGCACTCTGTCTTCTAACGATGCTTCCAATGCCGGAGAGTGATGTTATCCAGAGAATCCATATGTGACAGCATTTACCCAGAAGTGTGTCAACATGATATTTGTTTTGGGTAGCCTGGTCACAAAGCAGATTAACATTCCCTCCCCCCCCCCCCCAAAGTACATCTTATCGCAAATGAGATGTGCTTTGAATGTGTTGAGCTAAATCTCCCTGGAACGTCATTTATCCTTGAGAAGGCTTTATCCAATTGTTGCATTGCTTTCCTAGGAGCTAGTCAGGCCAAGTTCTATGGGAGGAGTATTCGAGACGATCAAGAAATTGTTTAAACCTTGTCGAATCAAAAGATCTAATTCATCTATCAGAAGTCATGCTAAATCGTCGGCTCCCGAGCGTGATTCTACACGCACATGTCATTACCAAACAATGTCATCATTCTTTGTAAGTCGAGAACATGGTTGGGTTGGACTTTCTCTTACATGTGAGTCTATGTATGGAGTATCCACCCAAATAATGGGGTAGTTCAAGGATCTTCAGGCTCCAAGCTGTTATCTGAACTGCTGGGATAAAGCACATCAGAATCAACATGTGAATTTGTCATCTGTACTCGGCTTTAAACTATCTCGGCATCCGGATATTAATATAGGGCTCTGCGATAACATCAAAACGTAACAATAAGGATCCCGAAAGCCACAATCACTCTGGATCATGCCAAAAAATAAAGAATCCATGGTCGTATCGGGCCGTATTTTAAGGAATCCACAATCGCTCTGGATCGTTTCGTAATTCAATAATCATATGCACGTCAGTAAGAGATGCAGTTGAAATCATGTTAACTAATGCTCGTATGATCGTCACTGTCATAAGCCAGTGGATAAGTTCGTCACACCTTCCATCTGGTGTAGTAAGAGTCTTTAAGTTCACATTTGATCCGCAAGATAGCTCACTTGGTCGGAAAAGATGAGTCGGGTCATACTCCAAAGGCGTATTGTACATGTCTTGAATCTTTCTCCTAGCCAGGGTCGTCTTCAAGGTCATCCCACGCATCGACGATCATGCCCTTAGTGCCATCGGAGGATAAGTGAAGTCAGGGTTTACGCCCCCAGCATTGATGGGGTTTAAATTAAGTCAATCGGGCATCCAATCTTCAGGGTCTTATACTTCCAGTCATTGCATCGGGTAAAAGTTACAGGTTCAACAATCATAGTCGACCCAAGACATTTAGTGCTTTCTCTCGAATCAGCAAAAGTTGGTGTTGTATACACAAATGTTCGAATTATATTTGCTTTGATATCGTCTCTGCTCTTTGGTCGGATAGTGAGGAATGCCTCATCGGACGTCAGCAAATTCAGTTACTCCCATTGGATCAGTTGTTGAGTTAAGTAAGCTTGCTAAATGCGAGTGGATAAATGTTGTTATGAAGTCAGTTGGGACCCTCCGTTTATGCTTCAGCATAGTCTGAAATGGTCGTCACAGTCTTGTTGAGTCTCTTTCTCATGCGCGGTTCAATTGAACTTGACAAACAAGATCATGAGGTCGATTAGTTATATAGATTCTCTTTGGAATTGCACATTCTTGTCATTGTTTTTCAGGGCTTTTCCTTTGTCCTTATCGTTTCAGGAATTGGAAGGTGCTCCATTCTTTAGTTAGAAAAGCATCTTGGTCCTTTTTCTTGACGTTAACACTTTCTTGTCATGGAAGTATGTCCACCTCAGGGTTGAATTCATCAAAGCTTCTGAGAAAATCTCATTATAGAGAAAATTTAAAATCTGGGGGAATAACTGTGGATCCTGATGTCCTATGTGTAAGGGCTGTGATTGTCGTTATCCATATCATCTTGAGAAGTGCCGCCTCTCGAGAGGCGCCGAATCAAGCTGGCAAGCAGGTTGCCATCAAAGAATTGCTGCATATTGTCAATATTATGGCTGGTGCCCCCAGCATTGAATCTGAGATTACAAAGAGGGTCTTTGCTGAGTTCTTGTTTCTGCTTCGATATTGCCCCTGGGTCATAGTCCGAGTTATTCGACCCGACCGGGTTTATGATCTTCGAATTGTAGCGTTCTTGCTTGGAGCTGAGTGTGAAATATCACTCGAGTATCCATTCGGGTTGGGGAAAATGCTAGTCGTGCATGACCTGAGTTTATGTTGCAGGTAGTTGTTCTATTGACCATGTTTCCATCCATGATGTTCTGAATCGAAGCCGCATGCTGCATGCCTGCTAGTTGGTTCGTGTTCAACCCGAGCTGATGGTTGCTATCTGACTGTGCCAAGTTCGTTATTGCTTGAATTTCGATTTTATCATTTCCAGCGAATTGACGATTACTGCTTAGCCTTCTGATTCGGCGCTGGCGCCTCTAGCGTGAAGTCTTGAAATAGGTAAAGGCCGGCCTCGGGCTTCTTGGTTCCACATGAGTAGTAGTCATCAATCAGGCTTCTATCATTCAATTCTGAATATAGACATCGGGTAGTAAAACTATGCTGCCTAAGGCTCATATTTCGTGCCCCCATCCATGGGGGTTTTGTTCTGAGTAGTAGACTTCGAATCCATGTATTTCATACTCCCTCTTCGCATCATGAGTCAGAGTTGGGTGAAAATCGATATGTTGGTACTCGGTCCATGCTAATGTCTTGTCTCCTATCCAGGCCCTAATTTCAGCATAGGATATGCCCAGCCTTATCTGAACTTTCCAGTCTGGAAGTAAGTTTGGACTAGCAAATGGACATTCTCTCTGCATCCGTTTCGTGGACCTCAAGGGGCCTATAAAGATCACAACATAAGTTAATTACAAGCACGTAAGCTATGCCGTTTGTGAATATTTTCTATGTTATGCCCCCAGTTCGGGGGTAACGGCATAAGACAGATAGTCGGATCAATTCCCTTTCAAATTTAGACGAAGGATGGCGTATTCTGAATAGTTGGGGAAATCTTTAATCCTGAATTCCACGATCGTGCCAGATCGTATTATGACCGAAAAACCAACGACCGCTCAGGATCGTATTAAGGCCGGATAGAAATCCAAAAATCCCAGGGCTTCACCAGGTCCTTCCCAGTCGCGAATATTAAGTTGCATGACATGTCATTGAATAATTCAGTCTCAAGGCCCTTTTGGTCGCCGCCTTGAATTGCATAGGAAGTTTAGCATTGGGCATTGGTGTCATCCTCCTGCACGTCCCCTTTTAGTTGCTTTCTACTGGTCTATTATTGTTGTTGCGAGTGCGGCCCTCGTGTTTTGTTTAGCTTTGTTCTATGAACCTACACTTGGTAAATGAAATTTTGTTTCTTTCGCATTATCCTGCACCTGCGAGTATTCCATAAGCAAATAAGCAAATAGTTCGTGAAACATTATACGTTATCAATGCAACTATAAATGAAAATGCACTAAAGTAGTATGTATGTATGTATGGGTATGCCCCCAATCAATCATTAACTTAGTGTCTGGCCAGGGCTTGTTGAGGATTGATTAGGACCATAACTGTGTTGCCCCCATGTCCGGACATGGAGGATTCGGGCTCCGCTTTCATTCTTTTTCCCAGTCGTGTAACAGGATAGGAGCCCTTGAGTGGCATGTGTCATCATGCCTTTATACTCTCCCGATCCTTCAGCGGGGTAAGAGTTCTTATGGCGCTAAGTGTCTAGCACCTTTATACTCTCCCGATCCTTCAGCGGGTTAGAGTTCGAGCTCGGTTCTTAGTCTGCTCACCGATCCTTCAACGGGGCAGAAGTTCTGGGGGCACTAAGTCTCTAGCTCCTTTATACTCTCCCGATCCTTCAGTGGGGTGGAGTGTATTTCGAGGCGGTTTTAGTCACGGTGCACCTTTACGCCTCATGGACATTCTCTCTGGTCCTTTATACTCTCTCTCGAATCATGAGAGTTAGAGTGGTTCAGGCGAACGGTCATATCATTCGCCTCGGCATTCCTTCTACACTCTAGTTCAAAGAGCGGGACTCTGCCGTTTCGGGTGTCGTTCTCGACATCGGTTCTGGTCCATACTCCACACTTCACTCTGGCGAATGGAGCTTTTCGAACAAGTAGTCGTGTAACACTCATCCTAGGTTTATATTTATATCCAAGCTCTGAGGATAGCATCAGTCAGTCAAAGAGTTGGAAAACGTTTGCCAACGCTTTGCATTCCTCCGAACAATCCATGGGAGGAGTAGTTAGCACCAAACTCTGGGTACCTGCATCATTCATATCGCATGAGTTAATCATGTCACTAACCCAAGAGGCATGTAAAAGCAAATCTTATGATTGAAAAGTTAGAATATCAATGGGCGTTGCTGCCACCTATCGGGATTCATGTAATCTGGTGGCATCGAGGATAGGATCGAGCCATATAGACAGTCACACGGCGTCCATCTGGGGTCGGACTCCGACTTTGCAAGACAATGACTTATGTACAACTGTCTTATGGTCCGCCACGTATGAGCCAAGAATTGGATGGTCATCCCGGATACACCTTGAGCTATACAGCTTTTTTTAGATGGAGGGCGTGGCTTTGTAGACGAGCAGTTCAGTTGGGCTCGTTATGGTTCTGTTCCATTATCCATATGCAGGTGTTAGAAATATGATCGGTATCAAATCCGGGGTACCTATACCATCCAAATATTAATTTATCTGAGTTAATTACATCAATTACTCATAAAGCATGCAAATACAAGAGTCATGGTTAAAGAATAATCCTGTTAAGGGGATGAATATCATTCGGAGTGGAAATGGCATTGCATGTTCTTTGCCGGTTAATTTTGCCTTATCCTGTCTCTACCAGGGGATGGCTGCCATAATCTTAAGATGATGACGAATATCTTTTCAAATTATTGAGTGGCGGCAGCCCCAAGAATGTATAGACCTTGATCGGGGTCTTGAGATGGCAAAGGCGGTTAGGTGAATATCATAAGCGAGTGACGAGATCGCATCTCCTTTGAATCGCCTTTTTGTACCCATGTTGAGGGTAAGGATAGAGTGCCAGGAAGTCATGACTGTATCAATAATGGTAGCATATTATCGCATTGGTGTTAGGATGGCAATCGACATAAGAACAATGGATTCATGCTTATTGAAACTTTTGCACTTTCTATGCTAGGAAATAATATATTGCTGCTGGTGAAGTAGTCATATCTTGTAAATTTGTTGATATGCCTTCGATCCCATGTCAAGGACAAGGGTTGGTGCATAGACAATCACTCAATATTCAGGCATAAGCGTTTCAAACACCCAATTGGCTAACCTTTAGGAAAGACTAAGGCAATCGGCCATGCAAACTCCTGATGTGTAAGCTTTGCATTTAGATGATGTAATATTGAGCGATTCATGCTCAAATCTACAGCTGCCCCCAGCGTATGGGGAATGAGTTACTTGGCAAATAAAAAGAGGGAAAGTGTGAATTTTCACTTTCTAATTCTAAAGCTTCGCTCATTAGATGTTTCATTCGTGTACATTTCCCATCTAGCGGGAAGTTGACTAGTGAATCCGTCTAACCATTCAAGACGGTGAATTCAGAAATGAGATTCGTCGATTTCTATCTCGGGACAACCTTCCAAGAGAAATAAGCCATGTCACCTTGCACATCATATCTTGAGGCATAACGAACGATGGTACGCCATTCATTCTCGTTGCCGAATGCATTCTGTGCCGCAGGAAGTTTCTTACGGGGGTTGTCGATGATTCTCATTTGGATGTAGTATCCAACACTGGATCAACTTCCATCTGATCAATGGTCGGAGTTCGTAGTGTCTTGATTTGGATCATCTCTATCGTTTCTAGATTTTTGGAACTTTCTCACTTATCCAGATTATTCGCCTTTTGATTTTCCGTTCGTAGGACATGAGATATATTATAATGCTCTAATCCATCCAACGGCTCTTCTTCCTATTCTAGGTGAGCTGCGAATTGTGGTTCCTCCACCTGAAATTCCTTTCAGGGATTATCTGCAAAATTCCAGCGTTGGACCGTCGATCATTTCTTGCACTGTCTATATACAGTTTCCAAATACTTGATTTTATCTTTCATTTCGAGGGGACATTTTCTTCATCTAACATATTCTCTTCGGGAACGGTACGTTCAGCGATGAAGTCGGCTAATGCTTGCCCTTGTACGAACCACTTTAGGAGGGAATTGAGATCAAACTGGTTCAGCTCTATGTTTCGTTTGAGCAATCTTCCAGATGCCTCAGGTCGCTGTAGGCCCTGTCGTAGTGGCTCATAGTGTGTATCACAATCGGATGAACTTGGAATTAGTAAAGGAGCTTTCTCAGAGTAATCAGCAATCCGTAGACAAGCTTTTCAAACTTTGGGTAGTTGCGTTCAACCGCGGCTACCTTTTTGCTTATATTATAGACTAGTTTAGGATCTTATCCTCCTTACATACAAGTGGTGCCAACTTTCCTGCCAAGCTTCAGACACCTTTAATTCTTTGTTGTTCATGGATGTTTATGATCATTGCAATTTGATCAGGGTTGATTTCGATCCTGTGTGAGCTAACTATGAGGCCAAGAAGCTTTCCTGATGCAATCAGCAAACAAACATTTCAAAGGGTTTAGGTTTATTCCAAATATTGAACATTTCTATTAGATCTGAAACGAAATAGGTAGATCGCTCAAACTCCACAAGAGTATCATCTACATGGACTTCCATGGGCTTTCAAGGCAGATGCTTTCCCTGGACCGAGCATACGCCTTATTTGCTGTAGAAAGCAAGTAAGTTCCCTTGTTCGGAAGAGGTCTATATGAGATCCGATTTCAAGACCTTAGTCAGATCGGCGTCGACAGTCGGAACATGTGCAGTTGCGTCATTAGATGTTACCCTTATGCATCCCAAATCACCATCCTCTCTGGGATCTATATCTTCGAGCAGATCATCGGGTAATTCCTTTTGTGATGCTCCCTTTATTCGCAATATTGAAACCTCCTTCACACTCCATTTCATCTGGAGGGGAAGCATCTTTGAGTTTCATGCCATCTATGTTGTGTAGCATATTCTATCTATCCAAATAATCGGCTTCTCCCATAACTTGGTCACCATAGACCATTCCCGCTCTATCTTCGGTTGGGATATTTAGCAGTAGACACTAGGGTGCAATGTAGGCTCTAAATTCTGTTGGAGCGGGTCTATTTGGACCTTGATCAGATAAGCTTGAATACGATAGCATAGCTTGTGAGGCTTCAAGTAATGTTCGTGTGTTCTATCATAATGAAAGTAAGATTGATTCATATTTACTTTGATCTCAAAATCTTATTTCTTGACCAAGGTCATATGGTGGCTGGTGAGCAGTCAAGTTGCTATCATCCGGACAAGGATCCAAATGTCCAATCATGGCCTGCGGTGGTTCAATTGGTATCTGACTCTGGGAACCAAAGTGTGTTGATCTAACCCTCAGTCGATGGAAACCAATCTCCGTTGATGTGGTTGACGGAAAATAAGCATTTCAAAGGATAGCCAAGCTATTCAGGGAGCAAACCAGAGAACATTTTCTTTCATTACATCATTCAAGTGGAGGATAACTTTGTAGTGCCAGGATCCTTATTTGCTATCAGACATCACATCATTGAGAATCATAGTCATTGGGATCTTCTGATTCATCTTCAGAATAGTGTCCAGATTGTTTTATGTTAATGGCATCTGGGACTTCATCAGTTGGACAGGTTTAAGTCATGTAAACTAGGTGATCACTACTCGTTCAGGAACATCATCAGTTGCATTGGTGAAATCTATACACCATCGGGGCTCTGGAGGAGGTTGTTGTGATACAATCACTATCTCGTATACCGTCATAGCCGGCATGCCGAATCTTTTCAATAGCTCCTCACATTGAATAACATCAATAAATAGGTGTGATGGCTCTAGGAAGAATTCCCGTTGTTGCCAATTTGCTGTCGATTTCCTCAGACTATCTACTGAATCGTGGTTGATAAGCCTTAATGATTATTGCAGGACAAAAACGTACTCCGAGCCGAAGGCGAGCCATGCTCCGAGCCGATGGCGAGGCCGTCAGCGGGTCCGGGCACAGCACCGGTGGGGGTCTGGGTCCCCACATTCCCGATGGTGATCGACCTAGCCGGTTAGATCGAAAATGTGGGCACCGCACGATTTTTTTCAATTTTGGACGATGGAGCCTTTTCTGAAATGATCTGAAAATTGTATTTTTTTCCTAAAACTGACACTTTTCCGGATCGGGTCGTGACCCTTGTTCATCATCATTTTTCTATTTCGCGGTTCGTGACGTCTTGAGCCGCTCATCAGATACTCGGATCGTCATAGTCTTCAGGGTCGTGGCTCGTGCATATCTTTTCGGCTCGTGGTTCGTGATTGAGCTTCTTCGGGTCGTGATCCAGCTTGGCGATCGAGATCCTCCAATCATCCAGCTTCACGTTTGTTCGTGAAGCTACTCTGGGTCGGTTCGTGATAGCACTTTGGGTCCGGGTCGTGGAGGTCCTTCCAGGTCGATTTGTGATAACATCACTGGGTTGTATTGTTAAGTACGCCTCCACGAGCCGATATGTCTTCACCAGCGGGCGATATTCCACGAGCCTTCATCACGAGCCAGTTCCACGGGCCCTGTTCATGAGCCATTCGACCCGCTAAACCATCTGTTCGCTCCTCGTTCGCTCAGTAGTTTTGCGATTCCTTTACTTTCTTTGGAGCCATAAAGTTCTGATATTACTGAAATAACTAAAATCTTCAAAAATGGTAGAAATGCGGACTGTTTTCTTCGAACTTTCAAATCCAAATAGTAGAATTGCAATCCGATAGGCTGAGAATTTAATTCTCAGTGAAAGCACCAAAATGTTAGACCAAAAAATGGTCCTAACACCCAAATTGTTGTATTTAGAGCATAGGAAATGAAGAAATAATTGAAAAGTAAGAGAAAAAGCAAGACAACAGGATTTTTATAGTGGTTCGGCGTTAACGAGCCTACGTCCACTTCATATTTTCTCATTTCATTCACAGATTACAATTACAATAAAGATTGTCTCTCAATCATTCGAATTCAATGAATAATTCTCTCTGAATTCATTGATTTTATTGAAGAAGATGGTGGTTATTCATGGGGAAGTGTTGGCCATGGCAGCCATGGATGTAGAGATGCCAAAAGTCCCCTGAAAATGCCCTCTGGATGTGTATTTATAGCTGTAGGAGAGCTCATATGGTGATGGGGTCGTGGTAGGACACGTGGCACCAGATCCGGGAAAGTTGGAGTGATCATAACCTTGAGAATAGTTCAAAATCTGCATGTGTAGTAGCGGGTCCTGGTCGCGGATCGTGGTCACGGTTCGCGAACTAGATTGGTCAGCATGTATAGTCACGATCCGGATTGGTCAGCATGTATGGTCACGATCCGACCCCAGGGGTAGCTACGATCCGATCTCAGGGGGTGGTCACGATCCGACCCCAGGGGGTGGTCATGATCCGATCTCAGGGGGTGGTCACGATCCGACCCCAGGGGGTGGTCACGATCTGATCTTCAAAAATGCCAAAATGTAGGTTTTTCCATATTTCTGCATGCGTTCACGGAAACGGACGTAACTTTCAAACCGTTAGGCCGATTGGACCAAACGAAAGCTCTACTTGGAGCTAACTCAAAGGGCTACAAGTATTTGATGTGAATATATCCAAATGAGGTCGTTTGATTGGGGTTTCGGGCCAGTTTATACTGATGTTATGATTTTGACCAAACTGCCCTCTGTCTTCTAACGATGCTTTCAATGCCGGAGAGTGATGTTATCCGTAGATTCCATATGTAACAGCATTTACCCAGAAGTGTGTCAACATGATCTTTGATTTGGGTAGGCTGGTCACAAAGCAGGCTAACAGAATATAAAACTGGAAAATGAATATTGAATTTCACAAAAGGGGTCAAAGCGATAAAGGGGTTATGGAAACTGGAATACAATCCTACCTTGATTATGGTTGAATCAATAACAATTTTGAAGGTGATTTAAATGGGAAATCCGAAATGATCCATAAATATTATTCTAAAAATGCACTTATTACTTGGAAAGACCGAGATCGAATGTTTCGAAAACCATTCCAAGTAATAATACGACATTTTAAAGAAATCGAAGACTTGGAAATCGATAATTGAAGACTGAGAATCTTCGAATTGTTTAGATTGCTTATTGAGGTCTCGTTTGGGCCGATCACCCGATATGAGGTTATAAGTGGCATGAAATCTGAATATATTTAGAGATTTTCGGACTGTGTTCCTTTCAGACCCAGAACGGACTTGTATGGATGGTGTGTCTGACATTGAAATTGACTGCGTAGCACTGATCTCTGTTAATATATATCGAATTTGTGGCAATTAATTATTCTCGTCTCTAAGGCATATGAACTTAGATGGTGTGTATTGAGAGAAATTGGTGACACGTCGTGAATTATCAATGTGGCATGCTCGAGTTATGAAATGAACGAATGATGATCAAAGCTTGGCTTATTCAAGCATAGCTTTGTGTATATCGGGACATCTTCGAACCTCACACCCCGGATTGATGGTAAACCAGCGGTTAGGTTGTATACATAATCTAGTGAAAATCGAAAGCTACGGCGGTAGATCTACCTCGAAACCTGAGGAAATAAAGTATATACGGTGTCCAATGTCTAGATGTTAACCAGGATATATACTTCGCGCTATGTATTCGGTGTCCGTTGTCTGGATGTTAACCAGGAGATACTTAGCTTCGTCTCCTCGAATGACTTTCGTGCCAGGAACCATCATGTTGGAAACCCAATAACCAATACGAGCCATTCAATTTGTTTGTAAATTATATATGTGGGAATAGTCACTATGCTTGGTAAGATTAATATATTTATTTGCAAAATGGTTTTCAACATTATGCACTAATAATAGTATTAAAAGTGAATTTTCACGTATGAAAGCATTTTGGTTATCATAAGACAAAACTCGCCATTTGGTGTGCACTTGCTATGTGTGATGTGGGACGAGATTATGATAGCTTCATTTTTTCCAAATCATTTGCGAATTTCTATGCATGGAAATTCACATAGAGTAAACCCGTTTCGCATTAGCGGCATGGTCCGGTGAATTTACCATGACTTTTCTATTGATTACTGCACCCATAACACTCATGTTATTTCATATTTTAATTGGACTAATATGAGAGTGATTTAGTTCTGATCTGAGTGTTTGTTGTGTTTCTTTTTATGCAATACGCTCGGGTCAGATACAAGTTGCAGTTAGCGAAGATTTCTTTGACTTGGCGAACGAAGTCGAAGATTTTGTATATATCCATTACATACATGTATTTCCCACTGCACTTTAGTTCCGCTGCCGTAATGTATATACCTGTGTATGTGTAACTCTGATAATCATTGTATATTATAGTCAAATGTATATTTTTCAACTGTTTTTGAACTATTAAGTGTTTATTATATGTTATCCTTCCGTTGTGAAATTCTGTTATTGTTTTCTCTTCTTCCTTGCTTTTCTTTTACTTTTCCCAATAACTACCTGCATTTGCGATCTGTTTGGGTTGGCATGCGCTGATCATTGTCGATTTGAACGGTCAAAAATCCAGATCGTAACACCAAGCAACCACGAATCTAACGAAGTTGTGGAAAGGATGAATTAGACATTTTTAGAGAGAACAGGATGCCTCAGATTGATTGTTAAATTGAAGAAGAGAGTTTAAGATGAACCTTTGTATATGGTAGCTTTCCTCATTAACTGCATACATTTTACTGCCATAGATATGAAGATCCCTAAAGAAATTTGGAAAGGAGACTTTTCTAGCTATTCATTTCTCTGAGTTTTTGGTTTTCCAACTTATGTGCACGATAGTAAAAGGAAGTTGTAACCTAGAGCTCGCAAGTCTATCACAATAGTAAAAGGAAGCTGTAACCTAGAGCTCGCAAGTCTATCACAATAGTAAAAGGAAGTTGTAACCTAGAGCTCGTAAGTCTATCTTTCTAGGCTATAGGAGAGGAGTAAAGGGATACATATCGCGGTGTCCTCTTAGCAAGAAAATAATTATGAGCAAGCATGTGAATTTTGATGAGAAGTTCATGTTTAAGGTGGAGCCTTTCTCATCGGATGATAATGAGAAGATATGTGAAGAATACCATACACGAAGCAAGTTATCTATTGTTTCTTTCCATAGGATTCAAATGGTGTTTCCGATGACACCGTGGTTAATGAGGATAATACCAATATTGGCACAAAGGATCAAACTCAAGGTGGAGCACATTCCAAAACCTAGAAACGACAAACAAAACAGAAAGCCTACGTGGCTTGATGAGTTTGTTGGATGGAGCATCGAGGACATTAACTTCGATGATATGGCAACATTTGCTTGAAATGTTATCCGTGATGTGCCCTATGATTATAGAGAAGCTATAACATCAGTTAACAGTTCCAGTTGGTTAGTTGTTATAGAAGAGGAGATTGAATCATTGTAGCTAAATCAAACTTGGGATTTGGTGCCTCTTCCCACCAACAAAAGAGCTATTCGATGTAAGTAGATTTATAAAGTGAAAAACGGTGAAAACGGTAATCTCGGATACAAGGCAAGACTAGTTGGAAAGGGGTATGTTCAGAAGAACGGGTAAAGTATCGTGATATATTTTCTCCAGTGGTTTGACATATTTCTATTTGTATTCTGTTGGCATTAATTGCTTATTATGATACGGAATTAGAGTAACTAGATGGTAAAACTGCATTTTTGCATGTGACCTAGATGAGGAAATTTATTTAAAGCAGTTGGAAGGGTTTATTGATAGTAGTAGACCAGATTATGTTTGCAAACTCAACAAATATCTAAATGGAATGAATCAATCTCCTAGTCTATGGCATAAGAAGTTTATAAATTTATGCTTTCAAAGGGACACTCTAGAAGTTTGAAAGATCGGTGTGTTTATTTTAGGAGATGTGGTGATAATATGATTTAACTGTCTCCTTTCTAAATTTATTGGCATCTCCTAAAATAAACATGTTCTAAAGCTCATATTATTCGTGTTTGGAACTATATTTTCTAAAGCTCGTATTATCATCACATCTCCTAAAATAAACACGTTCTAAGATGACAGAGAGGATAGGGTCCGGGTTTGTGTTTGGAAAATATAGTTCTCTGCTCTCCTTGGCTATCCTTAACTGATCTGGCAGACGGGATGGTTAATTCAAAATTTTAATTTGAAAAATATTATTATCGTTATTCCTTTTATATTATTCATTGATTATGAGAATTGATATCGAATATAAGTAGATATAATTTTTGTATAACTTATGTTCAATATCGATTGATTTGGTTTATGTCATGAATCGTATCTTCAATAATATCATTCTTGAAACCGATGAGATTGAGTTGTGGAAAATTATTGTAATTTGGGGATTTAGTCAAATGTTTGATTTGAGGAAATTAAAGGTAAAGAATTGGGAAGGGGGTATAATCTTTTAATTAAGATTAAATAATTGAATATTGGAAAATCATTTTAAATGGAAACTATGATTGAAATTATGAAATGTGGATTAAGGTTTTGAATAACATGTTATCAAACATAAAATTGTTTGAGGGTTAGAGGCTAGATTACCTTTGATTTAAAAGCTTAGTTTTAAAGGAGAAAAATTAAAGTATGGATTTTATTAAATTCAATTTGAGAATGGGTTTAAAGAAGTTTTAAATTAACAAATCCAAGAGTAAGAATATTTGATTGATAATCCTGTGTGTTCTTAATTATGTTTTTAATTGCGCTTATTATTTGGAAAGACCGAGATCAGAATTGTGCCTGAAAACCATTCCAAGTAATAGTACGACGTTGTGAAGCAATTGAAGATATTGAAGACAGTATTGAAGACCGGGACACTTAATATTGTAAGAACGACTTGTTGAATGTCTCAAATGGGTAGCTCCCATTTTAGATGGATTTTATATCAGTTAAGTGGCAAGAAGCCCGAACCAATGTAAATGAATTACGGATTGTTGTTTCGTTCAGACCCAAAACATACATGTATGGATTGTGTGTCTGACATTGTAATTGACTGCCTAGCACTTATTTTTGTTAAATATATATCTGTTTGATAGGGGAAATTTTATTTTCTTTCCTTAACACCCTTCTTTAAGACGTTTGAGCTAAAAGGTTATATATTGATGGAAATTAGTGATGCGTTGTGAATGGATAAGGTGGCATACTTAAGATATGTGATGAGCCATGGATGATCAAAGCATGGCTTATTTAAGCGTAGCATTGTGTATATCGTGAACTCGACAAGCCTCGCACCCCAATAAATGGCCAAAACAGGAAGAAATGCAGTAGGGTCATGGGGTGTTATCTCTTTCTGGATAAAAGTTGTACTACGGTATGAATCCCATGTATTAAACTATGCGGAAAAACATCTACTTTTGTGGTTGTTGTTGGCGCGCGCTCGGAAAGGTCGGTAACGACCAGGAGATGGCACACTCAGGTCTACTCTAAGTCACCTATTTACAAAGGTAACCCGACCTTGTTTTAGCATGAGGAGCATGTGTTGATCCTCGGTGTAACAACCCACGTTCTGACGGACCGATTTTTTCTCTCAAAAATCTCAATCCATCAAAACCCGAGTTGGTTTGCTCTGGTATCCTGTAGAAAAGACAGAGACATGAAACATGTCAGTGTTCGGAAAACATCTCACAGCGGAAGGAATAAAATATAATGTAATTAAAACATAGTTTTACCTTAATAATAATACTACTAAACTAGTATCCAAAGCTATACAGTCTCTATCATGAACCTAACCTGCGAATGTTGTGAGGAGGGGGTCAGAACATAAGTCCTGTGTGACTGGATTTAAATTATACTTTTGGATAATCCTACATATCCCGTTCAATTACATTTTCTAATTTATTGGGTTATCTGTGTTATTAGCATTCAAGGCTTACACACGTTGCACCCATCTACTCCCTAGTAAATTAACTTAATAGAGTGTATATGTAGCTACCCCCAACTAAGGTACACCCCATGGTACCCTACTCGCACGATCTCCACCGTATCATCGCAGGAATATAGCAGTCCCTTATCCTATGCCCGAATGTCGTATGGATTTCTGTATATATATATATATATATATATATATATATATATATATCAACGCTATGTCTACAAAGAGCCACTACTTCTATGTAAGCGTTCGGACATCCATCTTTGAACCATTCAATCGAATTAGGTTCCATCCTCGAATAATGCCCTCTAGTCTTATGATACGCCACCCAGGGAGACATGAGTGTACCTAGACTTTCTCACGTACGTATCGTCAATCGTTCTCGATGTCTATTGCACATGTTCTCTATATGTGCACCCGAGTTCCGTGGCAGGGCTAATCAAGAAACACGGAACTCGATCGGTTGCTTTCAGATATCTGCCGATTGCAGATGCTAAGGTCTGCTTTTACAGTGGATATGGTCCCACTAGACCCCTCCCTCAACTAATGAAAGGCACCCAAGAATATCAAGAATGAGAACTTAACCCCGCCCCCCTATGCCATTCAAACCTATTGGCCAACCTCACCCATAACTAGATAGCAAAGTATATGGTCTTTTGGAGTTCTCCGCCTTTCCGCTTTACGTACTGACTGAAGATGGTAGGTAGACGACGAGTTGTTATTACATGGCACTAACTGGTCTCGCCAAATCATGTTGGTCCATCTTAGTCTTTTGATTGCCCCTTATTATTGCAATCAAGGCATACTCATTGGTTCACCTACGTACATCAAACCTCTGTGAGTATAGGCGGATCATCTGCCACTCACAGAGGAATACCAAGAGTACCCTACGTCCCCGGAAGCCGCGTGCTTCCTAACCTAGTCCGTTGGAGTCTACAAGAATATCTTGATGGACATGCGCTCCTCTTTGTGTCTTTTGACACCCCGATGATCTACCTCTTATGGTTATTCATCCTCTAACGTATGGACTGGTCCAAGAGCCTCAATTTTATACGTCATTAGACCCTACGTCTAACCATTAATCACGCGCTTGCGCCACCTCGTGAGTTTTCTCATTTAACTTGGTTATTCTCCTTTATGTTGACTTCCTTTTCAAGTTTACCAAGTTAACCTCGCTTATTAATTCAATTTATAACTTAACCCATTTAAGTTCATTAATATGCATACAACATGTTATTCTCTATATTGTAATTCAAAATTCATGTCCCATCTCATGGTTGCCATAACATGTTCTACTTAATTTATAATTAAGTACATCTTAATTTACATGTTTTTTGTCATTCAACATTTATGATTAGATACATCTTACTTATCTCCATAAGTTTTCCTTCTTCTTTCTCATTTAATCATAATCTTGTCGTACACTGCCATTACAATTTATCAAAATTTACTTATTAACTTAGTTCTCTTAATTAAGGTTTACTAATAAGTTTCCCTTTTCCTTCATATAACTTATGTTATCCTCATTTATGGATTTATTCTTATTCTCGCTAATTATTTAATCTTCGATTAAGTACAACTTTATCACATAAGTTATTTCATTTTTCTCTATCGTTCATTATAACTTACCTTATTCCATAAGTTATAATTCCCACTTGTCCCTAGGACAAGTTTACCTATTATCTTTCCTTTTCTTGAGTTTATTCATAATAGGTTATTATCATTCCCCCATTCATTCCATTTTCCTTATAGTTGTAATTATCTTTCATTTAATTTCATTAATTCCCATTTATTACAATTAATAGTATTCGTCGGTCCTGCCATTTACATATTTTCATATATGTGTATATATATGTACTAGACCTCTCACATTAAGTCTACACTTGTGGATGCTGGATTTGTCGGGCGGGTCCGGGTAGTCTTCTACAACAAGTTGACTTAGCCTCGTGTCTTAGCACAACTACTTGTTTCATTTATGCACTTAGACCTGTCACATTAGGTTAAACATTAGTGGCCGCTGGATATGCCGGTCGGGTCCGGGCAGACTTCCACCACTAATGCAACCTAACCTTGTGTCTTAGTACCGTTTCATATATACGAACTAGGCTTCTCACATTAGATTCACCACTTGTGGTTGCTGGATATATCGGTCGGGTCCGGGCAGACTTCTAGCATAAGTGCAATCTAACCACGTGCCTAGGCGCGGTTCAGTTTTAGTCATATTCATCTCTATTCCATTATTTATTTCATATCAAATTGCGCCTTCAGTTTAAAGTCTTAAAACATAATACATGTTTATTCCCCAATTCAAGTTTATGATTATAATTCTACGAATAAGTTATGCCTATAATTTATATGCATAATTTCCAATTCACATTCATAATTCCAATTCAATTTATATGCATAATTTCTAATTCACATTCATAATTCCAATTCAATTTATATGCATAATTTCCACCATAGTTATGCCATTAACCCCATCATAATTTATGCCTCCAAATCTCTCAATATGAGTCGCATATCTTTCTACATGTAATTAATAATATGGAGATCTCAAATAGTGCATCTTTTACCCAATGTCTCAATTAACCTAATTTATAGGTCCATAAAATGGATCTATACAACATTATTCGTCTTAAACATTCAAATAAGTGTACATCCCAACTGATTGAACATAATTTTCATTTTAGCGCAATTATCCATCGCATCAATTATCTTTTTCAATACATTCATTATAAATATCCATGGGGAATGATTAAACGATAAACATACTATTATTCACAAGGGATAATTTAAACCGACTCACCTTTAAGCTTTCCCCAAATTTTGGATCTGATTCGTTCTATCATCCATGGTTTTCCTTTTCCCTTTAATTTGATTCATGACCTAATGACCATGCATTTATTATTTCATGAAAAGAGAAGGGAAAGAGAAATAATTTAAATAGATTGGTTCTTAGAGGTTTACCTTGCTTTCATGATTCAATAATCTTTTTATTAACGTTGATTCCCATTTCCTGAATTCATAATCCTCTTAGGCTAACATTTTAAATTCAGAATAGATTTGAGAAGAGAGAGAGAGGGAGCCATGGCAGAGCTCCAGTGTAGCCGCCGAATTGTGATGTATAGGGTTTGGTATAAGGTCTTATTTATAGGTGCGCAAGGACTTATCGTACACGCAACGCTGAGTCTGCATTGAATCCAGTTAAGAAAACAGTCCAGGTTCGCAGATGAATCTAGCCAAATCTTATCATACACGCAGTGCTGAGTCAGCATTGGTCCCACATGCTGTTTTGGCGCAGAAATTTGAATTTCGGATGTTTGAATTGTTTTGACGTAGAAATTTGATTTTCGAACTTTTGAATTTCTGGAATTTATTTAACTGTTTTATTCACATGAAATATTCTTATATGTATGCAATTCCTCTAACGACCATTTTACGCGTATATATATACGCACGACTTTCATTTTATTTTCAAAAATTCAAATGATGTTGCACCGTTATTTGATTCTTTCCATATTTCATTGACTGTAGCCTTATCTTGAATTTTATCTTTCGTATACATATATTTCTACATATATATATATATATATATATTCTCATATATATACATATATTTTCTTTATATCCTTATATGTATATTCTTATCCTTTCAAATTTTGAATTTGTATACGTACATATATTTGCATGTTCAGTTGGCCCTCTCAAAAACAAAGATAAAAATTATGCTGCCATCGGGGTTCGAACCCCTAACCTCTATGTTACAAATCCAATGCCTTAACCAATTGAGCTATGAAGTCTTTTGTTAATAAGTCTTAGAACAATGATAATTATTGCTCTCGCCTTACTTCTCTTTTTCATGTTAATTACAATACTTAAATTAAACCATCGCATGAATCTTTTTCTTTTATTTTTCTTTTAATGTTAATGCATTATGTTTGCAAATCAGTGCATGCATCATATTTACATTGCATGCAATCAATCCTTTCCTTCTTTCAATGCATGCATTACATTTTTTTCAGTGCATGTATTTATTACATGCAATCCTTATTTTATTCTTTATTTTTTTATTTAATTTGTTTGTGTATATATATTTCTCTTGTGCATATACAAACGTCTAGGCTTAATAACTTCTTCATATGATGTACGTTTTACACAAACCTGGTGTCAATCTTGACCAGAATTCTGAGATGGACGCAATGGCGCAGTCCGTTTTACTTAATTCTCATTATTTAATTAAGTTATTCTTATTTTATTATCTTAAAAATATGGGGTATTACATTCTCCCATCCTTAGGAAATTTCGTCCCCGAAATTTAATAAGCATAATATACATCCATCATGTGTGCATCCAATTTTTGCAACCATTGTGCACATGTGCATAGTGCAATACATCACAATAATACATGTATGCCTAAGCGGTACCTCCTATATGTATGCAAATTTTCCAAAAATCTTTTAAAATATGATGCTCACATCCTAAATATACTGTCAGTTCTATGTGAATGCAATATTTGAAAATTAAACACCTTTTTTATCCAAATTTTCCCACACTCTTACTGAATAAGAGCGTAGTTCATCCAATGTTGCATTCAAAACCCTACCAACCATCATTAAATTTCGAAATTTAGAAAAAACTAATTTTCTAAATTTGGTTTCTTATGTTACAAAAAGGCATAAATCGGAAAACTTTCACATCTTTCGTTTTTCTTTTATGTATCTTTTCCGATTTTACTTGAATTTTATGTAACAATTCTATAAAGATTTCCAATTTTCCTATCCAAGCACAAATACATAAGAAACTTTCTTTTTTTCAACTTATCTTGGAAAAATTTCATTTTTATTCATCTTTTCTTAAGATTTTCATTTTCTTTTCCCGTCATGTTTGTTGCTTTTCTGAATTTATTGTTTTCTTTTTAGTTAGGCTATTTTTCTTCCTTTCTTAGCTTATTTTACTTAATCCAATGATTTAAGTTTATTCTTTTCAAATAAGTCTTTCCATCTTTCAACATCCTACACAACTACTACTAAGGGCCAAGAATCTTAAGAATATTTCACTTAAGAAAAGTCCAACCACAAACTCTCAACACTTACTTGCCCTTCACTATCTAGTAGTATCTACTAGTCCTTGTTGTGTATTACTAGCCTATATTTTTTTCAAGCAACAATCCTACGCTTTACAATGCTTATGCATTCAATGGGAATTTTTTTCATTATTCCAAGATAGTCCTTACTATTTACTTCATAGCTTCAAATTTTAAAAAAAAAATGCTAGAACTTTTATTTTCTTCTTAAAAGAATAATCAAAATTTATTGTCGAAAGATTAAAGATTTCAAAACTTCTTACAAAATGCAACATTTTATATGCTTTACTTTTTAATCCTTTCATATATTATAATATGAAAACTGATGAGCTATACCTGCTCTATAATGTACACCTTTGCATGACAGAATTCTTTTTAAAACAAGAAATCATTGTTTTCAAAAACATACTCCATTTTACTTTAAAACCCAATATGCACTAAATATGTTCTTTTACATATTTTTCTCAAACATCAAAAATACTTTTAAGAATAAAACTTTAAAACACACGAAACTATTTTGTCAAAACTTTTACATTTTCAAGTTCTTAAAAGTTAACAAATGGGTTAGACTCAAAATGGTCTCCAACACAACTAGGTTTTCCTAGACACTCACATGAAATTAATTCTCTCAACTATATATATTCCTAATCCATTTTCCAATTTTTAATATTTCTCTAATTTATAAGGTTTCACTACCAAACCCACTAATATTAAATACTTAATATTTCAGTTACTAACATATGGGATACATCCTCCTTTTATACCAACCATTTTGTACACTTTCCACCCAACTTACCTAAGGGTCTCAAATTTCCATATTCAATCTTTTAGTGCACAAAACTAATATCCCAACTCTTTTCATTTAGTGGGCTCCTTTGTGGATCTAGGTTTATATATAATATATTTATATTTTTGAAAACACAAATACGTTCACTCACTATCTATATAGGAATCCTAAACCTAAGCTCTACCAGATGTAACAACCCGCGTTCTGATGGACCGATTTTTTTTTAAAAAATCCCAATCCATCGAAACCCGAGTTGGTTTGCTCTGGTATCCAACAGAAAAGACAGAGACATGAAACATGTCAGTGTTCGGAAAACACCTCACAGCGGAAGGAATAAAATATAATGTAATTAAAACATAGTTTTACCTTAATAATAATACTGCTAAACCAGTATCCAAAGCTATACAGTCTCTGTCATGAACCTAACCTGCAAATGTTGTGAGGAGGGGGGTCATAACATAAGTCCTGTGTGACTGAATTTAAATTATACTTTTGGATAATCCTACATAACCCATTCAATTACATTTTCTAATTTATTGGGTTATCTGTGTTATTAGCATACAAGGCTTACACACGTCGCACCCATCTACTCCCTAGTAGATTAACCTAATACAGTGTATATGTAGCTACCCCCAACTAAGGTACACCCCATGGTACCCTACTCGTGCGGTCTCCACCGTATCATCGCAGGAATATAGCAGTCCCTAATCCTACGCCCGAATGTCGTACGGATTTCAGTATATATATCAACGATACGTTTGCAAAGAACCACTGCAAAGAACCACTACTTCTATGTAAGCGTTTGGACTGCCATCTTTGAACCATTCAATCGAATTAGGTTCCATCCTCGAATAATGCCCTCTAGTCTTATGATACACCACCCAGGGCGACATGAGTGTACCTAGACTTTCCCACGTATGTATCGTCAATCGTTCTTGATGTCTATTGCACATGTTCCCTATATGTCCGCCGAGTCCCGTGGCAGGGCTAATCAAGAAACATAGAACTCGATCGGGAGCTTTCAGATATATGCCGATTGCAGATGCTAAGGTCTGCTTTTACAGTGGCTATGGTCCCACTAGACCCCTCCCTCAACTAATGAAAGGCACCCAAGAATATCAAGAATGAGAACTTAACCCCGGCCCCCTATGCCCTTCAAACCTATTAGCCAACCTCACCCATAACTAGCAAAGTATATGGTCTTTTGGAGCTCTCCGCCCTTCTGCTTTACGTACAGACTGAAGATGGTAAGTAGACGATGAGGTTGCTATCACAGGGCACTAACTGGTCTCGCTGAATCACGCTGGTCCATCTTAGTCTTTTGAGCAATCAAGGCATACTCATTGGTTCACCTACGCAGACCTAACCTTTTTGAGTACAGGTGGATAATCTGCCACTCACAGAGGAATACCAAGAGTACCCTACGTCCCCGGAAGCCGCGTGCTTCCTAACCCAGTCCGTTGGAGTCTACAAGAATATCTTAATGGACATGCGCTCCTATTTGTGTCTTTTGACACCCCGATGATCTACCCCATATGGTTATTCATCCTATAACGTATGGACTGGTCCAAGCGCCTCAGTTTTATATGTCATTAGACCCTACGTCTAACCATTAATCACGCGCTTGCGCCACCTCGTGAGTTTTCTCATTTAACTTGGTTATTCTCCTTTATGTTGACTTCCTTTTCAAGTTTACCAAGTTAACCTCGGTTATTAATTCAATTTATAACTTAACCCATTTAAGTTCATTAATATGCCTACAACATGTTATTCTCTATATTGTAATTCAAAATTCATGTCCCATCTCATGGTTGCCATAACATGTTCTACTTAATTTATAATTAAGTACATCTTAATTTACATGTTTTCTGTCATTCAACATTTATGATTAAATACAACTTACTTATCTCCTTAAGTTTGCCTTCTTTTTTCTCATTTAATCATAATCTTGTCATACACCGCCATTACAATTCATCATAATTTACTTATTAACTTAGTTCTCTTAACTAAGGTTTACTAATAAGTTTCCCTTTTCCTTTATATAACTTATGTTATCCTCATTTATGGATTTATTCCTATTCTCGCTAATTACTTAATCTTCGATTAAGTACAACTTTATTACATAAGTTATTTCATTTTTCTCTATCGTTCATTATAACTTACCTTATTCCATAAGTTATAATTCCCACTTGTCCCTAGGACAAGTTTACCTATTATCTTTCCTTTTCTTGAGTTTATTCATAATAGGTTATTATCATTCCCCATTCGTTCCCTTTTCCTTACAGTTGTAATTATCTTTCATTCAATTTCATTTATTCCCATTTATTATAATTAATGGTATTCGTCGGTCCTGCCATTTACATATTTTCATATATATGTATGTATATATATATATATATGTGTATGTACTAGACCTCTCACATTAAGTCTACACTTGTGGATGCTGGATTTGTCGGGCGGCTCCGGGTAGTCTTCTACCACAAGTTGACTTAACCTCGTGTCTTAGCACAACTACTTGTTTCATTTATGCACTTAGACCCCTCACATTAGGTTCAACATTAGTAGCCGCTGGATATGCCGGTCGGGTTCGGGCAGACTTCCACCACTAATGCAACCTAACCTCGTGTCCTAGTACCATTTCATATATACGCACTAGGCCTCTCACATTAGATTCACCACTTGTGGTTGCTGAATATTCCGGTCGGGTCTGGGCAGACTTCTAGCACAAGTGCAATCTAACCTCGTGCCTAGGCGCGGTTCAGTTTTAGGCATATTCATCTCTATTCCATTATTTATGTTCATATCAAATTGCGCCTTCAATTTAAAGTCTTAAAACATAATGCATGTTTATTCCCCAATTCAAGTTTACGATTATAATTCTATGAATAAGTTATGCCTATAATTTATATGCATAATTTCCAATTCACATTCATAATTCTAATTCAATTTATATGCATAATTTCTAATTCACATTCATAATTCCAATTCAATTTATATGCGTAATTTCCACCATAGTTATTCCATTAACCCCATCATAATTTATGCCTCCAAAACTCTCAATATGAGTCTCATGTCTTTCTACATGTAATTAATAATATGTAGATCTCAAATAGTGCATCTTTTACCCAATGTCTCAATTATCATAATTTATAGGTTCATAAAATGGATCTATACAACATTATTCATTTAAACATTCAAATAAGTGTACATCTCAACTGATTGAACATAATTTTCATTTTAGCGCACTTATCCATCGCATCAATTAATTTTTTTAATACATTCATTATAAATATCCATGGGGAATGATTAAATGATAAACATACTATTATTCACAAGGGATAATTTAAATCCACTCACCTTTAAGCTTTCCCCAAATTTTGGATCAGATTCGTTCTATCATCAATGGTTTTCATTTTCCCTTTAATTTGATTCACGACCTAGCGACCATGCATTTATTATTTCATGAAAAGAGAAGGGAAAGAGAAATAATTTAAATAGATTGGTTCTTAGAGGTTTACCTTGCTTTCATGATTCAATAATCTTTTTGTTAACGTTGATTCCCTCTTCCAGATCTGAATTCATAATCCTCCTAGGCTAACATTTTAATTTCAGAATAGACTTGAGAAGAGAGAGAGAGAGAGAGAGAGAGAGAGAGGGAGGGAGCCATGGCTGAGCTCCAGCGTAGCCGCCGAATTGTGATGTTTAGGGTTAGGTCTAGGGTCTAATTTATAGGTGCGCAAGGCCTTATCGTACACGCCGCGCTGAGTCAGCATTGAACCCAATTAAGAAAACAGTCCAGGTTCACAGATGAATCTAGCCAAATCTTACCGTACACACAGTGCTGAGTCAGCATAGGGTCCCACAAGCTGTTTTGGCACAGAAATTTGAATTTCGAATGTTTGAATTGTTTTGGCGTAGAAATTTGATTTTTGAACTTTTAAATTTCTGGAATTTATTTAACTGTTTTATTCACATGAAATATTCTTATATGTATACAATTCCTCTAACGACCATTTTACGCATATATATATATATATATATATATATATATATATATATATGCACAACTTTCATTTTATTTTCAAAATTCAAATGATGTTGCACCGTTATTTGATTCTTGCCATATTTCATTGACTGTAGCCTTATCTTGAATTTTATCTTTCGTATACATATATTTCTGCATATTTATATATATATATATATATATATATTCTCATATGTATACATATATTTTCTTTATTTCCTTATATATATATTCTTATCCTTTCAAATTTTGAATTTGTATACGTACATATATTTGCATGTTCAGTTGGCCCTCTCAAAAACAAAAATAAAAATTATTCTGCCGCCGGGGTTCGAACCCCCGACCTCTATGTTACAAACCCAATGTCTTAACCAACTGAGCAATGAAGTCTTTTATTAATAAGTCTTAGAACAATGATAATTATTGCTCTCTCCTTACTTCTCCTTTTCATGTTAGTTACAATACTTAAATTAAACCATTGCATGAATCTTTTTCTTTTATTTTTCTTTTAATGTTAATGCACTATGCTTGCAAATCAGTGCATGCAACATATTTACATTGCATGCAACCAATCCTTTCTTTCTTTCAATGCATGCATTACATTTTTTCTTCTTCAGTGCATGTATTTATTACATGCAATCCTTATTTTATTTATTATTTTTTTATTTTAGTTTGTTTGTATATATATATATATATATATATATATTTCTCTTGTGCATATACAAACGTCTAGGCTTAATAACTTCTTCATATGATGTACATTTTACGCAAACAAAATGTTTATCTTTACCAGAATTCCGAGATGGACGCAATGGTGCAGTCCGTTTTACTTAATTCTCATTATTTAATTAAGTTATTCTTATTTTATTATCTTAAAAATATGGGGTGTTACACTCGGACATCCCTCTGGAGGTGTTCAAAATTCAGTTCGGTAAAGTTCCTTTGCTGATCATTGTTGGAAACCCAATCTCCACTACAAGCCCATACGGTTTTAGTTGTATACCATATGTCAGTATAGTATATGGTGCCTATGCTGGCTATCTTAATACATTTAGTTTCGAAAGGTTTTCACACTATGCACTAATAATAATATGAAAGAGGACTATCGTGTATCAAAGGCATTTTTAACTGCATAAGGAGAAACCTCGCCCAATTGTGCGTTTGCATGGTGTGTGTTTCATGAGACCTTATGTTAGTTTCATTTTTCATAAAGTCACTGCGGATTTCTCTACATCGGTATTCACATGGAATAAACCCGTTCCACATTAGCGGCGTGATGCGATGAATTTCCAAACTTTAAAATAAACCCTAAAAACAACCTTTTAGAGTTCTCACACCAGTCCCATGATTAACTTAGAGTTTATTATTCTCACACCTAAACTCTAGGTTCCCATACCTTTCCACACGAGCGACCTAGTAGTTTGGTTTGCAGATTTAGAATTAGCAGGAGCTATTATATCTTAGAGCATTCATATTCTTTCATTGAGTTTAGTATCTTTTCCGTTGTGTAATTGATGTACTCTGATGTATCTTTTGTAACTCTGATGTAATATTATTATAATGATAGTGGAAAAGTTCTTTCACTTTTGTGAAAATGTGTGAATACCCCAAATAATATGTCTTTATGAATGGTTTAAGTTGGTTTACTTACTGGGGAAAATTGAACAAAAAGGCAGGTCGTTACATTTTGTTATCAGAGCTTTGGTTTATACAAAGCTATGGGGTACGAATCATTTGAAAAAAAGGAAAGACTCATCAAAGTTATAATATCTCATTAGAGATAAGGCTAGAATAATTTTCTAGAGTACTATGTTCGAGAGAGCACCTTCCAAGTAAAATGAATTAATTCTTTGGGATTAATAGTAGAATTCATGTGAAGGGATAAACTTGGGTCAAAATTGTTAAGGTAATTCTCCTCTAAAGAAGCTAATCAATATGGTTAGAAATCAAAATAAATAATAAGAGTTTGAGCACTTTATTTGATGTTGAGGTTGGACTATCAAGTATAAGTATTTTTCATATATGTCTGATCAACGTATATACGAAGTCTTTAGTATACTCAATAGATATAAATCATACTCTAGTCGCTTGAAGATGATTTTATTGATGACTGCAGCATCATCAATATGTATTTCCGAGCTTCAAAAGTGGAATGACTATATGATTCCAATTAAAACATCAATATATACTTAAACCCATTTAGATAAGTGTTTGAAAACGTTTGGTACATTAATGTGAATATGAATAAGATAAGCGAGATCTTAAAAATTTGATAGAGTTGTAAGAATTATACTAGGTAAACCTGTAATAAGGATAAGTCAGTAAATTAAGTTGAGAGTATATGAAAACGTGTATTTATGATACAAAATTGGTTTTGAAAAGATATATCGTTTGAAAAGTTAAATCAAAATATTAAATAAGAATTGGCAATTACTTTGAAATTAATTTTTTTTTGAATTGGTTTTGAAATAATATATTTTGAACATAAAGGAAAAAGTTTTTGAAGATATTTTTTAACAACCCGAAAATCTGAGCCAGTTTAAAATTTTTATTTTGGCAATTTTAGCGAATTTTGAACTTTTAAAATAGATTATTTTAAATAAAATCGACAAGAAAATTTATTTTCGATGTAATTCGAACGTATATATTATATACGCCATCGTTAGAATATAAATATTTATATATAATTATAAATAGAATCGAAAATGGCGCGGTAGTTCGATAATTTGATTTCAAACTTCAATTGAATATACCGGGTGCAAAACAATCCGGATTTTAGTGAAACCAAAAACATTAGTATCTAATTGATAATATCTTTCCAACGAATCTGAAAAATCAAAATTTCATAGCGGGGATAAAAAGATATGTCCAGTTGAAAATTCTGAATAGTCGCTATGGAATTCAGGCCCTTAAAAATAGACATTTTGCAAATGACCTCGGATTTCGACGAAACCACTTTCGTTGGGTCCGTAATGTCGAATTATTGTTAGATTCCAAATTTTATAATTTTTCGAATCAATATGTGAGCGTGGCAAAGGAAAACGCGTTTGACCAGTTTCAGTTGATTTTAATCGACTGGAAATTGGCCATTTTTCCAACGGTCTCAGAATTCGACGAAACTAGTTTTGTTAGGACCGTATCATCAATACGAAGCTAGAAAATATTTTTCTGTAATTTATAGAGTTAGTATGTGACCCCGGTAAATTGAAATGTACGTTTAAAATTCAATATAGCGATTTAAATGTAAATTCAACGGAAACTGATTCAAACAGTCGAATCAGCTTGCGATACATATCCCATTGTGTTCGAAATGGGGGTAAAACGCTGTGGACGATAGGCGGTGGGCCTCATTTCGAGTTCGTATGTAAAAGTCAACTTCTTTGAAAATAAAATAATTAAATAAAAAAAATATATATAACCCTTATCTTCCCTTGGACCCCCCCTTAAATCGATTACAGATAAATAAAAATAAAAAAAGAGAACGAAGACGGAGGAGCTGCCGCTCCTCCGATCGACGCACCGCTGCTCCCCAGGTGTGTCGCCGCCGCTTCTACCTTCCCCCTCCCTCCAGTCGGGCGCCGCGCCTCTAGCCTCCGCCCTCCTCCAGCGCCGCCTCGGTCCTCCACCACTCCTCCCCTCCGCTGCTACAAACCCGACGCCCCCCTGAAACCCCCACGCGACCTCGTCCGCCGCCATCGCCACCAGCAGAGCCACCCTCCCCACCACCGCTACCTCTGCCGCCGCCTCCCTCTCTTCTTCTTCCTCCCTCTCTCGCCTCCATCTCCTCCTTCTTCTGCATAAAAACCGCCCCCCCCTTTCTAAACCCTAAGCCGTCGATCCCTCCGCCTCCACCACCAGCGACGGTGAAGCCCCCCCCCTCCCCAGCCTTCGATTTTGACTGTAAGCCCTTTTTACTTATTTATTTTATTTCTTTTTTCTATGTAATTGGTATTAGAAATTATAAAAATCAGTTTTTGTATATTTTTAAAATTAGTTAAGTTAGGATTTTTAGAATATGAAAAGACGATATTTTTAAATATGAAAAGACGATATTTTTAAATATGAAAAGACGATATTTTTAATATGAGTAGTGAAGTAAAAATATGATTTTTACTTTGAGAAAAATATAATTTTTATAATGTAGAAGGGAGAAAAATATAATTTTTAGATTATATTTGTAAAGGTGAAATCTTTATATTTGTAAAGGTGAAATCTTTATATTTGTAAAGGTGAAATCTTTATATTTGTAAAGGTGAAATCTTTATATTTGAATAGGCGAAATCTTTATATTTGAATAAGCGGAATCTTTATATAGTATCGATGTAAAAATAGAATTTTTATCTATTTAGTAGCATAGTAAAAATTCGATTTTTATATATTGAATAGCGAAGTAAAAATTCGATTTTTATATATTGAATAGCATAGTAAAAATATGATTTTTATATATTGAACATCAAAGTAAAAATATGACTTTTATATATTGAACATCTAAGTAAAAATGTGATTTTTATATGTAGTGGCTACGGGCAACGAAGATGACAAAGATGCGAGAACGATGAAGATTTCTATTAATGAAGTCGTGGAATTGGGATAGCTATCGGTGAGAACTTCCCACTCTTCAATTTCCTTTTCTAGTTATATATATATATATATATATATATATATATACTAGGATGCAGACGGTGCTTAGTAGCACCCGACACCCGTCATCCACAGACCATGGATGGCTTGTTTGTTAAATTGTTTGGTTGTGTAGTTGATTAGTCTAATTGGTTTGAATTGAATTGTTTGGTGAAATGGAATGGATTTGATTGATGTGTGAATGGCGTGGGCCTTCACTAGACCGGGGATAAGGCTAGGCCTTGTCCCGTTTCTAGTATCGTGCCGTTATGCCGCCGAAATTTTCTAAAATATGTTAGAAAAATGAAAATATCATTTTTATTGTGTAAACGAAATGAATAGAAATTCATGTGTTAAAATAAAATATTTTATCGTTAAAAATATAAATTTTAACGTGAAAGTGAATAAATAAATATTTATAAACAAATCGACCGATTTGTTTATATACACTGATTTGACTGACATTGATTGGGTCGATAAATTTTACACATCGCCCAACTGCACAACTAAAATCTCTGTTTGATTGTTTGAAACCCCACACGGGTGTTGGGATGAATTTGAAGTTCACTCATCCTGATTGATTAAATATGTTGATCGATTGATTGACAGGCTGTTATAAGCGTCAAATATTTATATTTGATGCTTATACAGTGTAGTGCACTTTGGTTGATGGTTGATTATTTTTCAATGCTATTACATACATGTGTTGTATGGAATCCATATAATTAACGTTATATGGTGATTGATTGGGCCTCATTCCAATCGGGACAACAATGAATATTATAAAAGAAAATTCATGTGTTGAATATAAAAATAGTCATGTGTTGACGATGTTCATGTGTTGAGTGAAATATTCTATACAATGAAATTTACATCCTTATCATATTTAAAATTAGAACTACTTCCCAGTAGAAGTCTAATTGAAAATCAAACGATAGATACCATAGTTTTATAAAATATTTTACATAACAAAAATAGTGATGTGTTGACAGTACTCATGTGTTGAGATTAGTCGTGTGTTGAAAGAAATATAGATTCATGTGTTGAATGGGATAAATATTCATTTGTTGAATAGAATAAAGAAGTTTTTGAAAAATATAAAGCCGTGTTGATTAGAGATGCGTTATTTTGACGCGAACGATATTTATATCGATTTTATTCGTTTTATAATGAATATGGAAAAGTGATTTCAAAATTTAATATTTGAAATGAATTCAAATTGAATTGAATAGAAAGTGAATTTGAAAACTGAATTGTTTTTGAAACGAATTTAGAACTATTTATAAATTTCGTTTTAAAAGGAAATCGACGAAATATATATAATATATATGTATATATATATATTATATATATAATGGCCTGAATAGAATGCGCCGCGCCACGGCAGTTCGTGAATTTCAGCCACTGACTTCGAATTGACGTTGCGGGAGATCCGACCGTCGGATTCTCCTAAACCCGGAACCGTTGGGTTCGTATCGAAAAGAGCTTTCCAACGAATATTAGAAATTTGAAATCTAACGGTTGGATTTGGAATCATGTCCAAATCAAATTTGAAAAAGGTCGCTGTAAGTGCAGTTCGATGGCCGTTGATGGAAATCGACTGTACGAGCCTTGATAAAATTATTGAAAATATCTATAATTTGTGTAAAATCATAATATATGAATTGGAAAGAACTAGGATGAAAAATTCCACATTTGAAAAGATAAAAATAGATTTTTATCAAAATGAACTAGTTTTGAACTAGAATTAAAATCAATTTATTTTTGAAATAAATAAATTGAAATTGAAAGTGATTTCAAAAATAATCGATATTCCCAATACGTGGATTGGACTGGAGTTGAATCGAAATTATCTTCGGAATATTTCGATGTTGGATTTCGTGACTATACAGTTATTGTTATGGGAATTTGAAAGATATATTTTATATCGCTATTTCCAATACAATATATGTTGGTTTCAGAATTTGATATTGAATATAAGCCGATATATTTTCTATTCAGAGCCTTGTATTTAATATCAAATGTGATTTGGGTTTATCGTGAATCGTGTTTTAGATGACATTGGTTCTTTGACCCAGTTAAAGGCAGGATGTTGATTTTTGAAAAGATTAAAACTAAGTGGAGTTTTAATGAATCTTTAATTAGATTAAAAAGGTGAATTGATAATTTAAAATATCAAATTTGAAAGGTGATCGAGAATGGAGTACCACCAGTTTTGCTCCAAAGCGATAGTTAAATCTTTAATTAGATTTGAACGTGAAATGGTAATGAATTTTACCGATAATACTGTGGTGTTAGATATGGAATATTACCAGTTTTGCTCCAGGGGATGAATAGGTTGGGATTGGGAAATAAAATAAATAATTACTTCGGTGTGGTTCGTTAATCCCGACTAGTTTGGAATGATATCCAAAGGAAGATTATAGGATAAATTTAGAAGAATTTATCTTGGATAAAATTAATGGGAACATTTCCCTAAGAAGGTGATTTTGTGAATAAAAGAATATTCTGAATTGGAATGAGGCGTTTGTTGTGTTTGTGTAACATTCGTTTATTATATACGTGGGTTATTCAGAAAGGCCGGGTTTATACCCATTCTGAATAACCGATTCGACGAGATGTCGAAGATAACGGTGGTTGAAGACCGGAAGTCTTCACATCGTTTGGGTGATTACTGATGATCTTGATTGGGCTGTACACCCAGGATGAGGGAATCAGTTGGTGATCTTCCAGACGTACTTGGAGATGGATGGATATGCGAGGAAAGTGCCTCCGGTTTCATTCAGACCCAGAGCGAACTTGTAAATGGATTGTGTGTCTGACATTGGATTTTATTCTGTGTTGATTGATCTCTATTAAATATACATCTGTTTGGCGGCGGAGAATTTATTCTCTTGCTTAACGCCCTTCTCTGAGACATACGAGCTCAGAGGTTGTATATCGATGGACATCAGTCGCATGGAGTGAATTGCCAATGTGGCACGCGTAAGTGGCAATTGATCAAGGCTTCTGTTGAAAAGCAAAGTCTTGTGGTTGATGATCAAAGCACGGTCTGTGTGGCGTAGCTTTGTGTATAATGTGAATTCGCGAGCCTCACACCTCGGTATGAGTCAAAAACGGGATAGTGACTGCAGGGAGAGCACGACGTTTCTTCTAGCTAGGGTGGTGTCAGTGACCTACCAGCCCTGACATTTATATATTTTTCACCTGTGTGGTTGTTGGAATGCGAGGCGCCTCGGATATAGGTCTGTAAGGACCGGGAAACATGTGTTCAGGAATAATTAATCCTCAAAAGTAAGAGAGGACCGGCCCTGAAGATCCAAGGATCATATTGGGGTCCTGGGACATTTGCTAGAGTGTCTCGAACGCGGAGAGGAGCTTGCCCCTTGCCTCGACTCATGACGGAAATCCAATTTCCAATACGTGTATTGCGGTTTTAATTGTAGAACTAGTATGGCGACATGATAGATGGTACCCATGCCGCCTATGATTGATATTTATGATTTGAATTGTTTTGACACTATACACTTATTATAGTATCAAATAATGTGTTTTAAACGTATCAAGCATGCTTTGGCTGTTATAAGGTAAAAACCCTATCCTCCGGCTTGCGTTTCATTGTGTGATGGGACCTGGGTCTTATAACAGCTTCATTTTTCTTTATTTAGCATTGCGTTGTTTGTTTTATGCACTGGTATTCTTGGGAGGAAACCCGTTCCGTGTTATATGGCATGGTCCCTTGATTTACCGAACTTTAAAATAAAGAATTATAACTGTTTTAGTTCTCACACCAGTCACATGACTGACCTGGAGTTTATTGTTTTAACCTAAACTCTGGGTGCCCCTATTTTCCACACGGGCAGCTAGTAGTTTTGGTTTTGCAGATTTATATCCACAGGGTCCTGATTTACAGCTGGAACGATGCTCGGAAAGCTCTGTATCCGTGTATCACTTTCAGTTGTATTTTGTATTATTTTCCGCTGCTATGTAATTTATTGTAATCTCTGATATTTATCGACTGTAATTTATTCATTTATACTCTGTATATTCTTGTATCAGATGGAATTGTTGTAATAACAATGAAATGTTCTTCCGTTTGCGTTCTATTTTGTCTTGTCCTCAATTCTATCCGTGCTTTCCTTCACGGGGAAGTTCGGGTCGTCTCATATTTGGAAATTAAAACTTGAGCATGAACATCTTGTGATTGGAATTTCTCAGTTGATTAAAAGACGGTTATGTAAAGTTGTAATTTACATAAGTAATCCACGTATAGAAAAAGTAGTTTGGGAAACGATTTAAAGGCTAATTTGGAATTAATCAATCAGGATATTTTATAATCTGTCCTCCCTAGCTGATTAAATTTAAAATGCAAATATCTTGAGAATTCAATATGGCTATAGGATATTTGACGATATTTTGGTTAAGGACTACATTGTTTTAAGCTGCTAATAAAGATATATCTAAGTGATTTCTCTAAAGTTTGAAGGAAATAAGTTTTGTAACTATGAATTTGGAATAATTAATAAGGATAGTCAAATATAAACAATATAAGGATTTAAAATCTAGAATTATCGGCGATTTTGGACATTCGATAAATTCTAAAGTATATTATGGAAACAAAAGGAGCTGTTTAAGTACGCATGAATACCTTGTGAATTAAGTTTCACAATTTGATTGAAGGATATTTGGCAAGTAGGAATAGTAAGAAGAAATTACCTAAACTGTAACGTTTAGATAAGCCAAGTTCTGAGATGATCGATTTTTTTCGTGTAAAGAATAATAGTAATTTTGGGGAACTAAAAAGGGGTAAGCTTCTTAGCCTTTGTATTTGCAAGATAAGATCTAAGAGAATAATTTATAATTTTGAATTTTCTTGAAGGCGGTAAATTGTTTACTATAAGTAATTGACCCAGTAAACGATGAATCGAACGTAACGGTTAGTTGGAAGTTATCGTTGGAGGATATGGTAGATATAGTTGTCCGTAAATATGTATGCGAGAATATTCTACCTGGTATATCCATTATGAGAATGAGAGATTTGGTATAAAGAATTTTTAATCTTGAGTTTGGAAATCTACAAGATGTCGAATGGGGAAACTACGATTCCTTTTCCTTTTTGAGGATGTAAAGTTTTAATGGGGCGTGAATGTAACGATCTAGAAATTTTGACAAGTTAAATATAGATCTTATTTGAATTATAAATTTAATAGACGGGAATGATTATTAAAAAGTTTGGATTTATTAATACTATTTGTCGTCCGATCGGATTTGTCAAATAATAACATGAATTAGTAGCATTAGAATTAAGTGTTGCCCCTAGTTTTCATAGCAATTAAGGGGAAATGCTACCAAAAGTTCACTTTCCTCCTTAAGACATGTGTTAGGACACTTGTCATTTTGCATGAACCTTTTCATGCATGAATATCATGTGTCCCCCGATGTGTCACCATACATGTAGGAGAGGCTTCCTTAAGGGACAAGTGTCCATTGATGTGTCACTCTCTTAAGCTTCCTCTTTTCCAACATAAGCACCATTTTCCTTCTTTTTCATTCATTCTTACTTCTTCTCTTCACCTTTCTAAAGCTCTTGGCCATGGCTTCCTTCTTCTTCCACCTTGATTCAACCAAGAGCCTCTCTTTCCTCCTCCTCCTCCTCTTATAAAGAGAGATATTAATATATACTCTGCTATATATATATATATATATATATATATATATATATACTGGCATAGAAGCAAAATACTGTCCGACGGTTCATTCGCTGTTAGTTAGGTTCGCCTACCGTGAAGAATAGGAAAGCTATTTTGGTGAGAATTCATTAAACTTCTACACTAGTTTATTGTACACTATATAATTAGTGAAGAATTGGTTATAATTTGGATAGTTAACAAGTGTAATCAGTTTGAACTGGCTATGGATATTAATAGTTGATGTTTGTTGTGATGGATGATGGTTGCGTAGTTTAGAACAGACACACTATTAAGCGTTAGCGTTATAAGGTCTGTGCACAGTTATTATTTATTTAATTATGTTGATGATGGTTGCTATGGATGTTTATAATGGTTGTTGATGTTGTTTCGCACACATTATGACACGACAGTTATGGTATTACATTGGTTATCAGCAAATCTCCTTCGTAATTAGAAGCAATATTATTATTGAAACTGGAGGTTAATTAATTGGAAAAGACACATATGTATGAATACATATATATTGATGAAGTCTCTTTCAAGAAAAATAAAACAAAATAAATAAGTACCAGAGCATTCTAGGATGACAGAGAGGATAGTATCTAGATATAGGTTTGGAAAATATAGTTTCCTGCTCTCCTTCGCTATCCCTACCTGATCCGGCAGACGGGATGGTTAATTCAAAAAATTAATTTGAAAAATATTATTATCGTTATTCTTCTTATAATATTCGTTGATTATGAGAACCGATATCGAATATAGGTAGATACAATTTCTGTGTAACTTATGTTCAGTATCGATTGATTTGGGTTTTGTTGTGAATTATATCTTCAATAATATCATTCTTGAAACCCGATGATATTGAGTTGTGGAAACTCATATCGTAATTTAGGGATTTAATCAAATCTTTGATTTGAGGAAGGTAAAGAATTGGGAAGGGAGTATAATCTTTTAATTAAAATTAAATAATTGAATATTGGGAAATCGTTTTAAATGGAAACTATGATTGAAATTTTGAAATGTGCATTAAGGTTTTGAATAACACTTTATCAACAAAAAGTTAATTGAGGGTTTTAGGCTAGATAACCTTTGATTTAAAAGCTGTGTTTTAAAGGAAAAAAATTAAAATATGGATTTTGTTAAAGTTAATTTGAGAATGGGTTTAAAGAAGTTTTAATTTAACAAATCTAAGACGTAAGGAGATTTGGTTGAAAGCCTATATGTTCCGTAATTGTGTTTTTATTTGCTCTTATTATTTGGAAAGACCGGAATCAGAATTATGTCCAAAAACCATTCCAAGTAATAATACGACGTTGTGGAGCAATTAAAGACATTGAAGACAGTATTGAAGACCGAGACCCTTAATATTATAAGGACGACTTGCTGAATGTCTCAAACGAGTAGCTCCCATTTGTAGATGGATTTTATATCAGTCAAGTGGCAAGAAGCCCAAACCTATGTAAATGAATTTCGATGGTTGTTTTGTTCAGAGCCAAAACAGACATGTATGGATTGTGTGTCTGACATTGTAATTGACTGCCTAGCACTTATTTTTGTTAAATATATATCTGTTCGGTGGAGGAAAAATTTATTCTCTTTGCTTAACACCCTTCTTTAAGACGTATGAGCTAAAAGGTTATATATTGATGGAAATTAGTGATGCGTTGTGAATGGATAAGGTGGCATACTTAAGATATATGGTGAGCTATGGATGATCAAAGCATGGCTTATTTAAGCGTAGCATTGTGTATATCGTGAACTCGACAAGCCTCGCACCCCGATAAATGGCCAAAACAGAAAGAAATGCAGTAGGGTTGTGGGGTGTTATCTCTTTGTAGATAAAAGGTGTACTACGGTATGAAACCCATATATTAACCTAAGCGGAAAAACATCTACTTTTGTGGTTGTTGTTGGCGCGCGCTCGGAAAGGTCGGTAACGACCGGAAGATGACATACTCAGGCCTACTCTAAGTTACCTAGTTTCAGAGGTAACCCGACCTTGTGTTAGCATAAGGAGCATGTGTTGATCCTCGGACATCCCTCTGGAGGTGTTCAAAATTCGGTTTGGTAAGGAAGTTTCTTTGCCTGGTCATTGTTGGAAACCCAATCTCCACTATGAGGCGGTTTTAGTCGTATACCATATGTCAGTATAATATATGGTACTTATATTGGCTATTTTAATACATTTATTTTCGAAAGGTTTTCACGCTATGCACTAATAATAATATGAAAGAGGATTTTCGTGTATCAATGGAATTTTTAAGTGCATAAGGAAAAACCACGCCCAAGTGTGCGTTTGCATGGTGTGTGTGTGTCGCGAGACCTTATGTTAGTTTCATATTTCAAAAAGTCATTGCCAATTTCTATGCACTGGTATTCACATGGAGTAAACCCGTTCCGCATTAGCGGCGTGGTCCGGTGAATTGCCTAACTTTAAAATAACTCTAAAAACAACCGTTTTTGAGTTTTCACACCAGTCCCATAACTGTCTTGGAGTTTATTTTTCCCACACCTAAACTCTGGGTGCCCATAATTTTTCACATGGACAGCTTAGTAGTTTGGTATGCAGATTTATACTTGGAGTTGGTTGGAGCAGGATTCTGGTTTTAGCTGGAGCTATTATATCTTGGAGCATTCATATTTTTTATTGAGTTTAGTATCTTTTCCTCTGTGTGATCGATATACTCTGAAGTATCTTTTGTAACTCTGATGTAATATTATTGTAATGATAATGGATAAGTTCTTTCACTTTTGTGCAAATGTGTAAGTACCATAACAGTCTGTCTTTATGAATGGTTTAAGTTGGTATAATTACTGGCGAAAAACGGACAAAAAGGTGGGTCATTACAATGAACTTCATTAACAACCATCAAACACCAATTTTCCAACGATGGAAGTTTCACGCCTTTAAGCCTAAATGGAAAATTACATTATTTTGTGCTAGTCAATCTACTATTATCAAGATTTTAATTTTATTTCTTTATAAACGTCACTACATTCGCAACTGAACATTATTCTCGGTTTCTTGCATGTCTGATTTCATTATAATAATTACAAAACCAAGGTGTTTATTGATGTTACGAACCCAATCAATCAGACGTTGCTGAGATGGATAAAACTGAAAAGAAAAGATATTATCCAACCTTATAACATTTAACAATCAATAAAACATTCAAATTACTTACAGCATACAAGGTAAATTCAATACTGTAATTCATCAACATTCCATTATTAAGATCTTCATCAGTCGAGTATTGAACAACTTGTAACAAGAAAAAAATTCAAGTTGATATGATGAATACAAAGGAAGGTAAGGAAAAATAGAAATTTTTAACAACCACGCACTGACAAAAGGTGGTGAGGATTTTAATCATGCAAAAACAACACGTGATACTATTTTAATCACATAAGGGCAGTGCGTGGTTGTTATTCTAATCAGGCACTTCCCATCTGTTATATGTACTCTAACCCCATTGGGCTCTGCGTGATTATAATATCAACCGCGCATGGTTGCTACATGAATTTAACTCGAATCTCGTTTTTGTATCTCTGCGAAATTGATTGTTGACTATGTTGAAAATTCATGGAAAAAATGGTTTACCGCTTACGAATCCCAAAGACTTGTTGTATTATCACTAGAATTGATTTCTATAATTCAAAATTCGAATTATTTGATGAGAATGGTTGAAAATTAGGCTTTTTGAGGTGGAAAAGAAGAGATAGGAAGAAACATACGGAAATTTTGTTTTGATAGAGAAAGGGGGCAGATTTGTCTTCACAAAAAAGTTACAAAGAGGGGGGCAACTCGGCAAAATCATAGATTCAAATAGAATTTACCCTTAAAATTCGATATCTAATAATTTAAGAATAAATAAAATAATACTAAGGCAATCTTGCATGCAAACTCAAATACAAGGGAAAGTTTGAAATATTTTTCATACTACAAATCTACTATCGAAATACCTTTTTTACTTTATGAAATAAATCACATTTTCCCTATTAATAAATTGAAAAGGTAACAATATATATGCAGCAGTATAGAAAATATAAAGATGATGACATATATTAGAGAAGTAATTGTAATTTGTTCAGTATATTTTGTTGTTATTTCCTAGCACAGATTTTTGGCAGATCTACTCACAAGATATATGCCTTAAAACAAGTATATGACAACTTAATAAGCAAAGTATATATCTCCAAGATGTAATGTGTACGACAGCATTTGCAAAGTCATTCTTTATATAAACATAAGTTAACTGTCCATTTTACTAATAAGATCATAATTACCTATGTAAAGGGAGAAATTATTTCATCTCTTCATATAGAAAGATAAGTCTTCATTTTTGATAAATAGAAAAACGACAATTTATCCTTTCAAGAAAGATTAAAATAAAAATAAAAAGATAAATAAATTTTATAGAGATAACTCTTTTAACTTGTTAAAAATACTATTATATATAGAAATTGATTGATTTTGCATAAAGTTCTTCGTTAAATAATAATTTTTAAATGATATTTAAAATGTATAGCACATCAATTACATCTTTCACACTAGCACAAATGTTGGTGCTCCTATATTTTGAATATGGAATTATGACACAAAACTAATAATTATGACATAAACTTTCGAATCAAAAGCAGTTCATAAGGACAAATCCGATGAACCTGCTTTTGAGTTTGAAGATGCTTCAAGTCTTGATGTGATCGGAAATCCGATATGGAATTCAATGGTTTTTCATCTGAGGGAGAAAAAAAAACGTGATAAAATTTAAAATTTTGGGGTCTATTTCTCCTACAGGACCTAGTGTTTTAGACAAGGGAATTTTATGTGCATTTTTCGTTATTATATTGGTTCTCATGGTCTCGGCTTTATAAATGGTCTTTTAGGTTTAGAATATGTTGATGTTCAGATTTATACCTTTAGTTTGTGGAGAACATCTCATCAGTGAGAGCTTTTAGGTTGAGCTTTGTTCACTCATTTTGATGTTATATAGCTCAATGTGTGATTTTTTTATATATATATTATATACATTAGTGATAAAGTACCAGTTTTCTTAAAAAGAAAATTGAAAAGAAGGTTAACAAAAGCTTTTTTTTCCTCTATAAGCAATGATTATTTTTTTAAATCTCTTTACATAAACTAAAAAAAAGTCAATTATCATTTTTGAATAAGATGGCAGGTGCAATTATCTTTTCACCAAAATGTTAATTTGTCTATTTTATTTTCATCTATTTATCTTTTTAATGAAAAATTAAAATGATATTCTATGTTGAGCTAAAAATAACTATAAGATTCCTTTGAAAAAATAATGATGAAGAGTTAAAAATAAATTTCATAGGTTTCGCATATAATTTCTGCTATACTTCATATATACGAACGACAGAGTCTTTTGTCTTTTCAAATAAAATGATAGACACAATTATCTTTATATCAAAAGTATATTCTGTTTAATCTATACGTTAACATTTTCATTTATATATTTTCCTGAAATTGAAAAAAATAAAGGTTGTGTTATTTAATAATTATTCTAAACTCTTTTGTAGGTAATGACAGTACCAGTTTAACTTGATAATTAACAATAATCATTCAATTTACATTGGACATCAGATCTATAAGAATAATAACCAATCAAAAATTTTGTTCAAACCGAACAGAATTATATCCGTTTCTACGGCAATAAACAAAAAATTAGAAGGCCCACCCCTGAAATTACATTACTATCACTCCTAATTTACACTTTTCCCCTGAACCGCATTTTTAGACCGATTAAGCTTCGGTCTGAATAGCAGTTTCCATAACCAATACATCATTTCAACCAGAAAATAAACATATCAGTTTAATTAACAATTAGAGTGCACTACCGAACAGCAAAATACGATAATTTCATTGAAAATAAAACAAAAATTCCACAAATCATGACCAAACAACATGACACAGCACATATTTAGTTCCATAGCAGCCTGTGCTGCAAACACCTTACAACCATTGCAGTTAATCTAAAATACATCTAAAAGCTTTCACCCCATGCTTCGAGGTACACAATCAACAGACTGTTTGGCAGTCAGAAATGATTCTTCGATTGTTTCTTTCTCAGCCTGCAAGCTAGCTATTTCACAGTCAAATGCTTCTATCTGGTCGAGTGCTGATGACTTCTCATCGCATAGCGATCCCTCTTTCAGCTTCAATTCCATGATGGAGCTGCGGATTCCTTCAAGCTTTTCATTCAGGATGTCTGCTTGAATTTGCATTTCCGACTTTGTAGCCTTCATGGAATGCAATTCACTCGTTGCCCTCTTGTGCTCTTCCTTCTTGCTTCGAAAACTTTCCAATATCTCCCTCAAATTATATAAATGAAACCCATGGCTTTCGAGGTCGACAAGGTTGTCCAACATTTCTTCAATGGATTTGTCGGACTCGGAAATATCAAACTTCAAAATGTACTTCACAACATTTGAGAAAGTGACCATTAAGGCAATTGCCATTCCTTCACGCTGGCTTTCGACAAAACTTTTCAGTGGTGCGAAATGCGGCTGTTGAGGCATTCTAGAAAATATTTGTGATGACTCCAGAATTTCCCACAAAGGAGATGTCTTTTTGAAGGGCAGCCTTGTCACCCGAGGACATAGCAAATTCGGAGGGGGAACTTCGGCATTCATGTTACAATCAGCATCCTGGGATTCAGGTTGAACAAAGATGTCTTCCTGGTTTCCCTCTTCGTTTAGTTCTGTCGTGTCATCTACAATTAATTATAGGTACACACCACAGTGCAAGTGAAAACTACCAAATTTTTTCGACTTGGATGTCAAAAGAAGCTTTAATATTTAATCACACATTATTTTCAAAATGATTAACTAGAGAAACTAAAAAAAAGAAGAAAAAAAAATAAAATCAATATCTACTTGTACTAAAAATAATCCTTACCATCTGTCTGGTTGATATGCAAACTTGTATTAGCAGCAAACGAGAATTCATTAGTTCCTTTCTCAACCCCTACACAATAGGATATATAGATTTGTTAGAATATTGAAATGTTAATAGTAATTTTAGTTGCCGTTTAGAAATTTTGTATTACCGGCCAATGTCTTCCTCCTGTTCTCATTTTTGCTTTGCCTTCTTGTACATATGGTTTTTCCCTTGACCTCTAATAAATAATCGAGAAACACTAGGTTATTAACATGAAGCAAAATTTGAAATACCATTATCTTCATATAACGATAATTAGTGATGAATGAAAGATATTCATACAAATTACCTTCTTCATCCATCATGCTTTCAGTCGTTGTTACTTCAAGTGATCTTCTTCTTGCTCTCTTATTTGCTTGATCTTCACGAAAACTTCCTATCTCTAATTTTTTGCCCTCCATGGTTACCGCAGTTGCCCTTTTATAGGCATTCCCTTCCTTTTCTATACTCTTCATAGCTTTGTGCACGCTTCTTGTTATTTTAGGTGCAGTCCCACTGCTACTGCACGTACCTTCCACCATTTTTCCTTTAGGACTTCCTAATACAGTATCATTTGTTCTAGTATCAGTTCTCTTTGAAATATCTTCGATGTTCTCTTCTATGTTTACTCTCTCTATCAGCTGATAAGACTCAGTAATTCGGCGATCAAACATTTGTTCTTCGGTACTTGGTCCGCTGGTGTCACATAAATGTTGATGAGCCATATTACTTTGCTGCATCAACCGATCTAATAAAAAATTGCCCTAATATTTGGCATAACAATAAAATGAAATTGAAGTCTTAGAACAGTCCTGTAATGAAGATCTACACTTGTATCAAATGAAAGTCACAGTTTTTGATATGCACATACTTGAATTTCCAATAAATATAACAGTTTTAAAACTTCACTTAGTTTAACACTGGATTTCAGCAACCAAATCATCACAGAGTATTAAAAGTTAGGCCACGGAAATATGAGTGGAATTGTTGCCCTAAATAAATGTCTACGCTAAAAGCATAATAATAGCAGTATAGTAGTAATAACTGAAGCACTTACCTCCAGGCTTCAGCTGTAGAGAATGAGAATGTAAACGTGAGGAGGCAGATGAGAGACTTTTAAATCTTAATTTTCTGGATGTTATATTAGACTGAAGGATCATTATATAGAAGGAAAACAGATGCTAGACAGAGAGAGTAGCACTGCTCCTCTATCCCCGTTTAAGTTGTTCACATATGCACACCACATCTCAACCACTGGTTCCAACATCATCACCGTCTATTCGTCAATGATAGGTCTTGCACATAAATTAAATAATTCAAATGTACAGCCGTAATTCAAGGGGGACGGGGCACTCATAGGATGAGGATTTCTATGTACATAGAGTGTATTTGGACAAAAAAAAATGGCCGTTTTAACCGGATGCATGCATTTTTCCAATTGCTGAGTAGCTGATCAAAATCTTCTCATTAATTACAATTAAATTCACATGCCAGGCATGAAGAGAAAGACAAAAAAAATACAACAGACGGAGAGAGTTTGGAAGGGTGTATTAGTAAAAGCAGTGTTTTAAAACCTAATTTAACATCGGCTCGATCAAGGCCTGTTAACTTTCGACCCCAACGCGTCACGGATTTGAAAATGAAATAAACTTACATATGCACAAACTCGCTGTTTAACCTCAAACCCCTTAAAAATATCCTATGCCGACCTCTTTGTGTCCCATGATTCTTCGAGTTGAGAAAAAATTATCCCTGCATCTTTGTTTCTTCGCATAATCAATTTAGCAAATAATTCCATATCAATTATTATTAAATTTTGAACGACATAATTTATTATTAGTACACATTTTATGAATTATTGTTGAACTAATCCCCTTACATTATAAAAAATAGTGGAAAATAAGTAAATTTACAACTTTGCTATAAGAAGTTGTTATACTATTATTTCAATTAATATTTGTTATGAAATTTTTAATTTTTAATACATTAATATTAATCCGTTAAATTTCAACTACATTTGAAATAATTTTAGGTTATATCAAAAAATAGAAATAAATTATCAGTGTGGTTTTAATGGTTTGACTAGTTTGAACTACGAGAATCTTTGATCTTACACCAACGCAGTTCGATTTACAATTCGACTTATGGTTCGGTCTTCAAAACTACAAGTAAAAGACTTCAAGTTATATTCTTCAATAAAAAAATTACTACTTAACTAGGTCCACGATGATTTTGGAAAGGAAGAAATGTTTTGTACTGGCTATGATAAAGTCACTTTTTTTGTTTTAAGCTAAGACAATTTGGTTATGCGGTGTCATGAAATAAAGGAAATTGTTCAAATTAGATATTTTCGTTGAGGAAGGAATAATAGTCTTCTCAACTTATAAAAATAAAAAAAATTACCTAATTGTCCATTTCGTAATTTTCCCTTTCTCCTTTGTTCTATGCACTTTTTGGTTATCAAAACTACTCTTTAGGTCTCTACATCTTCAAACCCTCAAGCATCAATCAAATAACCTAAAGAAACAGAGATGAAACGTACCATCATATGTATACTATATCTCAACCATTGGTTCCAACATCATCACCGTCTATTCTGTTATGATGGGTCTTGCACATTAATTAAATAATTCAAATCTACAGCGGTAATTCAAGGAGAACGGAGGCACGCATAGGATGAGAATTTCTATGTGAAGAGAAAGTGTATTTGGACAAAAAGGATGACCGTTTTAATTGGATGCATGCATTTTTCCAATTACTGAATAATTGATCGAAATTTCCATATTAATTAAAATTAAATCCACATTCCAGGCATGATGAGAAAGAAAAAAAAAATGTGTGTGTGTGTGTGAGAGAGAGAGAGAGAGAGAGAGAGAGAGAGAGAGAGAGAGAGAGAGAGAGAGAGAGAGAGAGAGAGAGAGAGAGAGAGAGAGAGAGAGAGAGAGAGAGAGAGAGAGAGAGAGAGAGAGAGTATTAGTAGAAGCAATGTTCCCAACCCAACCTCGATTCGATAATTGTTAACCTTCGACCCCAACGCTCCATGGTCCTGAAAATGAAGTAAATTTGCACATGCACAAACCCATTGTTTAGCCTCCAACCCCTACAAAAACCCTGCACTGACATCTTTGAACCTCACAGTTCTTCAAATTGAGAAAAAAAATTATCCCGTCACTTTCTTCGCAGAATCAATTTATCAAAATAATTTCATATCAATTGTCATTAAATTTTGGATTATATGATTGATTATTAGTGCACATTTTATGAATTATTGTTGACCTCATCCTCTTACATTATAAAAAAAGGTAAATTTACAACTTTGTTATAAGAAGTTGTTATATAATTATTTCAATTAGTATTTATTATGTAATGTTTAAAAATATTCTTTTAAATTTTAATACATTAATATTAATTAGTTAAATTTCAGCTATATTTGAAATAATTTTACGTTTAAACCAAAAAAAAAGAAATAAACTATCAGCATAATTTTGACGGTAGTTAACCACGAGAATCTTTGATCTTGCACCAACACTGTTTGACTCATGGTTCCTTCGTCGAAATTATGAGTAAAAGGCTTCAAATTATATTCCCGAAATAATTTGTTACTTAACTAATTAAGTCCACGATGATTTAGGAATTGTCAAAAGAAGAAATGTTTTGTAATGGCAGTGATAAAGTAACTATTTTTTTGTTCGAAGCAAAGATAATTTGGTTAAGGAGGGAGTCGTGAAATAAAAGAAATTGTTCAAATTAGATATTTTTGGTGATGGAAAAATAATAGCCGTTTCAACTTATAAAAATAAGCAAAATCGTTAAATTGCCCATTTCGTCATTTTCAGTTTCTCCTTTGTTCTATGTACTTTTTATTATCAAAACTACTCTTTACCTCTCTCCATCTTCAAAACCTCAAGCATCAACCACACAACTTAAAGAAACAAAAATGAAACGTACCATTATTATACGCATGTGGGTATGTCTCAATAGTTACTTAACGAATGCACGCATGGGTGGTGAGCCTTAAATGTGTATGAAGTAACATGCAAAGAATATAAACACATTAGAAGAGAAAATGGATTGGATATTTTTTTGCTAAAAAAGAGAGCTCTTGCAGCCATTGAATGTTCGAAACAATCCAATATTTGCTGAAAATCCTAATCAAAATGGAGGTTTTTCTTCTCCATCTAATTCCACTCCTATGCTAATTTACAGTCTCCATTCATAACAACCTTGAAAAAATTTCTTGCAATTCATGAAGATTGGTTTCGAAATGTTCAGAATCGAAGAAAATATAGCCGCTCAGAGAAAAGATCCAAGATCAACACAATAAATCAAACAACTTCAATAAATTTTTGACTTATTTAGGAGCTTTTACCCAACTTTGATGCTAGAAGCTCTTCAAGAATAAACTATTATCAACCGAAGAATGCATTCAGTCTTTTCTAAATCTAAAAACGCTCCTTATTATCAGTCTAGCCTTCTCGATATATCAAAACATAACAAACCAACTTCATCAGCTGAGACGACTAAATAGGAAGGTTTAAATTCTATATTTGATTTAAATTTTAACCGTTAAGTATAAATTAGTCATCATAAAAGAAGAGATAGCAATAAAATAAAAAAATAAATAGAAATTGGCAATGGTCATGTGTGTTTTTGGCAGCTAACCCAAAATCATTACTTCAGGGAATACACTACTTGAACATGGAATTCTTTTGATAAATTAATTTGATATTTACATGTGCAACAATGGATTTTTCATCATGTTTACTGGTGCCGCTGATCGTGAAGAAACTAGAAATGGTGGCTCATATTTCATAAACGAAAAGTTTATGATGTTAAAGAGATGGTCCAGGAAATTAGTTCTTGATAGAATTTGCTCAACATAACGCTTATATGGGTTAGATTGCCTAAATGGAACTTAGGATTATAGGATAAAGAGTCATTCAATGCAATCGCTAGTGTAGTTGGCATTCCTTTGAAAATGGATGAACCAATAGTAAAGAAAAGCATGCTTAGTTATGCTAGAATCACAGTAAAGATTAAGCCCGATGTTATGTTACCGGAAGAGGATTATATTCCAATGCATGATGGAGAGAATATCATATTAAAAATGGGCATTGTTATTGACACTCCATTTTCTGTTAAGGGGACGGCAAATTTTAAGGACACTCCACTTTTTTTAAATTGTTAAGGGAGGGATCAACGTAGGTGACTATTTTTTTTACTTTTTACGTTTTTACCCTTCTAAAATTACTCACCATAAAGGCAAATTCTATTTATACACCGAAAAATCCTTAACATAAACCATTATTTTTTCTATAAAATTTTATTACTAAATTAAACCATTATTTTTTCTATAAAATTTTAGTACTAAATTACCTTTTTCCCATAGTTGCTTTTTAATACTTCTGCATATAAAAATTCAAATTATTCTTAAATGTATTGAAATTTGATACAAACTAGATATGTTAATAAATTATTTAATCATGAAATCTAAAATTTCAATTAAGAAAACATTCATAAATAATGGTCTAATTTAGAAGTGTTGATTTATTTTGTAAAATTACAATAATTTTATTGAAATAGAATTTTTTTCCATAAAGTTAATAAAAGTTGCAATATTAGTACAAGAAATATATTTCATTTTGTAAAATTTTACTCAATTTTATGCAAAGAGTTTCTAATTTTTGGTAATTGTGTTTTAAGTTTGAATAAGGAAAGAAAAAGAAGATGAGAACATGGATATTTTAGTAAAAGAAACGGTGTATGTAAAGTAATATATGATGTATATTAGTTTATTATAATTTTTGGTATATGTTTAGCAATTTTTGGTGTATAAATAGAATTAGCCAATCGTAAAATCATAAGTCTCCTAAATCACAAAAACCCAAATTAAGCCTAAATGGATAATAATGTAAAAGTACATTTATTTGTTAAGGGGTCACTTTCCTCCTTGGTACTCCCCATAACAATTTTAAAAAAAATAAAAAATTGGCCTCCCCCTAACAATATTTGGAGTGTCAATAACAATGCCCTTAAAAATAAGTAACAATTGGATTCCTCCAAGATCCAAACATTGCAAATACTTGGGTGCTATTTTGAAAATTATATTGCTAAAAAAGTTTGGAAAGAGGAAAAACCAAGGATTGTTCTCTATTGGAGTATGACAAAAATGTCGATTTTGAAAGCATGAAAGTTGAAGGTAATCCGAATTCAAAAAAAAAAAAAAAAAAAAAATTGCAAAAAGTTCTAGGGACATCTGAACAAAAAACAATTTTTTTCAAAGTAATATGGAGATTAATGTAAAATCTATCACTATGGATAAAAAAGCAATTTCGTTAACTCAATAAAGTTAGCTTCTACTTAGATCAATAATGAAAAAAATCTGTTAATTCAAAAAATAGTTTACAAGATTCTTTTATTAAAGAAAGGCAAGGGGATCGCACGACTCTAAAACCCTATCGCATATTATAAAGTCGACCTGCAATTTCCTATTAGTCAACCTATGGAAAAAGGGCTTATATGTCACAGTTCATTGAGATTTCCCAACACAAGGAAACCATAAGTTAATTACTACTTCAGATGATATGAATGTTGATTCTAGTTCTTCCCTTATGAATATTCTAGACCTCTCGGTGGGTCCAGGTAGCATTGACCCATCGCTTGTATCAAATCATTTAGCTCCTCGAGCCCAAAAAGCCATTTTTAATTTGACCATTTGAATCGTTGATAGTTTAGTAAAAAAAATCATCCTCCATTGTAGGTAGAAGCAAGAAAAAGAAGTGCCATTTAAATTACATTATATCTAATGATGAGGACGACGCAGAAGGTAAGGAATTTGGATAAATAATATATATATATATATATCGAAAAATACAAATTTGGATAAGCAACACGAGGCCAAAGGCAAAAAAATCATACAAGAGAATATTACAATATTAGGGAAAAGGAGAATGGTGATGGATACAATGCATCATTGTAAATATTCTGTATGTATCTTATTATTTATGTATACAATTTTATTTACTATATCGATCATTGCATGTAATATTAGGGGATTTAACTCACCAAAAATAATTAGATTCATCTAGTCTTTTATATACTTATAATCCTGGCATATCAGGAGGATCATAAATTAGATAATTCTAAGATTACCGAGTTTTATATTAGAAAAATACCTAATTAGAGCATTATCGATAACGATTAAATAGGTGGAAACTAGTTGATTTTAATAATATCATTCATGCTTGTGAAAAAAGAGGAGATGTCCAAATTACTTTGAAAATAAATTGGAAAAAATAATAACTTATTTTGAAAACCGGTTTAGTAAAAGTAATAATTATTGGAAACAAATTTATTTGGAAATCCAGAAAATTTAGAAATATTCATCGTAAATTAGGTAGAATTTAATTCAACCAATTTTTTTGATACATTATTTGATTATAAAAGTCTTACTCTACTGTAGGCAGTCGATCATCACTCCAATTCAATTTTTTCCTTAAAGCAGTTTAAGTCTGAATATCCTCCCTCTTAGATTTGTGAATGGATAGATTTAGGAAAATGGTTACAGGGATATTGTCAAAAATAATTTGAATATTAATATTTTTGTCATTGCTCGATATAAATCCAGTTAAACTTTGCAAGTAATAAAATCTAATCTTAAAAGCTGCAAATAAAATAGAAATTAAAATGATGTAAAGCAAATCAGAGAAGAGTGTGAAAAACTTTAACGTGGATTCGATGATAATTGCTCAAACACTAGTAAATTCAACTTGTTTTTTAGTACTTAATCCATACTCCTAGATTACCTTCATGCACAATATGTGAACTTGAGATAGAAGGCCAAACTTGACTTGCTAACTTATGGTGACGAGGCTAACAAAAATTTTTAAGCTAGAATGTCCAATAAAAGATATAAAAATGATAATATAAAATTATTAGATTCTAATGGAAAAGTTACCAATGAAGCTACTCTCACTGAGAGAGAAGCTATTAATTATTTCCCCAATCTCTATAATATGGATTTACATAATAATAATTTTTCAAACTTAGAGTACAAATATAGAATTAGTGATAACAATTAAGATATATTGCTTGCACTTATAAAGGTGGAGGAATTTTAAAATATTGTTTTTAATGCAAACATAGATAAAAGCCCTAAACAAGATGGTTCTGCAGCTAAATTTTATCAAACACATTTGTAGGGAATTGAGAATCCATATACACACACACACACACACACACACACACACACACACACACACACACACACACATATATATATATATATGTATGAACCTACTTGAATATTTTATAAAACTGAGAAACTTTTGAAAAAAAAGTCAAATGTTAAAATTCCTAGTGGTTTAGAATATTGTAGACTTGTAACATATTATAACTTTGCATATAAAATAATCTCAAGCGTTCTTTGTAGAAAATTAAAAGTTTTTCTAAAATTTTTAATTTTAGAAAATCCAAGTTTTTTCTATTTTTGGCAGGTTAATTACTAAAAATATTTTGTTTGCACATGAGTTAATTAGAAATTTCAATATCAAGAATAAAAATCACATGTGCATCAAAGTAGACTTACACAAAGCATTTGATAAAATTAACAGAAACATATGTACACACACACACACATATGTATACATACTTATGTGTCCATAATTTTACATTCTCTACGCTTATAAATCATTCTCCTTGAGTACTTATTCATATAAATAAGGGAATACGACATGGGGACCTTTTATCCCCTTGTTTATTTACTATTATTATGAAATATTTCTCATTATAAATGGAAATTGAGAACATAACTGGAAATATTAAACCAATCAATTGTGTAAAACATTTTATAACATAGTTGCTTTACATTGATGGTTCGCTTCCTTTTTCTTAATGTAGATTTGCAAAGCGCTAACTCTATTGTCAAAATATTTGATAATCTGGAAAAAATTGTTGGCTTAAAAGATAGTGATTGTCAAAAACAAGATTTACTTCAGTAAAAGATGTAGTAGAAAAGAAGAAATGCTCAATATTTTAAATTCTAAAGAGAGAAATTTGTTAGTCAAGTACTTAGCTTTGCTACTTAGCATCAATCATATTAATGATAGAGACTGTACCAAATTGTATGATATCATTCACAACAGACTAGAGGGCTTGTCTAGTAAGTTATTAACTAGCGGGGAGGTTTGGAACTAACTCACAATGTTATCACAATAATTATCATTTACTGAATTTAATCACACAACATTCTAGTCAAGGCAATTCAAACAATAGAAAAAATGTGTACTTATTTAATATGGAAGGATAAACAACGTTAATTAGACTAGGAAGAATTCTACAAACCCAAAAGGAGTGAGGGTCTTGATTTATGAAATATTAGAGAAATTTGGGAAGCGTGCAAGTTAAAACTATTTTAGGAAGATTTAAAGGGATAATCCTTATGGGTAAAATGAGTGAATGACAAGTTCTAAAAAAAATAGACTACAAATATGGAAAATCATCACCCATTTCAATGGAAAAGTATTTTTGAATGTAGAGGAAAAAGTAAAAACTTATTAGACATAAATCTTGAAGATGGGAGTCAAACTACTTTATGGTTTGATCTTTATATTTTTAGAAAATCATTAGCAAAACTATTTGGGTGAAATAACTTGTAATTTTTTGTTGGAGCCAGTGTAAATACTTAATGCATTATTCAAAAATCATTGTTGGAATACTCAAAACCGTCATGGTGCTTAATGTTCCAGTCAGCTATTGGCAAAAATAATAATTGGTCAAAGCCTTCAAATAGAATTATGATTATGAAAATTGAGATAAAAAATAAACTCTTTTTCAAAAAAGTGTTGTAATTCATCAAGGAAGAAGAATATGAAGTTAACTGGTACAAATTTATATAGAATAAATCAAACTTCATAAAAATGTCTAATTGTGCTTTTTTTGGCTATTTTAAATAAACTAACTATAAGAAACATATGTTTAAGATGGAATAAGCTGTTGAAAACATAGTCTTCTATGTAAAATGACCGATAAAGGATTGAACAATTACTTTTTGTCTGTTCAAAACACATTTGTTTCAATGCCTACATATATCAACTTAGAATATCAGAGAAATAATTGATTATTTTCAAAAAACTTGAAAACTAAATAAATGGATTCAGAAATGCCACAACAATACTAATTGCTATAATATATCATACATGGATAGAAAAAAATAAAGATAATATTGCAACAAGGTAAGCAACAACATCCATTTAAGGGAAATCATTCACTCAGAATACAAATATTAATCAAATAGTCAAATAAGACAACAAGAAATTGGAAATTCAGTTCATTTAGATATTAATAATTTCAATAGTTATACGTAATTGGTTGAGGATTTCTTACGTAGTAGGTAATACTATTTTGATATTTCTTGAGGAAGGACCTATGGATTTAGCCTCCAACTTGATGACAATCTCAAATCTGAGGAGCTTGCTAAGAAACAAGAAAGCTTCTTTTTAGGTGACTTCCCTAGTGATGACCAACATAGAACGAAAATTGCAAAGGAAGTAAACAAGACATAGCTAATTGTAAATTAAATTATAATAAATCGAAAAATGGTAACAATTTATTTGATTTACCTGTTTTTTCCCCGTGGGACTACGGTCCTCCTAATAGTATTCCTAAGGAAGTTCCGTCCCTACAAAATAACATTTAAAGCCAACTTCATAATAGCAATCAAAGAATATGAGTTAGTCGTTATAAAACATGTTTAACGATCAGATTTATCACTTAACTAATTGTTTCTCGGGGGGGGGGGGGGGGAGGGGGGAGGGGGGAACCATTAAATCCCTCAAGGTTTTGAAGCTTACAATTGCAATATCAATGAAGAGATCAGTTTTCGTGAAATTTTCCCAGATTTAGGTGAATGGTACACATTTGGAAACATTTTGAAGCTTTTGAGAAACTTTCTTACCGATTCAAGTGATTTAAAAAAAATCATTAATAATCATCCTCATATTTACGATTTGAACAAGGAGAAGCTTCATAAGCCTCCATGAAGCTAAATTTATCTGAAAATAATAAGAACGAAGCAAAGAACCTACCAATTTTCTTCTTCATCAATTCTAAGGTTTTACAAGTTCCCAAAGAGAAACTTAAGAATGAAATTTGCGGCTAGGGTTGAGTGTTTGTTTGTTACCTTTATTTGGGTTTTCGGGTAGTATTTATTGACTTGCTTTGATTTTTGTCTTGATTTTCTAGGTCCTTTGTATCAAGCATTGAGCCTTATTTAACTTATTTTAAAAAAAATGGATTCTATTTTATTTTAGTACCATTGTCCTTTTTTATTGTTGCTTTTTACACATAAATTCTTATTTCACTTAGACGGAAGTATAAGATACATAAGTGGTCGAGCAAAATGATATTTACTTAAGAACAAAAAGGCATTCGTTACCAACATAGCGCAAAGAAACAAGTTGAATTTAAATCAAATAATTTCACATCCAAATATGCTAATAAACACATCGTTACTGCAAGAAACTAATTATTGATTATCTTGTTTCAAGAAACTACTATGTTAGAAAAAAATTTGTTTTTGATGGACTATGAAGTAAGATGCACACTTATCATTTTACCAGTTGTATAATTCATACCCTATAAACGTCCATATTTAAAATGGATGTGTACATAGGTTTGTATATGTAAATATGTATGCATATGTAATAAAATACACACTAAAAATCATATTTTGATAAGATATCATATAAGCATCTTTTTTTAAACAAAAAAAAATCATCTGATGTGACACAATAAAGTAGGCTATTGTAGTGAATAATTAGCGTCATAGGTCAAGGATTCGACAAACTAGTTCAACTAAATACCCTTATCAGGTGAAACAATATGTCCCCTCCTAACCATCCCCCTTTTCTTAAATAAGTATCAATCATTGGTTGCAATGATCTAATTAATTTGCGTGATCTGCTGAATTTAATTTAGTTATAGCAACATAGAAATAAATGGTTAACAGAAAGTGGGAATATGGAGATAGAGAGTTTATGGATACAAGATTTGAACTCCACTCTTTCATTACTTAACAATAAAGAAAGTATTGTCTAATGATACACATCACAGATCATGACACCCAAGCTTACACCAAGAAGAATAGTCTAGCAAAGCACACTTCTATATCTTCCTGCTTGTTGATCATACCAAGCACAATCATCGTCAATACACATTCTTTACAATGAACGCTCACCTATTGAAATGATGCAGTTGTAGAAAGAAATAATAAACTCCTAAAAATGAACTTCAAATTATGAGGGTCAAATACATATATGTATGTATGTATGTATGTATGTATGTATGTATATAGACAATATAAGAATAATAACAATCGTAAAATACTAAATTGAGCATACTTTAATTAAAAGATACGAACCGCCACCCATATTTCAATTCAAAATCGTAAAAATAATCGTAAAATACTAAATTGAGCATACTTGTAATTAAAAGATACGAACCACCACCCATATTTCAATTCAAAATCGTAGTAGTAGTCTACATAGGAATAATTAACATACCGTTAGTTTTAGTTATGGTAAACAACAGTTTAGGAATCCCAACATCACTTCAAACATACGCTTAGCTAATTTTTTGTTTCATTCCTGGTCATAAATAATTTAGATTCTCCAAACTAGCCAATTAATTTCTTTAACACTTACCACTCCTTTCTTTGTCTATATGTTCCATTATTGTAGTATCCAAATCTGGAATTAGTATATAATTTATGAATTTGGCACTAAGATAACAGAAGACGTGTAGTCATAAATTCTGCCTTATAATTACTAGAGTTTTAACTCTGTACAAAGTTTTTATATTTAACACAATGATCGCAAAAGTTTCGAATCGTGAATTCGATCTAAGGTTTATGTGTATTTGAAACCACCTAAGTACTGCATCTGATTTATACCGTATAAGCTCGACATCAAAGTTGTATCTCCCGATATTATTACTCTAAAAAGGGATGTACTATGTAATCGGGTATCATACTAATCTCGGTATCTTTAATATTTGTGAAACAAATATTCGTGTATATTAATCATATTTCGATAGGATTTTATCACAAGTTTTTGCTTGTTTGTGAGCTTATCCCATGAATGCAATGTAAAAACTGCATAGGGTTCCAAATTTGAGCAGATGTATGAATATGTTTAGTTTCATTTTTCATGATAGTTTTGCTACATGTAGGTCGCACAAACTAGCAGTAGGTTCTAAAACGTGGAACATTAGATGTACCTCCACATACACTTCCCTTGTGTATTTTATTAAAAAAACAAATAATTAAAAATACAAGCAAATTAGTTTCAGTAACGAAGTTAGAGCTGATTCCCATAAGCTTGCTAGTATTCTAGTTATGAAAACTAATTGCTGTGGCATAATTGCCTTTTGTTGAATTATTTAATTTCATAGTGTTGCAGCACCTTGTCTCGCCCATGTTTACTATTTTCTTTGAAACTGTACCCGTATGATGCGTTGTTTGGTTATGTCCATGACGTTTATTTCCGGTAGTTCACTGATTTGTATGCTCGTATTATTTAAATAAAATTTGTTAGGATTAAACTAGTCCTATTTATGTGTTTATCGAAGTTTGCTAACTTGAAATAAGTTTAATCCTAACTCGGGTGTTTTGTGTTTTGCATGGAACTCTTGGGTCAGGTCTTGAGTGTCCCAGATCTAAAGATATGCAATTCGCTAAGCTAGAGAGTAACGTGAAGACGCAGGACACTTACGTGAGCAAGACCCGACAAAACCGTAATTTTATTCAAAATTATGTACATTATATTTCATTTCTTCCGCTGTATAAAATGTTTGTAAAACTCTGATTTTTTTTTTATGCATAAAATTTCCACTGTGAGATACTGTTATCTTTGTTATGTCTGTGATTTTTTTGTTTATTCTATTTAGACCCGTAAGCTATTAACGAGCTGTCGTTTTGAGCGTTCTGAGTTGGTTTAATTACCGACTTGGAGCGGTCAAAAAGGCAGGTCGTTACATCTGGTATCAAAGCCTGGTTGACAAAGCTTAGCTTATCGGGTTTAAAAGCTCATTAGAGATAGAGTAGCAATACTCTAGAATGAGTGGAATTGACACAAGAATCACCGTAGAGAGAGCGTATTTGAAATTATAGATTATTTAAAATTAAATAAATCGTTTTGAAAAGCGAAATTATTTTGAAATACACCGTATAATATGAGTTTTGATTATTTCATTAACATCGAGGTTGAACTATCAAGTACGTACAGATTTTGAATGTACGTCTTGCTAACGTATGTACGAAATCCAATATGTACTAGATAGATATAGAATCACACTCTAGCCGCCCAGAGATGATTCTGGTGATTGATGCATCATCATCAGTATTTATTTTCGAGTTTCCGAAGTGGGGCAGCTATATTATTCCGGTTGAAACATCGAGAAATACATGAAACCGTTTAGACTAGTAATTGAAATTGTTTACCTAAATTTTAATGAAATGTTTTGATAAGCTAATACGAATTGAAATGGGTAAGCGAAATTTAAATAAAAATTTCATTTTTAAGAATTGTTTGTAAAGTATAAATTGAACTTGTAAATGGTAAGATGAAATTTGAAATAATTTGAATAGTAATGAATGTTTAGAAAATATGATTTTGCCTCTTCGTTTGTGTTTGACTTGCCTTGACCTGCTGCTATCTTTCGCTTATCATTTGAACCATTCGTGCTTGAATTATTGAAATTGTCAAATTCTTATCCATGAATCCTTTGCCTTGCTTTGACAAATCTATGAACAAGTTGAATTTGAATTGGTTAACTTAAGGTTTCTATTAAGTTTAATGGTTTTGATGGATTAAAAGAAAATTTTAACTTGTGAAGAATTGATTAAGTGATGAAATTAATAGTTGGAAAATTTGAAGGTTGGTCTAAACCAATAATATGGAATGAATGACAAATTCAAGCTTCACATGAAAATTAAAGTTGAGAAATTGAATGGGAAATTTGGGTTGTGATCTAATTTGAACACTTGGTTCAAACTGAAATGTTTCCAATTGAAATTTTAGTTAACATTGAGTTTTATTTCTACATTGAAATCGATGTTAGCTAAATTTTTAAAGTTCGGGAAATTTAGTTCGGATTGGAATATTTCCTAAAATTAGTATTATTTATTTTATAACTATTATACGTTTTATTATTGTTTTATGTGAACTAAAGTATAACTTTTATCTACCTTATTTAATTATTCTCTACCAAACCTATTTTGATTTTCGAACTATTCTGCAAACTATTTTGTATTAAAATATATTTAATTTATTCAAACCTATTTTTTCAAACCTATTTAATTTACTTAAACTATTTTATATCATAACTTATTTAATTTATCCAAATTCTATTTTCCTAAAGACTTATTTATTCGAACTTATTTTATTTCAAGCTTACTATTTTAAAACTATTTATTCCCGATCCGAGCAATTTAGTCCGAAGTAAGTGAATGTAAAGATTCAACTGAATAATGACATTTGTGATGTGTAACCCAAATCAAATGTGAATTTTGGAATTTAATTAATTTGTGAATATAAACTAGATTTGAAATGAAATTGAATATACGAATCGATTGTGAAATCAAAACTAAATTGGTATTGAAATGGAATTTCATGAAATCTTATATAATGGAATTAATATAAGAATGATATGCTTGAAACTTGATTTGGAAAAGGAAAATCTTATGTAAATTTATATTTATATAAGTACGATGTATGCGAAAATGAGATGTAGTAGTATATGTATATAGTATCTTATGTTTTCAAAACCAAAGATACAGGAAGTGTAACGACCTGCATTCTACGCATCAGGGGATCGTAGAATATTTATTTCTTTCTCATGTGAAGTTGTATATCCATGTAACTTTGGGAGACGACTATTGGGGTCATTTCTCATGTTCATGATTTTTGCCGATTTTTAAATGACCGTTTTGCCCGTAGCTGATCTTGTTTTGGTCATAACTTTTGATTGGTAAGATTTTTGACTTGAAATCACTTCCATTAGATCCGGATGATGGTCTACCTTTCCGTAGAGTGGTCACATTAGCCAAACGGACTCACCGTTTGGGAGATATGGCAGAAACAAGGTTTGGAAGGTGAAAAACAGCTTAACCAGGCCTAATTAGGGTGATTAGCAAGAGGGCCCATAACCCATTTCGGGATTAGGAGTTTGAAAGGACGTTAGGGTTTAGAGAACTTCCTTTTCTCATTTTTCAGCTGCCACGTATCATTCCTCTCAACCTAGCAATGGCCTCCAACTCCTAAAACACGTTCTAATCACCGTTTAGTCAAGCATTAGCCTAATCTACATCAAATCAAGGCAAATTAGCATCAAGTTTGGGATAGAGCTGTTGGAACACACAAAAATTTGACCTATATCATAGAAGCTTTCAGATCTATAAGTAATTTGTGGCTAAGGTGAGTGAATAGCATTGTTTTTACACTAATTACAGTTAATTAGGGTGATTAGTGTTAATTAACGAAATTATGCATGTTAAAAATCTGGAAAAATGTTTTGAAATTCTTAAATATTATTTTAAGCCTCTGTTAGAAGTTTGGGTTAATTTGGTTAAGTTTTGCTAATCCTATCATTAGATTTGCTTAAACATGCTTAAGGGGAAAATATGGGTTTTGGGTATGTTTGATCCATTTTAACATATCATATTGTTGTTTTGGTGTTTATGGTTGATTCTCTATGTTGCTATGACTGTATGTCATGCTTTGTAATTTATTAGAAAAGCAAGAATGGTGGAAAACGCCGTCGTATGGCGTAAAATAGTTGCTGGAAAAGTTGGAGGGAATGTGCAGGGTTCGGATCGGATCAGATATAGGGCTCGGATCGGATAAGGGAACTAAGCAAGGGATTTCGATCTGGATCGGAACTTAGCCTAAGAGACTTGGCAAGAAGGAAGGACATTCGCTTAGAGTTGGAGTTGGGTCGAAAATCGGATCGGGTCTAGATGGAACATGGGTGTAACACCCCACGTCCGTTAGTGTCACTCACAAAGGGAATGCACTAAGTTCTGTGGAGCATTTAGGGTAAAAGATGCAGATAAATTACAAGACAGACAGAAATTAAACAGCGAAAAATAAAACTTTGCTTTATTGATAAAATAGTTTGTACAACGATTTCTTTACAATATCAGAGTATCATCTGTCTTTCAAAATAAAGAAGCATAAAAATACATTTAAATTCCCCAATTCAAGCAAGAGTCAGCCATAGCATCTGAAAAGAGAATCCAAGGAAAACTTCGGCAAATCTTCAAGCTGGGAAAGAGTGACAGTCCAACTTAACCTGAGCTATACTATTCCCTCCTTTACGACCGGGGGGGGGGGGGGGGTGAACGGAAGAAAAGAAGACGAAAGAAAAACAGAGTCAGACATAAAGCCTGAGTAAGTTCAGTAACTTCTAGCATGTGAACATGGAAAAACAAAACGACATGAATTAACTGAATACAAGATAACACCATGATGATAGGGTTGGCAAGATTACACAAGACTAACACAAGATATGTAAGCTAAGATAAACTGGATATGCTCTAATACTTTCGCCGCTTCGCTATTTCCTTATTATACTATATCTCTGCACCGCCTAACTAGTGTGCCAACTAGTAACGGTAACGTGATCCCAATCCCTGTAGTTTCCATTGCCTTCAGGCATACATTTATTATTTGTTACCTAGATTTAATCTAGGGTTTTCTACCAAGTGCCTTCTAGGTTCAACTAGAGTTTTCGCTGTCTTCTGAACGCTTCTCGGATTCAGGATTTATGCCACCTAGTTCAACTAGGAATTATGCTACCTGTCGAACGATTCCCCCAGTCTAGGACACACTACCTAGAGTGGTATATGTTCCTATACTTCCCCACGCATGTATCGCGAATCGTTATCGCTTGTCTAGATGCACATGTCCTGTAATGTGCGACCCGAGTCCTATGTCAGGGCAAATCAAGGAATACAGAACTCGGTCGGGAGCTTTCAGATATCTGCAGATGCAGATGCTAATGTCTGTTTTTATTCCAGTGGCTATGGTCCCACTTGACCCCTCCCTCAACTAATGAAAGGCACACCTTGAAAAATGAGAACTATACGCCGGCCCCCTATGCTCCACTGTCCTATGGCCATCCGCAACCATAACTAGATAGCAAGTATATGGTCTTTTGAAGTTCCCCGCCTTTCCGCTTCACGTATCTCGATTGATTGAAGATGGATGGTAGACGACGAGTCGCTATCACAGGGCTACTGTTTGCTCGCCGAATCACGCCGGTCCATCCTAGTCTTTAGGTTGCCATGTATTGCAACCAAGGCATACCCCTGGTTCTTCTACGCAGACCTTAACCTCTGTGGGCCCAGTCGGATCATCTGCAGCCTCACAGAGGGATACCAAGAGTACCCTCACGTCCCCTCGAAGCCTCGGGCTTCGTAACCCAATTCGTTGGAGCCTCCTTTTTAATCAGACGGACCTTCGCTCCTTCCCGTGTTATACAAAGAATCACTACTTAGTTTTACTAACTAAGATTTTCCACTTAGTTTCCAGATTCTTTGTTTTCTTAACTAAGGTTTACTACTTAGTTCTCTTTCTCATCAATTTGGAATGGTTAAGTGTCTTTAGTCAATTCAGACTAACTTAACCCTCTTCATTTATCCTGTTCAACTGGTTAAGTGTTATCAGTAATTCGTGATGACTTAACCCTACCACAAACCAAGTTATACTGGTTAAGTATTTATTACTTAACCCTACCCATTCACCCTATATTGGTTAAGTGTTCCTTTTTAACTTAACCTTGCCCGTCTGTTTTCACTAACATGTTATTAATGGTTAAGTGTTGTCCCTTCATGTTTTAGTCTTAGCCCTATTCCTTTATCACAACCTGATGGTTAAGTGTTCAAGTTTACTTAACCCTACGGTCTAGCCCAGCTAACATATCAAATTGGCTAAGTGTATTAGACTTTACTTAACCCCACCTTCTAGTCTAGTTAACATGTTAATTTGGCTAAGTGTATTAACTTTACTTAACCCCAACCTTTGGTCTAGTTAACATGTTAATTTGGCTAAGTGTTTTCTAAGTTACTTAACCCCTACAAATCTTGTCTCGTTATCATGTGAAGCTGGTTAAGTGTCCCTATGGACTTAGCCCTCCCATCCTAGCTTAACTGTGTTAAATTGGTCAAGTGTTTCTATAGACTTAACCTTCCCATTCTAGATTAACTGTATGGCCCTAACCCCACCCATCAGTCTGGTTATCATGTTGAATTGGTTAAATGTCTTAGTGAACTTAACCCTACTGTTCTTGTTCTAGCTTTAATATATTAAAGCCACGACCACTCACATTAGACAGATATTGTTGCGACTACTGGATGTGCCGGTTGGTTCCGGGCAGATTTACATCGCAACTCAGTCTAACCTCGGGTTAGGCGTATTCGTGTTTTCTAGTTCAAAAGGGTTTTGACTAATTTTCAAATCAGGTTTTGAAAGTAACCATCCCGTCCGTCGGATCAGTTAGGGATAGCCAGGGAGAGCAGGAAACTTGTATTTTCCAAACCCAAGCCTATACACTATCCTCTCTGTCACCCTAGAACTTTCTAGTGTATCATTAAAAGAGATGTCGTTAAGAAAACTTTAATATTTACATTCTCTCATTTAGGACAAATTCTATAAGTAAATTATTCCTAATTTACTTATTTCCTAATTACTCTTTTAATATAAATTGTCAACATTCATTCTTATGGCCCAATTTCCCCTCTATATCATATTTGTGCTTTTTGGTACGTAAACTATACCAAATTAAGTGTCACTAACCATGATTTTGCTAGACATGACGATTACTTCCAATTACGTCCAATGCCCATACACCTATTATGCCAAATTAGCTAATCCAATTCTGATTTAACATTCTAATTACAGTACATGTCAAACTAGACGTATTATTCTAGTTCACATTTCATGTAAATGCTAGATTTATAAGTCAATACTAGATTCACATCCTATAATTCATGTCAAATTTATCCAATTTGCATTTCCATGAACATGCCATAATACATGTTCCCAACTTATGCCAATTTCCAAGTTAAAACTACGCTTTTTGTAAATTTCATATTTTGCCCAAATCGTATTCCCACCGTTCGTAAAATCGTGATTCAATCTAGATTATAGATAAATCTAGATTCGTAGAAAATAGGGAATGAACTGAAGATGCTATACAAAAGATAGACATGTTAACAGGCATAAAAAGAGTTGAATAACGATGTTGGTTCAAGAACATGGGTAGACCTAACTTAATAGGTAAATTCCCAAGGTCTAAAACCAAGAATAGACAGAAATAGACGTAGGTTCAAGAACATGGGTAGACCTAACTTAATAGGTAAATTCCCAAGGTCTAAAACCAGAGAAAACAAAGAGTAGACAGAATAGATAATCGGGTTTAGACCCAATTTCACAGTCATAAAACTTAAGCACTTTCCTAGTCATGAACCATAGGTGCTTAATCACAGTTGTCCCATTTATGTCATAGACAATAGTTTTGCTTCCTAATCAAAGGTATAGGCTTGTGTTCATAGTCATGGAAATAATTCTCATAGTCACACAGTCATAGGAAATATTCATAGTCATAGGCAATGTTCAAAGTCATAGGCATATGGTTCTAAGGTCCATAGTTTCATAGTCCCGGTCTTATTTGTCCTCGAAATCCTAACGGTTCTTAATTAGGTTCAAGAGTATAGGCACTGATTCGGATAGAGAGAGAGAGATTTGGCATATTCTTTTATTCCTTTAATTTCATGTCACGAACAGAGAAAAACGTTCAAATCTAGAAATAACTGACTTACAGAAAGATGGCGTTGCTATGATTCGTAGAAAAACAGTCGTTGCAGTCGTTCGAATCTTCACTTGAATTCTAGCTTGAATCTCCTCTTTGAAAGTCTTTTGAGTAGCACCTCCTTGTCTTGATTTATTTTGCATATTATTCTATTTATTATTTAATTAAGAGGAGGAGAAGAAGCCATGTTTGACAAGAATCTTTGCAGCATAAGGGTAGAAAATAATTGTGAATAGAGAAGAAGACTAGGGCTGTTTATATAGTGTTAGGTGGACGAACCTGGTCAGAAAACGTGACCAGATACATCAGAATGAACCAGGTGCAGAGAGCTGGAAAAAGCATGGGGGGTCGACCCCCAGGTCGACTACCCAGTCGACCTGGGTACCTTGGGCGGGAAAATTCCCGCCCTGCCCAGTCTGGGTCTGATTTGAATTTTTGAACTTGTCCTGTTTTGAATTTTGAATTTTGCTGAAACTTCCGGGGGCCATATCTTCCTCATACGGACTCCGATTTATGTAAACTCGGACTCGTTTTCATGCAGAATTCCGAGACGAACGCAATGGCGTAGCCCGTTTCCCTTGATTTTGATTTTAACTTTTAATTCTACCATGATTTGTGAATTTTTGCATTACAGATTTACTTGGTGTTACATTCTCCCCCACTTAAAAGGATTTCGTCCCCGAAATCTTCAAGTTAGGAAGAATGTGTCCTACCGTCCAATCACCCATCTACTCAACCATTCACTCACAGGCATCCATTGTCCTTAAAAGATTTCTAATGCTTTCATGTTCATATGCATAGTGTGTGTGTATGTCTTTATCTAATGCAAAATCAGGCGGTCTACTGATTCAGTTGACCCCCTTAATGCGAATCATGTCAGTGCCATGCATCCAATCATGTATGCAAGCATCCCTATTACGTAAATACTACATGCGTGCACAACCATTCATCCATATGCAACGTCCATATGATAACATATCAAGTTCAACTTACAAACAAATACATATCTGTAAATGCAATATGAAAGCGTCTGAACTGATGTTTTCACTAACATGTTATTAATGGTTAAGTATTGTCCCTTCATGTTTTAGTCTTAGCCCTATTCCTTTATCACAACCTGATGGTTAAGTGTTCAAGTTTACTTAACCCTACGGTCTAGCCCAGCTAACATATCAAATTGGCTAAGTGTATTAGACTTTACTTAACCCCACCTTCTAGTCTAGTTAACATGTTAATTTGGCTAAGTGTATTAACTTTACTTAACCCCAACCTCTGGTCTAGTTAACATGTTAATTTGGCTAAGTGTTTTCTAAGTTACTTAACCCCTACAAATCTTGTCTCGTTATCATGTGAAGTTGGTTAAGTGTCCCTAAGGACTTAGCCCTCCCATCCTAGCTTAACTGTGTTAAATTGGTCAAGTGTTTCTATGGACTTAACCTTCCCATTCTAGATTAACTGTATGGCCCTAACCCCACCCATCAGTCTGGTTATCATGTTGAATTGGTTAAGTGTCTTAGTGAACTTAACGCTACTGTTCTTGTTCTAGCTTTAATAGATTAAAGCCACGACCACTCACATTAGACAGATATTGTTGCGACTACTGGATGTGCCGGTTGGTTCCGGGCAGATTTACATCGCAACTCAGTCTAACCTCGGGTTAGGCGTATTCGTGTTTTCTAGTTCAAAAGGGTTTTGACTAATTTTCAAATTAGGTTTTGAAAGTAACCATCCCGTCCGTCGGATCAGTTAGGGATAGCCAGGGAGAGCAGGAAACTTGTATTTTCCAAACCCAAGCCTAGACACTATCCTCTCTGTCACCCTAGAACTTTCTGGTGTATCATTAAAAGAGATGTCGTTAAGAAACCTTTAATATTTACATTCTCTCGTTTAGGACAAATTCTATAAGTAAATTATTCATAATTTACTTATTTCCTAATTACTCTTTTAATATAAATTATCAACATTCATTCTTATGGCCCAATTTCCCCTCTATATCATATTTGTGCTTTTTGGTACGTAAACTATACCAAATTAAGTGTCACTAACCATGATTTTGCTAGACATGATGATTACTTCCAATTACGGCCAATGCCCATACACCTATTATGCCAAATTAGCTAATCCAATTCTGATTTAACATTCTAATTACAGTTCATGTCAAACTAGACGTATTATTCTAGTTCACAATTCATGTAAATGCTAGATTTACAAGTCAATACTAGATTCACATCCTATAATTCATGTCAAATTTATCCAATTTGCATTTCCATGAACATGCCATACTACATGTTCCCAACTTATGCCAATTTCCAAGTTAAAACTACGCTTTTAGTAAATTTCATATTTTGCCCAAATCGTATTTCCACTCTTCGTAAAATCGTGATTCAATCTAGATTATAGATAAATCTAGATTCGTAGAAAATACGGAATGAACCGAAGATGCTATACAAAAGATAGACATGCTAACTGGCATAAAAAGGGTTGAATAACGACGTCGGTTCAAGAACATGGGTAGACCTAACTTAATAGGTAAATTCCCAAGGTCTAAAACCAAGAATAGACAGAATAAAGACGTAGGTTCAAGAACATGGGTCGACCTAACTTAATAGGTAAATTCCCAAGGTCTAAAACCAAAGAAAACAAAGAACAAACAGAATAGATAATCGGGTTTAGACCCAATTTCACAGTCACAAAACTTAAGCACTTTCCTAGTCATGAACCATAGGTGCTTAATCACAGTTGTCCCATTTATGTCATAGACAATAGTTTTGCTTCCTAATCAAAGGTATAGGCTTGTGTTCATAGTCATGGAAATAATTCTCATAGTCACAGTCATAGGAAATATTCATAGTCATAGGCAATGTTCAAAGTCATAGGCATATGGTTCTAAGGTCCATAGTTTCATAGTCACGGTCTTATTTGTCCTCGAAATCCTAACGGTTCTTAATTAGGTTCAAGAGTATAGGCACTGATTCGGATAGAGAGAGAGAGAGATTTGGCATATTCTTTTATTCCTTTAATTTCATGTCACGAACAGAGAAAAACATTCAAATCTAGAAATAACTGACTTACAGAAAGATGGTGTTGCTATGATTCGTAGAAAAACAGTCGTTGCAGTCGTTCGAATCTTCACTTGAATTCTAGCTTTAATCTCCTCTTTTGAAAGTCTTTTGAGCAGCACCTCCTTGTCTTGATTTATTTTGCATATTATTCTATTTATTATTTAATTAAGAGGAGGAGAAGAAGCCATGTTTGCCAAGAATCTTTGCAGCATAAGGGTAGAAAAGAATTGTGAATAGAGAAGAAGACTAGGGCTGTTTATATAGTGTTAGGTGGACGAACCTGGTCAGAAAACGTGATCAGATACATCAGAACGAACCAGGTGCAGAGAGCTGGAAAAAGCAGGGGGGTCAACCCCCAAGTCGACTACCCAGTCGACCTGGGTGACCCAGGTCGACTACCCAGTCGACCTTGGTGCCTTGGGCGGGAAAATTCCTGCCCTGCCCAGTCTGGGTCCGATTTGAATTTTTGAACTTGTCCTGTTTTGAATTTTGAATTTTGCTGAAACTTCCGGAGGCCATATCTTCCTCATACAGACCCCGATTTACGCAAACTCAGACTCGTTTTCATGCAGAATTCCGAGACGAATGCAATGGCGCAGCCCATTTCCCTTGATTTTGATTTTAACTTTTAATTCTGCCTTGATTTGTGAATCTTAGCGTTACAGAATTACGGGGTGTTACAATGGGATTGGATCAGAATGAGTAAGTTGGAGCAAGAAGAACGAACGGAACCAAGGGACAAAGCACCGAACCAAACCTGACTAAGACCAGGAGTGCCAAACCGAACCAATGTGACGTGGGGGACCTCATATATCGAACCGAACCAGATTGATGACTAGGAACTAGAGCAAGTCGAACCGAACCAGAGGAGGACAACCGAACTGAACCGGATTGGAGCTGCGATTACACGACGAATCTTCTGAAGACCAACTCCAATTCGACCAAAACCCGATACGCAAAGGTAGTCCACATAGGAAGTAGAACACAGGATCCAGTTGGAAACCAACGAGTTGACTTCATGAGTTGGGCTTTGCTGCGGGACGTGTGCAAAGGGGTTATCGACGTCCACAGTTTTGATTCAACACCGAGGCGGATGCTAGGCTACGTATCTGTGCAGTGGGGTAGTTATTACTCCATTGGGCAGAGTGATCGTAGCATGGATGTGAGCCAGTGCAGTAGAGTGATCATGACTTCATGGGGAAGAGTGGACATAGCAAGGATTAGTGTCTATTGATCAGTGCAGTGGAGTCATCGTGACTCCATTGGGGCAGAGTGATCATAACAAGGATTTGGATGATCAAAGCGGTGGATATCGTATGCTTTACGCACTAAGTGAGAGATGCGAGGATGGTTGCTATGCTTGATTGTTTGCTATCATTATTACATGCACACCCCTACACCCGTATCTTTACACCATATTTTAGTGTCACCTTAGAGTATTATACATCTTGTTGTACTAACTCTTTGGTTGCAGGTCCAGGTTCAGGTATGGTTTAGTATACCTGTTATTGTTCTATGTTGCTGCTTATTGCTCATACCAGACTTTTGTCTGACCCGAAGTTTTATGTCTCTTCTTATTACTCTGGGTGCTCTTAATCGGGCAGACTAGAGACAGGTTAGGTGATTATGCACGGGTAGTTGTGCCGGAGACGAGCAGGAGGCTTCAACGTATGATATATATACATATATATTCTCCTTGTGTCGCTGCTGGTCACTACTTTGGGCATTAGTAGTGTACCTTTCTTATTTTTATTTAGAGTCAGTTTGGAAAAGTTGTAATAATGATGATGTGGAACTTAAGCTGTATTTTGAATTTTCCGCTGCTATCATGGTTTAGTTTTCAGCTTATGCACCATCTCTCCTGTTTTATGTCAAGTATGTTATTATTATATTTTATTCCATGCGCTGTGAGACATTCTACAGGTTCCTTGCTAGTTCAAATTCCCTTCTTTTCCTTTCTTTGGCGACCGTCCCGTGCTGGTTGGATATCGGCACAGCGCACTTTCATTGGAAATGTCGGCTGGTGCGGGGCGGGCCGTCACATTTGGTATCAGAGCTCTAGGTTGCGTAGTTAACCTAGGGCAGACACCAGAGAGAGATAGTACGTATATGAGTTCGCGTATTTGTGATATTTTGGTTTTCAAAAGCTATATATATACTATTAGTATATTTAAGGATGAAGTCGCACTGCACTGGCACCACTGAAGAGATGGTTAACCGTTTTCCCCTTACAGATTGAACGATGAGCCGATACACTAGGGGTACTAGTGGAGGAGCTAATAATGGGAATGATTCTGATATGAGGACGATGTTCACTGACTTCATGAGAGAGATATGCTTATAAATGTGCAAGGAGCAGTTCCCAATGTTGCAAATGGTGGTGGTGCAGCGGTGCAGGCGCCTAGAGCCTATTTCGCCAAGCTACGCAAGGATTACACTAGTCTTGGTGGGAAGCCGTTCCATGGAACGGAATCGGCTACAGAAGTTCAGGATTGGTTGGATAGCTGTGAGCGTATCTTTGAAGACTTGGGTATCGAGGATGCGACGAAGAGAAAGCTAGCATCCCGTCAGCTGCAAGGACGGGCGATGAATTGGTGGAATGCTATTAAGGCAGCTACTCCAGAGGATCAAATTACTTGGGATCAGTTCAATGCCCGATTCAGTGATAAGTTTATCCCAGCTGCTCAGAAGTCAGAATTGTTTAGGAAATTTCTGGAGCTTAAGCAGAATGGTAGGGCAGTCTCGGAGTATATTTCTGAGTTCGATATTTTATCGAAGTATGGATTATCTCTTATCGATACTCCCGAGAAGAAGAATGAGAAGTTCATAATAGGCTTAGTTCAGTACTTGGGGGAAAAGCTTATAAACCATATCGATGAGACGTTTGAATCGATTGTGGGGAAAGCTTTGAGATCAGAGAGTCTATACCCTAAGTCAAAGACTGAGGTTGCATCTGTAGAGGAGCCAAAACCGCAAGCAAGCGGTGGAGGCAAGAATGGTTCTCAGAATAAGAGAAAGCAGAATCAGACCAAGGATGGCCAGAAGAAAAAGAGCAAGAAAGATGTTGAATGCTTTAGCTGTGGCAAGAGGGGCCATTATGCTAAAGAATGTCGAGCAAAGCCAGCGGACAGGAAGTGCTTCAACTGTGGCTAAGTGGGACATCACAAGGGTAAATGTCTGCAACCCCCTAAAGAGAAGCAGATTGTGAATGCATATGCTCTTAATGCTGTTCCTTCTTCGTCGAATGCCCCAACCGCGGCGGAGAAAGGAAAGAATGTCGTCATTCAAGGTATGCTTTCTATTTATGATGTTCCTGTTCGAGTATTGTTTGATATCGGAGCTTCTCGTTCCTTCATATCTAGTGACCTGGTAGATAGCTTGGGATTGGAACCCAAGATAGTTGATAGACCTTTAGCGGTGACGAACCCGATTGGTGGTTCAACTAGCCTTAGCATGATTTATTGTAATGTGGTCTTATCGAGTCATGGATGCATGTTTGTTTGTGATTGCTTTGTTTTGGGATTTACTGGGTTTGGCATTATTTTGGGAGTCGATTGGCTCCAAAGGTACGGGTGGTGGTAGACTGTAAGGGCTTTTTGGTGACAGTTACAGCGGATGATGGGCGGAGGGTAGTGTTTGGTGGTCTACCTAGTGATGGGGTAATGGCTAGTTTTCTAAATTCCCTCGACATCCAGCATGATAAGTTGTCAGATGTGCCCATGGCTGGCCAGTATCCGGACGTCTTCAAGGAAGTGACCGGACTTCCACCACACCGAGAGATCGATTTTCGTATTGATTTAGTGAAAGATGCCAGGCCTATAGTGATGCCACTTCGTCGTATGGTGCCAAGGGAGCAGCGAGAGCTTGGGGTGCAAGTAAACGATCTTGTGAAGAAGGGATTTATCAGAAGAAGTGTTTCCGAGTAGGGAGCACCAGTTGTGTTTGCTACCAAGGAAGATGGTTCTCTTCGATTGTGTGTGGACTACCGCGAGTTGAATAAGGTGAAGAGGAAGAATAATATCCTCTACCGCGGATAGATAATTTATTTGACCAGTTGAGTGGCACGAGAGTGTTCTCCCAATTGGATCCCACGATATGTTTTCATCAGCTTAGGGTGGAAGCTGATAGTGTAGCTAAAACGGCCTTTCAGACACCGTCTGGATTCTATGAGTGGTTGGTCATGCCATTCGGGTCGACCAATACACCAGCATATTTTGTGGATCTTATGAATAGAGTATTCCGAGATCAATTGAATAAGTTCGTTCCTGTGTTCGTGGATGACATACTTGTCTATTCGAGAACAGAGGAAGAACACAAAGAACATTTTAAGATAGTGATGGAGGTGTCGAGAAAACACCGATTGAAAGCAAAGTTTTTTAAGTGTCACTTCTGGAAGAGGGAAGTGAGGTTCTTGGGCCATGTTGTTTCAGAAAATGGTATTGCCGTGGACCCTGCAAAGGTGGCTACGGTACGAGATTGGTCTATGCCCAAGAATGCAACAGACTTAAGAAGTTTCTTGGGATTAAATGGATATTATCGTAAGTTTATCCAAGACTTCTCCAAGATAGCAGCATCGTTGACTCAGTTGACCAAGAAGAATCAAGCTTTCGTCTGGGACAAAAAGTACGAGAATGCATTTAAGAGCCTAAAGGAAAAGTTGACATATGCGCCAGTGTTTGTCATTCCTAAGGGGAATGAAGAGATGACGGTATACACAGATGCATGTGGTACCAAACTAAGTGTTGTATTGATGTAGGGTGGTAGGGTTGTAGCATATGCTAGTTGGCAACTAAAACCGCATGAGAAAAGATATCCTACCCATGATTTGGAATTGGTAGCAATCGTGTTCGCATTGAAGATGTGGAGACATTATCTCTTGGGAGAAAGATTCAAGTTGTTTACTGATCATAAATCGTTAAAGTATCTTTTCTCTCAGAAGGATCAAAATCTCCGATAGCAAAGATAGTTAGAATTCTTGGCTTCCTACGATTTCAATATCGCATATACACCAGGAAAGGGCAATCTAGTAGCTAATGCATTGAGTAGGAGACATGCCAGTTAGGGGCTATGTTTCTAGAATGGAAGCAACTGGAGTACATCGTTGGGTATGATTGCAGACCAAAGTGCGAATTGGATCCAGAAGTATTAGCAAGTTTGATGATCAGACCCACTTTGATTGAGCGGATTGGTTCCAGTCAGAGAGATGATCCTAACTTATTGGAAATCATCTCCAAGTTAGAGATGGGTATCGACGAGCAGATGAACAAGTATGGGCTTCATCGAGATGGATGGCTTAGAAAGAATGGAAGACTAGTTGTGCCCAATGTCAATGGATTGAGAGATAAAGTGCTTAGAAAATGTCATCACTCGAAACTGACCATATGTAACGACCCGCATTCTACGCATCATAGGATCGTAGAATATTTAATTCTGTCACATACGAAGTCGTATGGTCATTTAACTTTGGTAGACGACTATTGGGGTCATTTCCCATGTTCATGATTTTTCCCGATTTTTAAATGACCATTTTGCCCCTAGTTGATACTGTTTTGGCCATAACTTTTGAGTGGAAAGGAATTTTGACCTGAAACCACTTCCATTGGCTCCGGATGATGGTTTCTCTTTCTTTAGAGTGGTCACATTAGCCAAACGGACTCACCGTTTGGGAGATATGGCTGAAACAAGTTTCAGATGGTGAAAAACAGCTTAATTGGGCTTAACCGGGTGATTAACGGCTAGGCCCAAAGGGGAATTTCGGGATTAGGAGTTTAAAAGGGCTGTTAGGGTTTGGAGAATACCTTTTTCTCCTTTTTCAGCCGTCACTATTCATTCCTCTTAACCTAGCCATGGCCTCCACCCTCTAAATCTCTTCAAAACACCTCTTAATCACTTTCTAATTGAAGATTAGGCTTAGCAAACATCAAATCAAGGAGTATTAGCACGAGAACCGAGGTAGAGCTGCTGTGTAAGATTGGGAACAGCGCCAAATCAGAGAATATTTCAGATTTAAGGTTTTAGTTGTGGCCAAGGTGAGTGATAGCATCGTTTTGACACTAATTACAGTTAATTAAGGGTAATTAGTGAAGATTAGCGAATTTATACACCAATAAATTCTGGAAAAATGTTTAGAAATTCTTAAATAATATTTTATGCCTCTGTTAGAAATTTGGTTCGATTTAGTTAAGTTTTATTAATTCTATGATTAGTCTTATTTAATCATGCTTAAGGGAAAAATAGGATTTTGGGCATCTTTGATCCATTTTGACATGTAAATTCATGGTTTTAATGTTTGTGGTTGCTCTTACATGTTGCTATGACTCTATGGTATGTTTTATGATTGATTAGAATAGTTAAATTGGTCGAAAACGTCGTCGAATGGCGTAGAAAGCTCGCTGGAAAGTTGAAGAAATGTGCAGGTTCCGAACCGGTTCGGATCGGAGTTGGGGGTCGGATCGGATTAGTGAACTGACCAAGGGAATCCGAACTGGATTGGGACTTGTCACTGGAGGAGGCTAGGCGAGAAGGAAGGCCGTTTGCTTAGAGTTGGAGTGGACAAGCGGATCGGATCGGAAGAATAATGAAGGCCAGATCGGATCGACTCAAGAATGGAAGGCTACGACTGAAGTAAGGCGAAGGGAGCGGATCGGATCGGAGTAGATGGAAAACGAGAGAGCTGATCGGAGAAAACTGGAAGGAAGACAGTAACCCGACCCGACGCGGAGGAGGACACCGACCCGACCCGAAGTGGAGTATCCGACCCGAACCGAGCTAGACGAGGACCACCGAATCGACCCGATCAGGAAGGTTACACCGAACCGAGCCGAGCTAGACGAGGAGCACCGAACCGAACCGTACGTGGGCTATTACTACTACGCGATGACTCTTCTGAAGACCCACTCCAATTCGACCAAACCCGAGATGCAAAGGAAGTCCATATTAGAAGTTAGAGCTCAAGATCCAGATGGGAATCAACGAGTTCGCTTCATGGTTGGGCTTTGCTGCGGGACGCGTGTTAAGGGGCTATCGATGTCTATAGCTTTGGACCACTATGGTAGGAGGTACGGAGGCGGATTCAGGGCCATTATGGCATTGGTAGAACCAAGGGCTACGATCAATGAAATGGGTCATTGAAATGTTTGGTCATGACCCCATTTGTTTAGCTTGGTCACAGTAGGGTTTCTACAAGTCGGGATTCGTCGTTACCTCAATTTGTCTGGTGTTCCAAGGTGGTAGATGTCGTATGCTTTATGCACTGAGTGAGAGATGTGAGAATGGTTGCTATGGATGGTTTGTTTGCTATTATTATGACATACACACCCCACCCCCGTATCCTTTACACTATTCATTATGGCACCTTAGAGCACTATACGGTATGTGGTACTAACTCTTTGGTTGCAGGTCCAGGTTCAGGTATGGTTTAGTATACCTGTTATTATTCTATTTAGATGCTTATCGCTCATACTAGGCTTTATGTTTGACCCAGAGTTTTATGTCTCCTCTTATTACTCTGGGTGCTCACACGAGTAAACTAGAGACAGGTTAGCTGGTGATGCGCGGGTAGATGATCCGGAGACGAGCAGGAGGCTTCCACGTAATATATATATAGTATTCTCCCTGTGTTGTTGAAGATCACTACTTGGGCATTGGTGGTGCATCTTCCACTTTAGCTTTCTTTTGTTAGAGACAGTAAATTTGGAAAGTTGTAATAAGCTGTATTTGTATTTCCGCTACTCTGATGTTGATATTGATTATTAGTTATCAGCTTATGCACTGTCTCACCTATTTTATGTCAAGTATGTTATTATTATATTTTATTCCATGCGCTGTGAGACATTCTACAGGTTCCTTGATTAGTTCATTCTCTTCTTTCCTTTTCTCTTGACGACCGTCCCGTGCTAGTCGGGCATGTGTACAGCGCACTTTTGGAGTAAATGCAGGCTGGTGCGGGGCGGGCCATCACATTTGGTATCAGAGCTCTAGGTTGCGTAGTTAACCTAGGGAAGTTATCAGGGAGAGATAATATACGTATACGAGAGAGCGTATTTGTGATTATTTTGGTTTTTCAAAAGTTATACATTAGTAGTATAAGGATGAAATCGTACTGCACTAGCACCACTATGGAGTCGTTAATCGTTTCCTTTTTCAGATTGACGATGAGCCGAGATACTAGAGGTGCTGGTAGGGGAGCCAATAATGGGAATGTTGCTGACATGAGGACGATGTTTACTGACCTCATGAGAGAGATGCTTAGAGATGTACGGAGGGCAGCTCCCAATGATGGGAATGGTGGTGGTCCAATAGTGTAGGCGCCGAGGGTCGACTTCGCTAAGCTGAATAAGGATTATACTAGCCTTGGTGGGAGGTCGTTCCATGGAACGGAGTCGGCCACAGATGTTCAGGATTGGTTGGATAGTTGCGAACGTATTTTCGAGGATTTGGGTATCGAGGATGTGATGAAGAGAAAGCTAGCGTCCCGTCAGCTGCAAGGGCGGGCAATGAATTGGTGGAATGCTATAAAGGCAGCTACTCCCGAAGATCAGATTACTTGGGAGCAGTTTAAAGCTCGCTTTAGCGAGAAGTTCATTCCAGCTGCTCAGAAGTCAGTGCTGTTTAAGAAATTCTTGGAGCTCAAACAGAATGGCAGGGCTGTCTCGGAGTATATTGCTGAATTCGACACTTTGTCAAAGTATGGGCTATCTCTTATTGATACTGCCGAGAAGAAGAATGAGAAATTCATAACTGGGTTAGATCGGTACTTAGGGGAAAGGCTTATTAACCACATCGATGAGACGTTTGAGTCGATTGTGGGGAAAACATTAAGATCAGAGAGTCTCTACCCTAAGCCGAAGACTGAGGTTGCATCCGCAGATGAGCCAAAGCCACAAGCAAGTGGTGGAGGCAAGGGTGGTTCCCAGAATAAGAGAAAGCAGAACCAAGCTAAGGATGGCCAGAAGAAAAAGAATAAGCAAGATGTTGAGTGCTTCAGCTGTGGTAAGAAGGGCCATTATGCTAGTAATTGTCGGGCCAAGCCAGCGGATAGGAAGTGCTTCAATTGTGGCCAAATGGGACATCACAAGGACAAGTGTCCGCAACCCCCTAAAGAAAAGCAAATGGTGAAAGCATATGCTCTTAATGCCATTCCTTCTTCGTCGAACGCCCCAACAGCGGCGGAGAAGGGAAAGAATGTTGTCATTCAAGGTATGCTTTCTGTTTATGATGTTCCTGTTAGAGTTTTGTTTGATACCGGAGCTTCCAGTTCTTTCATATCTAGTGACCTGGTAGATAGGTTGGGATTGGAGCCCGAGATTGTCGATAGACCTTTAGTAGTGACGAACCCGATTGGTGGTTCTACTAGCCTTAGCATGATTTGTCGTAATGTGGTCTTATTGAGTCATGGATGCATGTTTGTTTGTGATTGCTTTGTTTTGGGCTTTACTGGGTTTGGCATTATTTTGGGAGTAGATTGGCTCCGAAAATACGGGGTGGTGGTAGACTGTGGGGGCTTTTTGGTGACAGCTAGAGCGGATGATAGGCGGAGGATAGTGTTTGGTGGTCTACCCAGTGAGGGGGTATTGGCTAGTTTTCTACTCCCTTGACATTCTGCATAGTGAGTTGTCAGGTTTGCCCGTGGTTGGCCAGTATCTGGATGTTTTCGAAGAAGTGACCGGACTTCCACCACACCGAGAGATTGAGTTCCGTATTGATTTGGTAAAAGATGTCAGGCCTATAGTGATGCCACTTCGTCGTATGGCACCAAGGGAGCAGCGAGAGCTCGAGGTGCAAGTCTGCGATCTTTTGAAGAAGGGATTTATCAGAAGGAGTGTTTATGAATGGGGAGCACCAGTTGTGTTTGCTACCAAGGTGGATGGTTCCCTTCGTTTGTGTGTAGACTACGGCGAGTTGAATAAAGTGACGAGGAAGAATAAGTACCCTCTGCCGCGGATAGATGATTTGTTCGATCAGTTGAGTGGCGCGAGAGTATTTTCTCAGTTGGATCTCGCGACAGGTTTTCATCAGCTTAGAGTGGAAGCCGAGAGTATAGCTAAAACGGCATTTCGGACGCCGTCTGGATTTTATGAGTGGTTGGTCATGCCATTCGGGCTGACCAATGCCCCAGCATATTTTGTGGATCTTATGAATAGGGTATTCAGAGATCAGTTGAATAAGTTTGTCCTTGTGTTCGTTGATGATATTTTGGTCTATTCGAGGACAGAGGAAGAACACAAGGAACATTTAAGAGTAGTGATGGAGGTGTTGAGAAAACACCAATTGAAAGCAAAGTTTTCTAAGTGTCACTTCTGGAAGAGGGAAGTGAGATTCTTGGGCCATGTTGTATCAGAAAATGGGATTGCCGTGGACCCAGCGAAGGTGGCTACGGTACAGGATTGGCCTACACCCAAGAATGCAACATATGTAAGAAGTTTCTTGGGGTTAGCTGGATATTATCGTAAGTTTATCCAAGGGTTCTCCAAGATAGCAGCACCATTAACCAGTTGACCAAGAAGAATCAAGCTTTTGTCTGGGACGAAAGGTGCGAGAATGCATTCAAGAGTCTAAAGGACAAGTTGACAAGCGCACCAGTGTTAGTCATTCCTAAGGGGGATGAAGAGATGACGGTATACACAGATGCATGTGGTACCGGACTGGGTGCTGTATTGATGCAAGGCGGTAGGGTTGTAGCTTATGCAAGTCGACAATTAAAACCGCACGAGAGAAGATACCCTACCCATGATTTAGAATTGGCAGCGATTGTGTTTGCATTAAAGATGTGGAGACACTATCTCTTAGGAGAAAGATTTGAGCTGTTTACAGATCATAAGTCGTTAAAGTATCTCTTCTCTCAGAAAGATCTGAATCTCCGTCAGCAGAGATGGTTAGAGTTCTTAGCTTCCTATGATTTTGACATCGCATATACACCGGGAAAGGGCAATGCGGTGGCTGATGCATTGAGTAGGAGACATGCCAGCCTAGGGGCTATGTTTCTAGAATGGAAGCAACTGGAGTACATCGCTGGGTATGATTTCAGATCAAAGTGCGAATTGGATCCAGAAATGTTAGCAAGTTTGACGATCAGACCCACTTTAATTGAACGAATCGGCTCTAGTCAGAGGGACGATCCTAACCTATTGGAAATCATCTCCAAGTTAGAGATGGGTATCGACGAGGAGATGAACAAGTATGGGCTTGATCGAGATGGATGGCTTAGAAAGAATGGAAAGCTTGTTGTACCCAATGTCGATGGATTGAGGGATGAAGTGCTTAGAGAGTGTCATCACTCAAAACTGACTATACACCCCGGTGGTAATAAGATGTATCGAGATATGAAGCAGACTTACTACTGGGAAGGGATGAAGAGAGACGTTGGGAAGTTTATATCCAAGTGCATGAATTGCCAGCTAGTTAAAGCCGAGCAAAAGAAACCTAGTGGATTGTTACAGCCATTAAAAATTCCCGAATGGAAATGGGAGCAATTCTCGATGGATTTCATCGATGGTTTACCAAGGACTAGATCGGGACATGATAGCATTTGGGTGATTGTGGACCGATTGACCAAAAGTGCAAGATTTATACCAGTCAGATCGACCAGAACGGCAGCTAAGTTAGCAGAATTGTATATGAAGTGGGTAGTGAGATTTCATGGAGTACCTAAAAGCATTGTGAGCGACCGAGACCCGTTGTTCACTAGTGGGTTTTGGAAGAGCTTACAAGAGACTCTAGGGTCAGAGTTACATCTCAGTACCGCATATCATCCTCAGACCGACGGTCAGACGGAGAGGGTGAATCGTATTTTGGAAGATCTCTTGAGAGCATGTATATTGGATTTTGGTGGATCATGGGATGACCATTTGCATCTAGTAGAGTTTGCATATAATAATAGCTACCAATCCAGTATCGGCATGGCTCCGTTTGTAGCTTTGTACGGAAGACCATGCAACTCACCATCATGTTGGATAGAGACTGGCGAGAAGTTTATGCTTGGACCGGATGTGGTGAGGGAAACTTCAGGTAAGATTAAGATCATTCAACAACGAATGAAGGCTGCCCAAGATAGGCAGAAGAGTTATGCTGATAAGAGGAGAAGAGACCTAAAATTCTCCGTTGGTGACTTGGTGTTTGTCAAGATTTCTCCGTTGAAGAGCGTAATACGATTTGGCAGGAGAGGCAAGTTGGCACCAAGATTTGTTGGCCCATTCCCTGTTCTTGAACTAGTCGGGAATTTGGCATATAGAATTGACTTACCAGAGAAGATGGCAGGAGTTCACAACGTATTTCATGTTTCCCAACTAAAGAAGTTCGTTCACGACTCAGATATGACTATTTCACCTGATCAGTTAGAGGACTTCGAAGTAGAAACCGAGGCGGTTGGGAACCGCAAGTCGGCCCGTATTGTCGAACACGACATGAAGCAATTTCGAAGGAAGGCGGTGAAGCTAGTCAAGGTTTAGTGGGGCGAGGACGAGAATGATTGTACTTGGGAGACAGAGGAGAACATTAGGAAGACGCACCCAGAACTCTTTGCCTGGTAAGATTTTGACTTCGATTTAGTTTTCCGCATGCTAGGATAGGCTTGTTTGCTTGTTTTGCATGTTTGATTGTTTTATATGGTTGTTAGGCATGCAGGATCCTTTGTATGATTTGGGTTAAGGAATTTCGGGGACGAAATTTCTTAAGGGGGGGAGAGTGTAACGACCCGCATTCTACGCATCATAGGATCGTAGAATATTTAATTCTGTCACATACGAAGTCGTATGGTCATGGAACTTTGGGAGACGACTATTGGGGTCATTTCCCATGTTCATGATTTTTCCCGATTTTTAAATGACCATTTTGCCCCTAGTTGATACTGTTTTGGCCATAACTTTTGACTGGAAAGGAATTTTGACCTGAAACCACTTCCATTGGCTCCGGATGATGGTTTCTCTTTTCGTAGAGTGGTCACATTAGCCAAACGGACTCACCGTTTGGGAGATATGGCTGAAACAAGTTTCAGATGGTGAAAAACAGCTTAATTGGGCTTAACCGGGTGATTAACAGCTAGGCCCAAAGGGGAATTTCGGGATTAGGAGTTTAAAAGGGCTGCTAGGGTTTGGAGAATACCTTTTTCTCCTTTTTCAGCCGTCACTATTCATTCCTCTTAACCTAGCCATGGCCTCCACCCTCTAAATCTCTTCAAAACACCTCTTAATCACTTTCTAATTGAAGATTAGGCTTAGCAAACATCAAATCAAGGAGTATTAGCACGAGAACCGAGGTAGAGCTGCTGTGTAAGATTGGGAACAGCACCAAATCAGAGAATATTTCAGATTTAAGGTTTTAGTTGTGGCCAAGGTGAGTGATAGCATCGTTTTGACACTAATTACAGTTAATTAAGGGTAATTAGTGAAGATTAGCGAATTTATACACCAATAAATTCTGGAAAAATGTTTAGAATTCTTAAATAATATTTTATGCCTCTGTTAGAAATTTGGTTCGATTTAGTTAAGTTTTATTAATTCTATGATTAGTCTTATTCAATCATGCTTAAGGGAAAAATAGGATTTTGGGCATCTTTGATAAATTTTGACATGTAAATTCTTGGTTTTGGTGTTTGTGGTTGCTCTTACATGTTGCTATGACTCTATGGTATGTTTTATGATTGATTAAAATAGTTAAATTGGTCGAAAACGTCATCGAATGGCGTAGAAAGCTCGCTGGAAAGTTGCATAAATGTGCAGGTTCCGAACCGGTTCGGATCGGAGTTGGGGGTCAGATCGGATTAGTGAACTGACCAAGGGAATCCGAACTGGAATGGGACTTGTCACTGGAGGAGGCTAGGCGAGAAGGAAGGCCGTTTTCTTATAGTTGGAGTGGACAAGCGGATCGGATCGGAAGAATAATGAAGGCCAGATCGGATCGACTCAAGAATGGAAGGCTACGACTGAAGTAAGGCGAAGGGAGCGGATCGGATCGGAGTAGATGGAAAACGAGAGAGCTGATCGGAGAAAACTGGAAGGAAGACAGTAACCCGACCCGACGCGGAGGAGGACACCGACCCGACCCGAAGTGGAGTATCCGACCCGAACCGAGCTAGACGAGGACCACCGAATCGACCCGATCAGGAAGGTTACACCGAACCGAGCCGAGCAAGACGAGGAGCACCGAACCGAACCGTACGTGGGCTATTACTACTACGCGATGACTCTTCTGAAGACCCACTCCAATTCGACCAAACCCGAGATGCAAAGGAAGTCCATATTAGAAGTTAGAGCTCAAGATCCAGATGGGAATCAACGAGTTCGCTTCATGGTTGGGCTTTGCTGCGGGACGCGTGTTAAGGGGCTATCGATGTCTATAGCTTTGGACCACTATGGTAGGAGGTACGGAGGCGGATTCAGGGCCATTATGGCATTGGTAGAACCAAGGGCTACGATCAATGAAATGGGTCATTGAAATGTTTGGTCATGACCCCATTTGTTTAGCTTGGTCACAGTAGGGTTTCTACAAGTCGGGATTCGTCGTTACCTCAATTTGTCTGGTGTTCCAAGGTGGTAGATGTCGTATGCTTTATGCACTGAGTGAGAGTTGTGAGAATGGTTGCTATGGATGGTTTGTTTGCTATTATTATGACATACACACCCCACCCCCGTATCCTTTACACTATTCATTATGGCACCTTAGAGCACTATACGGTATGTGGTACTAACTCTTTGGTTGCAGGTCCAGGTTCAGGTATGGTTTAGTATACCTGTTATTATTCTATTTAGATGCTTATCGCTCATACTAGGCTTTATGTCTGACCCAGAGTTTTATGTCTCCTCTTATTACTCTGGGTGCTCACACGAGCAAACTAGAGACAGGTTAGCTGGTGATGCGCGGGTAGATGATCCGGAGACGAGCAGGAGGCTTCCACGTAATATATATATAGTATTCTCCCTGTGTTGTTGAAGATCACTACTTGGGCATTGGTGGTGCATCTTCCACTTTAGCTTTCTTTTGTTAGAGACAGTAAATTTGGAAAGTTGTAATAAGCTGTATTTGTATTTCCGCTACTCTGATGTTGATATTGATTATTAGTTATCAGCTTATGCACTGTCTCACCTATTTTATGTCAAGTATGTTATTATTATATTTTATTCCATGCGCTGTGAGACATTCTACAGGTTCCTTGATTAGTTCATTCTCTTCTTTCCTTTTCTCTTCACGACCGTCCCGTGCTAGTAGGGCATGTGTACAGCGCACTTTTGGAGTAAATGCAGGCTGGTGCGGGGCGGGCCGTCACATTTGGTATCAGAGCTCTAGGTTGCGTAGTTAACCTAGGGAAGTTATCAGGGAGAGATAATATACGTATACGAGAGAGCGTATTTGTGATTATTTTGGTTTTTCAAAAGTTATACATTAGTAGTATAAGGATGAAATCGTACTGCACTAGCACCACTATGGAGTCGTTAATCGTTTCCTTTTTCAGATTGACGATGAGCCGAGATACTAGAGGTGCTGGTAGGGGAGCCAATAATGGGAATGTTGCTGACATGAGGACGATGTTTACTGACCTCATGAGAGAGATGCTTAGAGATGTACGGAGGGCAGCTCCCAATGATGGGAATGGTGGTGGTCCAATAGTGTAGGCGCCGAGGGTCGACTTCGCTAAGCTGAATAAGGATTATACTAGCCTTGGTGGGAGGTCGTTCCATGGAACGGAGTCGGCCACAGATGTTCAGGATTGGTTGGATAGTTGCGAATGTATTTTCAAGGATTTGGGTATCGAGGATGCGATGAAGAGAAAGCTAGCGTCCCGTCAGCTGCAAGGGCGGGCAATGAATTGGTGGAATGCTATAAAGGCAGCTACTCCCGAAGATCAGATTACTTGGGAGCAGTTTAAAGCTCGCTTTAGCGAGAAGTTCATTCCAACTGCTCAGAAGTCAGTGCTGTTTAAGAAATTCTTGGAGCTCAAACAGAATGGCAGGGCTGTCTCAGAGTATATTGCTGAATTCGACACTTTGTCAAAGTATGGGCTATCTCTTATTGATACTGCCGAGAAGAAGAATGAGAAATTCATAACTGGGTTAGATCGGTACTTAGGGGAAAGGCTTATTAACCACATCGATGAGACGTTTGAGTCGATTGTGGGGAAAACATTAAGATCAGAGAGTCTCTACCCTAAGCCGAAGACTGAGGTTGCATCCGCAGATGAGCCAAAGCCACAAGCAAGTGGTGGAGGCAAGGGTGGTTCCCAGAATAAGAGAAAGCAGAACCAAGCTAAGGATGGCCAGAAGAAAAAGAATAAGCAAGATGTTGAGTGCTTCAGCTGTGGTAAGAAGGGCCATTATGCTAGTAATTGTCGGGCCAAGCCAGCGGATAGGAAGTGCTTCAATTGTGGCCAAATGGGACATCACAAGTACAAGTGTCTGCAACCCCCTAAAGAAAAGCAAATGGTGAAAGCATATGCTCTTAATGCCATTCCTTCTTCGTCGAACGCCCCAACAGCGGCGGAGAAGGGAAAGAATGTTGTCATTCAAGGTATGCTTTCTGTTTATGATGTTCCTGTTAGAGTTTTGTTTGATACCGGAGCTTCCAGTTCTTTCATATCTAGTGACCTGGTAGATAGGTTGGGATTGGAGCCCGAGATTGTCGATAGACCTTTAGTAGTGACGAACCCGATTGGTGGTTCTACTAGCCTTAGCATGATTTGTCGTAATGTGGTCTTATTGAGTCATGGATGCATGTTTGTTTGTGATTGCTTTGTTTTGGGCTTTACTGGGTTTGGCATTATTTTGGGAGTAGATTGGCTCCGAAAATACGGGGTGGTGGTAGACTGTGGGGGCTTTTTGGTGACAGCTAGAGCGGATGATAGGCGGAGGATAGTGTTTGGTGGTCTACCCAGTGAGGGGGTATTGGCTAGTTTTCTAAACTCCCTTGACATTCTGCATAGTGAGTTGTCAGGTTTGCCCGTGGTTGGCCAGTATCCGGATGTTTTCGAAGAAGTGACCGGACTTCCACCACACCGAGAGATTGAGTTCCGTATTGATTTGGTAAAAGATGCCAGGCCTATAGTGATGCCACTTCGTCGTATGGCACCAAGGGAGCAGCGAGAGCTCGAGGTGCAAGTCAGCGATCTTTTGAAGAAGGGATTTATCAGAAGGAGTGTTTATGAATGGGGAGCACCATTTGTGTTTGCTACCAAGGTGGATGGTTCCCTTCGTTTATGTGTAGACTACGGCGAGTTGAATAAAGTGACGAGGAAGAATAAGTACCCTCTGCCGCGGATAGATGATTTGTTCGATCAGTTGAGTGGCGCGAGAGTATTTTCTCAGTTGGATCTCGCGACAGGTTTTCATCAGCTTAGAGTGGAAGCCGAGAGTATAGCTAAAACGGCATTTCGGACGCCGTCTGGATTTTATGAGTGGTTGGTCATGCCATTCGGGCTGACCAATGCCCCAGCATATTTTGTGGATCTTATGAATAGGGTATTCAGAGATCAGTTGAATAAGTTTGTCCTTGTGTTCGTTGATGATATTTTGGTCTATTCGAGGACAGAGGAAGAACACAAGGAACATTTAAGAGTAGTGATGGAGGTGTTGAGAAAACACCAATTGAAAGCAAAGTTTTCTAAGTGTCACTTCTGGAAGAGGGAAGTGAGATTCTTGGGCCATGTTGTATCAGAAAATGGGATTGTCGTGGACCCAGCGAAGGTGGCTACGGTACAGGATTGGCCTACACCCAAGAATGCAACATATGTAAGAAGTTTCTTGGGGTTAGCTGGATATTATCGTAAGTTTATCCAAGGGTTCTCTAAGATAGCAGCACCATTAACCAGTTGACCAAGAAGAATCAAGCTTTTGTCTGGGACGAAAGGTGCGAGAATGCATTCAAGAGTCTAAAGGACAAGTTGACAAGCGCACCAGTGTTAGTCATTCCTAAGGGGGATGAAGAGATGACGGTATACACAGATGCATGTGGTACCGGACTGGGTGCTGTATTGATGCAAGGCGGTAGGGTTGTAGCTTATGCAAGTCGACAATTAAAACCGCACGAGAGAAGATACCCTACCCATGATTTAGAATTGGCAGCGATTGTGTTTGCATTAAAGATGTGGAGACACTATCTCTTAGGAGAAAGATTTGAGCTGTTTACAGATCATAAGTCGTTAAAGTATCTCTTCTCTCAGAAAGATCTGACTCTCCGTCAGCAGAGATGGTTAGAGTTCTTAGCTTCCTATGATTTTGACATCGCATATACACCGGGAAAGGGCAATGCGGTGGCTGATGCATTGAGTAGGAGACATGCCAGCCTAGGGGCTATGTTTCTAGAATGGAAGCAACTGGAGTACATCGCTGGGTATGATTTCAGACCAAAGTGCGAATTGGATCCAGAAATGTTAGCAAGTTTGACGATCAGACCCACTTTAATTGAACGAATCGGCTCTAGTCAGAGGGACGATCCTAACCTATTGGAAATCATCTCCAAGTTAGAGATGGGTATCGACGAGGAGATGAACAAGTATGGGCTTGATCGAGATGGATGGCTTAGAAAGAATGGAAAGCTTGTTGTACCCAATGTCGATGGATTGAGGGATGAAGTGCTTAGAGAGTGTCATCACTCAAAACTGACTATACACCCCGGTGGTAATAAGATGTATCGAGATATGAAGCAGACTTACTACTGGGAAGGGATAAAGAGAGACGTTGGGAAGTTTATATCCAAGTGCATGAATTGCCAGCTAGTTAAAGCCGAGCAAAAGAAACCTAGTGGATTGTTACAGCCATTAAAAATTCCCGAATGGAAATGGGAGCAATTCTCGATGGATTTCATCGATGGTTTACCAAGGACTAGATCGGGACATGATAGCATTTGGGTGATTGTGGACCGATTGACCAAAAGTGCAAGATTTATACCAGTCAGATCGACCAGAACGGCAGCTAAGTTAGCAGAATTGTATATGAAGTGGGTAGTGAGATTTCATGGAGTACCTAAAAGCATTGTGAGCGACCGAGACCCGTTGTTCACTAGTGGGTTTTGGAAGAGCTTACAAGAGACTCTAGGGTCAGAGTTACATCTCAGTACCACATATCATCCTCAGACCGACGGTCAGACGGAGAGGGTGAATCGTATTTTGGAAGATCTCTTGAGAGCATGTATATTGGATTTTGGTGGATCATGGGATGACCATTTGCATCTAGTAGAGTTTGCATATAACAATAGCTACCAATCCAGTATCGGCATGGCTCCGTTTGTAGCTTTGTACGGAAGACCGTGCAACTCACCATCATGTTGGATAGAGACTGGCGAGAAGTTTATGCTTGGACCGGATGTGGTGAGGGAAACTTCAGGTAAGATTAAGATCATTCAACAACGAATGAAGGCTGCCCAAGATAGGCAGAAGAGTTATGCTGATAAGAGGAGAAGAGACCTAAAATTCTCCGTTGGTGACTTGGTGTTTGTCAAGATTTCTCCGTTGAAGAGCGTAATACGATTTGGCAGGAGAGGCAAGTTGGCACCAAGATTTGTTGGCCCATTCCCTGTTCTTGAACTAGTCGGGAATTTGGCATATAGAATTGACTTACCAGAGAAGATGGCAGGAGTTCACAACGTATTTCATGTTTCCTAACTAAAGAAGTTCGTTCACGACTCAGATATGACTATTTCACCTGATCAGTTAGAGGACTTCGAAGTAGAAACCGAGGCGGTTGGGAACCGCAAGCCGGCCCGTATTGTCGAACACGACATGAAGCAACTTCGAAGGAAGGCGGTGAAGCTAGTCAAGGTTTAGTGGGGCGAGGACGAGAATGATTGTACTTGGGAGACAAAGGAGAACATTAGGAAGACGCACCCAGAACTCTTTGCCTGGTAAGATTTTGACTTCGATTTAGTTTTCCGCATGCTAGGATAGGCTTGTTTGCTTGTTTTGCATGTTTGATTGTTGTATATGGTTGTTAGGCATGCGGGATCCTTTGTATGATTTGGGTTAAGGAATTTCGGGGACGAAATTTCTTAAGGGGGGGAGAGTGTAACGACCCGCATTCTACGCATCATAGGATCGTAGAATATTTAATTCTGTCACATACGAAGTCGTTTGGTCATGTAACTTTGGGAGACGACTATTGGGGTCATTTCCCATGTTCATGATTTTTCCCGATTTTTAAATGACCATTTTGCCCCTAGTTGATACTGTTTTGGCCATAACTTTTGACTGGAAAGGAATTTTGACCTGAAACCACTTCCATTGGCTCCGGATGATGGTTTCTCTTTTCGTAGAGTGGTCACATTAGCCAAACGGACTCACCGTTTGGGAGATATGGCTGAAACAAGTTTCAGATGGTGAAAAACAGCTTAATTGGGCTTAACCGGGTGATTAACAGCTAGGCCCAAAGGGGAATTTCGGGATTAGGAGTTTAAAAGTGCTGTTAGGGTTTGGAGAATACCTTTTTCTCCTTTTTCAGCCGTCACTATTCATTCCTCTTAACCTAGCCATGGCCTCCACCCTCTAAATCTCTTCAAAACACCTCTTAATCACTTTCTAATTGAAGATTAGTCTTAGCAAACATCAAATCAAGGAGTATTAGCACGAGAACCGAGGTAGAGCTGCTGTGTAAGATTGGGAACAGCGCCAAATCAGAGAATATTTCAGATTTAAGGTTTTAGTTGTGGCCAAGGTGAGTGATAGCATCGTTTTGACACTAATTACAGTTAATTAAGGGTAATTAGTGAAGATTAGCGAATTTATACACCAATAAATTCTGGAAAAATGTTTAGAAATTCTTAAATAATATTTTATGCCTCTGTTAGAAATTTGGTTCGATTTAGTTAAGTTTTATTAATTCTATGATTAGTCTTATTCAATCATGCTTAAGGAAAAAATAGGATTTTGGGCATCTTTGATCCATTTTGACATGTAAATTCATGGTTTTGGTGTTTGTGGTTGCTCTTACATGTTGCTATGACTCTATGGTATGTTTTATGATTGATTAAAATAGTTAAATTGGTCGAAAACGTCATCGAATGGCGTAGAAAGCTCGCTGGAAAGTTGCAGAAATGTGCAGGTTCCGAACCGGTTCGGATCGGAGTTGGGGGTCAGATCGGATTAGTGAACTGACCAAGGGAATCCGAACTGGATTGGGACTTGTCACTGGAGGAGGCTAGGCGAGAAGGAAGGCCGTTTGCTTAGAGTTGGAGTGGACAAGCTGATCGGATCGGAAGAATAATGGAGGCCAGATCGGATCGACTCAAGAATGGAAGGCTACGACTGAAGTAAGGCGAAGGGAGCGGATCGGAGTAGATGGAAAACGAGGGAGCTGATCGGAGAAAACTGGAAGGAAGACAGTAACCCGACCCGACCCGGAGGAGGACACCGACCCGACCCAAAGTGGAGTATCCGACCCGAACCGAGCTAGGCGAGGACCACCGAATCGACCCGATCAGGAAGGCTACACCGAACCGAACCGAGCTAGACGAGGAGCACCGAACCGAACCGTACGTGGGCTATTACTACTACGCGATGACTCTTCTGAAGACCCACTCCAATTCGACCAAACCCGAGATGCAAAGGAATTCCATATTAGAAGTTAGAGCTCAAGATCCAGATGGGAATCAACGAGTTCGCTTCATGGTTGGGCTTTGCTGCGGGACACGTGTTAAGGGGCTATCGATGTCTATAGCTTTGGACCACTATGGTAGGAGGTACGGAGGCGGATTCAGGGCCATTATGGCATTGGTAGAACCAAGGGCTACAATCAATGAAATGGGTCATTGAAATGTTTGGTCATGACCCCATTTGTTTAGCTTGGTCACAGCAGGGTTTCTACAAGTCGGGATTCGTCGTTATCTCAATTTGTCTAGTGTTCCAAGGTGGTAGATGTCGTATGCTTTATGCACTGAGTGAGAGATGTGAGAATGGTTGCTATGGATGGTTTGTTTGCTATTATTATGACATACACACCCCACCCCCGTATCCTTTACACTATTCATTATGGCACCTTAGAGCACTGTACGGTATGTGGTACTAACTCTTTGGTTGCAGGTCCAGGTTCAGGTATGGTTTAGTATACCTGTTATTATTCTATTTAGATGCTTATCGCTCATACCAGGCTTTATGTCTGACCCAGAGTTTTATGCTCCTCTTATTACTCTGGGTGCTCACACGAGCAGACTAGAGACAGGTTAACTGGTGATGCGCGGGTAGATGATCCGGAGACGAGCAGGAGGCTTCCACGTAATATATATATAGTATTCTCCCTGTGTTGTTGAAGATCACTGCTTGGGCGTTGGTGGTGCATCTTCCACTTTAGCTTTCTTTTGTTAGAGACAGTAAATTTGGAAAGTTGTAATAAGCTGTATTTGGATTTCCGCTGCTCTGATGTTGATATTGATTATTAGTTATCAGCTTATGCACTGTCTCACCTGTTTTATGTCAAGTATGTTATTATTATATTTTATTCCATGCGTTGTGAGACATTCTACCGGTTCCTTGATTAGTTCATTCTCTTCTTTCCTTTTCTCCTGACGACCGTCCCGTGCTAGTCGGGCATGTGTACAGCGCACTTTTGGAGTAAATGCAGGCTGGTGCGGGGCGGGCCGTCACACCATACATCCCGGTGGTAACAAAATGTATCGAGATATGAGGTAGACATACTACTGGGAAGGGTTGAAAAGAGACATTGGGAAGTTTATATCCAAATGCATGAATTGCCAGCTTGTTAAAGCTGAGAAAAAGAAGCCTAGTGGTTTGTTGCAACCATTAGAAATTCCAAAATGAAAACGGGAACAAGTCTCAATGGATTTCATTGATGGGTTACCAAGAACTAGATCGGGTCATGATAGCATTTGGGTGATTATGGACCGATTGACTAAGCGTGCAAGGTTTATACCAGTCAAGTCGAATAGAACGACAACTAAGTTAGCGGAATTATATATGAAGTGGGTAGTGAGATTTCATGGAGTACCTAAAAGCATTATGAGTGACCGAGACCCGTTGTTTACTAGTGGGTTCGGAAGAGCTTACAAGAGGCTCTAGGGTCAGAATTATATCTCAGTACAACATATCATCCTCAAACTGACGGTCAGACAGAGAGGGTGAATCGACTATTAGAAGATCTCTTGAGAGCTTGCATATTGGATTTTGGTGGATCGTGGGATGACCATTTGCATCTAGTAGAGTTTGCATATAATAATAGTTATCAATCCAGTATTGGTATAGCTCCATATGAAGCTTTGTATGGAAGACTATGCAACTCACCATCATGTTGCTTAGAAACCGGTGAGAAATTTGTTCTTGGGCCAGATGTGATAAGAGAAACCTCAGATAAAATCAAGGTTATCCGACAACGAATGAAGGCTGTCCAAGATAGGCAGAAGAGTTATGCTGATAAGAGGAGAAGAGATTTAAAATTCTCCATTGGCGACTCGGTGTTTGTCAAGATTTCTCCATTAAAGAATGTTATTCGATTTGGAAGGAGAGGAAAACTGGCGCCAAGATTTGTTGGTCCATTCCCAATCCTCGAGCAAGTTGGGAATTTGGCATATAAAGTTGAATTACCAGAGAAGATGGCAGGAGTTCATAACGAATTTCATGTTTCCCAGTTAAGGAAATTCGTGCATGACCCCGATGCGACTATTTCACCTGATCAATTGGATGATATCGAAGTAGAACCCGAGGCGGTTGGGAACTGCAAGGCGGTTCGTATTGTCGAGCGCGATACAAAGCAAGTTCGAAAGAAAGCGGTGAATCTAGTCAAAGTTCAGTGGGGCGAGAATGAGAATGACTATACTTGGGAGACAGAGGAGAGTATTAGGAAGACGTATCCAGAACTCTTTGCCTGGTAAGATTTTAATTGCAATTTAGTTTTCCGCATGCTAGGATAGACTTGTTGTTGTTTTGTATGTTTTATTGTTGTGAACAGTTGGTAGGCATGTGGGATCCTTTTACTTGTTTCTTAGTTAAAGAATTTTGGGGGCAAAATTTCTTAAGGGGCGAATAATGTAACGACCCGCATTCTACGCATCAGGGGATCGTAGAATATTTATTTATTTCTCATGCGAAGTCGTATAGCCATGTAACTTTGGGAGACGACTATTGAGATCAGTTCCCATGTTCATGATTTTTGCCGATTTTTAAATGACCGTTTTGCCCTTAGCTGATCTTGTTTCGGCCATAACTTTTGATTGGTAAGGAGTTTTGACCTGGAACCACTTCCATTAGATCCGGATGATGGTCTACCTTTCTGTAGAGTGGTCATATTAGCCAAACGGACTCACTGTTTGGGAGATATGGCTGAAACAAGGTTTGGAAGGCGAAAAACAGCTTAACCGGGCCTAATTAGGGTGATTAGCAAGAGGGCCCATAACCCATTTCAGGATTAGGAGTTTAAAAGGACTGTTAGGGTTTAGAGAACATCCTTTTCTCATTTTTCAGCCACCACCTATCATTCCTCTCAACCTAGCAATGGCCTCCAACTCCTAAAACACCTTCTAATCACCGTTTAGTCAAGCATTAGCCTATTCTACACCAAATCAAGGCAAATTAGCATCAAGTTTGGGATAGAGCTGCTAGAATTCGTATAGATTCGACCTATATCAGAGAAGTTTTCAGATCTATAAGTAATTTGTGGCTAAGGTGAGCGATTAGCATTGTTTTTACACTAATTACAGTTAATTAGGGTGATTAGTAGTGTTAATTAACGAAATTTTGCATGTTAAAAATCTGGAAAAATGTTTAGAAATTCTTAAATATTATTTTAAGCCTCTGTTAGAAGTTTTGGGTTAATTTGGTTAAGTTTTGCTAATCCTATCATTAGATTTTCTTAAACATGCTTAAGGGAAAAATATGGGTTTTGGGTATGTTTGATCCATTTTAACATATCATATTGTTGTTTTGGTGTTAATGGTTGATTCTCTATATTGCTATGAATGTATGGCATGCTTTTTAATTCATTAGAAAAGCTAGAATGGTCTAAAACACCGTCGTATGGCGTTAAATAGTCGCTGGAAAAGTTGTACAGAATGTGCAGGGTTCGGATCGGATCGGATATGAGGCTCGGATCAGATAAGGGAACTGAGCAATAGAATTCGATCCGAATCGGAACATAGCCTAAGAGACTTGCCCAGAAGGAAGGCCATTCTCTTAGAGTTGGATTTGGGTCGGAAATCAGATCGGGTCTGGATGGAACATGGGATCGGATCGGAATGAGTAAGTTGGAGCAAGAAGGACGAACGGAACTAAGGGGCAAAGCACCGAACCGAACCGGACTAAGACGAGGAGTGCCGAACCAAACCGATGTGACATGGGGGACCTCATATATCGAACTGAACCAGATTGATGACTAGGAACTGGAGCAGGCCGAACCGAACCAGGGGAGGACAATCGAACCGAGCCGGATTGGAGCTGCGATTACGCGACGACTCTTCTGAAGACCAACTCCAAATCGACCAAAACCTGAGACGCAAAGGTAGTCCAAATAGTAAGTAGAACTCAGGATCCAGTTGGGAACCAACGAGTTGACTTCATGAGTTGGGCTTTGCTATGGGACGCGTGCAAAGGAGTTATCGACGTCTACAGCTTTGATTCACCATTGAGACGGATGCTAGGCTTTGAATCAGTGTAGTGGGGTAGTTATTACTCCATAGGGCAGAGTGATTGTAGCATGGCTGTGAGCCAGAGCAGTGGAGTCATCATGACTTCGTGGGGCATAGTGGACATAGCAAGGATTAGTGGCTATGGATCAGTGCAGTGGAGTCGTCATGACTCCATGGGGCAGAGTTATCATAACAAGGATTTGGGTGATCAAAGCGGTGGATGTCGTATGCTTTACTCACTGAGTGAGAGATGTGAGGATGGTTGCTATGCTTGATTATTTGCCATCATTATGACATGTGGACCCCCACCCCCGTATCTTTACACCATATGTTAGTGTCACCTTAGAGTATTGTACATCTTGTTGTACTAACTCTGTGGTTGTAGGTCCAGGTTCAGGTATGGTTTAGTATACCTGTTATTATTCTGTTTTGCTGCTTATCGCTCATACCAGACTTTTGTCTGACCCAGAGTTTTATGTTTCTTGTTATTACTCTGGGTGCTCTTAAACGACAGACTAGAGACAGGTCAGGTGATTATGCACGGGTAGCTGTGCCGGAGATGAGCAGGAGGCTTCCACGTATGATATGTATATATAGATATTCTCCCTGTGTCGCTGCTGGTCACTACTTTGGGCATTAGTAGTGTACCTTACTTATTTTGCTTTAGAGACGGTTTTGAAAAGTTGTAATAATGATGATGTGGAACATAAGCTGTATTTTGAATTTTTCGCTGCTATCATGGTTTAGTTTTCACTTATGCATTGTCTCACCTGTTTAAGGTCAAGTATGTTATTATTATATTTTATTCCATGCGCTGTGAGACATTCTACAGGTTCTTTGCTAGTTCAAGTTCCCTTCTTTTCCTTTCTTTGGCGACCGTCCCATGCTGGTTGGACATACACAGCGCACTTTCATTGGAAATGTCGGCTGGTGCGGGGCGGGACGTCACAGGAAGTACCCTCCATTGATAATCGAGGTCCTACTCGCTAGGAACTCTTGTTGATATTTCTTTGATTGTGGTTGTTCGAACGTAATACTCATGAGTTTTCCTTTTGAACTCAGCTACGTAGCGAAATTCACAGGGCCGCGAAGGCCTACGACGACAGATGCTTCCTTGGGGAACCAGGCGTAACCATTGTGTCTGCTGCAATCTATGGTCGTTTTACAATGGCGAAATCTGCAGGGATGCGAAAGCTTACGGGTACGGATGCTTCCTGGGGGATCCAGGCGTAACCATTGTGTATCTACGGTCCACATGGCGTAATTCATAGGGCAGTGATTGCCTAAGATTTACGAGTGATAAAGATGTAACCACCAGTGTTACTAGATGTAAACTAAGGTGGTCCATGCGATTAGTTTGAGGTGTTATGGCAAAATACATAAGGCGGTGATTGCCTAGCCACCTACGGCCGCGACACTTTGTCCTCTCGACCTAGTGATGGAGCGACCTTAGGGGTTGCGTTCCATGATGATCTCAGGTTATTCTATTCTATTTCTATTGATTCATCCCATTGATTATTCGTCACAAAATTCGCAAGGAAGAGATTTTCTACCGGTATGGATGCTTCCTGCAGGCCCAGGCATAACCGTTGTGTATCTGCGATTCATGAATAAGTTTCATCGGTTGGTTTATTGGATGATACTTCTTTTATCTATTCTAATGTTTTTTAGTATTTTCACTGGGAGTTGAAACAAGTATATATTTAGTACTTGAAGATTTTTAGTCATGCGTAGGTACCACGTATACCTAAATTTCTCTAAGAACAAAAATAAACCTGTTAAACTCCAAGTTATCCAGTATTTTCAACTTTAAATAAGAAAACAATAATCTAAAATAAAAACTTATATAATCTAAACAAATAAACTAAGAAAAAGGGTTTAAATATTTTTCAAATTCACAACTTTTAAATATAATAAAATATTTTTTTTTTCAAAATTTCCAACATTGGAATTTTGTGTTTAAACTTAAGTTTTGTATATAAATTTTATAAAGGTTTTAATAAGATTAGTTTTGATGAATTTAGATCTAAATGAAATTTTGAGTTTTATATCTTTTTTTTATTTTTTTTAGACTAAGTAGTATTAGTATAAGTATTTTGCTATATACATAAGAATATTTATTTTACAATCTTTCCTTTTCGAGGACAAAAAGTTTTAAGTGGGGGAGATTGTAATGAACCATGATTTCTATTGATTTGAAATTTTATATTGTATGAAATTTTGAATAAGATATTTTGAGATTTTAAATTTTATGATATTTTAATGAAATAAAATACATGTTGTGTTAAATTGAAGAAGCGCTCAATTGAAATATAAATAATAATAATAATAAAATCGATAGTTAATGACATAAAATTTAAATTGATTTTTATTTTATTATTTTGAAATAGTTGATAAACAATATAGATTCATGGAAGAAGAAGAAAATCTTGTTTTACATGAAATTATTGTAGGAAATTTTAAAATTAAATATCGATGCTCGTTTCTTAAAACTTCGATTTCCGCAATCTTCGTTTAAATCGTTTATATATATAACCAATTAACAGTAATGGATATTCCGTAAAAGTAAATAAATAAAAATTTTATACAAACATTAATATTTTAGTGGGCTATTGTGTTGTATAGACGTATAGGACTCAACGATATTTTATTTCGTGGTTAGGACTTTCCGTTTGAACCCAGTATAACTCTATGACCGTTTCAAGTCACGATGGTCACCAATTTCTCAAGCTTAAAATTTTCTATCATGGGATCCCTTTTTTTTGCTAACCGACTAAGTTTGTAGTACTGTTCATCTACTTTATATTTCGCCTAGCCTTTACATTTCCTTTCCTATAGCTTTCGAAAGCTCTGTAAAAAATAGTAAATAAATAGATTATAAGTTGAATCAGTGTAAGCTAGATCCGATTTGTTTGCTTACACATCTCTTTACCTTTATATAATACGTACCTTTCATTTGTTTTAAAACCGTAGCAGCCAAAAAATCCTTTCATTTCCCAAATTGTTTCTTCAATTAATGGCAGCAGCTAAATCTTGCTTCTCTTCCTCTTACTCCCAAATCGATTTAATGGCCGATACCATCGCCACCTCTCGCTCCACCCTCTGTTTCCATCGCCATCCGGAACCGCGAGAAGCCATTTCGAAAGCTAGTGCAGCTACCTACCACTGCTCATCGTAGCCACTCCGTCGTTCATCCTCACTGTAACCGCACCGTCAGTTTATTGACCACCGCTGTCTCAAACCTTGGAGGCCACAGCAAAGCCCTCCGACATTCCCTTCTTTTCAACGTTCCTCTCTTCCTCAAGCGGGTTAAACCCGGAAACTGTAAAGAAAGAAAGAGGCGTCCAAACCCATCAATTGAAGCTGCGGTAGCTGTGCCCTCCACCTGAATCGTTGCGCAGGCCTTTGCCTTCAATTTGAGACCGCAAATCTCCTGAAGCCCAAATCAGTTAGCAGCTCGTCCACCGTTCAAGGTCGTCTCAAAATTGTAAGTTTTGCTTATGATTTAACTTATTTCAAGTCGCAACCTGCTTATTCCCAGAATTCTGAAACCATGACATTTAAATTGTTTGTAATTACATGACTGTGTACGTATGCCGTGGACGAAAACTGAGCCATGCGTGGTGATATACATAAAGTGTAGTTATAGATAAAGGCATACATATGAGACTGGTCTTTACTTTTCCTTGTAGATTGACTTAGGGTAGTTCTTACTGGTTGTACTAGTGTCAGTCATTTATTAAAACATTGGCGAGGCATTCCCAGCTTTCCTATGATCTATCCTATTTATAGAGGCCAAGCGATGTTTGTTTTGTTCTAAGAGATGATATGCTTTTGGTCTTTGTGATTCATATGCTATCTTCCGTTAATGTCTAAACCGCAAGTTTTAATGCCAATTTAAACTTGAAGATGTTTGGGTCTCCTACAGTGGCTGTAAAAAAAAATGGTACTATAAGAACCACGAGTTTAGAATGATGGACTGAATGTCAATCATTATCTTTATCCACCCTTGGTTCATACCCATTGCTTTGTTTAAGGACAATAATCATGAATTCATGATTGTTGTATATCACTTAATTAATTAATTGATATACCTAGTATTTTTTTTGTCATTCATACCATTTGTGCAGTGTGCGTATGTAATGTGTGGTCCATGTGCGGGTTTACATATGGGCATGCATGAGTTAGGAGAGCCATACTTTACAAGTTATCAAGTTGGAGCAGTTCAAAATTTTAGTTGAAATACAAGCTTATATGTTTTCACGTGTAACTTTTACAAGTACAAAAGAAATGAGAGATAATGGTGCATATTTGGACTACAAATAATTCATGCAAACATTATTCTACCTGACTACAATATTTTTATTTCATTATTTTTTTCAATTATTCATAAATGGCCTAGATATTACCGTGCATTGAAACAAAATACCCCGCTCTATATTGCTTTATGTTTCTTTTTGGATACTTTCCTTTATATAAATACTTCCTTGTATGGACAAGTAACCTTGGTAGTTGAGTGTCCCGTTAGCTTTGATAAAAACTAGAACTGGAAAATTTTCATAAGTTCACAAACACTAGGAATTGTTATGGGAAAATTCCACTGCTACGCATATTTCAATAGGATTTTAGCACAAGTTTTTGCTTGTTTGTGAGCTTATCCCATGAACGCAATGTAAAAACTGCATAGAGTTCCAAATTTGAGCAGATGTGTGAATATGTTTAGTTTCATTTTTCATGATAGTTTTGCTGCATGTAGGTCGCATAAACTAGCGGTAGGTTATAAAGCATGGAACATTAGATGTACCTCCACATACACTTCCCTTGTGTATTTTATTAAAAAAACAAAAAATAATTAAAAATACAAGCAAATTAGTTTCACCAACAAAGTTAGAGATGATTCCCATAAGCTCTCTAGTATTCTAGTTATGAAAACTAATTGCTGTGGCATCATTGTATTTCGTTGAATAATTTAATTTCATAGAGCTGCAGCACCTTGTCTCGCCCATGTTTACTATTTTCTTTGAAACTGTACCCGCATGCTACGTTGTTTGGTTATGTCCATGACGTTTATTTCCAGCAGTTCACTGATTTGTATGCTCGTATTATTTAAATAAAATTTTTTAGGATTAAACTAATCCTAATTATGTGTTTATCGAAGTTTGCTAACTTTAAATAAGTTCAATCCTAACACGGGTGTTTTGTGTTTTGCATGGAACGCTCGAGTCAGGTCCATAGTGTCCCAGATCTAAAGATATGCGGTTCGCTAAGCTGGAGAGGAACTTGAAGACGCAGGACGCTTACGTGCACAAGGCCCGATAAAACCGTAATTTCATTTAAAATAATGTACATTATATTTCATTTCTTCCGCTGTATAAAATGTTTGTAAAACTCTGTTATTTGTATAAAATTTATTCCGCTGTTAATATTTGTCTGTTATTCTATGTGTTAATTTTGTTTAAACCCTGTAAGCCAACATCGATTCGTTGTTTGAGCATCTTGAGTCGGTTTAATTACGGATTCGAGACGGTCAAAAAGGCGAGTCGTTACATTGAATAACTGTTACGATGATTTAAAGTGGAATATGAAGACGGTGGTTGGAGATCGGAGATCTTCACCTCATTTGGGCTATTGCTGATGTATCACTTGGAAAGTACACATAAGTAGAGATTATATGTGGTGGTTATCCAAACGTACTTGGAAATCGATTAGATATGCGAGGATCTCTCTTCTGTATTGGACATATGGGATGAGGAATAAGGTGCCTTTAGTTTCGTTCAGACCCAGAACGAACTTGTAAATGGATTGTATATCTGACATTGTATTTCATTCCATATTGATTGATTTCTATTAAATATGTATTTGTTTGGTTGCAGAGAATTTATTCTCCTGCTTAAAACCCTTTTCTGAAACGTATAAGCTTAAAGGTTATATATTGATAGATATCAGTTTTATGGCATGAATGTTCAATGTGGCATGCTAAGATGCAAATGATCAGGACTTTTGTTGAGAAGAAGATCCTTGTGGATGATGATCAAAGACGATTTTAATACAGCGTAGCTTTTTGCATAACGTTAATTTGCTAGCCTCACACCCTGGTATGAGTCAAAAAAGGGATTAGGAACAATAGGGAGTGCATGCATTTCTTTCTAGCTAGAAGTATTGTCATGGTATGCAGCCCAGAAATTTTTACTTATGTGGATGATGGATTGCGAGACGCCTCAGATATAGGGATGTAAAAGGCTCATATGGTCGACATAATGACCAGGTTGTAGGTCTGGTAGGATCGGGGAATGTATGGTTTAGGAATAACTAATCCAGAAATGTTAGGTGTAGACTGGCCCTGCAAGATCCAAGGGTTGCCCATAGGTGTGATCCTGGATCATCTTGCTAGAGGTGATCCAAATTCGGTAAAAAGACATCCCTTGCCTTGACTCATGCTGGAAATTCAATTTCCAATATGCGACTCTTCGGTTTTAGTTGTAAACCTATATGTCGACATAGTAGGATGGGGTATTATGTCGTCTATGATTGATACATTTATATTCGAACTTGGTTTCTTCACTACACACTTATCATAGTATCAAAAATATATTTTTTAAAGCATATCAAACATGTTTGGCTATTATAAGGTAAAACTCTATCCTCCAGCTTGCGTTCCATTATATGATGGGACCTGAGTCTTATAGTAGCTCCATTTATTCAAAAAGCATTGTGTTGTTCTATTTCTAAACTGTGATTAATGTGGAGTAAACCCATTCTGTGGAATACGACGTGGTCCCATGATTTTCCAACTTTTAAAGTAATGATTTAATAACTGTTTTAAGTTATTACACTTGTCCCATGACTGACCTGGAGTTTAATATTTTCCTCCTAAACTCTGGATGCCTATATTTTCCATATGGGCAGTCAGTAGTTTTGGTTTTGCACATTTTTATTTAACAGAATCCTGGTTTACAGCTAGAGTTATATTCGGAAAACTTTATATCCGTGTATTTCTTTCAGTTTTGTTAGTTGATGTATTTCCTCTACGCTTGGTATTTATACGTTTTTATTTACGCTGCTATGTAATTTATTCTTTGATATTGTATTTCTACTGTGTATATTATTTATTCGCACTCTGATATTCTTACACTCTAATGTAATATTGTTGTAATGGCAACGAAAAGTTCTGTTTTTTGCATTTTGATGCGGCGTGTTCTCATACAATGCGCGTTCTCGAACGGTCTCGGTTGGTTTAGCGATCGATTCGGACCGGGCGAAATTCGGTGCATAACAACCTACCTCCACCACCACCTTGCCAAAGTTCGCCCTCCTTCCTCTCCTCTTATAAAAAAAGAGAAAGAGATTAATATACATTATATATATACTGGCAAAGAAGTCTGTGCGCCGAAATACAGTCCGACGGTTCGTTCGCAGTCAGCTAGGCTCCCTTACTGTGAAGAATGAGAAAGCTATATTTGTGAGAACTCTTTAAACTTCTACACTAGTTTATTGTACAATAATTAGTGAAAATTTTGTTATAATTTGGATATATAACTAATGTAATCAGTTTGAACCCGTTATGGATGTTAATGGTAGATGTTTGTTGTGATGAATGATGGTTGCATACTTTAGAACACACATACACTATTTAGCGTTAGTGTTATAACACTGTTGAGACGACCCGAACTTCCCCGTGAAGGAAAGCACGGATAGAATTGAGTACAAGACAAAATAGGACGCATACGGAAGAACATTTCATTGTTATTACAACAATTCCATCAGATACAAGAATATACAGAGTATAAATGAATAAATTACATTCGATAAATATCAGAGATTACAATAAATTACATAGCAGCGGAAAATAATACAAAAGCACAACTAGAAGTGATACACGGATACAGAGCTTTCCGAGCATCGTTCCAGCTGTTAATCAGGACCCTGTGAATATAAATCTGCAAAACCAAAACTACTAGCTGCCCGTGGGAAAATAGGGGCACCCAGAGTTTAGGTTAAAACAATAAACTCCAGGTCAGTCATGGGACTGGTGTGAGAACTAAAACAGTTATAATTCTTTATTTTAAAGTTCGGTAAATCAAGGGACCACGCCGTATAACACGGAACGGGTTTCCTCCCAAGAATACCAGTGCATAAAACAAACAGCGCAATGCTAAATAAAGAAGAATGAAGCTGTTATAAGACCCAGGTCCCATCACACAATGCAACGCAAGCCGGAGGATAGGGTTTTCCCTTATAACAGCCAAAGCATGCTTGATACGTTTAAAACACATTATTTGATACTACAATAAGTGTATAGTGTCAAAACAATTTCAAATCATAAATATCAATCATAGGCGGCATGGGTACCATATATCATGTCGCCATACTAGTTCTACAATTAAAACCGCAATATCACGTATTGGAAATTGGATTTCCGTCATGAGCCGAGGCAAGGGGCAAGCTCCTCTCCGCGTTCGAGACACTCTAGCAAATGTCCCAGGACCCCACTATGATCCTTTGGAACCTCCAAGGCCGGTCCTCTCTTACTTTTGAGGATTGGCAATTCCTGAACACACGTTTCCCGGTCCTTACAGACCTATATCCGAGGCGCCTCGTATCCAACAACCACACAGGTGAAAAGTATATAAATGTCAGGGCTGGTAGGTCACTGACACCACCCTAGCTAGAAAGAAACGTCGTGCACTCCTTGGGTCCGTATCCCGTTTTTGACTCATACCGAGGTGTGAGGCTCGCGAATTCACGTTATACACAAAGCTACGCCACACAGGCCGTGCTTTGATCATCAACCACAAGACTTTGCTTTTCAACAGAAGCCCTGATCAATTGCCACTTACGCATGCCACACAGGCAACTCACTCCATGCGTTTGATATCCATCAATATATAACCCCTGAGCTCGTACGTCTCAGAGAAGGGCGTTAAGCAAGAGAATAAATTCTCCGCCGCCAAACAGATATATATTTAATAGAGATCAATCACACGGACTAAAATCCAATGTCAGACACACAGTCCATTTACTAGTCCGTTCTGGGTCTGAACGAAACCGGAGGCACTTTCCTCGCATATCCATCGATCTCCAAGTACGTCTGGACGATCACCGACTGTTTCCCTCATCTTGGGTGTACAGCCCAATCAAGATCATCAGTAATCACCCAAACGATGTGAAGACTTCCGGTCTTCAACCACCGTCTTCATCTTCGACATCTCGTCGAATCGGTTATTCAGAATGGGTATAAACCCGGCCTTTCTGAATAACCCACGTATATAATAAACGAATGTTACACAAACACAACAAACGCCTCATTCCAATTCAGAATATTCTTTTATTCACAAAATCACATTCTTAGGGAATTGTTCCCATTAATTTTATCCAAGATAAATTCTTCTAAATTTATCCTATAATCTTCCTTTGGATATCATTTCAAACTAGTCGGGATTAACGAACCACACCGAAGTAATTATTTATTTTATTTCCCAATCCCAACCTATATATCCCATGGAGCAAAACTGGTGATACTCCATATCTAACACCACGGTGTTATCGGTAAAATTAATTACCATTTCACGTTCAAATCTAATTAAAGATTTAACTATCGCTTTGTAGCAAAACTGGTGGTACTCCACTCTCGATCACTTTTCAGATTTGATAATTTAAATTATCAATTCACTTTTCAATCTAATTAAAGATTCATTAAAACTCCACTTAGTTTTAATCTTTTCAAAAATCAATATCCTGCCTTTAACTGGGTTAAAGAACCAATGTCATCAAAAACACGATTCACGATAAACCAAATCACATTTGATATTAAATACAAGGCTCTGAATAGAAAATATATCGGCTTATATTCAATATCAAATTCTGAAACCAACAAATATCGTATTGGAAATAACGATATAAAATATCTTTCAAATCCCCATAACAATATTTGTATAGTCACGAAATCCAACATCGAAATATCCCGAAGATAATTTCGATTCAGCTCCAGTCCAATCCACGTATTGGAAATTATCGATTATTTTCAAAATCACTTTCAAATTCAATTTATTTATTTTAAAAATAAATTGATTTCAATTCTAGTTCAAAACTAGTTCATTTCGATAAAAATCTATTTTTATCCTTTCAAATGTGGAATTTTCCAGCTCAAATCTTTCCAATTCACCTATTATAATTTAACACAAATTATAGATATTTTTAATAATTTTATCAAGGCCCGTACAGTCGATTTCCAACAACGGCCATCGAACTGCACTTACAGCGACCTTTTTCGAATTTGATTTGGACATAATTCCAAATCCAACCGTTAGATTTCAAATTTCTAATATTCATTGGAAAGTTCTTTTCGATACGAACCCAACGGTTCCGGTTTTAGGAGAATCCGACGGTCGGATCTCCCGCAATGTCCGTTTGAAATAAATGGTCGAAATTCACGAACTGCCGCGGCGCGGCGCGTTCTATTCAGGCCATTATATTATATATATAATATATATAATATATATTTCGTCGATTTCCTTTTTAAAACGAATTTTATAAATCGTTTTAACTTCGTTTCAAAACCATTTCAACACTATTTCCATTCAAAGCCAAAATTGAATTTTTCTTTATAAATTCGTTTTAAAATTCATTTCTATTCAATTCAAATTTTAATTCGATTTGAATTCATTTCAATTCACTTTCAATTCAATTTGAATTCGTTTTCAATTCATTTCGAAATCGTTTTCAATTCAATTCATTTCGAAATCGTTTTCAATTCATTTCCTTTCGAAATCGTTTTCAATTCATTTCGAAATCGTTTTCAATTCAATTTATTTCGAAATAGTTTTCAATTCAATTCATTTCGAAATCGTTTTCAATTTAATTCATTTCGAAATAGTTTTCAATTCAATTCATTTCGAAATAGTTTTCAATTCATTTCGAAATCGTTTTCAATTCAATTCATTTCGAAATCGTTTTCAATTCATTTCGAAATCGTTTTCAATTTAATTCATTTCGAAATAGTTTTCAATTCAATTCATTTCGAAATAGTTTTCAATTCATTTCGAAATCGTTTTCAAATCGATATAAATATCGTTCACGTCAAAATAGCGCATCTCTAATCCACACGGCTTTATATATTTCAAAAACTTCTATTCAATTCAACACATGAATTTTCTTTCAACACACGACTAATCTCAACACATGAGTACTGTCAACACATCACTATTTTTGTTATGTGAAATATTTTATAAAACTATGGTATCTATCGTTTGATTTTAATTAGACTTCTACTGGGAAGTAGTTCTAATTTTAAATGTGATAAAGATGTAATTTTGATTATATAAAATATTTCACTCAACACATGCACATCGTCAACACATGACTATTTTTATATTCAACACATGAATTTTCTTTTATAATATTCATTATTTTCCCGATTGGAATGAGGCCCAATCAATCACCATATAACGTTAATTATATGGATTCCATACAACACATGTACATAATAGCTTTGAAAAATAATCAATCATCAACCAAAGTGCACTACACTGTATAAGCACCAAATATAAATAATTGACGCTTACACAGTCTGTCAATCGACCGATCGACATATTCAATAAATCAGGATGAGTGAACATCAAATTTCATCCCAACACCCGTGTGGGGTTTCAAACAATCAAACACAGAATTTATTTGTGCAGTTGGGCGATGTGTAAAACTTATCGACCCAATCAATATCAGTCAAATCAGTGTATATAAACAAATCGGCCGATTTGTTTATAAATATTTATTTATTCACTTTCACGTTAAAAATTATATTTTTAACGATAAAACAATTTATTTCAACACATGAATTTCTATTCATTTCATTTACACAATAAAAATGATATTTTTATTTTTCTAACATATTTTTGAAAATTTTGGCGGCATAACGGCACGATACTAGAAACGGGACGAGGCCTAGCCTTATCCCCGGTCTAGTGAAGGCCCACGCCATTCACACATCAATCAAATCACTTTCGTTATGCAAACCACAAAATTTTGGAGTAAGGGTCTAACCTAGCCTTACTCCTTCGCCTTATAACGGCGCACGTCTAATCCTAACCAATTTATCGATTCGATTTTTCACACCACAAACCACATTCAAACCAATATCTCAATCAATCACCAAACATCCAAACAAACAAGTCCATGGTATGTGGACGGGTGTCGGGTGCTTCTAATAAGCACCGTCTGCATCCTAGTATATATATATATAACTAGAAAATAAATTGAAAGGTGAGAAGTTCTCACCGAAAGCTATCCTAGCTCCATGGCACTTCATTTGATAGAAATCTTCATCTTCATCGTCTTCGTTGCCCGTAGTCACTATATGTATAAAAATCACATTTTTATATTTCGATGTCTTTAAAATAAAAATCACATTTTTATTTATTCACTTTCAATTTAAAAATCATATTTTTATAATCACTTCTTATATTTAAAAATCGAATTTTTGCTATTATGTTATATAGATAAAAATTATATTTTTATCACGCTATTTTCTATATAAAGATTTCGCCTTTTTAAATTTAAAGATTTCACCTTTTTAAATTTAAAGATTTCACCTTTTTAAATTTCAAAACATCACTTGATTTCAACGTATATAAAATAAAAATCAGATTTTTATTTTGCTACATATACAAAGATGATATTTTTATATTCTCTATCCTATAAAGATTATACTTTTAATACTTTAAAAATATAAAAATCATATTTTTAATATTCCTATATAGTAAAGATTATATTTTTAATACTTTAAAAATATAAAAATCATATTTTTAATACTTTAAAAATATAAAAATCATATTTTTTACCAAATAAAAATCCTATCTTTCACCTTTAAAAATACCGTCTTTTCTACTTTAAAAAAATATCGTCTTTTCTACTTTAAAAATATCGTCTTTTCTCTTTTTAAAATATCGTCTTTTCTACTTTAAAAATATCGTCTTTTCTACTTTTTAAAATATCGTCTTTTCTCTTTTTAAAATATCGTCTTTTCTCTTTTTAAAATATCGTCTTTTCTCTTTTTAAAATATAAATCTTTGGCTATTTAAAATCTAAAAATAAAATCAGTTTTAAAATAAATAAAATCAGTTTAACATAAGTAAAATAAAATAAAACAGTTTAACATAAGTAAAATAAAATAAAACAGTTTAAAAGTAAAATAAAAACAAACAGTAAACTTATAGGGGGGCTCATCATCGGTTTTGGGTCAGGGGGGGGGGCTGTGGTGTCGCGTCGGTGGAGGAGGAAGGGGCGAAGGAACAGAGGAGTGGCGGCGGCAGCACAGGGGGGGGGCGGCTTTCGCGAGGGCAGGGGAATGAGGTTCTCGCGGCGCCTGGGGGGTTTCGGGTTGTGCTTGAGTTCGGCGGGCGGAGGGAAGTGGAGGCCCACGCCTGAGGCGCGGTGGTCGGCGTCGATCTTCTGGGGGGGGCGCGATGCGGCGGCGGCTCTCCCCCCCGTCGCCCTCGTCTCCTTTCTTTTTTTTTTTTTTTTTTTTTTTTAATCTGAAATTCAATTCTGAAAATAAACGGGGGGGGGGGGGGGCCTGGGTTAAAAGGGGGAGATAGAATTTTTTTTTTTTTAATTTAATTATTTTATTTTAATTCAAAAAGTCAACTTTTTCAAACGACCTCGAAACGAGGTCCACCGCCTGTCGTCCATAGCGTTTCACCCCCATTCCGAACACAACGGGATATGTACCGCAAGTTGATTTGATCGATTCGATCAGTTTCCGTTAAATTTACATTTAAATTGCTATATTGAATTTTAAACGTACATTTCAAATTACCGGGGTCACATACTAACTCTAAAAATTCCAGAAAAATATTTTCTAGCTTCGTATTGACGATACAGTCCTAACAAAACTAGTTTCGTCGAATTCTGAGACCGTTAGAAAAATGGCCAATTTCCAGTCGATTAAAATCAACTGAAATGGTCAAAACACGTTTTCCTTTGCCATGCTCACATATTGATTCGAAAAATTATGAAATTTGAAACTTAGCAATAACTTGACACTGCGGACCCAACAAAAGTGGTTTCGTCGAAATCCGAGGTCATTTGCAAAATGTCCATTTTTAAGGGCCTGAATTCCATAGCGACTATTCAGAATTTTCAACTGGACATATCTCTCAATTTTTAAAGTGAAATCTCAGTTTCTTACATCCGTTAGAAAGATATCATCAATTAGATCCTAATGTTTTTGGTTTCACTAAAATCCGGATTGTTTTGCACCCGGTACATTCAATTGAAGTTTGAAATCGAATTATCGAACTACCGCGCCATTTTCAATTCTATTTATAATTATATATAAATATTTATATTCTAACGACGACGTATATAATATATACGTCGAATTATATTCAAAATAAATTTCTCGTCGATATTATTTAAAATAATCTATTTTAAATATTCAAAATTCGCTAAAATTGCCAAAATAAAAATTTTAAACTGGCCCAGATTTTGCGGGTTATTACAACTGTGCACAGTTATTATTTATTTAATAATGTTGATAATGGTTGCTATGGATGTTCACAATGGTTCTTGATGTTGTTTCATACACACTATGACGCGACAATTATGGTATTGCATTGGTGATCGACAAATCTCCTTCGTAATTGGAAGCAATATTATTATTGAGATTAGAAATTGAAATTTATTTTCAAAATTGAGAGCTGAAATAATTTGAAAATGGAATAGAAATGTTTATGGATGGTCTATAAAACGGGAATGTTTTGTTTAAGACGGGTTTTGATGATAAAACAAGGTTTTGCCATAAATCAATGAAACCGGTTATGTTTTGAAAAGGTGAAGTTTGGTTTTCCTATCTAGAAAAGATCTAGAAAATGGGATTATATAAGTATATAATGGTTTTATAAATTATTTTGAAGCAGTTTAGAATACTTTTTATATGAGATTATATTACGATCAAAATAGAACTTGTCGCACAGCGGCAGTTTCTTATTTTATTTGCAAAATCTAAATGCTTGTAACTTTTGCAATTTAAATCAGAATTCCACAAAACGAAAAACGTTTGATTTCTATTAATAAGAGCTTTCAATTGAGTTAAAGCAGATTTTAATTTGGACTTAAAATTTTCAAATTATGTTTAAAACCGTTTTCGAAAAGGACGTTGTAAGTGTAGTTTGCCAAACATAACTATAAACAGTTATTTTAAATATTTCAAAAATAATGGTTTTTTGTGAAATTATTTAAAAGTGCTTTGAGTTGGAAATTTTAGGTTTTGGCTAAGATAAACTATATTTTGATCAAACTAGTTAAGAAACTATTTTGTAACACTTTTGTAGTGCTTTCGAAACGCTATCGTAACATTTCTTTTGAAAACAATCTATTTTGAAAATTTTAACTCGTAAATTGCTTTCTGAATTATAAGTAATCATTTTTAAATGATTTAAAAGGTATAAAGGTATTAAAAATATTTTATATGGAATTTGTATTGGTTATTTAATATTAAACAATTTTTTTCAATTTCAATAATTGGATATGGTTTGAGAAAAATCTTCGGATGTTTGATATTAATTTCGTCGATGATGACTCTTACTATTCGAGGAATTTAAAAGGTAGTTTATCTTTATTCCGCTTATAGTATATGTTGGATACAGAGATTAATATTAAGGATAATTTGATGATATTTCTATCCAGATCCAATATCAAGGGGTTTGATAAAATTTTGAACTATGATAAGGATTTCCCGATTTGTTTACGATAAGTTGGATAGAAATAATCTTCGGATATTTAATATGAAATTCCGTGGTATAAACGTATAAAGTTTGAGGAATTTGAAATTTTTATCTCTCTTATAGTATTTGTTGATTATGAGAATCGATATCGAATATACATAGATACAATTTTTGTGTAACTGATTTTCAATGTCGATTGATTTGGGTTTGATGTGAATGGTATCTTCAGTAATGTCGTTCTTAAAACCTGATGAGATTGGGTTGGGGAAATTCATATCGTAATTTGGGGATTTAACCAACTCTTTGATTTAAGGAAAATAAAAGTAAGGAATTGGGAAGGAAGTATAATCTTTTAATTAAGATTAAAGAGTTGAATGTTGGGGAATCTTTTTAATTGGAAACTTTGGTTGAAATATGGATTTAGGGTTTTCAAAAGAAACTCGATTTGGATAATGAGTTATCAGACGGAAAATTAATTGAGGTTTTGTGGCTATATTATCTTTGATTTAAAGGATGTGTTTTAAAGGAGAAAAATTAAAATATGGATTTTGTTAAAGATAATTTTAGAATGGGTTTAAAGAAGTTTAATTTAACAAATTCAAGACGGAAGGAGATTTGGTTGAAAGCCTGTGTGTTCCGTAATTGTTTTTTTTTCACTTTCTTATTAGTCGGAAAGACTGGGATCAGATTTATGTCCGATAACCATTCCAAGTAATAATACGATGTTGTGGAGCAATTAAAGACATTGAAGACGGTATTGAAGACCGAGACCCTTCACATCGTAAGGATGACTTGCTGTGTAATAAACCGGAAAATCCCAGCTAATTTAAATTTTTTATTTTGGCAACTTTAGAGAATTTTAAAATTTAAAATGGATTATTTTAAATAATGATGATGAGAAATTTATTTTGAATAGAATTAGAATGTATATATTTATATAGATCGTCGTTAGAATATAAATATTTATTTTAAATTATAAAAGGAATTGAAAATGACGCGGTAGTTTGAAATTTCGATTTCAAAGCTCAAATGAATGTACAGGATTAGAAATAAACCAGATTTTAGCAAAACCAAAAATATTTGAATCTATTTTAAAATATCATTCCAACGAATCCGAAAAATTGAAATTTCATAGCGGGAATAAAAAGTTATGTCCAATTGAAAATTCAGAATAGTCATTATGGAATTTTGAGCCCTTAAAAATGGAAATTTGCAAACGATCTCTGTTTTCAACGAAACCACTTTCGTTGGATCCGGGATGTCAAGTTATTGCGAGATTCCAAAATTCATAATTTTCTGAATCAATATGTGAGCGTGGCAAAGGAAAACGTGTTTTAACAGTTTCAGTCAATTTTGATCGACCATAAAATGGCCATTTTTCGAACGGTCTTAGAATTCGATGAAATTAGTTTCGTTAGGACCGTATCGTCAATATAAAGCTAGAAATAATTTTTCTAGAATTTTTAGAGTCCGTATGTGGCCTCGGTAAATTTAAAAGTACGCTAAAATTGAATATATAATGATTTATGTTTTAAATTTGATAAAAACTGTTCGTAACAGCCGAATAGGGTTACGAAACGTATCCCATTGTGTTTGGAATAGGGATATTTGGCTAGGGCCAACACTCATTGGGTTTGAAACGGAGTTTGTATTGATAAAAGGGTATTTTCGAAAATAAAATAATAATATTATATAATATATAACCCTTTCCTCCTACCAACCCTAAGTCAAAATAATTCAACTGTGGTCAACGCTCCAAAGAAGCCGCTTCGTTCAAAATGAATGATGGGAAAATCTTCCAACCTTCCTCCTTAAAATCTAATTAATCCGCGCCATAAAATCTCATGCCCTAGTTACAAAAATCGATCTACTCTCTTAGCTCTATCGATCCATATAGGGTTCATCGTCTCTGGCGTGCTGACGTGGGAGAAAACGCGGTCCAAACCGCCGCCGATTCGAGCCAAATCCCGTGGCTGCTGGCGATCGTGACTGACGAGGTGGGGAGCTCCTGGCGTGGCTCACGGCGGCGAAGCATGCGGGGGTGACCGATCGTCGTCCGACGTCCCAAAGGGCGTGTAAAAGCCAACCCTAGTTCCGTGCTAACGTTCAACGGTGTCTGTCGAGTTATACAGTGAAAGGTATTTTTTTTCTTTTTTTTCTATTTACTATAGAATGTTTGTCTGTAATTATAAATACAATTGTAATATATATATATATACATAAATAATAATTTTTTAATTTTCATATTTTTCTATATATAAAACATTGAAAGAAGATTGTGATATTTTTATATATAAAAGCATTAGAGAATAAAGGGGCTATGATATTTTTAAATGCGAAAAGGAAGTGATTTTTTTTAAATGAGGAAGACAAGATTTTTATAAATGAAAAGGTGAGATCTTTAAAAATATAAGGATGAGGGTTTTATAATGTAAAGATATGATTTTTAATCGTATAAAAATATGATTTTTATGTTGAAAGCGAGAATATAAAAATAGAATTTTTATAGGATAGAGAATTATTTTTATATGAGTAGCGCATTAAAAATAGAATTTTACATATGGAATAGCGAAGTAAAAATAGAATTTTCATCTATATAGTAGCGGAGTAAAAATGTGATTTTTATTTAAATAGCTTTGCTATAAAGACTCGATTTTTATATATATGAAATAGTGATAAAAATTCGATTTTTATATATATGAAATAGCGATAGAAATTCGATTTTTATATATATGAAATAGCGATAAAAATTCAATTTTTATATATATGAAATAACTATAAAAATTCGATTTTTATATATATAGACTGGAAATAAAAATATAATCTTTATAATATTAACATCAAAATAAATATATGATTTTTATATTATAGAAAGAATAAAAAATATGATTTTTATATTATTGAAAGAATAAAAAAATATGATTTTTATATTATAGAAAGAATAAAAATATGATTTTTATATTATAGAAAGAATAAAAAATATGATTTTTATATTATAGAAAGAATAAAAAAATATGAATTTTATATTATAAAAAGAATAAAAATATGATTTTTATATTATAGAAAGATTAAAAATAGGAGTTTTATATTAGTAGAGTATTAAAAATATGATTTTTAATGTATAGAACATCATATTAAAAATGTGATTTTAATATGAACAGTGTGGAGAAGACTACGTTGGAAGTATGGAAAATCCAGACTGTTCTGAATTTCAGAAATGAAATGGAGGAGTGGAACCCTCAGTGAGAACTCCTCACTTTTAATTTATTTTCTTGTTGAAATATATATTAGGATGCAGACGGTGCTTAGCAGCACCCGACACCCGTTGTCCACAGACCATGGACGACTTGTTTGTTTGTTGTTTGTGATGTGAATATTGATTGTGTGATGTGGAATGAAATAAAATATTTTATAGTTAAAAATATATTTTTTAACGAGTAAAGAAAATAAATATTTATAAACAAATCGGACGATTTGTTTATATATACACATTTGACTGATATTGATTGGGACGATAAAATTTTACACATCGCCCAACTGCACAAATAAAACCTGTGTTTGATTGTTTGAAACCCCACACGGGTATTGGGATAATATTGGACATACACTAATCCCAATAATTAGTTGTATGTCGATCGATTGGTTGACAGATTGTATAAGCGTTAATTATTTATATTTAATTCTTATGCAGTTGTGTGGTGCACTTTGGATAATGGTTGATTATTTATCGTTGCTATTATATACATGTGGTGTATGGAATCCATATAATTAACATTATATGGTAATTGATTGGGCCTCATTCCAATTGGGAAAATAAAGAATATTATAAAATAAAGATTCATGTGTTGAATAGAATAAATAGTCATGTGTTGACGATACTCATGTGTTGAGAATATTCATGTTTTGAAACTTATCATGTGTTGAACGAAATATTTTAACAATAAAATTCACATTTTTATCATATATAAAATTAGAAACTAGCTGGAAACTAGTTAAGATGAGTGGTTTCCTGGGTATTGATCTGATGTTGGTTTCGGCCTTCGGGGTTAATACTTATGGGATCGTTCTCTTACTAATTTACGGTTGAAGCCTGATTAAGAATTAAATGATAGAAATCAAAATTTTATAAAATATATTAAATAGAATAAATAGTTATGTGTTGACGATACTCATGTGTTGAGAATATTCATGTGTTGAAAGAAATATAGATTCATGTGTTGAATAGAATAAATATTCATTTGTGAATAGAATAACGAAGTTATTAAAATATATAAAGCCATGTTGATTAGATATGCGCCATTTTGACGCGAACGATATTTATATCGATTTTATTCATTTTTATAATGAATATAGAAATGGAAGTGATTTCAAAATATAACATTTTGAAAATACTATCATTTAGAGATTAATGATATGGAATATTCAATTTTGATTAGAAATTGAATAGGAAGTTGAAATCGTTTAGAAAACGAATTTAAAACGATTTATAAAATACATTTTGAAAGGAAATTGACGAAATATATATAATATATATATTATATATACTATATATAATGGCCTGAATAGAACGCGCCACGCAGCGGCAGTTCGCGAATTTCGACCATTGACTTCGAATGGACATTACGGGAGATCCGACCGTCGGATTCTCCTAAAACTGAAACCGTTGGGTTTTTATCGAAAAGAGCTTTCTAACGAATATTAGAGATTTGAAATCTAACAGTTAGATTTGGAACTATGTCCAAATCAAATTTGGAAAAGGTCGCTGTAAGTGCACTTCGATGGCCGTTTATGGAAATCAACTGTACGGGCCTTGGTAAAACTATTAAAAATAGTAATAATTTGTGTAAAATCATAAGAAATGATTTGGAAAGAATTGGGATGAAAAACTCCATATTTGAAAAGATAAAAATAAATTTTTATCGAAATGAACTAGTTTTGAACTAGAATTAAAATCCATTTATTTTTAAAATAAATAAATTGGATTTGAAAGGGTTTTAAAAGTAACCAAAAATTCCAATAATTGAATTGGAATGGATGTGAATCGAAATTGTCTTTGGAATATTTCGATGTTGGATTTCGTGATTATACAGATATTGTTATGGAAATCTGAAAGATATATTTATATCGTTATTTCCAATACGATATTTGTTGGTCGTAGAATTTGATATTGAATATAAGCCGATATATTTTCTATTCAGAGCCTTGTATTTAATATCAAATGGGATTTGGGTTTGTCGTGAATGGTGTCTTCATTAACACTGTTCTTAGACCCAACGGAGTTAAGAAAATCAGAAACTAACTGAAGATTAGTTATGTTGAATGGTTTCCTGGGTATTGATCTGATGTTGGTTTCGGCCTTCGAGGTTATTACTTAGGGAATTGTTCACTTGCTAATTTACGGTTAAAGGCTGATGGAATAGAATGTGATTTTGGGTTTATTGTGAACCGTGTTTTAAATGACATTGGTTCTTTAACCCAGTTAAAGATGGGATATGATTTCCCATGATAAATAATCATTAATAGTGATTATTGGGAAGATTAAAACCAAGTGGAGTTTTAATGAATCTTTAATTAGATTCAAATGATCGATAATGGAGTATCACCATTTTTTCTCCAAGCGATAGCTAAATCTTTAATTAGATTTGAACGTGAAATGGTAATTGAATTTACCGATAACATCGTGGGGTTAGATATTGTAATGACCCAGATTTCTGTCGAGTTAATTTTAAATATTTAATATGGATTTAAATATTGAGTTGACAATATAAATGGAATTTTATATTTGATTTATTGATTTAATAACCGATTTCGATTTAATATTGAATATATTAAATTATCGTAATGCTAAAACAGTAATTACTTAAATTAGAAATTTAAAGCGGAATCGAATCAGTTCGGATGATCAATACGAGCATCGGTTTGAATTGGGATAATAATATTAACTTATTATCGTAAGATTTAATGGGTTGAAATCAATTTAAAATTAAAACAGAATTTAATTTAAATAGTCGATTTAAAATTTATATCTTGTACCGACAATCAATTGAGACTTCGTGACCTATCCCAGTGTATTCAGAATAGTGTTATAACCCTAGAAACGACCATTGTTGCATTAAAACAAAAAGGGGAGTTAGAAAATTTTGGAGAATTTAAATATATATACATATATTAATTAAAAATCAAAAGAGGGAGAAGCAAACACGTCGTCCTCTCTATCTCCACAAACCAACGGCCTCATTGTTCGAATTAAAACCACACCCTTCTTCCATAAAATCGCAACTATCCCTTTCTGTTCCTTTCATTAGGTTCAAGCTTCTGGAAATTAAATCAAACTGGAGCCTTTAAATCAACAATGGCCACACGCCTTCTCTGTATAAACCGCACCTAATATTTCAATTCTCAGCAACAAGAAAGAATCCGCTCCTCTCTACAAATCTCGACAACGAAAGAATCAATTCAGATTTGTAAATCATAAGTTCAGAAACAAAGAAATGGCCGCAGCTGTTCCCTTTCCTTCATCTCTAAATCGCGATGTAGAGAAAGAAAACGAATAAGTCAGGACTCAATTCTTTTTCCAGATTCGAACGAAGGCATCGCGACATCTATTGGGGGCGACGAGAAGAGGAATCGAGTTGGTGGTTCGACGGATGTCCGATGTTAGTTAGTAGCGCGGTCTGAGTCTAGGGTTCTTGGAGATCGATTTCAGAGAAGAACGATAAATGGAGGAGCGTTGTTGGGTGGGGTTCCGTTTGATTTTGAAGAGGGAGTTCAACGTCATGGTAACAATCTGGAGTTCAACAGTGAGAATAAGGAAAATCTGTTCTTGGTTTTGTAGGGTTCAGCGTGGTACTGCAGCAGCAGGATTAAGCATTCTGATTTGGAAAATTAAACTAAGGTGCATTCTAAATTAAATCTTATTAGTACTTAGTTAAAACTGAAATTGTTTACGGTTAAAAAGAAACTTGAATTGTATGTTATACAGTGAAATCAATAACTACAAGGGGTCTGGTTTGTTCGACACTATTGAACAGGGAAGATGTCATAGCTTGAAAGTAGAAGGAGATGGTTAGTGAAATCATTAAGGGAAAATCTAAGCCATTAGTTTAGTTTTGTTCAAGTTTGATTTATATTCAAACTCATATATATATATATATATATATATATAATGGTTAGATATTTAATTAAAATGATTTGACGATTGAATTAAATGGAAAAAGATATATATATATATATAAGAAATTTATTTATTCGTTAATCTAAATAAATGTTAATCATTAAATTAAATAAATCGTAGGTACAAAGAGATTTGTTCGAGACGATTCGTAGCAGCGATAACATGGAAATTAATTGGGATATTCAAGAAAATAAAAACCCTGGTGAGTAAATCTCACTCATCTTAATTAGAATTATTTTTATGTCGTTAAAAATAATTGTTGTTGCTTATTTGGATTTTTCTGGTTGCTTTAAATATATTAGTTATCTAGGGTTGAATATTATATATATATATATATATATATATATATTGGGTTGATGGTTGGATTGATTCCCGCAGTCTCATTAGTGGATGCCCGTAGTTTCATGGCGGATGATTTCCCTATGCGCCCCAAAAATATATATTAGTGGATGACCTTTATACCGCGATATCCTACCTCGAAGCAGGATGGGTATTATTTTTGTTGACTAATATATTTGGATGCAGGAAAAACAGGTTGGAGGGATCCAACTGGATCCCCCAAAAATATATTATCTGTTTGTTTATTTGTTTGCATATATACTGTCATATATGAGGTGTTAGAAAAATAATTGGCTGTTTGGTGTTTAATTACCACTAGTCCTAAATGTTGATATTTTAAAAATATTAAAAAAGATAATTTCCAGAGTTAAAAAGGGAAATTCTATTTTTCTAAAATAGAATTTGAAATTCGAATAGAATAAAAATATTAACTTGTTTTGAATATTTAAAACAAGTAGTTCATTTATAAAATGAGGTGAAATGAATTATCATTGGAAAATTCAGGAAATATAAATACAAGTGTGAATTTGAAAAGGGAAATTTACTTTTCCAAAGTAGTATATTTATTTCGAATGAAGTTGAAATCGAGACTTGTTTAATATATATAAAACAAGTAATATAAGGCGATGTTTACAAAGAAAAGTGAAAAACCATCAATTGGATAATATGGATATTTAAATTCAAATGGGAAATTAAAAATAAGAACTTAGAATCATTTTAAATAATAAACGATAGAATTTTATTCCGGAATTCGGAATATAAAATGAAGTGAGATAAATCTAAAGATTTGAAATTAAAATTCAATTATATCGAACTGTATATATATAATTTATAAAGGAATTTGAATGTAGTATAAAGGATGGAGTTATAAATGAAATTATAACTGAGTAGTGAAATAATCGACAAATAAGGATAATCAGAAATATAAGTTGAAATGAATTAGAAATGTATGGATATACATGAGACAGGTTTGGAATAAAGTATTAGAAGAGATATAAATATAATGCTCGACAAAAAGGTATGTATTTAATTTGAATATGAGAATTTATGCGCCGTATGGGAAAGCTGCTTGGGTTTTCATTTTCTTTTTGAATAGAGGGGCCTGTGTGGCGGTTTGGGGATTTTCCCGATGCTCCCGGTAATAAGGAGGTTATGGCGAATTTTTCCGGGAATTTAAGAAGTTAGAATACTTTTAAGAAGATTTGATAAACTAGAAATCGATATATCGATATATATAGAATTCAATAATGAAACGAACTTAAAATTGGATAGTATAAAAGAAAAGGAATTTTATAAATAAAATCCTGGGAGGTATACGTTTTAAAGTGAACGATGATTTAAAAGCAAATGATTTGCAGATTTAAAATGATCGTGTTGATAAGAAGTTGATCAAATGGAGTTAAAGAAATAGAGTTAAGCAGAATTAGAAACTGACTGGAAATTAGTTGAGTTGAACGATTTTTTGAGTATCGATCTGATGTTGGTTTCAGCCTTCGGGGTTTATACTTAGGAAGTTGTTCTCTTACTAGTTTACAGTTAGAGTCTGATAGATGTGGAAGAATAGTGATATGTAAATATGCAATGGGAACGTTTTCTAGAGTTAATAACATATATTTTCTTAATATAGAAAATAAGGAAATATGAATATATATATATATATATATATATGTTTGATGATGTGATCGATAATTCCATTTGGAAATAAGATCATTGTGTGCACACGGATATTTTTCATTTGATAGTTAAATCACCGACTATCAAAGTTTTGAAAATTTTATCATTGTTAATATGGAGAGACCGGTTGGATTCTTATCCAAAGAACCACTCCGTATTTGCAGTAGCGTTGCGAATCAGATTATATGAAGATAATCGAAGATGGAGTAGAGTGCAAGGACTTTTTCTATTAATAGAAATTGTGCCTTCAGTTTCGTTCAGTCCCAGAACAAACGTATATGGACGAGTGTCTGACAGAGTATTTCCAATGATCGAATAGGTTGGTCTGTATAAATATATATGGTTGCAACGGATTTATTCCCTTAGCATTACATCCAGAATATTTGTGCAAACCAATTAGTGATTAACGGTTCTGATAATGTGGCATTCAAAGTGATCGTGCTATCAATGAATGGAAAGTAATCGTAGCCTCTGGCCTCAACAACCGGGAAATGACAAAAATCGGGCAGGCAGCATGGCTATGTAGGTCGCACCTATTAGGGTGTATAATCACCTGATCTAGAGTTTCATTTACTTCTAAAAATCTATTGTTGATGTTGTCCCATTCGGGAAACGGTTGCTGATCCCAACCGTTGGTGATATACATTCGATACACTCAAGCGAAATGAGTGGTCGGTCATGTGTGGCCGGGTTGCAAGATGTTCTTGTTGAACCCAATGTATCCCTCTCTAGAGGTACACTAGCGGAAGGTGGTTCCATACCTTTTCATAGTTGGAAATCCATTACCCAATACGTGCTTGTGGTTTTGATTGTATACTATATATGTAGAACGTGAGATGAAAGCGTTTCTGCTAGATGATTATTATATTGTGGTTGATAGGCACTATTATAATATCAAAAGGTTTTTGATATAAAGATATTTTAGGTTCTCATAAGGGAAAAACCCGTTCCGTTATACGGCGTGGTCTTATGAGATATCGTTTACTTGTTCAAGCTGATTTATATATCGTTTACTTGTTTAAGCTAATTTAAACTGTTTACTCATACCAGTCCCATGACTGACCCGGAGTTTATTTTGTTTTGTTCTACCTAAACTCTTGGGTGCCTAAATTTGTACGGGCAGTCAAGTAGTTCAGGATTTTACAGATCTATCTAAAGGAGCTTGGAGCATGAGGCTTCAACGTTAGTTATCTAGTGTTATTTCCGGCATATTGTAAGAGTTGTACTCTGATGATAATGTTATGTATATGTACAGTCAAATTTTGTATGTCAAAAGCTGTTATATTATATATTTTATTCCGCTGCGATGTGAGATTCTGTGTTGTGTTTTTGTTCTTCTTCTTCTATTCTAACTTTCTATCTTATCTATTCTCACCCTCTAACTTCTTTCTATTAATGATTCGTATTTCTGTGCAATTTGGGTTGGATGTGTGGTGTATTTAGTCAACTCAGATAGTACGGATTTGCGGGCCGTTATAGTTGGTATCAGAGCTTAGGTTGAGCGAATACCTAGGCTTTGGGAAAATGTGCTCATTAGAGATAGGGTTAGTAGTACCCTAGAATGAGTTGAGTGTATATATATATATACGAGAGAGCGTATTTGATTAATTGATATAAAAGATGTTTTATATTGTGTTGGCTAGTTTGTTGAGTGGTTTATGAATTCGGGTCGAATCATGGGACTCCACGAAGTCGATAGGAATTTATAAACACTTGAACAAAAGATTGGACACGATATTGTTTTCAAGAGTGTAAATGAAATAACTTTACCCAAAACTATATTTTGATATAGAAAGAATAATTTTTTGAAATTATTATCATATATGGATGCGTTGGATGTTAACATTATAATCAAATAGGATGATAAAATTGAAATGGTTATATATAACCCATTTGAACTTTTATATAAATGAATTATATACAAGTGAAACAAATTAAAATTTGTATACGAATTAATTATACAAATGAGATGAATTAGAATTGAATTCAAACCAGAATTTGGAATATTAAATCCTGGGAAGTTTGAAAATATTTTCTGAAGCATATTAGAACAATATAGCTTTGTTTTTAAAGGATTTTGAAAGTAATATAGCACTGAACTCACTTCAGTGGCTGGAAAATAATTCTGATGATGATTGCAACATCATCAGTGTTCATTTTCGAGTTTCTAAGTGATGGATTGCTACCTTAGAAAAGTTTTTGATGGAAAAATTGTTTGAAGGAAAACAAGTTGGTTTGAAATTCAAATGTTTTGAATTTGAAATGGGAATATATATTTGTGATTTCAGACAGATTTGAAATAAAAACCCAGAAATTTGAATTCTGGAAATTTAATTTAACTTAAGCAAGTTAAATAGATTAAAGTAAATACATCGAAGTAAAGAAATTGATTAAAAATAAATTTGAATGAATACATATAAATTGAACAGGAATTAGATATGAATATTTGAAAAGCATTTAGACTAAATGGATATAAGCATTCATAATGTGCAACTTAAATGGAAACCAAAAGTGTTGGTAAAACTAAATTTGTAGAAATATGAAGAGTTGAGTTCAACAGTAAGAGTGTTTTGAAAAGTAAACGAGTCTTTAACATTTTCCTACCTTAGAAATTTCGGGGACGAAATTCTTTTAAGAGGGGAAGATTGTAATGACGCAGATTTCTGTCGAGTTAATTTTAAATATTTAATATGGATTTAAATATTGAGTTAACAATATAAATGGAATTTTATATTTGAGTTATTGATTTAATAACCGATTTCGATTTAATATCGAATATATTAAATTATCGTAATGCGAAAACAGTAATAACTTAAATTAGAAATTTAAAGCTGAATCGAATCAGTTCAGATGATCAATACGAGTGTTAGTTTGAATTGGGATAATAATATTAACTTATTATCGTAAGATTTAATGGGTTGAAATCAATTTAGAATTAAAACTGAATTTAATTTAAATAGTCGATTTAAAATTTATATCTCGCACCGATGATCAATTGAGACTTCGTGACCTATCCCAGTGTATTCAGAATAGTGTTATGGGAGAATTTAAATATATATACATATGTTAATTAAAAATCAAAAGAGGGAGAAGCAAACACGTCGTCCTCTCTATCTCCACAAACCAACGACCTCGTTGTTCGAATTAAAACCACACCCTTCTTCCATAAAATTGCAACTATACCTTTTTGTTCCTTTCATTAGGTTCAAGCTTTTGGAAATTAAATCAAACTGGAGCCTTTAAATCAAAAATGGCCACACACCTTCTCTGTATAAACCGCACCTACTATTTCAATTCTCAGCAACAAGAAAGAATCCGCTCCTCTCTATAAATCTCGACAACGAAAGAATCAATTCATATTTGTAAATCATAAGTTCAGAAACAAAGAAATGGCCGCAGCTCTTCCCTTTCCTTCATCTCTAAATCGCGATGCAGAGAAAGAAAAAGAAGAAGTCAGGACCCGATTCTTTTTCCATATTCGAATGAAGGCATCGCGACATCTATTGGGGGCGACGAGAAGAGGAATCGAGTTGGTGGTTCAACGGATGTTCGATGTTAGGTAGTAGCGCGGTCTGAGTCTAGGGTTCTTGGAGTTCGATTTCAGAGAAGAACGATGACTGGAGAAGCATTGTTGGGTGGGGTTCCGTTCGATTTTGAAGAGGGAGTTCAACGTCCTGCTAACAATCTGGAGTTCGACAGTGAGAATAAGGAAAATCTGTTCTTGGTTTTGTAGGGTTCACCGTGGTACTGCAGTAGCAGGATTAAGCATTCTGATTTGGAAAATTAAACTAAGGTGCATTCTAAATTAAATCTTAGTACTTAGTTAAAACTGAAATTGTTTACGATTAAAAAGAAACTTAAATTGTATTTTATATAGTGAAATCAATGATTACAAGGGGTCTGGTTTGTTCGACACTATTGAACAGGGAAGAGGTCATAACTTGAAAGTAGAAGGAGATGGTTAGTGAAATCATTAAGGAAAAATCTAAGCCATTAGTTTAGTTTTGTTCTAGTTTGATTTATATTCATACTCATATATATAAATAAAATGGTTAGATATTTAATTAAAATGATTTGACGATTGAATTAAATGGAAAAAGATATATATATATATATATATATATATAAGAAATTTATTTATTCGTTAATCTAAATAAATGTTAATCATTAAATTAAATAAATCGTAGGTACAAAGAGATTTGTTTGAGACGATTCGTAGCAGCGATAACATGGAAATTAATTGGGATATTCAAGAAAATAAAAACCCTGGTGAGTAAATCTCACTCATCTTAATTAGAATTATTTTTATGTCTTTAAAAATAATTGTTGTTGCTTATTTGGATTTTTCTGGTTGCTTTATATATGTTAGTTATTTAGGGTTGACTATATATATATATATATATATATATATATATATATATATATATATATATATAGGGTTGATGGTTGGATTGATTTCCGCAGTCTGATTAGCAGATGCCCGCAGTTTCATAGCGGATGATTTCCCTATGCACCTTACAAATATATATTAGTGGATGACCTTCATACCGCGATATCCTGCCTCGAAGCAGGATGGGTATTATTTATGTTGACTAATATATTTGGATGTAGGAAAAACAGGTTGGAGGGATCCAACTTGATCCCTCAAAAATATATTTTCTGTTTGTTTATTTGTTTTCATATATACTGTCATATACGAGGTGTTAGAAAAATAATTGGCTGTTTGGTGTTTAATTACCACTAGTCCTAAATGTTGATATTTTAAAAATATCAAAAAAGGAAATTTCCAGACTTAAAAAGGGAAATTCTATTTTTCTAAAATAGAATTTGATATTCGAATAGAATAAAAATATTAACTTGTTTTGAATATTTAAAACAATTAGTTCATTTATAAACGAAGTTTATAAATGAGGTGAAATGAATTATCATTGGAAAATTCAGGAAATATAAATACAAATGTGAATTTGAAAAGGGAAATTTACTTTTCCAAAGTAGAATATTTATTTCAAATGAAGTTGAAATCGAGACTTGTTTAATATATATAAAACAAGTAATATAAGGCGATGTTTACAAAGAAAAGTGCAAAACCATCAATTGGATAATATGGAAATTTAAATTCAAATGGGAATTTAAAAATAAGAACTTAGAATCATTATAAATAATAAATGATAGATTTTTATTCCGGAATTCGGAATATAAAATGAAGTGAGATAAATCTAAGGATTTGAAATTAGAATTCAATTATATCGAACTGTATATATATAATTTATAAAGGAATTGGAATGTAGTATAAAGGATGGAGTTATAAATGAAATTATAACTGAGTAGTGAAATAATTGACAAATAAGGATAATCCGAAATATAAGTTGAAATGAATTCGAAATGTATGGATATACATGAGACAGGTTTTGAATAAAGTATTATAAGAGATAAAAATAGAATGCTCAACAAAAAGGTATGTATTTAATTTAAATATGAGATTTTATGCGCCGTATCGGCAAGCCGCTTGGCTTTTCATTTTCTTTTTGAATAGAGAGGTCTGTGTGGCGGTCTGGGGATTTTCCCGATGCTCCCGGTAAAAAGGAGGTTATGGCGAATTTTTCCGGGAATTTAAGGAGTTAGAATATTTTTAAGAAGATTTGATAAACTAGAAATCGATATATCGATATATATAGAATTCAATAATGAAACGAACTTAAAATAGGATATTATAAACAAAAAGGAATTTTATAAATAAAATCCTGGGAGGTATACGTTTTAAAGTGAACGATGATTTAAAAGCAAATGATTTGCAGATTTAAAATGATCGTGTTGATAAGAAGTTAATCAAATGGAGTTAAAGAAATAGAGTTAAGCAGAATTAGAAACTGACTGGAAATTAGTTGAGTTGAACGATTTTTGGAGTATCGATCTGATGTTGGTTTCGGCCTTCGGGGTTTATACTTAGTAAGTTGTTCTCTTACTAGTTTACAGTTAGAGTCTGATAGATGTCGAAGAATAGTGATATGTAAATATGCAGTGGGAATGTTTTCCAGAGTTAATAACATATATTTTCTTAATATAGAAAATAAGGAAATATGAATGTATATATATATATATATATATATGTTTGATGATGTGATCGATAATTCCATTTGGAAATAAGATCATTGTGTGCACACAGACATTTTTCATTTGATAGTTAAATCACCGACTATCAAAGTTTTGACCATTTTAACGTTGTTGATATGGAGAGACCGATTGGATTCTTATCCAAAGCTCTCCGTATTTGCAGTAGCGTTGCGAATCTGATTATATAAAGTTAATCGAAGGCGGATTAGAGTGCAAGGACTTTTTCTATTAATAGAAATTGTGCCTTCGGTTTCGTTCAGTCCTAGAACGAACGTATATGGACGAGTGTCTGACAGAGTATTTCCAATGATCGAATGGGTTGGTCTGTATAAATATATATGGTTGCAACGGATTTATTCCCTTAGCATAACATCTAGAATATTTGTGCAAACCAATTAGTGATTAACGGATCTGATAATGTGGCATTCAAAGTGATCGTGTTATCAATGAATGGAAAGTAATCGTAGCCTCTGGCCTCAACAATCGGGAAATGACAAAAATCGGGCAGGCAACATGGCTATGTAGGTCGCACCTATTAGGGTGTATAATCATCTGATCTAGAGTTTCATTGTGAGAACCCGTAACTTCCCCATGAAGGAAAGAGCGGATACTTTGAGAACAACCCACAACAGAACGCAGACGGAAGAACATTTCATTGTTATTACAACAATTCCATCAGATACAAGAATATATAGAGTATAAATGAATAAATTACATTCATAAATATCAGAGATTACAATAAATTACATAGCAGCGGAAAATAATACAAAGCACAACTGAAGGTGATATACGGATACAGAGCTTTCCGGATATCATTCCAACTGTAAACCAGGATCCTGTGAATATAATTCTGCAAAACCAAAACTACTAGCTGCCCGTGTGGAAAATAGGGGCACCCAGAGTTTAGGTTAAAACAATAAACTCCAGGTCAGTCATGTGACTGGTGTGAGAACTAAAACAATTATTTAAACTTTAGTTTAAAAGAGAGTAATCCAAGGGACCACGCCGTATAACACGGAACGGGTTTCCTCCCAAGAATACCAGTGCATAGAATAAACAGCGCAATGCTTTTAAAAAAAATGAAGCTATTATAAGACCCAGGTCCCATCACACAATGCAACGCAAGCCGGAGGATAGGGTTTTCCCTTATAATAGCCAAACATGCTTGGTACGTTTAAAACAAATCATTTGATACTATAATAAGTGTATTGTGTCAAAACAATTTCAATCATAAATATAAATCATAGGTGGCATAGCTACCATCTACTATGTCGCCATACTAGTTCTACAATTAAAACCGCGATACACGTATTGGAAATTGGATTTCCGTCATGAGTCGAGGCAAGGGGCAAGATCCTCTCCACGCTCGAGACACTCTAGCAAATGTCTCAGGGTTACGCACTCTGGGCAACCCTGGAATCGGCTGGGCCGGTCCTCACTTACGTTAGAGGATTGGCAATTCCTGAACACACGTTTCCCGGTCCTTACAGACCTATAATCGAGGAGCCTCATTCCAACAACCACAAAGGTGAAAAGTATATAAATGTTAGGGCTGGTAAGTCACTGACACCACCATAGCTAGAAAGAAACGTCGTGCTCTCCCAGCGGTCCGTATCCCGTTTTTAACTCATACCGAGGTGTGAGGCTCGCGAATTCACGTTATACACAAAGCTACGCCACAAAGGCCGTGCTTTGATCATCAACCACAAGACTTTGCTTTTCAACAGAAGCCTTGATCATTGCATCTTAGCGTGCCACACAGGCAATTCATGCCATGCGACTGATGTCCATCGATATATAACCTCTAAGCTCGTACGTCTCAGAGAAGGGCGTTAAGCAAGAGAATAAATTCTCCGCCGCCAAACAGATATATATTTAACAGAAATCAATCAACACAGAATAAAATCCAATGTCAGACACACCATCCATTTACAAGTTCGTTCTGGGTCTGAACGAAACCGGAGGCACTTTCCTCACATATCCATCCGTCTCCAAGTACGTCTGGACGACCACCAACTATTTCCATCCTCTTGGGTGTACTGCCCAATCAGGATCGTCAGTAGTTATCCAAACGATGTGAAGACTTCCGGTCTTCAACCACCGTCTTCACCTTCGACTTATCGTCGAATCGGGTTATTCAGAATGGGTATAAACCCGGCCTTTCCGAACAACCCGCGTATATTAAAAACAAATGTTATACAAACACAACATACGCCTCATTCCAATCCAGAATCTTCTTTTATTCACAAAATCACATTTTTAGGGAAATGTTCCCATTAATTTTATCCAAGATAAATTCTTTAAAATTTATCCTTTAATCCTCCTTTGGATGTCGTTTCAAACCAAATTATGGTTTTTCTAAACTAGTCGAGATTAGCGAACCACACCGAACTAATTATTTATTTTATTTCCCAATCCCAACCTATTCATCCCATGAAGCAAAACTGGTGATACTCCATATCTAATACCATGGTGTTATCGGTAAAATTAATTACCATTTCACGTTCAAATCTAATTAAAGATTTAACAATCGCTTTGGAGCAAAACTGGTGATACTCCATATCCGCTCACTTTCCAAATTTGATAATTTAACCTATCAATTCACATTTCAATTTGATTGCAGATTCATTAAAACTTCTTTTACTGGGTTAAAGAACTAGGTGTTATTTAAAACACAGTTCACGACAAACCCAAATCACATTCTATTTATCGTCGGGTTAAAGAACTAGTGTTGTTTAAAACACAGTTCACGATAAACCCACAAATCAATTCTAGTTCAATTTAATTCAAATATATTAGGAATTCCGATTATTTAAAACCCCTTTTTAAATCTAATTTATTTATTTAAAAACAAACCGGGTTTTAAATTTAGTTCAAACCAGTTCATTTCGATAAAAATCTATTTTTATCTTTTCAAATATGGAGTTTTTCATCCCAAATTTTCCCAAATCATTTCTTATGATTTTACACAAATTATTGATATTTTTAATAATTTTATTAAGGCCCGTACAGTCGATTTCCATCAACGGCCATCGAGCTGCACTTATAGCGACCCTTTTCAAATTTGATTTGGACGTATCTCCAAATCCAACCGTTAGATTTTGAATTTCTAATATTCGTTAGAAAGCTCTTTTCGATACGAACCCAACGGTTCCAGTTTTAGGAGAATCCGACGGTCGGATCTCCCGTAATGTCCGTTTGAAATAAATGGTCGAAATTCACGAACTACCGCGGCGCGGCGCGTTCTATTCAGGCCATTATATTATATATATAATATATATTTCATCGATTTCTAATTTAAAACGAATTTTATAAATAGTTTTGAATTCGTTTCAAAAACAATTTCTACTTTTATTTCAAATTCAAATCAAAATTGAATTTCCTATTATAAATCCTTTTTACTTTCATCTCTATTTGATTTAAGTTTCAATTCAATTTGAATTCATTTCACTTCGTTTTAAATTCAATTCGAATTGGTTTTCAATTCGATTCAATTCAAAGTGGTTTTCTATTCGATTCAATTCCAATTGGTTTTCTATTCGATTCAATTCAAATTGGTTTTCTATTCGATTCAATTCAAAGTGGTTTTCTATTCGATTCAAATTCGTTATATATTCAATTGAAACCAAATTCGTTTTCTATTCAAATCAAATTTGTTATATATTCAATTGAAACCAAATTTGTTTTCTATTCAATTCATTTCGAAATCACCTTTCAATATTCATTCAAAATGAATAAAATCGATATAAATATCGTTCACGTCAAAATGGCGTTAATCCAATCAACACGGCTTCATATATTTCTATTTTCAAATATTCTATCTCAAATATTTCTATTTCAAATATTTCGTTCCAAATATTTCGTTTTCAAATATTTCTATTTTCAAATGTTCTATTCAACAAACGAATATTTATTTCTGTCAACACACGACTAATCTCAACGAATGAGTACTGTCCCCGTGTGACTATTTTTGTTATTTAAAATATTTTATAAAATTTGGGTATCTATCGTTTGATTTTCAATTAGACTCCACCGTGAAGTAGTTCTGATTTTAAATATGATAAAGATGTATATTTTATTATAAAAATATTTCGTTCAACACATGACTAATCTCAATGAATGAGTACTGTCAACACATGAACCTTTATATTGATAAAGATGTAATTTTATTATTAAAATATTTCGTTCAACACATGACTAATCTCAATGAATGAGTACAGTCAACACATGAACCTTTATATTATAATATTCTTTATTTTCTAAATTGGAATGAGGCCCAATCAATCACCATATAAAATTAATTATATGGATTTTCACACATCACACATATATAATAGCATTGAAAAATAATCAACCATCAACCAAAGTGTACTACACTGTATAAGCATCAAATATAGTTATTTAACGCTTATAACAGCCTGTCAATAAATCGATCGACATATTTAATCAATCAGGATGAGTGAACTTCAAATTTCATCCCAACACCCGTGTGGGGTTTCAAATCAAACACATATTTTATTTGTCCAGTTGGGCGATGTGTAAAATTTATCGTCCCAATCAATGTCCTTCAAATAGGTGTACATAAACAAACCGTACGGTTTGTAAATGAATATTTTATTTTATCCACTTTCACGTTAAAAATTATATTTTTAACGATAAAATATTTTATTTCAACATATGAATTTTTATTCAATTCATTTATTCAATAAAATGATATTTTTACGTTTCTAATTTATTTTAGAAAATTTCGGCGGCATAACGGCACGATACTAGAAACGGGACGAGGCCTAGCCTTATCCCCGGTCTAGTGAAGGCCCACGCCATTCACACATCAATCAAATTCACCAAACAACCAAATTCAAATCAAATCATCTAACTAATTTATGCAACCAAACAAACAAGACCATGGTCTGTGGACGATTGTGTCGGGTGCTACTAAACACCGTCTGCATCCTAGTATATATATATATATATATATATATATATATATATATATAACCAGAAAAGAAATTGAAGAGTGAGAAATTCTCAACAATAGGTATCCAATACCATGACTCTTCATTGATAGAAATCTTCATCGTTCTCGCCTTTCGTCACTTTCGTCGCCCGTAGTTACTACATATGTAAAAATCGAATTTTTACTTCGCTATTCAATATATAAAAATCGAATTTTTATTATACTATTCAATATATAAAAATCGAATTTTTACTTTGCTATCATATAGATAAAAATTCTATTTTTATCATGCTATTCCCCATATAAAGACTTCGCCTTTTCACATATAAAGATTTCGCCTTTCCAAAAGTATAGATTTCGCCTTTATAAAAATATAGATTTCGCCTTTATAAAAATATAGATTTCGCCTTTATAAAAATATAGATTTCGCCTTTTCAAAAATAAAGAGTTCGCCTTTTCAAAAATAAAGAGTTCGCCTTTTCAAAAATAAAGAGTTCGCCTTTTCAAAAATAAAGAGTTCGTCTTTTCAAAAATAAAGAGTTCGCCTTTTCAAATATATCATTATAAAAATCACATTTTTATTTTGCTACACCTATGAAGATGATATTTCTAATATTCCTATCATGATAAAAATTATATTTTCAATTCTCTACATAGACAAAAATCATATTTTTACATCTTCTATATGGTAAAGATTATATTTTTAATACTTTAAAAATATAAAAATCATATTTTTATTACTTTAAAAATATAAAAATCATATCTTTCTACCACCAAATCATATATTTTAAAAATTGAATTTCTATTTCAAAATCCTATATATAAATCAAAACTTTGGTAAATAGAAATCAGTTTTAAAATCTATATAATTTCAGTTTTAAACAAACTATATAATTTCAGTTTTAACAAACTATATAGAAATAAAAATAAATAGAAAGAGCGAAAAAAGTAAACTCACTGTAAAAATCGGAAGAGGAAGGGGGGAAGAGTTTTCAGTCGAAGGAGAAGAGGGGGGGGGGGGGGGGGCGTCGGCGGTTGTCGCGCCGCTGGGGGGGGGGGGGGGTCTTCGCGAGGTGGCGGGGGGTTTGATTGGAGGAGGAGAGTGAGGTGGCAGAACGGAGAGGAGAGGGGGGGTCGACGGAGGTGAGGCGATGGCGCTGGGGAAGGCGCGGTGGTGGCGATGGCGTCAGGCGCCATCGATTTGAAGAATCGATCGTTTTTTTTCCTTCCTCTTTTCTATTGAACGAAGAATAAAGGGGGGGGGGCAGAGCGAAGTTAAGGGGAGAGGAAAGAGAATTTTAATTTTTAAATTTATTTAATTATTTTATTTACTAGAAGTTGACTTTTTATTTCGACCTCGAAACGAGGCCCACCGCCTGTCGTCTATAGTGTTTTACCCCCATTCCGAACACAATGGGATATGTATCGTAGGCTGCTTCGATCGTTTCGATCAGTTTCCTTTGAATTTACATTTAAATCATTATATTGAATTTTAAACGTACATTTCAAATTACCGGGGTCACATACGAACTCTAAAAATTCCTGAAAAATATTTTCTAGCTTCGTATTAACGATACGGTCCTAACAAAACTAGTTTCGCCGAATTCTGAGACCGATAGAAAAATGGCCATTTTCCAGTCGATTAAAATCAACTGAAACTGGTCAAACGCGTTTTCCTTTGCCACGCTCACATATTGATTCGAAAAATTATGAAATTTGGAATCTAGCAATAATTTAACATCACGGACCCAACAAAATTTGTTTCGTCGAAATCCGAGGTCGTTTGCAAAATGTCTATTTTTAAGGGCCTGAATTCCATAGCGACTATTCAGGATTTTCAACTGGACATATCTTTTGATCCACGCTATGAAATTTCGATTTTTCGGATTCGTTGGAAAGATATTATAAATTAGATCCTAATGCTTTTGGTTTCACTAAAATTCGGATTGTTTTGCACCCGGTACATTCAATTGAAGTTTGAAATCGAATTATCGAACTACCGCGCCATTTTCAATTCCTATTTATAATTATATATAAATATTTATATTCCAACTACGACGCGTATAATATATACGTTCTAATCCTTTTTAAAAATAAATTTCTCATCGATACTATTTAAAATAATCTATTTTAAATGTTCAAATTTCGCTAAAATTGCCAAAATAAAAATTTTAAACTGGCTCAGATTTTCCGGGTTATTACAATCTCCCCCACTTAAAACTTTTCGTCCCCGAAAAGGAACAATGTCGAAAGTGGTTTGATTAATCAATTCTACGTTCGATCTGGCTTCCATTCTCCAACTTTTCAGTTTCTGAGAATTTTCAAAATTTCAAAAATTTGGCTAACACCCTAAATTTTCAAAAAATTTCGCCATAACCTCCCCTGCACCGGGAGCCACGGGAAAATCCCGAAATTGCCATATAGGCCTTCTGATCTCAAAAAGAAAAAGAAAAAGCCAATAGGCTCATAAGATCGTCATCACCCAAACAAAACAGTAAATTATATAGTAAACATGTACCTATTTGTCGGGCAAACAAATTTTATTCTCTGCTCTAGCCTCCTTGCTATGACCTGTTCAATGTAAGTATATGTATATGCAAGCAAATGCGACCAATTTTCAATACAATTCAATATTTGGTTCAATTAGGCATAATGGTTCAAAATTATCAAACAAATAAATAAACAACACAAACATCAATCAATTAGTGGATTAACATTTCAAATTCATAATTTTGATATATACTGAAAATCTTGTTTTTGGTGCCAATTCACAACAATTAAATCTAGCTATATAAGTTTTGGTTCTCGCACCAGTCTAATGGAAATATATAGATATCACACCTTCGAAACTCGAACATAAGTTCGGATGATGATCGATCAATCATCAGAACCATCTCCGGGTGTCTAGAATGTGATTCTATATCTATCCAGTATATTAAAACTTCAAATACACGTTCATGACGCGTATACGCGAAATATATATATACTCGATTGTCCAAATTCAAAATAAATAAATAATCAAATACGTATTAAATGGTTTAAATTTTCAAAACAAAATTGTTTTAATTTGAAAAATATACTCTTCACACTCGTTCTAGGATACTACTGATCCTATCTCTAACGAGTCATTCTAATTGGATATTACTAATCCAATATCTGATGAATTCTTTCGTATGGTTCTAATGTGCCTTGTTCTCGAGCTCTGTAAACCAAAGCTCTGATACCACTGTGAGAACCCGTAACTTCCCCGTGAAGGAAAGAGCGGATACTTTGAGAACAACCCACAACAGAACGCAGACGGAAGAACATTTCATTGTTATTAAAACAATTCCATCAGATACAAGAATATATAGAGTATAAATGAATAAATTACATTCGATAAATATCAGAGATTACAATAATTACATAGTAGCGGAAAATTATACAAAGCACAACTGAAGGTGATATACGGATACAGAGCTTTCCGGATATCATTCCAGCTGTAAACCAGGATCCTGTGAATATAAATCTGCAAAACCAAAACTACTAGCTTCCCGTGCGGAAAATAGGGGCACCCAGAGTTTAGGTTAAAACAATAAACTCCAGGTCAGTCATGTGACTGGTGTGAGAACTAAAACAGTTATTTAAACTTTAGTTTAAAAGAGAGTAATTCAAGGGACCACGCCGTATAACACGGAACGGGTTTCCTCCCAAGAATACCAGTGCATAGAATAAACAGCGCAATGCTTTTTCAAAAAATTAAGCTATTATAAGACCCAGGTCCCATCACACAATGCAACGCAAGCCGGAGGATATGTTTTCCCTTATAATCGCCAAACATGCTTGGTACGTTTAAAACAAATCATTTGATACTATAATAAGTGTATAGTGTCAAAACAATTTCAATCATAAATATAAATCATAGGTGGCATAACTACCATCTACTATGTCGCCATACTAGTTCTACAATTAAAACCGCGATACACGTATTGGAAATTGGATTTCTGTCATGAGTCGAGGCAAGGGGCAAGATCCTCCCCGCGCTCGAGACACTCTAGCAAATGTCTCAGGGTTACGCACTCTGGGCAACCCTGGAATCGGCTGGGCCGGTCCTCACTTACGTTAGAGGATTGGCAATTCCTGAACACACGTTTCCCGGTCCTTACAGACCTATAATCGAGGCGCCTCATTCCAACAACCACAAAGGTGAAAAGTATATAAATGTCAGGGCTGGTAAGTCACTGACACCACCATAGCTAGAAAGAAACGTCGTGCTCTCCCAGCGGTCCGTATCCCGTTTTTAACTCATACCGAGGTGTGAGGCTCGCGAATTCACGTTATACACAAAGCTACGCCACAAAGGCTGTGCTTTGATCATCAACCACAAGACTTTGCTTTTCAACAGAAGCCTTGATCATTGCATCTTAGCTTGCCACACAGGCAATTCATGCCATGCGACTGATGTCCGTCGATATATAACCTCTAAGCTCGTACGTCTCAGAGAAGGGCGTTAAGCAAGAGAATAAATTCTCCGCCGCCAAACAGATATATATTTAACAGAAATCAATCAACACAGAATAAAATCCAATGTCAGACACACCATCCATTTACAAGTTCGTTCTGGGTCTGAACGAAACCGGAGGCACTTTCCTCACATATCCATCCGTCTCCAAGTACGTCTGGACGACCACCAACTATTTCCATCCTCTTGGGTGTACTGCCCAATCAGGATCGTCAGTAGTTATCCAAACGATGTGAAGACTTCCGGTCTTCAACCACCGTCTTCACCTTCGACTTATCGTCGAATCGGGTTATTCAGAATGGGTATAAACCCGGCCTTTCCGAACAACCCGCGTATATTAAAAACAAATGTTATACAAACACAACATACGCCTCATTCCAATCCAGAATCTTCTTTTATTCACAAAATCACATTTTTAGGGAAATGTTCCCATTAATTTTATCCAAGATAAATTCTTTAAAATTTATCCTTTAATCCTCCTTTGGATGTCGTTTCAAACCAAATTATGGTTTTTCTAAACTAGTCGAGATTAGCGAACCACACCGAAGTAATTATTTATTTTATTTCCCAATCCCAACCTATTCATCCCATGAAGCAAAACTGGTGATACTCCATATCTAATACCATGGTGTTATCGGTAAAATTAATTACCATTTCACGTTCAAATCTAATTAAAGATTTAACAATCGCTTTGGAGCAAAACTGGTGATACTCCATATCCGCTCACTTTCCAAATTTGATAATTTAACCTATCAATTCACATTTCAATTTGATTGCAGATTCATTAAAACTTCTTTTACTGAGTTAAAGAACTAGGTGTTATTTAAAACACAGTTCATGACAAACCCAAATCACATTCTATTTATCGTCGGGTTAAAGAACTAGTGTTGTTTAAAACACAGTTCACGATAAACCCACAAATCAATTCTAGTTCAATTTAATTCAAATATATTAGGAATTCCGATTATTTAAAACCCCTTTTTAAATCTAATTTATTTATTTAAAAACAAACCGAGTTTTAAATTTAGTTCAAACTAGTTCATTTCGATAAAAATCTATTTTTATTTTTTCAAATATGGAGTTTTTCATCCCAAATTTTCCCAAATCATTTCTTATGATTTTACACAAATTATTGATATTTTTAATAATTTTATTAAGGCCCGTACAGTCGATTTCCATCAACGGCCATCGAACTGCACTTATAGCGACCCTTGTCAAATTTGATTTGGACGTATCTCCAAATCCAACCGTTAGATTTTTAATTTCTAATATTCCTAGAAAGCTCTTTTCGATACGAACCCAACGGTTCCGGTTTTAGGAGAATCCGACGGTCGGATCTCCCGTAATGTCCGTTTGAAATAAATGGTCGAAATTCACGAACTGCCGCGGCGCAGCGCGTTCTATTCAGGCCATTATATAATATATATAATATATATTTCATCGATTTCTAATTTAAAACGAATTTTATAAATAGTTTTGAATTCGTTTCAAAAACAATTTCTACTTTTATTTCAAATTCAAATCAAAATTGAATTTCCTATTATAAATCCTTTTTACTTTCATCTCTATTTGATTTAAGTTTCAATTCAATCTGAATTCATTTCACTTCGTTTTAAATTCAATTCGAATTGGTTTTCAATTCGATTCAATTCAAAGTGGTTTTCTATTCGATTCAATTCAAATTGGTTCTCTATTCGATTCAATGCAAATTGGTTTTCTATTCGATTCAATTCAAAGTGGTTTTCTATTCAATTCAAATTCGTTATATATTCAATTGAAACCAAATTCGTTTTCTATTCAAATCAAATTCGTTATATATTCAATTGAAACCAAATTTGTTTTCTATTCAATTCATTTCGAAATCACCTTTCAATATTCATTCAAAATGAATAAAATCGATATAAATATCGTTCACGTCAAAATGGCGTTAATCCAATCAACACGGCTTCATATATTTCTATTTTCAAATATTCTATCTCAAATATTTCTATTTCAAATATTTCTATTTCAAATATTTCGTTCCAAATATTTCGTTTTCAAATATTTCTTTTTTCAAATGTTCTATTCAACAAATGAATATTTATTTCTGTCAACACATGACTAATCTCAACGAATGAGTACTGTCCCCGTATGACTATTTTTGTTATTTAAAATATTTTATAAAATTTGGGTATCTATCGTTTGATTTTCAATTAGACTCCACCGTGAAGTAGTTCTGATTTTAAATATGATAAAGATGTATATTTTATTATTAAAATATTTCGTTCAACACATGACTAATCTCAATGAATGAGTACTGTCAACACATGAACCTTTATATTGATAAAGATGTAATTTTATTATTAAAATATTTCGTTCAACACATGACTAATCTCAATGAATGAGTACAGTCAACACATGAACCTTTATATTATAATATTCTTTATTTTCTAAATTGGAATGAGGCCCAATCAATCACCATATAAAATTAATTATATGGATTTTCACACATCACACATATATAATAGCATTGAAAAATAATCAACCATCAACCAAAGTGTACTACACTGTATAAGCATCAAATATAGTTATTTAACGCTTATAACAGCCTGTCAATCAATCGATCGACATATTTAATCAATCAGGATGAGTGAACTTCAAATTTCATCCCAACACCCGTGTGGGGTTTCAAATCAAACACATATTTTATTTGTGCAGTTGGGCGATGTGTAAAATTTATCGTCCCAATCAATGTCCTTCAAATAGGTGTACATAAACAAACCGTCCGGTTTGTAAATGAATATTTTATTTTATCCACTTTCACGTTAAAAATTATATTTTTAACGATAAAATATTTTATTTCAACATATGAATCTTTATTCAATTCATTTATTCAATAAAATGATATTTTTACTTTTCTAATTTATTTTAGAAAATTTCGGCGGCATAACGGCACGATACTAGAAACGGGACGAGGCCTAGCCTTATCCCCGGTCTAGTGAAGGCCCACGCCATTCACACATCAATCAAATTCACCAAACAACCAAATTCGAATCAAATCATCTAACTAATTTATGCAACCAAACAAACAAGTCCATGGTCTGTGGACGATTGTGTCGGGTGCTACTAAACACCGTCTGCATCCTAGTATATATATATATATAACTAGAAAAGAAATTGAAGAGTGAGAAATTCTCACCAATAGGTATCCAATACCACGACTCTTCATTGATAGAAATCTTCATCGTTCTCGCCTTTCGTCACTTTCGTCGCCCGTAGTCACTACATATGTAAAAATCGAATTTTTACTTCGCTATTCAATATATAAAAATCGAATTTTTATTATACTATTCAATATATAAAAATTGAATTTTTACTTTGCTGTCATATAGATAAAAATTCTATTTTTATCACGCTATTCCCCATATAAAGACTTCGCCTTTTCACATATAAAGATTTCGCCTTTTCAAAAATATAGATTTCACCTTTATAAAAATATAGATTTCGCCTTTATAAAAATATAGATTTCGCCTTTATAAAAATATAGAGTTCGCCTTTTCAAAAATAAAGAGTTCGCCTTTTCAAAAATAAAGAGTTCGCCTTTTCAAAAATAAAGAGTTCGCCTTTTCAAATATATCATTATAAAAATCACATTTTTATTTTGCTACACCTATGAAGATGATATTTCTAATATTCCTATCATGATAAAAATTATATTTTCAATTCTCTACATAGACAAAAATCATATTTTTACATCTTCTATATGGTAAAGATTATATTTTTAATACTTTAAAAATATAAAAATCATATTTTTATTACTTTAAAAATATAAAAATCATATATTTCTACCACCAAATCATATATTTTAAAAATTGAATTTATATTTCAAAATCCTATATATAAATCAAAACTTTGGTAAATAGAAACCGGTTTTAAAATCTATATAATTTCAGTTTTAAACAAACTATATAATTTCAGTTTTAACAAACTATATAGAAATAAAAATAAATAGAAAGAGCGAAAAAAGGAAACACACTGTAAAAATCAGAAGAGGAAGGGGGGAAGAGTTTTCAGTCGAAGGAGAAGAGGGGGGGGGGGGGGGGGGGGCGTCGGCGGTTGTCGCGCCGCTGGGGGGGGGGGGGGGGTCTTCGCGAGGCGGCGGCGGGTTTGATTGGAGGAGGAGAGTGAGGTGGCAGAACGGAGAGGAGAGGGGGGGGGGTCGACGGAGGTGAGGCGATGGCGTTGGGGAAGGCGCGGTGGTGGCGATGGCGTCAGGCGCCATCGATTTGAAGAATCGATCGTTTTTTTTCCTTCCTCTTTTCTGCTGAACGAAGAATAAAGGGGGGGGGGGCATAGCGAAGTTAAGGGGAGAGGAAAGAGAATTTTAAATTTTAAATTTATTTAATTATTTTATTTACTAGAAGTTGACTTTTTATTTCGACCTCGAAACGAGGCCCACCGCCTGTCGTCTATAGCGTTTTACCCCCATTCCGAACTCAATGGGATATGTATCGTAGGCTGATTCGATCGTTTCGATCAGTTTCCGTTGAACTTACATTTAAATCATTATATTGAATTTTAAACGTACATTTCAAATTACCAGGGTCACATACGAACACTAAAAATTCCTAAAAAATATTTTCTAGCTTCGTATTAACGATACGGTCCTAACAAAACTAGTTTCGCCGAATTCTGAGACCGTTAGAAAAATGGCCATTTTCCAGTCGATTAAAATCAACTGAAAATGGTCAAATGCATTTTCCTTTGCCACGCTCACATATTGATTCGAAAAATTATGAAATTTGGAATCTAGCAATAATTTAACATCACGGACCCAACAAAAGTGGTTTCGTCGAAATCCGAGGTCGTTTGCAAAATGTCTATTTTTAAGGGCCTGAATTCCATAGCGACTATTCAGGATTTTCAACTGGACATATCTTTTGATCCCCGCTATGAAATTTCAATTTTTCGGATTCGTTGGAAAGATATTATAAATTAGATCCTAATGCTTTTGGTTTCACTAAAATCCGGATTGTTTTGCACCCGGTACATTCAATTGAAGTTTGAAATCGAATTATCGAACTACCGCGCCATTTTCAATTCCTATTTATAATTATATATAAATATTTATATTCCAACTACGACGCGTATAATATATACGTTCTAATCCTTTTTAAAAATAAATTTCTCGTCGATACTATTTAAAATAATCTATTTTAAATGTTCAAATTTCGCTAAAATTGCCAAAATAAAAAATTTAAACTGGCTCAGATTTTCCGGGTTATTACATTCATTTACTTCTAAAAATCTATTGTCGATGCTATCCCATTCAGGAAATGGTTGCTGATCCCAACCATTGGTGATATACATTCGATACACTCAAGCGAAATGGGTGGACGGTCATGTGTGGCCGGGTTGCAAGATGTTCTTGTTGAACCCAGTGTATCCCTCTCTAGAGGTACACTAGCGGAAGGTGGTTCCATACCTTGTCATAGTTGGAAATCCATTACCCAATACGTGCTTGCGGTTTTGATTGTATATTATATATGTAGAACGTGAGATGAAAGCGTTTCTGCTAGATGATTATTATATTGTGGTTGATAGGCATTATTATAATATCAAAAGGCTTTTGATATAAAGATGTTTTGGATTCTCATAAGGGAAAAACCCGTTCCATTATACGACATGGTCTTATGAGATATCGTTTACTTGTTCAAGCTGATTTAAACTGTTTACTCATACCAGTCCCATGACTGACCCAGAGTTTATTTTGTTTTGTTCTACCTAAACTCTTGGGTGCCTAAATTTGTACGGGCAGTCAAGTAGTTCAGGATTTTACAGATCTATCTAAAGGAGTTTGGAGCAGGTGGCTTCAATGTTAGTTATCTAGTGTTATTTCCGCTGTATTGTAAGTGTTGTACTCTGATGATAATGTTATGTATATATACAGTCAAATTTTGTATTTCAAAAGCTATTATATATTATATTTTATTCCGCTACGATGTGAGATTCTGTGTTGTGTTTTTGTTCTTCTTCTTCTATTCTAAGTTTCTATCTTATCTATTCTCACCCTCTAACTTCTTTCTATTAATGATTCGTATTTCTGTGCAATTTGGGTTGGACGTGTGGTGTATTTAGTCAACTCAGATAGCACGGATTTGCGGGCCGTTACAGATATGAAGTATTACCAGTTTTACTTCATGGGATGAATAGGTTGGGATTGGGAAATTAAAACAAAAGATTAAAGAATAAATTTAAAGAATTTATCTTTGATAAAATTAATGGGAACCTTTCCTAAAGTATAATAATATTTGAATAAAAGAATATTCTGAATTGGAATGAGGCGTATGTTGTGTTTGTGTAACACTTGTTTATTATATACGCGAGTTATTCAGAAAGACTGGATTTATCCCATTCTGAATAACTGATTCGACGATGTGTCAAGGATAAAGATGGTGGTCAAAGACCGGAGGTCTTCACATCGTTTGGATAATTACTAATGATCTTGATTGGGCTGTACACCCAAGAGGAGGGAATCAGTTGGTGATCGTCCAAACGTACTTGGAGATCGATGGATATGTGAGGTACAAGGTGCCTCCGGTTTCGTTCAGACCCAGAACGAACTTGTAAATGGACTATGTATCTGACATTGGATTTTATTCTGTGTGATTGATTTCTATTAAATATATATCTGTTTGGCGGTGGAGAATTTATTCTCTTGCTTAACGCCATTCTCTGAGACGTACGAGCTCAGAGGTTATGTATTGATGGATATCAATCACATGGAGTGAATTGCCTGTGTTGCATGCCTAAGTGGCAAATGATCAAGGCTTTTGTTGAAAATCAGAGTCTTGTGGTTGATGATCAAAGCACGGCCTGTGTGGCATAGCTTTGTGTAGCGTTAATTCGCGAGCCTCACACCCCGGTTGTGAACCAGAAACGGGAGAGGACCTCAAGGAAGGCATGCTTTCCTTCTAACTAGGGTGGTGTCAGTGACCGACCAGCCCTGACATTTATATTATTTTCACCTGTGTGGTTGTTGGATTGCGAGGCGCCTCGGATATATCGGTGACTGTGTGGAGCCGATGGAGTCATTTGGCCCATTTAATCCCCAAAGGGTGGGGAAACACAGTGTCCTGGCATTTTAATCCACATCGGTGGACCAGCCCTGACGATCCAAGGGTCACTCGAGCTCTGATCCTAAGGCTCGGGCTTGAGAGTCTCGAATCGGCGAGGACTATCTTTTGCCTCGGTTCACAGATGGAAATCCAACTCCAACACGTGACATTTGCGGTTATGATTGTAGAGCCTAGTATTGGCGACATGATATATGGTACCCATGTCGTCTATGATTGAAATTGTTTTGACACTATACACTTATAGTAATAACAAAAAGATGAAATTTAGTGTATCAAGCATTCTTTGGCTATTATAAGGTAAAACCCTATCCTCCGGCTTGTGTTGCATTGTGTGATGGGACCTGGGTCTTATAATAGCTTTATTGTTCTTGATTTTAGCTTTGCGCTGTTGTTTTATGCACTGGTATTCTTGGGAGCAAACCCATTCCGTGTTATACGGCATGGTCACTTAATTTACCAAACTTTAAAATAAAGATTAATAATTTTTTTAGTTCTCACACCAGTCACATGAATGACCTGAAGTTTATTGTTTTAACCTAAACTCTGGGTGCCCTTATTTTCTGCATGGGCAGCTAGTAGTTTTGGTTTTGTAGATTTATATTCACAGGATCCTGGTATATAGCTGAAGTGATATTCGGAAAGCTCTGTATCCATGTATTTCTTTCAGTTATGTTTTGTATTATTTTTCTGCTATGTAATGTATTGTAATCTCTAATATTATCAAATGTATTTTATTCAATCATACTCTGTAATATTCTTGTATCTTGATGGAATTGTTGTAATTAACAATGAAATGTTCTTCTGTTTGCGTTCCAATGTAGCTTGTTCTCAGTACAATCCGTGCTTTCCTTTATGGGGAAATTCTGGTCGTGTCATGCTGAATGTCTCAAATGGATAGCTCCCATTTGTAGATGTTTTTATATCATTTAAGGGGAAAGAATCCCGAACGTATATGAAGGATTTCTGGATTATTGTTTCGTTCAGACTCAGAACGGACATGTATGGATTGTGTGTTTGACATTGTAATTGACCATGCTGCACTGATTTTTGTTAAGTATATATCTTCTTGGTGGTAGAGAATTTATTCTCTTAGCTTAACACCCTTCTCTAAGATGTACGAGTTTAGAGGTTATATATCGATGGAAATCAGTGATGCGTAGTAAATGGACAACATGACATACTTAAGTTATATGATAATTTATGCATGATCAAAGCATGACATATTTAAGCATAGCTTTGTGTATATTGTGACCTCGACAAGCATCACACCACTAGTAAATGGCCAAAACAAGAAGAAATGCAGCAGTGTTATGGGGTGTTGTCTCCTTCTAGATAAAAGGCGTACCATGGTATGGAGCACAGGTATTAACCTTTGTGGAAAAACATCTACATTTGTGGTTGTTGTTAGCGCACATTCGGAAAGACCGGTAATGACTGAGAGATGACATACTCAGGCATTCTCTAAGTTACCTAATTACAGAGGTAACCTGACCTTGTGTTAGCATGAGGAGCACGAGTTAATCCTCGGACATCCTCTAGAGTTGTTCAAAATTTGGTTCGGTAAGGAAGTTACTTTGCCTGGTCATTGTTGGAAACCCAATCTCCACTACGAGCCCATATGGTTTTAGTTGTATACCGTATATCAGTATAGCATATGGTACCTATGCTGGCTATTTTAATACATTTATTTTTGAAAGTTTTTCACACTATGCACTAATAATAATAATATAAAAGACGATTTTTCACGTATCAAAGGTATTTTTAACTGCATAAGGAGAAACCTTACCCAAGTATGCGTTTGCATGGTTTGTGTGATGCAAGACCTTATCTTGGTTTCATTTTTCTAAAAGTCATTGCGAATTTTTATGCACTGGTATTCACATGTACATGTTAGCGGCGTGGCCCTGTAACAACCCGGAAAATCAGGACCAATTTAAAAATTTAAATTTAGCTATTTTAGAGAATTTTGAATATTTAAAATGAATTATTTTAAATAATAACGACAAGAAATCTATTTTGAGGAAAATTAGAACGTATATACGTATTTGTATGAATCGATGTTGGAAAATAAATAATTTATTTTAATTATAAAACAAGGCCTTAATGGCGCGGCAGTTTGAAAATTTGAATTCGAACTTTGACTGACTGTACAAGATGCAAAGTAAAATGGATTTTAGTGAAAACAAAAATATTTAAATCTGTTTAAGAATATCTTTCTAATGAATCTGAAAAATCGAAATTTCATAGCGGGAATCAAAAGTTATGGCCAAATGAATTTTCAAAAAGGTCACTATGGAGTTAATATAACCCTTGAAAATAGATATTTTGCAAACGACCTCCGTTTTTGATGAAACCACTTTTGTTAGATCCGGAATGTCAAATTATGGCTAGGTTTCAAATTCCATAATTCTTGAAGTTAATATGTGAGCGTGGTAAAGGAAAATACATTTGGTTAATTTCAATAAATTTGGATCAACCAGAAAATGACCATTTTTCAAATGGTCTTCGAATTGGACGAAACTAGTTTTGTTGGGACCTTATCATCCAAACATATCTAGATTTATTTTTCTGGAATTTTTGGAATCAGTATGTGGCCCCGACAAATTGAAATGTACATTTAAATCCATATTTGAATGTTTTACATTTTAATTTGAAGAAAAACTGACTGAGACAGTCGAATGGGCCAACGAAACATATTCCATTGTGTTCGGAATAGGCGTATTTAGCTAGGGACGACAGTCGTTCGGTTTGAATTAGAGTTCGTTTGGAAAAGCAGATAATTTTGGAATTATAAATAGCACGGACCAATCAGAATTTTTATATAAAAAAAAATTCTCTCTCCCCCCTCGTGATATACGGCGGAACCGTGTTCTCCTCTTCTTAGCCAGATTCCGGCCAAACCGCTCCTCGTTAACCCTTGCTCCTTTGGAACTCTTTAAAGATCTGCTCACCCTCTTTAAATCCATATAAGTAGCACCCCTCCTCGTTGTGTTTTCCTCGAGTTTCGCGCCTCCAAAGATCCCAGCTTCATCGCGCCTTCACCACCTATCTTCGCCGTCGCACCTGACGCGGTCCCCACCCTCTGGCGCGCCCCTCCGTGCTCTACGAGGTGGCTAACCTGATCAACATCTAGTTGCACAGATTGAGAGATAGATTCAAACCTAGTTTTGAATCGAAAAACCAAGGTAACGGCTTGAATATATTCAACTGATTTCGACAATTAAAAGCGTCGCAAAGTTTGAAAATCTTATAAAAATCATATCTTTTTCATATTATAACAAAATTCAATGAAACAGGAGACATTGGACTCGTGTGGACGTCTTCTGCATTCTAGAAGAGACCGGAGAATTTTTGGAGCTTCCTGCAATTTTTGGAGGATGGAACCCAATGTGAGATTTCTAAATTCAAAACGATATGGAATGGCGATGTATAAATTATATAATCGATATATAAGTTATATAAGCGTTGTACACCTCATGTATAAGCGTTGTATAAATTATATGTGCGTTGTATAAGTTATATATGCGTTGTAGAAATCATATGTGCGTTCCATAGACCATGGACGATATGTATTGGTTGTGATTGTTTGGATTTTGGTTGATGTGAAATTTGGTTGATAAATACAAATGGTTGATAATGATTGTTGGTGGTTGAAACAAAATTGGAATTGTTTGTGGAAAAATCCATTAGGATATGAAAATGAATCGAAATATTTAGATTATAAGGATAAGCCCCTTAGGGAACGCTGCGAGGCGTAAGGTAGTGCGAGGAGCCGTACTCGGGACGGTGCTGGTTTTAAGCCCCCTGCCATTATGCTGCCGAATTTTTTTGAAATATTCATGTGTTTGATTTATATTCATGTATTGAAATATATTCATGTGTTGGAAAAATATTCATTTGACGAATAATTTGTTTGAAAGATAAAAATCACATTTTTATCATGTACATGAAGTATATAAAATATTCATGTTTGAAATAAATTGTTCTAACAATAAAAATCACATTTTATTATATATATGAAGTGTTAAAAATAGTCATGTGTTGAAATAAATAGTTGCTGGGTAAAAATATTATTTTTATCGACTATATGAAAGGAAAATGGTTTGGAAATGGAAGAATGAATTATATTTATATACATATTTATATACATATACATATACATATATATATATATATATAAAATCAAAATATAACGAATAACGACGCTGCAGTTCGTGTTTTGAAATCGTAATTTTAAACGATTATTATGGGAGATCCGACCGTCGGATTTTCCTGAAACTGAAACCGTTGGGTTCGCTTTTAAAATATCTTTCCAACGATACCAAATTTGTAAAGATCAAATGGTTAGATTGTGTGAAATGTTAAATTCAAATCTGAATGAAAACAGTGCCAAAATGGATTATATATATATATAATTAAATTAAACCGAGTAACGAAGCCGTAGTTCGTATTTTGAACTTGTTACTTTAAATGATTATACAGGGAGATCCAACCGTCGGATTTTCCCAAAACTGGAACCGTTGGGTCCGCTTTGAAAAGATCTTCCAAATGATATAAAATTTGTGAAGATCCAATGGTTAGATTCTCAGATATGTGTAAATCAAATTTGGGGAAAAACAACGCTATGGCCGCGTTATGGCCTGAAGCGTCGTTTGAATAAATAGGCTATTTTAAAATAAACAAAAATAGCTATTAATCGTTATAAAATATTATGAACGATATGGAATGGAAATAAACCGAATTTACTCGATTTATTGGATATTTGATGGTTGAATGCGTTTGACGTGAAAATTACATTAATTTACTGAATTATGGATGTCAAATAATTTAACCATGGAAATGAATTGATTTGAATTCTAAATAAATGTGAATTATTTGAAAATGCCGAGTTAATTCTCATTTCAAATAATTGATCGACGATTAGAAGTCGAAGATATGAAGAAGGTGCAAGACCGATGATCTTCACATCGAATGGATGGCTAATGATGCCTTTGATGGGAGCTGCTTCCCTGAAGGGGTTACAGTGGTGATTGTCTGGACATACTTTATGATCGTTCGGATGTGCGAGGACCTCTCTCCTGTAGGACATATGGGACGAGGAATAAGGTGCCTTCGGTTTCGTTCAGACCTAGAACGGACTTGTCATTGGACTGTGTGCCCGAAATTGGATTTCATTCTGTGTGATTGATGTACGTTGGTTGCATGGCGTGAATTGCCTGTGCGGCATGCTGAGATGTAGTGATCAAGGCTTTTTTTGAAAAGTAGAGTCTTGTGGTTGATGATCAAAGCATGGCTTTAATACAGCTAGCTTTGTGTCTGGCGTTGATTCGCGGGCCTCACACCCCGGTATGAACCAAAAACGGGAGATGACTGCAGGGAGGGCATGCATTTCATTCTAGCTAGGAGTGGTGTCAGCGTTTTGCAAGCCCTGACGTTTCACTTATGTTGATGATGGATAGCGATGCGCCTCGGTTATATCGGTCGTTCCGGGGCCGATAGTTTGGTCGGGATATGACCAGTTTACGCCCCATAGGGCGGGGAAACGCAATGTTCATGCATTTTAATCCACTCCGTGTGGACCGGCCCTGAAGATCCAAGGTGCAGTTGCGGCTGTTCCTGAGACATGGGCTAGATTGTCTCGAAGCGGTAAGGACGATCCCCTGCCTTGGTTCATGATGGAAATCCAATTTCCAAATACGACATCGTGCGGTTTTTGTAACGACCCATACTTTTGACCGTTTAAAATCGACAATAAGCCACACATGTCGACCCAAACAAATCGCAAATGCAGGTAGTTATTGGGAAAAGAAGAAAAGAAAGAAAGAAGAGAAAGACAATAACAGAATCTCACAGCGGAAGGACAACATATAATAAACAAATAGCAGTTAAAAGCGGTTGAAATGTATACTGTGATTATAACATTCAATGATTATCAGAGTTACATATACATACGAATGTACATAATAAGCAGCGGAAATACATATGTATAGATAATAGATATACCAACTCTTCGTCTTCGATATCCAAGCACAGTCATCTTCAAATACTGCAAATCTGCTGACCCGAGCGTATTGCATAAAAAGAAAACACAACAAACACTCGGATCAGCACTAAATCATCTCATATTAGTCAAATAAAAATACGAAATAACATTAGTGTCATGGGTACAGTAACTCAAGAGATGTTACGGGATTTTCCATCTCTTAAGGATCCGTTAAACTAATACATAGATAATATAATACACTATTATGATAGTGTCTACTCAGTAAAGTATAAATACTGAAAATAGCGTAAGCGGGATTACCATATTACCCTTACGCAGTTTATAGGCATCAACAGTCTATACAGTACCGTAAATTCACCGTACTGGTGTTATCAGAGGGTACTCCATAGAAGGCAATGCTAAATCAAAATCGTATGGGGCTCGATATGGATATATATATGACAAGGCACTCGAGGCAATGCCCAGGGTAGGATTCTACCAATTGCACTCCCGGACCGGTGGTAACGCATAGCAGCCACTACCGCCCACCTCGGAACACACTCCCATAATCATAAAATCAAATGGGCCCAAATCATCATCATCATAGTCATATAAATAGCATCGAAGAAGTGTGTCCGATCAAAGGCGCTAACCTCAATTAGTCACGGTATAGCTCCTGTTTTAGTCATTTCAATTCTGACCCGAAGGTCAGGGCTATTTCGTCATCGTTCATCTTCTTCGATTCAATAATCGCCTCTAAGTCATCATACTCATTTTGGATACGTCATAACGTTCACAGTTGTCAAAGTGGTATCGACACTGACAGAGAGTATGCCTTATGTCGACTCCGGTCTCTTTAACAACCAACGCTTACATCTTTTACATTGGTCGGTTCTTTTATATTTGATAAAGGCTCACTTTCATATCAAAATATCATCTTCTGTTTCGAACCCAATTTATATTCCAACGAATAAAATTTTCATATCGACATATCATAATCATACCAAAACCCATTATATTCTAAAACTAGAATATATTTCATATTGTTATATTATAATCATATAATATTTCAAAATCGACTTATATTCAAGTAAACTACAATTTACCTCAAAGATTTCAATTTATCACGGATTCTTATCTCAACTCCATTTGAACCAGCGGTTCAAACCCAAGCATTTCCATTCAGAAGAAATTTATAATTTCAAAATACCTGAACTAAATGTTTATATAATAATAATAATAATAATAAATTTTATATAAATAAATTATATAGATATATATAATATAATAATTAAAATAAATCAGTAATTTAAATATTATATATATATACTTAAAAATAAGGTTTACAAGAAAATTTTGGAAAAATAGATTATAAGGAAAAATTATTTAAAATACAATAGTTATAAGTAAAGGTAAATAATAAATGTAAAGCAAGAATAATTATTTGGAATCAAATGCATAAATATATTTAAAATAATTTCTCTAATCAAAATCTTTCCTTCCTTCCAAATTTCAAATACTTGAATCTATCCTCCGGTCTCAACGGAGTTCATTAAATTCCATACCCCGTTTCAACTCCATCCAAACCACTATTTGATTTCAAGAGTAAAACATATATTCAAACTGAGTTTAAACAATTCAGGTACCCTCGATTTCCAAATTTCCCAAAATTTAGATTCCATAAGAATTTATTTCTTTCTAATCCAAACTCTTAATTTGCAAAAAAATTTAATCATACTCAAATCCCAATTTAAATAATTCCCTTTTGTTTTGGAAAATTCCTTTAACCCTTTTTAATCAACATCCCAGTTCAGAATCTTTAAAGAATTGAATTATCGAGTATCGGCACATTTCTTTAAATGAAATTCTATCAAATAAAATTTCAAATATTTAAAATCATTTAACCAACCGATGTCTGTATATAATTATCTATTCAATGGCCAAGTGATTTTTAAATTTAATTTCTCGATATTTCAGGGATGGATCTATCATTTCAATCCAAATCAGGGTCACAGAGATTTATCATTTCACTCTGTGTTCTTAATTTATTTTATCGATAAACCCCGGGTTTATTAGATGCCCGTAACATCAAGGGTAAATGGGATTTATCGTCACAAAGAACATGCAAATACACTATACTGAATACAGAGCATTAACTGTGTCAATCTCAATTCAGTAATAAATTTAAACCAACATCTATCACAACCATTTACTTCAACTGATCAGCGTTAACTGTTTCAAGATTTAATAAAGGTTCGAATTTCAAACTAGAAATTTAAATTTAATTAAATAACTAATTATTGACTTAAATTTGAATGGTAACACACTTGCATGTACATTTAACAACACATCAACAATCCAACACAACCATGCAACCAAATTTACTTCATGATTTAATTCAATAAATATGAGAATAATTCAGTATTTCGTGAGTGAGAAAATCACTCACCTTTGTGTCCGTAGTTGATCAAACATCCAACTAAGAGCCAAAATTTTACAGTCACCAAATGCAGCCCAGTTAGTGCCAAAACGTCCGCAATTCCTCCACGATCCCAACGCAACAAACCGTGTCCAAATCCGAGTTAAAACGAGAGAGATATCAGCGTTTTATCATTTGAATTTAAATATATATAAATTAAATACAAATTCTCTCACCAATCAGCAAATGCCACGTCACCCTCCAAACTCCCACTCATCTCCTTTCTGCTACAGGACTTCACCACGGAAGAACCCAACCGCACCGAACACTTTGACCACCCCAATCTCCTCACTCCGGCCAAATTGGAGGCTCCGACCACCTGCACACGAACCCTCCTCGTCCTGCGCACCCGCCGGTACCCATGAGACCGTCTCCGGTCATCACCTTTGCCACCGGCGAATCCAAGAACGAACCCAATTTCTAGCCCTAAAACGCAAAAATCCGATCACCTCACTTACTTTCAGACGATGCCACCACCTCCATTGAACTTGTATAGCCTTCCTTGACAATACCCATATCTCGATTTCCCCGATTAACCTCAGAATCGAAAAACCCCAAAATTAGCTTTAGGGTTTCGAAAAACAGTAGCTTTGACCAAGGATTCCGGCCAAATGGTGCATTGCATGTTGAAACTGAGAACACCCGTCAGTTCGTATCGCCAAGAGCTTCGTTTTGACATATAATAAGCTAGGGTTTGGAGAAGTTTCATTTTGAGGTGAAATTTGATTTTAAATCTAGGGTTTTAACTTGATTTCTCAGCCATTAGGAAGAACAAATGAAGAAAAGTAAACGTAGTAAAGAAATGGCTGATGTAGTGGAGAATAGGTCTAAGTTATATATATATATATATAGGCCCAACATAAGAAACAAACAATTATCCAATTACATAGGTCTCTTTCACACTTTCTCTCGTACGGTCTAACGGTACGTCGGATTGTAACGCAAATTGAAATCCTATAATAATTCACTGTTCCGGTTCTGATGGCGCCAGTTTCGTCGAATTCCGAGATAGTCGCCGAAACCGTTAAATTCCACAGTTAAATTAATTAATAAAATATCCAAATATTCATTTAACTGTTTTAATTCAATTTTAAATATTAATAAATTCAAAGTTAAATCAAATTATAACTTAAATAAATTCTATAAACAAATTTCACATATTTTAAATCTAAAATTGATTATTTAAATCTTAGGTCTAAATTTCAGTTATTATTTCTCAACTTAAAAATTCTCCATTTACCAATTAAATTTGAATTTTCATTTTAAACTAAACGACTCTAATTTACTTAAATAAATAAAATATGGATTTCAAATTTCAAAATTCTCAGTATAACTAAATCAAAAATCTATTTATACTTCTTTCCAATAATCATCATCATAAAATCAACGTTATTTGATTTTTATCCAATATTATTCTATTTTATTTATTTAAAATTGAAAACTAAGTATACAGAAAATATGGGATGTTACATTCTCCCCCACTTAAAAATCTTTTCGTCCTCGAAAAGAGAATGAATTACGATATTAACCGTATTCATACTTCCAAATCCATACTTATAAAATAACATTTATAAAATAAGTATATAGTTGTAAAACCCCATAAATTTTCTAACTCCCGAAATCATGGAAAATTTCGGCAGCATCTCCCCCATACGGAGGGCCCCGGGAAAATCCCGATACATATATCAATCCAAAATATACATCTCATCAACGATGAGGCATCCCTGAACCAGGGGAAATCAAAAACAAACCACCAAGCTTTATACAACCCCAAATACGTACCTCTTTAAGCGTTTATTTTGCGGTTTTTATTTACCTTCGCATTTATCATTTTGCGCAAACGTGCTCCAAAGCGTAGCGCGCACTCCTTACACCTGATACCACTTGCATACACATGAGATTCAAGCATATATACAATATATAACAAACATATGCAACTTACCAGACATACATTAATCATTTTAACCCCAAAACCAATATATCTATGTTAGGCCAGCAAACAAAATGAAGTTTATCACCCATTACATGTTGGAATTTGACTAGAACCCAGGTAAAAGTTGTAGAATTTCTTTTAAGCTTTCCGAATTTTCCGGATTCATCGAATTCCGACAATTCGTTCAAAAGTTATGACTGTTTAAATAAAACCGAACGCTTCAGCCCGTACCCTAAAAATGCAGGTCTGAAATGTTCTATCCACTTTTTAGCCCCCTAAACATCAGAATTTGACTAGGCATATTAAAAGGAAGTTTTAGTTTACATTCTAGCCTTTCCGAATTGTACTCGTGCATCGAAATACGGCGCTCCGTTAGGGAGTTATGGTCAACACAATATTGATATACATCTCAGCTTTAAAATTTCCTACACATGTTATTATGGTTAAACTTGAATTTCGACTTAGCAAACATGAGAATTTCAACATGACTCTATAGCCGAAAGTTTAGTTCGGGTTCTAAGGTTTCCGGAAAGTCCAAAATCGTCCGATTCCGATATTCGATTAGCCATTCACTTGAATTAATCTCGATTTTTATTCCTTCTAATTATATAAGTTTATTCTCACTAATGTGATTACCTTAAATCATTATCCCATTAACACGGGTCAACCCACCAAATTTCATTACTTATCCTTATTATTCCATCCATATTACATGGATGTCGTTCCATAAAGTTAACTTCCAATCCATAATCAAGGGCTAAGATCCGTGATGGTTTCTTTATATCAACCATTTTATTTCTCTCGTTTTGAAATTTCAATCTCACTTACTAAATCCAACAATACACATAATTCCATATCGACTTATTTCATTTTCCTAAATTGATTTCCTTATATTAAATCCATTCACCTCAAATAAGTTTTATTTTTATATCTCATTATTCTTATTTCGACACCTCGATTTCATACCTTAACCATTTTCTCACCTATTCTCATTCATTATTTATACTTAGATTTATGCTCGATATATCGTCCAAGTGAGGGTTAACCCATTTAGATTTTACACCATCCTCCCATACATACTCTAATTCACCATTTAATTTCTTCGCTTTAGTCTATCTACCATTTACATTTCATTCCCAACTAAATTTCTTATCAATTTTCTTCTCGACTAACCTAACTTACTCATTAACTATTTCACATCATAAGTTATTACCATTTTTATTTCACCACCAAATTCCTCAATTCATTTTAGTCGACCTAAATTAAGTTTTGTTTCGATAAAATATATTTTTATCTATTCAAGTATGGAATTTCCATCCCAATTCTTTCCAAATCACTTGTTATGATTTTACACAAATTATTAATAACTTTGATAATTTTATTATCAATATTTCAGTCGGTTTCCAACAACGGCCACCGAACTGCGGCCATAGCGACCTTTTCCAAATTTGATTTGGACATATCTCCAAATCCAACCGTTAGATTTCAAATTTCTCATATTCATTGGAAAGCCCTTTTTCGATACGAACCCAACGGTTCCGGTTTTAGGAGAATCCGACGGTCGGATCTCCCGCTAGGTCCATTCAAAGTTAATGGTCGTAATTCGCGAACGGTCGCTGCGCGACGCGTTCCATTTAAACCATTTATATATCGCTCTCAAGCCATTATTATTAACAAATTTTCTAAATCAATCTTCACCTAACTCGTTTTCCCTTCTCAATGAAATTATATTCCATTCGACAACTGATTCGCATTCTATTCTTTTTAATTAACTATACTCAGTTTTACATTTGATATGTAATCTTAATGAAGTTTACCCAGGCCATAAGCAATTACTGTTTATTCACTCGACAGAGTTACCCAATTTATTTTGTTGACATAAGTTGAATCCTAGTTTCACACTAAGTTTTGATTTGCCCCAGCACTTCTATCGAGTACTTAGATTTTATTAAACCTTATTATCGCACTTAAGAGTTTTAAATGGTATTTCCCTTGTCCTTAATATTTAAATCCATTCCTTAGTTTCAAATCAAAATTCTAATAATACAGTTAATTTAGTATTTAATCAATATCATTAATTAAGATGAACTAAAATGCTTGATCCCAGGTTTTATACCATTTATAGAAAATCATACCACATAAGGAAATTTTAAATCCAAATCCCTGAATTAACAAAGAACCTAGAAGTTTCTATTCTAGTTTAATTTAAATTCACTTTAAATAACATACATTAATAATTTAATATACTTTTATACCACAATGGAATTTAAATCCAAAACCTTTACCAACCAGTTCTGAAAATACAGAGTGGTCTCCCCCACTTAAACGCTTCAGAATAAACGTCGATAATGCGTGCACTCATTACCGAAGTCATTTCTGATGTTCCGAGTAGGGGTTACACACTTTATTCTTAAATCCCTTTTTAAATCATTTCCTTTTCGGAACACTTACCAAAGTACCGTATTTCCCAAAACCCTGGCGAACCCATTTCAAAGTCCCAGGATCAAATACTCGAGTTCATCTCTATCCTATTCCCAAGATAAATTTGCCTAAATGTCTTTTATACCTATTATTTTTAAACCCTTTTAACCTTATCCCGTCCATTTGATTTATTATTTAATCAACCACCACAGAATAACTTAATATATAAACTAAAACCAATAATACTATATTTAACATATCAAATATTATCGAAACCATATTATGTCGATCCATTCTGTTCAAGTATTTAGAAATTCCTGTCAATTCCATGGCGTCCCATAAGTCGACCAGAATTTATAAATATTCAACAGAACTACCAACACAATATAAAACCACTTTATATCAAGAATACAAGTACGCTCTCTCATATATACTCTCAAACTCATTCTAGGGCATTACTAACCCCATCTCTAATGAGTTTATTCCCAACAGAGCCAAGGTTGTCGCCGACCATCGTTCTGATACCAACTGTAACGACCCATACTTTTGACCGTTTAAAATCGACAATAAGCCACACATGTCGACCCAAACAAATCGCAAATGTAGGTAGTTATTGGGAAAAGAAGAAAAGAAAGAAAGAAGAGAAAGACAATAACAGAATCTCACAACGGAAGGACAACATATAATAAACAAATAGCAGTTAAAAGCGGTTGAAATGTATACTGTGATTATAACATTCAATGATTATCAGAGTTACATATACATACGAATGTACATAATAAGCAGCGGAAATACATATGTATAGATAATAGATATACCAACTCTTCGTCTTCGATATCCAAGCACAGTCGTCTTCAAATACTGCAAATCTGCTGACCCTAGCGTATTGCATAAAAAGAAAACACAACAAACACTCGGATCAGCACTAAATCATCTCATATTAGTCAAATAAAAATACGAAATAACATTAGTGTCATGGGTACAGTAACTCAAGAGATGTTACGAGATTTTCCATCTCTTAAGGATCCGTTAAACTAATACATAGATAATATAATACGCTATTATGATAGTGTCTACTCAGTAAAGTATAAATACTGAAAATAGCGTAAGCGGGATTACCATATTACCCTTATGCAGTTTATAGGCATCAACAGTCTATACAGTACCGTAAATTCACCGTACTGGTGTTATCAGAGGGTACTCCATAGAAGGCAATGCTAAATCAAAATCGTATGGGGCTCGATATGGATATATATATATATATATGACAAGGCACTCGAGGCAATGCCCAGGGTAGGATTCTACCAATTGCACTCCCGGACCGGTGGTAACGCATAGCAGCCACTACCGCCCACCTCGGAACACACTCCCATAATCATAAAATCAAATGGGCCCAAATCATCATCATCATAGTCATCTAAAAAGCATCGAAGAAGTGTGTCCGATCAAAGGCGCTAACCTCAATTAGTCACGGTATAGCTCCTGTTTTAGTCATTTCAATTCTGACCCGAAGGTCAGGGCTATTTCGTCATCATTCATCTTCTTTGATTCAATAATCGCCTCCAAGTCATCATACTCATTTTGGATACGTCATAACGTTCACAGTTGTCAAAGTGGTATCGACACTGACAGAGAGTATGCCTTATGTCGACTCCGGTCTCTTTAACAACCAACGCTTACATCTTTTACATTGGTCGGTTCTTTTATATTTGATAAAGGCTCGCTTTCATATCAAAATATCATCTTCTGTTTCGAACCCAATTTATATTCCAACGAATAAAATTTTCATATCGACATATCATAATCATACCAAAACCCATTATATTCTAAAACTAGAATATATTTCATATTGTTATATTATAATCATATAATATTTCAAAAACGACTTATATTCAAGTAAACTACAATTTACCTCAAAGATTTCAATTTATCACGGATTCTTATCTCAACTCCATTTGAACCAGCGGTTCAAACCCAAGCATTTCCATTCAGAAGAAATTTATAATTTCAAAATACCTGAACTAAATGTTTATATAATAATAATAATAATAAATTTTATATAAATAAATTATATAGATATATATAATATAATAATTAAAATAAATCAGTAATTTAAATATTATATATATATATACTTAAAAATAAGGTTTACAAGAAAATTTTGGAAAAATAGATTATAAGGAAAAATTATTTAAAATACAATAGTTATAAGTAAAGGTAAATAATAAATGTAAAGCAAGAATAATTATTTGGAATCAAATGCATAAATATATTTAAAATAATTTCTCTAATCAAAATCTTTCCTTCCTTCCAAATTTCAAATACTTGAATCTATCCTCTGGTCTCAACGGAGTTCATTAAATTCCATACCGCGTTTCAACTCCATCCAAACCACTATTTGATTTCAAGAGTAAAACATATATTCAAACTGAGTTTAAACAACTCAGGTACCCTCGATTTCCAAATTTCCCAAAATTTAGATTCCATAAGAATTTATTTCTTTCTAATCCAAACTCTTAATTTGCAAAGATTTTTAATCATACTCAAATCCCAATTTAAATAATTCCCTTTTGTTTTGGAAAATTCCTTTAACCCTTTTTAATCAACATCCCAGTTCAGAATCTTTAAAGAATTGAATTATCGAGTATCGACACATTTCTTTAAATGAAATTCTATCAAATAAAATTTCAAATATTTAAAATCATTTAACCAACCGATGTCTGTATGTAATTATCTATTCAATGGCCAAGTGATTTTTAAATTTAATTTCTCGATATTTCAGGGATGGATCTATCATTTCAATCCAAATCAGGGTCACAGAGATTTATCATTTCACTCTGTGTTCTTAATTTATTTTATCGATAAACCCCGGGTTTATTAGATGCCCGTAACATCAAGGGTAAATGGGATTTATCGTCACAAAGAACATGCAAATACACTATACTGAATACAGAGCATTAACTGTGTCAATTTCAATTCAGTAATAAATTTCAACCAACATCTATCACAACCATTTACTTCAACTGATCAGCGTTAACTGTTTCAAGTTTTAATAAAGGTTCGAATTTCAAACTAGAAATTTAAATTTAATTAAATAACTAATTATTGACTTAAATTTGAATGGTAACACACTTGCATGTACATTTAACAACACATCAACAATCCAACACAACCATGCAACCAAATTTACTTCATGATTTAATTCAATAAATATGAGAATAATTCAGTATTTCGTGAGTGAGAAAATCACTCACCTTTGTGTCCGTAGTTGATCAAACATCCAACTAAGGGCCAAAATTTTACAGTCACCAAATGCAGCCCAGTTAGTGCCAAAACGTCCGCAATTCCTCCACGATCCCAACGCAACAAACCGCGTCCAAATCAGAGTTAAAACGAGAGAGATATCAGCGTTTTATCATTTGAATTTAAATATATATAAATTAAATACAAATTCTCTCACCAATCAACAAATGCCACGTCACCCTCCAAACTGCCTCTCATCTCCTTTCTGCTACAGGACTTCACCACGGAAGAACCCAACCGCACCGAACACTTTGACCACCCCAATCTCCTCACTCCGGCCAAATTGGAGGCTCCGACCACCTGCACACGAACCCTCCTCGTCCTGTGCACCCGCCGGTACCCATGAGACCGTCTCCGGTCATCACCTTTTCCACCGGCGAATCCAAGAACGAACCCAATTTCTAGCCCTAAAACGCAAAAATCCGATCACCTCACTTACTTTCAGACGATGCCGCCACCTCCATTGAACTCGTATAGCCTTCCTTGACAATACCCATATCTCGATTTCCCCGATTAACCTCAGAATCGAAAAACCCCAAAATTAGCTTTAGGGTTTCGAAAAACAGTAGCTTTGACCAAGGATTCCGGCCAAATGGTGCATTGCATGTTGAAACTGAGAACACCCGTCAGTTCGTATCGCCAAGAGCTTCGTTTTGACATATAATAAGCTAGGGTTTGGAGAAGTTTCATTTTGAGGTGAAATTTGATTTTAAATCTAGGGTTTTACTTGATTTCTCAGCCATTAGGAAGAACAAATGAAGAAAAGTAAACGTAGTAAAGAAATGGCTGATGTAGTGGAGAATGGGTCTAAGTTTTATATATATATATAGGCCCAACATAAGAAACAAACAATGATCCAATTACATAGGTCTCTTTCACACTTTCTCTCGTACGGTCTAACGGTACGTCGGATTGTAACGCAAATTGAAATCCTATAATAATTCACTGTTCCGGTTCTGATGGCGCCAGTTTCGTCGAATTCCGAGATAGTCGCCGAAACCGTTAAATTCCACAGTTAAATTAATTAATGAAATATCCAAATATTCATTTAACTGTTTTAATTCAATTTTAAATATTAATAAATTCAAAGTTAAATCAAATTATAACTTAGATAAATTCTATAAACAAATTTCACATATTTTAAATCTAAAATTGATTATTTAAATCTTAGGTCTAAATTTCAGTTATTATTTCTCAACTTAAAAATTCTCCATTTACCAATTAAATTTGAATTTTCATTTTAAACTAAACGACTCTAATTTACTTAAATAAATAAAATATGGATTTCAAATTTCAAAATTCTCAGTATAACTAAATCAAAAATCTATTTATACTTCTTTCCAATAATCATCACCATAAAATCAACGTTATTTGATTTTTATCCAATATTATTCTATTTTATTTATTTAAAATTGAAAATTAAGTATACAGAAAATATGGGATGTTACAGTTTTGATTGCAAACCTATATATGGCGACATGATATATGGTACCCATGCCATCTATGATTGATAAACATATAAACACTAGTAATAATATCAAATGCTTTTGTTTTATATGTATCAAGAATATTTTGGCCATTATAAGGTAAAACTCTATTCTCCGGCTTGCGTTGCTTTGTGTGATGGGACCTGAGTCTTATAATGGCTTCATTTTTATAAAAAGCATTGTGATGTTTAAAAGATTTACTTATTTTAAGCACTGGCAATCCTATGGAGTAAACCCATTTTGCGTTAGCGGCGTGGTCCTATGATTGGCCTTATTATAAAACAAGTTAAGAAGATTTCTCATACCAGTCCCATGACTGACTTGTAGTTTGTTTCACTTGCAAAATCGAGTGCCCTATTTTCTACACGGGCAGCCTTGTATTCAGGTTTTAGCAGGCTCTATCTAGATAGCTATGGAGCTGAAGATGGATTATGCTGTTCAGCTCCTGTTATGTATATTATGTTTGATTCTGCTGTAGAAATTTTATATAAAGCTGAACTGTATTTTTGTACTAAGTGTGATCCTGTATACTATGTAACTCTGATGATTATGTTTACCCAGTGTATTATATTCTACATTATCTGGCGTATTTATATATTTCTATTCCATTGTTATTTGTTTATGTGTTATTTTCCAATGATTACCCTTGCCACCATGAAACGGGGGTTTGGGGTCATCACAGGCCCAGTGAATTACCTAACTTTAAAATAAACTCTAAATAAACCGTTTTGAGTTCACACACCAGTCCCATGGATGACCTAAAGTTTATTGTTTCCACTCCTAAACTCTGGATGCCCATAATTTTCCATATGGGAAGACTAGTGGTTTGGTTTTCAGATTTAACCTTGGAGTTGGTTGGAGTAGGATTCTGGTATTAACTGGAGCTATTATTTCTTGGAGCATTCATATTCTTCCATTGAATTTAGATGTTTTCTGTTGTGTAATCGATGTACTCTGATGTATCTCTTGTAATTCTAATTTAATAATATTGTAATGATAATGTAAAATTTCTTTTACTTTTGTACAAATATCTAAGTTCCCCTTACAATTCGTGTTTGTGAACGGTTTAAGTTGGTTTAATTACCGGCGAAAACCGAGCAAAAAGGTGGGTCGTTACAGAATTGGTATAGAGCTTTGGTTTATACAAAGCTATGGGGAATGACTCATTTGAACAAAATAGAATGACTCATCAGAGTTGGGATTACTAATATCTCGTGAGAATGGACTCATTAGAGATAGGTTGGTATTGCCTTAGAATGAGTTTCTAGGGTACTATGTTTGAGAGAGTGCCTTTCACGTGAAATAAATTAAGTCTTTGGGTTATTAGTAGAATTCATGTTAAGGGATAAACTTGGGTCAAATTTGTTAAGGTAATTTTCCTCTAAACAAACTAATCAATATGGTTAGGAAACAAAAATAATAATAAGAGTATCAGTATTTTATTTGATGTTGAGGTTGAACTATCAAGTATAAGAAGATTTTGCATATACGCCCGACCAAAGTATATACGAAGTCTTAAATATACTAGATAGATATAGAATCATACTCTAGTCGCTTGAAGATGATTCTTTTGATGACTGCAGCATCGTCAGTATGTATTTTCGAGTTTCAAAAGTGGGATGACTATATAATTCCGATTAAAACATCAATAACACTTAAATCCATTTAGAAAAGTGTTTGAATTTTTTTGGTAAATGAGAACTTGAATAGATAAGCGAGATCTTGAAATTTTAATAGAGTTGTAAGAATTATACCAGGTAAACCTATGGTAAGGATAAGCTATATAAAGGAAAAACTTTAATTAAAATATTGAGTAAGAATTGGCAATTACTTTGAAACTAATTTTTTTTGAAGTTGGTTTCAAAAGAATATATTTTGAATATAAAGGAAAAAGGTCTTTGAAAATATTTGGAAAATAAAACTTGAGCATGAACATCTTGCAATTAGAATTTCATAGTTAATTATATGACATATAGGTAAAGCTATAATTTCCATAAGCAATCTAAGTATAAAGGTAGTTCGGGAAACAATTTAAAGGCTAAGTTCAAATAAATAATCAAGATATTATTATTATTCCTCCACAACTAATTAAATTTAAAATGCAAATATATTGAGAATTCAGTTTCACAATATGACTATAAGATATTTGACGATATTTTTGTTAAGGACTACATTGGTTAAAGTTGTTAATAAAGATATATCCAAATGATTTCTCTAAAGTTCGAAGGAAATAAGTTTTGTAACCTTGAATTTGGATTAATTAATAAGGATAGTCAAACTTAAAACAATAAAAGGAATTAAAATATGGAATTATTGACGATTTTGGACAGTCGATAAGTTCTAAAGTATATTGTGGTAATAAAATGAAATGTTCAAGTAAGCATGAATACCATGTGAATTAAGTTTCACAATTTGATTGAAGGATATTTGGCAAGCGGGAATAGTAAGAAGAAATTACGTAAACTGAAGCATTTAGACAAACTGAGTTCTGAGATGATCGAGTTATTCGTGTAAAAAACAATAATAATTTTGGAAAACTGAAAAGGAATAAGTTTCATAACCTTTGTTTTGCAATATAAGATCTAAGAGAATAATTTATAACTCTGAATTTTCTTGAAGGCGGTAAATCGTTGAGTATAAGTAATTGGCTAGTAAACGATGAGTCGGATATAAGGGGAAATTGGAAGTTATCATTTGTGAACATGGTGGATATGGTGTTCCGAACTATGTGTTAGAATATTCTATTCGACATTTCCATTATGAGGATGGGTATGAAGAATTTTAATCAAGAGTTTGAAATTCTATAAGATGTCGAATGGGTAGTTACGATTCTCTTTCCTTTTCAAGAATGAAAAGTTTTAAGGGAGGGTAAATGTAACAATCTAGAATTTTAACTAACTAAAAATTGGAATTATAAATACTTAATTTGATTTAAATATGAATTTGATATAAATATATATGGTTCAGAATATTTAATATAATAGTATGATTTTGATAAGAAATTATCATGCTCGTGTTTGTTAAACTATTTTGTTAATATGATCTTTTATCATATATAAATATAACTTCATGAATATTAGAACCATTGGTAGATTTATTTTAAGTGTTGTCTTTGAGTTTCTATAGGATTTTTGAGTAAAATTCTACCTAAAGTAGCTTCTCCCTTATGTTAACAAGTGCCTAGAACACTTTTCTACATGCATGGACCTTATCATGCATGAGAGATAAGTGTCCCATAAGATGGCATGGTGCATGTTAAGGAGCATTGCATGTAGGACAGGTGTCAACGTGCATGTTAAGGGAGCTTTAGAGTAAGACAAGTGTCCAATGAAGTGTTCCCTAGAAAATTTTAAGTAGCCCCTCCTTTACTACTATAAAAAGGCACCTAACCATTCGATTTTCATTCACTCCACTTCTCACTTTTTCATCTCCTTCTAAAGCTTTCCATCCATGGCTTCCTAGCCTCTTCTCCTCCTTCTTCGCCCCTTCTTTCCTCTTTAATTCGGCCATGAGCCACTACCTCCCTCCACCGTCTCCTTTCCAAAGTTCTCCCTCCTCTTTCTCTTATAAAAAATAGAAAGAGATTAATATACATTATATATATTGGCAAAGAAGATGGTGCACCGAAATATTTTCCGATAGTTCATTCGCAGTCAGCTAGGCTCGTCTACCATGAAGAATGAGAAAGCTATATTGGTGAGAACTTCTTAAACTACTACACTAGTTTATTATACACTAATTGTTGAAGAATTCATTATAATTTGCATAGATAACTAGTGTAATCAGTTTGAACCGGTTATAGATGTTAATGGTTGATGTTTGTTGTGATGGACGATGGCTGCGTACTTTAGATAACACACGACACTATTAAGCGTTAGTGTTATAACGCTTGTGCGCAGTTATATTTATTTAATAATGTTGATGATGATTTGTAACGACCCAGAAAATCTGAACCAATTTAAAATTTTTAAATTGGCTAAAATAATGGATTTTAAATATTTAAAATAAATATTTTAAATAATGGCGATGAGAACTGAGTTTGAATCGACATTTGAAAACGAATATAATTAATTATAATTATATATAGAATTGAAAATAGCGCGGTAGTTCGATAATTCGATTTCAAACTTCAATTGAATATACCGGGTGCAAAACAATCCGGATTTTAGTGAAACCAAAAACATTAGGATCTGTTTGATGATATCTTTCCAACGAATCTGACCAATCGAAATTTGATAACGAGAATCAAAAGATATGTCCAGTTGAAAATTCTGAATAGTCGCTATGGAATTCAGGCCCTTAAAAATGGACATTTTGCATACGACCTCGGATTTCGACGAAACCACTTTTGTTGGGTCCGGGATGAGAAGTTATTGCTAGGTTTCAAATTTCATAATTTTTCGAATCAATATGTGAGCGTGGCAAAAGAAAACGCGTTTGACCAGTTTCAGTTGATTTTAATCGACTGGAAATTGGCCATTTTTCCAACGGTCTCAGAATTCGACGAAACTAGTTTTGTTAGGACCGTATCGTCAATACGAAGCTAGAAAATATTTTTCTGGAATTTTTCTAGTTAGTATGTGACCACGGTAATTTGAAATGTGCGTTTAAAATTCAATATAGTGATTTAAATGAAAATTCAAAAGGAAACTGATTGTAACGATCAAATCAGCTTGCGATACATATCCCATTGTGTTCGGGATGGGGGTAAAACGCTATGGACGGCAGGCGGTGGGCTTCGTTTCGAGGTCGTATGTAAAAGTCAATTTTTTTTTGAAAAATTAAATAATAAAAATAAATTTTAATTCCCCCCTTTATCTTCCTTTCTGCCCCCCCCCCCCCCCCCCGTTCATTTTTATTTCAAACGAAAAAAAAAAACCCCTAGCCCCGACGTTGACCATCGCGATGCCGATTCACCACCGCTGCCCATCATCGCGCCCCACCTTTGATGCTCCCCGACGTCCTCGCTCCCTTCTCCTCCTTCAATCCGACCCCCCCTGAAGCATCGCGCCGCCGCTGCTAGAAGACCGCCGTGGCCCTCCGCTTCACCTGCTCCGCCTCCTGCCGCCGACGTCTTCTTTCCCCCCTCCTTCGCAGGTTAAAAGTAAGTTATTTTATTTTACTTTTTTTTTATTATTTTTAATCTGAAGATTTTGATTTTAAAAAGCAATTTAAAATCTGATTTTTAAAGGAAATAAAATCTGATTTTTAAAGGAAATAAAAACTGATTTTTAAAGGAAATAAAAACTGATTTTTAAAGGAAATAAAATCTGATTTTTAAAGGAAATAAAAACTGATTTTTAAAAGGTATTGAAAACTGATTTTTAAAGATATAAAATCTGATTTTTAAAGGAAATAAAAACTGATTTTTAAAGGAAATAAAAACTGATTTTTAAAAGGTATTGAAAACTGATTTTTAAAGATTTAAAAACTGATTTTTAAAGGAAATAAAAACTGATTTTTAAAGGAAATAAAAACTGATTTTTTAATTTAAACTTTAGAATAGAAAAGATCTAAACTTTAAAATAGAAAAGATCATATTTTTAAAATAGAAAAAAAATCAGATTTTTATATATTGAAAGTCGAAGTAAAAATCAGATTTTTATATATTGAAAGTCGAAGTAAAAATCATATCATTATATATTGAATAGCGAAGTCAAAATTCTATTTTTATATATTGAATAACATAGTAAAAATTCGATTTTTACATATGTAGAGAATACGGGCAACAAAGCGACAGAACGAGAGATTGGCGAAGAAGAGTCGTAGTAGTTGGATAGCTATTGGTGAGATTTCTGATTTAAAAATATTATATATGTGTGAAATGAAAGTGAATTGCTATATATAAATATATATCTATATATATATATATACGCCCCTCGTCCACAAACCATGGAAGATATTTATTGGTTGAAATGGTTGTGAAAATTGATTGATAGCGAATGATTGTTTGGGATTGTTTGTGATTGATATTGGTTGATTGTGGTTGAAAAATACCCATTTGTGGTTGAGAAATATTTGGTTGAAAACACATAGGATTAGTTTGTGGAAATGAAATAAATATATACATGCCGCCTGCGTGCGAACTAGATGCATGATCCCCATTGTCAAAAACCGCGAGGTTTTAAGGTAGAGCGAGGAGCCGTACTAGGGACGGTCCCGGTTTAACTACCCTGCCGTTATGCTGCCGAAATTTTGAATAATATTCGTGTGTTTGAATTATTTTCATATGCTTAAACTATATTTATTCATTGAATAGAAAACATTCATGTGTTGAATTGATATTCATTCGTTGATTAGAAATTCATGTGTTGAATGGTATTCATATTTTGAAATAAATTGTTTGATAATAAAAATCACTTTTTATCAACTGTGTAAAATAATCTCGTTTTAAAATAAATTGTTTGATGATAAAAATTCTATTTTTATCACCTATATGAACTATATAGAAAAATAGTGTTTTAAAATGAATTGTTTTACAATAAAAATCACATTTTTATTGTATGCATAAACCGTTGAAATGTGAAGTGTTAAAAATAGCCACTTGTTCAAAATAAACATATATGAGTTGAAATATTCATTAATTAGCTAATGAAATGATTTGCACCTATTTATGTAACATTAGAATGAATGGTGTTTTTAAACCAAATAGAAATCAAATATGAAGTTGAATAGAAAAGGATAAATGATATGAACTGTATATATATGTACATGCATATTCATTGAACAGGTTATAGCAAAGGGGCTAGAGAAGAGGAATAAAATTTTGTGCCCGACAAATAGGTACACATTTACTGTTTTGTTTGGGTGATGATTTTATGAGCCTGTTGGCTAGCCGCTTGGCTTTTTCTTTTTCTTTTTGAGATTAGAAGGACCGGGAACGCTATTTGCGATTTCCCGATGCTCCCGGAGCAGGGGAGGTTATGGCGAAATTTTCCAAAATTTTAAGGTGTTAGAAAAATATTTGAAGTGAAAACGATAGGGAAATCATTGAATGAACTATATTTATATAAATATATAAATATAAATAAAATTAAAACGAAACGAGGCCGTGCAGTTCGTATTTTGAAACCGTGATTTCAAACGACTAGTGCGGGAAATCCGACCATTGGATTTTCCCGAAACCTCAACCGTCGGGTTCGCCTTGGAAATATCTTCCCAACGGCACCAACCTTGTAAAAATCCAACGGTTGGATTGTCTGGAATGTTTAAATCAAATTTGATGAAAAACAGCGCCAGAAGCGATTATATATATATATATATATATATATATATATATATAATTATATATTTAATCGAATAACGACGCTGCAGTTCGTATTTTGAAATCGAAAATTCAAACGATTGTACCGGGAGATCCGACCGTCGGATTTTCCCGAAACTGGAACCGTTGGATTCGTTTTGAAAAGACCTTTCTAATGATGTAAATTTTGCGAAGATCCAACGGTTAGATTTTCAGATATGTGTAAATCAAATCTGAAGAAAAACAGCGCCACGGCCGCCTTATGGCCCGAAGCGTCGTTTTGAATAAAATGGCTATTTTAAAATAAATAAAAATAGCGATAAATAGTTATAAAATATCCTAAGCGATATGGAATGGAAATAAACTGAATTTGCTTGATTTATGTGGCTTTTGATGGTTGAATGTGTTTGGTGTGAAAATTACATTTAAGAACAATATTGGTGTTGTCGAATAATTTAACCATTGAAATAAATCGATTCGAAATTCTAAATATACGTGAATTATTTGGAAAGGCCGAGTTAATTCTCATTTCAAATAATTGACCGACGATTGAAATTCGAAGATGAAGACGGTGGTCGAAGACCGGAGATCTTCACCTCGTTTGGATGGTAACCGAGGTCCTGATTGGGAGGCATCCCGAAATATGGATAATGAGTGGTGATCGTCCAGGCGTACGTGGTGATCGAAGGGTTTGCGAGGTATTTAGTGCCTCCGGTTTCGTTCAGACCCAGAACGGACTTGTAAATGGACTGTGTGTCTGACATTGGAGTTTATTCTGTGTTGATTGATTTCTGTTAATATACATCTGTTTGGCGGCGGAGAATTTATTCTTTTGCTTAACGCCCTTCTCTGGGACGCACGAGCTCAGAGGTTGTATATCGATGGACATCAGTCGCATGGCATGAATTGCCTGTGTGGCATGCTAAGATGCAGTGATCAGGGCTTCTGTTGAAAAGCAAAGTCTTGTGGTGATGATCAAAGCACCGCCTGTGTGGCGTAGCTTTGTGTACAACGTGAATTCGCGAGCCTCACACCCCGGTATGAACCTAAAACGGGAGAGGACATCAGGGAGGGCCTGCGTTTCTTTCTAGCTAGGGTGGTGTCAGTGACCTACCAGCCCTGACATTTATATACTTTTCACCTATGTGGTTGTTGCTGTTGCGAGGCGCCTCGGTTTGATCGGACGATCCGGGTCCGATGGAGTCATTCGTTGGCTCGTTTACGCCCCAAAGGGCGGGGAGACGTAGTGTTCAGGCATAATAATCCACATCGGTGGACCGGCCCTGACGATCCAAGGGTCAGTTACGGCTGTTCCTGAGGAGCGGGCTAGAGCGTCTCGAATTCGGTAAGGACTATCTTTTGCCTTGGTTCATGACGGAAACCGAATTTCCAAATACGACGTCGTGCGGTTTTGATTGTATATATATATATGGCGACATGATATATGGTACCCATGCCGTCTATGATTGATAGTTATGATTTGAAATTGTTTTCAAAACATATTGACACTAGCAATAATATCAAATGCCTTTGTTTTATTCGTATCAAGCATATTTTGGCCGTTATAAGGTAAAACTCTATCCTCCGGTTTGCGTTGCATTGTGTGATGGGAACTGAGTCTTATAATGGCTTCATTTTTATAAAAAGCATAGCGATGTTTAAAAGAAAGATTTGTTTTAAAAGCACTGGCAATCCAATGGAGTAAACCCGTTCCACGAAAGTGGCGTGGTCCTGTGATTAGCCAAATTATATATATGTGTTGAGTAGATTTCTCATACCAGTCCCATGACTGACTCGTAGTTTGTTCACTCTCAAACTCGGGTGCCCCTTTTTCTACACGGGCAGCCTTGTATTCAGGTTTAGCTGGTTCTTTCTGGATAGCTGGAGCTGAAGATGGATTCTATCATTTATCTCTTTTTATGCTGTTCAGCTCCTATTGTACATATTTTGTTTATTTCCGGTGTAGACATTTATGTATAGCTGAACTGTATTTGTACTAAGTAAGATCCTGTATACTGTGTAACTCTGATGATTACTTCTATCCAGTATATTCTATTGTTCATTATCTGGTGTATTTATTTAATTATGTTCTGCTATTATCTGTTTCTGTGTTATATTCCAAAGATAGCCCTGTTTCCGTCTGAACGGGAATTCGGGTCGTCTCAACGTGGTATCAGAGCTTTGGTTAAGCTTAGTTCTGGAATATAACATATTAACGAACTCGTCAGAAATAGAACCAGTAGTGTTCTAGGACGGGTAACTCAATACAGATAGGATCAGTAATATCCTAGTATGAGTAAAGCAGAACGAAATTACACCTCGATAGACACATTTACATTGAAGTATGTGTTTCTATATTTTAAACTATCTTTTCTGTGACCTGACACTTGATCTGCTAATTGCAGAAGTACTAGAAAAATGAGTGCCAGAAACAGAAGGAATACAGAACCCGATCTAGAGGCTCTATTTAAGAGATATCGAAATCTGGGTGGAGCACAATTCTCAGGCAATGAATCTATTATTCAAACTCAAGCTTGGATGAGTTCTGTCGAGAGAATCTTTGAGCATATCCAGCTGAGAGATGACCAGAAACGGTTAGTAGCATCTTGGGCGCTCAAAGAAGAAGCTTTAATCTGGTGGGAAACAATCATCAAAAATAATCCAGAAGGTGATATCACCTGGGACAGATTCAAAGTGATTTTCTTAGAAAGATTTACTCCTCCCGAAGCAACCGAGAGATTATGTGATGAATTTTCTTATCTAATACAAGGAGATATGACCATTCCCGAATATCATAAGAAATTCAATGAACTTTCTCACTTTGCCCCTCATCTAATTCAAAATCCGAAGAGGAAAAATCTAAGATTTATTCATGGGCTTCAAAGGAAATACCAGAATAAAGTATTGGGGCATGTGAAGCTTCCTTTCACAGAAATGATTTACATGGCTTATCAGTATGAAGATCTTCATAAGAAAGGAATGTTACTCGACGAAGAAGAAGTCTGTTCTAGTGGCAAAGAAAAGTCGGAAACTGATATTCCTGAAGCCAGTAAGAAGCCCAGTGCCAAGAGAAAAAGGGCTGAATCTGGGAACAAACGAATAACGACCGCCACGTGCTCAAGCTGCAATAGAAAAGGACATTTGGCGATAAGTTGCAAATCTTGGAACGAACAAAGAAATAGTGGATCTAAACCCAAGAAGGATTTTCAAGGGAATCAAAGGTGCAATCAATGCCATCAGTTTGGTCATGTAAAGCAAGATTGCTGGAAGAGGAAGAAGACTGAAATAGTTCAAGTGAATGAAGTAGCAGAAACTTCGGATCCCTCAGCAAGTCAAGAAAGGGCGGATGTTTTGGAAGGAACGCTTGCTGTCAAAAACATTCCAGTTAAAGTACTGTTTGACACAGGCGCGTCCCGAAGCTTCATTTCAAAGGGTGCCGCTAAGAAGCTAGATTTGAATTTGAGGAAGCTCAAGGAACCAATGACTGTCCAAAATCCGGTCGGGGGATCTATCAATCTCAGTTGGATTTGTGTAGTACCCGTCTCTTTTTCTTGCTATAAATTCCCTATTATCTCTGTCGTCATGAATTTTGATGAATTCGATCTTATTCTGAGATTGGATTGGCTAACCAAATATGAAGCAGAGGTTAGATGCGCCGAGAGAGTTGTTAGAGCTAAGATTAAATCCGGGAGTTATATAACCATACCGTGTGAAGGTCAGAATGCAAATAGAAAAGACTTCTGGGCAGCTTTGAATGTTTCTCCAGCCCAAAGTGAAAATGTTCCTGAAGTCACAGAGAATATTCCAGACCTCATCAAAGATATTCCTGTCGTCAAGAACTATGCGGACGTGTTCGAAGAAGTTGTTCGTTTACCTCCGCAGAGAGAAATAGATTTCAAGATTGCTTTGATTCCCAATGCAAGGCCGGTAGTTCACGCTATTCGAAGAATGTCCTTGAAAGAGAAGGAGGAATTAGACAATCAAACACGACAGCTAGTATGGAAGGGTCTGATCAGGCCTAGTTTCTCTGATTGGGGTGCAGCCGTGGTATTTGTCCCAAAATCTGACGGTACTCTACGTCTATGTGTGGATTATCGTGATCTGAACAATAAAGAACAAATATCCATTGCCGCGAATTGATGATTTGCTGGATCGATTAAATGGAGCACAAGTATTCTCACGAATGGACCTAGCTACAGGATTCCATCAACTTCGAATTGCCGAAGAGTGTGTTCCAATGACAGCGTTCAGAGGCCCCGACTTATTCTACGAGTGGTTAGTAATGCCGTTCGGCTTATGTAACGCTCCCGCTTACTTCGTCGATCTAATGAACAGAGTATTTAGGGGAGTATTGAATAAATTTGTTCTGGTTTTTATTGATGATATTCTAATCTTCTCTAAATCAAAGGCCGAGCATGAAAAACATTTGGGACAGGTTCTAGAAATCCTCAGAAGGAATGTATTGAAAGCCAAATTTTCCAAATGTATCTTCTGGCAAGATGAAGTAAAATTTCTGGGCCACGTCGTATCGAAAGAAGGAATTGCTGTGGATCCAAGTAAAATCACAGCCATTCAGAATTGGAAGCAGCCCAGTACTCCCACTGAAGTCCGCAGTTTTCTCGGATTGGCTAGCTATTACCGGAAGTTCGTTAAAGACTTTTCGAATATATCTGGTCATTTAACGAAGCTTACAAAGAAGCATTCTAAGTTCAAATGGACTCCAGAAAGTGAGGAGGCTTTCGAAGAGCTAAAGTTGAGATTAACTATAGCTCCAGTGTTAACCATCATCGATGGCAACCAAGATTTAAAAGTGTGGACTGATGCTTCTAGAGAAGGCCTTGGCGCAGTGTTAATGCAAAGAGGCCAAGTGATTGCTTATGCTAGCCGTCAACTGAAACCGCACGAGAAAAACTATGTAACTCATGATCTTGAGTTATTGGCTATCATATTCTCTTTGAAAATCTGGAGGCACTATCTTCTGGGCGAGAGATTTGAACTGTTTACAGATCACCAGTCGTTAAAGTATCTGTTCACTCAGAAAGACCTGAACTTGAGGCAGCAACGTTGGCTAGAGTTTCTTGCAGCATATGACTTTGAAATTATATACACTCCAGGAAAAGCCAATGTCGTGGCCGATGCTCTGAGCCGAAAGAATGTAATGATTGCCAGCTTTATTATCACGACTTCATTGCTAGATAAGATATCTGCTCTTCAGGAAAATGATCACTTCATTCAGAAGATCAGGGGGATAATTCAACAAGGCGAACCCTCGAATTTTCAAGTTGATAATGACGGGATTTTAAGGCTCAAAGGTCGAATCTGTGTCCCTAACATTCCTGAACTTCGAAAAGAAGTACTGGATGAATGCCACAAGTCCAAACTCAGTATCCACCCGGGAGTAAGCAAAATGTATAATGACATCAAACGCACTTTCTGGTGGAAGTCGATGAAAAGGGACATTTCTTTATATGTTAGCCGATGCCCTACTTGCCAGCTAGTCAAGAGTGACCAACAGAAACTGGCTGGATTATTACAACCGCTAGAAGTTCCTGGCTGGAAGTGGGAACATATTTCTATGGATTTCATCGATGGTATGCCCAGAACCAGAAAAGGAAATGACAGTATTTGGTTGATCGTAGATCGTTTCACGAAGACCGCCCATTTTATACGTGTCAGGTCGAACAGAACCGCTCAGAGCCTGGCGCAGATTTACTTCAGGGAAATAGTTAGACTGCATGGAGTGCCGCTCAGTATAGTAAGTGATAGAGATACAATATTCACTAGCAAATTCTGGGAAGCATTTCAAGTCGAGCTAGGAACGAAGTTAAACTTGAGCACCGCTTATCATCCTCAGACAGACGGTCAGACTAAGAGGGTGAATCGCATTTTAGAAGATCTATTGCGGGCTTGTGCAATAGATTTCGGTGGATCATGGGAAGACCATCTGCATTTGGCTGATTTCTCTATAACAACAGCTATCAGGCAAGCCTGACAATGTCGCCATTCGAAGCATTGTATGGTAGACCGTGCCGATCTCCTGCTTGTTGGGTCGAACCAGGAAATAGACTTGTGTTTGGTCCTGATATGATTCGAGAAGCTGCCGACAAAGTCGATTTTATCAAGAAGCGATTACTCGCCACTCAAAGCCGACAAAAGAGCGATGCCGATAAAAGAAGAAGGGATATATCCTTTGAAGTTGGCGACTATGTATATTTGAAAGTATCGCCGATGAGAGGAGTTATCCGGTTCGGTAAAACTGGAAAGTTGGCACCCAAATTCATTGGTCCGTTTCCTATTCTGGAACGGATTGGGACTCTCGCTTATAGGGTCAAACTGCCTGACTGGTTTCCTGGAGTTCATGATGTATTTCATATATCTCAACTTCGAAAGCACGTTCATGATCCAGACTTGATCGTGGAAGAAGCAGCTCAGCAGGACATTGAAATTACTCCAGAATTAGCTGTGAGGCGAGAGCCGCTAAAGATCATCGGCAAAGAAACCAAAGAGCTGAGAAACAAGAAGGTTCACTTAGTCAAAGTGCAATGGAGTGGAGACCCACGAGATTGTACTTGGGAAACTGAGGAGAGCATCCAGGAAGCTTATCCTAGGTGCCGAGTAGATATCTCTGATTGACTCTGGTGCAAGGTACATTTACCCGACTTTGCATTACCATTCAATTCTCTACTCTATTGATATTTTCTTTTCATAGATATACACTTTTAATTATATGGTCTGAATGATTTTTAAGGAGTATGAAAATAGATTAGTATATTTTTGAAAGGTTAAAAACAATTGGATTGGTTGTTGTGTTGTGTGATTATAGATTTATCAAACCACTTTCGACTTTGTTCCTTTTCGGGGACGAAAAGTTTTAAGTGGGGGAGATTGTAACGACCCAGAAAATCTGAACCAATTTAAAATTTTTAAATTGGCTAAAATAATGGATTTTAAATATTTAAAATAAATATTTTAAATAATGGCGATGAGAACTGAGTTTGAATCGACATTTGAAAACGAATATAATTAATTATAATTATATATAGAATTGAAAATAGCGCGGTAGTTCGATAATTCGATTTCAAACTTCAATTGAATATACCGGGTGCAAAACAATCCGGATTTTAGTGAAACCAAAAACATTAGGATCTGTTTGATGATATATTTCCAACGAATCTGACCAATCGAAATTTGATAACGAGAATCAAAAGATATGTCCAATTGAAAATTCTGAATAGTCGCTATGGAATTCAGGCCCTTAAAAATGGACATTTTGCATACGACCTCGGATTTCGACGAAACCACTTTTGTTGGGTCCGGGATGAGAAGTTATTGCTAGGTTTCAAATTTCATAATTTTTCGAATCAATATGTGAGCGTGGCAAAAGAAAACGCGTTTGACCAGTTTCAGTTGATTTTAATCGACTGGAAATTGGCCATTTTTCCAACGGTCTCAGAATTCGACGAAACTAGTTTTGTTAGGACCGTATCGTCAATACGAAGCTAGAAAATATTTTTCTGGAATTTTTCTAGTTAGTATGTGACCCCAGTAATTTGAAATGTGCGTTTAAAATTCAATATAGTGATTTAAATGAAAATTCAAAAGGAAACTGATTGTAACGATCAAATCAGCTTGCGATACATATCCCATTGTGTTCGGGATGGGGGTAAAACGCTATGGACGGCAGGCGGTGGGCCTCGTTTCGAGGTCGTATGTAAAAGTCAATTTTTTTTGAAAAATTAAATAATAAAATAATAAAAATAAATTTTAATTCCCCCTTTATCTTCCTTTCTGGCCCCCCCCCCCCCCGTTCATTTTTATTTCAAACGAAAAGAAAAAAAAACCCTAGCCCCGACGTTGACCATCGCGACGCCGATTCACCACCGCTGCCCATCATCGCGCCCCACCTTCGATGCTCCCCGACGTCCTCGCTCCCTTCTCCTCCTTCAATCCGACCCCCCCCCCCTGAAGCATCGCGCCGCCGCTGCCAGAAGACCGCCGTGGCCCTCCGCTTCACCTGCTCCGCCTCCTGCCGCCGACGTCTTCTTTCCCCCCTCCTTCGCAGGTTAAAAGTAAGTTATTTTATTTTACTTTTTTTTTTATTATTTTTAATCTGAAGATTTTGATTTTAAAAAGCAATTTAAAATCTGATTTTTAAAGGAAATAAAATCTGATTTTTAAAGGAAATAAAAACTGATTTTTTAAAGATTTAAAAACTGATTTTTAAAGATTTAAAAACTGATTTTTAAAGGAAATAAAAACTGATTTTTAAAGGAAATAAAAACTGATTTTTAAAGGAAATAAAAACTGATTTTTAAAGGAAATAAAAACTGATTTTTAAAGGAAATAAAATCTGATTTTTAAAGGAAATAAAAACTGATTTTTAAAAGGTATTGAAAACTGATTTTTAAAGATATAAAATCTGATTTTTAAAGGAAATAAAAACTGATTTTTAAAAGGTATTGAAAACTGATTTTTAAAGATTTAAAAACTGATTTTTAAAGGAAATAAAAACTGATTTTTAAAGGAAATAAAAACTGATTTTTTAATTTAAACTTTAGAATAGAAAGATTTAAACTTTAAAATAGAAAAGATCATATTTTTAAAATAGAAAAAAATCAGATTTTTATATATTGAAAGTCGAAGTAAAAATCAGATTTTTATATATTGAAAGTCGAAGTAAAAATCATATCATTATATATTGAATAGCGAAGTCAAAATTCGATTTTTATATATTGAATAACATAGTAAAAATTCGATTTTTACATATGTAGAGAATACGGGCAACAAAGCGACAGAAAGAGAGATTGGCGAAGAAGAGTCGTAGTAGTTGGATAGCTATTGGTGAGATTTCTGATTTAAAAATATTATATATGTGTGAAATGAAAGTGAATTGCTATATATAAATATATATCTATATATATATATATATATATATATATATATATATATATATACGCCCCTCGTCCGCAAACCATGGACGATATTTATTGGTTGAAATGGTTGTGAAAATTGATTGATAGCGAATGATTGTTTGTGATTGATATTGGTTGATTGTGGTTGAAAAATACCCATTTGTGGTTGAGAAATATTTGGTTGAAACCACATAGGATTAGTTTGTGGAAATGAAATAAATATATACATGCCGCCTGCGTGCGAACTAGATGCATGATCCCCATTGTCAAAAACCGCGAGGTTTTAAGGTAGAGCGAGGAGCCGTACTAGGGACGGTCCCGGTTTAACTACCCTGCCGTTATGCTGCCGAAATTTTGAATAATATTCGTGTGTTTGAATTATTTTCATATGCTTAAACTATATTTATTCATTGAATAGAAAACATTCATGTGTTGAATTGATATTCATTCGTTGATTAGAAATTCATGTGTTGAATGGTATTCATATTTTGAAATAAATTGTTTGATAATAAAAATCACTTTTTATCAACTATATGAACTGTGTAAAATAATCTCGTTTTAAAATAAATTGTTTGATGATAAAAATTCTATTTTTATCACCTATATGAACTATATAGAAAAATAGTGTTTTAAAATGAATTGTTTTACAATAAAAATCACATTTTTGTTGTATGCATAAACCGTTGAAATGTGAAGTGTTAAAAATAGCCACTTGTTCAAAATAAACATATATGAGTTGAAATATTCATTAATTAGCTAATGAAATGATTTGCACCTATTTATGTAACATTAGAATGAATGGTGTTTTTAAACCAAATAGAAATCAAATATGAAGTTGAATAGAAAAGGATAAATGATATGAACTGTATATATATGTACATGCATATTCATTGAACAGGTTATAGCAAAGGGGCTAGAGAAGTGGAATAAAATTTTGTGCCCGACAAATAGGTACACATTTACTGTTTTGTTTGGGTGATGATTTTATGAGCCTGTTGGCTAGCCGCTTGGCTTTTTCTTTTTCTTTTTGAGATTAGAAGGACCGGGAACGCTATTTGCGATTTCCCGATGCTCCCGGTGCAGGGGAGGTTATGGAGAAATTTTCCAAAAATTTAAGGTGTTAGAAAAATATTTGAAGTGAAAACGATAGGGAAATCATTGAATGAACTATATTTATATAAATATATAAATATAAATAAAATTAAAACGAAACGAGGCCGTGTAGTTCGTATTTTGAAACCGTGATTTCAAACGACTAGTGCGGGAAATCCGACCATTGGATTTTCCCGAAACCTCAACCGTCGGGTTCGCCTTGGAAATATCTTCCCAACGGCACCAACCTTGTAAAAATCCAACGGTTGGATTGTCTGGAATGTTTAAATCAAATTTGATGAAAAACAGCGCCAGAAGCGATTATATTTATATATATATAAATATAATTATATATATAATCGAATAACGACGCCGCAGTTCGTATTTTAAAATCGAAAATTCAAACGATTGTACCGGGAGATCCGACCGTCGGATTTTCCCGAAACTGGAACCGTTGGATTCGTTTTGAAAAGACCTTTCTAATGATGTAAATTTTGCGAAGATCCAACGGTTAGATTTTCAGATATGTGTAAATCAAATCTGAAGAAAAACAGCGCCACGGCCGCCTTATGGCCCGAAGCGTCGTTTTGAATAAAATGGCTATTTTAAAATAAATAAAAATAGCGATAAATAGTTATAAAATATCCTAAGCGATATGGAATGGAAATAAACTGAATTTGCTTAATTTATGTGGCTTTTGATGGTTGAATGTGTTTGGTGTGAAAATTACATTTAAGAACAATATTGGTGTTGTCGAATAATTTAACCATTGAAATAAATCGATTTGAAATTCTAAATATACGTGAATTATTTGGAAAGGCCGAGTTAATTCTCATTTCGAATAATTGACCGACGATTGAAATTCGAAGATGAAGACGGTGGTCGAAGACCAGAGATCTTCACCTCGTTTGGATGGTAACCGAGGTCCTGATTGGGAGGCATCCCGAAATATGGATAATGAGTGGTGATCGTCTAGGCGTACGTGGTGATCGAAGTGTTTGCGAGGTATTTAGTGCCTCCGGTTTCGTTCAGACCCAGAACGGACTTGTAAATGGACTGTGTGTCTGACATTGGAGTTTATTCTGTGTTGATTGATTCCTGTTAATATACATCTGTTTGGCGGCGGAGAATTTATTCTTTTGCTTAACGCCCTTCTCTGGGACGCACGAGCTCAGAGGTTGTATATCGATGGACATCAGTCGCATGGCATGAATTGCCTGTGTGGCATGCTAAGATGCAGTGATCAGGGCTTCTGTTGAAAAGCAAAGTCTTGTGGTGATGATCAAAGCACCGCCTGTGTGGCGTAGCTTTGTGTACAACGTGAATTCGCGAGCCTCACACCTCGGTATGAACCTAAAACGGGAGAGGACATCAGGGAGGGCCTGCGTTTCTTTCTAGCTAGGGTGGTGTCAGTGACCTACCATCCTTGACATTTATATACTTTTCACCTATGTGGTTGTTGCTGTTGCGAGGCGCCTCGGTTTGATCGGACGATCCGGGTCCGATGGAGTCATTCGTTGGCTCGTTTACGCCCTAAAGGGCGGGGAGACGTAGTGTTCAGGCATAATAATCCACATCGGTGGACCGGCCCTGACGATCCAAAGGGCAGTTGCGGCTGTTCCTGAGGGGCGGGCTAGAGCGTCTCGAATTCGGTAAGGACTATCTTTTGCCTTGGTTCATGACGGAAACCCAATTTCCAAATACGACATCGTGCGGTTTTGATTGTATATATATATGGCGACATGATATATGGTACCCATGCCGTCTATGATTGATAGTTATGATTTGAAATTGTTTTCAAAACATATTGACACTAGCAATAATATCAAATGCCTTTGTTTTATTCGTATCAAGCATATTTTGGCCGTTATAAGGTAAAATTCTATCCTCCGGTTTGCGTTGCATTGTGTGATGGGAACCGAGTCTTATAATGGCTTCATTTTTATAAAAAGCATAGCGATGTTTAAAAGAATGATTTGTTTTAAAAGCACTGGCAATCCAATGGAGTAAACCCATTCCACGAAAGTGGCGTGGTCCTGTGATTAGCCAAATTATATATATGTGTTGAGTAGATTTCTCATACCAGTCCCATGACTGACTCGTAGTTTGTTCACTCTCAAACTCGGGTGCCCCTTTTTCTACACGGGCAGCCTTGTATTCAGGTTTAGCTAGTTCTTTCTGGATAGCTGGAGCTGAAGATGGATTCTATCATTTATCTCTTTTTATGCTGTTCAGCTCCTATTGTACATATTTTGTTTATTTCCGCTGTAGACATTTATGTATAGCTGAACTGTATTTGTACTAAGTAAGATCCTGTATACTATGTAACTCTGATGATTACTTCTATCCAGTATATTCTATTGTTCATTATCTGGTGTATTTATTTAATTCTGTTCTGCTATTATCTGTTTCTGTGTTATATTCCAAAGATAGCCCTGTTTCCGTCTGAACGGGAATTCGGGTCGTCTCATGATTGCTATGGATGTTTATAATGGTTTTTGATGTTGTTTCGCACATACTATGACGCGACAATTATGGTATTGCATTGGTGATCGACAAATCTCCTTCGTAATTGGAAGCAATATTATTATTGAGATTGGAATTTGAAATTTATTTTCAAAATTGAGATTTGAAATAATTTGAAAATGGAATAGAAATGTATACAAATAGTCTTCGTAAAAGGGAACGTTTTGTTTAAGACGGGTTTCGACGATAAAACAAGTTTTTGTCATAAATCAATGGAAATAATTTTGTTTTGAAAAGGTGAAGTTTGGTTTTCCTATCTAGAAAAGATCTAGACAATGGGCTTATATAAGTATATAATAGTTTTCTAAAGTATTTTGAAGCAGTTCGGAATAATTTTTATATGAGATTATATTACGGTCAAAATAGAGCTTGTTGCACAGCAACAGTTCACGTATTTTAGTTGCAAACTTTAAACGCTTATAACTTCTGCAATTTAAATCAGATTTCCACAAAACGAAAAGCATTTGATTTCTATTAACAAGAGATTTTAAATGAGTGAAAGAAGATATTAATTTCGACTTATAATTTTCAAGTTATGTTTAAAACCATTTTGGAAAAGGACACTGTAAGTGCGATTTGTCAATAACTGCAAACAGTTATTTTAAATATTTTAAAAATATGGAATTTTTTGTAAAATCATTATAAATTATTTAAAAGTGTTTTGAACTGGAAATTTTAAGCTTTCACTAAGATAAAAGATATTTTGATCAAACAAATTAAGAAACTATTTTGTAACACTTTTGCAGCGCTTTTGAAATATGCTATTGTTATATTTCTTTTAGAAACAATCTATTTTGAAAATTTTCACTGTAAATTACTTTCTGAATTATAAGTAATCATTTTTAATTGATTTAAAAGGTTTAAAGGTATTAAAAATATATTATATGGAATTTAAATTGATTATTTAATATTAAAACAGGTTCTTCAATTTTGATAATTGGATATGGTAGCCACGTAAAATAATTGGATATGGTTGGAGATAAATCTTCGGATGTTTGATATTAATTCAGTAGATGATAACCCTTGCTATTTAAGGAATTTAAAAGGTATTTTTATCGTTATTCCTCTTATAGTATGAGTTGGATACGGAGATTAATAATAAGGATAAGTTGATGGTATTTCTATCTAGATCCAAAAACAATGGGTTTGATAAATTTTCGAACTAAGATAAGGAACTCCCGATTTGTTTGAGATAAGTTGGATATAAATAATCTTTGAATATTTGATTTGGAATTCCGAGGTGTAAACATACACTATTTAAGGAATTTGAAAAATATTATTCCTCATATAGTATTCGTTGATTATGAGAATTGATATCGAATATATGTAGATACAGTTTCTATGTAACTTATGTTCCATATCGATTGATTTGGGTTTTGTTGTGAATGGTATCTTCGATAATATCATTCTTGAAACCCGATGAGATTGAGTTGTGGAAATTCATATCGTAATTTGGGGATTTAATCAAATCTTTGATTTTAGGAATTAAAAGTAAAGAATTGGGACAAGTATAATCTTTTTATTAAGATTAAAGAATTGAATGTTAGGAAATCGTTTTAATTGGAAACTATGGTTGAAATATATATTAAGGGTTTTCAAAAAAGAACTGGATTTGGATAACGAGTTATCAAATGGAAAGTTAATTGAGGTTTTGAGGCTATGTTATCTTTGATTTAAAGGATATGTTTAAAAGGAGAAAATTTTAAAATATGGATTTTGTTAAAGATGATTTGGGAATGTGTTTAAAGAAGTTTAATTTAACAAATCCAAGACGGAAGGAGATTTGTTTGAAATCCTGTATGTTCCGTAATTATGTTTTTAATTGCGCTTATTATTTGGAAAGTTCGGGATCGTATTTATGTCCGTAAACCATTCCAAGTAATAATACGACGTTGTGGAGCAATTAAGGATAGTATTGAAGACCGGGACCCTTCATATCGTAAGGATGACTTGTTGAATGTCTCAACTGGGTAACTCCAATTTGAAGATAGATTTTATATCAATTAAGTGGCTAGAAGCCTGAACGTATGTGAAGGAATTCTGGATTATTGGTTCGTTCAAACCCAGAGCAAACAAGTATGGATTGTGTGTCTGACACTGTAATTGACTGCGTAGCACTGATTTCTGTTAAATATACATCTACCTGGTGGCGTAAAATTTATTCTCTGAGCTTAACACCCTTCCTAAGATGTATAAGCTTAGAGGTTATGTATTGATGGAAATTGATGATGCATAGTAAATGGACAATGTGGCATACTAAAGTTATGTGATAAGCTATGGATGATCAAAGCATGGCTTATTTCAGCATAGCTTTGTGTATATTGTGACCTCAGCAACCTTCAAACCCTAGTAAATGGCCAAAACAGGAAGAAATGCACCAGGGTTATGTGGTGTTGTCTTCTTCTAGATAAAAAGTGTACCATGGTATGGAGCCCAAGTATTAACCTATATGGAAAATTATCAACTTTTGTGGTTGTTGTTGGCACACGCTCAGAAAGATCGGTAAAGACCAGGGGATGACATACTTAGGCCAACTCTAAGTTACCTATTTACAAAGGTAACCCGTCCTTGTGTTAGCATGAGGTGCATGAGTTGATCCTCGAACATCCCTCTATAGGTGTTCAAAATTCGGTTCGGTAAGGAAGTTCTTTTGCCTAGTCATTGTTGGAAACCCAATCTCCATTACGACCCCGTATGGTTTTAGATGTATACCATATGTTAGTATAGTATATGGTACCTATGCTCGCTATTTTAATACATTTATTTTCAAAAGGTTTTCACACTATGCACTAGTAATAATATGAAAGAGGATTTTTCGTGTATCAAAGGCATTTTTAACTGCATAAGGAGAAACGTCGCCCAAGTGTGCATTTGTATGGTGTGTGTGCCGTGAGACCATTTGTTAGTTTCATTTTTCTAGAAGTCATTGTGAATTTCTATGCATTGGTATTCACGTGGATAAAACTTGTTCCGTGTTAGCGGTGTGGTCCAATGAATTACCTAACTTTAAAATAAACTATAAAACAACTGTTTTGAGTTCTCACACAACTCCCATGAATGACCTGAAGATTATTGTTTCCATACCTAAAATCTGCATGCCCATATTTTTCCATACGGACAGCCTAATAGTTTGGTTTACATATTTAGCCTTGGAGTTGGTTGGAGCAGGATTCTGGTTTTAGCTGGAGCTAATTATATCTTGGAGTATTCATGTTCTTCCATTGAGTTTAGTATGTTATGCACTGTGTAATCGATGTACTCTAATGTATCTCCTGTAACTCTAATGTAATATTACTGTAATGATAATGGAAAAGTTCTTTTACTTTTACGCAAAAGTGTAAGTACCCCTAACAATTTGTCTTTATGAATGGTATAAGTTAGTTTAATTACTGTCAAACACTACACCATAATGGCCATTTGGCAACCCTTTTTTTTTTCCAATTGCCAACACTTATTTGTGTTGCCGAGTAGTAACAATAATAAGCGTTGTTATGCTAAAAAGGTGTTACCGAAAATACATAATAATAATTTTTTTATTGTCAACGCTTATTTGTGTTGGTAGGGTTAATTTCTAAGGGTAAAAACGTAAACTGGCGTCCTTAACCCTATTTTCCCTTTCTCATACGTTTGGCCAACGCTTTTGCAAACAGCGACCGACAAAATCAATAATTTATCTTCCGATTTCAGAAGAAAACGAAAAAAGGCAACATGTTGAGAATTAAAAACTTCAAATTTGTTCACTCCTTCGGGTATAAATTTTGGGGATCTTCCAATTTTAGAAGAAAACGAAATTTGGGGAACTTTATTCGACTTTTGCTCGCATTTAACTCGCGTTCACTCCTTCAGGTATAAATTTTGTTTGATTTTTGCTTTGTCAATTTCATGTATAAATTTCATTTATCTGGTCTTTATTGATTTTATAAGAAATTTTGTTCGATTTGTGCTTTGTCGTCATTTATCGTTGTCTATTTTGTAGAATTAGTTCAGACTTCTTAAGGTTTTGGGTGGTTCCGGTTCTAATGGCCATTGATAACTCAGGTACCTCGTAAGAGGAATTTATTTCAGATCTTGGATTTGGCTTCAGGTGAATAACTTCTCTTATTTCCGTTCAGATCTTGGATTTGGCTTCAGGCTTCAGGTACCTCGTAAATTGTGTTGTTTCTATAGCCACGAATTACTTGTTTGATCAACTATGACATATGTGAAATGCTATTTGAGTAAAACTTGCAGCAAGGAGAAAATGTGCAAATGTAGAGAAATACAAATTAAATATAATTTATTTAACACTAATAATATATAGATGAATTGCTTTATTTAATGAAGAATATCCTTAAATTATTATAAATGATAATGTCTGTTTTTTTTACAAAAACAGGTTAACAGGTTTGAAAATTGTGAATTAGTAGTACACATCCTTGCTATTTTTTTGTCCAGGGAAAAAACACCACCTTTAATAATGGACTATTTTCAGTTTTATCACAAGTTCTATTGACCTTAACATTTTTAGGTCTCTTTCCTTTATTAATATATGGTCATGAATTCTTAATATTTTTTTTAATGCTTAACACAAAAACTGATCTGAAATTGCTTTTAGGACTTCACGTAATCTCTTCTCTGTATGTTTGCTCTTTTATTAGGCTGCTAAATGCACTGTACCGACTAATTAATTTTTAACAATTTTTGTTTGCACTATTAAATAACTTACTAAATTGCTTTTATCATTTCAAGTAATCTCTTCATAACTGTCTTTCTTTTTTTACTATCCTTTACCAAATTAGGAAGTTATTGTAAATAGTACAACATGCAAATATTGTTGATTTATTATTTTATTTAGCCATGTGAGATATGCATATGTGCTTCAGCGAGATGCTAGATGCATGTTTTATTTGAAACTTCTTTTAACTTGCATTTTCACTTCTTTTAACTTGCATTTTCAGCGGGATAAGTACTGCCGTGTGCCGCGGAAACATATGCAAGTTATTGTATGTTATAACACTTAAATATGTCTTTTGGCTTATGAAGGTTACTGTATGTGCATGATGGTTTTCCATTCTACCATTTTTTTTAATACTGAGCCTTACGACTCAGTATACTGAGCTGATATAGGCACAGTATTGTAACACCCCGCGAATTCTATAACTGTGAAATTAACAAATTAATGTATAATTAATTTCAAATCAAAGAACTAAGGGAAACGGGATACGCCATTGCGTTCGTCTCGGAAAAATACGCGAAATAGAGTCCGAGTTTTCGAAAAACAGATATCGTATGAAGAAGTTATGGACGAACGAAGTTGGGCGAAAAACCGAAAAAGGGTCAGAATGCACTGGCGCACTTGGGAAGTGCGCCAGAACAAAAATGAACTGGCGCACCTGTGAAGTGCGCCAGTACATTTTTGACCTGGCGCACCCGCCAAGTGCGCCCAGGTCAAAAATGACCTGCTGGCCAGGTCTGGTCTAGCCCTGGCTGGCCAGGTCTGTGGTTGGCCGATTTTCAGAAGCTTGCTTTGTCATTAGGGCTAGGTGGCAGGCTCTAATTGGTTTCTCTTTCGAACGAATGGCTACGATCAATCCAAGCAACATCAATGGTCCTAATTAGTTCATTACCACTATAAAAACAACCCTAGACTAACCCTAATCTATTCATTCAAAAATAAGAACAAAGCCGCTATGTTGCTGAGGAACGACTAAGAGTAGCCGCCAATTGGAGAGAGAGGATTAGGAGGAAAATTCTAAAGCCTAAAGCAATTCAAACAAAGCAAATCAACGCCTACGTCATAAGGAGACGCATCTCTAAATTCCTAAATTAGAGAATTCGCCGCAACGATTGTAAGTAGAGTATTACTTTGGTATGAACAAATAATTGTGTTGGTTTGTATGCTTGAATTGTGGCAATAAAGTAATTCATATTTGTGCGTTCTTATCAATTTGGAATATTATATACGTTTGGATATTCTTGAATTATGTTATTCAATTATAAAGAACTACATGCGGTAGTTCTATGCAAGTATACGTTTGGAATATTTCGCAAATTATGTAATCCATGTTGAAGCTACATGTATGTAGTTGATTTAAATTCATGCAAGTTTGGGGCTTTGCTACTATGCCATCATAATGTGTATTTTTATACAAACGTCATTTTTATGAAGTAATTGGAATAGGTTTGGGTTATCATAATCCATATGAAATTATGTTGAAAATTGGGCATCATGTATTAAGCCATGCTTTTGTACTAGAAAACCTATTTGCAAACTTATGAATATGGCTAGGCTATGAATGATATTTGGCATAATTGAAATCCATGATTAAGTCTATCTTGTTTACAAGAATTTTATGATGACATATGTGGTACATAGCTAGGTTAGGCTCAAAAATCCCTTTTTGTAAGTTTACATGACTAAAGTAAGAATCATGATTTCATGTTAGAAATATTTATGCCATGGTTATGTGAACAAATTTAACTATACTTATGCCATGCTTATGTTTGATATTATGCCATGCTTATGTTTGACATTATGCCATGCTTATGTTAGAGATATTTATGCCATGCTTATGTTTGACATTATGCCTAAATAAAAATATAGGTTCATGTGTCAATAATGTTACCCAATTTAGATTCTTATCTCAACTACAAGTTCACATGCTTTGATTCATGTCACCTACGCTTTATGACCAAAGTATATATGCAAGTACACCAGTTTCTATTTTGTATTTCCAACGTCATATTGCAAGTTCATGCGCTCACCTTCCCCTCTTTGTGTATGTAATCACGCTTTAAGCCTCCCCTTTTTGCATGGCTAAGTTGGGCTTTAAAAGGCTAAGCCCAACATATATATATAATAAACGGACGTGTAAAACGGGGGAGAATAACGTTGGGTTAAAATTACTAATGAATGGAAATATAAAATAGAAGGGCCCAAATTCAAGTATGGGTTGGGCCCATGATTGGTGTAACCTTTACACCATTAACTTAATTGGCCGCAAATATTTACATATAAGAAAATAAAGAAGAAAGACAAAACATGTAAATGTAGAAAATACGATGTGTTTAACCCGAGGTTGGATTGAGTTGTGATGTAAACCTGCCCGGAACCGCCCGGCTGTCCAGTAGTCACAACAATACCTATACAATGTGGGAGGTTAAACATGGAGCCCAATAAGGACTCGAGGTTAGACTGAGTTGTGGCGTAAGACTGCCCGGAACCAACCGGCAACAGGCAGCCACAACAATACCTGTCTAATGTGAGAGGTCAGGGCCTTAATAAGACAATTAAGGCTGAGTCAGGATTGTTAGGATTAAGTGAACTAAAGACTTAATCAAAATGGAACATGCTAAACTAAACGGACTGGTGGGGGTTAGGTTAGAAAACACTTAACCAACTTAGCATGTTGGCTAGAGATAGAAAACCTAGTAACGGGGGACCCTTTTCAGCAGTAACCCTAGAAGGTGTATCAGGATACCCTGAAACTAGGCAGGGTCGGGCACGATTACTGGGCTGATTGTAAGAGGTCAAATCGACGGCGGTGGTGTAGCAGTGTAGGTTCTAACGGGGTGCGGGCGTGCACACACTCCGGCGCAGAAAAATAAGGCACTGGACACCAGTAGCATACCTGTGCATTCTAAGGTTGTGTCGGGCCGCCACCATGGGACTTGATACACCCCATGGTGGGACCAGCATAGGTAACTACAACATCGGGGGCCGTAAGACACATGTAACTATGCGAGTAGGAGCCGATCATCATTGAATGGATCACATCACCCTGATTTATGGGGTGCCAGTTGGAAACTAGTTTATATGGGTTCAGAGATTAACATGGGGTACGATAGTATATTCGACCCTAGACAACTTAACCAAGTTTATAGTGCTTGCACACTTCTTGTTTATACTTATCACACCCAGTTCTTTATTCATAGACAAAATAGTACTAGACTTACTCAGGCTTTATGTCTGACTCTACTTTTCTTTCGTCTTCTTTTCTTCCGTTCCCCCCCTCCCCCCCAGGTCCACAGGGAGGGAACACAGCAGCTTGACCAACCTTAACATCCAGCTTGAAGAAGAGAAATGTATTGCTTGGACTTTCCTGTTTTGAACTATGGCTTTGGACAATCCACTATGGGGACTTTTGCAGTTTATCTATGCTTTATTTATGCTTCTTTAAATAATGTACTCAAGACAGATTATGAAAGTGTTATGTTATGTTTTTGGAAAAAGATGTAAGACAATCATGGTGATGTTTTGTAACACGTATTTGCTTTTATGAAATAAAAGTTGTTGTTTTTCCGCTGTTTACAAATATGTGTTCTTATATCTGTCTTGTATATCTGTGACCTATACTTATAAACCTCCACCAAAATTAGGGCATTCCCTTTGAGAGTGACTCTAACGGAGGTGGGGTGTTTCACTTGGTATCAGAGCATAGGTTTACCAGATAAGATAAAAAGTTCTAAAAATTTATTTTCAAAAAGGAAATTTAAAGAAGCACTTTTAATATAAAATATTATTTTATTTTAAAAAAATTAGGGCATTCCCTTTGAGAGTGAAACACCCCACCTCCGTTAGAGTCACTCTCAAAGGGAATGCCCTAATTTTGGTGGAGGTTTATAAGTATAGGTCACAGATATACAAGACAGATATAAGAACACATATTTGTAAACAGCGGAAAAACAACAACTTTTATTTCATAAAAGCAAATACGTGTTACAAAACATCACCATGATTGTCTTACATCTTTTTCCAAAAACATAACATAACACTTTCATAATCTGTCTTGAGTACATTATTTAAAGAAGCATAAATAAAGCATAGATAAACTGCAAAAGTCCCCATAGTGGATTGTCCAAAGCCATAGTTCAAAACAGGAAAGTCCAAGCAATACATTTCTCTTCTTCAAGCTGGATGTTAAGGTTGGTCAAGCTGCTGTGTTCCCTCCCTGTGGACCTGGGAGGGGGGGGGGAACGGAAGAAAAGAAGACGAAAGAAAAGTAGAGTCAGACATAAAGCCTGAGTAAGTCTAGTACTATTTTGTCTATGAATAAAGAACTGGGTGTGATAAGTATAAACAAGAAGTGTGCAAGCACTATAAACTTGGTTAAGTTGTCTAGGGTCGAATATACTATCGTACCCCATGTTAATCTCTGAACCCATATAAACTAGTTTCCAACTGGCACCCCATAAATCAGGGTGATGTGATCCATTCAATGATGATCGGCTCCTACTCGCATAGTTACATGTGTCTTACGGCCCCCGATGTTGTAGTTACCTATGCTGGTCCCACCATGGGGTGTATCAAGTCCCATGGTGGCGGCCCGACACAACCTTAGAATGCACAGGTATGCTACTGGTGTCCAGTGCCTTATTTTTCTGCGCCGGAGTGTGTGCACGCCCGCACCCCGTTAGAACCTACACTGCTACACCACCGCCGTCGATTTGACCTCTTACAATCAGCCCAGTAATCGTGCCCGACCCTGCCTAGTTTCAGGGTATCCTGATACACCTTCTAGGGTTACTGCTGAAAAGGGTCCCCCGTTACTAGGTTTTCTATCTCTAGCCAACATGCTAAGTTGGTTAAGTGTTTTCTAACCTAACCCCCACCAGTCCGTTTAGTTTAGCATGTTCCATTTTGATTAAGTCTTTAGTTCACTTAATCCTAACAATCCTGACTCAGCCTTAATTGTCTTATTAAGGCCCTGACCTCTCACATTAGACAGGTATTGTTGTGGCTGCCTGTTGCCGGTTGGTTCCGGGCAGTCTTACGCCACAACTCAGTCTAACCTCGAGTCCTTATTGGGCTCCATGTTTAACCTCCCACATTGTATAGGTATTGTTGTGACTACTGGACAGCCGGGCGGTTCCGGGCAGGTTTACATCACAACTCAATCCAACCTCGGGTTAAACACATCGTATTTTCTACATTTACATGTTTTGTCTTTCTTCTTTATTTTCTTATATGTAAATATTTGCGGCCAATTAAGTTAATGGTGTAAAGGTTACACCAATCATGGGCCCAACCCATACTTGAATTTGGGCCCTTCTATTTTATATTTCCATTCATTAGTAATTTTAACCCAACGTTATTCTCCCCCGTTTTACACGTCCGTTTATTATATATATATGTTGGGCTTAGCCTTTTAAAGCCCAACTTAGCCATGCGAAAAGGGGAGGCTTAAAGCGTGATTACATACACAAAGAGGGGAAGGTGAGCGCATGAACTTGCAATATGACGTTGGAAATACAAAATAGAAACTGGTGTACTTGCATATATACTTTGGTCATAAAGCGTAGGTGACATGAATCAAAGCATGTGAACTTGTAGTTGAGATAAGAATCTAAATTGGGTAACATTATTGACACATGAACCTATATTTTTATTTAGGCATAATGTCAAACATAAGCATGGCATAAATATCTCTAACATAAGCATGGCATAATGTCAAACATAAGCATGGCATAATATCAAACATAAGCATGGCATAAGTATAGTTAAATTTGTTCACATAACCATGGCATAAATATTTCTAACATGAAATCATGATTCTTACTTTAGTCATGTAAACTTACAAAAAGGGATTTTTGAGCCTAACCTAGCTATGTACCACATATGTCATCATAAAATTCTTGTAAACAAGATAGACTTAATCATGGATTTCAATTATGCCAAATATCATTCATAGCCTAGCCATATTCATAAGTTTGCAAATAGGTTTTCTAGTACAAAAGCATGGCTTAATACATGATGCCCAATTTTCAACATAATTTCATATGGATTATGATAACCCAAACCTATTCCAATTACTTCATAAAAATGACGTTTGTATAAAAATACACATTATGATGGCATAGTAGCAAAGCCCCAAACTTGCATGAATTTAAATCAACTACATACATGTAGCTTCAACATGGATTACATAATTTGCGAAATATTCCAAACGTATACTTGCATAGAACTACCGCATGTAGTTCTTTATAATTGAATAACATAATTCAAGAATATCCAAACGTATATAATATTCCAAATTGATAAGAACGCACAAATATGAATTACTTTATTGCCACAATTCAAGCATACAAACCAACACAATTATTTGTTCATACCAAAGTAATACTCTACTTACAATCGTTGCGGCGAATTCTCTAATTTAGGAATTTAGAGATGCGTCTCCTTATGACGTAGGCGTTGATTTGCTTTGTTTGAATTGCTTTAGGCTTTAGAATTTTCCTCCTAATCCTCTCTCTCCAATTGGCGGCTACTCTTAGTCGTTCCTCAGCAACATAGCGGCTTTGTTCTTATTTTTGAATGAATAGATTAGGGTTAGTCTAGGGTTGTTTTTATAGTGGTAATGAACTAATTAGGACCATTGATGTTGCTTGGATTGATCGTAGCCATTCGTTCGAAAGAGAAACCAATTAGAGCCTGCCACCTAGCCCTAATGACAAAGCAAGCTTCTGAAAATCGGCCAACCACAGACCTGGCCAGCCAGGGCTAGACCAGACCTGGCCAGCAGGTCATTTTTGACCTGGGCGCACTTGGCGGGTGCGCCAGGTCAAAAATGTACTGGCGCACTTCACAGGTGCGCCAGTTCATTTTTGTTCTGGCGCACTTCCCAAGTGCGCCAGTGCATTCTGACCCTTTTTCGGTTTTTCGCCCAACTTCGTTCGTCCATAACTTCTTCATACGATATCTGTTTTTCGAAAACTCGGACTCTATTTCGCGTATTTTTCCGAGACGAACGCAATGGCGTATCCCATTTCCCTTAGTTCTTTGATTTGAAATTAATTATACTTTAATTTGTTAATTTCACAGTTATAGAATTCGCGGGGTGTTACATTCTCCCCCACTTAAAAGGATTTCGTCCCCGAAATCTTCAAGTTAGGAGGAATGTATATCCTAACATCCAATCATCCATCTACTCATCCATCAAACACGAGCATCCATTGTCCTTAAAAGACTTCTAATGCTTCATGATCATATGCGAAGTGTGTGTGTACATGTACTTATCTAATGCAAAATCAGGTGGTCTACTGATTCAGTTGACCTCCTTAATGCGAATTATGTAAGTGCCATGAATCCATTATGTATGCAAATTTTCCTATTCATGATTCTACATGAGTGCACAATCATTCAATACAAATGCAGCATCCACATGACAACACATTAAAGTTCAACCATATACGAGTGCAAACATATATGCATATGCAATATGAAGTGACTGAGCCGATCTAAAACCCTAGATTGTGTGTGTATATGCAACCACGAGCAACCACTAGCAATCACTTGCAACCACTTGCAACCATCATCCATAACATGTTTCAATTACATATTTTCATCCAAAGGGGTTTCTACCTAAAAGATAAGGTCGAGGAAATATACCTAAAAAGATAGATAAAAGCGCAACTTAAGGAAAAGGAAAGATCAAGGATGTACCCTCGAACAGAAAAGGGTAGGCAGTGCGTATTCTAGCTTCAGTTTCCCAAGTCGCGTCTCCCTCGGCGTCGCTCCACTGAACTTTGACGAGCTTGACTTCGCGGTTGCGTAGCTTCTTCACTTCCGTTCCTAATATGCGGGTTGGAACTTTTCTTATGGTTGCTTCGCGTTCCACCTCTGCTTCTTCTAGGATATTTGGCTCTACCACTTCAGCAGACTCATGTAGACATTTTCGGAGATGTGAAACGTGAAAGATGTTGTGAACTCCAGCCAATTTTTCGGGTAGCTCTAATCTATAGGACATTTTCCCAATTGTTCCTATCTAAAGGTATAGTCGAATGAAGCAAGTAAAAACTTTGTGCCTATTAGGCAATGTCAAAACTGAAAACCTATGCCACATATATATTGATTAGGAGAAGAACTCTCTAAGCATCAGCCCCGAAGACCGAAATCAACATCAGACTGACACCCAAAGAGTTACTCAACCCAACCACCATATATGATTCTAGGAAACTAAGCATGATGGACTCCTTCTAGGTCACAAGGGAGTCCCTTCCTAAGACCAATCTGTATCCTATAAAACCCAAAAAACTTTAGTCAAACCAATGAACACCCTCAAGCCCCAACATGTGTTACTAACAGATGAGTCATACTCCCTATGGGGTTTGCAATAGAAATTGGATTGAGAATGGGACCGAGAGGATATACAGAAGAGATACCGTGCAAGTAAGCTCTACAGGAAGAGAGGGATCAAGGATATACTCTTAAGAAGAGATATTATGCACGAATCTAGTCTTCAATCTTCTAAGTCGCATTTCTTGAGCTTGACTCCATTATGCTTTGTCCGTCGTTAACTTCACAATTTCGTAGCTTCTTAATTATTATTTCCAAAATATGAGTTGGAACCTATTTCTCGTTCCTCTTTCACTTATTCTCCTTCTAGTATACTTTGCTCAAGCCTAACTGCGTACTCATGGTTCCATGCAAGCTCTCCAAAATTCACTAGTGAATCTTGGATCTTGTTCACTTACTAGAAGGTATTCCACATAGATGAATTATCCCTTGAAAATAAACAAATGTCAACTTTGTTGCCAAATGAACTTACTAAGGTGATTCTTTACGACTCATGCATAAGTGAAATGAACCTTCTGCGAGAAAAGATACTTCAACGATTTATGGTCAGTGTAAAATTCGAACTTCTCACCTAGGAGATAGTGTCGCCAAGACTTGAGTGCAAAGACGATGGCGGCTAACTCAAGATCGTGGGTTGGGTAGTTCTTTTCGTGCACTTTCAACTGCCTCCCGCCATAAGCTACTACCCTTCCTTCTTGCATTAAGACGGCGCCTAGCCCTGTCCCACATGCATCCGTATAAACAGTGAACATCTTGCTCCCATCTGGCAGCGTCAAAACTGGGGCTGTTGTAAGAGCCCTTTTCAGTCGTTGGAAAGCAAACTCGCAATCCAAGTCCCAATTGAACACTAGATTCTTCTTGGTCAATTTCGTGAGTGGAGCTGAGATTTTCGCAAAATCCCTTATGGATTTTCGATAGAAACCTGCTAGTCCTAGAAAGCTTCGGACCTCAGTTGCATTCCTTGGTGTCTTCCAATCCTGTACCGCCACTACCTTAGCAGGGTCCACTGCTAATCCTTGTTTGGATACTATGTGCCCAAGGAACCTCACCTCTTCTCTCCAAAAGTGGCATTTGGAGAATTTGGCTTTTAGTTGATGGACTCGCAAAGTTTCCATGATTGCCCTTAAGTGTTGAGCATGTTCCTCTTCACTCTTTGAGAAGATAAGGATATCATCTACAAAGACCACTACGAATTTGTTGAGGAAATCTCTAAATACCCTACTCATTAGGTCCACGAAGTAAGCAGGTGCATTTGTCAAGCCGAAAGGCATGACAAGCCATTCAAAGAAGCCGTCTGGGGTTCTGAACGCCGTTTTATCGATGCTATCTTCAGCCACCCTTAGCTGATGAAAACCGGTTGCTAAATCGAGTTGGGAGAAAACAGACGCTCCTACAAGCTGGTCAAATAAATCGTCAATTCTAGGGAGAGGGTGCCTATTCTTTTTCGTTAGCTTGTTGAGCTCCATATAGTCAACACATAGACGGAGTGATCCATCCGCCTTCGTAGCGAACACCACTGGAGCGCCCCATTCTGAAATGCTCCTCCTAATGAACCCCTTTTCTAGAAGCTCTTTAATCTGTTTACTGAGCTCTTTCCTTTCTCGTGGAGTCATGTGTCTGACGGGCAACGCAACGGGCTTTGCATTATCTACAAGATATATGCGGAAGTCTATTTCCCGCTTCGGAGGCAAGCCCTTCACCTCTTCGAAGACATCCGGATATTCCCGGACCACTCTAACGGATTGCAAATTTTCAACAGAGGCATCTAGCGATTCAAGATAACTAAGCGTAACCGCATACGAGGGATTACAAGAAATTTCCAAAGTATTACCGAGCTGGGTCAGGAGCCTAACAACCCTTTTCTCACAATCAAGGATGACCCCATTACTGGATAGCCAATCCATACCCAAAATCAAACCATAACCCGAAAAGCCCAAAATAAAGGCACTACATTGAAATTCTACACTTAGAATAGAAATTTTCAATCCCAAACAGATCATAGACAAATGAGCTGGGCCCCCAATTGGGTTTGAAACAATTAAGGGGTCCTCTACCATACTAGTTTTTAGGTGCAGAGTATCTACTAAAGCAGACGAGATAAAGGAGTGTGACGCGCCAGAATCAAATAAAGTGCGAACGGGGTGATCAGAAAGATAAACTACACTTTCTACAGAAGTATTGATACCTCGCTGTTACAGAGGTGGCGCTTCCAGCACATGAACCTGTGCCCCTGGGGTGGATCCAGCCCTCTGCCCCTGTCCTCGTTTCTTTGGGCAATCCTTAGCCCTGTGGCCTGTCTCACCGCAAGAAAAGCACCCACCATTCTCCTTGGCCTTCTTTTTCCGGCAGTCCTTTACTAAGTGCCCCACTTTGCCACAGAATTTACACTTCCTCTTCTCTCGGGACTTATTGTCTTTCCCGCCCTTCTCAAAGTCTGTCTTCTCAGGGCAGTCTTTGCTGATGTGTCCAGTCTCTCCACAATGAAAACATCCACCTTGCTTTCTTTTCCTCTTTCTACAATCCTTGGCTATGTGCCCTTCCGTACCACAAAAATTGCATTTCCTTTTTTCTCGTTTCTTATTATTATTGTTATGATCCTTTCTTGTTTGACTATTATTCGTCTTCCTACTCTGGGACTCTTCCGCTTGCTGGTTCACGTGGAGGAGGAGGAGTGAAAGCGTCAGCAGCTGGGGAGTAAGGTCTCCAGACATGCTGAAACAGAAAGGATATATTCAAAACGAAGGATAAGAGATAGTACCTATGGCTTTGGAGGGGACTTTGCCCTTTTTTTTTAAAATAAAATAATATTTTATATTAAAAAAATTAGGGCATTCCCTTTGAGAGTGACTCTAACGGAGGTGGGGTGTTTCACTTGGTATCAGAGCATAGGTTTACCAGATAAGATAAAAAGTTCTAAAAATTTATTTTCAAAAAGGAAATTTAAAGAAGCATTTTTAATATAAAATATTATTTTATTTTAAAAAAATTAGGGCATTCCCTTTGAGAGTGACTCTAACGGAGGTGGGGTGTTTCAAGTATACTGAGCCTTACGGCACAGTATTACTAAGCTCATATCTGCTCAGTATTACCGAGCCGATATAGGCTCAGTATACCGAGCCTTACGACTGATATCTGCTTAGTATTACTGAGACGATATAGGCTCAGTATACCGAGCCTTATGGCTCAGCAATACCGAGCCTTACGGCTCAGTAATACCAGTAATACCGAGCCTTACGGCTCAGTAATACCGAGCCAATATAGGCTCATTATACTGAGCAATAGTTTTTTGGTTAGCTCATTATACTGAGGAGGACAAGAGAAAAATATCTCCTCATTATTCAGTAGTTTTTTGGCTTCAAGATGCTCTAATTCATTTTGATTAGCTTTTTATGTTTACAGGAGAAAAAAACGGAATAAAAATGAGGGTTGTGAATTGCTAAGATTGATTGTTCAGAGGTATGTATGCACGGTTATTACTGACAATAGATGCATTTGATTGTAAATTTTGTTTATTCTTTTTGCAATTATCCTTTCGAGTTAGATATGAAAATGTTGCATGTCGCATGTGACAGGTTGCACTGATACTACAGCTGCCGGTATCTCATTATTATTTGCTCCAAGACCTTTTAATATGTGGTGTGGCCGTATGCGTCGAGCTGAAGATATAGCTCTTGTATCAGAGTGGTTTAAGGAACACTGGTAAAAACTGCTTTATTACATATTCATGTGTAGTCCTTGACCTTTTACTCTTTGGATATATAAAATGTTCCTGTGCCAGCTTCTCATTTTAGTTAATATAAAATGTTCCCATTTTACTTTTTTAAGATAAAGTCCGGTGATGTGCAGTTGATATACGTTATTCAGAATTATCTATTCTATATGCTATTGATTCCAATACTTTGTCTGCAGCCCTCCTTCATTTCTAGTCAATGTTCATGTCAGCGCTCAAAATTTGTTGAAATGCTTTGTACTAAATGAGCTACATCACAGACCTGCAATAGTAGAGAAGAAGAAACATTTTTTCACATCTCTCCAAGCAACTAAGGTAGTGTTTGGTTTATAACATATTTTGAGTTTTTTAAGATAAAGAGGGAATGACTGTTGTTCGTTGCCGCGTAGCGAAAAGCTGTTGTAGCATGTTATTTTTCAATTTACAGGTAATTCATCTACAAAGGGTATAATCCAAATGACTTAACAAGATATGTTATTTTACTCGACGCCTAAATTGTTTATAACTTACTCGAAATAGGTCATTGTTTATGTTATATATGTTATTATGGCATGCATCCTACAAAAGTGATTTCACAATTACTGCTAAGTTCGTACAGCTATGAATTCCAAATGCAAATTTTATTACCAAATATGAAAGCATGATTGTGCACAATATATTTTTTCCTTGCATATGAGATGATTTGCGTATGGGCTATTTCGCTTTTCAAATGTATGGCGCATGATATTTGGTTTTAATCTTTCTCTTTTTTTATTGACTTGTGTTAGGATAGGTTGGGTAGAAGTGATTAGTTCCACTTGTTTGTGCCTGTAGGTTTAGAACTGTATTATCTTGCCGTGCTCTTCTTCCAGATTCATTATGTTTTAATTTTGTGTTACTCGAATTACTGGTCGATTGGCTAATGTTTCTTTTTTGTTAGTAGAAGTATAAAAACAAACTGACTATTAAATCAGTGAAACAGATTTGAACTATTTATTTTATATAAGGTAGTAATTTTATATCAGTGAAACTTGCCTACTGACACTCGTATCCAATTAGTACCTGTAATAGAGTTTTACGGGATGATGGACGCATTCAAAACCAATTTGGAACTTGCCTACTGACACTCGTATAAATGAAAATAGTACCTTATTTTCATGGAGTATTCCCTCGTTTAATGTCTTGTTTAATTCTTAGAAGTTTGTTGGCTCATCCACTTTGCGAATCCTGTAATATTTTCATGGAGCATTCCTTGCGTAGTTTAACCTTTGCTGATCGTATGTCTCTACCCAGGTTTGAGAATCCAGCCGAAACCATGGGATTCTGCCCATTTCGTTCCGGTTCCTGCATTCTAACAAGAAGTAGATGTAAAAAAAAGGAAAGAAGTGGTATTTGGAGAATCTCATTTATGTATTGAATTTAGCAAACTAATTATGTATTTAATTTGACAACTTAATTATGTATTGTGTTTGTTTGTTGTTAACTGATATTCTATGTCGTTATTTGATTATGAATGTGTCTATTGGTATGCATTGAGTTTAATATTAGTTTTTGATTCATATTAAATATCGTCTATATTATAGTCATGTTGGTTATTAATTGACTATTAATATTAGAATATGTGAGTTTCTAGTACATATTTCTGTTATTATTAAAATTTATATTTGTTGTGAATTAAAATTTTGTAACATGTATAGGCGTTGCAAATAAAAATATTGTAACATGTATAAGCGTTGCAAACAAAAATCTACCAATGCTTATAAGCGTTGCGAATGAAAATATACCAACACTTATAAGCATTGGGAGAGAAAATCTACCAACGCTTATAAGCGTTGCTACTACATTGCCACCCCCTCGTAGCAACACTAATAAGTGTTGCGGAAATTGTTTGCAACGGTTATACTCGTTGGCAATCACCTGTTTTGGTGTAGTGAAAAACCGGGCGAAAAGGCAGGTTGTTACAGTTTATTCGACTGTTTAATACTTTTTCCATAACTCTCTAGCTTTTTAAAAAAAGGGTAAAAAATGGCCTAAAATTCTTGGTAAAAGAAAACTCCCACTAAAAAGCGGGAGGAGTTCAAAACCACTTGATTCAAGATAGTATTACCCTAGCTTCCTTTCATACAACACTCTTACTCGAAAACAAACCCTAAAAAAAATTGGTGAAAGACAATTGGAGGCGATCTGCTCCCATCCATAAATATAGGTTAGTTAGTCTTTAAGGAAGCTTCCAAATCTTCTTTTTATTCTTTACGAACAAGGAATTAATTGGATTGGAGAAGCTATCTTGTAAAAATTCAGATCCATTATGTAAAAAAATTGGCAAGCTTTGGAATCTTTTCAAGCCTGTAGCTTGCTCTTAATTCAGAATTGCGATCAATGAAAATCCGGATAGATCCATGATCATTCTCCAGATTTTTTGATGAGCATTTAAGAGTTTCAACTTTCGGCTTTGCATCATGAACATAAGTGACTTATTTTGTTCTTAAGCTTCTGTAGTGTTTTTCTCCAGCGATCTGTTTACTAAAGCCATACTGCCTTAACGGCTTTTTGACATAGGTGAACCCTTCTCAGAAAAGATACTGGTTTTGCGTCAACTGTAACAAGTAAACATAATGGGTTATCATTTTTGTTACAGTTAGAGTTAAACGCATAATTAATAGTATTTTGTTTGCTTGCCTTATAAAATTTCACCCTGTTAGCCGCTTAGGGACGACCACCTCTAGAAAAATAGTTCTAGAAAAAGTGATCTGTCTCTTATCATGCTCTTTATATAGATACAAATTGCTACTATTATTGGATCCATTTGATCTTCCATGGGAAATATCAAAGTGATATTTCACGTTATATAAGAATTTGGGACTTCGCTCTCATAATCATTTTCTTTCCTAATTTCTGAATGTTGAGATTTGCATTAGCTTGCAGATTTATAGCGCTTCATGAAATACTTCAGTATTCTATATAGATAATTTTCCATGGTTGAATACTATTAGTTTCTTTATTGACATGAATTCTCTAGTTCCTCTCTCTCGATATATGATAGGTGACTGCAATAGTAAGTAAAATGGTGGCATTCTTAAAAAATTTGTTCTGTCTTTGAATGATTTCTAAATGCAGTGTATTCCTTCTTTGATGTTTTGAATCAATATATGATACTAAATTTAAAATTATGTCTAGAAATATACCAAATGTGGTTTGAATAGTAACACTAAAAACTAAGTGATTAATGCTTTTGGGTCATTTTTTTTGAAAATAAAAGGTATTTTATTGCACAAAAAAGAAATCACAAATGTATCATGGTGAGTTAACAATACAAACTAGACAAACAAATAAACATAAACCTAATTAGTACAATCCCTCTTGGATACACGATTACATAAACCAGTACGAAGCACAAAATTAAAATTAAAAGAAAGCTGCTAGCTCGCATGCATAGAATACCCAAAATCATCTTTTAAAGAAAGCTCAACAGGCAAAATCATGGTAGGATAGAATAGGCACTATCGGCATCAACCGCAACCTTCTACCAGAGGACCACGAACTTCTAATAATCATTAATTCGCTCTTTCTCTTTTTATCAAATCCATGAATCAGAGATTTAATCTCTGGTAGAATAATATTTGCTATAATTTCTCTGGGTAAAGTAGAATTTTGGAAACTCAATTGTGTCTTTCCTTCCAAATTAAACTAATAAAAATTATAATAGCAAGCCTAGTTGCCAAAATTAATCTTTTGCTCTATCGATAAATTTAGGAAAGATCTAAAATTTCTTATAATGTTTATAAAATTCGCCTATCTTGATCCGTAGATTCATTTTTATTTATTCTTAAATAAATTTATAATAATGACAGTGAAAGAAAAGGTGGTCACAGTCTTCTTCAAAGAAACTGCATCATTTTCAAATTTTATTTATGCAAGGATTCCATTTAAACACTTTGTTCGCAGTTTTTAATTTATTGATACATGCAAGATAAGTATTAAAAGCATATTTTTGAACCACAAGACTTTCCAGATGATACTGACCCATTCAAAATCAGCAAGTTGTTTATTATAGAATTCTCCGTTATTATTAGCTGTCCGAGTCCAGAAATCAATTTGTATATCTATATGAATTTCAATATTCTTAATGGCTTTTGCTTCTTAAACAGGTAGCTAGAGAACTCCAAATTCCAATTACCATTATGAATGATACTAACAACTTTGCAATCCTGATTCGAAGTAAAACTTAGGTTCTACCAATGTAACAACCCAAAAAATCTGAGCTAATTTAAAAAATTTATTTTGGCAATTTTATTGAATTTTGGATATTTAAAATGAATTATTTTAAATAATAACGATGAGAAATTTATTTTGAATATAATTAGAACGTATATATTTATATGAATCTGCGTTAGTATACAAATATTTATTTTTAATTATAAAAGGAATTGAATATGGCGCGGTAGTTTGAAAATTCGATTTCAAATTTCAAATGACTGTACAACATTCAAAATAAATCGGATTTTAGCGAAACCAAAAATATTAGAATGTATTTGAAAATATCTTCCCAACGAATCTGAAAAATTGAAATTTCATAGCGGTTTAAAAAGTTATGCCCAGTTGAAATTTCAGAATAGTCGCTATAGAATTTTAGCCCTTAAAAATGGAAATTTTGCAAACGACCTCCGTTTTCGACGAAACCACTTTTGTTGGATCCGGGATATCAAATTATTGCTAGATTCCAAAATTCATAATTTTTGAATTTCATATGTGAGTGTGGCGAAGGAAAACGTGTTTTGTCAGTCTTAGTCAATTTGGATCGACTAGAAAATGACCATTTTTCAAACGGTCTTCAAATTTGATGAAATTGGTTTTGTTAGAACCGTATCGTCAATACAAAGCTAGAAAATATTTTTGGGAATTTTTAGAGTCCGTAGGTGGCCCTGGTAAATTGAAATGTGCGTTCAAATTCAATATATAGATTTATATTTTGATTTTGACAAAAACCGATCGAAACACCACACTCGCTTACGATACATATCCCATTGCGTTCAGAATGGGGGTAATTTGCTATGGGTGACAGTCGGTGGGTTTCATTTGGAGGCCGAAATAAAAAGTTACTTTTTGAGAATTAAAATAATTAAAAAATTATAAACATAAACCCCCCAATCCCTTATATCTCCTTCCTCCCCCGTTCCTATTCAGGTCAACGAAAAAAAACCAGCATCGCGCCCCTCCTCCCCTATTCAGCCTCCCTCCTCCGCCGCTAGAGGCGCCGGACCTCTGCCCCCTCCCTTACCTCCTCCCCCTCCTCCGATCCGACCCCCTCCCCTTTTCTCCAGTCAAACCCGATGGCCCCCATCCCTGAAACCCCAACGCCAGAGCTCCACCATCGCCCTAACCCACCGCCCGCGACCACGAACCACAACTTCACCTCCCCGGCCTCCTCAACTGACGTGAAACCCCCCACCATTCAAAATTCGTGTAATGACCCGCATTGGCAGAGGTATTATAATAAATTTATTTAATTATATTAATGGTGGTTTAGAGAATTTAATGGTCGTGGAATTAAATAACTAGGAATATTTAATTAAAATAATAATTAAATAATATATTTAATTCTGAAATAATCAGAATTGGCTGAAATGGCGATATGGTGTGAACCGGATCATCTGTGATATTTAATTCAGCTTGGAATTTAATTTGAATAACGAATATATTCAATCGTCGACAGTTGAATGTATAGTTTATAATATAATTAAAATAGAGCTCGAAATGGCGCGGCAGTTCGCTATTTGGCGATTCGAACTTCAACTGAATGTACAGGATTCGTTTTAAGCTGGATTTCTGTGAAACAAGAAACGTGTGGAGCTGGTGGAGTATATCTTTCTAGTGGAAGAGAAAAATCGAGATTTCATTGTGTAGATTTTGATTTATGTCCAAATCAAATTCTAAAATAGTCGCTATAGAATCGTTTATCGACCGTAACAGTTTATTCAATATAACTAGATATCGGGTTTGAATTTAGACAAGGTTCTTTTGAAACATAAAGATAATTTAATTTATAGAATTTTACTGTAATTTTTAATTAATTAAATATGAGACTTTTTATTTGAAGTATTTCGCACCCTGAAATAAACATTTTGAAGTTTCAAAATATGAGTCAATCTACAGGTATTATTATATTTATGGGATTGCGGTACGTTGGTCGTCACAACGGTACGTTCAATTCTGTCTATATCGGTCCGTAAAAATGAATGTGTAAGGGAGTCCGTGAAACTTCACTTGGAAAACCAAACATACCCATTCCTTCAACACACATACCGAATAATGGGATTTCAGTCCCACGTTGAAACCACCTGAGCACATGTGTACAACAGTATAACCTCATATACCCAGCAAAGTAACCCTACACCATATATAGTCATAACTTAACATATGGAGACTTCCTTTTACACATCCTTTTTGCATTCTTTCTCTGCCAAAAGTAAAGGAAACCGCCATTATTGTTTACCAGTAAACAATTTGAGCATTTAAAACTAGAAATTTCAGTGAAGAAATAAATACATATAAAAAGAAATAAGAAGAGGAGTGGGCGCAGTAGTGAACTGCATGGCAAAGTAGTGGACGTATGGACTGTCGAAGGCTTGGAAGTGGATTGTGAGTTCATGGGAGTGGACGCTATACTAGAACAGCGCGAGATGCAAAGAAGGAGAATGGGCTCGAACGCCTTTGGGTTTGAGTGGGTGGTCTTGCCTGAACTGAGAGAAGGGACATTGCTATTGATTTCAACTGTTTAGGGGCTTGGGAAAGAGGAGTGGCGAAACACGGCAGTGCGTGTAAAAAAGGAGAAGAGGGTGCCGGAGTCCTATTTCGGAAGAAGAATACGGTGAGTGGGGGTATTGTTGGGTGCCGAGGCCTGGGTAGGTTTGGTTGTTGCGTGAAATTCATATATGGTAAAATGTATACTATAGGAGCAAAGATGGCAGACATTGGTGGAAGTAGATGTACTGTAGAAGGGATATGGGTTGAACGTTGGGCCAGTGGAAATGTTAAGGCCCATATATTTTTATTAAAAAAGAAAAAAAAAGAAAGGGAAGTAAGGGTGCGGAAGTTTTATGTAATAACCCGGAAAATCTGGGCCAGTTTAAAATTTTTATTTTGGCAATTTTAGCGAAATTTGATCATTTAAAATAGATTATTTTAAATAATATCGACGAGAAATTTAATTTGAATATAATTCGACGTATATATTATATACGTCGTCGTTAGAATATATATAATTTTATTTATAATAATAAATAGAATTGAAAATGGCGCGGTAGTTCGATAATTCGATTTCAAACTTCAATTGAACGTACCGGGTGCAAAACAATCCGGATTTTAGTGAAACCAAAAATAATGGGATCTAATTGATAATATCTTCCCAGCGAATCCGAAAAATCAAGATTTCATATCGGGAATCAAAAGATATGTCCAGTTGAAAATTCTGAATAGTCGCTATGGAATTCAGGCCCTTAAAAATGGACATTTTGCAAATGACCTCGGATTTCGACGAAACCAGTTTTGTTGGGTCCGTGATGTGAAGTTATTGCTAGATTCTAAATTTCATAATTTTTCGAATCAATATGTGAGCGTGGCGAAGGAAAACGCGTTTGACCAGTTTCAGTTGATTTTAATCGACTGGAAAATGGCCATTTTTCAAACGGTCTCAGAATTCAACGAAACTAGTTTTGTTAGGACCGTATCGTCAATACGAAGCTAGAAAATATTTTTCTGGAATTTTTCTAGTTAGTATGTGACCCCGGTAATTTGAAATGTACGTTTAAAATTCAATATACATTGATTTATATTTTAATTTTGATAAAAATTGATTCAAACAGTCGAATTGGCTTACGAGACATATTCCATTGTGTTCGGAATGGGGGTATTTAGTTAGGGGCGACAGTTGTTGGGTTTGATTTGGAGTTCGTAAGGATACGCGGGTATTTTTGAAAATTAAAATTATATAAATATATGGTGGCCCAATCAAATTTTTTTTATAACCTAATTCATTTTCCCAAATGTCGAGCTGCCGCTCAAAATCGTTCAGGGCAGAAAACATCCGATCCAATCTTCCTCTCGATCTTCAAATTTGGAAATCAATCCATAAATTTTAAAAAGGAAAATCGTTCGTCTACATGCGATCCTTGGATCTAACGGTGGAGATCAATTTTAATGGCTTAAATTGGGTGAATCGGGGGCTCAAACGTGCCACAGTCGGGCTCAAATTTCAACACGAGACCGAACTCGAGATCGCCAGAACTCCTGGAGGTTGTGGAGGGTTCGACGGTGCTTCAGGGGGATGCCTCTGATCAGGCTCTGGCGCCGATAATTCCGAAGGATTTGCAACCCTAGGTTGGAATGCCATTTCGAACTAGTCCAGGAAGATGAACAGTGAGCTTCTTTTTAGCTAAATGGTTTATTTAATTTATAACATTGTTAAATTATTGATTTTTAATATATATTATATGTGTCTGGCGAGAAGAAAATAATAATAATATATAATATGGTTTTCAAATAAAAAGCATTACTTTTAAAATCTGAAATTAATAAAATATACATGGTTTTAAAAATAGTTTTAAAGTTAAAAATATGTTTTTTTTATATAACATTGTTTAGAAATAGGAATTTTTAATAAAATAAAATTAGAAAAGGATTTTTGAAAATAGAAATAAAAATCTAATTTTTATAGAATAGAAAAGTTTGAATTATATATATATGACTTTATTTCAAAAAAAAATATGAATAGAAATATTTTTGAAAATAAAATTGTTTTATTTTAAATAAAAGACCATGAAAAAAAAAATATGAATAGAAATATTTTTGAAAATAAAATTGTTTTATTTTAAATAAAAGACCAAATTTTTCATGATAGACAAAGGGTAGAAAGCCATATTTTTATCATATGAAAAGTTTATATTTTTGTAAATGAATAGATCATATTTTTTGTAAACAAAAAAAAGAGAATTGATTTTGTAAAATAAAAATAGCATTGTCTAATAATAAAAATAGCTTTGTTCTTAAAAATAAAAATAGCATTGTTTAAAAATAGAATTTTAACACAAATCACATTGTGATAAGAATGTGATATTTATTATTATGAAATAATTTTAAATTAAAAATATGATTTTCAACTTCTTTATAGAATTGATTTTAAAAATATAATTAACATGATCTTTAAAAATATATTGAACAGCTTAAAGATGTGATTTCTAATTATATATAGCATGGTATTAAAAATATGATTTTTTAATATATATACGCGTGAAACAGATCTCGTTAGAAGCACGGCGAAGAAGTCCTACATAAGAAGAGTCGTGGCATTGGTTTAGCAATCGGTGAGAATTTCTCACCTTTCAATTTCATTTCTATTTATATATATATACTAGGATGCAGACGGTGCTTAGTAGCACCCGACACAATCGTCCACAGACCATGGACTTGTTTGTTTGGTTGCATAGATTAGTTATATGATTTGATTTGAATTTGGTTGTTTGGTGATTTAGATTGATGTGTGAATGGCGTTGGCCTTCACTAGACCGGGGATAAGGCTAGGCCTTGTCCCGTTTCTAGTATCGTGCCGTTATGCCGCCGAAATTTTCTAAAATAAGTTAGAAAAATAAAAATATCATTTTATTTAAAGAATGAATTGAATAGAAATTCATAGGTTGAAATAAAATGTTTTAATCGTTAAAAATATAATTTTTAACGTGAAGTGAATAAAATAGAATATTCACTTACAAACCAGACGGTTTGTTTATGTACACCTATTTGAATGACATTGATTGGGACGATAAATTTTACACATCGCCCAACAGCACAAATAAAATATGTGTTTGATTGTTTGAAACCCCACATGGGTGTTGGGATGAAATTTGAAGGTCACTCATCCTGATTGATTAAATATGTCGATCGATTGATTGACAGGCTGTTATAAGCGTTGAATATCTATATTTGATGCTTTTACAGTGTAGTGCACTTTGGTTGATGGTTGATTATTTTCAATGTTATTATATACATGTGTTGTATGAAAATCCATATAATTAACTTTATATGGTAATTGATTGGGCCTCATTCCAATTTGAAAAATAAAGGATATTATAAAATAAAAGTTCATGTGTTGACAGTACTCATCCATTGAGATTGGTCATGTGTTGAACGAAATATTTTGATAACAACTATTTTGAAAAAGAAATATTTGAAATAGAATATTTGAGAATAGAAATTTATGAAGCCGTGTTGATTAGATTGACGCCATTTTGACGTGGACGATATTTATATCGATTTTATTCATTTTAAAATGAATATTGAAAAGTGATTTCGAAATCAACGATTTCGAAATGAATTGAATTGAAAACGATTTCGAAATGAATTGAATTGAAAACGATTTCGAAATGAATTGAATTGAAAACGATTTCGAAATGAATTGAATTGAAAACGATTTCGAAATGAATTGAATTGAAAACGATTTCGAAATGAATTGAATTGAAAACGATTTCGAAATGAATTGAATTGAAAACGATTTCGAAATGAATTGAATTGAAAACGATTTCGAAATGAATTGAATTGAAAACGATTTCGAAATGAATTGAATTGAAAACGATTTCGAAATGAATTGAATGGAAAACGATTTCGAAATGAATTGAAAACGATTTCGAAATGAATTGAATTGAAAACAATTTCGAAATGAATTGAATTGAAAACGATTTCGAAATGAATTGAATTGAAAACGATTTCGAAATGAATTGAATTGAAAACGATTTCGAAATGAATTGAAATGAAAACGAATTCAAATTGAATTGAATGCAAATTGAAATGAATTCAAATTGAATTGAAATTTGAATTGAATAGAAATGAATTTTAAAACGAATTTATAGAGAAGAATTCAATTTTGATTTGAATTGAAACGGAAGTTGAAATTGCTTTTGAAACGAATTTAAAACCATTTATATAATTCGTTTTAAATAGAAATCGACGAAATATATTATATATATATTATATATATATAATATAATGGCCTGAATAGAACGCGCCGCGTGGCGGCAGTTCGTGAATTTCGACCATTTATTTCAAACGGACATTGCGGGAGATCCGACCGTCGGATTCTCCTAAAACCGGAACCGTTGGGTTCGTATCGAAAAGAGCTTTCTAACGAATGTGATAAATTAGAAATCTAACGGTTGGATTTGGAATTATATCCAAATCAAATTCGAAAAAGGTCGCTGTAAGTGCAGTTCGATGGCCATTGATGGAAATCGACTGTACCGGCCTTGATAAAATTATTAAAAATAGTAATAATTTGTGTAAAATCATAAGAAATGATTTGTGAAGATTTGGGGTGAAAAACTCCATATTTGAAAAGATAAAAATAGATTTTTATCGAAATGAACTAGTTTTGAACTAGAATTATAATTCTATTTATTTTTAAATAAATAAATTGAATTTGAAAAGGGTTTTAAAAATAACCAAAATTTCCAATGATTGCATTGGAGTGGATTTGAATCGAAATTGTCTTCGGAATATTTCGATGTTGGAATTCGTGATTATACAGATGTTGTTATGGAAATTTGAAAGATATATATTTATATCGTTATTTCCAATACGACATTTGTTAGTCGTAGAATTTGATATTGAATATAAGCCGATATATTTTTTATTCAGAGCCTTGTATTGAATATCGAATGTGATTTGGGTTTGTCGTGAGTGGTGTCTTCACTAACACTGTTCTTGAACCCAGTTGAGAAAAGATTAAATCTTTTTATTTTAGATTTAATGAAGTGTACCAATTAAATAATATTTAATTGGAATTGAATTGATATTGATTTTTGGGTTTATCGTGGACAGTGTTTTAAATAACACTCGTTCTTTAACCCGATAATTAATGAATGTGATTTTGGGTTTATCGTGAACTGTGTTTTAAATGACACTGATTCTTTAACCCAGTTAACGATTAAAACTAAGTGGAGTTTTAATGAATCTTTAACTAGATTGAAATGATCGAGAATGGAGTACCACCAGTTTTACTCCAGGCGATAGTTAAATCTTTAATTAGATTTGAATGTGAAATGGTAATTGAATTTACCGATAACACTGTGGTGTTAGATATGAAGTATTACCAGTTTTACTTCCTGGGATAAATAGGTTGGGATTGGGAAATTGAAACAAATGATTACTTCGGTAAGTTTCGTTAATCCCGATTAGTTGAATCGAAATTCAAAAGTAGATTAAAGAATAAATTCAAAGAATTTATCTTGGATAAAATTAATGGGAACATTTCCCTATGAATGTGAAATTTAGAAACTAACTGTCGGTTAGCTAAGCAGAATGGTTTTCTGGATATTGATCTGATGTTGGTTTCGGCCTTCGGGGTTAATATTTGGGGAATTATTCTCTTGATTAATTTACGGTTAGTGACTGATGAATTGGAATGAGGCGTATGTTGTGTTTGTGTAACACTTATTTAAAATATACGCGAGTTATTCGGAAAGTCCGGGTTTATCCCATTCTGAATAACTGATACGACGATAAGTCGAAGATGAAGACGATGGTCGAAGACCGGAGGTCTTCACGTCGTTTGGGTAATTACTGATGATCTTGATTGGGCTGTACACCCAAGAAGATGGAAACAGTTAGTGATCGTCCAGACGTACTTGGAGATCGATGGATATGCGGGGTACTAGGTGCCTCCGGTTTCGTTCAGACCCAGAACGGACTTGTAAATGGACTGTGTGTCTGACATTGGATTTTAGTCCGTGTGATTGATCTCTATTAAATATATATCTGTTTGGCGACGGAGAATTTATTCTCTTGCTTAACTCCCTTCTCTGAGACGTACGAGCTCAGGGGTTATATATTGATGGATATCAATCGCATGGAGTGAATTGCCTGTGTGGCATGCCTAAGTGGCAAATGATCAAGGCTTCTGTTGAAAAGCAAAGTCTTGTGGTTGATGATCGAAGCACGGCCTTTGTGGCGTAGCTTTGTGTAACGTTGATTCGCGAGTATCACACCCGGTATGAATCAAAAACGGGAGACGGACCTCAGGGAGGGCATGTGTTTCTTTCTAGTTATGAGTGGCGTCAGTGCTTGAACTGGCTGACGAGTTTGACTCATGTGGATGTTACTTATTATTACTTGCTGAAAAGCGAGGCGCCTCGTGATATCGGTTTCGGCCGATGCTTCTGGTCGGCTGACGGGCCAGATTTACGCCCCAAAGGGCGGAGAAACGTAGTGTTCAGGCATAATTATCCACATCGGTGGACCGGCCCTGACGATCCAAGGGGCAGTTGCGGCTGTTCCGGAGACATGGGCTAGATTGTCTCGAATCGGTTGAGGATCTTGCCCCTAGCCTCGGTTCATACCATAAATGATAACCCAACTTCCAATACGTCGTCTTGCGGTTTTGATTGTAAACTTATATATGGCGACATAGTGTTATGGGCCATTCATGCCGCCTATGATTGATACTTATGATTTGAAGTTGTTTTATACACTATGCACTTATTACAGTATCAAATGATTTGTTTTAAACGTATCAAGCATTCTTTGGCTGTTATAAGGGAAAACCCTATCCCCCGGCTTGCGTTGCATTGTGTGATAGGACCTGGGTCTTATAACAGCTTCATTTTTCTTCATTTAGCATTGCGCTGTTTGTTTTATGCACTGGTATTCTTGGGAGGAAACCCGTTCCGTGTTATACGGCGTGGTCCCTTGATTTACCTAATGATTTAAAATAAAGATTAATAACTGTTTTAGTTCTCACACCAGTCACATGACTGACCTGGAGTTTATTGTTTTAACCTAAACTCTGGGTGCCCTTATTTTGACACGGGCAGCTAGTAGTTTTGGTTTTGCAGATTTATATTCACAGGATCCTGGTTTACAGCTGGAACGATATCCGGAAAGCTTTGTATCCGTATATCTCATTCTAGTTGTGTATTGTATTATTTTTCCGCTGTGATGTATTTAAATGTAATTTAAATCTCTGATATTTCTGTGTAATATTCATTTATACTCTGTATATTCTTGTAATCTGATGCATTGTTGTAATATAAAATGAAATGTTCTTCTGTATGCGTTCTGTTGTGGCTTGTTCTCGAACTATCCGACGCTTTCCTTTACGGGGAAGTTACGGGTCGTTTCATTTGGTATCAGAGCTTTTGTTTACAAAGCTCAGAGAACAAGACACATTAGAACCATACGAAAGAATTCATCAGATATTGGGTTAGTAATATCCAATGGAAATGACTCGTTAGAGATAGGATCAGTAGTATCCTAGAACGAGTGTGAAGAGTATATTTTTCAAATGAAAACAATTTTTGTTTTGAAAATTTAAATCAATTATTCGTATCTGATTATCTATTTATATTGAGTTGGACAGTCCAGTATATAAAGATTTTGCGTATACGTCTGATCCGCGTGTATTCGAAGTTTTAATATATTGGATAGATATAGAATCATACTCTAGTGGCCCGAAGATGATTCTAATGGTTGAGTACTCATCGTCAGAATTTATATTCGTGTGACGAAGGTGTGATATCTATATATTTCCATTAGACTGGTGTGAGAACCAAAAATTAGATAGGGCCTATTGTTGTGAATTGGCATTAAAAACATGATTTTTGTATATGTATTAAAATTATGAATTTGAAAAGTTAATCAACTAATTGATTGATGTTTGTGTTGTTTGTTTATTTGTTTGCTAATTTTTAGCCATTTAGCCTAACAGAACCAAATATGGAATTATATCGAAAATTGGTTGCGTTTGCTTGCATGTACATATATATCATTGAACAGGTCATAGCAAGGAGGCTAGAGCAGAGAATAAAATTTGTTTGCCCGACAAATAGGTACATGTTTATTACATAATTTCCTGTTTTGTTTGGGTGATGATGATTTTATGAGCCTATTGGCTAGCCGCTTGGCTTTTTCTTTTTCTTTTTGAGATCTGAAGGACCGGGGAAGCTATTTGAAATTCCCCGATGCTCCCGGTGCAGGGGAGGTTATGGCGAAATTTTTCAAAAATTTAGGGTGTTAGCCAAATTTTTGAAATTTTGAAAATTCTCAGAAACTAAAGAGTTGGAGAATAGAAGCCAGATCGAGCGTAGAGTTGATTAATCAAACCACATTCGACTTTGTTCCTTTTCGGGGACGAAAAGTTTTAAGTGGGGGAGATTGTAATAACCCGGAAAATCTGGGCCAGTTTAAAAATTTTATTTTGGCAATTTTAGCGAAATTTGATCATTTAAAATAGATTATTTTAAATAATATCAACGAGAAATTTAATTTGAATATAATTCGACGTATATATTATATACGTCGTCGTTAGAATATATATAATTTTATTTATAATTATAAATAGAATTGAAAATGGCGCGGTAGTTCGATAATTCGATTTCAAACTTCAATTGAACGTACCGGGTGCAAAACAATCCGGATTTTAGTGAAACCAAAAATAATGGGATCTAATTGATAATATCTTCCCAACGAATCCGAAAAATCAAGATTTCATATCGGGAATCAAAAGATATGTCCAGTTGAAAATTCTGAATAGTCGCTATGGAATTCAGGCCCTTAAAAATGGACATTTTGCAAATGACCTCGGATTTCGACGAAACCAGTTTTGTTGGGTCCGTGATGTGAAGTTATTGCTAGATTCCAAATTTCATAATTTTTCGAATCAATATGTGAGCGTGGCGAAGGAAAACGCGTTTGACCAGTTTCAGTTGATTTTAATCGACTGGAAAATGGCCATTTTTCAAACGGTCTCAGAATTCAACGAAACTAGTTTTGTTAGGACCGTATCGTCAATACGAAGCTAGAAAATATTTTTCTGGAATTTTTCTAGTTAGTATGTGACCCCGGTAATTTGAAATGTACGTTTAAAATTCAATATACATTGATTTATATTTTAATTTTGATAAAAATTGATTCAAACAGTCGAATTGGCTTACGAAACATATTCCATTGTGTTCGGAATGGGGGTATTTAGTTAGGGGCGACAGTTGTTGGGTTTGATTTGGAGTTCGTAAGGATACGCGGGTATTTTTGAAAATTAAAATTATATAAATATATGGTGGCCCAATCAAATTTTTTTTATAACCTAATTCATTTTCCCAAATGTCGAGCCGCCGCTCAAAATCGTTCAGGGCAAAAAACATCTGATCCAATCTTCCTCTCGATCTTCAAATTTGGAAATCAATCCATAAATTTTAAAAAGGAAAATCGTTCGTCTACATGCGATCCTTGGATCTAACGATGGAGATCAATTTTAATGGCTTAAATTGGGTGAATCGGGGGCTCAAACGTGCCACAGTCGGGCTCAAATTTCAACACGAGACCGAACTCGAGATCGCCAGAACTCCTGGAGGTTGTGGAGGGTTCGACGGTGCTTCAGGGGGATGCCTCTGATCAGGCTCTGGCGCCGATAATTTCGAAGGATTTGCAACCCTAGGTTGGAATGCCATTTCGAACTAGTCCAGGAAGATTAACAGTGAGCTTCTTTTTAGCTAAATGGTTTATTTAATTTATAACATTGTTAAATTATTGATTTTTAATATATATTATATGTGTCTGGCGAGAAGAAAATAATAATAATATATAATATGGTTTTCAAATAAAAAGCATTACTTTTAAAATCTGAAATTAATAAAATATACATGGTTTTAAAAATAGTTTTAAAGTTAAAAATATGTTTTTTTTATATAACATTGTTTAGAAATAGGAATTTTAATAAAATAAAATTAGAAAAGGATTTTTGAAAATAGAAATAAAAATCTAATTTTTATAGAATAGAAAAGTTTGAATTATATATATATGACTTTATTTCAAAAAAATATATGAATAGAAATATTTTTGAAAATAAAATTGTTTTATTTTAAATAAAAGACCATGAAAAAAAAATATGAATAGAAATATTTTTGAAAATAAAATTGTTTTATTTTAAATAAAAGACCAAATTTTTCATGATAGACAAAGGGTAGAAAGCCATATTTTTATCATATGAAAAGTTTATATTTTTGTAAATGAATAGATCATATTTTTTGTAAACAAAAAAAAGAGAATTGATTTTGTAAAATAAAAATAGCATTGTCTAATAATAAAAATAGCTTTGTTCTTAAAAATAAAAATAGCATTGTTTAAAAATAGAATTTTAACACAAATGACATTGTGATAAGAATGTGATATTTATTATTATGAAATAATTTTAAATTAAAAATATGATTTTCAACTTCTTTATAGAATTGATTTTAAAAATATAATTAACATGATCTTTAAAAATATATTGAACAGCTTAAAGATGTGATTTCTAATTATATATAGCATGGTATTAAAAATATGATTTTTTAATATATATACGCGTGAAACAGATCTCGTTAGAAGCACGGCGAAGAAGTCCTACATAAGAAGAGTCGTGGCATTGGTTTAGCAATCGGTGAGAATTTCTCACCTTTCAATTTCATTTCTATTTATATATATATACTAGGATGCAGACGGTGCTTAGTAGCACCCGACACAATCGTCCACAGACCATGGACTTGTTTGTTTGGTTGCATAGATTAGTTATATGATTTGATTTGAATTTGGTTGTTTGGTGATTTAGATTGATGTGTGAATGGCGTTGGCCTTCACTAGACCGGGGATAAGGCTAGGCCTTGTCCCGTTTCTAGTATCGTGCCGTTATGCCGCCGAAATTTTCTAAAATAAGTTAGAAAAATAAAAATATCATTTTATTTAAAGAATGAATTGAATAGAAATTCATAGGTTGAAATAAAATGTTTTAATCGTTAAAAATATAATTTTTAACGTGAAGTGAATAAAATAGAATATTCACTTACAAACCAGACGGTTTGTTTATGTACACCTATTTGAATGACATTGATTGGGACGATAAATTTTACACATCGCCCAACAGCACAAATAAAATATGTGTTTGATTGTTTGAAACCCCACACGGGTGTTGGGATGAAATTTGAAGGTCACTCATCCTGATTGATTAAATATGTCGATCGATTGATTGACAGGCTGTTATAAGCGTTGAATATCTATATTTGATGCTTTTACAGTGTAGTGCACTTTGGTTGATGGTTGATTATTTTCAATGTTATTATATACATGTGTTGTATGAAAATCCATATAATTAACTTTATATGGTAATTGATTGGGCCTCATTCCAATTTGAAAAATAAAGGATATTATAAAATAAAAGTTCATGTGTTGACAGTACTCATCCATTGAGATTGGTCATGTGTTGAACGAAATATTTTGATAACAACTATTTTGAAAAAGAAATATTTGAAATAGAATATTTGAGAATAGAAATTTATGAAGCCGTGTTGACTAGATTGACGCCATTTTGACGTGGACGATATTTATATCGATTTTATTCATTTTAAAATGAATATTGAAAAGTGATTTCGAAATCAACGATTTCGAAATGAATTGAATTGAAAACGATTTCGAAATGAATTGAATTGAAAACGATTTCGAAATGAATTGAATTGAAAACGATTTCGAAATGAATTGAATTGAAAACGATTTCGAAATGAATTGAATTGAAAACGATTTCGAAATGAATTGAATTGAAAACGATTTCGAAATGAATTGAATTGAAAACGATTTCGAAATGAATTGAATTGAAAACGATTTCGAAATGAATTGAATTGAAAACGATTTCGAAATGAATTGAATTGAAAACGATTTCGAAATGAATTGAATTGAAAACGATTTCGAAATGAATTGAATTGAAAACGATTTCGAAATGAATTGAATTGAAAACGATTTCGAAATGAATTGAATGGAAAACGATTTCGAAATGAATTGAATTGAAAACGATTTCGAAATGAATTGAATTGAAAACGATTTCGAAATGAATTGAATTGAAAACGATTTCGAAATGAATTGAATTGAAAACGATTTCGAAATGAATTGAATTGAAAACGATTTCGAAATGAATTGAATTGAAAACGAATTCAAATTCAAACGATCCAAGGGGCAGTTGCGGCTGTTCCGGAGACATGGGCTAGATTGTCTCGAATCGGTTGAGGATCTTGCCCCTAGCCTCGGTTCATACCATAAATGATAACCCAACTTCCAATACGTCGTCTTGCGGTTTTGATTGTAAACTTATATATGGCGACATAGTGTTATGGGCCATTCATGCCGCCTATGATTGATACTTATGATTTGAAGTTGTTTTATACACTATGCACTTATTACAGTATCAAATGATTTGTTTTAAACGTATCAAGCATTCTTTGGCTGTTATAAGGGAAAACCCTATCCCCCGGCTTGCGTTGCATTGTGTGATAGGACCTGGGTCTTATAACAGCTTCATTTTTCTTCATTTAGCATTGCGCTGTTTGTTTTATGCACTGGTATTCTTGGGAGGAAACCCGTTCCGTGTTATACGGCGTGGTCCCTTGATTTACCTAATGATTTAAAATAAAGATTAATAACTGTTTTAGTTCTCACACCAGTCACATGACTGACCTGGAGTTTATTGTTTTAACCTAAACTCTGGGTGCCCTTATTTTGACACGGGCAGCTAGTAGTTTTGGTTTTGCAGATTTATATTCACAGGATCCTGGTTTACAGCTGGAACGATATCCGGAAAGCTTTGTGTCCGTATATCTCATTCTAGTTGTGTATTGTATTATTTTTCCGCTGCGATGTATTTAAATGTAATTTAAATCTCTGATATTTCTGTGTAATATTCATTTATACTCTGTATATTCTTGTAATCTGATGCATTGTTGTAATATAAAATGAAATGTTCTTCTGTATGCGTTCTGTTGTGGCTTGTTCTCGAACTATCCGACGCTTTCCTTTACGGGGAAGTTACGGGTCGTTTCATTTTATGATGGAGCGGGTCTATTTGGTTAAAGGGCCAGGGAGAGATATAAGGTTATAGCCCAACGAACTTAATTATTTAAGTCTAAATTTAATTTTTTATTTGTGTATTAACTTCGTAGATTCATAACTTGATCATACGATATCAGATTGACGAACTGTAAGTTGCATTGGGATCGTATGGACGGACACCACACGATGGAACTGATGCGGAATAAACCAGAGCTCGTTACAATTTATAGCAAAATAAATTGTCTATCAGAATAATATCGAGCGATGGTTATCGTTATTAACGATGATCGTCCAATGTGAGTAAATCTCACCAACTCTGAATAGTTTATAATTTCATGTTGTATTTTTAGAACTGTTAGATATTGGATGATTTACTGTGTGTTGACTGTTTGATTGAACTGCTAGTCAGTTAGTTGAATTTCTATATTGATTCTGTTTAACAGAATGTATCATATAGAACTGAAAGTGATGCTATCTATATTGTTTAACATCTGTGATGTAGGGAAACAGGTTGGAGGAATCCAACTAGATTCCTCAACATTTATTTTACTGTTTTCATATATTGTGATATATGATGTGTTATATAATCTGTTATGGATTATGGGTGTTGGAATGATGTTGATCATTTTTACTCGATATTTTAAATATCATAAAAGACCCTGGGATGTAAAAAGAATTATTTCAATGTATATTGAAATAAAAGGGATTTTATAAAATCAACAGATTTTATAAAAGGAAATATTTCGAAAATAAATAAAAGGGAAAAATGTTTTAAAAACGTATAGAGTTTTATAAAAGGGAAATCATTTGTAAAGTGAAGAACTGTTACTAAAAGTAAATCTTTATAAATGAATAGTTTATTCGAATAGAATAAATTAGTTAATCGATGTTAGTTAATCGATTAGAGAATAAAGTAAAAGGAGTTAATCGATGTTAGTTAATCGATTAGAGATAAAGTAAAGGGAGTTAATCGATGTTAGTTAATCGATTAGTGTTAAAGTAGAAGGAGTTAATCGATGTTAGTTAATCGATTAGAGATAAAGTTAAAAGGAGTTAATCGATGTTAGTTAATCGATTAGTGTTAAAGTAAAATGAGTTAATCGAATATAGTTTATTCGAATAGAAAGAAAGGGAGTTAATCTATGTTAGTTAATCGATTAGAGAATAAAGTTAAAAGGAGTTAATCGATGTTAGTTAATCGATTAGTGTTAAAGTAAAAGGAGTTAATCGATGTTAGTTTAATCGATTAGAGTTAAAGAAAAGGAGTTAATCGAATATAGTAATTCAAATAGAAAGTAAATTAATCGAATATAGTTATTCGAATAGAAAGTAAAATGAGTTAATCGAATATAGTTTATTCGAATAGAAAGAAAGGGACTTAATCGATGTTAGTTAATCGATTAGTGTTAAAGTAAAAGGAGTTAATCGATGTTAGTTAATCGATTAGTGTTAAAGTTAAAAGGAGTTAATCGATATTAGTTAATCGATTAGTGTTAAAGTAAAAGGAGTTAATCAATGTTAGTTTAATCGATTAGAGTTAAAGAAAAGGAGTTAATCGAATATAGTTATTCGAATAGAAAGTAAATTAATCGAATATAGTTATTCGAATAGAAAGAAAATGAGTTAATCGAATATAGTTTATTCGAATAGAAAGAAAAGGAGTTAATCGATGTTAGTTAATCGATTAGTGTTAAAGTAAAAGGAGTTAATCGATGTTAGTTAATCGATTAGTGTTAAAGTAAAAGGAGTTAATCGATGTTAGTTAATCGATTAGAGTTAAAGTAAAAGGAGTTAATAGAATATAGTTTATTCGAATAAAGTTAGTAAATCGAATATAGTTTATTCGAAAAGGGTTAAGTGAATAGAGTAAATCAAATAGAGTAAATCAAATAGAATAAATCGAATAGAGATTTATTCGAACGAGAGTTAAGTAAGGAAGTTAGTTAAAGAAATATAAAGTGAACTTTTCCAATTCCAAAGTTAGAAATGTTGTTCAGTTAAGGTCTGAGAGGTAGTTCTACCCCAACTTGATTGGCTTCGTTTTAACTAGGAAATAGTTAAGGTTCGGCAGTAAAGGAAATGGTTTGAGTTGGCATCGCGATGGTTTGTTTAAACATCTGTCTAAGTCCAATGAAGAAGCTTTGGAAATGTTTTCCAAATAAGAAACCAGAAATGTTTTCTAATAAAGAAAACAAGAAATGGAAATGTTTTCCATTGTTAATAACGTATATTTTCCAAATTTAGAAAATAAGAAACATTGAATATAGGGAAACAGGAGATAAGTAAATTAATGAAATTAGAGATAAATGTTGAATGATGTTTGATCGATATAATTTCCATTTGGAAATAATATCGTTGTTTGCACAATTGTTTTTATTCGATAGATAAATCACAGACTATCGAAGTTTTGACCATTTTAACGTTGTTAATATGGAGAGACCGTTTGGATTATTATCCAAAAGAACCACTCTGTATTGGCATAAGCGTTGCGAATCATATATGCCAAAGGAAATTGAAGACGGAGTTATGCAAGGGCTATCCTGTTTACAGAATAGTGCCTTCGGTTCATCCTGTTCCTGGATGACTTGTATGGATGGATGTCTGACAGAATATTTCCAGACGATCACATATATTGATTTCTCCAACCGTACCAAGAGTGGAAGCGGAGAAGGAAACTTCTTTAGCTAATACATAATGTATGGTTGAGGACGTCAATCGGTGATTTGATGGATTTGACGATGTGACATTCGAAGTAAATCTGATGTGATGATGAAGCGTAGCTTCTAGCCTCATCAACCGGTAAATGACAGAAATCGGGCAGGCAGCATGGCTAAGTCGGTCGCACCGAAGAAGGGTGTATAATCACCTGATCTAGAGTTTCATTTACTTCTAAAAATCTATTGTTGATGCTGTCCCATTCGGGAAACGGTTGCTGATCCCAACTGCTGGTGATATACATTCGATACACTCAAGCGAAATGAGTGGTCGGTCATGTGTGGCCGGGTTGCAAGATGTTCTTGTTGAACCCAGTGTATTCCTCTCTAGAGGTACATTAGCGAAAGGTGGTTCCATACCTTGTCATAGTTGGAAATCCATTACCCAATACGTGCTTGCGGTTTTGATTGTATACTATATATGTAGAACGTGAGATGAAAGCATTTCTGCTAGATGATTATATATACTGTGGTTGATAGACATTATTATAATATCAAAAGGTTTTGATATAAAGATAATTTGGATACTCATAAGGGAAAAACCCATTCCGTTATACGACGTGGTCTTATGAGATATCATTTACCTGCTTGAACTGTTTTAAACTGTTTTACTCACACCAGTCCTATGACTGACCCGGAGTTTTACTTTGTTGTTTTCCCTAAACTCTTGGGTGCCTAAATTTGTATGGGTAGTCAAGTAGTCGGGATTTACAGATACATTGAAGAGCTAGAGAAGGAGACTTCAGGATCATATAGCTATTATTATTCCGCTGTGTTTTAAGTGTTGTACTTTGATAATGATATGTATATGCAAGTACAGATGTATATTTCAAGTTATGTTATATATATTATATGTTATTCGTTCCGCAGTGAGATTCGTGTTACTCTGATGTTGTGTTCTTCTTCTTCTTCTATTCTAATTTTCTATCTTATCTTTCCTCATCCTCTAATTTCTTTCACTAATTACCGTGATTTTTCGGTGTTTTGGTTATCGACATCGTGCTTATGTCGATAACCAAAGTCGCAAAAAATCTGGGTCGTTACAGTTGGTATCAGAGCTTAAGTTAAGAATTACCTGGCTCTGTGGCGTGACTCGGTAGAGATAGGGTAAGTAATATCCTAGCCTGAGATTGAGTGTATATATACGAGTGGACGTATTTGTTATTGATATAAAAAAATGGTTTTATATTGTGTGGATTCATTGGTTAAGTTTTTTATGAGTTCTGGTCGATCAGTTTGATCCACTGTATCGGTAGGAGTTACTAAACACTCGAGTACGATGGGTCGACACGATATGTTTTGAAAAGAGGGTAAATTAAAATAAGTTTACCCAACGTATATTTTGATATATATTGGATATATTGGTTGTTATTATGATCGAGTAAGATTATAAATTAAATGGTTATGTAAATAACCAATCAGAATTCGTATAAGTGAAATAAGTGAAATCAGATGAGTTGAATCTGAAAATTTAAACCAGAAATTGAATTAAAACTCTGGAGAATTGGATAAGTGTTTGTAAATGGATTGGATTAAAAATAAGGAAAATTTAAGATCTTGGGAGATTTTAAATTGTTTTACAAGCAGTGTGAATTATATTTTGAAATGAATTTCAAAGTGGAAATGTTTAGAAATGGTTTTATAGTATTGAACTCACTTCGATCGCTGGAAAATAGATTCTGATGATGACAGCTGCATCATCAGTATTCATTTTTGAGTTGTAAGTGACAAATTACTACCAGAGATACTGTTTTGAATTTGTTTTGGGAAAGACAAGTTGTGTTGAATTTTAAAATGGGATTTTATGATATATAGAATTTGAAATATTAACTTGTTTTAAAAGAAATAAAACAAGTAGTTCCTTTATAAACGAAGTTTATAAATGAAGTGAAAAGAATTATCATTGGATAATTCAGAAATAAAAATACAAGTGTGAAATTGAAAGGGAAATCTATTTTCCAAAGGTAGAAATATCGATTTCAAAGGAATTGAAATCGAGACTTATGAAAAGGAATTTGAATAAAGGAAATTCAAAGAGTATTTGAATATAGAAAAATTCAAAGGGGATTTGAATATAGAAAATTCAAAGGGGATTTGAATATAGAAATTCAAATGAGATTTCAACAAAGAAGATTTAAATAATGGAAAATTGAATATAGAATTCATATTGAGTAATAATAGGATTTGAATATAGAAATTCAAAGGGAGTTTGAATATATGAAATTAAATGGAATTGAAATAGAGTTTGAATATAGCAATTCAAATATAGAATTTGAATAGAATTGAAAATGAAATTTGAATATAGAAGATTCAAATATAATTGAAATGAAATTCAAATATAGAATTTGAATAAGGAAATTGAAACGAAATTCAAATATAAAATTTGAATAAGAGATTTGAAATGAAATTCAAGTATAGAATTTGAATAAAAGAATTGAAATGGAATTTGAATATAGGAAATTCAAATAGAATTGAAAAGGAATTCAATTATTTGATAAACAAGTTAAAATATATTTGAACATGTTATACTCAAATATGAAGGTGAAATGGGAAAACCAGTAATTTGAAAATCACTTAACGAACTAAGTTAAAACGATTGGATTAAGTTGGAATGAATTAGAAATGTATGGATATACATGAGACAGGTTTGGAATATAGTATAGAACTGAAATAGATAGAATGCTCGACGAAAGGTATGTATTTAATTCATATATGAGATTTTATGCGCCGTATCGGCTAGCCGCTTGGCTTTTCTTTTTCTTTTTGATTAGAAAGGGCCTGTGTGGCAGTTTGGGGATTTTCCCGATGCTCCCGGTACAAAGGAGGTTATGGCGAATTTTTCCGGGAATTTAAGGAGTTAGAATATTTTTAAGATAATTTGATAGTTAGAAATCAACGTATCGATATATATATAGAAGTCGATAAGGAAACGAACTTAGAAATAGAGTAGTAAAAATCAAAAAGGGGAGACTAGGAATAAAATCTCGTAAGAATAAAAAGAGAAGGTGTACGTGTTTAAAGGTGAATAATCAGTTGTATGGTATTGATTATTCGAGTAAGTAGTCATATCTGTTTTGACGTTATAAATGTTATTCAGTCAAGGTCTGAGAGGTAGTTATACCCCAACTTGATTAATTTCATTATTAACAAATAAATAGTAAGATTTCAGGCCCGGAAATCAATGTTGGATGAGAGTTAGTTGAATATAGTATTTGGGTTGTCGTAATGATGTTTTACACAACATCCGTTTTAACCCAAATAAGTGTAAGCTCGGAAATAGAATAATAAATATTTCCTAAGTATAGAAATAAACGAGATCGGAAAAGAGATAAGTAATTGGAATATTTTCCAATTGTAAATAACATATATTTTCTAAAGTTTAGAAAAAAAAGGAAGGCGATATTCGGAAATGTTTTCCAAATAACATAAAAGCCCAATATGGTTATTGAAAATATTTGGTTAACAAATATTGATGAAGAAATAGAGAAGTGATTTAACTAATGGAATAGTAATTAAGGGCTCAGTGACATGTTCAAAAAGAAGAATTGATTTTTTAAAGGAGTAAACTGTTTAAAAACTCCCAGAGAAAGACTGTTTGAATTAAAAACATATTTAACAGAAATTTGTGAAAGCAAAATTGAATTAAAGTAAAGCCAGTAAAGTGGTAACTGAGATTGAATTAGAATGATATTATGACAAATTGGATTGTGAGATTCAAATTTGAAGTATAATGTGATAGTCAAGTTAAGAGTTGGGAATCGAGAAGAAACTCGAGTTGGAATGGGATTTGGCTTGGTTAAAACGAATGGTTGTGTTGTGGATAAAAGCAGATCAGAATTTGATTGGGATGACTCTTGTATCTGCTGAATTGATAACAGGTGGAAAGGATATAATGATATGCCGACAAAAGGTACAAGTTTATATTTCATATGGTATGAGATTTTGATGAGCCGAATTGGCAAGCCGCTTGGCTGTTTGATTTTCTTTTGGGTTGGAGATGGCCCAGAGAGGCGAGTTAGAGTTTGACCGATTGACCAGTACAAAGGAGGTACTGGCGAAATTTTTCGAAAAGTTAAGGCGTTAGAAAATTTTCAAGATTTTTGAAAATTTTCGTTGATAAGAATTAATTAATAATTTAATTGAATTTAAATTAGTTCAGTTGAAACTGAAGTTAAGAAGTGAACAAATATGTTCTAACCAGTCGATAGGGTCGTCTCCTACTTTTTAGCAATTTCGAGGACGAAATTATTTTAAGTGGGGAAGATTGTAATGATCCGCATTGGCAGAGGTATTATAATAAATTTATTTAATTATATTAATGGTGGTTTAGAGAATTTAATGGTCGTGGAATTAAATAACTAGGAATATTTAATTAAAATAATAATTAAATAATATATTTAATTCTGAAATAATCAGAATTGGCTGAAATGGCGATATGGTGTGAACCGGATCATCTGTGATATTTAATTCAGCTTGGAATTGAATTTGAATAACGAATATATTCAATCGTCGACAGTTGAATGTATAGTTTATAATATAATTAAAATAGAGCTCGAAATGGCGCGGCAGTTCGCTATTTGGCGATTCGAACTTCAACTGAATGTACAGGATTTGTTTTAAGCTGGATTTCTGTGAAACAAGAAACGTGTGGAGCTGGTGGAGTATATCTTTCTAGTGGAAGAGAAAAATCGAGATTTCATTGTGTAGATTTTGATTTATGTCCAAATCTAATTCTAAAATAGTCGCTATAGAATCGTTTATCGACCGTAACAGTTTATTCAATATAACTAGATATCGGGTTTGAATTTAGACAAGGTTCTTTTGAAACATAAAGATAATTTAATTTATAGAATTTTACTGTAATTTTTAATTAATTAAATATGCGACTTTTTATTTGAAGTATTTCGCACCCTGAAATAAACATTTTGAAGTTTCAAAATATGAGTCAATCTACCGGTATTATTATATTTATGGGATTGCGGTACGTTGGTCGTCACAACGGTACGTTCAATTCTGTCTATATCGGTCCGTAAAAATGAATGTGTAAGGGAGTCCGTGAAACTTCACTTGGAAAACCAAACATACCCATTCCTTCAACACACATACCGAATAATGGGATTTCAGTCCCACATTGAAACCACCTGAGCACATGTGTACAACAGTATAACCTCATATACCCTCTACGTCTTATATTTGTACTTAAATACTTGGTTTTTCTTAGCCTCTAAAACACCTTTTCTTTGTTCCGCTCTATGGTTGTCTACGTAGGTCTGTTCCTCTCACACCACATCAACATTACTTCACAGCAAAGTAACCCTACACCATATATAGTCATAACGCAACATATGGAGACTTCCTTTTACACATCCTTTTTGCATTCTTTCTCTACCAAAAGTAAAGGAAACTGCCATTATTGTTTACCAGTAAACAATTTGAGCATTTAAAACTAGAAATTTCAGTGAAGAAATAAATACATATAAAAAGAAATAAGAAGAGGAGTGGGCGCAGTAGTGAACTGCATGACAAAGTAGCGGACGTATGGACTGTTGAAGGCTTGGAAGTGGATTGTGAGCTCATGGGAGTGGACGCTATACTAGAACAGCGCGAGATGCAAAGAAGGAGAATGGGCTCGAACGCCTTTGGGTTTGAGTGGGTGGTCTTGCCTGAACTGAGAGAAGGGACATTGCTGTTGATTTCAAATGTTTAGGGGCTTGGGAAAGAGGAGTGGCGAAACACGGCAGTGCGTGTAAAAAAGGAGAAGAGGGTGCCGGAGTCCTATTCGGAAGAAGAATACGGTGCGCGGGGGTATTGTTGGGTGCCGAGGCCTGGGTAGGTTTGGTTGTTGCGTGAAATTCATATATGGTAAAATGTATACTATAGGAGCAAAGATGGCAGACATTGGTGGAAGTAGATGTACTGTAGAAGGGATATGGGTTGAACGTTGGGCCAGTGGAAATGTTAAGGTCCATATATTTTTGTTTAAAAAGAAAAAAAAAGAAAGGGAAGTAAGGGTGCGGAAGTTTTATGATGGAGCGGGTCTATTTGGTTAATGGGCCAGGGAGAGATATAAGGTTTAGCCCAACGAACTTAATTATTTAAGTCTAAATTTAATTTTTTATTTGTGTATTAACTTCGTAAATTCATAACTTGATCATACGATATCAGATAAACCGTAAGTTGCGTTGGGATCGTATGGTCGGACACCACACGATGGAACTGATGGGGAATAAATCGGAGCTCGTTACAATTTATAGAAAAATAAATTGTCTATCAGAATAATATCGAGCGATGGTTATCGTTATTAACGATGATCATCCAATGTGAGTAAATCTCACCAACTCTGAATAGTTTATAATTTCATGTTGTATTTTTAGAACTGTTAGATATTGGATGATTTACTGTGTGTTGGCTGTTTGATTGAACTGCTAGTCAGTTAGTTGAATTTCTATATTGATTCTGTTTAACAGAATGTATCATATAGAACTGAAAGTGATGCTATCTATATTGTTTAACATCTGTGATGTAGGGAAACAGGTTGGAGGAATCCAACTGGATTCCTCAACATTTATTTTACTGTTTTCATATATTGTGATATATGATGTGTTATATAATCTGTTATGGATTATGGGTGTTGGAATGATGTAGATCATTTTTATTCGATATTTTATATATCATAAAAGACCCTGGGATGTAAAAAGAATTATTTCAATGTATATTGAAATAAAAGGGATTTTATAAAATCAACAAATTTTATAAAAGGAAATATTTCGAAAATAAATAAAAGGGATAAATGTTTTTAAAACGAATAGATTTTTATAAAAGGGAAATCATTTGTAAAGTGAAGAACTGTTACTAAAAGTAAATCTTTATAAATGAATAGTTTATTCGAATAGAATAAAGTAGTTAATCGATGTTAGTTAATCGATTAGAGAATAAAGTAAAAGGAGTTAATCGATGTTAGTTAATTTATTAGAGATAAAGTAAAAGGAGTTAATCGATGTTAGTTAATCGATTAGTGTTAAAGTAAAATGAGTTAATCGATGTTAGTTAATCGATTAGAGATAAAGTTAAAAGGAGTTAATCGATGTTAGTTAATCGATTAGTGTTAAAGTAAAATGAGTTAATCGAATATAGTTTATTCGAATAGAAAGAAAGGGAGTTAATCGATGTTAGTTAATCGATTAGAGAATAAAGTTAAAAGGAGTTAATCGATGTTAGTTAATCGATTAGTGTTAAAGTAAAAGGAGTTAATCGATGTTAGTTTAATCGATTAGAGTTAAAGAAAAGGAGTTAATCGAATATATTAATTCAAATAGAAAGTAAATTAATCGAATATAGTTATTCGAATAGAAAGTAAAATGAGTTAATCGAATATAGTTTATTCGAATAGAAAGAAAGGGACTTAATCGATGTTAGTTAATCGATTAGTGTTAAAGTAAAAGGAGTTAATCGATGTTAGTTAATCGATTAGTGTTAAAGTTAAAAGGAGTTAATTGATGTTACTTAATCGATTAGTGTTAAAGTAAAAGGAGTTAATCGATGTTAGTTTAATCGATTAGAGTTAAAGAAAAGGAGTTAATCGAATATAGTTATTCGAATAGAAAGTAAATTAATCGAATATAGTTATTCGAATAGAAAGAAAATGAGTTAATCGAATATAGTTTATTCGAATAGAAAGAAAAGGAGTTAATCGATGTTAGTTAATCGATTAGTTTTAAAGTAAAAGGAGTTAATCGATGTTAGTTAATCGATTAGTGTTAAAGAAAAAGGAGTTAATCGATTAGAGTTAAAGTAAAAGGAGTTAATAGAATATAGTTTATTCGAATAAAGTTAGTAAATCGAATATAGTTTATTCGAAAAGGGTTAAGTGAATAGAGTAAATCAAATAGAGTAAATCAAATAGAATAAATCGAATAGAGATTTATTCGAATGAGAGTTAAGTAAGGAAGTTAGTTAAAGAAATATAAAGTGAACTTTTCCAATTCCAAAGTTAAAAATGTTGTTCAGTTAAGGTCTGAGAGGTAGTTCTACCCCAACTTGATTGGCTTCGTTTTAACTAGGGAATAGTTAAGGTTCGGCAGTAAAGGAAATGGTTTGAGTTGGCATCGCGATGGTTTGTTTAAACATCTGTCTAAGTCCAATGAAGAAGCTTTGGAAATGTTTTCCAAATAAGAAAACAAAAATGTTTTCTAATAAAGAAAACAAGAAATGGAAATGTTTTCCATTGTTAATAACGTATATTTTCCAAATTTAGAAAATAAGAAACATTGAATATAGGGAAACAGGAGATAAGTAAATTAATGAAATTAGAGATAAATGTTGAATGATGTTTGATCGATATAATTTCCATTTGGACATAATATCGTTGTTTGCACACTTGTTTTTATTCGATAGTTAAATCACAGACTATCGAAGTTTTGACCATTTTAACGTTGTTAATATGGAGAGACCGTTTGGATTATTATCCAAAAGAACCACTTTGTATTGGCATAAGCGTTGCGAATCATATATGCCAAAGGAAATTGAAGACGGAGTTATGCAAGGGCTATCCTGTTTACAGAATAGTGCCTTCGGTTCATCCTGTTCCTGGATGACTTGTATGGACGGATGTCTGACAGAATATTTCCAGACGATCACATATATTGATTTCTCCAACCGTACCAAGAGTGGAAGCGGAGAAGGAAACTTCTTTAGCTAACACATAATGTATGGTTGAGGACGTCAATCAGTGATTTGATGGATTTGACGATGTGACATTCGAAGTAAATCTGATGGGATGATGAAGCGTAGCTTCTAACCTCATCAACCGGTAAATGATAGAAATCGGGCAGGCAGCATGGCTAAGTCGGTCGCATCGAAGTAGGATGTATAATCACCTGATCTAGAGTTTCATTTACTTCTGAAAATCTATTGTTGATGCTGTCCCATTCGAGAAACGGTTGCTGATCCCAACTATTGGTGATATACATTCGATACACTCAAGCGAAATGATTGGTCGGTCATGTGTGGCCGGGTTGCAAGATGTTCTTGTTGAACCCAGTGTATTCCTCTCTAGAGGTACATTAGCGAAAGGTGGTTCCATACCTTGTCATAGTTGGAAATCCATTACCCAATACGTGCTTGCGGTGTATACTATATATGTAGAACGTGAGATGAAAGCGTTTCTGCTAGATGATTATATATACTGTGGTTGATAGACATTATTATAATATCAAAAGGTTTTGATATAAAGATAATTTGGATACTCATAAGGGAAAAACCCATTCCGTTATACGGCGTGGTCTTATGAGATATCATTTACCTGCTTGAACTGTTTTAAACTGTTTTACTCACACCAGTCCCATGACTGACCCGGAGTTTTACTTTGTTGTTTTCCCTAAACTCTTGGGTGCCTAAATTTGTATGGGCAGTCAAGTAGTCGGGATTTACAGATACATTGAAGAGCTGGAGCAGGAGGCTTCAGGATCATATAGCTATTGTTATTCCACTGTGTTGTAAGTGTTGTACTTTGATAATGATATGTATATGCAAGTACAGATGTATATTTCAAGTTATGTTATATATATTATATGTTATTCGTTCCGCTGTGAGGTTCGTGTTACTCTGATGTTGTGTTCTTCTTCTTCTTCTATTCTAATTTTCTATCTTATCTTTCCTCACCCTCTAATTTCTTTCACTAATTACCGGGATTTTTCGGTGTTTTGGTTATCGACATCGTGCTTATGTCGATAACCAAAGTCGCAAAAAATCTGGGTCATTACAATTCGAGCTGTAAGTATTTTCTCTCTCTTCTTTTCTCTATTTTTATTTATCAATTTAAATAAAAAATCTGATTTTTAATGCGGAGGAAATTGTGTATAGATATGATTTCTATGAGAGAAAGGATTCGATTTCTATGAGAGGAAAGATTCAATCTTTATGAGAGGAAAGATTTGATTTTTAATTAACATGAGATTTGATTTTTTATAAAGTATATAGATTTCATAAAAAGCTTTGATTTTTATCATTAAAAAGGTTTGATTTTTTATCATTAAAAAGATTTGATTTTTATTATGAAGATGGTGAAAGGAAAATATAATCTTTGTACATATAATTTTGAAATAAAAATAGAGAAAAGATTTTTAGTAATATAAAAATTCGATTTTTAGCGCTATAAAAATTTGATTTTTATAAATATAGCGAAGTGATAAAAATGTGATTTTTATCCATGTAGCGTTGAAATAAAAATGTGATTTTTATTTATGAACAGTGTGAAATGGTTGAGTTGGAAAGTTGGGCAAATCTAAACCATTCAGAAATTCAGGATAGAATGGAGGTGTGGATCCCAAAGGTGAGAACTCCTCACTTTTATCTTATTTTCTAGTTAAAATATATACTAGGATGCAGACGGTGCTTAGCAGCACCCGATACCCGTCGTCCACAAACCATGGATGACTTGTTTGTTTGATTGATGTGTTGTGAAAATTGATTTTGGGATGTGGAATGAAGTGTTAAAAATATTCATAAGTGAATAAATAGTTTGAACAATAAAAATCACATTTTTATTGTGTATATGAAGTAAATAAAATATTCAAGTTGAATAAAATATTTAAATAATAAAAATATCATTTTTATTGTATATATGGACTGAATAAAATATTCATAAGTTGGGATAAATATTTATAAACAAATCGGACGATTTGTTTATGTACACACATTTGACTGATATTGATTGGGACGATAAATTTTACACATCGCCCAACTGCACAAATAAAATTCGTTATTTGTTGATTGAAGCCCCACACGGGTATTGGGATGATATATGACATACACTAGTCCCAATAATTAGCCGTATGTCGATCGATTGATTGACAGGCTGTATGAGCGTTGAATACTTATTTTAAATGCTTATATGGTTGTAGAATGCAATCTGGATGTTGCTTGAATTTTTAATGATTGTTTATCATCATTGTTGTATACGTGTATTGGATAAAATCCATATAACTGAAATTATATGGTAATTGACTGAGTCTGATTCCAGTTCAGAATTAAAGAATATTTTGAAATAATATTCAGAAAACATTGAAATGTAAAGCCGTGTTAAGTAGTTAAACGCCATTTTAATACGAACGAAAATTTGGTCAATTTTACTCATTTTGTAATGAATATCGAAAAGGGATTCCAAAAAAATCTAATATTTTGAAATGAATTTGAAATTCAAATTAAATTGAAATGAATTTGAAATTTGAATTAAATTGAAATGAATTTGAAATTCGAATTAAATTGAAATGAATTTGAAATTCGAATTAAATCGAGATGAATTTGAAATCGATTGAAATGAATATAAGTTGAATTGAAATCAATTTAAAGTGAATTCAAAATGAATTGAATTGAAATTGAATTGAAATCGATTTAAAATGAATTCAAAATGAATTGAAATTGAATTGAAATCAATTTGAAATGAATTTAAAACGAATTTATAATGGAAAATTCAATTTTGATTTGGAATTGAATATGAGGTTGAAACTGTTATTAAAATGAATTTAAAACGAATTATAAAATATGTTTTAAATGGAAATCGATGAAATATATATTATATATATAATATAATGGCCTGAATAGAACGCGTTGCGCTGCAGCAGTTCACGAATTTCGACCATTGACTTCGAATGAATATTTCGGGAGATATGACCGTCGGATTCTCCTAAAACCGGAACCGTTGGGTTCGTATCTAAAAGAGCTTTCTAATGAATATTAGAGATCTGAAATCTAACGGTTGGATTTGGAATTATGTCCAAATCAAATTGGGGAAAGGTCGTTGTAAGTGCAGTTTGATGGCCGTTTATGGAAATCGACTGTACGGGCCTTGATAAAATTATTAAAATTATTAATAATTTGTGTAAAATCATAAAAATGATTTGGAAAGAGTTGGGATGAAAAATTCCATGTTTGTAAAGATAAAAATATATTTTTATCGAAATGAACTAGTTTTGAAATAGAATAATAATTTATTTATTTTTAGAAATAAATAAACTGAATTTGAAATGGTTTTAAAAATAACCAGAATTTCCAATATATAAATTGGGAATGGATTTGAATCGAAATTGTCTTCGGAATATTTCGATGTCGGATTTCGTGATTATATAGATATTGTTAAGGAATATTCTAGACTGGAATGAGGCGTATGTTGTGCTTTTATAACACTTGTTTATTATATACGCAAGTTATTCAGAAAGACCGGGCTTATCCCATTTTGAATAACTGATTCGACGCTGTGTCGAGGATGAAGATGGTGGTGGAAGGCCGGAGGTCTTCACATCATTTGGATGATTACTGATGTCTTGATTGGGCTGTACACCCAAGGCAAGGTAATAAGTGGTGATCGTCCAGACGTACTTGGAGATAGAACGGATATGCGAGGGCCTCTACTTTGTATTGGACATGTAGGGGAGGAATAAGGTGCCTCCGGTTTCCTTCAGTCCCAGAACGAACGTGTAAATGGATGTGTGTCTGACATCGGATTTCATTCTGTGTGATTGATAGACATCGGTTGCATAGCGTGAATTGCCTTTGTGGCATGCTGAGATGCAAATGATCAAGGCTTCTGTTGAAAAGCAAAGTCTTATGGTTGATGATCAAAGCACAGTTTTGATATAGCATAGCTTTATGTAGCGTTGATTCGCAAGCCTCACACCCCGGTGTGAACCATAAACGGGAGAGGGCCTCAGTGAGGGCATGCGTTTCTTTCTAGCTAGGAGTGATTTCAGTGGTTTTACAAGCCCTGACAAGTTTGACTCATGTGGTTGTTGGAATACGAGGCGCCTCGGTTATATCAATCATTCCGAGGCCGATAGTTTGGCCGGGATATGACCAGTTTACGCCCCATAGGGCGGGGAAACGCATTGTTTAGGCATTTTAATCCACTCCGTGTGGACCGGCCCTGACGATCCGAGGGATTGACTGAGTACTTGCCCTGAGACTCGGGCTAGACAGTCTCGAAGCGGTAAGGACGATCCCTTGCCTTGGTTCGCAGATGGAAATCCAACTTCCAATACGACATTTTGTGGTTTTGATTGTAGAGCCTAGTATTGGCGACATGATATATGGTATCCATGCCGTCTAGGATTGATACATTTATTTTTGAAGTTGTTTTATACACTATGCACTTATAATAGTATCAAATGATTTGATTTAACATACCAAGCATGTTTGGCTATTATAAGGGAAAACCCTATCCCCCGGCTTGCATTGCATTGTGTGATGGGACCTGGGTCTTATAATAGCTTCATTTTCTTTATTTAGCATTGCGCTGTTTGTTATATGCACTGGTATTCTTGGGAGGAAACCCGTTCTGTGTTATATGGCGTGTCCCTTGATATATCTGATTTTGAAGCCAAGTTTTAAATAACTTTTTTAGTTCTCACACCAGTCACATGACTGGCCTGGAGTTTATTGTTTTAATCTAAACTCTGGGTGCCCCAATTTTCCACACGGGCAGCTAGTAGTTTTGGTTTTGTAGATTTATATTCATAGGATCCTGGTTTACAGCTGGAATGATATTCGGAAAGCTCTGTATCCGTATATTCTTTTCAGTTGTGTTTTGTATTATTTTTCCGCTGCATTGTAATTTGTAAATCTCTGATATTTAGTAAATGTGTAATATGTAATTCATACTCTGTATATTCTTGTATTCTGATGAAATTGTTGTAATATACAATGAAATGTTCTTCTATTTGTGTTCTGATTCGTCTTGTCCTCAAGGTAATCCATTCTTTCCCTTCTCCTCAGAGGCCGGGGAAGTTCTGGTCACCACAGTTTGGTATCAGAGCTTTGGTTTACAGATCTCGGAGAACAAGACACGTTAGAACCAAACGAAAGAATTCATCAGAGATTGGATTTGTAATATCCAATAGGTATGACTCGTTAGAGATAGGATCAGTAGTATCCTAAAATGAGTGTGAAGAGTGTTATCTTAAAACAAAGATGAAAACAAATTTTATTTTAAAAATTTAAACCATTTTATACGTATTTGAATATTTTATTTGTATTGGATTTGGACAATGTAACACCCCATCTCCGTTAAGGTCACTCTCAAAGGGAATGCCTTAACTTCGGTGGAGCGTTTTAAGGTACAAGATATTAATAAATTACAAGACATAAAATTTATACAGTGGAAAAAGATCAATATTATTTCATAAATACTTGTTCAACGCAACAATTCAACAATTGTTTCAACCTTACACATTATTACAACTTTTCATCTGTCTTGAAAACATAAAGAAGCAATACTGAAAATATAATGACATAAATCCCCAATAAGTGCTTGACCATAGCCATAGCTCAAAAAGGAAAGTCCAAGCCTTACATCTACAGTCTTCAAGCTTTGGCTAACCTGGACTAAGCAGTAGTGTTTCCTCCATGCGGACCTGGGGGGGGGGGGGGGGGAGGGGGGAAACGGAAGAAAAGAAGTGAAAGGAAAATGGGTCAGACATAAGTCTGGTAAGCCCAGTTATTTAATAGCATGTAAACAAGTAAAAGACTATGACATGAATAAACTAAACTTAGAATGATACCACAAGGATGGGGTAGTCCTAAAACGAGGTAAAGTAAGATTTAACTAGATTTGGCTATCGCACCCACTTTTACTTCTCTACACCCACTAAGAGCTGTTTAACTAGCAATGTATGTTCATGATAAAGTGATCCCATTCATGTATTGACCGGCTCCTAATCGCATTCATGTATTCCCGGTGTCATGTGGCCCTACGTGATTTTTAAGTACTTGTGCTGGTTCCAGTATAGGGTGTATCAAGTCCTATAATGGCAATCCTAACATGATTCAAAGATGCACAAGTGTATGCCTAGTGCCCAGTGCTTGCTTTTTCCACTCCGGAGCCCTTGCACTCCCGTACTCCTTCGGAACCTACACTGACGCACCTAACCGACGCCCTTTTTGTCCGCTTATATTCAGCCCAGTAATCGTGCCCCACCCTGCCTAGTTCAGGGTACCTTGATACATCCATGTGGGTTATTGCTGAAACGGGTCCCCGTTACTAGGGTTTTTCTAGTCAACATACTAAATTGGTTAAGTGTCCTTGGTTTGACTTAACCCCTATCAATCTTGTCTAGTTAACATGTTAAGTTGGTTAAGTGATTCCTCAATTACTTTACCCACCAATCTTGTCTTGTTAACATGTTAAGTTGGTTAAGTGTTCCCTTAGTTACTTAACCTCACTATTTCTAGCTTGATTATTCATGAGCTTTAATTAATAATTAATTAAAGAACCAACCACTCACATTAGACAGGTATTGTTGTGGTTACTGGATGTGCCGGTCGGTTCCGGGCAGTTTTACACCATAACTCAGTCTAACCTCGGGTCTTTCTGGGCTTGATGCACTAACCTCTCATATTAGACAGGTATTGTTGTGGTTACTGGATGTGCCGGTTGGTTCCGGGTAGGTTTACACCACAACTCAGTCTAACCTCGGGTTAGGCATATTCATCTTTTACGTTTTATATATGTGAATTTTCTACAAGTGTTTCATGTCACATATTTTAATTATGTTCAAGACTAATGGTATAAATTATACCATTCATGGCCTTAACCATTTACATGGTTTTGGGCCCACCTACATTATTAACATGTTATGATTTAATAACTATCCCAAAGTTACCCCCGTTTGTTCGTTCGTATTAATCACATAAAGTCATTGGGCTCGCATATTAGCCCAATTTATAAACAAGAGGTAAAGAAGGGAACATGCATAATATAGATTCAACCAAACATGTAAATTTTGCATAAAACTTTATTCATATAATTTAACATGTCACATGAACTTGCATATAATTCAGACTTAGATAATCATAAGCCTAAAACATGTTAATATGTAGATCTAAGCATGTGTGAACATAACCTTAATTATAAACTAGCATATGACATAATCATGACATGTCCAATCCCAAGGCATGTATAATTTTAACATTAACATATAGGTGTGAACTAGATCTAACAAGGTGAACTTGCATAAGTCCACTTTACAAACATGCATATAAATGTAGATCTAGTTTTGGATCTAACATGTAAATTGCATGAACATACGTATAATTAGATCGTGACTTGGATCTATCATAAAACATATAACTTGCATTAATCGTATGAACCTAGATAGATCTTGACATGGATCCAACATAAAACTTGTAACTTGCATATGAACATATATATAGGCATATGGATCTAACATAAAGCATATGAATATATATATATGTAGATCTTGACTTGAATCTATCATAATACATACAACTTGCATTAATCATATAAACATATATATGTAGATATTAACATGAAACATATAACTTGCATATGATATTGATAGTTTCATTCTCAATCTTTAATATATCCAACTCCAAGTCCAATAAGCCACAAACATTCCAAGACAATTCATGATAAAATCATTACAAGAAAGAAACATGAAATAGCATCGTCAATATTATACAACATGGTATAATTCTATTTTTCACTTTATATCAAATCACGTCTTAAATTTATTTACATCTAAAAGATAACTACACTTACAAAAGACAATCTTGATTTATGGAATCTATATTATGAAGTTGAAATGCTCGCCTTTGATGTAGACAATCGTTGTTTTAGTTTAATTTTGATTTGATTCTTTTAATTTGCTTCAAGTTGAACGGCGGCTACTCGAGGTTGTCCAATGGCAACATGACGGCTCTTGGTTTGATTTTTAATATGATCTAGGGTTGAGGTATTAGGTTGCTTATATAGAAGTTTGATTTAATAGGAACCGTCAGATTAACCTAGAGCAAATCAAAGCCATTCAGACAAGACAGAATAGCCACATCAGCCCTAATGGCTCAGCAAGGAGTCCATCAGAACCAATCAGATGCCACATCTGCCTTATTGCGAATCGGCCCATGGGTTGACAGCCAAACACCCTGGATCAACCCCTAGTCGACCCAGCGGAGCTCGGGTCGACCTCAAAAATCGGCCGGTTTAGTTATTCCCCTTCCCAATTTGTCGTTTTGAACTTTTTTAGCTTATTTATTTATTTAATTTTTATATATATCTCTCTATATATATATATTTCTCATATGCATAAAAACTTCAAGGCTTAATAACTTCTTCATAAGGTATATGTTTTATGCAAACCAAATGTCTATCTTGACCAGAATTTTGAGACGAACGTAATAGCGCAACCCATTTCACTTAATTCTTCTTCTAAAAATTAAGTGCTCTTGAATTTGTTAATTTTAATATTCTCAGTAAATTCTGGGTGTTACATTCTCCCCTCCTTAAAGGATTTCATCCCCGAAATCTTCAAATTAAGAAGAATGCATCTTAACATCCAATCATCCATCTTCCACAAGCATCCATTTTCCTTAAAAGACTTCTAATGCCATATGAACATATGCAGTGTGTGTGTATATGTCTCTTATCTAGTGCAAAATTAGGCGGTCTACTGATCCAGTTGACCTCCTTAATGCGAATCATGAGAGTGCCATGAGACCATTATATATGCAATTTTTCCTATTCATAATTCTACATGAGTGTACAATCATTCATACAAATGCAACGTCCATATGATAACACATCAAGTTTCAATCCACATACAATTTCATGCGTTCATATGCAAATGCAATATGAAAGTGATTGAGCTGATCTAGAACCTAATGTGTATGTGCATATGCATCCACGAGCAATCACCAGCAACCAATTGCAACCACTTTGCAACCATTAACCAAAACATGTTTCGAATACATGTTTACATCCATTGATTTCTACTAAGGATCAAGAAATAGGACCAAGAAGATAACTAAGCATGAATAAACTTATGACAAAGGAGAGATCAAAGATGCACCCTCAAAAAGATAAGGGTAGGCTGCGCGTATCTTTCTTTGTCTCCCAAGTCGCGTCTTCTTCATTGTCACTCCATTGTACTTTAACAAGCTTGACTTCACGGTTGCATAGCTTTTTGACTTTCGTTCCCAAGATACGAGTTGGGATTCTTCTCACTGTTGCTTCTCGTTCCACTTCTACCTCTTCTAGTATCTTTGGTTCCACCACTTCCGCAGACTCATGTAAGCACTTCCGTAGGTGAGAAACATGAAAGACATTGTGAACTCCAACCAACTTTTTAGGTAGCTCTAATCTGTAGGCCATCGTCCCAATTCTTTCAATGATAAGAAATGGTCCTATGAATCTAGGTGCCAATTTCCCTTTGGATCCAAAGCAAACGACATTCCTCAAAGGAGATACTTTAAGGAACACTCTGTCTCCAACCTCAAACTCAAGGTCGGTCCTTCTTTTATCTGCATAGGACTTCTGTCTATCTTGAGCAGTCCTCATTCGTCTTCTTATTAGGTCCACCTTTTCTGAGGTTTCCCTAATCATGTCTAGCCCAAGTATAAGCTTATCTGTGGATTCCCACCAACAGGTTGGTGATCGACACGGTCTCCCGTATAAGGCTTCGAAGGGTGCCATGCCTATTGTAACTTGTAGCTATTGTTGTAGGCGAACTCCACCAAAGGAAGATGATCTTCCCATGTCCCTCTAAAGTCAAGAACACACAATCTCAAGAGGTCTTCTAAGACTCTGTTCACCCTTTCCGTTTGTCCACCAGTTTGGGGGTGGTAGGTCGTGCTTCAACATAGTTGTGTTCCTACAACCTCTTGCAAACTCTTCCAGAACTCGCTTGTAAAGATAAGGTCTCGATCGCTTACTATGATAGAAGGTATCCCATGCAGTCGAACTATCTCTTTAAGATATAGAGATGCTAGAAATGAGGCAGTCCTTCTACTTTTGACAGGTATAAAGTGAGCGCTTTTTGTGAGCCGGTCCACTATAACCCAAATACTGGTATTGCCCCTTCTTGACCTAGGCAACCCATCAATAAAGTCCATCGAAATGATATCCCATTTCCACTGTGGGACCTCTAGAGGATGAAGCAAACCACCAGGCTTCTTCTACTCCACCTTGACCTGCTGGCATATCATGCACTTAGAAACGAATTCAGCTACGTCCCTCTTCATGCCATTCCAAAAGAAAACTCTTTTGATGTCTTTATACATTTTGTCTTTGCCTGGGTGTATGGTCAGCTTTGAATGGTGTCTTCTTCTAGAACCGTTTTCACTAAATCTCTTACTTGTGGGACGGATAGCCTTCCATCACATCTCAACCATCCCTTATCATCGATGGAGTATCTATTGAGGTGACTCGAAGTCTCACCCCTAATCATCTTATCTATCAATCTACTAGCTGAGGGTATTCACGTTATGCGGTTCCTATTGAGTCAAAAAGTGTAGGCCGTAATTCCAGTGTTGCTAACAAGCTAGGTACAAATTCAGAGGAGGGTCTAAAGTCAAAGTTGGCTATGTACTCAAAGCTTTGCCTTTCTACAAAGATAGGGCTTAAGGTCATCTTCTTTCTACTCAGAGCGTCTGCTACCACATTGCCCTTGCCAGGAGTATAGGAAATCTCAAAATCATATGAGGCAAGAAACTCCATCCATCTTTGCTGCCTCAAGTTGAGATCTTTCTGCGAGAAAATGTACTTCAACGATTTATGGTCAGTAAACAATTCAAACTTCACACCTAGGAGATAATGGCGCCAAGACTTAAGAGCGAAAACGATGGCCGCCAATTCTAGGTCGTGGGTTGGGTAGTTTTTCTCATGTACTTTTAACTGCCTTCCACCATAAGCTACTACCTTCCCTTCTTGCATCAAGACAGCACCTACTCGTGTACTGCATGCATCCGTGTAAATGGTAAACAACTTGCTCCCATCAGGCAATGTCAAAACTGGGGCTGTTGTTAGAGCCCTTTTCAAAGCAATATTGCAATCCAAATCCTAAGTGAAAACTAGGTTCTTCTTCGTCAACCTTGTAAGTGGAGCTGATATTTTCGCAAAGTCTTTGATGAACTTCCGGTAAAAGCCTGCTAGCCCGGGAAAGCTTCGGACTTCAGTTGTGTTTCGTGGAATCTTCCATTCTTGCACAACAACCACTTTTGTGGGGTCCACGGCTATCCCCTCTTTGGACACCACATGTCCAAGGAATCTAACTTCTTCTCTCCAGAAATGGCATTTGGAGAATTTGGCTTCCAACTGATGTGCACAGAGAGTATCCATGACTTCCCTTAAGTGCTGAGCATGCTCTTCCTCACTCTTCGAGAAGATCAAAATATCGTCCACGAAGACCACTACAAACTTATTGAGGAATTCCCGGAACACCCTGCTCATCAAGTCCACGAAATAGGCAGGTGCGTTTGTCAAGCCGAAAGGCATGACAAGCCACTTGAAGAAACCATCCGGGGTCCTAAATGCAGTCATGTCAATGCTATCCTCGGCCACTCTTAGCTGATGAAACCCGGTAGCCAGATCTAGTTGGGAGAAAACGGATGCACCTACGAGATGATCAAACCGATCGTCAATTCTTGGGAGTGGGTGCCTATTCTTCTTGGTCAGCTTGTTCAGCTCCCTATAATCCACGCATAGGCGGAGTGAACCATCGGCTTTGGTCGCGAACACTACTAGAGCACCCCATTCAGAAATACTCCGTCTTATGAACCCCTTTTCAAGAAGCTCTTTAACTTGCTTATTGAGTTCTTTTCTCTCCCTTGGAGCCATGTGTCTAACGGGTAAAGCAACGAGTTTTGCATTGTCAACGAGGTATATGCGGAAGTCTATCTCCCGCTTCAGAGGTAAGCCCTTTACCTCTTCAAACACATCCGAGTATTCACAGACCACTCTAACAGAATGCAAATTCTCAACAGACACATCAAGAGATTCTAGATAACTTAGCATAATAGAATTCATGGGATTACAAAGATTTCTAGAGTGTTACCAAGGCGAGCCATGAGCCTAACCACTCTCTTTTCACAATCGAGGACGGCACCATTACTGGATAGCCAGTCCATGCCTAGAATCAGCCCATAGCCCGTAAAGCCCAAAACATAAGCATTACATTTAAACCCAACGCTTAAAATAGAGATTTTCAAATCCAAACAAATCATTGACAAATAAACTGAGCCCCCAATTAGATTTGAAACAACCAAGGGATCCTCTAGTATATGGATATCTAGGTGCAAAGATTCAACTAAAGCAGTAGATATAAAAGAGTGCGATGCGCCAGAATCAAAGAGAGTACATACAGGATTATCAAACAGATAAACTAAACTCTCAACAGAAATATGTCTACCTCGTTCCTGCATAGGTGCAAAGAGAGCATGAAGCTGCCTTCCAGAAGATGATCCAGTCCTCTGTCCCAGCCCTTGCCTTTTTAGGTAGTCCTTAGACAAGTGTCCAGTATCCCCGCACTGGAAACAAGCGCCCAATTTCCTCTATTTCTTTCTACAGTCCCTAGCCAAGTGTCCAAGTATCCCATAGAAATTGTACTTCATCTTCTAACGGGATTTATTATCCTTCCCGCCTTTCTTGGGGTCCGTCTTCTTGTTCTGACATCCATCTCCTTTCTTGTTTTGAGGCTCTTCCTTCTTCACCTCCTTCTTGCCATCTTTGTTCTCCTCTTGCAACCGAGCCATGTCCACCAGTCTCTCGTAAGTCACTCCCATAGATATATGGGACATTGCCAAACCTTGCAGTGGCCCATTCAGTCCTTTGGCAAAGCTGAGAGCCTTCTTGTGTGGAGTGTTTACTAACTCCAGTCCAAATCATGCAAGTTGGTTGAATTTATTAACGTATTCTTTGACCGATAAGCTGCCCTGTTTAAGTGATAGGAACTTCTCCATTTGCAGACTCTGCTCAGCTTGTGAGAGGAACTTCATTTCAAATCTCGCCCTGAAGTCCTCCCAAGTCTCTATCGGTCTTTCAACATTAGTGACTTCCCACCAGAAGGAGGCGTCGTCTTTGAGCAACCACACCACCAACTGTAGTTTCTGCCTCTTATCTACTTCAAAGATAACGAATAAGTCCTCAGTCTCCTTGAGCCAGTTTCTGGCTTCCACGAATGATTCGCTCCCCTTAAAGTCTTTTCCACCCATGGATCTAAAGTCTCTACAGATCTTTGAGAAAGCATTTCCTCTCGGAGGAGAAGGAGGAGCAGCAGCTGGAGGAGGAGGAATGTCTGCTGGGCCCGCGTCATTGGCCTTAGCTTCTAGGTATCTCCTGAACCATCCAGGTATCGGTACACCCTCAGGAAGGTTAAGATCCCCAGACATGCTGAAACAAAAAGGAAAGATTCAAAACGAAGGATAGAAAGATAGTGCATATGGCTTTGGGGATTATGCATTTTTAAATTAACAATTTTTCTTGAAAATGCTTCTTTATGACTTCTTTATGAAAAATAGTTTCAAAATTTTTATCCCATCTGGTAACCTTTAGCTCTGATACCAAGTGTAATACCCCACCTCCGTTAAGGTCACTCTCAAAGAGAATGCCTTAACTTCGGTGGAGCGTTTTAAGGTACAAGATACTAATAAATTACAAGACAGAAAATTTATGCAGCAAAAAAAGATCAATATTATTCCATAAATACTTGTTAAACACAACAATTCAACAACTGTTTCAACCTTCCAATTATTACAACTTTTCATCTGTCTTGAAAACATAAAGAAGCAATATTGAAAATAAAATGACATAAATCCCCAATAAGTGCTTGACCATAGTCATAGCTCAAAAAGGAAAGTCCAAGCTTTACATCTACGATCTTCAAGCTTTGGCTAACCTGGACTAAGCAGAAGTGTTTCCTCCCTGCGGACCTGAGGGGTGGGGGAATGGAAGAAAAGAAGTGAAAGGAAAATGGGTCATACATAAGTCTGGTAAGCCCAGTTATTTAATAGCATGTAGACAAGTAAAAGACTATGACATGAATAAACTGAACTTAGAATGATACCACAAGGATAGGGTTGTCCTAAAACGAGGTAAAGTAAGATTTTACTAGATTTGGCTATCGCACCCACTTTTAATTCTCTACACCCACTAAGAGTTGTTTAACAAGCAATGTATGTTCATGATAAAGTGATCCCATTCATGTATTGATCGGTTCCTACTCGCATTCATGAATTCCTGTTGTCATGTAGCCCCACGTGATTTTTAAGTACTTGTGCTGGTTCCAGTATAGGGTGTATCAATTATAATGGTAATCCTAACATAATTCAAAGATGCACAAGTGTACGCCTGGTGCCCAGTGCCTGCTTTTTCCATTCCGGAGCCCGTGCACGCCCGTACTTCGTCGGAACCTACACTAACGCACCTAACTGCCGTCCTTTTTAACCGCTTATATTTAGCCCAGTAATCGTGCCCCACCCTGCCTAGTTCAGGGTACCTTGATACATCCATGTGGGTTACTGCTGAAACGAGTCCCCGTTACTAGGGTTTTTCTAGTCAACAAGCCAAATTGGTTAAGTGTCCTTGGTTTGACTTAACCCACATCAATCTTGTCTAGTTAACATGTTAAGTTGGCTAAGTGTTTCCTCAATTACTTAACCCCACCATTCTTGTCTTGTTAACATGTTAAGTTGGTTAAGTGTTCCCTTAATTATTTAAACTCACTATTTCTAGCTTGATTGTTCATGAGCTTTAATTAATTAATTAAAGCACCAACCACTCACATTAGACAGATACTGTTGTAGTTACTGAATGTGCCGGTCGGTTCCGGGCAGTTTTACACCACAACTCAGTATAACCTCGGGTCTTTCTGGGCTTGATGCACTAATCTCTCACATTAGACAGGTATTGTTGTGGTTACTGGATGTGCCGGTCGGTTCCGGGCAGGTTTACACCACAACTCAGTCTAACCTCGGGTTAGGCATATTCATCTTTTACATTTTATATATGTGAATTTTATACAAGTGTTTCATGTCACATATTTTAATTATGTTCAAGACTAATGGTATAAATTATATCATTCATGGCCTTAACCATTTACATGGTTTTGGGCCCACCTACATTATTAACATGTTTTGATTTAATAACTATCCCAACGTTACCCTCGTTTGTTCGTTCATATTAATCACATAAAGTCATTGGGCCCGCTTATTTGCCTAATTTATAAACAAGAGGTAAAGAAGGGAACATGCATAATATAGATTCAACCACACATGTAAATTTTGCATAAAACTTTATTCATATAATTTAACATGTCACATGAACTTGCACATAATTTAGACTTAGATAATCATATGCCTAAAACATGTTAATATGTAGATCTAGGCATGTGTGAACATAACCTCAATTATAAACTAGCATACGACATAATCATGACATGTCCAATCCCAAGGATGTATAATTTTAACATTAACATATAGGTGTGAACTAGATCTAACAAGGTGAACTTGCATAAGTCCACTTTACAAACATGCATATAAATATAGATCTAGTTTTGGATCTAACATGTAACTTGCATATGAACATATGTATAATTAGATCGTGACATGAATATATCATAAAACATATAACTTGCATTAATCATATGAACCTAGATAGATCTTGACATGGATCCAACATAAAACTTGTAACTTGCATATGAACATATATATAGGCATATGGATCTAACATAAAGCATATGAATATATATATATATATATATATATATATGTAGATCTTGACTTGGATCTAACATAATACATACAAATTGCATTAATCATATAAACATATATATATATATATATATATATATATATATATATATGTAGATCTTAGCATGAAACATATAACTTGCATATGATATTGATAATTTCATTCTCATTCTTTAATAGATCCAACACCAAGTCCAATAAGCCAGAAACATTCCAACACAATTCATGATAAAATCATCACAAGAAATAAACATGAATTAACATCGTCAATATTATACAACATGGTATAATTCTATTTTTCACTTTATATCAAATCATGTCTTAAATTTATTTACATCTAAAAGATAACTACACTTACAAAAGACAATCTTGATTTCTGAAATCTGTATTCTGAAGTTGAAATGCTCGCCTTTGATGTAGACAATCGTTGTATTAGTTTAATTTTGATTTGATTTGGTTCATTTCTTTTAATTTGCTTTAAGTTGAACGGCGGCTACTCGAGGTTGTCCAATGGCAGCATGATGGCTCTTGGTTTGATTTTTAATATGATTTAGGGTTGAGGTATTAGGTTGCTTATATAGAAGTTTGATTTAATAGGAACCGTCAGATTAACCTAGAGCAAATCAAAGCCATTCAGGCAAGATAGAATAGCCACATCAGCCCTAATGGCTCACCAAGGAGTCCATCAGAACCTGTAATAACCCGGAAAATCTGAACCAATTTAAAATATTTATTTTGGCAATTTTACCGAATTTTGAATATTTTAAAATGATTTATTTTAAATAATAACGACGAAAATTTATTTTGAATAGAATTAGAGCGTATATATTTATATACATCGTCGTTAGAATATAAATATTTATTTATAATTATAAAAGGAATTGAAAATGGCGCGGTAGTTCGATAACTCGATTTCAAAATTCAAATGAATGTACAGGATTCAAAATAAACCGGATTTTAATGAAACTAAAAATAATGGAATCTAATTGAGGATATCTTTCTAAGAATCCGAAAAATCAAGATTTCATAGTGGGGATAAAAAGATATGTCCAGTTGAAAATATAGAATAGTCGCTATGGAATTTCAGCCCTTAAAAATAGCCATTTTACAAACGACCTCGGATTTCGATGAAACCACTTTTGTTGGATCCGCGATGTCAAATTATTGCTAGGTTTCAAATTTCGTAATATTTCGAATCAATATGTGAGCGTGGCAAAGGAAAACGCGGTTGACCAGTTTCAGTTGATTTTAATCGACTGGAAAATAGTCATTTTTCAAAACGGTCTCGGAATTTGACCAAACTAGTTTTGTTAGGACCGTATCGTCAATACGAAGCTAGGAATATTTTTTCGGGAATTTTTAAAGTCCGTATGTGGCCCCGGTAAATGGAAATATGCGTTCAAATTCAATATATAGAGTTATATGTTGAATTTGACGAAAACTGATCGAAACGATCGAATCAGCCTGCGATACATATCCCATTGTGTTCGGAATGGGGGTAATTAGCTATGGACGACAGTCGGTGGGTTTGATTTTGAATTCAAAATAAAAAGTTACTTTTTGGATATAAATTTAAATAAATATATTTTATTATATAACCTCACATCACCCCTCTCTCTCAATCATGGTAAAAAAAAAACCCTCAACTCAGAAACCCATCGTTCCCCGAACCTCCCCCCCAATACGATCGACGCTCCATCGCTGCACCCACCACCTCCTCCACGCCGCCACCGGCGAGCCCCCGTCCACCTCCACCTTCCAGTCCCCCACCTGACGCCGAACCCTCTTCTCAGATGAAAACCATTAGCCCCAGATCCCAATCCCCCAAAACCGCAAATCGAGATCGCCAGCAGCACCCGACGCCCTAGCCGCCGACCACGCTGGCTCCTCCACCACCTGCCGTTCCTCCTTTGGCCGTGCCCCCCCCGCGAAAAAAAGGGTAAATAACATTGATTTTATTCAAGTTTTAATTCAAATTCGAATTTAATTCTTTTTATTTTCAGATTTTATTTCTATAAATACTGATTGGAAACATATGAATTCTTAGATAATAAAAAGATTAGGTTTTTAATTATATAAAGTGAGATTTTTATAAATAAAAAGAGTTGATTTTTATTCAAAGAAAGAGTTGATTTCTATTCGAAGAAAGAAAATCAGTTTTCTTTTATATTATAGCAAGTTCAAAATCGGATTTTTATTCTATGTAAAGATCGAATTTTTAATTATATAAAGAAGGGGTTTTTGCTTATGGAAAGCTATGATTTTTAGTTACGTAAAAATATAACTTTTGGTAGATAAAAATGAGATTTTTATCGTATTTATGTCATGAATGAAGTAGCCATATTATGGGATTATTTTTAAGAAGATAAAAATATAATTTTGGTGTAGGCAATATAATAAAGATGTGATTTTTATCATATGAAGAGCGGTATAGAAAGATATGATTTTTATAATTGGATTTTTCTAAAGTAAAGGATTGGATTTTTAGATAAAGAAAGATCGTATTTTTATATGAATGTAGAAAGAAGAAAGATCGTATTTTTATATGAATGTAGAAAGAAGAAAGATCGTATTTTTATATAGAAGAAAGCGTGATAAAAATTCGATTTTTACGGTATATAAAACGAAATAAAAATCCTATCTTTATATAAGGAGAAGAAAATATAATTTTTATATAGAAGAAGCGTTGTAAAAATATATATGAAGCAGAAATAAAAATATGGTTTTTATTTATTAGAATGAAGTGATAAAAATATAATTTTTATTATAAACAGCGTGAAAAGGACTGCAGTGGAATTTCAAACCGATCCAGACGGTTCAGCAGTTCAAAAGCAAAGCACGACGGAGTGGAACCCTCTGTGAGAACTTCTCACTTTTAATTTAATTTTCTAGTTAAAATACATACTAGGATGCAGACGGTGTTTAGTAGCACCCGACACCCGTCGTCCACAGACCATGGACGGCTTGTATGCTTGTTTGTTTGATTTTGATGTGTATTTGATTGTGTGATGTGATGTGAAAGGAAATAAAATATTTATATAGTTAAAAATATTTTATAGTTGAAATTAGAATTTTTAACGTATATACGAAATGAAATAAATTAATATAAACAAGTCGGACGATTTGTTTATATACACACATTTGACTGATATTGATTGGGACGATAAATTTTACACATCGCCCAACTGCACAAATAAAATCTGTGTTTGATTGTTTGAAACCCCACACGAGTATTGGGATGAGATATGACGTACACTAACCCCAATAATTAGTTGTATGTCGATCTATTGATTGATAGACTGTCATAAGCATTAAATATTTATATTTGATGCATATACAGTGTAGAATGCACTCTGGATGATGGTTGATTATTGATCGTTGTTATTTTATACATGTGTTGTAGAAAATCCATATAATTAACATTATATGGTAATTGATTGGGCCTCATTCCAGTTTTGAAATAGAAATATTTGAAACGAAATATTTGAAATAGAATATTTGAAAATAGAATATATGAAGCCGTGTTGATTAGATTGACGCCATTTTGACGTGAACGATACTTTTATCGATTTTTTTTTTAATGAATATTGAAAAGTGATTTCAATAATCAAATATTTTAGAAAATGAATTCGAATTGAATTGAATAGAAAAGAAATTTGAATTAAATGAATTAGAATTCGAATTGAAAATAAAATGAATTCGAATCGAATTGAAATTGAATGTAAATCAATTTGAAATGAATTCGAATTGAAAATGAATTCAAATTCAAATTGAATAGAAATGAATTCGAATTGAAAGTTAACTGAATTGAAAAGAAACTGAAATTGAATTGAAATCGATTTGAAATGGAATTAAAATGAATTTATATTGGAAAAAAATTCGATTTTGATTTGAATTTGAAAAGGAGGTCGAAATTGTTTTGAAAACGAATTTGAAACGATTTATAAAATACGTTTTAAAAGGAAATCGATGAAATATATAATATATATATTATATATATAATATAATGGCCTGAATAGAACGCGCCACGCTACGGCAGTTCGTGAATTTCGACCATTGACTTCGAATGGATATTACGGGAGATCCGACCGTCGGATTCTCCTAAAACCGGAACCATTGGGTTCGTATCGAAAAGAGCTTTCTAAAGAATATGAGAAATTAGAAATCTAATGGTTGGATTTGGAATTATGTCCAAATCAAATTTTGAAAAGGTCGTTGTAAGTGCAGTTCGATGGCCGTTGATGGAAATCGACTGTACGGGCCTTGATAAAATTATTAAAAATATTAATAATTTATGTAGAATCATAAGAAATGATTTGTGAAGAATTGGGATGAAAAACTCCATATTTGAAAAGATAAAAATATATTTTTATCGAAATGAAGTAGTTTTGAACTAGAATTATAATTCTATCTATTTTTAAAATAAATAAAGTGGATTTGAAATGGTTTTAAAAGTAACCAGAATTTCCAATAATTGAATTGGAATGGATTTGAATCGAAATTGTCTTTGGAATATTTCGATGTTGGATTTCGTGATTATACAGATGTTGATATGGAAATTTGAAAGATATATTTATATCGTTATTTCCAATACGATATTTGTTGGTCGTAGAATTTGATATTGAATATAAGCCGGTATATTTTCTATTCAGAGCCTTGTATTTAATATCAAATGTGATTTGGGTTTGTCGTGAATGGTGTCTTCATTAACACTGTTCTTAAACCCGGTTGAGAAAAAGATTAAATCTTTTTATTTAGATTTAATGAAGTGTACCAATTAAATAATATTTAATTGGAATTGAATTGGTATTGATTTTTGGGTTTATCGTGAACAGTGTTTTAAATAACACTTGTTCTTTAACCCGATAATCAATGGAATGTGATTTTGGGTTTATCGTGAACCGTGTTTTAAATGACACTGATTCTTTAACCCAGTTAAAGATTAAAACTAAGTGGAGTTTAAATGAATCTTTAATTAGATTGAAAAGATCGAGAATGGAGTATCACCGGTTTTACTCTAGGCGATAGTTAAATCTTTAATTAGATTTGAACGTGAAATGGTAATTGAATTTACCGATAACACCATGGTGTTAGATATGAAGTATTATCAGTTTTACTTCATGGGGTGAATAGGTTGGGATTGGGAAATAAAATAAATGATTACTTCGGTGTGGTTCGCTAATCCCGACAAGTTTGAATTGATATTCAAAAAGGAGATTAAAGAATAAATTTAAAGAATTTATCTTTGATAAAATTAATGGGAACCTTTCCCAAAATATAAGAATATTTGATTAAAAGAATATTCTGAATTGGAATGAAGCGTATGTTGTGTTTGTGTAACACTTGTTTTTTATATACACGAGTTATTCAGAAAGACCGGGTTTATCCCATTCTGAATAACTGTTTCGATGTGGTGTCGAAGATGAAGACGGTGGTCGAAGACCAGAGGTCTTCACGTTGTTTGGGTGGTTACTGATGATCTTGATTGGGCTGTACACCCAAGAAGATGGAAATAGTTGGTGATCGTCCAGACGTACTTGGAGATCGATGGATATGCGGGGTACTAGGTGCCTCCGGTTTCATTCAGACCCAGAACGAACTTGTAAATGGACTGTGTGTCTGACATTGGATTTTAGTCTGTGTGATTGATTTCTATTAAATATATCTGTTTGGCGGCGGAGAATTTATTCTCTTGCTTAACGCCCTTCTCTGAGACGTACGAGCTCAGGGGTTATATATTGAGGGATATCAAACGCATGGGTTGAATTGCCTGTGTGGCATGCCTAAATGGCAGTTGATCAAGGCTTCTTTTGAAAAGCAAAGTCTTGTGGTGATGATCAAAGCACCGCCTGTGTGGCATAGCTTTGTGTAGCGTTGATTCGCGAGCTTCACACCCTAGTGTGAAAAAAAAACGGGAGAAGGACCTCAGGGAGGACATGCGTTTCTTTCTAGTTAGAAGTGGCGTCAGTGGTTTTACATGCCCTGACGAGTTTGACTTATGTGGTTGTTGCTGTTGCGAGGCGCCTCAGTTAGATCGGACGATCGGGGTCCGATGGAGTCATTCGTTGGCTCATTGACAGCCCATAGGGTGGGGAAACGCAGTGTTCAGACATTTTAATCCAAATCGGTGGACCGGCCCTGACGATCCAAATGCCCACCTGAGTCTGGGTCCTGAGGGGCGGGCTTGAGCGTCTCGAATCAGTGAGGACTATCTTTTTCCTTGGTTCACAAACGGAAATCCAACTTCCAATACGTGACTTTGCGGTTTTATTTGTAGAGCCTAGTATGGCGACATAGTGGGATGGGGCGCTTATGTCGTCTATGATTGATACTTATGATTTGAAATTGTTTTGACACTATACACTTATAGTAATCATAAAACATGAAATTTCACGTACTAAGCATTCTTGGCTATTATAAGGTGAAAACCCTATCCTCCGGCTTGCGTTGCATTGTGTGATGGGACCTGGGTCTAATAATAGCTTCATTTTTCTTTATTTAGCATTGCGCTGTTTGTTTTATGCACGGGTATTCTTGGGAGAAAACCCGTTCCTGTTATACGGCGTGGTCCCTTGATTTACCGAACTTTAAAGAAAAGATTAATAACTGTTTTAGTTCTTACACCAGTCCCATGACTGACCTAGAGTTTATTGTTTTAACCTAAACTATGGGTGCCCTTATTTTGACACGGGCAGCTAGTAGTTTTGGTTTTGCAGATTTATATTCACAGGATCCCGATTTACAGCTGGAACGATACTCGGAAAGCTTTGTATCTGCATATTACTTTCAGTTGTGTATTGTATTATTTTCCACTGCTATGTAATGTATTGTAATCTCTGATATTTATCGAATGTATTTTATTCATTCATACTCTGTATATTCTAGTATTCTGATGGAATTGTTGTAATTAACAATGAAATGTTCTTCCGTCTGCGTTCTATTTTGTCGTGTTCTCAAAACAATCAGGCGTTTCGAACGGTCTTGATCGGTTTAGCGACTGATTCGGATCGAGCGAAATTCCCGGTCGTTACATTTGGTATCAGAGCTTTGGTTTACAAAGCTCAGAGAACAAGACACATTAGAACCATATGAAAGAATTCATCAGAAATTGGATTAGTAATATCCAATGAGAATGACTCGTTAGAGATGGGATCAGTAGTATCCTAGAACGAGTGTGAAGAGTATATTTTTAAAATGAAAACAATTTTTGTTTTGAAAATTTAAATCGAATTATTCGTATTTGATTATTTATTTTAAATTGATTTGGACAATCCAATATATAAAGATTTTGCATATACGCCTTGCAAACGTATATTCGAAGTTTTAATATATTGGATAGATATAGAATCACACTCTAGTCGCCCGGAGATGATTCTGATGATAGTTCGAACATCATCAGAATTGGTATTCGAGTTTCGAAAGTGTGACATCTATATATTTCCATTAGACTGGTGTGAGAACCGAAACTAGATAGGGCCTATTGTTGTGATTTGGCATCAAAAATGTGATTTTTGACTATGTATCAAAGTTATGAATTTTAAAAGCTAATCAACTAATTGATTGCTGATAGTGTTGTTTGATTATTATTTGACTCATAAATTTGAACCATATAGCCAATTTGAACCATATAGCCAATTTGAACCAAATAGTGAATTGTATTGAAAATTGATCGCATTTGCATGCATATACATGTACTTACATTGAACAGGTCATAGCAAGGAGGCTAGAGCAGAGAATAAAATTGTTTGCCCGACAAATAGGTACATGTTTACGGTAATTTACTGTTTTGTTTGGGTGATGATGATTTTATGAGCCGATTGGCTAGCCGCTTGGCTTTTTCTTTTTCTTTCGGATTGAAGAAGGCCATGGGAGGCTATATGAAATATCCTGAAGTCCCCGGTGCAGGGGAGGTTATGGCGGTTTTTTTCGAAAATTTAGGTTGTTAGCCAAATTTTTGAAAAATTTGAAAAGTTCTTAGAAACTGAAAAGTTGACGAACTTAAGCCATAGTGAAAATACTGGAAGTTGAGTTGATTTGTAAAACAACTTTCGGCTTCGTTCCTTTTCGGGGACGAAAAGTTTTAAGTGTGGGAGATTGTAATAACCCGGAAAATACCAATTTAAAATTTTTATTTTGGCAATTTTAACGAATTTTGAATATTTAAAATGATTTATTTTAAATAATAACGACAAAAATTTATTTTGAATAGAATTAGAATGTATATATTAATATACGTCGTCGTTAGAATATAAATATTTATTTATAATTATAAAAGGAATTGAAAATGGCGCGGTAGTTCGATAACTCGATTTCAAAATTCAAATGAATGTACAGGATTCAAAATAAACCGGATTTTAACGAAACCAAAAATAATGGAATCTAATTGAGGATATCTTTCTAACGAATCCGCAAAATCAAGATTTCAAAGCGGGATAAAAAGATATGTCCAGTTGAAAATTTAGAATAGTCGCTATGGAATTTCAGCCCTTAAAAATAGCCATTTTGCAAAAGACCTCAGATTTCGACGAAACAACTTTTGTTGGATCCGCGATGTCAAATTATTGCTAGGTTTCAAATTTCGTAATTTTTCGAATCAATATGTGAGCGTGGCAAAGGAAAACGGGTTTGACCAGTTTCAGTTGATTTTAATCGACTGGAAAATGGTCATTTTTCAAAACGGTCTCGGAATTTGATGAAACTAGTTTTGTTAGGACCGTATCTTCAATACGAAGCTAGGAATATTTTTCGGGGATTTTTAAAGTCCGTATGTGGCCCCTGTAAATGGAAATATGCATTCAAATTCAATATATAGAGTTATATGTTGAATTTGACGAAAACTGATCGAAACGATCGAATTATCTTGCGATACATATCCCATTGTGTTCGGAATGAGGGTAATTAGCTATGTACGACAGTCGGTGGGTTTGATTTCGAATTCAAAATAAAAAGTTACTTTTTGGGGACAAATTTAAATAAATAAATATATTTTATTATATAAACTCACATCACCCCTCTCTTTCATTCTCGTTCAAAAAAAAAACCCTCAACTCAAAAACCCGTCATTCCCCAAACCTCCCCCCCAATACGATCGACGCTCCATCGCTGTGCCCACCCCCTCCTCCACGCCGCCACCGGCGAACCCCCGTCCACCTTCCAGTCCCCCACCCGACGATGAATCCTCTTCTCAGATGAAAACCGTTAGCCCCAGAGCCCAATCCCCCCAAAACCACAAATCGAGATCACCAGCAGCACCCGACGCCCTAGCCGCCGACCACGCTGGCTCCTCCGCCACCTGCCGTTCCTCCTTTGGTCGTTGGCCCCCTGCGAAAAAAGGGTAAATAACATTGATTTTATTCAGCTTTTAATTTAAATTCAAATTTAATTCTTTTTATTTTCAGTTTTTATTTCTATAAATGCTGATTGGAAACAAATGAATTCTTGGATAATAAAAAGATTAGGTTTTTAATTATATAAAGTGAGATTTTTATAAATAAAAAGATTTGATTTTTATTCAAAGAAAGAGTTGATTTCTATTCGAAGAAAGAAAATCAGTTTTCTTTTATATTATAGCAAGTTCAAAATCGGATTTTTATTGTATGTAAAGATCGAATTTTTAATTATATAAAGAAGGGGTTTTTGCTTATGGAAAGCTATGATTTTTAGTTACGTAAAAATATAACTTTTGGTAGATAAAAATGAGATTTTTACCGTATGTATGTCATGAATGAAGTAGCCATATTATGGGATTATTTTTAAGAAGATAAAAATATAATTTTGGTGTAGGCAACATAATAAAGATGTGATTTTTATCATATGAAGAGCGGTATAGAAAGATATGATTTTTATAATTGGATTTTTCTAAAGTAAAGGATTGGATTTTTAAATAAGGAAAGATCGTATTTTTATATGAATACAGAAAGAAGAAAGATCATATTTTTATATGAATGTAAAAAGAAGAAAGATCGTATTTTTATATAGAAGAAAAGCGTGATAAAAATTCGATTTTTACGGTATATAAAATGAAATAAAAATCCTATCTTGATATAAGGAGAAGAAAATATAATTTTTATATAGAAGAAGCGTTGTAAAAAAATATATGAAGTAGAAATAAAAATATGGTTTTTATTTATTAGAATGAAGTGATAAAAATATAATTTTTATTATAAACAGCGTGAAAAGGACTGCAGTGGAATTTCAAACCGATCCAAACGGTTCAGCAGTTCAAAAGCAAAGCACGGCGGAGTGGAACCCTCTATGAGAACTTCTCATTTTTAATTTAATTTTCTAGTTAAAATATATACTAGGATGCAGAAGGTGTTTAGTAGCACCCGACACCCGTCGTCCACAGACCATGGACGGCTTGTATGCTTGTTTGTTTGATTTTGATGTGTATTTGATTGTGTGATGTGATGTGAATGGAAATAAAATATTTATATAGTTAAAAATATTTTATAGTTGAAATTAGGATTTTTAACGTATATATGAAATGAAATAAATTAATATAAACAAGTCGGACGATTTGTTTATATACACAAATTTGACTGATATTGATTGGGACGATAAATTTTACACATCGCCCAGCTGCACAAATAAAATCTGTGTTTGATTGTTTGAAACCCCACACGAGTATTGGGATGAGATATGACGTACACTAATCCCAATAATTAGTTTTATGTCGATCGATTGATTAACAGACTGTCATAAGCATTAAATATTTATATTTGATGCTTATACAGTGTAGAATGCACTCTGGATGATGTTGATTATTGATCGTTATTATTTGATACATTTGTTGTAGAAAATCCATATAATTAACATTATATGGTAATTGATTAGGCCTCATTCCAATTTTGAAATAGAAATATTTGAAACGAAATATTTTAAATAGAATATTTGAAAATAGAATATATGAAGCCGTGTTGATTAGATTGACGCCATTTTGACGTGAACGATACTTATATCGATTTTATTAGTTTTTAATGAATATTGAAAAATGATTTCAATAATCGAATATTTTAGAAAATGAATTCGAATTGAATTGAATAAAAAAGAAATTCGAATTAAATGAATTAGAATTCGAATTGAATTGAAAATAAAATGAATTCAAACCGAATTGAAATTGAATGTAAATCAATTTGAAATGAATTCGAATTGACATTGAATAGAAATGAATTCGAATTGAAATTGAACTGAATTGAAAATGAACTGAAATTGAATTGATATGGAATTAAAATTTATATTGGAAAAAAAAATTCGATTTTGATTTGAATTTGAAAAGGAGGTTGAAATCATTTTGAAAACGAATTTGAAACGATTTATAAAATATGTTTTAAAAGGAAATCGATGAAATATATATATATATATATATATATATATTATATATATATATAATATAAAGGCCTGAATAGAACGCGCCGCGCTGCGGCAGTTCGTGAATTTCGACCATTGATTCGAATGGATATTACGGGAGATCCGACCGTCGAATTCTCCTAAAACCGGAACCGTTGGGTTCGTATCGAAAAGAGCTTTCTAATGAATATGAGAAATTAGAAATATAACGGTTGGATTTGGAATTATGTCCAAATCAAATTTGGAAAAGGTCGCTGTAAGTGCAGTTCGATGACCGTTGATGGAAATCGACTGTACGGGCCATAATAAAATTATTAAAAATATTAATATTTTATGTAAAATCATAAGAAATGATTTATGAAGAGTTGGGATGAAAAACTCCATATTTGAAAAGATAAAAATAGATTTTTATCGAAATGAACTAGTTTTGAACTAGAATTATAATTCTATTTATTTTTAAAATAAATAAAGTGGATTTGAAATGGTTTTAAAAGTAACCAGAATTTCCAATAATTGAATTGGAATGGATTTGAATCGAAATTGTCTTTGGAATATTTTGATGTTGGATTTCGCGATTATACAGATGTTGTTATGGAAATTTGAAAGATATATTTATATCGTTATTTCCAATACGATATTTGTTGGTCGTAGAATTTGATATTGAATATAAGCCGGTATATTTCTATTCAGAGCCTAGTATTTAATATCAAATGTGATTTGGGTTTGTCGTGAATGGTGTCTTCATTAACACTATTCTTAAACCCAGTTGAGAAAAAGATTAAATCTTTTTATTTAGATTTAATGAAGTGTACCAATTAGATAATATTTAATTGGAATTGATTTGGTATTGATTTTTGGGTTTATCGTGAACAGTGTTTTAAATAACACTTGTTCTTTAACCCGATAATCAATGGAATGTGATTTTGGGTTTATCGTGAACCGTGTTTTAAATGACACTGATTCTTTAACCCAGTTAAAGATTAAAACTAAGTGGAGTTTTAATGAATCTTTAATTAGATTGAAAAGATCGAGAATGGAGTATCACCAGTTTTACTCCAGGCGATAGTTAAATCTTTAATTAGATTTGAACGTGAAATGGTAATTGAATTTACCGATAACACCGTGGTGTTAGATATGAAGTATTACCAGTTTTACTTCATGGGGTGATTAGGTTGGGATTGGGAAATAAAATAAATGATTACTTCGATGTGGTTCGCTAATCCCGACTTGTTTAAATTGATATTCAAAAAGGAGATTAAAGAATAAATTTAAAGAATTTATCTTTGATAAAATTAACGGGAACCTTTCCCAAAATATAAGAATAGAATAAAAGAATATTCTGAATTGGAATGAAGCGTATGTTGTGTTTGTGTAACACTTGTTTATTATATGTGCGAGTTATTCAGAAAGACCGGGTTTATCCCATTCTGAATAACTGATTCGACGGGGTGTCGAAGATGAAGACGGTGGTCGAAGACCGGAGGTCTTCACGTCGTTTGGGTGGTTACTGATGATCTTGATTGGGCTGTACACCCAAGAAGATGGAAACAGTTGGTGATCGTCCAGACGTACTTGGAGATCGATGGATATGCGGAGTACTAGGTGCCTCCGGTTTCGTTCAGACCCAGAACGAACTTGTAAATGGACTGTGTGTCTGACATTGGATTTTGGTCTGTGTGATTGATTTCTATTAAATATATATCTGTTTGGCGGCGGAGAATTTATTCTCTTGCTTAACGCCCTTCTCTGAGACGTACGAGCTCAGGGGTTATATATTGAGGGATATCAAACCCATGGGTTGAATTGCCTGTGTGGCATGCCTAAGTGGCAGTTGATCAAGGCTTCTGTTGAAAAGCAAAGTCTTGCAGTGATGATCAAAGCACCGCCTGTGTGGCATAGCTTTGTGTAGCGTTGATTCGCGAGCCTCACACCCCGGTGTGAACCAAAAACGGGAGAAGGACCTCAGGGAGGACATGCGTTTCTTTCTAGTTAGAAGTGGCGTCAGTGGTTTTACACGCCCTGACGAGTTTGACTTATGTGGTTGTTGCTGTTGCGAGGCGCCTCGGTTAGCTCGGACGATCCGGGTCCGATGGAGTCATTCGTTGGCTCAATGACAGCCCATAGGGTGGGGAAACGCAGTGTTCAGGCATTTTAATCCAAATCGGTGGACCGACCCTGACGATCCAAGGGCCCACCTGAGTCTGGGTCCTGAGGGGCGGGCTAGAGCGTCTCGAATCGGTGAGGACTATCTTTTGCCTCGGTTCACAGATGGAAATCCAACTTCCAATACGTGACTTTGCGGTTTTATTTGTAGAGCCTAGTATGGCGACATAGTGGGATGGGGTGCTTATGTCGTCTATGATTAATACTTATGATTTGAAATTGTTTTGACACTATACACTTATAGTAATAATAAAACATGAAATTTCACGTACCAAGCATTCTTGGCTATTATAAGGTAAAAACCCTATCCTTAGGCTTGCGTTGCATTGTATGATGGGACCTGGGTCTTATAATAGCTTCATTTTTCTTTATTTAGCATTGCGCTGTTTTTTTTATGCACTGGTATTCTTAGGAGGAAACCCGTTCCGTGTTATACGGCGTGGTCCCTTGATTTGCCGAACTTTAAAGTAAAGATTAATAGTTGTTTTAGTTCTCACACCAGTGCCATGACTGACCTGGAGTTTATTGTTTTAACCTAAACTCTGGGTGCCCTTATTTTGACACGGGCAGCTAGTAGTTTTGGTTTTGCAGATTTATATTCACAGGATCCCGATTTACAACTGGAACGATACTCGGAAAGCTTTGTATCCGCGTATTACTTTCAGTTGTGTATTGTATTATTTTCCGCTGCTATGTAATGTATTGTAATCTCTGATATTTATCGAATGTATTTTATTCATTCATACTCTGTATATTCTTGTATTCTGATGGAATTGTTGTAATTAACAATGAAATGTTCTTCCGTCTGCGTTCTATTTTGTCGTGTTCTCAAAACAATCAGGCGTTTCGAACGGTCTTGATCGGTTTAGCGACTGATTCGGATCGAGCGAAATTACCGGTCGTTACAGAACCAATCAGATGGCACATCTGTCTTAGAGAGAATCGGCCCATGGGTTGATAGCCAAACACCCTGAATCAACCCCTAGTCGACACAGCGGGGCTCAGGTCGACCTCAAAAATGGGCCAGTTCGATTATTCCCCCTCCCGATTCGCTATTTTGATTTTTTTTTTTGCATATTTGTTTAATTTTTATATATATCTATATACATTTTTTTCTCATATGCATACAAACTTCAAGGCTTAATAACTTCTTCATAATTATACGTTTTATGCAAACCAAATGTCTATCTTGACCAAAATTTTAAGACGAACGTAATAGCACAACCCATTTCACTTAATTCTTCTTCTAAAAATTAAGTGTTCTTGAATTTGTTAATTTTAATATTCTCAGAAAATTCAGGGTGTTACAGACAACAAAGTATATAGAGATTTGAATATACGTCTAATCCACGTGTATTCGAAGTTTTAATATACTGGATAGATATAGAATCACACTCTATTCGCCCAGGGATAATTCTGATGATGATGCATCATCATCAGTGTTTGTGTTCGAGTTTCGAAAGTGGGATTTCTATATATTTCCAATTGACTGGTGTGAGAACCAAAATTCGTTAGGGCTTATTGTTGTGAATTGGCATCAAAAACATGATTTTCAGTATATATAGTACAGTTATGTGTTTGAAACGTTAATCAACTAATTGATTGATGATTTTTGATTGTGTTATGTGATTATTCATTTAAATCATTATGTGAAAGAAAGGCAGATTTAGGCCAAATTGTATCAAATTTTGAAATATACTGAAAATTGTTTAGAATTGCATGCATATACATGTGTATCCATTGAACAGGTCATTGTAAAGAGGCTAGAGCAGTGGAATAAAATTGTTTGCCCAACAAATAGGTACATGTTTATTGTATTTCTTTGGGTTTAGATGATTTTATGAGCCGATTGGCTGTTTTTTTTCTTTTTGGGTTGGAGAGGCCTGTATGGCAATTTCGGGATTTTCCAGGTGCTCCCGTGCAGGGGAGGTTATGGCGAAATTTTTCGAAAATTTAGGGTGTTAGCCAAATTTTTGAAAAAATTGAAAAGTTCTTATAAACTGAAAAGTTGAAGAACTTAAGCCATAATTAAAATAATGAAAGTTGAGTTGGTTTGTAAAACAACTTTCTACTCCGTTCATTTACGAGGACGAAAAGATTTTAAGTGGGGGAGATTGTAACAACCCGGAAAATCTGAGCCAATTAAAAATTTTTATTTTGGCAATTTTAGTGAATTTTGGATATTTAAATGAATTATTTTAAATAAAAACGACGAGAAATTTATTTTGAATAGAATTAGAACGTATATATTTATATGAATCGGCGTTAGAATATAAATATTTATTTTTAATTATAAAAGGAATTTAATATGGCGCGGTAGTTTGAAAAATCGATTTCAAATTTCAAATGACTGTACAGGATTCAAAATAAATCGGATTTTAGCGAAACCAAAAATATTAAAATCTATTTGAAAATATCTTTCCAACGAATCCGAAAAATTGAAATTTCATAGCGGGAATAAAAAGTTATACCCAGTTGAAATTTCAGAATAGTCGTTATGGAATTTTTTCCCTTAAAAATGAAAATTTTGCAAACGACCTCCGTTTTCGACGAAACCACTTTTGTTGGATCCGGGATGTCAAATTATTGCTAGATTCCCAAATTCATAATTTTTGAAGTTCATATGTGAGCGTGGCGAAGGAAAACGTGTTTTGTTAGTCTTAGTCAATTTGGATCGACCAGAAAATAGCCATTTTTCAAACGGTCTTCAAATTTGACTAAATTTGTTTTGTTAGAACCGTATCGTCAATACGAAGCTAGAAAATATTTTTCGGGAATTTTTAGAGTCCGTAGGTGGCCCCGGTAAATTGAAACGTGCGTTCAAATTCAATATATAGATTTATATTTTGATTTGGAAGGAAACCAATCGAAACAGCCAAACTGGCTTACGATACATATCCCATTGCGCTCGGAATGGGGGTAATTAGCTATGGGTGACAGTCGGTGGGTTTCATTTGGAGGTCGAAATAAAAAGTTACTTTTTGAGAATTAAAATAATCAAAAAATTATAAATATAAACCTCCCCAATCCCTTATATCTCCTTCCTCCCCCAATCCTATTCAGGTCAACGAAAAATAACAGCATCGCGCCCCCTTCCTCCTCCGCCGCTGGAGGCGCCGGACCTCCCCCATCCCTTACCTCCTCCCCCTCCTCCGATCCGACCCCCTCCCCTTTCCTCCAGTCAAACCCGATGGCCCCCATCCCTGAAACCCCAATGCCAGAGCTCCACCATCGCCCTAGCCCACCGCCCGCGACTTCACCTCCCCGGCCTCCTCAACTGACGTGAAATCCCCCTCCGCTCAAAATTCGACTGTAAGTTTTTTCTCTCTCTTCTTTTCCCTATTTTTATTTATCAATTTAAATAAAAATCTGATTTTTATTTCGGAGGACATTGTGTATAGATATGATTTCTATGAGAGAAAGGATTCGATTTCTATGAGAGGAAACATTCAATCTTTATAAGAGGAAAGATTTGAATTTTAATTAACATGAGATTTGATTTTTTATAGAGTATATAGATTTCATAAAAAGTTTCGATTTTTATCATTAAAAAGGTTTTATTTTTTATTATTAAAAAGAGTTGATTTTTATTATGAAGATGGTGAAAGGAAAATATAATCTTTGTACATATAATTTTGAAATAAAAATATGACCTTTGTTTAGATAAAAGTATGATTTTTATAATTTAGCATTGTGATAAAAATGATATTTTTATTACTTGAATGGCGATTTTAAAATAGGTTGTAGCGAAAAGATTTGATTTTTAGTTATATAAAAAATCGATTTTTATAAATATAGCAAAGTGATAAAAATGTGATTTTTATCCATGTAGCGGTGAAATAAAAATGTGATTTTTATTTACAAACAATGTGAAATGGTTGAGTTGGAAAGTTGGGCAAATCTGAACCGTTCAGAAATTCAGGATAGAATGGAGGAGTGGATCGTAAAGGTGAGAACTCCTCACTTTTATCTTATTTTCGAGTTAAAATATATACTAGGATGCAGACGGTGCTTTGCAGCACCTGACACTCGTTGTCCACAGACCATGGATGACTTGTTCGTTTGATTGATGTGTTGTGAAAATTGATTTTGTGATGTGGAATGAAGTGTTAAAAATATACATAAATGAATAAATAGTTTGAACAATAAAAATCACATTTTTATTGTGTATATGAAGTAAATAAAATATTCAAGTTGAATAAAATATTTAATTAATAAAAATATCATTCTTATTGTATATATGGACTGAATAAAATATTCATAAGTTGAGATAAATATTTATAAACAAATCAGACGATTTGTTTATGTACACACATTTGACTGATATTGATTAGGACGACAAATTTTACTGTGACGATCGGGAATTTCACTCGATCCGAATCGATCGCTAAACCGACCAAGACTGTTCGAAACGCCTGATTGTTTTGAGAACACGACAAACCAGAACGCAGACAGAAGAACTTTTCATTGTTTACTACAACAATTCCATCAGAATACAAAAATATACAGAGTATGAATAAATATTACGCAGAAAATATCAGAGCTTTAAATTACATTTAAATACATCGCAGCGAAAAAATAATACAATACACAACTGAAAGAGATATACGGATACAGAGCTTTCCGGATATCGTTCCAGCTGTAAACCAGGATCCCGTGAATATAAATCTGCAAAACCAAAACTACTAGCTGCCCGTGCGGAAAATAGGGGCACCCATAGTTTAGGTTAAAACAATAAACTCCAGGTCAATCATGGGACTGGTGTGAGAACTAAAACAGCTATTAATCTTTATTTTACAGTTAGGTAAATCAAGGGACCACGCTGTATAACACATAATGGGTTTCCTCCCAAAAATACCAGTGCATAAAACAACAGCGCAATGCTAAATAAAGAAAAATGAAGCTATTACAAGACCCAGGTCCCATCACACAATGCAACGCCAGCCGGAGGATAGGGTTTTACCTTGTAATAGCCAAAGAATGCTTGATATGCTAAATTTCATCTTTTATTATTACTATAAGTGTATTGTGTCAAAACAATTTCAATCATAAGTATTAATCATAGACGGCATGGGTACCATATATCATGTCGCCAATACTAGGCTCTACAATCAAAACCGCAAATGTCGCGTATTGGAAGTTGGATTTCCATCTATGAACCGAGGCAAAATATAGTCCTCACCGGCTTCGAGACTCTCTAGCCCGAGCCTCAGGGTCAGAGCGCATCGACCCTTGGATCGTCAAGGCCGGTCACCGATGTGGATTAAAATACCTGAACACTACGTTTCCCTGCCCTTTGGGGGCGTAAATGAGCCAACGAATGACCCCATCGGCTCCACATAGTCACCGATATATCTGAGGCGCCTCACAACAGCAATAACCACATAAGTCAAACTCATCAGGGCGTGTAAAACCACTGACACCACTTCTAGCTAGAAAGAAACGCATGCGCTCCCTGAGGTCCTCTCCCGTTTCTGGTTCACAACCGGGGTGTGAGGCTCGCGAATCAACGCTACACTAAGCTATGCTACACAGGCCGAGCTTTGATCATCAACCACAAGACTTTGCTTTTCAACAGAAGCCTTGATCATTTGCATCTTAGCATGCCACACAGGCAGACCACTCCAAAGCTCTGATACCAAATGAGACGACCCCAAACCCCGTACTGACGGTGGCAAGGGTAATCCGTGGAATATAACACAGAAACAGATAATAGCATAACATAATTAAATAAATACACCATATAATGAACAATAGAATATACTGGATAAAAGTAATCATCAGAGTTACACAGTATACAGGATCTTACTTAGTACAAATACAGTTCAGCTATACATAAATGTCTACAGCGGAAAACAAACAAAATATGTACAATAGGAGCTGAACAGCATAAAAAGAGATAAATGATAGAATCCATCTTCAGCTCCAGCTATCCAGAAAAAACCAGCTAAACCTGAATACAAGGCTGCCCGTGTAGAAAAAGGGGCACCCGAGTTTGAAAGTGAAACAAACTACGAGTCAGTCATGGGACTGGTATGAGAAATCCACTCAACACATATATAATTGGCTAATCATAGGACCACGCCACTTCCGTGGAACGGGTTTACTCCATTGGGCTGTCAGTGCTTTAGAACAAATCTTTTTTTTAAACATCGCAATGCTTTTTATAAAAATGAAGCCATTATAAGACTCAGTTCCCATTACACAATGCAACGCAAACCGGAGGATAGAGTTTTTACCTTATAACGACCAAAATATGCTTGATACGAATAAAACAAAGGCATTTGATATTGTTGCTAGTGTTTATATGTTTTGAAAACAATTTCAAATCATAACTATCAATCATAGACGACATGAGCGTCCCATGCCACTATGTCGCCAAATATATATATACAATTGAAACCGCGCATTCACGTATTTGGAAATTGGATTTCCGTCATGAACCAAGGCAAAAGATAGTCCTTACCGAATTCGTGACTCTCTAGCCCGAGCCACAGGACCCAGACTCAGGTGGGCCTTTGGAGCGACAGGGCCGGTCCACCGATGTGGATTAAAATGCCTGAACAATACGTTTCCCCGCCCTTTAGGGCGTAAACGAGCCAAAAAATGACTCCATCGGACCCGGATCGTCCGATCAAACCGAGGCGCCTCGCAACAGCAACAACCACATAGGTGAAAAGTATATAAATGTCAGGGCTGGTAGGTCACTGACACCACCCTAGCTAGAAAGAAACGCATGCCCTCCGTGAGGTCCTTCTCCCGTTTCTGGTTCATACCGGGGTGTGAGGCTCGCGATTCCACGTTATGCACAAAGCTACGCCACATAGGCGGTGCTTTGATCATCACCACAAGGCTTTGCTTTTCAACAGAAGCCCTGATCATTTGCCACTTAGGCATGACACACTAGCAATTCATGCCATGCGACTTATGTCCATCGGTATACAACCTCTGAGCTCGTGCGTCTCAGAGAAGAGCGTTAAGCAAAAGAATAAATTCTCCGCCGCCAAACAGATGTATATTTAACAGAGATCAGCCAACACAGAATAAACTCCAATGTCAGACACACAGTCCATTTACAAGTCCGTTCTGGGTCTGAACGAAACCGGAGGCACTAAATACCTCGCAAACCCATCGATCACCACGTACGTCTGGACGATCACTACTCATTATCCATATTTCGGGATGCCTCCCAATCAGGACCTCGGTTACCATCCAAACGAGGTGAAGATCTTCGGTCTTCGACCATCGTCTTCATCTTCGACTTTCAATCGTCGGTCAATTATTTGAAATGAGGATTAACTCGGCCTTTTCAAATAATTCACGTATATTTAGAATTTCAAATCAATTTATTTTAATGGTTAAATCATTCTACAACACCAATTTTGTTCTTTAATGTAATTTTCACACCAAACACATTCAACCATCAAATACCACATAAATCGAGAAAATTCAGTTTATTTCCATTCTATATTGTTTATGATATTTTATAACGATTAGTCGCTATTTTTATTTATTTTAAAATAGCCAATTTATTCAAAACGACGCTTCGGGCCATAACGCGGCCGTGGCGCTGTTTTTCTTCAGATTTGATTTACACATATCTGAAAATCCAACCGTTGGATCTTCGCAAAATTTACATCATTAGAAAGGTCTTTTCAAAACGAATCCAACGGTTCCAGTTTTGGGAAAAATCCGACGGTCGGATCTCCCGGTACAATCGTTTGGAGTTTCGATTTCAAAATACGAACTGCAGCGTCGTTATTCGATTAAATATAATTATATTTATATATATATATATATAAATATAATCGTTTCTGGCGCTGTTTTTCTTCAGATTTGAATTAAACATTCCAGACAATCCAACCATTGGATTTTTACAAAGTTGGTGCCGTTGGAAAGATATTTCCAAGGCGAACCCAACAGTTGCGGTTTCGGGAAAAATCCAATGGTCGGATTTCCCGAGCTAGTTGTTTGAAATCACTGTTTCAAAACATGAACTGCACGGCCACGTTTCGTTTTAATTTTATTTATATTTATATATTTATATAAATATAGTTCATTCAACAATTTCAATATCGTTTCACTTCAAATATTTCACTAACGCCTTTAAATTTTGGAAAATTTCGCCATAACCTCCTTTGTACGGGAGGGGCTGGGAAAATTCCCAAATAGCCACATGGGTGTCTCATGTCAAAAAGAAAAAGAAAAAGCCAAGCGGCTAACCAAGAGGCTCATAAAATCATCACCCAAACAAAACAGTAAATGTGTACCTATTTGTCGGGCACAAAATTTTATTCCTCTTCTCTAGCCCCTTTTGCTACAACCTGTTCAATAAATATGCATGTACATATATACAGTTCTTATCACTTATCATTTTCCATTCAACTTCATATTTGATTCCATTTGGTTTAAAAACACCATTTATTCTATTGTTGCATGCATAGGCAAAAATCATATCATTAGCTAATTAATGAATATTTCGACTCACGCATATTTATTTGAACGAGTTGCTATTTTTAACACTTCACATTTCAACAATTCATGTATATAATAAAAATGTGATTTTTATTGTAAAACAATTCATTTCAAAACACTATTATTTTATATAGTTTATATAGGTGATAAAAATAGGATTTTTATTATAAAACAATTTCTTTTAAAACGAGATTATTTTACATAGTCCATATAGTTGATAAGAGGAGATTTTTACTATGAAACAATTTATTTCAAAATATGAATACCATTCAACGCATGAATTTCTAATCAACGAATGAATATCGATTCAACACATGAAGGTTTTCTATAGTTTCCATATATAGATAAAAATGTGATTTTTATATTTAAAACGCGAATACCATTCAACACATGAATTTCTAATCAACGAATGAATATCGATTCAACACATGAAGGTTTTCTATTCAATGATTAAAAATAATTTCAGCAAATGAAAATAATTCAAACACATGAATATTATTCAAAATTTCGGCAGCATAACGGCAGGGTAGTTAAAACCGGGACCGTCCCTAGTACGGCTCCTCGCTCTACCTTAAAACCTCGCGGTTTTTGACAATGGGGATCATGCATCTAGTTCGCACGCAGGCGGCATGTATATATTTATTTCATTTCCACAAACTAATCCTATGTGGTTTCAACCAAATATTTCTCAACCACAAACGGGTATTTTTCAACCACAATCAATCAATTTCAACCACAAACAATCCCAAACAACCATTCGCTATCAATCAATTTTCATACCAATCACAACCAATAAATATCGTCCATGGTTTGTGGACGAGGGGCGTATATATATATATATATATATATATATATATATATATATATATATATAGCAATTCACTTCTATTTCAACACATAGATAATTTTTACAACGCATATACAACTTATACATCGAACGTACGACTTATACAACGCTTATACATGAGGTGTACAACGCTTATATAACTCATACATCGACTATATAATTTATACATCGTCGTGTTCCATATCGTTTATAAATTAGAAATATCACATTGGGTTCCACTCCACCAAAAATAGCAGAAGGCTCAGAAAAATATGCGGTCTCTTATAAAATGTAGAGGGCGTCCACACGGTCACGATGTTTCCTGTTTCATCGAATTTCGTTAACGAACGAAAAAGATACGATTTTTCAAAGTTTGCAACGGTTTAAAAGTGTTAAAACAGTTGAAAATAAAACAAGCCGATACCTCTCTGAATTCTTCAAAACTAGGTTTTGAATTTTCTTCAAATCCGTTGATTGTTGCTTCGATCGGCCAGCGCCACCTTGTCGGGCTAGGAGAGGCGCACGTGCGCCAGGGAGGAGGGTCAACTCGGTGGTCCCCATGCGGCGGAATCCAGGCGCGAACGGCCGAACTTCTCGAGGGTGGTTCTCCTCCTACAGGCCACGAAAAATTCCAATACTTATATGGATTTGAAGATCATGAGAAGTACTACAAAAACCTTAACTGTGGTGTTGGATTTCATTGAGCGATCAAAAGAAAAAGAGGAGAGAAGGAGGGATCGGGTTTCCTTCGCTCGATTTGGGGGGAGAGAGAATGTCGGGGGTGGGGGGGGGGGGTGTTCTGACGTGGACAAATGATTTTTTTTATTTATAAAGTTTTTTAAAATCCGAAAATACCCCTTGCCACACACGAACACCAATCCAAACCCAGCGACTGTCGTCCCTAGTGTTTTACCCCCATTCCGAACACAATGGGATATGTTTCATAGGCCCATTCGACTGTTTCAGTCAGTTTTCCTTTAAATTAAAATATAAAACATTCAATATTCGATTTGAATGTACATTTCAATTTGCTGGGGCCACAAACTGATTCAAAAAATTCCAAAAAAATAAATCTGGCAATGTTTTGACGATGCGGTCCCAACAAAACTAGTTTCGTCGAATTCTGAGACCGTTTTCCAAAAGGCCCATTTCTGGTCGATCCAATTTAACTATAATTGGCCAAAACACGTTTTCCTTTGCCACACTCACATATTAGCTTCGAAAATTATGAAATTTGAAACCTATCAATAACTTCACATCCGGATCCAACAAAAGTGGTTTCGTCGAATTCCGAGGTCGTATGCAAAATGGCCAATTTCATGGGCTATATAAATCCCATAGCGACCTTTCTGAAAATTCATTTGGCCATAACATTTGCTTTCCATTATAAAAGTTTGATTTTTCAGATTCGTTAGAAAGGTATTCACTAACAGATTTAAATATTTTTGGTTTCACAAAAATCGGTTTTGTTTTGCACCCGGTACAGTCCGACAAAGTTTGAATTCAATTTTTGAAACTGTAGCGCCATTTCGGGCCTTGTTTATAATTATAATTAATTATATTCGTTTTCTATGGTCGATTCAAACTCACTTTCCATTGCCATTATTTAAAATATTTATTTTAAATATTTAAAATCCATTATTTTAGCCAATTTAAAATTTTTAAATTGGTTCAGATTTTCTAGGTCGTTACAATCTCCCCCACTTAAAACTTTTCGTCCCCGAAAAGGAACAAAGTCGAAAGTGGTTTGATTAATCAACTCTATGTTCGATCTGGCTTCAATTCTCCAACTTTTCAGTTTTTGAGAAATTTCAAATTCTTCAAAAATTTGGCTAACACCCGAAATTTTTGAAAAATTTCGCCATAACCTCCTTTGTACGAAGAGAGGTTTGGAAATTTATTGGGCCGTATTAGGTACCCAATAAATCCTAATAAGCATACACATATTTATAGTGATATATTCTGGTGTTTACAGGGGAGCATGTATTGATAATAACTCCAGAGAATAAATTCTCGTCACCCTGCCCCGTGTGGGAAATAAATAGTTCATGTGCCGTATCTAATGACTAGAGAGACGTGATTATTGTCAACTCCAGACCCGTGTGGGGTTTTTATTAATCTGGCAATTTAATCGTTACAATTTAAATAGTCCATATCAGTCATTAGTTCAACCTGTAAAATATAGTCATCGCCATACAAGCCTCTCGCTCGTATGGTAAATCTTCCACCTCGTCACACAAGCTCCAAATGCTTTTGTGGTATATGATGAAGTATGCTTATCTTCTGAAGTATGCCATGTAATGTAGTTCAAAATTAATTGTTACTATCCTATGGCGACGTTTATTATTTCACACAAAAAACCAGCACTCCGCATCCAATGGCATTCACAGGAGTTGATATAATAATATTTTGCATCCAACTCATTAAGGTTTACCTATTTGTCGGGCACACAAATAAAATCTTTACTCAAGAGCTAATCCATTTACCTGTTCAAACATATATAATGCACATGTATATATATTTCTATTTATTTTCTAATCAGTACAATCTGTGATATACTCGAATAAATTCTAACATTATTCTATTGTTGATTAAATTACCTATCGTTTCAATAATTTTGATTAATCTAATCTACAATCACACAACACAACCAACAAGCAATTGTTTTTAACTTTTCAAAATCATACAAATTAATTCATATATTCTTTTAAAATCATTCAGACTATAGAATTAAAAGTGCACAGCCATGAAAAGAAAATAACAACAGAGTAGAGAATTAAATGGTAATGCAAAGTATGGTAAATATACCTTGCACCGGGGTCAATCAGAGATATCTACTCGGCATCTAGGATAAGCTTTCTGAATGCTCTCCTCAGTTTCCCAAGTACAATCTCGCGGATCTCCACTCCATTGCACTTTGACTAAGTGAACCTTCTTGTTCCTCAGCTCTTTGGTTTCTTTGCCGATGATCTTTAGCGGCTCTCTTCTCACAGCTAATTCTGGGGTAATTTCAACGTCCTGTTGAGCTGCTTCTTCCACGATCAAGTCTGGATCATGAACGTGCCTTCGGAGTTGAGATATGTGAAATACATCATGAACTCCAGGCAACCAATCAGGAAATTTGACCCTATAAGCGAGAGTTCTGATCCGTTCCAGAATAGGAAATGGACCAATGAATTTGGGCGCCAACTTTCCAGTTTTACCGAACCGAATAACTCCTCTCATCGGCGATACTTTCAAATACACGTAGTCGCCAACAGTAAAGGATATATCCCTTCTTCTTCTATCGGCATAGCTCTTTTGTCGACTTTGAGCGGCGAGTAATCGCTTCTTGATAAAATCGACTTTGTCGGCAGCTTCTTGAATTATGTCTGGCCCTAACACAAGTCTATTTCCAGGTTCGACCCAACAAGCAGGAGATCGGCACGGTCTACCATACAATGCTTAGAATGGCGACATTGTCCGACTCGCCTGGTAGCTGTTGTTATATGAGAATTCATCCAAATGCAGATGGTCTTCCCATGATCCACTGAAATCTATAACACAAGCCCGCAATAGATCTTCTAAAATACGATTCACCCTCTCAGTCTGACCGTCTGTCTGAGGATGATAAGCGGTGCTTAAGTTCAACTTCGTTCCCAGCTCGACTTGAAATGCCTCCCAGAATTTGCTAGTGAATATTGTATCTTTATCACTGACTATACTGAGCGGCACCCCATGTAGTCTAACAATTTCACTGAAGTATATCTGCGCCAGACTCTGAGCAGTTCTGTTTAATCTGACAGGTATGAAATGGGCGGTCTTCATGAAGCGATCTACAATCACCCAAATACTGTCATTCCCTTTTCTAGTTCTGGGCAGACCATCAATGAAATCCATAGAAATATGTTCCCACTTCCAACCAGGAACGTCTAGCGGTTGTAACAGTCCAGCTAATTTCTGTTGGTCGCTCTTGACTAGCTGGCAAGTAGGGCATCGGCTAACATATATCGAGATGTCTCTTTTTAACGACTTCCACCAGAATGTGCGCTTGATATCATTATACATTATACTCACACCCTGATGGATACTGAGCTTAGATTTGTGGCATTCATCAAACACATCTTTTCTGAGTTCAGGAATTTCTGGAACACAAATTCGTCCTTCTAACCTCAAAATCCCGTCGCTGTCTAGCTGGAAATCCGAAGCATTGCCTTTATGAATTCGCTGACTCAATCCTTTGATAAATTGGTCATCTTCTTGGAGAGCCGATGTCTTGTCAATCAACGAAGTCGCAATGATGAAACTGGCGATCATTTCATTCTTTCGGCTTAACGCATCGGCCACGACATTGGCTTTCCCTGGAGTGTACAGAATTTCAAAATCGTATGCTACAAGAAACTCCAGCCAATGTTGCTGCCTCAAATTCAGGTCTTTCTGGGTGAACAAATACTTTAACGACTGGTGATCTGTAAACAGTTCAAATCTCTCACCCAGGAGATAGTGTCTCCAAATTTTCAACGCGAATACAATAGCCAATAACTCAAGATCATGAGTTACATAGTTCTTCTCGTGCGGCTTCAGTTGACGGCTAGCATAAGCAATCACTTGGCCTCTTTGCATTAACACTGCGCCAAGGCCTTCTCTAGAAGCATCAGTCCAGACTTTCAAATCCTGGTTGCCATCGATGATGGTTAACACTGGAGCAGTCGTTAATCTTAACTTTAACTCCTCAAAAGCCTCCTCACATTCTGGAGTCCACTTGAACTTAGAATGCTTCTTTGTGAGCTTCGTTACATGACCAGATATCTTCGAAATTTTTTTAACGAACTTCCGGTAATAGCTAGCCAATCCGAGAAAACTGCGGACTTTTGTAGTAGTACTAGGCTGTTTCCAGTTCTGAATAGCTGTGATTTTGCTTGGATCCACAGCAATTCCTTCTTTAGATACTACGTGGCCTAGAAATTTCACTTCATCTTGCCAGAATATGCATTTGGAAAACTTTGCTTTCAATACATTCCTTCTCAGAATTTCTAGAACCTGTTCCAGATGCTTTTCATGTTCGGCCTTTGATTTAGAGAAGATTAGAATATCGTCAATAAAAACCAGAACAAATTTATTCAAAACTCCTCTGAATACTCTGTTCATTAGATCGACGAAGTAAGCAGGAGCGTTACATAAGCCGAACGACATTACTAACCACTCATAGAATAATTCGGGACCTCTGAATGCTGTCATTGGAACACACTCTTTGGCAATTCGAAGTTGATGGAAGCCTGTAGCTAGGTCCATCCTTGAGAATACTTCTGCGCCATTTAATCGATCCAACAAATCATCTATTCGCGGCAATGGATATTTATTCTTTATGGTTTGTTTGTTCAAATCACGATAATCCACACATAGACGTAGAGTACCATCAGATTTCGGGAAAAAGACCACTGCTGCACCCCAATCAGAGAAACTAGGCATGATCAGACCCTTCCATACGAGCTGTCGTGTTTGATTGTCTAATTCCTCTTTCTCTTTCAAGGACATTCTTTGAATAGCGTGAACTACCGGCCTTGCATTCCGAATTAAAGCAATTTTGAAATCTATTTCTCTCTACGGAGGTAAGCGAACAACTTCTTCGAACACATCCGCATAATCTTTGACGACAGGAATATCTTTGATGAGGTCAGGAATATTCTCTGCGACTTCAGGGATATTTTCTATTTGAGCTGGAGAAACATCGAGAGCCGACTAGAAATCTTTTCTATCCGAAGTCGGGCCTTCACATGGTATGGTTATATAATTCCTCGGTTGTGCCTTCGCCTTAACAACTCTCTCGACACATCTAACCTCTGCTTCATATTTGGTTAGCCAATCCAATCCCAGAATAAGATCGAATTTGTTAAAATTCATGACTATAGAGATAATAGGGAATTTATAGCAAGAAAAAGAGACAGGTACTGCACAAATCAAACTGAGATTGATGGAACCCCCAACTGGATTTTGGACAGTCATTGGCTCTTTGAGCTTCTTCAAATTCAAATCCAGTTTCTTGACTGCACTCTTCACAATAAAGCTTCGTGACGCGCCAGTAACAAACAGTACTTTAACTGGAATGTTCTTGACATTGAGCGTGCCTTCCAAAACATCAGATCTTTCCTGAGCAGATGAAGATGCAGGCACTTCTGCCACTTCATTCACTTGTACTGCTTCAGATTTCTGAGATAGCGGGCCGTTTTTGCAATATGCCCAGCCTGATGGCACTTATGGCATCCTCTTTTCTCTTGTAACCTCTTACCAGATTTAGAACCATCCTTTACTTGTTTCTTTAGAGATCTGCAAGTTATCGAGAGATGTCCTTGCCTATTGTAGTTATTGCATACGGCGGTCGTTACGGGTTCTTTCCTAGATTCAGCCCTTTTTCTCTTGGCACTGGGCTTCTTACTGATCTCAGACGTCGTACTAGCTTCAGGAATATTAGTTTCTGACTCTGCTTTGTCACTAGAACTGACTTCTTCTTCGTCGCATAACATTCCTTTCCTATGGAGATCTTCATACTGATAAGCCATATATATCATTTCAGAAAAGGGGAGCTTCACATTCCTCATTACACTGTTCTGATATTTTCTTTGAAGCCCGTGAATGAATCTAAGATTCTTCCTCTTTGGTTCTTTAATCAGATGAGGAGCAAAATGAGAAAGTTCGTTGAATTTCTTATGATATTCTGGGATGGTCATGTCACCTTGTATCAGATAAGAAAATTCGTCGCATAATCGCTCAGTCGCTTTTGGAGGAGTAAATCTTTCTAGGAAAGTCACTTTGAATCTGTCCCAGGTGATATCACCTTCTGGATTATCGTCTATAACCGAATCCCACCAGAACAAAGCTTCGTCTTTGAGTGCCCAGGAGGCCAGTAATCTTTTCTGGTCATCCCTCAGCTTTAAACCATAAAAGATCTTTTCAGCCGAACGAATCCAAGCCTGTTTCTTCATAATAGATTCTTTACCAGAGAACGGTATTCCACCCATATTTCGATATTTGATTAATAGGGCCTCAATATCCGGGTCTGCATTCGTTCTGTTTCTGACACTCATTTTCTAGTACTTCTGCAAATAGCAGATCAAGTGTCAGGTCAACAGAAAAGATATTTTAAAATATAGAGACAAATACTTGAATGTAAATGTGTCTATCGAGGTGTAATTTCATCCTGCTACTCATACTAGGATATTACTAATCCTATCTGTATTGAGTTGCATATGCTAGAACAATACTGGTTCTATTTCTGACGAGTTCGTTAATATGTTATATCCTAGAACTAAGCTTAACCAAAGCTCTGATACTAAATGAGACGACCCCAAACCCTGTACTGACCGATGGCAAGGGTAATCCGTGGAATATAACACAGAAACAGATAATAGCAGAACAGAATTAAATAAATACACCAGATAATGAACAATAGAATATACTGGATAAAAGTAATCATCAGAGTTACACAGTATACAGGATCTTACTTAGTACAAATACAGTTCAGCTATACATAAATGTCTACAGCGGAAAACAAAAAAATATGTACAATAGGAGCTGAACAGCATAAAAAGAGATAAATGTTAGAATCCATCTTCAGCTCCATCTATCCAGAAATAACCAGCTAAACCTGAATACACGGCTGCTCGTGTAGAAAAAGGGGCACCCGAGTTTGAAAGTGAAACAAACTACGAGTCAGTCATGGGACTGGTATGAGAAATCCACTCAACACATATATAATTGGCTAATCACAGGACCACGCCACTTCCGTGGAACGGGTTTACTCCATTGGACTGCCAGTGCTTTAGAACAATTTTTTTTAAACATCGCAATGCTTTTTATAAAAATGAAGCCATTATAAGACTCAGTTCCCATCACACAATGCAACGCAAACTGGAGGATAGAGTTTTTACCTTATAACGACCAAAATATGCTTGATACGAATAAAACAAAGGCATTTGATATTATTGCTAGTGTTTATATGTTTGGAAAACAATTTCAAATCATAACTATCAATCATAGACGACATGAGCGTCCCATGCCACTATGTCGCCAAATATATATATACAATTGAAACCGCACAGTCACGTATATGGAAATTGGATTTCCGTCATGAACCAAGGCAAAAGATATTCCTTACCGAATTCGTGACTCTCTAGCCCGAGCCACAGGACCCAGACTCAGGTGGGCCCTTGGAGCGACAGGGTCGGTCCACCGATGTGGATTAAAATGCCTGAACAATATGTTTCCCCGCCCTTTGGGGCGTAAACGAGCCAACGAATGACTCCATCGGACCCGGATCGTCCGATCAAACCGAGGCGCCTCGCAACAGCAACAACCACATAGGTGAAAAGTATATAAATGTCAGGGCTGGTAGGTCACTGACACCACCCTAGCTAGAAAGAAACGCATTCCCTCCCTGAGGTCCTTCTCCCGTTTCTGGTTCATACCGGGGTGTGAGGCTCGCGATTCCACGTTATACACAAAGCTACGCCACACAGGCGGTGCTTTGATCATCACCACAAGACTTTGCTTTTCAACAGAAGCCCTGATCATTTGCCACTTAGGCATGCCACACTAGCAATTCATGCCATGCGACTGATGTCCATCGGTATACAACCTCTGAGCTCGTGCATCTCAGAGAAGAGCGTTAAGCAAAAGAATAAATTCTCCGCCGCCAAACAGATGTATATTTAACAGAGATCAATCAACACAGAATAAACTCCAATGTCAGACACACAGTCCATTTACAAGTCCGTTCTGGGTCTGAACGAAACCGGAGGCACTAAATACCTCGCAAACCCATCGATCACCACGTACGTCTGGACGATCACCACTCATTATCCATATTTCAGGATGCCTCCCAATCAGGACCTCGGTTACCATCCAAACGAGGTGAAGATCTCCGGTCTTCGACCATCGTCTTCATCTTCGACTTTCAATCGTCGGTCAATTATTTGAAATGAGGATTAACTCGGCCTTTTCAAATAATTCACGTATATTTAGAATTTCAAATCAATTTATTTCAATGGTTAAATCATTCTACAACACCAATTTTGTTCTTTAATGTAATTTTCACACCAAACACATTCAACCATCAAATACCACATAAATCGAGCAAATTCACTTTATTTCCATTCTATATTGTTTATGATATTTTATAACGATTAGTCGCTATTTTTATTTATTTTAAAATAGCCAATTTATTCAAAACGATGCTTCAGGCCATAACGCGGCCGTGGCGCTGTTTTTCTTCATATTTGATTTACACATATCTGAAAATCTAACCGCTGGATCTTCGCAAAATTTACATCATTAGAAATGTCTTTTCAAAACGAATCCAACGGTTCCAGTTTTGGGAAAATCCGACGGTCGGATCTCCCAGTACAATCGTTTGGAGTTTCGATTTCAAAATACGAACTGCAACGTCGTTATTCGATTAAATATAATTATATATATATATAATCGTTTCTAGCGCTGTTTTTCTTCAGATTTGAATTAAACATTCCAGACAATCCAACCGTTGGATTTTTACAAAGTTGGTGTCGTTGGAAAGATATTTCAAGGGCGAACCCAACGGTTGCGGTTTCGGGAAAATCCAATGGTCGGATTTCCCGCACTAATTGTTTGAAATCACTGTTTCAAAACATGAACTGCACGGCCACGTTTCGTTTTAATCTTATTTATATTTATATATTTATATAAATATAGTTCATTCAACAATTTCAATATCGTTTCACTTCAAATATTTCACTAACGCCTTTAAATTTTGGAAAAATTCGCCATAACCTCCTTTGTACGGGAGGGGCTGGGAAAATTCTCAAATAGCCACATGGGCGTCTCATGTCAAAAAGGAAAAGAAAAGCCAAGCGGCTAGCCAACATGCTCATAAAATCATCACCCAAACAAAACAGTAAATGTGTACCTATTTGTCGGGCACAAAATTTTATTCCTCTTCTCTAGCCCCTTTTGCTACAACCTGTTCAATAAATATGCATGTACATATATACAGTTCTTATCACTTATCATTTTCCATTCAACTTCATATTTGATTCCATTTGGTTTAAAAACACCATTTATTTTAATGTTGCATGCATAGGCAAAAATCATATCATTAGCTAATTAATGAATATTTCGACTCACGCATATTTATTTGAACGAGTTGCTATTTTTAACACTTCACATTTCAACAATTCATGTATATAATAAAAATGTGATTTTTATTGTAAAACAATTCATTTCAAAACACTATTATTTTATATAGTTTATATAGGTGATAAAAATAGGATTTCTATTATAAAACAAATTCTTTTAAAACGAGATTATTTTACATAGTCCATATAGTCGATAAGAGGTGATTTTTACTATGAAACAATTTATTTCAAAATATGAATACCATTCAACACATGAATATCTAATCAACGAATGAATATCGATTCAACACATGAAGGTTTTCTATATTTTCTATATATAGATAAAAATGTGATTTTTATATTTAAAAGGCGAATACCATTCAACACATGAATTTCTAATCAACGAATGAATATCGATTCAACACATGAAGGTTTTCTATTCAATGATTAAAAATAATTTCAGCAAATGAAAATAATTCAAACACATGAATATTATTCAAAATTTCGGCAGCATAACGGCAGGGTAGTTAAAACCGGGACCGTCCCTAGTACGGCTCCTCGCTCTACCTTAAAACCTCGCGGTTATGGACAATGGGGATCATGCATCTAGTTCGCACGCAGGCGGCATGTATATATTTATTTCATTTCCACAAACTAATCCTATGTGGTTTCAACCAAATATTTCTCAACCACAAACGGGTATTTTTCAACCACAATCAATCAATTTCAACCACAAACAATCCCAAACAACCATTCGCTATCAATCAATTTTCACACCAATCACAACCAATAAATATCGTCCTTGCTACTGTTGTTCTTGCCTCCTTTTCCGGAATCTACCTTCTCGCCTTGAGACTCATTTGCCTTGACCTCCTTCTTGCCACTCTTATCTTCTTCTTGAAGCAGGGCCATATTCACCAAACTCTCGAAGGTCGCCCCCATGGGTATATGAGGTATGACCAAACCGTGCAATGGCTCATTCAATCCTAGAGCAAAGCGTAGGGCCTTCTTCTGATCTGTGTTAACCAAGTCTAGACAGAACCGAGCAAGTTGATTAAACTTATCCACGTATTCTCCAATGGTCATGTCCCCTTGCTTTAGTGATAGGAACCTCTCCATCTGAAGGTTCTCTTCTGTCGATGATAGAAACCTTAGTCCAAACCTTCTCCTAAAGTCATCCCAAGTCTAAATTGGTCTAGTAGTGGTGGTGACTACCCACCAATAAGCAGATTCCCCTTTTAATAGCCATACCGCCAACAGAACTTTCCTACGATCTTCTACATCAAAGATAGCAAAGAGGTCTTCAGTTTCCTTTAACCAGTTTCTTGCCTCCACAGGAGTCTCCGTTCCGACAAAATTCTTGCATCCCATCGCCTTAAAGTCTTTGCAAAGCTCCGCGAAATTCGCTTGTGTATGCTGAGGGGGAGGAGGAATATCCGCGGGGCCGGCTTCATTCGCCCTTGCCTCCATGTACCTTCTAAACCAAATAGGTACTGGTACACCCTCCGGGATGGCAAAATTATCGGCCATACTGAAACGAAGAAAAAGATAGATAGATTCAGAACGAGGAAACGAAGGATAGTGCAAATGGCTTTTGGGGAATAGCCTTTTAAAATAACTAGACTTTTCTTGGAAAATACTTAATTGGTTTTGAAAATAGTTTTTCAAATGGTAAGTTTTTTTTTTAAAAAAAAAAAACCTTTTGCTCAAATCTTGTAAACCTTATGTTCTGATACCAAATGTAACACCCCACCTCCGCCAATGCCACTCTTGCAAGTACATTGGCTTTGGAGGGGCGTTAAACGAGGTAAACATGCATGCAGATATCACAAGACAGAACATATAAGTAAAACAGAGTAAATAAAGCAGCGGACAAAACTAACATTTCAAAACCATGGTCAAGTTAAATTAAAGTACTTGGTCATTATTTTCCACAAAACATAGTCTAGAAACATAAACTGAAAGCTGGAAATAACATAAAGTAACTATCCCCAAGGTAGAATAAAGCCATAGCGAGATCAAGTCCAAACCGTACATGAGCTATCCAGAAAAGCAGCTAAAGATCCAAGCTAAGTACCAGTGTTCCCACCCTATAAACCTGGGGGGGGGGGGGAATGGAAGAAAAGAGGCGAAAGAAAACGGGTCAGTCAAAAAGACTGGTAAGTCCTATCTACTATCAGTATAAAAACTAATAAAGTTAACTGGTCATGTGAAGCAGAGATGAAACATAGGGTGATAACTAGCATGGTGAAAAGTTAACAAGATAGATCAAGTGTGGCATCACATATACAAGGTTAAGTTGCACCCGGTGTGTACTAGTATTCCAATCCATGTCAAGTATAAACAAGAAATGATCCCTTAGCCCAATGTTTGCCCAAACCCATGAGATGACCTAAATCGAGGTCCAACTACTCAGTCTAGTCGATCGGCTCCCTATAAGCCTAACTCGTCGTGTATCGGTGTCATACAGCTTAATCATGAAATGTAGTTGACTGTGCAGGGTCCACCCTAGGGTGTATCCGACCCTACTGTGTAACCCTCAGACACAATTCAAGGATGCATAGTCTAAACCTACCGGTGCCCATGTTCAACTCCGGACTTAATGTGCACGACCATGGTCCGCCTGAACAACCGGTGCACCATTCAGCCGTCTCTTTTTGTCTCTTACAATCAGTCCAGTAATCGTGCCCCACCCTAGCCTAGTCCAGGGTCCCCATGATACTTCCAAGTAGGTTACTGCTGAAAAGGACCACGTAACTAGGATTTCAAGCGGGTTAAATGTGGTTAACCCTATCCTAACCATGTATTGAGTCGGTCAAGTGTGCCCAAGGAGTTCATGACTTAACCCTATCAATACATCGTGTTCAACTGGTTAAGTATATTCAAGTAGTCCATGACTTAACCCTACCAATCCATCGTGTTTAATTGGTTAAGTATTCAAGTAGTCCATGACTTAACCCTACCATGTGGCATTAATTAACTTAATGCACCCCAACCTCTCACATTAGACTTTGTTGTGGTTACTAGTTAAGCCGGGAGGGTCCGAGTAGCTTTACACCACAACCTAGTCTAACCTCGGGTTTTAGGTGCGACATGACCAACTACTCACATTGGATCCTATTGCTTATAGCTACTAGTTAAGCCGGTCGGTTCCGGGTAGATTTACGCTACAAACTCAACCCAACCTCGAGTTGGCCATTCTCATGTTTTCTAGAAGTCATGTCCAAGTCCATGTTTCAAGCATAAACATATGTCAAACTTTCATGTCCTAATTTCCAGTCATGTTCTTATGTTATTTAAGTTTGCCCAACTACCCATGACGTATTCCCATCGCACGTAAATTTGTATTAACGCAAATAGATCAAAGAGGGAACATAACTATATGACAAGGTGGGCATAAGATGGGAAAATCTATCACAAATTAAACATGGCGATATTTGAGGCCGAAAGGGGTTCAATATACTAGCATATGGCCTCAACATGTATGATAGCATAAAAGGTGACTTGGCCTCATACATATCAAATAGCATAAGGGTGATTTGGCCACAAGCTAGCATAAGGATGCTTTGGCCACAAGTTAAACATGGTGGCATATGAGGCATAAATAGGTTCATAAGCTTGCATATTACATCATAGGCCTCAAAACATGCATAATATCAACTTAAGCAAATAGGTGAAACATGATTATGAAGGACATAGGATGATGGCTAAAAGTTCGCATATAGCATTATTAGGCTTCAAAAGTATGCATAAAACCAAACTTAGCATATAAGTGATACATGGTGATAAATGACATATAGAAGTTGCTAGAAGTTCGCATTTAGCCTCACATTCAAGTTATCATAAGGGATATGATAACTTCCATGTTGCCAAAATGCAACCTTTAATATAAAGCTTGAAGCTTTTAGCCCACAAGGTCAAAGTGATAGGTTTTCAAATATGCATAGAATATATTCATGCATAACATGATAAGATCAAGGCATATATCATACTTTGGCCCAAACTCAACTTGCAACATATCACATTTAACTTCATAGTTAGAATCTAAGAGTAGTATAGGGCTTACAATGCTATGAAGACTAGAATTAATATATATAAAGATTGAGACGAAGCCACTAGCAAATCCGCAAATAAAATAAGATCCAATCCAATCTTTGAGAGAATAAGATGCTTCTTTGATTTGCTATGAAGAAAGATGGATTCTTTAAGGAAGAAAGAGGGCTCTTTTACTTGATTTGAACACTCAAACTTTCATGAAGAGGATGGAGGCCAAGATATGAAGATGGAGGCCATGATCAAGAAACATTTTGGCATAGTTTAGTTGTAGGATTGATTTATGATGATTTAGGCTAGGTATTATGGTCTTTTTATAGAGTTTAGGATTAGTTTTAGCCATAGGATTAACCCTAAATCAAATTAGAGCCATTGGATCTCGTCTTAGCCACCAAGCACAGCCCCAAAGCCAAGATGGTGCACCCAGCCAAAACTGGCCGACAGGGGGGGTCGACCCCTGGGTCGACACTAGGGTCGACCCCTTGTGGGGGGGTCAACACCCATGTCGACCCCTGTGTCGACTCCCTCAGTCTAGCGGGAATTTTCCCGCCTCTTCTGAATTTTGAAATTTTAATATTTAAAATTTGTTTTAAATTTTCTGAAACTTCTTCGGGCCTTAACTGGGTCATACGGACTCCGTTTTTCGAAAACTCGGACTCTATTTCGCGTATTTTTCCGAGACAAACGCAATGGCATAGCCCGTTTCCCTTGATTCTGATTTTAGAATTTAATTCTGCCTTGATTTACATTATAACATGTTATTAAAAATACGGGTTGTTACATTCTCCCCTCCTTAAAGGATTTCGTCCCCGAAATCTCCAAGTTAGGGAGAACGTATCCTACCATCCATCATCTATCTACTCAAAACATCATCCACAAGTAACCATTGTCCTTAAAAAGATTCTAAATGCTGTATGATCATATGCAAAGGTGTGTGTATATGTACTTATCTAATGCGAAAATCAGGTGGTTACTGATTCAGTAAACCTCCTTAATGCAAAATATGTTAGTGAAATGAGTCCATATGTATGTGAATTCCTAACATAACTTATAGTCTCTACATGAGTGCACATAACATCCATCCATATGCAACATCCACGTGATAGCATACAAGTTTCATCCATGAATAAGCATAAACACTCATGCATATGCGGTATGAAAGTGTGTGAGCCGATCTTAGTGCCTAACGTGTATCATGCATCCACGAGTATCCACTTGCAAACACTTGTAACCACTGGCAAACATCAAGCATAACATGTTTCAAATACATGTTTCAACCAAGGGTTTCTACCTAAGGTTCCCATGACAAGATTTACGAAACAAGATAAACTAGATAAACATGGATAGCAAAGGAAAGATATACCAACTAGGAAGAGAGATTGAGAATGTATCCTCAAAAAGAAATGGATAAAGCCCACGCATCTTCTCCTTGGTTTCCCAAGTTGCGTCTTCCTCTGTTTCACTCCATTGCGCCTTAACAAGCTTAACTTCTTTGCTTCTTAGCTTCTTTGTCTCCGTTTCCATGATACGAATCGGAGCTCGTCTCAGGGTCGCCTCTTTCTCTACCTCCATGTCTTCAAGAATACTTGGTTCAACCACTTCGGCGGATCTGTGCAAACACTTCCGGAGATGCGAGACATGAAAGACATTATGCACTCCGGCTAGCTTCTCGGGCAATTCCACCTTAAAAGTCAACTTCCCAACTCTTTCCATAGTAGGGAAGGGTCCTACGATCCTTGGTGTCAGCTGCCCAAAATGAACCATATTTCACGAAGGAGAGATCTTCACAAAGACCATATCTCCAACTTTAAATTCTAAGTCTGTCCTTCGCTTGTCTGCATAGGATTTCTGTCTGTCTTGGGCCGTTTTCATCCGTCTTCGAATCAATTCATCCCTCTCGGTTGTGTCCCTTATCATGTCGGGCCCAATTATAAGCTTATCTGTCGTCTCCCACCAACATGTTGGTGGCTTGCACGGCCTCCCATACGAAGCTTCGAATGGTGCCATCCCTATGCTAGCTTGGTAGCTGTTATTATAAGCAAACTCTACAAGAGGAAGGTGGTCTTCCCTAGTACCACCAAAGTCAAGAACACAAAGTCTCAAAAGATCTTCTAGCACTCTATTCACCCTTTCAGTTTGGCCATCCGTTTGGGGGTGATAGGTTGTACTCAGGTTCAATCGCGTACCCATCGCTTCTTGCAAACTATTCCAGAACTGGCTAGTGAAAATTGGGTCACGATCGCTAACTATGCTAGAAGGAACTCCATGCAACCGCACTATCTCTCGAAGATAAACAGATGCTAGCCATGATACGGTCCTCTTGCTTTTCACTGGAATAAAATGGGCTCTCTTTGTAAGTCTATCAATTATTACCCATATCTCATAAAGCCCAAATAGTTTGGTGACGAACATCTTCACCCCAACCATATATCACAAACAGGCGAGTCATACCCTTATGGGGTTTGCAACAGAACTAAGATTGAGGATAGGACCGAGAGGATATATTTAAAAGATAGCATGCGAGTAAGCTCTACGGAACAATAGGGATCAAGGATATACTCTTAGAAGGAGATTTGATGCGCGTCTCTAGTCTTCAATCTTCTAAGCCGCATTTTCTTGTGCTTAATCCCATCGTGCCTTGACCGTCTTCACAACTCCGTAGTTCTTAATTCTTATTTCCAAAATATGAGTTAGAACTCATTTCACCATTGCCTCTCGTTCCACTTTGCCTAAAATACTTGGCTTCCACCCAACTGCGTACTCATGGTTTCATGCAAGATTTCCAAAATTCGTTAGTGAATCTTGGATCTCGTTTATATACTATACGGTATCCCACGCAGAAAACTATTCCTTGAAAACAAGTGCCAATCCACGTTGCCAAATGTACTTACTAGGGTGATTTCTCTAACCCATGCTTAAGTGAAATGGACTATCCGCCTTAGTAGCGAATACCACCGGAGCATCCCATTCTGAAATGCTTCACCTAATGAAATTTTTCTCAAGCAACTCCTTGATTTGTTTACTAAGCTCTCTTCTTTCTCGTGGGGCCATGTGCCTAACGGGCAATGATACTGGCTTGGCACTATCAATCAGATAAATGCGAAAGTTTATCTCTCGTTTAGGGGATAACCCCTTAATTTCTTCAAAGACATCAGGATAGTCTCGGACCACCCTTACAGATTGCAGATCATCGATGGTCGAGTCAAGGGATTCAAGATAACATAACATGACGGGACCTCTAGGATTACAAGAAATTTCTAGGGTATTACCGAGGCGAGTCATGAGCCTCCCTACCCTATGCTCACAGTCAAGAATGGCTCCATAACTGGACAACCAATCCATGCCCAAATTCAACCCGTATCCCGTGAACCCGAGAACATAAGCATTACACATGAATTCTACGCTCAAGATAGAGATTTTCAAATCCATACAAATCACAGGTAGATGGGCGGAACCCCCAATTGGATTTGAAATTCTAACGGGACCTCAACTAGACTAGTACTTAGGTGCAAATTTTCAACAAGATCAGAAATAAAACTATGCGATGTGCCATAATCAAATAAGGTATGAACAGGGAAATCAGGAATGTAAACATGACTTTTTACAGAAACACTACCTTGATCAAAAGCTGGAAGAGTGAGGAGAGCCTGCAACTGCCCTCTAGAGGGTCTTACTTGCTGAGTTTGTCCTTGCCCTCGTCCTTGCTTCTTGGGGCATTCCTTGCTAAAATGTCCAAATTCTCCGCAATGAAAGCATTCTCCCAACTTCCTTTTCTTCTTTCTACATTCTTTGGCTATGTGCCCAGTAATCCCGCAGAAGTTACACTTCCTCCTTTTTCTTGACTTGATTTCCTTGCTATTGTTGTTCTTGCCTCCTTTTCCGGAATCTACCTTCTCGCCTTGAGACTCATTTGCCTTGACCTCCTTCTTGCCACTCTTATCTTCTTCTTGAAGCAGGGCCATATTCACCAAACTCTCGAAGGTCGCCCCCATGGGTATATGAGATATGGCCAAACCGCGCAACGGCTCATTCAATCCTAGAGCAAATCGTAGGGCCTTCTTCTGAGCTGTGTTAACCAAGTCTAGACCGAACCGAGAGAGTTGATTAAACTTATCCACGTATTCTTCAATGGTCATGTCCCCTTGCTTTAGTGATAGGAACCTCTCCATCTGAAGGTTCTGTTCTGTCGATGATAGAAACCTTAGTCCAAACCGTCTCCTAAAGTCATCCCAAGTCTCAATTGGTCTAGTAGTGGTGGTAACTACCCACCAATAAGCAGCTTCCCCTTTTAATAGCCATACCGCCAACAGAACTTTCCTACGATCTTCCACATCAAACATAGCAAAGAGTTCTTCAGTTTCCTTTAACCAGTTTCTTGCCTCCACAGGAGTCTCCATTCCGACAAAATTCTTGCATCCCATCGCCTTAAAGTCTTTGCAAAGCTCCGCGAAATTCGCTTGTGTATGCTGAGGGGGAGGAGGAATATCTGCGGGGCCGGCTTCATTCGCCCTTGCCTCCATGTACCTTCTAAACCAAATAGGTACTGGTACACCCTCCGGGATGGCAAAATTATCGGCCATACTGAAACAACGAAAAAGATAGATAGATTCAGAACGAGGAAATGAAGGATAGTGCTAATGGCTTTTGGGGAATAGCCTTTTAAAATAACTAGACTTTTCTTGGAAAATACTTAATTGGTTTTGAAAATAGTTTTTCAAAAGGTAAGTTTTTTTTTAAAAAAAAACTTTTGCTCAAATCTTGTAAACCTTATGCTCTGATACCAAATGTAACACCCTACCTCCGCCAATGCCACTCTTGCAAGTACATTGGCTTTGGAGGGGCGTTAAACGAGGTAAACATGCATGCAGATATCACAAGACAGAACATATAAGTAAAACAGAGTAAATAAAGCAGCGGATAAAACTAACATTTCAAAACCATAGTCAAGTTACATTAAAGTACTTGGTCATTATTTTCCACAAAACATAGTCTAGAAACATAAACTGAAAGCTGGAAATAACATAAAGTAACTATCCCCAAGGTAGAATAAAGCCATAGCGAGCTCAAGTCCAAACCGTACATGAGCTATCGAGAAAAGCAGCTAAAGATCCAAGCTAAGTACCAGTGTTCCCACCCTGTAAACCTGGGGGGGAAACGGAAGAAAAGAGGCGAAAGAAAACGAGTCAGTCAAAAAGACTGGTAAGTCCTATCTACTATCAGTATAAAAACTAATAAAGATAACTGGTCATGTGAAGCAGAGATGAAACATAGGGTGATAACTAGCATGATGAAAAGTTAACAAGATAGATCAAGTGTGGCATCACATATACAAGGTTAAGTTGCACCCGGTGTGTACTAGTATTCCAATCCATGTCAAGTATAAACAAGAAATGATCCCTTAGCCCAATGTTGGCCCAAACCCATGAGATGACCTAAATCGAGGTCCAACTACTTGGTCTAGTCGATCGGCTCCCTATAAGCCTAACTCGTCGTGTATCGGTGTTATACGGCTTAATCATGAAATGTAGTTGACTGTGCAGGGTCCACCCTAGGGTGTATCCGGCCCTACGGTGTAACCCTCAGACACAATTCAAGGATGCACAGTCTAAACCTACCGGTGCCCATGTTCAACTCCGGACTTAATGTGCACGACCATGGTCCGCCTGAACAACCGGTGCACCATTCAGCCGTCTCTTTTGGTCTCTTACAATCAGTCCAGTAATCGTGCCCCACCCTAGCCTAGTCCAGGGTCCCCATGATACTTCCAAGTAGGTTACTGCTGAAAAGGACCACGTAACTAGGATTTCAAGCGGGTTAAATGTGGTTAACCCTGTCCTAAACATGTATTGAGTCGGTCAAGTGTGCCCAAGTAGTTCATGACTTAACCCTATCAACATCGTGTTCAACTGGTTAAGTATATTCAAGTAGTCCATGACTTAACCCTACCAATCCATCGTGTTTAATTGGTTAAGTATTCAAGTAGTCCATGACTTAACCCTACCATGTGGCATTAATTAACTTAATGCACCCCAACCTCTCACATTAGACTTTGTTGTGGTTACTAGTTAAGCCGGGCGGGTTCGGGTAGCTTTACACCACAACCTAGTCTAACCTCGGGTTTTAGGTGCGACATGACCAACTACTCACATTGGGTCCTATTGCTTGTAGCTACTAGTTAAGCCAGTCGGTTCCGGGTAGATTTATGCTACAAACTCAACCCAACCTCGAGTTGGCCATTCTCATGTTTTCTAGAAGTCATGTCCAAGTCCATGTTTCAAGCATAAACATATGTCAAACTTTCATGTCAAAATTTCAAGTCATGTTCTCATGTTATTTAAGTTTGCCCAACTACCCATGACGTATTCCCATCGCACGTAAATTCGTATTAACGCAAATAGATCAAAGAGGGAACATAACTATATGACAAGGTGGGCATAAGATGGGAAAATCTATCACAAATTAAACATGGCAATATTTGAGGCCGAAAGGGGTTCAACATACTAGCATATGGCCTCAACATGTATGATAGCATAAAAGGTGACTTGGCCTCATACATATCAAATAGCATAAGGGTGATTTGGCCACAAGCTAGCATAAGGATGCTTTGGCCACAAGTTAAACATGGCGGCATATGAGGCATAAATAGGTTCATAAGCCTGCATATTACATCATAGGCCTCAAAACATGCATAATATCAACTTAAGCAAATAGGTGAAACATGATTATGAAGGACATAGGATGATGGCTAAAAGTTCGCATATAGCATTATTAGGCTTCAAAAGTATGCATAAAACCAAACTTAGCATATAAGTGATACATGGTGATAAATGACATATAGAAGTTGCTAGAAGTTCGCATTTAGCCTCACATGCAAGTTATCATAAGGGATATGATAACTTCCATGTTGCCAAAATGCAACCTTTAATATAAAGCCTGAAGCTTTTAGCCTACAAGGTCAAAGTGATAGGTTTTCAAATATGCATAGAATATATTCATGCATAACATGATAAGATCAAAGCATATATCATACTTAGGCCCAAACTCAACTTGCAACATATCACATTTAACTTCATAGTTAGAATCTAAGAGTAGTATAGGGCTTACAATGCTATGAAGACTAGAATTAATATATATAAAGATTGAGACGAAGCCACTAGCAAATCCGCAAATAAAATAAGATCCAATCCAAGCTTTGAGAGAATAAGATGCTTCTTTGATTTGCTATGAAGAAAGATGGATTCTTTAAGGAAGAAAGAGGGCTCTTTTACTTGATTTGAACACTCAAACTTTCATGAAGAGGATGGAGGCCAAGATATGAAGATGGAGGCCATGATCAAGAAACATTTTGGCATAGTTTAGTTGTAGGATTGATTTATGATGATTTAGGCTAGGTATTAGGGTCTTTTTATAGAGTTTAGGATTAGTTTTAGCCATAGGATTAACCCTAAATCAAATTAGAGCCGTCGGATCTCGTCTTAGCCACCAAGCACAGCCCCAAAGCCAAGATGGTGCACCCAGCCAAAACTGGCCGAAGGAGGGGGGGGTCGACCCCTGGGTCGACACTAGAGTCGACCCCTTGGGGGGGGGGTCGACACCCATGTCGACCCCTGTGTCGACTCCCTCAGTTTGGAGGGAATTTTCCCGCCTCTTCTGAATTTTGAAATTTTAATATTTAAAATCTGTTTTATATTTTCTGAAACTTCTTCGGGCCTTAACTGGGTCATACGGACTCCGTTTTTCGAAAACTCGGACTCTATTTTGCGTATTTTTCCGAGACGAACGCAATGGCACAGCCCGTTTCCCTTGATTCTGATTTTAGAATTTAATTCTTCCTTGATTTACATTATAACATGTTATTAAAAATACGGGTTGTTACAGGGTGGTTCTCCTCCTACAGGCCACGAAAAAATCCAATACTTATATGGATTTGAAGATCATGAGAAGTACTACAAAAACCTTAACCGTGGTGTTGGATTTCATTGAGCGGATCAAAAGAAAAAGAGGAGAGAAGGAGGGATCGGGTTTCCGTCGCTCGATTTGGGGGGAGAGAGAATGTCGGGGGGGGGGGGTGTTCTGACGTGGACAAATGATTTTTTTTTATAAAGTTTTTTAAAATCCAAAAATACCCCTTGCCACACACGAACACCAATCCAAACCCAACGACTGTTGTCCCTAGCGTTTTACCCCCATTCCGAACACAATGGGATATGATTCGTAGGCCCATTCGACTGTTTCAGTCAGTTTTCCTTTAAATTAAAATATAAAACATTCAATATTCGATTTGAATGTGCATTTCAATTTGCCGAGGCCACAAACTGATTCGAAAAATTCCAGAAAAATAAACCTGGCAATGTTTTGACGATGCGGTCCCAACAAAACTAGTTTCGTCGAATTCTGAGACCGTTTGAAAAAAGGCCCATTTATGTTCGATCCAAATTAACTGTAATTGGCCAAAACACGTTTTCCTTTGCCATGCTCACCTATTAGCTTCGAAAATTATGAAATTTGAAACCTAGCAATAACTTCACATCCCGGATCCAACAAAAGTGGTTTCGTCGAATTCCGAGGTCGTATGCAAAATGGCCAATTTCACGGGCTATATAAATCCCATAGCGACCTTTCTGAAAATTCATTTGGCCATAACATTTGCTTTCCGTTATGAAAATTCGATTTTTCAGATTCGTTAAAAAGGTATTCACTAACAGATTTAAATATTTTTGGTTTCACTAAAATCCGTTTTGTTTTGCACCCGGTACAGTCCGACAAAGTTTGAATTCAATTTTTGAAACTGCAGCGCCATTTCGGGCCTTGTTTATAATTATAATTAATTATATTCGTTTTCAATGGTCGATTCAAACTCACTTTCCATTTCCATTATTTAAAATATTTATTTTAAATATTTAAAATCCATTATTTTAGCCAATTTAAAATTTTTAAATTGGTTCAGATTTTCTGGGTCGTTACATGAGCTCGTACATCTCAGAGAAGGGCGTTAAGCAAGAGAATAAATTCTCCGCCGCCAAACAAATATATATTTAATAGAAATCAATCACACAGAGTAAAATCCAATGTCAGACACACAGTCCATTTAAAAGTTCGTTCTGGGTCTGAACGAAGCCGGAGGCACCCAGTATCCCACATATCCATCGATCTCCAAGTACGTCTGGACGATCACTAACTGATTCCCTCCTCTTGGGTGTACGGCCCAATCAAGATCATTAGTAATCACCCAAACGACGTGAAGACTTCCGGTCTTCGACCACCGTCTTCATCCTCGACACCACGTCGAATCAATTATTCAGAATGGGCTAAACCCGGTCTTTCTGAATAACTCGCGTATATAATAAACAAGTGTTACACAAACACAACATACGCCTCATTCCAATTCATCAGTCACTAACCGTAAATTAGCAAGAGAACAATTCCCCAAATATTAACCCCGAAGGCCGAAACCAACATCAGATCAATACCTAGTAAACCATCCTTCTTAGCTAACCTACAGTTAGTTTGTAAATTTCACATTCTTAGGGAAATGTTCCCATTAATTTATCAAAGATAAATTCTTTTCTTTAATCTTCTTTTGAATATCGATTCAACTAGTCGGGATTAGCGAACCACACCGAAGTAATCATTTATTTTATTTCCCAATCCCAACCTATTCATCCCATGAAGTAAAACTGGTCACACTTCATGTCTAACACCATGGTGTTATCGGTAAATTCAATTGCCATTTCACGTTCAAATCTAATTAAAGATTTAACTGTCGCCTGGAGCAGAACTGGAGATACTCCATTCTCGATTTTTTCAATCTAATTAAATATTCATTAAAACTCCACTTAGTTTTAATCTTTAACTGGGTTAAAGAACCGATGTCATTTAACACACGATTCACGATAAACCCCAAAATCACATCACATTTCAATCAGTCCCTAACCGTAAATTAGCAAGTGAGCAATTCCCTAAGTATTAACCGCGAAGGCCGAAACCAATATCAGATCAATACCCAAGAAACCATTCAACTTACTAATCTCCAGTTAATTTCTGATTTTCTTGACTCCGTTGGGTCTAAGAATAGTATTATTGAAGATACCGTTCACGACAACCCAAAATCACATTCCATTAATTATCGGGTTAAAGAACAAGTGTTATTTAAAACACCGTTCACGATAAACCCAAAAATCAATTCAAATTCAATCCCAATTAACTACCATTTAATTGGTACACTTCATTAAATCTAAATAAAAAGATTTAATCTTTTTCTCAACTGGGTTTAAGAACAGTGTTAATGAAGACACCATTCACGACAAACACAAATCCCATTTGATATTAAATACAAGGCTCTGAATAGAAAATATACCGGCTTATATTCAATATCAAATTCCACGACCAACAAATATCGTATTGGAAATAACGATATTAATATATCTTTCAAATTCCCATAACAATATCTGTATCATCACGAAATCAACATCGAAATATTCCAAAGACAATTTCGATTCAAATCCATTCCAATCCATTCCAATTCAATTATTGGAAATTCTGGTTATTTTCAAAACCATTTCAAATCCAGTTTATTTATTTTAAAAATAAATAAATTATTATTCTAGTTCAAAACTAGTTCATTTCGATAAAATTCTACTTTTATCTTTTCAAATATGGAGTTTTTCATCCCAATTCTTCAAAAATCATTTCTTATGATTTTACACAAATTATTACTATTTTTAATAATTTTATCAAGGCCCGTACAGTCGATTTCCATCGACGGCCATCGAACTGCACTTACAGCGACCTTTTCCAAATTTGATTTGGACATAATTCCAATTCCAACCATTAGTTTTCCAATTTTTAATATCTGTTAGGAAGCACTTTTCGATACGAACCCAATGGTTCCAGTTTTAGGAGAATCGGACGGTCAGATCTCCCGTAATATCCGTTCGAGGTCAATGGTCGAAAATCGCGAACTACCGCAGCGCGACGCGTTCTATTCAGGCCATTATATATATATATATATATATAATATTATATATATTTCGTCGATTTCCTTTTAAAACGTATTTTATAAATCGTTTTAAATTCGTTTTCAAAACGATTTCAACTTCCATCTCAAATTCAAATCAAAATTGAATCTTTCCAATATAAATTCGTTTTAAATTCATTTCAACTCGATTTCAATTCAAATCGGTTTCAATTCAAATCGATTTCAGTTCAATTTCAATAAGTTTTAAATTCAATTCAAAACGATTTCAATTCTATTTCAATTTAATTCGAATTTCAATTCTTTTCAATTTATTTCGAATTTAAATTTAATTCGAATTTCAATTTATTTCAATTTAATTCGAATTTCAATTTATTTCAAAATATCAGATTTTGAAATCACTTTCGATATTCATTATAAAATGAATAAAATCGATATAAATATCGTTCACGTCAAAATGGCGTCAATCTAATCAACACGGCTTTTATTCAACACATGAATTTATTTTCTATTCAACATATGAATTTATTTTCTATATTGGAATGAGGCCCAATCAATTACCATATAACGTTTATTATAGGATTTCCATACAACACATGTATATAATAGCAACGATAAATAATCAACCATCATCCAGAGTGCACCACACAACTGCATAAGCATTAAATATAAATAATTAACGCTTACACAGTCTGTCAACCCATCGATTGACATACAACTAAACAATCAGGATTAGTGTACGCCAAATATCATCCCAATACCTGTGTGGGGTTTCAAATCAACAAACACATATTTAATTTGTGCGGTTGGGCGATGTGTAAAATTTATCGTCCCAATCAATATTAGTCAAATCAGTGTATATAAACAAATCGTCCGATTTGTTTATAAATATTTATTTTATATATACGTTAAAAATTATATTTTTAACTATAAAATATTTTCCACTATAAAATATTTTATTTCATTCCACATCACACAATCACATTTCACAACACAACAATCAAACAAACAAGTCATCCATGGTCTGTGGACGATGGGTGTCGGGTGCTGCTAAACACCGTCTGCATCCTAGTATATATTTCAAACTAGAAATAAATTAAAGGTGAGGAGTTCTCACCGACTAGCTAAACCAAATGTCACGACTCTTCATATATATAAATCTCCGTCGTGCTCGCCTTTCATCAATTTCCTTGTCCGTAGCCACTACATATATAAAAATACATTTTTATATTGTTGCTATGTATATAAAAATCACATTTTTATAATCGCTCTATATGGATAAAAAAATCACATTTTTATACCGCCACTATATGGATAAAAATTCTATTTTTATATCGCTACTATATAGATAAAATTTCTGTTTTTATATCGCTACTATATAGATAAAAATTCTACTTTTATATCACTACTATATAAAAATTATATTTTTATTCTCTATGTCTTCATATATAAAAAATATCATTTTTACTTCACCATTTCAACAATATAAAGATTCAAACTTTTTTAATATAAAAATTCGACCTTTCCTATTCGATTAACTATATAAAAATTCGACCTTTTCTATTCGATTAACTATATAAAAATCCGACCTTTTCTATTTGATTAACTATATAAAAATTCGACCTGTTCTATTCGATTAACTATATAAAAATCCAACCTTTTCTATTCGATTAACTATATAAAAATCCGACCTTCTATATTCGATTAACTATATAAAAATCACAACTTCCTATAAGTAAAAATCAGATTTTTTAGGAAGCAAAAAATCATATCTTTACATAGAATTAAAATCATAAATATCATATGATTAAAATCATAAGAACTTACCACTGTTCTAGGGTTTTTTTCTTTTTCTGATCACTAGAAAGCTCACCGAAGAAACTCAAATCCATGGAGCGAGAAGCATCGACGCTCGATCGAAAGGGGGGTGGTGTTTCTCGCCGTTCGAAAGCAGATGGGGGGAAGGGAAAGAGAGGGAGAACGGAGAAGAAGGGGACGGAGGGCGAGAGTAGGGGGGTGGTCGGAGTTGCGCCCGCTCCGGCGGCGCGATGGCCAGCTCGCGATTCCTCCCCCCTTTTCTCTTTTTTTTCTATTTTCTTTGAATGAAATGAATCGGAGGGCCTGAGTGATAATAGGGTGAGAGAGAGAAGAGTTGACCAAATATATTTTTATATTATTTTAATTCAAAAAGTAACTTTTTATTTTGATCTCGAAATCGAACCCACCAACTCTCGTCCATAGCTATTTACCCCCATTTCGAACACAATGGGATATGTATCGTAGGCTGATTCGATCGTTTCGATCAGTTTTCGTCAAAATCCAAATATAACTCTATATATTGAATTTGAACACACATTTCAATTTACTGGGGACACATAATAAATAGAAAAATTCCCAAAAAATATTTTCTAGCTTCGTATTGACGATACGGTCCTAAAAAACTAATTTCATCAAATCCTGAGACCGTTTGAAAAATGGCCATTTTTCAGTCGATTAAAATCAACTAAAACTGTTCAAACGCGTTTTACTTCGCCACGCTCACATATTGATTCAGAAAATTATGAATTTTGGAACCTAGCAATAACTTGACATTCCGGATCCAACAAAAGTGGTTTCGTCGAAAACCGAGGTCATTTGCAAAATTCCCATTTTTAAGGGCCGAAATTCCATTGCGACTATTCTGAATTTTCAATTGGACATATCTTTTGATTCCCGCTATGAAATTTAGATTTCCCGGATTCGTTGGAAAGATATTCTCAATTAGATTCAAATATTTTTGGTTTCACTAAAATCCGGTTTATTTTGAATCCTGAACATTCATTTGAACTTTGAAATCGAAATTTCAAACTACCGCGCCATTTTCAATTCCTTTTATTATTAAAATAAAATATTTATATTCTAACGACAATTCGAATAAATATATACGTTCTAATTCTATTCAAAATAAATTTATCGTCATTTTTATTTAAAATAATTCATTTTAAATACTCAAAATTCACTAAAATCGCCAAAATAAAATTTTTAAATTAGCTCAGATTTCCGGGTTATTACATTTACACATCGCCCAACTACAAAAATAAAATTCGTAATTTGTTTATTGAAACCCCACATGGGTATTGGGATGATATATGACATACACTAGTCCCAATAATTAGCTGTATGTCGATCGATTGATTGACAGGCTGTATGAGCGTTGAATGTTTATTTTAAATGCTTATACGGTTGTAGAATGCACTCTGGATGTTGCTTGAATTTTAACGATTGTTTATCATCATTGTTGTATACATGTATTGGATAAAATCCATATAATTGAAATTATATGGTAATTGGCTGAGTCTGATTCCAGTTCAGAATTAAAGAATATTTTGAAATAATATTCAGAAAACATTGAGATGTAAAGTCGTGTTAAGTAGTTAAACGCCATTTTAACACGAATGAAAATTTGGTCGTTTTAATTCATTTTGTAATGAATATCGAAAAGGGACTTCAAAAAAATCTAATATTTTGAAATAAATTCAAATTAAATTGAAATTCGAATTAAATTAAAATGAATTTGAAATTCGAATTAAATTGAAATGAATTTGAAATTCGAATTTAATTGAAATGAATTTGAAATTCAAATTAAATTGAAATGAATTTGAAAATTGATTGAAATGAATATAAATTGAATTGAAATCGATTTAAAGTGAATTCAAAATGATTTGGAATTGAATTGAAATCGATTTAAAGTGATTTCAAAATGAATTGAAATTGAAATTGAATTGAAATCAATTTGAAATGAATTTAAAACGAATTTATAATGGAAAATTCAATTTTGATTTGGAATTGAATATGAAGTTGAAACTTTTTGAAAATGAATTTAAAACGATTTATAAAATACGTTTTAAATGGAAATCGATGCAATATATATTATATATATAATATAATGGCCTGAATAGAATGCGCCGCGCTGCGGCAGTTCGCGAATTTCGACCATTGACTTCGAACGGACATTTCGGGAGATCCAACCATCGGATTCTCCTAAAACCAGAACCTTGGGTTCATATCAAAAAGAGCTTTCTAAAGAATATTAGAGATTTGAAATATAATGGTTGGATTTGGAATTATGACCAAATCAAATTGGGAAAAGGTCGTTGTAAGTGCAGTTTGATGGCCGTTTATGGAAATTGACTGTACGGGCCTTGATAAAATTATTAAAAATATTAATAATTTGTGTAAAATCATAAGAAATGATTTGGAAAGAGTTAGGATGAAAAATTCATGTTTGTAAGGATAAAAATATATTTTTATCGAAATGAACTAGTTTTGAAATAGAATAATAATTTATTTATTTTTAGAAATAAATAAACTGGATTTGAAATGGTTTTAAAAATAGCCAGAATTTCCAATATATAAATTGGAAATGGATTTGAATCGAAATTGTCTTCGGAATATTTCGATGTTGGATTTCGTGATTATACAGATATTGTTATGGAAATTTGAACGATAAATATATATATATCGTTATTTCCAATACGATATTGGTTGATTTCAGAATTTGATATTGAATATAAGCCGATATATTCTCTATTCAGAGCCTTGTATTTGTAACAACCTGAAAATCTGAGGCAGTTTAATTTTTTTATTTTGGCAATTTTAATGAATTTTGAATATTTAAAATGAATTATTTTAAATAATAATAACGAAAAATTTATTTTGAATAGAATTTGAACGTATATATTTATATAGATCGTCGTTAGAATATAAATATTTATTTTAATTTATAAAAGGAATTGAAAATGGCGTGGTAGTTCGATAATTCGATTTCAAACTTCAAATGAATGTACAGGATTCAAAATAAACCGGATTTTAGCGAAACAAAAAAATATTTGAATCTATTTGAGAATATCTTTCTAACAAATCCGAAAAATTGAAATTTCATAGCGGGAATCAAAAGTTATGTCCAGATGAAAATTTAGAATAGTCGCTATGGAATTATGGCCCTTAAAAATGGAAATTTAGCAAACGACCTCGGATTTCGATGAAACCACTTTTGTTGGGTCCGTGATGTCAAGTTATTTCTAGATTCCAATTTTCGTAATTTTTCGAATCAATATGTGAGCGTGGCAAAGGAAAACACGTTTGACCAGTTTTAGTTGATTTTAATCGACTGGAAAATGGCCATTTTTCAAACGGTCTAAGAATTCGATGAAACTAGTTTTGTTAGGACCGTATCGCCAGTACGAAGCTAGAAATTTTTTTCTGGAATTTTTAGAGTTAGTATGTGACCCTAGTAAATTGAAATGCACGTTCAAATTCAATATATAGAGTTATATTTTAAATTAAACGGAAATAGATCGAAACTATCGAATCAGCCTACGATACATATCCCATTGTGTTCGGAATGGGGGTAATTAGCTAGGGACGACAGTCGGTGGGTTTGATTTCGAGTTCAAAATAAAAAGGTACATTTTTGAAATTAAAAATTATAAAATAAATTATAATATATACTCCCCCCTCTCTCTCTCTCTCTCTTACCTCACTCAGTCAATACGAAATAAAAAAAAACCGTTGACCCAAATCGCCCCCTGGATCTCGTGCGCCACCGCCTCAGGCGGAGCTTCCCCAGGCCGCCGCCCCCCCTCTTCTCTCCTCCCTCCGCCTCCGTTCGTCTCCAACCTCCCCCTCTTCTAAATCGACGCGAGCCCCGTTACCCTCCTCGAACACCTAATCGCACAACCTCCCCACCGCACCTTCCTCCCACCGTGCCACCTCGATCCGCCGCCCACCTCCGACGCCATCTCCAGCCCCCCCCCCATTTCAGTCGAACACTGTAAGTGTTTCTTTTTCTTTTATTTTGTTTTGGTTTTTTTAATGTAATCTGTTTTAAGGTAAATAAAAATCAGTTTTTAATATAAATTAACATGGTTTAAATTTAGAAAGTTTATGTAGATAAGCAAGGATGTTTTTCAGTCTTTAAATATAAATGATAGGGCTTAAAAATGTGGTCTTTAAGTTAAGTTGCAATGTTTTAAAAATATGATTTTTGAAGATAAAAGCTTTGATTTTTATTTTTGAAAAGCCATCGTTTTTTTAGTAAAGCTTTTAATTTTAACTAGATAAAGCTTTCATTTTTAATTAGTAAAGACTTCATTTTTTTTATTAGTAAAAGATTTGATTTTTATCTTAAACAAAGAATTGATTTTTATAAAAGGAAAAGATTTGATTTTTATCGTTTGAATGGAATCATAAAAATACGATTTTTAATGTGTAGAAAGGTTGGATTTTTAATCGTAGAAATGCGATATTTTTCTAAGTAGAAAGGGGAAATTTTCATATGATGTAGAAGATAAAAATATGATTTTTATATTTTAGAAAGAATAAAAAATATAATTTTTATATTATAGGAAGGTTAAAAATATAATTTTTATATTATAGGAAGGTTAAATATATAATTATTATATATATGAAGTGAGAGTAAAAATTAGATTTTTATATATATGAAGTGAGAGTAAAAATTAGATTTTTATATATATAAAGTGAGAGTAAAAATTCGATTTTTATATAAGTAGCGGATTGAAAATAGAATTTTTATATAACAGAGAATATAAAAATATAATTTTTATTTATGTAGCGAAATAAAAATCTGATTTTTATTATATATATAGTGAAATAAAAATGTGATTTTTATTTATATATGAACAACGTGAAAAGAAGTGAGATGGAACGGATTGAAATCAAAACGGAATTCAGACGATTCAGAAATGGAATGGAGGAGTGGAACCCTCGGTGAGAACTCATCACTTTTATTTTATTTTATTTCTAGTTAATAATATATACTAGGATGCAGACGGCGTTTAGTAGCACCCGACACCCGTCGTCCACAGACCATGGACGGCTTGTATGTTTGTTTGTTTGTTTGTTTGATTTTGATGTGTAGTTGATTGTGTGATGTGATGTGAAATGAAATAAAATATTTATATGGAAAATATTTTATAGTCAAAAATAGAATTTTTAACGTGTATATAAAATAAAATAAATGATTATAAACAAATCGGACGATTTGTTTATACACACACATTTGACTGATATTGATTGGGTCGATAAATTTTAAACGTCGCCCAACTGCACAAATAAAAACTGTGTTTGATTGATCGAAACCCCACACGGGTATTGGGATGATATATGGCATACACTAGTCCCAATGATTAGTTGTATGTCAATCGATTGATTGACAGGCTGTATAAGCGTCGAATATTTATATTTAATGCTTATACAGTGTAGAATGCACTCTGGGTGATGGTTGATTGTTTATCGTTGCTATTATATACATGTGTTGTAGAAAATCCATATAATTAACATTATATGGTAATTGATTGGGCCTCATTCTAATTTGGGAAAATAAAGAATAGAAATATATATTCATGTGTTGAATAAAAGCCGTGTTGATTAGATTGACGCCATTTTGGACGTGAACGATATTTATATCAATTATATTCGTTTTTAAAATGAATATAGAAAAGGAAGTGATTTCAAAATATGATATTTTGAAGTGAATTGAAATTCAAATTAGATTGAAGTGAATTGAAATTAGAATTAGATTGAAGTGAATTGAAATTCAATTAGATTGAAGTGAATTGAAATTCGAATTAGACTGAAGTGATTTGAAATTCGAATTAAATTGAAGTGATTTTAAATTCGAATTAAATTAAAGTGATTTGAAATTCGAATTAAATTGAATAGCATTGAAATTCAAATTAAATTGAAATAGAATTGAAATCGATTTGAAATGAATTTAAAACGAATTTATATTAGAAAATTCAATTTTGATTTGAATTTAAGATGGAAGTTAAAATTGTTTTGAATTGAAATCGATGAAATATATATAATATATATATTATATATAATGGCCTGAATAGAACGCGCGGCGGTAGTTCGTGAATTTCGACCATTGACTTCGAATTGACCTTGCGGGAGATCCGACCGTCAGATTCTCCTAAAACTGGAACCGTTGGGTTCGTACCGAAAAGAGCTTTCTAATGAATATTAGAGATTTGAAATCTAATGGTAGGATTTGGAATTATGTCCAAATCAAATTTGGAAAAGGTCGCTGTAAGTGCAGTTCGATGGCCGTTGATGGAATCGACTGTACGGGCCTTGATAAAATTATTAAAAATAATAATAATTTGTGTAAAATCATAAGAAATGATTTGGAAAGAATTGGGATGAAAAACTCCATATTTGAAAAGATAAAAATAGATTTTTATCGAAATGAACTAGAATTAAAATCCATTTATTTTTAATTAAATAAATTGGATTCGAATGGTTTTAAAAGTAACCAGAAATTCCAATAGTTGAATTGGAATGGATTTAAATCGAAATTGTCTTCGGAATATTTCGGTGTTGGATTTCGTGATGCTACAGATATTGTTATGGGAATTTGAAAGATATTTATATCGTTATTTCCAATACGATATTTGTTGGTCGTAAAATTTGATATTGAATATAAGCCGATATATTTTCTATTCAGAGCCTTGTGTTTAATATCAAATGGAATTTGGGTTTGTCGTGAATGGTGTCTTCATTAACACTGTTGTAACACCCCGTGAATTCTATAACGTTAAGCTTCAAAAATTAAAGTATAATTAATTATAAATGATAAAATCAAGGGAAATGGGTTACGCCATTGCATTCGTCTCGAAATTCTTCTTGAGATAGAGTTTAAGTTTGCGTAAAACGGATATCATATGAAGAAGATATGGACGAACGAAGTTGGGCAGAAAAATCGGAAAACGGGTCAGAATGCACTAGCGCACTTGTGAAGTGCGCTAGAACAAAGTTGAACTGGCGCACTTGGGAAGTGCGCCAGTACAATTTTGGCCTGGCACACCTTCCAAGTGCGCCCAGGTCAGAAAGACCTACTGGTCAGGCCCTGGCTGGCCTGGTCAGGGTCTGGTCGAATTCTGATGCTTGGCTGAGTCAATAGGGCTTACCTGTCTCTTTCTTATTGGCCTCTCTTGAGATGGATGGTCTGGATTCACCCTAGCTTCATCGACGGCTCAAAACAATTTAAAATTCTATAAATACAACTCAAGTCTAACCCTAAATTCACACAAATAATAGAATACAAAAGCCGTCATGTAGCTGGAGAGGAACTAGGAATGGCCGTCAATTAGAAAGCCTAGAGACAAGCCGACAAGCCTAAGGGACGAATCAAATTAAAAGAAGATCAAAGCTTAATCAAATCATTCAACGCAACTTTGCTACCCAAAGGAGAGCATCTCCAAATCAGAATAACAGAAATCAGAAAACAAGAATTCATCACACGTTGTAAGTATAGTGACCTTTCAAAATATGACTAAAAACTGTGATGTGATTCGATGTAAATGAAAATAGAATCGTGATGTTATAATTTTTGTGTATTGTAATGGTTCTACCATGACTTGTGTATTGATGTTTGTGGCATAAATTGATTGATGCAAGCCTATTGAACAATTGTATATGAAAACAATGGCACTTGCAAGTTTGTGGCAAAAACTAGAAATTGATCCCTTTTTTGTATATGACGATGGCATGGACTATGTATATTCCCTTAGTCTAAATTAGAATTTATGTAAACATGTTATAGACCTTCTATGCCTATATGACCCAAAACCTATGATATCATCCTTATGTTTATTGGCTAGTATAATTAGATCAATGTTTGCAAGTATAATTGGATCTATGTTTCATAATATGCAAGTTCATGTTTATTTGCAAAATATAATTGGTTCTATGTCACACATCGTTTGGGTTTCATAAACTATGCAAGTTCATGTTGAAATAGGCTATATGATTAGATGTAAAAATTGTACATTTTTGTGAATATACAACATGCTAGTTTTGTAGTTGATATTATGCCAAGTTAACATGTTTAAACACAAGTTTGTATTTGCCTAAACTATGCCATTTCATATGTCACCTACTTACTCATACTTTGATTTGAATGCAAGTTCACATGACCCATGTTATATGTTAGTTGAATCGCCAAATTGCAAGTTCATGCGCCACACACCTTTATGTATTACATATTCATGATTTCCCCTTTTCCTCACGTTTATAAAGTTAGGCTAAATTGTGACAAGCCCAACACATGTTATGACGTTGCGAACAAACGGGGGTAATAACGTTGGGTGTAAAATATGAAAATATACGTTGGCATGTTTGGCACATGCCAATGATTATGACACATAAGCGGTATGAATTGAAATACCCAAAAATAAAAGATATGACATTTACATATAGTTAAGAAGTAATAAAATATGTAAATTTAGAAAACACGATATGCTTAACCCGAGGTTGGATTGAGTTGTGATGTAAACCTGCCCGGACCCGCCCGGCTGTCCAGTAGTCACAACAATACCTATCCAATGTGGGTGGTTATACATTGAGCCCAATAAGGACCCGAGGTTAGACAGAGCTACGGTGTAAATCTGCCCGGAACCGACCGACACATCCAGTAACCGTAGCAATACCTGTCTAATGTGAGTGGTCTGGTGCTCCTAAGAGGCTAAGGACAGATGGTAGGGTTAAGTCAACTATAACACTTAACCAAATTCAACATGTTAACAAGAATTGATGGGTGAGGTTAGGTAAATACAGACACTTAACCACTTAACATGTTTGAATAGAAAATCCTGGTAACGAGGGACCCGTTTCAGCAGTAACCCAAAGTTAGGTATCAACGGTACCCTGAAACTAGGCAGGGTAGGGCACGATTACTGGGCTGATTATAAGCGGTCAAACGACGACGGTGGGTGCACAGTGCAGGTTTAACGGGGTGCGGGCGTGCACACACTCCGGAGCAGAAAACCAGGGCACTGGGGACACCAGTAGTATAACCTATGTCTTCTAGTTTTGTGTCGGGGCCGCCACCATGGGTCTTGATACACCCCACGGTGGGACCAGCATAGGTATCTACAAATCTTGGGGGCCGTATGACACATGTTAACGCGAGTAGGAGCAGATCTTTAATAAGAATGGGGATCACTTCACCCTCACCATGGGGTGCCAGTTAGAATGAATTCAAATAGGTGTAGAGATATACTATGGGTGTGATAGTACATTCGACACTTCCTTAGCTTGTGACACTTTCCTATTTTTAGTTTACATCCATCATACCCTTTTCTTATTCACATATTGAAGAGTTACTAGATTTACTCAGGCTTTATGTCTGACCCTATTTTCTTTTCGTCTTCTTTTCTTTCGTTTCCCCTCAGGTCCATAGGGAGGAAACAGCTCAACTCAGTCAGGCTCTTTACAAGCACCAAGAACGTAGATGTATGATTTTGATCTTTCTTGCTCAGATAATGGCTTTGGATATCACTATGGGGATTTTTTCACTTTATTTATGTTTTCATGCTTCTTTAATAATCAAGGCAGTTATGAGATTGTAATGTTGAAAGTATTTTGAAACAATTATGGAAATCTTTGTTTGATACACGTATTGATGAAATAAAAGTTTGTTTGGTTTCCGCTATTTAAAATATGTGTATTTATATCTGTCTTGAGTTCATCTGTGGCTTATACTTATAAACCTCCACCAAACTTAAGGCATTCCCTTTGTGAGTGACCTTAATGGAGGTGGGGTGTTTCACTTGGTATCAGAGCATAGGTTTACTAGTCAAGATAAAATTTTTTGAAAATTGTTTTCAAAAAGAAAGTTTAAAGAAGCATTTTTCAAGAAAAAGTGTTGTATTTTAAAAGACATAATCCCCCAAAGCCATATGCACTATCTCTCTCTATCCTTGGTTTTGAGTCTTTCCCTTCTGTTTCAGCATGTCTGGGGACCTTACTCCCCAGCTACAGATGCTTTTACTCCTCCTCCTCCTCTACGTGAACCAACAAATGGAAGAATCGCCGAACAAGAAGACGGATAATAGTCAAGGTGGAAAGGACCACAACCATAATAACAAGACACATGAAAAAAGGAAATGTTATTTCTATGGCAATGTTGGACATGTAATGAACGACTGCAGAAAGAAGAAAAGGAAGATGAGTGCTACTTGCTTCCATTGCGGTGAGGCTGGACACATGGCTAGGGACTGCCCTAAGAAGCAAGGGCAAGGCCCGCAAGCAGGACCTTCTAGGGGTACCTCTTTAACTTCTTCTCCTAAACGCTTTGTTTTATCTTGCTTATCTTCTCAATCCTATCTTGAGAACGAGGTAGTAATATTTCTGTAGAAAGTGTAGTCTATCTTTATGATCATCCAGTTCATACACTTTTTGACTCTGGCACATCACCCTCTTTTATTTCATCTGCCTTAGTAGAATCTCTGCATCTAGACACTAGTATGGTAGAAGATCCCTTAGTAGTTTCAAATCCAATTGGGGGCTCCACTTACTTGTCAATGCTTTGTTTGGGTTTGAAAATCTCTATTCTCAGCGTTGAGTTTAGTTGTAATGCCTTTGTTTTGGGCTTCTTGGGATGTGGTTTGATCTTAGGCATGGACTGGTTATCCAGTAATAGTGCCATTCTTGACTGTGAGAAAAGAGTAGGTAGACTCTTGACTCGGATTGGTAATACTCTAGAAATTTCTTGTAATCCTTTGAATGCTGTTATGCTTAGTTATCTAGAATCGCTTGACGCTTCTGATGAGAATTTGCAATCAGTTAGAGTAGTCCAGGAATATCTGGATGCCTTTGAGGAAGTGAAAGGCTTACCTCCGAGGTGGGGAAATAGACTTCCGCATATATCTTGTGGATAACGCAAAGCCTGTAGCTTTACCTGTCAGACACATGGCTCCAAGGGAGAGAAAGGAGCTCAGTAAGCAGGTTAAAGAACTTCTCGAAAAGGGGTTCATTAGATGGAGCATTTCAGAATGGGGTGCTCCAGTGGTGTTCGCAACCAAAGCAAATGGTTTGCTTCGCCTTTGCGTCGACTATAGGGAGTTAAACAAATTGACCAAGAAAAATAGGCACCCTCTTCCCCGAATCGACGATTTGTTTGATCAGCTTGTAGGTGCGACGGTTTTCTCCTAACTTGATCTGGCAACTAGGTTCCATCAGCTAAGAGTAGCTGAAGACAACATTGATAAGACAGCGTTCAGAACCCCAGACGGTTTCTTAGAGTGGCTTGTCATGCCTTTCGGCTTGACAAATGCACCCGCTTATTTCGTAGACCTAATGAGCAGGGTGTTCAGAGAATTCCTCAACAAATTTGTGGTTGTCTTCGTAGATGATATCTTAATCTTCTCAAAGAGTGAGGAAGAACATGCTCAGCATCTGAAAGAAATCATGGATACTCTCCGTGCTCATCAACTAAAAGCCAAATTCTCCAAGTGTCACTTCTGGAGCAAAGAAGTAAGGTTTCTTGGGCATATAGTGTCCAAAGAAGGGTTGGCTATGGATCCCGCGAAAGTGGTGGCAGTACAAGATTGGAAGACACCAAGAAATGCAACCGAAGTTCGAAGCTTTCTTGGGCTAGCCGGTTTTTATCGAAAATTTATTAGGGATTTCGCGAAAATCTCGGCCCCACTCACAAGGCTAGCAAAGAAGAATCTGGCGTTCACTTGGGATTTGGACTGCGAGTTTGCTTTCCAACGATTAAAAAGGGCTCTCACAACAGCCCCAGTTCTAACTCTGCCTGACAGAAGCAAAATGTTCACAGTATACACAGATGCATGTGGAACGGGACTAAGCGTTGTTCTAATGGAAGAAGGAAGGGTAGTAGCTTATGGCGGAAGACAATTGAAGGTTCATGAAAAGAACTACCCAACCCACGATCTTGAGTTAGCCGCCATCGTCTTTGCACTTAAGTCTTGGTGCCATTATCTCCTAGGTGAGAAGTTTGAATTATACACTGACCATAAATCATTGAAATATCTCTTCTCCCAGAAGGATCTTAACTTGAGGCAGCGAAGATGGATGGAGTTTCTTGCCTTGTATGATTTTGAAATTTCCTATACTCCCGGAAAAGGCAACGTGGTAGCAGACGCGTTGAGCCGAAAGAAACTGACCCTAAGCCCTCTCTTTGTGGAAAGGCAAAACTTGGAGTATATAGCCAGTTTTTACTTTAGGCCCTCCTCGGAATTTGTACTGGGTTTGTTAGCATCTCTTGAAGTACGCCCTACTCTCTTAGACTCAATAGGGGCTGCCCAACGTGAAGACCCTCAGCTTGTTGATGTGATTGATAAACTTATTAGGGGTGAGACTTCTAGTCACCTCAGTAGATACGCCATCGATGATAAGGGTTGGCTGAGATGAGATGGAAGATTATGCGTCCCACAAGCAAGGGAGTTGACAAATAAGGTTATCGAGGAAGTGCATCATTCCAAGATGACTATACACCCTGGCGGTGACAAGTTGTACAAGGATATAAAAAGGACTTTCTTTTGGAGCGGCATGAAGCAAGACGTGGCAGATTTCGTTTCTAAGTGCATGACCTGCCAACGGGTCAAGGCGGAACAAAAGAAGCCTGGAGGACTACTTCACCCTCTAGAGGTCCCACAGTGGAAGTGGGATAGCATTTCAATGGACTTCATTGATGGACCGCCTAGGTCGAGAAGAGGCAACACTAGCATTTGGGTAATAGTGGATAAGCTTACTAAAAGCGCCCACTTTATATCTATCAAGAGTAGAAGGACTGCCTCATCTCTAGCATCCCTTTATCTCAAGGAAATAGTGCGACTCCATGGGATACCCTCCAGCATTGTTAGTGACCGAGACCCTATCTTCACGAGTGAGTTTTGGTGGAGTTTGCAAGAAGCTATAGGCATGCAGTTATGTTTGAGCACGGCCTATCATGCCCAAACAGATGGCCAGACGGAAAGGGTTAATAGAGTTTTAGAGGATCTTTTAACACTTTGCGTTCTTGACTTTGGAGGGACGTGGGAGGATCACCTTCCTTTAGTGGAATTTGCCTACAACAACAGCTACCAAGCTACCATCGGCATGGCACCCTTCGAAGCTTTGTATGGGAGACCGTGCAAATCACCAACTTGTTGGTGGGAGTCTACAGATAAGCTTATACTTGGGCCAGACATGATTCGAGAAAATTCAGAGAAAGTGGACTTGACATGTAGGAGAATGAAGACAGCCCAAGACAGACAGAAATCCTACGCCGACAAGAGAAGGACCGACCTTCAGTTTGAGGTTGGGGACAGGGTTTTACTTAAGGTATCCCCTTTAAGGAACGTCGTTCGCTTTGGATCCGCAGGAAAGCTAGCACCAAGATTTGTAGGACCGTTCCCTATCATCGAGAAGATTGGGAAAATGGCTTATAGAGTAGATCTGCCTGAAAGATTGGCTGGAATTCACAACGTCTTTCATGTTTTTTATCTCCGAAAATGTCTACATGAATCAGTAGAAGTGGTGGATCCAAGCATTCTAGAAGAAGCCGAAGTGGAACGCGAAGCAACTGTGAGGAGAGTTCCAACCCGCATCATAGGAACTGAAGTGAAAAAGCTACACAACTGCGAAGTCAAACTCGTTAAAGTTCAGTGGAGCGACGCCGAGGAAGACGCAACTTGGGAAACTGAGGACAGAATACACGCTGCCTACCCTCTTCTTCTTGAGGGTACATCTTTGACCTCTCTTTTTCTTAAGTTGTGCTTGTGTATATCTTTTTAGGTATATCTCCTCGATATTATCCTTTATCCTTAGGAAGAAACCCCTTTGGATGTAAACATGTATTTGAATCATGTTATGGTTGATGGTTGCAAGTGGTTGCTCGTGGATGCATATACACACACAACCTAGATCTTAGATCGGCTCAATCACTTCATATTGCATATGCATATATGTATTCTTATTTGTATATGGTTGAGAACTTGATATGTTTTCATATGGTCGTCGCATTTGTATGAATAGTTGTGCACTCATGTAGAATTATGAGTAGGAAGAATTTGCATACATACTGGATTCATGACACTTACATGATTCGCATTAAGGAGGTCAACTGAATCAGTAGACCGCCTGATTTCTGCATTAGATAAGGACATGTACACACACTATGCATATGATCATGAATCATTAGAAGTCTTTTAAGGAAAGTGGATGCCTGTGTTTGTTGGTTGAGTAGATGGACTATTGGATGGTGGGATATACATTCTTCCTAACTTGAAGATTTCGGGGACGAAATCCTTTTAAGTAGGGGAGAATGTAACACCCCGTGAATTCTATAACGTTAAGCTTCACAAAATAAAGTATAATTAATTATAAATGATAAAATCAAGGGAAATGGGTTACACCATTGCGTTCGTCTCGAAATTCTGCTTGAGATAGAGTTCAAGTTTGCGTAAAACGGATATCGTATGAAGAAGGTATGGACGAACGAAGTTGGGCAGGAAAACCGGAAAACGGGTCAGAATGAACTGGCGCACTTGTGAAGTGCGCCAGAACAAAGTTGAACTGGTGCACTTGGGAAGTTCGCCAATACAATTTTGGCCTGGCGCACCTGTGCGCCCAGGTCAGAAAGACCTGCTGGTCAGGCCCTGCCTGGCCTGGTCAGGGTCTGGTCGAATTCTGATGCTTGGCTGAGTCACTAGGGCTTACATGTCTCTTTCTTATTGGCCTCTCTTGAGATGGATGGTCTGGATTCACCCTAGCTTCATCGACGGCTCAAAACAATTTAAAATTCTATAAATACAACTCAAGTCTAACCCTAAGTTCGCACAAATAATAGAATACAAAAGCCGTCATGCTGCTGGAGAGGAACTAGGAATGGCCGTCAATTAGAAAGCCTAGAGACAAGCCGACAAGCCTAAGAGACGAATCAAATTAAAAGGAGATCAAAGCTTAATCAAATCATTCAATGCAACTTTGCTACCCAAAGGAGAGCATCTCCAAATCAGAATAACAGAAATCAGAAAACAAGAATTCATCACACGTTGTAAGTATAGTGACCTTTCAAAATATGACTAAAAACTGTGATGTGATTCGATGTAAATGAAAATAGAATCGTGTTGTTATAATTTTTGTGTATTGTAATGGTTCTACAATGACTTGTGTATTGATGTTTGTGGCATAAATTGATTGATGCAAGCCTATTGAACAATTGTATATGAAAACAATGGCACTTGCAAGTTTGTGGCAAAAACTAGAAATTGATCCCTTTTTTGTATATGACGATGGCATGGACTATGTATATTCCCTTAGTCTGAATTAGAATTTATGTAAACATGTTATAGACCTTCTATGCCTACATGACCCAAAACCTATGATATCATCCTTATGTTTATTGGCAAGTATAATTAGATCTATGGTTGCAAGTATAATTGGATCTATGTTTCATAAACTTCGCAAGTTCATGTTTGTTTGCAAAATATAATTGGTTCTATGTCAAACATCGTTTGGGTTTCATAAACTATGCAAGTTCATGTTGAAATAGGCTATATGATTAGATGTAAAAATTGTACATTTTTGTGAATATACAACATGCTAGTTTTGTAGTTGATATTATGCCAAGTTAACATGTTTAAACACAAGTTTGTATTTGCCTAAACTATGCCATTTCATATGTCACCTACTTAGTCATACTTTGATTTGAATGCAAGTTCACATGACCCATGTTATATGTTAGTTGAATCGCCAAATTGCAAGTTCATGCGCCACACACCTTTATGTATTACATGTTCATGATTTCCCCTTTTCCTCACGTTTATAAAGTTGGGCTAAATTGTGACAAGCCCAACACATGTTATGACGTTGCGAACAAACGGGGGTAATAACGTTGGGTGTAAAATATGAAAATATACGTTGGCATGTTTGGCACATGCCAATGATTATGACACATAAGCGGTATGAATTGAAATACCCAAAAATAAAAGATATGACATTTACATATAGTTGAGAAGTAATAAAATATGTAAATTTAGAAAACACGATATGCTTAACCCGAGGTTGGATTGAGTTGTGATGTAAACCTGTCCGGACCCGCTCGGCTGTCTAGTAGTCACAACAATACCTATCCAATGTGGGTGGTTAAGCATTGAGCCCAATAAGGAACCGAGGTTAGACTGAGCTACGATGTAAACCTGCCCGGAACCGATCGGCACATCCAGTAACCGTAGCAATACCTATCTAATGTGAGTGGTCTGGTGCTCCTAAGAGGCTAAGGAAAGATGGTAGGGTTAAGTCAACTATAACACTTAACCAAATTCAACATGTTAACAAGAATTGATGGGTGAGGTTAGGTAAATACAGACACTTAACCACTTAACATGTTTGACTAGAAAATCTTCGTAACGAGGGACCCGTTTCAGCAGTAACCCAAAGTTAGGTATCAACGGTACCCTGAAACTAGGCAGGGTGGGGCACGATTACTGGGCTGATTGTAAGCGGTCAAACGACGGCGGTGGGTGCACAGTGCAGGTCTAACAGGGTGCGGGCGTGCACACATTCCGGAGCAGACAACCAGGGCACTGGGACACCAGTAGTATAACCTATGTCTTCTAGTTTTGTGTCGGGGCCGCCACCATGGGTCTTGATACACCCCATGGTGGGACCAACATAGGTATCTACAATTCTTGGGGGCCGTATGACACATGTTAACGCGATTAGGAGTCGATCTTTAATAAGAATGGGGATCACTTCACCCTCACCATGGGGTGCCAGATAGAATGAATTCAAATAGGTGCAGAGATATAGTATGGGTGTGATAGTACATTCGACACTTCCTTAGCTTGTGACACTTTCCTATTTTTAGTTTACATCCATTATACCCTTTTCTTATTCACATATTGAAGAGTTACTAGATTTACTCAATCTTTATGTCTGACCCTATTTTCTTTTCGTCTTCTTTTCTTTCGTCCCCCCCTGGTCCATAGGGAGGAAACAGCTCAACTCAGTCAGGCTCTTTACAAGCACCAAGAACGTAGATGTATGATTTGGATCTTTCTTGCTCGGATAATGGCTTTGGATATCACTATAGGGATTTTTGTCACTTTATTTATGTTTTCATGCTTCTTTAATAATCAAGGCAGTCATGAGGTTGTAATGTTGAAAGTATTTTGAGACAATTATGGAAATCTTTGTTTGATACACGTGTTGATGAAATAAAAGTTTGTTTGGTTTCCGCTGTTTAAAATATGTGTATTTATATCTGTCTTGAGTTCATCTGTGGCTTATACTTATAAACCTCCACCAAAGTTAAGGCATTCCCTTTGTGAGTGACCTTAATGGAGGTGGGGTGTTTCCACTGTTCTTAAACCCAGTTGAGAAAAAGATTAAATCTTTTTATTTAGATTTAATGAAGTGTACCAATTAAATAATATTTAATTGGAATTGAATATGAATTGATTTTTGGGTTTATCGTGAACGATGTTTTAAATAACATTTGTTCTTTAACCCGACAATTAATGGAATGTGATTTTGGGTTGTCGTGAACTATATCTTTAATAATACTATTCTTAGACCCAATGGAGTTAAGAAAATCAGAAAATAACTAAAGATTAGTTAAGAAGGATGGTTTCTTGGGTATTGATCTGATGTTGGTTTCGGCCTTCGGGGTTATTACTTAGGGAATTGTTCACTTGTTAATTTACGGTTAAAGGCTGGTGGAAATGGAATGCGATTTTGGGTTTATCGTGAACCGTGTTTTAAATAACATTGGTTCTTTAACCCAGTTAAATGATTAAAACTAAGTGGAGTTTTAATGAATCTTTAAATAGATTGAAAAGTGAATTTGATAATTAAAATTATCAAATTCAAGAAATGATCGAAAATGGGGTATCACCAGTTTTACTCCAGGCGATAGTTAAATCTTTAATTAGATTTAAATGTGAAATGGTAATTGAATTTACTGATAACAATGTGGTGTTAGATATGAAGTACTACCAGTTTTACTTCATGGGATGAATAGGTTGGGGTTGGGAAATTTAACAATTGATTACTTCGGTAAGGTTCGTTAATCCCGACTAGTTTGGATAAACCATAATTTGGTTTGAATTGATATTCAAAGGAAGATTAAAGAATAAATTTAAAAGAATTTATCTTTGATAAAATTAATGGGAACCTTTCCCTAAGAATGTGAAATTAGAAACTAACCGAAGGTTAGTTAAGATGAATGGTTTCCTGGGTATTGATGTGATGTTGGTTTCGGCCTTCGGGGTTAATATTTGGGGAATTGTTCTCTTACTAATTTACGGTTAGTGACTGATGAATTGGAATGAGGCGTATGTTGTGTTTGTGTAACCCTTTCATAATATATACGCGAGTTATTCAGAAAGACTGGGTTTATCCCATTCTGAATAACTGATTCGACGACGAGTCGAAGATGAAGACGGTGGTTGAAGACCGGAAGTCTTCACATCGTCTGGGTGATTACTGATGATCTTGATTGGGATGTACACCCAAGATGAGGGAATCAGTAGGTGATCGTCCAGATGTATTTGGAGATCGATGGATATGCGAGGAAAGTGCCTCCGGTTTCGTTCAGACCCAGTACAGACTTGTAAATGGACTGTGTGTCTTACATCGGATTTCATTCTGTGTGATTGATATCGATTGCATAGCATGAATTGCCTGTGTGGCATGCTAAGATGCAAATGATCAAGGCTTCTGTTGAAAAGCAGAGTCTTGTGGTTGATGATCAAAGCACGACCTTTGTGGCGTAGCTTTGTGTAGCGTTAATTCGCGAGCCTCACACCCCGATGTGAACCAGAAACGGGAGGACATAAGGGAGGGCATGCGTTTCTTTCTAGTTAGAGGTGGTGTCTGTGCTTGAACTGGCTGACATTGCTTATGTGGATGATGGAATTTGAGGCGCCTCGGTTATATCGGTTTCGGCCGATGCATTCTGGTCGGCAGATGGACCAGACTTACGCCCCATAGGGCGAGGAAACGCAGTGTTCAGGCATAATAATCCACATCGTTGGACCGGCCCTGACGATCCAAGTGTCGATGCGTTCTGCTACTGAGACACGGGCTAGAGCGTCTCGAATCGGTAGAGGACGATCCCTAGCCTCGGTTCATATCATAGATGATAATCCAACTTCCAATACGACATTTTGCTGTTTTGAATGTAGAGCCTAGTATGGCGACATGATATATGGTACCCATGCCGTCTATGATTGATACTTATGATTGAAATTGTTTTAAACACTATACACTTATTACAGTATCAAATGATTTGTTTTAAACGTATCAAGCATGCTTTGGCTATTATAAGGGAAAACCTTATACTGCGGCTTGCGTTGCATTGTGTGATGGGACCTGGGTCTTATAATAGCTTCATTGTTATTTATTTAGCATTGCGCTGTTGTTTTATGCACTGGTATTCTTGGGAGGAAACCCGTTCCATGTTATACGCGTGGTCCCTTGATTTACGTAACTTTAAAATAAAGATTAACAATTGTTTTAGTTCTCACACCAGTCACATGACTGACCTGGAGTTTATTGTTTTAACCTAAACTCTAGGTGCCCTTATTTTCGACACGGGCAGCTAGTAGTTTTGGTTTTGCAGATTTATATTCACAGGATCCTGGTTTACAGCTAGAATGATGTTCGGAAAGCTTTGTATCCATATATCCCCTTTAGTTGTATTTTGTATTATTTTCCGCTGCTATGTAATTTATTGTAATCTCTGATATTTTGTAATGTATAATATTCATTTATACTCTGTATATTCTTGTAATCTGATGGAATTGTTGTAATAAACAATGAAATGTTCTTCTGTCTGCGTTCTTTTGTGTGTTGTTCTTAAATTATCCGCTCTTTCCTTACCAGGGAAGTTACGGAGGCTTACAATTAGTATCAGAGCTTTGGTTTACAAATCTCGAGAACAAGACACATTAGAACCATACGAAAGAATTCATCAGAGATTGGATTAGTAATATCCAATGGGAATGACTCGTTAGAGATGGGATCAGTAGTATCCTAGAACGAGTGTGAAGAGTATATTTTTAAAATGAAAACAATTTTTGTTTTGAAAATTTAAATCAATTATTCGTATTTGATTATTTATTTATATTGAATTTGGGCAATCCAATATATAGAGATTTTGCATATGTGTCTGATCCATGGGTATTCGAAGTTTTAATATACTGGATAGATATAGAATCACACTCTAGTCGCCCGAAGATGGTTCTGATGATTGCTATAGCGATCGCATCATCAGTATTCATGTTCGAGTTTCGAAAGTGGAATTTCTATATATTTCCAATTGACTGGCGTGAGAACTAAAATTAGATAGGGCTTATTGTTGTGATTTTGCACCAAAAATGTGATTTTTTGACTATATATCCAAATTATGAATTTGAAAAGATAATCAACTAATTGATTGATGGTTGTGTTGTTTGATTATTGTTTGATTAATTAAATGTTGAACCTATAACCAAATTGATCAAATATTGAACTGAATTGAAATTTGTTTGGAATTGCATGCATATACATGTACTTGCATTGAACAGGTCATAGCAAGGAGGCTAGAGAAGAGGAATAAAATTGTTTGCCCGACAAATAGGTACATGTTTATTGTATTTCTTGAGTTTTGGGTGATTTTACGAGCCGATTGGCTAGCCGCTTGGCTTTTTCTTTTTCTTTTGGATTGAAGAAGGCAATCGGAGGGTATATGAAATATCCCGAAGTCCCCGGTGCAGGGAAGGTTATGGCGAAATTTTTCGAAAATTTAGGGTGTTAGCCAATTTTTTGAAAAATTTGAAAAGTTCTTAGAAAATGAAAAGTTGAAGAACTTAAGCCGTAAAGAAAATAATGAAAGTTGAGTTGATTTATAAAACAACTTTCGGCTTCGTTCCTTTTCAAGGACGAAAAGTTTTAAGTGGGGGAGATTGTAACAACCCGAAAATCTGAGCCAGTTTAAAATTTTTATTTTGGCAATTTTAATGAATTTTGAATGTTTAAAATGAATTATTTTAAATAATAATGACAAAAAATTTATTTTGAATAGAATTCGAACGTATATATTTATATAGATCGTCGTTAGAATATAAATATTTATTTTAATTTATAAAAGGAATTGAAAATGGCGCGGTAGTTCGGTAATTCGATTTCAAACTTCAAATGAATGTACAGGATTCAAAATAAACCGGATTTTAGCGAAACCAAAAATATTTGAATCTATTTGAGAATATCTTTCTAACGAATCCGAAAAATTGAAATTTCATAGCGGGAATCAAAAGTTATGTCCAGATGAAAATTCAGAATAGTCGCTATGGAATTCTGGCCCTTAAAAATGGAAATTTTGCAAACGACCTCGGATTTCGACGAAACCACTTTTGTTGGGTCCGTGATGTCAAGTTTTTGCTAGATTCCTATTTTCATATTTTTTTCGAATCAATATGTAAGCGTGGCAATGGAAAACGCGTTTGACTAGTTTCAGTTGATTTTAATCGACTGGAAAATGGCCATTTTTCAAACGATCTCAGAATTCGACGAAACTAGTTTTGTTAGGACCGTATTGTCAGGACGAAGCTAGAAAAAAATTCTTGAATTTTTTCGAGTTAGTATGTGACCCAAGTTAATTGAAATGCACGTTCAAATTCAATATATAGAGTTATATTTTAAATTAAACGGAAACTGATCGAAACGATCGAATCAGCCTATGATACATATCCCATTGTGTTCGGAATGGGGGCAATTAGCTAGAGACGACAGTCGGTGGGTTTGATTTCGAGTTCAAAATAAAAAGGTACCTTTTTGAAATTAAAAATTATAAAATAAATTATAATATATACTCCCCCTCTCTCTCTTACCTCACTCATTCAAAACGAAATAAAAAAAAACCCGTTGACCCAAATCACCCCCCTTGGATCTCGTGCGCCGCCGTCTCAGGCGGAGCTTCCCCAGGCCGCCGCCCCCTCCTCTTCTCTCCTCCCTCCGCCTCCGTTCGCCTCCATCCTCCACCTCTTCTAAATCGACGCGAGCCCCGTTACCCTCCTCGAACCCCAAATCGCACAGCCTCCCCACCGCACCTTCATTCCACCGCGCCACCTCGATCCGCCGCCCACCTCCATTCCTCACCTCCGACGCCATCTCTAGCCCCCCCATTTCAGTCGAACAATGTAAGTGTTTCTTTTTCTTTTATTATTTTTTTGGTTTTTTTAATGTAATCTGTTTTAAGGTAAATAAGAATCAGTTTTTAATATAATTTAACATGGTTTAAATTTAGAAAGTTTATGTAGATAAGCAAGGATGTTTTTCAGTCTTTAAATATAAATGATAGGGCTTAAAAATGTGGTCTTTAAGTTAAGTTGCAATGTTTTAAAAATATGATTTTTGAAGATAAAAGCTTTGATTTTTATTTTTGAAAAGCCATCGTTTTTTTAGTAAAGCTTTTATTTTTAACTAGATAAAGCTTTCATTTTTAATTAGTAAAGACTTCATTTTTTTATTAGTAAAAGATTTGATTTTTATTTTAAACAAAGAATTGATTTTTATAAAAGGAAAAGATTTGATTTTTATCGTTTGAATGGAATCGTAAAAATACGATTTTTAATGTGTAGAAAGGTCGGATTTTTTAATCGTAGAAAGGCGATATTTTTCTAAGTAGAAAGGGGAAATTTTCATATGATGTAGAAGATAAAAATATGATTTTTATATTTTAGAAAGAATAAAAAATATAATTTTTATATTATAGGAAGGTTAAAAATATAATTTTTATATTATAAGAAGGTTAAAAATATAATTTTTATATATATGAAGTGAGAGTAAAAATTAGATTTTTATATATATGAAGTGAGAGTAAAAATTAGATTTTTATATATATGAAGTGAGAGTAAAAATTCGATTTTTATATAAGTAGCGGATTGAAAATAGAATTTTTATATAACAGAGAATATAAAAATATAATTTTTATTTATGTAGCGAAATAAAAATCTGATTTTTATTATATATATAGTGAAATAAAAATGTGATTTTTATTTATATATGAACAGCGTGAAAAGAAGTGAGATGGAACGGATTGAAATCAAAAAGGAATTCAGACGATTCAGAGATTCAGAAATGGAATGGAGGAGTGGAACCCTCGGTGAAAACTCCTCACTTTTAATTTATTTTATTTCTAGTTAATAATATATACTAGGATGCAGACGGTGTTTAGTAGCACCCGACACCCGTCGTCCACAGACCATGGACGGCTTGTATGTTTGTTTGTTTGTTTGATTTTGATGTGTAGTTGATTGTGTGATGTGAAATGAAATAAAATATTTATATGGAAAATATTTTATAGTCAAAAATATAATTTTTAACATGTATATAAAATAAAATAAATGATTATAAACAAATCAGACGATTTGTTTATATACACACATTTGACTGATATTGATTGGGTCGATAAATTTTACACGTCGCCCAACTGCACAAATTAAAAACTATATTTGATTGATTGAAACCCCACACGGGTATTGGGATGATATATGGCATACACTAGTCCCAATGATTAGTTGTATGTCAATCGATTTATTGACAGGCTGTATAAGCGTCGAATATTTATATTTAATGCTTATACAGTGTAGAATGCACTCTGGATGATGGTTGATTATTTATCGTTGCTATTATATACACGTGTTGTAGAAAATCCATATAATTAACATTATATGGTAATTGATTGGGCCTCATTCTAATTTGGGAAAATAAAGAATAGAAATATATATTCATGTGTTGAATAAAAGCCGTGTTGATTAGATTGACGCCATTTTGGACGTGAACGATATTTATATCAATTATATTCGTTTTTAAAATGAATATAGAAAAGGAAGTGATTTCAAAATCTGATATTTTGAAGTGAATTGAAATTCGAATTAGATTGAAGTGAACTGAAATTCGAATTAGATTGAAGTGAATTGAAATTCGAATTAGATTGAAGTAAATTGAAATTCGAATTAGATTGAAGTGAATTGAAATTCGAATTAAATTGAAGTGATTTGAAATTCGAATTAAATTGCAGTGATTTGAAATTCGAATTAAATTGAATAGCATTGAAATTCGAATTAAATTGAAATAGAATTGAAATCGATTTGAAATGAATTTAAAATGAATTTATATTAGAAAATTCAATTTTGATTTGAATTTAAGATGGAAGTTAAAATTGTTTTGAATTGAAATCGAAGAAATATATATAATATATTATATATATAATGGCCTGAATAGAACGCGCCGCGCTGCGGCAGTTCGCGAATTTCGACCATTGACTTTGAATTGACGTTGCGGGAGATCCGACCGTCGGATTCTCCTAAAACCGGAACCGTTGGGTTCGTATCGAAAAGAGCTTTCTAATGAATATTAGAGATTTGAAATCTAAAGGCTGGATTTGGAATTATGTCCAAATCAAATTTGGAAAAGGTCGTTATAAGTGCAGTTCGATGGCCGTTGATGGAAATCGACTGTACGGGCCTTGATAAAATTATTAAAAATAATAATAATTTGTGTAAAATCATAAGAAATGATTTGGAAAGAATTGGGATGAAAAACTCCATATTTGAAAAGATAAAAATAGATTTTTATCGAAATGAACTAGTTTGAACTAGAATTAAAATCCATTTATTTTTAATTAAATAAATTGGAATTGAAATGGTTTTAAAAGTAACCAGAAATGTAACACCCCGTAATTCTGTGACATTAAGATTCACAAATTAAAGTACAATTAATTTTTAAAAGAAAAAAAAGAGATCCATGCAGTTGTTTAATTTAAGTATCGTAACTAACATGAAAAAAGAGAAGTAAGGAGTGAACAATAATTATTATTGTTCTAAGACTTATTAACAAAAGCCTCTGTAGCTCAGTTGGTTAAGGCATTGGATTTGTAGCATAGAGGTCAGGGGTTCGAACCCCGGCGGCGGCATAATTTTTTATCTTTGTTTTAGAGAGGGCCAACTGAACATGCAAATATATGTACGTATACAAATTCAAAATTTGAAAGGATAAGAACGTACATATAAGGAAATAAAGAAAATATATATACATTTGAGAATATATATATATATATGCAAAAATATATGTATACGAAAAATAAAATTCAAGATAAGGCTACAGTCAATGAAATATGGCAACATCATTTGAATTTTGAAAATAAAATGAAAGTTGTGCGTATATATATACGCGTAAAATGGTCGTTAGAGGAATTGTATACATATAAGAATATTTCATGTGAATAAAACAGTTAAATAAATTCCAGAAATTCAAAAGTTCGAAAATCAAATTTCTACGCCAAAATAGTGGGACCCAATGCTGACTCAGCACTGCGTGTATGATAAGGTTTGGCTAGATTCATCTACGTACCTAGACTATTTTCTTAACGAGGTTCAATGCTGACTCAGCGCTGCGTGTACGATAAGGTCTTGAGCAGCTATATAAACAGCCCTAGTCTTCATTCTCTTTGCACCAATTCTCTTCTATCCTTATGCTGCTAAGATTCATGGCTTCTTCCCCTCCACTAAATTTTCTTAAATAATTAAAATAAAATATAAATTCAAGACATGGAGATGCTGCTCAAATCTGTTCAAGAGAAGATTCAAATCAAAGTGAAGAATTCAAAGGCTAAATCAACAAACCTCGAGCAACGACATACGAATCTTAGCATCGCCATTCTTCTATTCTAGATCTAATTTCTGTAAGTTAGTTGTTTCTAGATTTGAACGTTTTTGCTTTATTTTGTGACATGAAATTAAAGGAATAAAAGAATATGCCAAATCTCTCTCTCTCTCTCTATTCGAATCTGTGTTTATACTCTTGGACTAAATTAAGAACTGTTATGATTCAAGGACAAATAAGACTTTGCCTATGACTATGGATTCTGAGATCATGTGCCTTTGGACTATGAACATAAGCCTTTGATTTTGGGACATAAAACATTGCCTATGACGGTGACTTATGACAGTGGGAATTATTTCCCTTTTGACTATGAATATTGCCTATGACTATGGACATTTGCCTATGATTATGAACACAAGCCTTTGATTTGGACATAAAGTACTACCTATGACATAACAACGGCGATTTAAACACCTATGATTCATGACTAGGAAAATTGTTGCTTAGGTTTTGTGACTATGAAATTGGGTCTAAAACCCGATTTATCTATTCTGTCTGTTCTTGATTTTCTTTTGTTTTAGACTGTGGGAATTTACCTATTAAGTTAGGTCTACCCATGTTCTCGAACCTATTCTGTCTATTCTTGGTTTTAGACCGTGGGAATTTACCTATTAAGTTAGGTCTACCCATATTCTTGAACTTGCGTCGTTATTCAAAATCTTTTTATGCCAATTATTATGTCCACCCTTTTTCATAGCATCTTTGGTTCATTCCCTATTTTCTACGAATCTAGATTTATTTACAATCTAGGTTGAATCATGATTATACGAACGGTGAGAATGCGATTTGGGAAAAACACAAAAATAAACATAAATATAGTTGTAAGCTTGAAATTGGCATAGTTTGGAAGCGAACATGATTCTGATTTATACAATTTTAGAACATGTGTTAAGACATGTGAATTGGGTAGATTTGACATGGATTATAGGTTATGAAATTTAGATCTAGTATTGGCCTGTAAACTAAAAACTAGAATAATAAATCTAGTTTGTATGTAGACTGTAAACTAGAAGAATAAATCTAGTTTTTGGGCATAAACGGTGAACTAGAATAGAAAATCTAGTTTGGCATATAAAATCTAGTTTAGCATAAACTGAAAATAAAGATGATAGATCTAAATTGCTATGAACTGTAGGTTAGGCAAATCAAGATTCGGGCCTAGATTATAAGTCTGTTAGCGACAAATGAATATAGGCCAAATTTGTTTAAAAAGGGGGAAATGGGCTGTAAGATAATTTGTTAACAATTTATAAACAAAAGAAAGATATTTTGATAACACCCCTTTTTATAACTCGTACCAGAAAGTTCTAGGGTGACAGAGAGGATAGTGTCTAGGCTTGGGTTTGGAAAATATAAGTTTCCTGCCCTCCCTGGCTATCCCTAACTGATCCGACGAACGGGATGGTTGCTTTCAAAACCAGGTTTGGAAATTAATCAGAAAACCCTTTGAACTTAGAAAACATGAATATGCCTAACCCGAGGTTAGACTGAGTTGCGGTGTAAACCTGCCCAGAACCGACCGGCACATCCAGTAACCGCAGCAATATCTGTCTAATGTGAGAGGTTGCGGCTTTAATTTATTAATTAAAGCTAGAACAAGAAGGGGAGGGTTAAGTCCATAGGAACACTTAACCAACACAGTTAAAGCTAGAATGGGAAGGTTAAGTCCATAGGAGCACTTAACCAACTTAACACTGTTAAGCTAGAATGGTAGGATTAAGTCCATAGAAACACTTAACCAACTTAGCACAGTTAAAGCTAGAATGGGAGGGTTAAGTCCATGGGAATACTTAGCCAAATTAACATGCTGACTAGACTAGAAGGTGGGGTTAAGTAAAGTTAATACACATAGCCAATTTAACATGTTAATTAGACTAGAGGTTGGGGTTAAGTAATACACTTAGCCAATTTAATATGTTAGCTGGGTTGGACCGTAAGGTTAAGTAAACTTGAACACTTACCCATCAGAATATGATAAATGAATAGGGTTAAGTCTAAGACATGAAGAGATGATACTTAACCATTAATAACAGGTTTAGTTAAAACCGGTGGGAAAGGTTAAGTTAAAAAGGGAACACTTAACCAATACAGGATGAATGGGTAGGGTTAAGAAATACTTAACCAATATGACTTGGTTTGTGGTGGGGTTAAGTCAACATGAATACTGACAACACTTAACCAGTTTAACAGGATAAGGGAAGAGGGTTAAGTTAGCTTGAATCGACTAAAGACACTTAACCAATCCAACTTAACGGGAAAGAGAACTAAGTAGTAAAACTTAGTTAAGAAGACAATGATCCTGGAAACTAAGTGGTAAAATGTGACGACCCCAAATCCCGTACTGACGGAGACAAGGGTTATCTTTGGAATATAACACAGAAACAGAAAAAAAAACAGAACAGAATAAAATAAATACACCAGATAATGAACAATAGAATATACTGGATAAAATTAATCATCAGAGTTACACAGTATACAGGATCTTACTTAGAACAAATACAGTTCAGCTATACATAAATGTCTACAGCGGAAAACAAACAAAATATGTACAATTGGAGCTGAACAGCATAAAAATAGATAAATGATAGAATCCATCTTCAGCTCCAGCTATCCAGAAATAACCAGCTAAACCTGAATACAAGGCTGCCTGTGTAGAAAAAGAGGCACCCGAGTTTGAAAGTGAAACAAACTACGAGTCAGTCATGGGACTGGTATGAGAAATCTATTCAACACATATATAATATGGCAAATCACAGGACCACGCCACTTTCGTGGAACGGGTTTACTCCATTGGATTGCCAGTGCTTTAAAACAAATCTTTCTTTTAAACATCGCTATGCTTTTTATAAAAATGAAGCCGTTATAAGACTCAGTTCCCATCACACAATGCAACGCAAACCGGAGGATAGAGTTTTTACCTTATAACGGCCAAAATATGCTTGATACGAATAAAACAAAGGCATTTGATATTATTGCTAGTGTTTATATGTTTCGAAAAAACAATTTCAAATCATAACTATCAATCATAGACGACATTAATGCCCCATACCACTATGTCACCATATATAGGTATACAATCAAAACCGCACGATGTCGTATTTGGAAATTGGATTTCCGTCATGAACCAAGGCAAAAGATAGTCCTTACCGAATTCGAGACAATCTAGCCCATGTCTCAGGCAAGTACTCAGTCAAGCCCTTGGAGCGACAGGGCCGGTCCACCGATGTGGATTAAAATGCCTGAACAATATGTTTCCCTGCCCTTTGGGGCGTAAACGAGCCAATGAATGACTCCATCGGACCGGGATCGCCCGATCAAACCGAGGCGCCTCGCAACAGCAACAACCACATAGGTGAAAAGTATATAAATGTCAGGGCTGGTAGGTCACTGACACCACCCTAGCTAGAAAGAAACGCATGCCCTCCCTGAGGACCTTCTCCCGTTTTAGGTTCATACCGGGGTGTGAGGCTCGCGAATTCACGTTATACACAAAGCTACGCCACGCGGCGGTGCTTTGATCATCACCACAAGGCTTTGCTTTTCAACAGAAGCCCTGATCACTGCATCTTAGCATGCCACACCGGCAACTCATGCCATGCGACTGATGTCCATCGATATACAACCTCTGAGCTCGTGCGTCTCAGAGAAGGGCGTTAAGCAAAAGAATAAATTCTCCGCCGCCAAACAGATGTATATTTAATAGAGATCAATCAACACAGAATAAAATCCAATGTCAGACACACCGTCCATTTACAAGTCCGTTCTGGGTCTGAACGAAACCGGAGGCACTAAATACCTCGCAAACCCATCGATCACCACTTACGTCTGGACGATCACCACTCATTATCCATATTTCGGGATGCCTCCCAATCAGGACCTCGGTTACCATCCAAACGAGGTGAAGATCTCCGGTCTTCGACCACCGTCTTCATCTTTGACTTTCAATCGTCGGTCGATTATTTGAAATGAGAATTAACTCGGCCCTTTCAAATAATTCACGTATATTTAGAATTTCAAATCAATTTATTTCAATGGTTAAATCATTCGACAACACCAATTTTGTTCTTTAATGTAATTTTCACACCAAACACATTCAACCATCAAATACCACATAAATCGAGCAAATTCAGTTCATTTCCAATCCATATCGTTCATGATATTTTAAAACGATTTATCGCTATTTTTATTTATTTTAAAATAGCCAATTTATTCAAAACGACGCTTCGGGCCATAACGCGACCGTGGCGCTGTTTTTCTTCAGATTTGATTTACACATATCTGAAAATCTAACCATTGGATCTTCACAAAATTTACATCATTAGAAAGGTCTTTTCAAAACGAATCCAACGGTTCCAGTTTCGGGAAAATCCGACGGTCGGATCTCCCGGTACAATCGTTTGAAGTTTCGATTTCAAAATACGAACTACAGCGTCGTTATTCGATTAAATATAATTATATTTTTATATATATAAATATAATCGTTTCTGGCGCTATTTTTCTTCAGATTTGAATTAAACATTCCAGACAATCCAACCGTTGGATTTTTACAAAGTTGGTACCGTCGGAAAGATATTTCCAAGGCGAACCCGACGGTTGCGGTTTCGGGAAAATCCAATGGTCGGATTTCCCGCACTAGTTGTTTGAGATCACGGTTTCAAAATACGAACTGCACGGCCTTGTTTCGTTTTAATTTTATTTATATTTATATATTTATATAAATATAGTTCATTCAACAATTTCAATATCGTTCTCACTTCAAATATTTCACTAACGCCTTAAAATTTTGGAAAATTTCGCCATAACCTCCTTTGTACGGGAGGGCTGGGAAAATTCCCAAATAGCCACACGGGCGTCTCATGTCAAAAAGAAAAAGGAAAAGCCAAGCGGCTAGCCAATAGGCTCATAAAATCATCACCCAAACAAAACAGTAAATGTGTACCTATTTGTCGGGCACAAAATTTTATTCCTCTTCTCTAGCCCCTTCGCTATAACCTGTTCAATAAATATGCATGTACATATATATAGTTCTTATTACTTATCATTTTCTATTCAACTTCATATTCTATTTCTATTTGGTTTAAAAACACCATTCATTCTAACGTTGCATGTATAGGCCAAAATCATATCATTAGCTAATTAATGAATATTTCAACTCATATATATTTATTTGAACGAGTGGCTATTTTTCACACTTCACATTTCAACGATTTATGTATATAATAAAAATGTGATTTTTATTGTAAAACAATTGATTTCAAAACACTATTATTTTATATATTTCATATTGGTGATAAAAATAGGATTTTTCTTATAAAACAATTTATTTCAAAATATGAATACCATTCAACACATGAATTTCAATTCAACGAATGAATATCGATTCAACACATGAAGGTTTTATATAGTTTCTATATATAGATAGAAATGTGATTTTTATATTTAAAACGCGAATACCATTCAACACATGAATTTCAAATCAACGAATGAATATCGATTCAACACATGAAGGTTTTCTATACAATGAATAAATATAGTTTCAGCAAATGAAATAATTCAAACACATGAATATTATTCAAAATTTCGGCAGCATAACGGCAGGGTAGTTAAAACCGGGACCGTCCCTAGTACGGCTCCTCTCTCTACCTTAAAACCTCGCGGTTTTTGACAATGGGAATCATGCATCTAGTTCGCGCGCAGGCGGCATGTATATATTTATTTCATTTCCACAAACTAATCCTATGTGGTTTCAACCAAATATTTTTCAACCACAAACGGGTATTTTTCAACCACAATCAATCAATATCAACCACAAACAATCCCAAACAACCATCCGCTATCAATCAATTTTCACAACAATCACAATTAATAAATATCGTCCATGGTTTGTGGACGAGGGGTGTGTGTATATATATATATATATATATATATATGTATATATATTTATATATAGCAATTCACTTTTATTTCAACACATATATAATTTATACAACGCATATACAACTTATACATCGAACGTACAACTTATACAACGCTTATACAAGAGGTGTACAACGCTTATATAATTCATACCTCGACTATATAATTTATACATCGTCGTTTTTTCATATTGTTTATAAATTAGAAATCTCACATTGGGTTCCATTCCACCAAAAATAGCAGAAGGCTCAGAAAAATATGCGCTCTCTTCAAAAATGTAGAAGGCGTCCACACGAGTCCACTGTCTCTTGTTTCACTGGATTTCGTCAACATAGCAAAAAGATATGTAATTTTAAATATCAAACAATTTAAAAACGTAGTTAATTAAATTTATAGTGTTAGAAAACGCTACCTTTCTCCCTTCAGTATTTAAAGGCCGACGTTAAAACCCTCGTCAAACTCAACCCGCCGCCGCCGCTCTTGTAGCTGATCGGAGTCCCATCGGAGTAGCTCTCGAGGAGCGCCTCTCGCCGCCGCACCCACACCCTGCTGGCCGCCGAACTCGAACGCCTAGGGAGGCGTGGAAACCCGCGTGAACGGTGGCGCTTCTCACCGCGATTTCTCCCTCTCCGTCGAACTAGAACTGATCACCACCGTATGGATAAAGAGGTCTCGAATTGCTCCTCCATTTCCGCTTTGAATCGTGTTTTAATTCGTCTTCGTTTGTGAGATCTTAGCTGGGGAAGATTGGGAGGATGTCGGTCGTCGTTTCTGTCGATGGCGGCTAGGGTTTAGTTAGTTTTTTTTTTTCTATTTTCTGATTGGTTGTGAGGATTTTATAATATTTTAATTTCCAAAAATACCCCTTTATTAATACGAACCCCGAGTTCAACCCAACGACTGTCGCCCCTAGCTAAATACCCCCATTCCGAACACAATGGGATACGTTTCATATGCCCATTCGACTGTTTCAGTCAGTTTCCATTCAAATCAAAATATAAAAACATTCAATATTTAATTTGAACGTACATTTCAATTTGCCAGGGCCACAAACTAATTCGAAAAATTCCAGAAAAATAAATCTAGCTATGTTTTGACGATACGGTCCCAACAAAACTAGTTTCGTCGAATTCTGAGACAGTTTGCAAAAAGGCCCATTTTTGGTCGATCCAATTTAACTGTAATTGACCAAAACACATTTTCTTTTGCCACGCTCATATACTAGCTTCAAAAATTATGAAATTTGAAACCTAGCAATAACTTCACATCTCGGATCCAACAAAAGTGGTTTCGTCGAATTCCGAGGTCGTATGCAAAATGGCCAATTTCACGGGCTATATAAATTCCATAGCGACCTTTCTGAAAATTCATTCGGCCATAACTTTTGCTTTCCGTTATGAAAATTCGATTTTTCAGATTCGTTAGAAAGGTATTCACTAACAGATTTAAATATTTTTGGTTTCACTAAAATCCATTTTGTTTTGCACCCGGTACAGTCCGACAAAGTTTGAATTCAATTTTTGAAACTGCAGCGCCTTTTCAAGCCTTGTTTATAATTAGAATTAATTATTTTTGTTTTCAATTGTCGATTCCAACTCACTTTCCATTGCCATTATTTAAAATATTTATTTTAAATATTTAAAATCCATTATTTTAGCCAATTTAAAAATTTTAAATTGGTTCAGATTTTCTGGGTCGTTACATAAAACTTAGTTAGTAGAACTAAGTAGTAATTCTTAGTATAACACGAAGGAGCGGACGTCCATCTGATTTTAAAGAAGACTCCAACGAATTGGGATACGATGCCCGAGGCTTCGAGGGGACGTGAGGGTACTCTTGGTATCCCTCTGTGAGGCTGCAGATGATCCGCCTGGGCGCACAGAGGTTAAGGTCTGTGGTAGAAGAGCCAAGGGTATGCCTTGGTTGCAATATATGGCAACCAAAAGACTAGGATGGACCAGCGTGATTCGGCGAGAATACGAAAGCCCTGTGATAGCAACTCGTCGTCTACCTACCATCTTCAGTCAAGCGAGACACGTGAAGCGGGAAGGCTGGAGGACTCATACAGACCACATACTTGCTATCTAGTTGTGGTTGCGGGGTGTTGTTGGCCATAGAATTAGTGGGGCAGAAAGGGGCCTTCGTACAGTTTCATTTTACAAGGGTGGCCTTCCATTAGTTGAAGGAGGGGTCGAGTGGGACCATAGCCACTGGAAAAACAGACCTTAACATCTGCATCGGCAGATATTGAAAGCTCCCGACCGAGTTCCGTATTTCTAGAGTAGCCCGGACACGGGACTCGGGTAGCACATTACAGGACATGTGCATCTAGACAAGCGATAACGATTCGCGATACATGCGTGGGGAAAGTCTAGGAACATATACCACTCTAGGTAGTGTATCCTAGACTAAAGGGCATCGTTCGACAGGTAGCATAATCCCTAGTTTGGAACTAGGTGGCATAAATCCTGAATACAAGAAGCGTTCAACAGATAGCGTAAACTCTAATTGAATCTAGAAAGCACTTGATATAAAACCTAGACTAGATCTAGGTAATAAATAATCAAGGTACGCCTGAAGGCGACAGAAACTACAGGGATTGGGATCACGTTATCGTTACTAGTTGGAACACTAGTTAGGTGGTGCAGAGATATAGAAACGAGTATATCGCGGTAAAAGCGAAGCGGAAAAAGTGTTGTAGTATATCCAGTTTATCTTATCTTAGCATGTCTTGTGTGAATCTTATCTTCTTAGCCTTATCATCATGGTATTATCTTGTATTCAGTTAATTCATTTCGTTCTGTTTCCCCTGTTCACATGCTAGAAGTTACTGACTTACTCAGGCTTTATGTCTGACTCTGTTTTTCTTTCTCTTCTTTTCTTCCGTCCCCCCCCCCCCCCAGGTAGTTGAGGAGGGAATAGTATAACTCAGGATTAAATTGGACCATTGCTCTTTCCCAGCTTGAAGATTTGACGAAGTTGTCCTTGGATTCTCTTTCAGATGCTATGGCGAGCTTATGCTACATTGGGGAATATAAATGTATTTTTATGCTTCTTTATCTAGTAAAGACAGATGATACTCTGATATTGTAAAGCAATCTTGTACAATCTATTTTATCAATAAAGCAAAGTTTTATTTTCCGCTGTTAATTGTTTGTCTATCTTTTAATTTATCTGCATCTTTTACCCATAATGCTCCACAGAACTTAGTGCATTCCCTTTACGAGTGACACTAACGGATGTGGGGTGCTACAAGAAATTCCAATAGTTGAATTGGAATGGATTTATATCGAAATTGTCTTCGGAATATTTCGGTGTTGGATTTTGTGATGCTATAGATATTGTTATGGGAATTTGAAAGATATTTATATCATTATTTCCAATACGATATTTGTTGGTCGTAGAATTTGATATTGAATATAAGCCGATATATTTTCTATTTAGAGCCTTGTATTTAATATCAAATGGGATTTGGGTTTGTCGTGAATGGTGTCTTCATTAACACTGTTCTTAAACCCAGTTGAGAAAAAGATTAAATCTTTTTATTTAGATTTAATGAAGTGTACCAATTAAATAATATTTAATTGGAATTGAATATGAATTGATTTTTGGGTTTATCGTGAACGATGTTTTAAATAACATTTGTTTTTTTAACCCGACAATTAATGGAATGTGATTTTGGGTTGTCATGAACGGTATCTTTAATAATACTATTCTTAGACCCAATGGAGTTAAGAAAATCAGAAAATAACTAAAGATTAGTTAAGAAGGATGGTTTCTTGGGTATTGATCTGATGTTGGTTTCGGCCTTCGGGGTAATTACTTAGGGAATTGTTCACTTGCTAATTTACGGTTTAAGGCTGGTGGAAATGGAATGCGATTTTGGGTTTATCGTGAACCGTGTTTTAAATAACATTGGTTCTTTAACCCAGCTAAAGATTAAAACTAAGTGGAGTTTTAATGAATCTTTAAACAGATTGAAAAGTGTATTCGATAATTAAAATTATCAAATTCAAGAAATTATCGAGAATGGGCTATCACCAATTTTACTCCAGGCGATAGTTAAATCTTTAATTAGATTTAAATGTGAAATGGTAATTGAATTTACCGATAACACTGTGGTGTTAGATATGAAGTACTACCAGTTTTACTTCATGGGATGAATAGGTTGGGGTTGGGAAATTTAACAATTGATTACTTCGGTAAGGTTCGTTAATCCCGACTAGTTTGGATAAACCATAATTTGGTTTGAATTGATATTCAAAGGAAGATTAAAGAATAAATTTAAAAGAATTTATCTTTGATAAAATTAATGGGAACCTTTCCCTAAGAATGTGAAATTAGAAACTAACCGAAGGTTAGTTAAGATGAATGGTTTCCTTGGTATTGATCTGATGTTGGTTTCGGCCTTCGGGGTTAATATTTGGGGAATTGTTCTCTTACTAATTTACGGTTAGTGACTGATGAATTCGAGTGAGGCATATGTTGTGTTTGTGTAACACTTTTATAATATATACGCGAGTTATTCAGAAAGATCGGGTTTATCCCATTCTGAATAACTGATTCGACGACGAGTCGAAGATGAAGACGGTGGTTGAAGACCGGAAGTCTTCACATCGTCTGGGTGATTACTGATGATCTTGATTGCGATGTACACCCAAGATGAGGGAATCAGTAGGTGCTCGTCCAGACGTATTTGGAGATCGATGGATATGCGAGGAAAGTGCCTCCGGTTTCGTTCAGACCCAGAACAGATTTGTAAATAGGCTATGTGTCTGACATTGGATTTCATTCTGTGTGATTGATATCGGTTGCATAGCGTGAATTGCCTGTGTGGCATGCTAAGATGCAAATGATCAAGGCTTCTGTTGAAAAGCTGAGTCTTGTGGTTGATGATCAAAGCACGGCCTTTGTGGCATAGCTTTGTGTAGCGTTAATTCGCGAGCCTCACACCCCGATGTGAACCAGAAACGGGAGAAGGACATCAGGGAGGGCATGTGTTTCTTTCTAGTTAGAGGTGGTGTCAGTGCTTGAACTGGCTGACACTGCTTATGTGGATGATGGAATTTGAGGCGCCTCGGTTATATCGGTTTCGGCCGATGCATTCTGGTCGGCAGACGGACCAGACTTACGCCCCATAGGGCGGGGAAACGTAGTGTTTAGGCATAATAATCCACATCGGTGGACCGACCCTGACGATCCAAGGGGCGATGCGTTATGCTCTTGAGACACGGGCTAGAGCATCTCGAATCGGTAGAGGACGATCCTTAGCCTCGGTTCATATCATAGATGATAATCCAACTTCCAATACGACATTTTGTGGTTTTGAATGTAGAGCCTAGTATGGCGACATGATATATGGTACCCATGCCGTCTATGATTGATACTTATGATTGAAATTGTTTTAAACACTATACACTTATTATAGTATCAAATGATTTGTTTTAAACGTATCAAGCATGCTTTGGCTATTATAAGGGAAAACCCTATCCTCCGGCTTGCGTTGCATTGTGTGATGGGACCTGGGTCTTATAATAGCTTCATTGTCTTTATTTGGCATTGCGTTGTTGTTTTATGCACTGGTATTCTTGGGAGGAAACTCGTTCCGTGTTATACGGCGTGGTCCCTTGATTTACGTAACTTTAAAATAAAGATTAATAACTGTTTTAGTTCTCACACCAGTCTTATGACTGACCTAGAGTTTATTGTTTTAACCTAAACTCTGGGTGCCCTTATTTTCGACATGGGCAGCTAGTAGTTTTGGTTTTGCAGATTTATATTCACAGGATCCTGGTTTACAGCTGGAATGATGTTCGGAAAGCTTTGTATCCGTATATCCCCTTCAGTTGTATTTTGTATTATTTTCCGCTGCTATGTAATTTATTGTAATCTCTGATATTTTGTAATGTATAATATTCATTTATACTCTTTATATTCTTGTAATCTGATGGAATTGTTGTAATAAACAATGAAATGTTCTTCTGTCTGCGTTCTTTTGTGTGTTGTTCTCAAATTATCCGCTCTCTCCTTACCGGGGAAGTTACGGATTCTTACAGTATTTAATATCAAATTGGATTTTGGGTTTGTTGTGAATATATAACGTTATTTCCAATACGATATTGGTTGATTTCAGAATTTGATATTGAATATAAGCTGATATATTTTCTATTCAGAGCCTTGTATTTAATATCAAATTGGATTTTGGGTTTGTCGTGAATGGTATCTTTAATAATGCTGTTCTTAAACCCAATGGAGCTAAGAAAATTGGAAACTGACTGGAGATTAGTTAAATTGAATGGTTCCTTGTGTATTGATCTGATGTTGGTTTCAGCATTCGGGGTTAACACTTAGGGAATTGTTCTCTTACTAATTTATGGTTGGAGACGGAATGGAATGTGAATTGGGTTTGTTGTGAACTGTGTTTTCAACGACATTCGTTCTTTAACCCGATTTATAGTGAAATGAGATTTGGAATATATAAATCTTTTTGTTAAGATTTAACGAGAATTTTCCAAAGTAAAGTTTTCCAATTTAATATATATTAAATTGAAATTGAATGGAATTTGATTTGATGACAATCGGAATGAAATTCTGTGGAGGAAGACTGTTAATACAGATGGAATTTAAAAGGCGTTGCCGGTGTTCCATTTGTATTAGTGGTTGGATACAGAAATTGATATAGATTATATATTGATTTGTTCTTCCGTGAAGATTCCATAATAAATGGAATGTGATTTGGGTTGTCGTGAATGGTATCTTTAATAATACTATTCTTACACCCAATGGAGTTAAGAAAATCAGAAGCTAACTGGAGATTAGTTAAGTTAAATGGTTTCTTGGGTGTTGATCTGATGTTGGTTTCGGCCTTCGGGATTAATACTTAGGGAATTGTTCACTTGCTAATTTACGACTAAAGGATGATGGAATGGAATGTGATTTAGGGTTTACCGTGAACCGTGTTTTAAATGACATTGGTTCTTTAACCCAGTTAAAGACTGAATATGATTTCCCAAGTTAAACAATCATTAATATTGATTTTTGGGAAGATTAAAACCAAGTGGAGTTTTAATGCATCTTTAATTAGATTGAAATGATATTCAAAGGAATATTAAAGAATAAATTTAAAGAATTTTCTTTGATAAAATTAATGGGAACCTTTCCCAAAGTATAAGGATATTTGAATAAAGGAATATTCTGGATTGGAATGAGGCGTATGTTGTGTTTTTATAACACTTGTTTATTATATACGCGATTATTCAGAAAGACCGGGTTTATCCCATTTTGAATAACTGATTCGACGCTGTGTCGAGGATGAAGACAGTGGTGGAAGACCAGAGGTCTTCACATCGTTTGGATGATTACTGATGTCTTGATTGGGCTGTACACCCAAGGTAAGGTAATAAGTGGTGATCGTCCAGACGTACATGGAGATCGACCGGATATGCGAGGGCCTCTCCCCTATATTGGACATGTGGGGGAGGAATAAGGTGCCTCCGGTTTCGTTCAGTCCCAGAACGAACTTGTAAATGGATGTGTGTCTGACATCGGATTTCATTCTGTATGATTGATAGACATCAGTTGCATAGCGTAAATTGCCTGTGTGGCATGCTAAGATGCAAACGATCAAGGCTTCTATTGAAAAGCAGAGTCTTGTGGTTGATGATCAAAGCACGGCTTTGATATAGCATAGCTTTGTGATGCATTGATTCGCAAGCCTCACACCCCGGTGTGATCCAGAAACAGGAGAGGACCTCAGGGAGGGCATGTGTTTCCTTCTAGCTAGGAGTGGTGTCAGTGGTTTTACAAGCCCTGGCAAGTTTGACTCATGTGGTTGTTGGAATGCGAGGCGCCTCGGTTATATCGGTCGTTCCAGGGTCGATAGTTTGGTTGGGATATGACCAGTTTACGCCCCATAGGGCGGGGAAACACATTGTTCAGGCATTTTAATCCACTCCGTGTGGACCGGCCCTGACGATCCAAGGGCTTGACTGAGTACTAGCCCTGAGACTCGGGCAAGACAGCCACAAAGCGGTAAGGACGATCCCTTGCCTTGGTTCGCAGATGGAAATCCAATTTCCAATACGACATTTTGCGGTTTTGATTGTAGAGCCTAGTATTGGAGACATGATATATGGTACCTATGCCGTCTAGGATTGATACATTTATATTTGAAGTTGTTTTATACACTATGCACTTATAATAATATCAAATGATTTGATTTAACATACCAAGCATGTTTGGCTATTATAAGGGAAAACCCTATCCCCCGGCTTGCGTTGCATTGTGTGATGTGACCTGGGTCTTATAATAGCTTCATTTTCTTTATTTAGCATTGCGATGTTTGTTATATGCACTGGTATTCTTGGGAGGAAAACCGTTCTGTGTTATACGGCGTGGTCCCTTGATCTATCCAATTTTGAAGCAAAGTTTTAAATAACTCTTTTAGTACTCACACCAGTCACATGACTGACCTGGGTCCCCTATTTTCCACACGGGCAGCTAGTAGTTTTGGTTTTGCAGATTTATATTCACAGGATCCTGGTTTACAGCTGGAATGATATTCATAAAGCTCTGTATCCGTATATTCTTTTCAGTTGTGTTTTGTATTATTTTTCCGCTGCATTGTAATTTGTAAATCTCTGATATTTAGTAAATGTGTAATATGTAATTCATACTTTGTATATTCTTGTATTCTGATGAAATTGTTGTAATATATAATGAAATGTTCTTATGTTTGTGTTCTGATTCGTCTTGTCCTGAAGGTAATCCGTTCTTTCCCTTCTCCTCAGAGGTCGGGGAAGTTATGGTCACCACAACCAACAAAGAATAGAGACCAGATATCTCCTATGTAACCAAGTATCAAACCAAAGATGAGTATTCTGACCATTAGCTATATTCTTATTAAACATATTTTTTTCAATAATCTCTAGCTTTAAGCATATTTTTTCATATATATGACGCGTTGTTATCTATATTTATAATCCAAAAAAAAATCCTCTGCATGCCTATTGTTTATTCACTTTCCCTATGATTATTTGTCAAGCAAGAAAACCCAAACTAATATCATTTCCATGGTATATTGCAAGCTTTTGATATCCCTCAGGCCAACATCTCATTATCTTTAGGCTGATATAGCTAGCTCCATGAAACTTTATGATATTTATTTATCGAAGTATATTTAACAACCTAAAATTTTAAATGCTTAATATTTTTTTTTCAAAACTTGGCTTTTAAATTTAAAACTTAATTTATTTAGGATTTTATGAAATAAAGAATTTGATTTTTGATACAAACATAAGTTTGATAATAGAAATTTGATAGGTATTAGTTCAGATTTTTTAGCTTAAGCTAATTTAAGTTATATTTATATTCGAATTTGAATATGGCCTTAAAATTTAAATTTGAATAAGAAACTTGTAATATTGAATAATTTGTTTTTCAAATATATTAAAATAAAATTTGCTAAAAGTTAGTTCTAATAAAAATTAGTCAAAAATATAATTTAAATCGCATAGTTAAAAGTTAAAAAATACAAAATTTACTTTTTTATGGTTTTAGATAAAATCCTAAGTGGCTCGCAATTTTTTATTTTGTGAAAATCCGCTTTCGTTCGCTAAAGAAAGATATGAGTTTTACAGTGTATAAAACACGTAATATTATTTCTGTGCTCATACTTACGTGTCCTCTTTTGCTCTTTATTTAGACGTTTTTTGGCTTCTTGGGAAAGCTTTATCACCCTACACTTGGTCTTCTAAAGAAATAAATGTGTGTATTTATTTCTCAATTTTCCATTTTTATTTTCCCGAAGCTTTGTCTATCGTTTTCCTTTTTCCTCCTTGAATCCACTTCCTCTATAAAAAATTCTTTGTAAATTTCTAATCTTACCTTCCTCCTCCACCTAAATCGAAAACGAATTCAAGTCCAAGCTCTCCTTTCTTACTCTTTTCAAATCCTAAAACAAAACCCAAAACCTTAACCCTAATCCTAAATTCCTTGCTCCAATTTCTCTATTTTCTTCTTCATATTTTACTTTGTCTTGCAGAGGCTATAACTTTCTTATAGACATAAAAACCCCTTTTTATTTTTCTCAAGGTAGATGTGATTCAAATATCCACTACTTTTCCGGTGGAAAGTTTTTCAGATTTTTTATTTTTATGCCAAAATTTTAAAACTTTTCGAATCTCGATTTCTGATAGAAAATCAAATGTTATTGTTTTTGACGTATCTCCCTTTTTTTTTGAAATCCACTTTTTAATTTTTTTAGACTAGGTGAAATTGAAATAGCTAAAACTTTCGTTTTGAACACTTTTTCAAATTTTGAAACCTTATGTGTCGAAAAATCCAATCTTTTAGAGAATTTTTTGGGGTTAGGTTTCTGACCCGGAAATTTATCTATTATGGTTTTTCTCATATCTTCTTCAAATTTTATCCAAATATAGTTTTTCTTTTTCTAAGCTTTAAAATAAACATATTTTTTACAACTTTTGTGTTTATAACTTTCTCAAATTTTGAGGTTGGTTGGTGCAAAAATTTATTCCAACATGACCAAAATTTTATTCAGTTTTGGATTTTTTTTTTTTTTTTGTAAAATTCTAAGTCCATTCTTTCTTAGCCAAATCCCCTCTATTCACTTCTTTTAAATTTCTTGGGGGTACTGGTTTATAAATTTATTCATGTCATGATGTTAGAGAGTGCATAGTTGTGCTTGTAGCCGGAGTTGTGCATATTTCTTTATATATTCATTCGTTTATCATCTTCACTGAGACGACCCGAATTCCCGTTCAGACGGAAACAGGGCTATCTTTGGAATATAACACAGAAACAGATAATAGCAGAACAAAATTAAATAAATACACCAGATAATGAACAACAAAATATACTGGATAAAAGTAAACATCAGAGTTACACAGTATACAGGATCTTACTTAGTACAAACACAGTTCAGCTATACATAAATGTCTACAGCGGAAATAAACAAAATATGTACAATAGGAGCTGAACAGCATAAAAGGAAATAAATGATAGAATCCATCTTCAGCTCCAGCTATCCAGAAAGAACCAGCTAAACCTGAATACAAGGCTGCCCGTGTAGAAAAAGGGGCACCCGAGTTTGAGAGTGGACAAACTACGAGTCAGTCATGGGACTGGTATGAGAAATCTACTCAACACATATATATAATTTGGCTAATCACAGGACCACGCCACTTTCGTGGAACGGGTTTACTCCATTGGATTGCCAGTGCTTTAAAACAAATATTTCTTTTAAACATCGCTATGCTTTTTATAAAAATGAAGCCATTATAAGACTCAGTTCCCATCACACAATGCAACGCAAACCAGAGGATAGAGTTTCACCTTATAATGGCCAAAATATGCTTGATACGAATAAAACAAAGGCAATTGATATTATTGCTAGTGTTTATATGTTTTGAAAACAATTTCAAATCATAACTATCAATCATAGAGGGCATGGGTACCATATATCATGTCGCCATATATATATATATATATATATATACAATCAGAACCGCACGATGTCGTATTTGGAAATTGGATTTCCGTCATGAACCAAGGCAAAAGATAGTCCTTAACGAATTCGTGACTCTCTAGCCCGAGCCACCGGAACAGCCGCAACTGCCCATTGGATCGTCAGGGCCGGTCCACCGATGTGGATTATAGTGCCTGAACAATACGTTTCCCCGCCCTTTGGGGCGTAAATGAGCCAACGAATGACTCCATCGGACCTGGATCGTCCGATCAAACCGAGGCGCCTCGCAACAGCAACAACCACATAGGTGAAAAGTATATAAATGTCAGGGCTGGTAGGTCACTGACACCACCCTAGCTAGAAAGAAACGCATGCCCTCCCTGAGGTCCTTCTCCCGTTTTAGGTTCATACCGGGGTGTGAGGCTCGCGAATTCACGTTATACACAAAGCTACGCCACACATGCGGTGCTTTGATCATCACCACAAGACTTTGCTTTTCAACAAAAGCCCTGATCACTGTATCTTAGCATGCCACACAGGCAGTTCATGCCATGCGACTGATGTCCGTCGATATACAACCTCTGAGCTCGTGCGTCTCAGAGAAGGGCGTTAAGCAAAAGAATAAATTCTCCGCCGCCAAACAGATGTATATTAACAGAAATCAATCAACACAGAATAAACTCCAATGTCAGACACACAGTCCATTTACAAGTCCATTCTGGGTCTGAACGAAACCGGAGGCACTAAATACCTCGCAAACCCTTCGACCACCACTCATTATCCATATTTCGGGATGCCTCCCAATCAGGACCTCGGTTACCATCCAAACGAGGTGAAGATCTCCAGTCTTCGACCATCGTCTTCATCTTCGAATTTCAATCGTCGGTCAATTATTCGAAATGAGAATTAACTCGGCCTTTTCAAATAATTCACGTATATTTAGAATTTCAAATCGATTTATTTCAATGGTTAAATTATTCGACAACACCAATTTTGTTCTTTAATGTAATTTCCACACCAAACACATTCAACCATCAAAAGCCACATAAATCAAGAAAATTCAGTTTATTTCCATTCCATATTGTTTCCAATATTTTATAACGATTTATCGCTATTTTTATTTATTTTAAAATAGCCCATTTATTCAAACGACGCTTCGGGCCATAAAGCGGCCGTGGCGCTGTTTTTCTTCAGGTTTGATTTACACATATCTGAAAATCTAACCGTTGGATCTTCACAAAATTTACATCATTAGAAAGGTCTTTTCAAAACGAATCCAACGGTTCCTGTTTCGGGAAAATCCGACGGTCGGATCTCCCGGTACAATCGTTTGAATTTTCGATTTCAAATTACGAACTGCAGCGTCGTTATTCGATTAAATATATAATTATATTTATATATATATAAATATAATCGCTTCTGGCGCTGTTTTTCATCAGATTTGATTTAAACTTTCCAGACAATCCAACCGTTGGATTTTTACAAGTTTGGTGCCGTTGGGAAGATATTCCCAAGGCGAACCCGACGGTTGAGGTTTCGGGAAAATCCAATGGTCGGATTTCCCGCACTAGTCGATTGAAATCACGGTTTCAAAATACGAACTGCACGACTTCGTTTCGTTTTAATTTTATTTATATTTATATATTTATATAAATATAGTTCATTCAATGATTTCCATATCGTTTCCACTTCAAATATTTTTCTAACACCTTAAAATTTTGGAAAATTTCGCCATAACCTCCCCTGCACCGGGAGCATCGGGAAATCGCAAATAGCGTTCCCGGTCCTTCTAATCTCAAAAAGAAAAAGAAAAGGCCAAGCGGCTAGCCAACAGGCTCATAAAATCATCACCCAAACAAAACAGTAAATGTGTACCTATTTGTCGGGCACAAAATTTTATTCCTCTTCTCTAGCCCCTTTGCTATAACCTGTTCAATAAATATGCATGTACATATATATACAGTTCTTATCATTTATCATTTTCTATTCAACTTCATATTTGATTTCTGTTTGGTTTAAAGACACCATTTATTCTAGTGTTACATACATAGGTGCAAATCATTTCATTAGCTAATTAATGAATATTTCATCTCATATATGTTTATTTTGAAAAAGTGGCTATTTTTAACACTCACATTTCAACGATTAATGCATACAATAAAAATGTGATTTTTTTTGTAAAACAATTCATTTCAAAACACTATTTTTCTATATAGTTCAAGTTGGTGATAAAAAATGTGATTTTTATTATCAAACAATTTATTTCAAAATATGAATACCATTCAACACATGAATTTCTAATCAACGAATGAATATCAATTCAACACATGAATGTTTTCGATTCAATGAATAAATATAGTTTAAGCATATGAAAATAATTCAAACACACGAATATTATTCAAAATTTCGGCAGCATAACGGCAGGGTAGTTAAACCGGGACCGTCCCTAGTACGACTCCTCGCTCTACCTTAAAACCTCGCGGTTTTTGACAATGGGGATCATGCATCTAGTTCGCACGCAGGCGGCATGTATATATTTATTTCATTTCCACAAACTAATCCTATGTGGTTTCAACCAAATATTTCTCAACCAAAAATGGGTATTTTTCACCCACAATCAACCAATATCAATCACAAACAATCCCAAACAATCATTCGCTATCAATCAATTTTCACAACCATTTCAACCAATAAATATCGTCCATGGTTTGTGGACGAGGGGCGTATATATATATATATATATAGATATATATTTATATATAGCAATTCACTTTCATTTCACACATATATAATATTTTTAAATCAGAAATCTCACCGAATAGCTAATTCAATCCCACGACTCTTCTTTGCATAAAATCTTCGCCAATCTCTCTTTTTGTCGCTTTGTTGCCCGTATTCTCTACATATGTAAAAATCGAATTTTGACTATGTTATTCAATATATAAAAATCTGATTTTTACTTCGACTTTCAATATATAAAAATCTGATTTTTTTTCTATTTTAAAAATATGATCTTTTCTATTTTAAAGTTTAGATCTTTTCTATTCTAAAGTTTAAATCTTTTTCTTTAGAAAGCCCAAATCTTTTCCTTTAGAAAGCCCAAATCTTTTCCTTTAGAAAGCCCAAATCTTTTTCTTTAAAAAGATTAAACCTTTTTCTATTTAAAGTTTTAAAATCAAATCAGTTTTAAACTCTTTTTTTAAAATTCAGTTTTAACCTTTTAAAAAAAACAGTTTTACTATAATTGAAAAATCAGTTTTTATCCTTTATAAAAAATCTGTTTTTCCTTTATAAAAAAAATCAGATTTAAACCTATTCTAATATCAGTTTTTATAACCCCTTTTTCAAATTCAGTTTTAAATTCTGTTTATATAAAATAAAAATAAAATAATAAAATAAAAAGAAATACTTACAGAGAGGGGGGGTTTCCGCAGTTCGTCGAAGGTGGCTTCGAGGGGGCGGCGCTAGGGTTTCGAACGGTGGTGGCAGGAGGTCGTCAGACTGTTAGGGGGGCTGCTCGAACCGCTCGCGATGGCTTCTGGAGGCTCGGGTCTTCGATCGATGGAGGGGGGTTTCGCTACTGGGAGGAGGAGGCTGGATGGAGGGGCGGCGCGTCGATCGATGGGGAGGCTGAGGGGGGCGACGGGTTTAGGTCATCGGGTTTTTTGTTATCTGAGCGAAAATAAGGAGAGAGAAGAGGGAATAGGGGGGGTTTATATAAAATATATATATTTAATTTTGCAAAAAGTTGACTTTTACATGCGACCTCTAAACGAGGCTCACCGCCTGTCGTCCATAACGTTTTACCCCCTTTCCGAACACAATGGGATGTGTATCGCAAGCTGATTTGATCATTTGAATCAGTTTCCGTTGAATTTAAAGTGTACTTCTTTATATATTCAACTTAAACGCACATTTCAATTTATTGGGGCCACATACGAACTTGAAAAATTCCAGAAAAATATTTTCTAGCTTCATATTGACGATACGGTCCTAACAAAACTAGTTTCGTCGAATTCTGAGAGCGTTTGAAAAATGGCCAATTTCCAGTCGATTAAAATCAACTGAAACTGGTCAAACGCGTTTTCCTTTGCCACGCTCACATATTGATTCGAAAAATTATGAAATTTGAAACCTAGCAATAACTTGACCCCACGAATCCAACAAAAGTGGTTTCGTCGAAATCCGGGGTCATTTGCAAAATATCCATTTTTAAGGGCCTGAATTCCATAGCGACTATTCAGTATTTTCAACTGGACATATCTTTTGATTCCCGCTATCAAATTTCGATTGGTCAGATTCGTTAGAAAGATATTATCAATTAGATTCCATTATTTTTGGTTTCACTAAAATCCGGATTGTTTTGCACACGGTACAGTCCGACAAAGTTTGAATTCAATTTTTTTGAAACTGCCACGCCATTTCAGGCCTTGTTTATAATTATAATTAATTATATTCGTTTTCAAATGTCGATTCGAACTCAGTTTTCATTGCCATCATTTAAAATATTTATCTTAAATATTTAAAATCCATTATTTTAGCCAATTTAAAAATTTTAAATTGGTTCAGATTTTCTGGGTCGTTACAATCTCCCCCACTTAAAACTTTTCGTCCCCGAAAAGGAACAAAGTCGAAAGTAGTTTGATAAATCTACAATCACACAATACAACAACCAATTTGTTTCTAACCTTTCAAAAATATTCTTATCAACTTCTATATTCTTTTATAAATCATTCAGAGTATAGAATAAATAGTGCACATCCATGGGAAGAAAATAGCAACAGAATAGAGAATTAAATGGTAATGCAAAGTAGGTTAAATGTACCTTGCACCAGAGTCAATCAGAGATATCTACTCGGCATCTAGGATAAGCTTTCTGAATGCTCTCCTCAGTTTCCCAAGTACAATCTCGCGGATCTCCACTCCATTGCACTTTGACTAAGTGAACCTTCTTGTTTCTCAGCTCTTTGGTTTCTTTGCCGATAATCTTTAGCGGCTCTCGCCTCACAGCTAATTCTGGAGTAATTTCAATATCCTACTGAGCTGCTTCTTCCACGATCAAGTCTGGATCATGAACGTGCTTTCGAAGTTGAGATATATGAAATACATCATGCACTCCAGGCAACCAGTTTGGCAATTTAACTTTATATGCGAGAGTCCCAATCCGTTCCAGAATAGGAAACGGACCAATAAATTTGGGTGCCAACTTTCCAGTTTTACCGAACCGGATAACTCCTCTCATCGGCGATACTTTCAAATATACATAGTCGCCAACTTCAAAGGATATATCCCTTCTTCTTCTATCGGCATAGCTCTTTTGTCGGCTTTGAGCGGCGAGTAATCGTTTCTTAATAAAATCGACTTTGTCGGCAGCTTCTCGAATCATATTAGGACCCAACACAAGTCTATTTCCAGGCTCGACCCAACAAGCAAGAGATCGGCACGGTCTACCATACAATGCTTCGAATGGCGACATTGTCAGACTCGCCTGGTAGCTGTTGTTATAAGAGAATTCAGCCAAATGCAGATGGTCTTCCCATGATCCACCGAAATCTAGAACACAAGCCCGCAATAGATCTTCTAAAATGCGATTTACCCTCTCAGTCTGACCGTCTGTCTGAGGATGATAAGCGGTGCTCAAGTTTAACTTCGTCCCTAGCTCGACTTGAAATGCTTCCCAGAACTTGCTAGTGAATATTGTATCTCTATCACTTACTATACTGAGCGGCACTCCATGTAGTCTAACTATTTCCCTGACGTAAATCTGCGCCAGACTCTGAGCAGTTCTATTTGATTTGACAGGTATGAAATGGGCGGTCTTCGTGAAGCGATCTACGATCACCCAAATACTGTCATTTCCTTTTCTTGTTCTGGGCAAACCATCAATGAAATCCATAGAAATATGTTCCCACTTCCAACCAGGAACTTCTAGTGGTTGTAATAATCCAGCCAATTTCTGTTGGTCGCTCTTGACTAGCTGGCAAGTAGGACATCGGCTAACATATAAAGGAATGTCCCTCTTCATCGACTTCCACCAGAAAGTGCGTTTGATGTCATTATACATTTTGCTTACTCCCGGATGGATACTGAGTTTTGACTTGTGGCATTCATCCAGTACTTCCTTTCGAAGTTCAGGAATGTTAGGGACACAAATTCGACCTTTGAGCCTTAAAATCCCATCATTGTCTACTTGCGAGGGTTCGCCTTGTTGAATTATCCCTCTGATCTTCTGAATGAAGTGATCATCCTCCTGAAGAGCAGATATCTTATCTAGCAATGAAGTCGTGATAATAAAACTGGCGATCATTTCATTCTTTCTGCTTAATGCATCGGCCACAACATTGGCTTTTCCTGGAGTATATATAATTTCAAAGTCATATGCTGCAAGAAACTCCAGCCAACGTTGCTGCCTCAAATTCAAGTCCTTCTGAGTGAACAGATACTTTAACGACTGGTGATCTGTAAACAGTTCAAATCTCTCGCCCAGAAGATAGTGCCTCCAGATTTTCAAAGAGAATATGATAGCCAATAACTCAAGATCATGAGTTACATAGTTTTTCTCGTGCGGTTTCAGTTGACGGCTAGCATAAGCAATCACTTGGCCTCTTTGCATTAACACTGCGCCAAGGCCTTCTCTAGAAGCATCAGTCCACACTTTTAAATCTTGGTTGCCATCAATGATGGTTAACACTGGAGTTGTAGTTAATCTCAACTTTAGCTCTTCGAAAGCCTCCTCACTTTCTGGAGTCCATTTGAACTTAGAATGCTTCTTTGTAAGCTTCGTTAAATGACCAGATATCTTCGAAAAGTCTTTAACGAACTTCCGGTAATAGCTAACCAATCCGAGAAAACTACGGACTTTAGTGGGAGTACTGGGCTGCTTCCAATTCTGAATGGCTGTGATTTTACTTGGATCCACAGCAATTCCTTCTTTCGATACGACGTGGCCCAGAAATTTTACTTCATCTTGCCAGAAGATACATTTAGAAAACTTGGCTTTTAACACATTCCTTCTCAGGATTTCTAACACTTGTTCCAAATGTTTTTCATGCTCGGCCTTTGATTTAGAGAAGATTAGAATATCATCAATAAAAACCAGAACAAATTTATTCAATACTCCCCTAAATACTCTGTTCATTAGATCGACGAAGTAAGCGAGAGCGTTACATAAGCCGAACGGCATTACTAACCACTCATAGAATAAGTCGGGGCCTCTGAATGCTGTCATTGGAACACACTCTTCGGAAATTCAAAGTTGATGGAATCCTGTAGCTAGGTCCATTCGTGAGAATACTTGTGCTCCATTTAATCGATCCAACAAATCATCTATTCGCGGCAATGGATATTTGTTCTTTATTGTCTGTTTGTTCAGATCTCGATAATCCACGCATAGCCGTAGAGTACCATCAGATTTTGGGACAAATACCACTGCTGCACCCCAATCAGAGAAACTAGGCCTGATCAGACCTTTCCATACCAGCTGTCGTGTTTGATTGTCTAATTCCTCCTTCTCTTTCAAGGACATTCTTCGAATAGCGTGAACTACCGGCCTTGCATTGGGAATTAAAGCAATCTTGAAATCTATTTCTCTCTGCGGAGGTAAGCGAACAACTTCTTCGAACACGTCCGCATAGTTCTTGACGACAGGAATATCTTTGATGAGGTCGGGAATATTCTCTGTGACTTCAGGGACCTTTTCAATTTGGGCTGGAGAAACATTCAAAGCTGCCCAGAAGTCTTTTCTATTAGCATTCTGACCTTAACAGGGAAAGGTTATATAATCACCTGATTTAATCTTCCCCTTTACGACTCTGTCGGCGCATTTAACTTCAGCTTCATATTTGGTCAACCAATCTAACCCCAAGATAAGATCAAACTCTGTAAAATTCATGACGGCCGCGATGGTAGGGAACCGATAGCGAGAAAAGGAAACCGGCACTCCACAAACCCAACTGAGGTCAATGGAACCCCCAACCGGGTTCTGGACAGTCATTGGTTCCTTGAGTTTCTTCAAATTTAAATCTAGTTTCCTAGCTGCATTCTTTGCAACAAAGCTTCGTGACGCGCCAGTGTCAAACAGTACTTTAACTGGGATGTCTTTGACAGTTAGCGTGCCTTCTAAAACATCTGGTCTTTCCGGAATAGCCGATGGCTCAGAAGCTTCTGCTATTTCATTTATTTGAACCACCTTGGTTGCCTTTAACAGCAGGCAATCCTGTCTTACATGGCCAAACCGATGGCAAATGCTGCATTCTCTAGTCTCTTGAAATTTCTTAATAGACTTAGATCCTTCCTTTCTTTGTTTCTTTAGAGATCGGCAACTTATCGAGAGATGCCCTTGCTTATTGCAGTTAGAGCATACAGTTGTCGTTACTGGTTTCTTCTCAGATTTGGCCCTTTTTCTCTTGGCACTGGCCTTCTTACTGATCTCAGACATTGTACTTGCCTCAGGATAATCAGTTTCCGACTCAATTTTATTACTAGAGCTGACTTCCTCTTCGTACTGTAACATACCTTTCTTATCTAGATCTTCATACTGATAGGCCATATATATCATTTCAGAAAAAGGAAGCTTCACATGCCCCAATACTTTATTCTGGTATTTCCTTTGAAGTCCATTGATAAATCTCAAATTCTTCCTCTTCAGGTTTTGAATTAGATGAGGAGAAAAGTGAGCAAGTTCGTTGAATTTCTTATGATACTCTGGGATGGTCATGTCACCTTGTATTAGATAAGAAAATTCATCACATAATCTCTCGGTCGCTTCAGGCGGAGTAAATCTTTCTAGGAAAATCACTTTAAATCTGTCCCAGGTGATATCACCCTCTAGATTATCTTTGATGATTGTTTCCCACCAGACTAAAGCTTCTTCTTTGAGCGCCCAAGATGCTACTAACCGTTTCTGGTCATCTCTCAGCTGGATATGCTCAAAGATTCTCTCGCCAGAACTCATCCAAGCTTGAGTTTGAATAATAGATTCATTGCCCGAGAATTGTGCTCCACCCAGATTTCGATATCTCTTAAATAGAGCCTCTAGATCGGGTTCTATATTTCTTCTGTTTCTGGCACTCATTTTTCTAGTACTTCTGCAATTAGCAGATCAAGTGTCAGGTCATAGAAAAGATAGTTTAAATTATAGAAACACATACTTCAATGTAAATGTGTCTATCGAGGTGTAATTTCGTTCTGCTTTACTCATACTAGGATATCACTGATCCTATCTGTATAGAGTTACCCGTCCTAGAACACTACTGGTCCTATTTCTGACGAGTTTGTTCAAATGTTATATTCCAGAACTAAGCTTAACCAAAGCTCTGATACCACGTTGAGACGACCCGAATTCCCGTTCAGACGGAAACAGGGCTATCTTTGGAATATAACACAGAAACAGATAATAGCAGAACAAAATTAAATAAATACACCAGATAATGAACAACAAAATATAGTGGATAAAAGTAAACATCAGAGTTACACAGTATACAGGATCTTACTTAGTACAAACACAGTTCAGCTATACATAAATGTCTACAGCGGAAATAAACAAAATATGTACAATAGGAGCTGAATAGCATAAAAGGAAATAAATGATAGAATCCATCTTCAGCTCCAGCTATCCAGAAAGAACCAGCTAAACCTGAATACAAGGCTGCCCGTGTAGAAAAAGGGGCACCCGAGTTTGAGAGTGGACAAACTACGAGTCAGTCATGGGACTGGTATGAGAAATCTACTCAACACATATATATAATTTGGCTAATCACAGGACCACGCCACTTTCGTGGAACGGGTTTACTCCATTGGATTGCCAGTGCTTTAAAACAAATATTTCTTTTAAACATCGCTATGCTTTTTATAAAAATGAAGCCATTATAAGACTCAGTTCCCATCACACAATGCAACGCAAACCGGAGGATAGAGTTTCACCTTATAATGGCCAAAATATGCTTGATACGAATAAAACAAAGGCAATTGATATTATTGCTAGTGTTTATATGTTTTGAAAACAATTTCAAATCATAACTATCAATCATAGACGGCATGGGTACCATATATCATGTCGCCATATATATATATATATACAATCAGAACCGCACGATGTCGTATTTGGAAATTGGATTTCCGTCATGAACCAAGGCAAAAGATAGTCCTTACCGAATTCGTGACTCTCTAGCCCGAGCCACCGGAACAGCCGCAACTGCCCATTGGATCGTCAGGGCCGGTCCACCGATGTGGATTATAGTGCCTGAACAATACGTTTCCCCGCCCTTTGGGGCGTAAATGAGCCAACGAATGACTCCATCGGACCTGGATCGTCCGATCAAACCGAGGCGCCTCGCAACAGCAACAACCACATGGGTGAAAAGTATATAAATGTCAGGGCTGGTAGGTCACTGACACCACCCTAGCTAGAAAGAAACGCATGCCCTCCCTGAGGTCCTTCTCCCGTTTTAGGTTCATACCGGGGTGTGAGGCTCGCGAATTCACGTTATACACAAAGCTACGCCACACAGGCGGTGCTTTGATCATCACCACAAGACTTTGCTTTTCAACAAAAGCCCTGATCACTGCATCTTAGCATGCCACACAGGCAGTTCATGCCATGCGACTGATGTCCGTCGATATACAACCTCTGAGCTCGTGTGTCTCAGAGAAGGGCGTTAAGCAAAAGAATAAATTCTCCGCCGCCAAACAGATGTATATTAACAGAAATCAATCAACACAGAATAAACTCCAATGTCAGACACACAGTCCATTTACAAGTCCGTTCTGGGTCTGAACGAAACCGGAGGCACTAAATACCTCGCAAACCCTTCGACCACCACGTACGTCTGGACGATCACCACTCATTATCCATATTTCGGGATGCCTCCCAATCAGGACCTCGGTTACCATCCAAACGAGGTGAAGATCTCCGGTCTTCGACCATCGTCTTCATCTTCGAATTTCAATCGTCGGTCAATTATTCGAAATGAGAATTAACTCGGCCTTTTCAAATAATTCACGTATATTTACAATTTCAAATCGATTTATTTCAATGGTTAAATTATTCGACAACACCAATTTTGTTCTTTAATGTAATTTCCACACCAAACACATTCAGCCATCAAAAGCCACATAAATCAAGCAAATTCAGTTTATTTCCATTCCATATTGTTTCCAATATTTTATAACGATTTATCGCTATTTTTATTTATTTTAAAATAGCCCATTTATTCAAACGACGCTTCGGGCCATTAAGCGGCCGTGGCGCTGTTTTTCTTCAGGTTTGATTTACACATATCTGAAAATCTATCCGTTGGATCTTCACAAAATTTACATCATTAGAAAGGTATTTTCAAAACGAATCCAACGGTTCCAGTTTCGGGAAAATCCGACGGTCGGATCTCCCGGTACAATCGTTTGAATTTTCGATTTCAAATTACGAACTGCAGCGTCGTTATTCGATTAAATATATAATTATATTTATATATATAAAAATATAATCGCTTCTGGCGCTGTTTTTCATCAGATTTGATTTAAACTTTCCAGACAATCCAACCGTTGGATTTTTACAAGTTTGGTGCCGTTGGGAAGATATTCCCAAGGCGAACCCGACGGTTGAGGTTTCGGGAAAATCCAATGGTCGGATTTCCCGCACAAGTCGATTGAAATCCCGGTTTCAAAATACGAACTGCACGGCTTCGTTTCGTTTTAATTTTATTTATATTTATATATTTATATAAATATAGTTCATTCAATGATTTCCATATCGTTTCCACTTCAAATATTTTTCTAACACCTTAAAATTTTGGAAAATTTCGCCATAACCTCCCCTGCACCGGGAGCATCGGGAAATCGCAAATAGCGTTCCCGGTCCTTCTAATCTCAAAAAGAAAAAGAAAAAGCCAAGCGGCTAGCCAACAGGCTCATAAAATCATCACCCAAACAAAACAGTAAATGTGTACCTATTTGTCGGGCACAAAATTTTATTCCTCTTCTCTAGCCCCTTTACTATAACCTGTTCAATAAATATGCATGTACATATATATACAGTTCTTATCATTTATCATTTTCTATTCAACTTCATATTTGATTTTTGTTTGGTTTAAAGACAACATTTATTCTAATGTTACATACATAGGTGCAAATCATTTCATTAGCTAATTAATGAATATTTCATCTCATATATGTTTATTTTGAACAAGTGGCTATTTTTAACACTTCACATTTCAACGATTAATGCATACAATAAAAAAGTGATTTTTTTGTAAAATAATTCATTTCAAAACACTATTTTTCTATATAGTTCAAGTTGGTGATAAAAAATGTGATTTTTATTATCAAACAATTTATTTCAAAATATGAATACCATTCAACACATGAATTTCTAATCAACGAATGAATATCAATTCAACACATGAATGTTTTCGATTCAATGAATAAATATAGTTTAAGCATATGAAAATAATTCAAACACACGAATATTATTCAAAATTTCGGCAGCATAACGGCAGGGTAGTTAAACCGGGACCGTCCCTAGTACGGCTCCTCGCTCTACCTTAAAACCTCGCGGTTTTTGACAATGGGGATCATGCATCTAGTTCGCACGCAGGCGGCATGTATATATTTATTTCATTTCCACAAACTAATCCTATGTGGTTTCAACCAAATATTTCTCAACCAAAAATGGGTATTTTTCAACCACAATCAACCAATATCAATCACAAACAATCCCAAACAATCATTCACTATCAATCAATTTTCACAACCATTTCAACTAATAAATATCGTCCATGGTTTGTGGACGAGGGGCGTATATATATATATAGATATATATTTATATATAGCAATTCACTTTTATTTCACACATATATAATATTTTTAAATCAGAAATCTCACCGAATAGCTAATTCAATCCCACGACTCTTCTTTGCATAAAATCTTCGCCAATCTCTCTTTTTGTCGCTTTGTTGCCCGTATTCTCTACATATGTAAAAATCGAATTTTGACTATGTTATTCAATATATAAAAATCTGATTTTTACTTCGACTTTCAATATATAAAAATCTGATTTTTTTTCTATTTTAAAAATATGATCTTTTCTATTTTAAAGTTTAGATCTTTTCTATTCTAAAGTTTAAATCTTTTTCTTTAGAAAGCCCAAATCTTTTCCTTTAGAAAGCCCAAATCTTTTCCTTTAGAAAGCCCAAATCTTTTCCTTTAGAAAGCCCAAATCTTTTTCTTTAAAAAGATTAAACCTTTTTCTATTTAAAGTTTTAAAATCAAATCAGTTTTAAACTCTTTTTTTAAAATTCATTTTTAACCTTTTAAAAAAAACAGTTTTACTATAATTGAAAAATCAGTTTTTATCCTTTATAAAAAATCTGTTTTTCCTTTATAAAAAAAATCAGATTTAAACCTATTCTAATATCAGTTTTTATAACCCCTTTTTCAAATTCAGTTTTATTTTCTGTTTATATAAAATAAAAATAAAATAATAAAATAAAAAGAAATACTTACAGAGAGGGGGGGTTTCCGTAGTTCGTCGAAGGTGGCTTCGAGGGGGCGGCGCTAGGGTTTCGAACGGTGGTGGCAGGAGGTCATCAGACTGGGAGGGGGGCTGCTCGAACCGCTCGCGATGGCTTCTGGAGGCTCGGGTCTTCGATCGATGGAGGGGGGTTTCGCTACTGGGAGGAGGAGGCTGGATGGAGGGGCGGCACGTCGATCGATGGGGAGGCTGAGGGGGGCGACGGGTTTAGGTCATCGGGTTTTTTTTTATCTGAGCGAAAATAAGGAGAGAGAAGAGGGAATGGGGGGGTTATATAAAATATATATATTTAATTATTTAATTTTGCAAAAAGTTGACTTTTACATGCGACCTCTAAACGAGGCTCACCGCCTGTCGTCCATAACGTTTTACCCCCATTTCGAACACAATGGGATATGTATCGCAAGCTGATTCGATCGTTTGAATCAGTTTCCGTTGAATTTAAAGTGTACTTCTTTATATATTCAATTTAAACGCACATTTCAATTTTGTGGGGCCACATACGAACTCGAAAAATTCCAGAAAAATATTTTCTAGCTTCATATTGACGATACGGTCCTAACAAAACTAGTTTCGTCGAATTCTGAGAACGTTTGAAAAATGGCCAATTTCCAGTCGATTAAAATCAACTAAAACTGGTCAAACGCGTTTTCCTTTGCCACGCTCACATATTGATTCGAAAAATTATGAAATTTGAAACCTAGCAATAACTTGACCCCACGAATCCAACAAAAGTGGTTTCGTCGAAATCCGGGGTCGTTTGCAAAATATCCATTTTTAAGGGCCTGAATTCCATAGCGACTATTCAGTATTTTCAACTGGACATATCTTTTGATTCCCGCTATCAAATTTCGATTGGTCAGATTCGTTAGAAATATATTATCAATTAGATTCCATTATTTTTGGTTTCACTAAAATTCGGATTGTTTTGCACACGGTACAGTCCGACAAAGTTTGAATTCAATTTTTTTGAAACTGCCACGCCATTTCAGGCCTTGTTTATAATTATAATTAATTATATTCGTTTTCAAATGTCGATTCGAACTCAGTTTTCATTGCCATCATTTAAAATATTTATCTTAAATATTTAAAATCCATTATTTTAGCCAATTTAAAAATTTTAAATTGGTTCACATTTTCTGGGTCGTTACATTCACTCAGTGTCACGAAATGTGAGTTTATCTCAAATTTGACGTACATGTTAAATTCAACACGAATGGATTGTCTTGAAATGCGCAGGATTGGTAATAGAAACCATTTTTGTTTAATATTTAAAAATATATTTATGACACCGTTAAATTTGCACATTTGAAATGTTATGAAATGTTTAGGATTGTTTGTAGTAACCATATTACTTGATATTTATATCATGCACATGTGACACACCTTTATGACATGCATTATATGATACGAAATATTCACAAGTAACATGTGTTTGTTATATGTACATGTTTGATTGTTATGTTTATCGGTAGTGTTTATTTATATTAGTCTTATATTGTAAGTTCCTTGTATATTTAGAAAATCATTATATGTTGAAATGATACATATCTAAACCATTGTATAGATTTTAGAAAATGAACTGAATCAATTTAGTATGCGGGTTGAAATGATATATAACCAACGTTCGAATTTTAAACCATGGATTGAAACGATACATATTTGTATACTAATTGGCCTAGGTAGAAAACTATAAACGGACACCGTTGGTCTATTCCGAAAAATATTTTATATAAATTAAACTATTTTATAATTTTACTTATAACGTTATTTTTAATATTTAAATAACTTTATAAGTAATTTAGTAAATATTTTATTGTTGTTTAATATTATTTAAATTTTAAATTAACATGTAAATATAGTTTCTTGTAATAATATGAATACAGATTTTCTAAATACTTTGATTAATAAAGGGATAAAAAAGAAGTTAGAAATTTAGTTTTGACCTAAGTTTTTTTAAATGACATAGTTGAAAGAAATTACCAAATAAAGTTAAAATGAATTAAGATGTGATGTAGAAATCAATGAAATAGGTTTTATATGAATATGTTACGTACAATTATGAAACATAATAAGCTGATTTGATAATAATTTATTTAGTAAAGATTTGAATCTAAATATATTGAAATTAAGTACATAGCAATTAGTTAAATTTGGGAATTAATATTTAATTTGTAAGATATTATTGAAATGCGAGTTAAAGTAAAATTTGAAACTTGATGAAAGTCACTAATGTAATAAAATCGAAAGCTAACTTGAGAACTATTTTGAAATGAACTGAAATTAAGAATATACAGTTTAAGGTTGAAACTGATGTAGAATGATGTTTTGAAATCTTAATTGATAACCGTGGAAAGACGGGTTTGTTGTTCGGATTGGAGTATTTAAACTGGTTTTATTTTATATTAAACTCTTTTAGACTATTTTATAAGATGATTATTTTATAACTACTTATATTTAACTTAACTCTTATACATTTATAACTATTTAAATTTAAATATTTTGTTTATATTTATATTAATAATTATTTTAAATCAAGATATTTGTACTAATACAATTATTTTTAAATTTAACTATTTATATTTTATTAACTATATTAAAAGAAAGTCTCTTTCCAATCCGACCTATTTAGTCTGAATGTTAACCTGAAGATTTTAAATAACAACATTTATGGTATTGAAATTTGAAACCAAAAGGGAAATTTTGTTAATGAATCATTTTGTAAATATGAAATCCGAAATTTTGAACTTAATCCAATAATGGATTGATTTGAAATATGATTTATGACATTGAAATATTTGAACTTAGTTATTTGAATATAAATTAGTATTGATTTATGAAATTATAATATGAGTTTTAAATATAAATGACCATGGTGTGAATCAAGCGTTTGGGTTGATAAAGAGACTCGGGAAGAATATTGTTATAACTCTGATAATATGTAACAACCCGGAATTTCTGAACCAATTTGAAAATTTTATTTTAGCTATTTTAATGGGTTTTGGATATTTAAAATGATTTATTTTAAATAATAACAATTTAAAATTTATTTAAATCGAAGTTAGAACGTAAAAATTTATTTTAATTATAAAACGAGCCTGAAATGGCGCGGTAGTTTGAAAATTCGATTTTAAATTTTAATTGAATGTCTAGAATTCAAAATAAATCTTTCTAACGAATGTGGAAAATTGAGATTTCACTTTATAAATTGAAAGATATGTCTAGTTTAAGATTTAAAATAGCCGCTATGGAATTTATATATATTTTAATAATACATATAACCCTTAAAAAAATAGCCATTTTGCAAATGACCTTCGTTTTTGACGAAATCACTTTTATTGGATCCATAATGTCAAATTATAGTCAAGTTTAAAATTTCATAATTTTTGAAATTAATATGTGAGCGTAATATATTTAAATGTGTTTTCCGTTTCAGTTTAAATTTAATAAACCAGTTAAAAAGTTCATTTTTCAAACGGTCTCCAAATTCAACGAAATTATTTTTTTAAGACCATATCGTCAAAATATAGTTAGATTTCAATTTTCATAATTTTTGGATTCAGTATGTGGCTCGGTAATTAAAATATATGTTCAAATTCATTATCGACCGTTATATTAATTTATATTTTGACAAAAACTGATTTAAACTGCAGAAATGGCTTACGAAACATATCCCATTGTGTTTGGAATGGGGGCATTTAGCTAGGTACGATAGTCGTTGGGTTTGATTTGGAGTTCGAATTGATAAACATGTATTATTAGAAATAAAGGAATTAAATAATATTAATAAAATGGTATAAAAGGGGCACCACTTAAACCCTAAATTCCAAAACGTTCAGCGTCGCCTCCCTTATTTTCAACGAATGAAAGGCTCCGAAATTCTTTCCCTTTGATCTTTAAATCCACGCAATAATTTCCTTTGCTTCCAAAGACTAAATCAAAGAACTCGTCAAGATTAATGAATTCAATGGTGGAGATTGGAAAATTTGCATTGTGGTGGCCGATTTCTTGCTTTAAACGGCGGTCGATTCTTACTGTTTTCTGGTCTGAGGTGGCACGAGGGTTGGTTGGGGAATAGGGTGGAGGTCGGCGGTGCAATGAGGGAGAGAGTGGCGGGTGGTGATCGGATCCAGGTTGCCTCGTTGGTCGTGCGTAAGGGAAGGAGGAACGGCGGTTATGGGTTCTTTAGTTTTCACGATGGAAGGAGAAAAGATCGGCCCTTTTCTTTGCTAATGTAATTATTTAATTAATTAATATTTAATTGTGTAATTATAAAATGAGATGTAAAAATTATCATATCTTTGTCATATGAGGTCGAAGTCCGATGATTTCAGTTGCATTGGATTTGCAACAACGAACTCTACAACATGGAACTGACCAGAACGGAAATGGAGGAAATTCGAATTTGAGGCAAATTTGAGTTCGAACAATACTAAAATCCTTCAAATAAAGAATGGCGTAGTGGAAATGAATGTGAGAATTCTCTCACTAAAATATTTGTGTAATTGTTTATTTTATAACTGAAATAATATGCCAGCATTGATTTTTATCTGTTTTATTTTATTTATTTTTGGAGTTCAACACACAAACTTCCACAAATCATTTAAATTGGAAGCGATGTATGGATATTAGCGACACTCGCATTTCATACTCCATGGATGGCCACTTGTGGCGCCGTAAATGGCAGTGGGTAGTTGAGTATTTATTTATATGGATGATTGTGTGATTTGTGTATTGTGATGGTGATTTTGTGGTATCTAACATGTTAGAAAAATGTTAATTTTTTTATGGTAGATGAAATGGAATAAATATTCATTTACAAGCCCGACGACTTATTTATTTACACCTATTTAACTGATCTTGATTGGGATGATAATTTTCTACACATCGCCCAAATGCAAAAATAATAATCAATATTTGTTGGATGAAAACCCCGCACGGGTATTGGGATGATATTTGACATACACTAATCCCAATATTTAGTTGTATGTCGATCGATTGATTGACAGACTATCGTAAGCGTTATTTATTTCAATGCTTATATAGTTGTTGAATGCGCTTTGGATGATGTTTGAATGTTTGATGGTTATTTATCATTATTGTTGAATACATGCGGTGTATGAAATCCATATAACTAAAATTATATGATAATTGATTGAGTCGCATTCCGATTCAGAATATGAGCAAATATTTTGAAATAATATTCAGTGAATATTCAAAATATGATTTTGATGTCCGATTTTGGATGGACACAAAATTATTGGAATATATGAAGCCGAGTTAAGTAGCTAAATGCCATTTTAACTCGAATGGGTTTATCGATCGATTTGATTCATTTTATAATGAATATGGAAAGGAAATTAATTTCAAAATCTGATATATTGAAATATTATCATTTCAAAATTATAATGGAATGGGATATTCAATTTTGACATTAAATTGAAATCGTTTTAAAATGAATTTATAAACAATTTCTAGAATACGTTTTAAATGGAAATCGACGATATATATGATATATATATATATATATATATATATGTATGTATAATGGTTTGAATCGAATGCGGCGCGCAGGGATCGTTCGCAAATTTCGACCATTAACTTTGAATTGGCATAACGGGAGATCCGACCGTCGGATTCTCCTAAAACCAGAACCGTTAGGTTCGTATTGAAGGTCTTTCCAATGAATATAAGAGATTTCAATTTGAATAGTTGGATTTTAAATTATGTCCAAATCAATTTCATAAAAGGTCGCTATGGATGTAGTTCGGTGGTGGATTTTGGAAACTGGCTATAAAGGCCTTAATAAAGTTATTAAAAATATGGAAAAATTGTGTAAAATCATAATAAATGATTTGGAAAGATTTTGAATGAAAAATTCTAGTTTTGAAAAGATAAAAATATATTTTTATCTAAATGAACTAGTTATTAACTAGAGCAATAATCCAATGTTTGTAAATTAATAAATTGGATTGAAAAGGGGGATTTTAAAATAACCAGAATTTTCAAATGAATGAATTGGAATGGATTTGAGTGGAAATAATTTTCGGAATATTTCGTTATTGGATTCAGTGATTATATGGATATTATTAAGGAATTTGGAAGATACAGATATCGTTATTCCCAATACGATATCCATTAGTTTTCAGAATTTGATATTGAATATAAGCCGATATAATTTCAGTTTATAGCCTTGTATTTATTATCAAATTGGATTTTGGGTCTGTCGTGAATGGTGTCTTTAATAACACTGTTCTTAAACCTAGTTGAGAAAAGAATAAATCTTTTAATTAAGATTAATGAAGTTGACCAATTAATTAATTTAATTGGAATTGAATGAAAATTGGATTTTGGGTTTATCGTGAACTGTGTTTTAAATAACATTCGTTCTTTAACCCAATTAACAGTGAAAATATGATATGGAATTTATAATCTTTTAAATAAGATTAATGGAATTTTCCAAAGAAAAGTTTTCCAATTTAATATATTAAATTGGAATTAAATGGAATTCGATTGGGTACTAACCGAGAAGAGATTCTGTGAAGGAAGACCGTACTATATATGGAATTTAAAAGGCCTAGCCGTTATTCTGTTTATAGTATTAGTTTGATACGAAAATTTATATCGATTATACACCATTATGATTTCCATGTGGATTCCATTTTAATGGAAGATGATTTAGGTTTATCGTGAACTGTGTTTTAAACGGCATTGGTTCTTTAACCCAGTTAAAGAGAAGATTAATTTCTTAAAAGTTGAATAATCATAAAGTAATGATTTATGATATTAAATTCAAGTGGGAGTTTTCATGAATCTTTAATTAGATTGGAATGAGAATGGGATAATTAAATTTATCGAATTCGTGAAATGATCGAGAATGGAGTACCACCAGTTTTACTCCAGGCGATAGTTAAATCTTTAATTAGATTTGAACGGGAAATGGTAATTTAATTTATCAATAACACAGTGGGTGTTAGATATGGAGTATTACTTGTTTCGCTCCATGGGATAAATAGGTTGAGATTGGAAAATAAAATAAATGGTTACTTCGGTAAGGCTTGATAATCCCGACTAGTTGATAAAATCTTTTGAAAATGATATCCAAAGGAAGAGTAAAGAATAAATCTAAAAGAATTATCTTTGATAAAACTAATGGGAACCCTTCCCTTAAAATGTGATTATTTTGAATAAAAGAATATTTTGAATTGGAATGAGGCGTATGATGTGTTTTTATAGAACCTGATTATAAGATACGAAAGTTATTCGGAAAGACCGGGTTTAACCCATTTTGAATAACTGATACGGCGACTAAATGTCGATGATATGAAGACGGTGGTTAAAGACCGGAGATCTTCACATCGTTTGGATGATTACTAATGTCTTGGTTGGGATGTACACCCAAGACAAGGTAATAAGTGGTGATCATCCAGACGTACTTGGAGATTGACCGAATATGCAAGGGCATCTCTCCTGTATTGGACATATGGGATGAGGAATAAGGTGCCCCCGGTTTTGTTCAGACCCGGAACAGACTTGTAAATGGATGGTATATCTGACATTGTATTCCGTTATACTATATTCGTTGATCTCTACTAAATATATATCTGTTTGGTGGCAGAGAATTTATTCTCTTGCTTAACACCCTTCTCCGAGACGTACGAGCGTAGAGGTTATATATTGGTGGAAATCAGTGGTACAGTATGGATTGACAGTGTAGCATGCCGAGTAGCATGGATCAAAGCTTTTGTCAAAAAGCAGAGTCTTGTGGTTGATGACCAAAGAATGACTTTAATTAGCACAGTTTTGTGTAGCGTTTATTTGCGAGCTTCACTCCTCGGTATGAACCTAAAACGGGATTAGGGACTGCAGGGAAATGGACATGTGTTAGTTTCTAGCTACAAGTAAAGTCATGGTATGGAGCCCAGACTGTTTACTTACGTGGATGTTGGGAAACTTTATTTATGGAAAGCGAGGTACCTCGGATATGATTAGAGTCCCTAGTGGCTTATATGGTCGAAGGACTGACCATTTTAGAGGTTCGATAGAACCGGCTAACATATAGTTTATGGTATTGCCGATCATCGACGGATGATCGACCCTAAAGATTCAAGAGGTTTCCTAGAGTGTGTACCCTAAAGGCATTTTCTAGAGTGTCTCGAAATCGGAATGAATATCCTTTGCCTTGGTTCATAGATGGAAATCCAATTTCCAATACGCGATTTTACGGTTTTAGTTATAAACCTATATGGCAACGTAATAAAATGGTACCTACATCGCCTATATTGATTCATTTATATTTGAAGTTGATTTCTTCACTTATTGTAATAATAAAAGATGAAATTTCGTGTATCAAGCATGTTTGGCAATTACAAGGTAAAACTATATCCTCGACCGCGTTTATTGTGTGATGGGACCTGAGTCTTATAATAGCTTCATTTTTCTGTTTAACGTTGCGCTGGTTATTTTTATGCATTGGTATTCATGGGGAATAAACCCGTTTTGTAACGACCCATATTTTTCAACGATTAATTTTAAATATTTAATATGGTTTTAAATATTGAGTTGATAATAATAGAATTTTATATTGAGTTATCAAATTTAAAAATCGAAATACGATTTATTTCGAATATATATAATCATCGTAATATGGAAATGAATTGAATTCAGAATTTAAAACTGAATAGAAAACAGTTCAGATGATCAATACAAACTTCTGTTTAAATTAGAATAATAATATTAATTTATTATCGAAGTATAAATTGTTTTAAATTTAAGTTATATCGATTTAAATTAATATCTTCTCCATACGATCAGGTCGTAGCTTGTTGCAGTATGTCCAGAATAGTGGTTAAACCCTATAAACGTCATTTGTTGCGCTTGAATTGGAGTTCGAAACCCCAAATATGTTATTATAAAATTGAACGGATAAGATCAAACTCAAATCGCAATCAAATCAAAATCAAATCGTATTTAATAACATTGTACTTAATCTATAACCTATATTGTACCATATTCCTTAGTGTCGAAGTAATCTACATCTATAAAACTGTGTTCCTTTTGTTTTTCCATTTGTTGTTCTTCAGAGAGAAAAATAGAAATCCTCTTTCCACTGTTAAAATGAAATTTTGTTGAATCCTCTTACCATTCAAATCGCAATCCTCTATGGAATCCAAAAGCCTCAAAATTTGAAAATGCCCACTTCACTAATCAAAATCCAATCGAATCAAAGATTCAGAACAAAGGGGAAAAATGCCGCCCCATTTACATCCGTGAATCCACTTTTTCCTCGAAAAGTCGAAGAAGAAAATCCAAGTAAATCCCTAAAACTCAATTCGATTTCAGTGAGCTTCCATCAGTTCGAGTTGGCCTAAATCGAGATTGCGATGGAACCCGAGACTTCCTGGAGCTCACTGGGGGCGCGCGCATGTAGGGGTATGGCTATGGGTTCGGTGAGATTGCCGATTGTCGTAGGGGGTGTTCGAGGGTTTTCGTGGTGGTCTAGCGTTCTGCGAAAGGGAGGCATGGATTCGTGTGATTCAATGGGCATCGCATGGAGCAAATTAAAGAACGCGATTAAGAAAATCGTAATTTGGATGCTAGGGTTTTGGAAGCGTTTGTTAGTTGATGACGAAGCTGTTAATAACATGGGACAAAATGCCCTACTGTAAGATGTGACATTCATTGTCGATGGGTGTGAAGAAGTTAGGACGGAAGGGAAGGGCGCGATTTCAACATGGGATGAGGACTGGAGCGTTTGATGGAGTTGAGTTGTGGAATGCTTTATCGAAAGGAGAAGGAGATGGAACTTTTTGGAAATGGACTATACGGGGAGGGGAGTCATTTTCCAATTGATTCACTTAAGGAAGAAGAGGAGGGTACTGTTGGAGGTCCAAAATTTACAAACTATAGAAGAGGATTAACGCTCAGTAAGGTAAAAATTTATTTATTTAATTTAAGTAATTAGAAATGATTAAATTAAAAAGAAAAAGAAAAATATATATACAAGCTTATAACGCATATATTTACTTCATGTGAAATTGGAATTTAACTAAACAAAGTAAATTGGGATCATTGTTGCAGATCTTAAAAGTCTGGAATTTTTTTTTAGTCGATAAGAGTTGGTTGGAATCTAATTTAAAACAAACGATATTCGATTTAATTTAAATTGGGTTATTCAGCAATCGAAAATTCCGGTGAGTAGATCTCACTCAATTTATTATCTAGAATTATTTTTAGTCGTTAAAAATAATTGATGGTTGTTTGGTGGCATTAAAATATTACTGTGGCTATTATTAAATATATATTAGTTATTTAGAATTGGTGTTTGTGGTTATTATATATATATATATATATATATATATATATATATATATATATTGGTGATTGGATAGTTCCCGCTGTACCAATAGCGGATGCCCGTAGTATCATTAGCGGATGACCCTATACGCCCCATGCTATGATAGTGGATGACCTTCTATACCGCGATATCCTGCCTCGAAGCAGGATGGGTATAATTTACGTTGGCTAACATCTGTAGATGCAGGATAACAGGTTGGAGGGATCCAACTAGATTCCTCAAAAATATTATTATTTGTTTGTTTCATATATATTATCATATATGATGTGTTAGAAATCCTGTGATCGATAACTGAGTGTTTTGGGGGTGTTCAAATATCATTGGGGCCTGAATATTGATTTATAAAAATATCGTGAAAAGGATATTTGAGATTCTAAAAGGGAAAATCTTCTTTTAAAAATAGATTTTGAATTTTTAATGCATTATAGAAATATTAACTTGTTAAATAAATAAAACAAGCATTGAATTTATAAACGATGTTTATAAATTAAAATAATACAGGAAATTGAAGTGATAAATTTATAAACGATGTTTATAAATTAAATAATATAGGAAATTGAAGTAAATTTATAAATGGGGTTTATAAATAAAATGGAATGATTTTCATTGGATAATCAAGGAACTGAAATGAATTTATAAACAATGTTTGTAAATGAAGTGGAAAATTATCATTTGATAATTTGAAATTCAAATTCAAATGTGAATTTAAAAATAGAAATGGGGAATCGTTTTAAAGAAGTAATCGATGAAATTTATTCTGATGTTCAGAATGTAAATTGAACTAACAATAAATCCGTACGGATTTATGATTTAAATTCGATTAGATCGTATTTGTTTAAATAAAACATTTTTAGAAAAGATATTAGGATTATATTAAATAAACGTTTAAAATTTAAATGTGGAAATAGATTCTATATTTATACAGATAAGTTATAATAAATAGGATATTCCAAAATAAGATTTTTGTTTTTAAATAGATTTCGAAATGGAACTTGTTGGAATTTATAAAACAAGTAAATTTATAAATAATGTTTGTAAATATAGTGAATTAATTATCTGGAGATATTCTGTAATTTTAAATTCAAGTATGAATTTAAATTATAACTTGAAATCATTTCGAAAAAAGCAATGACAGTTTTATTCTAGGATTCGGCATATAAAATGAATTGGGTTTTAGGTAGATTTGAAATGGAACTTGTTTTAATATATGAAACAAGGAAGTTGAATTTATAAATGGTGTTATAAATTTACTGAAATAAATTATCATTTGATAATTTAGGAATTTAAATTCAAATATGAATTTAATAGTGAATTGGAAATCGATTCGAAAAAGGAATGACGGGTTTATTTCTGGAATTCGGAATATAACCGAGATGAGATAAATCAGTAGGATCTATAATCTGAAATTCGATTATATCGAATTTTATAAAAAATATATTTATAAGGGAATTAGAATTTAATATAGAAGATTGAATTATAAATAAATTTATAACTGAGATTCGAAATAATTGGCAATCTAGGATAATCAGAATTATTAACCTGAATTAGGAAAATTGATTTAATATATATTAAAATATATTAGAATGAAGTTAGAATTTATATATAAATGAAGTATAAAACATGTTTATATATTAAATATAATTAAAACGAACTTGCCACAACACGGCAGTTCGTAAATTGGCGTTTTGAACTTCAACTGCGTATATAGAACTCAATTTAAGTCGGAATTCTTGGAAACAAGAATTGTCAGGATCGTTTGAATAATAGTCTTCTAATGGAAGAGAAAAATCTAAATTTCGTCAAATAGATTTTGAGTTATGTCAAAATCAAATTTTCAGAAAAACAACGCCGTAACCATTATAAAACCATAATGGTTTACTTAAATAAATAAAAGGATTTTAAGTAAATAAAATCTGAATTTCCATTATAAAAATACAGACCTGGGTTGTAAAATAAATACGACTCAAGTTGTGTAAATGAAATGATTTTTGAAACAAAAATCAGATTTTTAATTACTGAATAGAATTTACTAATTTGAAGAAAAATTAGTTAATGGAACTTCAAATCGAAATTGGACTTTGGATCAGAAAGGGGTTTGTATATTCATATTCGAAATCGAATATGAAACTTGAATTAGAAATGGCATTTGATTGTTTTATAAACAAATATATATATATATATATATATTTGAACGTGATATGTTCAAATAAAAAGTGAAATAGGCAAAAGAGGTAATTAAAGAATAAATTAGCGAATTGAGTTAAAATGGTCGGATTGAATAGGAATAAATTAGGAATAGACGTATATGAGTTAGACAGGCATGAGATGAAGTGTAGGAAGAGTATAATTTGTGTGCCCGACAAAAAGGTATACGTTTAAATTTCATATGAGATTTTTGCGCCGAATCGGCAAGCCGCTTGGCTTTTTGAATTTCTTTTTGAATGGAAAGGGCCCAGAGAGGCGTTTTGTAGTTGTACCTAGTGACCCATACAAAGGAAATTATGGTGAAATTTTCTGTAAATTTAAGGAGTTAGAATATTTTTAAGAAAATTGGATAACTAGAAATCAATGTATCGATATGTATATATAATTCGATAAGGAAACAAACTTAAAAATAGAATATTATAAGTAAAAAGGAAATCTATAATTTAATCTGGTAAAATTAGAAAGAGAAACGTATACGGGTTTAAAAATAAGTAATTGGTTTTTGTGATGTTGATTATTCGAGGTAAGTCGTCTTGTCTGTTTTGAAGTTAAGGATGTTTTCAGTCAAGGTCTGAGAGGTAGTTATACCCCAACTTGATTGATTTCATTTTTAGCCGATAAATAGCAAGATCCAGTCTCGAAGAGAAGTATTTGAATAAGAGTTAGTTGAACGCAGTATTTTGGGTTGTTTGTAACAATGTTTTACACAATAATCGATTTAACCCAAGTAAGTGGAATTTTGGAAATATAAAGATAAATATTTTCTAAGTATTGAAATAAATGAATGGTCATGAAAGAGATAAGTAATTGGAATTTTTTCCAATTATAAATAGAATATATTTTCTAAGTATAGAAAATAAAAGAAGGCGATATATGGAAATGCTTTCCTAAGAGGCTAAGATGATTACTGAGAATATTTGGTTAACAAATATTGGTAAGGAAATGGAGAAGTGTTTTAATTAATGAAATATTAATTAAAAGGCCCATTGATTGTTTGATGCTTTGAATGGATGTTTGTTTTTCTTCGATAGTTAAATAACCGACTATCGAAGTATTTGCCAATATCGTTGTCAATATGGAGAGACATGTTGGATTATTATTCGAGAACCACTCCGTATTGGCAGTAGCATTGCGAATCAGATTATATGAAGATAATCGAAGATGGTGTAGAGTGCAAGGACTTTTTCTATTAATGGAAATTGTGCCTTTGGTTACGTTCAATCCCAGAATGAACATATATGGGCGAATGTCTGACAGAGTATTTCCACTGATCGCATATGTTGGTCTGTATAAATATATATGGTGGCAGAGAATTTATTATCTTAGCATAATATCCAGATTATATTTGTGCAAATAAATTAGTGATTAACGGATCTGACAGTGTGTCATTCAAAGTGGTTGTGCTATAAGAATGGTAAGTAATCGTATCCTCAAGCCTCAACAATCAGGAAATGACAAAAATTAGGCAGGCAACATGGCTAAGTGGGTAGATCCCAATTAGCGTGTATTATCACCTATCTAGAGAAATTCATTTCATTCTTTATTCTATTCGATGCTATCCCATTTGAGAAAACGGTTGCTGATCCCAACCGTTGGCGATATACATTCGATACACTCAAGCAAAATGAGTGGTCGGTCATGTGTGGTCGGGTTACAAGATATTCTTGTTGAACCCAGTGTGTTCTCCTCTAGAGATACACTATCGGAAGGTATTACCATACCTTGTCATAGTTGGAAATTCATTACCCAATAAATGCTTGGGTTTTGATTGTATATTATATATATGTGGAGCGTGAGATGAAAGCGTTCCACTAGATCTCTATTTATTTGATTTAGACACTATTATAATATCAAATGAGTTTGGTTATAAAGATTATCGTTTCTTTCAAAAGGATTTTGAACGTTAAATTAAGTGTTTTGGATTCTCATAAGGGAAAATCCCGTTCCTTGTTATACGACATGGTCTTATGAGATATCATTTATTTTCTCAAACTGTTTTAAATTGTTTATTCATACCAGTCCCATGACTGACCCAGAGTTTATTTTTTTTCGTTTTACCTAAACTCTTGGGTGTCCGAATTTGTACGGGTAGTCAAGTAGTTCAGGATTTTACAGATTTATCTAAAGGAGCTTGGAGCAGGTGGCTTTAGTGTTAGATATATAGTATTTTTTTTCCGTTGTGTTGTAAGTGTTGTACTCTGATAATGGTATGTTATACAGTTAAAATTTTGTATTTCAAAAGTTATGATAATTTAAATTTTGTTCTGCTGCGATGTGAGACTCTGTGTTGTTATTTCTATTCTTCTTCTACCCTTTTCTTCTAAAAAAATGATTCGTATTTCTATGATATTTGGGTTGGATGCGTGATGTATGTAGTCAACTCAGATAGTATGAATTTGCGGGCCATTACAGTTGGAATCAGGGCTTAGGTTGAGCGAATACCTAGGCTTTGCTGGGATTGTGCTCATTAGAGATAGGGTCAGTAGTACCCTAGAATGAGTTGAGTGTATATATACGAGAGAGCTTATTTGTTAATTAATATAAAAAATTTGTTTTATATTGTGTTGGCTAGTCTGTTAAGTGGTTTATTAATTTTGATCGAATCATGGGATGCCACGAAGTCAATAGGAATTTCTAAAAACTTGTATAGAGAAGTTCAACATAATAATGTTTTAAATTGGGTAGATGAAATTTTTTACCCAAAATTATACTTTTATATAGAAAGAATAATTTTCTGAAATTATTGTAATATATGGATGTGTTGGATGTTAATATTATAATCAAATGGGATTATAAGAAATGAAATGGTTATATATAACCAAATAAAATTTGTATGTAAATGAAATATACAAATGAGATGAACTGGAATTGAATTCAAACCGGAATTAAGAATTAAAAAAACCCCGGGAAGTTGGAATATATTTTCCGAAGTATATTAAAATAATATAGCTTTGTTTTGAATGGATTTTTGAAAAAAATCATTTTTGAATGGATTTTTAAAGTGATAAAGCACTGAACTCATTTCAGTGGCCGGAAAATAATTCTGATGATGATCGCGATATCATCCGTGTTCATTTTCGAGTTTCTAAGTGATGAATTGCTACCTTAGAAAAGTTTTTGATGGAAATTTGTTTGAAGAAAAACAAATTTATTTGAAAATTCAAATGTTTTGAATTTGAGATAGAAATATATATATATATATATATATATATATATATATATATATATATATATTTATATGATTTCTAAAGGATTTAAAATAAAGCTCCAGGAATTTGAATTCTAGAATTAGAATAACTTAAGCAAGTTAAATGGATCGAAGTGAACAAATTGAATAAAATCAATTTAAATGAATCTAAATACATATGAAGGGAATATGAGAATATATTGATTATAAATCATTCAGATTAAATGAATGTAAGCAAATGTGATGTACAAATAAATGAAAACCAAAGGATTTGGTAGAACCAAGGTTGTAGAAATTTGAAATGTTAAGTTACAACATAAGTGGATTTTGAAAATTTAATGGGTTTGTAGCATTTTTTCTACCGTAGTAATTTCGGGGACGAAATTCTTTTAATGGGGAAAGAATGTAACGACCCGTATTTTTCGATGATTAATTTTAAATATTAAATAAGGTTTTAAATATTGAGTTGATAATAATAGATTTTTTATTGAGTTATCAAATTTAAAAATCGAAATACGATTTATTTCGAATATATATAATTATCATAATATGGAAATGAATTGAATTTGAAATTGAAAACTGAATTGAAAACAATTCAGATGATCAATACAAACTTCTGTTTGAATTAGAATAATAATATTAATTTATTAACGAAGAATAAATTGTTTTAAATTTAATTTATATCGATCTAAATTAATATCTTCTCCATATGATCAGATTAGACTTCGTAGCTTGTTCCAGTGTGTCCAGAATAGTGGTTAAACCATATAAATGTCAGTTGTTGCGCTCGAATTGGAGTTCAGAACCCCGAATATATTATTATAAAATTGAATGGATAAGATCAAACTCAAATCGCAGTCAAATCAAAATCAAATCGTATTTAATAACATTGTACTTAACCTATAACCTATATGGTACCATATTCCTTAGTGTCGAAGTATTCTACATCTATGAGACTGCGTTCCTTTTGTTTTTCCATTTATTGTTCTTTAAAGAGAAAAATAGAAATCCTCTTTCCACTGTTAAAATGAAATTTTGTTGAGTCCTCTTACCATTCATATCGCAATCCTCTATGGAATCCGAAAGCCTCAAAAATTGAAAATGCCCATTTCACTAATCAAAATCCAATCGAATCAAAGATTCGGAAAAAAGGGGAAAAATGTCGTCCCTCTTACATCCGTGAATCGAACTTTTCCTCAAAAACTCGAAGAAGAAAATCCAAGTAAATCCCTAAAAATCAATTTGATTTCAGTGAGCTTCCATCAGTTCGAGTTGACCTAAATCGAGATTGCGATGGAACCCGAGACTTCCTGGAGCTCACTCGGGGTGCGTGCATGTAGGGGTATGGTTATGGGTTCGGTGAGATTGTCGATTATCGTAGGGGGTGTTCAAGGGTTTTTGTGGTGGTCTGGCGTTCTACGAGAGAGAGGCATGGGTTCGCGTGATTCAATGGGCATCACATGGAGCAAATTAAAGAACACGGTAAAGCAAATCGCAGTTTGGTGGCTAGGGCTTTGGAAGCGTTCTCGAGTTGATGACGGAGATGTTAATAACATGAGACGAAATGCCCTATTGTAAGATGCGACATTCACTATCGATGGGTGTGAAGAAGTTAGGACGGAAGGGAAACGGTGCGATTTCAACATGGGATAAGGACTAGAGCGTTTGATGGAGTTGAGTTGTGGAATGCTTGATCGAAAGGAGAAGGAGATGGAACTTTTCGAAAATGGTCTGTATGGGGAGGGGAGATATTTTCCAATTGATTCACTTAAGGAAGAAGAGGAGGGTGCTGTTGGAAGTCCAAATTTTACAAACTATGGAAGAGGATTGATGCTCAGTAAGGTAAAAATTTATTAATTTAATTTACGTAATTAGAAATGATTAAATTAAAAAGGAAAAGAAAATTATATATACAAGCTTATAATGCATATATTTACTTCATGAGAAATTAGAATTTAACTAAACAAAGTAAATTGGGATCGTTGTTGCAGATCTTAAAAGTCTAGAATTTTTTTGGAGTCGATCAGAGTTGGTTGGAATCTAATTTAAATCGAACGATATTCGATTTAATTTAGATTGGGTTATTCAGCAATGGAAAATTCCGGTGAGTAAATCTCGCTCAATTTATTACCTAGAATTATTTTTAGTCGTTAAAAATAATTGATGGTTGTTTGGTTGCATTAAAATATTATTGTGGCTATTATTAAATATATATTAGTTATTGTAACGACCCGGATTTTTGGTCGATTTATTTTAAATATTTAGTATCGTTTAAATATTGAATTAATAATATAAAAGATTTTTTATATTAAATTATCTATTTATAATCGATATACGATTTATTTCGAATACATATAATTATCGAAATACGAGAACTGAAATAATTCAATTCGAAGATAAAACTGAATCGAAATGGTTCAGATAATCAACATATATTCTATTTGAATATAAACGACGATAATAGTAAATTATTGTTGAAGAATTTATTTGTTTTTGAATTTAAATTATATTATATTAATTATTTTTATTTAAATTTACATTCAAATTAAATATCAAAATATATTCAGTTAGTTCAGAATAGTGTTACACTGTTGAAATAACAGTGGTTACGGTAAAATAGCGGTTAGTGGTTTAAATTAATTGACCCCGATTTATTTGATTAGTGGATATGATCAAAATCAAATCGATATCTATTTAAAAAGGATAAAAATCTCTTTATTTCAAATCATATTTAATAAAAATCAAGTCGAAAATCTTTTTTTTTTAAATAAAGGATTTGTTGTGTCCTTCACCCTACACAAATTTAATGAGTCTGTACTTCACGTCCCCTTCCCCCTCTATAAATCACGATACTTCCTCCCCATTTATTTTCTCCATTTTCATTTCCTCAGATATTATACCGCCCCTTTTCTCATCTCTCAAAATCGAAAACAAATTTGGTACCTACAATCTGTACTCGATAAGAAAATGGAGCGTGTTCGTTTGAGGGTTCAACGAGGTTCAATAGGACATTCGTTCTTTGGTTCATCTCGAATTAGGTCAGAATTGGAGTGGTCGAGTTTGGGAGTTCGAACGGAGCAGGGTGTTGTCTGTGCGATGGATGTGGAGTAGGCGAGGTGAGGGTCGAGGGTGAGTAACAGCTCGCGATGTTGAAATAAGGGTGGGGAGCGATGGATTTGAGAGGTCTGTTACCATCGCGAAGTACAATTTAGGGCATCGATTTGAGTGGTTTGAGGTGGCGAGTATTGATGGCATCGTTCAAGATGGAGTTAAGCTGTTGTGACGTCAGGTGTTCGGATGCCTGGGTTTTGGTGAAGACCATAAAATGGATGAAGCTCAGTTCGGTGTGGAGGTAAAATAGATGATAAGGAGTCCGGTCTGTTGATTGTGGGATGATGGATGGCAGTTCGATGGTAATAGTGGTAAATGAGGAACTGGGTGCTACTGTTATATACAACGATCTGCTGTTTCACTTGGAAGAGGAGCTAGTTAGGTGGTTTTAAGGATGCTGTTTGATTTGGCAGTGGAGTTGTAGTGTTGATCTGAGTTTGATAGGCCGCTATATTCAAATTATTGAAAGCAGAAGAAGTTAAATTAGATTTTTCGTGAAGAAGGAAGTTTGGCATGGTGGTTTTGATCAAGTGACGGATGCTAGCTGTTTTAGTTAAGTGCAGGCTGAAGGGTTCGAAGTTGCGTTAGGGAGGAGATGGTGATTGCAGCATTAATTAAGGTATATGCTTATAGAATTTTAAAATACCTAGAGGAGTTAATTAAAGTGTTCGTTTGTAGTTAATTAAAATCAATAAATGGTTAATCAATTATTAAATTAAATAATCGTAGGTGTGAGGTAAATTTGGTTGAGATGATTCAAGTAAAATCATAAGCATATCGATATGGAATTAAATGAGATTTATCTGGATATTTTGCAAACGAAAGCACGGTGAGTAAATCTGTGACGACCCCAAAACCCCGTACGATGGTGTTAAGGGTAATCTTTGGAATATAACAGATAAACAGATAATAGCAGAACAGAATTAAATAAATACACCAGATAATGAACAAATAATACACTAGATAAACGTAATCATCAGAGTTACACAGTATACAAGATCATAGTTAGTACAAATACTGGTCAGCTATACATAAATGTCTAAAGCGGAAACAAACATAATATGTACAATAGGAGCCGAACAGCATAAAAAGAGATAAATGGTAGAATCCATCTTCAGCTCCAGCTATCCAGAAAGAGCCTGCTAATAACCTTAATACAAGGCTGTCCGTGTAGAAAAAGGGGCACCCGAGTTTGCAAGTGAAACAAACTACGAGTCAGTCATGGGACTGGTATGAGAAATCTACTTAACACATAATATGGCTAATCGCAGGACCACGCCACTTTCGCGGAACGGGTTTACTCTATTGGATTGCCAGTGCTTGAAAACAAGTAAATCTTTTAAACATCGCAATGCTTTTTATAAAAATGAAGCCATTACAAGACTCAGTTCCCATCACACAATGCAATGCAAACCGGAGGATAGAGTTTTTACCTTATAATGGCCAAAATATGCTTGATACAAATAAAACAAAAGCATTTGATATTATTACTAGTGTTTATATGTTTCAAAAACAATTTCGAATCATAAGTATCAATCATAGACGGCATTAATGCCCCATACCACTATGTCGCCATATATAGGTATAGAATCAAAACCGCACCGTCACATATTTGGAAATTGGATTTCCGTCATGAACCGAGGCAAGGGATCATCCTCACCGAATTCGAGATGCTCTAGCCCGCCCCTCAGGAACAACCGCAACTGCCCCTTGAATCATCAGGGCCGGTCCACCGATGTGGATTATTATGCCTGAACACTGCATCCCCCCGCCCTTTGGGGCGTAAATGAGCCAACGAATGACTCCTTCGGCTTCACATAGTCACCGGTATATCCGAGGCGCCTCGCAATAGAAACAACCACATAGGTGAAAATAATATAAATGTCAGCCAGTTTAAGCACCGACACCACCTCTAGCTAGAAAGAAACACAGGCCCTCCCTGATTTCCTCTCCCGTTTCTGGTTCATACCGGGGTGTGAGGCTCGCGAATTCACGTTATACATAAAGCTACGCCACACAGGCGGTGCTTTGATCATCAACCACAAGATTTTTCTTTTCAACAGAAGCCTTGATCACTGCATCTTAGCATGCCATACAGGCAATTCACGCCACGTAACTGATGGCTATCAATCACACAAAATGAATTCCAATGTCAGACACACAGTCCATTTACAAGTCCGTTCTGGGTCTGAACGAAATCGGAAACACTATATACCTCGCATACCCATCGATCTCCACGTACGTTGATCGTCGCTTTCCTATGAACTAGAAAAGCGCGAATTTTGAATTAAATACTGCAAGCGCACAGGTGTGTAGCATACAGGTCGAACACAGGGAGGCAAATTAAATCAAATTATTTAAATAATTTCTTGGGCGAGTTAGACGAAGCTTGGGGATTGATTTTGAAAAAACAACAAAACTATTATTGAATTGAGTACAAATCTTAATCTAATCAAATCTATATTCAATACAATATGACCTAAGTACGCAATAAAAAGAACAGAAATTAAAACTGCAGAAATTGAAATAACAAACAGGAATTAAAATTAGGATTACCGCTGAATCTAATCAGACGGTCAATGAGTAATGAAAAGAAGTGCAAAATACAACTAGTACTCTACCAAACCCAATTGTGTTGATGGCACTAGTTGCTAAGAAAATAAAAAATACAGAAAAATAAAAGAGAACTAGAAACTTTATTAATGGAGAAGAAGAGAGAAAATAGGATGGTTGCTACAATAATATCACAAGGGTATTTATAGGAGATAACCAAACCCTAACCCTAATTACAAATGGGCCTAGCCATTACATCACTAATTAGTTTACAATGAGAATCTCAAATGGGCCTTAGTTAAATCTATTAAAATTTTGGCCTTTCTTCTTTTCCTCTTGGTTCTTTGACAAGCCTCCCTTGATTTGAGATGTGCATGTCCTTTTTATCAATCATTTTCTTGTCCAACATCAACTAGATGTGGGATCTTCATCTACAATTCTTCGAAATGTAAATAAATAGCAATCTGATCTCCATTTCTCTACTTTTCTGGTTGCATGCGGGCTGGGTTGGAATATCTGTAAAAGTAACAAAACAATACCCAAGTAATATTTATTTATATACAAAAGATAAGATATAAGAGCATAAAATAAACACATTTCTATGTTAATCAAATACCCCCATGCTTATCTTTTAATCGTCCTCGAGTAAAACAAGAAATGAAAAACTAAACTAGATAGGTCACACTTTCGTAGGAAACACTATTGCATTGAGCGTATGCAACAAGCCGTTAAACCTCTAGGTGTCCCTAGTAGGACGAGTGGTGTCTCGTGAGGGTTTTCAGTGGATACTACCCACAAAATCCAAATGCAGTATGTTATGGCTCTAATGTAACTACATGGATGGAGACGACTTATGCAATTGAAAACAAAAAAATGAAAACACGACTTGTTTTAGGAAGTGGTACAACAAATTAAGTTAACAATTCTAATCAGTTGATTGTACTTTAGATACCTCAACTTGTCAGAAATTTTCAATATAATTCAAGTTTTCAAATGTTAAATTCCAATTTGGCCAGTTAGTTTAGTCGATAACATAGTGCAGCCATGAAATAGATTCTTAGTTTGCTTGGCACAGTTTGCAAAGTGGTATTATTATTTTCTCATGTATGGCTAGTCAAATCAATAAGGTCAAGAAGTGTTTGGGCATCGTCGCTTATTATTTATTCTATAAAATTTTAAAATTTATGATTAAGTACATACACCTAACTGAGAAGACCAAGGTTTACCACCCATGCACTGCCTCTTGGACTAACGGAGAGTGAGTAAAGAGCTTGGTGGATTGTGCAGGCCGACTTTGACTTTTTCAACAACGTGTCGGTAATCCTTAGGTGTCCAATCTCATAAAATGAGACCAAGATATTCCAACGCTGACTTTGTCAACAGCATGTCGGATAGAGCTTGGCGGGTTTGCACGCCAACGCTTGATATACAAGCAATGTTGGATACCCTTGGATTACTATTATTATTATTGAAAATATATGCACAAAAGAGAGTTACGCGAATTCAACTTAACACAACTTAGTTTTAAAGATTCGAAAAGCCAATATAAGTATTTTAAGTCCTCCACTTATTTAAACAAAGTCTAGAATATATAATAGATTTCATGGACATCACCTAATAATCTCCCTATGTACCGGTTACACTATTATCCCTCAGAATTAAACTTTTCATTATATTTCTTATTTGATCTAAGTTGAGAGAAAAAATACTATCAACTGATTAACAATCCTTAACTTATTTTGTTGTATCAATCTAAAATGAGTCATGTTTAAAAAAAATGGCATGTTACTATAATGATGGTCCTATTTAAATGGCTGAAAATGAAAAGAAAGAAAAAAAAATGAAAATGAATGAAATGCAGACTCCCCCCACACTAGAACTAAACAGTGTCCACACTGTAAACGTTTCCTAAATTTGAAAGATCATACCCAAAGGTGAATAAGTTGCAAGATTATTTGTAGAATGAAATGTATTTTAACTATATGTAGGAATGGATCATATGTATAATGATATATGTGTTTGTGGTGCATGCGATGCAAAGATTTCCACCAACTTTTCCCCCCACACTTGATTCTAGCCTGGTGAATCCCATTCCCACTATGTCTAGGCATGCTTTCTAGTAAGAAAAGGTTTTTGAAAACCATCTCATCTTTATACCTAGATTTATAGTCCAGTATATAAATGTCTAGGGTCGTCCTAACATGAAGTTTTTCAACAAAGCTAACATTCCAAAAATAGTTCATGTGTTCAACAAATTTATCAGTGTAATTTTTCAAAAATTTGTGATCGTATATAAATTCTGTGAAATTTGAAATCTGAGTGTTGTTCAAGACTATATGATCACATTTTTCATCATTAACTGACAACGTATTTTTGACACTGACAATTTCAAGTTCGTTTGAAATTTTCTCAAAGTTAAAATTTTCGAACTCGTGATGTGAATCTACTTCTTCCTCATTTGGCAACTCATCCTCATACAATCCAAAGAATTCATGTTCGTTAAATTCTTTTTCCAATTTTTAGTTTTCAAAAAATTCAACATTTCTATTCTGTTCAATTTCTAAAATTTCAATTTTCTCGCAGCCCGGAAGAGGAAGATCAAAATCTAAACTTAAATCTTTTTCCTGAAAAGAATCGAAGTCCAGATCATTTCTTCAATTTTGAACAACTTCATTTAGATCGTTATCCTCAATTTCGAAAGTTGTTATCTGAAAATTATCACTATCAGTAAAGAATAGGTTATTTCCCGATTCATCGCACGTTTGAATTTGTTTTTGTTGCTCGAGTTGTTCTTTAAAAGACGTCATTAAAGAAAGAAGTTCATCAAGCTGTCTATCTTTCTTTTCTACCCTCTCTCTAAGAACGTTAAGATGATATTCTTCAGAACCGTTGATTTGAGAGCTCTTGTTTTGGATTTCTTGATTTTCAAAATTATAGTCCACATCAATTTCATAATCAATATTGTTTCCAATGTGATAATTGTTTGAATTTTCAGAAAAATGACAATTGTATTGGAAATCATTTTGATTTTGAAAATTAGGTTCATAACCAAAACTATCAAAATTCGAGGGAAAATTGCAATTTTGGTCATATTCAAGATGTGGATATGGGTTGTTATTTTGAAGATTTTGATCGATTTGAAAACCATTTTCATATCCAAAATTATTTTCGAATTGGTTTCCAACCTTGTATTGATGTTGATCAAAGGTATACTGGGATTCAAAGCCATTTTGATATGGATGGGGCCCATAATCGAAATTATTGAAATGTTAATTGTAGTCGCCATTTCGATCATAACCTTGAAAATGTTGGTCATTTTGAAAATTGTTGACATTTGGCTCGCGAAATTTTGGAAAATCTTGCTTCATGAGTTGTAATTCAAAATCATACTCTTCAAGAGGACGTCTACTCCGATTATCATCCCACATTTCCCTCAATGATTTTTTTGACTCAGACATTTTAAAGAAGTCACAGCAAGACAGAAATTATTCTCACTTCAAAATAATATAAAATACTAAGTTGTGCTATATTAATTAACTGATCAATTAGAAGGGGGAAGAGGGTCTTATGGCCGTTCACGTATAGTATAAATACTAAGGGATACGACCAATGTTTTACGGTAGTATGCAACCTCTTTTGCTAATGGTTCAATAAGTTAAGCCACTATATATCCGCGATCCAATTAGCGAGACAATCAACTTCACAAAGCACCACTTTTCAATTATATTATTTTGCAACGTCTATTTTTATTGTTGAAAACAATGAGAATGAAGATTTAAGTTATGAAAATATCAGTCAACCACAAAAATCAAACAATAATAACTGTAGAAATTAAAATATTGTACAAGCAAGCCGCTGCACCTGCAGAAGATTTTTACAAGCAATTTTTATATTTTTCCTTAGCAGCAGAGCACCTGTAGAGTTTGGAAAATATTACTGTGGGGTATGGCAGTCCGTCCAGTTGAGCAGCTTGAATTCAATTCCACTTGTTTGCAAATCACTTGAATTTTGAAATTCCTTGTTTTGTTTGTTTAAATTCTTCACTTCACTTTTGATTTTTGTTTTTGGAATGTCTCCATTCCCTTTTTTTTAATTAAAAAAAAAAATAAAAAAAACAAAAACAAATTGGAATTAGACGAGGATGGAGCCAAATAAATTAGCGAATTCAATATATGTCACAAACGGTGAACCAAGTGAAAACCAATGCAACAAATCAGCGAACTCAACAAAATATAATCCCAAAACTCAGACCGTCACAATCGCAAGAATATCTCAGGAACACCAAAACAAGATCAACGAAAAATAAATAAATAAAAACAAATTGAAAGCCCTCTCTTTTGTTCTTAGTAAACAGTGTCAATCTCCACGGTCTCTCTCCCACTTAACAAATCTTGCTTGTTTCTCAAAAGGGTTCACTGAGAAAAATCAGAATAAAATCTCAACGCATGGTTAAAATCAACTTACCACTCAACAAAAAAAAATCGAACATACCATATAAAATCGTATTCTGTTTCTCACAAGACCATACTGACCAACCCAAACAAACAATTAAAATACCCAAAACCGAACGAAATTAGGGGAGAAATAAATCACGCCCCTAAAGATTAAATCGACAGATCCACATGTTCCTTGTAACACGCCTCTTCCTCTTTCTGTTTCTCCAACAAAGCATTTTTTTTTTAATCTTTGGTTTATAAAAGACGGCAACGCAGCAACGATTAACAATCAAAAGAATTGAACAAAACTCAAAAGAATTGAACTTCAGATTTCGATCTTAAACTCTGGCCCTTTTTTTTGGGATTTCGATTTGGTTTAGGACACGATCCGATTTGGATTTTGGGATCGGGTTGATGCTGTTTGGGTTTTGAATTTCGGAGGGGGAGTTTCGCCTTGGTGATGGTTTTGTGGAGGATGGTTCAGAGGTGCGGCCGAGGGTTTTTGATGGGGTTAGTAACTGTTGTTTCGTGATAACTGGAGTTGGTCTGAAGGAGTAGGCTTTTGTTTTGAGGCAAGTGGTGTTCGGTATGGAGTTTATGTGGCTGCAAGGCTCGATGGTGAGCGATGGTATGAAGGCAGGAGACGGGAGTTGTTTACTGTGGTACTGAGATGATAATTTGCTGGAGTGGAGGAATTGTGGTGATCGATGTATGGGTTGGTAGAACTGTGGAAGAGGTTAGGTGATGGAATTATTAATGGGTTTGGGGGAATGGAATATGGGTGCGACTCGGAAATTAATGAGGGGGAGTTTTGAACGTGGAATTGGAGAAGTGGTTGTGACGGATTTAAGGGGATTTGAATTATGGTATAGGTTTAGACGAGGTGTTTGTTGATGGCATGGTGAGAAAGCTTGGGTACGGTACTGTGTTTAGTATGGTGGCATGAGGAATTTAGTGGTTGTGGGCTAGGGTATGACTGAGTTTCGGTTTTGGATCAAAAGTGGAGCAGATTGATGTTCGGTTCTGTGGCATGGAGAGAAAGCTTGGGTGGACAGATGGTTTGTATGAACCGGATAGATTTGTCGGTTGGTGGATGCACGATGAAGATGGTCTGTGATGTACGTGAACACTGGTATGGATGCGGCAATTTGATGAAGATGTAGGGAGGTTTATGGGGATTTGGTCAATAACAGAGGAGATGTAAAGAGGTGGAATAATGAAGATGGTTTTGAATTGGCAAGATGTTATTGTGGTGAGAAGAAGACATAACAAAGTAAAGAAACTTTTTTTAAGCTGTAAAGAGGAAAAAATTATACAAAGAAAGAAAGGAAAGAAATAGATCGAAGAAGAGGAAACAAATTAAAACAAAAATTGGCAAGATTTTTCTCTCTTGATTTAGAAGAAGCGCTATCAATTAGTAATACCAAATCAAGCAGTCAAGATTTTTTTCTATATATACAGCAAAACAAAAGGGAAAAAATAAAAGAAAATAAAAACTAACACAAATCAGAAATTAAATAAATAATAAAATTTAAATGTTACCTCCCCGGCAACGGCGCCAAAAACTTGGTCATCGCTTTCCTATGAACTAGAAAAGCGCGAATTTTGAATTAAATACTGCAAGCGCACAGGTGTGTAGCATACAGGTCGAACACAGGGAGGCAAATTAAATCAAATTATTTAAATAATTTCTTGGGCGAGTTAGACGAAGCTTGGGGATTGATTTTGAAAAAACAATAAAACTATTATTAAATTGTGTACAAATCTGAATCTAATCAAATCTATATTCAATACAATATGACCTAAGAACGCAATAAAAAGAACAGAAATTAAAACTGCAGAAATTGAAATAACAAACAGGAATTAAAATTAGGATTACCGCTGAATCTAATCAGACGGTCAAACACTAATGAAAAGAAGTGCAAAATACAACTAGTACTCTACCAAACCTAATTATGTAGATGGCACTAGTTGCTAAGAAAATAAAAAATACAGAAAAATAAAAGAGAACTAGAAACTTTATTAATGGAGAAGAAGAGAGAAAATAGAATGGTTGCTACAATGATATTACAAGGGTATTTATAGGAGATAACCAAACCCTAACCCTAATTACAAATGGGCCTAGCCATTACATCACTAATTAGTTTACAATGAGAATCTCAAATGGGCCTTAGTTAAATATATTAAATTTTTGGCCTTTCTTCTTTTCCTCTAGGTTCTTTGACAAGCCTCCCTTGATTTGAGATGTGCATGGCTTTTTTATCAATCATTTTCTTTTCCAACAACAACTAGATGTGGGATCTTCATCTACAATTCTTCAAAATGTAAATAAATAGCAATCTAATCTCCATTTCTCTACTTTTCTGGTTGCATGTGGGCTGGGTTGGAATATCTGTAAAAGTAACAAAACAATACCCAAGTAATATTTATTTATATACAAAAGATAAGATATAAGAGCATAAAATAAACACATTTCTATGTTAATCATATGTCTGGACGATCACCACTCATTATCCATATTTCGGGATGCCTCCCAATCAGGACATCAGTTACCACCCAAACGAGGTGAAGATCTCCGGTCTTCGACCACCGTCTTCATCTTCGATTTCCTATCGTCGATTCAGTTATTTAGAATGGGATAAACCCGGTCTTTCTGAGCAACTTGGGTATATAATAAACAAGTGCTACACAAACATAACATACGCCTTATTCCAATTCATTAGTCACTAACCGTAAATCAGTAAGAGAATGTTTCCCCAAATACTAACCCCGAAGGCTGAAACCAACATCAGATCAAAATCCAGGAAACCATTCGACTTAGCCAACCTTCAGTTAGTTTCTCAAATTCACATTCCATACTGTTTATAATATTTTATAACGATTTATCGCTATTTTTATTTATTTAAAAATAGCCAATTTATTCAAAATACGCTTCAGGCCATAACGCGGCCGTGGCACTGTTTTTCTTTAGATTTGATTTACACATCTCTGAAAATCTAACCGTTGGATCTTCACAAAATTTATATCATTAGAAAGATCTTTTCAAAACGAATCCACCAGTTCCAGTTTTGGGAAAATCCGATGGTTGGATCTCCTGGTATACTCATTTGAAGTTTCGATTTCAAAATACGAACTACAGCGTCGTTATTCGATTTAATTTAATTAAATATATATATATATATAAATATATAAAAATATAATCGATTCTGGCGCTGTTTTTCTTCAGATTCGAATTAAACATTCCAGACAATCCAACCGTTGGATCTTTACGAAGTTGGTGTCGTTGGAAAGATATTTCCAAAGCGAACCCAACGGTTTCGGTTTCGGGAAAATCCGACGGTCGGATCTCCCGCACTAATCGTTTGAAATCACGGTTTCAAAACACGAACTACAGCTTCGTTTTTCGATTTAATTTAATTATATTTATATATTTATATATTTATATATATATATAATCTATTCTTCGATTTCAAAACCATATTCTTTTCATATATTTGATAAAAATGATATTTTTATCCAACCGACTTTTATTTCAACAATTCACTATTTTTAACAATTCATGTATATAATAAAAATGTGATTTTTAATGTAAAACAATTTATTTCAAAACACGACTATTTTATATAGTTCATATAGATGACAAAAATATGATTTTTATTATAAAACAATTTCTTTTAAAACACGACTATTTTATATAGTTCATATAGATGACAAAAATATGATTTTTATTATAAAACAATTTCTTTCAAACACGAATACCATTCAACACATGAATTTCTATTCAACGAATTAATTTCTATTCAACACATGAACGGTTTTCTATAGTTCGTATATAAAAGATAAAAATGTGATTTTTATTGTTAAAACAATTTATTTCAAAACACGACTATTTTATATAGTTCATATAGATGACAAAAATATGATTTTTATTATAAAACAATTTCTTTTAAAACACGACTATTTTATATAGTTCATATAGATGACAAAAATATGATTTTTATTATAAAACAATTTCTTTCAAACACGAATACCATTCAACACATGAATTTCTATTCAACACATGAACGGTTTTCTATAGTTCGTATATGAAAGATAAAAATGTGATTTTTATTGTTAAAACAATTTATTTCAAAATAGGACTATTTTATATAGTTCATATAGATGACAAAAATATGATTTTTATTATAAAACAATTTCTTTCAAACACGAATACCATTCAACACATGAACGGTTTCAACATATGAAAATAATTTCAACAAATGAAAATAATTCTAACACATGAATATTTCAGAAAATTTCGGCAGCATAACGGCAGGGTAGTTAAAACCGGGGCCGCCCTAGTACGGCTCCTCGCTCTGCCTTAAAGCCTCGCAGCTTTTGACAATGGGGATTTCATGCATCTAGTTCGCACGCAGGCGGCATGTATATTTTTTTTTCATTTCCACAAACTAATCCTATGTGGTTTCAAACAAATAATTCTCAACCACAAACGGGTATTTTTCAACCACAATCAATCAATTTCAACCACAAACAATTCTAATAAACCATTCGTAATCAACCAATTTTCACACCAATCACAACTAATAAATATCGTCCATGGTTTGTGGACGAGGGGCGTATATATATATATATATATATATATATATATATATATATATATGTGTGTGTGTGTGTGTGTGTGTGTATGTGTGTGTATGTGTGTATGTATGTATGTATGTATAAGCATTTCACTTCTATTTCAACACATATATAATTTTTACAACGCATATATAACTTATATATCGAACGTACAACTTATACAACGCTTATACATGAGGTGTACAACGCTTATATAACTCATACATCGACTATATAATTTATACATCGTCGTTTTCCATATCGTTTATAATTTAGAAATCTCACATTGGGTTCCACTCCACCAAAAATTGCATAAGGCTCAGAAAAATATGCGGTCTCTTCTAAAATGTAGAGGACGTCCTCACGGTCCCGGCGTCTCTTGTTTCTCTGGATTTCAACAACGTAGCAAAAAGTTATGATTTTTATACTAAAAATCACCATTTGCAACACTTTAAAGCGTCAAAATCCTTTTAAATGAACACAGCCGTTACCTCTCTTGATAGATTCAAAACTAGGTCACCAATTAACTCCTAATCTGTTGCACGATAACCAAATCGAAGTACACCACGTGGTAGAGCGTGGAACGACGCCTCTAGGGGGACCCACCACTCTCAACTCGACGGCACAGCTGGGGCGAATTCCGGTGAGGTACGGCACCAATTCAGGGCTTCGATCCTCGACGGATACAACTCGATGGAGGGACAGACTTACACGGATTCGAAGAGGAAGGAGAGTACTACAATTTCCTCCACTGGAGGGAGGTCTGATTTGGTGCGTGGAGGGAAAAAAGAGAGGAGAGAAGGTGTTGAACATCTTCCGTCATTCGTGATAGGGAGAGAAGCGGGCTTACGGGGTCAACAAAGAGATGATGGAGCAACGTGATTGGCCAATGAATTATATTTAATTATTTATTTATTTTAAATCCGAAAATACCCCTCACATCATACGAACTCCAATCCAAACCCAAAAACTGTCGCCCCTAGCTAAATACCCCCTTTCCGAGCACAATGGGATATGTTTTGTAGGCCCATTCGACTGTTTCAGTCTGTTTCTCTTCAAATTAAAATATAAAACATTCAATATTTAATTTGAACGTACATTTCAATTTGCCGGGGCCACATACTGATCCTAAAAATTCCCAAAAAAAACAAATCTAGCTATGTTTTGACCATACGGTCCCAACAAAACTAGTTTCGTCAAATTCTGAGACCGTTTGTAAAATGGCCCTTTTTTGGTCGATCCAATTTAATAGAAATCGACCAAACACATTTTCGTTTGCCACGCTCACATATTAGCTTCAAAAATTATGAAATTCGAAATCTAGCAATCATTTGACATCCCGGATCCAAAAAAAGTGGTTTCGTCGAATTTCGAGTTCGTTTGCAAAATGGCCATTTTCTGGTCGATCCAATTTAATAGAAATCGACCAAACACATTTTCCTTTTCCACGCTCACATATTAGCTTCAACAATTATGAAATTTGAAACCTAGCAATAATTTTACATCCCGGACCTAACAAAAGTGGTTTCGTCAAATTCCGAGGTCGTTTGCAAAATAGCCATTTTCACAGGCTATATAAACTCTATAGCGACCTTTCTGAAAATTCATTTGGCCATAACTTTTGGTTTCCGCTATGAAACTTCGATTTTTCTGATTCGTTAGAAAGATATTCAGTAACAGATTTAAATATTTTTGGTTTCACTGAAATCCGTTTTGTTTTGCACCCGGTACAGTCAGTTAAAGTTTTAAATGAAATTTTGAAACTGCCGCGCCATTTCAGGCCTTGTTTATAATCCAAAGTAATTATATTTATATTCAAACATCGATTCAAACTAACTTTTCATCATTATTAATTAAAATATTTATTTTAATTATTTTAAATTCACTAAAACAGCCAATTTAAATTTTTTAAATTGGTTCAGATTTTCCGGGTCGTTACAATCTCCCCCACTTAAAACTTTTCGTCCCCGAAAAGGAACAAAGTCGAAAGTGGTTTGATTAATCAACTCTACTTCCGATCTGGCTTCCATTCTCCAACTTTTCAGTTTCTGAGAACTTTCAAATTATTCAAAAATTTGCCTAACACCCGGAATTTTCAAAAAATTTCGCCATAACCTCCTTTGTACGGGGAGGGGTTTGGAAATTTATTGGGCCATATTAGTTACCCAATAAATCCTATAAAGCATACACATATTTATAGTGATATATTCTGGTGTTTACAGGGGAGCGTGTATAGATAATAACTCCAGAGAATAAATTCTCGTCACCCTGTCTAAGCCTGAGGGAGTGTGTATTTTTAATTACTCCAGAGAATAAATTCTCGTCACCTCGTCCCGTATGGGAAATAAATAATCCATGTGCCGTATTTAATGACTAAAGAGACGTGATTATTGTCAACTCCAGACCCGTGTGGGGGTTTTATTATTATGGAAATTTACCGTTACATTTTATATGGTCCATATCAGTCATCAGTTCAACCTGTAAAATATAGCCATCGCCATACAAGCCTCTCGCTCGTATGGTAAATCTTCAACCTCGTCACACAAGCTCCAAATGCTTATGTAGTATATGATGAAGTATGCCTATCTTCGAGAAGTATGCCATGTAGTGTAGTTCAAAATTAAATGTTACTATCCTATGGCGACATTTATTATTACACATAGAATAACCAGCAGTCTGCATCCAATGGCATTCACAGGAGTTGATATAATAATATTTCGCATCCAACTCATTAAGGTTTACCTATTTATCGGGCACGCAAATAATTTATTTACTCAACAGCTAATCCAATTACCTGTTGAAACATATATATGCACATGTATATATTTCTATCTATTTTTAAATCAGTTCAATGTGTGATTTAATCGAATAAATTCTACCATTCATTCTCTTATTAATTAAATCAACTATCGTTCTAATAATTTAATTAATCCAACTCACTATCACACAACACAAACAACAACCAATTTGTTTTTAACTTTTCAAAAATATACTAATCAATTCCTATACTCTTTTTAAATTAATCAGACTATAGAATTACAAGTGCACATCCATGGAAAGAAAATGACAACAAAGTAGAGAACAACTGGAAATTTCAAAATATGGTAAATGTACCTTGCACCGAAGTCAATCAGAGATATCCACTCGACACTTAGGATAGGCTTTCTGAATACTCTCCTCAGTTTCCCAAGTACAATCTCGTGGAACTCCACTCCATTGCACTTTGACTAAGTGAACCTTCATATTCCTTAGTTCCTTGGTTTCTTTGCCAATGATCTTTAGCGGCTCTCTTCTCATAGCCAACTCTGGAGTAATTTCAATATCTTGTTGTGCGGCCTCTTCCACAACCAAGTCCGGGTCATGAACATGCTTTCGAAGTTGAGAGATGTGAAATACATCATGCACTCCAGGCAACCAATCAGGCAATTGAACCCTATAAGCGAGAGTTCCAATCCGTTCAAGAATAGGAAACAAACCAATGAATTTGGGCGCCGACTTCCCAGTTTTACCGAACCAGATAACTCCTCTCATCGGCGATACTTTCAAATATACATAGTCGCCAACCGCAAATGATATATCTCTTCTTCTCTTATCGGCATAGCTCTTCTGTCGGCTTTGAGCGGCGAGTAATCGTTTCTTAATGAAATCGACTTTGTCGGTAGCTTCTCGGATCATATCTGGCCCCAACACAAGTATATTACCAGGTTCGACCCAACAAGCAGGAGATCGGCACGGTCTACCATACAATGCTTCGAATGGCGACATTGTCAGGCTCGCTTGGTAGCTGTTGTTGTATAAGAACTCAGCCAAATGTAAATGGTCTTCCCATGATCCACCAAAATCTAGAACACAAGCCCGCAATAAATCTTCTAGTATACGATTCACCCTCTCAGTTTGACCATCTGTCTGAGGATGATAGGCGGTGCTTAGATTCAGCTTTGTTCCCAGTTCTAATTGAAATGCCTCCCAGAATTTTCTAGTAAATATTGGATCTCTATTACTCACTATACTGATCGGCACTCCGTGTAGTCTAACAATTTCCTTGAAATATATCTGCGCCAGACTCTGAGCAGTTCTTTTTTGATCGGACAGGTATGAAATGGGCGGTCTTCGTGAAGCGATCTACGATCACCCAAATACTGTCATTTCCTTTTCTGGTTCTGGGCAAACCATCTATGAATCCATGGAAATATGTTCCCACTTCCAACCTGGAACGTCCAGCGGTTGCAACAATCCAGCCAGTTTCTGTTGGTCGCTCTTGACTAGTTGGCAAATAGGGCATTGGCTAACATATATTGAAACGTCCCTTTTCATAGCCTTCCACCAGAATGTTCGTTTAAGATCGTTATACATTTTGGTCACACCTGGATGGATACTCAGCTTGGATTTATGACATTCGTCTAACACTTCCCTTTTTAACTCTAGGATGTCGGGAACACAAATCCTTCCTCTCAATCTCAGGATTCCGTCGTTATCTATTTGAAAACACGAGGGTTCGCCTTTCTGAATCCTTTTGATCATATCCTTAATAAAATTATCATCCTTCTGAAGAATAGATATTTTGTCAATCAAGGAAGTCATTATAACAAAGCTGGCGATCATTACATTCTTTCGACTCAGCGCATCGGCCACGACATTGGCTTTCCCGGGAGTGTATAGAATCTCAAAATCGTATGCTGCAAGGAACTCTAGCCAACGTTGCTGCCTCAGATTCAAGTCTTTCTGGGTGAACAGATACTTTAGCGACTGGTGATCTGTAAACAGTTCGAATTTCTCACCCAGGAGATAGTGTCTCCAGATTTTCAAAGCAAATACTATAGCTAACAACTCAAGATCATGAGTAACGTAGTTCTTTTCATGTGGCTTCAGCTGGCGGCTAGCATAAGCAACAACCTGACCTCTTTGCATTAATACTGCACCAAGGCCTTCCCTAGAGGCATCTATCCAGACTTTCAAGTCCTGATTGCTGTCGATAATTGTTAATACTGGAGCAGTTGTTAATCTTAACTTTAGCTCTTCAAATGCCTCCTCACATTCTGGAGTCCACTTGAATTTTGAGTGCTTCTTTTTAAGCTTCGTTAAGTGACTAGATATCTTCGAAAAATCTTTAACGAACTTCCGGTAATAATTAGCCAATCCAAGAAAACTTCAGACTTCTGTGGGAGTACTAGGCTGTTTCCAATTTTGAATAGCCGTGATTTTACTTGGATCCACAACAATTCCTTCTTTTGATATGACGTGGACAAGAAACTTCACTTCATCTTGCCAGAATATACATTTGGACGGTTTGGCTTTCAAAACATTCCTTCTCAGAATCTCTAGAACTTGGTTCAAATGTTTTTCATGTTCGGTCTTTGACTTAGAGAAGATTAAAATATTGTCAATAAAAACCAGAAAAAACTTATTCAGGACTCCTCTGAACACTCTATTCGTCAAATCGACGAAGTAAGCTGGAGCGTTGCATAAGCAGAACGACATTATTAACCACTCATAGAACAAGTCGGGACCTCTAAATGCTGTCATAGGAACACACTCTTCGGCAATACGAAGCTGATGGAAGCCTGTAGCTAGGTCCATCCTTGAAAATACTTGTGCTCCATTCAGACGATCCAATAAATCATCGATTCGCGGCAATGGATATTTATTCTTTATTGTCAGCTTGTTTAAATCACGATAATCCACACATAGTCGCAGAGTACCGTCATATTTTAGGACAAACACCACTGCTGCTCCCCAATCAGAGAAACTAGGCCTAATCAGACCCTTCCATACAAGCTGTCGAGTTTGATTGTCTAGTTCTTCTTTCTCTTTCAAGGTCATTCTCCAAATAGCGTGCACTAATGGCCTTGCGTTCGGAATTAAAGTGATCTTGAAATCAATTTCTCTCTGCGGAGGTAAGCTGACAACTTCTTCGAACACATCTGCATAATTCTTTACGATAGGAATATCTTTGATGAGGTTCGGAATATTCTCTGTGACTACAGGGATATCTTCTATTTGAGCAGGAGAAACATCCAAAGCTGCCCAGAAGTCTTTTCTATTAGAATTCTGACCTTCACAGGGAATGGTTATATAATCACCTGATTTAATCTTCGCCCTAACAAATCTGTCGGTGCATCTAACCTCTGCCTCATATTTGGTTAACCAATCCAATCCCAAAATAAGATCGAATTCAGTAAAATTTATGATGATAGAGATGGTAGGGAACTTATAACAGGAAAAAGAGTCAGGCGCCACAAAAATCCAGCTAAGATTGAGAGAACCACCAACCGGATTACGGACAGTGATGGGTTCTTTAAGCTTCCTCAATTTCAAGTCCAACTTCTTGACCGCATTCTTTGCAATAAAGCTTCGTCACGCGCCTGTGTCAAACAGTACTTTGACTGGAATGTTTTTGACAGTAAGTGTGCCTTCTAAAACATCAGATCTTCCCTGACTAGCTGAGGGTGCTGATGTTTCTGCCACTTCATTTACTTGCACCACATTGGTCTTTTTTAACATCCAGCATTCTTGCTTTATGTGACCAGCCTGATGACAAAGATTACATTCTCAGGTTGATTGAAACTTGTTCTTGGATTTATATTCATCCTTTCTTCGTTTGTTCGAAGACTTACAACTTATCGCCAAATGTCCTTGCCTATTGCAGCTTGAGCATGTGGCAGTCATTACCGGTTCTTTCTCAGATCTAGTCCTTTTTCTCTTGGCTCTGGGCTCCTTACTTACCTTAAGAAACGTACTGGCCTCAGGGTTATCAGTCTCAGACTCCCCTTTGTTACTAGAACTGACTTCTTCTTCGTCACGCAACATACCTTTCTTATGGAGATCTTCATACTGGTAAGCCATGTATATCATTTCTGAAAAAGGAAGCTTCACATGCCCCATTACCTTATTCTGGTATTTTCTTTGCAGACCATGAATAAACATCAAATTCTTCCTCTTCGTATTTTGAATCAGATGAGGAGCAAAGTGAGAAAGTTCGTTGAATTTTTTATGATATTCTGGAATGGTCATATCTCCTTGTATCAAATAAGAGAATTCATCACATAATCTCTCAGTCGCTTCAGGAGGAGTAAATTTTTATAGGAAAATCTCTTTGAATCTATCCCAGGTGATATCACCTTCTGGATTATCTTTGATGATTGTTTCCCACCATATTAAAGCTTCTTATTTGAGCGCCCAAGATGCCACTAATCTTTTCTGATCATCTCTCAGTTGGATACGTTCAAAAATTCTTTCAACAGAACTCATCCAAGCTTGAGTTTGAATTATAGATTCATTGCCCGAGAATTGTGCTAGATTTCGATATCTCTTTAATAGAGCCTCTAGATCTGGTTCTGCATTTAATCTGTTTCTGACACTCATTTTCTAGTACTTCTGCAAATAGCATATCAAGTGTCAGGTCATAGAAAAGGTATTTTAAAACATAGAAACATATACTTCAAATGTAAATGTGTCTATCGGGGTGTAATTTCATTATGCTATACTCATACTAGGATATTACTGATCCTACCTGTAATGAGAAACCCTTCCTAGAACACTACTGGTTCTATTTCTGACGAGTTCGTTAATTTGTTATATTCCAGCACTAAGCTTAACCAAAGCTCTGATACCACGTTGTGACGACCCCAAAACCCCGTACGACGGTGTTAAGGGTAATCTTTGGAATATAACACATAAACAGATAATAGCAGAACATAATTAAATAAATACACCAGATAATGAACAAATAATACACTGGATAAACGTAATCATCAGAGTTACACAGTATACAGGATCATACTTAGTACAAATACAGTTCAGCTATACATAAATGTCTACAGCGGAAACAAACATAATATGTACAATAGGAGCTGAACAACATAAAAAGAGATAAATGGTAGAATCCATCTTCAGCTCCAGCTATCCAGAAAGAGCCTGCTAATAACCTGAATACAAGGCTGCCCATGTAGAAAAAGGGGCACCCAAGTTTGCAAGTGAAACAAACTACGAGTCAGTCATGGGACTGGTATGAGAAATCTACTTAACACATTTATAATATGGCTAATTGCAGGACCACGCCACTTTCGCGGAACGGGTTTACTCCATTGGATTTCCAGTGCTTGAAAACAAGTAAATCTTTTAAACATCGCAATGCTTTTTATAAAAATAAAGCCATTATAAGACTCAGTTCCCATCACACAATGCAACGCAAACCGGAGGATAGAGTTTTTACCTTATAATGGCCAATATATGCTTGATACGAATAAAAAAAAGCATTTGATATTATTACTAGTGTTTATATGTTTCAAAAACAATTTCGAATCATAAGTATCAATCATAGACGGCATTAATGCCCCATACCACCACATCGCCATTTATAGGTATACAATCAAAACCGCATAGTCACGTATTTGGAAATTGGATTTCCGTCATGAACCGAGGCAAGGGATCGTCCTCACCGAATTCGAGACGCTCTAGCCCGCCCCTCAGGAACAGCCGCTACTGCCCCTTGAATCGTCAAGGTCGGTCCACCGATGTGGATTATTATGCCTGAACACTGCGTCCCCCCGCCCTTTGGGACGTAAATGAGCCAACGAATGGCTCCTTCGTCTTCACATAGTCACCGGTATATCCGAGGCGCCTCGCAACAGCAACAACCACACAGGTGAAAATAATATAAATGTCATCCAGTTTAAGCACCGACACCACCTCTAGCTCGAAAGAAACGCAGGCCCTCCCTGATGTCCTCTCCCGTTTCTGGTTCATACCGAGGTGTGAGGCTCGCGAATTCACGTTATACACAAAGCTACGCCACACAGGCGGTGCTTTGATCATCAACCACAAGACTTTTCTTTTCAATAGAAGCCTTGATCACTGCATCTTAGCATGCCACATAGGCAATTCATGCCATGTAACTGATGGGTATCAATCACACAGAATGAATTCCAATGTCAGACACATAGTCCATTTACAAGTCCGTTCTGGGTCTGAACGAAACCGGAGACACTATATACCTCGCATACCCATCGATCTCCACGTATGTCTGGATGATCACCACTCATTGTCCATATGTCGGGATGCCTCCCAATCAGGACATCAGTTACCATCCAAACAAGGTGAAGATCTCCGGTCTTCGACCACCGTCTTCATCTTCGATTTCTTATCGTCGATTCAGTTATTCAGAATGGGATAAACCCGGTCTTTCTGAGCAACTCGCGTATATAATAAACAAGTGCTACACAAACACAACATACACCTTATTCCAATTCATTAGTCACTAACCGTAAATCAGTAAGAGAACGATTCCCCAAATATTAACCCCGAAGGCCGAAACCAAAATCAGATCAAAATCCAGGAAACCATTCGACTTAGCCAACCTTCAGTTAGTTTCTCAACTTCACATTCCATATCATTTATAATATTTTATAACGATTTATCGCTATTTTTATTTATTTAAAAATAGCCAATTTATTCAAACGACGCTTCAGGCCATAACGTGGCCGTGGCGCTGTTTTTCTTCAGATTTCATTTACACATCTCTGAAAATCTAACCATTGGATCTTCACAAAATTTATATCATTAGAATGATCTTTTCAAAACGAATCCAACGGTTCCAGTTTTGGGAAAATCCGACGGTCTGATCTCCCGGTATACTCGTTTGAAGTTTCGATTTCAAAATACGAACTACAACGTCGTTATTCGATTAAATTTAATTATATATATATATATATATATATAATCGATTCTGGCGCTGTTTTTCGTCAGATTTGAATTATACATTCCAGACAATTCAACCGTTGGATCTTTACAAAGTTGGTGTCGTTGGAAAGATATTTCCAAAGCGAACCCAACGGTTTCAGTTTCGGGAAAATCTGATGGTCGGATCACCCGCACTAATCGTTTGAAATCACGGTTTCATAACACGAACTGCAGCTTCGTTTTTCGATTTTATTTTATTTTATTTATATATATATATATAAATATATATATATAAAATCTATTCTTCGATTTCAAAACCATATTCTTTTCATATATTTGATAAAAATGATATTTTTATCCAACCGACTTTTATTTCAACACTTCACTATTTTTAACAATTCATGTATATAATAAAAATGTGATTTTTAATGTAAAACAATTTATTTCAAAACACGACTATTTTATATAGTTCATATAGATGACAAAAATATGATTTTTATTATAAAACAATTTCTTTTAAAACACGACTATTTTATATAGTTCATATAGGTGACAAAAATATGATTTTTGTTATAAAACAATTTCTTTCAAACACGAATACCATTCAACACATGAATTTCTATTCAACACATGAATGGTTTTCTATAGTTCGTATATAAAAGATAAAAATATGATTTTTATTGTTAAAACAATTTATTTCAAAACACGACTATTTTATATAGTTCATATAGATGACAAAAATATGATTTTTATTATAAAACAATTTATTTCAAACACGAATACCATTCAACAAATGAATTTCTATTCAACGAATGAATTTCTATTCAACACATGAACGGTTTTCTATAGTTCGTATATAAAAGATAAAAATGTGATTTTTATTGTTAAAACAATTTATTTCAAAACACGACTATTTTATATAGTTCATATAGATGACAAAAATATGATTTTTATTATAAAACAATTTCTTTCAAACATGAATACCATTCAACACATGAATTTCTATTCAACACATGAACGGTTTCAACATATAAAAATAATTTCAACAAATGAAAATAATTCTAACACATGGATATTTCAGAATATTTCGGCAGCATAACGGCAGTGTAGTTAAAACCGGGGTCGTCCCTAGTACGGCTCCTCGCTCTACCTTAAAGCCTCGCAGCTTTTGACAATGGGGATTTCATGCATCTAGTTTGCACGCAGGCGGCATGTATATTTTTTTTTTTCATTTCCACAAACTAATCCTATGTGGTTTCAACCAAATAATTCTCAACCACAAACGGTTATTTTTCAACCACAATCAATCAATTTCAACCACAAACAATTCTAATCAACCAATTTTCACACCAATCATAACTAATAAATATCGTCCATGGTTTGTGGACGAGGGGCGTATATATGTATGTATATATATATATATATATATATATATATATATATATATATATAAGCATTTCACTTCTATTTCAACACATATATAATTTTTACAACGCATATATAACTTATATATCGAACGTACAACTTATACAACGCTTATACATGAGGTGTACAACGCTTATATAACTCATACATCGACTATATAATTTATACATCGTCGTTTTCCATATCGTTTATAATTTAGAAACCTCACATTGGGTTCCACTCCACCAAAAATTGCAGAAGGCTCAGAAAAATATGCGGTCTCTTCTAAAATGTAGAAGATGTCCTCATGGTCCCGGCGTCTCTTGTTTCTCTAGATTTCAACAACATAGCAAAAAGTTATGATTTTTATACTAAAAATCACCATTTGCAACACTTTAAAGCGTCAAATTCTTTTTAAATGAACACAGTCGTTACCTCTATTGATAGATTCAAAACTAGGTCACCAATTAACTCCCAATCCGCTGCACGATAACCAAATCGAAGTACACCACGTGGTAGAGCGTGGAACGGTGCCTCTAGGAGGACCCACCACCCTCAACTCGACGGCACGGCTGGGGCGAATTCCGGCGAGGTACGATGCCACTTCAGGGCTTCGATCCTCGACGAATACAACTCGATGGAGGGCGAGACTTACACGGATTCGAAGAGGAAGGAGAGTACTACAATTTCCTCCGCTGGAGGGAGGTCTAATTTGGTGCGTGGAAGGAAAAAAAAGAGGAGAGAAGGTGTTGAACAACTTCCGTCGTTCGTGATAGGGAGAGAAGCGGGCTTACGCGGTCAACGAAGAGATGATGGAGCAACGTGATTGGCCAATGAATTTATATTTAATTATTTATTTATTTTAAATCCGAAAATACCCCTCGCTTCATACGAACTCCAATCCAAACCCAAAGACTATCGCCCCTAGCTAAATACCCCCTTCCGAGCACAATGGGATATGTTTCGTAGGCCCATTCAACTGTTTCAGTCTGTTTCTCTTCAAATTAAAATATAAAACATTCAATATTTAATTTGAACGTACATTTCAATTTTCTGGGCCCACATACTGATCCTAAAAATTCCCGAAAAAACAAATCTAGCTATGTTTTGACCATACGGTCCCGACAAAACTAGTTTCATCGAATTCTGAGACCGTTTGCAAAATGGCCCTTTTCTGGTCGATCCAATTCAATAGAAATCGAATAAACACATTTTCCTTTGCCACGCTCACATATTAGCTTCAAAAATTATGAAATTAGAAACCTAGCAATCATTTGACATCCCGGATCCAACAAAAGTGGTTTCGTCAAATTTCGAGGTCGTTTGCAAAGTGGCCATTTTCTGGTCAATCCAATTTAATAGAAATGTACCAAACACATTTTCCTTTGCCACGCTCACATACTAGCTTCAAAAATTATGAAATTTGAGACCTTGCAACAGTTTGACATCCCGGACCCAACAGAAGTGATTTCGTCGAATTCCGAGGTCGTTTGCAAAATGGCCATTTTCACGGGTTATATAAAATCTATAGCGACCTTTCAGAAAATTCATTTGGCCATAACTTTTGCTTCCCGCTATGAAACTTATATTTTTCAGATTCGTTAGAAAGATATTTACTAACAGATTTAAATATTTTTGGTTTCACTAAAATCTGTTTTGTTTTGCACCCGGTACAGTCAGTCAAAGTTTGAAATGAAAATTTGAAACTACTGCGCCATTTCAGGCCTTGTTTATAATTCAAAGTAATTATATTTATTTTCAAATGTCGATTCAAACTTACTTTTTATCGTTATTAATTAAAATATTTATTTTAATTATTTTAAATTCACTAAAACAGCCAATTTAAAATTTTTAAATTGGTTCAGATTTTCCGGGTCGTTACAAAATCTCACTCAACTTTTCTTTAGAATTATTTTTATTCATTAAAAATAATTGTTTGTCGCTTGTTTGGATTTTTTCTGGTTGCTTTAAATATATTAGTTATTTAGGCTTGCTATTATATATATTGGTTTGGTGATTGGTTGGATTCCCGCAGTTTCATTAGCGGATGCCCGCATATCATTAGCGGATGACCCTACACCCACGTATATAAGTGGATCCCCTTTTATACCGTGATATCCTGCCTTGAAGCAAGATGGGTATTATTTCTGTTGACTAACATCTGTGGATGCAGGAAAACAGGTTGGAGGGATCCAACTGGATTCCTCAAAAATATATTATCTGTTTGTTTATTTATTTGCATATATACTGTCATATATGATGAGTTAGAAAAATAAATAATTGGTTGTTTGGTGTTTAAATGCCACTGGGCCCAAATATTGATATTTAAAAATATCATGAAAAGGAATTTCGCAGATTTAAAAGGGAATTCTATTTATTTTTTTCTAAAATAGAATTTGAAATTTCAAATGGGGAATTCAAATAGAATTTGAATATGAGAAATTCAAATAGAATTTTGAATATGAGAAATTCAATGGAATTTGAATATAGAAAACGCAAAGAGAATTTCCAAAATAAGATTTTGGTTTTAAATAGATTTCGAAATAGGCTTGTTTAAATAAAACAAGGAAATTTATAAAATAGTGTTTATAAATATAATGAATAAATTATCAAGAGATAAATTGAATATTTGAATTCAAAGGAATTTAAATATGGGATTTGAATTCAAAGGCATTGAAATAGAATTTGAATTCAAAGGAATTGAAATAGAATTTGAATTCAAAGGAATTCAAATAGAATTTGAATTCAGAGGAATTCAAATAGATTTGAATAAAGAAAGTTCGAATGAAATTTAAATATAGGATTTGAAAATAGAAGTGAATTGGAGTTAAATATAGAAATTCAAATGTAATTTGAATATAGAACTCAAATAGAATTCAAATGGAATTTAAACGAAGGAAATTCAAATTTAGAATTTGAATGTAGAAATTTAAATGAAATTTGTTTATAGAAATTGAATGGAGTTTGGATATAGAAAATTAAAATATAGAATTTGAATAAATTAATCCAAATAGGAATTTGAATATAGATTTCAAATAGAGTTGAAATGGGAATTTGAATATAGATTACAAATAGAGTTAAAATGGAATTTGAATATTAGAATTCAAACAGAAATGAAATGGAGTTTGAATATTAGAATTCGAATAGAGTTAAAATGGAGTTGAATCCATTTTAACAAAGTATAAAGTTTATATATATATAAATATAATTAAAACGAACTCGCCGCAGCACTGCAATTCGTAAATTGTCGTTTCGAACTTCAATTGAGCATACAGAGCTCAATTGAAGACGGAATTCTTTGAAACAAGAAACGTCAGGACCGATTTGATAATAGTTTTCTAATGAAGGAGGAAAATCTGAATTTCGTCGTATAATTTTTTTTGTGTCAAAATCAAATTTTCAGAAAAACAGCGCTATAACCATTTAAAAACCATAACGGTTTATTTAAATAAATTAAAGGATTTTAAGCAAATAAAATCCAAATTTCTATTTAGAAAAATCTAGATTTGAGTTATAAAATATATCGGAACTCAAGTAGAGTAATGAGTTGATTTTTGAAACAGAAACCAGATTTTTGATTATTGAATTAATTAATTTGAATAGTAATTAGTTAATGAGACTTTGAATTGATATTGGGCTTTGAACAAGTGAATTCGATTTAAAAATTTATATTCAAAATCGAAAAGGAAACTAGAATTGAAATTGAAATTCAATTTGGTTATGAGCAAGTTAAATATTTTGTTTGAACATGTTATGTTCAAACAAAGAACTGGAATAGGCAAAATAGCTAGTTAAAGAATAAATGAGCGAAACTAAATTCAAACGAATGAACTGGGTTGAATTGAATTGAAAATAGGTGAGCATGTATTAGACAGGTATAGGATGAAGTATATGAAGAGAATGAAGATTTTAATTTATGTGCCCGACAAAAAGGTACATGTTTAAATTCATATATGAGATTTTATGCGCCGTATCGGCAAGCCGCTTGGCTTTTTGTTTTTCTTTGGATTGGTGAGGGCCATGGGAGGCTATTTGAAATATCTCGATGCTCCCGGTACAAGGGAGGTTATGGTGAATTTTTTCCGGGAATTTAAGGAGTTATAATATTTTTAAGATAATTTGATAGTTAGAAATCAATGTATCGATATATATAGAATTCGATAAGGAAAAAAATAGAATATTGTAAACAAAAGGGGAAATCTATAAATTAGAAATAGAAAGCGAACCATATACATGTTTTAAAAATGAATAATTGGTTTGCATGGTATGTTTATTCGAGGTAAGTGGTTTTGTCGTTTTGAAGTTGAGGCTGTTTTCAGTCAAGGTCTGAGAGGTAATTTTACCCCAACTTGATTGATTTCATTTTTAATTGATAAATAGCAAGATCCAGTCTCGAAGAGAAGTGTTTGAATAAGTGATTGGAATTGCAAATAGAGATATTTTCTAAATATAGAAAAATAAAAGAAGTTGATATTTGGAAATGTTTTCCAAATGGCGTAAGAGGCCAATATGATTACTGAAAATATTTGATTAACAAATATTGATGGGGAAATGAAGAAGTGAATTAATTAATGAAATATTAATTAACATACCGAGTGATTGATTGATGCTATGGATGAATGTTTGGATGTTTATTTTTCTTCGATAGTTAAATAATCGACTATCGAAGTATTTGCCAATAGCGTTGTCAATATGGAGAGACCGGTTGGATTATTATCCGTGAACCACTCTGTATTGGAGTAGCGTTGCGAATCAGATTATATGAAGATAATCGAGGACGGAGTGAAGTGCAAGGGCTTTTTCTATTAATAGAAATTGTGCCTTCGGTTTCGTTCAATCCCAGAACGAACGTATATGGACGAATGTCTGACAAAGTATTTCCAATGATCGCATGTGTTGGTCTGTATAAATATATATAGTTGCAACGGATTTATTCCCTTAGCATAACATCCAGAATATTTGTGCAAATCAATAAATGATTAACGGATCTGACAATGTGGCATTCAAAGTGATTGTGCTAGCAATGAATGATAAGTAATCGTAGCCTCAGGCCTCAACAACCGGGAAATGACAAAAATCGGGCAGGCAGCATGGCTATGTGGGTCGCTGTAACACCCCACCTCCACCAGGGTGGCTCTTGCAAGCACTTTGACTTTGGAGGGGCGTTTGAATCAGGTAAACATGCATAATGATATATCAAGGCAGAACAAGAACATATGTATATATGTAAACAGAGTAAATAACATAGATAAAACAGCGGATGATTTCAAAACATTTCAAAACAAGTCTGGTACAACATAGCTTTCCAAATAAACAAGTCTAGATAAAACAACATCAACTGAAAAACTGAAATAAATAAGTGCTATCCCCAATTAAGTGGTAACCATAGCTAGCTTCATGTCGAAACCGTACATGAGCTGAAATCCCACAAGCAAGCAATCCGAAATCCAAGCTAAGCTCCAGTATTCCCTCCCTGAGAACCTTAGGGGGGGGGGGGACGGAAGAAAAGAGGCGAAAGAAAACAGGTCAGTCAAAAAGACTGAGTAAGCCCTACTACAATCAATGTAAACTGATAAAGTTAACTGGCATGAGCAGCAGGGATGAACATAAGGATAACAATATACTAGCATGATGATTAACTAACAAGGTAGATAAAGGTGTCATCGCATAATCAGGATTAAGGTTTTGCACCACAGGTGTACTAGCAAACTAACATGACTTGAATAAACAAGTATTGATCCCTTGGCCCAAGCTTTGGCCCAATAACATGAAATGACCCTAGTACAAGGTCCAACCAAATGGTCTAGTCGATCGGCTCCCTAAGCCTAACTCGTCACGTGTTGGTGTCAATACGGCCCAATCATAATTGTAGTCGAACTGTGCCGGGTCCACCCTTCGGGTGTATCAAGCCCTAGGGTGTCAACCCCTGGACACCATGAACATGAGTGCACAGTCCCGATCTACTGGTACCCGTGCATGTTTTCTCCGGCTACGGACTATGTGCACGACCAGAGTCCGCCCGGAACTACACCGGCGTACCCTCTGCCGTCGCTTTTGGTCACTTACCTCCAGTCCAGTAATCGTGCCCCCACCCTAGCCTAGTCCCTAGGGTCATGATGATACTAACTTGGGATTACTGCTGGAGTGGGCCCCCATTGCTAGGATTTTTCTAGTGGGTTAAGTACGGTTTAACCCTCTTGCTAATCCTGGATTAACTTGGTTAAGTGTAACGATGAGTTCACGACTTAACCCCGATTAATCTACCAAGCCCAAATTGGTTAAGTATTAAGTGGACCATGACTTAACCCTAATCACGAGGCATTAATTAATTTAATGCGCCTTAACCTCTCACATTAGACCTTGTTGTGGTTACTAGTTAAGCCGGGCGGGTCCGGGTAGCTTTACACCACAACTTGGTCCAACCTCGGGTTCAAGGTACAACATGACCAACTTCTCACATTGGGTCCTATTGTTTGTAGCAACTAGTTAAGCCGGTCGGTTCCGGGTAGGTTTACGCTACAAACTCAACCCAACCTCGAGTTGGCCACACTTATCTTTTCTAAGTGTCATGTCCATCATGTTTCCAAAACATGTTACAAGTTTTCAAGCAATTGGGTAGACCTAACTTAATAGGTAAATTCCCAATGGGTAGGCCTAACTTAATAGGTAAATTCCCAAGCTTATGTTTTATGTCTTTTAAGTTTACCCAACCCCAAATGCAATCCCATCGCTTACATATCGCAATAGCGCATAAAGGATAGAAAGAGGGAACTTGGCATAATCATGACATAAAGGTATTGAAGCCACAAGCTTAACATGGTGGCATATGAAATGTTCATATGTTCATACACTTGCATATTACATTTTTAGGCCTCAAAAGCATGCATAAAACCAAACTTAGCATATTGGTGATACATGGTGCTAAATGACATGTAGAGATGGCCATAAGTTCGCATTTAGCCTCACATGCAAGTTATCATAAGAGATATGATAACTTACATGTTGCTAAAATGCAACTTTGGCATAAAGCTTAAAGCTTTATGTTCATAAACCCAAAATAAGCTTGCATAACATGATAGCATGAACAAAATGTTCAACCCAAACTTGCATAACATAACTTGGCATACTTGCATATAAACTTGCATATCACAACATGATAAACTTGCATATAAACTTGCATATCACAACATGATAAACTTGCATATCATACATTTAACTTTAGAGTTTAAGTATGAAAGTAGAATAGGGCTTACAATACTTAAGAAGTCACAAAAATATGACAAAGCCCTTATGAAATCAATTAAACCCAAAATGCAAGCAAAACCCTTGAGCCAAAATGATCAAGACTCTTTCTTTATGATGCAAATATATAAACTTGACTTGAATGCAAGCTAATGATGCTCATACAAGTTTGAAAACACTTGTATGCATGGAAAATCACTTAGGAATTTATTTAATAATTTTATGAAGAGAGTGGAGGCCATAAGAGGATTGATTTTGCCATAGTTTAGTTGTATGAATGAATAATGATGATTTAGGGTAGGTTAGGGTCTTATTTATAGATTAGGCAAGTGTTTTAGGCCATAGGATTAACCCTAGATTCAATCCAAGCCATCAAAGCATGTCTTGGGGAAGAAGTCAAGTGTAGGAACCATCTAGGGCCTTTAGATTAAACATGGACCATGAGAACCATTCAAATGCAAAATCTGCATTTGAGCGAATCGGCCCACGGGTTGACAGCCAAACACCCTGGATTAACCCCTAGTCGACCCAGCGAGCTCGGGTCGACCTCAAAAATCGGCCGGTTCGGTTATTCCCATCTCCCAATTCGCTGTTTTGAACATTTTTGCATATTTATTTATTTAATTTTCAATTATATATATATATATATCAATTTATATATATTTCTCTGCACAACCCATTTCACTTAATTAAGTATACTTTAATTTGGGAATTTTTCGTGAAACTTCGCGAGGCCATATCTTGGTCATACGGACTCCGATTTTCGAAAACACGGACTCTATTTCGCGTATTTTTCCGAGACGAATGCAATTGCATAGCCCGTTTCTCTTGATTCAGATTTTACAGTTTAATTCTGCCTCCATTTATGTTATAACATGTTATTCAAAAATACGGGTTGTTACATTCTTCCCTCCTTAAAGGATTTCGTCCCCGAAATCTCCAAGTTAGGAAGAACGTATCCTACCATCCATAATCCATCTACTCAAAACATCATCCACGAGCAATCATTGTCCTTAAAAGGTTCTAAATGCTGTATGATCATATGCAAAGGTGTGTGTATATGTACTTATCTAATGCGAAAATCAGGAGGATACTGATTCAGTAAACCCCCTTAATGCAAAATATGTTAGTGAAATGAGTCCATATGTATGCAAATTCCTAACATAATTTATAATCTCTACATGAGTGCACATAACATTCATCCATATGCAACATCCACGTGATAGCATAACAAGTTTTCATCCATGAATAAGCATAAACACTCATGCATATGCGGTATGAAAGTGTGTGAGCCGATCTTAGTGCCTAACGTGTATTATGCATCCACGAGTATCCACTTGCAAACAATTGCAACCACTTGCAACCATCAAGCATAACATGTTTCAAACACATGTTTCATCCAAAGGGTTTCTACCTAAGGTTCTCATGACAAGATTAACACGATAAACTAGATAAACATGGATAGCAAAGAGAAAGATATGCTAACAAAGAAAAGAGATTGAGAGTGTACCATCAAAAAGGAATGGATAAAGCCCACGCATCTTCTCCTCGGTTTCCCAAGTTGCGTCTTCTTCGGCTTCACCCCATTGAACCTTCACCAATTTGACCTCTCGATTCCTTAGCTTCTTGGTCTCCGTCCCCAAGATACGAATCGGAGCTCTCCTCAAGGTAGCCTCTTTCTCCACTTCTACATCTTTTAGAACACTTGGCTCAACAACCTCTGCTGATTCATGTAAACACTTCCGGAGATGCGAGACATGAAAAACATCGTGTACTCCAGCAAGCTTCTCGGGAAACTTCACTCTATAAGCCATCTGCCCGATCCTCTCTATAATAGGGAATGGTCCAACAAACCTCGGTGCCAACTTCCCAACAGCTCCAAATCGGACCACATTCCGCAAAGGAGAAACCTTCATGAAAACCATATCCCCAACATCAAACTCCAAATCCGTTCTTTGTTTATCAGCATAGGATTTCTGTCGGTCTTGGGCCGCTTTCATCCGTCTCCGAATCAACTCGATCTTCTCGGATGTATCTCTGATCATATCAAGCACAAGTATAAGCTCATCTGTAGTCTCCCACCAACATGTATGCGACTTGCACGGCCTCCCATATAAAGCTTCAAATGGTGCCATCCCTATGCTTGCCTGATAACTGTTATTATATGCAAACTCAACAAAAGGAAGATGTTCTTCCCAAGTACCACCAAAATCCAGGATACAAAGCCTCAACAGATCCTCGAGTACCCTATTCACCCTTTCGGTTTGACCATCCGTCTGTGGGTGATAAGCCGTACTTAGATTCAACCTTGTGCCCATAGCTTCTTGCAAGCTATTCCAGAATTGACTTGTAAAGATTGGGTCACGGTCACTGACTATACTAGAAGGGACTCCATGTAGTCTCACAATCTCACGAAGATATACAGACGCTAGCCAAGATGCGGTCCTCTTGCTCTTCACCGGAATGAAATGAGCACTCTTCGTAAGTCTATCCACAATAACCCAAATGCTCGTATTCCCTTTCCTTGACCTTGGTAGCCCATCGATAAAATCCATGGAAATACTCTCCCACTTCCATAGTGGAACGTCTAGAGGATGCAATAGCCCACCAGGCTTCTTCAAACTCGGCCTTAACTTGCTGGCAAATGATACATCTAGAGACAAATTCTGCCACATCCTTCTTCATCCCAGGCCAAAAGAAAATGCGCTTCATATCTTTATACATCTTATCTCCACCCGGATGTATAGTCAACTTAGAGTGATGCGCTTCCTCAAGAACTCTTCTTACTAGATCTTCTACCATTGGAACACATAACCTTCCGTCTCTCCTCAGCCAACCCTTGTCATCAATAGAATATCGAGCGAGATGACTAGACGTCTCTCCTCGAATTAGCTTATCCATAATCTCAACTATCTGAGGGTCTTCTCTCTGCGAAGCCCCAACTTGATCAAGAAGGGTAGGTCTGAGTTCCAGAGATGCTAAAGAACCGGTCATCGACTCAATCGCCAAAGAGAAATCAAAGGTTGCCACATACTCTAAATTCTTCATCTCAACGAATAGAGGACTTAGGGTCAACCTTCTTCTACTCAATGCATCTGCTACCACATTCCCCTTGCCAGGGGTATAAGCTATCTCAAAATCGTAGGACGCCAAGAATTCCATCCATCTTTGTTGCCTCAGATTCAGATCCTTCTGAGAAAAGAGATACTTCAATGACTTGTGATCGGTATAAAGCTCAAATCTTTCTCCCAGAAGATAATGGCGCTAAGCCTTGAGTGCATATACTATTGCTGCCAACTCTAAGTCATGAGTGGGATAATTCTTCTCATGCACTTTGAGTTGTCTACCGCTAAAGCATATCACTCTTCTTTCTTGCATAAGAACAGCTCCTAACCCCGTGCCACATGCATCGGTGTATACGGTAAATAACTTCCCTCCATCGGGCAAAGCTAGAACAGGTGCTGATGTGAGGGCTCTCTTGAGCTTCTGAAAAGCAAGCTCGCATTCTATGCTCCAAGCAAAAACTAAATTCTTCTTCGTCAATTTAGTGAGAGGAGCGGATATCTTTGCGAAGTCCTTGATGAACTTCCGGTAAAAACCCGCAAGACCTAGAAAACTTCTCACTTCGGTTGCATTCCTTGGAGTCTTCCAATCCTGAACTGCCACTACCTTAGCGGGATCCACCGCTAAGCCTTGCTTAGATACTATATGCCCAAGGAATCTAACTTCCCTTCTCCAAAAGTGACACTTGGAGAACTTGGCCTTCAACTGATGCGCTCTAAGCGTATCCATCACCTCCATGAGATGCCTTGCGTGCTCTTCCTCATCCTTAGAGAAGATCAGAATATCATCTACGAAGACCACGACAAACTTGTTCAAGATCTCCCTGAACACCCTACTCATCAAGTCCACGAAATATGCGGGTGCATTAGTCAAGCCGAACGGCATGACAAGCCATTCGAAGAATCCATCTGGAGTTCTGAACGCAGTCTTGTCTATACTATCTTCAGCTACCCTGAGCTGATGGAACCCCGTAGCAAGATCAAGCTGAGAGAAAACAGAAGCACCGACAAGCTGGTCAAAGAGATCATCAATCCTCGGTAACGGGTGTCTGTTCTTCTTAGTCAGCTTATTCAACTCTCGATAGTCAACGCAAATTCGGAGAGAACCATCCGCCTTGGTAGCAAATACCACAGGCGCTCCCCATTCAGATATACTTCGTCTAATGAAGTTCTTCTCAAGCAACTCTTTCACTTGCTTACTTAGCTCCCGCCTTTCACGCGGAGCCATGTGCCGAACGGGCAAAGAAACGGGCTTTGTATTATCCACCAGATAAATGCGGAAATCAGTCTCTCGCTTAGGGGGCAACCCCCTAACTTCATCGAAAACATCCGGATACTCTCGAACCACTCTCACAGACTGAAGAGTTTCCATTGACGAGTCGAGTGATTCCAGATAGCACAACATGACGGGACCTCTCGGATCACAAGAAATCTCTAGGGTGTTTCCGAGGCGAGTCACGAGCCTCACAACCCTATGCTCACAATCAAGAATGGCTCCATATCTGGACAGCCAATCCATGCCCAATATTAATCCGTATCCCCTAAAACCAAGAACATAAGCACTGCACAAGAACTCTACACTCAGTATAGAGATCCTCAAATCCCCACATATCATAGACAAATGGGAGGAACCCCCAATAGGATTTGAGACACAGACGGGATCATCTACCAAGCTAGTACTAAGGTGCAAACTATCAACAAGATCAGATGAGATAAAGCTATGCCATGCACCAGAATCAAACAAGGTACGAACTGGAAAATCAGAAATATATACAAGGCTCTCAACAGAAATACTACCTCGATCGGGAACTGGAGCGACATTGAGAGCATGAACTTGCCCTCCTGAAGGTCCAGCACACTGAGTCTGACCCTGGCCTTGCCCTTGCTTCCTCGGGCAATCCTTACTGAAATGTCCAGTCTCACCGCAAAAAAAGCATTCACCATTCTTCCTTTTCCTCTTTTTACAATCCTTAATAAGATGCCCAACTGAACCGCAATAATGGCACTTCACCTTGTTGTTCTTGCCCTTGTTGTTATTGCCCTTGTTGTTGTTCCCCTTGTTGCCTTGACTCTTGTTCTTGTTCTGATTGCCTTGACTGCTCTGACCACTTGGATTACCCTGATTTCCTTTTCCTTGGGAATCAGTCTTCTTGGCTTGAGTATCATTCATCTTGGTTTCTTTCTTGACATCTCCCTGAAGTAACGCCATATCAACCAAACTCTCAAACGTGGCCCCATGGGGAATATGTGACTTAGCCAATCCCTGTAACGGCTCATTCAATCCTCTAGCAAAACGAAGAGCCTTCTTCTGAGGAGAATTCACCATATCCAAGCCAAAACGAGCTAACTGATTGAACTTGTTCACATATTCTTTGACAGACATATCTCCTTGTTTCAAAGTTATGAACCTCTCCATTTGCAGATTCTCCTCAGCAGAAGATAGAAACTTAAGCATGAACCTTGCCCTGAAATCGGCCCAAGTCTCAACAGGCCTAGTACCATTGGTGACTTCCCACCAATAAGCGGCTTCATCCTTCATAAGCCAAACCGCCAACAAGAGCTTCCTCTGATCGTCTAACCCAAAGATAGCAAACAAATCCTCGGTCTCTTTCAACCAATTTCTGGCCTCTACAAAAGTCTCAGTGCCTTGAAAGTTCTTGCCACCCATTGCTTTGAAATCTTTGCAAGTCTTTGCGAAGTCCACTTGAGGATGCTGAGGGGGAGGAGGAAGAGAAACCTCAGCGATAGGAGGAGGAGGAACATTAACCACCGGAGGAGGAGGAGGAGGAACATTAACTACCGGAGGAGGAGGAGGAGGAACATTAACTACCAGAGGAGGAGGAGGAGGAGGAGGAACATCTGCGGGGCCGGCTTCGGTCGCCCTAGCCTCCAAAAGTCTCCTATACCAAACAGGTACATGTACTCCCTCCGGAATAGCAAAGTTATCGGCCATACTGAAAACGAAGAAAAAGACAGATTCAGAATGGAGAAAAACGAAGGAATTTTGCTAATGGCTTTTTGGGGAATAGCCTTTAAAATAAACTAGACTTTTCTTTGGAAAATACTTTATACTTGGTTTTGAAAATAGTTTTCCAAAAGTTTTCTAAAACTTTTTTTTTGTTCCTTCTCGTACCATAGGCTCTGATACCAAATGTAACACCCCACCTCCACCAGGGTGGCTCTTGCAAGCACTCTGACTTTGGAGGGGCGTTTGAATCAGGTAAACATGCATAATGATATATCAAGGCAGAACAAGAACATATGTATATATGTAAACAGAGTAAATAACATAGATAAAACAGCAGAAGATTTCAAAACATTTCAAAACAAGTCTGGTACAACATAGCTTTCCAAATAAACAAGTCTAGATAAAACAACATCAACTGAAAAACTGAAATAAATAAGTGCTATCCCCAATTAAGTGGTAACCATAGCTAGCTTCATGTCGAAATCGTACATGAGCTGAAATCCCACAAGCAAGCAATCCGAAATCCAAGCTAAGCTCCAGTATTCCCTCCCTGAGAACCTGGGGGGGGGAACGGAAGAAAAGAGGCGAAAGAAAACAGGTCAGTTAAAAAGACTGAGTAAGCCCTACTACAATCAATGTAAACTGATAAAGTTAACTGGCATGAGCAGCAGGGATGAACATAAGGATAACAATATACTAGCATGATGATTAACTAACAAGGTAGATAAAGGTGTCATCGCATAATCAGGATTAAGGTTTTGCACCACAGGTGTACTAGCAAACTAACATGACTTGAATAAACAAGTATTGATCCCTTGGCCCTAGCTTTCGCCCAATAACATGAAATGACCCTAATACAAGGTCCAACCAAACGGTCTAGTCAATCGGCTCCCTAAGCCTAACTCGTCACGTGTTGGTGTCAATACGGCCCAATCATAATTGTAGTCGAACTGTGCCGGGTCCACCCTTCGGGTGTATCAAGCCCTAGGGTGTCAACCCCTGGACACCATGAACATGAGTGCACAGTCCCGATCTACTGGTACCCGTGCATGTTTTCTCCGGCTACGGACTATGTGCACGACCAGAGTCCGCCCGGAACTACACCGGCGTACCCTCTGCCGTCGCTTTTGGTCACTTACCTCCAGTCCAGTAATCGTGCCCCCACCCTAGCCTAGTCCCTAGGGTCATGATGATACTAACTTGGGATTACTGCTGGAGTGGGCCCCCATTGCTAGGATTTTTCTAGTGGGTTAAGTACGGTTTAACCCTCTTGCTAATCCTGGATTAACTTGGTTAAGTGTAACGATGAGTTCACGACTTAACCCCGATTAATCTACCAAGCCCAAATTGGTTAAGTATTAAGTGGACCATGACTTAACCCTAATCACGAGGCATTAATTAATTTAATGCGCCTTAACCTCTCACATTAGACCTTGTTGTGGTTACTAGTTAAGCCGGGCGGGTCCGGGTAGCTTTACACCACAACTTGGTCTAACCTCGGGTTCAAGGTACAACATGACCAACTTCTCACATTGGGTCCTATTGTTTGTAGCAACTAGTTAAGCCGGTCGGTTCCGGGTAGGTTTACGCTACAAACTCAACCCAACCTCGAGTTGGCCACACTTATCTTTTCTAAGTGTCATGTCCATCATGTTTCCAAAACATGTTACAAGTTTTCAAGCAATTGGGTAGACCTAACTTAATAGGTAAATTCCCAATGGGTGGACCTAACTTAATAGGTAAATTCCCAAGCTTATGTTTTATGTCTTTTAAGATTACCCAACCCCAAACGCAATCCCATCGCTTACATATCGCAATAGCGCATAAAGGATAGAAAGAGGGAACTTGGCATAATCATGACATAAAGGTATTGAAGCCACAAGCTTAACATGGTGGCATATGAAATGTTCATATGTTCATACACTTGCATATTACATTTTTAGGCCTCAAAAGCATGCATAAAACCAAACTTAGCATATTGGTGATACATGGTGCTAAATGACATGTAGAGATGGCCATAAGTTCGCATTTAGCCTCACATGCAAGTTATCATAAGAGATATGATAACTTACATGTTGCTAAAATGCAACCTTTGGCATAAAGCTTAAAGCTTTATGTTCATAAACCCAAAATAAGCTTGCATAACATGATAGCATGAACAAAATGTTCAACCCAAACTTGCATAACATAACTTGGCATACTTGCATATGAACTTGCATATCACAACATGATAAACTTGCATATAAACTTGCATATCACAACATGATAAACTTGCATATCATACATTTAACTTTAGAGTTTAAGTATGAAAGTAGAATAGGGCTTACAATGCTTAAGAAGTCACAAAAATATGACAAAGCCCTTATGAAATCAATTAAACCCAAAATGCAAGCAAAACCCTTGAGCCAAAATGATCAAGACTCTTTCTTTATGATGCAAATATATAAACTTGACTTGAATGCAAGCTAATGATGCTCATACAAGTTTGAAAACACTTGTATGCATGGAAAATCACTTAGGAATTTATTTAGGAATTTTATGAAGAGAGTGGAGGCCATAAGAGGATTGATTTTGCCATAGTTTAGTTGTATGAATGAATAATGATGATTTAGGGTAGGTTAGGGTCTTATTTATAGATTAGGCAAGTGTTTTAGGCCATAGGATTAACCCTAGATTCAATCCAAGCCATCAAAGCATGTCTTGGGGAAGAAGTCAAGTGTAGGAACCATCTAGGGCCTTTAGATTAAAGATGGACCATGAGAACCATTCAAATGCAAAATCTGCATTTGAGCGAATCGGCCCACGGGTTGACAGCCAAACACCCTGGATTAACCCCTAGTCGACCCAGCGGGCTCGGGTCAACCTCAAAAATCGGTCGGTTCGGTTATTCCCCTCTCCCAATTCGTTGTTTTGAACATTTTTGCATATTTATTTATTTAATTTTCAATTATATATATATATATATATATCAATATATATATATTTCTCTGCGCAACCCATTTCACTTAATTAAGTATACTTTAATTTGGGAATTTTTCGTGAAACTTCGCGAGGCCATATCTTGGTCATACGGACTCCGATTTTCGAAAACTCAGACTCTATTTCGCGTATTTTTCCGAGACGAATGCAATGACATAGCCCGTTTCCCTTGATTCAGATTTTACAGTTTAATTATGCCTCCATTTATGTTATAACATGTTATTCAAAAATACGGGTTGTTACAGTCGCTCCCATTAGGATGTATAATCACCTATCTAGAGATTCATTTAATTTCTTATTCTATTCGATGCTGTCCCATTCGGGAAACGGTTGATGATCCCAACCATTGGTGATATACATTCGATACACTCAAGCGAAATGAGTGGTCGGTCATGTGTGGGCCGGGTTGCAAGACGTTCTTGTTGAACCCCAGTGTATCGCCTCTAGAGTACACTGATCGGAAGGTGGTTCCATACCTTGTCATGTTGGAAATCCAATCTCCAATATGTGCCCTACGGTTTTTGATTTTATACTATGTATGTGGAGCGTGAGATGCAAGCGTTCCGCTAGATTCTATTTATTTGATGTAGACATTATTATAATATCACTGGATTTTATATCAAAGTGTTTTGGGTTATAGTAAGGTAAAAACCGTCCGTGTTTATGTGTGGACTGGTCTTACTATTATCTTTTCTTTCGAAAGAATTTTGAAGTTAAACCAAATGGTTGGAGTTTACTCACACCAGTCCCATGACTGACCCAGAGTTTATTTTGGTTGTTTTCACTAAACTCTTGGGTGCCCAAATTTATACGGGCAGTCAAGTAGTCGGGATTTTACAGATTCACTTAGAAGAGCAGGAAGCAAGAGGCTTCGCCAGTTAGCTATAGAATATCATATTTCCGATGTGTACTATGTTGTCTGGAAATAGGTGTTTATAACTGTTCCAGGAATAACTGTTGTGCTCTGATGATGGTATATATATACAGTTACTGATTTGTATTTAAAAAAGTTATGTTATATAATATATTTTATTCGTTCCGCTATGAGTTTGTGATCTTCATTTTTTTCTACTCTAATATTCCTTTCTTTCTATTTCTCATCCTCTAACTTCCTGCTATTAATGAGTCATATTTCTTTGCAAATTTCAGTTGGATGTGTGGTGTTATTAGTCAACTCAGATAGTACGGATTTGCGGGTCGTTACAATTGGTATCAGAGCTTAGGTTGAGAGAATACCTAGGCTTTGTGGAATTGTGCTCATTAGAGATAGGGTCAGTAGCACCCTAGAATGAGTTGAGTGTATATATATACGAGAGAGCGTATTTGTTATTTGATATAAAACCCGTTTTATATTTGTGTTGACTAGTCTGTTAAGTGGTTTATGAATTCTGATCGAATAGTGGGGCGCCACAAAGTCGATAGGAATTTCTAAACACTTGAACAGAGAAATTCAACATAATAATGTTTTAAAGTGGGTAAATGAAATAATTTTACCCAAAATTCTATTTTGATGTATAAAGAATAATTTTTTGAAATTATTGTAGTACATGGATGAGTTGGTTGATTAATATTTTAATTAGATTAGATTATAAAAATTGAAATGGTTATTTATAACCAAACAGAATTTGTATATGAATGGAATATATACAAATGAGATGAATTAGAATTGAATTCAGAACAGAATTTGGAATTTTAAATCTTGGGAAGTTGGAAAATATTTTATGAAGTATATTAAAATAATATAGCTTTGTTTTGAAAGGGATTTTTGAATAAAAAATCATTTTTGAATGGATTCTGTAAGTGTTAAAGCACTGAACTCACTTCAATGGCTGGAAAATAATTCTGATGATGACTACAGCTTCATCAGTATTCATTTTCGAGTTCTAAGTGACGAATGGCTACCTTAGAAATTTTTTGATGGGAATTTGTTTGAAAAAAAACAAGTTTAGCTGGAAAATTCAAATATATTGAATTTGAAAGGATATAAGTATATGTACATGTTTAAGTGATTTCAAAAGGATTTGAAATGAAAACCTTGGGATTTGGATTCTGGAAGTGGAATTTAACTTAAGCTAGTTAAATGGATTGAAGTGAATCAATTAACTAGAATCAGTTTGAATAGATTTAATGGAATACAGATTGAATGTAAATGGATTGATCGTAGATCATTCGAATTAAATGAAGGAAGACCAAATGTTTTGGTAGAATAAAATTTGTTGGAACATGAAGAGGTGAGTTTCAACATAAAAAGGAATTTTTGAAAAGTAATGGATTTGTACCATTTTTCCTACTTAGCAATTTCGAGGACGAAATTATTTTAAGGGGGGAAGAATGTAACGACCCGGATTTTTGGTCGATTTATTTTAAATATTTAGTATCGTTTAAATATTGAATTAATAATATAAAAGAATTTTTATATTAAATTATCAATTTATAATCGATATACAATTTATTTCGGATACATATAATTATCGAAATACGAGAACTGAAATAATTCAATTCGAAGATAAAATTGAATCGAAATGGTTCAGATAATCAATATATATTCTATTTGAATATAAACGACGATAATAGTAAATTATTGTTGAAGAATTTATTTGTTTTTGAATCTAAATTATATTATATTAATTTATTTTGGTTATTTATATTTACGTTCAAATTAAATATCAAAATATATCCAGTTAGTTCGGAATAGTGTTACACTGTTGAAATAACAGTGGTTACGGTAAAATAGCGGTTAGTGGTTTAAATTAATTGACCCCGATTTATTTGATCAGTGGATAGGATCAAAATCAAATCGATATTTATTTAAAAAGGATAAAAATCTCTTTATTTCAAATCGTATTTAATAAAAATCAAGTCAAAAATCTTTTTTTTTAAATAAAGGATTTGTTGTGTCCTTCACCCTACACAAATTTAATGAGTCTGTACTTCGCGTCCCCTTCCCCCTCTATAAATCACGATACTTCCTCCCATTTATTTTCTCCATTTTCATTTCCTCAGAAATTATACGGCCCCTTTTCTCATCTCTCAAAATCGAAAACAAATCTGGTACCTACAATCTGTACTCGATAAGAAAATGGAGCGTGTTCATTTGAGGGTTAAACGAGGTTCAATAGGTCATTCGTTCTTTGGTTCATCTCGAATTATTTCAGAATTGGGGCGGTCGAGTTTGGGAGTTCGAACGGAGCAGGGTGTTGTCTGTGCGATGGATGTGGAGTAGGCGAGGTGAGGGTCGAGGGTGAGTAACAGCTCGCGATGTTGAAATAAGGGTGGGGAGCGATGGATTTAAGAGGTTTGTTACCATCGCGAAGTACAATTTAAGGCATCGATTTGAGTGGTTTGAGGTGGTGAGTATTGATGGCATTGTTCAAGGTGGAGTGAAGCTGTTGTGACGTCAGGTGTTCGGATGCCTGGGTTTTGGTGAAAACTAGAAAATGGATGAAGCTCAGTTCGGTGTGGAGGTAAAATAGATGATAAGGAGTCTGGTTTGTTGATTGTGGGATGATGGATGGCAGTTCGATGGTAATAGTGGTAAATGAGGAACTGGGTGCTACTGTTATATACAGCGATCTGCTGTTTCACTTGGAAGGGGAGCTAGTTTGGTGGTTTTAAGGATGCTGTTTGATTTGGCGGCGGAGTTGTAGTGTTGATCTGAGTTTGACAGGCCGCTGTATTCAAATTATTGAAAGCAGAAGAAGTTATATTAGATTTTTCATGAAGAAGGAAGTTTGGCATGGTGGTTTTGATCAAGCGACGGATGCTAGCTGTTTTGGATAAGTGCAGGATGAAGGGTTCGAAGTTGCGTTAGGGAGGAGATGGTGATTGCAGCATTTATTAAGGTATGTGTTTATTGAATTTTAAAATACCTAGAGGAGTTAATTAAATTGTTCGTTTGTAGTTAATTAAAATCAATAAATGGTTAATCAATTATTAAATTAAATAATCGTAGGTGTGAGGTAAATTTGGTTGAGATGATTCGAGTAAACTCATAAGCATATCGATATGGAATTAAACGAGATTTATCTGGATATTTTGCAAACGAAATCACGGTGAGTAAATCTCACTCACATTTTCTTTAGAATTATTTTTATTCGTTAAAAATAATTGTTTGTTGCTTGTTCGGATTTTTTTCTAGTTGCTTTAAATATATTAGTTATTTAGGCTTGTTATTATATATATTGGTTTGGTGATTGGTTGGATTCCCGCGGTTTCATTAGCGGTTGCCCGCAGTTTCATTAGCGGATGACCCTATGCCCACGTATATAAGTGGATCCGCTTTTATACCGCGATATCCTGCCTTGAAGCAGGATGGGTATTATTTCTGTTGATTAACGTCTGTGGATGCAGGAAAATAGGTTGGAGGGATACAACTGGATTCCTCAAAAATATATTATCTGTTTGTTTATTTGTTTGCATATATACTATCATATATGATGAGTTAGAAAAATAAATAATTGGTTGTTTGGTGTTTAAATGTCATTAGGCCCAAATATTGATATTTAAAAATATCATGAAAAGGAATTTCGCGGATTTAAATGGGAATTCTATTTTTTTTTTCTTTTTCTAAAATAGAATTTGAAATTTCAAATGGGGAATTCAAATAGATTTTGAATATGAGAAATTCAAATAGAATTTTGAATATGAGAAATTCAATGGAATTTGAATATAGAAAATGCAAAGAGAATTTCCAAAATAAGATTTTGGTTTTAAATAGATTTTGAAATAGGCTTGTTTAAATAAAACAAGGAAATTTATAAAAAAGTGTATAAATATAATGAATAAATTATCAAGAGATAAATTGAATATTTGAATTCAAAGGAATTTAAATATGGGATTTGAATTCAAAGGCATTGAAATAGAATTTGAATTCAAAGGAATCGAAATAGAATTTGAATTCAAAGGAATTCAAATAGAATTTGAATTCAGAGGAATTCAAATAGATTTGAATAAAGAAAGTTCAAATGAAATTTAAATATAGGATTTGAAAATAGAAGTGAAATGGAGTTAAATATAGAAATTCAAATGTAATTTGAATATAGAATTCAAATGGAATTTAAACGAAGGAAATTCAAATTTAGAATTTGAATGGAGAAATTTAAATGAAATTTGTTTATAGAAATTGAATGGAGCTTGGATATAGAAAATTCAAATATGAATTCAAATATAGAATTTGAATATAGTAATCCAAATGGGAATTTGAATATAGATTTCAAATAGAGTTGAAATGTGAATTTGAATATAGATTTCAAATAGAGTTAAAATGGAATTTGAATATTAGAATTCAAACAGATATGAAATTTAGTTTGAATATTAGAATTCGAATAGAGTTAAAATGGAGTTGAATCCATTTTAACGAAGTTTAAAGTTTTTATATATATAAATATAATTAAAACGAACTCGCTGCAGCACTGCAGTTCGTAAATTGTCATTTCGAACTTCAATTGAGTATACAGAGCTAAATTGAAGTCGGAATTCTTTGAAACAAGAAACATCATGATCGATTTGATAATAGTTTTCTAATGAAGGAGGAAAATCTGAATTTCGTCGTATATATTTTGTGTTATGTCAAAATCAAATTTTCCGAAAAACAACGCTATAACCATTTAAAAACCATAACGGTTTATTTAAATAAATTAAAGGATTTTAAGCAAATAAAATCCAAATTTCTATTTAGAAAAATCCAGATTTGAGTTATAAAATATATTGGAACTCAAGTAGAGTAATGAGTTGATTTTTGAAACAGAAATCAGATTTTTGATTATTGAATTAACTAATTTAAATAGTAATTAGTTAATGAGATTTTGAATTGATATTGGGCTTTGAACAAGTGAATTCGATTTGAAAATTTATATTCGAAATCGAAAAGGAAACTAGAATTGAAATTGAAATTCAATTTGGTTATGAGCAAGTTAAATATTTTGTTTGAACATGTTATGTTCAAACAAAGAAGTGGAATAGCCAAAATAGCTAATTAAAGAATAAATGAGCGAAACTGAATTCAAACGAATGAACTGGGTTGAATTGAATTGAAAACAGGTGAGCATATGTTAGACATTTATAGGATGAAGTATATGAAGAGAATGAAGATTTTAATTTATGTACCCGACAAAAAGGTACATGTTTAAATTCATATATGTGATTTTATGCACCGTATCGGCAAGCCGCTTGGCTCTTTCTTTTTCTTTGGATTGGTGAGGGCCATGGGAGGCTATTTGAAATATCCCGATGCTCCCGGTACAAGGGAGCTTATGGCGAATTTTTTTCGGGAATTTAAGGAGTTAGAATATTTTTAAGATAATTTGATAGTTAGAAATCAATGTATCGATATATATAGAATTCGATAAGGAAACCAAAAAAAATAGAATATTGTAAACAAAAGGGGAAATCTATAAATTAGAAATAGAAAGCGAACCATATACATGTTTTAAAAATGAATAATTGGTTTTTATGGTGTTTTTATTCGAGGTAAGTGGTTTTGCTGTTTTGAAGTTGAGGATGTTTTCAGTCAAGGTCTGAGAGGTAATTTTACCCCAACTTGATTGATTTCATTTTTAATTGATAAATAGCAAGATCCAGTCTCGAAGAGAAGTGTTTGAATAAGTGATTGGAATTGCAAATAGAGATATTTTCTAAATATAGAAAAATAAAAGAAGTTGATATTAGGAAATGTTTTCCAAATGGCGTAAGAGGCCAATATGATTACTGAAAATATTTGATTAACAAATATTGATGGGGAAATGAAGAAGTGAATTAATTAATGAAATATTAATTAACAGGCCCAGTGAATGATTGATGCTATGGATGAATGTTTGGATGTTTATTTTTCTTCGATAGTTAAATAACCGACTATCGAAGTATTTGCCAATAGCGTTGTCAATATGGAGAGACCGGTTGGATTATTATCCGTGAACCACTCTGTATTGGCAGTAGCGTTGCGAATCAGATTATATAAAGATAATCGAGGACGGAGTGAAGTGCAAGGGTTTTTTCTATTAATAGAAATTGTGCCTTCGGTTTCGTTCAATCCCAGAACGAACGTATATGGACGAATGTCTGACAAAGTATTTCCAATGATCGCATGTGTTGGTCTGTATAAATATATATGGTTGCAATGGATTTATTCCCTTAGCATAACATCTAGAATATTTGTGCAAATCAATAAATGATTAACGGATCTGACAATGTGGCATTCAAAGTGATTGTGCTAGCAATGAATGATAATTAATCGTAGGTTCAGGCCTCAATAACCGGGAAATAACAAAAATCGGGCAGGCAGCATGGCTATGTGGGTCGCTCCCATTAGGATGTATAATCACCTATCTAGAGATTCATTTAATTTCTTATTCTATTCGATGCTGTCCCATTCGGGAAACGGTTGCTGATCCCAACCATTGGTGATATACTTTCGATACACTCAAGCGAAATGAGTGGTCGGTCATGTGTGGGCCGGGTTGCAAGATGTTCTTGTTGAACCCCAGTGTATCGCCTCTATAGTACACTGATCGGAAGGTGGTTCCATACCTTGTCATGTTGGAAATCCAATCTCCAATATGTGCCCTACGGTTTTTGATTTTATACTATGTATGTGGAGCGTGAGATGCAAGCGTTCCGCTAGATTCTATTTATTTGATGTAGACATTATTATAATATCACTGGATTTTATATCAAAGTGTTTTAGGTTATAGTAAGGTAAAAACCGTCCGTGTTTATGTGTGGACTGGTCTTACTATTATCTTTTCTTTCGAAAGAATTTTGAAGTTAAACCAAATGGTTGGAGTTTACTCACACCAGTCCCATGACTGACCCAGAGTTTATTTTGGTTGTTTTCCCTAAACTCTTGGGTGCCCAAATTTGTACGGGCAGTCAAGTAGTAGGGATTTTACAGATTCACTTGGAAGAGCTGGAAGCAGGAGGCGTCACCAGTTAGCTATAGAATATCATATTTCCGATGTGTACTATGTTGTCTGGAAACAGGTGTTTATAACTGTTCCAGGAATAACTGTTGTGCTCTGATGATGGTATGTATATACAGTTACTGATTTGTATTTCAAAAAGTTATATAATATTTTTTTCGTTCCGCTGTGAGTTTGTGATCTTCATTTTTTTCTACTCTAATATTTCTTTCTTTCTATTTCTCATCCTCTAACTTCCTGCAATTAATGAGTCGTATTTGTAACAACCCGGGTTTCGACAGACCGAATTTTTCAAAATCCAATCCATCGGACCCCGAGTTGGGTGCTCTGGTATCCTGCAGAAAAGACAGAGAGAAAGAAACATGTCAGAGTTCGAAAAGCATCTCACAATGGAAGGAATAAAATATAATTTATTCAAAATAGCATTACCTTAATAATAATACTGCCAAGCCAGTAGTCAAGCAATACTATCTCTGTCATGAACCTAACCTGGGCATGTTGTGAGGAGGGGGTCAGAACATAAGTTCTGTGTGACTGGACTATAATAAACTCTTGTGTAACCCTACATATACCATTCAGTTATAATTTCTTGTTTATTAGGTTGTTCACAATATTAGCACCCAAGGCCAAACCCATGTCATTCTCGTCCACTTACTAGTAGACTTCACCTAATACATCGTATATGTAATTTTCCCCCAACTCTTATAATCCTTTCCATGTATACGTACAGTCCCTTGCCGTATATCGTACGGGCTTTATCACGTAATTATATACTACTTCAACGTAGTGCCACCATTCTTGAAATCGTTTGGATTGCCACCCTTGATCTGGATAGGTTTCCTTATCATGAACTATCGAGTGTTCAACTAGGATTTATGCCACCTAGGACCACTATGGATTATGTTACCTGTTGAACGATTTCTAGATTCGATTAGGATTTATGCCACCTAGGACTACTAGGGATTATGCTACCTGTCGAACAGCGCCCTTTTCCCACATATGTATCGCGAATCGTTTCCGATGTCTAGGTGCACATGTACACTATATGTGTGGCCCGAGTCTCATGACAGGGCTAAATCAAGAAATACGGAACTCGGTCAGAAGCTTTAAGTTATCTGCCGTTGCAGATGCTAAGGTCTGTTTTTCTACCAGTGGTTATGGTCACACGTGACCCCTCCCTCAACTAATGAAAGGCAATCCAAGAAAATCAAGCACGAGAACTGTACTCCTGCCACATATGCCCCACTTTTCTATTGGCCAGCCTCACCCAGAACTAGATAGCAAGTATATGGTCTGTTGGGAGTTCTCTGCCTTTCCGTTTACGTACTACGATTGACTGAAGATGGTACGTAGACGACGAGTGCTATCGCAGAGCTAAACAAGATATCGCCGCCTCACGCTGGTCCATCCTAGTCTTTAGGTTGCCTTATATTGCAACCAAGGCATACTCTTGGTTCTCCTACCGCAGACCTTAACCTCTGTGAGCCCAGGCGGATCATCTGCAACCTCACTGAGGGATACCAAGAGTACCCTCACGTTCCCCGAAGCTATGTGCTTCGTAACCCAGTCCGCTGGAGTCTTTTTCGAAATCAGATAAATGTTCGCTCCTCCTCGTGTGTTTGTTAAGCGATGATCTACCGTATCGGGTTATTCATCTATTTATGGACTGGATCAGTTTCCTTGACTAAGAATTATTACTTAGTTGTTCTTAACTAAGGTTTACCACTTAGTTTCCTTTCCCGTTAATCTTGTTAACTAAGGTTTACCACTTAGTCCCCTTAACTAAGGATTACAACTTAGTTCCCGTTCTCGACCGTTTTCTTAACTAAGGTTTACTGCTTAGTTCCTATTAACTAAGGCTTGTTACTTAGTTATCATTCTCGTTGTTTTACTTAGTCAATTCTCATTACCTTAGACATCAGACCACATATTCTTGCTTTATAATTCAACTTGTTGACTAAGGTTTTCCCATGATTTCAAGCATAACTTAAGTTCTCTTTTATTCAGTGATAGCGCATGGGTGTTTTCCCGCAGTTCTTGCTTAGCTTACCCCATATTATATGTTATCCCACCCTTCAGGTCTTACATTACATCTTAAGTCATAATCTTTCTCTGTCCCTAGGACAGGTTTACCCCCTAATTAACCCTTCGACTATTTCAACTTCGATTTATAATAGGTAGTTAACATTCCCTTTTCTGTTTTTGGTTAAGTTTTGTTCATATGTTCATGTCGACTTAACCCCATCTCCTTACAACGTTCATTCACAAATTTGGTTAAGTGTTGTCTTTGAATTCATGACTTAACCCTACAAATCATGTGCCATTAATTATTAATGCACCACAACCTCTCACATTAGACCTGTTGTTGTGGTCACTGGTTATGTCGGGCAGTTCCGAGCAGAATTACACCACAACTCAGTCTAACCTCGGGTTTCAAGCGCGATATGACTAACTTCTCACATTAGGACCTATTGTTTGCAACCACTGGTTAGGCCGGGCGGTTCCAGACAGGATTACATCGCAAACTCATCCTAACCTCGAGTTAGCCACGTTTCATGTTTGGTTCATGTCTATTCTAGTTAGCATATGTCAAGTTCATAATCATGTCAAAAATATTAAGTTCATATTATGCCAATTACCCAACGTACAAGCATGTTCTTATAAATGTCAACTACAAATTTATGCCATGTTCGTGTTCGTTTTAGATGTCAAGTTCATAAGCATATTCTAAATGTCATATTTCAAGTTTCATAATTTTGTCCCTATTTACATTACATAAATTACTCAACCATATTCATAATCAATGCATTTCAATAGTGCCAAAATTCGAGTATCAAGTTCAATCTAGATGTCAAGTGTCAATTCCCCAAATCCAAGCTTTACCTAAAAACCCCCAATTTATATTCATGCTTGTAATCCCATTAACAGGTTACGTCTATCATTAAATTCATAATTCATATTCATGTCAATTTCATGTTCAAGTTCTAGATGTAAACTTCATGTCAAATTCCAGATGTCAATTCATATCAAGTTTGTGTTCTTATCCAAATTCAAGTTATAATACAGGTTTTATTCTAGAGACATGTGCCTATTAACAAATCCATAAGTCAATTTTATGTTTAAATCAATGATGTCAATTATGCGCCAAACCCCAAATCATGTTCATGCATATAATTCTAAATTTGGTTTACGCAATCAGGTTTTGTCAATGTTATATTACGCCCAACCCCCTCTGTAATTTATAACCACACCCTCCAGTTCATGTCATAGCCCCAAACCAAGCGTTCCCCTTTTTAGTTCGCAATAATCATTCCGTCATATTCATTTCATAATAAAGCTAGGCTCGTGATAGCCTAGTCATAAAAAGATAAAAGAGGGAGAATAAAAGAGGACATAATCATAGGCATAATAATTAAAAGCGAACACATGACAATATTAAACATTACAGATCCAATTTCCACAATAATTTCATTTCGTGTTTACATAGGGAATGTTTGAACGATAAATCATAATTTTACACAAAAAGTGTATTATAACTCCACTCGCAGTGTTTGTCATCTTTAAAATAGGAGCGAGATTAATCATCGAACTGATTTCCCTTTTTTTGTTGCTTTTGATTCATCTTTGATTGATTTCATATCCAATTCAATTTATATTTGATTTCATATGCGGCGTAGGTTGTAGATCTGAATTCCGTCTCTTTGCGCAGTGATTTAGATCTAAGCCTCTTTTCTTCTTATTCATGGTTGTAGTAATTCTAGATCTCATTCTTTTTAATTTTAATAATAGATGTTGTAGAGAAAAGAGAGAAGAATAGATCTAAGATTTATTTAGATTAATAGCTTGAGGAGGAAGAAGAAATCAAGTTAGAAGAGAGCCATGGCCTTGCCGTGAATTGTTGTGGAGTTTACAATGAGCCTAGGATGTTTATATAGGTGTTAGACCAACGTACCAGGCCCAAAAACTCATCCAGGTGCTCAAAAATGAACCTGGACAGCTTCTGGGGCGAATTTCCCGCTTCTGGACCAAAATTCCCGCTCCAGGTCGCTACAGGTCGACCTCCCCAAGGGGGGGGGGTCGACACTATGGTCGACCTCCCCTCCTGGGAGGTCGACCCTTTGGTCGACCTGGGGGTTGACCTGGTCTTTTTTTCCTGTTCTGGGCTAGGCTGTTTTCTGATTTTTCGCTGAAACTTCGGGAGGTCATAACTCCTTCATACGGACTCCGATTTTCAAAAACTAGGACTCTATTTCATGTAAAATTTCGAGAGGAACGCAATGGTGATGTCCATTTTACTTAATTCTTGATATTTAAACTAAATATCCTTATTTTACGATCTTCTCCGTTACACACACTATTATCGAATTAATTTTTCTTCCCTTCCATGTATTAATTAATTCTCATTATACATCACCATTATTTACCTATATAAGCATATTTTCATAAATTTTATTTCATTTTTAATTATATTAAAAATGCGGGGTGTTACAGTATTTCTGTGCAAATTTGGGTTGGACGTGTGGTGTTATTAGTCAACTCATATAGTACGGATTTGCGGGTCGTTACAGTTATTTAGGATTGGTGTTTGTGATTATTATTTATATATATTGGTGATTGGATAGTTCTCGCGGTACTATTAGCGGATGCCCGCAGTATCATTAGCGGACGACCCTATACTAAATGAAGTTAGAATTGCATATCATTAGCGGATGCCCGCAAAATGAAGTTAGAATTTATATATAAATGAAGTTTAAAAAAAATTTATATATTAAATATAATTAAAACGAACTTGCCACAACACAGTAGTTCGTATATTGGCGTTTCAAACTTCAGCTGTGTATATAGAACTCAATTTAAGTCGGAATTCTTTGAAACAAGAATCGTCAGGACCGTTTGAATAATGAAAGAAAAAATATGAATTTCGTTGAATAGATTTTGAGTTATGTTAGAATCAAATTTTCAAAAAAAATAGCGCCATAACCATTATAAAACCATAATGGTTTATTTTAATAAATAAAAGGATTTTAAGTAAATGAAATCCGAATTTCCATTATAAAAATCTAGACTTGAGTTATAAAATAAATACGAACTCAAGTTGTGTAAATGAAATGATTTTTGAAACGAAAATCAGACTTTTAATTGTTGAATAAAATTTACAAATTTGAAGAAAAATTAGTTAATCGAAATTGGACTTTGGATCAGAAAAGGTGTTTGTATATTCATATTCGAAATCGAATATGAAACTTGAATTAGAAAAGGCATTTGATTGTTTTATAATCATATATATATATATATATATATGTATGTATGCATATATTTGAACGTGATATTTTCAAATAAAAAATGAAATAGGCAAAAGAGCTAATTAAAGAATAAATTAGCAAATTGAGTTAAAATGGCCGGATTGAGTTGGAATAAATTAGGAACAGACGTATATGAGTTAGACAGGCATGAGATGAAGTGTATGAAGATTACAATTTGTGTGCCCTACAAAAAGGTACACATTTAAATTTCATATGAGATTTTTGCGCCGAATCGACAAACCGCTTGACTTTTTGTTTTTCTTTTTGAGTGGAAAGGGCCCAGAGAGGCGTTTTGTAGTTGTACTGAGTGACCCGTAAAAAGGAGGTTATGGCGAAATTTCCCGGAAATTTAAGGAGTTAGAATATTTTTAAGAAAATTGGATAACTAGAAATCAATGTATCGATCTATATATAATTCGATAAGGAAACGAACTTAAAAATAGAATATTATAAACAAAAAGAAAATCTATAATTAAATTTATTAAAATTAGGAAGAGAAACGAATACGGGTTTAAAAATAAATAATTGGTTTTTATGATGTTGATTATTCGAGGTAAGCGGTCTTGTCTTTTTTGAAGTTAAGGATGTTTTAAGTCAAAGTCTGAGAGGTAGTTATACCCCAGCTTGATTGATTTCATTTTTAATCGATAAATAGCAAGATCCAGTCTTAAAGAGAAATATTTGAATAAGAGTTAGTAGAATGCAGTATTTTGGGTTGTTTGTAACAATGTTTTACACAGTAATCGATTTAACCCAAGTAAGTGGAATTTTGGAAATATAAAGATAAATATTTCCTAAGTATTGAAATAAATGAATGGTCATGAAAGAGATAAGTAATTGGAATGTTTTCCAATTATAAATAGAATATATTTTCTAAGTATAGAAAATAAAAGAAGGCGATATATGGAAATGCTTTCCAAATAGCATAAGAGGCTAAGATGATTATTGAGAATATTTGTTTAACAAATATTGGTAAGGAAATGGAGAAGTGTTTTAATTAATGAAATATTAATTAAAAGGCCCAGTGATTGTTTGTTGCTTTGAATGGATGTTTGTTTTTCTTCGATAGTTAAATAACCGACTATCGAAGTATTTGCCAATATCATTGTCAATATGAAGAGACCGGTTGGATTATTATTCGAGAACCACTCCGTATTGGCAGTAGCGTTGCGAATAAGATTACATGAAGATAATAGAAGACAGAGTTGAGTGCAAGGGATTTTTCTATTAAAGAAAATTGTGTCTTTGGTTTTGTTCAATCCCAGAACGAACATATATGGACAAATGTCTGACTGAGTATTTCCAATGATCACATATGTTGGTCTGTATAAATATATATGGTGGTGGAGAATTTATTCTCTTAGCATAATATCCACATTATATTTGTGCAAATCAATTAGTGATTAATGGATCTGACAATGTGTTGTTCAAAGTGATTGTGCTATAAATGAATGGTAAGTAATTGTAGCCTCAGGCCTCAACAATCAGGAAATGACAAAAATTGGGCAGGCAGCATGGCTAAGTGGGTAGCTCCCAATTAGGTTGTATTATCACCTATCTATAGAAATTCATTTCATTCTTTATTCTATTTGATGCTGTCCCATTCGGGAAAACGGTTGCTGATCCCAACCGTTGGTGATATACATTCGATACACTCAAGCGAAATGAGTGGTCGGTCATGCGTGGCCGGTTTACAAGACGTTCTTGTTGAACCCAGTGTATTCTCCTCTAGAGATACACTATTAGATGGTGGTTCCATACCTTGTCATAGTTGGAAATTCATTACGCAATAAGTGCTTGTGGTTTTGATGGTATATTATATATATGTGGAGCATGAGGTGAAAGTATTCCACTAGATCTCTATTTATTTGATTTAGACACTATTATAATATCAAATGAGTTGGGATCTAAAGATTATCATTTCTTTCAAAAGGATTTTGAAAGTTAAATCAAGTGTTTTGGATTCTCATAAAGGAAAAACCCGTTCCATGTTATACGGCATGGTCTTATGAGATATCGTTTATTTTCTCAAACTGTTTTAAATTGTTTACTCATACCAGTCCCATGACCGACGCGGAGTTTATTTCGTTTTGTTTTACCTAAACTCTTTGGTGCCCGAATTTGTATGGGCAGTCAAGTAGTTCAGGATTTTATAGATTTATCTAAAGGAGCTTGGAGCAGGAGGCTTCAGTGTTAGATATATAGTATTTTTATTTCCGCTGTGTTGTAAGCATTGTAATCTTATAATGGTATGTTATACGGTTAAAATTTTGTATTTCAAAAGTTATGATATATTATATTTTGTTCCGCTGCGATGTGAGACTCTGTGTTGTTATTTCTGTTCTTCTTCTACCTTTTTCTTCTTAAAAAATGATTCGTATTTTTACGATATTTGGGTTGGATATGTGATGTATGTAGTCAACTCATATAGTATGGATTTGCGGGCCATTACACGTTCCGTGTTATACAGAGAGGTCCCTTGATTTGCCAAACTTTAAAATAAAAAACTAATAACTGTTTTAGTTCCCACACCAGTCCCATGACTGACTCGGAGTTTATTGTTTTAACCTAATGTAATGTCCCAGTTTTTGACTGTGATTTTAATATAGTTGATTTTGGATTATTTTAGTGATAGATTTTAGATTAAATAAATTATATTTAATTATAATTAGTAAATTAAATAATCTTTTTGGAAAGAAAAAAATCCTATTGTTAACAAATATACATATATATGCATATAAATTAGTATGTAGTATTTATATTTTGTTTGATACTTTTTTTTTCAATGGTGTTAAAACTCTTATGAATTTGACTTAAGAAAATTTTAACGATACATCAATAAGAAATTTAACTCCCTTGTACTTAAGGTTTGAATTATTCGATCGAAGTGTGTAATTGTGTTCTACGATGTACCATGAAGAACATATAAATATTTGTACATATTTGTACAACAAGTGTTTTTGCCTTAGGAACTAAGTGTAAAATTATTTAGACATTTAGTACATGGTTATAAGCATATGTGCATCATACTATAGCTGCAAACATATAGACTTAACAACCATAGCATACATAGCTAAACTTTTGCACATGGCTACTTATTCATGTACTTTAACAAGACTGCATGCGATTTGTAAAACCAGCTACTGCATAGTTGTCTTTTTCAAACCAACATCCATGCTGCAGCTATAACCATTCCTATGTCCTACTATATGCACATGGGGTGAATGCATATAGGTTCACACTTTAGGTAGGTTGCTGTCAATTGTCATGTGCATTGTCTATATGAAACTACAGAACATAACTGGTATAGTATAACTACATTCCTTCCAATTCAACAATTAGCAGTTACAACATTCCATATTTACTCAGCTATACACTACAGCTGCATCCTTTCCACTAGCTAGAACTCAGCTTTGTTGTTTCCAATCAAACTAGGCCCCTATGTTTTGTCAAGATTGGAAAAAAATTAGAGCCTGCTAAACAAATACATGACTTCTCCTTTCAATCATTCAAACATTACACATCAATGTCATGGCCATTCATATTCATATTCATAACAGGAAAGGATCAGTGTGTGTGAGAGGCCTCATCAGTAGCATCCCTTTTCAATCAAATAAATTCTATAGTTAAGCCATCTACAAACCATTTTATATCTTGCACATGACCAAACATGTATATGTATGCCTCATTTATGGACTGTCAGGCCTTGTATTTTGAGACAATATAAAACCAGCTAGCCTAGCTTCATGTTTCAATCTATGCATAGCTAGAACAGTGCTACGTTTTTCCGATCAAACTATGCATGCACAGCTTCAAACCATAGCCTCGCCCTTTTCATTCCTTTCAATTACATGGAAACAGTAGTCATTTCTAGTGCATTTCAATCCCCATGTGATGCCAATAGTTTATTCATTTATTTCAACTATAAATACACACAAGAAGTTGCCTTGCATTCATAGTTCATTCGAAAAACCAATCATGGAAAAACAAAATAGAGAGAAACTAAAAATCTGAGAATGGAAAAGGAAACCAGAGAACTAAGGACACTGTGATGAAATCACCTTTTAATTCCATTTTTTTCTTGAATGTAGTATTGTTTGATGTCTTTTATATATACATCTATCTGCATACAGTATGCTATTATGATTCAACTACAAACACCTAAGTGATATTAATCTAAATCTGGAACCTAGGTATCAAAATACATAGGAACAAGGGACAAAACTTAGTGAGTAAACCTTCCCTATCTATTTCTGATAATTGTATGCAAGGCATGTAAATAATGGTATGCTTCTAGATGCATGATTAAGGAAAAAGGAAAATATAATTAGCTAATATCAATGTAATGATCTTAATGCCATATCTGCTACATTACTTTTTGTTAGTTTGCAAAATCATATCCTGTTGGCATGATATCTTAACAATTTACAATAACAAAACACCCAACAAAATCAATGTGTTATATTTTCCGACTTTTTAGATAATAAACATTGAATAATACAAGAAAAATGGTGTAACAACCCGGAAAATCTGAGCTAGTTTAAAAATTTTAATTTGGCTATTTTAGTGGATTTTAAATATTTAAAATAAATTATTTTAAATAATAACGACGAAAATTATGTTTGAATCGATGTTTGAAAATAAATATAATTATTTTTAATTATAAACAAGGCCTGAAATGGTGCAGTAGTTTCAAATTTGGAATTCAAACTTTGACTGACTGTACCGGGTGCAAAGTAAAACGGATTTTAGTGAAACCAAAAATATTTAAATCTGGTTATGAATATCTACCTAACGAATCTGAAAAATCGAAGTTTCATAGTGGGAAAGAAAAGTTATTGCCAAATGAATTTTCAGAAAGGTCGCTATAGAATATATATAGCCCTTGAAAATAGACATTTTGCAAACGACCTCAGAATTCGACGAAACTACTTTTGTTGGATCCAGGATGTTAAATTATTGCTAGGTTTCAAATTCCATAATTTTTGAAGTTAATATGTGAGCGTGGCGAAAGAAAATGTGTTTGGTTGATTTCAGTTAAATTGGATCGACCAGAAAATGGCCATTTTTCAAACGGTCTCAGAATTCGACGAAACTAGTTTTGTTGGGACCGTATCGTCAAAACATAGCTAGATTTATTTTTCTAGAATTTTTGGGATCAGTATGTGGCCCCGGAAAATTGAAATGTACGTTTAATTTAAATATTGAATGTTTTATATTTTAATTTGAAGGAAAAATTGACTGAAAGAGTCGAATAGGCCTACGAAACATATCTCATTGTGTTCAGAATAAGGCTATTTAGCTAGGGACGACAGTCATTGGGTTTGGATTGGGGTTTGTTTGGAGAAAACCCTATTTTCGAATTTATATAAATATCGGTCAATAGGAAAATTTCATTCATTAATTAAAAACAAGTGTGTGACCCGTGCTACGCATACGGGTAGATGCAAAAGTTTGAAGTCTTCATTTTATAGTTTGTTTAATTTTTCTCATTCATCTGTTAGCGAGATTTATGTGTAAAAGTTATTAACATTATTTTGTTATATTTATTTAAATGATCGTAGGATTCTTCATTTCATGTAATCAGTAACTTTGTACCTGTTAACATTTAAAATAATTATTATGAAGACATTTAGATTCAAGACCAGGTGTACATTCGGAATTGCTGAGAATTAATTACTTTGTGAAAAAATGTGGTAATTATTGTTTTAGAATACTGAATGATAGAAATTGTAAAAAAAGCATAGGGTCGATAAAATTTGATTTCAAAGAGAAATGAATATGCAGTTGAAATATTTGCGCATAAAGAACCATACAGCCAATTGGAACATTCACTGAAAGAAAAGATGATGGCTAGTAAGTACTCGCATGATGGTATATATATTTATTGGGAAATAACCTGACCGAGTTTAATAGTAATGCCAGTTAGGTGCATACAAAAAAAAAGGTATGTTACTGATGTGATAGTAATTTTATGAACATGTTCAAAATGAGAAATCTTCATTATTAGAAAAACATATTCATAAGGCTTGTTAATAGAGAATGCAATTTAATATATACTACAGTCCAGGGTAAAGCTATACAGAAGATTTAATTACACAGGAAATGCGTTAATAGCATAAACAGATCATGGTGCAAACGTGGACTGACCAAACCGAGATTAAAATGGGAAGGTACAACTCGTATTAATTTGCAGCAATGATAATCAGGCTGAAAAAAATTTACAAATTATTAGTAGCATAGCATACACAGTAACAGTAAATAACTATGCTCAAGTAGAGTTACATACTCTACAAAAAGGACAATGCAAGGATTTGGAAAGTGGGTTCAAATTAGTACATCATTGTAGCACGTTGTCTTCGTTGCTCTTTTTCCTTCTACTTATCCTTTTTTCTTTGGCAACTCCCAACCGGATGAGCTTCTCATATTTCTGTATAATACATGGCTCGGTGTTGCATTGCTATCATATAACTGCCCCAGCTTGAAGGGAATTAACCAGTAATATCATCATCAGATACGGCTGATACATATCTCTACCACAGCCCTAAGGAGTTTGCTAAATCTGTTTCAAAAGCAGAATTTTTCCAGAACCAAAACTATGCCTCTGCAAGGCGTCCAACGCCCATCACTGTTCATGAGTCTAGCCTTGTACCACTGGACCATTACTGCTTTCATTAAATATACAGATGCCCACTTTTCAAAAATTAATTTTTAACATCGGATATCTCTAAATTGCCCTAGACCCAGTTGGATGTCTCGCCCCAAGAGCTTGGCGGGCTGCCCTCTGGGTCGGTTCTGATCAATATTACGGTTGATATTGAAAAAATATCACCTATAGTTTATAGTTTAAAATGGTATTTTACCGGTACCATACGGACTAAACTGATACTTATATTTCAATTAAATATGGATATCGATTGGTTGATAATTGTATAGTTTTTATGAGAAATCACCATTCCTATATCAACCTCAAGTTTGCTTTATCCAACTAAGTTACATCTAACCTTATAAAAGCCAGAAGAATATAATTAAAACAACCCATTATTAGCCAAGGAATGCCAATTTCTTTAGCATTATAAGTTAAAGGTGTCCATAAAGTATTGATTTAATAATTAAAACTGTGAGCATCAATTGTTATACCTTTGCACCACGTATATATTACTGCAGTGGCATATGGTACTCATTCATATTCCACCCTCTAAAATCTGCCAGATCCTACATTTTCACAACATCTTAATACTACTGACTAAATTCATTATGCATCAAAATGTTTTAAAAAAAACGCAGTTGGCAATTGATTTTGGTCTATTATCAATCAACCCTAAGATGTACATTTGGTTTCTGATTATTAAACTTGGAACATCTAGTAATCTCTTTGGCTTACCAGGCTATCACAATCCTATAAGCAATAAACATTACCCGGGTTTCTTTCTATTTATAATACTCTCCCACTAACATTCACTGATACAATTAATTATTGTTATAACGTTTACCGCTGTCATTTTGTAAAATACCGCTAACAGATTTTACTAATATGAAAAAATAGCATATGGACGGCATTGCATACATTTTGGTACACGATAAACCACTATCAATAAACTACGTATTGGATATATAACAATCATTCATCCAGAAAAAAACAGACAGACGTTTTACAATTTAATGATGCTTCTTCATATAAGTCATCATGTTACTCTGTAGAAAAATCAAAGAGAAGAAAAAAGAGATGCAATAAACATAACTGGAACTCAAATGACCGAATAAGGTCATTTGCTTGCCTATGCATGTGTTATGATTGATTAACGAATATCCATGCATTATATAAGATGGGGTGGAAAACTACAGCAGTTCCATTAATTTTTTATTTTATTTTTACAATTTTTTGACTTGGCCATATTTTTAATTTGTACTTGCCTTTGACTTTGTCAGTGTTTTTTGTTTAATTTTCTCTAGTTGACAATATGGTTGGGGAACTGCAATAGGGTAGGGTGGCTTTTCATAATTGCACAATGGACTGCGTTATCCTAGGCTGGATTGCTATATCTAGATAATACTCATAGCAATCCAAAATTATGATACAATAAGCAATGGTTTATGTTCAAGTAGGATCTATTATCTGATGTTAAAATCAAAATCTAGTTTTTCTTTTCTTTTATCTTTTTTCATTTTAATATTATATTATGTTTAACACTAAATCTGTTATTATAGATGGACAGTTTAATAGTGACACTTATTTCTTACCAAGATTGTAATATAAGGCTTGGAAAATTGTTTTCAAGTAGAGAAAATAAATAGTATATATTTTTGTGATAATTTCATTATTAAGTTATTAAATAATTTCATCATTTGTTAAATTTCACGTTCCTATTTTATTCTAGTTTTCTTCGCGGTGATAATTTTCCAATAGAAATCACTTTTATGGCAGATGGTTCAGATGCATATATCTACATGATTTATCCTAAACTACTTTATACCCATAAATTTTCATTACCTTTGTACTATCATATCTATCATATTTTAAATAACTACTGTTTATATATAGTTAAGATAATATTATACAAAAAGATGATATCATATGCAGTGAAACCAAACTGCCTTCCATGTCTTCAATTTTATTCACATCAAATGTCATTAAGTACAAATAAAAATTTGCAGAGCTTTTATTTCGTTAATTTTTTTTTTGTACGAGTTTAACAAAATTTGGTTGGATGAAAATTTTCAAAAAATAAAAAGGGTTGAGGACAATTAAGCCAATAACCTATATATATTTGGAAGCCCATTATGGTTTTGTAATAGATTAAAGTTGGATTACTTTACTTGGTTTAATGTAAATAATCAAAAAAATTGGTGATTAATTTTTAAAATAAAATATTATTGATCAACAATGCATTCGAACCCAGCTAAGATGCACGATTAATCAGATGACTATTCTTTTTCAATTCTAATAAAATTAAAGAGGTGATTCTACTCATAATAGATATGTCCACATTCGCAAGTGTAAAACGCAATTTTCTCAAATACAAATAATAATAAATCGCATACATTCTAGAATCCGAGTATAATAAATGTCACATTTATCACCAAGACAGAAGAGGATGTGGTAATAGTCTTGTCATGTTTATTTTTATATGTATATTATATCGGTTTTCGATAGTACTTGAATTGTGACGGCCTGGAATTTCGCTCGATCCGAATCAGTCGTTAAACCGATCTAGACCGTTCGAAACCCCTGACTGTTTGAGAACAGGACAAATCAGAACGCAGACGAAAGAACATTTCATTGTTATTACAACAATTCCATCAGATACAAGAATATACAGAGTATAAATGAATAGATTACATTCGATAAATATCAGAGATTACAATAAATTACATAGCAGCAGAATATAGAACACAACTGAAAGTAATACACGGATACAAAGCTTTCCGAGCATCATTCCAGCTGTAAACCAGGGTCCTATGAATATAAATCTGCAAAACCAAAACTACTAGCTGCCCGTGCGGAAAATAGGGGCACCCAGAGTTTAGGTTAAAACAATAAACTCCAGGTCAGTCATGTGACTGGTGTGAGAACTAAAACAGTTATTTAAAGCTTTACTTTAAAAGAGAGTAATTCAAGGGACCACGCCGTATAACACGGAACGGGTTTTCTCCCAAGAATACCAGTGCGTATAGATAAACAACGTAATGCTTTTTCGAAAAATGAAGCTATTATAAGACCCAGGTCCCATCACACAATGCAACGCAAGCCGGAGGATAGGGTTTTACCTTATAACAGCCAAACATGCTTAGTACGTTTAAAACAAATCATTTGATACTATAATATGTGTATAGTGTCAAAACAGTTTCAATCATAAATATAAATCATAGACGGCATAGCATCCCATGCTACTATGTCGCCATACTAGTTCTACAATTAAAACCGCAATACACGTATTGGAAATTGGATTTCCGTCATGAGTCGAGGCAAGGGGCAAGCTCCTCTCCGCGTTCGAGACACTCTAGCAAATGTCCCAGGGCTACGCACTCTGGGCAACCCTTGGATGCTTCAGGGCCGGTCCTCACTTACGTTAGAGGATTGGCAATTCCTGAACACACGTTTCCCGGTCCTTACAGACCTAAAATCGAGGCGCCTCATCCAACAACCACAAAGGTGAAAAGTATATATATGTCAGGGCTGGTAAGTCATTGACACCACCAAAGCTAGAAAGAAACGTCGTGCTCTCCCTGCAGTCCGTATCCCGTTTTTAACTCATACCGAGGTGTGAGGCTCGCGAATTTCACGTTATACACAAAGCTATGCCACGTAGGCTGTGCTTTGATCATCAACCACAAGGCTTTGCTTTTCAACAGAAGCCTTGATCATTGCATCTTAGCGTGCCACACAGGCAATTCATGCCATGCGACTGATGTCCATCGATATACAACCTCTGAGCTCGTACGTCTCAGAGAAGGGCGTTAAGCAAAAGAATAAATTCTCCGCCGCCAAACAGATGTATATTTAATAGAAATCAATCAACACAGAATAAAATCCAGTGTCAGACACACAATCCATTTTCAAGTCCGTTCTGGGTCTGAACGAAACTGGAGGCACTTTCCTCGCATATCCATCCATCTCCAAGTACGTCTGGACGACCACCAACTATTTCCATCCTCTTGGGTGTACAGCCCAATCATGATCGTTAGTAATTATCCAAACGATGTGAAGACTTCCGGTCTTCGACCACCATCTTCATCTTCGACTTATCGTCGAATCGGCTATTCAGAATGGGTGTGAACCCGGCCTTTCCGAACAACCCGCGTATATTAAAAACAAATGTTACACAAACACAACATACGCCTCATTCCAATTCATTAGTCACTAACCGCAAATTAGCAAGGGAACAATTTCCTAAACATTAACCCTGAAGGCCGAAACCAACATCAGATCAATACCCAGGAAACCATTCTTCTTAGCCAACCTACAGCTAGTTTCTAAATTCCACATTCTTAGGGAAAGGTTCCCATTAATTTTATCCAAGATAAATTCTTTAAAATTTATCCTGTAATCTTCCTTTGGATATCATTTAAAACCCAATTATGGTTTTTCCAACTAGTCGAGATTAGCGAACCACACCGAAGTAATTATTTATTTTATTTCCCAATCCCAACCTATTCATCCCATGAAGCAAAACTGGTGATACTCCATATCTAACACTATGGTGTTATCGGTAAAATTAATTACCATTCCACGTTCAAATCTAATTTAAGATTTAACTATCGCTTTGGAGCAAAACTGGTGATCGACGCTAATCTATAGACTAGAAAAGCGCGATATTTAAATTAAATTTCTGCAAGCGTACAGTTCGTGTAGCAAATAGGTCGAACACAGGGAGGTAGATTAAAATTAAATTATTTAGATAATTCCTTGGGCGAGTTAGACGAAGCTGGAGGTTGATTTTTTTCGCAAAGCAAAATAAAAACTGAAACTACGAATAAAAGATGCAATTAAATTCACTACAGATTCGAATCTAATCGGATTTGTAATAAATTCAATGATTAAAATAAAATAGAACACTGGAAATAAAATTGCAGAAAAGAAATCAACAACTGAAAATAAAAACTATGATTACCGCTGAATCTAATCAGACGGTCAATCACTAGTAAGAAAAATAGAAGCAATAGCAAATTGTGTTCTAGCAAATCTAATTGACTAGACAACACAATATGCCGTGATAATAAAATGCAGAAACTAAAGAAAAGAAAGCTTTATTATGACTGAAAGAGAGTACCGAAGAATGAATCCTCTTTACAATGGTTACAACGCATATTTATAGATGAGAATGGGAAAACCATAATTAGGTCTATGAATAAATGGGTCTCCTCATTCCTGAATATCTCTTGCCTTCCTTGACTAACTTGATTGGAGAAAATCTGGGCATATCATGGTAAATATTTTCCATATCTTTCAATTTTCCCATGTGGCTTGATTGATAGAAGATTGCATCTAATTAATTCTTCCAAACAAGGATGCTTATCAGACTCCAAAGGCAATATAAGATAAAATCTTCAAAATTGATTTTTCTTCTTGGCAACAATTCAATCAGAAATTCTTCTAATTGAAATTGAATGATTTGAATTTAATTCCATGATAAGAATATGGCTATTGCTGAAATGTTAATTGGTGCACATCATAAATACATACACATGAATATGTGTATGTATATATATAACATAACACTAATCCAAATATTCCTCAAAGCAAAAGGCCAGTGTGAACGCGCTCCGTTTCTTTGGCAAAAAGTGAGCTTGATGGGGATCGAACTCGGGTCTCTCAGTACAAATCTCTATGCATTTACCAGTGAGCTACGACGTCTTTTGTGATTGAGATGTCTTTAGTACGGGGAAGTAGCTTTTTATATGTAGTTGGCCTTTAATTTGAAACGGAGGAGGCATTTCTTGACATCCTGTAAAAACATACAGAAGGAACCAAAGTATCATTTATTTATTTACAAAAGATAAAACATAAGAGTAATAAAATAAACACTTTTCAATGTCAATCAAATACCCCCACACTTATCTTTTACTCGTCCTCGAGTAAAACAAAAAAATGAAAAACTAACTAGATAGGTCGCACTTTCGTAGGAAACACGATTGCATTGAGCGTATGCAACAAGCCGTTAAACCTCTAGGTGTCCCCAGTAGGACGAGTGGTGTCTCGTGAGGGTTTTCAGCGGATACTACCCACAAAATCCAAATGCAGTATGCTATGATCCTAATGAAACTACATGAATGCAATGGACATATGCAAATAAAAACGAAAAATATGAAAACACGACTTGTTTCAGGAAGGTGGTACAACAAATTAAGTTAACAATTTCTAGTCAGTTGATTTTATTTTAGATACCTCGACTTGTCACAAATTTTCAATATAAATCAAGTTTTCAAATGTGAAATTCCAGTTTGGCCAGTTAGTTCGGTCGATAACATAGTGCAGCCATGAAATAAATTCTTAGTTTGCTTGGCACAGTTTGCAAAGTGGTATTCTAATTTTCTCATTTATGGCTAGTCAAATCAATAAGGTCAAGAAGTGTTTGGGTATCATCGCTTATTCTTTATTCTATAAAATTTTAAGATTTATGATTAAGTACATACACCTAACTAAAAAGACCAAGGTTTACCACCCATGCACTGCCTCGCGGACTAACGGAGAGTGGGTAAAGAGCTTGGCGGATTATGCAGGCCGACTTTGACTTTGTCAACAACGTGTCGGTAATCCTTAGGTGTCCAATCTCATAATATGAGACCAAGATATTCCAACTTTGACTTTGTCAACAACGTGTCGGATAGAGCTTGGCGGGTTTGCACACCAACGCTCGATATACAAGCAATGTTGGATACCCTTGGAATACTATTATTATTATTATCGAAAATATAAGCACAAAAGAGAGTTACGCGAATTCAACTTAACACAACTTAGTTTTAAAGATTTGAAAAGCCAATATAAGTATTTTAAGTCCTCCACTTATTTAAACAAAGTCTACAATATAGAATATATTTCATGGCCATCACCTAAGAATCTCCTTATGTACTGGTTACACTATTATCCCTCAAATTTAAACTTTTCATTATATTTCCTATTCAATCTAGGTTGAGAGAGAAAAATACTATCAACTAGCTAAAAATTGTAAACTTATTTTGCTGTATCAATTGAAAATGAGTCGTATTTCAAAAAAAAATATGGTATGTTACTACAATCTAAAGTGCATGATGGTCCTACTTAAATGGCTGAAAATAAAAAGAAATAAAAACAAAGAAAAAATGAAAATGGATGAAATGCAGACTCCCCCCCACACTTGATTGAGACAGTGTCCCAACTGTCTAAGGCAGAAAAACAAAAATAAAATAAAAAAAATGAAAAAGAAAAATAAAAGAAAAAGAACGTGTACCACCTGATTTCATGGTGGATGATCATGCAGATCGATAGAGTCATCTTCGTCGTATTGCTCGAATTCGAAAAATGGTTTTAGTCGTTGACCGTTTACTTTGAAGACTTTTCCATCCCTAGGATTTTCAATTTCAACCGCTCCATGAGGGTATACTGTTTTCACGACATAAGGTCCAGTCCATCGAGATCTGAGTTTCCCTGGAAACAAGTGAAGTTTAGAGTCGTATAAAAGAACTTTTTGACCTATGTTGAATTCCTTACGATGTATGTTTTTGTCGTGTTAGGCTTTGGTTCTTTCTTTGTAGATTTTCGCATTTTCATACGCCTCATTTCTTAATTCCTCTAATTCAGAAATTTGTAACTTCCCGTGTGAGCCGGCTTTTTCTAAGTCAAAGTTCAAAAATTTTATGGCCCAAAGAGCGCAATGCTCTAATTCAAGAGGTAAGTGACAGGCCTTTCCAAAGACTAATCGATATGGTGACATCCCTAGATTGGTTTTATAAGTAGTGCGAAAAGCCCAAAGTGCATCAATCAGTTTTACGGACCAATCTTTTCTATTGGAATTCACGGTTTTCTCAAGAATTTGTTTGATTTGTCTATTGGAAACTTCTACTTGCCCACTCGTTTGTGGATGGTAGGGGGTCGACAGCTTGTGTGTGATTGAGTATTTCTTGAGCAAGGACTCAAAAGCACGATTACAGAAGTGAGTGCCATTATCGGTGATGATAGCTCGAGGTGTGCCAAAGCGTGAAAAGATGTTTTCTTTGAGGAATTTGACAACAACCTTGTTGTCGTTGGTTTTGGTCGGAATGGCTTCAACCCATTTTGAGACATAATCTATTGCAAGCAAGATGTAAAGATTCCCAAATGAATTGGGGAATGGTCCTATGAAGTCGATGCCCCAAACATCGAATAACTCAATCACTAAAATGGGGTTGAGAGGCATCATGTTCCGCTTGGAGATTCGACCCGTTCTTTGACATCGCTCACATTTAGAGCAAAATTCGAAAGCGTCACAGAAGAGTGTGGGCCAATAAAAACCGCTTTGCAAAACTTTTGCAGCAGTTTTTCTTGCTCCAAAATGACCGCCACAAGCATGGTCATGTGAGAAGGAGAGAATACTTTGGTGTTCATGATCGGGTACACACCTTCGAATGATTTGGTCTGGACAGTATTTGAAAAGATATGGGTCGTCCCAATAGAAGTTTCGAACTTTCGAGAGAAATTTTTGTTTAGCTTGTTTCGACCATTCAGCGGGTGTTTGTTGTGTGACAAGATAGTTCACAATGTCAGCGTACCAAGGGGTGTTAGAGATCGAAAGGAGTTGTTCGTTAGGAAAATAGTCATCGATTGGGGTGTCGTTATCATTTTCGTGCACAATTCGAGAGAGATGATCAGCTACGACATTTTCAGAACCCTTTTTATCTCGTATTTCTATATCGAATTCTTGAAGAAGAAGGATCCAACGAATCAAGCGGGCCTTGGCATCCTTTTTAGAAAGCAAATATCGTAGGGCAGCATGGTCAGTGTAAACTATGACTTTGGATCCTATGGGATATGGTCTGAATTTCTCAAGAGCGAAGACAACTGCCAAAAATTCCTTTTCAGTAGTTGAGTAATTCAATTGGGCCTCGTTTAAGGTTTTGCTAGCGTAGTAAATGACTCGAGGGAGTTTATCAATTCGCTGACCCAAGATGGCTCCAATTGCAAAGTCAGAAGCGTCGCACATAAGTTCAAAGGGTTGAGTCCAATTAGGAGGTTGAATGATGGGAGTTGTGGTCAAGAGTGATTTAAGAGTTTCAAAAGATGTTCTGCAATCATTGGAAAATTCAAACTTTACGTCTTTGGCAAGTAAATTCGAGAGAGGTTTTGAAATTTTTGAGAAATCCTTAATGAATCTTCTATAGAATCCTGCATGGCCAAGAAATGAACGAACATCTTTGACAGACTTAGGAGGAGGTAAATTAGCAATCAAATCGATTTTGGATTTATCGACTTCTAGGCCATCTTTGGAGACGACATGACCTAGAACTATCCCCCTTTTTACCATAAAGTGGCATTTCTCCCAATTAAGCACGAGTGATTTCTCCTTACAACGCTTAAGGACGAGTTCTAGATGAGTGAGACATTGGGAAAAAGGTGATCCATATATTGAAAAATCGTCCATGAATATTTCCAAGAATTCTTCCACCATATCAGAGAAAATACTCATCATACACCTTTGGAAGGTCGCGGGGGCATTACAAAGACCAAAAGGCATGCGACGATAAGAAAAGGTTCCAAAGGGACAAGTAAAGGTGGTCTTATGTTGATCTTCTAAAGCAACAGGAATTTGGTTATAGCCAGAGTATCCATCGAGAAAACAGTAGTACTCATGTCCTGCTAAACGTTCGAGCATTTGGTCAATAAAAGGCAAGGGAAAATGGTCTTTTCGTGTGGCTGAGTTAAGCTTTTGATAGTCGATACACACACGCCATTTGGTTTTGATTTTTGTTGGGACGAGTTCATTACTGTCGTTTTTGATCACTGTGACTCCCGACTTCTTTGGTACAACTTGTACCGGGCTCACCCAAGTACTATCAGAGATGGGATAGATGATGTTATTGTCTAGACATTTGATTATCTCCTCCTTGACCACTTCTCTCATGTTTGGGTTTAATCGCCTTTGAGCCTCACGGGTGGGTTTAGCCTCATCAACTAAGAGTATGCGATGTTCCACAATTGATGGGCTAATTCCTTTTATATCGCTCAGTTCCCACCCCAAAGCATCTTTATTTTTCCGCAAAATTTCTAAGAGTTTTTCTTCTTGGTTCTTGGTAAGATCAGAAGCCAAGATTACGGGAAGAGTTTCTAAAGAGTCTAAGTATGCATACTTAAGGTCTGTTGGCAAGGGTTTGAGGTCTAACTTAGGAAGTTCTTGTGTATCAACATTGGTCAACATTCCCTGGTTAGATTCAGGTGACGAAGTGTCGGAGTCAAGAATTTTGTTTAGTTCAGAAATGTATTCGAGTTCGTCGAAATCGGGGTCGAAATGGTCAAGACACATTTTCAAGGCTTCAGAAGTGTCACTAGAGATTTCATCAACTGTGGTCTGAATCATGTCAATTTCATCGATCTCAAAATCCCTAGGTTGTTTGTTGAGATTAAAGATGTTTAGCTCAATGGTTAGGTGCCCGAAGGAAAGTCGAAGCTGACCATTCCTATAATTAATGACAGCATTAGAGGTTGCTAAGAAAGGGCGTCCTAAGATCAATGGTATTTGAACGTTGGGATTTGAGACAGGCTCTGTTTCTAGAACTATAAAATCGACAGGGAAGTAAAACTGTTCGATCTGTATCAAGACGTCTTCGATAATTCCCAATGGCTTTTTGACAGATCGATCGGCTAGTTGAAGTGTGATGTTTGTTGGTTTAATCTCCCCTAGTCCAAGTTGACGATAGACCGTATAAGGGAGAAGGTTGACACTGGCACCAAGGTCGAGTAGGGCACGAGAGATGTGAGTGTTTCCTATTTTACAATTAATCGTAGGGCAGCCAGGGTCTTTATACTTGATTGGGGCAAGATTCGAAAGAACAGAGCTTGTATTTGCAGATAGAAAGGCGGTTTTTGGGACATTGGTCGCACGTTTTTGTGTGCACAATTCCTTAAGACATTTAGCATATTGAGGAATTTGTTCAATGGTGTCTAAAAGAGGAATGTTCACACGTACTTGTTTGAAAATTTCCAGAATTTTATCGAAATTTGCCGCTTTCTTCTTATTATTGAGTCTATGTGGAAAAGGAGCTACTGGTTTTTCGACTCTACGATCAGTTTCATCATTCGAGGGAAAAGGTGGTAGGGGTGTAGAAGATGAAATGTTAGGATTGCCAACATTGGTTTTCAAAGGTGGGTCGGGTTTGCCGACACAAGTAGAAGAACTGTTGGGATTGCCAACATTTAAGGGAATTTGAGGTTTAGAAGAATTGGCATTCGAAGCCAATGGGTGATCCTCAAGATTAGGCATCGGGGCCGAGTTAGAAGGTTCGTCAGGGTCGCCCATGTTATTATCAACCCTCTTTCCAGATCGAAGGGTTGTAATAGCATTGACTGGATTTTGATATTCGTCCTTACAAGAATTTACAGCACGAGAGTTATATTTTGGATTCACCTCAGGTTGACTCGGCAATTTTCCCTTCTCATTAGTTTACATAAATTCCTTCATCATATTAAACATTTGGTCCATTTTAGCGTCTTGCGAGTTTATTTTAGCTTCGTAAGAGTTCATCTGTTTTTCTAGACGCCCAATATCTTGTGATGGTTGAGAAGATTGAGATGATTGGTTTGATAATTGAAAATTGGGGTGCCTATAAGGTTGTTTGGATTGAGGTGTAGCTTGAGAGGTTTGAGAATTAGGGGGAGGACCTTGGTAATTCGGATTGTGAATAAAGGGTTGCACGTGAGCTGGGTTAGCCGAATTATTGGGGTTCGACCAGGAAAAATTTGGGTGGTTCCTCCAACCAGGGTTGTACGTGGATGAGTAAGGATTATTTTGAGCTATGGCATTGGCTTGGTCTTGAGAGTAATAGTGGGGTAACCCTTCTCCGGCTTGAGGAGTTTGATTTTCTAAAGGAATTTGATTTGGGTCCACGACATGCACTCCTCTAGTAGAAGTACGAATTGGAACACGAATCAATTCCCACTGCATGTCCTTTTCAGAATAATCTTCTAAAAACCGCCAAGCTTCATCGGCTGTTTTAGACATAAAGTCTCCTCCACACATTGATTCTAGTTGAGTTCTAGTCTGATAGTTTAGCCCTTCATATGCAATTTGACATAAGTGATCTTTTAGAATTCCATGATGAGGACAACTATACAGTAGCTGGTTGAATCTCTCAAAGTATTTTGAAAAAGTTTCCCCCTCATTTTGACAAAATTGGTTTATCTCAGTTCGAATTTTGAGAGTTTTATGGAATGGGAAAAACTTTTTCAAGAATGCAGTGACAAATTCATCCCAACTTCTTATGGAATGTCGTGGAAGAGAATTTAGCCATCTTTTAGCGCTTTCAAGTAGTGCAAATGGAATTAGCCTTAACTTGATCGATTCGTTAGATAGTTGTTGCATTTTTGTTGTGGAAGCATACAATTCAAATTCACTCAGAAATTCATAAGCATTTTCAGACCCAGTAAATTTTGGTACCCCTTGGATAAAAGAATGTTTTAGCTCAAAATTGTTTCCTTCAGCTGGTGGGAACACAATGATAGATGGTTGAACGGTCCTAGTAGGATAACATCGATCACGAAGAGACAAGGGTCTATCCACCTGGATATTGAGATTTTGAAAATTTTGATTTATTTGATTTTGATCCCCTAAGTTTGGAAAATTTTGATTTACTCGATTTTGATCCAATTCGGTTGGAAAATTTTGGTTGATACGAGAACCCCTAGGAGAATTTTGTTGGCTAACACTTTTTTCACTCATTGTTGTTAACTGCAAGCACATAAATTAGCTATAATGAAGTTTTCTGTCCTTATTGGCTCCTAACCCAAAATTATAAAGTGATGCGTTTGATTACTTAGATCAAAAGATTTCTCAGCCAGTTAACGGACAGGAGTTATCGGTGCACCAGGAATCACCCTAGCAATGCAGCCGAAGGTTTAAGTACCTTCAGAGTAACAACCGATATAATATTTACGAATCACCGTAATATTTATAAACGGTTATTTCTCTGCCGTAGTCTAGACACCAAGAAATAATTCGTTCCAAATGAATCAACTATCACAATATAATTAAGCCCTAGATGAGCCCGTGACTCCCTTAAGTCCAACGTCTAACCGTTATTATTAGTCAGAGTCTACGATGAAATGCAATTTGTGGGCTAAGGAAAGGGTGATGAAATCCCTCACCTTATGTGAATTGGGGTATTTCCCTTAACAGAATGAATAAAAATGTAGAGATAACAGCAATCACACAAAATAATTGCAGAAATTAAAAATTGTACATTCAAAGCCGCTGCCCCTGCAGAAAATTTTTACAACAATTGTCTATATATTTTTTCTTTTTCCTTTTGCAGCAGAGCACCTGTAGAGTTTTAAAAGTTTTCACCTTGATCGGCAGTCCTCCAGTGAATTTGGGAAGCGCTAGCGCATTCACACCCCACTTGATGTGCAACCGCTCCAACCCATCTGAATCGTCTGCTGCTTTCTGTTGTTGTCCCCTTCTATTAATTGCTTGACTGCGCTCCACCACAATTTTTAAGATCCTTTTTTTTTTAAATTTCAGCTGTACCTGTTTTTGAATTTTTTTTTTTAAAGAAAAGAAAATGAAAACTAACAAATGAGAAAAAGAAAACAAAAGATACTCAAAAGGAAACAGTCAGCAAAGGATAAATCCACACAGTCAATACAACAGATACTCAATCAATGAAACAGTCAACAAATCCACACACAATCAATAAAACAAAGGATACTCAAAAGGAAACAGTCAACAGAGGACAAATCTCCTCTTTATTTCAAGAACGCATATCCTTTCACAAAATAAAACACGCCCCTTTCCACCTTTTTTTTTCAATTTCTCAAAGATGGTTAAACCCAAAGGAAATTGCCCCCCTTTTCTAAAAAAAAAGAAATCTGTAAGCTCGCAATTCAAAACGCGTTTTGATGTTCAATGTTGCGATTAGGAGGGTTGATGTCTGGGTTACAAATCGGGTTTTCGACCCAGGTTCCAATTGAATTGAGGATTCTAGAATCGGTTTTGGTGTGTGAGGGATTTTCTAGTCGAATTGGGTTGTTTGAACTGTGGTGGAGTTCTTCGATTTTTGTGGAGAGGCCGACTAGGGTGATTTGGGTTTCGTGAAATGCGGTTAGGGTTGTTGATGCATTTGTTTTCGATGCAGAGGGGGTTTGCGGTAGGATGTATGGTTTTGTGGAGGGGTTTAGGATTCTGTGAGTTGTTGTGGGTGGGTTGATGGTGAATGGAAAGACAGTGAAGAGGCTTTTGTTGATGATGAAAGTGACGATATGGTATTTAGCAAAACGGGTTGAGGCAAGTTTTGAGGGGGTAGGGTTTTTAAATTTGTATGGTGGATGGGGTAGGTAGGCAGTGAAGTAGTTTGGCTACGAACTGGCGAAGGAGGACTGTTGAAACACCCCACCTCCGTTAGGGTCACTCTCAAAGGGAATGCCCTAATTTTGGTGGAGGTTTATAAGTACGAGTCACAGATATACAAGACAGATATAAGAACACATATTTGTAAACAGCGGAAGAACAACAAACTTTTATTTCATAAAGTCAAATACGTGTTACAACAACATCCTTTCCAAAAACATAACATAACACTTTCATAATCTGTCTTGAGTACATTATTTAAAGAAGCATAAATAAAACATAGATAAACTGCAAAGCCCCTATAGTGATTGTCCAAAGCCATAGTTCAAAACAGGAAAGTCCAAGCGATACATTTCTCTTCTTCAAGCTGGATGCTAAGGTTGGTCAAGCTGCTGTGTTTCCTCCCTGTGGACCTGGGGGGGGGGGGGGGGGGGAAACGGAAGAAAAGAAGACGAAAGAAAAGTAGAGTCAGACATAAAGCCTGAGTAAGTCCAGTACTACTTTGTCTATGAATAAAGAACTGGGTATGATAAGTATAAACAAGAAGTGGGCAAACACTATAAACTTGGTTAAGTTGTCTAGGGTCGAATATACTATCGTACCCCATATTAATCTCTGAACCCATATAAACTAGTTTCCAATTTGCACCCCATAATCAGGGTGATGTGATCCATTCTATGATGATCGGCTCCTACTCGCATAGTTACATGTGTCTTACGGCCCCCGATGTCTGTAGTTACCTATGCTGGTCCCACCATGGGGTGTATCAAGTCCCATAGTGGCAACCCGACACAACCTTAGAGTGCACAGGTATGCTACTGGTGTCCAGTGCCTTATTTTTCTGCGCTGGAGTGTGTGCACGCCCGCACTCCGTTAGAACCTACACTGCTACACCACCGCCGTCGCTTTGACCTCTTACAATCAGCCCAGTAATCGTGCCCCACCCTGCCTAGTTTCAGGGTATCATGATACACCTTTTAGGGTTACTGCTGAAAAGGGTCCCCCGTTACTAGGTTTTCTATCTCTAGCCAACATGCTAAGTTGGTTAAGTGTTTCTAACCTAACCCCCACCAGTCCGTTTAGTTTAGCATGTTTCATTTTGATTAAGTCTTTAGTCCACTTAATCCTAACAATCCTGACTCAGCCTTAATTGTCTTATTAAGGCCCTGACCTCTCACATTAGACAGGTATTGTTGTGGCTGCCTGTTGCCGGTTGGTTCCGGGCAGTCTTACGCCACAACTCAGTCTAACCTCGGGTCCTTATTGGGCTCCATGTTTAACCTCTCACATTGGATAGGTATTGTTGTGACTACTGGACAGCCGGGCGGTTCCGGGCAGGTTTACATCACAACTCAATCCAACCTCGGGTTAAACACATCGTATGTTCTACATTTACATATCTTGTCATTCTTCTTTATTTCTTATATGTAAATATTTGCGGCCCATTATTAAGTCAATGGTGTAAAGGTTACACCAATCACGGGCCCAACCCATACTTGAATTTGGGCCCTTCTATTTTATATTTTCATTCATTAATTAATTTTAACCCAACGTTATTTTCCCCCGTTTTACACGTCCGTTCATATATATTGGGCTTAGCCTTTTAAAGCCCAATTTAGCCATGCGAAAGGGGAGGCTTAAAGCGTGATTACATACACAAAGAGGGGAAGGTGAGCGTATGAACTTGCAATATGACGATGGGAATACAAAATAGAAACTGGTGTACTTGCTTAGTAGTGACATATACTTTGGTCATAAAACATAGGTGACATGAATCAAAGCATGTGAACTTGTAATTGAGATATCATTATTGACACATGAACCTATATTTTTATTTAGGCATAATGTCAAACATAAGCATGGCATAAATACTTCTAGCATAAACATGGCATAATGTCAAACATAAGCATGGCATAAATACTTCTAGCATAAACATGGCATAATGTCAAACATAAGCATGGCATAAATACTTCTAGCATAAACATGGCATAAATGTTCCTAATCATGGTGTTTGCTTTAAACTTGAAAAAAGGGATTTTTGAGTCTAACCTAGCCATGTCTCACATATGTCATCATATAATTCTTTTAAACAAGATAGACTTAATCATAGATTTCAATTATGCCAAATATCATTCATAGCCTAGCCATATTCATAAGTTTTGCAAAAGCATGACTTAATACATGGATTATGGTGTCAAAATTCCAACATAGTTTCATATGAACTATAACAACCAAACTTGTTTCAATTACTTGCAAAATGATTTATGCACAAAAATATACATCATGATGGCATAATAACAAAGCCCCAAACTTGCATGAATTTCAATCAACTACATACATGTAGCTTCAACATAGATTACATAATTTGCGCAATATTCCAAACGTATACTTGCATAGAACTACCGCATGTAGTTCTTTATAATGAATAACATAATTTTGCACAATTATGAATTACTTTATTATCCCAATTCAAGCATACAAATCAATACAGTTGTTTATTCATACCAAAGTAATACTCTACTTACAATGGTTGCGGCGAATTCTCTAATTAAGAGATATGATTCCTTTGTTGAATTGATTGGCTTTAGGTTGCTTGAATTGCTTTAGGTTGCTTGAATTGCTTTAGGCTTTAGAACTTTCTTTCTAATTCTCTCTCTAGTTGGCGGCTACTCTTAGTCGTTCCTCAGCAACATGGCGGCTATGTTCTTAATTTGAATGAATAGATTAGGGTTTAGTCTAGGGTTGTTTATATAGAGGTTAGGAATTGATTAGGACCATTGATGTTGCTAGGTTAGATCGTAGCCATTCATTAGATAGAGAGACCAATTAGAACCCGCCACCTAGCCCTAATGACAAAGCAGACCACAGAAATTCGACCAAACACAGACCTGGCCAGCCAGGCTGACTGGGCTCGACCAGGTCGACACCCCTGTCGACAAGGCTGTCGACAGCCCTGTCGACATGGGTAGCCCAGGTCGACAGCCCAGTCGACCTGGGTGGCCTAGGCGGGTGTTTATCCGTCCTGGCCCACTGGGCCCGATTTTTAATTATTTTATTCTGTTTGAATTTTAAATTTAATTCAAAACTTCCGAAGGCCATATCTTCTTCATACGGACTCCGTTTTTCAAAAACTCGGACTCTATTTCGTGTATTTTTCCGAGACGAACGCAATGGCGTATCCCGTTTCCCTTAGTTCTTTGATTTGAATTTGATTATACTTTAATTCATGAATTTCACAGTTATAGAATTCTCGGGGTGTTACATTCTCCCCCACTTAAAAGGATTTCGTCCCCGAAATCTTCAAGTTAGGAGGAATGTAAATCCTAACATCCAATCATCCATCTACTCATCCATCAAACACGAGCATCCATTGTCCTTAAAAGACTTCTAATGCTTCATGATCATATGCAAAGTGTGTGTGTACATGTACTTATCTAATGCAAAATCAGGCGGTCTACTGATTCAGTTGACCTCCTTAATGCGAATTATGTAAGTGCCATGAATCCATTATGTATGCAAATTTTCCTATTTTGATTTTACATGAGTGCACAATCATTCATTACAAATGCAACATCCATATGACAACACATTAAAGTTCAACCATATACGAATGCAAACATATATGCATATGCAATATGAAGAAATGAGCCGATCTAAAACCTAGATTGTGTGTGTATATGCAACCACGAGCAACCACTAGCAATCACTTGCAACCACTTGCAACCATTCATACATAACATGTTTCAATTACATGTTTCCATCCAAAGAGTTTCTACCTAAAAGATACGGTCGAGGAAATATGCCTAAAAAGATAGATGAAAGCGCAACTTAAGGAAAAGGAAAGATCAAGGATGTACCCTCGAACAGAAAAGGGTAGGCAGTACGTATTTTAGCTTCAGTCTCCCAAGTCGCGTCTCCCTCGGTGTCGCTCCACTGGACTTTGACGAGCTTGACTTCACGGTTGCGTAGCTTCTTCACTTCTGTTCCTAATATGCGGGTTGGAACTTTTCTTATGGTCGCTTCGCGTTCCACTTCGGCCTCTTCGAGGATATTTGGCTCTACCACTTCAGCAGACTCATGTAGACATTTTCGGAGATGTGAAACGTGAAAAACGTTGTGGACTCCAGCCAACTTCTCGGGTAGCTCTAATCTATAGGAAATTTTCCCAATTGTTCCTATCTAAATGTATAGTCGAAGTGAAAACTTTGTGCCCATTAGGCAATGTCAAAACTGAAAACCTATGCCACATATATATTGATTAGGAGAAGAACTCCCTAAGCATCAGCCCCGAAGACCGAAATCAACATCAGACTGACACCCAAAGAGTTACTCAACCCAACCACCATATATGATTCTAGGCAACTAAGCATGATGGACTCCTTTTAGGTCACAAGGGAGTCCCTTCCTAAGACCAATCCGTATCCTATAAAACCCCAAAACTTTAGTCAAACCAATGAACACCCTCGAGCCCCAACATGTGTTACTAACAGATGAGTCATACTCCCTATGGGGTTTGCAATAGAAATTGGATTAAGAAGAGGACCGAGAGGATATACACAAAAGATAGCATGCAAGTGAGCTTTACAGGAAGAGAGGGATCAAGGATATACTTTTAAGAAGAGATACGATGCACGAATCTAGTCTTCAATCTTCTAAGTCGCATTTCTTGAGCTTAACTCCATTATGCTTTGTCCGTCTTTAACTTCACAATTTCATAGCTTCTTAATTCCTGTTTCTTTTTTTCACTTATTCTCCTTCTAGTATACTTGGCTCAAGCCTAACTACGTACTCATGGTTCCATGCAAGCTCTCCAAAATTCATTAGTGAATCTTGGATCTTGTTCACTTACTAGAAGGTATTCCACATAGATGAATCATCTCTTGGAAATAAACAAATGTCAACTATGTTGCCAAATGTACTTACTAAGGTGATTCTTTACAACTCATGCATCAGCGAAATGAACCTTCAGCCTTAGTGGCGAACACTACTGGAGCGCCCTATTCTGAAATGCTCCTCCTAATGAACCTCTTTTCTAGAAGCTCTTAAATCTGTTTACTGAGCTCTTTCCTTTCTCGTGGAGCCATGTGTCTAACGGGCAACGCAACGGGCTTTACATTATCTACAAGATATATGCGGAAATCTATTTCCCGCTTCGGAGGCAAGCCCTTCACCTCTTCGAAGACATCCGGATATTCCCGGACCACTCTAACTGATTGCAAGTTTTCAACAGAGGCATCTAGCGATTCAAGATAACTAAGCATAACCGCATACGAGGGATTACAAGAAATTTCCAAAGTATTACCGAGCTGGGTTAGGAGCCTAACAACCCTTTTCTCACAATCAAGGATGGCCCCATTACTGGATAGCCAATCCATGCCCAAAATCAAACCATACCCCGAAAAGCCCAAAACAAAGGCACTACATAGAAATTCAACACTTAGAATAGAAATTTTCAATCCCACACAGATCATAGACAAATGAGCTGGGCCCCCAATTGGGTTTGAAACAATTAAGGGGTCCTCTACCATACTAGTTTTTAGGTGCAGAGATTCTACTAAAACAGACGAGATAAAGGAGTGTGATGCGCCAGAATCAAATAAAGTGCGAACGGGGTGATCGTAAAGATAAACTACACTTTCTACAGAAGTGTTTGTACCTCGCTGTTGCAAAGGTGGCGCTTCCAGCACATGAATCTGTGCCCCTGGGGTGGATCCAGCGCCCTGCCCCTGTCCCCGTTTCTTTGGGCAGTCCTTAGCCCTATGGCCTGTCTCACCTCAAGAAAAGCACCCACCATTCTCCTTGGCCTTCTTTTTCCGGCAGTCCTTTACCAAGTGCCCCACTTTGCCACAGAAATTACACGTCCTCTTCTCTTTGTTGCCTTCCCCGCCTTTTTTAAAGTCTGTCTTCTTAGGCTGCAAACCCTCTTTCTTCTTGCCCTTATCCTCTTCATTCAGCAATGCCATTTGCACCAATCTTTCATACGTGGCTCCCATGGGTATATGGGTCATGGCCAAACTGTGTAATGGCTCATTCAACCCTTTGACGAAACGGAGAGCCTTCTTGTGCGGGGTGTTGACTAGGTCAAGTCCAAACCTAGCCAGCTCATCGAACTGATTCACATACTCTCTGACAGTCTTGTCTCCTTGCTTAAGAAATAAGAATTTTTCCAACTGCAAACTTCTTTCCGCATCTGAGAGAAATTTAGTCTCAAACCTTGCCCTAAAGTCCTCACATGTCTCCACTGGTCTTTCAGCATTAGTGACTTCCCACCAGTAGGAAGCCTCGCCCTTCAATAGCCACACCGCCAGTTGTACTTTTTGTCTATCCTCTACCTCAAAGATGATGAATAGGTCCTCCGTTTCTTTCAGCCAATTCCTAGCTGCTACGAAGGACTCAGTTCCATGGAAATCCCTTCCTCCCATAGCTTTAAAATCTTTACATATCTTAGCAAAAGTGTTTCCCCGAGGAGGAGGTGGAGGAAAAGGTGCTGCTGCAGCTGGATGATTTCCTTCAGCTGGGGGAGGAGGAACGGTAGGACCTGCCTGAGTGGCCCTTGCTTCTAAGAACCGTCTAAACCAACCAGGTATTGGCACCCCTTCAGGCAAGTTAAGTTCTTGGGACATGCTGAAACAAAAAGGATAGATTAAAAACGAAGGATAAGAGATAGTTCCTATGGCTTTGGGGAGTGGACTTTGCCTTTTTAAAAATAAAATAATATTTTTCTTTTAAAAATGCTTCTTTAAATTTCCTTTTTGAAAATAATTTTTCAAAACTTTTTATCTTATCTGGTAAACCTATGCTCTGATACCAAGTGAAACACCCCACCTCCGTTAGGGTCACTCTCAAAGGGAATGCCCTAATTTTGGTGGAGGTTTATAAGTACGAGTCACAGATATACAAGACAGATATAAGAACACATATTTGTAAACAGCGGAAGAACAACAAACTTTTATTTCATAAAGTCAAATACGTGTTACAACAACATCCTTTCCAAAAACATAACATAACACTTTCATAATCTGTCTTGAGTACATTATTTAAAGAAGCATAAATAAAACATAGATAAACTGCAAAGCCCCTATAGTGATTGTCCAAAGCCATAGTTCAAAACAGGAAAGTCCAAGCGATACATTTCTCTTCTTCAAGCTGGATGCTAAGGTTGGTCAAGCTGCTGTGTTTCCTCCCTGTGGACCTGGGGGGGGGGGGGGAACGGAAGAAAAGAAGACGAAAGAAAAGTAGAGTCAGACATAAAGCCTGAGTAAGTCCAGTACTACTTTGTCTATGAATAAAGAACTGGGTATGATAAGTATAAACAAGAAGTGGGCAAACACTATAAACTTGGTTAAGTTGTCTAGGGTCGAATATACTATCGTACCCCATATTAATCTCTGAACCCATATAAACTAGTTTCCAATTTGCACCCCATAATCAGGGTGATGTGATCCATTCTATGATGATCGGCTCCTACTCGCATAGTTACATGTGTCTTACGGCCCCCGATGTCTGTAGTTACCTATGCTGGTCCCACCATGGGGTGTATCAAGTCCCATAGTGGCAACCCGACACAACCTTAGAGTGCACAGGTATGCTACTGGTGTCCAGTGCCTTATTTTTCTGCGCCGGAGTGTGTGCACGCCCGCACTCCGTTAGAACCTACACTGCTACACCACCGCCGTCGCTTTGACCTCTTACAATCAGCCCAGTAATCGTGCCCCACCCTGCCTAGTTTCAGGGTATCATGATACACCTTTTAGGGTTACTGCTGAAAAGGGTCCCCCGTTACTAGGTTTTCTATCTCTAGCCAACATGCTAAGTTGGTTAAGTGTTTCTAACCTAACCCCCACCAGTCCGTTTAGTTTAGCATGTTTCATTTTGATTAAGTCTTTAGTCCACTTAATCCTAACAATCCTGACTCAGCCTTAATTGTCTTATTAAGGCCCTGACCTCTCACATTAGACAGGTATTGTTGTGGCTGCCTGTTGCCGGTTGGTTCCGGGCAGTCTTACGCCATAACTCAGTCTAACCTCGGGTCCTTATTGGGCTCCATGTTTAACCTCTCACATTGGATAGGTATTGTTGTGACTACTGGACAGCCGGGCGGTTCCGGGCAGGTTTACATCACAACTCAATCCAACCTCGGGTTAAACACATCGTATGTTCTACATTTACATATCTTGTCATTCTTCTTTATTTCTTATATGTAAATATTTGCGGCCCATTATTAAGTCAATGGTGTAAAGGTTACACCAATCACGGGCCCAACCCATACTTGAATTTGGGCCCTTCTATTTTATATTTTCATTCATTAATTAATTTTAACCCAACGTTATTTTCCCCCGTTTTACACGTCCGTTCATATATATTGGGCTTAGCCTTTTAAAGCCCAATTTAGCCATGCGAAAGGGGAGGCTTAAAGCGTGATTACATACACAAAGAGGGGAAGGTGAGCGTATGAACTTGCAATATGACGATGGGAATACAAAATAGAAACTGGTGTACTTGCTTAGTAGTGACATATACTTTGGTCATAAAACATAGGTGACATGAATCAAAGCATGTGAACTTGTAATTGAGATATCATTATTGACACATGAACCTATATTTTTATTTAGGCATAATGTCAAACATAAGCATGGCATAAATACTTCTAGCATAAACATGGCATAATGTCAAACATAAGCATGGCATAAATACTTCTAGCATAAACATGGCATAATGTCAAACATAAGCATGGCATAAATACTTCTAGAATAAACATGGCATAAATATTCCTAATCATGGTGTTTGCTTTAAACTTGCAAAAAGGGATTTTTGAGTCTAACCTAGCCATGTCTCACATATGTCATCATATAATTCTTTTAAACAAGATAGACTTAATCATAGATTTCAATTATGCCAAATATCATTCATAGCCTAGCCATATTCATAAGTTTTGCAAAAGCATGACTTAATACATGGATTATGGTGTCAAAATTCCAACATAGTTTCATATGAACTATAACAACCAAACTTGTTTCAATTACTTGCAAAATGATTTATGCACAAAAATATACATCATGATGGCATAATAACAAAGCCCCAAACTTGCATGAATTTCAATCAACTACATACATGTAGCTTCAACATAGATTACATAATTTGCGCAATATTCCAAACGTATACTTGCATAGAACTACCGCATGTAGTTCTTTATAATAAATAACATAATTTTGCACAAATATGAATTACTTTATTATCCCAATTCAAGCATACAAATCAATACAGTTGTTTATTCATACCAAAGTAATACTCTACTTACAATGGTTGCGGCGAATTCTCTAATTAAGAGATATGATTCCTTTGTTGAATTGATTGGCTTTAGGTTGCTTGAATTGCTTTAGGCTTTAGAACTTTCTTTCTAATTCTCTCTCTAGTTGGCGGCTACTCTTAGTCGTTCCTCAGCAACATGGCGGCTATGTTCTTAATTTGAATGAATAGATTAGGGTTTAGTCTAGGGTTGTTTATATAGAGGTTAGGAATTGATTAGGACCATTGATGTTGCTAGGTTAGATCGTAGCCATTCATTAGATAGAGAGACCAATTAGAACCCGCCACCTAGCCCTAATGACAAAGCAGACCACAGAAATTCGACCAAACACAGACCTGGCCAGCCAGGCTGACTGGGCTCGACCAGGTCGACACCCCTGTCGACAAGGCTGTCGACAGCCCTGTCGACATGGGTAGCCCAGGTCGACAGCCCAGTCGACCTGGGTGGCCTAGGCGGGTGTTTATCCGTCCTGGCCCACTGGGCCCGATTTTTAATTATTTTATTCTGTTTGAATTTTAAATTTAATTCAAAACTTCCGAAGGCCATATCTTCTTCATACGGACTCCGTTTTTCAAAAACTCGGACTCTATTTCGCGTATTTTTCCGAGACGAACGCAATGGCGTATCCCGTTTCCCTTAGTTCTTTGATTTGAATTTGATTATACTTTAATTCATGAATTTCACAGTTATAGAATTCTCGGGGTGTTACAACTGTGGTGATTGAAGGGTGATGGCGTACAACAAATTTCTGGGTAAGTTTGATGAACGTAACAGGTGTAATGGGGTGATGAAATGGAGATGCTAGTTGTGTTTGTTTGGTGAAGAGGTGTTGCGGCAATTGTTGACGTGGTGTATGATTTGGATCAAAAGGGAGGGACGTATGGTGAAGCTATGAATTGGCAAACTCGTGATGGTCAGGGTATGAATCTGAAAGGCTCGGCTGATGCAAGCGGCTTGCTGTTAACGGTGGTAGAGGATGGTTTTTGTGTGAACAACTATGAATTGGGAAGAGACAGCAAAACAAAAATCAAAGAAGAAGAGAAAGAAATTGCAAAAAAAATGTAAGAGGATTTTTTTTTTATTGTAAAGAAGGCAAGTTGTACAAGAGAGGAAAGAAATAAATGAAAGAAGGGGAAATAAAATCGGGGAAATTGGTAGTATATTTTTTTTAACTGGTAGATTATGGTATCATACCAAATCTTACCAATCAAGTTTTTTTTTCTATATATACAAGAAATAAAAGGAAAAAAAATAAATAAAATAAAAACTAACATGAATCAGAAATTAAATAAACAATAAAATTTAATCGTTACCTCCCCGGCAACGGCGCCAAAAACTTGATCGACGCTAATCTATAGACTAGAAAAGCGCGATATTTAAATTAAATTTCTGCAAGCGTACAGTTCGTGTAGCGAACAGGTCGAACACAGGGAGGTAGATTAAAATTAAATTATTTAGATAATTCCTTGGGCGAGTTAGACGAAGCTGGAGGTTGATTTTTTTCGCAAAGAAAAATAAAAAAGAAAAATAGAAGCAATAGCAAATTGTGTTCTAGCAAATCTAATTGACTAGACAACACAATTTGCCATGAAATAAAAATGCAGAAACTAAAGAAAAGAAAGCTTTATTATGACTGAAAGAGAGTACCGAAGAATGACTCCTCTTTACAATGGTTACAACACATATTTATAGATGAGAATGGGAAAACCATAATTAGGTCTATGAATAAATGGGTCTCCTCATTCCTGAATATCTCTTGCCTTCCTTGACTAAGTTGATTGGAGAAAATCTGGGCATATCATGGTAAATATTTTCCATATCTTTCAATTTTCCCATGTGGCTTGATTGATAGAAGATTGCATCTAATTAATTCTTCCAAACAAGGACGCTTATCAGACTCCAAAGGCAATATAAGATAAAATCTTCAAAATTGATTTTTCTTCTTGGCAACAATTCAATCAGAAATTCTTCTAATTGAAATTGAATGATTTGAATTTAATTCCATGATAAGAATATGGCTATTGCTGAAATGTTAATTGGTGCACATCATAAATACATACACATGAATATGTGTATGTATATATATAACATAACACTAATCCAAATATTCCTCAAAGCAAAAGGCCAGTGTGAACGCGCTCCGTTTCTCTGGCAAAAAGCGAGCTTGATGGGGCTCGAACTCGGGTCTCTCAGTACAAATCTCTATGCATTTACCAGTGAGCTACGACGTCTTTTGTGATTGAGATGTCTTTAGTACGGGGAAGTAGCTTTTTATATGTAGTTGGCCTTTAATTTGAAACGGAGGAGGCATTTCTTGACATCCTGTAAAAACATACAGAAGGAACCAAAGTATCATTTATTTATTTACAAAAGATAAAACATAAGAGTAATAAAATAAACACTTTTCAATGTCAATCAACTGGTGATACTCCATTCCCGCTCATTTCTAAATTTGATAATTTAGATTATAGATTCACATTTCAATCTAATTGCAGATTCGTTAGAATTCCTTTTTCTGGGTTAAAGAACTAGGTGTTATTTAAAACAGAGTTCACGACAAACCCAAATCACATTCTATTTGTTATCGGGTTAAAGAACTAGTGTTATTTAAAACACAGTTCACGATAAACCCCATAAATCAATTCCTAATTCAATTCAAATCAAATATATTAGGAATTCCGATTATTTAAAACCCCTTTTTAAATCTAATTTATTTATTTAAAAACAAATAGGGTTTTAAATTTAGTTCAAACTAGTTCATTTCGATAAAAGTCCATTTTTATCTTTTCAAATATGGAGTTTTTCACCCCAAATTTTCCCAAATCATTTCTTGTGATTTTACACAAATTATCGCTATTTTTAATAATTTTATCAAGGCCCGTACAGTCGATTTCCAACAATGGCCATCGAACTGCACTTATAGCGACCTTTTTCAAATTTGATTTGGACGTAACTCCAAATCAAACCGTTAGATTTGAAATTTCTAATATTCGTTAGAAAGCTCTTTTCGATACGAACCCAACGGTTCCGGTTTTAGGAGAATCCGACGGTCGGACCTCCCGTAATGTCCGTTTGAAATAAATGGTCGAAATTCACGAACTGCCGCGGCGCGTTCTATTCAGGCCATTATATTATATATATAATATATATAATATATATTTCGTCGATTTCTATTTAAAACGAATTATATAAATAGTTTTAAATTCGTTTCAAAAGCAATTTCAACTTCCATTTCAATTCAAATAAAAATTGAATTCTTCTTTATAAATTCGTTTTAAAATTCATTTCTATTCAATTCAAATTTCAATTAAATTTGAATTCATTTCAATTCGCTTTCAATTCAATTTGAATTCGTTTTCAATTCAGTTCAATTCCAAAGTCGTTTTCTATTCGATTCAATTCAAATTGGTTAACTATTCGATTCAAATTCGTTATATATTCAATTGAAATCAAATTCGCTTTCTATTCGATTCAAATTCGTTATATATTCAATTGAAATCAAATTCGTCTTCTATTCAATTTATTTCGAAATCGTTTTATGTTCAATTCATTTCGAAATCGTTTTATATTCAATTCATTTCGAAATCGTTTTATATTCAATTCATTTCGAAATCGTTTTCAATTTAATTCATTTCGAAATCGTTTTATATTCAATTCATTTCGAAATCGTTTTCAATTTAATTTATTTCGAAATGAATAAAATCGATATAAATATCGTTCATGTCCAAATGGCGTCAATCTAATCAACACGGCTTAATGTATTTCTATTTTCAAATATTCTATTTCAAATATTTCGTTCAACACATGACTAATCTCAACGGATGAGTACAGTCAACACATGAACCTTTATTTTATATTGATAAAGATGTAAATTTTATTATTAAAATATTTCGTTCAACACATGACTAATCTCAACGGATGAGTACAGTCAACACATGAACCTTTATTTTATATTATTCTTTATTTTTCAAATTGGAATGAGGCCCAATCAATTACCATATAAAGTTAATTATATGGATTTTCATACAACACTTGTATAATAGCATTGAAAAATAATCAACCATCAACCAAAGTGCACTACACTGTATAAGCATCAAATATAGATACCTAACGCTTATAACAGCCTGTCAATCAATCGATCGACATATTTAATCAATCAGGATGAGTGAACTTCAAATTTCATCCTAACACCCGTGTGGGGTTTCAAACAATCAAAAACAGATTTTATTTGTGCAGTTGGGCGATGTGTAAAATTTATCGTCCCAATCAATGTCATTCAAATAGGTGTACATAAACAAACCGTCCGGTTTGTAAATGAATATTTTATTTTATTCACTTCACGTTAAAAATTATATTTTTAACGATAAAACATTTTATTTTAACATACGAATTTTCTATTCAGTTCATTCTTTAAATAAAATGATATTCTTATTTTTCTAACATATTTTAGAAAATTCTGGCGGCATAACGGCACGATACTAGAAACGGGACGAGGCCTAGCCTTATCCCCGGTCTAGTGAAGGCCCACGCCATTCACACATCAATCAAATTCATTCATTTCACCAAACAATTCAATTTCAATCTAATAATCAAACTAATTTTTGCAATCAAACAAACAAGTCCATGGTCTGTGGACGATTGTGTCGGGTGCTACTAAACACCGTCTGCATCCTAGTATATATATGTAACTAGAAAATGAAATCGAAAGGTGAGAAATTCTCACAGATAACTATCCTAGCTCCACGGCATTTCATTGATAGAAAACTTCATCGCTATCGCATCTTCGTTGCCCGTATTCTCTACACATATAAAAATCACATTTTTATATACTGATGTCTTTAAAATAAAAATCACATTTTTATTTGTTCACCTTCAATTAAAAAAAAAATCATATTTTAATAATTGCTTCACACAGTTAAAAATCGAATTTTCACTTTGCTATTCAATATATAAAAATCGAATTTTTCACTACTATGTTATATAGATAAAAATTATATTTTTATCACGCTATTTTCCATATAAAGATTTCGCCTTTTCTAAAATAAAGATTTCGCCTTTATAAAAACATAGACTTCGCCTTTTCAAATTTAAAGATTACATCTTTATAAAAATCTCATTTTTATTTTTCTACACATATAAAGATGATATTTTTAATATTCCTATCATGTAAAAATTATATTTTTAACTCTCTACCTAACCAAAAATCATATTTTTACATCTTCTATATAGTAAAGATTATATTTTTAATACTTTAAAAATATAAAAAATCATATTTTTAATACTTTAAAAATATAAAAATCATATTTTTATAATTCTACAATATGAAAGATTATATTTTTAACTTCCCTATCGAATAAAAATTCTATCTCAACTTTTCCTATCGAATAAAAATCTCATTTTTATTTGTTCTAGGTTTGCTTTATATATTTACAACATTATATAAACTAATTATCATATAAAATAAAGTAAAACTCACCCAAAAATCGAATTCCTTTCAGCCTCATCGGAGGTGGAGGCGCTCTCGCCGGAGTTCGACGTCGGAGGGTTGCGCAGGGGCTAGGGCGATGGTCGGAGGGGTGGCGGTGGTCTCAGGGCTGGGGGAGGCTGCGGTGGTCGTTTGGGTGGGGGTCTGGGTTTTCTTCGACGGAGAGGGATTAAGGGGGGGGGTTCGGGCGCCGCTCGAGGGGAGGGGCTTCATGGTGTCGGCGGCCAATCGGGCGGAGCGGCGGCGGGCGAACGATGGGAGGGGGGGTTGTCGATCAATTCCGATTCGTTTTTTTTTCTTTTTTTTTCTTTTTCTTTATTCGTTATGAACGAATGAATTGGGGGGCCAGAAAGATAAAGGGAGAGGGAGGGAAGATATTTTTTTAATTATTTAATTAATTAATTTTCAAAAAGTTGACTTTTACATACGACCTCAAAACGAGGCCCACCGCCTGTCGTCCATAGCGTTTTACCCCCATTCCGAACACAATGGGATATGTATCGTAGGCTGATTCGACTGTTACAATCAGTTTCCGTTAAATTTTCATTTAAATCACTAAATTGAATTTGAATGCGTATTTCAATTTACCGGGGTCACATACAAACTCGAAAAATTCCAGAAAAATATTTTCTAGCTTCGTATTGACGATACGGTCCTAACAAAACTAGTTTCGTTGAATTCTAAGACCGTTAGAAAAATGGCCATTTTCCAGTCGATTAAAATCAACTGAAACCGGTCAAACGCGTTTTCCTTTGCCACACTCACATATTGATTCGAAAAATTATGAAATTTAAAACCTAGCAATAATTTGACACTGCGGACCCAACAAAACTGGTTTCGTCGAAATCCGAGGTCATTTGCAAAATGTCTATTTTTAAGGGCCTGAATTCCATAGCGACTATTCAGAATTTTCAACTGGACATATCTTTTGATTCCCGCTATGAAATTTCAATTTTTCAGATTCGTTGGAAAGATATTTTCATATAGATCCTATTATTTTTGGTTTCACTAAAATCCGGATTGTTTTGCACCCGGTACATTCAATTGAAGTTTGAAATCGAATTATCGAACTACCGCGCCATTTCCAATTCTATTTATAATTATATATAATTATTCATATTCTAATGACGACGTATATAATATATACGTTCTATATATATTCAAAATAAATTTCTCGTCGATATTATTTAAAATAATTCATTTTAAATAATCAAAATTCGCTAAAATTGCCAAAATAAAATTTTTAAACTGGTTCAGAATTCCCGGGTTATTACATGAATGCAGCAAATCAACATGTACAACTACTTCTCAAATGGTACTTCATCTCATTCACTAAATAAGTGTATTTGTTGAGAATTACAGGTGAGAATTTTTTAGCACTTAAACCAACTTAATTAAACTAATGTAACATAACTGTTTTCAGTCCCATTGATTACTACAGTGTTAAAAATAAATAAATATGATGATAATATACAAATATCATGTTTAAATGGCATAAAACATAAGTAGGCATAAAATATAATTTTTAGAAATATTTAGGTTGTTCAGATCGATTACTGCAGAAAAATCGGTGAAAAGCCTTCACATAGAGTTGTATCTACCAGTAGTGTCATTCCTTTTGCACAAAGTTCTGATACAATCAGTATGTTTGATGCAAATATGAAATTTAAAGGATGTTTATTTTATGCCCTTTAAACTTCATATTTGCTGCATAATGCGAGTATTCAATTACAGGATGAGTAAATATTTCCAAAATGAAATTGTTAAAATTGGTACATATGATTACATTGTCCGTAAGGTAAATTTACACTATTTCTTTACTCAATTTAAAATGAAACTATTAAGCTAATATTATGTTTTATAGGAATATACCTTCTTGCAATCCCAACAGTTATTGAGCAGCCACCAGAGCTAGAGACAAAGGCACAAAAAATTGGAAGTTATAAGGCTATAAACGGCATTTCTTTTACTTTACCTTGTTGGAATATCTGGAGTTTATCAACTATATAGAGAAACATAACCAGCGTCAGCTTACGAACAAATGTTGCATCATTGAATAAAGATATCTAATGTTTTTGATAAACTTTACTCAGTGGAACTCAAGTGGTCTTTCCCATATGGATTTCTTTTTTAGTAGGGAAGTGTAGAGACCATTTTTTGCTCATCTTTGCCTAGACTTTCTATGGTGTCTCCTGAGTTTGTCTTGGACATAGTTATTAATGGCGTACGACGCAAAAAGGCGCAACATCAGTCTGGAGTCTTGGCGCACGGCGCGGCAAATGGCGCGCGCCTTTCTGATTTACTGCACATGTTTATTTTTTAATTTAACATATAACAACAAATTTAAAAGTTTAGTATTTTTTGCTAAAACATATGTAATCAAAGTTTTTACAATTTTGCAAAAGAAACATCATCATATTTGACATCATTAACATAGAATTTCAAGCATAATAGTTTTCAAAAACCAAAATAACAATACATATTACTAATAAACTAGAAATCTGAATTCGATTCAACAATCATACTTTCCAAAAGTTCTGGTCTAAAACATTAGCCGATGCACTACTTTTGTAGCATGCAGTAATTTGTATGTAGACTTACTGTATGCAGCAGGGAGCATAGGAATGCATACTCACTGTATGCTAAATATTTGTATGCAGCAATTACAAAGTCAACATACTACTGTGTATGCATGCAACAATTTTTAGAATTGTTTGTATATAACTAGAATTGTTTGCATATAACTACATATGATATATATTTGATTTACCTGCTAATAGATATGTTTGTATACAAAAAACAAGCAAAAAACAAAAGGCGCGCCATTTTGAACCGTGCGCCTTTTTTGCGACGCGCGTCATTTGCTACGCCTTCTCATATGCGCCGCGCTGCAAGAAGAAATGGCGCAGATGCCGCGTCGCGCCATGCGCCATAGCGCGCCATTCATAACTATGGTCTTGGAACTGAAAGCTATGTAGAACGGCAACACAAATCAGTAGATTATGAACACAAAAGATATATTTCGTATACGCAAAAAAGACATATTTCATATCAATGAACAGGAAAAGATATATTTCATGCACATACAAAAGCTACCGGTCGTTATCGTGTACAAATACATTAATGCACAGGAGCAGATATATTTCATGTGCACAAAAAAGTTAATGCATGCCTGGTCAAAAATTAAACATTTCATATCAATGCACAGAACAGTCGAGACAATCACAGCTTTAAATAATCAAGTTGATAATTAAATTGCGGGTAAAAAATAAAAATAAAAATTATGTAACTACCAAATTTTTAGTGTTAGGAATCTAGAACTTATAGCTGCAGGTAAGATATTAACCGCATTAACAAAGCTATGTTAACTATTTTGACCAAAACCTAACAAAACTAACTTAAAAGCTTGGCTTTTTTGCAATCTAATTATCAATTGGACAACAATAACAAAGGGTTAACAGTTTGCTTGCTTGTTAGGATTTAGCTAAGCACAACTAAATATTAATTCGTCATCATTGCCTCCAATCGTCTGAGGGCATAAAAGAAAATTAGGTTTCTATAAATTAATTTCTTAAGAATAAACAAATATGAATTTTAAAGTGCATAGAAGATAACTGGACATAAATTTTCCTTATCAAGCTAATTTTTTATCACATTAGTTATAATTTATAGTTCCAACTATAAACAATTCAAGTTTTTGAAATGTAAAATTTTCAGTTAAATTAAAAAATTAAAATCAAATCATTAATATTCATGTCCAGGTTATAGTGGAATAATAGCTACGTCAGTATATGGTATATTCTTGGAAAAATTACCATGCTATATAAATGTAAGGTGAGTAATTTGGTACTTACAGAATAATTAACAACATATTACTTGCATGCTCTTGTACTCTCTTTAACTTCCGTAGCTCCTTACTTACATATGAGTTTAGAACAATTACCTTTCTTCATTGCCAAATACAATATTGCAATCCAATTAGGCACAAACGAATTTCTTTAACTCTTTCTATAATGTCTTATAACTGCAGTAATAAAACTGATGTAAAAATGTGCAATGGTGCAGTACCGAGAATAAAAAACGTGATTTGATATTAGTTTCATTTTGAAATTCCATTATGTGACATTTACTAACTTCTGCTTGTGCAATTTTAGAGTGACCAACTTCACCAAATATTGAATATGTTATGTCCTAACGTGGATTAAATGAGATTAAAATGAAATTACAGCTGAGAAAGGATGCAAATTTTTTGTTTATAAGATCCATGACTTCTTGCAAGTAATAAATTTACTTATAATATAAATGTATAAATATAAATACAAATATTATATATATGTAATATATAACAATTATTAAAACTCAATCTATCTCTCTGTATTTTGAAAAAAATAAATACTACAATAGACCTAAACTTAATCAAAAAGGGTGAATATATTATGTCTCATGTGTTCAAAGTTTAACACGTTAACATGCAGTGATCTGACATAGAGTAAAATAATATATATGCACAATAAATGTTTTTTGAGGGAGAAACCTAAATCGAGTCGCCTTTGTATAATATATTACTAAAATTTTGCACCAATAAATGAGATGAAATGTGGATTCAACTAATAGAAGTAATATTCCTTTGTGTAAATGTGTGTAAAGGATTTTGAAACAATGTCACATTTGAAAAATACCAAGGATAGTACCAGCATCAATGATATTTTTTAATGTGTTTGTTCTATACATTCTATACCTTAATTTCAACTTAGGCTCAGACGTATCGTAATTAAGGATACTTATGATATCTTTGTAAATGACCATTTTTATTATTTTTTAATATGGCTATAACATATAAATATTAATAAAACAACTTACTTACATTAAGATAGGTAATAATTACATACATATGTATTATATTGCACCATTTGCTATGAAATCAAGGCAAACTTAAAAAGTCTTGGGTACAAACTGGTTATGTAACATAATGTACAATACACATAAATTTATAATGTGCAACATTAAAGTGGTCACCAAATCATGGCATATGAATATTTATCTTAGCAAGTTCCATGGTAGTTGTATATACATCAACTAAAAATCATTAATGGAGCCATAAATAGTAAACATACTTAACGTCAATGGAAAATAAGTTGTAAAATTATATTATAAGTAGATTTTAAGATTTAAACGCGATTTTGCATTAGCAGCATATGTAGAACTGAAAATTATGTTCATAACTTTGAACTTATTTACATTAAATTAAGGTGACAATCCCGAAACTTTAACTTAAATATGCACTGGGTAACCTTGAACTAAACCCTATAATCACACAATTTAGTTTTTTTTCTAAATTATTACAACTACAGTGCTTGAAAAACAAAACAATAAATTATTTGGGTTACAATTGTAAAATGGAAGAAGAAAATACATAAACACCAACCAAAGGCAAAAACATGGCCATAAGCTAACTTAGTGACAACGTATATTTCGAATAAACAGAAACAACACACATTGCATACAAAAAACATAATATTTGGACACAGCTGACATAACATATGCATAAATTTTAAATAATTTAGCGGCTATGCAAAGAGTATAATAGCAATTGAGCAAAAAATTGTATAAAATGGTGCAGATTTGGTTTTTGGAGAGAGACAGAGTAAGCTAAAATGCCGGAGCGATTAAGGGAATGAACTACTCCATTATGTCAGCGACTGAGTAAGGTTTTGAAGTCTACATCTTATTTTAATATACACTGAGCAACTATGTTGAATTAAAACACAAAAATTTTTACCAATCAAATTTTTTATTGGAATTCCATGAAACGAAAAAAATATCACTCTCAAACTTTCTATACCCCATTATCTTAAAAAAAGAAGATTTGTTTCATAAAATGAAGGCACATTACAATATGTAGATAACAACAATGAATCTCGGATTAAGACTAAAATGGAAAATTGAAAATGAACATGGTAAAAAGCAAAACCCAATGCCAAAAACACATCTATAACAATAGCCTAATAACTGTAAATGTTTAGAATAAATAAGATTAACATCAAATGCATACAAAAAAAGTATATGGATGGACTTGAGATCAAAACTGCGTGAACTTAAATTGAGCAGGAAGCCAAGAAAAAAATACAACATGTTATTCGAAAGTACGACAAACAAACTATTTAGACAGGTGCAGTTTTGGCTGTTAGAAGAGAAAGAGCATGTTGAACTTTCACGGGGAGTAACGAAATAATGATCGACTTCACAATGTCTACCGAATTAGCGTTTGCAATGTATAACTTTTTCTCTATATAGCAAAGGACGGTAGAAACGAAATGAAACTGGGATAATATGAGGTCAGGTTTATCGAGTGGTCATTAGTAAAATAATTTAATTATGATTTGAGATGCGATAAGGTGAAAAGTCAAATAAACCAAGGGTCTACTGTATGAAATACAAAATAAGAAGTTTGTATATGATTTGAGATGCGATAAGGTGAAGGAATACAAACGGTCGGTTATTCTACTTATATACGTAACAGAATAGGTACCAAAGTAGGTACATGTTGATTAGCTGATCATCTCAGTCGAGAGTAGGATAAAACAAAAGAATAAAAAGATGAGATAAAGCATTACATGGCTATAAATATTTTTTGTTAATGGATAATGCAAAATCGCAAGCATTGGGACATTCAGATCTGGAGAAACATTTCATTTTATAGTAACAACATAAATGATGCAGATAAATTTTCAAATTAACTATGTAAAAATAAACCATGAATGAAAATTTATCACATGATAAGATTATGTGAACATAAGATTATTAACGAAATCATAATTTGAGTGGGATGCATATTGCTATTAAATGTTGATGGAAAACAATATGCGGTTGTAAAAGAATAAGTCTGCATGTAATCTTCAACTGGTAAAGAACCTTATAAATAATCATAGATTAAAAGTTGCAAACAAAACGTGAATTTATAATCATATTTTGATTGAAAAAATAGATAGGCTGAACTTATGGTCAATTATCTACAACAGATTTCAACCTTTACAGACTTGAGTTAAATGGACATTATCCGTATGGGTGAAAATTGAACAAAATATTCCAAATTGCGTGTTACTTATGAAAAAGAAAATCATGAAAATAATAAAAATCATGCTTACCATGTTTTCTCTCATACCATGTATCCACTGCTTGAATTTTCTGTTGGTGCGATAAACCCTCTATTTGTCGTTGCCTGTTGCAAGTCGGGAATTTGTAATCAACAGACAAATGTGTAAATCGATTTGTTTCAGAAAAGGGAAAATAAAAACTGAAGTTTTCTACAAAATATAACAGATTTCTTCAAATAATAGATATGAGATCAAATTCACACATCAATATGAGGAATGAAAATGACTTTAGGGAAGGTGATTGAGAAAAACGGTGGAAGGGCGGACAAATGAAGCAGAGCTTGGAGTAACTAAGAAAAGAAAGGGAAAATAAAATTTATGGGGATGAAAATGTTATGTACATAAAATTAGAACATGTCATGGTGACAATTGTTTGGTTTTCATTTTCCTATGTAAGTAATAGATTTGACTATTATAAACACGTAAATTTTCCTGGTATCTCTCGGTTGCATTTAACATTCCAATTTTAATGTTTGTAAAAATCAAACGACCTCTGTTCTTTTCAAAAAAATAGACTTAAAGAGAAATAAAGCAGTATTCAATGCCTAAGAAATATTAATACCGTAAACTAAAGATCACTAATTTTCATATTCATAAATCACGCAATCTTGGTAAAACAAAAAGGCCAACTCCCAGCATAACAAAATCCTAAAGTTCCATTCTCAAACTCTAAGGCAACCTATAAGGTTCGTTTTAGAGATGAGGTTAGAAAATAGCATGCTAATTCTTATGACAGTCACACACTTCCCATGAAAATTCGAGGTTTTCTTATCCAAGTATAAATTGGGAATACACAAACTGACGTAAATCAGTACAAAGCAATTACCTTTAAAACCCAAACTTTCATATAATGATGACCGGCTATAAATCAGTATCTTCGGTGTAAGCATCAACGCTGTCACAGTAGGGATAGGAGGAATGTGACAGCCTGAAATTTCGCTCGATCCGAATCAGTCGTTAAACCGATCTAGACCGTTTGAAACCCCTGATCGTTTTGAGAACAGGACAAATCAGAACACAAACAGAAGAACATTTCATTGCTATTACAATAATTCCATCAGAATACAAGAATATACAGAGTATAAATGAATAAATTACATCCGATAAATATCAGAGATTACAATAAATTACATAGCAGCGGAAAATAATACAAAGCACAACTAAAGGTGATATACGGATACAGAGCTTTTCGGATATCATTCCAGCTGTAAACCAGGATCTTGTGGATATAAATCTACAAAACCAAAACTACTAGCTGCCCATGCGGAAAATAGGGGCACCCAGAGTTTAGGTTAAAACAATAAACTCCAGGTCAGTCATGTGACTGGTGTGAGAACTAAAACAGTTATTTAAAACTTTTCTTTAAAAGAGAGTAATTCAAGGGACCACGCCCTATAACACGGAACGGGTTTCCTCCCAAGAATACCAGTGCATAAAATAAACAACGCAATGCTTTTTCGAAAAATGAAGCTATTATAAGACCCAAGTCCCATCACACAATGCAACGCAAGCCGGAGGATCGGGTTTTCCCTTATAATAGCCAAACATGCTTGGTACGTTTAAAACAAATCATTTGATACTATAATAAGTGTATAGTGTCAAAACAATTTCAATCATAAATATAAATCATAGACGGCATGGGTACCATATATCATGTCGCCATACTAGTTCTACAATTAAAACCGCAATACACGTATTGGAAATTGGATTTTCGTCATGAGTCGAGGCAAGGGGCAAGCTCCTCTCCGCTTTCGAGACACTCTAGCAAATGTCTCAAGACTACACACTTTGGGCAATCCTGGATGGTTCAGGGCCAGTCCTCACTTACATTAGAGGATTATTATTCCTGAACACATGTTTCCCGGTCCTTACAGACCTAAAATCGAGGCGCCTCATCCAACAACCACAAAGGTGAAAAGTATATAAATGTCAGGGCTGGTAAGTCACTGACACCACTAAGGCTAGAAAGAAACGTCGTGCTCTCCCTGCAGTCCGTATCTCGTTTTTAACTCATACCGAGGTGTGAGGTTCGCGAATTCACGTTATACACAAAGCTATGCCACGAAGGCCGTGCTTTGATCATCAACCACAAGACTTTGCTTTTCAACAGAAGCCTTGATCCATGCAACTCAGCGTGCCACACAGGCAATTCATGCCATGCGATTGATATCTATCGATATATAACCTCTAAGCTCATACGTCTCAGAGAAGGGCGTTAAGCAAGAGAATAAATTCTCCGCCGCCAAACAGATGTATATTTAATAGAAATCAATCAACACAGAATAAAATCCAGTGTCAGACACACAATCCATTTTCAAGTCCGTTCTGGGTCTGAACGAAACCGGAGGCACTTTCCTCGCATATCCATCCATCTCCAAGTACGTCTGGACGACCACCAACTATTTCCATCCTCTTGGGTGTACAGCCCAATCAGGATCATCAGTAATCATCCAAACGATGTGAAGACTTCCGGTCTTCGACCACCGTCTTCATCTTCGACATATCGTCGAATCGGTTATTCAGAATGGGTGTAAACCCGGCCTTTCCGAACAACCCGCGTATATTAAAAACAAATGTTACACAAACACAACAAACGCCTCATTCTCATCCATTAGTCACTAACCGTAAATCAGTAAGAGAGCGATTCCCCAAATATTAACCCCGAAGGCCGAAACCAACATCAGATCAATACCCGGGAAACCATTCTTCTTAACTAACCTACAGCTAGTTTCTAAATCTCAATTCTTAGGGAAAGGTTCCCATTAATTTTATCCAAGATAAATTCTTTAAAATTTATCCTTTAATCTTCCTTTGGATGTCATTTCGAACCAAATTATGGTTCTCCAACTAGTCGAGATTAGCGAACCACACCGAAGTAATTATTTATTTTATTTCCCAATCCCAACCTATTCATCCCATGAAGCAAAACTGGTAATACTCCATATTTAACACCAGGGTGTTATTGGTAAAATTAATTACCATTTCACGTTCAAATCTAATTAAAGATTTAACTATCGCTTTGGAGCAAAACTGGTAATACTCCATTCTCGCTCATTTTCCAAATTTGATAATTTAAATTATCAATTCACATTTCAATCAAATTGCAGATTCCTTAAAACTCCTTTTTCTGGGTTAAAGAACTAATGTCATTTAAAACACAGTTCACGATAAACCCAAATCACATTCTATTTATTATCGGGTTAAAGAACAAGTGTTATTTAAAACACTGTTCACGATAAACCCAAAAATCACTTCTAATTTAATTTCAATCAAATATATTAGAAATTCCGATTTTTCAAAACCCCTTTTTAAATCCAATTTATTTATTTAAAAAGAGTTGGGTTTTAATTTTAGTTCAAAACTAGTTCATTTCGATAAAAATCTATTTTTATCTTTTCAAATATGGAGTTTTTCATCCCAATTTTTCCCAAATCATTTCTTATGATTTTACACAAATTATTACTATTTTTAATAATTTTATCAAGGCCCGTACATTCAATTTCCCTCAACGGCCATCGAACTGCACTTACAGCGACCTTTTTCAAATTTGATTTGGACGTATCTCCAAATCCAACCGTTAGATTTCAAATTTCTAATATTCGTTAGAAAGCTCTTTTCGATACGAACACAACTGTTCTGGTTTTAGGAGAATCTGACGGTCGGATCTCCCATAATGTCCATTTGAAGTCAATGGTCGAAATTCACGAACTACCGCGGCGCGGCGCGTTCTATTCAAGCCATTATATTATATATATAATATATATAATATATATTTCGTCGATTTTTATTTAAAACAAATTTTATAAATAGTTTTAAATTCGTTTCAAAAACAATCTCAACTTCCAATTCAAATTCAAATCAAAATTGAATCTTCCTTTATAAATTCGTTTTAAATTCATTTCAATTCAATTCAAATTCGTTTCCTATTCAATTCAATTCGAATTCGTTTTCCATTCGATTCAATTCAAATTGGTTTTCTATTCGATTCAATTCAAATTGGTTTTCTATTCGATTCAATTCAAATTGGTTTTCTATTCGATTCAATTCAAATTGGTTTTCTATTCGATTCAATTCAAATTGGTTTTCTATTCGATTCAATTCAAATTGGTTTTCTATTCGATTCCATTCAAATTGGTTTTCTATTCAAATCAACTTCATTATATATTCAACTGAAATCAAATTCGTTTTCCATTCAAATCAAATTCATTATATATTCAATTGAAATCAAATTCGTTTTCTATTCAAATCAAATTCATTATATATTCAATTGAATTCAAATTCGTTTTCAATTCAAATCAAATTCATTATATATTCAATTGAAATCAAATTCATTTCAAAATATTCGATTTCGAAATCACTTTTCAATATTGACTTTAAAATGAATAAAATCGATATAAATATCGTTCACGTCAAAATGGCGTCAATCTAATCAACACGGCTTCATATATTTCTATTTTCAAATATTCTATTTCAAATATTTCTATTTCAAATATTTCGATTTCAAATATTTCTATTTCAAATATTTCGATTTCAAATATTTCTATTTCAAATATTTCGATTTCAAATATTTCTATTTCAAATATTTCGTTCAACACATGACTAATCTCAACGGATGAGTACAGTCAACACATGAACCTTTATATTATAATATTCTTTATTTTCTAAATTGGAATGAGGCCCAACCAATCACCATATAATGTTAATTATATGGATTTTCATACATCACACGTATATAATAGAATTGAAAAATAATCAACCATCAACCAAAGTGCACTACACTGTATAAGCATCAAATATAGATATCTAACGCTTATAACAGCCTGTCAATCAATCGATCGACATATTTAACCAATCAGGATGAGTGAACTTCAAATTTCATCCCAACACCCGTGTGGGCTTTCAAACAATCAAACACAGATTTTAGTTGTGCAGTTGGGCGATGTGTAAAATTTATCGACCCAATCAATATCAGTCAAATCAGTGTATATAAACAAATCAGCCGATTTGTTCATAAATATTTATTTATCCACTTTCACGTTAAAAATTATATTTTTAACGATAAAATATTTTATTTCAACACATGAATTTCTATTCAGTTCATTTACACAATAAAATGATATTTTTATTTTAGGAAATTTCGGCGGCATAACGGCACGATACTAGAAACGGGACGTGGCCTAGCCTTACCCCCGGTCTAGTGAAGGCACACGTCATTCACACATCAATCAAATCCATTCCATTTCACCAAACAATCAAATTTCAATCAAATAATCTAACTAAGTTTTGCAATCAAACAAACAAGTCCATGGTCTGTGGACGATTGTGTCGGGTGCTACCAAACACCGTCTGCATCCTAGTATATATATATATATATATAACTAGAAAAAGAAATTTAGAGTGAGAAGTTCTCACCAATAGCTATTCCAACTCCACGCCACTTCCTATGTAGAAAATCTTGTCGTTCTCGCCTTTTCTCACTTTCGTTGCCCGCTTTCACTACATATATAAAAATCACATTTTTATATTGCTATTCAATATATAAAAATCGAATTTTTTTCTTCGCTATTTAATATATAAAAATCGAATTTTTACTTCGCTATTCAATATATAAAAATCGAATTTTTACTATGCTATTCAATATATAAAAATCGAAATTTTACTATGCTATTCAATATATAAAAATCGAATTTTTACTATGCTATTCAATATATAAAAATCGAATTTTTACTATGCTATTCAATATATAAAAATCGAATTTTTACTATGCTATTCAATATATAAAAATCGAATTTTTATCTTGCTATTCAAAATATAAAAATCGAATTTTTATCTTGCTATTCAAATAAAATTTATATTTTTAACTCTCTACTATAATAAAAATTACATTTTTATTTCACGCCTTATATAAAAATCAAATTTTTTATTCTGTACATCATATAAAGATTTCATTTTTATTTTTCTAACTTCTTTACTTTATTCTAAAATTCTATATCTAAAATTTAATCTCTCTCTATATCAAAAATTAAATCTTTTCTACCTCTAAAGTTTGATCCTAATATCACATATTTTATACGATTAAAAATCTTATCTTTTCTATTATAAAAATCTAATCTTTTCTATTTTAAAAATCTAATCTATTCTATTTTAAAAATCTAATCTATTCTATTTTAAAAATAAAAAATCGCGTCTTTAATTTACTATGTACAACAAATAAAACTGATTTTCTTTGTTGCTAATCATATATAAAAGAATTAAATAAATTAAATCAAAACAAATAGAAACTTACTGTTTTTTAGCAAAGAAAAAAGGGGGGAGAAGGATCTGCTAGCGTTCGTCGTTGGTTGGGGAGGTTCGCTGGAGGTGGCTCTGGGCTGATGCGAGGGGGGCGCGCGGCGTTCAGGTGATCGGAGGGAGGTCGGGTGGCATGCTGAGGAGGAGGCGTAGGGGGTTAGGGTTGCGTCGGGTTTTGCAGTCGGCGGAGGGTCTTCGCGAGAAGGGGGAGCTGCGTGATTTCTGAAACGAAGGAGGGTGGTTTGGATGGAAAAGGGGGAGCGCCTGGCAGCGCGGTGGCGCCCTGCTCGGAGGAGCGACGACGCTCCTCCCCGCTTCTTTTTTTTTCGTTTTTTTCTTTCTGTAAAATGAAATCGGGGGGGGGGGGGGGGGCAATCTGAAGAGGATAAAGGGGAGAGGGTTATTTTTATTTATTTATTTATTTAATTATTTTATTATGAAAAAGTTGACTTTTACATACGACCTCTAAACGAGGCCCACCGCCTGTCGTCCATAGCTAATTACCCCCATTTCGAACAAAATGGGATATGTATCGTAAGCTGATTTGATCGTTTTGATCGGTTTCCGCCAAAATCAACACATAACTCTATATATGGAATTTGAACGCGCATTTCAATTTACTGGGGTCACATACTAACTCGAAAAATTCCATAAAAATATTTTCTAGATTCGTATTGATGATACGGTTCTAACAAAACTAATTTCGTCGAATTCTGAGATCGTTTGAAAAATGGCCAATTTCCAGTCAATTAAAATCAACTGAAACTGCTCAAACGCGTTTTCCTTTGCCACGCTCACATATTGATTCGAAAAATTATGAAATTTGGAATCTAGCAATAATTTGACATCACGGTTCCAACAAAAGTGATTTCGTCGAATTCCGAGGTCGTTTGCAAAATGTCTATTTTTAAGGGTCTGAATTCCATAGCGATTATTCAGAATTTTCAACTGGACATATCTTTTGATTCCCGCTATGAAATTTCAATTTTTCGGATTCGTTGGAAAGATATTATCAAAGAGATCCTATTATTTTTGGTTTCCCTAAAATCCGGATTGTTTTGCACCCGGTACAGTTAATTGAAGTTTGAAATCGAATTATCGAACTTCCGCGACATTTTCAATTCCTTTTATAATTATATATAATTATTTATATTCTAACGACGACGCGTATAATATATACGTTCGAATTATATTCAAAATAAATTTATCGTCGATATTATTTAAAATAATTCATTTTAAATATTCAAAATTCGCTAAAATTGCCAAAATAAAAATTTTAAACTGGCTCAGATTTTCCGGGTTATTACAAGGAATTTGAGTTCAAAACATTGTTCAGTTGAAAGCACTCTTGAAAGGCGGTGTGATTCAATGATTTTGTTGCCGACGCAAGATACGTCGTGATAGTGTACTATCTAAGGTAGGGTTAGTAGTGGTAAATAGGGCATGAAATTGACGAAGGGGGAAAGGGCATGAAATAGATTGTCGAAAGGGGCTGTCGCGGTGATAACCGTTAGGGTTAATAGTTCTGAAAAGGACGTAAATTTGAAACAGGAGTGAAATTGAAAAATGACATAGAAGAGAGCCGAGATAGTAGGCAGATTTCGAAATTAGATTAGCCATAGTAAACAGAGAGTTTTGAGGTGGAAAGAAGGTCATGAAGTCAAAATGAGGATTGAGGAGAAAGGGATGATCGGGGGAGGAAAGTTGTTTAGCAGTTCCAAAAACAGACGGACCGAGAAACAGAGATAACGCGTAAAACAAAAAAGGACAGGTGTCACCACAGAAATGTCTTGGTTCTTGCTATCCAGTATAACTAATAGATTTAAAAAAAATCTGTAAACCCTCGTTATCTCCCTCGACTGATGGCGGAAAGCTGTTCAAAGCTTCCCGATCATTTTTCGGCCACTCCGTTCACCAAAACCTCCTGCTCCTGTGGAACTTTTTAAAGTGCTCGCCTTCCTCTTCAAATCAACACCGACCTCATCTCCTGTCATCGCCCCACCGTCGAGATCGAACCCCTCGAAGTCGACGCCTTCAAACCACCACCACAAACAGGATCCACCACCGAACTGAGCGCCCCACCCCTCGTTCTGCGTGCCTCTCCTTCCTATTCCAAGTGGCAGTGGCCGATTGTCCTATCGTTCAATAGTTTAGTTGTAAGATCAAAACCTAGTTGGGAACCAAATCAGAAAGGTAACGACTTTATATATTTTAAACTGTTCTATAGCACTTTAAAGCGCTACGGTCTATGATTTGACAATAAAAATCAATATCTTTCTCGTTTGTTGACGAAATCCAGTGAAACAAGAGAGTGTGGACTTGTGCGGACGTCCTCTACATTCTAGAAGAGGCCGGATATTTTTCTGAGCCTTCTACAATCTTTGGTGGAGTGGAACCCAATGTAAGATTTCTAAATTATAAATGATATGGAAACAACGTTGTATAAATTATATAGTCGATGTATGAGTTATATAAGTGTTGTACACCTCATGTATAAGCGTTGTATAAGTTGTATGTTCGATGTATAAGTTATATATGCATTGTAAAAATGATATATGAGTTGAAATGGATTGAAATGATATTGAAATGAAATCGAAATATAGTTAAATACGTATATATATATATACTCCCCTCGTCCATAGACCATGGACGATATATATTGGTTGTGATATTGTTTGGATTATTGGTTGATGTGAAAATTTGGTGAATACCATGAATGGTTGATTTGAAATGATTGATTGTGGTTGAAATCCCAATAGGATTAGTATATGGGAAAATTCGTCTGCGTACGAACTAGATATTGAAAATCCCTATTGTCAAAAGCTGCGAGGCTTTAAGGTAGAGCGAGGAGCCGTACTAGGGACAGTGCCGGTTTTAACTACCCTGCCGTTATGTTGCCGAAATTTTCTGAAATATTCCTATGTTCGATTTAAATTCATGTGTTAAATAAAATTTATGTGTTGAAAAGAAATTCATGTGTTGAATAAAATTCATGTGTTGAAATAAAATTCATGTGTTGAAATAAAATTCATGTGTTGAATAGAAATTCATGTGTTGAATAGAAATTCATGTGTTGAATGAAGTTCATGTATTGAGTAAATTCTTTGAAAGATAAAAATAACATTTTTATCATATATATAAACTATATAAAATATTATTGTTTTGAAATAAATTTTTTTACAATAAAAATCACATTTTTATGATATATATATATACTATATAAAATAATCGTGTTTTGAAATAAATCGTTTTACAATAAAAATCACATTTTTATGATATATATAAACTATATAAAATAATCGTGTTTTGAAATAAATTGTTTTACAATAAAAATCACATTTTTATGATATATATATATGGACTGTTAAAAATAATGATGTGTTGAAATAAATAGCTGTTGGATAAAAATACCATTTTTATCAAATGTGTGAAATGAATATGGTTTTGAAATCGAAGAATGGATTATATTTATATACATATATATATATATATAATTAAAATAAATCGAATAACGAAGCTACAGTTCGTGTTTTGAAACCGTGATTTCAAACGATTAGTGTGGGAGATCCGACCATCGGATTTTCCCGAAACCGAAACCGTTGGGTTCGCTTTGGAAATATCTTTCCAACGACACCAACTTTGTAAAGATCCAAAGGTTGGATTGTCTGGAATGTTTATTTCAAATCTGAAGAAAAAATGCCAGAAACGATTATATTTATATATATATATATAAATATAATTAAATTAATCGAATAACGATGCTGTAGTTTGTATTTTGAAATCGTAACTTCAAACGATTGTACCGGGAGATCCGACCGTCGGATTTTCCCAAAACTGAAACTGTTGGATTTGTTTTGAAAAGATCTTTCTAATGGTATAAAATTTGTGAAGATCCAACGGTTAGATTTTCAGATATGTGTAAATCAATTCTGAAGAAAAACAGTGCCACGACCACGTTATGGCCTGAAGCGTCGTTTGAATGAATTGGCTATTTTTAAATGAATAAAAATAGCGATAAATCATTATAAAATATTATAAACGACATTGAATGGAAATAAACCGAATTTACCCAGTTTATTAGATATTTTATGGTTGAATGTGTTTGGCGTGAAAATTACATATAAGAACAGAATTATTGATGTCGAATAATTTAACCATTGAAATGAATTGATTTAAATTCTAAATATACGTGAATTATTTGAAAAGGCCGAGTTAAATCTCATTTTAAATAATTGATCGGCAATAAGAAGTCGATGATGAAGACGGTGGTTGAAGACCGGAGATCTTCACCTCGGTTGGATGATAACTGATGTCTTGATTGGGAGGCATCCCAAAATATAGATAATAAGTGGTGATCGTCTAGACGTACTTGGAGATCGATGGATATGCGAGGTATAAGGTGCCTCAGGCTTCGTTCAGACCCAGAACAAACTTGTAAATGGACTGTGTGTCTGACATCGGATTTTGTTCTGTGCTGATTGATCTCTATTAAATATATATTTGTTTGGCGGTGGAGAATTTATTCTCTAGCTTAACGCCCTTCTCTGAGACATACGAGCTCAGAGGTTATATATCGATAGAAATCAGTCGCATGGATTGAACTGCCTGTGTTGCATGCCTAAATGGCAAATGATCAAGGCTTTTGTTGAAAAGCAAAGTCTTGTGGTTGATGATCAAAGCACCGCCTGTGTGGCTTGCTTTGTGTATGACGTTGATTCGCGAGCCTCACACCCCGGTATGAACCAGAAACAGGAGAGGACATCAGGGAGGGCATGCGTTTCCTTCTAGCTAGGGTGGTGTTAGTGACCTACTAGCCCTGACATTTATATTATTTTCACCTGTGTGGTTGTTGCTATTGCGAGGCGCCTCGGATATATCGGTGACTATGTGGAGCCGATGGAGTCATTTGGCTCATTTACGCCCCAAAGGGCGGGGAAACACAGTGTTCAGGCATTTTAATCCACATCGGTGGACCGGCCTTGACGATCCAAAGGCTTGATTGAGTACTTGCCTGAGACTCGGGCATGACAGTCTCGAATTCGGTAAGGACTATCTTTTGCCTTGGTTCATGAAGGAAATCCAATTTCCAAATATGACAACGTGCGGTTTTGATTGTATACCTATATATGGCGACATAGTGGTATGGGGCATTAGTCGTCTATGATTGATATTTATGATTTAAATTGTTTTTGAAACATATAAACACTAGTAATAATATCAAATGCTTTTGTTTTATTCGTGTCAAACATATTTTAGCCATTATAAGGTAAAACTCTATCCTTTGGTTTGCATTGCATTGTGTGATGGGAACTGAGTCTTATAATGGCTTCATTTTTATGAAAAGCATTGTGATGTTTTAAAAGATTTACTTGTTTTAAGCACTGGCAATCCAATGGAGTAAACCCGTTCCGCGAAAGTGGCATGGTCCTGTGATTGGCCATATTATAAAATATGTTAAGTAGATTTCTCATACCAGTCCCATGACTGACTCGTAGTTTGTTTCACTTGCAAACTCGAGTGCCCCTATTTCTACATGGGCAACCTTGTATTCAGATTTTAGCAGTCTGTTTCTGGATAGTTGGAGCTGAAGATGGATTCTATCATTTATCTCTTTTTATGTTGTTCAGCTCCTATTGTACATATTATGTTTCGTTTTCCGCTGTAGACATTTATGTATAGCTGAACTGTATTTTGTACTAAGTATGATCCTGTATACTGTGTAACTCTGTTGTTTATATGTATCCAGTGTATTATTTGTACGTTATCTGGTGTATTTAATTATTTCTGCTCTGCTTTTATCTGTTTATGTGTTATATTCCAAAGATTATCCTTGCCACCGTCGTACGAGGTTTGGGGTTGTCACAAATGGTGCTTAGATCCACATAAACTCGTGGATCTCAAACCTTAATTATAACTTGAAGTAACCTTAGCATTTGTAACAACCCGAAAATCTGGGCCAGTTTAAAATTTTTATTTTGGCAATTTTAGCGAATTTTGGTTATTTAAAATGAATCATTTTAAATAATATCGACGAAAAATTTATTTTGAATATAAATCGAACGTATATATTATACGCGTCGTCGTTAGAATATAAATATTTATATATAATTATAAATAGAATTGAAAATGGCGCGGTAGTTTGATAATTCGATTTCAAACTTCAATTGAATGTACCGGGTGCAAAACAATCCGGATTTTAGTGAAACCAAAAATAATAGGATCTAATTGATGATATCTTTCCAACGAATCCGAAAAATCAAAATTTCATAGCGGGAATCAAAAGATATGTCCAGTTGAAAATTCTGAATAGTCGCTATGGAATTCAGGCCCTTAAAAATAGCCATTTTGCAAACGACCTCGGATTTCGACGAAACCACTTTTGTTGGATCCGTGATGTCAGGTTATTGCTAGGTTTCAATTTTCATAATTTTTCGAATCAATATGTGAGTGTGGCGAAGGAAAACGCGTTCGACCAGTTTCAATTGATTTTAATCGACTGGAAATTGGCCATTTTTCCAACGGTCTCAGAATTCGACGAAACTAGTTTTATTAGGACCGTATTGTCAATACGAAGCTAGAAAATATTTTTCTGGAATTTTTCAAGTTAGTATGCGACGCCGGTAATTTGAAATGTACGTTTAAAATTCGATATAGTGATTTAAATGTAGATTCAACAGAAACTGATCAAAACGATCGAATCCGCTCACGAAACATATCCCATTGTGTTCGGAATGTGGGTATTTGGCTAGAGGCGACAGTCGTTGGGTTTGATTTGAAGTTCGGAATCACATAGAGATAATTCGCAAATTAAGATAATAAAAAATATATATATATATAAGGTCAAAACTAAGGTCAAACCCTATGTCCTCACTCTCGTGGTCAACCTTTAGAACCCACCTCCCTTTTCCATTTAGCAATGAAGAAAAATCAAAATCGATTTCCCTTCCCCCCCAAATCGATCGTTCGTCGCTCATCTCCTATGGCGTCGTCGCCTCCCCACTCCGATGGTTCCTTCGTGACACCCCAAATCAGAAATCGAGAGCACCCATCACGCGAGGACCCACCAGCAGCCACTACCGCTCCCCTTTGGCAACCGCGAGCCCGATCCCCACCAGCTCCAGCTCCCCGACGACAGTGATGCCCCCTTTTCAACGATGAGTCCAATTGATTTTTACGGTGTTTAAAAACTGATTTTTACAGTATTTAAAAAATGATTTTTACAGTATTTAAAAACTGATTTTTACGGTGTTTAAAAATTGATTTTTACAGGATTTAAAAAATGATTTTTATAGTATTTAAAAACTGATTTTTACGGTGTTTAAAAATTGATTTTTACAGTATTTGAAAAACTGATTTTTACAGTATTTAAAAACTGATTTTTACGGTGATTAAAAATTGATTTTTACAGTATTTGAAAAACTGATTTTTACAGTATTTAAAAACTGATTTTTACGGTGTTTAAAAATTGATTTTTACAGTATTTGAAAAACTGATTTTTACAGTATTTAAAAAATGATTTTTACAGTGATTAAAAACTGATTTTTAATTAAGTCTAAAAAACTGAAAATAATGATCTTTCTTTAGAGGAAATATAGATTTTTCTTTCGAGAAAATAAAGATTTTTCATTAGAGAAAATATATGATCTTTCATTGTATACAAACATGATTTTTTTTTAGAGATAAAAACATGAGTTTTATGAGTTTAAAAGACAATATTTTTTTATAATAGCAAAGTTCATATGATTAAAATATAGATAGATTAGATTTAAATGGAAAAGATTTTTATTCAGTAATAAAAATATGATTTTTATATTTTTAAAGTATCAAAAATATAGTCTTTACTATATAGATGATATAAAAATATGATTTTTGGTTAGGTAGAGAATTAAAAATATAATTTTTACATGATAGGAATATTAAAAATATCATCTTTATATGTGTAGAAAAATAAAAATGAGATTTTTATAAAGATGAAATCTTTAAGTTTGAAAAGGAGAAATCTTTATAGTTGAAAGGGCGAGATCTTTATATAGGAAATAACGATGTAAAAATATAATTTTTATCTATATGGCAAAGAAGTAAAAATTCTATTTTTTTTCAAATTGAATTGCATAGTAAAAATTCGATTTTTATATATTGAATAACGAGGTAAAAATTCAATTTTTACATATGTAGAGAATACGGGCGAAGAAAGGAATAAGAGACGAGAACAGTGAAGATTTTCTGCATTGGAAGTGCCGTGGAGTTAGGATAGCTATCGGTGAGAATTTCTCACTCTTCAATTTCATTTTCTAGTTATATATATATATATACTAGGATGCAGACGGTGCTTAGTAGCACCCGACACAATCGTCCACAGACCATGGACTTGTTTGTTTGATTGCAAAAAATTAGTTAGATTATTTGATTGGATTGAATTGTTTGGTGAAATAAATTGATTTGATTGATGTGTGGATGGCGTGGGCCTTCACTAGACCGGGGATAAGGCTAGGCCTCGTCCCGTTTCTAGTATCGTGCCGTTATGCCGCCGAAATTTTCTAAAATAAGTTAGATAAATAAAAATATCCTTTTATTTAAAGAATGAACTGAATAGAAATTCATATGTTGGAATAAAATGTTTTATCGTTAAAAATATAATTTTTAACGTGAATGTGAATAAATAAATATTCATTTACAAACCAGACGGTTTGTTTATGTACACCTATTTAAAGGACATTGATTGGGTCGATAAATTTTACACATCACCCAACTGCACAAGTAAAATCTGTGTTTGATTGTTTGAAACCCCACACGGGTGTTGGGATAAAATTTGAAGTTCACTCATCCTGATTGATTAAATATGTCGATCGATTGATTGACAGGTTGTTATAAGCGTTAGATATCTATATTTGATGCTTATACAGTGTAGTGCACTTTGGTTGATGGTTGATTATTTTTCAATGCTATTATATGTGTGTAATGTATGAAAATCCATATAATTAACATTATATGGTGATTGATTGGGCCGCATTCCAATTTAGAAAATAAAGAATAATATAAAATAAAGGTTCATGTGTTGACAGTACTCATCCATTGAGATTGGTCATGTGTTGAACGAAATATTTTAGTAATAAAATTTACATCTTTATCAATATAAAATAAAGGTTCATGTGTTGACAGTACTCATCCATTGAGATTGGTCATGTGTTGAACGAAATATTTTGATAATAACAACTATTTTGAAAAAGAAATATTTGAAACAGAATATTTGAAAATAGAAATTTATGAAGCCGTGTTGATTAGATTGACGCCATTTTGACGTGAACGATATTTATATCGATTTTATTCATTTTGAAACGAATTGAATTGAAAACGATTTCGAAATGAATTGAATTGAAAACGATTTCGAAATGAATTGAATTGAAAACGATTTCGAAATGAATTGAATTGAAAACGATTTCGAAATGAATTGAATTGAAAACGATTTCGAAATGAATTGAATTGAAAACGATTTCGAAATGAATTGAATTGAAAACAAATTCAAATTGAATTGAAAGCGAGTTGAAATGAATTCAAATTGAATTGAAATTTGAATTGAATAGAAATGAATTTTAAAACGAATTTATAAAGAAGAATTCAATTTTGATTTGAATTGAAAAGAAAGTTGAAATTGCTTTTGAAACAAATTTAAAACTATTCATATAATTCGTTTTAAATAGAAATCGACGAAATATATATTATATATATTATATATATAATATAATGGCCTGAATAGAACGCGCCGCGCCGCGGTAGTTCGTGAATTTCGACCATTTATTTCAAACGGACATTACGGGAGATCCGACCGTCGGATTCTCCTGAAACCGGAACCGTTGGGTTCGTATCGAAAAGAGTTTCTAATGAATATTAGAAATTTGAAATCTAACGGTTGGATTTGGAATTATGTCCAAATCAAATTTGAAAAAGGTCGCTATAAGTGCAGTTCGATGGCCGTTGATGAAAATCGACTGTACGGGCCTTGATAAAATTATTAAAAATAGTAATAAATTGTGTAAAATCATAAGAAATGATTTAGAAAGAATTGGGATGAAAAACTCCATCTTTGAAAAGATAAAAATAGATTTTTATCAAAATGAACTAGTTTTGAACTAGAATTATAATTCTATTTATTTTTAAGTAAATAAATTGAATTTGAAAAAGGGTTTTAAAAATAACCAGAATTTCCAATGATTGCATTGGAGTGGATTTGAATCGAAATTGTCTTCGGAATATTTCGATGGTGGAATTCGTGATTATACAGATGTTGTTGTGGAAATTTGAAAGATATATATTTATATCGTTATTTCCAATACGACCTTTGTTAATCTTAGAATTTGATATGGAATATAAGCCGATATATTTTCTATTCAGAGCCTTGTATTTAATAACAAATGTGATTTGGGTTTGTCATGAATGGTGTCTTCACTAACACTATTCTTGAACCCAGTTGAGAAAAGATTAAATCTTTTTACTTAGATTTAATGAAGTGTACCAATTAAATAATATTTAATTGAATTGATATTGATTTTTGGGTTTATCGTGAACAGTGTTTTAAATAACACTTGTTCTTTAACCCGATAATTAATGGAATGATTTTTGGGTTTATCGTGAACAGTGTTTTAAATAACACTCGTTCTTTAACCCGATAATTAATGAATGTGATTTTGGGTTTATCGTGAACCGTGTTTTAAATGACACTGATTCTTTAACCCAGTCGAAGATTAAAACTAAGTGGAGTTTTAATGAATCTTTAATTAGATTGAAATGATCGAAAATGGAGTATCACCAGTTTTGCTACAGGCGATAGTTAAATCTTTAATTAGATTTGAACGTGAAATGGTAATTGAATTTACCGATAACACTATGGTGTTAGATATGAAGTATTACCAGTTTTACTTCATGGGATGAATAGGTTGGGATGGGGAAATTAAAATAAATGATTACTTCGGTAAGGTTCGCTAATCCCGACTAGTTTGAATTGATATTCAAAAATAGATTAAAGAATAAATTCAAGAAATTTATCTTGGATAAAATTAATGGGAACCTTTCCCTATGAATGTGAAATTTAGAAACTAACTATCGGTTAGCTAAGCAGAATGGTTTTCTGGATATTGATCTGATGTTGGTTTCGGCCTTCGGGGTTAATATTTGGGGAATTATTCTCTTGATTAATTTACGGTTAGTGACTGATGAATTGGAATGAGGCGTATGTTGTGTTTGTGTAACACTTATTTAAAATATACGCAAGTTATTCGGAAAGGCCGGGTTTACCCCGTTCTGAATTACTGATACGACGATAAGTCGAAGATGAAGACGATGGTCGAAGACCGGAAGTCTTCACGTCGTTTGGGTGATTACTGATGATCTTGATTGGGCTGTACACCCAAGAAGATGGAAACAGTTGGTGATCGTCCAGACGTGCTTGGAGATCGATGGATATGCGGGGTACTAGGTGCCTCCGGTTTCATTCAGATCCAGAACGCACTTATAAATGGACGGTGTGTCTGACATCAGATTCCATTCTCTGTGACTGATATCGGTTGCATAGAATGGTTTGCCTGTGTAGCATGCTAAGATGCAGATGATCAAGGCTTCTGTTGAAAAGCAAAGCCTTGTGGTGATGATCAAAGCACAGCCTGTGTGGCACAGCTTTGAGTAACGTGAATTCGCGAGCCTCACACCCCGGTATGAACCAGAAACGGGAGAAAGGACCTCAGGGAGGGCCTACGTTTCCTCCTAGCTAAAAGTGGCGTCAGTGGTTTTACACACCCTGACGTGTTTGACTTATGTGGTTGTTGCTGTTGCGAGGCGCCTCGGTTAGATCGGACGATCCGGGTCCGATGGAGTCATTCGCTGGCTCGCTTACGCCCCAAAGGGCGGCGAAACGTAGTGCTCAGGCATTTTAATCCACTCCGTGTGGACCGGCCCTGACGATCCAAGGGTCGATGCATTCTGATCCTGAGACTCGGGCTAGGCAGTCTCGAATTCGTTAAGGACTATCTTTTGCCTTGGTTCATGACGGAAATCCAATTTCCAAATACGTGATCTTGCGGTTTTAGTTGTAATCCTATATATGGCGACATAGTGGGATGGGGCGCTCATGCCGCCTATGATTGATACTTATGATTTGAAGTTGTTTTATACACTATGCACTGACTATAGTATCAAATGATTTGTTTTAAAACGTATCAAGCATTCTTTGGCTGTTATAAGGGAAAACCCTATCCCCCAGCTTGCGTTGCATTGTGTGATAGGACCTGGGTCTTATAACAGCTTCATTTTTCTCTATTTAGCATTGCGTTGTTTGTTTTATGCACTGGTATTCTTGGGAGGAAACCCGTTCCGTGTTATACGGCGTGGTCCCTTGATTTACCTAACTTTAAAATAAAGATTAACTGTTTTAGTTCTCACACCAGTCCCATGACTGACCTGGAGTTTATTGTTTTAACCTAAACTCTGGGTGCCCCTATTTTGACACGGGTAGCTAGTAGTTTTGGTTTTGCAGATTTATATTCACAGGATCCTGGTTTACAGCTGGAATGATATCCGGAAAGCTTTGTATCCGTATATATCCTTCTAGTTGTGTATTGTATTATTTTCCGCTGCTATGTATTTAAATGTAATTTAAACCTCTGATATTTCTGTGTAATATTCATTTATACTCTGTATATTCTTGTAATCTGATGTATTGTTGTAATATACAATGAAATGTTCTTTTATATGCGTTCTGTTGTGGCTTGTTCTCGAACTATCCGACACTTTCCTTTACGGGGAAGTTACGGGTTTTCACAGTTGGTATCAGAGCTTTGGTTTACAAAGCTAGAGAACAAGGCACATTAGAACCATACGAAAGAATTCATCAGATAATTGGATTAGTAATATCCAATGGGAATGACTCGTTAGAGATAGGATCAGTAGTATCCTAGAACGAGTGTGAAGAGTAAATTTTTTTTAGTGAAAACATTTTTGTTTTGAAAATTTAAATCAACTATTCGTATTTGATTATTTATTTATATTGATTTCGGACAATTCGGTATATAAAGAATTTGCATATACGCCTTGCAAACGTATATTCAAAGTTTTAATATATTGGATAGATATAGCATCACACTCTAGTCGCCCGAAGATGATATTGATGATAGCGATCGCATCATCAACATTTATGTTCGAGTTTCGAAGGTGTGATTTTCTATATATTTCCATTAGACTGGTGTGAGAACCAAAACTTATATAGATAGATTTATTTGTTATGATTTGGCATCAAAAATGTGATTTTTGTATATGTATCAAAATTATGAATTTGAGACTCTAATTCACTAATTGATTGATGTTTGTGTTGTTTGTTTATTTGGTTGATAATTGTGAACCATTTAGCCTAATTGAATCAAATATTGATTTATATTGAAATTTGGTTGCTTTTGCTTGCATATACTTGCACTTACATTGAACAGGTCATAGCAAGGAGGCTAGAGCAGAGAATAAAATTTGTTTGCCCGACAAATAGGTGCATGTTTACTACATAATTTACTGTTTTGTTTGGGTGATGATGATTTTATGAGCCTATTGGCTAGCCACTTGGCTTTTTCTTTTTCTTTTTGAGATCTGAAGGACCGGGGAAGCTATTTGAAATTCCCCGATGCTCCCGGTGCAGGGGAGGTTATGGCGAAATTTTTCGAAAATTTAGGGTGTTAGCCAAATTTTTGAAGAATTTGAAAATTCTCAGAAACTGAAAAGTTGGAGAATGGAAGCCAGATCGAACGTAGAGTTAATTAATCAAACCACTTTCGACTTTGTTCCTTTTCGGGGACGAAAAGTTTTAAGTGGGGGAGATTGTAACAACCCGAAAATCTGGGCCAGTTTAAAATTTTTATTTTGGCAATTTTAGCGAATTTTGGTTATTTAAAATGAATCATTTTAAATAATATCGACGAAAAATTTATTTTGAATATAAATCGAACGTATACATTATACGCGTCGTCGTTAGAATATAAATATTTATATATAATTATAAATAGAATTGAAAATGGCGCGGTAGTTCGATAATTCGATTTCAAACTTCAATTGAATGTACCGGGTGCAAAACAATCCGAATTTTAGTGAAACCAAAAATAATAGGATCTAATTGATGATATCTTTCCAACGAATCCGAAAAATCAAAATTTCATAGCGGGAATCAAAAGATATGTCCAGTTGAAAATTCTGAATAGTCGCTATGGAATTCAGGCCCTTAAAAATAGCCATTTTGCAAACGACCTCGGATTTCGACGAAACCACTTTTGTTGGATCCGTGATGTCAGGTTATTGCTAGGTTTCAATTTTCATAATTTTTCGAATCAATATGTGAGTGTGGCGAAGGAAAACGCGTTCGACCAGTTTTAGTTGATTTTAATCGACTGGAAATTGGCCATTTTTCCAACGGTCTCAGAATTCGACGAAACTAGTTTTATTAGGACCGTATCGTCAATACGAAGCTAGAAAATATTTTTCTGGAATTTTTCAAGTTAGTATGCGACCCCGGTAATTTGAAATGTACGTTTAAAATTCGATATAGTGATTTAAATGTAGATTCAACAGAAACTGATCAAAACGATCGAATCCGCTCACGAAACATATCCCATTGTGTTCGGAATGTGGGTATTTGGCTAGAGGCGACAGTCGTTGGGTTTGATTTGAAGTTCGGAATCACATAGAGATAATTCGCAAATTAAGATAATAAAAAAAATATATAAGGTCAAAACTAAGGTCAAACCCTATGTCCTCACTCTCGTGGTCAACCTTTAGAACCCGCCTCCCTTTTCCATTTAGCAATGAAGAAAAATCAGAATCGATTTCCCTTCCCCCCCAAATCGATCGTTCGTCGCTCATCTCCTATGGCGCCGCTGCCTCCCCACTCCGATGGTCCCTTCGTGACACCCCAAATCAGAAATCGAGAGCACCCATCACGCGAGGACCCACCAGCAGCCACTACCGCTCCCCGTTGGCAACCGCGAGCCCGATCCCCACCAGCTCCAGCTCCCCGACGACAGTGACACCCCCTTTTCAACGGTGAGTCCAATTGATTTTTACGGTGTTTAAAAACTAATTTTTACAGTATTTAAAAAATGATTTTTACAGTATTTAAAAACTGATTTTTACGGTGTTTAAAAATTGATTTTTACAGTATTTAAAAAATGATTTTTACAGTATTTAAAAACTGATTTTTACGGTGTTTAAAAATTGATTTTTACAGTATTTGAAAAACTGATTTTTACAGTATTTAAAAACTGATTTTTACGGTGTTTAAAAATTGATTTTTGCAGTATTTGAAAAACTGATTTTTACAGTATTTAAAAACTGATTTTTACGGTGTTTAAAAATTGATTTTTACAGTATTTGAAAAACTGATTTCTACAGTATTTAAAAAATGATTTTTACAGTGATTAAAAACTGATTTTTAATTAAGTCTAAAAAACTGAAAATAATGATCTTTCTTTAGAGGAAATATAGATTTTTCTTTCGAGAAAATAAAGATTTTTCATTAGAGAAAATATATGATCTTTCATTGTATACAAACATGATTTTTTTTTAGAGATAAAAACATGAGTTTTATGAGTTTAAAAGACAATATTTTTTTATAATAGCAAAGTTCATATGATTAAAATATAGATAGATTAGATTTAAATGGAAAAGATTTTTATTCAGTAATAAAAATATGATTTTTATATTTTTAAAGTATCAAAAATATAGTCTTTACTATATAGATGATATAAAAATATGATTTTTGGTTAGGTAGAGAATTAAAAATATAATTTTTACATGATAGGAATATTAAAAATATCATCTTTATATGTGTAGAAAAATAAAAATGAGATCTTTATAAAGATGAAATCTTTAAGTTTGAAAAGGAGAAATCTTTATAGTTGAAAGGGCGAGATCTTTATATAGGAAATAACGATGTAAAAATATAATTTTTATCTATATGGCAAAGAAGTAAAAATTCTATTTTTTTTCAAATTGAATTGCATAGTAAAAATTCGATTTTTATATATTGAATAACGAGGTAAAAATTCGATTTTTACATATGTAGAGAATACGGGCGAAGAAAGGAATAAGAGACGAGAACAGTGAAGATTTTCTGCATTGGAAGTGCCGTGGAGTTAGGATAGCTATCGGTGAGAATTTCTCACTCTTCAATTTCATTTTCTAGTTATATATATATATACTAGGATGCAGACGGTGCTTAGTAGCACCCGACACAATCGTCCACAGACCATGGACTTGTTTGTTTGATTGCAAAAAATTAGTTAGATTATTTGATTGGATTGAATTGTTTGGTGAAATAAATTGATTTGATTGATGTGTGGATGGCGTGGGCCTTCACTAGACCGGGGATAAGGCTAGGCCTCGTCCCGTTTCTAGTATCGTGCCGTTATGCCGCCGAAATTTTCTAAAATAAGTTAGATAAATAAAAATATCCTTTTATTTAAAGAATGAACTGAATAGAAATTCATATGTTGGAATAAAATGTTTTATCGTTAAAAATATAATTTTTAACGTGAATGTGAATAAATAAATATTCATTTACAAACCAGACGGTTTGTTTATGTACACCTATTTGAAGGACATTGATTGGGTCGATAAATTTTACACATCACCCAACTGCACAAGTAAAATCTGTGTTTGATTGTTTGAAACCCCACACGGGTGTTGGGATGAAATTTGAAGTTCACTCATCCTGATTGATTAAATATGTCGATCGATTGATTGACAGGCTGTTATAAGCGTTAGATATCTATATTTGATGCTTATACAGTGTAGTGCACTTTGGTTGATGGTTGATTATTTTTCAATGCTATTATATGTGTGTAATGTATGAAAATCCATATAATTAACATTATATGGTGATTGATTGGGCCGCATTCCAATTTAGAAAATAAAGAATAATATAAAATAAAGGTTCATGTGTTGGCAGTACTCATCCATTGAGATTGGTCATGTGTTGAACGAAATATTTTAGTAATAAAATTTACATCTTTATCAATATAAAATAAAGGTTCATGTGTTGACAGTACTCATCCATTGAGATTGGTCATGTGTTGAACGAAATATTTTGATAATAACAACTATTTTGAAAAAGAAATATTTGAAATAGAATATTTGAAAATAGAAATTTATGAAGCCGTGTTGATTAGATTGACGCCATTTTGACGTGAACGATATTTATATCGATTTTATTCATTTTGAAATGAATTGAATTGAAAACGATTTCGAAATGAATTGAATTGAAAACGATTTCGAAATGAATTGAATTGAAAACGATTTCGAAATGAATTGAATTGAAAACGATTTCGAAATGAATTGAATTGAAAACGAATTCAAATTGAATTGAAAGCGAATTGAAATGAATTCAAATTGAATTGAAATTTGAATTGAATAGAAATGAATTTTAAAACGAATTTATAAAGAAGAATTCAATTTTGATTTGAATTGAAAAGAAAGTTGAAATTGCTTTTGAAACGAATTTAAAACTATTCATATAATTCGTTTTAAATAGAAATCGACGAAATATATATTATATATATAATATAATGGCCTGAATAGAACGCGCCGCGCCGCGGCAGTTCGCGAATTTCGACCATTTATTTCAAACGGACATTACGGGAGATCCGACCGTCGGATTCTCCTGAAACCGGAACCGTTGGGTTCGTATCGAAAAGAGCTTTCTAACGAATATTAGAAATTTGAAATCTAATGGTTGGATTTGGAATTATGTCCAAATCAAATTTGAAAAAGGTCGCTATAAGTGCAGTTCGATGGCCGTTGATGAAAATCGACTGTATGGGCCTTGATAAAATAATTAAAAATAGTAATAATTTGTGTAAAATCATAAGAAATGATTTAGAAAGAATTGGGATGAAAAACTCCATCTTTGAAAAGATAAAAATAGATTTTTATCAAAATGAACTAGTTTTGAACTAGAATTATAATTCTATTTATTTTTAAGTAAATAAATTGAATTTGAAAAAGGGTTTTAAAAATAACCAGAATTTCCAATGATTGCATTGGAGTGGATTTGAATCGAAATTGTCTTCGGAATATTTCGATGGTGGAATTCGTGATTATACAGATGTTGTTGTGGAAATTTGAAAGATATATATTTATATCGTTATTTCCAATACGACCTTTGTTAATCTTAGAATTTGATATTGAATATAAGCCGATATATTTTCTATTCAGAGCCTTGTATTTAATAACAAATGTGATTTGGGTTTGTCGTGAATGGTATCTTCACTAACACTGTTCTTGAACCCAGTTGAGAAAAGATTAAATCTTTTTACTTAGATTTAATGAAGTGTACCAATTAAATAATATTTAATTGAATTGATATTGATTTTTGGGTTTATCGTGAACAGTGTTTTAAATAACACTTGTTCTTTAACCCGATAATTAATGGAATGATTTTTGGGTTTATCGTGAACAGTGTTTTAAATAACACTCGTTTTTTAACCCGATAATTAATGAATGTGATTTTGGGTTTATCGTGAACCATGTTTTAAATGACACTGATTCTTTAACCCAGTCGAAGATTAAAACTAAGTGGAGTTTTAATGAATCTTTAATTAGATTGAAATGATCGAAAATGGAGTATCACCAGTTTTGCTCCAGGCGATATTTAAATCTTTAATTAGATTTGAACGTGAAATGGTAATTGAATTTACCAATAACACTGTGGTGTTAGATATGAAGTATTACCAGTTTTACTTCATGGGATGAATAGGTTGGGATGGGGAAATTAAAATAAATGATTACTTCAGTAAGGTTCGCTAATCCCGACTAGTTTGAATTGATATTCAAAAATAGATTAAAGAATAAATTCAAGAAATTTATCTTGGATAAAATTAATGGGAACCTTTCCCTATGAATGTGAAATTTAGAAACTAACTGTCGGTTAGCTAAGCAGAATGGTTTTCTGGATATTGATCTGATGTTGGTTTCGGCCTTCGGGGTTAATATTTGGGGAATTATTCTCTTGATTAATTTACGGTTAGTGACTGATGAATTGGAATAAGGCATATGTTGTGTTTGTGTAACACTTATTTAAAATATACGCGAGTTATTCGGAAAGGCCGGGTTTATCCCATTCTGAATAACTGATATGACGATAAGTCGAAGATGAAGACGATGGTCGAAGACCGGAAGTCTTCACGTCGTTTGGGTGATTACTGATGATCTTGATTGGGCTGTACACCCAAGAAGATGGAAACAGTTGGTGATCGTCCAGACGTGCTTGGAGATCGATGGATATGCGGGGTACTAGGTGCCTCCGGTTTCGTTCAGACCCAAAACGGACTTGTAAATGGACGGTGTGTCTGACATCGGATTCCATTCTCTGTGACTGATATCGGTTGCATAGAATGGTTTGCCTGTGTAACATGCTAAGATGCAGATGATCAAGGCTTCTGTTGAAAAGCAAAGCCTTGTGGTGATTATCAAAGCACAGCCTGTGTGGCACAGCTTTGAGTAACGTGAATTCGCGAGCCTCACACCCCGGTATGAACCAGAAACGGGAGAAAGGACCTCAGGGAGGGCCTACGTTTCCTCCTAGCTAAAAGTGGCGTCAGTGGTTTTACACGCCCTGACGAGTTTGACTTATGTGGTTGTTGCTGTTGCGAGGCGCCTCGGTTAGATCGGACGATCCGGGTCCGATGGAGTCATTCGTTGGCTCGCTTACGCCCCAAAGGGCGGCGAAACGTAGTGCTCAGGCATTTTAATCCACTACGTGTGGACCGGCCCTGACGATCCAAGGGTCGATGCGTTCTGATCCTGAGACTCGGGCTAGGCAGTCTCGAATTCGGTAAGGACTATCTTTTGCCTTGGTTCATGACAGAAATCCAATTTCCAAATACGTGATCTTGCGGTTTTAGTTGTAATCCTATATATGGCGACATAGTGGGATGGGGCGCTCATGCCGCCTAAGATTGATACTTATGATTTGAAGTTGTTTTATACACTATGCACTGACTATAGTATCAAATGATTTGTTTTAAAACGTATCAAGCATTCTTTGGCTGTTATAAGGGAAAACCCTATCCCCCGGCTTGCGTTGCATTGTGTGATAGGACCTGGGTCTTATAACAGCTTCATTTTTCTCTATTTAGCATTGTGCTGTTTGTTTTATGCACTGGTATTCTTGGGAGGAAACCCGTTCCGTGTTATACGGCGTGGTCCCTTGATTTACCTAACTTTAAAATAAAGATTAACTGTTTTAGTTCTCACACCAGTCCGATGACTGACCTGGAGTTTATTGTTTTAACCTAAACTCTAGGTGCCCCTATTTTGACATGGGCAGCTAGTAGTTTTGGTTTTGCAGATTTATATTCACAGGATCCTGGTTTACAGCTGGAACGATATCCGGAAAGCTTTGTATCCGTATATCTCCTTCTAGTTGTGTGTTGTATTATTTTCCGCTGCTATGTATTTAAATGTAATTTAAACCTCTGATATTTCTGTGTAATATTCATTTATACTCTGTATATTCTTGTAATCTGATGTATTGTTGTAATATACAATGAAATGTTCTTTTATATGCGTTCTGTTGTGGCTTGTTCTCGAACTATCCGACACTTTCCTTTACGGGGAAGTTACGGGTTTTCACAGCATTACTCTCAGCTATATATATATTATATACAAAATAAATAATGCTCGTTTACCCTTGTGGTGGAGTTTGGAGCTGAACGGTGTATGATGGTGGTGAAGCGATTTATTTTGGTGATGGTTGCTCCTGGGTAAGTAGCGGTTGAACATGCAGATTTGTGCTATAGCTAGTCATAACAGAACGTATGGGTATGAATGAGTTCAGAAAGTAAATTTGCGTTTGTGTGGGAGTTCAAAACTGGTGCAGGTTGGTGGAGGAATGTACGCACGTGCACCACTGCACTTGTGCACATAGGATGATACTTGGGATAGAAGTAGAAGGTAGAGGCAAAACATCATATAAGAATATTTTAGGCAAGATTACTTCACGTCTAAGGGACATGGAAATTTAATGCAAGAGGGTATAACATAACTGGATGTGAATGGAACAGAACACAACTGTAATATGAAATGGAGATAACTGTAAGAACAGAAGATAGTAGTAATATTAGAGGGGATGGGATTTGGTGCGTGAGTAAATATGGTGGCCTGTTGGGCCATGTGCTCATGTTTCATTCTTTGGAGAGAAAAAAACGTTAGGGGTAGCAGGTTAAAGAAATTGATGGAATGGGGGAGTGTACAGCAAAAAGAATATAGAAAGGAACAAGCAAGAGAGGGGGAGACGTGAGAGCATTGGCCAGAATTTCTTTGTTTGCGTGGATACGATTGTACGTTGGCCTGATGGTCGGGCCATAGGCCTTGGCCTAGTTTCTTAAAATAAAAAGGATAGGAAATGAAACATCCACAAAGAGGAGAGTATACGCAGTAATAAGAAAATGGGAATGGGGAATAAGGTGCATAGGAAATACATGTACTGGTTTTGAAGATAGAATGTGGTTTTGGCATCAGAAAGAAGGGTGCAACGTCCCTTTTTGGGTGTATGTGGGTTGTTGCCGTATAGGATAGTTGGGCCTGGACTTCAAGCCCATATATATATATATATATATATATATATATATATATATATATAAAGAAAGAAAGAGAAGAATGAAGGTGGATATAAAAAAACTGGTAGGCTAAGGGAAGAAGAGTAGTGGATGCAAATCATGTAAGGTATGACTTAACATAATAATTGGATCTAAGTTCAATTCTTATTACATCGTCCAAATTGTAAAAGCGTACACATTAAGGGTTTACATGAACACTAATATAATTGAATAACGGGGAACTCAAAAATCTAAATTGGATTGTTCTTTAGATAATTAGATTTTGTTTAATTATAACGATTATTTATTTTACAACGAACATAAATTTAGTCAGTAAACTGAAATTAACGCGTAAAATGTTAATGTGTAAATACAATAAATTCTGAGTTTGTTTGTTCAGTGTATTATTTTATTATTTAGTTGTGTTAAATTACATTAACTGTAATTATATATTATACATGGACACCCGTTAGTGGGAATAAACACCGTTCCACTATTAATTAATTATATTGAATTGTTTAGACACCCTGGTTAGCAGAAATAAACACCATTCTACTATCATATTAGTTTGACATTTTTTTATAAATATTTGTTGTTGAGTTATTATATATTATAAATCGATAATATTGAATTGTATTGCTGTTTGTGTAAATTGAATTAACAACTTGAATGTCACCTGTTATGGAACTGTTATATGCCATTGGGGCTGCTGAGTCAGAATCTCTGTAAAGTAAATTAGAAATTAACTCAAGTTGTTAATAGTTTTAAATAATTGTTTTAAGAAACAATTAAATGGGATTATTTTAAATTAATTATTTTATAAATTTAGAAAGGGAAAATTAACTGTAATCAGTTAATCATATTGTTTTTTTACACCAACTATTTTCCATGAGAATTTGATTGTTAAATTAAGCGTGTTCCAATTAATGTAATAAATTAGTATTAAACAAGAGATTGTTGAATATAAGAATGTTTTATTAAAAAGTTAACTAATATTTTAATAAATAGAATTGTTAAGCTAAATGTGCAGCTAAATAGAGAAGTTGAAATTTAATAAAGAATCCAAGATGATGTTTTGAACTTAATTAATCTCTTAATTAAGTAATTTTCAAAGATAATTATATCTTAAAAGAAAAAGTGAATTAAGTCGATTAAATTCCATGGTTTTAAATATTTAAATTATCCATGTCAATTTGATGCTTGTTTCCAGAATAACAACATTGTTTTGAAATGATTTAAGATTTAAAAAAATCAAATGGATTTAGAAAGTCTAGTTTGACGAATATTTTGGATAACGAACTTCTACAAATCTTAAAGATAAGAATGATTTCGACTCAAGGTCTAAGAGGTAATTAAAATACCCCAACTTGAATGATTTCACTATTATCTGAAAGATAGTATTAGTCTATATTCAAAATGAGTTTTAGAGTTGAATATCGCTTTCAGCTATGAAACCTATATTCAGGAGTGAGATTATCACGTAAGATTTTTAATAAGAATTTTATAAGTTAAGATAATACTTATAGTTTCAGATAAATATAAAGAAAGTTAATCTGTGAATTTAAATGAGTAAAGATTATTTATATAAGGCTTTGCAGATCCAATGGAAATAAAATCTATTTACTTTGTTTTATATTTTATAGTTAAATCATCGACTATCAAATCTTGACCTTTATCGTTGTCGTTTCGAAGAGTCCGGATTTTAATTCCACTTTGATTCGATTTATACGTTTCAAGTCAGAGATTATTGAAGACGGAGTTTATGCAAGGGCTTCTCTGTTAATCTTAGGTAGCAATTGACTAAAATGGATTTACAGAGTAGTGCCTTCGGTTTGTCCATAATTAGGACAACTTGTATGGGCAAATGTGTGACAGAGTATACCTAACAGATCGTGTAATGACCCGAAAATCCGGTCCAATTTGAGCTGACTAAATAACACAAGTCCAACCCTAATTACACTGGAAAATCAGAACACTAATAGAAAGAAAACAGAGGGTGAGGATAGATAAGATAGAAACTTAGAATAGAAGAAGAAGAAGAAGAAGAAGAACACAACATCAGAGTAACACGAACCTCACAGCGGAACGAATAACATATAATAGATATAACATAACTTTGAATGTAAATCTGTATATGTATACAACAACATTATCAGAGTACAACACTTACAACACATCGGAAATAACTATAGCTATAAAATCCTGAAGCCTCCTGCTCCAAGCTCTTCCAGTATATCTGTAAATCCCGACTACTTGACTGCCCGTACAAAATTGGGCACCCAAGAGTTTAGGGAAAACAAAACAAAATAAACTCCGGGTCAGTCATGGGACTGGTATGAGTAAAACAGTTTAAACTGTTTAAGCCATTAAACGATATCTCATAAGACCATGTCGTATAGCGGAACGGGTTTTTCCCTTATGAGAATCAAAAATATCTTTATATCAAAAACCTTTTGATATTATAATAATGTCTATCAACCACAACTATAATAATCATCTAGCAGAAACGCTTTCTGTAACACCCCGTAATTTGAACATAAAAATTCACAAATTAAAGTATACTTAATTAAGTGAAATGGGTTGCGCAGAGAAATATATATATATATATTGATATATATATATATATATATATAATTGAAAATTAAATAAATAAATATGCAAAAATGTTCAAAACAGCGAATTGGGAGAGAGGAATAACCGAACCGGCCGATTTTTGAGGTCGACCATAGCCCGCTGGGTCGACTAGGGGTAAATCCAGGGTGTTTGGCTGTCAACCCGTGGGCCGATTCGCTCAAATGCAGATTTTGCATTTGAATGGTTCTCATGGTTCAGCTTTAATCTAAAGGCCCTAGATGGTTCCTACACTTGACTTCTTCCCCAAGACATGCTTTGATGGCTTGGATTGAATCTAGGGTTAATCCTATGGCTAATGCTATCCTAATCCTCTATAAAAAGACCCCTAAACCTAGCCTAAATCACCATTATTCAATCCTACAACTAAACTATGCCAAAATGATTCCTCATCATGGCCTCCACTCTCATGCCAAAATTCCTAAGCCTATTTCTATGAGAGATTGTGAGTTCATACAAGTGCTTTCAAACTTGTATGAGAGTTCATAAGTTGCATTCTAGCCAAAGTTGCAACCTTTTCTTGAACAAAAAGCAAGGATCTTGCATGAGAGCTCATAAGCTTCATTCAACGCCAAAGTTGAAACCTTTCTTCTTCAAAGCAAGGATTTTTATTGATTTTGCTCAAGGGTTTTCTAAGGAGCTTGTTGATTTGGGGTTTTTTGCTAGTGTGGCTTCGTCTCAATTTTATTTTATATTGATTTGTGCCTTCATAGCATTGTAAGCCCCCTCCTACTCTTAGATATAAACTATAAAGTTAAATGAATGTTGCAAGTTTGGGTTTGATCATTAAGTATGATACATGCTATCATGTTATGCAAGTCTATAAAGTCATTACCTTGATCTTGTGGGTTAAAAGCTATAACCTTTATGTTGAAATGTTGCATTATGCAACATGAGAACCCTCGTAACCTTTTGGTTAACTTGCATATGAAGTCATAACCCTTATGTGATGTTATATGCGAGTTACTTGTCATCATTTCATGTCATCTATGACCATGTATCACCTATTTGCCAAGTTTGAATGTTATGCATGTTTTGAGGCTTGACAATGTAACATGCAAGTTTGTGAGCACATTTATGCCTCATTTCCACCATGTTTAACTTGTGGCCTTATACCCTTTTTTTTCATGCCTTTGCCAAGTTCCTTCTTTTAAAACATTATACGTTGTTGCGAATGTATATGCGAATTTAAAAGCGTTGGGGTTATGTTATGGGTAAACTTTAATGACATGAAACATGATTTGGGTAAATTGGTATAAACGTGACAACATGTAACTTTGGCTATGAGCATGGGACTTGAAAACTTGACACGTATGGGTTGTAAGTGTAATAAGACACTAGACCAAACATGAAAATGGCCAACTCGAGGTTGGGTTGAGTTTGTAGCATAAATCTACCCGAACCCGCCCGGCTTAACTAGTGGCTACAAACAATAGGACCTAGTGTGAGAAGTTGGTCATGTCGCGCTTAAGACCCGAGGTTAGACTAAGTTGTGGTGTAAAACTACCCGGACCCGCCTGGTTTAACTAGTAACCACAACAAGGTCTAATGTGAGAGGTTAAGAGTGCATTAATTAAATTAATGCCACATGATAAGGTTAAGTAAATTTGACTAATGACACTTAACTGATATGACACGAATGGGTAGGTTAAGTTAAACCGGACTTGGTTCCTTAATGACACTTAACCATGCAAGACAATTAGGGGATGGGGTTAAGTAATTTACGCTTAACTAATCCGACTGGGTAATTAGATGGGGTTAAGTAATCCACACTTAACTAATCTAAACACGGTAATTAGATGGGGTTAAGTAACTTAGACTTAACTAATCTAAACACGGTAATTAGATGGGGTTAAGTAACTTAGACTTAACTAGTCTAAATACGGTAATTAGATGGGGTTAAGTAACCTTCACTTAACTAATCTAAACACGGTAATTCGGTGGGGTTAAGTTAAACACTTAACCAATCTAAATGCGTTAATTCAATGAGGTTAAGTAACCAATACTTAACCAATTTAACACGGTAATTTAATGGGGTTAAGTAACTTATACTTAACCAATTATACGTGATGATTTGATGAGGTTAAGTAACCTATACTTAACCAATCTAATAGGTGGACCTGATAGGGTTAAGTCACAAGACTTTTAAAAGTAGGCTTAACCATTGTAATACGATTAGTGGATGGGGTTAAGCTAACCCATGCTTAACCAAGCCGACTCGATAATCTGATGGCATTAAGATAATCTATGCTTAATCAATCTAACATGATAATCTGATAGGGTTAAGACAAATAAATACTTAACCAATTTGACTTGATAAGGTTAAGTCATGAGCTTCTTGGTACACTTAACCAACCTGTAGGGCTAAGCCTTGAACTTGAGTACTTAGCCAATCTTGACATGATTCGTAGGCGGGTTAAGTCATGAACTTGGATAACAACACTTAACCCATTTGACAAAACCCTAGCTCAGGGGATTAGGTTGGAAATCGTAGTTAACAAGGATAGTGGAAAGAGGGGCTAAGTGGTAAACCTTAGTTAAGGGTAACTAAGTAATAATTCTTAGCTAAGGACATGGACTAGTTCATAAAGAGATGAGTAACCTGGTACGGTAGGTCATCGCTTAGTATACGAGGAGGAGCAAGTTATCTGACTTGGATAAAAGCTCTAGCGAACTGGGTGACAAAGCGGAAGCTTCGGGGAACGTGAGGGTACTCTTGGTATCCCTATGTGAGGTGGCGTGTGGTCCATGAAACCCGGCCTCACAGAGGTTAAGGTCTGCGGTAGAAGAGCCAAGAGTATGCCTTGGTTGCTATGCGAGCGACCTAAAGACTAGGATGGATTAGCGTGGAGTCGACGATACTTGATTTTGCCCCGGGATAGCATGTCGCCGACTACCTACCATCTTTAGTCAATCGTGTACGTACGGAAAGGCAGGGCACTCCCAAAAGACCATATACTAGCTATCAAGTTATGGGTGAGGTTGGCTATCTGGAAGTGGGCATCGATGGGCCTTAGTGTAGTTCTCATACATGATTTTTCTTGGATTGCCTTTCAGTAGTTGAGGGAGGGGTCACGTGGGACCATAGCCACGGGTACAAAAACAGACCTTGATATCTGCATCAGCAGACGACTTAAAGCTCCCGACCGAGTTCCGTATTTCTTGATTTGCCCTGGCACGGAACTCGGATGGCACATTGAGGAACATGTGCATCTAGACATGGAAAACGATTCACGATACATACGTGGGATAAAGGGCGCGGTTGACGGGTGGCATAATCCCTAGTGGCCCTAGGTGGCTGAACCCAAACCGAGACACGGAAACGTTCATTAGGTAGCATAATCCCTAGTGGTCCTAGGTGGCATAAATCCTAAGTGAACGCGCGATAGTTCATGGTAAGGAAACATAACTAGATCGAGGGTAGCAGTCCAAAATAACTTCGAGGATAAAACGTTTACATGGGAAAGCCCGTATGGCCTACAGCAAAGGACTGAACTTATACATGGAAGGAAACATACGAGTTGGAAAAACCTACATATGCTATATATATTAGGGTGACATGGACCATTACATGACATTGGGCAAGGGACATTCATAGTTGACACATGACACGGGTTGGGATACTAGTACGAGGGGTGTAGAGCAAATATACATGATACATACCTTAGGATGTTATACATGGTAGATACCTTGGGATAGTATACTTGATAGAAACCGGACGATGTGGTACCTTGATTTATCTTGACACCGTAGTTTATCATGACACACTCATTTATCTTGGTACAGTAGTTCATCCTGTTATTTTGGTTTAGCTTATCTATCTTGTCATCATACTTATGTTCATCTCAGTTCCTCATGCCAGTTAACTTTACTAGTTTATATACTGATAGTAGATAGGGCTTACCAGTCTTTATGACTGAACCTGTTTTCTTTCGCCTCTTGTCTTCCGTTCCCCCCCAGGTTACAGGGAGGAAATGCTATTGTTAGTTTGGACTTCTTCTGTTTTAACGTCATCACACATGGCTTGGACTTCTCTTGGCTATGGCTACTTTACTGTTTTACTTGGGGAATAATTTATGAAATGGCTTTATGCTTCTTTATTATTGCAAGACAGGTTTTGATGTATTTTGATGTAAAAGGCTTTAGACCTTATTTTACAAGGTAATGAAATTTGTTTTACTTCCGCTGTTATATATATATATGTTCTGTCTTGTAATATTTCTGTACATGTTTACCATTAATACCCCTCTAAAGCTAGTGCATTCCTTTGCGAGTGACCCTAGCGGAGGTGGGGTGTTACATTTGGTATCAGAGTAGAAGGTTACCAGACTGGGCAAAAGTTTTTAAAACCTTCTGAAAACTATTTGAAAAACCGTTTACAAAGAAGCATTTTTCAAGAAAAGTTTTTAAAGGCTATTCCCCAAAAGCCATTAGCATTGTCCTTTGTTTCCTTGATCGAATCTCTTTCCCTTTCTTCCCTCCATCTGTAGTCACATTAGTTCTAACTGCGACTAATCCTTGTCTAGCTACGTAAGTATTTTCCCGTGCGATGGAGGTGGTTCTCGAGAGACCTGTTGCCGTGGTACAAGGAAGGATAATAAGAGTAAGGATAAAGGACGCGAGCTTAAGGATAAGCAACTGTTGCTATGGCTTAGTCCATCAAGGAGAACAAGGACAAGATCATCGGAGAGGGCAATTGTACGCTCCCATTTCTAGGGTACCTAAAAGAAATGGTACCGTTTCTGGTAAAGGTTTAGTCGTTCTTTTCTATCATCCCGTCCAGACTTTGTTTTGATCATCGCATCAATTAAGTCTGCTTGGATAGTGAGTCTCTGCACCTTAGTACTAGCATGGTAGAGGATCCCAGTTTTTGTCCCAAAATATGGTTGGAGAGTCGGTCCATTTATTCATGACTTGTTGGATTTGAGAACGTATATGCCAAGTGTTGAGATTAGAAGCAATACTTCTATTGTTGAGCCATGGATGGATTCTAGGGGTAAAGTGGTTATCTAGTAAGGAATACCATTCTCGGTTTTGGAAAGAGGGTAGTTAGACTCTTGACTTGCCTTGGTAATACCCTCAAAGTCCTGTGTAACCTTTTGGGTTCTGTCATGGTTAGTTACCTAGAATCTCATGATGCATTCGTTGGTAATCTGCTCGAGTAGAGTTCGCCACTAAGGCGAATGGTTCATTTCGCTAGTGCATGAGTTGTCGAGATCACCCTAGTAGGTACACTTGGCAACAGGGATTGGCATCGGTAAACGAGATCCAAAATTCACTAGTGAATTTTGGAGAGCTTGCATGAGTACGCGGATATATTTGAGCAAAGTATGCTAGGGAAAGAATAAGTGAAAGTGGAACGAGAGGCGACAGTGAAATGAGTCCCAACTCATATCTTGGAAATGATAATCAAGGAGCTACGAAAATCATGAAGTCAAAGATGGTCAAGGCACAATGGAATTAAGCTCAAGGAAATGCGGCTTAGGCGCGCATCATATCTCTTTTTAAGAGTATATGGTTGATCCCTGGTTCTCCTGTAGAGCTTGCTTGCATGCTATCGCTTGGTGGATATCCTCTCGGTCCTGTTTCTGTTACAAACCCGTAAGGAGTTTGTCTTGTTTATCTCCTCGGTCTTATCTTGGGAACCTTAGATAGAACTCTATGGATGTAAACATGTATTTGAAACATGTTATGATTGATATGGTTGCAAATGGTTGCAAGTGGTTGCTCGTGGATGCGCGAATACACATTAGATACTAGATTGACGCGGTCACGTTTCATGTTGCATATGCACGAGTATTTATACTTGTTTATGGATGAAATTGAATGTGTTATCATGCGGATGTTGCATATGAATGAATGTTTGTGCACGCATATAGTACTTATATGACTAGGACTATTCGCATACATGTTGGACTCATGGCACTAAACATATTTTGCATTAGAAAGATCATTCAGGCCTGATCATTAGCATTAGCTAAGGAGCATATACACACACGTTCTGCATATGTTCATATGGCATTAGAAATCGTCTAAGGACAATGGTTGCCTGTGGATGATGTTTTGAGTAGATGGATGATGGATAGTAGGATACGTTCTTCCTAACTTGGAGATTTCGGGGACGAAATCCTTTAAGGAGGGGAGAATGTAACACCCCGTAATTTAAACATAAAAATTCACAAATTAAAGTATACTTAATTAAGTGAAATGGGTTGCGCAGAGAAATATATATATATATATTGATATATATATATATATATAATTGAAAATTAAATAAATAAATATGCAAAAATGTTCAAAACAACGAATTGGGAGAGGGGAATAACCGAACCGGCCGATTTTTGAGGTCGACCCAAGCCCGCTGCGTCGACTAGGGGTTAATCCAGGGTGTTTGGCTGCCAACCCGTGGGCCGATTCGCTCAAATGCAGATTTTGCATTTGAATGGTTCTCATGGTTCAGCTTTAATCTAAAGGCCCTAGATGGTTCCTACACTTGACTTCTTCCCCAAGACATGCTTTGATGGCTTGGATTGAATCTAGGGTTAATACTATGGCTAATACTATCCTAATCCTCTATAAAAAGACCCCTAAACCTAGCCTAAATCACCATTATTCAATCCTACAACTAAACTATGCCAAAATGATTCCTCATCATGGCCTCCACTCTCATGCTAAAATTCCTAAGCCTATTTCTATGAGAGATTGTAAGTTCATACAAGTGCTTTCAAACTTGTATGAGAGTTCATAAGTTGCATTCTAGCCAAAGTTGCAACCTTTTCTTGACCAAAAAGCAAGGATCTTGCATGAGAGCTCATAAGCTTCATTCAAAGCCAAAGTTGAAACCTTTCTTCTTCAAAGCAAGGATTTTTATTGATTTTGCTCAAGGGTTTTCTAAGGAGCTTGTTGATTTGGGTTTTTTTGCTAGTGTGGCTTCGTCTCAATCTTATTTTATATTGATTTGTGCCTTCATAGCATTGTAAGCCCCCTCCTACTCTTAGATATTAACTATAAAGTTAAATGAATGTTGCAAGTTTGGGTTTGATCATTAAGTACGATACATGCTATCATGTTATGCAAGTCTATAAAGTCATTACCTTGATCTTGTGGGTTAAAAGCTATAACCTTTACGTTGAAATGTTGCATTATGCAACATGAGAACCCTCATAACCTTTTGGTTAACTTGCATATGAAGTCATAACCCTTATGTGATGTTATATGCGAGTTACTTGTCATCATTTCATGTCATCTACGACCATGTCTCACCTATTTGCCAAGTTTGAATGTTATGCATGTTTTGAGGCTTGACAATGTAACATGCAAGTTTGTGAGCACATTTATGCCTCATTTCCACCATGTTTAACTTGTGGCCTTATACCCTTTTTTTTCATGCCTTTGCCAAGTTCCTTCTTTTAAAACATCATACGTTGTTGCGAATGTATATGTGAGTTTAAAAGCATTGGGTTTATGTTATGGGTAAACTTTAATGACATGAAACATGATTTGGGTAAATTGGTATAAACGTGACAACATGTAACTTTGGCTATGAGCATGGGACTTGAAAACTTGACACGTATGGGTTGTAAGTGTAATAAGACACTAGACCAAACATGAAAATGGCCAACTCGAGGTTGGGTTGAGTTTGTAGCATAAATCTACCCGGACCCGCCCGGCTTAACTAGTGGCTACAAACAATAGGACCCAATGTGAGAAGTTTGTCATGTCGCGCTTAAGACCCGAGGTTAGACTAAGTTGTGGTGTAAAACTACCCGGACCCGCCCGGCTTAACTAGTAACCACAACAAGGTCTAATGTGATAGGTTGAGAGTGCATTAATTAAATTAATGCCACATGATAAGGTTAAGTAAATTTGACTAATGACACTTAACCGATATGACACGAATGGGTAGGTTAAGTTAAACCGGACTTGGTTCCTTAATGACACTTAACCATGCAAGACAATTAGGGGATGGGGTTAAGTAATTTACGCTTAACTAATCCGACTGGGTAATTAGATGGGGTTAAGTAATCCACACTTAACTAATCTAAACACGGTAATTAGATGGGGTTAAGTAACTTAGACTTAACTAATCTAAACACGGTAATTAGATGGGGTTAAGTAACTTAGACTTAACTAATCTAAACACGGTAATTAGATGGGGTTAAGTAACCTTCACTTAACTAATCTAAACACGGTAATTCGGTGGGGTTAAGTTAAACACTTAACCAATCTAAATGCGTTAATTCAATGAGGTTAAGTAACCAATACTTAACCAATTTAACACAGTAATTTAATGGGGTTAAGTAACTTATACTTAACCAATTATACGTGATGATTTGATGAGGTTAAGTAACCTATACTTAACCAATCTAATAGGTGGACCTAATAGGGTTAAGTCACAAGACTTTTAAAAGTAGGCTTAACCATTGTAATACGATTAGTGGATGGGGTTAAGCTAACCCATGCTTAACCAATCCGACTCGATAATCTAATGGGATTAAGTTAATATATGCTTAATCAATCTAACATGATAATCTGATAGGGTTAAGACAAATAAATACTTAACCAATTTGACTTGATAAGTTTAAGTCATGAGCTTCTTGGTACACTTAACCAACCTGTAGGGATAAGCCTTGAACTTGAGTACTTAGCCAATCTTGACATGATTCGTAGGCGGGTTAAGTCATGAACTTGGATAACAACACTTAACCCATTTGACAAAACCCTAGCTCAGGGGACTAGGTTGGAAATCGTAGTTAACAAGGATAGTGGAAAGAGGGGCTAAGTGGTAAACCTTAGTTAAGGGTAACTAAGTAATAATTCTTAGCTAAGGACATGGACTAGTTCATAAAGAGATGAGTAACCTGGTACGGTAGGCCATCGCTTAGTATACGAGGAGGAGCAAGTTATCTGACTTGGATAAAAGCTCTAGCGAATGGGTGACGAAGCGGAAGCTTCGGGGAACGTGAGGGTACTCTTGGTATCCCTCTGTGAGGTGGCATGTGGTCCATGAAACCCGGCCTCACAGAGGTTAAGGTCTGCGGTAGAAGAGCCAAGAGTATGCCTTGGTGGCTATGCGAGCGACCTAAAGACTAGGATGGATTAGCGTGGAGTCAACGATACTTGATTTTGCCCCGGGATAGCATGTCGCCGACTACCTACCATCTTTACTCAATCGTGTACGTACGGAAAGGCAGGGAACTCCCAAAAGACCATATACTAGCTATCAAGTTATGGGTGAGGTTGGCTATCTGGAAGTGGGCATCGATGGGCCTTAGTGTAGTTCTCATACATGATTTTTCTTGGATTGCCTTTCAGTAGTTGAGGGAGGGGTCACGTGGGACCATAGCCACGGGAACAAAAACATACCTTGATATCTGCATCAGCAGACGACTTAAAGCTCCCGACCGAGTTCCGTATTTCTTGATTTGCCCTGGCACGGAACTCGGATGGCACATTGAGGAACATGTGCATCTAGACATGGAAAACGATTCACGATACATACGTGGGATAAAGGGCGCGGTTGACGGGTGGCATAATCCCTAGTGGCCCTAGGTGGCTGAACCCAAACCGAGACACGGAAACGTTCATTAGGTAGCATAATCCCTAGTGGTCCTAGGTGGCATAAATCCTAAGTGAACGCGCGATAGTTCATGGTAAGGAAACATAACTAGATCGAGGATAGTAGTCCAAAATAACTTCAAGGATAAAACGTTTACATGGGAAAGCCCGTATGGCCTACGGCAAAGGACTGAACTTATACATGGAAGGAAACATACGAGTTGGAAAAACCTACATATGCTATATATATTAGGGTGACATGGACCATTACATGACATTGGACAAGGGACATTCATAGTTGACACATGACACGGGTTGGGATACTAGTATGAGGGGTGCAGAGCAAATATACATGATACATACCTTAGGATGTTATACATGGTAGATACCTTGGGATAGTATACTTGATAGAAACCTGACGATGTGGTACCTTGATTTATCTTGACACCGTAGTTTATCATGACACACTCGTTTATCTTGGTACAGTAGTTCATCCTGTTATTTTGGTTTAGCTTATCTATCTTGTCATCATACTTATGTTCATCTCAGTTCCTCATGCCAGTTAACTTTACTAGTTTATATACTGATAGTAGATAGGGCTTACCAGTCTTTATGATTGACCCTGTTTTCTTTCGCCTCTTGTCTTCCGTTACCCCCCCCCCCAGTTTACAGGGAGGAAATGCTATTGTTAGTTTGGACTTCTTCTGTTTGAAGGTCATCACGCATGGCTTGGACTTCTCTTGTCTATGGATACTTTACTGTTTTACTTGGGGAATAATTTATGAAATGGCTTTATGCTTCTTTATTATTGCAAGACAGGTTTTGATGTATTTTGATGTTAAAGGCTTTAGACCTTATTTTACAAGGTAATGAAATTTGTTTTACTTCCGCTGTTATATATATATATATATATATATATATATATATATATATGTTCTGTCTTGTAATATTTCTGTACATGTTTACCAATAATACCCCTCTAAAGCTAGTGCATTCCTTTGCGAGTGACCCTAGCGGAGGTGGGGTGCTACACTTTCATCTCACGTTCTATATATATAGTATACAATCAAAACCGCAAGCACGTATTGGGTAATGGATTTCCAACTATGACAAGGTATGGAACCACCTTTCGCTAGTGTACCTCTAGAAAGGAATACATTGGGTTCAACAAGAACATCTTGCAACCCGGCCACACATGACCGACCACTAATTTCGCTTGAGTGTATCGAATGTATATCACCAACGGTTGGGATCAACAACCTTTCCCGAATGGGACAGTATCGACAATAGTTTTTTAGAAATAAATAAAACTCTAGATCAGGTGATTATACACCCTAATAGGTGCGACCTACATAGCCATGCTACCTTCCCGATTTCTGTCACTTACCGAATGTGAGGCTAGAAGCTATGTTTTATCATCACACCAGATACACTTCGAATGTCACATCGTCAAATCCATCAAATCACTGATTGACGTTTACAACCATACATTACGTGTCAGCTAAAAGAAGTTTCCTACTCCTCTTTCACTCTTTGTACGGTTGAAGAAATCAATGTACGTGACCTTTCTGGAAATACTCTATCAGACATTCATCCATACAAGTCATCCAGGAACAGGATGAACCGAAGGTACTATTCAGTACATTCATCTTAGACACTGTTATCTAAGACTTATACAATAGCCCTTGCACGTTACTCCGTCTTCAATTATCTTTGGCAGATATGATTTGAAACGCTTATGCCAATACAGAGTGGTTCTTTGGATAATAATCCAACCGGTCTCTCCATATTAACAACGTTAAAATGGTCAAAACTTCGATAGCCTGTGATTTAACTATCAAAGAAAAACAGGTGTGCAAACAACGATATTATTTCCAAATGGAAATTTTATTAATCAATCATCATTTAACATTTATCTCTTTAGTTCATTAACTTACTTATCTCCCATTTTCCTATTTTCAACATTTGATTACGTTTCTGATTCTATTTGGAAACATTTCCAAATCTTCTTTACTTGGATTTAAACAGATTTTTAAATCAATATCGCGACGACAACTCAAACCACTATACTTATTTACTAAATTCACTTAACCACTTTCACTCTCGAACCTTAACCATTTCTAAATTAAAAACGAAGTCAATCAAGTTGCGGTATAACTACCTCTCAGACCTTAACTGAACAACATTTCAAATCTCGAAATAGGGTAAGTTCATCTTTTAACTCTTTAACACTTCCTTACGTAACTTCTGGATATATTTTACGAGTCCAACTCCGTTAATTCTATTCGGATAACTATATTCGATTAACTCCTTTGATTTAACTTAAATCGATTAACTCCATCGAATAACTAAATTCGATAACCCCTTCGAATAACTAAATTCGATAACTCCTTCGAATAACTAAATTCAATAATTCTTTTCGAAAAAACTATATTCGATAACTCACTTCGATTAAACTAATCGATAACTCTTTTCGATTAAACTATAATCGATAACTCCTTTTATTTAACTCTATTCGAATAAACTAATATTTCATTAACTCCTTTTAACTCTATTCGAATAACTAATATTCGCTAACTCCTTTTAACTCTATTCGAATAACTAATATTCGATAACTCCTTTTAACTTTATTCGAATAACTAATATTCGCTAACTCCTTTTAACTCTATTCGAATAACTAATATTCGACTCTATTCGAATAACTAATATTCGATTAACTTAGTTTGCCTAACTCTATCTCAATTAACTCCTATCGAATAACTAATTCGATAACTCTAATTGAATAACTGATATTCAATTAACTCTACTTGTCGATTTACCCTTATTCACTAAATTTATATGCTTTATAAAGATTTCCTTCTACAGCGTTTATTCACTTATAATATTTACCTTATACAACGTTTATTCACTTATAATGATTACCTTCTACAGCGTTTATTCACTTATAATGATTACCTTCCAATCCTATTTATCTTCCCAGATAAATATTTGTTTTATAATTCTATTTATTCTCTAAATAAATATTTCTTTTATCCTTCTATTTATTTCCTAAATAAATAACCTTTATAATCCTATTTATTTATTTCTAAATAAATATCTTTTTTTTTAAATCCTTCGATTTTATAAATTTCTTCTTTTATAAAATCCTTCGATTTTATAAATCTATTTCCTTTATAAAACCCTTTTCCTTTTCTATATAAAATCCATCGATTTTATATAAATAATTCATTTTCAAAAAACACTTTGAAAATCCCCTTTCCCACATCCAGTATTTCTTACGGTATTTAACATACCATATAACAACGATAAATCGTCCAAACACATATAATCAACAACAGATTATATATCACATCATATATCACAATATATGAATCACAGTAAAATAAATGTTGAGGAATCCAGTTGGATTCCTCCAACCTGTTTCCCTGCATCACAGATGTTAAACAATATAGATAACATTACTTTCAGTTCCATATGATATATTCTGTTAAACAGAATCAAATATAGAAATTCAACTAACTGACTAGCAGTTCAATCAAACAGTCAACACACAATCAATCAGACAATTTTTAACAGTTCTAAAAATACAGCATGAAATATAAACTGTTCAGAGTTAGTGAGATTTACTCACATTGTCCATAATCGTTAAACAATGATTTGAGATCGATAGTTCAATGCAGGCGTTTTATTCCGACATAACTCCAGACAGTCTCCAACTCAATCCAAACCCGTTGCACTACGTAGTGTACTCCGATATGATTCCGACGTCCAATTCTGTTTACATACGCATAAGTTATAAATGTTTTTAAGAATATGATTTAAATTAAATAGGAAATCCTTAATTAAACAATTTCTATAAATTTACTTAGTGTTAACTTATACTTAGGCCAATTATTTTTTCCTCCTTTACACGTTCTGTAATCCCGTAAGTTCCTTTAATCAATATACTTAGCATCTTAATTAAGAGCTTATTAAAATCCTTACCACTTTAATTACAAACTAAATAAATTAATTTCGTTTAGTTAAACTAATTAACGAACTATAAAGCCTAAAAATTCATTTTGGTTTTTGTTTTGCAGGCCAACTATATTTCCTAAATTCCTAATTCAGTTTAAACTTTAACTAATAATTTAAACTCAAAATCTCAGATTAATGAAATAAATTACATTTCATTTAATAATTCTGGTCGATCCCTTTTGTAATTCTTCTTCCTGTACATTGTTATGTCCTTCTGTTTGGTGTTCCACAAATAGCTGCTTTATTCTGTTTTCAAACGTCTGCTCCGGCGAAACACTCATCTCCGACAACACTGGATTTCACCTCCACGGTATACTCATCTCCAGTGCTTCGAGTCTCTCTCTCTTTTCATAAAAGAAAGGCTGCTCCTCCATAGTAATGCCATACCGACTTCCTCTCATCCTTTCAGCCCCACCGTGAGCCACCAGAATCTAGTCCGACCTCCTCCCCATCTTCATCAGTCGGAGCAGGTCCTACGCTGACAGACAGCTTTGTCGCCGCGGATCCCACATCTCGCGACAAAAGTCTTCACTGATCCCCTCAACAACAAAAAAAGAAAACCCAAATCGATAGTACCCTCTATACTCAATCCAAATACCACACTTTGAATACACACTTCAATCTACTCGAAACCAACCCAAGTGCCCAAAATCGTCAGCCCTAATTCACGCTGAAGAACACACTGTAATTTGCAGCGAACAATACTTGTTCGAACCTCGCCATAACATATACCAGAACGACAAGCATCCTTGTAGGAATCCGAATATATATGATTTATGATTATACTATTTTTCTTTGAATTACTACGAATTTTTATGAGGCCGACTTTTGTTTGAGCAAAAAGAACGATGGCGGCCAGGAAGCTTTGACCTGTGAAGAGAATGACTTAGGTTTAGAGAAGTTATGATTATTTATAGAGTTAAGTTTTAGATATTTTCCTTTTCCTTTTCCTTATTTTATTCTATTTTAAAGCACCGCTATTTACATCATTGAATAAAATTCCCTATAATCACATACAGTACCTAAAAATCGCGAAACTGGACATGCAGCTACAGTTTGACATTACGGTCCCAACGAAACTGGTTTCGTAGAATTCCGACTTCGTTTGCAAAAGTGGCTATTTTTAAAGCTCTGAATGACCCATTTAAATATATAAATATATCTAAATATAATTAAATTAAATATTAATAAATTAATATTACCGTATATATTCACAACAGAATATCATACAGCTTCAGAACATTCCTATATGAATTTCTAACTCGATATTCACTTCCGGGTCAACCCAATATTCAATTTATATTGAAATTCCTTTTTAAAATATAAATAATTCCTTTATAAATTATAAAGGAATTCCACAGCGACTTTTCAAAAATTTGATTTGGACGTATCTCAAAATCTACACGACGAAATCCCGATTTTTCTCTTCCACTAGGAAGACATACTCCACCAGCTCCACACGTTTCTTGTTTCACAGAAATCCGGCTTAAAATGAATCCTGTACATTCAGTTGAAGTTCAAACGCCAATTTTCGAACTACAACGCCATTTCGAGCTCGATTTTAATTATATTATAACTCTACGTTCAAATTGTCGTTCAAATAATATATTCATTATTCAAATTCAATTCTAAACTGAATTAATTATCACAGATGATCCGGTTCACACCATATCGCCATTTCAGCCAATTCTGGTTATTTCAGAATTAAATATATTGTTTAATTTATTATTTTAATTAAATATTCATCATTATTTAATTCCACGACCATTAAATTCACTATATCACTCTTTATATAATTAAATAAATTAATTATAATACCTCTGCCAATGCGGGTCATTACAATCTTCCCCACTTAAAATAATTTCGTCCTCGAAATTGCTAAGGTAGAGAACGACCCTATCGACTGGTTAGAACATATTTGTTCACTTCTTAACTTCAGTTTCAACTGAACCAATTTAATTTCAATTAAATTATTAATTAATCTTTATCAACGAAAATTTTCAAAAATCCTGAAAATTTTCTAACACCTTAACTTTTCGAAAAATTTCGCCAGCACTTCCTTTGTACTGGTTAATAGCTCAAACTCCCACTCGCCTCTCTGGGCCATCTCCCACCCAAAAGAAAATCAAACAGCCAAGTGGCTTGCCAATTCGGCTCATAAATCTTATATCCAATAGAAATATAAACTTGTACCTTTTGTCGGCATATCATTATATCCTGTCCACCTGTTATCAATTCAGCAGATACAAGGGTCATCCCAATCAAATTCCAATCTGCTTTTATTCACGACACAACCATTCGCTTATATCCGAGCAAAATATCATTTCAACTCGAGTTTCTTCTCGATTCCCAACTCTTAACTTGATTATCACATTACACTTCAAATTTGAATCTCATAATCCAATTTGTCTTGATATCATTCTAATTCAATCTCAGTTACCACTTTACTGGCTTTACTTAAATTCAATTTTGCTTTCACAAATTTCTGTTAAATTTGTTTTTAATTCAACAGTCTTTCCCTGGGAGTTTTTAAACAGTTTACTCTTTTCAAAAATCAAATTTTCCTTTCGAACATGTCACTGAGCCCTTAATTAATATTCCATTAGTTAAATCACTTCTCTATTTCTTTATCAATATTTGTTAACCAAATATTTTCAATAACCATATTGGCCTTTTATGTTATTTGGAAAACATTTCCGAATATCGCCTTCCTTTATTTTCTAAACTTTAGAAAATATATGCTATTTATAATTGGAAAATATTCCAATTACTTATCTCTTTTCTGATCTCGTTTATTTCTATACTTAGGAAATATTCTTTATTATATTACCAAGCTTACACTTATTTGGGTTAAAACGGATGTTGTGTAAAACATCGTTACGACAACCCAAATACTATATTCAACTAACTCTTATTCAACATTGATCTTCGAGCCTGAAATCTTATTATTTATTTGTTAATAATGAAATCAATCAAGTTGGGGTATAACTACCTCTCAGACCTTGACTGAATTACATTTATAACGTCAACACAGATATGACTACCTACTCGAATAATCAATACCATACAACTACTTATTCACTTTTAAACACGTATACGCTTCCTCTTTCTATTATTACTAGATTTTATTCTTAGTCTTCCTTTTTTATTTTACTATTCTATTTCTAAGTTTGTTTCCTTATCGACTTCTATATATATATATATATATATATATATATATGTATGTATATCGATATGTTGATTTATAACTATCAAATTATCTTAAAAATATTCTAACTTCTTAAGTTCCCAGAAAAATTCGCCATAACCTCCTTTTTACCAGGAGCATCGGGATATTTCAAATAGCCTCCCATGGCCCTCACCAATCCAAAAGAAAAAGAAAAAGCCAAGCGGCTAGCCGATACGGCGCATAAAATCTCATATATGAATTAAATACATACCTTTCGTCGAGCATTCTATTTATATACCTTCACACCTTATCCATGCCTATCTCATGTATATCCGTCATTTCTAATTCATTTCGACTTACTACACTCGTTTTAACTCAACTCGTTAATTAATTCGTTAATTAACTCTTTGCCTACTTCACTTGTATATTTGAACATGACATGTTCAAATATATTTTCAACCTTCTTATAAACTAATTGAATTCCATTTCACTAACATTTCATATATTCAAATTCCATTTTCAATTCTATTTGAATTCTATATTCAAAACCCATTTGAATTTCTATATTCAAATTCTATATTCAAACAAATTCCATTTAAATTTCTATATTCAAATTCTAAATTTGAATTCCCTTTATTTAAATTCCATTTGAATTTAAAATATCCATATTATCCAATTTATGGTTTTTCACCATTCTTTGTAAACATCGCCTTATATTACTTGTTTATATATATTAAAACCAGTCTCGATTTCAACTTCATTTGAAATAAATATTTTACTTTGGAAAAATAATTTTCCCTTTTCAAATTCACATTGGTATTTATATTTCCTGAATTTATCAAATGATAATTCATTTCACCTCCTTTATAAACTTTGTTTATAAACGAACTACTTATTTTAAATATTCAAAACAAGTTAATATTCTATTCAAATTCTATATATCAAATTCTATTATTATAAATCCCATTTTGAAATTCAACACAACTTGTCTTTCCCAAAACAAATTCAAAACAGTATCTCTGGTAGCAATTCGTCACTTACAACTCGAAAATGAATACTGATGATGCAGCTGTCATCATCGGAATCTATTTTCCAGCGATCGAAGTGAGTCCAATACTATAAAACAATTTCTAAACATTTCCACTTTGAAATTCATTTCAAAAATATAATTCACACTACTTGTAAAACAATTTAAAATCTCCCAGGATCTTAAATTTTCCTTATTTTTAATCCAAATTCATTTACAAACACTTATCCAATTTTCCAGAATTTTAATTAAATTTCTGGTTTAAATTTCAGATTTAACTCATCTAATTTCACGTATTTCACTTATATGAATTCTGATTGGCTATTTACATAACCATTTAATTTATAATCTTTACTTGATTATAATCACAACCAATATATCCACTATATTATAATTTTGATATATATATCTTCTCTATATAAAGATATACCTTGGGTAAACTTATTTTAGTTTACCATCTTTTCAAAACATATCGTGCCCACCCATCGTATTCGAGTGTTTATAAAACCCCTACCGATACAGTGGATCAAACTTATCGACCAGAACCCATAAACAACTCAACCCATGAATCTCCACAATATAAAACCACTTTATATCAAATTACAAATACGTTCACTCGTATATATACACTCAACTCAATCTAGGGTATTACTAACCCTATCTCTACTAAGTCACGCCACAGAGCCAAGGTAAATCACTTAATCTTATGCTTTGATACCAACTGTAATGAACCGAAAATCCAGTCCAATTTGAGCTTACTAAATAACACAAGTCCAACCCCAATTACACTGGAAAATCAGAACACTAATAGAAAGAAAACAGAGGGTGAGGATAGATAAGATAGAAACTTAGAATAGAAGAAGAAGAAGAACACAACATTAGAATAACACGAACCTCATAGCGGAACGAATAACATATAATAGATATAACATAACTTTGAAATGTAAATCTGTATATGTATACAACAACATTATCAGAGTACAACACTTACAACACAGCGGAAATAACTATAGCTATAAAATCCTGAAGCCCCCTGCTCCAAGCTCTTTCAGTATATCTGTAAATCCCGACTACTTGACTGCCCATACAAAATTGGGAACCCAAGAGTTTAGGGAAAACAAAACAAAATAAACTCCGGGTCAGTCATGGGACTGGTATGAGTAAAATAGTTTAAACTGTTTAAGCCATTAAACGATATCTCATAAGACCACGTCGTATAACGAAACGGGTTTTTCCCTTATGAGAATCAAAAATATCTTTATATCAAAAACCTTTTGATATTATAATAATGTCTATCAACCATAACTATAATAATCATCTAGCAGAAACGCTTTCATCTCACGTTCTACATATATAGTATACAATCAAAACCGCAAGCACGTATTGGGTAATGGATTTCCAACTATGACAAGGTATGGAACCAGCTTTCGCTAGTGTACCTCTAGAAAGGAATACACTAGGTTCAACAAGAACATCTTGCAACCCGGCCACACATGACCGACCACTCATTTCGCTTGAGTGTATCGAATGTATATCACCAACGGTTGGGATCAGCAACCGTTTCCCGAACGGGACAGTATCGACAATAGATTTTTAGAAATAAATGAAACTCTAGATCAGGTGATTATACACCCTAATAGGTGCGACCTACATACCCATGCTACCTGCCCGTTTTCTGTCATTTACCGGATGTGAGGCTAGAAGCTACGTTTTATCATCACATCAGATTCACTTCGAATGTCACATCGTCAAATCCATCAAATCACCGATTGACGTCTACAACCATACATTACGTGTCAGTTAAAAGAAGTTTCCTTCTCCACTTCCACTCTTGGTACGGTTGAAGAAATCAATGTACATGACCTTTCTGGAAATTCTCTATCAGACATTCATCTATACAAGTCATCCAGGAACAGGATGAACCAAAGGTACTATTTAGTACATTCATCTTAGGCACTGTTATCTAAGACTTATACTATAGCCCTTGCACTTTACTCCATCTTCAATTATCTTTGGCATATATGATTCGCAACGCTTATGCCAATACAGAGTGGTTCTTTGAATAATAATCCAACTGGTCTCTCCATATTAACAACGTTAAAATGGTCAAAACTTCGATAGTCTGTGATTTAACCATCAAAGAAAAATAGGTGTGCAAACAACGATATCATTTCCAAATGAAAATTTTATCGATCAATCATCATTTAACATTTATCTCTTTAGTTCATTAACTTACTTATCTCCCGTTTTCCTATATTCAACATTTGATTACGTTTCTGATTCTATTTGGAAACATTTCCAAATCTTCTTTACTTGGATTTAAACAGATGTTTAAATCAATATCGCGACGACAACTCAAACCACTATAATTATTTACTAAATTCACCTAACCCCTTTCACTCTCGAACCTTAACCATTTCTAAATTAAAAATGAAGACAATCAAGTTGGGGTTTAACTACCTCTCAGACCTTAACTGAACAACATTTCAAATCTCGAAATAGGGTAAGTTCATCTTTTAACTCTTTAACACTTCCTTACGTAACTTCTGGATTTATTTTACGAGTCCAACTCCTTTAATTCTATTCGAATAACTATATTCGATTAACTCCTTTGATTTAACTTAAATCGATTAACTCCATCGAATAACTAAATTTGATAACCCCTTCGAAAAACTAAATTCGATAACTCCTTCGAATAACAAAATTCGATAATTCTTTTCGAATAAACTATATTCGATAACTCACTTCGATTAAACTAATCGATAACTCTTTTCGATTAAACTATAATCGAAATCTCCTTTTATTTAACTCTATTCGAATAAACTAATATTTCATTAACTCCTTTTAACTCTATTCGAATAACTAATTGTAATAACCCGGAAATCCGGGCCAATTTAAAATTTTTATTTTGGCAATTTTAGTGAATTTTGATTATTTAAAATTAATTATTTTAAATAATAACGATGAGAAATTTATTTTGAATAGAATTCGAATGTATATATTTATTCGAATCTTCGTTAGAATATAAATATTTATTTATACATATAAAAGGAATTGAAAATGGCGCGGTAGTTCGATAATTCGATTTCAAAATTCAAATGAATGTACCAGGTGCGAAATAAACCGGATTTTAGTGAAACCAAAAATATTAGAATCTGTTTGTGAATATCTTTCGAACGAATCCGAAGAATCGAAATTTCATAGCGGGAATCAAAAGATATGTCCGGTTGAAATTTCAAAATAGTCGCTATGGAATTTCGGCCCTTGAAAATAACCATTTTGCAAACGACCTCGATTTTAGACGAAACCACTTTTGTTGGATCCGCGATGTCAAATTATTGCTAGGTTTCAAGTTTCATAATTTTTCGAATCAATATGTGAGCGTGGCAAAGGAAAACACGTTTGACCAATTTCAGTTGATTTTAATCGACTGGAAAATGGCCATATTTCCAACGGTCTCGGAATTTGATGAAACTAGTTTTGTTAGGAACGTATCGTCAATACGAAGCAAGAAAATATTTTTCGGGAATTTATAGAGTTAATATGTGGCCCCGGTAAGTTGAAATGCATGTTCAAATCCGATATATAGAGTTATATTTTGATTTTGACAAAAACTGATTGAAACAGTTGAATCAGCCTGCGATACATATCCCATTGCATTTGAAATGGGGGTAATTAGCTGTGGACGACAGTCGATGAGTTAGATTTCGAAGTCGAAATAAAAAGTTACTTTTTCAAAATTAAAATAATAAATAATAAAAAAAGAGTCAACACCTTTCTCCTTTACCCCCCTTTTTATTCATTAATTCACAGATCAGAATGAGAAAATAAATAAATCGAGCGCTCGACGGAGGGGGGCGATCCACCGCCGCGCCGCCCTCCAGGCGGACCCACCGCCTCCCCCTGATCTCGCGAGCCCCCCTTTTCTTCCCTTCTGAACCCTAAAAGCCTCGCCAAACCCAGAACTACCCACCGCGAGACCCCCCCCCCCCCACGGCGCCACAGACCCGGCGCCACCCTACTACCACCAGCGACCCCCTCCCCCGACGCCTCAGTACCCCTCTCCGCCTCATGCGCCGCCCTAGAAGCCCACTCCCCCTTTGAACAGCAAAGTAAGTTTTTTATTTGATTTACTTGTTTATTTTTATTTAAAAATAATTAGTTTATACAAATAAAAAGGTTAGATTTTTATTATAAAAAAGATGGGATTTTTATTGATGAAAGCTATGATTTTTAACATAGAAAAGATTAGGTTTTTATCATTGAAAAGATTCGATTTTTAATCGTAAAAAGGTGGGATTTTTAATCGTATGAAGTAGCGAAGAAAAATATAATTTTTCCATGTATGTAGCAAAGTAAAAATATGATTTTTATAGTATAGAAAGTATAAAAATGCGATTTTTTATATAAGTAGAGAGTTAAAAATATAATTTTTATATTATAGAAGTATAAAAAATTCGATCTTTGTATTAGAAGTAGATATATAAAAATATAATTTTTATATAGAGAATAGCGTGATAAAAGTATGATCTTTATTATATGAACACCGTTATGAAAATAGAATTTTTATCTATATAGTAGCAGAATGAAAATAGAATTTTTATATACATGGCAACAATATAAAAATGTGATTTTTGTATATGTAGTGGCTACGGACAACGAAATTGACAAAAGGCGAGGACGGCGAAGATTTCCTGCATATGAAGAGTCGTGGCGCTGGTTTAGCTAATCTGTGAGAACTCCTCGCTTTTAATTTAATTTTCTAGTTAAAATATATACTAGGATGCAGACGGTGTTTAGTAGCACCCGACACCCGTCGTCCACAGACCATGGACGGCTTGTATGCTGGTTGGTTTGATTTTGATGTGTAGTTGATTGTGTGATGTGATGTGAAATGAAATAAAATATTTTATAGTGGAAAATATTTTATAGTTAAAAATAGAATTTTTAACGTGTATGTGAAATGAAATAAATTAATATAAACAAATCGAACGATTTGTTTATATACACACATTTGACTGATATTGATTGGGACGATAAATTTTACACATCGCCCAACTGCACAAGTAAAATCTGTGTTTGATTGATTGAAACCCCACACGGGTATTGAGATGATATATGACATACACTAATCCCAATAATTAGTTGTATGTCGATCGATTGATTGATAGGATGTCATAAGCGTTAAATATTTATATTTAATGCTTATGCAGTTGTGTGGTGCACTCTGGATGATGGTTGATTATTTATCGTTGTTATTTTATACATGTGTTGTAGAAAATCCATATAATTAACATTATATGGTAATTGATTGGGCCTCATTCCAGTTTTGAAATAGAATATTTAAAGAGGACTATTTAAATAAAATACTTGAATAGGAATATTTGAAAAAGAAATATTTGAAATAGAATAGTTGAAAATAGAAATATATGAAGCCGTGTTGATTAGATTGACGCCATTTTGACGTGAACGATATTTATATCGATTTTATTCATTTTATAATGAATATCGAAAGTGATTTCAAAATCTGATATTTTGAAAAGAATTGAAATTCGAATTAAACTGAATAGAAATGAATTCGAATTGAAACTAAATAGAATTGAAATTCGAATTAAACTGAATAGAAATGAATTCGAATTGAAACTGAATAGAAATGAATTCGAATTGAAACTGAATAGAAATGAATTCGAATTGATATTAAATAGAAATGAATTCTAATTGAAATTGAATATAAATGAATTCAAATTGAAATTAAATAGAAATGAATTCGAATTGAAATTGAATATAAATGAATTCGAATTGAATTGAAAATGAACGGAAATTGAATTAGAAATCAATTTGAATTGAAATCAATTTGAAATCAATTTGAAAGGAATTTATAAGGAAAAATTCAATTTTGATTTAAAATTGAATACAAAGTTGAAACTGTTTTGAAAACGATTTATAAAATTCGTTTCGAAAGGAAATCGACGAAGTATATATTTTATATATTATATATATAATATAATGTCCTGAATAGAACGCGCCGCGCTGTGGCAGTTCGTGAATTTCGACAATTGACTTCGAATGGACATTGCGAGAGATCCGACCGTCGGATTCTCCTAAAACCGGAACCGTTGGGTTCGTATCGAAAAGAGCTTTCTAACGAATATTAGAAATTAGAAATCTAATGGTTGGATTTGGAATTATGTCCAAATCAAATATGAAAAAGGTCGATGTAAGTGCAGTTCGATGGCCGTCGATGGAAATCGACTGTACGGGCCTTGATAAAATTATTAAAAATAGTAATAATTTGTGTAAAATCATAAGAAATGATTTGTGAAGAATTGGGATGAAAAAATCCATATTTGAAAGGATAAAAATAGATTTTTATCAAAATTGTAACACCCCACCTCCGTTAAGGTCACTCACAAAGGGAATGCCTTAACTTTGGTGGAGCATTTTAGTAAACAGAACAGAAACTTACAAGACAGATAAAACAGTACTTGAAAATTTTTAACTTTATTACAGCGGAAACAGAAAATTAATATGGTTACATCCTTTCAATTTCGGAATTCAAGTACAAAATATCAGTCTTGTACAAAAGCCTTCAAAATGCATAGTTTAAAATCATAATCCCCATGGAACGGAAGCCATACAGAGCCAAGCCATACTTTAAGCACTTCAAGCAAAGAGAAATCCGGATCAAGCTAAAGTATTTCCCTCCTTGGATAACCTGGGGGGGGGGGAAACGGAAGAAAGGAGGCGAAACAACAAGGGTCAGACAAAAAGTCTGGCAAGTCCAGTGACTTTCAGCATATGAACAGATAATAATAATATGATATGAACATAAAACTGGATGTGAGATAACTATAACAGGTGTAGCAGATATAACAGAAAACAGAATGATATAAACTATTTTTTTTACACTTCTCTGCACTAATACTAGTATAGCAGAATTAGGTGTCACACTAATGTCTAAATTGAAGCAGGAACGGGTACAGAATACTTTTAACAGAAACAAAATGCTAATAATGGGCCTTTACTACAAGATCAGAAACAGACAGAAGAAGAAACAGATTTATCCCTATGGAGACAGAATGTGGAATTAGGTGTACACTAGTAATGGGCCTTTACCACCCGGACAGACGGTACCACACAGAAACAGACAGGTGTTACCACCCAACAGAAACAGACGGTACCAACAGAAACAGACAGAACTAAGCGTACCCTAAAACCCTACCCCAAGCGATCGGCTCCCTAATACATAAATATCCTGTGTCGGCCCCACAGTAGGGTGTATCACTCCCTAAAGCGTCAACCAATTGGCACAGACCTATTTACAGATGTCACGGCGTCTTACATCCTCAGAGGCAGACCGGGATCCATGCACGCACATGACCCGGTTGGAACGCACCATCAACACCTCTCGCCATTATCAGAATGAACCACTTATAATTAGTTCAGTAAGCGTGCCCGGACCCTACTTACTGTTGGGTCAAAGTTTTGATACCAGAAAGGGTTACTGACTAATATGGTTCCCAAACAACAGATGACACAAGTAATTCCCTTCCTAACCTTGTGTCCCCAGACTAACAGATTTCAGATTTCAGACATACAGAATTCAGGTTTACTAATTCACAAATTAAGTTTACAAGTTTTCAGACTAACAGGTTAGATGTACAGATTTTTCAGATTTGTCTAACTTTGTATTGGGCCTACAGATTCATGGACGGGTTTTACTACATCTATTAATCCCTTTGGTTTAACCCTATTTTCCCCAATACATTTTAGACGTCATTCTTATCTTAGATTTTGCATTAATTAATTATTAATGCACAGACCTCTCACATTAGGTCGGTAGCTTGTGGCCGCTGGATATGCCGGGCGGTTCCAGGCAGACTTCTGCCACAAGCCAGACCTAACCTCGTGTCTTACGCATGTTATGACTAACTTCTCACATTAGAACCTATTGTTTGCGGCCACTGGATGTGCCGGGCGGTTCCGGGCAGATTTACGCCGCAAACTCATTCTAACCTCGAGTTAGCCATGTTTATCTTTGCGGCCAATTAATTAATAATTTACCGTTTATGCGCACGCCCAATAAATATGCCAATTCAGATTATATCAATAACAGGATGATTATATCAACATAGCAGATAACAGATTTTATATGACTTAACGGATTTAACAGATTTAGCAACTTAGCAGATTTTGGCATATAACAGGTTAGGCATTTCAACCGACAAATTTAACAGATTAGGCATTTCAATCTAATTAGCAGTCTAGGCCATATAACAAAACTAGCAGTTTAGGTAACTTGGCAAATTAGCAGATTTAGCAAATTTAATATTTCTAAAGGTTCTATTTACATGCCTTGCCTAAACATAAATTAGGCCTAAGTTCATATGCCTAAATAATGTCATGATTCACAATATGATCATATACTTCCATGTTTGCATACATTTACATAGCGCAGAATATGGACATAATTTACCCTATAACATATGTTCCAATTTTTGTTAAACTAGCATTTTACAGCAGATTCACATATAAATTATACCAAATATAACCATTAATTCCAATGCATGCCATATATCCAAAAATCCCTATTTAGGTGTAATTACAATACTAGATATCCTAATTAATGTAAATCTTAAGTTTCCATATCTTCCTTCTTTTCATGTCATGAATTATTATGCAAACTATCCCCAATAATATAAATCTTTAAACCATATCTTCTAAAAATCAGATCTTGCCTTTTTTATATGCATTTTGTCCAAAGTCTCAAATCATATGCAATCTTTACAGTGGTTCCTCTTCTTCTTTTATCACAAAATATGCATAGGTCTAAAACTAGTTTATAACATATGCTATTTTTTTCTAATTAATTACAGGTCTAAATTACAACATAACTATGCATACAACATGCATAAATTATATGTTCATAGTCAAATTTATGCATCCAATCCCAAGTCATATGTCCAATATATTTTATGCCTCAGACCTGAAGTCATACATTCAATTTGGTTTTGTCAAATTTCTCATCATTCATCCCAAAACTTGCGTTCATACGTTCATCTCTTATGAGATTAGGCACAGGCTCGTGGTAGCCTGGCTATAGAAACAGAAAAGAAGAAAGGAATATAGAACAGTCACAGAAAACAGATCTAACAGAAGAGAATACAACCTCAAACTCAGATTTAAATGCATATCAAAATTATAATTAACGTTTATAGCGGAGAATAACTGTACTTGCCTTGATTGGATTAAAGAAAGAACTTGTTGTCGAATCTTTGCAGAAATTTTAATCTCTAGTTTGAATTGAGTTGCTTAGGCTGATGTTGATTATCTTCTAGTTTTAATTCCAGCAGAGCAGAGACGCCATTTTTATTTTTTTATTAGAAGAAGAGAGCAATGGAGGCTAGAGAATTGTACAAGAAACCTAGGTAGAGTCTAGGGTCCTTTTTATAGGGGTAATGAACTGATTAGAACCATTGATGTTGCTTGGATTGATCGTAGCCATTCACCCTAAGGAGAGACCAATTAGAGCTTGCCACCTAGCCCTAATGACAAAGCAGACCATAGAAAATCGACTAACAGAGAATAGGCCAGCCGGGTTGGACTGGGTTCGACCTGTCTCTGGACCAGTTCGACAGCCCTGTCGACAGCCCTGTCGACAGCCCTGTCGACCTGGTTAGACCAGGTCGACAGCCCAGTCGACCTGGGTGTCTTAGGCGGGAGTTTTCCCGCCTTGGCCAATTGGGCCCGGTTTTAATTTTTAAACTGTTTTATTCTGTTCGAATTTTAAACTTAATTCAGAAACTTCCGAAGGCCTTATCTTCTTCATACGGACTCCGTTTTTCGAAAACTCGGACTCTATTTCGCGTATTTTTCCGAGACGAACGCAATGACGTATCCCGTTTCCCTTAGTTCCTTGATTTCAAATTAATTATACTTAAATTTATGACTTTCACGTTTATAGAATTTGCGGGGTGTTACATTCTCCCCCACTTAAAAGGATTTCGTCCCCGAAATCTTCAAGTTAAGAAGAATGTGTCCTATCATCCAATCATCCATCTACTCAATCATCAACCACAGGCATCCATTGTCCTTATAGACTTCTAATGCTTTCATGTTTAAATGCACAGTGTGTGTTCATGTCCGTATCTAATGCAAAATCAGGCGGCCCACTGATTCAGTCGACCTCCTTAATGCGAATCATGTTAGTGCCATGAGTCCAATATGTATGCAAATTTTCCTACTTGAGACATATCATTTCTATATGAGTGCACAACTGCTCATTCATATGCAACATCCATATGCTGATTCAACCATTTTGCATCCATAAAAATTTAAAAATGCTCACACATCCATATGCAGTATGAGAGTGCTTTCGAGCCGATCTAGTGCCTAGTGTGTGTATATGCATCCACGAGCAACCACTAGCAACCACTTACATCCACTTGCAACCATCAAACATAACATGTCTCAAACACATGTTTACACCCATTAGTTTCTACCTAAAGTTCAAATATTCGATCGATAGGATACAGTCGAATGATGGAAGCGAGTACGGATAGAACGAAAATTTGGTTCCCATTAGACATGGGTCCTAAGTATCGGCCCCAAAGACCGAAACCAACATCAAATTGACACCCAGAGGAAATGTCAAGACTGGAAATCCTATAAAAAGTATTTAGATATTTACGGACTACTGGTACAGATCAGGTTCCCTAATGATTCTTAGGAAGCCAAGCATGATAAAATCATACCCCACGAAAACTCAGAATGTATGCGTCATACTTGACGCCTAACACAGATATCCCTCAAAACCCCAATCTCAAACAGATGATCCATAACCCTTGTGGGTCTGAGTCTATAGCGGAATTCAGAAATAATACTAGTATTAAAGTGCAGAGTATAGATTACAAAATCAAAATACCAGAATCAGAAAAAGTCTTAACTCCATAATCAGATAAAGAAATTAAACCTACTATAGAAACTTTCCTATTTCTATCCTAGCCACTAGCCTCAAGAGTGTTCGCCTGCCCTCCTTGTCCTCGTCTCTTCGGGCAGTCCCTAGTGAAGTGTCCCATCTCCCCACAGTTGAAGCAAGCGCCCTTCCTTTTTCTGCAATCCTTGTTCAGATGAGTTGAGCTCCCACAAGTAAAGCACTTTTTCCCCTTCTTATCTTCAGACTTCTCATCCTTCTTTTGTGTTTCCTTTTTGGGCCCCGCCTTCTTATTCTGTGTTTCTTCCTTCTTTGTCTCTTTCGGGCCCTTGTCTTCCTCGTGCAGTAGTGCCATATCCACCAATTTCTCGTACGTTGCTCCCATGGGTACATGGGTCATGGCTAGGCTGTGCAGTGGTTCATTCAATCCTTTAACAAAGCGGAGAGCCTTTTTATGCTGAGTGTTGACTAAATCCAATCCGAATCTTGCTAGTTGGTTGAACTGGTTGACGTATTCCTTGACCATACTGCCAACTGTACCTTCTGTCTATCGTCCACCTCAAAGATAACGAATAGATCCTCAGTTTCTTTGAGCCAATTCCTTGCTTCTACGAATGATTCAGTTCCTTTGAAATCCTTCCCACCCATGGCCCTAAAATCTCTACAGATCTTTGAGAAAGCAATTGCACGAGGAGGGGGTGGAGGAGGGGGATCATTTGCTGGACCTGCAGCGGCGGTCCTAGCCTCAAGATATTGACGAAACCAACCGGGTACATGAACACCCTCTGGTATCTCAGATGCTTCAGACATGCTGGAACGAAAAAGGAAAGGTTCAATACAAAAAGGACTGAAAGAAAGATATATGGCTCTTGGGGATCATGTTTTTCAAAATAAGCTTTATTTTTGAAAATACTTCCTTCCAAAACATTTTTTTGAAAATAGTCTTCAAAAACTTTACCCAATCTGGTAACCTTCAGCTCTGATACCAAGTGTAACACCCCACCTCCGTTAAGGTCACTCACAAAGGGAATGCCTTAACTTTGGTGGAGCATTTTAGTAAACAGAACAGAAACTTACAAGACAGATAAAACAGTACTTGAAAATTTTTAACTTTATTACAGCGGAAAAAAAAATTGATATGGTTACATCCTTTCAATTTCAGAATTCAAGTACAAAATATCAGTCTTGTACAAAAGCCTTCAAAATGCATAGTTTAAAATCATAATCCCCATGGAACGGAAGCCATACAGAGCCAAGCCATACTTTAAGCACTTCAAGCAAAGAGAAATCCGGATCAAGCTAAAGTATTTCCCTCCTTGGATAACCTGGGGGGGGGAACGGAAGAAAGGAGGCGAAACAACAAGGGTCAGACAAAAAGTCTGGCAAGTCCAGTGACTTTCAGCATATGAACAGATAATAATAATATGATATGAACATAAAACTGGATGTGAGATAACTATAACAGGTGTAGCAGATATAACAGAAAACAGAATGATATAAACTATTTTTTTACACTTCTCTGCACTAATACTAGTATAGCAGAATTAGGTGTCACCCTAATGTCTAAATTGAAGCAGGAACGGGTACAGAATACTTTTAACAGAAACAGAATGCTAATAATGGGCCTTCACTACCCGATCAGAAACAGACAGAAGAAGAAACAGATTTATCCCTATGGAGACAGAATGTGGAATTAGGTGTACACTAGTAATGGGCCTTTACCACCCGGACAGACGGTACCACACAGAAACAGACAGGTGTTACCACCCAACAGGAACAGACGGTACCAACAGAAACAGACAGAACTAAGCGTACCCTAAAACCCTACCCCAAGCGATCGGCTCCCTAATACATAAATATCCTGTGTCGGCCCCACAGTAGGGTGTATCACTCCCTAACGCGACAACCAATTAGCACAGACCTATTTACAGATGTCACGGCGTCTTACATCCTCAGAGGCAGACCGGGATCCATGCACGCACATGACCCGGTTGGAACGCACCATCAACACCCCTCGCCATTATCAGAATGAACCACTTATAGTTAGTTCAGTAAGCGTGCCCGGACCCTACTTACTGTTGGGTCAAAGTTTTGACACCAGAAAGGGTTACTGACTAATATGGGTCCCAAACAACAGATGACACAAGTAATTCCCCTCCTAACCTTGTGTCCCCAGACTAACAGATTTCAGATTTCAGACATACAGAATTCAGGTTTACTAATTCACAAATTAAGTTTACAAGTTTTCAGACTAACAGGTCAGATGTACAGATTTTTCAGATTTGTCTAACTTTGTATTAGGCCTACAGATTCATGGACGGGTTTTACTACATCTATTAATCCCTTTGGTTTAACCCTATTTTCCCCAATACGTTTTAGACGTCATTCTTATCTTAGATTTTGCATTAATTAATTATTAATGCACAGACCTCTCACATTAGGTCGGTAGCTTGTGGCCGCTGGATATGCCGGGCGGTTCCGGGCAGACTTCTGCCACAAGCCAGACCTAACCTCGTGTCTTACGCATGTTATGACTAACTTCTCACATTAGAACCAATTGTTTGCGGCCACTGGATGTGCCGGGCGGTTCCGGGCAGATTTACGCCGCAAACTCATCCTAACCTCGAGTTAGCCATGTTTATCTTTGCGGCCAATTAATTAATAATTTACCGTTTATGCGCACGCCCAATAAATATGCCAATTCAGATTATATCAATAACAGGATGATTATATCAACATAGCAAATAACAGATTTTATATGACTTAACGGATTTAACACATTTAGCAACTTAGCAGATTTTGGCATATAACAGGTTAGGCATTTCAACCGACAAATTTAACAGATTAGGCATTTCAATCTAATTAGCAGTCTAGGCCATATAACAAAACTAGCAGTTTAGGTAACTTGGCAAATTAGCAGATTTAGCAAATTTAATATTTCTAAAGGTTCTATTTACATGCCTTGCCTAAACATAAATTAGGCCTAAGTTCATATGCCTAAATAATGTCATGATTCACAATATGATCATATACTTCCATGTTTGCATACATTTACATAGCGCAGAATATGGACATAATTTACCCTATAACATATGTTCCAATTTTTGTTAAACTAGCATTTTACAGCAGATTCACATATAAATTATACCAAATATAACCATTAATTCCAATGCATGCCATATATCCAAAAATCCCTATTTAGGTGTAATTACAATAATAGATATCCTAATTAATGTAAATCTTAAGTTTCCATATCTTCCTTCTTTTCATGTCATGAATTATTATGCAAACTATCCCCAATAATATAAATCTTTAAACCATATCTTCTAAAAATCAGATCTTGCCTTTTTTTATATGCATTTTGTCCAAAGTCTCAAATCATATGCAATCTTTACAGTGGTTCCTCTTCTTCTTTTATCACAAAATATGCATAGGTCTAAAAATAGTTTATAACATATGCTATTTTTTTCTAATTAATTACAGGTCTAAATTACAACATAACTATGCATACAACATGCATAAATTATATGTTCATAGTCAAATTTATGCATCCAATCCCAAGTCATATGTCCAATATATTTTATGCCTCAGACCTAAAGTCATACATTCAATTTGGTTTTGTCAAATTTCTCATCATTCATCCCAAAACTTGCGTTCATACGTTCATCTCTTATGAGATTAGGCACAGGCTCGTGGTAGCCTGGCTATAGAAACAGAAAAGAAGAAAGGAATATAGAACAGTCACAGAAAACAAATCTAACAGAAGAGAATACAACCTCAAACTCAGATTTAAATGCATATCAAAATTATAATTAACGTTTATAGCGGAGAATAACTGTACTTGCCTTGATTGGATTAAAGAAAGAACTTGTTGTCGAATCTTTGCAGAAATTTTAATCTCTAGTTTGAATTGAGTTGCTTAGGCTGATGTTGATTATCTTCTAGTTTTAATTCCAGCAGAGCAGAGATGCCATTTTTATTTTTTTATTAGAAGAAGAGAGCAATGGAGGCTAGAGAATTGTACAAGAAACCTAGGTAGAGTCTAGGGTCCTTTTTATAGGGGTAATGAACTGATTAGAACCATTGATGTTGCTTGGATTGATCGTAGCCATTCATCCTAAGGAGAGACCAATTAGAGCTTGCCACCTAGCCCTAATGACAAAGCAGACCATAGAAAATCGACTAACAGAGAATAGGCCAGCCGGGTTGGACTGGGTTCGACCTGTCTCTGGACCAGGTCGACAGCCCTGTCGACAGCCCTGTCGACCTGGTTAGACCAGGTCGACAGCCCAGTCGACCTGGGTGTCTTAGGCGGGAGTTTTCCTGCCTTGGCCAATTGGGCCCGGTTTTAATTTTTAAACTGTTTTATTCTGTTCGAATTTTAAACTTAATTCAGAAACTTCCGAAGGCCTTATCTTCTTCATACGGACTCCGTTTTTTTGGAAAACTCGGACTCTATTTCGCGTATTTTTCCGAGATGAACGCAATGGCGTATCCCGTTTCCCTTAGTTCCTTGATTTCAAATTAATTATACTTTAATTTATGACTTTCACGGTTATAGAATTTGCGGGGTGTTGCAAAAATGAACTAGTTTTGAACTAGAATAATAATTTACTTATTTTTAAAATAAATAAATTGGATTTGAAATGGTTTTGAAAATAACCAGAATTTCCAATAATTGAATTGGAATGGATTTGAATCGAAATTGTCTTTGGAATATTTCGATGTTGGATTTCATGATGATACAGATATTGTTATGGGAATTTGAAAGATATATTTATATCGTTATTTCCAATACGATATTTGTTGGTCGTAGAATTTGATATTGAATATAAGTCGATATATTTTCTATTCAGAGCCTTGTATTTAATATCAAATGTGATTTGGGGTTGTCGTGGATGGTGTCTTCATTAACACTGTTCTTAAACCCAGTTGAGAAAAAAAGAAGATTAAATCTTTTTATTTAGATTTAATGAAGTGAACCAATTAAATGATATTTAATTGGAATTGAATTGGTATTGATTTTTGGGTTTATCGTGAACAGTGTTTTAAATAAAACTTGTTCTTTAACCCAATAAATAATGGAATGTGATTTTCGGTTTATCGTGAACTGTGTTTTAAATGACACTGATTCTTTAACCCAGTTAAAGATTAAAACTAAGTGGAGTTTTAATGAATCTTTAATTAGATTGAAAAGATCGAGAAGGGAGTATCACCAGTTTTGCTCCATGCGATAGTTAAATATTTAATTAGATTTGAACGTGAAATGGTAATTGAATTTACCGATAACACTGTGGTGTTAGATATGAAGTATGACCAGTTTTACATCATGGGATGAATAGGTGGGGATTGGGAAATAAAATAAATGATTACTCCAGTGTGGTTCGCTAATCCCGACTAGTTTGAATTGATATTCAAAGAAGATTAAAGAATAAATTTAAAGAATTTATCTTTGATAAAATTAATGGGAACCTTTCCCATAGTATAAGAATATTTGAATAAAAGAATATTCTGAATTGGAATGAGGCGTATGTTGTGTTTGTGTAACACATGTTTACTATATACGAGAGTTGTTCAGAAAGACCGGGTTTATCCCATTTTGAATAACTGATTCGACGTGGTGTCGAAGATGAAGACGGTGGTTGAAGACCGGAGGTCTTCACGTCGTTTGGATAATTACTGATGATCTTGATTGGGCCGTACACCCAAGAGGAGGGAATCAGTCAGTGATCGTCCAGACGTACATGGAGATCGATGGATATGCGGGGTACTAGGTGCCTCCGGTTTCGTTCAGAACCAGAACGGACTTGTAAATGGACTGTGTGTCTGACATAGGATATCATTCTGTGTGATTGATGGATATCGGTTGCATGGAGTGGTTTGCCTATGTGGCATGCTAAGATGCAAGTGATCAAGGCTTTTGTTGAAAAGCAAAGTCTTGTGGTTGATGATCAAAGCACGGCCTTCGTGGCGTAGCTTTGTGTAGGTAGATTCGCGAGCCTCACACCCCGGTGTGAACCAAAAACAGGAGATGGACCTTAGGGAGGACATGCGTTTTCTTCTAGCTAGGAGTGGCGTCAGTGCTTGAACTAGCTGACGAGTTTGACTCATGTGGTTGTTGGAATTGGAGGCGCCTCAGATATATCAGTCGATCCGGGACCGATGGAGTAGTCATTCGTTGGCTTGCTCATGCCCCAAAGGGCGGGGAAACGCAGTGTCCAGGAATTTTAATCCACATCGGTGGACCGGCCCTGACGATCTAAAGGCTTGACTGAGTACTTGCCTGAGGGGCGGGCTAGAGCATCTCGAATTCAGTGAGGACGATCCCTTGCCTCGGTTCATGACGGAAATCCAATTTCCAAATACGTGATTGTGCGGTTTTGATTGTATGCCTATATATGGCGACATAGTGGTATGGGGCATTAATGTCGTCTATGATTGATACTTATGATTTGAAGTTGTTTTATACACTATGCACTTATAATAGTATCAAACGATTTGTTTTAAACGTACCAAGCATTCTTGGCTATTATAAGGTAAAAACCCTATCCTCCGGCTTGCGTTGCATTGTGTGATGGGACCTGGGTCTTATAATAGCTTCATTGTTCTTTATTTAGCATTGCGCTGTTTGTTTTATGCACTGGTGTTCTTGGGAGGAAACCCGTTCCGTGTTATACGGCGTGGTCCCTTGATTTACCTAACTTTAAAAATAAAGATTAATAATTGTTTTAGTTCTCACACTAGTCCCATAACTGACCTGGATTTTATTGTTTTAACCTAAACTCTGGATGCCCTTATTTTGACATGGGCAGCTAGTAGTTTTGGGTTTTGCAGATTTTTATTCACAAGATCCTGGTTTATAGCTGGAACGATATCTGGAAAGCTTTGTATCCGTATATCTCCTTCTAGTTGTGTTTTGTATTATTTTCCGCTGCAATGTATTTAAATTTAATTTAAATCTCTGTTATTTTCTGTATAATACTTATTTATACTCTGTATATTCTTGTAATCTGATGAAATTGTTGTAATTAACAATGAAATGTTCTTCCGTCTGCGTTCTGATTCGTCTTGTCCTCAAAGTAATTCGTTCTTTCTCTTCTCTTCGGAGACTGGGGAAGTTCGGGTCGCTTCACTTGGTATCAGAGCTTTGGTTTACAAAGCTCAGAGAACAAGACACATTAGAACCGAACGAAAGAATTCATCAGAAATTGGATTAGTAATATCCAACGGGAATGACTCGTCAGAGATGGGATCAGTAGTATCCTAGAACGAGTGTGAAGAGTATATTTTTAAATTGAAAACGAATTTTGTTTTGAAAATTTAAAGTCAATTACACATATTTGATTATTTATTATATTTGAATTTGGACAATCCAGTATATAAAGATTTTGTATATACGTCTGATCCACGTGTATTCGAAGTTTTAATATACTGGATAGATATAGAATCACACTCTAGTCGCCCGAAGATGATTCTGTTGATGACTACGTAGCATCAGCAGTTTGTGTTCGAGTTTCGAAGGTGTAATATCTATATATTTCCTATTGATTGGTGTGAGAACCAGAATTAGATAGGGCCTATTGTTGTGATTTGGCATCAAAAATGTGATTTTTGACTATATATCAAAGTTATGAATTTGAAACGTTAAATTCACTAATTGATTGACGGTTGTGTTGTTTGATTATTGGTTTGATAATTTTTAACCATTTAGGCCAAATTGAACCAAATATTGAACTGTATTGGAAATTGGTTGAAAATGCATGCGAATACATGTACTTACATTGAACAGGTCATAGCAAGGAGGCTAGAGCAGCAGAATAAAATTGTTTGCCCGACAAATAGGTACATGTTTACCATAATTTACTGTTTTGTTTGGGTGATGATGATTTTATGAGCCGATTGGCTAGCCGCTTGGCTTTTCCTTTTTCTTTTGGATTGAAGAAGGCCATGGGAGGCTATATGAAATATCCCAAAGTCCCCGGTGCAGGGGAGGTTATGGCGAAATTTTTCGAAAATTTAGGGTGTTAGCCAAATTTTGGAAAAATTTGAAAAGTTTTTAGAAACTGAAAAGTTGAAAAACTTAAGCCATAGTGGATATAGTGAAAGTTGAAATGATTAGTTAAACAAGTCTCGGCTTCGTTCCTTTACGAGGACGAAAAGTTTTAAGTGGGGGAGATTGTAATAACCCGGAAATCCGGGCCAATTTAAAAATTTTATTTTGGCAATTTTAGTGAATTTTGATTATTTAAAATGAATTATTTTAAATAATAACGACGAGAAATTTATTTTGAATAGAATTCGAACGTATATATTTATTCGAATCGTCGTTAGAATATAAATATTTATTTATATATATAAAAGGAATTGAAAATGGCGCGGTAGTTCGATAATTCGATTTCAAAATTCAAATGAATGTACCGGGTGCAAAATAAACCGGAATTTAGTGAAACCAAAAATATTAGAATTGGTTTGTGAATATCTTTCCAACGAATCCGAAGAATCGAAATTTCATAGCGAAAATCAAAAGATATGTCCGGTTGAAATTTCAAAATAGTCGCTATGGAATTTCGGCCCTTGAAAATAGCCATTTTGCAAACGACCTTGGTTTTCGACGAAACCACTTTTGTTGGATCTGCGATGTCAAATTACTACTAGGTTTCAAATTTCATAATTTTTCAAATCAATATTTGAGCGTGGCAAAGGAAAACGCGTTTGACCAATTTCAGTTGATTTTAATCGACTGGAAAATGGCCATATTTCCAATGGTCTCGGAATTTGACGAAACTAGTTTTGTTAGGACCGTATCGTCAGTACGAAGCTAGAAAATATTTTTCGGGAATTTATAGAGTTAGTATGTGGCCCCGGTAAATTGAAATGCGCATTCAAATTCGATATATAGAGTTATATTTTGATTTTGACGAAAACTGATCGAAACAGTTGAATCAGCCTGCGATACATATCCCATTGTGTTCGAAATGGGGGTAATTAGCTATGGACGACAATCGGTGAGCTTGATTTCGAAGTCGAAATAAAAAGTTACTTTTTGAAAATTAAAATAATAAATAATAAAAAAAGAGTCAACACCTTTCTCCTTTACCCCCCCCTTTTTATTCGTTAATACACAGATCAGAATGAAAAAAAAAATTAATCGAGCGCTCGACGGAGGGGGGCGATCCACCGCCGCGCCGCCCTCGAAGCGGACCAACTGCCTCCCCCTGATCTCGCGAGCCCCCCTTTCTTCCCTTCCGAACCCTAAAAGCCTCACCAAACCCAGAACTACCCACCGCGAGACCCACCCCCCCCCCCCACACCCACGATGCCATAGACCCGACGCCACCCTGCTACCACCAGCAACCCCCTCCCCCGATGCCTCTGTACCCCTCTCTGCCTCCTGCGCCGCCCTAGAAGCCCACTCCCCCTTTGAACAACAAAGTAAGTTTTTTATTTGATTTACTTGTTTATTTTTATTTAAAAATAATTAGTTTATACAAATAAAAAGGTTAGATTTTTATTATAGAAAAGATGGGATTTTTACTGATGAAAGCTATGATTTTTAACATAGAAAAGATTAGGTTTTTATCATTGAAAAGATTCGATTTTTAATCGTAAAAAGGTGGGATTTTTAATCGTATGAAGTAGCGAAGAAAAATATAATTTTTTCATGTATGTAGCAAAGTAAAAATATGATTTTTATAGTATAGAAAGTATAAAAATGCGATTTTTTATATAAGTAGAGAGTTAAAAATATAATTTTTATATTATAGAAGTATAAAAAATTCGATCTTTGTATTAGAAGTAGATATATAAAAATATAATTTTTATATAGAGAATAGCGTGATAAAAGTATGATCTTTATTATATGAACACCGTTATGAAAATAGAATTTTTATCTATATAGTAGTAGAATGAAAATAGAATTTTTATATACATGGCAACAATATAAAAATGTGATTTTTATATATGTAGTGGCTACGGACAACGAAATTGACGAAAGGCGAGGACGGCGAATATTTCCTGCATATGAAGAGTCGTGGCGCTGGTTTAGCTAATCTGTGAGAACTCCTCACTTTTAATTTAATTTTCTAGTTAAAATATATACTAGGATGCAGACGGTGTTTAGTAGCACCCGACACCCTTCGTCCACAGACCATGGACGGCTTGTATGCTGGTTGGTTTGATTTTGATGTGTAGTTGATTGTGTGATGTAATGTGAAATGAAATAAAATATTTTATAGTGGAAAATATTTTATAGTTAAAAATAGAATTTTTAACGTGTATGTGAAATGAAATAAATTAATATAAACAAATCGAACGATTTGTTTATATACACACATTTGACTGATATTGATTGGGACGATAAATTTTACACATCGCCCAACTGCACAAATAAAATCTGTGTTTGATAGATTGAAACCCCACACAGGTATTGGGATGATATATGACATACACTAATCCCAATAATTAGTTGTATGTCGATCGATTGATTGACAGGATGTCATAAGCGTTAAATATTTATATTTAATGCTTATGCAGTTGTGTGGTGCACTCTGGATGATGGTTGATTATTTATCGTTGTTATTTTATACATGTGTTGTAGAAAATCCATATAATTAACATTATATGGTAATTGATTGGGCCTCATTCCAGTTTTGAAATAGAATATTTGAAGAGGACTATTTGAATAAAATACTTGAATAGGAATATTTGAAAAAGAAATATTTGAAATAGAATAGTTGAAAATAGAAATATATGAAGCCGTGTTGATTAGATTGACACCATTTTGACGTGAACGATATTTATATCGATTTTATTCATTTTATAATGAATATCGAAAGTGATTTCAAAATCTGATATTTTGAAAAGAACTGAAATTCGAATTAAACTGAATAGAAATGAATTCGAATTGAAACTAAATAGAATTGAAATTCGAATTAAACCGAATAGAAATGAATTCGAATTGAAACTGAATAGAAATGAATTCTAATTGAAATTAAATAGAAATGAATTCGAATTGAAATTGAATATAAATGAATTCGAATTGAAATTAAATAGAAATGAATTCGAATTGAAATTGAATATAAATGAATTCAAATTGAAATTGAATTGAATTGAAAACGAACTGAAATTGAATTAAAAATCAATTTGAATTGAAATCAATTTGAAAGGAATTTATAAGGAAAATTTCAATTTTGATTTAAAATTGAATACAAAGTTGAAACTGTTTTGAAAATGATTTATAAAATTCATTTCGAAAGGAAATCGACGAAGTATATATTATATATATAATATAATGGCCTGAATAGAACGCGACGCACTGTGGCAGTTCATGAATTTCGACCATTGACTTCGAATGGACATTGCGGGAGATCCGACCGTCGGATTCTCCTAAAACCGGAACCTTTGGTTCGTATCGAAAAGAGCTTTCTAACGAATATTAAAAATTAGAAATCTAATGGTTGGATTTGGAATTATGTCCAAATCAAATTTGAAAAAGATCGCTGTAAGTGCAGTTCGATGGCCGTTGATGGAAATCGGCTGTACGGGCCTTGATAAAATTATTAAAAATAGTAATAATTTGTGTAAAATCATAAGAAATGATTTGTGAAGAATTAGGATGAAAAAATCCATATTTAAAAAGATAAAAATAGATTTTTATTGAAATGAACTAGTTTTGAACTAGAATAATAATTTACTTATTTTTAAAATAAATAAATTGGATTTGAAATGGTTTTGAAAATAACCAGAATTTCCAATAATTGAATTGGAATGGATTTGAATCGAAATTGTCTTTGGAATATTTTTATGTTGGATTTCGTGATGATACAGATATTGTTATGGGAATTTGAAAGATATATTTGTATCGTTATTTCCAATACGATATTTGTTGGTCGTAGAATTTGATATTGAATATAAGCCGATATATTTTCTATTCAGAGCCTTGTATTTAATATCAAATGTGATTTGGGGTTGTCGTGGATGGTGTCTTCATTAACACTGTTCTTAAACCCAGTTGAGAAAAAAAGAAGATTAAATCTTTTTATTTAGATTTAATGAAGTGAACCAATTAAATGATATTTAATTGGAATTGAATTAGTATTGATTTTTGGGTTTATCGTGAACAGTGTTTTAAGTAACACTTGTTCTTTAACCCAATAATTAATGGATTGTGATTTTGGGTTTATCGTGAACTGTGTTTTAAGTGACACTGATTCTTTAACCCAGTTAAAGATTAAAACTAAGTGGAGTTTTAATGAATCTTTAATTAGATTGAAAAGATCGAAAAGGGAGTATCACCAGTTTTGCTCCAGGCGATAGTTAAATCTTTAATTAGATTTGAACGTGAAATGGTAATTGAATTTACCGATAACACTGTGGTGTTAGATATGAAGTATGACCAGTTTTACATCATGGGATGAATAGGTGGGGATTGGGAAATAAAATAAATGATTACCCCAGTGTGGTTCGCTAATCCCGACTAGTTTGAATTGATATTCAAAGAAGATTAAAGAATAAATTTAAAGAATTTATCTTTGATAAAATTAATGGGAACCTTTCACATAGTATAAGAATATTTTAATAAAAGAATATTCTGAATTGGAATGAGGCGTATGTTGTGTTTGTGTAACACATGTTTACTATATACGAGAGTTGTTCAGAAAGACCGGGTTTATCCCATTTTGAATAACTGATTCGACGTGGTGTCGAAGATGAAGACGGTGGTTGAAGACCGGAGGTCTTAACGTCGTTTGGATAATTACTGATGATCTTGATTGGGCCGTACACCCAAGAGGAGGGAATCAGTCAGTGATCGTCCAGACGTACTTGGAGATCGATGGATATTCGGGGTACTAGGTGCCTCCGATTTCGTTCAGACCCAGAACGGACTTGTAAATGGACTGCGTGTCTGACATAGGATATCATTCTGTGTGATTTTTGGATATCGGTTGCATGGAGTGGTTTGCCTATGTGGCATGCTAAGATGCAAGTGATCAAGGCTTTTGTTGAAAAGAAAAGTCTTGTGGTTGATGATCAAAGCACGGCCTTTGTGGCGTAGCTTTGTGTAGCGTAGATCCGCGAGCCTCACACCCCGGTGTGAACCAAAAACGGGTGACGGACCTCAGGGAGGACATGCGTTTTCTTCTAGCTAGGATTGGCGTCAGTGCTTGAACTGGCTGACGAGGTTGACTCATGTGGTTGTTGGAATTGGAGGCGCCTCGGATATATCGGTCGATCCAGGACCGATGGAGTAGTCGTTCGTTGGCTTGCTCACGCCCCAAAGGGCGGGGAAATGCAGTGTCCAGGAATTTTAATCCACATCGGTGGACCGTCCCTGACGATCTAAAGGCTTGACTGAGTACTTGCCTGAGGGGTGGGCTAGAGCGTCTCGAATTCGGTGAGGACGATCCCTTGCCTCGGTTCATGACGGAAATCCAATTTCCAAATACGTGATTATGCGGTTTTGATTGTATACCTATATATGGCGACATAGTGGTATGGGGCATTAATGCCGTCTATGATTGATACTTATGATTTGAAGTTGTTTTATACACTATGCACTTATAATAGTATCAAATGATTTGTTTTAAACGTATCAAGCATTCTTGGCTATTATAAGGTAAAAACCCTATCCTCCGACTTGCGTTGCATTGTGTGATAGGACCTGAGTCTTATAATAACTTCATTGTTCTTTATTTAGCATTGCGCTGTTTGTTTTATGCACTGGTGTTCTTGGGAGGAAACCCGTTCCGTGTTATACGGTGTGGTCCCTTGATTTACCTAACTTTAAAAATAAAGATTAACAACTATTTTAGTTCTCACACCAGTCCCATGACTGACCTGGAGTTTATGGTTTTAACCTAAACTCTGGGTGCCCTTATTTTGACATGGGCAGCTAGTAGTTTTGGGTTTTGCAGATTTTTATTCACAGGATCCTGGTTTACAGCTGGAACGATATCCAGAAAGCTTTGTATCCGTATATCTCCTTCTAGTTGTGTTTTGTATTATTTTCCGCTGCAATGTATTTAAATGAAATTTAAATCTCTGTTATTTTCTGTGTAATATTTATTTATACTCTGTATATTCTTGTAATATGATGAAATTGTTGTAATTAACAATGAAATGTTCTTCCGTCTGCGTTCTGATTCGTCTTGTCCTCAAAGTAATTTGTTCTTTCTCTTCTCTTCGGAGACCGGGGAAGTTCGGGTCGCTTCACTAATATTCGCTAACTACTTTTAACTCTATTCGAATAACTAATATTTGATAACTCCTTTTAACTCTATTCGAATAACTAATATTCGCTAACTCCTTTTAACTCTATTCGAATAACTAATATTCGACTCTATTCGAATAACTAATATTTGATTAACTTAGTTTGCCTAACTCTATCTCAATTAACTCCTATCGAATAACTAATTCGATAACTCTAATTGAATAACTGATATTCAATTAACTCTACTTGTCGAATTACCCTTATTCACTAACTTTATATGCTTTATAAAGATTTCCTTCTACAACGTTTATTCACTTATAATGATTACCTTCTACAAAGTTTATTCACTTATAATGATTACCTTCCAATCATATTTATCTTCCCAGATAAATATTTCTTTTATAATTCTATTTATTCTCTAAATAAATATTTCTTTTATCCTTTTATTTATTTCCTAAATAAATAACCTTTATAATCCTATTTATTTATTTCTAAAAAAAATCTCTTCTTTTATAAAATCCTTCGATTTATAAATCTATTTCCTTTATAAAACCCTTTTCCTTTTCTATATAAAATCCATCGATTTTATATAAATAATTCATTTTCAAAACACACTTTGAAAATCCCCTTTCCCACATCCAGTATTTCTTACGGTATTTAACATACCATATAACAACGATAAAAATCGTCCAAACACATATAATCAACAACAGATTATATATCACATCATATATCACAATATATGAATTACAGTAAAATAAATGTTGAGGAATCCAGTTGGATTCCTCTAACCTGTTTCCCTGCATCACAGATGTTAAACAATATAGATAACATCACTTTCAGTTCCATATGATATATTCTGTTAAACAGAATCAAATATAGAAATTCAACTAACTGACTAGCAGTTCAATCAAACAGTCAACACACAATCAATTAGACAATTTTTAACAGTTCTAAAAATACAACATGAAATATAAACTGTTCAGAGTTAGTGAGATTTACTCACATTTTCCGTAATCGTTAAACAATGATTTGTGATCAATAGTTCAATGCAGGCGTTTTATTCCGACATAACTCCAGACAATCTCCAACTCAGTCCAAACCCGTTGCACTACGTAGTGTACACCGATATGATTCCGACGAACCCTAAGTTCGTCCAATTCTGTTTACATACGCATAAGTTATAAACGTTTTTAAGAATATGATTTAAATTAAATAGGAAATCCTTAATTAAACCATTTCTATAAATTTACTTAGTGTTAACTTATACTTAGGCCGATTATTTGTTCCTCCTTTACACGTTCTGTAATCCCGTAAGTTCCTTTAATCAATATACTTAGCATCTTAATTAAGAGCTTATTAAAATCCTTACCACTTTAATTAAAAACTAAATAAATTAATTACGTTTAGTTAAACTAATTAACGAACTATATAGCCTAATAATTCATTTTGGTTTTTGTTTTGCAGGCCAACTATATTTCCTAAATTCCTAATTCATTTTAAACTTTAACTAATAATTTAAACTCAAAATCTCAGATTAATGAAATAAATTACATTTCATTTATGAATTCTGGTCGATCCCTTTTGTAATTCTTCTTCCTGTACATTGTTATGTCCTTCTGTTTGGTGTTCCACAAATAGCTGCTTCATTCTGTTTTCAAACGTCTGCTCCGGCGAACCACTCATCTCCGACAACACTAGATTTCACATCCACTGTATACTCATCTCCAGTGCTTCAAGTCTCTCTCTCTTTTCATAAAAGAAAGCTGCTCCTCCGTAGTAATGCCATACCGACTTCCTCTCATCCTTTCAGCCCCACCGTGAGCCACCGGAAACTAGTCTGACCTCCACCCCATCTTCCTCAGTCGGAGCAGATCCTACGCTGACAGTCAGCTTTGTCGCCGCGGATCCCACATCTCGCGACAAAACTCTTCACCGATCCCCTCAACCACAACAAAAGAAAACCCAAATCGATAGTACCCTCTATACTCAATCTAAATACCTCACCTTGAATACACCCTTCAATCTACTCGAAACCATCCCAAGTGCCCAAAATCGTCAGCCCTAGTTCACATTGAAGAACACGCTGTAATTTGCAGCGAACAATACTTGTTCGAACCTCGCCATAACATATACCAGAACGACAAGCATACTTGTAGGAATCCGAATATATATGATTTATGATTATACTATTTTTCTTTGAATTACTATGAATTTTTAGGAGACCGACTTTTGTTTGAGGAAAAAGAACGATGGCGGCCAGGAAGCTTTGACCTGTGAAGAGAATGACCTAGGTTTAGAGAAGTCATGATTATTTATAGAGTTAAGTTTTAGATATTTTCCTTCTCCTTATTTTATTCTATTTTAAAGCACCGCTATTTACATCATTGAATAAAATTCCCTATAATCACATACAGTACCTAAAAATCGCGAAACTGGACATGCAGCTACAATTCGATATTACGGTCCCAACAAAACTGGTTTCGACGAATTCCGACTTCGTTTGCAAAAGTGGCTATTTTTAAAGCTCTGAATGACCCATTTAAATATATAAATATATTTAAATATAATTAAATTAAATATTAATAAATTAATATTATCGTATATATTCACAACAGAATATCATACAGCTTCAGAACATTCCTATATGAATTTCTTACTCGATATTCACTTCTGGGTCAACCCGATATTCGATTTATATTGAAATTCCTTTTAAAAATATAAATAATTCCTTTATAAATTATAAAGGAATTCCACAGCGACTTTTCTAAAATTTGATTTGGACGTATCTCAAAATCTACACGACGAAATCCCGATTTTTCTCTTCCACTAGGAAGATATACTCCACCAGCTCCACACGTTTCTTCTTTTACAGAAATCCGGCTTAAAATAAATCCTGTACATTCAGTTGAAGTTCAAATCGCCAATTTTCGAACTGCAGCGCCATTTCGAGCTCGATTTTAATTATATTACAACTCTACGTTCCAACTGTCGTTCAAATAATATATTCGTTATTCTAATTCAATTCTGAACCGAATTAAATATCATAGATGATTCGGTTCACACCATATCGTCATTTCAGTTAATTCTGATTATTTCAGAATTAAATATATTATTTAATTATTATTTTAGTTAAATATTCATCATTATTTAATTCCACGACCATTAAATTCACTATATCACTCTTTATATAATTAAATAAATTAATTATAATACCTCTGCCAATGCGGGTCATTACAGATCGCGTAAGTTGCTCTCTTCAAAACTATGTTTGAAGACGGAGGAATTCGTTTCTCTTAGCTTTTTACCCGTGGTTTTGGGGAAATCAATTTATGATTTGACGGGTTTGACGATGTGGCATTCAAAATAAATAAAGGTGTGCTGTTACAAACGTTAAGTCCTGGCCTCAAGCCTCACAACCAGAAAATGACAAAAATCGGGCAGGCAGCATGGTTATGTGGGTCGCTCCCATTAGGGTGTATTGTCCCCTATCTAGAGAATATTCATTTTTTTACTTCTTTCATTTTTGTATCTTCGGATAACGATTATGTAGGCCCAACCGTTGGTGACAATATATTCAATACACTCAAAAGAAATGAGTGGTCGGTCATGTGCGGGTGTAACGACCCAGAAAATCTGAACCAATTTAAAAAATTTTAATTGGCTAAAATAATGGATTTTAAATATTTAAAATAAATATTTTAAATAATGGCGATGAAAACTGAGTTTGAATCGACAATTGAAAACGAATATAATTAATTATAATTATAAACAAGGCCTGAAAGGGCGCTGTAGTTTCAAAAATCGAATTCAAACTTTGTCGGACTATACTGGGTGCAAAACAAAACGGATTTTAGCGAAACCAAAAATATTTAAATCTGTTAGTGAATACCTTTCCAACGAGTCTGACAAATCGAAATTTGATAGCGGGAATCAAAAGATATGTCCAGTTGAAAATTCTGAATAGTCGCTATGGAATTCAGGCCCTTAAAAATGGACATTTTGCAAATGACCTCGGATTTCGACGAAACCACTTTTGTTGGATCCGCAGTGTCAAGTTATTGTTAGGTTTCAAATTTCATAAATTTTTGAATCAATATGTGAGCGTGGCAAAGGAAAACGCGTTTGACCGGTTTTAGTTGATTTTAATCGACTGGAAATTGGCCATTTTTCAAACGGTCTCAGAATTTGACGAAACTAGTTTTGTTAGGACCGTATCGTCAATACGAAGCTAGAAAATATTTTTCGAGAATTTTTCTAGTTAGTATGTGACCCCGGTAATTTGAAATGTGCATTAAAATAAAATATATACTGATTTATATTTTAATTTTGATAAAAACCTATCGAAACGGACAAATTGGCTTACGATACATATCCCATTGTGTTCGGGATAGGGGTAATTAGCTAGGGGCGACAGTCGTTGGATGGGAATTGGAGATTGAACGAAAAAGCAACCTTTTGAAATTTAAAATAATAAAATATATAAAAAAACTCTCTCCACTCCTTTTCTCTTTCTTCCTCTTTACCTTCACCCCTCGTCACCGTTAATTTCAGAAAAATTAAAAGAAAAAAAAAAGAAAAAAAAACCCTAAATCTAAATCGCGTCGTGCCTCTTGGGAGCCACCACCACGCCGTCGCCGTCCAACCCTCCCCGCGCCTCCATATCCTCCTTTCCGATCCTTCTCCTCCCTCCTTGCCCTCTCCGCTCGACGACCACGAACCCGAACCCCAAGCACCCCAGACCCGACGCCACCGTTCGCCCCACCACCGCGGGGAACTCCTGCCGCCGACCCTGACATCGCCCCCCTTCTTCGCAGATACAGTAAGCTGTCGTTAATTTATTTTTATTTTAATTCTGAAAAACTGATTTTAAAAAGGTTTAAATTCTGATTTTAAGAAGATTTAATTCTAATTTTTAAAAGGTTTAAAAAAAACTGATTTTATTTTAAACTTTAAAAAGAAAAAGATTTAAACTTTAAAAAGAAAAAGATTAGAACTTTAAAAAGATTAGAACTTGAAAAAGAAAAAGATTAGAACTTTAAAAAGAAAAAAGATTTGAACTGGGATAGAAAGATCAGATTTTTAGAATAGAATAGATCAGATCTTTAAAATAGAAAAGACGGAATTTTTATTAAGTAGAAGAAGTAAGATATGATTTTTATATTTTTAAAGTAATAATAATATAATTTTTACATCATAGGAATATTAAAAATATAATCTTTATTTTTTTTTATTTGAAAAGGCGGAATCTATATTTTAGAAATTCGATTTTTATATATTGAATAGCATAATAAAAAATTCGATTTTTATATATTGAATAGCGAAGTCAAAATTCGATTTTTATATATTGAATAACATAGTAAAAATTCGATTTTTACATATGTAGAGAATACGGGCAACGAAAGCGGCGAAAGGCGAGATTGGCGAAGATTTCTATAAAGGAAGAGTCGTGGTATTAGATAGCTATTGGTGAGAATTTCTCACTCTTCAATTTCTTTTTCTATATATATATATATATATATGGGTTGAAATAAAAGTGAATTGCTATATATATATATATATATATATATATATATATATATATATATATATATATACGCCCCTCGTCCACAAACCATGGACGATATTTATTGATTGAAATTGATGTGAAAATTGATTGATAGCGAATGATGGTTTGGGATTGTTTGATGGTTGATATTGATTGATTGTGGTTGAAAAATACCCGTTTGTGATTGAGAAATATTTGGTTGAAACCACCTAGGATTAGTTTGTGGAAATGAAATAAATATATACATGCCGCCTGCGTGCGAACTAGATGCATGATCCCCATTGTCAAAAACCGCGAGGTTTTAAGGTAGGGCGAGGAGCCGTACTAGGGATGGTCCCGGTTTTAACTACCCTGCCGTTATGCTGCCGAAATTTTGAATAATATTCGTGTGTTTGAATTATTTTCATTTGCTTAAACTATATTTATTCATTGAATAGAAAACCTTCATGTGTTGAATTGATATTCATTCGTTGATTAGAAATTCATGTGTTGAATGGTATTCGCGTTTTAAATATAAAAATCACATTTTTATATATATATATACAAACTATAGAAAACCTTCATGTGTTGAATTGATATTCATTCGTTGATTAGAAATTCATGTGTTGAATGGTATTCGCGTTTTAAATATAAAAATCACATTTCTATCTATATATAGAAACTATAGAAAACCTTCATGTGTTGAATCGATATTCATTCGTTGAATTGAAATTCATGTGTTGAATGGTATTCATATTTTGAAATAAATTGTTTGATAATAAAAATCACCTTTATCGACTATATGAACTGTGTAAAATAATCTCATTTTAAAAGAAATTGTTTTATGATAAAAATCCTATTTTTATCACCTATATGGACTATATAGAAAAATAGTGTTTTGAAATGAATTGTTTTACAATAAAAAATCACATTTTTATTGTATGCATGAATCGTTGAAATGTGAAGTGTTAAAAATAGCCACTTGTTCAAAATAAACATATATGAGTTGAAATATTCATTAATTAGCTAATGAAATGATTTGCACCTATGTATGTAACATTAGAATGAATGGTGTTTTTAAACCAAATAGAAATCAAATATGAAGTTGAATAGAAAATGATAAATGATAAGAACTGTATATATATGTACATGCATATTCATTGAACAGGTTATAGCAACGGGGCTAGAGAAGAGGAATAAAATTTTGTGCCCGACAAATAGGTACACATTTACTGTTTTGTTTGGGTGATGATTTTATGAGCCCGTTGGCTAGCCGCTTGACTCTTTCTTTTTCTTTTTGAGATTAGAAGGACCGGGAAAGCTATTTGCGATTTCCCGATGCTCCCGGTGCAGGGGAGGTTATGGCGAAATTTTCCAAAATTTTAAGGCGTTAGTGAAATATTTGAAGTGAAAGCGATATTGAAATTGTTGAATGAACTATATTTATATAACTATATAAATATAAATAAAATTAAAACGAAACGAAGTCGTGCAGTTGGTATTTTGAAACCGTGATTTCAAACAACTAGTACGGGGAATCCGACCATTGGATTTTCCCGAAATCTCAACCGTCGGGTTCGCCTTGGAAATATCTTCCCAACGGCACCAACCTTGCAAAAATCCAACGGTTGGATTGTCTGGAATGTTTAATTCAAATCTGAACAAAAACAGCGCCAGAAGCGATTATATTTATATATATATAAATATAATTATATATTTAATCGAATAACGACGCTGCAGTTCGTATTTTGAAATCGAAAATTCAAACGATTGTACCGGGAGATCCGACCGTCGGATTTTCCCGAAACTGGAACCGTTGGATTCGTTTTGAAAAGACCTTTCTAATGATGAAAATTTTGTGAAGATCCAACAGTTAGATTTTCAGATATGTGTAAATCAAATCTGAAGGAAAACAGCGCCACGGCCGCTTTATGGCCCGAAGCGTCGTTTTGAATAAATAGGCTATTTTAAAATAAATAAAAATAGCGATAAATCATTATAAAATATCATAAATAATATGGAATGGAAATAAACTGAATTTGCTCGATTTATGTGGCTTTTGATGGTTGAATGTGTTTGGTGTGAAAATTACATTAAAGAACACAATTGGTGTTGTCGAATAATTTAACCATTGAAATAAATTGATTTGAAATTCTAAATATACGTGAATTATTTGAAAAGGCCGAGTTAATTCTCATTTCAAATAATTGACCGACGATTGAAATTCGAAGATGAAGACGACGGTCGAAGATCGGAGATCTTCACCTCGTTTGGATGGTAACCGAGGTCCTGATTGGGAGGCATCCCGAAATATGGATAATGAGTGGTGATCGTCCAGACGTACGTGGTGATCGATGGGTTTGCGAGGTATTTAGTGCCTTCGGTTTGGTTCAGACCCAGAACGGACTTGTAAATGGACTGTATGTTTGACATTGGATTTTATTCTGTGTTGATTGATCTCCGTTAAATATACATCTGTTTGGCGGCGGAGAATTTATTCTTTTGCTTAACGCCCTTCTCTGAAACGCACGAGCTCAGAGGTTGTATATCGATGGACATCAGTCGCATGGCATGAATTGCCTGTGTGGCATGCTAAGATGCAGTGATCAGGGCTTCTGTTGAAAAGCAAAGTCTTGTGGTGATGATCAAAGCACCGCCTGTGTGGCGTAGCTTTGTGTATAACGTAAAATCGCGAGCCTCACACCCCGGTATGAACCAGAAACGGGAGAAGGACCTCAGGGAGGGCATGCGTTTCTTTCTAGCTAGGGTGGTGTCAGTGACCTACCAGCCCTGACATTTATATACTTTTCACCTATGTGGTTGTTGCTGTTGCGAGGCGCCTCGGTTTGATCGGACGATCCGGGTCCGATGGAGTCATTCGTTGGCTCGTTGACGCCACAAAGGGCGGGGAAACGTATTGTTCAGGTATTTTAATCCACATCGGTGGACCGGCCCTGACGATCCAAAGGCTTGACTGAGTACTTGCCTGGGACACGGGCTAGAGCGTCTCGAATTCGGTAAGGACTATCTTTTGCCTTGGTTCATGACGGAAATCCAATTTCCAAATACGACATCGTGCTGTTTTGATTGTATATATATATATATGGCGACATGATATATGGTACCCATGCCGTCTATGATTGATAGTTATGATTTGAAATTGTTTTCGAAACATATAAACACTAGCAATAATATCAAATGCCTTTGTTTTATTCGTATCAATCATATTTTGGCCATCATAAGGTAAAACTCTATCCTCCGGTTTGCGTTGCATTGTGTGATGGGAACTGAGTCTTATAACGGCTTCATTTTTACAAAAAACATAGCGATGTTTAAAAGAAAGATTTGTTTTAAAGCACTGGCAATCCAATGGAGTAAACCCGTTCCACGAAAGTGGCGTGGTCCTGTGATTAGCCAATTAAATATGTGTTGAGTGGATTTCTCATACCAGTCCCATGACTGACTCGTAGTTTGTTTCACTTTCAAACTCGGGTGCCCCTTTTTCTACACGGGCAGCCTTGTATTCAGGTTTAGCTGGTTCTTTCTGGATAGCTGGAGCTGAAGATGGATTCTATCATTTATCTCTTTTTATGCTGTTCAGCTCCTATTGTACATATTTTGTTTATTTCCGCTGTAGACATTTATGTATAGCTGAACTGTACTTGTACTAAGTAAGATCCTGTATACTGTGTAACTCTGATGATTACTTTTATCCAGTATATTTTATTGTTCATTATCTGGTGTATTTATTTAATTTTGTTATGCTATTATCTGTTTCTGTGTTATATTCCTAAGATAACCCTTGTCTCCGTCGGAACGGGATTTCGGGTCATCTCAACGTGGTATCAGAGCTTTGGTTAAGCTTAGTTCTGGAATATAATATTTGAACAAACTTGTCAGAAATAGAACCAGTAGTGTTCTAGGACGGGTAACTCTATACAGATAGGATCAGCAATATCCTAGTATGAGTAAAGCAGAATGAAATTACACCTCGATAGACACATTTACACTTGAAGTATATGTTTCTATGTTTTAAAATATCTTTTCTGTGACCTGACACTTGATCTGCTAATTGCAGAAGTACTAGAAAAATGAGCGTCAGAAACAGGAGAAATACAGAACCCGATCTAGAGGCTCTATTTAAGAGATATTGAAATCTTGGCGGAGCACAATTCTCGGGCAATGAATCTATTATTCAAACTCAAGCTTGGGTGAGCTCTGCAGAAAGAATATTTGAGCGTTTCCAACTGAGAGACGACCAGAAAAGATTAGTAGCATCTTGGGCGCTCAATGGAGAAGCTTTAATATGGTGGGAAACGATCATAAAAGATAATCCAGAAGGTGATATCACCTGGGATAGATTCAAAGAGATTTTCCTAGGAAGATTTACTCCTCCCGAAGCAACCGAGAGATTATGTGATGAATTTTCTTATCTAATACAAGGCGATATGACCATCCCAGAATATCATAAGAAATTCAATGAACTTGCTCACTTTGCTCCTCATCTGATTCAAGAACCAAAGAGGAAAAATCTGAGATTTATTCATGGCCTGCAAAGGAGATATCAGAATAGTGTAATGAGGAATGTGAAGCTTCCTTTTTCTGAAATGATATACATGGCTTATCAGTATGAAGATCTCCATAAGAAAGGAATGTTGCGCGACGAAGAAGAAGTCTGTTCTAGTGACAAAACAGAGTCGGAAACTGATATTCCTGAAGCCGGTATGAGGTCTGAGGGAAGTAAGAAGCCCAGTGCCAAGAGGAAGAGGGCCAAATCTAAGAAGGAACCCGTAACAACTGCTATTTGCTCTAACTGCAATAAGAAAGGACATTTGTCGATAAATTGCGGGCCCTTAAAGAAGCGGATAAAGAGTGGATCTAAGCCCACTAAGAAACAACAGAACCCCCATGGGGACAGGAAATGCCATAAGTGCCACCAGGCAGGCCATATTGCACGGGAGTGTCCACCCTCAAGGAAATCTGGAGCAGCACATGTAAATGAAGTAGCAGAAGTGCCTGCATCTTCGTCTGCTCAGGAAAGGCCCGATGTTTTAGAAGGCACGCTAACTGTCAAAGATATTCCAGTCAAAGTACTGTTTGACACTGGCGCGTCACGAAGCTTTGTTGCAAAGAATGCAGCTAGGAATCTGGATTTAAATTTGAAGAAACTCAAGGAACCAATGACGGTCCAGAACCCAGTTGGGGGTTCCATTGACCTCAGTTGGGTTTGTGGAGTGCCGGTTTCCTTTTCTCGTTATCGGTTCCCTACCATCGCGGCCATCATGAATTTTACAGAGTTTGATCTTATCTTGGGGTTAGATTGGTTGACTAAATATGAAGCTGAAGTTAAATGCGCCGACAGAGTCGTAAAGGCGAAGATTAAATCAGGGGATTATATAACCATTCCCTGTGAAGGTCAGAATGCTAATAGAAAAGACTTCTGGGCAGCTTTGAATGTTTCTCCAGCCTAAATAGAAGAGATCCCTGAAGTCACGGAGAATATTCCTAACCTCATCAAAGACATTCCTGTCGTCAAAAACTATGCGGATGTGTTCGAAGAAGTCGTTCGCTTACCTCCGCAAAGAGAAATAGATTTCAAAATTGCTTTAATTCCAAATGCAAGGCCGGTAGTCCACGCTATTCGAAGAATGTCCTTGAAAGAGAAGGAGGAATTAGACAATCAAACACGACAGCTAGTATGGAAGGGTCTGATCAGGCCTAGTTTCTCTGATTGGGGTGCAGCAGTGGTGTTTATCCCAAAATCTGACGGTACTCTACGTCTATGCGTGGACTATCGTGATCTGAACAAGCAGACAATAAAGAACAAATATCCATTGCCGCGAATAGATGATTTGTTGGATCGATTAAATGGAGCACAAGTATTTTCAAGAATGGACCTAGCTACAGGTTTCCATCAACTTCGAATTGCCGAAGAGTGTGTTCCAATGACAGCGTTTAGAGGCCCCGACTTATTCTACGAGTGGTTAGTAATGCCGTTCGGCTTATGTAACGCTCCAGCTTACTTTTTCGATCTAATGAACAGAGTATTCAGAGGAGTATTGAATAAATTTGTCCTGGTTTTCATTGACGATATTCTAATCTTCTCTAAATCAAAGGCCGAACATGAAAAGCATCTGGAACAGGTTCTAGAAATTCTGAGACAGAATGTATTAAAAGCAAAGTTTTCCAAATGTATATTCTAGCAAGATGAAGTGAAATTTCTAGGCCATGTGGTATCGAAAGAAGGAATTGCTGTGGACCCAAGCAAAATCACAGCCATTCAGAATTGGAAACAGCCCAGTACCCCCACTGAAGTCCGCAGTTTTCTCGGATTGGCTAGCTATTACCGGAAGTTCGTTAAAGACTTTTCTAAGATATCTGGCCACTTAACGAAGCTTACAAAGAAGCACTCTAAGTTCAAATGGACTCAAGAAAGTGAGGAGGCTTTCGAAGAGCTAAAGTTAAGATTAACGACAGCTCCAGTGTTAACCATCATCGATGGCAACCAAGATTTAAAAGTCTGGACTGATGCTTCTAGAGAAGGCCTTGGCGCAGTGTTAATGCAAAGCGGTCAAGTGATTGCTTATGCTAGCCGTCAACTGAAGCCACACGAGAAAAACTATGTAACTCATGATCTTGAGTTATTGGCTATCATATTCTCTTTGAAGATCTGGAGACACTATCTTCTGGGCGAGAGATTTGAACTGTTTACAGATCACCAGTCGTTAAAATATCTGTTCACTTAGAAGGACTTGAATTTGAGGCAGCAACGTTGGCTGGAGTTTCTTGCAGCATATGACTTTGAAATTATATATACTCCAGGAAAGGCCAATGTCGTGGCCGATGCGTTAAGCAGAAAGAATGTAATGATCGCCAGTTTTATTATCACGACTTCATTGCTAGATAAAATATCTGCTCTTCAGGAAAATGATCACTTCATTCAGAAGATCAGAGGGATAATTCAACAAGGCGAACCCTCGAGTTTTCAAGTAGACAATAATGGGATTTTAAGGCTCAAAGGTCGAATCTGTGTCCCTAACATTCCTGAACTTCGAAAGGAAGTACTGGATGAATGCCACAAGTCAAAACTTAGTATCCACCCGGGAGTAAGCAAAATGTATAATGACATCAAGCGCACCTTCTGGTGGAAGTCGATGAAAAGGGACATTTCTTTATATGTCAGCCGATGCCCTACTTGCCAGCTAGTCAAGAGCGACCAACAGAAATTGGCTGGATTATTGCAACCGCTAGAAGTTCCTGGTTGGAAGTGGGAGCATATTTCTATGGATTTCATTGATGGTCTGCCCAGAACCAGAAAAGGAAATGACAGTATTTGGGTGATCGTAGATCGCTTCACGAAGACCGCCCATTTCATACTTGTCAGATCAAATAGAACTGCTCAGAGTCTGGCGCAGATATACTTCAGGGAAATAGTTAGACTACATGGAGTGCCGCTCAGTATAGTCAGTGATAGAGATACGATATTCACTAGCAAATTTTGGGAAGCATTTCAAGTAGAACTCAGAACGAAGTTGAACTTAAGCACCGCTTGTCATCCTCAGACAGACGGTCAGACTGAGAGGGTGAATCGCATTTTAGAAGATCTATTGTGGGCTTGTGTTCTAGATTTCAGTGGATCATGGGAAGACCATCTGCATTTGGCAGAATTCTCTTATAACAACAGCTACCAGGCGAGTCTGACAATGTCGCCATTCGAAGCATTATATGGTAGACCGTGCCGATCTCCTGCTTGTTGGGTCGAGCCAGGAAATAGACTTGTGTTGGGTCCGGATATGATTCGAGAAGCTGCCGACAAAGTCGATTTTATTAAGAAGCGATTACTCGCCGCTCAAAGCCGACAAAAGAACTATGCCGATAGAAGAAGAAGAGATATATCCTTTGAAGTTGGCGACTATGTATATCTGAAAGTATCGCCGATGAGAGGAGTCATCCGGTTCGGTAAAACTGGAAAGTTAGCGCCCAAATTTATTGGTCCGTTTCCTATTCTGGAACGGATCGGAACTCTCGCTTATAGGGTCAAACTGCCTAATTGGTTGCCTGAAATTCATGATGTATTTCATATATCTCAACTTCGAAAACACGTTCATGATCCAGACTTGATCGTGGAAGAAGCAGCTCAACATGACATTGAAATAACCCCTGAATTAGCTGTGAGAAGAGAGCCGCTAAAGATTATAGGAAAAGAAACCAAAGAGCTGAGGAACAAGAAGGTTCGCTTAGTCAAAGTGCAATGGAGTGGAGATCCGCGAGATTGTACTTGGGAAACTGAGGAGAGCATTCAGAAAGCTTATCCTAGATGCCGAGTAGATATCTCTGATTGACTCTGGTGCAAGGTACATTTACCCTACTTTGCACTACCATTCAATTCTCTACTCTATTGTTATTTTCTTTTCATAAGATGTGCACTTTTAATTATATGGTCTGAATGATTTTTAAGGGGTATAGGATTTGATTAGTATATTTTTGAATGTTAAAACAATTGGATTGGTTGTTGTGTTGTATGATTGTAGATTTATCAGACCACTTTCGACTTTGTTCCTTTTCGGGGACGAAAAGTTTTAAGTGGGGGAGATTGTAACGACCCAGAAAATCTGAACCAATTTAAAATTTTTAAATTGGCTAAAATAATGGATTTTAAATATGTAAAATAAATATTTTAAATAATGGCGATGAAAACTGAGTTTGAATCGACAATTGAAAACGAATATAATTAATTATAATTATAAACAAGGCCTGAAAGGGCGTTGTAGTTTCAAAAATCGAATTCAAACTTTGTCGGACTATACCGGGTGCAAAACAAAACGGATTTTAGCAAAACCAAAAATATTTAAATCTGTTAGTGAATACCTTTCCAACGAATCTGACAAATCGAAATTTGATAGCGGGAATCAAAAGATATGTCCAGTTGAAAATTCTGAATAGTCGCTATGGAATTCAGGCCCTTAAAAATGGACATTTTGCAAATGACCTCGGATATCGATGAAACCACTTTTGTTGGATCCGCAGTGTCAAGTTATTGTTAGGTTTCAAATTTCTTAATTTTTCGAATCAATATGTGAGCGTGGCAAAGGAAAACGCGTTTGACCGGTTTTAGTTGATTTTAATCGACTGGAAATTGGCCATTTTTCAAACGGTCTCAGAATTTGAAGAAACTAGTTTTGTTAGGACCGTATCATCAATACGAAGCTAGAAAATATTTTTCGAGAATTTTTCTAGTTAGTATGTGACCCCGGTAATTTGAAATGTGCGTTAAAATAAAATATATACTGATTTATATTTTAATTTTGATAAAAACCTATCGAAACGGACAAATTGGCTTACGATACATATCCCATTGTGTTCGGGATGGGGGTAATTAGCTAGGGGCGACAGTCGTTGGATGGGAATTGGAGATTGAACGAAAAAGCAACCTTTTGAAATTTAAAATAATAAAATATATAAAAAACTCTCTCCACTCCTTTTCTCTTTCTTCCTCTTTACCTTTACCCCTCGTCACCGTTAATTTCAGAAAAATTAAAAGAAAAAAAACCCTAAATCTAAATCGCGTCATGCCTCTTGGGAGCCACCACAACGCCGTCGCCGTCCAACCCTCCCCGCGCCTCCATCTCCTCCTTTCCGATCCTTCTCCTCCCTCCTTGCCCTCTCCGCTCGACGACCACGAACCCGAACCCCAAGCACCCCAGACCCGACGCCACCGTTCGCCCCACCACCGCGGGGAACTCCTGCCGCCGACCCTGACATCGCCCCCCTTCTTCGCGGATACAGTAAGCTGTTGTTAATTTATTTTTATTTTAATTCTGAAAAACTGATTTTAAAAAGGTTTAAATTCTGATTTTAAGAAGATTTAATTCTGATTTTTAAAAGGTTTAAAAAAACTGATTTTATTTTAAACTTTAAAAAGAAAAAAATTTAAACTTTAAAAAGAAAAAGATTAGAACATTAAAAAGATTAGAACTTTAAACAGAAAAAGATTAGAACTTTAAAAAGAAAAAAGATTTGAACTGGGATAGAAAGATCAGATTTTTAGAATAGAATAGATCAGATCTTTAAAATAGAAAAGACGGAATTTTTATTAAGTAGAAGAAGTAAGATATGATTTTTATATTTTTAAAGTAATAATAATATAATTTTTACATCATAGGAATATTAAAAATATAATCTTTATTTTTTTTTTATTTGAAAAGGCGGAATCTATATTTTAGAAATTCGATTTTTATATATTGAATAGCATAATAAAAAATTCGATTTTTATATATTGAATAGCGAAGTCAAAATTCGATTTTTATATATTGAATAACATAGTAAAAATTCGATTTTTACATATGTAGAGAATACGGGAAACGAAAGCGGCGAAAGGCGAGATTGGCGAAGATTTCTATAAAGGAAGAGTCGTGGTATTAGATAGCTATTGGTGAGAATTTCTCACTCTTCAATTTCTTTTTCTATATATATATATATATATATATATATATGGGTTGAAATAAAAGTGAATTGCTATATATGTATATATATATATATATATATATATATATATATATACGCCCCTTGTCCACAAACCATGGACGATATTTATTGATTGAAATTGATGTGAAAATTGATTGATAGTGAATGATGGTTTGGGATTGTTTGATGGTTGATATTGATTGATTGTGGTTGAAAAATACCCGTTTGTGATTGAGAAATATTTGGTTGAAACCACCTAGGATTAGTTTGTGGAAATGAAATAAATATATACATGCCGCCTGCGTGCGAACTAGATGCATGATCCCCATTGTCAAAAACCGCGAGGTTTTAAGGTAGAGCGAGGAGCCGTACTAGGGACGGTCCCGGTTTTAACTACCCTGCCGTTATGCTGCCGAAATTTTGAATAATATTCGTGTGTTTGAATTATTTTCATTTGCTTAAACTATATTTATTCATTGAATAGAAAACCTTCATGTGTTGAATTGATATTCATTCGTTGATTAGAAATTCATGTGTTGAATGGTATTCGCGTTTTAAATATAAAAATCACATTTATATATATATATATATATACAAACTATAGAAAACCATCATGTGTTGAATTGATATTCATTCGTTGATTAGAAATTCATGTGTTGAATGGTATTCGCGTTTTAAATATAAAAATCACATTTCTATCTATATATAGAAACTATAGAAAACCTTCATGTGTTGAATCGATATTCATTCATTGAATTGAAATTCATGTGTTGAATGGTATTCATATTTTGAAATAAATTGTTTGATAATAAAAATCACCTTTATCGACTATATGAACTGTGTAAAATAATCTCGTTTTAAAAGAAATTGTTTTATGATAAAAATCCTATTTTTATCACCTATATGGACTATATAGAAAAATAGTGTTTTGAAATGAATTGTTTTACAATAAAAAATCACATTTTTATTGTATGCATGAATCGTTGAAATGTGAAGTGTTAAAAATATCCACTTGTTCAAAATAAACATATATGAGTTGAAATATTCACTAATTAGCTAATGAAATGATTTGCACCTATGTATGTAACATTAGAATGAATGGTGTTTTTAAACCAAATAGAAATCAAATATGAAGTTGAATAGAAAATGATAAATGATAAGAACTGTATATATATTTACATGCATATTCATTGAACAGGTTATAGCAAAGGGGCTAGAGAAGAGGAATAAAATTTTGTGCCCGACAAATAGGTACACATTTACTGTTTTGTTTGGGTGATGATTTTATGAGCCTGTTGGCTAGCCGCTTGGCTCTTTCTTTTTCTTTTTGAGATTAGAAGGACCGGGAAAGCTATTTGCGATTTCCCGATGCTCCCGGTGCAGGGGAGGTTATGGCGAAATTTTCCAAAATTTTAAGGCGTTAGTGAAATATTTGAAGTGAAAGCGATATTGAAATTGTTGAATGAACTATATTTATATAACTATATAAATATAAATAAAATTAAAACAAAACGAAGCCATGCAGTTCGTATTTTGAAACCATGATTTCAAACAACTAGTACGGGGAATCCGACCATTGGATTTTCCCGAAATCTCAACCGTCGGGTTCGCCTTGGAAATATCTTCCCAACGGCACCAACCTTGCAAAAATCCAACGGTTGGATTGTCTGGAATGTTTAATTCAAATCTGAAGAAAAACAGCGCCAGAAGCGATTATATTTATATATATATAAATATAATTATATATTTAATCGAATAACGACGCTGCAGTTCGTATTTTGAAATCGAAAATTCAAACGATTGTACCGGGAGATCCGACCGTCGGATTTTCCCGAAACTGGAACCGTTGGATTCGTTTTGAAAAGACCTTTCTAATGATGTAAATTTTGTGAAGATCCAACGGTTAGATTTTCAGATATGTGTAAATCAAATCTGAAGGAAAACAGCGCCACGGCCGCTTTATGGCCCGAAGCGTCGTTTTGAATAAATAGGCTATTTTAAAATAAATAAAAATAGCGATAAATCATTATAAAATATCATAAACGATATGGAATGGAAATAAACTGAATTTGCTCGATTTATGTGGCTTTTGATGGTTGAATGTGTTTGGTGTGAAAATTAGATTAAAGAACACAATTGGTGTTGTCGAATAATTTAACCATTGAAATAAATTGATTTGAAATTCTAAATATACGTGAATTATTTGAAAAGGCCGAGTTAATTCTCATTTCAAATAATTGACCGACGATTGAAATTCGAAGATGAAGACGACAGTCGAAGACCGGAGATCTTCACCTCGTTTGGATGGTAACCGAGGTCCTGATTGGGAGGCATCCCTAAATATGGATAATGAGTGGTGATCGTCCAGACGTACGTGGTGATCGATGGGTTTGCGAGGTATTTAGTGCCTCCGGTTTGGTTCAGACCCAGAACGGACTTGTAAATGGACTGTATGTCTGACATTGGATTTTATTCTGTGTTGATTGATCTCCGTTAAATATACATCTGTTTGGCGGCGGAGAATTTATTCTTTTGCTTAACGCCCTTCTCTTAAACGCACGAGCTCAGAGGTTGTATATCGATGGACATCAGTCGCATGGCATGAATTGCCTGTGTGGCATGCTAAGATGCAGTGATCAGGGCTTCTGTTGAAAAGCAAAGTCTTGTGGTGATGATCAAAGCACCGCCTGTGTGGCGTAGCTTTGTGTATAACGTAAAATCGCGAGCCTCACACCCCGGTATGAACCAGAAACGGGAGAAGGACCTCAGGGAGGGCATGCGTTTCTTTCTAGCTAGGGTGGTGTCAGTGACCTACCAGCCCTGACATTTATATACTTTTCACCTATGTGGTTGTTGCTGTTGCGAGGCGCCTCGGTTTGATCGGACGATCCGGGTCCGATGGAGTCATTCGTTGGCTCATTGACGCCCCAAAGGGCGGGGAAACGTATTGTTCAGGTATTTTAATCCACATCGGTGGACCGGCCCTGACGATCCGAAGGCTTGACTGAGTACTTGCCTGGGACACGGGCTAGAGCGTCTCGAATTCAGTAAGGACTATCTTTTGCCTTGGTTCATGACGGAAATCCAATTTCCAAATACGACATCGTGCGGTTTTGATTGTATATATATATGGCGACATGATATATGGTACCCATGCCGTCTATGATTGATAGTTATGATTTGAAATTGTTTTCGAAACATATAAACACTAGCAATAATATCAAATGCCTTTGTTTTATTCGTATCAATCATATTTTGGCCATTATAAGGTAAAACTCTATCCTCCGGTTTGTGTTGCATTGTGTGATGGGAATTGAGTCTTATAACGGCTTCATTTTTACAAAAAGCATAGCGATGTTTAAATGAAAGATTTGTTTTAAAGCACTGGCAATCCAATGGAGTAAACCCGTTCCACGAAAGTGGCGTGGTCCTGTGATTAGCCAATTAAATATGTGTTGAGTGGATTTCTCATACCAGTCCCATGACTGACTCGTAGTTTGTTTCACTTTCAAACTCGGGTGCCCCTTTTTCTACACGGGCAGCCTTGTATTCAGGTTTAGCTGGTTCTTTCTGGATAGCTGGAGCTGAAGATGGATTCTATCATTTATCTCTTTTTATGCTGTTCAGCTCCTATTGTACATATTTTGTTTATTTCCGCTGTAGACATTTATGTATAGCTGAACTGTACTTGTACTAAGTAAGATCCTGTATACTGTGTAACTCTGATGATTACTTTTATCCAGTATATTTTATTGTTCATTATCTGGTGTATTTATTTAATTTTGTTCTGCTATTATCTGTTTCTGTGTTATATTCCTAAGATAACCCTTATCTCCGTCGGAACGGGATTTCGGGTCGTCTCAGCGGGCCGGGTTGCAAGACGTTCTTGTTGAACCCAGTGTATTCACCTCTAGAGATACACTATCGAGAGGTGGTCCCATACCTTGTCATAGTCGGAATCTAATCTCCAATAAGCGCCCACGGTTTTGTTTGTATGTTATATATGTGGAGCGTGAGATGCAAGAGTTTCGCTAGATTGCTATTTATTTGTATTTAGACACTATAATAATATCAGACGAGTATTGTTTTTTCAAAGAATGTTTTGGTTTACCGTAAGGTAAAAACCATTCGTATTTATATGTGGATTGGTCTTACAATTATCTTTTCTTTCAAAAGGGTTTTGAAAGTTAAAATCAATCTATTTTAAAATCGTTTACTTACACTAGTCCCATGACTAACCCAGAGTTTATTTTTCTATGTTTTCCCTAAACTCTTTGGTGCCCAAATTTGTACGGACAGTCAAGTAGTTCAGGATTTTTGAGATTTTCTGGAGGAGCTTGGAGCAGGAGGCTTCAACGTTAGATATAAAGAGTTTATTTCCGTTGTATTGTGTATGTATTAGACTCTGATGATGTATGTAAGTTCAAATCCAGTTTGTATTTTTAAAGTGATTACATATCTATTATATGTTATTTGTTCCGCTGTGAGATTCGTGTTTACTCTGATTCTGTTGTATGTTCTTCTTTTCTACTTTTCTATCTTATCTATTCTCATCCTCTAATTTCTTTCTTCGACACCTAGTTTTTAGTTTCTTTGGGTTGGACTTGTGTTGTATTTGGTCGACTCAAAGGGTACCGAAATCCGAGTCGTCACACTTGGTATCAGAGCTAAAGGTTGAGTAGTAACCTTAGCTCTGTGGCGTAACTCGATAGGGATGGGGTTAGTAAAACCCTAGATTGAGTTTGATTGTTTATATATGAGCGCGTATTTGTTAATTGATTTAAAAACTGTTTATATTGTGTTGATCATTTTGTCGGGTTGTTTATGAATTCTGGTCGATATAGCAGCGCACCTGTATCGATGGGTGTTTCTAAACTCTTGAACAGAGTAATTCGACACAGTATTGTTTTAAAAGCTAGGTAAATGAAATAATTTTACTCAAAAATTATATTTTGATGTAAAAAGAATAATTTTTTGAAATTATTATATATAAGTGTGTCGATGGTTGTTATTATAATCTAATAGGATTATAAATTGAAATGGTTATATAACCAAATTAAGTTTGTATAAAAATAAAATATACAAGTAAGGCAAACTGGGAATTATTTGAGTAAAACAAGATGATTTGGGAAAATTCAAAGGTTTTGAATTTGGAATAAAAAAACCAAGAGTTTGAATTTAGGGGCTTGAAAATCTAACTAGAATAGGTTAAATGAATTAAAGTTTGATTGAGATTAAATTGAGTAGATTTAAATTGGATTTAAAATGATGACGAGTGGAATCAAGATAGGAAATGAAGTTATCAATGATTCTATAACTTGGTAATGGACTTGGATGGAAATATGCAACGATTTAGGGATAATCGAAATGTTCAAATTTGATTTAAAAACCTGAATTGGTTTGTATTATTTGGAAACTATTTTTCAAATATAATCAAGAAATTTTCTTAAAGTGAAAATAGGATAATATGGGTTAATATGGGATTAAGATATGGAATTGTAACCTAACTGGAGATTGGTTGAGATAAATGATTTTCTAAGTATTGATCTGGCATTGATTTCGGTCTTCGGAGTTGATGCTTAGAAGATTTTTTTTCTTAACAGTTTACAGTCAGGAACTGATAACTATTGAAGAGTCGAATGTGTGAATAAGGAACGAAAATATTTTCCACCTACAACTGATAATTTTAGTTATAATAATAAATATGTTTGTATTGCTTGCTATAGATGTTGGTTGAAAACTTGTGTGTATGGTATGTTATGTTTGCTATAATTGTTAGTGTATGGCTTATGTATATATATAAGTCTATAGCTTGATATAATTAGAATCTTCTCCTTAATCTTTAATTTCGGGGACGAAATTCCTTTAAGAAGGGTAGATTGTAATGTCTTGGTTTTTGAATGTGTTTTTAATATAATTGACTTTGGATTATTTCAGCGATTGATTTAAGATTAAATAAATTAGAGTTAATTGTAATTAGTAAATTAAATAATCTTTTTGGAAAGAAAAAAATCCTATTGTTAACAAATATACATATATATGCATATAAACTAGTATGTAGTATTTATATGTTGTTTGATACTTTTTTTTCAATGGTTTTAAAATTCTTATGAATTTGACTTAAGAAAATTTTAGCGATACGTCAATAAGAAATTTAACTCCCTTGTACTTAAGGTTTGAAATATTCGATCAAAGTGTGTAATTGTGTACTATGATGTACCATGAAGAACATATAAATATTTGTACATATTTGTACAACAGGAGTTTTTGCCTTAGGAACTAAGTGTAAAATTATTTAGACGTTTAGTACATGGCTGTACGCATATGCGCATCATACTATAGTTGCAAACATATAGACTTAACACCAATAGCATACACAGCTAAACTTTTGCACATGGCTACTTATCCATGTACTTTAACAAGACTGTCTGCGATTTGTAAAATCGGCTACTGCATAGCTGTCTTTTTCAAATCAACATCCATGCTGCAGCTATAACCATTCCTATATCCTACTATATGCACATGGATTGAATGTGTAACTGTAATGACCCACATTTGCAGAGGTATTATAATTAATTTATTTAATTATATAAATAGTGATATAGTGAATTTAATGGTCGTGTAATTAAATAATGGTGAATATTTAATTAAAATAATAAATTAAATAATATATTTAATTCTGAAATAATCAGAATTGGCTGAAATGGCGATATGGTGTGAACTGGATCATCTGTGATATTTAATTCAGCTTGGAATTTAATTTGAATAACGAACATATTATATAAACGACAATTTGAACGTAGAGTTATAATATAATTAAAATCAAGCTCGAAATGGCGCTGCAGTTCGTAAATTGGCGATTCGAACTTCAACTAAATGTACAGGATTCATTTTAAGCCGGATTTCTGTGAAACAAGAAACGTACGGAGATGGTGGAGTATATCTTTCTAGTGGAAGAGAAAAATGGGGATTTCATCGTGTAGATTTTGATTTACGTCCAAATCAAATTTCAGAAAAGTCGCTGTGGAATTCCTTTATAATTTATAAAGGAATTATTTATATTTTAAAAAGGAATTTCAATATAAATCGAATATCGGGTTGACCCAGATTGAAATATCAAGTTAGAAATTCACATAGGAATATTCTAGAGCTATACGGTATTCCACTGCGAATATATATGATAATATTAATTTATTAATATTTTATTTAATTATATTTAAATATATTTATATATTTAAATGGGTCATTCAGAGCTTTAAAAATAGCCACTTTTGCAAATGAAGTCGGAATTCGACGAAACCAATTTTGTTAGATCCGCAATATTAAATTATTGCTAGAGTTCAGTTTCCGTGATTTTTGAAGTCAGTATGTGGCCGTGCAGGATTCTAATGTGAAGAAAAGTCAGTATTTTGACGGTTAAAAATACGCTGTGTGAGCAAATAGAGTCAGAATTCAATGAAACCAGTTTCGTTGGGACCGTAATGTCAGACTGTAGCTGCATGTCCATTTTCGTGATTTTTGGGTATTGTATGTGGTCACAAAAATTTTTAAGGACAAGTACAAGCAACGGTTGATTAAAAACAATTATAATAATCAAATAAAATTTTCTATAAATATCATACCCCTTTCCCTTAAACCCTAAAATTTTCTCATTTTGGTCAACGATATTTTTCCGTCGTATATCTTCTTACAGGAAAAATATTTCGATCAAAAGAAAATTCATTGAAAGCAAAATAAAATCAAACAAACTCCATTAAATTCCCAGACAACTTGATTCGAATTAGTTGGTTCAAGGGCTTCCTAACTATGATACTTTCAAGGGGTGCAATCGTATTCTTTTTGGTTCCAGTTCGAACCGTATGTTCTAGGGTTGGGTATTTCAGGATATTGGAGTGTTGTTATTCGAATTGGAGTTCGTATTTGGATTTAGCAAAGCAAGTAGTTTCGATTTGGATTTTTTGGGAATTTCCGAAATAAAAAGGTGTCGATCTTTCTGCTGAAGTGCGTGCGAGGTCGGAACTGGGCAGAGGGTGTTGAGCCTGATGTGTGTGGTATGGATGGAGACAGGATTCGAAGAGAAGAGAGTTGGCGAATTCAATTTGAAGTTTAGTAGTGAAACGTAGGAGAGAAAGAGGATCGAACTGATGAGAATGGCGTGGTGTTTTCCTGTGGGAGCGACGGAAATTCAGGTTGAGGAAGAAGAGTGGAATTTGGGCCATGGGAATTTAAATGGGGATTGGGCCGGGTTCAACAGTGTAAGGCCCAGGATTTAAATTAATGTTTAAGTCTGATTTAATTTAAATATATATGCAATCTTATAAATGATGTATCTCGCTCGTACATGATCAGAACTCAGCGAAATAAGATCCGTTAGGATCGTATGGACGGGAGCAACACAATGACACTGACCGGGAGTGGATCGGAGACAGTTACAATTTATGGCGAAATAAATTGTCAGACTGAATCAAATAACGCAAACCATTATTTAACGGCCAACGCGCAAAAGTGAGTAAATCTCACTAACTCTAAACAGTTTAAAATTTCATGTTGTATTTTTAGAACTGTTAAATATTTGCTGATTGACTATATGTTGACTATTTGATTAAACTGCTAGTCAGTTAGTGAATTTCTATGTTGATTCTGTTTAACATAATATATCATATGGAACTGAAAGTGATGTTGATTTTACTGTGTAACATCTGTGGATGCAGGGAAACAGGTTAGAATAACCAAGGTTCCTCAACATTTATTTTACTGTTTTTCATATATTGTGATATATGATGTGATATATAATCTATTGTCGATTATATGTGTTTGGACGATACTGATCATCGTGATTTGATATTTTGAATACCATAACATACCGAAATGTTGATAAGGGAATATTTTCAAAGTGATACTTGAAAATAAAAATATTTATAAATGGAATATTTATAAATAAGAAATATTTATAAATTGGAATATTTATAAATAGGAGATATTTAGAAAAAGGGAAAACGTTATAAAAAGGAAACTGTTATAAGAAGGAAATCATTTTAAAGTGGAGAACCGTTACTAAAAGTAAATCTTTAAAAAATGAATAAACGTTGTATAAAGGAAATCTTTACAAAGCAAATAAAGGAGTTAAATCGAAAATGGTATTCGAAAGGAGTTAAATCAAATATGGTATTCGAAAGGAGTTAAATCGAATATGGTATTCGAAAGAAGTTAAATCGAATATGGTATTCGAAAGGAGTTAAATCAAATATGGTATTTGAAAGTTTGTAAATCGAATTAGTTATTCAAAAAAGGGGTTAGTCGAGTCGAGTTAGCTGAATAGAGTAAATCAAATATTTGTTACTCGAATAGAGTTAACCAGTTAGAATTAATCAATTAGAGTTAAACCAGTAGAGTTAATCAATTAGAGTAAATCGAACTAGATTTATTCAAATGGAGTATATCGAATATTAGTTTATTTGAATAGAGTTAAAGGTGTTATTGAATTTAGTTATTCGATGGAGTCAATCGATTAGAGTTAAAATAAAGGAGTTGATCGAATATAGTTTATTCGAATAGAATGAATTGAGTTAATCGAATATTAGTGATTCGAAATAGAGTTAAATGGAGTTATCGAATATTACTTATTCGAAATAGAGTTATCGAATATTACTTATTCGAATAAGAGTTAAATAGAGTTATCGAATATTGCTTATTCGAATAAGAGTTAAATAGAGTTATCGAACATTAGTTATTCGAATAGAGTTAAAGGAGTTAATCGAATATAGTTTATTCGATTAGAGTTAAAAGAATTATCGAATAGAGATGATTCGAAAGAGAGTTACGTAAGGAAGTTTGTTAAAGAATAAAAGGTGAACTTTGTCTATTTCAAGGTTAGAAACGTTGTTCAGTTAAGGTCTGAGAGGTAGTATTACCCGAACTTGATTGACTTCATATTTAACTAAGGAATGGTTAAGGTTCGATAGTGAAGGCGGGTTAAAGGAATTTAGTTAATAAGCGTAATGGTTTGAGTTGGCATCGCGATGGTTTGTTTAAACATCTGTCTAAGTCCAATGAAGGAGTTTTGGAAATGTTTTCCAACTAAGAACCAGAAATGTTTTCTAATATAGAAAACAAGAAATGGAAATGTTTTCCAATGGTAATAACATATATTTTCTAAATTTAGAAAATAAGAAATGTTGAATATAGGGAAACAGGAGGTAAGCAAATTAATGAAATAAAGAGATAAATGTTGAATGATGATCGATCGATATAATTTCCTCCTGGAAATAATATCGTTGTTTGCACACTTGTTTTATTCGATAGTTAAATCACATACTATCGAAGTTTTGACCATTTTAACGTTGTTAATATGGGGAGACCGGTTTGATTATTATCCAAAGAACCACTCTGTATTGGCATAAGCGTTGCGAATCATATATGCCAAAGATAATTGAAGACAGAGTAAAGTGCAAGGGCTATTGTATTAGTCTTAGATAACAGTGTCTAAGATGGATGTATTGAATAGTGCCTTCGGTTCATCCTATTCCTGGATGACTTGTATGGACAGATGTCTTACAGAGTATTTCCAAACGATCATGTATACTGATTTCTCCAACTGTACCAAGAGTGGAAGCGGAGAAGGAAACTTCTTTTAGCTAACACATAATGTATTGTTGAGGACGTAAATCGGTGATCTGATGGATTTGACGATGTGATATTCGAAGTGAATCTGATGTGATGATGAAGCATAACCTCAAGCCCCATCAACCGGTAAATGACAGAAATCGGGCAGGCAGCATGGCTAAGTCGGTCGCACTGAAGTAGGGTGTATAATCACCTGATCTATAGTTTCATTTATTTCTAAAAATCTATTGTTGATGTTGTCCCATTCGGGAAACGGTTGCTGATCCCAACCGCTGGTGATATACATTTGATACACTCAAGCGAAATGAGTGGTCGGTCATGTGTGGCCGGGTTGCAAGATGTTCTTGTTGAACCCAGTGTATTCCTCTCTAGAGGTACACTAACGTAAGGTGGTTCCATACCTTGTCATAGTTGGAAATCCATTACCCAATGCATGCTTGCGGTTTTGATTGTATACTATATATGTAGAACGTGAGATGAAAGCGTTTCTGCTAGATGATTATTATATTGTGGCTGATAGACATTATTATAAGATAAAAAGGTTTTTGATATAAAGATAATTTGGATTCTCATAAGGGAAAAACCCGTTCTGTTATACGGCGTGATCTTATGAGATATCATTTAGTTGTTCAATCTGTTTTACTCATACCAGTCCCATGACTGACCCGGAGTTTATTTGTTTGTTTCCCTAAACTCTTGGGTGATTAATTTTGTACGGGCAGTCAAGTAGTCGGGATTTACAGATATACTGGAAGAGCTGGAGCAGGAGGCTTCAGGATCATATAGCTATAGTTATTTCTGCTATGTTGTAAGTGTTGTACTTTGATAATGATATATATTCAAGTACAGATGTATATTTCAAAGTTATGTTACATATATTATATGTTATTCGTTCCACTGTGTGATTCGTGTTACTCTGATGTTGTGTTCTTCTTCTTCTTCTATTCTAAGTTTCTATCTTATCTATTCTCACCCTCTAATTTCTTTCATTATGTCCGGTATTTTCGATCCTTGGATGTTCGATATGTGTTGTATATCGGATAACCAAGATCGCCAAAAATCCGGGTCATTACAGTTGGTATCAGAGCTTAAGTTAAGTGAATTACCTTGGCTCTGTGGCGTGACTCAGTAGAGATAGGGTTAGTAATTCCCTAGATTGAGTTGAGTGTATATATACGAGTGAACGTATTTGTAGATGATATAAAAATAATTTTATATTGTGAAGATTTATTGGTTGAGTAGTTTATGAGTTCTGCTCGATCAGTTTGATCCACTGTATCGGTAGGAGTTTATAAACACTCGAATACGATGGGTCGACACGATATGTTTTGAAAAGAGGGTAAATTAAAATAAGTTTACCCAAGGTATATCTTGATATAGAGAAGATATATATATCAAAATTATAATATAGTGGATATATTGGTTGTTATTATAATCGAGTAAGATTATAAATTAAATGGTTATGTAAATAACCAATCAGAATTCATATAAGTGAAATACGTGAAATCAGATGAGTTAAATCTGAAATTTAAACCAGAAATTGAAGTAAAACTCTGGAGAATTGGGTAAGTGTTTGTAAATGGATTTGGATTAAAAATAAGGAAAATTTAAGATCCTGGGAGATTTTAAATTGTTTTACAAGCAGTGTGAATTATATTTTGAATTGAATTTCAAAGTGGGAATGTTTAGAAATGGTTTTATAGTATTGAACTCACTTCGATCGCTGGAAAATAGATTCTGATGATGACAGCTGCACCATCAGTATTCATTTTTGAGTTGTAAGTGACGAATTACTACCAGAGATACTGTTTTGAATTTGTTTTAGGAAAGACAAGTTGTGTTGAATTTCAAAATGGGATTCATATAAAGAATTTGAATAGAATTTGATATATGAAATTTGAATAGAATTGAATGGAATTAACTAAGTCAAAGAGGAATTAGTTAATCGAGTTTGAATTTGAAGTTGAACTTTGAAAGGTGAATTGGATTTGTAAATGGATATTCGAAATCGAATATAGAACTTAAATTTGAAATTTGGATTCAAATTAGTTAATAAGCAAGTTAAAATATAATTGAACATGTCATGTTCAAATATAAAAGTGAAATAGACTAAAGAGTTAATTAACAAATTAATTAACGAATTGAGTTAAAACGATCAGATATGGCTAAAATAGATTGGGCCGGTATAAATATACATGAGATAGGTATGGATAAGGTATGAAGGTATATAAATAGAATGCTCAACGAAAAGGTATGTATTTAATTCATATATGAGATTTTATGCGCCGTATCGGCTAGCCGCTTGGCTTTTTCTTTTTCTTTTGGATTGGTGGGGGCTATGGGAGGCTATTTGAAATATCCCGATGCTCTTGGTATAAAGGAGGTTATAACGAATTTTTCCGGTAATTTAAGGAGTTAGAATATTTTTAAGATAATTTGATAGTTAGAAATCAACGTATCGATATATATATAGAAGTCGATAAGGAAACGAACTTAAAAATAGAATAGTATGATCAAAAAGAAAGTCTAAGAATAAAATCTAGTAAGAATAGAAAGAGGAAGCGTATATGTTTTTAAAAGTGAATAAGTAGTTGTACGGTATTGATTATTCGAGTAAGTAGTCATATCTGTTTTGACGTTATAAATGTTATTCAGTCAAGGTCTGAGAGGTAGTTATACCCCAACTTGATTGATTTCATTATTAACAAATAAATAGTAAGATTTCAGGCTTGAAGTTCAATGTTGAATAAGAGTTAGTTGAATATAGTATTTGGGTTGTCGTAACGATGTTTTACACAACATCCGTTTTAACCCAAATAAGTGTAAGCTTGGAAATATAATAAAGAATATTTCCTAAGTATAGAAATAAACGAGATCGGAAAAGAGATAAGTAGTTGGAATATTTTCCAATTATAAATAGCATATATTTTCTAAAGTTTAGAAAATGAAGGAAGGCGATATTCGGAAATGTTTTCCAAATAACATAAAAGGCCAATATGGTTATTGAAAATATTTGGTTAACAAATATTGATAAAGAAATAGAGAAGTGATTTAACTAACGGAATATTAATTAAGGGCTCAGTGACATGTTCAATAGGAAAATTTGATTTTTGAAAGGAGTAAACTGTTTAAAAACTCCCAGGGAAAGACTGTTTGAATTAAAAACAAATTTAACAGAAATTTGTGAAAGCAAAATTGAAATAAAGTAAAGCCAGTAAACTGGTAACGGAGATTGAATTAGAATGATATCAAGACAAAATTGGATTGTGAGATTCAAATGTGAAGCGTAATGTGATAATCAAGTTAAGAGTTGGGAATCGAGAAGAAACTCGAGTTGAAATGATATTTGGCTCGGATATAAGCGAATGGTTGTGTTGTGGATAAAAGCAGATTGGAATTTTATTTGGATGACCCTGGTATCCGCTGAGTTGATAACAGGTGGAATAGATAAAATGATGTGCCGGCAAAAGGTACAAGTTTATATTTCTATTGGATATAAGATTTATGAGCCAAATTGGAAATCCACTTGGCTGTTTGGTTTTCTTTTGGGTTGCAGATGGCCCAGAGAGGCGAGTTGGAGTTTGACCTATTGACCAGTACAAAGGAGGTGCTGGCGAAATTTTTCGAAGAGTTAAGGTGTTTGAAAATTTTCTGGATTTTAGAAAATTTTTGTTAACAAGAATTAATTAATAATTTAATTGAAATTAAATTAGTTCAGTTGAAACTGAAGTTAAGAAGCGAACAAATATGTTCTAACCAGTCGATAGGGTCGTTCTCTACCTTATCAATTTCGAGGACGAAATTATTTTTAGTGGGGAAGAATGTACTGACCCGCATTTGTAGAGGTATTATAATTTATTTATTTATTTATATAAATAGTGATATAGTGAATTTAATGGTCGTGGAATTAAATAATAGTGAATATTTAATTAAAATAATAAATTAAATAATATATTTAATTCTAAAATAATCAGAATTGGCTGAAATGACGATATGGTGTGAACTGGATCATCTGTAATATTTAATTCAGCTTGGAATTTAATTTGAATAACAAATATATTATATAAACGACAGTTTGAACGTAGAGTTATAATATAATTAAAATCGAGCTCGAAATGGCGCTGCAGTTCGTAAATTGGCGATTCGAACTTCAACTGAATGTACAGGATTCGTTTTAAGCCGGATTTCTGTGAAACAATAAACGTACGGAGCTGGTGGAGTATATCTTTCTAGTGGAAGAGAAAAATCAGTATTTCGTCGTGTAGATTTTGATTTACGTCCAAATCAAATTTCAGAAAAGTCGCTGTGGAATTCCTTTATAATTTATAAAGGAATTATTTATATTTTAAAAAGGAATTTCAATATAAATCGAATATCGGGTTGACCCAGATTGAAATATCAAGTTAGAAATTCACATAGGAATATTCTAGAGCTATATGGTATTCCACTGCGAATATATACGATAATATTAATTTATTAATATTTTATTTAATTATATTTAAATATATTTATATATTTAAATGGGTCATTCAGAGCTTTAAAAATAGCCACTTTTGCAAATGAAGTCGGAATTCGATGAAACTAATTTTGTTAGATCCGCAATATTAAATTATTGCTAGAGTTCAGTTTCCGTGATTTTTGAAGTCAGTATGTGGCCATACGGGATTTTAATGTGAAGAACAGTAAGTATTTTGACGGTTAAAAATACGCTGTGTGAGCAAATAGAGTCGGAATTCGACGAAACCAGTTTCGTTGGGACCGTAATGTCAAACTGTAGCTGCATGTCCATTTTCGTGATTTTTGGGTATTGTATGTGGTCACAAGAATTCTTAAGGACAAGTACAAGCAACGGTTGATTAAAAACAATTATAATAATCAAATAAATTTTTCTATAAATATCCTACCCCTTTCCCTTAAACCCTAAAATTTTCTCATTTTGGTCAACGATATTTTTCCGCCATATATCTTCTTACAGGAAAAATATTTCGATCAAAAGAAAATTCATAGAAAGCAAAATAAAATCAAACAAACTCCATTAAATTCCCAGACAACTTGATTCGAATTAGTTGGTTCAAGGGCTTCCTAACTATGCTACTTTCAAGGGGTGTGATCGTATTCTTTTTGGTTCCAGTTCGAACCTTATGTCCTAGGGTTGGGTATTTCAGAATATTAGAGTGTTGTTATTCGAATTGGAGTTCGTATTTGGATTTAGCAAAGCAAGTAGTTTCGATTTGGATTTTTTCGGAATTTTCGAAATAAAAAGGTGTCGATCTTTCTGCTGAAGTGCGTGCGAGGTCGGAACTGGGGAGAGGGCGTCGAGCCTGATGTGTGTGGTATGGATGGAGACAGGATTTGAAGAGAAGAGAGTTGGAGAATTCAATTTGAAGTTTAGTGGTGAAACGCAGGAGAGAAAGAGGATCGAACTGATGAGAATGGCGTGGTGTTTTCCTGTGGGAGCGATGGAAATTCAGTTTGAGGAAGAAGAGGGGAATTTGGGCCGTGGGAATTTAAATGGGGATTGGGCCGGGTTCAACAGTGTAAGGCCCAGGATTTAAATTAATGTTTAAGTCTGATTTAATTTAAATATATATATGAAATGTTATAAATGATGTATCTCGCTCGTACATGATCAGAACTCAGCGAAATAAGATCTATTGGGATCATATGGACGGGAGCAATACAATGACACTGACCGGGAGTGGATCGGTTGCAGTTACAATTTATGGCGAAATAAATTGTCAGACTGAATCAAATAACGCAAACCGTTATTTAACGGCTAACGCGCAAAAGTGAGTAAATCTCACTAACTCTAAACAGTTTAAAATTTCATGTTGTATTTTTAGAACTGTTAAATTTTGGCTGATTGACTGTATGTTGACTGTTTGATTGAACTGCTAGTCAGTTAGTGAATTTCTATGTTGATTCTGTTTAACAAAATATATCATATGGAACTGAAAGTGATGTTGATTTTACTGTGTAACATCTGTGGATGCAGGGAAACAGGTTGGAGGAACCCAACTGGGTTCCTCAACATTTATTTTACTTTTTTTCATATATTGTGATATATGATGTGATATATAATCTATTGTCGATTATATGTGTTTGGACGATACTAATCATCATGATTTGATATGTTGAATACCATAACATACCGAAATGTTGATAAGGGAATATTTTCAAAGTGATACTTGAAAATAAAATATTTATAAATGGAATATTTATAAATAAGAAATATTTATAAATTGGAATATTTATAAATAGGAGATATTTAGAAAAAGCGAAAACGTTATAAAAAGGAAACTGTTATAAGAAGGAAATCATTTTAAAGTGAAGAATCATTACTAAAAGTAAATCTTTAAAAAATGAATAATAGTTGTATAAAGGAAATCTTTATAAAGCAAATAAAAGAGTTAAATCCATTATGGTATTCGAAAGGAGTTAAATCGAATATGGTATTCGAAAGGAGTTAAATCGAATATGGTATTCGAAAGGAGTTAAATCGAAGATGGTATTCGAAAGGAGTTAAATCGAATATGGTATTTGAAAGTTAGTAAATCGAATTAGTTATTCAAAAAAGGGTTTGTCGAGTCGAGTTAGCTGAATAGAGTAAATCGAATATTTGTTATTCGAATAGAGTTAACCAGTTAGAATTAATCAATTAGAGTTAAACCAGTAGAGTTATTCAGTTAGAGTAAATCGAACTAGAGTTATTCAAATGGAGTATATCGAATATTAGTTTATTTGAATAGAGTTAAAGGAGTTATCGAATTTAGTTATTCGATGGAGTTAATCGATTAGAGTTAAAATAAAGGAGTTGATCGAATATAGTTTTTTCCGAATAGAATCAATTGAGTTAATCGAATATTAGTGATTCGAAATAGAGTTAAATAGAGTTATCGAATATTACTTATTCGAAATAGAGTTAAATAGAGTTATCGAATATTACTTATTCGAATAAGAGTTAAATAGAGTTATCGAATATTACTTATTCAAATAAGAGTTAAATAGAGTTATCGAACATTAGTTATTCGAATAGAGTTAAAGGAGTTAATCGAATATAGTTTATTCGAAAAGAGTTAAAAGAATTATCGAATAGAGATGATTCAAAAGAGAGTTACGTAAGGAATTTTGTTAAAGAATTAAAAGGTGAACTTTGTCTATTTCAATGTTAGAAACGTTGTTCAGTTAAGGTCTGAGAGGTAGTATTACCCCTACTTGATTGAATTCATTTTTAACTAAGGAATGGTTAAGGTTCGATAGTGAAGGTGGGTTAAAGGAATTTAGTTAATAAGCGTAATGGTTTGAGTTGGCATCGCGATGGTTTGTTTAAACATCTGTCTAAGTCTAATGAAGGAGTTTTGGAAATGTTTTCCAACTAAGAACCAGAAATGTTTTCTGATATAGAAAACAAGAAATGGAAATGTTTTCCAATGGTAATAACATATATTTTCTAAATTTAGAAAATAAGAAATGTTGAATATAGGGAAACAGGAGATAAGTAAATTAATGAAATAAAGAGATAAATGTTGAATGATGATTGATCGATATAATTTCCTCCTGGAAATAAAATTGTTGTTTGCACACTTGTTTTATTCGATAGTTAAATTATAGACTATCGAAGTTTTGACCATTTTAACGTTGTTAATATGGAGAGACCGGTTGGATTATTATCCAAAGAACCAGTTTGTATTGGTATAAGCGTTGCGAATCATATATGCCAAAGATAATTGAAGACGAAGTAAAGTGCAAGGGCTATTGTATATGTATTAGATAACAGTGTCTAAGATGGATGTATTGAATAGTGCCTTCGGTTCATCCTATTCCTGGATGACTTGTATGGACGGATGTCTGACAGAGTATTTCCAGACGATCCCGTACACTGATTTCTCCAACCGTACCAACAGTGGAAGCGGAGAAGAAAACTTCTTTTAGCTAACACATAATGTATTGTTGAGGACGTCAATCGGTGATCTGATGTATTTGACGATGTGACATTCGAAGTGAATCTGATGTGATGATTGTTTGCGAACAAATTAAACAGTTGTAAATAACTGTAAAATCCGTTCGGTTTTCCTAAACAACAAGGATTGTTGTAGAGGGTGTCGAACTCTGGGACCAAAAATATTTTAATTAATAAATCCAATCAAGTTATTCAGAATTTTGATTGGTTGCAAACACAGAAAATAAACAAAAAGAGAGTTTTAACAATAAGAGAAAGCAATTAGGGGATAATGACATAGGTTAGATTAATATTCATCAATAGCCAATCGAATAAATACAGATCTAATTCATGTTTCTGTCACAAACATGAATCAACTATAATTAGGTTTCTAGAAACAAATATGTAAATAACAACAAGTATAGCCTATGTAGGAGCTCAGCTCTTAAACAACCATAGGCTATCAGGACAGATTCACTATTTTATTTCTAAAACCCTAAATATTAAATTTAAATCTGATAAGTGTTAAATCGAACTCGAATATACCCTGTGAAGAAGCACAACTCTTAAACGACACAGGGTATGAAGGTTCAGATCTAACCCTTAGTTCAAATCTAGATCTACATACATGAAGTTCTAATCTTTTGGCTATGTGATTCATATTGAATCATATCTATTAGCGTCATCACCCCCTAATCAAAGAGTATTAGCTAGACATAGCTAAAAGAAAAGAAAATAAAACGAAAACAAACAACATAAATAAAATGCAATAAAAACTAAATAGAAGAGAGAAAGAAGAGTTTTATTCCAAGAAGAGATTTACAGAATAAAACTAAGTGTGTTTTTACATGAATAAGATACAAGGTATTTATAATTGTATTGGCCAAGGCTACTTGGCAAATTCTACAATGTGGGACAAAATCCCCTTTTTCAAAATAACACATTAATCAAGTAGCTCAGTGTGAACGCGTGCAGCGCATGAATGAGAAGCCTTGCAAATTACATGATATGGGACAAATAACTTAGCCCAATTAGCAACTAGACCAAAGTGAATGCATGCAGATGTCATGGAAAATAGGTTGCGGGCTTCAACTCCAATTGACTTGAGAATGAATAACAACTCCAAGTTATCGTTATGGAAAAGCATTGAATCTTGTCTTTGAAATATGCAGCAGAAGGCGATTGAATAGCAACTTTTCTTCAGGTCTTCAAGCTTTAATCCAGCTCTAAAATTCAACATTCTTCTCGCACAAATTCTTCAAGCTTTTCAATAATTAAGTGCGTTAATCCATTCATCAAAAATAATCTGTAAACACAACTATAAATGCACAATATCAATTTTTTAAAAGACAAAATAAGATAAATATGTGGATAAAATATACACATTTACGTGTATATCAAATACCCCCACACTTATCTTTTTATTCGTCCTCGAATAAACTAAACTAAGATATGTCACACTTTCGTAGGAAACACGATTGCATTTAGCGAATGCAACAAGCCGTTAAACCTCTGGGTGTCCCCAGTAGGATAAGTGTTGTCTCGTGAGGGTTTTCAGCGGATACTACCCACAAAATCCAAAATGTCTTATGTACGCGGATTAATCATACAATATATTTAAGGTCTTTCATATTCCAAGGATTTCACCTAACTTCAATAATAACGGTTTAGCCCCAAATTGTCCGTTCCATAATTGGTGCAAAAATGAATAAAAAATTTCAAGCTGAATCGTAATTCCTTGATAACACTGTAATTGTCTTGAAGGTTAAGAGCGCGGTGTCAACCAAAGTTCTACACATCGACAATGTGCACCCAATCATTTATTCTTTTTTTTTGAACAATTTTGCACCAGTGTAACTGTAGTGTATTGGATGTGAGTTATGCATAGATGAAGGAGAATTTTGTAAGTTCTAAAAAGATTATGGATAAGAGGGCAAGTGTATTAGTTGAATTTCAAGCTATAAAAGATAAAGTAATACTAAGGCACATATGGACGTTTTGTTTCCTTTCATCTCCTCTACTACAATCCTCACTTCCAAGTACGGTATAATGGATGTGGATGGAATGGAACTGAATGCTTTATAGTCAAGAATGATGAATGACTATTTTATTTAGAGAGACTCTCTCTTTATTTCATTTTTTTTCTCTTTTTTTCCTTCTTTTTTTTCGTTTCTTTTCCCTTTTTTTTCTTTTTCTTTTTTCATTTTTTTTACTTTTGCATAATGAATGATGAGTGGAGATGGAATGACACCGTACATTATTTCATTTGATTCCTCCTCTACTAAACCAACACTTCATGAAAGGAAAGTTTTGTGCCCTAGTTACTCTACTTCTATAACCTTAATTCAACACAAGTCTGGATTGATGTTATACAAAAAGCTGAAAGGAATGATAAACAAAGTTTCGTAAGATAGTTAACCCATATAAAATAAGATGTGGTATATGGTTATCCTACCTTAAAACAAGTACGGAATGGGTGGTGTAATATTGGTATATAAAGTGACGTATTTAACCTTTGAAAATAAATCAGTGAAAAGGTTCTTGAGTATACCTATATAAGAAAAATTTATCAAAACATGGATGTAAGTCGACTAAAACTTGGGTTTGAATAATGTGGGGTATCGAAGAAGAACGCTACAATGAGTCATTTCCCCTTAATTGGGCCAAGTGAAATTTAGAACTCTCAAGTGTGAAAATTTGAGTGAGAAAAATATTATGTATGAAAACGAACTCATAAAATCCAACATATGTAGGTGCAAACTCATTTTTATTTGATTTTTTTTTTTGATTATTTTTACTTGCACATTATAACATGTATAACAAAGGTTGACACGCTTACTCCAGAACACGACTAACGTCTGCACAGTCTCAAGCTAGCATCTTAAAAAGACACATTACGATTCAATGAATAAATAATGTTCAGTCTCATCACCCAACAATTCAACTTATTAAACAAGAACCAAGGTGTTATTTATGAATTTTAAGTTAATCCTTGTTCAATGAATGACCTACTTCATAAAATTTGATTGTTGATGTAATGTAAATTCCCCCCCCCCCCCTCCCCCACACTTGAGTGTGACTATGTCCTCACAGTCATTAATCAGACATATCTTAGTGAAAGGGAAATAAAATAAGAGGGTCAGCACGGCTTACCGAGTACACATGCAGAAAATACGCAGTCATCGAATAAATGAACCGGTCCACAATGGACCAATGGATCAGCCTCATTAAGATTATGAGACACAGCTTCAGCACAGAAAACCAAATCATAAATAATTTTATATCTCGTTTCAGATTTGGAGAAACAAATTTTGTTTTTTCAAAAGTTTGAGTTGCAAATTTTAAAATTTTGAGCTTATAATTGATCCTAAAATCAAATTGGATTTCTGTAGCAACTAAAGAGAGGTCATCGAGCTGGGGTTTAGAAAAAGTTTCAAAAACAAAATTCGATTTGTTCAGATGATGGATAAATTGAGAGACGTGCACATCACTCTCACCCCCATACTTGTTTTGAGAAATATTGTTCAGTTTTGCTTTGGTATTTGAAATTTTGTTCACTAAAGGTTCATTCATAAACCTAAAGTCAAAACCAAACAAATGAATTTTCAGTAAATTTCGAAATCGTATTTTCTCAAAAACAGTGTTATTCCAGAAAGAGTTCATGTATTGCAGAAATTTATCATTGAAAAACAAGTGATCATAGTGAGGTTCAGTTGAATCGATCAAGTCGCAAGGAGTTTCAACAATTTCAGAAAAATCGTCATCGTGTTTGAGATCACATTCAACGGTCCCATTGTTTTCAACCTCAAGAATTTCAAATTTTACAAATGTTTCATTTTCAATTTCAGACCCAACAACATTACCGTCAATCAGTTCAAGAAGTTTTCGCTCATCAAAGTCGTCCTCACCTAAACAGTTGTTACCAACTTCGTCAATTCTTTCAAGTTGATAGTCTAAAGTTGCTAACGTTTCAAAATTTTCATAATATGAGAGAGGAAGATCAAATTGAAGATTGACGTCTTTGTTTTCAAGAGAATTTAAATTCAAATCAATTCCCGAGATTTCAACAACTTCATTAAGATTTTCATCAATTTCAAAAGTTGTTAGTTGAAAATTTTCGATTTCAGCAAGAGTTGAATTTTCAGAAGAAGCATCAGTTTGAGTTTGAATTTCAGTTTCGCAGAAATCAATGTTTTCACAAGAGATTTTCCAAAATTTTCATCATCGGTCATATCGCCAGAATCATCAATAATCGTTATGTAATGTGGTGACGAAGTTACTGCCTGATTATTTGGTTCAAAAGAAACGTTGGCTGAAACTTGTTTGTTGCAGATTGAGATTTATAGTTGTTGAACAAGTTTGTAACTTCAGTTTGAAGAAGAGAAATGTGATAAACTATCCTAGTGCAACTTTGTTTGCTGTCTGTTATTCTTTGAGCAAGTTCTTCGACGTAAGTCAAGCCAAGTTTCATTAAATCCTCAAATTCATCAACATCATCAATTCCCTCAAGTAATAACTTCTCTAGATTTTGCCAAAGTTCAATAGTGTACCGAGCCAGTTGTAGTATAGTGGTGAGTATTCCCGCCTGTCACGCGGGTGACCCGGGTTCGATCCCCGGCAACGGTGCCAAAATTTGTTTGCGAACAAATTAAACAGTTGTAAACAACTGTAAAATCCGTTCGGTTTTCCTAAACAACAAGGATTGTTGTAGAGGGTGTCAAACTCTAGGACCAAAAATATTTTAATTAATAAATCCAATCAAGTTATTCAGAATTTTGATTGGTTGCAAACATAAAAAATAAACAAAAAGAGAGTTTTAACAATAAGAGAAAGCAATTAGGGGATAATGACGTAGATTAGATTAATATTCATCAATAGCCAATCGAATAAATACAGATCTAATTCATTTTTCTGTCACAAACATGAATCAACTATAATTAGGTTTCTAGAAACAAATATGTAAATAACAACAAGTATAGCCTATGCAGGAGCTCAGCTCTTAAACAACCATAGGCTATCAGGACAGATTCACTATTTTATTTCTAAAACCCTAAATATTAAATATAAATCTGATAAGTGTTAGATCGAACTCGAATATACCCTGTGAAGGAGCACAGCTCTTAAACGACACAGGGTATGAAGGTTCAGATCTAACCCTTAGTTCAAATCTTGATCTACATACATGAAGTTCTAATCTTTTGGCTATGTGATTCATATTGAATCATATCTATTAGCGTCATCACCCCCTAATCAAAGAGGATTAGCTAGACATAGCTAAAAGAACAGAAAATAAAAAGAAAACAAACAACATAAATAAAATGCAATAAAAACTAAATAGAAGAGAGAAAGAAGAGTTTTATTCCAAGAAGAGAATTACATAATAAAACTAAGTGTGTTTTTACATGAATAAGATACAAGGTATTTATAGTTGTATTGGCCAAGGCTACTTGGCAAATTCCACAATGTGGGACAAAAACCCCTTTTTCAAAATAACACATTAATCAAGTAGCTCAGTGTGAACGCGTGTAGCGCATGAATGAGAAGCCTTGCAAATTACATGATATGGGACAAATAACTTAGCCCAATTAGCAACTAGACCAATGTGAATGCATGCAGATGTCATGGAAAATAGGTTGCGGGCTTCAACTCCAATTGACTTGAGAATGAATAACAACTCCAAGTGATCGTTATGGAAAAGCATTGGATCTTTTCTTTGAAATATGCAGCAGAAGGTGATTGAATAGCAACTTTTCTTCAGGTCTTCATGCTTTAATCCAGCTCTAAAATTCAACATTCTTCTCGCACAAATTCTTCAAGCTTTTCAACAATTAAGTGCGTTAATCCATTCATCAAAAATAATCTGTAAACACAACTATAAATGCACAATATCAATTTTTTAAAAGATAAATATGCGGATAAATATACACATTTACGTGTATATCAATGATGAATCGTAACCTCAAGCCTCATCAACCAATAAATGACAGAAATCGGGCAGGCAGCATGGCTAATTCGGTCGCACCGAAGTAGGGTGTATAATCACCTGATCTAGATTTTCATTTATTTCTAAAAATCTATTGTTGATGCTGTCCCATTCAGGAAACGGATGCTGATCCCAACCGTTGGTGATATATATTCGATACACTCAAGCGAAATGAGTGGTCGGTCATGTGTGGCCGGGTTGCAAGATGTTCTTATTGAACCCAGTGTATTCCTCTCTAGATGTGCACTAGCATAAGGTGGTTCCATACCTTGTCATAGTTGGAAATCCATTACCCAATACGTGCTTGCGGTTTTGATTGTATACTATATATGTAGAACGTGAGATGGAAGTGTTTCTGCTAGATGATTATTATATTGTGGCTGATAGACATTATTATAATATCAAATGGTTTTTGATATAAAGATAATTTGGATTCTCATAAGGGAAAAACCCGTTCCGTTATACGGCGTGGTCTTATGAGATATCGTTTAGTTGTTCAAACTGTTTTACTCGTACCAGTCCCATGACTGACCCAGAGTTTATTTGTTTGTTTCCCTAAACTCTTGGGTGACTAATTTTGTACGGGCAGTCAAGTAGTCGGGATTTACAGATATACTGGAAGAGCTGGAGTAGGAGGCTTCAGGATCATATAGCTATAGTTATTTCCGCTGTGTTGTAAGTGTTGTACTTTGATAATGATGTATATTCAAGTACAGATGTAGATTTCAAAGTTATGTTACATATATTATATGTTATTCGTTCTGCTGTGCGATTCGTGTTACTCTGATGTTGTGTTCTTCTTCTTCTTCTTCTTCTTCTTCTTCTATTCTAAGTTTCTATCTTATCTATTTTCACCCTCTAATTTCTTTCATTATGACCGGTATTTTCGATCCTTGGATGTTCGATATGTGTTGTATATCGGATAACCAAGATCGCCAAAAACCCGGGTCATTACAGTAACACCCCATGTCTATTAATGTCACTCACAAAGGGAATGCATCAATGGCCATGGAGCGTTATTATTGTATAGAATAGATAAATTACAAGAATAAATAAATAAAAAAACACAGCGGAAGATAAAACTTATTTCATAGCATCATAACTCAAAACATGCTTACATAAGTAGTTTCCAAAACCATTACAACAAGATCAATAGTGTTTTCCAAAAACTTCAAAGTACATAAAGAAGCAAATGCTTAAATAAAATAAATGCATAAATCCCCACTGAGCATAAGCAAAGCCATAAAGATGAGAGAGTCCAAAGCGATACATCTACTCTTTTCAAGCAACTGAAAGAAATCGGCACTAAGCTGTAGTATTCCCTCCTTGCAACCTGAGGGGGGGCGGAAAGAAAAGAGGTGGAAACAAACGGGTCAGACATAAAGTCTGGCAAGTCCAGTAATTTTAACAAATAATAGGTAAGGTAAATGATCAAGACATAAATAGGCATCGTGATATGGATGTAACTTAGATAAGGTAGATAAAAAGGATGGACAAGATGATTTCGTTCCTAAGTACTAAGACAATCCTACACCTTGGCTAAGCAAACAACCCTCCAAGTACTAACCCTGAAGACCGAAGTCAACATCAGACTAGCACCCAAAGGACTATCCAACACAACCAACATGTATTTCGTTACATCGCACTTTTGCTAAGTTACACCACATTACTTAATTACACCGCACATCTACTAGTCTCTTTTTACTAGAGGTTGATCCCTTCCCACTAACTGTACTCACATGACAAACTTGGTAGTTACTTGTACCTAGATGCTATCGTAGGTGCCGGCTTGCTCCTACCACCGCTAAGGTACCCTTAATTTACCCATTCGATCGGCTCCCTAAACCCTGTAGGCACCCGTGCTGGACCCACAGTGGGGTGTATCACTCCCCAAAGTGGCAACCCCGATACCAACATGAAATGCACGACCATACCTACACGATGCAACAACGTCTAACCTACCAGCCCGGACCCATGCACGCACATGAACCCGTTGGACTTGTGTTGCCACTGTTATTCACGTTTTGACCTCTTATATTCTAGCCCAGTAAGCATGCCCCAACCCCAGCCTAGTACCGGGCCCAACTAGATACTCAAACGGGTTACTGGTTGAAACGGGTCCCCATCCGACACAAGCCTCCCACCTATGCTTGGTCCCCACTAGGTTTTTCTCCCACTTAACCATTTTAATTTAAATGTCCATATCTTACACATGCTATGGTTAAGTCCATACTTACATATCATAATTTACATGTCCTATCTTATTCCGGTTAAGTCCATATTTACATGTCATAATTTACATGTCACCCAACTTAACCCTCTAACCATACCCATGTCTTATTATGGTTATTATTCTTTAATTCATTCCCTATGACGAACAGTGCATGACCTGTCACATTAGACCGAACACTTTGTGGCCGCTGGATTTGCCGGGCGGTTCCGGGCAGTCTTACGCCACAAACCGGGTCTAACCTCGTGTCATTAACCGTTACGCCTACAATTCATTCCATTGACTTCTCACATTAGACATCCAATTGTGACCGCTGGATTTGCCGGGCGGTTCCGGGAAGTCTTAAGTCACAATGGGATCTACAACGAGACTAGTATTTAAGTGCATTGTTTCAACTAATGATGCCTAGATAAACGAATGTGATGTGCCAGAATCGAATAAAGTACGGGCAGGATGATCAAACAAGAAAATCAAACTTTCGACAGTAATTTTTCTACCTTCTTCCTGTCCCGGAGCCATGAGAGCGTGAACCTACCCTCCCGAAATAGAACCTGCCCTCTGCCCTTGCTTCTTAGGACAGCCCTTCACAGCATGTGTAACACCCCGTAATTCTGTGACATTAAGATTCTCAAATTAAAGTATAATTAATTTTTAAAAGAAAAATTAAAAGAAAAAGATCCATGCAGTTGTTTAATTTAAGTATTGTAACTAACATGAAAAAAGAGAAGTAAGGAGAGAACAATAATTATTATTGTTCTAAGACTTATTAAAAAAAGCCTCTGTAGCTCAGTTGGTTAAGGCATTGGATTTGTGGCATGGAGGTCGGGGGTTCGAACCCCGGCGGCGGCATAATTTTTTTATCTTTGTTTTAGAGAGGGCCAACTGAACATGCAAATATATGTACGTATACAAATTCAAAATTTGAAAGGATAAGAACGTACATATAAGGAAATAAAGAAAATATATATATACATATGAGAATATAAATATATATATATATGCAAAAATATATGTATACGAAAGATAAAATTCAAGATAAGGCTACAGTCAATGAAATATGGCAACATCATTTGAATTTTGAAAATAAAATGAAAGTTGTGCGTATATATATACGCGTAAAATGGTCGTTAGAGGAATTGTATACATATAAGAATATTTCATGTGAATAAAACAGTTAAATAAATTCCAGAAATTCAAAAGTTCGAAAATCAAATTTCTATGCCAAATACAATTCATTCGAATTTCAAATTTCTACGCCAAAATAGTGGGACCCAATGCTGACTCAGCACTGCGTGTATGATAAGGTTTGGCTAGATTCATCTACGTACCTGGACTATTTTCTTAACTAGGTTCAATGCTGACTCAGCGCTGCGTGTACGATAAGGTCTTGAGCAGCTATATAAACAGCCCTAGTCTTCATTCTCTTTGCACCAATTCTCTTCTATCCTTATGCTGCTAAGATTCATGGCTTCTTCCCCTCCTCTAAATTTTCTTAAATAATTAAAATAAAATATAAATTCAAGACATGGAGATGCTGCTCAAATCTGTTCAAGAGAAGATTCAAATCAAAGTGAAGAATTCAAAGGCTAAATCAACAAAGCTCGAGCAACGACATACGAATCTTAGCATCGCCATTCTTCTATTCTAGATCTAATTTCTATTAGTCAGTTGTTTCTAGATTTGAACGTTTTTGCTTTATTTTGTGACATGAAATTAAAGGAATAAAAGAATATGCCAAATCTCTCTCTCTCTCTCTATTCGAATCTGTGTTTATACTCTTGGACTAAATTAAGAACTATTATGATTCAAGGACAAATAAGACTTTGCCTAAGACCGTTGCCTATGACTATGGATTCTGAGATCATGTGCCTTTGGACTATGAACATAAGCCTTTGATTTTGGGACATAAAACATTGCCTGTGACGGTGACTTATGACTGTGGGAATTATTTTCCCTTTTGACTATGAATATTGCCTATGACTATGGACATTTGCCTGAGATTATGAACACAAGCCTTTGATTTGGACATAAAGTATTACCTATGACATAACAACGGTGATTTAAACACCTATGATTCATGACTAGGAAAATTGTTGCTTAGATTTTGTGACTATGAAATTGGGTCTAAAACCCGATTTATCTACTCTGTCTGTTCTTGATTTTCTTTGGTTTTAGACCGTGGGAATTTACCTATTAAGTTAGGTCTACCCTGTTGATACTAATATTTTTGTTTGATGATAACAAATAGATTTTTGTTACTGGAGTGTTTGATTGTGGAATATCTAGTATTATTGGAAAATAAAATAACACAGAATTTACACAGAATATAGAAAAACAAATCAAATAAATTTTATTTCCAATAATATTATTTATTTTACAATTCATTTACACACAAGACTTTACAAATCACTTTACAAGTAATTTCAGTACATACAATTTTTTTTACAAGCACTTCATTTTTTTTTCTTCTCATTTCTAGCTGGATTATTCTTGTTGAGAACACCTTAGCTGCCCAAAGCATCATCCTGTAACCTGTCACAAAAGAAAGAAAAATACACAGTACACTGGAACTAAAACAAATATTTTTGACAAAATTGATTCTCTGTGTGATTGATTCAATTTTTTTTGTCTCAGCTTTCTGTGTGTTTTTCTCATCATATTTCAGACTTAAACAGCCACATCAAAACAATACTGGTTTGCTGATCAGAACCAACTGATTCTGACCAGCCTCAACACAGTACAGTTTGACTGCTATTTTTTTTTAATGTTTCAGGGTCACAAGACAAAATCAAAGTCAAAAGAAAATGAGCAAGAAATTGAAATCATGGTTCAAATACAAAGTCAGAGTACAAGCCAAAACAGCAAAAACAAGGGTGATAAAGGCTAAATGGTCAAGTCGTGTACATGAACAAGTTGAGCACACATATGCAACAAAAACAAGTGAAGACAACCATCTCAAGTATGACAAGTGTATTCAGTCAAGCTCAACAGCATAGTCGAGCTAGTATAAACTTAAACATGTAAGACAAGGTGAAAATTTGATGTTTCAGCAAATTACAAATGCATGAACTTGAGACAAGTCAGCAAAATAAAAGTGTGCTTATGGAACAACTCAAATGACAAGTGGTCGAGACATATACATAAGCAAGGAACACATGCAGTTTTCATTTTGAAGCTCAAATGTCGAGATAGACAGTTACATTGGAGAAACAGCATGCATGAATGGGTGATCAAAGTTCAGGGGGACAAAATTCAAAAATGCATAACTCAACAGTTGCAACAAGCTCAATGGGCCAAGCAGAAATGGTGAATGAACAGCCTACATGGTGTCACATTTACTAGTATGGAAGAACACATAAGCATGCACAAGCATGAATGTAATGACACACACAGAAATGGTCATGATGCAAACTCATATATACATATGAACACAGCAACAAATTCAAAGCAGTACAGCAGTATACACAAATTCAGGCATGATGTAGCTCAGATACTAAACTACAAGTGAACTGCAAGTACAAAAATGAGGGTGCAATGTCATGGTTTCAAGTCAGGGATCAAAGCAAACCCAAGTGTACATATGGAAGTGGACAAGTGCTGCTGAAACAAGTGATGGCATCAGCAAAGTGAAACAAGTTTTTTTTCACAGCAATGAAATGATGAGTGTAGTGTAAGTATGAATGTGCGAGAAAGTCAGTAAAAATGATTTGAACATGCCAAAACTGAAATCCCTTGTTAGTGCTAATCAAGTCAGACAGAAAAATAAAGATCAAAATCCGGCAAAGGGGTTTAAAATTATTCAATGCAGTGTAGGAATCACACTATGAAAAGAATGCAACAAATCAGGAAGGAAGTTTTTCTTCCTTTCCTTTTTTTTTTATCTCAATCGGATAATGACTAGACAGAATTTAACACAACAAAATTATTGGATTTCAAATTGATTTTTAACCGAGTTATTTGAAGAAAGTTTTTTTTCAAAAACAGTTTTTTTTTGGTTTATTTCAATCAGTGAAATAGATCAATCAGGAAATCCAAACAAGGAAAGAGGAATCTGTCACATTCATTCAAGGCCAGGATTATTTCAATCAAAGCCGAAGCTCTTCAATCAAACAAGACAAAGCAAGACAATTTTTAATGCTCAAAGCAAAAAATTCAAAAGGGATTTCCACAAAACTCTCAAGGGCCGATTCAATCAAGGCCGTACAGACAGCAAATCGAATTCAAGGAATTCCAAAATTCAAATCGAGCAAGTCATTAACGAAATCAGAGCACCAGGGTGTAGAAAACCTTATAAAAGCACACAATTCATCATCGACATCTTTATCAATTCACACAAAAAGAAATCCGAAACCCTAAATTGCAAGAGTTAATAAAACTCACTCAGATTGATCGCAAGAACGAAGGAGACATACTGGAGAAGCAAAAACAAGCTTCTAGAAATCCATTATACACTTCACCGAGATTGATTTAGGGAAAAATCACTGAAACCCTAAATCGCCGCAGCCATTTTTTTGTTTCAGAGAGAAAGGAAGGATCGGGCTAAAGAAAACACAAGGGAGCACCACAAAATAGAAGTGGCCCAACCACTTTTGGCTTGTGCAAAGAAAAGGGGATGACCCCCCACTTTTAACTCCTTCTTTATTTCCTTTAAGTTTTTTTTTGAAATTTTTTTTAGTTTATTGTAAAACTAGGGAGCACAGAGTATTGAAGTGTAATCTGAAAAATCTAGTCTAGGGTATACAGACTAGTCTAGGATTTTGAGCTTAGGGATAAACAGGAGCAGGAGTTGCGAGTTTACATAGGATTGTAAGCGGGATCTGTTTGTATCTCCTAGTAAAAATCTTAGAAAGGCAGCAGTAGGCACAGTTTGCTGAAGCTGGGTATATCCGCGTGTGATTTTATTTTTACTGCATTTCTTTATTACTGTGTTTAGTTTAAATTTATTGTTAAAAACCCTATTCACCCCCCCCCCTCTAGGGTTATTATCGATCCTACAATTGGTATCGGAGCTGGTGTTTGAACCCTAGAATCATGACTTCAATGAACAATGCTTTTTCTGAAGGTCAATCTATTGCTAGACCACCCATGTTCAATGGTAGTGATTACGCGTATTGGAAAGCTAGGATGAAAATTTATCTAGTGTCTGTTGATTATGATGTCTGGGATATCATTGAAACTGGATATACACCTCCGACTGAAACTGTTAATGGTACTGTAACACCTAAACCAAAAAGTAGGTGGGATGCAAATGATAAGAAATTATACTCTATAGATTCTAAAGCTATGAATGCTCTGATTTGTGCTCTTGATAAAACAGAATATAACAGAATTTCTCATTGTAATACAGCCCAGGAAATTTGGCATACTCTGGAAGTCACACACGAAGGAACTTCTCAGGTTAAAGAATCCCGTCTTGCCATGTTCAGTAATGAATATGAAAACTTCAACATGCAGAAGGACGAGAGCATCAAGGACATGTATGGTCGCTTCTCCGTACTAGTTTACAATGCCAGAGCCCTTGGAAAGGTCTATACAGAAGTGGAGCTTGTGAGGAAGATTCTGCGTGTTCTGCCCATGAACTTTGAAGCAAAAGTCACAGCCATTCAAGAATCCAAAGATCTGAGCAAGCTGAGCATGGAAGAGCTTATCGGAAATCTGATGACATATGAAATGGAGCTGAAAGCAAGAGAAGATCGCAACAACTCAGATCTGAAAAAGAAGTCAATAGCTTTGTCCAACACTGTCACTAGCGATAGTGAAGATCCCATTGAACAACTTGCCATGGCAGTCAGACAACTCACGAAGTGGAGAAAATTCAAACCTCGAAGAAATAAACCAAAGAGCAACAATTCAGAAGACGAACCACTCTGCTACAACTGTCAAAAGCCTGGACACATAAAACCAAATTGTCCACTTCTCCAAAGAAACAAGAAGAAAAAGAAAGCTTTTGCCGTAACTTGGGATGACGAGGAAGGAGAAGAAGATTCAGACAGCAGCGTGGAGGAAAGCAATTTGTGCTTCATGGCAAAATCAGACCTCGAAGATACTAACGAGGAAACCACTGAGGTATACAGTTATGACGATCTGGTTTTAATGTGTAAACATCTTTCTGAAATTATTGACACATTAGAATCAGACGCAGAGAAACTAAAAGCGGAAAACTTCAACCTTGTTCACAATAATAAGAAGTTGGAATCTGAGATTAAAAATGCTTCAAAAACCAATAACCTAGATTGTGAAATGTGTAAAGATGTGAATCTAGAAATTTTAACACTCAAGAGCACCATTGAGAATCTTGAAAAAGAAAACTTGACTCTAAAAGTTGAAGATGACACTAAAAGAAAGAACTACATTAAACGATGCACTTCACTTGTGAATGAGAACACAATCTTAAAAACAAGAGTCCAAGATCTAGAAGTCACATTGAACAAATTCTCAATCGGTCAAACATCTTTTAAAATGTTACTTGGAAACCAATTGGTTGGGAATAATAGAAAAGGACTAGGTTTTGGGAAGATACAAGAAATAACTGGAAGTGACAATGCTAAAGGTAAAGGTATTTTTCCCAAATGTGTAAAATGTGGGGTGATTGGTCACAGTCATGAAAATTGCAAGTTTAGCAGTAAAATTCAGAAGTTCAAAAAGGTATGGGTCCCTAAACACTTGGCACACAATTATCACAAAGATTGGAACACAAAGAAAAATCAAATTTGGATTCCAAAAGAATCTTATGATTATCATTCTTCTACTACTGATATGATTAGGCCTAGAAGTTTCTCTAGGTCATCTCCTTCTCTGTTTGTGTAGGTATGTTGGCGGGCTAAGGAGCAACAAAAATGGTACTTGGATTCAGGTTGCTCCAGACATATGACGGGTGATAAAAGACTGTTCCTTAGCCTGGAAAAACATAAAGGTGGGAATGTGACGTTAGGTGACAACAGCAAATGTAAAATTATTGGTAAGGGAAAAGTAGGTAACAGTATCTTTGCCTTAACTGATGTTTTATATGTTGATAATCTCTTTCACAATCTTATCTCCATCAGTCAGCTTTGTGATAAAGGAATGAATGTTGTGTTTGATAGTAATAGTTGCAAAATCATTGAGATCTCCTCTGGAAAGGTTGTGTTTACAGGGAAAAGAAAAGGAAATGTCTATACTCTCTCATTCGATGATGTAACAGTATCTAGGTGTTTGGTAGCAACAGAAGAGGAGGCTATCTTATGGCACAGAAGATTGGCACATGCAAGTATGGGTCTTCTTGAAAGACTAAAAACAAATGAACTTGTCAGGGGTTTACCACATCAGAATTTCAAAAATAACAAAGTATGTAAAGCTTGTACCATGGGAAAACTTAGTCGTTCATCTTTTCGTCCAAAAAATGTTGTTAGCACTTCACGAGTGCTTGAATTGATTCATATGGACTTGTTTGGACCTACTGATACTGCTAGTTTAAATGGTAAACGTTATTGTTATGTATTGGTTGATGATTACTCTAGGTTTACATGGGTTTACTTTCTAGCCAAAAAGTCTGAAGCTTTTGATTATTTTTTAAAGTTTTCAAAACTTGTCCAAAATGAAAAAGGGGTTTCAATTAAAACTTTAAGAAGTGATCATGGAGGTGAATTTGAAAACTTAGACTTTGAAAATCTTTGTGAAGAAAATGGTTTCAAACATGAATTTTCCGCTCCTCGAACACCTCAACAGAATGGGGTGGTTGAAAGGAAAAATCGTACATTACAAGAAATGGCTAGATCTATGTTATGTGAATATCAATTGCCTCAAACTTTCTGGGCTGAGGCAGTTAATACTTCGTGCTATGTAATGAACAGAGTTATGATTAGACCAATACTTAATAAAACGTCATATGAACTGTGGTCTAACAAAAAGCCTAACATCTCATATTTTAGAGTGTTTGGATGTCCTTGTTATATTTTGAACACAGGTGAACAGCTTGGGAAATTTGAGTCAAAAACGGTTGATGGAATCTTCATGGGTTATTCATCAAGAAGTAAGGCTTACAGAATCTTCAATAAACAGTCAAGAACAATCGTGGAAACCGTCAACGTCAAGTTCAATGAATCGGATATGGATACGATACCTGAAGATGATAAAGATGATGCTGGTGCACAAGAAATTGAACAAGAAAACAATGATGTTGAGACAAACAATGAAAAAGCCACTGAAGCAGCAACAGATATCGAAAGACTAAAATTCAAGCCAAGTCATCCTCCAGATTTGGTAATTGGAAGTCCAACTGCTGGTGTTCGTACACGATCCTCTCTCAATAGGGAAGTTTGTACCCTTTGTATTCATAATGCCTTTGTATCTGAAATAGAACCAAGTTCTTATGATGTTGCTCTTAATGATGAATTTTGGTTGTTAGCTATGCAGGAGGAACTTAACCAGTTTGAGAGAAACAGAGTCTGGAACTTGGTACCCAGACCAAAAGACTACCCAGTTGTAGGAACAAAATGGGTATTCAAAAATAAGCTTGACGAATCTGGAAACGTAACAAGAAACAAAGCTAGGTTGGTCGCTAAGGGATACAATCAAATCGAAGGTGTTGACTTTGATGAAACTTTTGCCCCAGTTGCTAGGCTTGAAGCAATCAGAATTTTGTTAAGTTTTGCGTGCTTTAAGGGGTTCAAATTAAAGCAAATGGATGTGAAGAGTGCTTTTCTGAATGGAGAACTGAAAGAAGAAGTGTATGTTGAACAACCCCCTGGTTTTGAGAGTCACGATTATCCAAATCATGTATACAAACTGGAAAAAGCATTGTATGGCCTTAAGCAAGCTCCTCGAGCTTGGTATGACTGTCTGTGTACATATCTCTTGGAAAATGGTTTTAAAAAGGGAAGTCCTGACACAACCTTGTTTTTATCTCATGATGGTGATGATTTTTTAATTGTCCAAATTTATGTTGATGATATCATATATGGTGCTACTAATGATGTCTTGTGTGAAAAATTTGAAAAAGTTATGCAGGGCAAATTTGAGATGAGTTTGGTTGGAGAGCTGAAATTCTTCCTTGGTTTCCAAATCAAACAAAGTAGCAAAGGGATCTTTATCTCTCAAACGAAGTACGTGATGGAGTTGTTAAAGAGATTTGGAGTTCAAGATGCAAAGCCAATGAAAACACCGATGAGTCCAACAACCAAACTTGACAAAGATGAAAAAGGTGTTGTTGTGGATCAAAAGAAATATCGCGGTATTATCGGTTCACTTCTTTATCTTTCTGCTTCTAGACCCAATATTATGTTTTCTGTTTGTTTGTGTGCTCGTTTTCAATCAAATCCCAAAGAATCTCATCTAAAAGCCACAAAACGGATTCTAAGATATTTGTTACACACACCAAATTTGGGCTTATGGTATCCTTCTTGTGATAACTTTAATTTAGTTGGGTTTACTGATGCTGATTATGCTGGTTCACTCACTGATAGAAAAAGTACTAGTGGAACGTGTTTCATGCTAGGTCATTCACTTGTGTCATGGTCAAGTAGAAAACAAAACTGTGTTGCTTTATCCACCACTGAGGCTGAATATATTGCTTTAGGAAGTTGTTGTGCACAGATTTTATGGATGATGCAGACTTTATCTGATTTTGGACTTTGTTATAAACGAGTTCCTTTAAAATGTGACAGTAAGAGTGCAATTGACTTATCAAATAATCCAGTACATCACTCACGCACAAAACACATTGATGTAAGACACCACTTTCTTAGAGATCATATTGCTTGTGAAGATATTTGTATAGAATTTATTCCAACCGAATCTCAACTTGCTGATATTTTTACAAAACCCCTTCCTGAAGATAGATTTTGCAGATTACGTTTGGATTTGGGAATTATAGAAATAAATTAATCTTTTAGCATTTTTGGATAAATTTTCTCTTAAGATGTCCTGTTGGCAATTATCTTTCTGACAAATAATCCATGCTTCAAATCATCAAGAAAAGACCAGTTTGTTTTTGGACATTTATGATAAATTTGTGACTGTGTAAGTTTTCAGAATATGAGATGTTTGAAAATTTGTAGCTCTGATACGATCAAATATGCTTTATAATATGAGTAATTGAAGAACTTTTTGTTCACTTTCATCTTCTGTCTCTATCACCCTTCTATCAATCATTATTATTTTATATATATCAAAGGGATTTAAGTACAAAAAAAAAAGGTATTTCTCTAATCTCATTTAAAAATCCAAGTTCTGGTCATGCATGGTTATGAGAATACTTATTTTTTTCATGCTATCACTGATTCCATTTAAAAATCCAAGATCTGGTTATGCGTGGTCAGTATAGTATTGAATTTTTTTTTTCATGTTGCAGCTAATTCCATTTAAAAATCCAAGCTATGGTCATGCGTGGTTAGTTTGCTATTGAAATATCCGCGTGTGATTTTATTTTTACTGCATTTCTTTATTACTGTGTTTAGTTTAAATTTATTGTTAAAAACCCTATTCACCCCCCCCCCCTCTAGGGTTATTATCGATCCTACATACCCATGTTCTCGAACCTATTCTGTCTATTCTTGGTTTTAGACCGTGGGAATTTACCTATTAAGTTAGGTCTACCCATATTCTTGAACCAGCGTCGTTATTCAAAATCTTTTTATGCCAATTATTATGTCCACCCTTTTTCATAGCATCTTTGGTTCATTCCCTATTTTCTATGAATCTAGATTTATTTACAATCTAGGTTGAATCATGATTATACGAACGGTGGGAATGCGATTTGGGAAAAACACAAAAATAAACATAAATATAGTTGTAATCTTGAAATTGGCATAGTTTGGAAGCGAACATGATTCTGATTTATAAAATTTTAGAACATGTGTTAAGACATGTGAATTGGGTAGATTTGACATGGATTATAGGTTATGAAATTTAGATCTAGTATTGGCCTGTAAACTGAAAAACTAGAATAATAAATTTAGTTTGTATGTAGACTGTAAACTAGAAGAATAAATCTAGTTTTTAGGCATAAACGGTGAACTAGAATAGAAAATCTAGTTTGGCATATAAAATCTAGTTTAGCATAAACTGAAAATAAAGATGATAGATCTGAATTGCTATGAACTGTAGGTTAGGTAAATCAAGATTTGGGCCTAGAATATAAGTCTGTTAGCGACAAATGAATATAGGCCAAATTTGTTTAAAAAGGGGGAAATGGGCTGTAAGATAAATTGTTAACAATTTATAAACAAAAGAAACATATTTTGATAACACCCCTTTTTATAACTCGTACCAGAAAGTTCTAGGGTGACAGAGAGGATAGTGTCTACGCTTGGGTTTGGAAAATATATGTTTCCTGCCCTCCCTGGCTATCCCTAACTGATCCGACGAACGGGATGGTTGCTTTCAAAACCAGGTTTGGAAATTAATCAGAAAACCCTTTGAACTTAGAAAACATGAATATGCCTAACCCGAGGTTAGACTGAGTTGCGGTGTAAACCTGCCTGGAACCGACCGGCACATCCAGTAACCGCAGCAATATCTGTCTAATGTGATAGGTTGCGACTTTAATGTATTAATTAAAGCTAGAACAAGAAGGGGAGGGTTAAGTCCATAGGAACACTTAACCAACACATTTAAAGCTAGAATGGGAAGGTTAAGTCCATATGAGCACTTAACCAACTTAACACTGTTAAGCTAGAATGGTAGGATTAAGTCCATAGAAACACTTAACCAACTTAACACAGTTAAAGATAGAATGGGAGGGTTAAGTCCATGGGAATACTTAGCCAAATTAACATGTTGACTAGACTAGAAGGTGGGGTTAAGTAAAGTTAATACACTTAGCCAATTTAACATGTTAATTAGACTAGAGGTTGGGGTTAAGTAATACACTTAGCCAATTTAATATGTTAGCTGGGTTGGACCGTAGGGTTAAGTAAACTTGAACACTTAACCATCAGAATATCATAAATGAATAGGGTTAAGTCTAAGACACGAAGAGATGATACTTAACCATTAATAACATGTTTAGTTAAAACCGGTGGGAAAGGTTAAGTTAAAAAGGGAACACTTAACCAATGCAGGATGAATGGGTAGGGTTAAGAAATACTTAACCAATATGATTTGGTTTGTGGTGGGGTTAAGTCAACATGAATACTGACAACACTTAACCAGTTTAACAGGATAAGGGAAGAGGGTTAAGTTAGCTTGAATCGACTAAAGACACTTAACCAATCCAACTTAATGGGAAAGAGAACTAAGTAGTAAAACTTAGTTAAGAAGACAATGATCCTGGAAACTAAGTGGTAAAACTTAGTAGAACTAAGTAGTAATTCTTAGTATAACACGAAGGAGCGGACGTCCATCTGATTTTAAAGAAGACTCCAACGAATTGGGATACGAAGCCCGAGGCTTCGAGGGGACGTGAGGGCACTCTTGGTATCCCTCTGTGAGGCTGCAGATGATCCACCTGGGCACACAGAGGTTAAGGTCTGCGGTAGAAGAGCCAAGGGTATGCCTTGGTTGCAATATATGGCAACCAAAAGACTAGGATGGACCAGCGTGATTCGGCGAGAAGACGGAAGCCCTGTGATAGCAACTCGTCGTCTACCTACCATCTTCAGTCAAGCGAGACACGTGAAGCGGGAAGGCTGGAGGACTCATACGGACCACATACTTGCTATCTAGTTGTGGTTGCGGGGTGTTGTTGGCCATAGAATTAGTGGGGCAGATAGGGGCCTTCGTATAGTTCTCATTTTACAAGGGTGGCCTTCCATTAGTTCAGGGAGGGGTCGAGTGGGACCATAGCCACTGGAAAAACAGACCTTAGCATCTGCATCGGCAGATATTGGAAGCTCCCGACCGAGTTCCGTATTTCTAGAGTAGCCCTGATAGGGGAACTCGGACCGCACATTACTGGACATGTGCGTCTAGACAAGCGATAACGATTCGCGATACATGCATGGGAAAAGTCTAGGAACATGTACCACCCTAGGTGGTGTGTCCTAGACTAAAGGGCATCGTTCGATAGGTAGCATAATCCCTAGTTTGGAACTAGGTGGCATAAACCCTGAATCCAAGAAGCATTCAGAAAAATAGCGTAAGTTCTAGTTGAATCTAGAAGGCACTTGATAGAAAACCCTAGATTAGATCTAGGTAATTAAATAATAAATGGATGCCTGAAGGCGACGGAAACTACAGGGATTGGGATCACGTTATCGTTACTAGTAGGGACACTAGTTAGGCGGTGCAGAGATATAGAAACCAGAATAATAAGGTAATAGCGAAGAAGAGAAAGTATTAAAGTATATCCAGTTTATCTTGCCTTAGTATATCTTGTGGTAATCTTATCTTATCCTGTTGACCCTATCATCATGGTATTGTCTTGTATTCAGTTAATCCATGTCATTTCATTTTTCCCTGTTCACATGCTAGAAGATACTGACTTACTCAGGCTTTATGTCTGACTCTGTTTTTCTTTCGCTTCTTTTCTTCCGTTTCCCCCCCAGGTAGTTGAGGAGGGAATAGTATAACTCTGGATTAGATTGGACCGTTGCTCTTTCCCTAGCTTGAAGATTTGATGAAGTCGTCCTTGGATTCTCTTTCAGATGCTATGGCTGGCTCTTGCTACATTGGGGAATATAAAATGTTGTTTTATGCTTCTTTATTTTGTAAAGACAGACAATACTCTGATATTGTAAAAGAATCTTGTACAGACTATTTTATCAATAAAGCAAAGTTCTATTTTCCGCTGTTTAATATTTGTCTGTCTTGTAATTTATCTGCATCTTTTCCTCAAAATGCTCCACAGAACTTAGTGCATTCCCTTTGTGAGTGACACTAACGGACGTGGGGTGTTACACGTGGTATCAGAGCTGAAGGTTACCGGATCAGATAAAAGATTTGAAAAAAATATTTTTCAAAACGGTCTTTAAAGAAGAATTTTCAAAAGAAAAATTTTGTTTTAAAGGCATATTCCCCAAATCCATACGCACTATCTTCTCTTCCTCTATTTGAATTCTTGTCTCCTTCTTTCTTGACTCTCTGGGGCTCCTGGCTTTCTGGGAGGTAACCTCATTGAAGGGCGAAGTAGTGCCCGACTTCCATCTATAGCCGTAGTTGTTTTACTTACGGCCAGTCTTCTTTCAAGTTTATAGGGTTTTTCCGTGCGATAGAGGCAACTTACGAGAGATTTGCCAACATGGTTACACGCGGAAGTTTGGCAAAGGAGCACGACCCAAGGATGAGGAAATTATGGATGTAGACTTGGCTCACGAAGGAGGAAGGGATTATAAAACCTAAGACAAGAGGACGTATCTTTACTATGGTATGATAGGGCATATAATTAAGGACAAAGGACAAGATTTTCAGAAGGGCAAGTACATGCTGAGCGTACCTAGGAGATAGGTGGTAAAAGTTTATGTTGGAAGAATCTAGTTTTTCTGTTCGGATTTAGCGCTTCGCATTTGTTCATATTTGCTTCCATAGTTGAGTCTCTACACCTTAGTACTTGTATAGTAAGAAGATCCCAATCAGTCTCAAACCCAGTGGGTGGTTCGACCCGTTTATTTTTGGTTATTAGGGGTTTGAATAGCTATTGAGTTTGCTTATATCATATCACGTAGATTGTCTAAAGGAGATATTCCTTGGGTGCTTGTCTGATATTGGTTTAGGCCTTTGGGACTTGTACTTGAGGAATGTCGAGTTCGACTAGGATGGTTTGCGTGAGAGATGGATAGTTGTGGTAGGTGCTCTAAAAAGCGCGTAGTGACCTTTTGACCCTTATAGTTATGGCATGGTGGACAAGGGAGAGACCTCTAATCATACACTTGGTACCATGATTGACATCTGTTTATTTTGGAAATGGAGGTTAGGAACTTCACAATCATGAAGATAAATTGGTTAAGATACAGTGGAGTAAAGCTCAAGAAGGCTAGATACTAGCAACATGCCCTTTTTCCTTAAGGTTGCATCCTTGATTTCTCTGTTTAGGAGCTTTACGCGTAGTTGTTTCTCTCTTTCCAAAGTATATCCTCTAGGTCGTATCTGCGATCCTTAGGTAGAAGCCAATGGATGTAAACATGTATTTGAAACATGTTATGGTTGAATGGTTGCAAGTGGTTGCAAATGGTTGCTTGTGGATGCATATGCATACGTATTAGGCACTAGATCAAGTTCGGACGCTCTCATATTGCATTTACATATATGCATTTGTTTATAAGTTGAACTTGATATGATATCATATGGACGTTGCATACGGATGAATGGCTGTGCACGCATGTAGTATTTACATGACTAGGGATGTTGGCATGCATGATTGGACGCATGGCACTAACATGATTTGCATTAAGGAGGTCAACTGAATCAGTAGACCGCCTGATTTTGCATTAGATAGAGACATATACACACACTATGCATATGAACATGAAAGCATTAGAAATCTTTTAAGGACAATGAATGCCTATGATTGAATGGTTGAGTAGATGGGTGATTGGATGGTAGGACACATTCTTCCTAACTTGAAGATTTCGGGGACAAAATCCTTTTAAGTGGGGGAGAACGTAACACCCCGTAATTCTGTGACATTAAGATTCTCAAATTAAAGTATAGTTAATTTTTAAAAGAAAAATTAAAAGAAAAAGATCCATGCAGTTGTTTAATTTAAGTATTGTAACTAACATTAAAAAAGAGAAGTAAGGAGAGAACAATAATTATTATTGTTCTAAGACATATTAACAAAAGCCTCTGTAGCTCAGTTGGTTAAGGCATTGGATTTGTAGCATGGAGGTCGGGGGTTCGAACCCCGGCGGTAGCATAATTTTTTTATCTTTGTTTTAGAGAGGGCCAACTGAACATGCAAATATATGTACGTATACAAATTCAAAATTTGAAAGGATAAGAACGTATATATAAGGAAATAAAGAAAATATATATATACATATGAGAATATAAATATATATATATATATGCAAAAATATATGTATACGAAAGATAAAATTCAAGATAAGGCTACAGTCAATGCAATATGGCAACATCATTTGAATTTTGAAAATAAAATGAAAGTTGTGCGTATATATATATACGCGTAAAATGGTCGTTAGAGGAATTGTGTACATATAAGAATATTTCATGTGAATAAAACAGTTAAATAAATTCCAGAAATTCAAAAGTTCGAAAATCAAATTTCTACGCCAAATACAATTCATTCGAATTTCAAATTTCTACGCCAAAATAGTGGGACCCAATGCTGACTCAGCACTGCGTGAATGATAAGGTTTGGCTAGATTCATCTACGTACCTGGACTATTTTCTTAATTAGGTTCAATGTTGACTCAGTGCTGCGTGTACGATAAGGTCTTGAGCAGCTATATAAACAGCCCTAGTCTTCATTCTCTTTGCACCAATTCTCTTCTATCCTTATGCTGCTAAGATTCATGGCTTCTTCCCCTCCTCTAAATTTTCTTCAATAATTAAAATAAAATATAAATTCAAGACATGGAGATGCTGCTCAAATCTGTTCAAGAGAAGATTCAAATCAAAGTGAAGAATTCAAAGGCTAAATCAACAAACCTCGAGCAACGACATACGAATCTTAGCATCGCCATTCTTCTATTCTAGATCTAATTTCTGTAAGTCAGTTGTTTCTGGATTTGAACGTTTTTGCTTTATTTTGTGACATGAAATTAAAGGAATAAAAGAATATGCCAAATCTCTCTCTCTCTATTCGAATCTGTGTTTATACTCTTGGACTAAATTAAGAACTGTTATGATTCAAGGACAAATAAGACTTTGCCTAAGACCGTTGCCTATGACTATGGATTCTGAGATCATGTGCCTTTGGACTATGAACATAAGCCTTTGATTTTGGGACATAAAACATTGCCTATGACGGTGACTTATGACTGTGGGAATTATTTTCCCTTTTGACTATTAATATTGCCTATGACTATGGACATTTGCCTATGATTATGAACACAAGTCTTTGATTTGGACATAAAGTATTACCTATGACATAACAACGGTGATTTAAACACCTATGATTCATGACTAGGAAAATTGTTGCTTAGATTTTGTGACTATGAAATTGGGTTTAAAACCCGATTTATCTATTCTGTCTGTTCTTGATTTTCTTTGGTTTTAGACCGTGGGAATTTACCTATTAAGTTAGGTCTACCCATGTTCTCGAACCTATTCTGTCTATTCTTGGTTTTAGACCATGGGAATTTACCTATTAAGTTAGGTCTACCCATATTCTTGAACCAGCGTCGTTATTCAAAATCTTTTTATGCCAATTATTATGTCCACCCTTTTTCATAGCATCTTTGGTTCATTCCCTATTTTCTACGAATCTAGATTTATTTACAATCTAGGTTGAATCATGATTATACGAACGGTGGGAATGCGATTTGGGAAAAACACAAAAATAAACATAAATATAGTTGTAAGCTTGAAATTGGCATAGTTTGGAAGCGAACATGATTCTGATTTATACAATTTTAGAACATGTGTTAAGACATGTGAATTGGGTAGATTTGACATGGATTATAGGTTATGAAATTTAGATCTAGTATTGGCCTGTAAACTGAAAAACTAGAATAGTAAATCTAGTTTGTATGTAGACTGTAAACTAGAAGAATAAATCTAGTTTTTGGGCATAAACGGTGAACTAGAATAGAAAATCTAGTTTGGCATATAAAATCTATTTAGCATAAACTGAAAATAAAGATGATATATCTAAATTGCTATGAACTGTAGGTTAGGCAAATCAAGATTTGGGCCTAGAATATAAGTCTGTTAGCGACAAATGAATATAGGACAAATTTGTTTAAAAAGGGGGAAATGGGCTGTAAGATAAATTGTTAACAATTTATAAACTAAAGAAAGATATTTTGATAACACCCCTTTTTATAACTCGTACCACAAAGTACTAGGGTGACAGAGAGGATAGTGTCTAGGCTTGGGTTTGGAAAATATAAGTTTCCTGCCCTCCCTGGCTATCCCTAACTGATCCGACGAACGGGATGGTTGCTTTCAAAACCAGGTTTGGAAATTAATCAGAAAACCCTTTGAACTTAGAAAACATGAATATGCCTAACCCGAGATTAGACTGAGTTGCGGTGTAAACCTGCCCGGAACCGACCGGCACATCCAGTAACCACAGCAATATCTGTCTAATGTGAGAGGTTGCGGCTTTAATTTATTAATTAAAGCTAGAACAAGAAGGGGAGGGTTAAGTCCATAGGAACACTTAACCAACACAGTTAAAGCAAGAATGGGAAGGTTAAGTCCATAGGAGCACTTAACCAACTTAACACTGTTAAGCTAGAATGGTAGGATTAAGTCCATAGAAACACTTAACCAACTTAACACAGTTAAAGCTAGAATGGGAGGGTTAAGTCCATGGGAATACTTAGCCAAATTAACATGTTGACTAGACTAGAAGGTGGGGTTAAGTAAAGTTAATACACTTAGCCAATTTAACATGTTAATTAGACTAGAGGTTGGGGTTAAGTAATACACTTAGCCAATTTAATATGTTAGCTGGGTTGGACCGTAGGGTTAAGTAAACTTGAACACTTAACCATCAGAATATGATAAATGAATAGGGTTAAGTCTAAGACGTGAAGAGATGATACTTAACCATTAATAACAGGTTTAGTTAAAACCGGTGGGAAAGGTTAAGTTAAAAAGGGAACACTTAACCAATACAGGATGATTGGGTAGGGTTAAGAAATACTTAACCAATATGACTTGGTTTGTGGTGGGGTTAAGTCAACATGAATACTGACAACACTTAACAAGTTTAACAGGATAAGGGAAGAGGGTTAAGTTAGCTTGAATCGACTAAAGACACTTAACCAATCCAACTTAACGGGAAAGAGAACTAAGTAGTAAAACTTAGTCTTTAAGTAGTAAAACTTAGTTAAGAAGACAATGATCCTGGAAACTAAGTGGTAAAACTTAGTAGAACTAAGTAGTAATTCTTAGTATAACACGAAGGAGCGGACGTCCATCTGATTTTAAAGAAGACTCCAACGAATTGGGATATGAAGCCCGAGGCTTCGAGGGGACGTGAGGGTACTCTTGGTATCCCTCTGTGAGGCTGCAGATGATCCGCCTGGGCGCACAGAGGTTAAGGTCTGCGGTAGAAGAGCCAAGGGTATGCCTTGGTTGCAATATATGGCAACTAAAAGACTAGCATGGACCAGCGTGATTCGGCGAGAAGACGGAAGCCCTGTGATAGCAACTCGTCGTCTACCTACCATCTTCAGTCAAGCGAGACACGTGAAGCTGGAAGGATGGAGGACTCATACGGACCGCATACTTGCTATCTAGTTGTGGTTGCGGGGTGTTGTTGGCCATAGAATTAGTGGGGCAGATAGGGGCCTTCGTACAGTTCTCATTTTACAAGGATGGCCTTCCATTAGTTGAGGGAGGGGTCGAGTGGGACCATAGCCACTGGAAAAACAGACCTTAGCATCTGCATCGGCAGATATTGAAAGCTCCCGACCGAGTTCCGTATTTCTAGAGTAGCCCTGACAGCGGAACTCGGACCGCACATTACTGGACATGTGCATCTAGACAAGCGATAACGATTCGCGATACATGCGTGGGAAAAGTCTAGGAACATGTACCACCCTAAGTGGTGTGTCCTAGACTAAAGGGCATCGTTCGAAAGGTAGCATAATCCCTAGTTTGGAACTAGGTGGCATAAACCCTGAATCCAAGAAGCATTCAGAAAAATAGCGTAAGTTCTAGTTGAATCTAGAAGGCACTTGATAGAAAACCCTAGATTAGATCTAGGTAATTAAATAATAAATGGATGCCTGAAGGCGACAGAAACTACAGGGATTGGGATCACGTTATCGTTACTAGTAGGGACACTAGTTAGGCGGTGCAGAGATATAGAAACCAGAATAATAAGGTAATAGAGAAGCAGAGAAAGTATTAAAGTATATCCAGTTTATCTTGCCTTAGTATATCTTGTGGTAATCTTATCTTATCCTGTTGACCCTATCATCATGGTATTGTCTTGTATTCAGTTAATTCATGTCATTTCATTTTTCCCTGTTCACATGCTAGAAGTTACTGACTTACTCAGGCTTTATGTCTGACTCTGTTTTTCTTTCGCTTCTTTTCTTCCGTTTCCCCCCCAGGTGGTTGAGGAGGGAATAGTATAACTCAGGATTAGATTGGACCGTTGCTCTTTCCCCATCTTGAAGATTTGACGAAGTCGTCCTTGGATTCTCTTTCAGATGCTATGGCTGGCTCTTGCTACATTAGGGAATATAAAATGTTGTTTTATGCTTCTTTATTTTGTAAAGACAGACAATACTCTGATATTGTAAAAGAATCTTGTACAGACTATTTTATCAATAAAGCAAAGTTCTATTTTCCGTTGTTTAATATTTGTCTATCTTGTAATTTATCTGCATCTTTTACCCAAAATGCTCCACAGAACTTAGTGCATTCCCTTTGTGAGTGACACTAACGGACGTGGGGTGTTACAGCATGACCCGCATCACCACAATGATAACAAGCGAACTTGTTCTTCTTCCTACAGTCTTTCTTCAAATGGCCGGGTATCCCACAGTTGTGACACTTCCTCTTTTCTTTACCACCTTTCTTTTGTTGTTGGGCTTTCTTTGGATCCTCCTTCTTATCTTGCGGCCTAAAAGTACTTACACACTTCTCTTCTTCATGCATGTGTGCCATATCAACAAGCTTTTCATACGTAGCCCCCATTGGAATGTGGGACATAGCCAAACTGTGAAGCGGTTCATTTAGGCCCTTTGCAAACCTCAAGGCCTTCTTGTGAGGCGTATTCACAAAATCTTGCCAACTTATTAAATTCGGGCACATACTCCTTCACGGTTAAGTTTTTCTGCTTCAATGTCAAGAACCTCTCCATGTACATACTCTCCTCAGCTTGAGAAAGGAATTCCAACTCAAACCTTCCCCTAAAATCTGCCCACGTCTCCACAGCACGCTCTCCATTGGTAACCTCCTACCAAAACGAAGATTCTTCCTTCATCAACCAAGCAGCCAATTGGACCTTCTTACAATCGTCCAAATCGAAAATGCCAAAAGGTCCTCCACTTCTTTCAACTAATTTCTAGCTTCAATGAACGTTTCAGACCCACTAAAAGGTTTTCCACCCATCAAACGAAAGTCTTTACATATCTTGGAGAAAGCATCTCCACGCGGAGGAATGACTGGAGCTGGGGGAGGAGGAACGTCGGCCGGACCCGCGGCAGCGGCCCTAGCCTCGAGATATTGACGAAACCAACCGGGTACATGAACACCCTTTGGTATCTCAGGTGCTCCAGACATGCTGAAAAGAAAAAGAAAGAGTTTCAAAACAAGGGAAGCGAAAGAGAGATGTATGGCTTGCGGGGATTATGCTTTTTAAAGTAAACTTTCCTTGAAAATAGCTTCTTTAGAACAAGTTTTTGAAAATACTTTCTAGGAAAATAATACTTTTCAAAACACTTTTCAAAACTTTTTATCTGTTCTTGTAACCATAGCTCTGATACCACGTGTAACACCCCATGTCTATTAATGTCACTCACAAAGGGAATGCATCAATGTCCATGGAGCGTTATTATTGTAAAGAACAAATAAATTACAAGAATAAATAAATAAAACAACACAGCGGAAGATAAAACTTATTTCATAGCATCATAACTCAAAACAAGCTTACATAAGTAGTTTCCAAAACCATTACAACAGGATCAATAGTCTTTTCCAAAAACTTTAAAGTACATAAAGAAGCAAATATTTAAATAACATAAATGCATAAATCCCCACTGAGCATAAGCAAAGCCATAAAGATGAGAGAGTCCAAAGGATACATTTACTCTTTTCAAGCAACTGAAAGAAATCGGCACTATGCTGTAGTATTCCCTCCTTGCAAACTTGAGGGGGGGGGAGGAAAGAAAAGAGGTGGAAACAAATGGGTCAGACATAAAGTCTGGCGAGTCCAGTAATTTTAACAAATAATAGGTAAGGTAAATGATCAAGAAATAAATAGGCATCATGATATGGCTGTAACTTAGATAAGGTAGATAAAAAGGATGGACAAGATGATTTCGTTCCTAAGTACTAAGACAATCCTACACCTTGGCTAAGAGAACAACCCTCCAAGTACTAACCCCGAAGACCGAAGTCAACATCAGACTAGCACCCAAAGGACTATCCAACTCAACCAACATGTATTTCGTTACACCGCACTTTTTCTAAGTTACACCACATAACTTAATTACACAGCACATCTACTAGTCTCTTTTTACTAGAGGTTGATCCCTTCCCACTAACTGTACTAACACGACAAACTTGGTAGTTACTTGTACCTAGCTGCTATCGTAGGTGTCGGCTTGCTCCTACCACCGCTAAGATACCCTTAATCTACCCATTCGATCGGCTCCCTAAACCCCGTAGGCACCCGTGTTGGCTCCACAGTGGGGTGAATCACTCCACAAAGTGGCAACCCCGATACCAACATGAAATGCCCGACCATACCTACACGATGCAACTACGTCTTACCCACCAGCCCGGACCCATGCACGCACTTGAACCCGTTGGACTTGCGTTGCCATCGCTATTCACGTTTTGACCTCTTATATTCAAGCCCAATAAGCGTGCCCCAACCCCGGCCTAGTACCGGGCCCAATTAGATACTCAAACGGGTTACTGGTTGAAATGGGTCCCCATCCGACACAAGCCTCCCACCTATGCTTGGTCCCCACTTGGTTTTTCTCCCACTTAACCATTTTAATTTAAATGTCCATGTCTTACACATGCTACGGCTAAATCCATACTTACATGTCATAATTTACATGTCCTATCTTATTCCGGTTAAGTCCATATTTACATGTCATAATTTACATGTCACCCCACTTAACCGTCTAACCATACCCATGTCTTATTATGGTTAGTATTCTTTAATTCATTCCTTATGACGAACGGTGCATGACCTGTCACGTTAGATCGAACACTTTGTGGCCGCTGGATTTGCCGGGCGGTTCCGACAGTCTTACGCCACAAACCGGGTCTAACCTCGTGTCATTAACCGTTATGCCTACAATTCATTCCTTTGACCTCTCACATTAGACGTCCAATTGTGACTGCTGGATTTGCCGGGCGGTTCCGGGCAGTCTTACGTCACAATTGCGCCTAACCTCATGTCAAAGGTTCATTAACATCGTATTTCACCCATACCCAATTTTCATGTCATATATATCCAATTAAACATATAATCATGTCTATAATATTGCCTATTCCAAATTGTCACTAATTACACATTAATTAGCCTCAATTACAAATTTACAATTTTAGGCAATTTCATCAATTCCATGTAATTCATACCCAAATATGCCAATTTCACATATTATCCAAAATATCCAATAATATCCAATTTTCCAAATTTCCATATTCCCAATATTCCACATCGTTCCCACGTATTCGCATTCGTGCGTATTTTTAATATAGGCTCGAAGGTAGCCTAGATCAACAAATAAAAGGAATAGGGGTAAGAAGAGAGAATCAATTCATAGAAAATTGGAATAGAACATCATCCTGAAATAAAGAGGCATATAGACTGGTATAGAGGCATAATAAAAGATTCAACATGAATAAGTTGATAATAGGTACGAACTTTACATTGAAACATAGGCATATGATGACATGAATCAAAAAAGTGAAGACTTGGTGAGATTTTCATTACAAACATATATATGAATCCTTTTTACAACTTTTTCATGTTACTTTAATGCCATTAAATTTGTGAAAATAACTGTACTCGCCTTTCGTGGCTTAAGAAAAGGATAATGAATTGAAATTGGTGCAGAAACGTTGAATTGACGTTGATTAATCTTCTTTAATTGTTGTTGAAGCTCTAAACTTTGATTTGAATTGCGTATGAACACTTGAGATTTAATTTAGAGGCGGCAGCTAGGGTTTAAGAGAGAGCTTGACAGCATAATGGTGTCATAGATAATATTTTATGAATTAGGGTTAGGTCTTAAGGTGTATATATAGATGTCTAGGATCGATTAGAGCTCTTAGATTAACCCAAAAATCATCAGGACCATTCAGATGCAACATCAACCCTTAGCGCGAATCGGGCCATGGGTTAACAGCCAAACACCCTAGATCGACTCCTAGTCGACCCAGTGGGGCTTGGGTCGACTCCAAAAATGGTGCGGTTCGGCTATTCCCCATCCCAATTTGCTTTTTTGAACTTTTTTGAATATTTATTTATTTAATTTTTATATATATCTATATATATATTTCTCTCATATGCATACAAACTTCAAGGCTTAATAACATCTTCATAAGGTATCCGTTTCGTGCAAACCAAATGTCTATCTTAACCCAAAATTTTGAGACGAACATAATAGCGCAACCCATTTCACTTAATTCTTCTTCTAAAAATTAAGTGTACTTTAATTTGTGAATTTTAATGTTATAAAATTATGGGGTGTTACATTCTCCCCTCCTTAAAGGATTTCATCCCCGAAATCTCTAAGTTAAGAAGAATGTGTCCTACCATCCAATCATCCATCTACTCAACCATCATCCACAAGCATCCATTGTCCTTAAAAGATTTCTAATGTTATATGAACATATGCAAAAGCGTGTGTATATGTTCCTTATCTAATGCAAAGATCAGGTGGTCCATTGATTCAGTCGACCTCCTTAATGCAAATAATGATAGTGCCATGTATCCACCATGTATGCAAAGAACCCTATACATATCATTACTACATGTGTGCACAACCATTCATTTAAATGCAACATCCATATGATACGTCCATTTAATATACATCCATTTAACTAAATACATCCATTTATATGCAATATGCAATATGAAAGTGACTGAGCCGATCTAGTGCCTAATGTGTGTGTATATGTATCCACGAACAACCACTAGCAAACACTTGCATCCACATGCATCCATCAATCATAACATGTCTCAAACACATGTTTCAACCATAGGACTACCCTATCTAAAGGTCAAAGACTTAAATGAGATGATATACTAAAGATAGGACAAGTACAAGCTAAGTGATAAAGGAGAAATTAAAAGACATACCCTCGAAAAGGAAAGGGTATAATGAACGCATCTTCTCTTACATCTCCCAAGTAGCGTTTCCTTGATCATCTCCCCATTGCACTTTGACTAGCTTGACCTCTCGGTTCCTCAACTTCTTAATCTCCGACCCAAGAATGCATGTAGGAGCTCGTCGCATCACGTTCTACCTCCACCTCTCTATGCAAGCTCGGCTCCACCACTTCCGCGGTATCATGTAAGCACTTCCTCAAATGCGAAACATGGAACACGTCTTGTACACCACTAAGTCTTTCGGGCAACTCTACTCTATATGCCATCTGTCCAATCCACTCCTTAATAGGAAACGGCCCTACGAACCTTGGTGCTAACTTCCCAACTGACCCAAAGCGAACAACATTCCTTAATGGATACACCTTGATAAAGATCATGTCCCAAATATCAAATTCAAGATCTGTCCTCCTCTTGTCTGCATATGATTTCTGCCTATCTTGCGCCGTCTTCATCCTCCTTCGAATTAAGTCGATCTTCTCCGAAGTCTCTCTAATCATATTGGGACCAAGCAAGATCTTATCCGTAGATTCCCACCAACATGTGGGTGAACGACAAGGTCATCCATAAATAGCCTCAAAAGGTGCCATGCCAATGCTAGATTGAAAGCTATTGTTGTACGTGAACTCCACTAAAGGAAGATGTTCCTCCCAAGTATCTGCTAACTCTAAAGCACATAGCCACAAAAGGTCCTCTAGAATACGATTCACCCTCTCAGTCTAGCCGTCCGTATGAGGATGATATGGGGTGCTCAAACATAAATGAGTCCCTACCGCCTCTTGCAAGCTCTTCTAAAACTCGCTAGTAAAAATAGGATCGCGATCGCTCACTATGCTAGAAGGAACACCGTGCAAACGAACTATCTCTCGAATGTATACGGAGGCTGACCATGATTCAGTCCTCTTACTCTTCACGGGAATGAAATGGGCGCTCTTAGTAAGTCTGCCTACCATGACCCAAATCCCCGTATTACCCTTCCTCGATCTCGGTAACCCATCAACAAAGTCCATCGAGATACTCTCCCACTTCCATTGTGGGACCTCCAATGGGTGAAGCAACCCACCGGGCTTCTTTTACTCTGCTTTTACTTGTTGGCACACCAAGCATCTAGCGACAAACTCGGCCACATCCTTCTTCATACCGGCCCAAAAGTAAACTCGTCTCATGTCCATGTACATCTTGTCCCCGCCGGGATGAATGGTCATCTTCGAACGATGTGCATCATCAAGAATGATCTTCCTCAAGTTCTCCTCTCGTGGTACACAAAGTCTACCGTCCCTACATAACCAACCCTTATCATCTAGGGTATACCTACTGAAATGGCTCGATGACTCTCCCCTTATGAGCTTCTCTACCAACTCAACCAACTGTGGGTCATCTCATTGTGCCTCACCAATCCATCCAAAAATCATAGGTCTGACCTCTAAGGATGCTAGCAAACCGGGTACAAAGTCAATGAAAGGTCTAAAGTCAAACGTAGAGATGAACTCTAAGCTTTGTCGCTCAACAAACAACGGACTCAAGGACAACCTTTTCCTACTTAAGGTGTCTGCCACCACGTTACCCTTGCCAGGGGTATATGCTATCTCGAAATCATAGGACGATAAGAATTCCATCTACCTTTGCTGCCTTAAGTTCAAGTCCTTCTGAGAGAACAAGTATTTTAGTGATTTATGGTTTGTGAACAATTCGAATTTCTTGCCAAGAAGATAATAGCGCCAAGACTTAAGCGCGAAAACAATAGCGGAACTCTAGGTCATGTGTAGGGTAATTCCTCTCATGCACTCTCAACTGCCTTCCTCCATAGGCTATTACCCTCCCCTCTTGCATTAAGACTACGCCTAGTCCTGTCCCACAAGCATCGATATAAACGGTAAATGGCTTACTCCCATCTGGCAACACTAAGAGTGGGGCTGTGGTCAAAGCTCTTTTTAAACGTTGGAACGCATCATCACAATCTACGTCCCACGTGAAAACTAGGTTCTTCTTCGTCAAGCGTGTCAATGGACCTGATATCTTTGCGAAGTCCTTGATAAAATTCCTATAGTAGCCTGCCAACCCCAAGAAACTCCTCACCTCGGTAGCATTTTTAGGGACCTTCCAGTCTTGGATGGCCACCACCTTCGCGGGATCCACAGCTATCCCTTCTTTGGAAACCACGTGCCCTAAGAATCGCACTTCCTTCCTCCAAAAGTGACATTTAGAAAATTTAGCTTTAAGGTTATGCGCTCGAAGGGTCTCCAACACTTCCCTAAGATGTAGGACATGCTCTTCCTCGCTCTTAGAAAATATCAAGATGTCATCCACAAAGACCACCACGAATTTATTAAGGTACTCCCTAAACACCCTACTCATCAAGTCAACAAAGTATGCGGGGGCGTTTGTCAAACCTAAGGACATTACAAGCCACTCATAGAAACCGTCCGGAGTCCTAAAGGCAGTCTTGTCTATGTTATCCTCAGCCACTCTCAACTGATGGAATCCAGTGGCTAAGTCCAACTGCGAAAATACTGAGGTGCCAACTAACTGATCGAAGAGATCGTCAATCCTCGGCAGTGGGTGCCTATTCTTCTTAGTAAGCTTATTAAGTTCTCTATAGTCCACACAAAGTCTAAGGGACCCATCCGCCTTCGTGGCAAATACTACTGGAGCACCCCACTCCAATATACTATGTCTTATGAATCCCTTTTCAAGCAACTCCCCTACTTGCTTATTGAGCTCCCTCCTCTCACGAGGAGCCATGTGGCGTACTGGCAGAGATACTGGTTTTAATTGTCTACAAGATAAATACGAAAGTCTATCTCGCGTTTTGGGGGTTGACCCCTCACCTCATTGAAGACATCAACATATTCACGGACTATACGAACAGAATGTAAATCATCATTGGATGCGTCAAGTGACTCAAAATAACTAAGCATCACCGATCCTCTAGGGTCACAAGAAATATCAAGGGTCTTTCCACTACGAGTCAATAATTTTACTACCCTTCGTTCACAATCTAGGATGGCACCGTATCTGGCTAGCCAATCCGTCCCTAGAATCAACCTATTGCCCATGAAACCAAGCACAAAAGCATTACATTCAAAACCAACGCCTATGATAGACAATCTCAAATCCCTACAAACCATGGATAAATGAGCCGACCCACCAATAGGATTTGAGACTACAATGGGATCTACAACGAGACTAGTATTTAAGTGCATTGTTTCAACTAATGATGCAGAGATAAACGAATGTGATGGGCCAGAATCGAATAAAGTACGGACTGGATGATCAAACAAGAAAATCAAACTTTCAACAGAAATTTTTCTACCTTCTTCCTGTCCCGGAGCCATGAGAGCGTGAACCTGCCCTCCCGAAGTAGAACCTGCCCTCTGCCCTTGCTTCTTAGGACAGTCCTTCACAGCATGACCCGCATCACCACAATGATAACAAGAGAACTTCTTCTTCTTCCTACAGTCTTTCTACAAATGGCCGAGTATCCCACAGTTGTGACACTTCCTCTTTTCTTTACCACCTTTCTTTTGTTGTTGGGCTTTCTTTGGATCCTCCTTCTTATCTTGCAGCCTGAAAGTACCTACACACTTCTCTTCTTCATGCATGTATGCCATATCAACAAGCTTTTCATACGTAGCCCCCATTGGAATGTGGGACATAGCCAAACTGTGAAGCGGTTCATTTAGGCCCTTTGCAAACCTCAAGACCTTCTTGTGAGGCGTATTCACCAAATCTTGCCAACTTATTAAATTTGGTCACATACTCCTTCACGGTTAAGTTTTTCTGCTTCAATGTCAAGAACCTCTCCATGTACATACTCTCCTTAGCTTGAGAAAGGAATTTCAACTCAAACCTTCCCCTAAAATCTGCCCACGTCTCCACAGCACGCTCTCCATTAGTAACCTCCCACCAAAACGAAGATTCGTCCTTCATCAACCAAGCAGCCAATTGGACCTTCTTACAATCGTCCAAATCGAAAATGCCAAATAGGTCCTCCACTTCTTTCAACTAATTTCTAGCTTCAACGAACGTTTCAGACCCACTAAAAGGTTTTCCACCCATCAAACGAAAGTCTTTACATATCTTTGAGAAAGCATCTCCACGCGGAGGAATGACTGGAGCTGGGGGAGGAGGAACGTCGGTCGGACCCGCGGCAGCGGCCCTAGCCTCGAGATATTGACGAAACCAACCGGGTACATGAACACCCTTTGGTATCTCAGATGCTCCAGACATGCTGAAAAGAAAAAGAAAGAGTTTCAAAATAAGGGAAGCGAAAGAGAGATGTATGGCTTGCGGGGATTATGCTTTTTAAAGTAAACTTTCCTTGAAAGTAGCTTCTTTAAAACAAGTTTTTGAAAATACTTTCTAGGAAAATAATACTTTTGAAAACACTTTTCAAAACTTTTTATCTGTTCTTGTAACCATAGCTCTGATACCACGTGTAACACCCCATGTCTATTAATGTCACTCACAAAGGGAATGCATCAATGTCCATGGAGCGTTATTATTGTAAAGAACAAATAAATTACAAGAATAAATAAATAAAACAACACAGCGGAAGATAAAACTTATTTCATAGCATCATAACTCAAAACAAGCTTTCATAAGTAGTTTCCAAAACCATTACAACAGGATCAATAGTCTTTTCCAAAAACTTTAAAGTACATAAAGAAGAAAATACTTAAATAACATAAATGCATAAATCCCCACTGAGCATAAGCAAAGCCATAAAGATGAGAGAGTCCAAAGGATACATTTACTCTTTTCAAGCAACTGAAAGAAATCGGCACTATGTTGTAGTATTCCCTCCTTGCAAACTTGAGGGGGGGGAAGGAAAGAAAAGAGGTGGAAACAAATGGGTCAGACATAAAGTTTGGCGAGTCCAGTAATTTTAACAAATAATAGGTAAGGTAAATGATCAAGACATAAATAGGCATCATGATATGGCTGTAACTTAGATAAGGTAGATAAAAAGGATGGACAAGATGATTTCGTTCCTAAGTACTAAGACAATCCTACACCTTGGCTAAGAGAACAACCCTCCAAGTACTAACCCCGAAGACCGAAGTCAACATCAGATTAGCACCCAAAGGACTATCCAACTCAACCAACATGTATTTCGTTACACCGCACTTTTGCTAAGTTACACCACATTACTTAATTACACCGCACATCTACTAGTCTCTTTTTACTAGAGGTTGATCCATTCCCATTAACTGTACTCACACGACAAACTTGGTAGTTACTTGTACCTAGTTGCTATCGTAGGTGCCGGCTTGCTCCTACCACCGCTAAGGTACCCTTAATCTACCCATTCGATCGGCTCCCTAAACCCGGAGGCACCCGTGCTGGCCCCACAGTGGGGTGAATCACTCCACAAAGCGGCAACCCCGATACCAACATGAAATGCACGGCCATACCTACACGATGCAACAACGTCTTACCTACCAGCCCGGACCCATGCACGCACATGAACCCGTTGGACTTGCGTTGCCATCGCTATTCACGTTTTGACCTCTTATATTCAAGCCCTGTAAGCGTGCCCCAACCCCTGCCTAGTACCGGGCCCAATTAGATACTCAAACGGGTTACTGGTTGAAATGGGTCCCCATCCGACACAAGCCTCCCACCTATGCTTGGTCCCCACTAGGTTTTTCTCCCACTTAACCATTTTAATTTAAATGTCCATGTCTTACACATGCTACGGCTAAATCCATACTTACATGTCATAATTTACATGTCCTATCTTATTCCGGTTAAGTCCATATTTACATGTCATAATTTACATGTTACCCCACTTAACCGTCTAACCATACCCATGTCTTATTATGGTTAGTATTCTTTAATTCATTCCTTATGACGAACGGTGCATGACCAGTCACATTAGACCGAACACTTTGTGGCCGCTGGATTTGCCGGGCGGTTCCGGCATTCTTACGCCACAAATCGGGTCTAACCTCATGTCATTAACCATTACGCCTTCAATTCATTCCTTTGACCTCTCGCATTAGATGTCCAATTGTGACCGCTGGATTTGCCGGGCGGTTCCAGGCAGTCTTACACCATAATTGCGCCTAACCTCGTGTCAAAGGTTCATTAACATCGTATTTCACCCATACCCAATTTTCATGTCATATATATCCAATTAAGCATATAATCATGTCTATAATATTGCCTATTCCAAATTGTCACTAATTACACATTAATTAGCCTCAATTACAAATTTACAATTTTAGGCAATTTCATCAATTCCATGTAATTCATACCCAAATATGCCTATTTCACATATTATCCAATTATCCAAAATTTCCAATAATATCCAATTTTCCAAATTTCCCATATTCCCAATATTCCACATCGTTCCCACGTATTCGCATTCGCACATATTTTTAATACAGGCTCGAAGGTAGCCTAAATCCACAAATAAAAGAAATAGGGGTAAGAAGAGAGAATCAATTCATAGAAAATTGGAATAAAACATCATCATGAAATAAAGAGGCATATAGACTGGCATAGAGGCATAATAAAAGATTCAACATGAATAAACTGATAAAAGGTATGAACTTTACATAGAAACATAGGCATATGATGACATGAATCAAAATGGTGAAGACTTAGTGAGATTTTCATTACAAACATATATATGAATCCTTTTTACAACTTTTTCATGTTACTATAATCCCATTAAATTTGTGAAAATAACTGTACTCACCTTTCATGGCTTAAGAAAAGGACTAATGAATTGAAATTGGTGCAGAAACGTTGAATTGACGTTGATTAATCTTCTTTAATTATTGTTGAAGCTCTAAACTTTGATTGAATTGTGTATGAACACTTGAGATTTAATTTAGAGGTGGCGGCTAGGGTTTAAGAGAGAGCTTGACAACATAATGGTGTCATAGATAATATTTTATGAATTAGGGTTAGGTCTTAAGGTGTATATATAGATGTCTAAGATCGATTAGAGCTCTTAGATTAACCCAGAAATCATCAGGACCACTCAGATGCAACATCAGCCCTTAGCGCAAATCGGGCCACGAGTTGATAGCCAAACACCCTGGATCGACTCCTAGTCGACCCAGCGGGGCTTGGGTCGACTCCAAAAATGGTGCGGTTCGGCTAATCCCCCTCCCGATTTGCTGTTTTGAACTTTTTTGAATATTTATTTATTTAATTTTTATATATATCTATATATATTTCTCTCATATGCATACAAACTTCAAGGCTTAATAACATCTTCATAAGGTATCCGTTTCGTGCAAACCAAATGTCTATCTTGTCCCAAAATTTTGAGATGAACATAATAGCGCAACCCATTTCACTTAATTCTACTTCTAAAAATTAAGTATACTTTAATTTGTCATTTTAATGTTATAAAATTATGGGGTGTTACATAATGCATATAGGTTCACACTTTAGGTAGGTTGCTGTCAATTGTCAAGTGCATTGTCTATATGAAACTACAGAACAAAACTTGTATAGTATAGCTGCATTCCTTCCTATTCAACAATTAGCAGTTACAACATTCCATTAATTATTTACTCGTATATACACTAAAGTTGCATCATTTCCACAAGCTAGAACTCGGCTTTGTTGTTTCCAATCAAACTAGGCCACTATGTTTTGTCAACATTGGAAAAAAATTAGAGCATGATAAACAAATACTTGAATTCTCCTTTCATTCATTCAAACTTTGCACATCAATGTTATGGCCGTGCATATACATATTCATAACAGGAAAGGATCAGTGTGTGTGAGGCCTCATCAGTAGTATCTCTTTTCAATCAAATAAATGCTATAGTGAAGCCATCTACAAACCATTTTATATCTTGCACATGACCAAACATGTATATGTATTCCTCATTTATGGACTGTCAGGCCTTGTGTTTTGAGACAATATAGAACCATCTAGCCGAGCTTCATGTTTCAATCTATACACAGCTAGGACCATGCTATGTTTTGCCGATCAAACTATGCATGCACAGCTACAAACCATAACCTCACCCTTTTCATTCCTTTCAATTACATGGAAGAAGTAGTCATTTCCAGTGCATTTAAATCCCCATATGATGCCATTAGTATATTCATTTATTTCAACTATAAATACACACAAGAAGTTGCCTTGCCTTTATAGTTCATTCGAAAAACCAATAATGGAATAAAAGAGAGAAACTAAAAATCTGAGAATGGAAAAGGAAACCAGAGTACTAAGGACACTGTGAGTAAACTCACCTTTTAATTCCATTTTTTTACTTGAATGTAATATTGGTTGATGTCTTTTATATACACATGTATCTGCATACAATATGATGTTATGATTCAACTACAAATACCTAAGTGATATTAATCTAAATCTGGAACCTGGGTATCAAAATACATAGGAACAAGGGACAAAACTTAGTGAGTAAACCTTCCCTATCTATTTCTGATAGTTGTATGCAACGCCTGTAAATACTGGTATGCTTCTGGATGCATGATTAAGGAAAAAGGAAAATATATTTAGCTAATATCAGTGTAATGATCTTAATGTCATATCTGCTACTTTACTTTTTGTTAGTTTGCACAAATCATATCCTATTGGCATGATATCTTAACAATTTACAGTAACAAAACACCCAACAAAATTAGGGTGTTATATTTTCTGACTTTTTAGATAATAAACATTGAATAATACAAGAAAAATGGAGCATAGATCCACATAAACTTGTCGATCTCAAACCTTAATTATAACCTTAAGTAACCTTAGCATTACTCTTAGCAATATATATATTATATACAAAATACACGTAAATGATGCTCGTTTACCCCTATGGTGGAGTTTGGAGCTGAACGGTGTATGATGTTGGAGAAGCAATGTATTTTGGTGATGGTTTCTCCCAGGTAAGTAGCGGTTGAACATGCAAATTTGTGCTGTAGTTAGTCGAAACAGAACGAATGGGTGTGAATAAGTTTAGTAAGTAAATTTGCGTTTGTGTGGGAGTTCGAAACCGGTGCAGGTTGGTAGAGGAATGTGTGCACGTGCACCAGTGCACTTGTTCCCATGGAATGATACTGGAAGGGATAGAAGTAGAAGGTGGAGGCAAAACAGCATATAAGAATGTTTTAGGCAAGATTACTTCACGTCTAAGGTACATGGAAATTTAATGCAAGAGGGTATAGCATAACTGGATGTGAATGGAATAAAACACAACTATAAAATGAAATGGAGACAGCAGTAAGAAGAGAAGATAGCAACAGTATTAGAGGGGAGGGGATTTGGTGCATGAGTAAATATGGTGGCCTGTTGGGCTATGAGCTCACATTTCATTCTTTAGAGAAAAAAAAACGTTTGGGGTAGCAGGTTAAAGAAATTGAGGGAATGGGGGAGTGTACAGCAAAAAGAAGAGAGAAAGGAACAAGCAAGAGAGGGGGAGACATGAGAGCATTGGACAGAATTTCTTTGTATGCGTGGATACATTGTACGTTGGCTTGATGGTCGGGCCATGGGCCTTGGCCCAGTTTCTTATAAAAAACGATAGGGAATGAAACATCCGCAAAGAGGAGAGTATAAGCAGTAATTAGAAAACGGGAATGGGGAATAAGGTGCGTGGGAAATACATGTACTGGTTTTGAAGATAGCATGGGGTTTTGGCATCATAACAAAGGGTGCAGCGTCCCTTTTTGGGTGTATGCGGGCTGTTGTCGTATAGGATAGTTGGGCCTAGACTTTAAGCCCATATATATATATATATATATAAAGAGAAGAGTGATGGTGGAAATAGCAAAACTGGTAGGCTAAGGGAAGAAGAGTAGCGGATGCAAATCATGTAAGGTATGACTTGACATAATAATTGGATATAAGTTCAATTCTTATTACACCGTCCAAATTGTAAAAGAGTACACATTAAAGGCTTACATGAACACAAATATAAATGAATAAGGGAGAACATGCAGCACTCAAAAATCTAAATTGGATTGTTCTTTAGATAATTAGATTTTGTTTAATTATAAAGATCAATTATATTACAACGAAAACAAATTTAGTCGGTAAACTGAAATTAACGCGTAAACTATTAATGTGTAAATATAGTAAATTCTGAATTTGTTTGTTCAGTGTATTATTTAATTATTTAGTTGAGTTAAATTACATTAACTATAATTATATATTATATATGGACACCCGTTAGTAGGAATAAACACCGTTCCATTACTAATTAATTATATTGAATTCTTTAGACACCCTGGTTAGCAGAAATAAACACCGTTATACTATTATATTAGTTTGACATAATTTTTTTGTAAATATATGTTGTTGAGTTATTATATATTATAAATTATAAATCGATACTATTGAATTGTATTGTTGTTTGGGTAAATTGAATTAACAACTTGAATGTCACCTGTTAAGGAACTGCTATATGCCATTGGGACTGCTGGGTCATAATTTCTATAAAGTAAACTAGAAATTAACTCAAGTTGTTAATAGTTTTGAATAAATATTTTAAGAAACAATTAAATGGGATTATTTTAAATTAATTATATTATTAATTTAAAAAGGGAAAATTAACTGTAATCAGTTAATCAGATTTTTCTTTTTACACCCCATGTTTTCAATGAGAATTTGATTGTTAAATTAACCGTGTTTCAATTAATGTGATAAAATAGTATTAAACAAGAGATTGTTGAATATAAGAATGTTTTATTAAAAAGTTAATTAATATTTTAATTAACATAATTGTTAAGCTAAATGTGCAGTTAAATAGAGAAGTTGAAATTTAATAAAGTATCCAAGATGATGTTTTGAACTTAATTAATCTCTGAATTAAGTAATTTTGAAAGATAATTATATCAACAAAGAAAAAGCGGACTAAATCGATTAAATTTCGTGGTTTTAAATATTTAAGTTATCCAAGTCAATTTGATGCTTGTTTCCAGAACAACAACACTGTTTTGAAATGATTTAAGGTTTAAAAAAATCAAATGGATTTACAAAGTCTGGTTTGACGAATATTTTGGATAACGAACTTCTACAATCTTAAAGATAAGAATGGTTTCGATTCAAGGTCTAAGAGGTAATTAAAATAACCCAACTTGAACGATTTCACTATTATCCAATAGATAGTATTAGTCTGTATTCAAAATGAGTGTTAGAGCTGAATATCGCTTTCAGCTATGAAACCTATATTCATGAGTGAGATTATCACATAAGATTTTTAATAAAAAAATTTATAAGTTAAGAAAATGCTTATAGTTTCAAATAAATATAAACAAAGTTAATCTGTGAATTTAAATTAGTAAAGATTATTTATATAAGGCATAGCAGATCCAACAGAAATAAAATCTATTCACTTTATTTTATATTTGATAGTTAAATCACCGACTATCAAATCTTGACCTTTATCGTTGTCGTTTCGAAGAGTCCGGAATTTAATTGCACTTTGATTCGATTTATACATTTCAAGTCAGAGATTATTGAAGATGGGTTTTATGCAAGGGCTTCTCTGTTAATCCTAGGTAGCAATTGCCTAAGATGGATTTACAGAGCAGTGCCTTCGGTTTGTCCAGACCCAGGACAACTTTTATGGACGAATGTTTGACAGAGTATACCTAACTGATCGCGTAAGTTGCTCTCTTCAAAACTATGTTTGGTGGTAGAGGAATTCGTTTCGCTTAGCTTTTTACCCGTGGTTTTAGGGAAATCAATTTTTGATTTGATGGGTTTGACGATGTGGCATTCAAAGTAAATAAAGGTGTGCTGTTACAACTGGTACGTTCTGGCCTCAATCCTCACAACCGAAAAATGACAAAAATTGGGCAGGCAAGATGGCTATGTGGGTCGCTCGCATTAAGGTGTATTGTCACCTATATAGAGAATATTCATTTTGTTACTTCTTTCGTTTCTGTATCTTCAGATAACGGTTATGTAGGCCCAACCGTAGGTGACAATATATTCGATACACTCAAGTGAAATGAGGGGTCGGTCATGTGTGTGCCAGGTTGCAAGACGTTCTTGTTGAACCCAATGTATTCCCTTCTAGAGATACACTATCGGGAGGTGGTCCCATACCTTGTCATAGTCGGAATCCAATCTCCAAAAAGCACCTGCGGTTTTGTTTGTATACTATATATGTGGATCGTGAGATGCAAGCATTCCGTTAGATTGCTATTTATTTGTATTTAGACCCTGCCATAATATCAGACGAGTATTGTTTTTTCAACGAATGTTTTGGTTTACCGTAAGGTAAAAACCATCAGTATTTATGTGTGGATTGGTCTTACGATTATCTTTTCTTTCAAAAGGGTTTTGAAAGTTAAAATCAATCTGTTTTAAAATCATTTACTCACACCAGTCCTATGAATGACCCAGAGTTTATTTTTCTATGTTTTCCCCTAAACTCTTGGATGCCCAAATTTGTATGGGCAGTCAAGTAGTTCAGAATTTTATGGATTTTCTGGAGGATCTTGGAGCAGAAGGCTTCAACCTTAGATACATAGAGTTTATTTACGTAGTATTGTGTATGTATTAGACTCTGATGATGTATGTAAGTTAAAATCCAGTTTGTATTTTTAGAGTGATTATATATCTATTATATTTTATTCGTTCTGTTGTGATATTCGTGTTTACTCTGGTTCTGTTGTATGTTCTTCTTTTCTACTTTTCTATCTTATCTATTCTCATCCTCTAATTTCTTTCTTTGACACCTAGGTTTTAATGTTCTTTGGGGTGGACTTGTGTTGTATTTGGTCGACTCAAAGGGTACCGAAATCCGGGTCGCCACACCTAAACTCTGGGTTCCCATATTTCCACACGGGCAGCTAGTAGTTTTGGTTTTCGCAGATACTTCTTTTTACAGGACCCTGGATTACAGCTGGAGCTATAATTAGAAAGCTTTGTATCCATATATCTCTTTTAGTTGTGATTGTAGATGATTTCTGCCGTACATTATATTTTTGTATATAATTTCTGCTGCTTTTAATTTGTAAATCTCTGATATTTATTTTCTATTGTATAATATTTATTCATACTCTGATATGTTCTTGTACTTTGATGTAAATTGTTGTAATAGCAATGAAATGTTCTAGGTGTTATGATGCGTCAGGTTCTCAAAGCAATTCGGGCTTTCCCGTAAAGGGAACTTTGGGTCGTTTCAGTTTGGGATCAGAGCTTTGGTTTACAGAGCTCGAGAACAAGACATGTTAGAACCAAACGAAAGAATTCATTAGAGGTAGGATTAATAATATCCCCAAAATGAATTTAAAGAGTATTATTTATGAAAACGAATTTAATTTTGAAAATTTTATATCTTATTATACTTATTTGAGTATTTTATTTTAAATTGATTTTGGACTATCAGGTATATGAAGATTTTGAATATACGTCTGATCCACGTGTATATGAAGCCTCAAATATACTGGATAGATATAATATCACATTCTAGTCGCCCGGGAATAATTCTGATGATGGGGCCCCATCATCAGTGTTTATTTTCTAGTTTCGAAAGTGGAAATATATATTTCCAATTGACTGGTGTGAGAACCAAAACTTAGTTATGGATTATTGTTTGTAAATTGGTCTTGAAATTGGATTTTTTGAGTATATATAAAAGTTATGCATTTGGAAATTTAATTAACAAATTTATTGTTGGTTGTGTTCTATGATAATTAATTTAACTAATAAAAATATTGGAATGATAAAACCAATAAATGAATGGATGATAAGTAAAGCCAAATCGAATCAAATATTGAATTAAATTGAAAACTGATTGGAGTTGCATACATATACATGTGTGTGTGTGTATATATATATATATATTTGAATAGGTTTAATGAGTTGGTTGTGCAATTTTTATTTATATAAACTCCTGTGAATGAAATTGGATGCGTTGTGATGGTTGTTCTATGTGAGATTATAAACCACGCCATAGGATAGCAACCAATAAATTATGAACTACACCGCATGGCATACTACATGAAGAAAACATATCATATCATATTCCATATGAGCATTTGGCACTTATATGACGAGGTTTGGATTTTCATACGGGCGAGATGCTTGTATGGCGATGACTGAATTACAGGTTGAACAGAAGACTGATTATGGACTTAATTGAGAAATACATGTAACGGTGCTTGGGGAAGGATTTAATAAAAACCCTACACAGGTCTGGAGATGACAAAAATTCACGTCTCACTTGTTGTTAATTAAGGCACATGGATTATTTTATATCAAAAACTGGGCAAGGTATGAGATTACGACTTTTTACATGTCTCCCTTAGGCATAGATAGGTCCCAAAAATCGTATATGCTTTTTATTGATTTATTGGGTGCTTGATACGGCCCAATAAAATTTTAAAAGTCAACTCGTACAAAGGAGGTTATGGGGGAATTTTTCGAAAATTTAGGGTGTTAGCCAAATTTTTGAGAAATTTGAAAATTCTTAGAAACTGAAAAGTTGAAGAATGAAAGCCAGAATGAAAGTTGAGTTGGTTAGTTAAACATCTTTCTGCTCCGTTTCTTTTCGAGAACGAAAAATATTAAGTGGGGGAGATAGTAACAACCCGAAATTTCTAAACCAATCTAAAAAAATTATTTTAGCTATTTTATTGGGTTTTGAATATTTAAAATGATTTATTTTAAATAATAATGATTTAAATTTTATTTAAATTGAAATTAGAACATATGAATTTATTTTAATTATAAAACGAGCCTGAAATGGCATGATAGTTTGAAAATTCTATTTTAAATTTCAATTGAATGTACAGAATTCAATATAAATCGGATTTTAGTAAAACAACAAAGGTTAGAATTTATTTAATTATATCTTTCTAACGAATGTCAAAAATTGAGATTTCACTTCATAAATTGAAAGATATGTCTAGTTTAAAATTTAAAATAGTCGCTATGGAATTTATATATATTTAAATAATACTTATAGCCCTTAAAAACATAGCCATTTTGCGAACGACCTCCGTTTTCGATGAAACCATTTTTGTTGGATCCAGAATATCAAATTATAGTCAAGTTTAAAATTTCATAATTTTTGAAATTAATATGTGAGCGTAGAAAATTTAAACGTGTTTTCCATTTCAGTTTAAATTTAATAAACCAGTTAAAAAGTCCATTTTTCAAACAATCTCTCAATTCGACGAAATTAATTTTGTTAGGACCGTATCGTCAAAACATTACAAGATTTCAATTTTCATAATTTTTGGAGTCAGTATGTGGCCCGGTAAATTAAAATATATGTTCAAATTCAATATTGACCGTCATATTAATTTATATTTTAATTTTGATAAAAACTGATTTAAACAGTAGAATTGGCTTACGAAACGTATCCCATTGTGCTCGGAATGGGGGTATTTAGCTGGGGATGATAGTTGTTGGGTTTGATTTGGAGTTCGAATTGATAAACATGTGTTATTGAAAATAAAGGAATTAATAATATTAATAAAATGGTATAAAAGGGGCACCACTCAAACCCTAAATTCCAAAACGTTCAGTGCCACCTCTATGACACCCCACATCCGTTAATGTCACTCACTTAGGGAATGCATTAAGTTTCTTGAAGCACTATAGGTAAACAAACACAGAATAATTACAAGACAGATATAAATAAGGCAGTAGCGGAAAATTTAAACTTTTATTTCAAACATAAGTCATAATACCGTGGTCCACAATTTCATAAGTCACAAAAACCGTTACTAAAAAGTAACTTCTGTCTTGCACCATCAGAGTACATAAGTAAATAAAAAGCATCATTCCCCCAATTAAAAGATTTAAGCCATAGTAGAGACAAGAACTTGAGCCATACTTCAGAAGTAGCTCCTGACAAGATGATATCTTATTCCTAATTAAGTCTGAGTGTTTCCTCCCTGAGAACCTGGGGGGGAACGGAAGAAAGAAGGAGAAACAACAGGGTCAGACATAAAGTCTGGCGAGTCTAGTTACTTTTAGCCAGTAGACAAATAAAAGCAACAGGATTGGCATATAAAGTGGATAAGAGAGAGACTACTACATAAATGGCAGGTATGACAAGGTAAGCAAGATAAGGTGTATGTGCCTTACTAATGATTACTCTGCACTACTACTAGTACAACTGAAATGAGACGATCTCTTCCACTATAAGTCGGTAGGCTTAGGTCATACGTCTAAGTATACCCTAACCCCTACCCTAATCGATCGGCTCCTTACTCTATAGATACCCTGTGTTGGCCCCACAGTAGGAGGTATCACTTCCTAAAGTGGCAACCCATGGTGTGCACAACCATATCTACTGGTGTCACGGTCATCTTAGGCCCCTATGCCTGGCCCATGCACGCACATGTCCCCGGTCGGTTTGCGCCGCCTACGCCATCCGCCTCGTTCGGATCTCTTACAATCAATCAGTAAGCGTGCCCCTTCTCCGCCTGGTACGAAGTTCTTTACTTGATACCAACTCCGGGTTACTGACTAAAATGGGTCCCACACAACATGATACAAGCTCTCCACCTTGTCTTATATCCCCACTAGGTTTTCCACTAACTATGCATACCCTTAGGTGTCTTTAATTACATACCCCTTTACCAGTTATGCTTACCCTAAAGGGTGTCTTTAATTACATAACTTCATTACATTATCTATCAGTTATGTATACCACTACATGTCTTTAACTACATAACCTTATTACGTTATCTACCGGTTATGTATACCACTAGGTGTCTTTAATTATATAACCTTATTGGGTTAAGTTCATGGGCCTAGATGTAAATATTACCCACTCCCTCTAATTTACTTTACCCACCCACTACTCATCCAATTTTACTTAACCCTAACTTAAGTTCATAGTCATACAATCTTTATGAATTAAATTAGGTTAAGTAGTCCAATTCTTTACCATGTCCATTTATGGTTTTATAATGGGCTAGACCTCCCACATTAGGCCTACAATATGTAGATGTTGGATATGCCTGTCGGGTCCGGGCAGTCTAATTCCACAGTGGGGCCTAACCTCGTGTCTTAGCCCGATTCGTATTTGCATACTTAGCCCTCCCACATTAGGTTCAACATTAGTGGCTGCTGGATATGTCGGTCGGGTCCGGGAAGACTTCCACCACTAATGTAACCTAACCTCGTGTCATAAGTAAAATTTACAATTCCTAATTGTAAATTACTAAACATTCCAAATTAATCCAAATCTACCTATGTCATTATAGGTAACTATTTCTATGTTTTCCCATTTGAATTACAGTCCCATTTCATATAAATATTACATAAATTATGCTAATTATAATCCCTTTTTCCCCATTTCCTCTCTAACGTATTCGTACGTATTTTGGTGGCATCTAGGCTATAAAGTATCCTAGCTACAACAATGAAAAGCGAATATGATGAAGGTGATAGTTTCAACATAACATAAACTGGTATAATAACAAGGTGAATGGTCATGTAATCATCATGGCAAGGTAGGCATAAAAGTGATGAACTTGTAGCAACTACAATGTCAAAGCAACATAATGAGATCTAAATTAACCATAAGGTGTCCAATTATTTAGATCTAGCATAGTTAGGGTGACATAGTAACATGTTTAGATCTAAAGATGGATTCACATGTCAAGTTTACAACATATCTCAATGAATCACAATATGACAAGTGAAAGGTGAATAACATAAAGATCTAGTTCTAAATAATGTTACAACTGTCCAAACTAATAAATGTAAATCCACCATAACATGGTTACAAATCAAGATCCATATAAGTAACATAATCGAATAACCACAATTTTATTAGATCTAGGAAAATAGATCTATCATGACATAGTATAGGATCTCACATTAACACAGAATTATACTTTACAACATATCTAATTTATAGTCTTTCAAAATATACTTTTATTTATCTAAACCTAAAAACAACTAGAACTCACAGCGTTAGGTTTAAAGAATTAAGGAATAATGGATCTAGAATTTCTGAATTGTATTTGTAGAATATGTTGTTGTAGCGATTCAGTTCGCATTCCAGCAGCATATATCCTCCATGACATCCAATGAAGAAAATATGAGAAATAGGACACATGTATATAGCTTCCAGACCCCCCGAAACAGAGTGCCACGTCAGCCCTAGGGGTATCGACACCCCTGTGGGTGGGTCGACCCCTAGGTCGACACCCCTCTAGGAGGGGTCGACCCCCTAGAGAAGGAATTTTGCCGCTTAGAGGAATTTTTCGAATTTGAATCTTCTGGATAGAATTCTGACTCATCTCTAACTCACCTATGACTCATGCGTATATATAAAATATTTCCATGCGTATACAAACTTAAAACCTCATAACTGCTTCATATAGTGTCCGTTTTACACAAACCAAATGTCTATCTTGACCAGAATTTCAAGACGGTCGCAATGGTGCAGTACGTTTCCTTTAATTCTGAATATTAAATTAATTATTATTTAATTTATCTTCTTTTAGTGTCGGTACAAATTCGGGGTGTTACAGCCTCTCTTATTTTCAACGAACAAAAAGCTCCGAAATTCTTGCCCTTTGATCTTTAAATCCGCGCAATAATTTCCTGTGCTTCCAAAGACTAAATCAAAGAAATCGTCGAGATTAATGAATCAAACGGTGGAGATTGGAAAATTTGCAGCGCGGTGGCCAATTTCTTGCTTTAAACGGCGGTCGGTTCTTGGTGTTTTACAGTGCGAGGTGGCGTGCGAGTTGGTCGGGGAAGAGGATGGAGGTCGGTGGCGTAAATGGGGAGATAGTGGTAGGTGGTGATCAGGTCCAGGTTGCCTCGTTGGTCGTGCATAAGGGAAGGGGGAACGGAGGTTACGGGTTGTTCAGTTTTCATGATGGAAGTAGAAACGATCGACCCTTTTCTTTGCTGATGTAATTATTTAGTTAATTAATATTTAATTATGTAATTATAAAATGAGATGTAAAAATTATCATATCTTTGTCATGCGAGGTCGGAATCCAACGATTTTAGTTGCGTTGGATTCACAACAATGAACTCTACAACATGGAACTGACCAGAACGGAAATGGAGTAAATTCGAATTCGATGCAAATTTGAATTGGAACAACACTAAAATTCTTCGAATAAAGACTGGTGGAGTGGAAACGAATGTGAGAATTATCTCACTAAATATTTGTACGGTTGTTTATTTTATAACTGTAATAATATGCCTGTATTGATTTTTATCTGCTGTATGTTATTTATTTTTGGAGTTCAACACACGAACTCCCACAAATCATTTAAAATGGAAGCGATGTATGGATATTAGTGACACTCGCATTTCATACTCTGCGGATGACCACTTGTGGAGCCGTAAATGGTAATGGGTAGTTGAGTATTTATTTATATGGATGATTTTGTGATTTGTGTATTATGATGGTGATTTTGTGGTATCTAGCATGTTAATATTTTTATGGTAGCTGAAATGGAATAAATATTCATTCACAAGCCGGACGACTTGTTTATGTACACTTGTTTAACTGATTTTGATTAGGACGATAATTTTCTACACATCGCCTAAATGCACAAATAATAATCAATATTTGTTGGATGAAAACTCCGCACGAGTATAGGGATGATATTTGACATACATTAATCACAATATTTAGTTGTATGTCGATTGATTGATTGACAGACTGTCGTAAGCGTTATTTATTTATTTTAATGCTTATACAGTTGTATAATGCACTCTAGATGATGTTTGAATGTTAAATGGTTATTTTTTATTAATGTTGAATACATGCGGTGTATGAAATCCATATAACTGAAATTATATGGTAATTGATTGAGTCGCATTTTGATTCAAAATATGAGCGAATATTTTAAAATAATATTCAATGAATAATCAAAATATGATTTTGATGTCTGATTTTGGATGGACACGAAAATATAAATGTATGAAGCCGAGTTAAATAGTTAAATGCCATTTTAACTTGAATGGGTTTATCGATCGATTTGATTCGTTTTATAATGAATACGAAAAGGGAATTGATTTCAAAATCTGATATTTTGAAAATATTATCATTTTAATACTATAATGATATGGAATATTCAATTTTGACACTAAATTGAAATCGAAGTTGAAATCGTTTTAAAATGAATTTATAAACGATTTATAAAATACGTTTTAAATGGAAATCGATGATATATATATTATATATATATATATAATGGTTTGAATAGAATGCGCCATGCAGCGACCGTTCACGAATTTCGACCATTAACTTTGAATTGGCATAATGAGAGATGCGACCGTCGGATTCTCCTAAAACCAGAACCATTGGGTTCGTATCGAAAAGGTCTTTCCAATGAATATAAGAGATTTAAATTTGAACGGTCGGATTTTAAATTATGTCCAAATCAATTTCAGAAAAGGTCGCTATGAATGCAGTTCGGTGGTCGTTATTGGAATCCAACTATAAAGGCCTTAATAAAATTATTAAAAATATGTAAAAAAAATTGTAAAATCATAATAAATGATTTGGAAAGATTTTGGATGAAAAGCTCCAGTTTCGAAAAGATAAAAATATATTTTTATCTAAATGAGCTAGTTATTAACTAGAGTAATAATCCAATGTTATTAAATAAATAAATTGGATTGAAAGGGGGGGTTTTAAAATAACCAGAATTTTCAAATGAATGAATTGGAATGGATTTGAGTGGAAATAATCTTCGGAATATTACGTTATTGGATTCCGTGATTATACGGATAATGTTAAGGAATTTTGAAGATACAGATATCGTTATCCCCAATACGATATCCGTTAGTTTTCATAATTTGATTGAATATAAGCCGGTATAATTTCTATTTAAAGCCTTGTATTTAATATCAAATTGGATTTTGGGTTTGTCGTATTTAATAACACTGTTCTTAAACCCAGTTGAGAAAAGAATAAATCTTTTAATTAAGACCAATGAAGTTTACCAATTAAATATTTAATTGGAATTGAATGGAAATTGGATTTTGGGTTTATCGTAAACTCTGTTTTAACATTCGTTCTTTAACCCAATTAACAGTGAAGATATGATTTGGAATTTATAATCCTTTAAATAAGATTAATGGTTTTCCAAAGAATTTTTTTCCAATTTAATATATTAAATTGGAATTGATTGGAATTCGATTGGTTACTAATCGAGATGAGCTTCTGTGAAGGAAGACCGTTACTATATATGGGATTTAAAAGGCCTAGCCGTTATTCTGTTTATAGTATTAGTTTGATATTGTTTGCTCCAAATTGGGGATCAAACACCAAAGGTGTAAAAGCTACACTTCACCTATTCGGTAAGAATATGGAACCGCGAAATCGCAAGATAAACGAATAAAATCGAGTAAGAACACAAAGGAATTTTTATAGTGGTTCGATTCTCTATAAATCTACGTCCACTTTCAATCCATTCTCATTATGATATTCAAGCTTACAACATAGGAATTTTTCCTCATTACAATCATTTCTCTCTTTTAACTTCCTTATGATCTAATTACACTTGAATTTGGTGAAGAAAATGAAGAGATCTTTTAGCTTTATGATGAATCTTCAACCAATTTGTGCTTTGATCCTTTTCCATTATCTTCATAGATTCCTTAGTGAATTAACATTCGATTTTGGCTTTGGAGAGGAGAATAGATTGTTTGAATGATGCTTGAGAAATTTATTGTGTAGCTTGAATGAGATTGAAGAAGTTTAGATTCAATTATGGAGAGCTCTAATGATCATTCACTTGAATTTGATCTTCATAAAGTTAGAAATGAGTTGATGAATCCATAGAAGCTATTAGAGAAGTTGTAAGTGAGGTTTCAATTTGGTAGAGTTTCCTTGTAAGAATGAATTCATGGCTAGGCCCTGCAATGGGAGTACGATCAGTTGTTATCAGTTGATAATCGGCCTTAGCATGATTTGTGCAGAAGCTACGTTGCTTGGGCCAGACTGATCAATTGATGCCCCTTGTCCCTGGGGAGCAGCAGAAGGATTCATGGCTTGTGGATTCTTTACATAATGCTGCAACCTGTTTTTCCTGATCAACTCCTCAATGAGGTTATTCAGGTGTCGGCACTCATTAGTGCTATGACCAGGCTGGTTATGAAATCTGCAGAACTTCCCCGAGTTTGCTGCTTTATCGCTTACCCTTATCGGATTTGGCTTTGCATACTCTTCAGAACTTTTTGTTGCAAGATAGATATTTTCAGGAGTGTCATTCAAAGGCGTTAGCTCTGATAAGTTAAAAAGGCAGGACTTCTTATTAGTCTTATTGTCTTTACCATCATTGGTTCTCTTATGTCCCTGATCATTCTTCTGGTTAGATTGGACAGCCGTATTTTTAGGAGCTTCAAGGAGTTGATTTCCACCAATGACCTAAAGGGGTATAGGATTGTCGTCCACTCTCATGTACTCCTCTGCTTTCTTATAGAACTTATCAAGTGTAGTTGGTTCCTTCATCTTTATCCATCTTCCGAATTCGCTTGTTTTGTCTGTAGCGTCGAGTAAAGCCATGAGAATTATGCATGGCTCTGGATTCCTCTCTTCAGACAAGGCAACATTCAATCGACTGAGAAAGGCTTTGATAGTTTCCCCTGGATTCTGCTTCATCGCTGAAAGTGTTATAGCATCCTTGGCTTTAGTAGCATAGAGGCTGAACTGCTCCTTGAACTTTTTGGCGAGGTCAGAAAATCGATTGATAGACTTGGGTGGCAGCTTTGTGACCATAGTGATGCGGCACCTTCTAAGTAGAGAGGAAAGTACGTGCATCTCATCTTATCGGTCGCCTTAGCTGCACTCATATGCCATTCATATTTGAATAGGAAGTAGTTCGGATCAACGAGACCATTGTACGGAGGCAGAATCAGAGGATCAAACTTCTTCGGACATTCTACTCTAAGGATTCTTTCGGTGAATGGAGTCCTATCGGGAGAGAAGTCCCATTCTCTTTCGTCATCCTTGCTAGCTTGATTCTTTTTCATGGCTTGTTCTACATGTCCGATGTAACAACCCGTATTTTTAATAACCTGTTATAACATAATCGAGGCAGAATTTAATTCTAAAATCTGAAACAAGGGAAACGGGCTGTGCTATTGCGTTCGTCTCGGAAAAATACGTGAAATAGAATCCGAGTTTTCGAAAATCGGAGTCCGTATGACCCGATTAAGGCCCAATGAAGTTTTCAGAAAATTTCAAGTTCAAATTTCGAATTTCGGGCCTGGAAGGCTAGGCGGGAAATTTCCCTCCAAGCCAACCAAGTCGACAGGCCTGTCGACTTGGCAGTCGACTTGGTTGGACCCAAGTCGACAGCCCTGTCGACTTGGCTGTCGACTTGGTTCAGCCGGGCAATTTTGCCTGGTGCACCATTTTGGGGTTTTGGTTAGGTTTTGGGGCCAGATTCGGTTTTAAGGGCTGAGATTGGAATTAGGGTTTAATCCTAAGGTTGAAACTAATCCAAATCTCTATAAATAAGCCCCTAACCTAACCCTAAATCATCATTATTCATTCAAGTAACTAAACTATGGCAAAATCATTCCTCTCATGGCCTCCACTCTCTTCATAAAATTCCTAAGTTATTTCTATGAGAGATTTTCAATGCATACAAGTGTTTTCAAGCTTGTATGAGCATCATTAGCTTGCATTCAAGTCAAGTTTCCATATTTACATCATAAAGCAAGAGTTTTGATCATTTTGGCTCAAGGGTTTTTCTATTGGAGCTTGCATTTTGGGTTTATTTGATTGCATAAGGGCTTTGTCTCAATCTATATATATTTTTGTGTCTTCATAAGCATTGTAAGCCCTTTTCAACTTTCATATTTAAACTCTAAAGTTAAATGAATGATGCAAGTTTGGTTGATCATTATGATATGCAAGTTTGCCATGATATGCAAGTTTACCATGTCATGTTATGCAAGTTTGATATGTTGTGATATGCAAGTTTGCCATGATATGCAAGTTTTCCATGTCATGTTATGCAAGTTTGATATGTTATGATATGCAAGTTTGCCATGTTATGTTATGCAAGTTTGCCATGTTATGATATGCAAGTTGTCGTGTTATGTATGCAAGTTTGGATGGATCATTTTACTCATGTTATCATGTTATGCAAGCTTACCTTGAGTATATGAACATAAAGCTTTAAGCTTTATGCTAAAGGTTGCATTTTGGCAACATGTAAGTTATCATATCCCTTATGATAACTTGCATGTGAGGCTAAATGCGAACTTATGGCCATTTCTACATGTCATTTATCACTATGTATCACCAATATGCTAAGTTTGGTTTTATGCATGCTTTTGAGGCATAAAAATGTAATATGCAAGTATATGAACATATGTACATTTCATATGCCACCATGTTAAACTTGTGGCTTCAACACCTTTATGTCATGATTATGCCAAGTTCCCTCTTTCTATCCTTTATGCGCTATTGCGATATGTAAGCGATGGGATTGCGTTTGGGGTTGGGTAAACTTAAAAGACATAAAAACATAAGATTGGGAATTTACCTATTAAGTTAGGTCTACCCATTGGGAATTTACCTATTAAGTTAGGTCTACCCAAATTCTTGAAAACTTGTAATATGTTTTGGAAACATGATGGACATGACACTTAGAAAATATAAGTGTGACCAACTCGAGGTTGGGTTGAGTTTGTAGCGTAAAACTACCCGGAACCGACCGGCTTAACTAGTTGCTACAAACAATAGGACCCAATGTGAGAAGTTGGTCATGTTGTACCTTGAACCCGAGGTTAGACCAAGTTGTGGTGTAAAGCTACCCGGACCCGCCCGGCTTAACTAGTAACCACAACAAGGTCTAATGTGAGGGTTAAGGCACATTAAATTAGTTAATGCCTCATGATTAGGGTTAAGTCATGGTCCACTTAATACTTAACCAATTTGGGCTTGGTGGATTAATCGGGGTTAAGTCGTGAACCCATCGTTACACTTAACCAAGTTAATCCATGATTAGTAAAAGGGTTAAACCGTACTTAACCCACTAGAAAATCCTAGCAATGGGGGTCCACTCCAGCAGTAATCCCAAGTTTGCATCATTAAGACCCTAAGGACTAGGCTAGGGAGGGGCACGATTACTGGACTTGAGGTAAGTGACCAAAAACGACGGCCGAGTGGTACGCCGGTGTAGTTCCGGACGGACTATGGTCGTGCACATAGTCCGTAGCCGGAGAAAACATGCACGGGTACCAGTAGATCGAGACTGTGCACTTATGTTTATGGTGTCCAGGGGTTTACACCCTAGGGCTTGATACACCCGAAGGTGGACCCGGCACAGTCCGACTACAACTATGTTTGGGCCGTATTGACACCAACACGTGACGAGTTAGGCTTAGGGAGCCGATCGATTAGACCGTTTGGTTGGACCTCGTATTAGGGTCATTTCATGTTATTGGGCCAAAGCTTGGGCCAAGGGATCAATACTTGTTTATTCAAGTCATGTTAGTTTGCTAGTACACCTGTGGTGCAAAAACCTTAAACCTGATTATGCGATGACACCTTTATCTACCTTGTTAGTTAGTCATCATGCTAGTATGTTATCCTTATGTTCATCCCTGCTTCTCATGCCAGTTAACTTTATCAGTTTACATTGATTGTAGTAGGGCTTACTCAGTCTTTTTGACTGACCTGTTTTCTTTCACCTCTTTTCTTCCGTTTCCCCCCCCCCCCCAGGTTCTCAGGGTGGGAACGTTGGAGCTTAGCTTGGAATTCTGATTGCTTTCTTGTGGGATTTTAGCTCATGTATGGTCTTGACATGAAGCTAGCTATGGTTATCACTTATTTTGGGGATAGTACTTATGTATTTCAGTTTTTCAGTGATGTTGTTTTTATCTAGACTTGTGTATTTGGAAAGTTGACATTATTTTGTACCAGACTTGTTTTGAAATAGTTTGAAATCTTCCGCTGTTTTACTTATCTTATTTACTCTGTTTACATACATACATATGTTCTTGTTCTGCCTTGATATATCATTATGCATGTTTACCCGGTACAAACGCCCCTCCAAAGTCAGAGTGCTTGCAAGAGCCACCCTGGCGGAGGTGGGGTGTTACATTTGGTATCAGAGCATATGGTTTACGAGAAGGAACAAAAAGGTTTTTAGAAAACTTTTGGAAAACTATTTTCAAAACCAAGTATAAAGTATTTTCCAAAGAAAAGTCTAGTTTATTTTAAAGGCTATTCCCCAAAAAAGGCATTAGCAAAATTCCTTCGTTTTTCTCCATTCTGAATCTATCTTTTTCTTCGTTTTCAGTATGGCCAATAACTTTGCCATTCCGGAGGGAGTACACGTACCTGTTTGGTATAGGAGATTTTTGGAGGCTAGGGCGACCGAAGCCGGCCCCGCCGATGTTCCTCCTCCTCCTCCTCCGGTAGTTAATGTTCCTCCTCCTCCTGTCGCTGAGGTTCCTCTTCCTCCTCCCCCTCAGCATCCACAAGAGGATTTCGCGGAGATTTGCAAAGACTTTAAGGCGATGGGTTGCAAGAATTTCCTTGGAACCGAGACTTATGTAGAGGCAAGGAATTGGTTGAAAGAAACCGAAGATCTTTTCGCCATCTTTGACATAGATGACCGTAGGAAGGTTTTATTGGCAGTGTGGTTGCTAGAGGAAGAAGATGCACGTTGGTGGGTGGTCACCACCGCTACTAGGCCAATTGAGACTTGGGATGACTTTAGGGGAAAGTTTGGACTAAGGTTCCTATCACTAAAGCAAGGGGACATGACTATTAGGGAATACATAGATAAGTTTAATCAACTGGCTCGGGTCGGTTTAGACTTGGTTAACACAGCTCAGAAGAAGGCCCTATACTTTGCTCTAGGATTAAACGAGCCATTACATGGTTTAGCCATGTCTCATATACCCTTGGGGGCAACTTTCGAGAGTTTGGTGAATATGGCCCTACTCAATGAAGAGAATAGGAGTGACAAGAAGGAGGTCAAGATGAATGAGTCTCAAAACAAGGAAACGGAGCCCAAAAAGGAAATGAAAAAGGAGGAGAAATCTGAAGATAAGAAGGAAAAGAAGTGCTTTACTTGTGGAAGCTTGACTCATCTAAACAAGGATTGCAGAAAGAGGAAGGACACTTGCTTTGACTGTGGAGAAATGGGACACTTCACTAGGGACTACCCGAAGAAGGGAGGACCTACGTCGGAAGGAACGGTGAATTCCAGGAAGCAAGGCAAGAACTCCAAAAACCGCAAGAACAAGAACAAGAGTCAAGGCAACAAGGGGAACAATAGCAAGGGCAATAACGACAAGAGGAAGTGCCATTATTGCGGTTCAGTTGGGCATCTTATTAAGGATTGTAGGAAGAGAAAAAGGAATAGTGGTGAATGCTTTCATTGTGGTGAGTTTGGACATTTCAGCAAAGATTGCCCGAAGAAGCAAGGGCAAGGTCAGACTCAGTGTGCAAGACCATCTGGAGGGCGAATTCATCCCCTCAACATCGTTCTTCCAGCTCATGATCGAGGTAGTGTTTCTGTTAAAAGTCCTGTTTACATTTCTGATTTTCCTGTTTGTACTTTGTTTGATTTTGGCACATCGCATAGTTTATTTCATCTGATCTAGTTGAAAGTTTGCACCTAAGTACTAGTCTAGTTTATGATCCCGTGTGTGTTCCAAATCCAATTGGGGTTTACGCCCATTTGTCTATTATCTACATGGATTTGAAAATCTCTATCTTGAGTGTAGAGTTCTCGTGTGATGCTTATATTCTCGGTTTCATGGGGTATGGGTTGATTTTGGGCATGGATTGGTTGTCCAGTTTTGGAGCCATCCTTGATTTTTGAGCATAGGGTTGTGAGGCTCATGACTTGCCTCGGTAATACCCTAAAAATTTCTTGTAACCCTATGGGTCCCATCACGTTGTGTTATCTTGAATCCCTCAACTCGTCTATCGATAGTTTGCAATCTAGGAGGGTGGTCCGAGAATATCCTGATATCTTGGGTGAAGTGAAGGGGTTACCCCTAAACGCGAGATAGATTTTCGCATTTATCTGGTTGATAATGCCAAGCCAGTTACGTGGCCGGTTAGGCACATGGTCCCGCAAGATGAGAGTTAAGAAAGCAAGTCAAGGAGTTGCTTGAGAAGAATTTCATACAATGAAGCATTTCCGAGGAGGGTGCTCTAGTAGTATTCGCTAGTAATGTGGACAGTTCGCTTCGCCCGTGTGTTGATTATCGTGAGTAGAACAAGAAGAATAGACAACCATTACCAAGGATCGATGATTTGTTTGATCAGCTTGTAGGAACATCTGTTTTCTCTTGATCTTGCTACTGGATTCCATCAGCTCAGAGTAGCTGAGGATAGTATAGACAAAACTGCGTTCAGAACTCCAGATGGATTCTTAGAATGGCTAGTCATGCCACTCGGTTTGACTAATGCACCCGCCTACTTCGTGGACTTGATGAGTAGGGTGCCTAGGGAGTTCCTGAACAAGTTTGTGGTAGTCTTTGTAGATGATATCCTGACTTTCTTAAAGAACGAGGAAGAACATGCTAGACATCTCAAGGAGGTGATGGATGCGCTTAGAGCCCATCAGTTGAAAGCCAAGTCCTCCAAATGTCATTTTGGAGAAAAGAAGTTAGATTTCTTGGGCACATAGTTTCTAAACAAGGCTTAGCAGTGGATCCCGCTAAAGTGGTCGCGGTTCAAGACCAGAAAGCCCCGACGAAGACAATTGAAGTAAGAAGCTTTCTCAGTTTAATTAGTTAGTTAGCGTCCCTTGAGCTTAGACCTACCCTTATGGATCAAGTAGGGACTTCGCAGAAAGAAGACCCGCAGTTAGTCGAGATCATGGACAAGTTGATTAGAGGCAGGATGTTAAGTCACCTCGCCATAGATAACAAGGGATGGCTAAGACGCGATGAGAGAAAGAAGGTTCTTGAAGATGCACATCATCCGAGGAGGTGGCCGAGTTTGTCCCAAGGTGCATGTTGTGCCAACAGGTTAAGGCCGAGTCATAGAAGCCCGGTGGGCTATTATATCCATTGGAGGTCCCCGCAATGGAAGAGGGAAAAGCGTCACGAAGGATTTCGTGGATGGACTGCCTAGATCAAGAAAGGGAATACGAGCATGTGGGTCATAGTAGGAAGACTCACGAAGAGTGCTCATTTCACTCTGGTAAAGAGCGAAAGGACTGCATCATAGCTAGCGACAGTTTACTTTCAAGAAATAAAGCGGTTGCACGAGGTTCCCTAAAGTATAGTTAGTAACCATGACTCAATCTTCACTAGCCAGTTTTGGGATAGTCTACGGGAAGTCATGGGCAAGCGACTGAATCTAAGTACGGCCTATCATTCATAGGCGGATGGTTCATTTCGTTCAAGCATGGGTTATAGAAAATCACGTTAGTAAGAGCAATTGGCAACGTGGATTGGTATTTTCAAGAAAAGTTCTGCTGCGTGGAATACTTTATAGTAAGTAAACGAGATCCAGGATTCATTGGTAAATTTTGGGGAGCTTGCATGAAACCATGAGGTCATAGTTATGTTTAAGCCAAGAATGATAGAAGAGTAAGTGAAAGAGGAAGACGAGAGGCGACAATGAAATGGGTTCCAACTCATATTTGGAAATAAGAGTTAAGAAGCCAAGAAATCATGAAGTAAAAGACGGTCAAAGCACAGTGGAGTTAAGCTCAAGGAAACGTGACTTAGAAGATTGAAGGCTAGATACACGCATCATATCTCTTTTTAAGAGTATATTCTTGATCCTTGTTTTCCTGTGGAACTTACTTGCATGTTATCTTTTACATATATCCTCTCGGTCCCATTCTCGATCCCATTTCTGTTGTAAACTCCATAAGGGGGTATGACTCATTGGCTAGTAATACATGTCAGGGTTTGAAGGGGTCCGTTAGGTTGACTAAACCTTTTGGGATTTTATAGAATATGGGTTGGGTTAGGAAGGGATTTCTTGTAATCCGAAAGGGGTATATCCTGCTTATCTTCCCGATCTCTTTGTAGCATATCTTTCTTTTGCTATCCATGTTTGTCTTGTTTATCTTGTTATTCCGTTAATCATGTCATGAGAACCTTAGGTAGAAACCCTTTGGATGAAACATGTGTTTTAAACATGTTATGCTTGATGTTTGCAAGTGGTTGAAAGTGTTTGCAAGTGGTTACTCGTGGATGCATTATACACATTAGGCACTAGATCGGCTCACACACTCCTCATATTGCATACGCATGAGTGTTTATGCTTATTCATGGATGAATATGTTGTGTTATCACATGGACTTTGCATATGGATGTATGTTATGTGCACACATATAGATGTTATACATTATGTTAGGAATTGCATACATATGGATTCATTTCACTAACATAATTTGCATTGATGATATTTGCATTAGATAAGTACATATACACACACCTTTGCATATGTTCATACAACATTTAGAATCTTGTAAGGACAATGATTGCTCGTGGATGATGTTTTGAGTAGATGGATGTTGGATGGTAGGATACGTTCTTCCTAACTTGAAGATTTCGGGGACGAAATCCTATAAGGAGGGGAGAATGTAACAACCCGTATTTTTAATAACCTGTTATAACATAATCGAGGCAGAATTTAATTCTAAATCTGAAACAAGGGAAACGGGCTGTGCCATTGCGTTTGTCTCGGAAAAATACGCGAAATAGAGTCTGAGTTTTCGAAAATCGGAGTCTGTATGACCCGATTAAGGCCCAATGAAGTTTTCAGAAAATTTCAAGTTCAAATTTCGAATTTCGGGCCTGGAAGGCTAGGCGGGAAATTTACCGCCAAGCCAACCAAGTCGACAGGCCTGTCGACTTGGTTGGACCCAAGTCGACAGCCCTGTCGACTTGGTTCAGCCGGGCAGTTTTGCCTGGTGCACCATTTTGGGGTTTTGGTTAGGTTTTGGGGCCAGATTCGGTTTTAAGGGCTGAGATTGGAATTAGGGTTTAATCCTTAGGTTGAAACTAATCCTAATCTCTATAAATAAGCCCCTAACCTAACCGTAAATCATCATTATTCATTCAAGTAACTAAACTATGGCAAAATCTCATGGCCTCCACTCTCTTTATAAAATTCCTAAGTTATTTCTATGAGAGATTTTCAATGCATACAAGTGTTTTCAAGCTTGTATGAGTATCATTAGCTTGCATTCAAGTCAAGTTTCCATATTTACATCATAAAGCAAGAGTTTTGATCATTTTGGCTCAAGGGTTTTTCTATTGGAGCTTGCATTTTGGGTTTATTTGATGGCATAAGGGCTTTGTCTCAATCTATATATATTTTTGTGTCTTCATAAGCATTGTAAGCCCTTTTCAACTTTCATATTTAAACTCTAAAGTTAAATGAATGATGCAAGTTTGTTTGATCATTATGATATGCAAGTTTGCCATGATATGCAAGTTTACCATGTCATGTTATGCAAGGTTGATATGTTGTGATATGCAAGTTTGCCATGATATGCAAGTTTACCATGTCATGTTATGAAAGTTTGATATGTTATGATATGCAAGTTTGCCATGTTATGTTATGCAAGTTTGTCATGTTATGATATGCAAGTTGTCATGTTATGTATGCAAGTTTGGATGGATCATTTTACTCATGTTATCATGTTATGCAAGCTTACCTTGAGTATATGAACATAAAGCTTTAAGCTTTATGCTAAAGGTTGCATTTTGGCAACATGTAAGTTATCATATCCCTTATGATAACTTGCATGTGAGGCTAAATGCGAACTTATGGCCATTTCTACATGTCATTTATCACCATGTATCACCAATATGCTAAGTTTGGTTTTATGCATGCTTTTGAGGCCTAAAAATGTAATATGCAAGTATATGAACATATGTACATTTCATATGCCACCATGTTAAACTTGTGGCTTCAACACCTTTATGTCATGATTATGCCAAGTTCCCTCTTTCTATCCTTTATGCGCTATTGCGATATGTAAGCGATGGGATTGCGTTTGGGGTTGGGTAAACTTAAAAGACATAAAAACATAAGATTGGGAATTTACCTATTAAGTTAGGTCTACCCAAATTCTTGAAAACTTGTAATATGTTTTGGAAACATGATGGACATGACACTTAGAAAATATAAGTGTGACCAACTCGAGGTTGGGTTGAGTTTGTAGCGTAAAACTACCCGGAACCGACCGGCTTAACTAGTTGCTACAAACAATAGGACCCAATGTGAGAAGTTGGTCATGTTGTACCTTGAACCCGAGGTTAGACCAAGTTGTGGTGTAAAGCTACCCGGACCCGCCCGGCTTAACTAGTAACCACAACAAGGTCTAATGTGAGAGGTTAAGGCACATTAAATTAGTTAATGCCTCATGATTAGGGTTAAGTCATGGTCCACTTAATACTTAACCAATTTGGGCTTGGTGGATTAATCGGGGTTAAGTCGTGAACCCATCGTTACACTTAACCAAGTTAATCCATGATTAGTAAAAGGGTTAAACCATACTTAACCCACTAGAAAATCCTAGCAATGGGGGTCCACTCCAGCAGTAATCCCAAGTTCGTATCATTAAGACCCTAGGGACTAGGCTAGGGAGGGGCACGATTATTGGACTTGAGGTAAGTGACCAAAAACGACGGCCGAGTGGTACGCCGGTGTAGTTCCGGATGGACTATGGTCGTGCACATAGTCCGTAGCCGGAGAAAACATGCACGGGTACCAGTAGATCGAGACTGTGCACTTATGTTTATAGTGTCCAGGGGTTTACACCCTAGGGCTTGATACACCCGAAGGTGGACCCGGCACAGTCCGACTACAATTATGTTTGGGCCGTATTGACACCAACACGTGACGAGTTAGGCTTAGGGAGCCGATCTATTAGACCGTTTGGTTGGACCTCGTATTAGGGTCATTTCATGTTATTGGGCCAAGGGATCAATACTTGTTTATTCAAGTCATGTTAGTTTGCTAGTACACCTTTGGTGCAAAAATCTTAAACCTGATTGTGCGATGACACCTTTATCTACCTTGTTAGTTAATCATCATGCTAGTATGTTATCCTTATGTTCATCCCTGCTTCTCATGCCAGTTAACTTTATCAGTTTACATTGATTGTAGTAGGGCTTACTCAGTCTTTTTGACTGACCTGTTTTCTTTCGCCTCTTTTCTTCCGTTCCCCCCCCCCCCAGGTTCTCAGGGTGGGAACGTTGGAGCTTAGCTTGGATTTCTGATTGCTTGCTTGTGGGATTTTAGCTCATGTACGGTCTTGACATGAAGCTAGCAATGGTTATCACTTATTTTGGGGATAGTACTTATGTATTTCAGTTTTTCAGTGATGTTGTTTTTATCTAGACTTGTGTATTTGGAAAGTTGACATTATGTTGTACCAGACTTGTTTTGAAATAGTTTGAAATCTTCCGCTATTTTACTTATCTTATTTACTCTGTTTACATATATACATATGTTCTTGTTCTGCCCTGATATATCATTATGCATGTTTACCCGGTACAAACGCCCCTCCAAAGTCAGAGTGCTTGCAAGAGCCACCCTGGCGGAGGTGGGGTGTTACATCCGAGATGTATTCTTCGGTGCTATGGCGCTTTATGAGGCTGAGCTCTTTACCAAATGTTCGCCTAGGCATATGATCTCGATTGGAGAGCTTAGGCCCTTTGCCTTCTCGATGAAGAGGTGCCCCCACGATAGGATTGGCGGCTTTTTGAGCATTCACTTCGGAATGGTTCTTAGCTTTTGATTTGAATCCTTCGATATAAGCTTCACCCCCGACACTTGCCCTATCATAATCGTCTTCCATATTGTTATTGCGGTTATGATCGGAAATCGGCAATTTGTTATTTTCGTCGAAATCCACATGCACTTTTGGAGGGGCTTGAATTGGTTGAGCATTTAGAAGAGCATTCATTTTCTCTATTAGAGCATCATTAGCATCCATCAAATTTTATTTGAAGTTTCAATTCGGCGGTTCACGTTGGCAATAGCTGCGTTTAGTTCATTTCTAGTCACGCCAGCTCTACTTGTCGAATTTTCAGCAATATCGAAACGGTCAGTAAGCGATGTCTCTTCATTAGAAACATTATCAGCGTTATCGGCATTTTCCACATCTTTATTTGTGGTCTTCTTTGATTTAGCCATAACTTCGGAGAAGAATGCAGTTTAGAGCTTTAATGCAAGAATCTCAACTTTGGGAGAGTACGATAAGAGGTAGGAGATGCGAGTGCAGCCCCACAGTGGGCGCCAAATGTTTGCTCCAATTTTGGGATCAAATACCAAAGGTGTAAAATCTACACTTCACCTATTCGATAAGAATATGGAACCGCGAAATCGCAAGATAAACGAATAAAAGCGAGTAAGAACACAAAGGAATTTTTATAGTGGTTCGATTCTCTATGAATCTACGTCCACTTTCAATCCATTCTCATTATGATATTCAAGCTTACAACATAGGAAATTTCCCTCATTACAATCATTTCTCTCTTTTATACTTCCTTATGATCTAATTACACTTAAATTTGGTGAAGAAAATGAAGAGATATTTTAGCTTTGTGATGAATCTTCAACCACTTGTGTGCTTTGATCCTTTTCCATGATCTTCATAGATTTCTTAGTGAATTAGCATTCGATTTTGGCTTTGGAGAGCAGAAGAGATTGTTTGAATGATGCTTGAAAGATTTATTGTGTAGCTTGAATGAGATTGAAGGAGTTTAGATTCAACTGTGGAGAGCTCTAATGATCATTCACTTGAATTTGATCTTCATAAAGTTAGAAATGAGTTGATGAATCCATAGAAGCCATTAGAGAAGTTGTAAGTGAGGTTTCAATTTGGTAAAGTTTCCTTGTAAGAATGAATTTTCCTCCCCCCCCCCCCCAAGTGAAATGTGAGGGGTATTTATAGTGGTATTCAATAAGTAGTGGCAAAGTTGTAATTCTGTCCAGAAAATGCCATCACTCATGTCGCGTAAGGGCATGAATCCATGTCGCGGTACCCCTTGCTTTCCTGCTATGGTACGACATGACTTTACACTGAACAACGGCATAACTCTTTATCGTTGAACGGCTTGGTTCGTGGAACACCATGACTCCATGTCGCATATACATGGTAGATCACGACACGTGGTCTTCTCTTGAACCACAAGAAATAGTTTGAGCTCTTATGTTTCTGAGCGACATAGCTCCTACACCATAAACGCAGGTACGACCTTACTTCTATGGCATAAGCTGAAAGCGACATGATGGCATGGCGTGTTGATCCATGTACGAAACGGTGTCACACGGTATAACTTTTGTTTAGTCCCACGTCATGACTCTTTAGCGACTTGTCTTTGGTGGTATGATTCTTGCTTTGTCCTACGACATGTCTTGCAAACGACACGATGGCCCAACGTCCTCACTTGGCTCCGACTTTATGATTTGAGCACGGCATGACTTGGATTAGTTGACAGCTAGGAAGTGGTAAGCATGTTGTCACGTCTCATCTTTTGCATGAAATGGAATCAAACGGCTTGCTTGCTTCAAACCAAGTCGTGGTAACTATGTCGTGCTGAAGGCAAGGCATGTTGTAACCAAGCCGTGTTGAATCCAAGGCATGATGAATTTATGTCATAGCGAACGTCTTAAATCCATATGGCACGTCAAACTCTCTAAGACCGTGTCGTGTAAATGACTATAGGATCCATGTCATAGAAACGACATGAGTCAGTTACGCCGTGTGTCATTGTCTGTGAATACTTCTTAGTTCTGAACCACGTTCTAAGAACAGGGTTAACAGATATGGAAATTTATATCGATTATACACCGTTATGATTTCCGTGTAGATTCCATTTTAATGGAAGATAATTTGGGTTTATCGTGAACTGTGTTTTAAATGACATTGGTTCTTTAACCCAGTTAAAGAGAAGATTAATTTCTTACAAATTGAATAATCATAAAGTAATGATTTATGATATTAAAACCAAGTGGGAGTTTTAATGAATCTTTAATTAGATTGGAATGAGAATGGGATAATTAAATTTATCAAATTCATGAAATGATCGAGAGTGGAGTTCCACCAGTTTTACTCCAGGCGATAGTTAAATCTTTAATTAGGTTTGAATGGGAAATGGTAATTAAATTTACTAATAACACATTGGGCGTTAGATATGGAGTATTACCATTTTTGCTCCATGGGTGAATAGGTTGGGATTGGAAAATAAAATAAATGGTTAATTCGGTAAGGCTCGATAATCCCGACTAGTTGATAAAATCTTCTGAAAATGGTATCCAAAGGAAGAGTAAAGAATAAATCAAAAATAATTTATCTTTGATAAAATTAATGGGAACCTTTCCCTAAAAATGTGAATATCTGAATAAAAGAATATTTTGAATTGGAATGAGGTGTGTGATGTGTTTTTATAGCACATGATTATAAGATACGCAAGTTATTCGGAAAGACTGGGTTCAATCCATTCTGAATAACTGATATGGCGACTAAATGTCGATGATATAAAGACGGTGGTTGAAGACTGGAGATCTTCACATCTTTTGGATGATTGCTGATGTCTTGATTAGGATGTACACCCAAGACTAGGTAATAAGTGGTGATCATCCAGACATACTTGGAGTTTTACCGGATATGCGAGGGCCTCTGTCCTATATTGGACATATAGGACGAGGAATAAGGTGCCTTCGGTTTCATTCAGACCCAGAACGGACTTGTAAATGGATGGTATGTTTGACATTGTATTCCGTTATACTATATTCATTGATCTCTACTAAATATATATATATGTTTGGTGGAGGAGAATTTTTTATCTTGCTTAACACCCTTCTTTGAGACATACGAGCTTCGAGGTTATATATTAGTGGAAATCGGTGGTACGGTATGGATTGACAGTATGGTATGCTGAGTTGCATATATCAAGGCTTTTGTTGAAAAGCAGAGTCTTGTTGTTGACGATCAAAGCACGGTTTTAATTAGCATAGATTTATGTAGTGTTAATTCGCGAGCTTCACTCCTCGGTGTGAACCTAAAACGGGATTATGGACTACAGGGAAATGGACATATGTTAGTTTCTAGCTACGAGTAACGTCATCGTATGGAGCCTAGACTGTTTACTTATGTGGATGTTGGAAAAATTTATTGATGGAAAGCGAGGTACCTCAGATATGATTAGAGTCCCTAGTGGCTCATATGGTCGAAGGATTGACCATTTTACAGGTTCGATAGAACATGCTAACATATAGTTTATGGTATTGTCAATCACCGACGGATGACCAGCCCTGAAGATCCAAGTGGTTGCGCATAGTGTGTACCCCAGAGGCATTTATTAGAGTGACTCGAAATTGAAAGGAATATCCTTTGCCTTGGTTCATAGATGGAAATCCAATTTCCAATACGCGATTTTACGGTTTTAGTTGTAAACCTATATGGCGATGTAATATAATGGTACCTACGTCGCCTATGATTGATACATTTATATTTGAAGTTGATTTCTGCACTTATAGTAATAATAAAAGATTAAATTTCGTGTATCAAACATATTTAGCTATTATATGATAAAAATCTAACCTCGATTGCGTAAATTGTGTGATGGGACCTGACTTTTATAATTGCTTCATTTTTCTGTTTAGCGTTGCACTGGTTATTTTTATGCACTGATGTTCATGGGGAATAACCCGTTCTGTGTTATATGGCATGATCCCGTGATTTCCTAACTTTAAAATAAATACTAATAACTGTTTTAGTTCTCACACCAGCCCCATGACTGACTCGGAGTTTATTGTTTTAACCTAAACTCTGGGTGCCTATATTTCCATAGGGAAGCTAGTAGTTTTGGTTTTCGCAGATACTTCTTTTCACAGGATCCTGGATTACAGTTGGAGCTATATTTGAAAAGCTTTGTATCCGTATATCTATTTCAGTTGTGGTTGTGGTTGTAGATGATTTCCACTGTATATTGTATTTATGTATATATTTTCCACTGCTTTGTAATTTGTAAGTTTCTGATATTTATTTTCCGTTGTATAATATTTATTCATACTCTGATATATTCTTGTACTGATGTAAATTGTTGTAATAGCAATGAAATGTTCTAGTGTTTGTGCTTTGATGCGTCGGGTTCTCAAAGCAATCCGGGCTTTCCTGTAAGGGGAAGTTTGAGTCGTTTCATAGTACTTGGAACCACTTTGACAACTGTGTACATAGGGGATAATTCAAACTGTAGTACGTTGGTTTGGCGAACACTATTGGATGAGGTAAGAGAACTGTAACACCCCGAAAATTCTGTAACTGTGAAATTAACAAATTAAAGTATAATTAATTTGAAATCAAAGAACCAAGGGAAACGGGATACGCCATTGCGTTCGTCTCGGAAAAATACGCGAAATAGAGTCCGAGTTTTCGAAAAACGGAGTCCGTATGAAGAAGATATGGCCTTCGGAAGTTTGAGAATTAAATTTAAAATTCAAACAGAATAAAATAATTAAAAATCGGGCCCAATGGGCCAGGGCGGATAAACACCCGCCTAGGCCACCCAGGTCGACTGGGCTGTCGACCTGGGCTACCCATGTCGACAGGGCTGTCGACAGCCCTGTCGACAGGGGTGTCGACCTGGTCGAGCCCAGCCAACCTGGCTGGCCAGGTCTGTGTTTGGCCGATTTTCTGTGGTCTGCTTTGTCATTAGGGCTAGGTGGCGGGTTCTAATTGGTCTCTCTTCCTAATGAATGGCTATGATCAATCCAAGCAACATCAATGGTCCTAATCAGTTCCTAACCTCTATATAAACAACCCTAGACTAAACCCTAATCTATTCATTCAAAATTAAGAACATAGCCGCCATGTTGCTGAGGAACGACTAAGAGTAGCCGCCAACTAGTGAGAGAATTAGGAAGAAAGTTCTAAAGCCTAAAGCAATTCAAGCAACCTAAGCAAATCAATTCAACAAAGGAATTTGCGTCTTTAATCCCTAAATTAGAGAATTCGCCGCAACCATTGTAAGTAGAGTATTACTTTGGTATGAATAAATAACTGTGCTGATTTGTATGCTTGAATTGGGATAATAAAGTAATTCATATTTGTGCAAAATTTATGTTATTCATTATAAAGAACTACATGCGGTAGTTCTATGCAAGTATACGTTTGGAATATTGCGCAAATTATGTAATCTATGTTGAAGCTACATGTATGTAGTTGATTGAAATTCATGCAAGTTTGGGGCTTTGTTATTATGCCATCATGATGTATATTTTTGTGCATAAATCATTTTGCAAGTAATTGAAACAAGTTTGGTTGTTATAGTTCATAAGAAACTATGTTGGAATTTTGACACCATAATCCATGTATTAAGTCATGCTTTTGCAAACTTATGAATATGGCTAGGCTATGAATGATATTTGGCATAATTGAAATCCATGATTAAGTCTATCTTGTTTACAAGAATTATATGATGACATATGTGAGACATGGCTAGGTTAGACTCAAAAATCCCTTTTTGCAAGTTTAAAGCAAACACCATGATTAGGAATATTTATGCATAAGTATATTTATGCCATCGTTATGTGATTAGACTTAAACCATGATTAAGTTGAACTATGCTTTTGTGTTAGTAACAAAGTATCCCCTTTGTAAACATGTAGAAACCTTATGAACATGACTTGTTTATGTTTATGCCTAAATGAGAACATAGGTCTATGTTGTAGTTAAGACTATGTGACACCTAATTTAGATTCTTATCTTAAGTTTACATGGTTTGGTTCATGTCACCTATGCTTTATGACCAAAGTATATATATGCAAGTACACCAGTTTCTATTATGTATTTCCAACGTCATATTGCAAGTTCATGCGCTCACCTTCCCCTCTTTGTGTATGTAATCACGCTTTAAGCCTCCCCTTTTCGCATGGCTAATTTGGGCTTTAAAAGGCTAAGCCCAAAATATATAAACGGACGTGTTAAACGGGGGAAAATAACGTTGGGTTAAAATGAATAATGAATGAAAATATAAAATAGAAGGGCCCAAATTCAAGTATGGGTTGGGCCCATGATTGGTGTAACCTTTACACCATTAACTTAATAATGGGCCGCAAATATTTACATATAAGAAATAAAGAGGAATGACAAAATATGTAAATGTAGAACATACGATGTGTTTAACCCGAGGTTGGATTGAGTTGTGATGTAAACCTGCCCGGAACCGCCCGGCTGTCCAGTAGTCACAACAATACATATCCAATGTGGGAGGTTAAACATGGAGCCCAGCAAGGACCCGAGGTTAGACTGAGTTGTGGCGTAAGACTGCCCGGAACCAACCGGCAACAGGCAGCCACAACAATACCTGTCTAATGTGAGAGGTCAGGGCCTTAATAAGACAATTAAGGCTGAGTCAGGATTGATAGGATTAAGTGAACTAAAGACTTAATCAAAATGGAACATGCTAAACTAAACGGACTGGTGGGGTTAGGTTAGAAAAACACTTAACCAACTTAGCATGTTGGCTAGAGATAGAAAACCTAGTAACGGGGGACCCTTTTCAGCAGTAACCCTAGAAGGTGTATCAGGATACCCTGAAACTAGGCAGGGTGGGGCACGATTACTGGGCTGATTGTAAGAGGTCAAAGCGACAGCGGTGGTGTAGCAGTGTAGGTTCTAACGGAGTGCGGGCGTGCACACACTCCGGCGCAGAAAAATAAGGCACTGGACACCAGTAGCATACCTGTGCACTCTAAGGTTGTGTCGGGTTGCCACTATGGGACTTGATACACCCCATGGTGGGACCAGCATAGGTAACTACAACATCGGGGGCCGTAAGACACATGTAACTATGCGAGTAGGAGCCGATCATCATAGAATGGATCACATCACCCTGATTATGGGGTGCAAATTGGAAACTAGTTTATATGGGTTCAGAGATTAACATGGGGTACGATGGTCTATTCGACCCTAGACAACTTAACCAAGTTTATAGTGCTTGCCCACTTCTTGTTTATACTTATCACACCCAGTTCTTTATTCATAGACAAAATAGTACTAGACTTACTCAGGCTTTATGTCTGACTCTACTTTTCTTTCGTCTTCTTTCTTCCGTTCCCCCCCCCCAGGTCCTCAGGGAGGGAACACAGCAGCTTGACCAACCTCAACATCCAGCTTGAAGAAGAGAAATGTATTGCTTGGACTTTCCTGTTTTGAACTATGGCTTTGGACAATCCACTATGGGGCTTTTGCAGTTTATCTATGTTTTATTTATGCTTCTTTAAATAATGTACTCAAGACAGATTATGAAAGTGTTATGTTATGTTTTTGGAAAGGATGTTGTTGTAACACGTATTTGACTTTATGAAATAAAAGTTTGTTGTTCTTCCGCTGTTTACAAATATGTGTTCTTATATCTGTCTTGTATATCTGTGACTTGTACTTATAAACCTCCACCAAAATTAGGGCATTCCCTTTGAGAGTGACCCTAACGGAGGTGGGGTGTTTCACTTGGTATCAGAGCATAGGTTTACTAGATAAGATAAAAAGTTTTGAAAATTATTTTCAAAAAGGGAAATTTAAAGAAGCATTTTTAAAAAGGAAAATATTATTTTAAAAAGGCAAAGTCCCCACAAAGCCATAGGTACTATCTCTTATCCTTCGTTTTGAATCTTTCCTTTTTGTTTCAGCATGTCCCAAGATCTTAACTTGCCGGAAGGGGTGCCAATACCTGGTTGGTTTAGACGGTTCTTAGAAGCAAGGGCCACTCAGCCAGGTCCTACCGTTCCTCCTCCCCCAGCTGAAGGAAATCATCCAGCTGCAGCAGCACCTTTTCCTCCACCTCCTCCTCGGGGAAACACATTCGCTAAGATATGTAAAGATTTTAAAGCTATGGGAGGAAGGGATTTCCATGGAACTGAGTCCTTCGTGGCAGCTAGAAATTGGCTGAAAGAAACGGAGGACCTATTCATCATCTTTGAAGTAGAAGATAGACAAAAAGTACAGTTGGCAGTGTGGCTATTGAAGGGCGAGGCTTCCTACTGGTGGGAAGTAACTAATGCTGAAAGACCAGTGGAGACATGGGAGGACTTTAGGGCAAGGTTTGAGACTAAATTTCTCTCAGATGCGGAATGAAGTTTGCAGTTGGAAAAATTCTTATTTCTTAAACAAGGGGACAAGACAGTCAGAGAGTATGTGAATCAGTTCGATGAGCTGGCTAGGTTTGGGCTTGACCTAGTCAACACCCCGCATAAGAAGGCTCTCCGTTTCGTCAAAGGGTTGAATGAGCCATTACACAGTTTGGCCATGAACCATATACCCATGGGAGCCACGTATGAAAGATTGGTGCAAATGGCATTGCTGAATGAAGAGGATAAGGGCAAGAAGAAAGAGGGTTTGCAGCCCAAGAAGACAGACTTTAAGAAGGGCGGGAAAGGCAACAAAGAGAAGAGGAAGTGCAATTTCTGTGGCAAAGTGGGGCACTTAGTAAAGGACTGCCGGAAAAAGAAGGCCAAGGAAAATGGTGGGTGCTTTTCTTGCGGTGAGACAGGCCACAGGGCTAAGGACTGCCCAAAGAAACGAGGACAGGGGCAGAGGGCTGGATCCACCCCAGGGGCACAGGTCCATGTGCTAGAAGCGCCACCTCTGCAACAGCGAGGTATAAATACTTCTGTAGAAAGTGTAGTTTATCTTTATGATCACCCCGTTCGCACTTTATTTGATTCTGGCGCATCACACTCCTTTATCTCGTCTGCTTTAGTAGAATCTCTGCACCTAGAAACTAGTATGGTAGAGGACCCCTTAATTGTTTCAAACCCAATTGGGGGCCCAGCTCATTTGTCTATGATCTGTGTGGGATTGAAAATTTCTATTCTAAGCGTAGAATTTCTATGTAGTGCCTTTGTTTTGGGCTTTTCGGGGTATGGTTTGATTTTGGGTATGGATTGGCTATCCAGTAATGGGGCCATCCTTGATTGTGAGAAAAGGGTTGTTAGGCTCCTAACCCAGCTCGGTAATACTTTGGAAATTTCTTGTAATCCCTCGTATGCGGTTATGCTTAGTTATCTTGAATCGCTAGATGCCTCTGTTGAAAATTTGCAATCAGTTAGAGTGGTCCAGGAATATCCGGATGTCTTTGAAGAGGTGAAGGGCTTGCCTCCAAAGCGGGAAATAGACTTCCGCATATATCTTGTAGATAATGCAAAGCCCGTTGCGTTGCCCGTTAGACATATGGCTCCACGAGAAAGGAAAGAGCTCAGTAAACAGATTAAAGAGCTTCTAGAAAAGGGGTTCATTAGGAGGAGCATTTCAGAATGGGGCGCTCCGGTGGTGTTCGCTACAAAGGCGGATGGTTCACTCCGTCTATGTGTTGACTATAGGGATCTCAACAAGCTAACGAAAAAGAATAGGCACCCTCTCCCTAGAATTGACGATTTGTTTGACCAGCTTGTAGGAGCGTCTGTTTTCTCCCAACTCGATTTAGCAACCGGTTTTCATCAGCTAAGGGTGGCTGAAGATAGCATCGATAAAACGGCGTTCAGAACCCCAGACGGCTTCTTTGAATGGCTTGTCATGCCTTTCGGCTTGACAAATGCACCTGCTTACTTCGTGGACCTGATGAGTAGGGTATTTAGAGATTTCCTCAACAAATTCGTAGTGGTCTTCGTAGATGATATCCTTATCTTCTCAAAGAGTGAAGAGGAACATGCTCAGCACTTAAGGGCAATCATGGAAACTTTGCGAGTCCATCAACTAAAAGCCAAATTCTCCAAATGCCACTTTTGGAGAGAAGAGGTGAGGTTCCTTGGGCACATAGTATCCAAACAAGGGTTAGCAGTGGACCCTGCTAAGGTAGTGGCGGTACAAGATTGGAAGACACCAAGGAATGCAACTGAGGTCCGAAGCTTTCTAGGACTAGCGGGTTTCTATCGAAAATTTATAAAGGATTTTGCGAAAATCTCAGCTCCGCTCACGAAATTGACTAAGAAGAATCTAGTGTTCAATTGGGATTTGGATTGCGAGTTTGCTTTCCAACGACTAAAAAGGGCTCTCACAACAGCCCCAGTTTTGACGCTGCCAGATGGGAGCAAGATGTTCACTGTTTATACGGATGCATGTGGGACAGGGCTAGGCGTCGTCTTAATGCAAGAAGGAAGGGTAGTAGCTTATGGCGGGAGGCAGTTGAAAGTGCACGAAAAGAACTACCCAACCCACGATCTTGAGTTAGCCGCCATCGTCTTTGCACTCAAGTCTTGGCGACACTATCTCCTAGGTGAGAAGTTCGAACTTTACACTGACCATAAATCGTTGAAATATCTTTTCTCGCAGAAGGATCTTAACTTGAGGCAACAAAGATGGATGGAGTTTCTTGCCTCGTACGATTTCGAAATCTCCTATACTCCGGGCAAAGGCAACGTTGTGGCAGACGCGTTGAGCCGAAAGAAATTGACCCTAAGCCCATTGTTTGTTGAAAGACAAAGCCTAGAGTTTATAGCCAGCTTCGACTTTAGGCCCTCCTCCGATTTCGTACCGGGCTTGCTTGCATCTCTCGAAGTGCGCCCGACTTTAGTGGATTCAGTAGGGACAGCACAACGCGAAGACCCTCAGCTTGTGGAAACAATTGATAGGCTAATTAGGGGTGAGACTTCAAGTCACCTCAACAGATACTCCATCGACGATAAGGGTTTGCTAAGGCGAGACGGAAGACTATGCATCCCACAGATAAAAGATTTAGTAGAGAAGGTTCTCGAGGAAGCACATCACTCCAAGATGACGATACACCCAGGCGGAGATAAAATGTACAAAGACATAAAAAGGACTTTCTTCTGGAACGGCATGAAAAAGGACGTGGCAGAATTCGTTTCTAAGTGTATGGTGTGCCAACAGGTTAAGGCGGAACAGAAAAAGCCTGGCGGACTACTACATCCTCTGGAGGTCCCACAGTGGAAGTGGGATAGCATCTCAATGGACTTCATCGATGGGCTGCCTAGGTCTAGGAGAGGCAACACTAGCATTTGGGTAATAGTGGATAGGCTTACTAAAAGCGCCCACTTTTTACCTGTCAAAAGTAAAAGGACTGCCTCATCCCTAGCATCACTTTACCTTAAGGAAATCGTTCGACTCCATGGAATACCATCTAGCATTGTTAGTGACCGAGACCCCATCTTCACCAGCGAGTTTTGGCGGAGTCTGCAAGAAGCAGTAGGAACGCAGTTATGCTTGAGCACAGCCTATCATCCCCAAACCGACGGCCAAACAGAGAGAGTGAATAGAGTTTTGGAAGACCTCTTAAGACTATGCGTCCTTGACTTCGGAGGGACATGGGAAGACCACCTTTCTTTGGTAGAATTCGCCTACAACAACAGCTATCAAGCAACCATCGGAATGGCGCCCTTCGAAGCTTTATATGGAAGACCGTGCCGATCGCCCACTTGTTGGTGGGAGTCTACTGATAAGCTCATACTTGAACCAGATATGATCCGAGAGACTTCAGAGAAAGTAGACTTAATACGAAGAAGGATGAAGACGGCCCAAGACAGACAAAAGTCCTACGCCGACAAGAGGAGGACCGACCTTGAATTTGAAGTTGGAGACAGAGTTTTTCTCAAGGTATCACCGCTAAGGAACGTTGTTCGTTTTGGAACCACAGGAAAACTGGCACCAAGGTTCGTAGGGCCATTCCCTATTATCGAGAAGATTGGGAAAATGGCCTATAGATTAGAGCTACCCGAGAAGTTGGCTGGAGTCCACAACGTTTTTCACGTTTCACATCTCCGAAAATGTCTACATGAGTCTGCTGAAGTGGTAGAGCTAAATATCCTCGAAGAGGCCGAAGTGGAACGCGAAGCAACCATAAGGAAGGTTCCAACCCGCATCTTAGGAACGGAAGTGAAGAGGCTACGCAACCGCGAAGTCAAGCTCGTCAAAGTTCAGTGGAGCGACGCCGAGGGAGACGCGACTTGGGAAACTGAATCTAGAATACGTACTGCCTACCCTTTTCTGTTCGAGGGTACATCCTTGATCTTTCATTTTCCTTAAGTTGCGCTTTTATCTATCTTTTTTTTAGGTATATTTCCTCGACCTTATCCTTTAGGTAGAATCTTTTTGGATGAAAACATGTAGTTGAAACATGTTATGGATGATGGTTGCAAGTGGTTGCAAGTGATTGCTAGTGGTTGCTCGTGGTTGCATATACACACACACAATCTAGGTTTTAGATCGGCTCAATCACTTCATATTGCATATGCATATATGTTTGCATTCGTATGTGATTGAACTTTAATGTGTTGTCATGTGGATGTTGCATTTGTATTGAATGGTTGTGCACTCATGTAGAATCAAGAATAGGAAAATTTGCATACATAATGGATTCATGGCACTTACATAACTCGCATTAAGGAGGTCAACTGAATCAGTAGACCGCCTGATTTTGCATTAGATAAGTTCATATACACACACTTCGCATATGATCATGAAGCATTAGAAGTCTTTTAAGGACAATGGATGCTCGTGTTTGATGGATGAGTAGATGGATGATTGGATGTTAGGATATACATTCCTCCTAGCTTGAAGATTTCGAGGACGAAATCCTTTTTAGTGGGGGAGAATGTAACACCCCGAAAATTCTGTAACTGTGAAATTAACAAATTAAAGTATAATTAATTTGAAATCAAAGAACCAAGGGAAACGGGATACGCCATTGCGTTCGTCTCGGAAAAATACGCGAAATAGAGTCCGAGTTTTCGAAAAACGGAGTCCGTATGAAGAAGATATGGCCTTCGGAAGTTTGAGAATTAAATTTAAAATTCAAACAGAATAAAATAATTAAAAATCGGGCCCAATGGGCCAGGGCGGATAAACACCCGCCTAGGCCACCCAGGTCGACTGGGCTGTCGACCTGGGTTACCCATGTCGACAGGGCTGTCGACAGCCCTGTCGACAGGGGTGTCGACCTGGTCGAGCCCAGCCAACCTGGCTGGCCAGGTCTGTGTTTGGCCGATTTTCTGTGGTCTGCTTTGTCATTAGGGCTAGGTGGCGGGTTCTAATTGGTCTCTCTTCCTAATGAATGGCTATGATCAATCCAAGCAACATCAATGGTCCTAATCAGTTCCTAACCTCTATATAAACAACCCTAGACTAAACCCTAATCTATTCATTCAAAATTAAGAACATAGCCGCCATGTTGCTGAGGAACGACTAAGAGTAGCCGCCAACTAGAGAGAGAATTAGGAAGAAAGTTCTAAAGCCTAAAGCAATTCAAGCAACCTAAGCAAATCAATTCAACAAAGGAATTTGCGTCTTTAATCCCTAAATTAGAGAATTCGCCGCAACCATTGTAAGTAGAGTATTACTTTGGTATGAATAAATAACTGTGCTGATTTGTATGCTTGAATTGGGATAATAAAGTAATTCATATTTGTGCAAAATTTATGTTATTCATTATAAAGAACTACATGCGGTAGTTCTATGCAAGTATACGTTTGGAATATTGCGCAAATTATGTAATCTATGTTGAAGCTACATGTATGTAGTTGATTGAAATTCATGCAAGTTTGGGGCTTTGTTATTATGCCATCATGATGTATATTTTTGTGCATAAATCATTTTGCAAGTAATTGAAACAAGTTTGGTTGTTATAGTTCATAAGAAACTATGTTGGAATTTTGACACCATAATCCATGTATTAAGTCATGCTTTTGCAAACTTATGAATATGGCTAGGCTATGAATGATATTTGGCATAATTGAAATCCATGATTAAGTCTATCTTGTTTACAAGAATTATATGATGACATATGTGAGACATGGCTAGGTTAGACTCAAAAATCCCTTTTTGCAAGTTTAAAGCAAACACCATGATTAGGAATATTTATGCATAAGTATATTTATGCCATCGTTATGTGATTAGACTTAAACCATGATTAAGTTGAACTATGCTTTTGTGTTAGTAACAAAGTATCCCCTTTGTAAACATGTAGAAACCTTATGAACATGACTTGTTTATGTTTATGCCTAAATGAGAACATAGGTCTATGTTGTAGTTAAGACTATGTGACACCTAATTTAGATTCTTATCTTAAGTTTACATGGTTTGGTTCATGTCACCTATGCTTTATGACCAAAGTATACATATGCAAGTACACCAGTTTCTATTATGTATTTCCAACGTCATATTGCAAGTTCATGCGCTCACCTTCCCCTCTTTGTGTATGTAATCACGCTTTAAGCCTCCCCTTTTCGCATGGCTAATTTGGGCTTTAAAAGGCTAAGCCCAAAATATATAAACGGACGTGTTAAACGGGGGAAAATAACGTTGGGTTAAAATGACTAATGAATGAAAATATAAAATAGAAGGGCCCAAATTCAAGTATGGGTTGGGCCCATGATTGGTGTAACCTTTACACCATTAACTTAATAATGGGCCGCAAATATTTACATATAAGAAATAAAGAGGAATGACAAAATATGTAAATGTAGAACATACGATGTGTTTAACCCGAGGTTGGATTGAGTTGTGATGTAAACCTGCCCGGAACCGCCCGGCTGTCCAGTAGTCACAACAATACCTATCCAATGTGGGAGGTTAAACATGGAGCCCAACAAGGACCCGAGGTTAGACTGAGTTGTGGCGTAAGACTTCCCGGAACCAACCGGCAACAGGCAGCCACAACAATACCTGTCTAATGTGAGAGGTCAGGGCCTTAATAAGACAATTAAGGCTGAGTCAGGATTGATAGGATTAAGTGAACTAAAGACTTAATCAAAATGGAACATGCTAAACTAAACGGACTGGTGGGGTTAGGTTAGAAAAACACTTAACCAACTTAGCATGTTGGCTAGAGATAGAAAACCTAGTAACGGGGGACCCTTTTCAGCAGTAACCCTAGAAGGTGTATCAGGATACCCTGAAACTAGGCAGGGTGGAGCACGATTACTGGGCTGATTGTAAGAGGTCAAAGCGACGGCGGTGGTGTAGCAGTGTAGGTTCTAACGGAGTGCGGGCGTGCACACACTCCGGCGCAGAAAAATAAGGCACTGGACACCAGTAGCATACCTGTGCACTCTAAGGTTGTGTCGGGTTGCCACTATGGGACTTGATACACCCCATGGTGGGACCAGCATAGGTAACTACAACATCGGGGGCCGTAAGACACATGTAACTATGCGAGTAGGAGCCGATCATCATAGAATGGATCACATCACCCTGATTATGGGGTGCAAATTGGAAACTAGTTTATATGGGTTCAAAGATTAACATGGGGTACGATGGTCTATTCGACCCTAGACAACTTAACCAAGTTTATAGTGCTTGCCCACTTCTTGTTTATACATATCACACCCAGTTCTTTATTCATAGACAAAATAGTACTAGACTTACTCAGGCTTTATGTCTGACTCTACTTTTCTTTCGTCTTCTTTCTTCCGTTTCCCCCCCCCCCCCCCCAGGTCCTCAGGGAGGGAACACAGCAGCTTGACCAACCTCAACATCCAGCTTGAAGAAGAGAAATGTATTGCTTGGACTTTCCTGTTTTGAACTATGGCTTTGGACAATCCACTATGGGGCTTTTGCAGTTTATCTATGTTTTATTTATGCTTCTTTAAATAATGTACTCAAGACAGATTATGAAAGTGTTATGTTATGTTTTTGGAAAGGATGTTGTTGTAACACGTATTTGACTTTATGAAATAAAAGTTTGTTGTTCTTCCGCTGTTTACAAATATGTGTTCTTATATCTGTCTTGTATATCTGTGACTTGTACTTATAAACCTCCACCAAAATTAGGGCATTCCCTTTGAGAGTGACCCTAACGGAGGTGGGGTGTTTCAAGAACGATGATGGATAACCCTTGTAACAACCCGGAGATTTTGGAACCAATTTAAATTTTTTTTTTAATATAATTTTATAAGAAAATAAGATTGAATTTCAAAAAACGATTAATTTAAAGCTGATTTGACCAGTTTACAACGGAACATTATTGAGGTGACCTCGGATTTCAACGAAACTTTTTTATTGAATCTGTAGCATCGAATAATGATAGAATCCCAAGTTCCATAATTTTTGTAGTTAGCGTGTGGGCATGCGAGAAGAAAACGTACGCTAAAATCGCTTATTAAAATTAAGAGGAAACGCGATCGATAAATAAACGGAGCGTCAAACGAACAAGGAATTCTATGAAACTTGTTCGTTGGATCCGGAATTACGTTTAATGTTAGAATCCAAAATTTTGTGATAAACGGAATTAACGTGTGGTCATGCGACCAAAAGACGCGATGTTGAACTAAAACACTTCATCGTTCAACAAAAGCTTTAAAACAAAACAACTCAAGCCAAGTGGCAAGCATCCAAGTACCTTGGTCGGCTATTTCTGCTAGCTCCTCCACGCGACAGCTAAGCAATCCATGTGGTTGTTCTTTTTGCAAAAATCCTGTAACGACCCAGAGATTTTATTGACCCCGAATGTAACAACCCGCAAATTCTGAACCAATTTAAAATTTTTATTTTAGAAAATTTTAATGAATTTTGAGGTTATAATATAATTCATTATAAATAATAATGGCTAGAATTTATTTTATTCGAAGTTAAAATGAATAAATTTAATTTAAATATAAATGGAATTAGAAATAACGCAGTAGTTTGAAAAGTCAAACTTGAACTTTAACTGAATGTACAGGATTTGACACGACCCGAACTTCCCCGTGAAGGAAAGCACGGATAGCGTTGAGAACAACACACAAATGAACGCAAACAGAAGAACATTTCATTGTTATTACAACAATTCCATCAGATACAAGAATATACAGAGTATAAATGAATAAATTACATTCGATAAATATCAGAGATTACACTAAATTACATAGCAGCGGAAAATAATACAAAAGCACAACTAGAAGTGATGCACGGATACAGAGCTTTCCGAGCATCGTTCCAGCTGTAAACCAGGTTCCTGTGAATATAAATCTGCAAAACCAAAACTACTAGCTGCCCGTGCGGAAAATAGGGGCACCCAGAGTTTAGGTTAAAACAATAAACTCCAGGTCAGTCATGTGACTGGTGTGAGAACTAAAACAGTGATTAATATTGGTTTTAAAGTTAGGTAAATCAAGGGACCACGCCGTATAACACGGAACGGGTTTCCTCCCAAGAATACCAGTGCATAGAACAAACAGCGCAATGCTAAATAAAGAAAAATGAAGCTGTTATAAGACCCAGGTCCCATCACACAATGCAACGCAAGCCGGAGGATAGGGTTTTCCCTTATAACAGCCAAAGCATGCTTGATACGTTTAAATCACATTATTTGATACTATTATAAGTGTATAGTGTCAAAACAATTTCAATCATAAGTATCAATCATAGGCGGCATAGCTACCATCTACTATGTCGCCATACTAGGCTCTACAAATAAAACCGAAATACACGTATTGGAAATTGGATTCCATCATGAGTCGAGGCAAGGGGCAAGCTCCTCTCCGCGTTCGAGACACTCTAGCAAATGCCTCAGGACCCCACTATGATCCTTTGGAACCTCCAAGGCCGGTCCTCTCTTACTTTTGAGGATTAGTTATTCCTGAACACACGTTTCCCGGTCCTTACAGACCTATATCCGAGGCGCCTCATATCCAACAACCACACAGGTGAAAAGTATATAAATGTCAGGGCTGGTAGGTCACTGACACCACCCTAGCTAGAAAGAAACGTCGTGCACTCCTTGGGTCCGTATCCCGTTTTTGACTCATACCGAGGTGTGAGGCTCGCGAATTCACGTTATACACAAAGCTACGCCACACAGGCCGTGCTTTGATCATCAACCACAAGACTTTGCTTTTCAACAGAAGCCTTGATCAATTGCCACTTACGCATGCCACACTGGCAATTCACTCCATGCGACTGATGTCCATCGATATACAACCTCTGAGCTCGTACGTCTCAGAGAAGGGCGTTAAGCAAGAGAATAAATTCTCCGCCGCCAAACAGATGTATATTTAATAGAGATCAATCAACACAGAATAAAATCCAGTGTCAGACACACAATCCATTTACAAGTTCGTTCTGGGTCTGAACGAAACCGGAGGCACTTTCCTCGCATATCCATCCATCTCCAGGTACGTCTGGACGATCACCAACTGATTCCCTCATCCTGGGTGTACAGCCCAATCAAGATCATCAGTAATCACCCAAACGATGTGAAGACTTCCGGTCTTCAACCACCGTCTTCATCTTCGACATCTCGTCGAATCGGTTATTCAGAATGGGTATAACCCGGCCTTTCTGAATAACCCACGTATATGATAAACAAATGTTACACAAACACAACGAACGCCTCATTCCAATTCAGAATATTCTTTTATTCGCGAAATCACATTCTTAGGGAAAGGTTCCCATTAATTTTATCAAAGATAAATTCTTCTAAATTTATCTTATAATCTTCCTTTGGATATCATTTCAAACTAGTCGGGATTAGCGAACCACACCGTAGTAATTATTTGTTTTATTTCCCAATCCCAACCTATATATCCCATGGAGAAAAACTGGTGATACTCCATATCTAACACCACGGTGTTATCGGTAAAATTGATTACCATTTCACGTTCAAATCTAATTAAAGATTTAACTATCGCTTTGGAGCAAAACTGGTGGTACTCCATTCTCGATCACCTTTCAGATTTGATAATTTAAATTATCAATTCACATTTTTAATCTAATTAAAGATTCATTAAAACTCCACTTAGTTTTAATCTTTTCAAAAATCAATATTTTGTCTTTAACTGGGTTAAAGAACCAATGTCTTCTAAAACACGATTCACGACAAACCCAAATCACAGTTGATATTAAATACAAGGCTCTTAATAGAAAATATATCGGCTTATATTCAATATCAAATTCTGAAACCAACAAATATCGTATTGGAAATAACGATATAAAATATATCTTTCAAATTCCCATAACAATATCTGTATAGTCACGAAATCCAACATCGAAATATTCCGAAGATAATTTCGATTCAACTCCAGTCCAATTCACGTATTGGAAATATCGATTATTTTCAAAATCACTTTCAAATTCAATTTATTTATTCAAAAATAAATTGATTTTAATTCTAGTTCAAAACTAGTTCATTTCGATAAAAATCTATTTTTATCTTTTCAAATGTGAAATTTTCAACCCAATTTTTCCCAAATCATTTCTTATGATTTTACACAAATTATAGATATTTTTGATAATTTTATCAAGGCCCGTACAGTCGATTTCCAACAACGGCCATCGAACTGCACTTACAGCGACCTTTTTCGAATTTGATTTGGACATAATTCCAAATCCAACCGTTAGATTTCAAATTTCTAGTATTCATTGGAAAGCTCTTTTCGATACGAACCCAACGGTTCCGGTTTTAGGAGAATCCGACGGTCGGATCTCCCGCAATGTCCGTTTGAAATAAATGGTCGAAATTCACGAACTGCCGTGGCGCGGCGCGTTCTATTCAGGCCATTATATTATATATATAATATATATAATATATATTTCGTCGATTTCCTATTTAAAACAAATTTTATAACTCGTTTTAAATTCGTTTCTGGAACAATTCAACTTCTATATTCAATTCAAATCAAAATTGAATTCTTCTTTATAAATCCGTTTTAAAATTCATTTCTATTCAATTCAAATTTTAATTCAATTTGAATTCATTTCAATTCACTTTCAATTCAATTTGAATTCGTTTTCAATTCAATTCATTTCGAAATCGTTTTCAATTCAATTCATTTCGAAATCGTTTTCAATTCAATTCATTTCGAAATCGTTTTCTATTCAATTCATTTCAAAATCGTTTTCAATTCAATTCATTTCGAAATCGTTTTCAATTCAATTCATTTCAAATTTCAATTTCAAAATATTTAATTTCGAAATCACTTTTCAATATTCATTATACAACGAATGAAATCGATATAAATATCGTTCACGTCAAAATGGCGCAAAACTAATCAACACGGCTTTATATTTTTCACAACTTCTTTATTTTATTCAACAAATGAATATTCATCCCATTCAACACATGAATCTATATTTTTTTCAACACACGACTAATCTCAACACATGAGTACTGTCAACACATCACTATTTTTGTTATGTAAAATATTTTATAAAACTATGGTATCTATCGTTTGATTTTTAATTAGACTTCTACTGGGAAGTAGTTCTAATTTTAAATATGATAAAGATGTAAATTTCATTGTATAAAATATTTCACTCAACACATGAACATCGTCAACACATGACTATTTTTATATTCAACACATGAATTTTCTTTTATAATATTCATTATTTTCCCGATTGGAATGAGGCCCAATCAATCACCATATAATGTTAATTATATGGATTCCATACAACACATGTATATAATAGCTTTGAAAAATAATCAACCATCAACCAAAGTGCACCACACAACTGCATAAGCACCAAATATAAATAATCGACGCTTACACAGTCTGTCGACCAATCGATCGACAATAATTAAATAATTGGGATTAGTGTACGCCAAATATCATCCCAACACCCGTGTGGGGTTTCAAATCAACAAACACACATTTTTGTTTGTGCAGTTGGGCGATGTGTAAAATTTATCAACCCAATCAATATCAGTCAAATCAGTGTAAATAAACAAATCGGCCGATTTGTTTATAAATATTTATTTATTCACTTTCACGTTAAAAATTATATTTTTAACGTCAAAAATATTTATTTCAACACTTGAATTTCTATTCAGTTCATTTACACAATAAAAATGATATTTTTATTTTTCTAACATATTTTAGAAAATTTCGGCGGCATAACGGCACGATACTAGAAACGGGACGAGGCCTAGCCTTATCGCCGGTCTAGTGAAGGCCCACGCCATTCACACATCAATCAAATCAATTTCAATTCACCCAATAATTCAATTCAAACCAATTAGACTAACCAACTACACAACCAAACAATTTAACAAACAAGCCATCCATGGTCTGTGGATGACGGGTGTCGGGTGCTACTAAGCACCGTCTGCATCCTAATATATATATATATATATATATATATATATATATAACTAGAAAAAGAGAATTTACAGTGAGAAGTTCTCACCAAAAGCTATCCAACTTCACGACACTCCTATTGTAGAGATCTTCGTCGTTCTCGCCCTTTTTGTCAGCTTCGTTGTCGTAGCCACTACATATGTAAAAATCGAATTTTTACTTCGCTATTCAATATATAAAAATCGAAGTTTTACTTTGCTATTCAATATATAAAAATCGAAGTTTTACTTTGCTATTCAATATATAAAAATCGAAGTTTTTTCTACTATGTTATATAGATAAAAATTATATTTTTATCATGCTATTTTCTATATAAAGATTTCGCCTTTTTAAATTTAAAGATTTCGCCTTTTTAAATTTAAAGATTTCACCTTTTTAAATTTAAAGATTTCACCTTTTTAAATTTCTCATCTTTTTCCATTTAAAATTCAAATCTTTTTCTATTTAAAATCTTAAAATAAAATCAGTTTTTCAAACTTTTCAAAAATCAGTTTTTAATCTCTTTTAAAAAATCAGTTTTTAAACAAACAAAAAAAACAGTTTTTAAACTTAAAATCGAAATTAGTTTTAAACTTTAAAATAAAAACAGTATTTAATCTTTTTTAAAAAATCAGTTTATATAAAACAAAAATAAAATAAATAAAAAGAAAAAAAGACTCACAGGGGGGGTTTGGGCGTTCGCTAGCGTCGGAGGTCGGAGGGCTCGCTGGGGGTAGCAGGGCGGCATTCGATTCAGCTAGAGGAAGGGAGAGAAGAGGAGCAGGCGGTGGTGGGTTTCGGGTGGCTTGCGTCGATCGAAGGAGGGGAGGGGGTTTTATTTGGGAAGGAGGAAGGACGGGGGGGTCCGCCGTGGGTGGTGGTGGCGCCGTCGAGCGCGGTGGCTCAGTCGAGGGAGGGGCGATGCGACATAGTCGAGGAAGAGAAGGGGAGGAGGAAGAAGGGAGGAGACTGAAGCGAGGTGGATCGGGAAGAGGGGGAGGGCGCGAGGGCGGCGCGACGCCCAGAGTGGCGGCGGCGATAGGCGAACTTCGCCTGTTCCCGATTTCTTTTTTTTTCCCTTTTTTTCCTGCTGAAATCGATTATGAAGGGAAAGGGGGGGGCCAGCGGGTTAAAGGGGGAGATAGAATTTTTTTTATTAATTTAATTATTTAATTATTTTATTTTAATTCAAAAAGTCAACTTTTTCAATCGACCTCTAAACGAGGTCCACCGCCTGTCGTCCCTAGCGTTTAACCCCCATTCCGAACACAATGGGATATGCCACGTAGGCTGATTCGACTGTTTGAATCAGTTTATGTTAAATTTACACTTAAATCGCTATATTGAATTTTAAACGTACATTTCAAATTACCGGGGTCACATACGAACTCTAAAAATTCTCGAAAAATATTTTCTAGCTTCGTATTGACGATACGGTCCCAACAAAACTAGTTTCGTCGAATTCTGAGATCCTTAGAAAAATGGCCATTTTCCAGTCGATTAAAATCAACTAAAACCAGTCAAACGCGTTTTCCTTTGTCACGCTCACATATTGATTCGAAAAATTATGAAATTTGAAACCTAGCAATAACTTGACACTGCGGATCCAACAAAAGTGGTTTCGTCGAAATCCGTGGTCGTTTGCAAAATGTCTATTTTTAAGGGCCTGAATTCCATAGCGACTATTCAGAATTTTCAACTGGACAAAACTTTTGATTCCCTCTATGAAATTTTGATCTTTCGGATTCGTTGGAAAGATATTACCATTTAGATCCTATCATTTTTGGTTTCACTAAAATCCGGATTGTTTTGCACCCGGTACATTCAATTGAAGTTTGAAATCGAATTATCGAACTACCGCGCCATTTTCAATTCTATTTATAATTATATATAAATATTTATATTCTAACGACGACGTATATAATATATACGTCGAATTACATTCAAAATAAATTCCTCGTCGATATTATTTAAAATAATCTATTTTAAATATTCAAAATCCGCCAAAATCGCTAAAATAAAATTTCAAACTGGCTCACATTTTCGGGTTATTACAATCTCCCCCACTTAAAACTTTTCGTCCCTGAAAAGGAACAAAGTCGAATGTGGTTTGATTATTCAGCTCTACGTTCGATCTGGCTTCCATTCTCCAACTTTTCAGTTTCTGAGAATTTTCAAATTCTTCAAAAATTTGGCTAACACCCTAAATTTTCGAAAAATTTCGCCATAACCTCCCCTGCACCGGGAGCATCGGGGAATTTCAAATAGCTTCCCCGGTCCTTCAGATCTCAAAAAGAAAAAGAAAAAGCCAAGCGGCTAGCCAATAGGCTCACAAAATCATCATCACCCAAACAAAACAGGAAATTATGTAGTAAACATGTACCTATTTGTCGGGCAAACAAATTTTATTCTCTGCTCTAGCCTCCTTGCTATGACCTGTTCAATGTAAGTATATGCAAACAAATGCAACCAATTTTCAATATAGTTCAATATTTGATTATATTAGGCATAAATGGTTAAAAATTAGCAAACAATTAAACAAACAACACAAACATCAATCAATTAGTGAATTAGAGTTTCAAATTCATAATTTTGATACATATATAGAAAATCACGTTTTGATGCCAATTCACACCAATGTGTTCTAACTATATAAGTTTTGGTTCTCACACCAGTCTAATGGAAATATATAAAAATCACACCTTCGAAATTCGAATATGAATACTGATGATGATGCACCATCATCAGAATCATCCCCGGATGTCTAGAATGTGATTCTATATCTACCCAGTATATTAAAACTTCGAATATACGTTCATGACGCGTATATGCAAAATCTATATATACTCGATTGTCCACATTCAAAATAAATAAATATTCAAATACGTGTAAGACGATTTAAATTTTCAAAACAAAATTGTTTTCATTTGAAAAATATACTCTTCACACTCGTTCTAGGATCTGATCCTATCTCTAACGAGCCATTCTAATTGGATATTACTAATCCAATATCTGATGAATTCTTTCGTATGGTTCTAATGTGTCTTGTTCTCGAGCTCTGTAAACCAAAGCTCTGATACCAAACTGACATAGCCGACGAACTCCGGTAGGCTTTGCAACCATCCCTTCATCCCCCAAAGCAGCAGGTAAAACCCACCGTGGCTCTCACATGGTCCCCCAGTTACTTGTTTTACGGCAACCCTCTCGAGTCTCGCGCCCACTGGCGAACCAACCCCCACCACAAGGGACATGTGGGGGTAAGAGTCTCCCGTTCGCCACCAAACTGCGAAGCGAGAACCCCCCATCACGACTGCAACAAGAACTGGTGATACTCCATATCTAACACCACGGTGTTATCGGTAAAATTGATTACCATTTCACGTTCAAATCTAATTAAAGATTTAACTATCGCTTTGGAGCAAAACTGGTGGTACTCCATTCTCGATCACCTTTCAGATTTGATAATTTAAATTATCAATTCACATTTTTAATCTAATTAAAGATTCATTAAAACTCCACTTAGTTTTAATCTTTTCAAAAATCAATATTCTGTCTTTAACTGGGTTAAAGAACCAATGTCTTCTAAAACACGATTCACGACAAACCCAAATCACAGTTGATATTAAATACAAGGCTCTGAATAGAAAATATATCGGCTTATATTCAATATCAAATTCTGAAACCAACAAATATCGTATTGGAAATAACGATATAAAATATATCTTTCAAATTCCCATAACAATATCTGTATAATCACGAAATCCAACATTGAAATATTCCGAAGATAATTTCGATTCAACTCCAGTCCAATTCACGTATTGGAAATATCGATTATTTTCAAAATCACTTTCAAATTCAATTTATTTATTCAAAAATAAATTGATTTTAATTCTAGTTCAAAACTAGTTCATTTCGATAAAAATCTATTTTTATCTTTTCAAATGTGAAATTTTTCAACCCAATTTTTCCCAAATCATTTCTTATGATTTTACTCAAATTATAGATATTTTTGATAATTTTATCAAGGCCCGTACAGTCGATTTCCAACAACGGCCATCGAACTGCACTTACATCGACCTTTTTCGAATTTGATTTGGACATAATTCCAAATCCAACCGTTAGATTTCAAATTTCTAATATTCATTGGAAAGCTCTTTTCGATACGAACCCAACGGTTCCGGTTTTAGGAGAATCCGACGGTCGGATCTCCCTCAATATCCGTTTGAAATAAATGTTCGAAATTCACGAACTGCCGCGGCGCGGCGCGTTCTATTCAGGCCATTATATTATATATATAATATATATTTCGTCGATTTCCTATTTAAAACGAATTTTATAACTCGTTTTAAATTCGTTTCTGGAACAATTCAACTTCTATATTCAATTCAAATCAAAATTGAATTCTTCTTTATAAATCCGTTTTAAAATTCATTTCAATTCAATTCAAATTTTAATTCAATTTGAATTCATTTCAATTCACTTTCAATTCAATTTGAATTCGTTTTCAATTCAATTCATTTCGAAATCGTTTTCAATTCAATTCATTTCGAAATCGTTTTCAATTCAATTCATTTCGAAATCGTTTTCAATTCAATTCATTTCGAAATCGTTTTCAATTCAATTCATTTCAAATTTCAATTTCAAAATATTTAATTTCGAAATCACTTTTCAATATTCATTATACAACGAATGAAATCGATATAAATATCGTTCACGTCAAAATGGCGCAAAACTAATCAACACGGCTTTATATTTTTCACAACTTCTTTATTTTATTCAACAAATGAATATTCATCCCATTCAACACATGAATCTATATTTTTTTCAACACATGACTAATCTCAACACATGAGTACTGTCAACACATCACTATTTTTGTTATGTAAAATATATTATAAAACTATGGTATCTATCATTTGATTTTTAATTAGACTTCTACTGGGAAGTAGTTCTAATTTTAAATATGATAAAGATGTAAATTTCATTGTATAAAATATTTCACTCAACACATGAACATCGTCAACACATGACTATTTTTATATTCAACACATGAATTTTCTTTTATAATATTCATTATTTTCCCGATTGGAATGAGGCCCGATCAATCACCATATAATGTTAATTATATGGATTCCATACAACACATGTATATAATAGCTTTGAAAAATAATCAACCATCAACCAAAGTGCACCACACAACTGCATAAGCACCAAATATAAATAATCGACGCTTACACAGTCTGTCGACCAATCGATCAACAATAATTAAATAATTGGGATTAGTGTACGCCAAATATCATCCCAACACCCGTGTGGGGTTTCAAATCAACAAACACACATTTTTGTTTGTGCAGTTGGGCGATGTGTAAAATTTATCAACCCAATCAATATCAGTCAAATCAGTGTAAATAAACAAATCGGCCGATTTGTTTATAAATATTTATTTATTCACTTTCACGTTAAAAATTATATTTTTAACGTCAAAAATATTTATTTCAACACTTGAATTTCTATTCAGTTCATTTACACAATAAAAATGATATTTTTATTTTTCTAACATATTTTAGAAAATTTCGGCGGCATAACGGCACGATACTAGAAACGGGACGAGGCCTAGCCTTATCCCCGGTCTAGTGAAGGCCCACGCCATTCACACATCAATCAAATCAATTTCAATTCACCCAATAATTCAATTCAAACCAATTAGACTAACCAACTGCACAACCAAACAATTTAACAAACAAGCCATCCATGGTCTGTGGATGACGGGTGTCGGGTGCTACTAAGCACCGTCTGCATCCTAATATATATATATATATATATATATATATATATATAACTAGAAAAAGAGAATTTAGAGTGAGAAGTTCTCACCAAAAGCTATCCAACTTCACGACACTCCTATTGTAGAGATCTTCGTCGTTCTCGCCCTTTTTGTCAGCTTCGTTGTCGTAGCCACTACATATGTAAAAATCGAATTTTTACTTCGCTATTCAATATATAAAAATCGAAGTTTTACTTTGCTATTCAATATATAAAAATCGAAGTTTTACTTTGCTATTCAATATATAAAAATCGAAGTTTTTTCTACTATGTTATATAGATAAAAATTATATTTTTATCACGCTATTTTCTATATAAAGATTTCGCCTTTTTAAATTTAAAGATTTCGCCTTTTAAATTTAAAGATTTCACCTTTTAAATTTAAAGATTTCACCTTTTTAAATTTCTCATCTTTTTCCATTTAAAATTCAAATCTTTTTCTATTTAAAATCTTAAAATAAAATCAGTTTTTCAAACTTTTCAAAAATCAGTTTTTAATCTCTTTTAAAAAATCAGTTTTTAAACAAACAAAAAAAACAGTTTTTAAACTTAAAATCGAAATTAGTTTTAAACTTTAAAATAAAAACAGTATTTAATCTTTTTTAAAAAATCAGTTTATATAAAACAAAAATAAAATAAATAAAAAGAAAAAAAGACTTACAGGGGGGGTTTGGGCGTTCGCTAGCGTCGGAGGTCGGAGGGCTCGCTGGGGGTAGCAGGGCGGCATTCGATTCAGCTAGAGGAAGGGAGAGAAGAGGAGCAGGCGGTGGTGGGTTTCGGGTGGCTTGCGTCGATCGAAGGAGGGAAGGGGGTTTTATTTGGGAAGGAGGAGGAAGGACAGGGGGGGTCCGCCGTGGGTGGTGGTGGCGCCGTCGAGCGCGGCGGCTTAGTCGAGGGGGGGCGATGCGACATAGTCGAGGAAGAGAAGGGGAGGAGGAAGAAGGGAGGAGACTGAAGCGAGGTGGATCGGGAAGAGGGGGAGGGCGCGAGGGCGGCGCGACGCCCAGAGTGGCGGCGGCGATAGGCGAACTTCGCCTGTTCTCGATTTTTTTTCCTTTTTTTCCTGCTGAAATCGATTATGAAGGGAAAGGGGGGGGCCAGCGGGTTAAAGGGGGAGATAGAAATTTTTTTATTAATTTAATTATTTAATTATTTTATTTTAATTCAAAAAGTCAACTTTTTCAATCGAACTCTAAACGAGGTCCACCGCCTATCGTCCCTAGCGTTTAACCCCCATTCCGAACACAATGGGATATGCCACGTAGGCTGATTCGACTGTTTGAATCAGTTTCTGTTAAATTTACACTTAAATCGCTATATTGAATTTTAAACGTACATTTCAAATTACCGGGGTCACATACGAACTCTAAAAATTCTCGAAAAATATTTTCTAGCTTCGTATTGACGATACGGTCCCAACAAAACTAGTTTCGTCGAATTCTGAGATCCTTAGAAAAATGGCCATTTTCCAGTCGATTAAAATCAACTAAAACCGGTCAAACGCGTTTTCCTTTGTCACGCTCACATATTGATTCGAAAAATTATGAAATTTGAAACCTAGCAATAACTTGACACTGCGGATCCAACAAAAGCGGTTTCGTCGAAATCCGAGGTCGTTTGCAAAATGTCTATTTTTAAGGGCCTGAATTCCATAGCGATTATTCAGAATTTTCAACTGGACAAAACTTTTGATTCCCGCTATGAAATTTTGATCTTTCGGATTCGTTGGAAAGATATTACCATTTAGATCCTATCATTTTTGGTTTCACTAAAATCCGGATTGTTTTGCACCCGGTACATTCAATTGAAGTTTGAAATCGAATTATCGAACTACCGCGCCATTTTCAATTCTATTTATAATTATATATAAATATTTATATTCTAACGACGACGTATATAATATATACGTCGAATTACATTCAAAATAAATTTCTCGTCTATATTATTTAAAATAATCTATTTTAAATATTCAAAATCCGCCAAAATCGCTAAAATAAAATTTCAAACTGGCTCGCATTTTCGGGTTATTACAGGATTCAAAATAAATCGGATTTTAGTGAAACCAAAAATATTAGAATCTATTTAAAAATATCTTTCTAACGAATCTGAAAAATTGAAATTTCATAGCGGAAATCAAAAGTTATGGCCAATTCAATTTTTAGAAAGGTCGCTGTAGAATTTATATAATATATATGGCCCGAAAGGCTACTTTTCACATATGAAGGAATTTCGACTCGAAACCACTTACATTGAGTTCGGAATGACATTTCTGCATTGAAAAACAGTAAACACTTATATATTTTGAGTTTCGGAAATTATTGGTTTAAAAATGTATTTTTAATATTAAATATATTGGCCTTGAAAATAGTCATTTTTCAAATGACCTCCGTTTTCGACGAAACGAATTTTGTTGGAACCGGAATGTCAAATTATAGCTAGGTTTCAATTTTCAGAATTTTTCGAATTAATATGTGAGCGTGGCGAAATAAAATGTGTTTTGACTATTTTCAGTTAAATTTAAAGCCTTAAAAATAGCCATTTTTCAAACAGTCTCAGAATTCGACGAAATTTTTTTTGTTGGACTCGTATCATTATAAGAAAGCTAAAAATATTTTTTTTAGAATTTTCTGAGGTCGTATGTGGCCCCGGCATATTTTAATGTACGGTCAATATTTAATTAATTAATTTTTAATGGAATTTTAAATAAAATATATACAAATTTCGGAATTAGGCCACAGGACCTATCCCATTGCGTTCAGAAGGTGTCAAAACCTTAAGAACGACAGTAAGTAGGCCCAAATCAGAGAAAGTCCGAAAATCCACCTTTTAAGCACATTTTTCGAGATTAAATAATAAAATAATATTAAAATCCGAAACCCTAATTCATGACCAGCCGCCGCCTACTGTTCAATGGCCAGAATTGTCTGATTTTCAAACCTCAATAACTTTTGATCCGCTCAACGAAATTCAACATATTATATACCAAATCGAAGAGAATTCAGAGAGCTTCGAATCCATACGGTTAAGATTGGGTTTTGATTCATGGATTTCGCGAAATTGGGGCTAGAAGGCGGCGGATTTAGGTTCGATTTCATGGTGATTGGGGAGGCCGAGCTTCAGGTGGTTGGTGGAGCGAGCACGTGGTGGCACGAGCTTCGAGTTGGCGGTGTTTGATCGTGGTCCGGTGTGGTGTAGGGGGGGTGCGCACGGAAGGATCGGTGGATGAGAATGGGTTCGGCGTGCGTCGGGGATAACGTGGAAGAAGAAAGGTTTTTTTGGTTTTTTTATTATTTTATTAGTTAAATATTTAATTTATCCAATCTTTAAAAATTAATATCTCTCTCATACGAGGTCCGATTGACGAACCGTCAGTTGCGTTGGAATCGTCTTTCCGAGAGCTTCGCTATGGCGCAGACCAAAGCTGATTTCGCGACAGTCAAATTTTCAGCAAAAATCAATGTGAGAATTCTGAATTTAATTATTTAATTAATTATAAATTATTTTCTTGCGTTAAAAATAATTGTTTTGTGATGTAATTCAAATCTGTAATGTTCTGTGATTGATGAATGGTTGATTTGTGGTTGGTGGTTTGTTTTGTTGTGCATGATATGCTAGATCGGCGTTGAATTTAATATATGGGTGAATTTTATTTGTAATTAGAAAATAAACCTAAATTTAGATTTAAATCATATTTTATTCAGATCTGTTTATTCTAGTTTATATATAAAAAAAATTTAATTTTTATTATTCTGAGATGAACCATAGAATTTGATCGACAAATAAAAACTAATTTTTATTTGTTGGTATTACAATAGTGTTTGATCAACAAAATGAAAACTTTACTTTGTTTATTTGTTTACTTTACAGCAGAAAATGAACAACAAATAAAACCTTACTTTTATTTGTTTACTTTGCAACAGGATTTGAACGACTAATAAAATATTCTTTTTTTTTGTTTATTTACAATAGAATACGAACAACAAATAGAATATATTTTTATCTGTTTACATTACGACAAAATTTGGCTAACTAATAAAAATCCGATCTTTGTTTGTTTACATTTAGAACATGATTCATGGATTACAGTAAAAACATAAAACGATCTTTTGTTTGAATTGAAGCCATGCTAACGACAAAATCTACATTTTTACCGCATATATAGGATAGACTAAAAATGTTTATCTATTTGAAATGGAAACATGAAACATTAAAAAAAAAAATCTTATTTTTAATGAAAAGAATTGTGCATATGAAAATTGGTTATGTCCTTTTTATTATTTTTAATGAAAAGAATTATGCATATGAAAATTGGTTATGTTCTTTTTATTTGCCTTTGTTGAAATGTTTGGAATAAATCACAAAGATTATATTTTTAATGTAATTAGAAATAAATTAAAATGGTTACATTTTTCAATGTAATTAAGATTGAAATATAAAGATTACATTTTTCAAGGTAATCAAAATTGAAATAAATGGATTACATTTTTTTAATGTAATTAAAAATTGAAGTATAATGATTACATTTTCAATATAACTAATATTGAACTAAAAATAACATTTTGGTTAAAGCATAAGTATTGAAATGAGAGATCACAATTTTGGCCAAACTTTATTAGTGAACATTTTTGGTCAAAACTTTATTAGCAAAAATGAAAATATCACTTTTGTCAAAACTTGACTATTGAATTGAAATCTTCATTTTTGTCAAAATCTGGTTATTGAATTGAAAATATCATTTTTGTCAAAACTTGATTTCTGAAAATAAAAGTAACAATTTTGTTTACATTTTTATGTAAATAAGAAATTATTTTCATAAGTTACATAGTAAATAAAGTTTGTTCTTTTATTTGGAATTACCTATGCAAACATAACTTGCAAATAAAAAGGTACATTTTTATTTGTGTTCGACAACACAAATAAAACTAGAAAATAAAACATATATTGAAAATAAAGTTTTGTTCTTTATTGTGTGTTCAAAAATGTAAATATATTTTGAAATAAAATTTATTCTTTATTTGCATTCACCAATGCAAATATATATAGAATATAGGAATTGTTCTTTTATTTGTATTTGCCAATGTAAATATATTGAAACAAATTATTCATTTGCATTCACTAATGCAAATACAAACATATATTGAAAATAGAGTTTATTTCTTTGTTTGCATTTATCAATATATATGCATTGAAAATTAAGGTTTATTCTTTTATTTGCATTTATCAATGTAAACATCCAATGAAACTATAGTCTATTTTCTTTATCTACATTTACCAACCCCAATGTACACACTTTTATACATTTAACAAAATTTGTTTAAGTTATACTTTGAAAATAAATTTTGTTCTCTTATTTACATTCACTAATGTAAATAAAATTATAAACAAAACTATTCTTTGTTTGCTTTCACAAATGCAAATGCTCATTTAAATAAAATTTGTTTCTTTTATTTACATTTAATAATGTAAATACACTTTGTAAATGAGGTTCTTTTTACATTCACACAAATATACCTTTAAATAAAATAAAAGTCACATTGGTTGCATTCCTTGTTGCAAATAAAACCTTAAAATAATGTTCATCTTTGTTTGCAATTCATCAATGCAAACAAATCATCAGATTGGAAATTATATTCTTGATTTATAATTTTGATACGAATAAAGATTGTTTGAAATAAAGGATAGAATTCAAAAGTTACATTTTAATAACTAAACATTCACATTTTTATCATTAAAGTAGAATAGACAAAAACATTCATTTTGTCTGAATTAAAAGAATAAAACAAAATATAGCATTGGCATGTTTATTAGATTTGAAACTCAAATTATTCATTTTTGTAAATTTACATTAGTTAAAAACCAATCATTCATTTTTGTTAATTTACATTAGTTAAAAATAATTATTCATTTTAGCCAATTTATACTAGTTAAACAAAATTTTACATTTTGTTAGGAATATTCATTTTTGCCAAAATGAATTAGTTGTAGCAGTTTGTTTATATGTATATATATATGTATATATATATATATGTATATATATATGTGTATATATATATATATATGTTGACAAGATATACACATGTCAAGATAGGATAGTTAAAACAAATATTTATCATTTTGTCTCATTAGAATTGCCAAAACAGAATAACCATTTTCTTTTAGAGTTTAAATTAGCAAAATAGTAATTGTCGATAGGGACAAAGTTATTATGCTTATTCATTCATTGCAATAGAGATATTTTCTTGTTATCATTATATATATTGTGTATTACACTTCCATTCGCAAGTTACCCGACTTGTGAATGTGATTGGGACGATAATTTTTCACACATCGCCCAATTGCACAAATTAGTTTATCATTTGCTTGATTGGTTGAAAACCCCACACGGGTGTTGGGATGAAAATTTACATACACTAATCCCAATATTTAGTTGTATGTTGATCGTTAGATCGACAGGCTGCGATGAGTGTTATTATTTAATTTTAACGCTTACACAGTGGAAATTACACTTTGGATGTAATGGATGACTTGTTGATTATACTGTTATTTTCATATATATGATGTGTGTGAAATCCATATAATCCACATTATATGGTAAATGTTTGAGTCGCATTTTGATTCAAGTGTTCTTTTAAATAAGACTATTTTTACATTAGGAATCCTTTTTATATAAAGTGCATATGTTTTCATAATATAAACAAAGAATATTTGTAGAAGATAAAGATTTGTAAAATAAAGAATACTTCTCATTTAGAATCTTTTATATAAAGAATACTTTTATGATTATTTTAAATTATGTTTTTAAAAGACTACTAGCATTTGCAATTATATTTTGTGATATGAAATAAATTGAGATGTGAAGTGGGTTTACCGTGGACGATGTTTTAAACGACATTTGTCCTTTAATCCAATTTGCATTGAAATTATTATTTGGAATTTATAAATCTATTTTATAGATTTAAAAATGCATTTTCTAAAATCAAGTTTTTCCCATTTAATATATTAAAAAGGAATTAAGTGGAAATTCGATTGGTAATAATCGAAATGGGCTTCTGTAAAAGAAGACCGATATTATATATGGAATTTAAGAGGCTTTGCCGTTATTCCATTTACACTATTAGTCCGATTCAGAAATCTATATCGATTATGTATTGATTTGAAATCTGTGGAATTCCGTATTTTGGAAATTGATATATAGATTTTGTTTTAAAAGTTTATCTTTGATAAAGTTAATGAGAATCTTCTAAAACGAATATCTTATTAAAAGAATACTCGGAGTTGGAATGTGGCGTAATGTGTGATTTTCCAATATTTGCTTTTTAATCCCAAATTACGCGAGATATTCAAAAAGACCAGGTTTAACCCATTCTGAATAATCATCACGACGATCAAGAGTCGAAGATGAAGACGGTGATTGAAGACCGAAGGTTTTCATATCGTTGGGATGATGATGACTAGTATCTTGAATTGGGATTGGCCTTCCAAAGCAAGGTATTTGGTAATGATCGTCCAAACGCATTTGGAGATCGACGGACACGATGTTTCGCTCAGACCAAGAGCGGACTTGTAAATGGATTGCGTGTCTGACATTGTATTCCTTTTTACTGTATTTGTTGAACGCTACTGATTATATATTTCTGTTTGGTGGTGAAGAATTTATTCTTTACTCATCACCCTTCTCTAAGACGTATGAGCTTAGAGGTTATATATATATTGGTAGATGATCAATAATATGGTAGGGTCTGACAATGTGGCACACCAAGATGCAAATTGATCAAGGCTTTTGTTGAAAAGCAGTGCCTTGTGGAATGATCAAAGCATAGCCTATTACGGCATAGCTTTGTGTATATCGTGACTTCGCGAGCCTCACACCCCGGTATGAGTCAAAAACGGGATATGGACCGTAGGGAGTGCACACGTTTCTTTCTAGCTAGTGGTAGTGTCAGTGCTTTAACACGGCCTGGCATTTTACTTATGTGGATGATGGATTTTGAGGCGCCTCGGATTTTTATAGGCCGATAGTGGTCATATTATAGGTTCAAAGGAACCGGGAAACGTGTGTTCAGGCAAAACCAATCCACTGCCGATAGGCGAGGACCGACCCTACCGCATCCAAGCGTTCACTGCGGGGGATCCTGAGGCATTTGCTAGAGTGTCTCAAATCGGAGAGGAGCTTGCCCCTATCCTCGACTCATGATGGAAATCCAATTTCCAATACGACCTTGCGGTTTTTATTGTAGAACTAGTACGACGACATAGTATATGGTACCTATGCCGTCTAGGATTGATATTATATTTGAATGTTTTAAATATATATATACACACTAATAATAATATCGTTTTCACGTATCAAGCATCTTTTGACCATTATAAGGTAAAACCCTATCCTCTAGTGTGCGTTGCATTGTGTGATGGGACCTGGATCTTATAATGGTTTCATTTTTCTAAAAAGCATTGCGTTATTTGACGATTTACTTTATTTATGCACTGGAAATCCAATGGAGTAAACCCGTTCCGCGTTAGCGGCGTGGTCCTGTGATTAGCCTACTTATTAGATAAGTTAAGTATAGAATTCTCACACCAGTCCCACGACTGACCTGTAGTTTGTTTCACTTTGCAAACTCGGGTGCCCTCATTCCACACGGGCAGTCGAGTAGCTTTTTGCAGACATAGTTAAGTAGGATCCTGGATTGAAGCCTGAAGCTAGGTCCAGAATATTGATGGCCTCCCGCTGAGATTAGTTCCGTTGCAATGTATTTAATTTATTGTAAATGTATCTTCCGCTGTATTATTTATCAATGTACTCTGATATATTCTGTACTCTGATGTAACATTTATTATTGATGTTATAAAAGTCTGTGTTGTTGTTCTGATGTGTTGTATGCCCAAAGTTAACGTACGCGGGTTTTGAACGGTTTTAATCGATCTTGCGATCGATTGGGGTCAGGCAAAATTCGTGGTCGTTACATCTAGTATCAGAGCCAGGTTAGCTCAAATCTTTGGGGTACAACTCATTAGAACTAAACAGCAGACTCATCAGAGGTTGGATTAGTAATATCCAACAAGAATACTCATTAGAGATAGGATCAGCAGTATCATAGAATGAGAATACTCATTAGAGATGGGGTTAGCAATGCCCTAGAATGAGTTAGAGTAGAAAATTCATAATTAACGTACTTGTTATTATATATAGTTTGATTTTAGAAAATATGATTTTGAATATATAAAAGTTATAATTTTGAAAATTTAATCAATTAATTGATTGATGATTGTGTTGTGTGAGTATGAGTTCAACTAATAAAATGATTAAACAATTAATGAATGAAAATTAAATTAGTTAAATAAGCAACTTTAGCTTCATTTCCTTTTCGAGGACGAAAAGATCTTAAGTGGGGGAGATTGTAACAACCCGCAAATTCTGAACCAAATTAAAATTTTTATTTTAGAAAATTTTAATGAATTTTGAGGTTATAATATAATTCATTATAAATAATAATGGCTAGTATTTATTTTATTCGAAGTTAGAACGAATAAATTTAATTTAAATATAAATGGAATTAGAAATAACGCAGTAGTTTGAAAAGTCAAACTTGAACTTTAACTGAATGTACATGATTCAAAATAAATCGGATTTTAGTGAAACCAAAAATATTAGAATCTATTTAAAACATCTTTCTAAAGAATCTGAAAAATTGAAATTTCATAGCGGAAATCAAAAGTTATGGCCAATTCAATTTTTAGAAAGGTCGTTGTAGAATTTATATAATATATATGGCCCAAAAGGCTACTTTTCACATATGAAGGAATTTCGACACGAAACCACTTCTGTTGAGTTCGGAATGACGTTTCTACATCGGAAAACAGTAAACACTTATATATTTTGAGTATCGGAAATTATTGGTTTAAAAATGTATTTTTAATATTAAATATATTGGCCTTGAAAATAGTCATTTTTCAAACGACCTCCGTTTTCGACGAAACCACTTTTGTTGGAACCGGAATGTCAAATTATAGCTAGGTTTCAATTTTCAGAATTTTTCGAATTAATATGTGAGCGTGGCGAAATAAAATGTGTTTTGACTATTTTCACTTAAATTTGAATGCCTTAAAAATAGTCATTTTTCAAACAGTCTCAGAATTCGACGAAAATAATTTTGTTGGACTCGTATCGTCATAAGAAAGCTAAAAATATTTTTTTTAGAATTTTCTGAGGTCGTATGTGGCCCCGGCATATTTTAATGTATGGTCAATATTTAATTAATTAATTTTTAATGGAATTTTAAATAAAATATATACAAATTTCGGAATTGGGCCACAGGACCTATCCCATTGCGTTCAGAAGGTGTCAAAACCTTAAGAACAACAGTAAGTACGCCCAAATCAGAGAAAGTTAGAAAATCCCCCTTTTAAGCACATTTTTCGAGATTAAATAATAAAATAATATTAAAATCCGAAACCCTAATTCATGGCCAGCCGCCGCCTACTGTTCAATGGCCAGAATTGTCCGATTTTCAAACCTCAATAACTTTTGATCCGCTCAACGAAATTCAACATATTATATACCAAATCGAAAAGAATTCAGAGAGCTTCGAATCCATACGGTTAAGATCGGGTTTTGATTCACGGATTTCGCGAAATTGGGGCTAGAATGCGGTGGATTTAGGTTCGATTTCATGGTGATTGGGGAGGCCGAGCTTCAGGTGGTTGGTGGAGCGAGCACGTGGTGGCACGAGCTTCAAGTTGGCGGTGTTTGATCGTGGTCCGGTGTGGTGTAGGGGGTGCGCACGGAAGGATCGGTGGATGGGAATGGGTTCGGCGTGCGTCGGGGGTAACGTGGAAGAAGAAAGGTTTTTTTGTTTTATTTTATTTTATTAATTAAATATTTAATTTATCCAATCTTTAAAAATTAATATCTCTCTCATACGAGGTCCGATTGACGAACCGTCAGTCGCGTTGGAATCATCTTTCCGAGAGCTTTGCGATGGCGTGGACCAAAGCTGATTCCGAGACAGTCATATTTTCAGGAAAAATCAATGTGAGAATTCTGAATTTTATTATTTAATTAATTATAAATTATTTTCTTGCGTTAAAAATAATTGTATTGTGATGTAATTCAAATATGTAATGTTCTGTGATTGATGAATGGTTGATTTGTGGTTGGTGGTTTGTTTTGTTGTGCAAGATATGCTAGATCGGCGTTGAATTTAATATATGGGTGAATTATATTTGTAATTAGAAAATAAACCTAAATTTAGATTTAAATCATATTTTATTCAGATCTGTTTATTCTAGTTTATATATAAAAAAAATTAATTTTTATTATTCTGAGATGAACTGTAACATCCCACATTTTTGTCGGTTCGTATTTGAATATTTAAATCAGTTTAAATATTGAATTCAGAATATAAGTGGATTTATATTTTAATTAAAATGAAGTTGAACGTATAAAAATATATATTAAATATAATCGAGCCCGTAATATCGCGGCAGTTCGTAATTTAACGTTCTGAACTTCAACTGAGTGTACCGGACTCGTTCTGAAACGGATTTCTTCGAAACAAGAAACGTTGGAATCTGTTGAACTGTATCTTTCTAAAAGAAGTGAAAACCCAAGGTTTTGTTATGTAAATTGCAAGGTACGTCCAAATCAAATATTCGAAAAGTCGCTGTAGAAGCGTATATGGACTGTAACGGTTTATTTGAAATAACTTGATATCGGTTGCAAATCTGGACATGGTTCTTTTTAGGCTCAGCGATAATTTAATTTTTAGAATTTTACTGTAATTTTTAATTAATTAAATATGCAACTTTTTATTTGGAGTATTTTGTACCCTATATCGGTATTTCGGGGTTTCAAAATATGAGTCAATCTACCGGTATTATTATATTTTTGTGATCATGACACCTCGTTGGACACAACTGCAATCCTACTTATGTCCGTAGCAGCTCGGACTGAACAAAATGTACGTGATGGGTACGAATTAAGATTGATTTGTATATGTACATATTAAAAATAACCTTAACTTTATAAGTAGCTACACTCCACGGTTAACATCTGCAGTTGGAACGTACTGCGTACACACCGACATTAAATGGGACGTAGAGACCTAAAAGGAAAGAGAATGTTCATGCACTGCCTACAAACATAGGGGATCAAATCGTATGGCAAAACTTTGCCGCTAAGTCATTGTCTCGCATACCTAAAGTCACAAGCTATGAGTTGTTAAATCACGTAGGACCTAAACCATTACCCTAAATTAGGAAGACCATAACCTACACCATCCAAAATCTTCATGCCTATCATCGTAGTAATGCTATTCCATACTCGAACAGTGCATCTAGCCTATTTGCTTCTTCACTAAGGTATTTGAATATATATAAATATAGCATACTTCATACAAAAGTAAACAAATGCCATTTCCCTACGAAAGAACCATACCCTATTTCTTGACAGCTACCTATTCTCGAAAGCTATCCTTCCCTAATACTTAGTCATTAAGGAATTCAACACTCTATAAATACACACAAAGGAAATGAAACCAACGCACTTTTCTCCTAATTTAAACCCGAAACCCAAGTCTCGCAAATGGCAAAATACACTGCAGCTATCTCCTTTCTTTTCTATTTGAAAGTTGATACTTGGTTAGGGGTTGATTGTAACAGCAAGTTCAAAATACATGAGAGAGGGGGAGCATGAATAATATAGCACCAAGAAGATAGGGATCGGACCTGGGGGTTCATAATTTGCGTGTAGTAGTGGGTTAAATGAAGATGGACGTGCATGGTTCCGTGAAGGAAAGGGGAGCGAGGTCTGTACGTTGGCTGAGGTGGAGACATTGGTTGGTGCTTGTGTGGATCCAAGTGAGGAAACGTATGGGATAAGGAGGGAGAAACGAGAGGGAGTGGGCATGCAAATAATGAGGTGCAGGATGTAATAAGCAAAACACGCATGAAATGGTGGAACTGGAAGTTTGTACAGGGGGTGATGAGTGGGCACGTTGGTATGAAAGAAGAGAGGGGTGCGAAGTAGTTATGTCATGCAAGGATGTGAGGGGTTCTCAGGAAATACTGAATATAAGGAGCGAACTTTAATACTGAAACAAGTTACTGGAGGTTATTTCATTTGGGTAGTAACGGGGCAAGGGAAGTTTTGACGTGGAGTTTTGTGAAGAATCAAATGGGAAGTTGGCTTGCTGCATAGGTGAGTAATTGGTGAACTTTCGATAATGAAGTTTGTGGTTTGAAAGGGTAGACGGTATTGAGATGAGAGGGTGTGTTGTCATGTAGTGGAAAGGGAAGAGTCATGTTCACTGTTCCGATGTCGGAGAGAAAGGCGGGGTTCGAACTGTCTTGTTCAAAGTTCGAGAAAGGCTGCAAGCTCAGAACGGAGACGACAAAGGAAGAGATGAGGATAGTGGTCGATGGATTGGAGTTCATCGAAGCACCGAGAGTTTGCGGCAACGTTGGGGAAGAAGTGCATACACATGTAGGCGGGTTGGTGCACGGATATTTGATGTGAAGTTATATACTAAAGTGAAGTATAACACATGCTGGATGAAGAACAGTGAGTTTTATTCTTTTGAAATGGTGCGTGGAGATACAAAGTAAACAGGATGGTCAGTTTGCGCTCAGACGGTCGCACGATGAGCGGTGGCCAGAAAGAGTCGGCTTGATAAAGTCAGATAGTGGCGGAATAAAATGCCGGATCGGATCAACCGAAGCAAATCGTTATTCAACGGTTAACGTGCCAAGGTGAGTAAAATCACTAACTCTGATCTATTTTTATAATTATATTTTAATGTTGTTTGAATGTTGTGTGATGGTCGATTAGGTAGATTACAAGTAATTTGGTTGAATATTATATACTGTTACATATGTACACACCATCAGTTGGACACTGTTTCCATCGATTAGAACACCCCCTAGTATAGAGTTAGTGTAAATTGTGTTGACTGACATCTGTGGATGCGGAAACCGGTTGGAGGAATCCGACCGGATTCCTTGATAATTATATGTACTGTTTGTTTTGTATGAACCCGAATTATATTTAAAACCCCATGTGAATATTGATGTTGAACGGAAATTCAACATCTATTTCGATAAATAAATAAACGATATCGATTTAGAAAGTGGTGACAGTCGACCGTAAACCCATCGTTTTGTTAAGGAGTTGATTGACCGTCAGGCAAATCAACTAAGATAATTATAAAAAAATTATTTTTATAATTAAAAAGAAGATTTAAATTTATGATAGAAGTTCTATTAATAACCAGTGTTTTAGAGTTCGTTTTTATAAAATAAATAAAAACGATTGTTGATATTTAAATAAGTTTATAAAGCAGAAATTATCCAATGATTAAATATTTGGATAACTATATTTAGGATAAACAATTTAGAAATATTATTAGATTAATTATATTAATCTAATGTTAAGAAGTAATTCAAATCAGTTAAAGAATTTACTGATGGGATGAAGTTGATTTAATCAACTGTTATTTGGGAAAATGATTATGAGATTAATTGGATTTTAGTTAATCTAACGAAAACAGTTTGGAAATAAATTAATCAAGATTAATGAGATTAGTTACCCGTTTAATTTAAGAAGTTATAAATAGAACGATGGAATGAAATGAAAGCGAAGAGTAAATGTTTAAAAATAAATAATAATAAACAATGAAGATTTCAAAGGATGAATATGATGTTATAGAACCGTATACCAAAGTAAAACAAGGAAATACGATTTGATGAATATTATAAGAAATAAAGGATTAGAATACAGACTTATATCTGTTCTAAGGTAAGAACGTTGTCGATCAAGGTATGAGAAGTAAATAGAATACCCCAACTTGAACGGCTTCACTATTATCGAGGAATGATATCAGTTTGTGACGGAGATAAATGTTAAGATTAGTAGAAAAGGAATATGGCAGCATATGCAAGTTTAGAACTATAGCGATAAAATAAACGCTGTTGATTAGGCTTAAGCGTAACTGTTATGTTGAGATTAGTTATAAAGGGAATATTACAGCGTATGACAAGTTTGAACTATAGCGATAAAATAACGCTGTTGATTAGGCTTAAGCGTAACTGTTATGTTGAGATTAGTTATAAAGGGAATATTACAGCGTATGACAAGTTTGAACTATAGCGATAAAATAACGTTGTTGATAAGGTAAGGGTGACTGTAATGTTGAGATTAGTTATAAAGGGAATATTACAGCGTATGACAAGTTTGAACTATAGCGATAAAATAACGTTGTTGATAAGGTAAGGGTGACTGTAATGTTGAGATTAGTTATAAAGGGAATATTACAGCGTATGACAAGTTTAGAACTATAGCAACAAATTAACTGCTGTTGATTAGACTTAAGCGTGACTTTTATATATAGCGGCACTTCCTAGGAAATGAAGCAGTTTAGTTGAAATCCACTTATTCGAAAGTAAGAAATAACGATGTCGTAAGAAAATATAAGAATCAGTTTTAGAAAGAGAAATTGGGGAATCGTGTTAGAAAACAATGACAGCATTTCGATGTTCGAAATGTGATTAGAATTTAAACCATTAGGATTTGGAACTAGAACTCGACGATGTTGAAAGTATTAAAAATAAACTATTTTTAGGGATTATAATCTGATAGAATAATGAACATTTAGTTTTAAACAAATAAATGTTGATAGGATAAAAATCAGTATTTAGTTATAAACTTGATATCGATTTGATAAGAAGTTGACTTAGAGACAAAGTTTATAAAGTGGAATAGGACTGAAAAGTATGAAAGAGATTTCGGTAAACAAGATAAGGGAGATTATTACGTGAATAAAGATTTACATGATCAAGGTGTTTAGATTTCTACAAGAAGGCATAGTATTCCCATTTCAAAGGGAATAATGTTTTAAAAGTGAACATGGGGCTGAATAAAAGGTTAAAAGGAAATTGTAAATATTTTCCAATATAAATAGGGTAGATTATCCAAGTATAGAAATAAAGAATGTGAAAATAATGGATCGAACGTTGATAACGTATATTTTCTGGAATATGAAAGAATAAGGGTTTTATAATAACTGGAAATGTTTTCCAAGAGTGTAAAAGGGTAAATCGGGAGTATAGTAATATCCGGTAAGATATGGGAATTCGAATAATAAAAATGAATGTCGAATAAAAAGTGCCCGTGGTTGTGTGATGTTAGTTATACATTAGAATGGATGTTGTTTTTACTTCGATAGTTAAATAACCGACTATCGAAGTGTTTGACCATCGTTGTCAATACGGAGAGACCGGTTGGATTTATTATCCGGAAACCACTCCGTATAGGCATTAGCGCTATGAAATAGATATGATGAAGATAATTGAAGACGGAGTTAAATGCAAGGGTCGTCCAGTTCCCGAATGGTACTTTATGTTTGTCCAGTCCTAGGACAACTTGTATGGACGAGTGTCTGACAGAGTATTTCCAACGGTCATGCCGTTGATTTTACGAATATACCAAGTTGGTGGGGAGAAGGTAACTTCTCTTTATTCTACACCCAGTGTGCATTTGTGTAATCAATGTGTGATTACGGATTTGACGATGTGACATTCAAAGTGAATGGTGATCAGATGTTCTGAAGATAGACGTAGCCTCTAGCCTCACAACCAAGAAGTGACAGAAGTTGGGCTAGGCAACATGGCTAGTTGGGTCATCCTCAAGCAGGGTGTATTGTCACCGATCTAGAGAAATTCATATTTATACTTCTTTTCGATTCTGTATCTTCGGATTGACGGTTGGATGGCCTACAACCGTGGTGGCAATATATTCGCGACACTCAAGCTAAATGAGTGAGCGGTCATGTGTGGCCGGGTTGCAAGACGTTCTTGTTGAACCCTGAGTGTATCCCCTCTAGAGTACACTATTCAGAAGGTGCTCCCATACCTTGTCTGTTGAAATCCAATCTCCAATAAGTGCCCTGCGGTTTATGATTTTATACTATATATATGTGGAACGTGAGATGCAAGCGTTCTGCTACTTGTATAATTATTTGTTTAGACATTATCATAATATCACTGGTTTTGATATCAAAGTATTTTGGATTATAGTAAGGTAAAAACCGTCCATGTTTATGTGTGGGCTGGTCTTACTATTATCTTCTTGTTTGAAAAGGATTTTCAAAGTTAAACAGTATGGTTGGAATTTACTCACACCAGTCCCATGACTGACCCAGAGTTTATTTTGTTGTTTTCCCTAAACTCTTGGGTGCCCAAATTTGTACGGGCAGTCAAGTGTTTCAGGTTTTTACAGATACATCTGGAGAAGCTCTAAGCAGGAAGCCTCACCACTAGTTATGTAGAAATTATTTCCGCTGTGATGTATATGAGTTATACCCCGATAATGGTATGTATATCCAGATTTGTATTTCAAGATTGTGTTATATAATACAATTTTATTATTCCGCTGTGAGTTTCGTGTTTACTCTGATTCTGTTCAGTGATGCTCTTCTTCTTCTTCTATCCTATTAGTTCTATCTCATCCTCTAAATTCTTCTATTAATGTTCCGGTATTTTCGATGCTCAAGAAATTGACAGTGTATTTATGTTGATTTTCTGGGTCGAAAATCCCATCCATTACAGTTGGTATCAGAGCATAAGGTTAAGTGATTACCTTGGTTCTGTGGCGTAACTCAATAGAGATGGGGTTAGCAATACCCTAGATTGAGTTTGAGTGTATATATATGAGCGCGTATTTGTATATTGATATAAAAACTGTTTTATATTGTGTTGACTGGTCAGTCGAGTGGTTTATAAATTCTTGTCGAAACAGTAGTGCAAACTATGTCGATAGGTGTTTTTAAACTCTTGAACAGAGTAGTTCGACACAGTATGTTTTGGAAAAAGGGTATATGAAATAATCTTACCCTAAATTATATTTTGATATAAAAAGTAGTATATATCTTGAGATTATTATAGTGTTGATCATTATTATGATCAAATAAGATCTATAATTGAGTTGGTCATATAAATAACCGATCGAAATATTATATAAGTATAATATGCAAAATCTGATGAACTAAATCTAAATTTAAAATCAGAATTGAAATAAAACTCTAGAAATTTGAGAAGATGTTGTAAATGAATTCTGAATTGAATATACGGAAATTTTAAGATCCTGGGTGAATTTAGAAATGTTTTAAACGTTGTGAAGTATATTTTGTGGTGATTTCAAAATGAAAGTATTTGAAATTAAGTTTTGAAAGTGATATAGTATTGAACTCACTTTAATCGCTGGGAAATAAATTCCGATGATGAAGTCGACCATTATCGGTGTTCATTTTCGAGTCCTAAGTGATGGATTACTACCCGAGATTTTGTTTTGAATTTAAAAAAAAAAATAGGTTGTTCGGAAATTCAAATGTTTTGAATTACTATTATTATATAGATTTCAAACTGATTTGAAATAAAACCCTGGATTTTGAATTCCAGAATTTAAAATTTACTTATGAAGTAAATAAATAGAGGATTTAACCAAGTTAAATAAAATTGATTCTTGGAGAATAAGAATCGAATTTTGAATTTGGAAATGAAGATAACTGATTTGAGAAATAAATCAGTAAATGGAATTGAAGTTGAAATAGAAATTGGCTTGGGTATAAAAGGATTATGGGTTTGATGATTAATGGATTTGAGATCAAATTGGAATGCTGGAGTATAGATTAGCTTGGTAGCCAATAGGGGAGGCAGAGTTGAATGCCCAACCAAATGGGTACAGATTTATATTATATGGAGTAGAAGATTTTTGAGTCTGTATAGCAAGCCGTTTGGCTGTTTGATTTTCTGTTGAATTGGAGAAAGCCCAGAGAGGCAAGTTGGTGTAGTGCCGAATGAACCGTGCAGAGGAGATGCTGACGAAATTCTCCAAAATTTAAGCTGTTAGGAAATTTTCAGAATTTCTCAAAGTATTTATAAATAAGGAGGAATTAATTTTTAATTAAAATTAATAATTTCAGTTGAAACTGAAATTATGAAGTAAACCAAAAAGATTTTTAACCTGTTTATAACAGAGACTGTAGCATTTTCCCTATCTTAGCAATTTCGAGGACGAAATTATTTTAAGGGGGAAGGACTGTAACGTCCCGCATTTTTGTCGGTTCGTATTTGAATATTTAAATCAATTTAAATATTGAATTCAGAATATAAGTGGATTTATATTTTAATTAAAATGAAGTTGAACGTATAAAAATATATATTAAATATAATCGAGCCCGTAATATCGCGGCAGTTCGTAATTTAACGTTATGAACTTCAACTGAGTGTACCGGACTCGCTCTGAAACAGATTTCTTCGAAACAAGAACGTTGGAATCTGTTGAACTGTATCTTTCTAACAGAAGTGAAAACCCAAGGTTTCGTTATGTAGATTGCAAGATACGTCCAAATCAAATATTCGAAAAGTCGCTGTAGAAGCGTATATGGACTGTAACGGTTTATTTGAAATAACTTGATATCGGTTGCAAATCTGGACAAGGTTCTTTTGAGGCGCAGCGATAATTTAATTTTTAGAATTTTACTGTAAATTTTAATTAATTAAATATGCAACTTTTTATTTGGAGTATTTTGTACCCTGTATCGGTATTTCGGGGTTTCAAAATATGAGTCAATCTACCGGTATTATTATATTTTTGTGATCATGACACCTCGTTGGACACAACTGCAATCCTACTTCTGTCCGTAGCAGCTCGGATTGATAAAAATGTACGTGATGGGTACGAATTAAGATTGATTTGTATATGTACATATTAAAAATAACCTTAACTTTATAAGTAGCTACACTCCACGGTTAACATCTGCAGTTGGAACGTACTGCGTACACACCGACATTAAATGGGACGTAGAGACCTAAAAGGAAAGAGAATGTTCATGCACTGCCTACAAACATAGGGGATCAAATCGTATGGCAAAACTTTGCCGCTAAGTCATTGTCTCGCATACCTAAAGTCACAAGCTATGAGATGTTAAATCACGCAGGACCTAAACCATTACCCTAAATTAGGAAGACCATAACCTACACCATCCAAAATCTTCATGCCTATCATCGTAGTAGTGCTATTCCATACTCGAACAGTGCATCTAGCCTATTTGCATCTTCACTAAGGTATTTGAATATATATAAATATAGCATACTTCATACAAAAGTAAACAAATGCCATTTCCCTACGAAAGAACCATACCCTATTTCTTGACAGCTACCTATTCTCGAAAGTTATCCTTCCCTAATACTTAGTCATTAAGGAATTCAACACTCTATAAATACACGCAAAGGAAATGAAACCAACGCCCTTTTCTCCTAATTTAAACCCGAAACCCAAGTCTCGCAAATGGAAAAATACACTGCAGCTATCTCCTTTCTTTTCTATTTGAAAGTTGATACTTGGTTAGGGGTTGATAGTAACAACAAGTTCGAAATACATGAGAGAGGGGGGAGCATGAATAATGTAGCACCAAGAAGATAGGGATCGGACTTGGGGGTTCATAATTTGCGTGTAGTAGTGGGTTAAATGAAGATGGACGTGCATGGTTCCGTGAAGGAAAGGGGAGCGAGGTTCGTACGTTGGCTGAGGTGGAGACACTGGGTGGTGCTTGTGTGGATCCAAGTGAGGAAACGTATGGGATAAGGAGGGATAAACGAGAGGGCGTGGGCATGCAAATAATGAGGTGCAGGATGTAATATGCAAAACATGCATGAAATGGTGGAACTGGAAGTTTGTACAGGGGGGTGATGAGTGGGCACGTTGGTATGAAAGAAGAGAGGGGTGCGAAGTAGCTATGTCATGCAAGGATGTGAGGGGTTCTCAGGAAATACTGAATATAAGGAGCGAACTTTAATACCGGAACAAGTTACTGGAGGTTATTTCATTTGGGTAGTAACGGGGAAAGGGAAGTTTTGGCGTGGAGTTTTGTGAAGAATCAAATGGGAAGTTGGCTTGCTGCATAGGTGAGTAATTGGTGAACTTTCAATAATGAAGTTTGTGGTTTGAAAGGGTTGACGGTATTGAGATGAGAGGGTGTGTTGTCATGTAGTGGAAAGGGAAGAGTCAAGTTCACTGTTCCGATGTCGGAGAGGAAGGCGGGGTTCGAACTGTCTTGTTCAAAGTTCGAGAAAGGCTGCAAGCTCGGAACGGAGACGACAAAGGAAGAGATGAGGATAGTGGTCGATGGATTGGAGTTCATCGAAGCACCGAGAGTTTGCGGCAACGTTGGGGAAGAAGTGCATACACATGTAGGCGGGTTGGTGCACGGATATTTGATGTGAAGTTATATACTAAAGTGAAGTATAACACATGCTAGATGAAGAACAGTGAGTTTTATTCTTTTGAAATGGTGCGTGGAGATACAGAGTAAACAGGATGGTCAGTTTGCGCTCAGACGGTCGCACGATGAGCGGTGGCCAGAAAGAGTCGGCCTGATAAAGTCAGATAGTGGCGGAATAAAATGCCGGATCGGATCAACCGACGCAAATCGTTATTCAACGGTTAACGCGCCAAGGTGAGTAAAATCACTAACTCTGATCTATTTTTATAATTATATTTTAATGTTGTTTGAATGTTGTGTGATGGTCGATTAGGTAGATTATAAGTAATTTGGTTGAATATTATATACCGTTACATATGTACACACCATCGGTTGGACACTGTTTCCATCGATTAGAACACCCCCTAGTATAGAGTTAGTGTAAATTGTGTTGACTGACATCTGTGGATGCGGAAACCGGTTGGAGGAATCCGACCGGATTCCTTGATAATTATATGTACTGTTTGTTTTGTATGAACCCGAATAATATTTAAAACCCCATGTGAATATTGATGTTGAACGGAAATTCAACATCTATTTCGATAAATAAATAAACGATATCGATTTAGAAAGTGGTGACAGTCGACCGTAAACCCATCGTTTTTTAAGGAGTTGATTGGCCGTCAGGCAAATCAACTAAGATAATTATAAAAATTTTATTTTTATAATTAAAAAGAAGATTTAAATTTATGATAGAAGTTCTATTAATAACCAGTATTTTAGAGTTCGTTTTTATAAAATAAATAAAAACGATTGTTGGTATTTAAATAAGTTTATAAAACAGAAATTATCCAATGATTAAATATTTGGATAATTATATTTAAGATAAACAATTTAGAAATATTATTAGATTAATTATATTAATCTAATGTTAAGAAGTAATTCAAATCAGTTAAAGAATTTACTGGTGGGATGAAGTTGGTTTAATCAACTGTTATTTGGGAAAATGATTATGAGATTAATTGGATTTTAGTTAATCTAACGAAAACAGTTTGGAAATAAATTAATCAAGATTAATGAGATTAGTTACCCGTTTAATTTAAGAAGTTATAAATAGAACGATGGAATGAAATGAAAGCGAAGAGTAAATGTTTAAAAATAAATAATAATAAACAATGAAGATTTCAAAGGATGAATATGATGTTATAGAACCGTATTCCAAATTAAAACAAGGAAATACGATTTGATGAATATTATAAGTAATAAAGGATTAGAATACAGACTTATATCTGTTCTAAGGTAAGAACGTTGTCGATCAAGGTCTGAGAGGTAAATAGAATACCCCAACTTGAACGGCTTCACTATTATCGAGGAATGATATCAGTTTGTGACGGAGATAGATGTTAAGATTAGTAGAAAAGGAATATGGCAGCATATGCAAGTTTAGAACTATAGCGATAAAATAAACGATGTTGATTAGGCTTAAGCGTAACTGTTATGTTGAGATTAGTTATAAAGGGAATATTACAGCGTATGACAAGTTTGAAATATAGCGATAAAATAACGTTGTTGATTTGGCTTAAGCGTAACTGTTATGTTGAGATTAGTTATAAAGGGAATATTACAGCGTATGACAAGTTTGAACTATAACGATAAAATAACGTTGTTGATAAGGTAAGCGATACTGTAATGTTGAGATTAGTTATAAAGGGAATATTACAGTGTATGACAAGTTTGAACTATAGCGATAAAATAACGTTGTTGATAAGGTAAGGGTGACTGTAATGTTGAGATTAGTTATAAAGGGAATATTACAGCGTATGACAAGTTTAGAACTATAACAACAAATTAACTACTATTGATTAGACTTAAGCGTGACTTTTATATAAAGCAGCACTTCCTAGGAAATGAAGCAGTTTAGTTGAAATCCACTTGATCGAAAGTAAGAAATAACGATGTCGTAAGAAAATATAAGAATCAGTTTTAGAAAGAGAAATTGGGGAATCGTGTTAGAAAACAATGACAGCATTTTGATGTTCGAAATGTGATTAGAATTTAAACCATTAGGATTTGGAACTAGAACTCGACGATGTTGAAAGTATTAAAAATAAACTATTTTTAGGGATTATAATCTGATAGAATAATGAACATTTAGTTTTAAACAAATAAATGTTGATAGGATAGAAATCAGTATTTAGTTATAAACTTGATATCGATTTGATAAGAAGTTGACTTAGAGACAGAGTTTATAAAGTGGAATAGGAGTGAAAAGTATGAAAGAGATTTCGGTAAACAAGATAAGGGAAATTATTACGTGAATAAAGATTTACATGATCAAGGTGTTTAGATTTCTATAAGAAGGCATAGTATTCCCATTTCAAAGGGAATAATGTTTTAAAAGTGAACATGGGGCCGATTAAAAGGTTAAAAGGAAATTGGAAATATTTTCCAATATAAATAGGGTAGATTATCCAAGTATAGAAATAAAGAATGTGAAAATAATGGATCGAACGTTGATAACGTATATTTTCTGGAATATGAAAGAATAAGGGTTTTATAATAACCGGAAATGTTTTCCAAGAGTGTAAAAGGGTAAATCGGGAGTATAGTAATATCCGGTAAGATATGGGAATTCGAATAATAAAAATGAATGTCGAATAAAAACTGCCCGTGGTTGTGTGATATTAGTTATACATTAGAATGGATGTTGTTTTTACTTCGATAGTTAAATAACCGACTATCGAAGTGTTTGACCATCGTTGTCAATACGGAGAGATCGGTTGGATTTATTATCCGGAAACCACTCCGTATAGGCATAAGCGCTATGAAATAGATATGCTGAAGATAATTGAAGACGGAGTTAAATGCAAGGGTCGTCCAGTTCCCGAATGGTACTTTATGTTTGTCCAGTCCTAGGACAACTTGTATGGACGAGTGTCTGACAGAGTATTTCCAACGGTCATGCCGTTGATTTTACGAATATACCCAGTTGGTGGGGAGAAGGTAACTTCTCTTTATTCTACACCCAGTGTGCATTTGTGTAATCAATGTGTGATTACGGATTTGACGATGTGACATTCAAAGTGAATGGTGATCAGATGTTCTGAAGATAGACGTAGCCTCTAGCCTCACAACCAAGAAGTGACAGAAGTTGGGCTAGGCAACATGGCTAGTTGGGTCATCACCAAGCAGGGTGTATTGTCACCGATCTAGAGAAAATTCATATTTATACTTCTTTTCGATTCTGTATCTTCAGATTGACGGTTGGATGGCCTACAACCGTGGTGGCAATATATTCGCGACACTCAAGCTAAATGAGTGAGCGGTCATGTATGGCCGGGTTGCAAGACGTTCTTGTTGAACCCTGAGTGTATCCCCTCTAGAGTACACTATTCAGAAGGTGCTCCCCTACCTTGTCTGTTGAAATCCAATCTCCAATAAGTGCCCTGCGGTTTATGATTTTATACTATATATATGTGGAACGTGAGATGCAAGCGTTCTGCTACTTGAATAATTATTTGTTTAGACATTATCATAATATCACTGGTTTTGATATCAAAGTATTTTGGATTATAGTAAGGTAAAAACCGTCCATGTTTATGTGTGGGCTGGTCTTACTATTATCTTCTTGTTTGAAAAGGATTTTCAAAGTTAAACAGTATGGTTGGAATTTACTCACACCAGTCCCATGACTGACCCAGAGTTTATTTTGTTGTTTTCCCTAAACTCTTGGGTGCCCAAATTTGTACGGGCAGTCAAGTGTTTCAGGTTTTTACAGATACATTTGGAGGAGCTCTAAGCAGGAAGCCTCACCACTAGTTATGTAGAAATTATTTCCGCTGTGATGTATATGAGTTATACCCTGATAATGGTATGTATATCTAGATTTGTATTTCAAGATTATGTTATATAATACAATTTTATTATTCCGCTGTGAGTTTCGTGTTTACTCTGATTCTGTTCAGTGATACTCTTCTTCTTCTTCTATCCTATTAGTTCTATCTTTTCTATCTCATCCTCTAAATTCTTCTATTAATGTTCCGGTATTTTCGATGCTCGAGAAATTGACAGTGTATTTATGTTGATTTTCTGGGTTGAAAATCCCATCCATTACATGAACCATAGAATTTGATCGACAAATGAAAACTAATTTTTATTTGTTGGTATTACAATAGTATTTGATCGACAAAATGAAAACTTTACTTTGTTTATTTGTTTACTTTACAGCAGAAAATGAACAACAAATAAAACCTTACTTTTATTTGTTTACTTTGCAACAGGATTTGAACGACAAATAAAATATTCTTTTTATTTGTTTATTTACATTAGAATACGAACAACAAATAGAATATATTTTTATCTGTTTACATTTCGACAAAATTTGGCTAACTAATAAAAATCCGATCTTTGTTTGTTTACATTTAGAACATGATTCATGGATTACAGTAAAAAGATAAAACGATCTTTTGTTTGAATTGAAGCCATGTTAACGATAAAATCTACATTTTCACCGCATATATAGGATAGACTAAAAATGTTTATCTATTTGAAATGGAAACATGAAACATTAAAAAAAAAAATCTTATTTTTAATGAAAAGAATTGTGCATATGAAAATTGGTTATGTCCTTTTTATTATTTTTAATGAAAAGAATTATGCATATGAAAATTGGTTATGTTCTTTTTATTTGCCTTTGTTGAAATGTTTGGAATAAATCACAAAGATTATATTTTTAATGTAATTAGAAATAAATTAAAATGGTTACATTTTTCAATGTAATTAAGATTGAAATATAAAGATTACATTTTTCAAGGTAATCAAAATTGAAATAAATGGATTACATTTTTTTAATGTAATTAAAAATTGAAGTATAATGATTACATTTTCAATATAACTAATATTGAACTAAAAATAACATTTTGGTTAAAGCATAAGTATTGAAATGAGAGATCACATTTTTGGCCAAACTTTATTAGTGAACATTTTTGGTCAAAACTTTATTAGCAAAAATGAAAATATCACTTTTGTCAAAACTTGACAATTGAATTGAAATCTTCATTTTTGTCAAAATCTGGTTATTGAATTGAAAATATCATTTTTGTCAAAACTTGATTTCTGAAAATAAAAGTAACAATTTTGTTTACATTTTTATGTAAATAAGAAATTATTTTCAGAAGTTACATAGTAAATAAAGTTTGTTCTTTTATTTGGAATTACCTATGCAAACATAACTTGCAAATAAAAAGGTACATTTTTATTTGCGTTCGACAACACAAATAAAACTCGAAAATAAAACATATATTGAAAATAAAGTTTTGTTCTTTATTGTGTGTTCAAAAATGTAAATATATTTTGAAATAAAATTTATTCTTTATTTGAATTCACAAATGCAAATATATATAGAATATAGGAATTGTTCTTTTATTTGTATTTGCCAATGTAAATATATTGAAACAAATTATTCATTTTCATTCACTAATGCAAATACAAACATATATTGAAAATAGAGTTTATTTCTTTGTTTGCATTTATCAATATATATGCATTGAAAATTAAGGTTTATTCTTTTATTTGCATTTATCAATGTAAACATCCAATGAAACTATAGTCTATTTTCTTTATCTACATTTTCCAACCCCAATATACACACTTTTATACATTTAACAAAATTTGTTTAAGTTATACTTTGAAAATAAATTTTGTTCTCTTATTTACATTCACTAATGTAAATAAAATTATAAACAAAACTATTCTTTGTTTGCTTTCACAAATGCAAATGCTCATTTAAATAAAATTTGTTTCTTTTATTTACATTTAATAATGTAAATACACTTTGTAAATGAGGTTCTTTTTACATTCACACAAATATACCTTTAAATAAAATAAAAGTCACATTGGTTGCATTCCTTGTTGCAAATAAAACCTTAAAATAATGTTCATCTTTGTTTGCAATTCATCAATGCAAACAAGTCATCAGATTGGAAATTATATTCTTGATTTATAATTTTGATATGAATAAAGATTGTTTGAAATAAAGGATAGAATTCAAAAGTTACATTTTAATAACTAAACATTCACATTTTTATCATTAAAGTAGAATAGACAAAAACACTCATTTTGTCTGAATTAAAAGAATAAAACAAAATATAGCATTGGCATGTTTATTAGATTTGAAACTCAAATTATTCATTTTTGTAAATTTACATTAGTTAAAAACCAATCATTCATTTTTTTTAATTTACATTAGTTAAAAATAATTATTCATTTTAGCCAATTTATACTAGTTAAACAAAATTTTACATTTTGTGAGGAATATTCATTTTTGCCAAAATGAATTAGTTGTAGCAGTTTGTTTATATATATATATATATATATATATATATATATATATATGTTGACAAGATATACACATGTCAAGATAGGATAGTTAAAACAAATATTTATCATTTTGTCTCATTAGAATTGCCAAAACAGAATAACCATTTTCGTTTAGAGTTTAAATTAGCAAAATAGTAATTGTCGATAGGGACAAAGTTATTATGCTTATTCATTCATTGTAATAGAGATATTTTCTTGTTATCATTATATATATTGTGTATTACACTTCCATTCGCAAGTAACCCGACTTGTGTATGTGATTGGGACGATAAATTTTCACACATCGCCCAAGTGCACAAATTAGTTTATCATTTGCTTGATTGGTTGAAAACCCCACACGGGTGTTGGGATGAAAATTTACATACACTAATCCCAATATTTAGCCGTATGTTGATCGTTAGATCGACAGGCTGCGATGAGCGTTATTATTTAATTTTAACGCTTACACAGTGAATATTACACTTTGGATGTAATGGATGACTTGTTGATTATACGGTTATTGTCATATATATGATGTGTGAAATCCATATAATCCAAATTATATGGTAAATGTTTGAGTCGCATTTCGATTCAAGTGTTCTTTTAAATAAGACTATTTTTACATTAGGAATCCTTTTTATATAAAGTGCATATGTTTTCATAATATAAACAAAGAATATTTGTAGAAGATAAAGATTTGTAAAATAAAGAATACTTCTCATTTAGAATCTTTTATATAAAGAATATTTTTATGATTATTTTAAATTATGTTTTTAAAAGACTACTAGCATTTGCAATTATATTTTGTGATATGAAATAAATTGAGATGTGAAGTGGGTTTACCGTGGACGATGTTTTAAACGATATTTGTCCTTTAATCCAATTTGCATTGAAATTATTATTTGGAATTTATAAATCTGTTTTATAGATTTAAAAAGGCATTTTCTAAAATCAAGTTTTTCTTAATATATTAAAAAGGAATTAAGTGGAAATTCGATTGGTAATAATCGAAATGGGCTTATGTAAAAGAAGACCGATATTATATATGGAATTTAAGAGGCTTTGCCGTTATTCCATTTATACTATTAGTCCGATTCAGAAATCTATATCGATTATGTATTGATTTGAAATCTGTGGAATTCCATATTTTGGAAATTGATTTATAGATTTTATTTTAAATGTTTATCTTTGATAAAATTAATGAGAATCTTCTAAAACGAATATCTTATTAAAAGAATACTCGGAGTTGGAATGTGGCGTAATGTGTGATTTCCAATATTTGCTTTTTAATCCCAAATTACGCGAGATATTCAGAAAGACCGAGTTTAACCCATTCTGAATAATCATCACGACGATCAAGAGTCGAAGATGAAGACGGTGATTGAAGACCGAAGGTTTTCACATCGTTGGGATGATGATGACTGGTATCTTGAATTGTGATTGGCCTTCCAAGGCAAGGTATTTGGTAATGATCGTCCAAATGCATTTGGAGATCGACGGACACGATGTTTCGCTCAGACCCAGAGTGGACTTGTAAATGGATTGCGTGTCTGACATTGTATTCCTTTCTACTGTATTTGTTGAACGCTACTGATTATATATTTCTGTTTGATGGTGAAGAATTTATTCTTTACTCATCACCTTTCTCTAAGACGTATGGGCTTAGAGTTTATATATATATTGGTAGATGATCAATAATATGGTAGGATCTGACAATGTGGCACGCCAAGATGCAAATTGATCAAGGCTTTTGTTGAAAAGCAGGGCCTTGTGGAATGATCAAAGCATGGCCTATTACGGCATAGCTTTGTGTATATCGTGACTTCGCGAGCCTCACACCCCGGTATGAGTCAAAAACGGGATATGGACCGTAAGGAGTGCACACGTTTCTTTCTAGCTAGTGGTAGTGTCAGTGCTTTAACACGGCCTGGCATTTTACTTATGTGGATGATGGATTTTGAGGCGCCTCTGATTTTTATAGGCCGATAATGGTCATATTATAGGTTCAAAGGAACCGGGAAACGTGTGTTCAGGCATAACCAATCCACTGCCGATAGGCGGGGACCGGCCCTACCGCATCCAAGGGTTCACTGCGGGGGATCCTGAGGCATTTGCTAGAGTGTATCAAATCGGAGAGGAGCTTGCCCCTAGCCTCGACTCATGATGGAAATCCAATTTCCAATACGACCTTGCGGTTTTGATTGTAGAACTAGTACGGAGACATAGTATATGGTACCTATGCCGTCTAGGATTGATATTATATTTGAATGTTTTAAATATATATATATACACACTAATAATAATAGCGTTTTCACGCATCAAGCATCTTTTGACCATTATAAGGTAAAACCCTATCCTCTTTGGGACCTGGGTCTTATAATCGTTTCATTTTTCTAAAAAGCATTGCGTTATTTGACGATTTACTTTATTTATGCACTGGCAATCCAATGGAGTAAACCCGTTCCGCGTTAGCGGCATGGTCCTGTGATTAGCCTACTTATTAGATAAGTTAAGTATAGAATTCTCACACCAGTCCCACGACTGACCTGTAGTTTGTTTCACTTTGCAAACTCGGGTGCCCTCTTTCCACACGGGCAGTCGAGTAGCTTTTTGCAGATATAGTTAAGCAGGATCCTGGATTGAAGCCTGAAGCTGGGTCCAGAATATTGATGGCCTCTCGCTGAGATTAGTCCCGCTGCAATGTATTTAATTTATTGTAAATGTATCTTCCGCTGTATTATTTATCAATGTACTCTGATATATTCTGTACTCTGATGTAACATTTATTATTGATGTTATAAAAGTCTGTGTTGTTGTTCTGATGTGTTGTATGCCCAAAGTTAATGTACGCGGGTTTTGAACGGTTTTAATCGATCTTGCGATCGATTGGGGTCGGGCGAAATTCGTGGTCGTTACACCGAAAATCAACACAAAACACTATGTCGACTATTCAAGCATTGGAAATACCTAATCATTAATAGAAAGAAGTTAGTGGGTGAGAAATAGAAAGAAAGAAAGTTAGAATAGAAGAAGAAGATCACAACAGAATAAACACGAATCTCACAGCGAAACGACTAAAATATATTATATAACGTAACTTTGAAATACAAAACTGTATTTGTACTTACATATATCATTAGAGTTCATAACATGTATATCACAGCACAAATAAACTCTTTATACATCTACCATTGAGTTCTCCTGCTCCAAACTCTTCCAAGTGTATCTGTAAAATCCCGACTACCTAATTGCCCGTACAAATTTGGGCACCAAAGAGTTTAGAGTAAAACAAAACAAAATAAACTCTAGGTCAGTCATGGGACTGGTATGAGTAAACTCCAACCATTTGGTTTAACTTTTAAAAAAACCATTTAAAAGAAATGATAATCATAAGACCGATCGACACATAAACACGGATGGCTTTTACCTTACGGTAACCCGAAAAACATTCCAAAAATCAATACATTCTGATATTATAATAGTGTCTAATACAAGTAAATAAAAATCTAGCAGAACGCTTTCATCTCACGCTCTACATATGTAATATACAATCAAAAACCTCGGGCTCTTACTGAAGAATGAATTCCCAACTATGACAAGGTATGGAACCACCTTCCGATCAGTGTACTCTCGAAGCGATACACTGGAGTTCAACAAGAACATCTTGTAACTCAACCACACATGACAGGCCATTCATATTGCTTGAATGTTCCAAATATATTTTCTCTTTACGGGTGGTATACCAAGATAACCGTTCCCAGGAGATACCGAAATAAAAGAAGTAACAAATATAATTATTCTCTAGATGGTGACAATATACCCTAAACTTAGCCATGCTACCTGCCCGATTTTTTTTCATTTCCCGGTTGATGAGGCTTGAGGACATAACGTACCTTTTAATAGAACATCATCATTTACTTTGAATGCCACATCGTCATACCCGTCAAATCACAAATTGATTTCCCCAAAAATATCGTGGGTATAAAGCTAAGAGAACGAATTTCTCCGCCACCAATGTAAATATGTTTGAAGAGATCAACTTATGCAATCTATTAGATATATCCTATCAGACATTTGTCAATACATGTTGTCCAGGGACTGGACAAACTGAAGGCACTATTCTGTAAATCCTTCTTAGGCAATTTCTACCTAGGGTCGCCAGAACAGCCCTTACAAAAACTCTGTCTTCAATTATCTTCATCATATTTGATTCGCAACGCTAATGCCCATATGGGGTGGTTTTCGGATAATAAAACTAATCATAATGTCTCCGTATTGACAATGGAAAATGGGTCAAAAACTTTGATAACCGGTGTCTTAACTATCAAAGGAAAACATCCATACATCCAACAGTCATATTTCCAAATGGAGATTATACAAATCAATCGTCAATCAACATTCAGCTCTTTAAATTAATTTATCATTAATTTATCCATTTTCCTATTTTCCATTTATTTCTTAAAATTGTTTTAACTTCCCCCGGTTCTTGGAAAACGTTTCCATATACCACGAACTCTTTAATTTCTATATTTAGAAAAGTATCTCTTTTAACATTGGAAAATAATTATGTATCCACAAACTCTTATTTTCTATATTTAGAAAATATACGTTGTTAACATTGGAAAAACATTTCCATTACTTATTCACATCTCACTATTCTTCCACTTTCATCTGTCTATAACTGTAAACTAGTAGGAGAACAGTTTTTTAAGTATCAACCCCGAAGGCCGAAACCAACATCAGATCAATACTCAAGAAACTATTTAACTTAACTAATCTCCAGTCAGTTTTTAATTTCCTTCACTCTATTTCTTAATTTCAAAATCATTCCATTTTTTATACTTAGAAAACATCTTTGGTTATATTTGGAAAATATTTCCAAAAGCCATTTATGTAGATTTAATGAACACTGTATAAAACATTGGTTATAACGAAAATGTTATAATACGTGCTTCCAAAATATTTAAAATATAACTTTAATTCTTTATTTAAAACAAATAAATAATATTTATTTAGTTAATTAAGTCTTAATTATTTACGGAAAGTAAATAATGCCTTCCTGGATTCGATATATTTGAATTCCAACTTATAACTCTCTTTCGAATAATCTATATTCGATTACCATTCCGGACTTCGAAGTAAACTTGCCGTTTCAGCTCATCTCGACTTCTAAATTCACTTTTGAATTTATCACTCCCAATATTTACTACTTTTCCTTTTATAACCAATTAAATCTGCAAAACATTTGCTTTTAAATCATTATTCATTATAAAACTTGAATATTATTTTACCATAGAAAACTGGGCTTATTTTATCAAGTCAAATCCTAATTTACATTTATAAATACAATTACAATTTAAAACCTCATCTATCAAGTTATTTTACAAGTTTACATTCATATTTCACTTTAAAATCTCCACTTATAAATCAGCTTCTTGTTAATTATATATCAAGTTCATACCTTAATCTTGATTACACATTCGATTATAAGTTATTGGCTTTTCAACCCAATATTATTTATCTAGTTAATTTCTGAATTAAAAAATATAAAATTCCTAAATTAAATTACTTTAACAACATTCGACATTGCCGAATTATAATTATAAATCATTATGGATTTATTTAATTCTATTCATATTTCGAACTTCAAAATAATTTTCATCGTTTCCTTTAAACGATTTCCCATTTCCCTTTTTAATTCATTCTTGAATTTACTTCCCAAATTATTTCATAATAATTTTTTTTCCATTTATAAATATTGTTTATAAACCAAATTACTTGTTTTTAATATAATTAAAAAAAGTTATATATTCTAATCCAATCGAAATTCAATTTCTGTTTAAAAATAAAAAATTTCCTTTTAAAAACCCCGAATTATTATTCAATATATTTGAGTATAACTTCGATATTTAAATATCAATTATTTCAAGGTTAATGTTGTTCAAACTTCCCAAACACACAATAATCAACCACTTCCCAAACACACAATAATCAACCATAGATTATTGTCACATCATATAATGTAATATGTTAAAAACAATAATATAATTGTTGAGGAATCCAGTTGGATCCCTCCAACCTGTTTCCCTGCATGCACAGATGTTTCAACATAAATAGTATTGATTTCATATCAATATGAGATATTAAAATAAATAGAATCAGAATTCAATTGACTGTTTATATATTATTTCAGCCAATTTATTTGCAATTCATCCAAAACAACCATCACATCAGCATTCAATCATTTTTTTATCAAATTTAAATAACGTTTATAAAATTATAAAATTGGACAGAGTTAGTGATTTACTCACTTTGGTCGTTTATCATTAAATAACGATAACCGTTCAATAGATTTGATCAGGCGTTTTATTCCACCATAAATTGAGATGAACTCTGAATGGCTCTAAACTAGTTCCATTGTGTATTCATCATTCATACGATCCCAACAGATCCTGTTTTGTTGAATTTGGCTAACGTATATGACAGTTATTAATTTTATAAGATCATACACTATTAAAATAAACTTAAATTAATTTATACTAGGCTTTACCCAAATAAAGTTGGCCCAGTTCTCACCTAAACCCGCAACAACCAGCTTTCTTCCTTCCACTTAGAATCCTGCCTCTAACATATTGTGCACGCAGGCCTCCTTTATATTGAATTTTAAGTTAAACTTAGAATTAAGTAACTGGGCCTTACATTGCCCTCTCGGCCCATCCACATCTTAAAACTGCAACTCACAGTATCATCTTACCATTTGAAAGCATCTGTCCCAAATACATTTCGAATGCCATTTCGAAACTTTCCAGCTTCCTTTTTCCAACATTCTGCCATGAAACGTCATAACTTCTCCACCATTTTTTTCCTCTTCGAAAGCTCTACCATTCCATCCCAAAATCTACAAATTAAAACGCATCATAGCTGTAACTCCTAATTGCCTTTACTCATTCCTTATCCCACTACAGTTCCATCTTTACTCTGAATCATCATCGGAATTATTTTCCAGCAATCGAAGTGAGTTCAATACTATATCACTTTCAAAACCTATATTTAAACACTTCCATTTTGAAATCACTTCAAAATATCCTCGATGATTGGAAATCATTTACAAAATTCACCCATGATTTTAAAATTTCCATATATAATCCAAAATTCATTTGCACACACTTTTCCATGTTTCCAGGATTTAAATCCCAAATCTGGTTTACATTCAGAGTTAATTCATCTGAATTTATATCACCCCTGTATGGATTCTGATTGGTTAATTATTTCAATTATAATCTTATTTCATTATAATAACAACCAACATATCCTATACTATTATAATTTCAAGATATATACTTCTTTTATGTCAAAATATACTTTGGGTAAGATTATTCATTTACCCTCATTTCAAAACAATACCATGTCGAATTACGTTGTTCAAGAGTTTAGGAAATTTTTTCAATATAGTGTGCTCTACCGTACCGACCAAAATATTTAAACCACTCGACAACCCAATCAACACAATATAAAAACATTTTTAATCAGTTTACAAATACGCTCTCTCGTATATATACACTCAAACCCAATCTAGGGTATTACAAACCCCATCTTTACTGAGTCACGCCACAGAGCCAAGGTAATTACTTAACCTCGCTCTGATACCACTGTAACGACCTTGAGATTTTTTTTTGACCCCGAAAATCAACACAAAACACCACGTCAACCATTCAAGCATCAAAAATACCTGATCATTAATAGAAAGAATTTAGAGGGCAAGAAATAGAAAGAAAGAAAGTTAGAATAGAAGAAGATCACAAGAGAATAAACATGAATCTCACAGCGAAACGAATAAAATATATTATATAACATAACTTTGAAATACAAAACTGTATTTGTACTTACATATATCATCAGAGTTCATAACATATATATCACAGCGGAAATAAACTCTATATACATGTACCATTGAAGTCTCCTACTCCAAACCCTTCCAAGTGTATATGTAAAATCCCGACTACTTGACTGCCCGTACAAATTTAGGCACCAAAGAGTTTAGGGTAAAACCAAACAAAATAAACTCTAGGTTAGTCATGGGATTGGTGTGAGTAAACTCGAACCATTCGGTTTAACTTTAAAAAAAACCATATAAAAGAAATGATAATCATAAGATAGATCGACACATAGATACGGATGGTTTTTACCTTACGATAACCCAAAACACTTTACAAAAATCAATACTATTCTGATATTATAATAGTGTCTAATATAAGTAAATAAAAATCTAGCAGAACGCTTTCATCTCATGCTCTACATATATAATACATAATCAAAAATCGTGGGCTCTTACTGGAGAATGAATTCCCAACTATGACAAGGTATGGAACCACCTTCCGATCAGTGTACTCTCGAAGCGATACACTGGAGTTCAACAAGAACAACTTGTAAATCAGCCACACATGACCGACCATTCATTTCGCTTGAATGTTACAAATATATTGTCACCTTACAGTTGGCATACCAACATAACTGCTCCCAGGAGACAGAAATAAAAAGAAGTAACAAATATGAATAGATGGTGACAATATACCCTACACTTAGCAATGCTACCTGACCGATTTTGTCATTTCCCGGTTGATGAGGCTTGAGGTCATAACGTACCTTTTAATAGATCACACCTTCATTTACTATGAATGCCACATCGTCATACCCGCCAAATCACTAATTGATTTCCCTAAAAATATCACGGGTATAAAGTTAAGAGAACGAATTCCTCTGCCACCAACGTAAATACGTTTGAAGCAATCAACTTACGCAATCTATTACATATACTCTGTCAGACATTCGTCCATACACGTTGTCCTGGGACTGGAAAAACCAAAAGCACTATTCTGTAAATCCATCTTAGGCAATTTCTACCTAGAGTCGCCAGAACAACCCTTACGCAAACTCCGTCTTCAATTATCTTCATCATATTTGATTTGCAACGCTAATGCCCATACGGAGTGGTTTTCAGATAATAAATCGGATCCCGATCTCTCCGTATTGATAATGGAAAATGGGTCAAAAACTTTGATAGTCGGTATTTTAACTATTAAAGGAAAACATCCATACATCCAACAGTCATATTTCCAAATGGAAATTATACCGATCAATCATCAATCAACATTCAACTCTTTAAATTAATTTATCATTAATTTATCCATTTCCCCATTTTCCATTTATTTCTTAAAACTATTTTAACTTCCCCTGATTCTTGGAAAACGCTTCCATATATCACGAACTCTTTAATTTCTATATTTAGAAAAATATCTCTTTTAACATTTGAAAATAATTCCATATCCACAAACTCTTATTTTCTATATTTAGAAAATATATGTTGTTAACATTGGAAAAAAAATTCCATTACTTATTCACGTCTCACTATTCTTCCACTTTCATTAGTCTCTAACTGTAAACTAGTAGGAGAACATTTTTCTAAGTATCAACCCCGAAGGCCGAAACCAACATCAGATTGGTACTAAACAAACTGTTCAACTTAACTAATCTCCAGTCAGTTTTTATTTTCCTTACTCCATTTCTTAATTTCAAAATCATTCCATTTTCTATACATAGAAAACATCCCTTGTTATATTTTGAAAATATTTCCAAAAGCCATTTATATAGATTAAAGAACAGTATATAAAACATTGGTTATAACGATAACGTTATAATACTTGCTTCCAAAATATTTAAAATATAACTTTGACTCTTTATTTAAAGTTAATTAATTAATTAAATATTAATTATTTATGAAAAGTAAATAATGCCTTCCTGGATTCGATATATTCGAATTCCAACTTATAACTCTCTTTCGAACAATCTATATTCGATTAACGTATCGGAATACGGAGTAAACTTACCGTTTCAGCTCATCTCGACTTCTAAATTCACTTTTGAATATATCACTCCCATTATTCACTAGTTTTCCTTTTATAATGTAAAACATGAATATTATTTCACCATAGAAAAGTGGACTTATATTATTAAGTCAAATCCTAATTTACATTTATAAATACTATTACAGTTTAAAACCTCATCTATCAAGTTATTTTACAAATGTACATTCATATTTCACTTTAAAATCTCTATTTGTAAATCAGCTTCTTGTTAATTATATATCAAGTTCATACCTTAATCTTCATTACACATTCTGTAACGACCCGGATTTTGAGCGACTTTGTTTATCGACATAAACTCGATGTCGATAACCAAAACATCGAAAAATCCTGGTAATTAGTGTAAGAAATTAGAGGGTGAGGAAAGATAAGATAGAAAATTAGAATAGAAGAAGAAGAAGAAGAACACAACATCAGAGTAACACGAATCTCACAGTGGAACGAATAACATATAATATATGTAACATAACTTTGAAATATACATCTGTATTTGAATATACATCATTATCAAAGTACAACACTTAAAACATAGCGGAAATAACTATAGCTATATGATCCTGAAGCCTCCTGCTCCAGCTCTTCAACTATATCTGTAAAATCCCGACTACTTGACTGCCCGTACAAATTTAGGCACCCAAGAGTTTAGGGAAAACAACAAAGTAAACTCCGGGTCAGTCATGGGACTGGTATGAGTAAAACAGTTTAAAAATAGTTCGAACAAGTAAACGATATCTCATAAGACCACGCCGCATAACGGAACGGGTTTTTCCCTTATGAGAATCCAAATTATCTTTATATCAAAAACCTTTTGATATTATAATAATGTCTATCAACCACAGTATATATAATCATCTAGCAGAAACTCTTTCATCTCACGTTCTACATATATAGTATACAACTCAAAACTGCAAGCACGTATTGGGTAATGGATTTCCAACTATGACAAGGTATGGAACCACCTTTCGCTCGTGTACCTCTAGAGAGGAATACACTGGGTTCAACAAGAACATCTTGCAACCCGGCCACACATGACCGACCACTCATTTCGCTTGAGCGTATCAAATGTATATCACCAACGGTTGGGATCAGCAACCGTTTCCCGAATGGGACAGCATCAACAATAGATTTTTAGAAGTAAATGAAACTCTAGATCAGGTGATTATACACCCTACTTCGGTGCGACCGACTTAGCCATGCTGCCTGCCCGATTTCTGTCATTTACCGATTTGATGAGGCTAGAAGTTACGCTTCATCATCACATCAGATTTTACTTTGAATGCCACATCGTTAAATCCATCAGATCACCGATTGACGTCCTCAACCATACATTATGCGTTAGCTAAAAGAAGTTTCCTTCTCCGCTTCCACTCTTGGTACGGTTGGAGAAATCAATATACATGATCGTCTGGGAATACTCTGTCAGACTTCCATCTATAGAAGTCATCCAGGAACAGGATGAACCGAAGGCACTATTCTGTAAACAGGATAGCCCTTGCATAACTCCGTCTTCAATTTCCTTTGGCATATATGATTCGAAATGCTTATGCCAATACAGAGTGGTTCTTTGGATAATAATCCAACCGGTCTCTCCATATTAACAATGTTAAAATGGTCAAAGCTTCGATAGTCTGTGATTTAACTATCGAATAAAAACAAGTGTGCAAACAACGATATTATTTCCAAATGGAAATTATATCGATCAAACATTATTTAACATTTATCTCCTTGGTTCATTTTTCATCTCCTGTTTCCCTATATTCAACATTTCTTATTTTCTAAATTTAGAAAATATATGTTATTACCATTGGAAAACATTTCCATTTCTTGTTTTCTTTATTAGTAAACATTTCTGGTTTCTTATTTGGAAAACAATTCCAAATCTTCTTCATTGGACTTAGAAAGATGTTTAAACAAACATCGCTATGCCAACTCAAACCATTTCCTTTACTGCCGAACCTTAACTATTCCCTAGTTAAAACGAAGCCAATCAAGTTGGGGTAGAATTACCTCTCAGACCTTAACGAACAACATTTCTAACTTTGAAATAGGCAAAGTTCACTTTATATTCCTTTTACTAACTTCCTTACTTAACCCTCCTTCGAATAGCTATCTTCGATTGACTCTTTTCACTTAACCCTATTCGATTAACCCTTATCAATTAACTCTATTGGACTAACACTATTGGATTAACTCTATTTGAATAATGCTATTGATTTACTCATTTCACTTAACTCCTTTCGAATAAACTATATTCGATAATTCCTTTTACTTTCTTCGAATAAACTATATTCGATTAACTCATTTGCTTCTATTCGAAAAACTATATTTGATTAACTCTTTTTACTTTCTATTCGAATAACTATATTCGATTAACTCATTTGCTTTCTATTCGAATAACTATATTCAATTAACTCATTTTAACTTTATTCTCTAATCGATTAACTTCTTTTAACTTTATCTCTAATCGATTAAACTAACATCGATTAACTTCTTTTAACTTTATCTCTAATCGATTAAACTAACATCGATTAGCTCCTTTTACTTCAACTCTAATCGATTAACTAACATCAATTAACTTCTTTTAACTTTATCTCTAATCGATTAAACTAACATCGATTAACTCCTTTTACTTTAACACTAATCGATTAAACTAACATCGATTAGCTCCTTTGCTTTTATTCGAATAAACTATTCATTTATAAAGATTTATTTTTAGTAATAGTTCTTCACTTTACAAATGATTTCCCTTTTATAAAACTCTATTCGTTTAAAAACATTTTTCCCTTTTATTTACTTTCGAAATATTTCCTTTTATAAAATCTGTCAATTTTATAAAATCGCTTTATTTCAATATACATTGAAATAATTCTTTTTACATCCCAGGGTCTTTTATGATATTTAAAATATCGAATAAAAATGATCAACATCATTCCAACCCCGATAATCCATAATAGATTATATAACACATCATATATCACAATATATGAAAACAGTAAAATAAATGTTGAGGAATCCAGTTGGATTCCTCCAACCTGTTTCCCTGCATCACAGATGTTAAACAATATAGATAACATCACTTTCAGTTCTATATGATACATTCTGTTAAACAGAATCAATATAGAAATTTAACTAACTGACTAGCAGTTCAATCAAACAGTTAACACACAGTCAATTAGCCAATATCTAACAGTTCTAAAAATACAACATGAAATTATATACTGTTCAGAGTTAGTGAGATTTACTCACAGTTGCGCGTTAATTGTTTAAATAACGGTTTGCGTTATTCGATTCATTCGGACAATTTATTTCACTATAAATTGTAACTGTCTCTGATCCACTCCCGGTCAGTCTTATTGTGTTGCTCCCATCCATACGATCCTGTCGAATCTTGTTTCGCTGCATTTCGTTTTCATATGACAAAGTTATGAAGATTTTAAAGGTAACGTACATTTACTAAAATAAAAACTTAGATTATTAATTCCCAATGGGCCTTTACCCTTCAAATTCTCTTCAGCCCATTTTGAAATAACTCCAGCCCATCTTCTACTCCTCCAACCCAGTCCCGTACCTTTAACAAAACCCGAACTTTCATTCCTTCTTCCCCGATCCCTGACTTCCGCAGTCCAGAAAACTTCATTCTCCTTCCTAATGTTCTTCCATGAAATTCAAAAGCTAACCACACAAATCAACTTCACCAACCAAACTCCATCTACCAACCCTTGTCAGAAACATGCCGACGCCATCTTCCATTCGCGACTCCAAGCATCTCGCGCTCCACAACAGCAGGGTACCGAACATTTTCAGCACAAAATGCCTCTAGAAAATACCAACATCTTTCTCTTCATCACCTCTCCTTTAACCCGCATCCACCATGCTCAATTCGATCCCCACCTTGACGACCAAAACCCACGCCACCAGTAAATCGCCAACCCCCCAAACCATAACCGAACTTGCCCAAAATACCACTACACGTGCGGTTTTCAACTTCGAATTCAAATATACCACTCACACTCCCCATCGACAGCTCAAACTCCCCAAATAAGGAACCCTAGTTCCACTGTCAAAACCGACAGTTAACAGAAATCGAACCGAACCCTTCAATAATGGTACGAAATTGATGCCAAGGCCGATACAAGTTCAACTATAATTATCTCGCGATTTTGGGAAATTTCTATGATTTGTTTGAGATTTTAAATCACTCAGGAATTTAGTTTGAGCAAAAAGAATTGGTGGCGGCTTGTTTTCTTGGTTTGCTGAAGACTGAGGATTTCGGTTAGAAAAATTAATAAGGGTGTTATATAGGATTTAGATTCTTGAGGCAATCCTTTCTCCACGTTTTTTTCTTCTTTCTTGCGGACGAGAATAAGTAGAAGTTAAATGAAAAACGTGGCTTAGGGAGGTCCATTTTATATATTTTGTTTTAAAAGTTATGAATTTCGATTTACTCCATTCCGCTTATGTACGGTAGCTACGGACAGAAATGAAAACACCATGGTGATGAGTAAGGTACCACGATTCCAAAAATATAAAAATACCGGTAGATTAACTCATATTGTGTAACCCCAAAATCGCTGATACAGGGTGCAAAACACTTCAAATAAAAAGTTGCCTATTTAATTAATTAAAAATTACAGAAAAAACTAAAAATTAAATTATCACTATTTCCCAAAAGAACCTTGTCTAATTTCAAACTCGATCTCTAGTTATATCGAATAAACCGTTATGGTCGATAAACGATTCTATAGCGACTATTTTAAAATTTGATTTGGACATATCTCAAAATCTACACGACGAAATCCCGATTTTTCTCTTCCACTAGAAAGATATACTCTACCAGCTCCACACGTTTCTTGTTTCACAGAAATCCGATTTAAAACGAATCCTGTACATTCAGTTGAAGTTCAAATCGCCAATTTACGAACTGCAGCGCCATTTTAAGCTCGTTTATAATTATATTATAAACTATACGTTCAACTGTCGACGATTGAATATATTCGTTATTCAAATTCAATTCCGAGCTGAATTAAATATCACAGATGATCCGGTTCACACCATATTGTCATTTCAGCCAATTCTGATTATTTCAGAATTAAATATATTATTTAATTTATTATTTTAATTAAATATTCACTATTATTTAATTCCACGACCATTTAATTCACTATATCACCATTGATATAAATAAATAAATTAATCATAATACCCCTGCCAATGCGGGTCATTACAATCTTTCCCACTTAAAATAATTTCGTCCTCGAAATTGCTAGAAGGTAGGGGACGGCCCTATCGACTTGTTAGAACATATTTGTTCACTTCTTAACTTCAGTTTCAACTGAACCAATTTATTTTAATTAAATTATTAATCAATTATTATCAATGAAAATTTTCAAAAATCTTGAAAATTTTCTAACGCCTTAACTTTTTCGAAAAATTCCGCCAGTACCTCCTTTGTACTGGTCAATAGCTCAAACTTCAACTTGGCTCTCTGGGCCATCTCCAACCCAAAAGAAAATCAAACAGCCAAGCGGCTTGCCAATTCGGCTCATACATCTTATATCCAATAAAAATATAAACTTGTACCTTTTGTCGGCATATCATTATATCCTTTCCACCTGTTATCAATTTCAACGGATACAAGGGTCATCCCAATCAAATTCCAATCTGCTTTTATCCACAACGCAACCATTCGCTTATATCCGAGCCAAATATCATTTCAACTCGAGTTTCTTCTCGATTCCCAACTCTTAACTTGATTATCACATTACACTTCAAATTTGAATCTCACAATCCAATTTGTCTTGATATCATTCTAATGCAATCTCAGTTACCACTTTACTGACTTTACTTTAATTCAAATTTTCTTTTACGAATTTCTGTTAAATTTGTTTTTAATTCAAACAGTCTTTCCCTGGGAGTTTTTAAACAGCTTACTCTTTCAAAAAATCAAATTTTCCTTTTTGAAATTTAATTGAGCCCTTAATCAATATTCCATTAGTTAAATCACTTCTCTATTTCTTTATCAATATTTGTTAACCAAATATTTTCAATAACCATATTGGCCTTTTACGTTATTTGGAAAACATTTCCGAATATCGCCTTCCTTTATTTTCTAAATCAATCGCCTTTATAAGCCTATTTATAATTGGAAAACACTCCAATTACTTATCTCTTTTCTGATCTCGTTTATTTCTATACTTAGGAAATATTTATTATTCTATTTCCGAGCTTTCACTTATTTGGGTTAAAACGGATGTTGTGTAAAACATCGTTACGACAACCCAAATACTATATTCAACTAACTCTTATTCAACATTGATCTTTGAGCCTGAAATCTTATTATTTATTTGTTAATAATGAAATCAATCAAGTTGGGGTATAACTACCTCTCAGACCTTGACTGAATAACATTTATAACGTCAAAACAGATATGACAACTTACTTGAATAATCAATACCATACAATTACTTATTCACATTTTAACACGTATACACTTCCTCTTTCTATTCTTACTAGATTTTATTCTTAGTCTTCCTTTTTGATTTTACTATTCTATTTCTAAGTTCGTTTCCTTATCGACTTCTATATATATTGATATATAGATTTCTAATTATCAGATCATTTTAAAAATATTCTAACTCCTTAAATTCCCGGAAAAATTCGCCATAACCTCCTTTGTACTAGGAGCATCGGGATATTTCAAATAGCCTCCCATGGCCCTCACTAATCCAAAAGAAAAAGAAAAATCCAAGCGGCTAGCCGATACGGCGCATAAAATCTCATATATGAATTAAATACATACCTTTCCGTCGACCATTCTAGTTATATACCTTCATACCTTTTTCCATACCTATCTCATGTATATTTATACATTTCTAATTCATTCCAACTTAATCCAATCGTTTTAACTTATTCGTTAATTAATTTGTTAATTAACTCTTCAGTCTATTTCACCTTCATATTTGAACATGACATGTTCAACTATATTTTAACTTGCATAATAACAAATTCAAATTATACTCATACTCTCGTTTCCTTATCGACTTCTCTATTCAAATTTTATTTCAAATCTCTTATTCAAATTCTATATTTGAATTTCATTTCAAATCTCTTATTCAAATTCCATTATTTGAATTTCATTATTCAAATCTATTTTCAAACTCCATTGAATTTCAAAATTCAAATCTATTTGAATTCTCTTTATTTCATTTCAATTCCCTTTGAATCTTCTATATTCAAATTTCAATTTCAATTCTATTTGAATCTTCTTTATTCAAATTTCATTTCACTTTCGATATTCAAATCCTATATTTGAAATCCTTTATATTTTCTATATTCAAATTCTATATTTGAATTCCATTTGAATTTCTATATTCAAATTCTATATCACTTCCATTGAATTTCATATATTCAAACTCCCTTTGAATTTCTATATTCAATTTCTATTTCAAACTTTCTTTATTCAAATCCTATATTCAAACTCCATTATTTATTCCAATTTCCATTTCAACTCTATTTGAATTCTATATTCAAATTCCATTTTAAACTATTTGAAATCTATATTCGATTTCCATTTCAAACTATTTGAATTCTATATTCAAATTCATTATTACTCTATATGAATTCTATATTCAATTTTCTATTATTTAAATCTTCTTTATTCAAATCTCATTTGAATTTCTATATTCAAATCCCCTTTGAATTTTCTATATTCAAATTCTATATTTGAACTTCCTTTCTTCAAATTCCTTTTCAAACTTTCTTTATTCATTCTTTACATAAGTCTCGATTTCAATTCCTTTTGAAATCGATATTTCTACCTTTGGAAAATAGATTTCCCCTTCAATTTCACACTTGTATTTTTATTTCTGAATTATCCAATGATAATTCTTTTCACTTTATTTATAAACTTCGTTTATAAAGGAACATCTCGTTTTATTTCTTTTAAACAAGTTAATATTTCAAATTTATTTAAAAATTCAAATTCTATATTTTAAATCCCATTTGAAATTCAACACAACTTGTCTTTCCCAAAACAAATTCAAAACAGTATCTCTGGTAGTAATTCGTCACTTACAACTCGAAAATGAATACTGATGATGGAGCTGTCATCATCAGAATCTATTTTCCAGCGATCGAAGTGAGTTTAATACTATAAAACCATTTATAAACATTTCCACTTTGAAATTCATTTCAAAATATAATTCGCACTGCTTGTAAAACAATTTAAAATCTCCTAGGATCCCCTTATTTTTAATCCTAATCCATTTACAAACACTTATCCAATTTTCCAGAATTTTATTTCAATTTCTGGTTTAAATTTCAGATTCAACTCATCTGATTTCACGTATTTCACTTATATGAATTCTGATTGGTTATTTACATAACCATTTAATTTATAATCTTACTCGATTATAATAACAACCAATATATCCAATATATATCAAAATATACTTCGAGTAAATTTATTTTAATTTACCCTCTTTTCAAAACATATCGTGCCGACCCATCGTATTCAAGTGTTTAGTAACTCCTACCGATACAGTGGATCAAACTGATCGACCAGAACTCATAAACGACTCAACCAATGAATCTCCACAATATAAAACAATTTTTTATATCAATAACAAATACGTTCACTCGTATATATACACTCAAACTCAATCTAGGGTATTACTAACCCTATCTCTATCGAGTCACGCCACAGAGCCAAGTAATTCTTAACTTAAGCTCTAATACCAACTGTAACGACCCGGATTTTGAGCGACTTTGGTTATCGACATAAACTCGATGTCGATAACCAAAACATCGAAAAATCCTGGTAATTAGTGAAAGAAATTAGAGGGTGAGGAAAGATAAGATAGAAAATTAGAATAGAAGAAGAAGAAGAACACAACATCAGAGTAACACGAATCTCACAGCGGAACGAATAACATATAATATATGTAACATAACTTTGAAATATACATCTGTATTTGAATATACATCATTATCAAAGTACAGCACTTACAACACAGCGGAAATAACTATAGCTATATGATCCTGAAGCCTCCTGCTCCAGCTCTTCAACTATATCTGTAAAATCCCGACTACTTGACTGCCCGTACAAATTTAGGCACCCAAGAGTTTAGGGAAAACAACAAAGTAAACTCCGGGTCAGTCATGGGACTGGTATGAGTAAAACAGTTTAAAAACAGTTCGAACAAGTAAACGATATCTCATAAGACCACGCCACATAACGGAACGGGTTTTTCCCTTATGAGAATCCAAATTATCTTTATATCAAAAACCTTTTGATATTATAATAATGAGAGAACCCGTAACTTCCCCGTAAAGGAAAGCACGAATACTTTGAGAACAACACACAAAAGGACGCAGACGAAAGAACATTTCATTGTTATTACAACAATTCCATCAGATACAAGAATATACAGAGTATAAATGAATAAATTACATTCGATAAATATCAGAGATTACAATAAATTACTTAGCAGCGGAAAATAATACAAAAGCACAACTAGAAGTGATACACGGATACAGAGCTTTCCGAGCATCGTTCCAGCTGTATATCAGGACCCTGTGAATATAAATCTGCAAAACCAAAACTACTAGCTGCCCGTGTGGAAAATAGGGGCACCCAGAGTTTAGGTTAAAACAATAAACTCCAGGTCAGTCATGGGACTGGTGTGAGAACTAAAACAGTTATAATTCTTTATTTTAAAGTTCGGTAAATCAAGGGACCACGCCGTATAACACGGAACGGGTTTCCTCCCAAGAATACCAGTGCATAAAACAAACAGCGCAATGCTAAATAAAGAAAAATGAAGCTGTTATAAGACCCAGGTCCCATCACACAATGCAACGCAAGCCGGAGGATAGGGTTTTTACCTTATAACAGCCAAAGCATGCTTGATACGTTTAAAACACATTATTTTGATATTACTATAAGTGTATAGTGTCAAAACAATTTCACATCATAAATATCAATCATAGGCGGCATTAATGACCCATACCACTATGTCGCCATACTAGGTTCTACAAATAAAACCGCACTATCACGTATTGGAAATTGGATTTCCGTCATGAGCCGAGGCAAGGGGCAAGCTCCTCTCCGCGTTCGAGACACTCTAGCAAATGCCTCGGGACCGCACACAGCAATCCCTGGATCCTCCAAGGCCGGTCCTCTCTTACTTTTGAGGATTGGCAATTCCTGAACACACGTTTCCCGGTCCTTACAGACCTATATCCGAGGCGCCTCGTATCCAACAACCACACAGGTGAAAAGTATATAAATGTCAGGGCTGGTAGGTCACTGACACCACCCTAGCTAGAAAGAAACGTCGTGCACTCCTTGGGTCCGTATCCCGTTTTTGACTCATACCGAGGTGTGAGGCTCGCGAATTCACGTTATACACAAAGCTACGCCACACAGGCCGTGCTTTGATCATCAACCACAAGACTTTGCTTTTCAACAGAAGCCTTGATCAATTGCCACTTACGCATGCCACATTGGCAATTCACTCCATGCGACTGATGTCCATCGATATACAACCTTTGAGCTCGTACGTCTCAGAGAAGGGCGTTAAGCAAGAGAATAAATTCTCCGCCGCCAAACAGATGTATATTTAATAGAGATCAATCAACATAGAATAAAATCCACTGTCAGACACACAATCCATTTACAAGTTCGTTCTGGGTCTGAACGAAACCGGAGGCACTTTCCTCGCATATCCATCCATCTCCAAGTACGTCTGGACGACCACCAACTAATTCCCTCATCCTGGGTGTACAGCCCAATCAAGATCATCAGTAATCACCCAAACGATGTGAAGACTTCCGGTCTTCAACCACCATCTTCATCTTCGACATCTCGTCGAATCAGTTATTCAGAATGGGTATAAACCCGGCCTTTCTGAATAACCCACGTATATAATAAATGATTGTTACACAAGCACAACAAACGCCTCATTCCAATTCAGAGTATTCTTTTATTCACAAAATCACATTCCTAGGGAAAGGTTCCCATTAATTTTATCAAAGATAAATTCTTCTAAATTTATTCTATAATCTTCCTTTGGATATCATTTCAAACTAGTCGGGATTAGCGAACCACACCGAAGTAATTATTTATTTTATTTCCCAATCCCAACCTATATATCCCATGGAGCAAAACTGGTAATACTCCACAACTAACACCACGGTGTTATCGGTAAAATTAATTACCATTTCACGTTCAAATCTAATTAAAGATTTAACTATCGCTTTGGAGCAAAACTGGTGGTACTCCATTCTCGATCACCTTTCAGATTTGATAATTTAAACTATCAATTCACATTTTTAATCTAATTAAAGATTCATTAAAACTCCACTTAGTTTTAATCTTTTCAAAAATCAACATCTTGCCTTTAACTGGGTTAAAGAACCAATGTCATCTAAAACACGATTCACGATAAACCCAAATCACATTTGATATTAAATACAAGTCTCTGAATAGAAAATATACCGGCTTATATTCAATATCAAATTCTGAAACCAACGAATATCGTATTGGAAATAACGATATAAAATATATCTTTCAAATTCCCATAACAATATCTGTATACTCACGAAATCCAACATCGAAATATTCCGAAGATAATTTCGATTCAACTCCAGTCCAATTCACATATTGGGAATATTGATTACTTTTAAAATCACTTTCAAATTCAATTTATTTATTTCACAAACAAATTGATTTTTAATTCTAGTTCAAAACTAGTTCATTTCGATAAAAATCTATTTTTATCCTTTCAAATTTGGAGTTCTTCAGCTCAATTTTTCCCAAATCATATATTATGATTTTACACAAATTATAGATATTTTTAATAATTTTATCAAGGCCCGTACAGTCGATTTCCATCTACGGCCATCGAACTGCACTTACAGCGACCTTTTCTGAAATTGATTTGGACATAATTCCAAATCCAACCGTTAGATTTCAAATTTCTAATATTTATTGGAAAGCTCTTTTCGATACGAACCCAACGGTTCCGGTTTTAGGAGAATCCGACGGTCGGATCTCCCGCAATGTCCGTTTGAAATAAATGGTCGAAATTCACGAACTGCCGCGGCGCGGCGCGTTCTATTCAGGCCATTATATATATAATATATATATATTATATATATATTTTGTCGATTTCTACTCCAAAAACGAATTTTATAAATCGTTTTAAATTCGTTTCTAAAACAATTCAACTTCTATATTCAATTTCAAATCGATTTGATTTCAATTCAACTCGAATTCATTTCCATTTTATTTAATTCGAATTCAAATTCGTTTCAATTCAAATTCAAATTCGTTTCAATTCAAATTGATTTCAATTTAATTTCAATTCGAATTCCATTAAATTTCAGTTCGTTTTCAATTCAACTTGAATTTTTTTTATATTCAATTCCATTCGAAGTCCTTTTATATTCAATTCAAATTCGTTTTCTTTTCAATTCGGATTTGCTATAATATTCATTTCAATTTGAATAAAATTGATATAAATATCGTTCACGTCAAAATGGCGCAAAACTAATCAACACGGCTTTATATTTTTCACAACTTCTTTATTCTATTCAACAAATGAATATTTATCCCATTCAACACATGAATCTATATTGCTTTCAACACACGACTAATCTCAACACATGAGTACTGTCAACACATCACTATTTTTGTTATGTAAAATATTTTATAAAACTATGGTATCTATCGTTTGATTTTCAATTAGACTCCACCGTGAAGTAGTTCTAATTTTAAATATGATAAAGATGTAAATTTCATTGTATAAAATATTTCACTCAACACTTGAACATCGTCAACACATGACTATTTTTATATTCAACACATGAATTTTCTTTTATAATATTCATTGTTTTCCCGATTGGAATGAGGCCCAATCAATCACCATATAATGTTAATTATATGGATTCCATACAACACATGTATATAATAGCATGGAAAAATAATCAATCATCAACCAAAGTGCACTACACTGTATAAGCATCAAATATAGATATCTGACGCTTATAACAGCCTGTCAATCAATCGATCGACATATTTAATCAATCAGGATGAGTGAACTTCAAATTTCATCCCAACACCCGTGTGGGGTTTCAAACAACCAAACACAGATTTTATTTGTGCAGTTGGGCGATGTGTAAAATTGATCGTCCCAATCAATGTCCTTCAAATAGGTGTACATAAACAAACCGTCCGGTTTGTAAATGAATATTTTATTTTATTCACTTCCACGTTAAAAGTTATATTTTTAACGATAAAATATTCTATTTCAACACATGAATTTCTATTCATTTCATTTACACAATAAAAATGATATTTTTATTTTTCTAACATATTTTAGAAAATTTCGGCGGCATAACGGCACAATACTAGAAACGGGACAAGGCCTAGCCTTATCCCCGGTCTAGTGAAGTCCCACGCCATTCACACATCAATCAAATCAATTTAAATTCACCAAACAATTCAAATTTCAATCAATTAGACTAACCAACTACACAACCAAACAATTTAACAAACAAGCCATCCATGGTCTGTGGATGACGGGTGTCGGGTGCTACTAAGCACCGTCTGCATCCTAGTATATATATATAACTAGAAAAAGAAATTGAAAGGTGAGAAGTTCTCACCGATAGCTATCCAACTTCACGACACTCCTATTGTAGAGATCTTCGTCGTTCTCGCCTTTTCTTCCATCTTCGTTGCCCGTAGTCACTACATATATAAAAATCACACATTTTTATATTTTGATGTCTTTAAAATAAAAGTCACATTTTTATTTGTTTACTTTCAATTTAAAAATCATATTTTTATAATCACTTCATATATTTAAAAATCGAATTTTTATTATCGCCACTATATAAAGATCGAATTTGTATTCTCATAACTGTACAAAAATCATATTTTTCTTTAGTGTTATCAATACAAAAACAATACAAAATTTCTATTTTATTTTCATTGTAAACTTTATTCCAAAATCAATGCAAATTTCTATTTATAAACAATGCTAATGTATTAAATAAAAACTGAATTTGACAATGTATTTTATCCATCAAAAACTGTATTTTTACAAAGCTTTTGATCAAACAAAAACTGAATTTTTATCAATGTGTTTAAATTAAAACTAAGTTTAAAAATAAAATAGGAAGAGAAGCTTACTGTCTTTGGTCGGAGGGAGGTGTGCGTGCTTGCTGCGCTGAAGTGGAATGGCGCTGTCGAAGGGGAGGGTGCGTGGTGGTTTTTGAAGGGGGCTTGGGCCAGGGCTTCACGGAAGGGGGAGAGGGCGGTGTAGAGGCAGCGGAGGGGGAGGAGAAGGGGCCGGAGCAGCGCGCGTCGGGGGGGATACATCGCGATGACGGCGGCGAACTCCTGGGTGCTAGGGCTTGGTTTGTCGCGCGTCAAAGAAGGAAGAAGGAGGAGGGAAGAGATGAGAGGATCGGTAGGGCTGTGGCGGTGGCTTCCCCGCCTGCGACGGCGGCGCTGACCCCCCTGGAGGCGGCGCGGCTTCGATTAGGCTAGGTCATTTATTTTTATTTATTTTTTCTTAAAAACTGTCGGGGGAAGAATGAAAAGGGGAGGAGGGCCCTTTATAAAAATATTTTCTATTTTATTTTAATCTCCATAGTTGACTTTTCTTTCGAAGTCAAAACGAGACCCACCGACTGTCGTCCCTAGCGTTTTACCCCCATTCCGAACACAATGAGATATGTATCGTACGCCAATTCGATTGTTTGAATCAGCTTTCATCAAAATTAAAACATAAATCAGTATATATTCAATTTGAACGTACATTTTTAATTACTGGGGTCACATACTGACTCAGAAAATTCCAGAAAAATTATTTCTACCTTCGTATTGACGATGCGGTCCTAACAAAACTAATTTCGTCGAATTCTGAGACCGTTGGAAAAATGGCCATTTTCCAGTTGATTAAAATCAACTAAAACTGGTCAAACACGTTTTCCTATGCCACGCTCACATATTGATTCGAAAAGTTATGAAATTTGGAATCTAGCAATAATTCGACATCACGGACCCAACAAAAGTGGTTTCGTCGAAATCCGAGGTCATTTGCAAAATGTCCATTTTTAAGGGCTTGAATTCCATAGCGACTATTCAGAAATTTCAACTGGACATATCTTTTGATTCCCGCTATGAAATCTCGATTATTCGGATTCGTTGGAAAGATATTATCAATTAGATCCTATTATTTTTGGTTTCACTAAAATCCGGATTGTTTTGCACCCGGTAAATTCAATTGAAGTTTGAAATCGAATTATCGAACTACCGCGCCATTTTCAATTCCTTTTATAATTATATATAAATATTTATATTCTAACGACGACGTATAAAATATATACGTCGAATTCTATTCAAAATAAATTTTCTCGTTGAAATTATTTAAAATAATCTATTTTAAACGTACAAAATTCGCTAAAATTGCCAAAATAAAAATTTTAAACTGGCCTAGATTTTCGGGTTGTTACAATCTCCCCCACTTAAAACTTTTCGTCCCCGAAAAGGAACAAAGTCGAAAGTGGTTTGATCAATAAGCTCTACATTCGATCTGGCTTCCATTCTCCAACTTTTCAGTTTTTGAGAATTTTCAATTCTTCAAAAATTTGGCAAACACCCTAAATTTTCGAAAAATTTCGCCATAACCTCCCCTGCACCGGGAGTATCGGGGAATTTCAAATAGCTTCCCCGGTCCTTCTAATCTCAAAAAGAAAAAGAAAAAGCCAATAGGCTCATAAAATCATCATCACCCAAACGAAATAGTAAATTATGTAGTAAACATGTACCTATTTGTCGGGCAAACAAATTTTATTCTTCGGCTCTAGCCTCCTTGCTATGACCTGTTCAATATAAGTATATGTATATACAAGCAAATGCGACCAATTTTCAATACAATTCAATATTTGATTATATTAGGCTAAATGGTTAAAAATTAGCAAACAAATAAACAAACAACACAAACATCAATCAATTAGTGGATTAGAGTTTCAAATTCTTAATTTGATATATATATATATATATATACGGAAAATCTTGTTTTGATGCCAATTCACAACAAAGTGTTCTAGCTATATTAGTTTTGGTTCTCACACCACTCTAATGGAAATATATAGAAATCACACCTTCGAAACACGAACATAAATACTGATGATGTGGCCACATCACCAGAATTATCCCCGGGTGTCTAGAATGTGATTCTATATCTATCCAGTATATTAAAACTTCGACTATACGTTCATGACGCGTATACGCGAAATCTATATATACTCGATTGTCCATATTCAAAATAATTAAATAATTAAATACGTATAAAGCGATTTAAATTTTAAAACAAAATTGTTTTCATTTGGAAAAATATACTCTTCACACTCGTTCTAGGATACTACTGATCCTATCTCTAACGAGTAATTCTAATTGGATGTTGCTAATCCAATATCTGATGAATTCTTTCGTATGGTTCTAATGTGTCTTGTTCTCAAGCTCTGTAAACCAAAGCTCTGATATCAACTGAGAGAACCCGTAAAGGAAAGCACGAATACTTTGAGAACAACGCACAAAAGGACGCAGACGAAAGAACATTTCATTGTTATTACAACAATTCCATCAGATACAAGAATATACAGAGTATAAATGAATAAATTACATTCGATAAATATCAGAGATTACAATAAATTACATAGCAGCGGAAAATAATACAAAAGCACAACTAGAAGTGATACACGGACACAGAGCTTTCCGAGCATCGTTCCAGCTGTATATCAGGACCCTGTGAATATAAATCTGCAAAACCAAAACTACTAGCTGCCCGTGTGGAAAATAGGGGCACCCAGAGTTTAGGTTAAAACAATAAACTCCAGGCCAGTCATGGGACTGGTGTGAGAACTAAAACAGTTATAATTCTTTATTTTAAAGTTCGGTAAATCAAGGGACCACGCCGTATAACACGGAACGGGTTTCCTCCCAAGAATACCAGTGCATAAAACAAACAGCGCAATGCTAAATAAAGAAAAATGAAGCTGTTATAAGACCCAGGTCCCATCACACAATGCAACGCAAGCCGGAGGATAGGGTTTTTACCTTATAACAGCCAAAGCATGCTTGATACATTTAAAACACATTATTTTGATATTACTATAAGTGTATAGTGTCAAAACAATTTCACATCATAAATATCAATCATAGGCGGCATTAATGACCCATACCACTATGTCGCCATACTAGGTTCTACAAATAAAACCGCACTATCACGTATTGGAAATTGGATTTCCGTCATGAGCCGAGGCAAGGGGCAAGCTCCTCTCCGCGTTCGAGACACTCTAGCAAATGCCTCGGGACCGCACACAGCAATCCCTGGATCCTCCAAGGCCGGTCCTCTCTTACTTTTGAGGATTGGCAATTCCTGAACACACGTTTCCCGGTCCTTACAGACCTATATCCGAGGCGCCTCATATCCAACAACCACACAGGTGAAAAGTATATAAATGTCAGGGCTGGTAGGTCACTAACTCCACCCTAGCTAGAAAGAAACGTCGTGCACTCCTTGGGTCTGTATCCCGTTTTTTACTCATACCGAGGTGTGAGGCTCGCGAATTCACGTTATACACAAAGTTACGCCACACAGGCCGTGCTTTGATCATCAACCACAAGACTTTGCTTTTCAACAGAAGCCTTGATCAATTGCCACTTACGCATGCCACATTGGCAATTCACTCCATGCGACTGATGTCCATCGATATACAACCTCTGAGCTCGTACGTCTCAGAGAAGGGCGTTAAGCAAGAGAATAAATTCTCCGCCGCCAAACAGATGTATATTTAATAGAGATCAATCAACATAGAATAAAATCCACTGTCAGACACACAATCCATTTACAAGTTCGTTCTGGGTCTGAACGAAACCGGAGGCACTTTCCTCGCATATCCATCCATCTCCAAGTACGTCTGGACGACCACCAACTGATTCCCTCATCCTGGGTGTACAGCCCAATCAAGATCATCAGTAATCACCTAAACGATGTGAAGACTTCCGGTCTTCAACAACCATCTTCATCTTCGACATCTCGTCGAATCGGTTATTCAGAATGGGTATAAACGCGGCCTTTCTGAATAACCCACGTATATAATAAATGATTGTTACACAAGCACAACAAATGCCTCATTCCAATTCAGAGTATTCTTTTATTCACAAAATCACATTCCTAGGGAAAGGTTCCCATTAATTTTATCAAAGATAAATTCTTCTAAATTTATTCTATAATCTTCCTTTGGATATCATTTCAAACTAGTCGGGATTAGCGAACCACACCGAAGTAATTATTTATTTTATTTCCCAATCCCAACCTATATATCCCATGGAGCAAAACTGGTAATACTCCACAACTAACACCACGGTGTTATCGGTAAAATTAATTACCATTTCACGTTCAAATCTAATTAAAGATTTAACTATCGCTTTGGAGCAAAACTGGTGGTACTCCATTCTCGATCACCTTTCAGATTTGATAATTTAAATTATCAATTCACATTTTTAATCTAATTAAAGATTCATTAAAACTCCACTTAGTTTTAATCTTTTCAAAAATCAACATCTTGCCTTTAACTGGGTTAAAGAACCAATGTCATCTAAAACACGATTCACGATAAACCCAAATCACATTTGATATTAAATACAAGTCTCTGAATAGAAAATATACCGGCTTATATTCAATATCAAATTCTGAAACCAACGAATATCGTATTGGAAATAACGATATAAAATATATCTTTCAAATTCCCATAACAATATCTGTATAGTCACGAAATGCAACATCGAAATATTCCGAAGATAATTTCGATTCAACTCCAGTCCAATTCACATATTGGGAATACTGATTACTTTTAAAATCACTTTCAAATTCAATTTATTTATTTCACAAACAAATTGATTTTTAATTCTAGTTCAAAACTAGTTCATTTCGATAAAAATCTATTTTTATCCTTTCAAATGTGGAGTTCTTCAGCTCAATTTTTCCCAAATCATATATTATGATTTTACACAAATTATAGATATTTTTAATAATTTTATCAAGGCCCGTACAGTCGATTTCCATCTACGGCCATCGAACTGCACTTACAGCGACCTTTTCTGAAATTGATTTGGACATAATTCCAAATCCAACCGTTAGATTTCAAATTTCTAATATTCATTGGAAAGCTCTTTTCGATACGAACCCAACGGTTCCGGTTTTAGGAGAATCCGACGGTCGGATCTCCCGCAATGTCCGTTTGAAATAAATGGTCGAAATTCACGAACTGCCGCGGCGCGGCGCGTTCTATTCAGGCCATTATATATATAATATATATATATATATATTATATATATATTTCATCGATTTCTATTCCAAAAACGAATTTTATAAATCGTTTTAAATTCGTTTCTAAAACAATTCAACTTCTATATTCAATTTCAAATCGATTTGATTTCAATTCAACTCGAATTCATTTCCATTTTATTTAATTCGAATTCAAATTCGTTTCAATTCAAATTCGTTTCAATTCAAATTGATTTCAATTTAATTTCAATTCGAATTCCATTAAATTTCAGTTCGTTTTCAATTCAACTTGAATTTGTTTTATATTCAATTCCATTCGAAGTCCTTTTATATTCAATTCAAATTCGTTTTCTTTTCAATTCGAATTTGCTATAATATTCATTTCAATTTGAATAAAATCGATATAAATATCGTTCACGTCAAAATGGCGCAAAACTAATCAATACGGCTTTATATTTTTCACAACTTCTTTATTCTATTCAACAAATGAATATTTATCCCATTCAACACATGAATCTATATTGCTTTCAACACACGACTAATCTCAACACATGAGTACTGTCAACACATCACTATTTTTGTTATGTAAAATATTTTATAAAACTATGGTATCTATCGTTTGATTTTCAATTAGACTCCACCGTGAAGTAGTTCTAATTTTAAATATGATAAAGATGTAAATTTCATTGTATAAAATATTTCACTCAACACATGAACATCGTCAACACATGACTATTTTTATATTCAACACATGAATTTTCTTTTATAATATTCATTGTTTTCCCGATTGGAATGAGGCCCAATCAATCACCATATAATGTTAATTATATGGATTCCATACAACACATGTATATAATAGCATGGAAAAATAATCAATCATCAACCAAAGTGCACTACACTGTATAAGCATCAAATATAGATATCTGACGCTTATAACAGCCTGTCAATCAATCGATCGACATATTTAATCAATTAGGATGAGTGAACTTCAAATTTCATCCCAACACCCGTGTGGGGTTTCAAACAACCAAACACAGATTTTATTTGTGCAGTTGGGCGATGTGTAAAATTTATCGTCCCAATCAATGTCCTTCAAATAGGTGTACATAAACTAACCGTCCGGTTTGTAAATGAATATTTTATTTTATTCACTTCCACGTTAAAAGTTATATTTTTAACGATAAAATATTCTATTTCAACACATGAATTTCTATTCATTTCATTTACACAATAAAAATGGTATTTTTATTTTTCTAACATATTTTAGAAAATTTCGGCGGCATAACGGCACAATACTAGAAACGGGACAAGGCCTAGCCTTATCCCCGGTCTAGTGAAGGCCCACGCCATTCACACATCAATCAAATCAATTTAAATTCACCAAACAATTCAAATTTCAATCAATTAGACTAACCAACTACACAACCAAACAATTTAACAAACAAGCCATCCATGGTCTGTGGATGACGGGTGTCGGGTGCTACTAAGCACCGTCTGCATCCTAGTATATATATATAACTAGAAAAAGAAATTGAAAGGTGAGAAGTTCTCACCGATAGCTATCCAACTTCACGACACTCCTATTGTAGAGATCTTCGTCGTTCTCGCCTTTTCTTCCATCTTCGTTGCCCGTAGTCACTACATATATAAAAATCACACATTTTTATATTTTGATGTCTTTAAAATAAAAGTCACATTTTTATTTGTTTACTTTCAATTTAAAAATCATATTTTTATAATCACTTCATATATTTAAAAATCGAATTTTTATTATCGCCACTATATAAAGATCGAATTTTTATTCTCATAACTGTACAAAAATCATATTTTTCTTTAGTGTTATCAATACAAAAACAATACAAAATTTCTATTTTATTTTCATTGTAAACTTTATTCCAAAATCAATGCAAATTTCTATTTATAAACAATGCTAATGTATTAAATAAAAACTGAATTTGACAATGTATTTTATCCATCAAAAACTGTATTTTTACAAAGCTTTTGATCAAACAAAAACTGAATTTTTATCAATGTATTTAAATTAAAACTAAGTTTAAAAATAAAATAGGAAGAGAAGCTTACTGTCTTTGGTCGGAGGGAGGGTTGCGTGCTTGCTGCGCTGAAGTGGAATGGCGCTGTCGAAGGGGAGGGTGCGTGGTGGTTTTTGAAGGGGGCTTGGGCCAGGGCTTCACGGAAGGGGGTGAGGGCGGTGTAGAGGCAGCGGAGGGGGAGGAGAAGGGGCCGGAGCAGCGCGCGTCGGGGGGGATACATCGCGATGATGGCGGCGAAGTCCTGGGTGCTAGGGCTTGGTTTGTCGCGCGTCGAAGAAGGAAGAAGGAGGAGGGAAGAGAAGAGAGGATCGGGAGGGCTGTGGCGGTGGCTTCCCCGCCTGCGACGGCGGCGCTGACCCCCCCTGGAGGCGGCGCGGCTTCGATTAGGCTAGGTCATATATTTTTATTTATTTTTTTCTTAAAAACTATCGGGGGAAGAATGAAAAGGGGAGGAGGGCCCTTTATAAAAATATTTTCTATTTTATTTTAATCTCCATAGTTGACTTTTCTTTCGAAGTCGAAACGAGACCCACCGAGTGTCGTCCCCAGCGTTTTACCCCCATTCCGAACACAATGAGATATGTATCGTACGCCAATTCGATTGTTTGAATCAGCTTTCATCAAAATTAAAACATAAATCAGTATATATTCAATTTGAACGTACATTTTTAATTACTGGGGTCACATACTGACTCAGAAAATTCCAGAAAAATTATTTCTACCTTCGTATTGACGATGCGGTCCTAACAAAACTAATTTCGTCGAATTCTGAGACCGTTGGAAAAATGGCCATTTTCCAGTTGATTAAAATCAACTAAAACAGGTCAAACACGTTTTCCTATGCCACGCTCACATATTGATTCGAAAAATTATGAAATTTGGAATCTAGCAATAATTCGACATCACGGACCCAACAAAAGTGGTTTCGTCGAAATCCGAGGTCATTTGCAAAATGTCCATTTTTAAGGGCTTGAATTCCATAGTGACTATTCAGAAATTTCAACTGGACATATCTTTTGATTCCCGCTATGAAATCTCGATTATTCGGATTCGTTGGAAAGATATTATCAATTAGATCCTATTATTTTTGGTTTCACTAAAATCCGGATTGTTTTGCACCCGGTACATTCAATTGAAGTTTGAAATCGAATTATCGAACTACCGCGCCATTTTCAATTCCTTTTATAATTATATATAAATATTTATATTCTAACGACGACGTATAAAATATATACGTCGAATTCTATTCAAAATAAATTTTCTCGTCGAAATTATTTAAAATAATCTATTTTAAATGTACAAAATTCGCTAAAATTGCCAAAATAAAAATTTTAAACTGGCCAAGATTTTCGGGTTGTTACAAATAATGTCTATCAACCACAGTATATATAATCATCTAGCAGAAACGCTTTCATCTCACGTTCTACATATATAGTATACAACTCAAAACCGCAAGCATGTATTGGGTAATGGATTTCCAACTATGACAAGGTATGGAACCACCTTTCGCTTGTGTACCTCTAGAGAGGAATACACTGGGTTCAACAAGAACATCTTGCAACCCAGCCACACATGACCGACCACTCATTTCGCTTGAGCGTATCGAATGTATATCACCAACTGTTGGGATCAGCAACCGTTTCCCGAATGGGACAGCATCAACAATAGATTTTTAGAAGTAAATGAAACTCTAGATCAGGTGATTATACACCCTACTTCGGTGCGACCGACTTAGCCATGTTGCCTGCCCGATTTCTGTCATTTACCGATTTGATGAGGCTAGAAGTTACGCTTCATCATCACATCAGATTTTACTTTGAATTCCACATCGTTAAATCCATCAGATCACTGATTGACGTCCTCAACCATACATTATGCGTTAGCTAAAAGAAGTTTCCTTCTCCGCTTCCACTCTTGGTACGGTTGGAGAAATCAATATACGTGATCGCCTGGGAATACTCTGTCAGACATCCATCCATACAAGTCATCCAGGAACAAGATGAACCGAAGGCACTATTCTGTAAACAGGATAGCCCTTGCATAACTCCGTCTTCAATTTCCTTTGGCATATATGATTCGAAATGCTTATGCCAATAAAGATTGGTTCTTTTGGATAATAATCCAAACGGTCTCTCCATATTAACAATGTTAAAATGGTCAAAACTTCGATAGTCTGTGATTTAACTATCGAATAAAAACAAGTGTGCAAACAACGATATTATTTCCAAATGGAAATTATATCGATCAAACATCATTCAACATTTATCTCTAATTTCATTAATTTACTTATCTCCTGTTTCCCTATATTCAATGTTTCTTATTTTCTAAATTTGGAAAATATACGTTATTAACAATGGAAAACATTTCCATTTCTTGTTTTCTTTATTAGAAAACATTTCTGGTTTCTTATTTGGAAAACATTTCCAAAGCTTCTTCATTGGACTTAGAAAGATGTTTAAATAAACATCGCTATGCCAACTCAAACCATTTCCTTTACTGCCGAACCTTAACTATTCCCTAGTTAAAACAAAGCCAATCAAGTTGGGGTAGAATTACCTCTCAGACCTTAACTGAACAACATTTCTAACTTTGAAATAGGAAAAGTTCACTTTATATTCCTTTTACTAACTTCCTTACTTAACCCTCCTTCGAATAGCTATCTTCGATTGACTCTTTTCACTTAACCCAATTCGACTAACCCTTATCAATTAACTCTATTGGACTAACAATATTGGATTAACTCTATTTGACTAACGCTATTGATTTACTCATTTCACTTAACTCCTTTCGAATAAACTATATTCGATAATTCCTTTTACTTTCTTCGAATAAACTATATTCGATTAACTCATTTGCTTCTATTCGAAAAACTATATTCGATTAACTCTTTTTACTTTCTATTCGAATAACTATATTCGATTAACTCATTTGCTTTCTATTTGAATAATTATATTCGATTAACTCATTTTAACTTTATTCTCTAATCGGTTAACTAACATCCATTAACTTCTTTTAACTTAATCTCTAATCGATTAAACTAACATCGATTAACTTCTTTTAACTTTATCTCTAATCGATTAAACTAACATCGATTAGCTCGTTTTACTTCAACTCTAATCGATTAACTAACATCGATTAACTTCTTTTAACTTTATCTCTAATCGATTAAACTAACATCAATTAACTCCTTTTACTTTAACACTAATCAATTAAACTAACATCGATTAGCTCCTTTGCTTTTATTTGAATAAACTATTCATTTATAAAGATTTATTTTTGGTAACAGTTCTTCACTTTACAAATGATTTCCCTTTTATAAAAATCTATTCGTTTAAAAACATTTTTCCCTTTTATTTACTTTCGAAATATTTCCTTTTATAAAATCTGTTGATTTTATAAAATCCCTTTATTTCAATATACATTGAAATAATTCTTTTTACATCCCAGGGTCTTTTATGATATTTAAAATATCGAATAAAAATGATCAACATCATTCCAACCCCCATAATCCATAATAGATTATATAACACATCATATATCACAATATATGAAAACAGTAAAATAAATGTTGAGGAATCCAATTGGATTCCTCCAACCTGTTTCCCTACATCACAGATGTTAAACAATATAGATAACATCACTTTCAGTTCTATATGATACATTCTGTTAAACAGAATCAATATAGAAATTTAACTAACTGACTAGCAGTTCAATCTAACAGTCAACACACAGTCAATCAGCCAATATCTAACAGTTCTAAAAATACAACATGAAATTATAAATTGTTCAGAGTTAGTGAGATTTACTCACAGTTGCGCGTTAATCGTTTAAATAACGGTTTGCGTTATTCGATTCAGTCGGACAATTTTTTTCGCTATAAATTGTAACTGTCTCTGATCCACTCCCGGTCAGTCTTATTGTGTTGCTCCCATCCATACGATCCTGTCGAATCTTATTTCGCTGCATTTCGTTTTCATATGACAAAGTTATGAAGATTTTAAAGGTAACGTACATTTACTAAAATAAAAACTTAGATTATTAATTCCCAATGGGCCTTTACCCTTCAAATTCTCTTCAGCCCATTTTGAAATAACTCCAGCCCATCTTCTACTCCTCCAACCCAGTCCTGCACCTTTAACAAAACCAGAACTTTCATTCCTTCTTCCCTGATCCCTGACTTCCGCAGTCCAGAAAACTTCATTCTCCTTCCTAACGTTCTTCCATGAAATTCAAAAGCTAACCACACAAATCGACTTCACCAACCAAACTCCATCTACCAACCCTTGTCAGAAACATGCCGACGCCATCTTCCATTCGCGACTCCAGGCATCTCGCGCTCCACAACAGCAGGGTACCGAACATTTTCACCACAAAATGCCTCTAGAAAATACCAACATCTTTCTCTTCATCACCTCTCCTTTAACCCGCATCCACCATGCTCAGTTCGATCCCCACCTTGACGACCAAAACCCACGCCACCAGTAAATCGCCAACCCCCCAAACCATAACCGAACTTGCCCAAAATCCCACTACACGTGCGGTTTTCAACTTCGAATTCAAATATACCACTAACACTCCCCATCGACAGCTCAAACTCCCCGAATAAGGAACTCTGGTTCCACTGTCAAAACCGACAGTTAACAGAAATTGAACCGAACCCTTCAATAATGGTACAAAATTGATGCCAAGGCCGATACAAGTTCAACTTTAATTATCTCGCGATTTTGGGAAATTTCTATGATTTGTTTGAGATTTTAAATCACTCAGGAATTTAGTTTGAGCAAAAAGAATTGGTGGCGGCTTGTTTTCTTGGTTTGCTGAAGACTGAGGATTTCGGTTAGAAAAATTAATAAGGGTGTTATATAGGATTTAGATTCTTGAGGCAATCCTTTCTCCACGTTTTTTTCTTCTTTCTTGCGGACGAGAATAAGTGGAAGTGTGAGACGACCCGATTTCCCGTTCTCACGGAAACAAGGTTATCTTTGGAATATAACACAGAAACAGATAATAGCAGAACAGAATTAAATAAATACACCAGATAATGAACAATAAAATATACTGGATAAAAGTATCATCAGAGTTACACAGTATACAGGATCTTACTTAGTACAAATACAGTTCAGCTATACATAAATGTCTACAGCGGAAATAAACAAAATATGTACAATAGGAGCTGAACAACATAAAAAGAATAAATGATAGAATCCATCTTCAGCTCCAGCTATCCAGAAAAAGAACCAGCTAAACCTGAATACAAGGCTGCCCATGTAGAAAAAGGGGCACCCGAGTGTGAAAGTGAAACAAACTACGAGTCAGTCATGGGACTGGTATGAGAAATCCACTCAACACATATATAATTTGGCTAATCACAGGACCACGCCACTTTCGTGGAACGGGTTTACTCCCTTGGATAGCCAGTGCTTTAAAACAAATCCTTCTTTTAAACATCGCTATGCTTTTTATAAAAATGAAACCGTTATAAGACTCAGTTCCCATCACACAATGCAACGCAAACCGGAGGATAGAGTTTTACCTTATAACGGCCAAAATATGCTGGATACGAATAAAACAAAGGCATTTGATATTATTGCTAGTGTCTATATGTTTTGAAAACAATCTCAAATCATAACTATCAATCATAGACGGCATGGGTACCATATATCATGTCGCCTTATATATATACAATCAAAACCGCACGATGTCGTATTTGGAAATTGGATTTCCGTCATGAACCAAGGCAAAAGATAGTCCTTACCGAATTCGAGACTGCCTAGCCCGAGCCTCAGGAACAGCCGCAACTGCCCCTTGGAGCGACAGGGCCGGTCCACCGATGTGGATTATTATACCTGAACAATACGTTTCCCCGCCCTTTGGGGCGTAAACGAGCCAACGAATGACTCCATCGGACCCGGATCGTCCGATCAAACTGAGGCGCCTCGCAACAGCAACAACCACATAGGTGAAAAGTATATAAATGTCAGGGCTGGTAGGTCATTGACACCACCCTAGCTAGGAAGAAACGCATGCCCTCCCTGAGGTCCTTCTCCCGTTTTAGGTTCATACCGGGGTGTGAGGCTCGCGAATTCACGTTATACACAAAGCTACGCCACACAGGCGGTGCTTTGATCATCACCACAAGACTTTGCTTTTCAACAGAAGCCCTGATCACTGCATCTTAGCATGCCACACAGGCAATTCACGCCAAGCGATTGATGTCCATCGATATACAACCTCTGAGCTCGTACGTCTCAGAGAAGGGCGTTAAGCAAAAGAATAAATTCTCCGCCGCCAAACAGATGTATATTTAACAGAGATCAATCAACACAGAATAAAATCCAATGTCGGACACACAGTCCATTTACAAGTCCGTTCTGGGTCTGAACGAAACCGGAGGCACTAAATACCTCGCAAACCCTTCGATCACCACGTACGCCTGGACGATCACCACTCATTATCCATATTTCGGGATGCCTCCCTATCAGGACCTCGGTTACCATCCAAACGAGGTGAAGATCTCCGGTCTTCGACCATCGTCTTTATCTTCGACTTTCAATCGTCGGTCCATCATTTGAAATGAGAATTAACTCGGCCTTTTCAAATAATTCACGTATATTTAGAATTTCAAATCAATTTATTTCAATGGTTAAATTATTCGACAACACCAATATTGTTCTTTAATATAATTTTCACACCAAACACATTCAACCATCAAATACAACATAAATCGAGCAAATTCAGTTTATTTCCATCCCATATTGCTTATGATATTTTATAACTATTTATCGCTATTTTTATTTATTTTAAAATAGCCAATTTATTCAAAACGACGCTTCGGGCCATAAGGCGGCCGTGGCGCTGTTTTTCTTCAGATTTGATTTACACATATCTGAAAATCTAACCATTGGATCTTCACCAAATTTACATCATTAGAAAGGTCTTTTCAAAACGAATCCAACGGTTCCAGTTTCGGGAAAATCCGACGGTCGGATCTCCCAGCACAATCGTTTGAAGTTTCGATTTCAAAATATGAACTGCAGCGTCGTTATTCGATTAAATATATAATTATGTTTATATATATATAAATATAATCGCTTCTGGCGCTGTTTTTCCTCAGATTTGAATTAAACATTCCGGACAATCCAACCGTTGGATTTCTACAAAGTTGGTGTCGTTGGGAAGATATTTCCAAGGCGAACCCGACGGTTGAGGTTTCGGGAAAATCCAATGGTCGGATTTCCCTTACTAGTTGTTTGAAATCACGGTTTCAAAATACGAACTGCACGGCCTCGTTTCGTTTTAATTTTATTTATATTTATATATTTATATAAATATAGTTCATTCAATGATTTCCATATCGTTTTCACTTCAAAAAAATTTCTAACACCTTAAAATTTTGGAAAATTTCGCCATAACCTCCCCTGCACCGGGAGCATCGGGAAATCGCAAATAGCGTTCCCGGTCCTTCTAATCTCAAAAAGAAAAAGAAAAAGCCAAGCGGCTAGCCAACAGGCTCATAAAATCATCACCCAAACAAAGCAGCAAATGTGTACCTATTTGTCGGGCACAAAATTTTATTCCTCTTCTCTAGCCCCTTTGCTATAACCTGTTCAATGAATATGTATGTACACATATACACAGTTCATATCATTTATCATTTTCTATTCGACTTCATATTTGATTTCTATTTGGTTTAAAAACACCATTCGTTCTAATGTTACATAAATAGGTGCAAATCATTTCATTAGCTAATTAATGAATATTTCAACTCATATATGTTTATTTTGAACAAGTGGCTATTTTTAACACTTCACATTTCAACGATTTATGCATACAATAAAAATGTTATTTTTATTGTAAAACGATTCATTTCAAAACACTATTCTCTATATAGTTCATGTTGGTGATAAAAATGGGATTTTTATCATAAAACAATTTCTTTTAAAGCGAGGTTATTTTACACAGTTCATATAGTCGATAAAAGGTGATTTTTATTATGAAACAATTTATTCCAAAATATGAATACCATTCAACACATGAATTTCTAATCAACGAATGAATATCAATTCAACACATGAATGTTTTCTATTCAATAAATAAATATAGTTTAAGCATATGAAAATAATTCAAACACACGAATATTATTCAAAATTTCGGCAGCATAACGGCAGGGTAGTTAAACCGGGACCGTCCCTAGTACGGCTCCTCGCTCTACCTTAAAACCTCGCGGTTTTTGACAATGGGGTTCATGCATCTAGTTCGCACGTAGGCGGCATGTATATATTTATTTCATTTCCACAAACTAATCCTATGTGGTTTCAACCAAATATTTCACAATCACAAACGGGTATTTTTCAACCACAATCAACCAATATCAATCACAAACAATCCCAAACAATCATTCACTATCAACCAATTTTCACAACAATTTCAATCGATAAATATCGTCCATGGTTTGTGGACGAGGGGCGTATATATATATATATATATATATATATATATATATATATATATATATATATATTTATATATAGCAATTCACTTTCATTTCACACATATATAATATTTTTAAATCAGAAATCTCACCAATAGCTATCCAACTACGACCCTTCCTTTATAGAAATCTTCGCCTATTTCGCCTTCTTGTCGCTTTGTTGCCCGTATTCTCTACATATGTAAAAATCGAATTTTTACTATGTTATTCAATATATAAAAATCGAATTTTGACTTCGCTATTTAATATATAAAGATTATATTTTTAATATAAAGATTGTATTTTTAATATTCCTATGACGTAAAAAATTATATTTTTATTGCTTTAAAAATATAAAAATCATATCTTACTTCTTTTACTTAATAAAAATTCCGTCTTTTCTATTTTAAAGATCAAATCTTTTTCTTTTTAAAGTTTAAACCTTTTTCTATAGAAAGTCCAAATCTTTTTCTTTAAAAAGATTAAACCTTTTTCTATTTAAAGTTTTAAAATCAAATCAGTTTTAAACTCTTTTTAAAATTCAGTTTTTAAATGTTTTATAAAATCAGTTTTTAAATACTTTATAAAATCAGTTTTTTTATACTTTTTAAAATCAGAATTTAAAAACATAAAAATCAGTCTTTTTTTCCTTTTCTACAAATCAGTATTACATTATTAAACAAATCAGTTTTTAAATGTTTTATAAAATCAGTTTTTAAATACTTTGAAAAAAAAACAGTTTTACAGAATAAAATTAAAAATAAAATAACCTAAAACGACTTACATTGATCGGCGAGGGGGGGGGGGGCTGCTGCTGCTCTTGGCGGCGTCGGGGAGGCGTCGCGGTTGGAGGAGGGACAGGCGGCAAGAGGTGCTGGAGGTGGGTGGTCTTCGGTGGTGGTTTGAATTCGAAGAAGGGGGGGCTCGTCTTCGTCGCGCTCGTGCGCTCTGGGGAGGGGGGCGGCGATAGCTTCGTCGGCGGCGTTCGCCTGAGGGGGGCGGTCGATAGCTTTTAGGGTTTTTTTTTTCTTCTTTCCGTTTGAAATAAAATTGAACGGGGGGGGGGGGGGGGGAGGGGGGCAGGAAGAAAGATAAAGGAGGGAAACTATATTATTTTATTTTTTTATTTAATTATTTATATTTTTGCAAAAAGGTTGACTTATACATACGACCTCGAAACGATGCCCACCGCCTGTCGCCCATAGCGTTTTACCCTCATTCCGAACACAATGGGATATGTATCGCAAGCTGATTTAATCGTTACAATCAGTTTCTGTTAAATTTACATTTAAATCACTATATTGAATTTTAAACGTACATTTCAAATTACCGGGGTCACATACTAACTAGAAAAATTCCAGAAAAATATTTTCTAGCTTCGTATTGACGATACGGTCCTAACAAAACTAGTTTCGTCAAATTCTGAGACCGTTTGAAAAATGGCCAATTTCCAGTCGATTAAAATCAACTAAAACTGGTCAAACGCGTTTTCCTTTGCCACGCTCACATATTGATTCGAAAAATTATGAAATTTGAAACCTAGCAATAACTTGACCCTGCGGATCCAACAAAAGTGGTTTCGTCGAAATCCGAGGTCATTTGCAAAATGTCCATTTTTAAGGGCCTGAATTCCATAGCGACTATTCAGAATTTTCAACTGGACATATCTTTTGATTCCCGCTATCAAATTTCGATTGGTCGGATTCGTTAGAAAGACATCATCAATTAGATCCTAATGTTTTTGGTTTCACTAAAATACGGACTGTTTTGCACCCGGTATATTCAATTGAAGTTTGAAATCGAATTATCGAACTACCGCGCCATTTTCAATTCTATATATAATCATAATTAATTATATTCGTTTTCAAATGTCGATTCGAACTCAGTTTTCATTGCCATCATTTAAAATATTTATTTTAAATATTTAAAATCCATTATTTTAGCCAATTAAAAAAAAATTAAATTGGTTCAGATTTTCTGGGTCGTTACAAAGTGAAATGAAAAACGTGGCTTAGGGAGGTCCATTTTATATATTTTGTTTTAAAAGTTATGAATTTCGATTTACTCCATTCCGCTTATGTACGGTAGCTACGGACAGAAATGAAAACACCATGGTGATGAGTAAGGTACCACGATTCCAAAAATATAAAAATACCGGTAGATTAACTCATATTGTGTAACCCCAAAATCGCTGATACAGGGTGCAAAACACTTCAAATAAAAAGTTGCCTATTTAATTAATTAAAAATTACAGAAAAAACTAAAAATTAAATTATCACTATTTCCCAAAAGAACCTTGTCTAATTTCAAACCCGATCTCTAGCTATATCGAATAAACCGTTATGGTCGATAAACGATTCTATAGCGACTATTTTAAAATTTGATTTGGACATATCTCAAAATCTACACGACGAAATCCCGATTTTTCTCTTCCACTAGAAAGATATACTCTACCAGCTCCACACGTTTCTTGTTTCACAGAAATCCGGTTTAAAACGAATCCTGTACATTCAGTTGAAGTTCGAATCGCCAATTTACGAACTGCAACGCCATTTTAAGCTCGTTTATAATTATATTATAAACTATACGTTCAACTGTCGACGATTGAATATATTCGTTATTCAAATTCAATTCCGAGCTGAATTAAATATCACAGATGATCCGGTTCACACCATATTGTCATTTCAGCCAATTCTGATTATTTCAGAATTAAATATATTATTTAATTTATTATTTTAATTAAATATTCACTATTATTTAATTCCACGACCATTTAATTCACTATATCACCATTGATATAAATAAATAAATTAATCATAATACCCCTGCCAATGTGGGTCATTACACATTCGATTATAAGTTATTGGCTTTTTAGCCCAATATTATTTATCTAGTTAATTTCTAAATTATAAAACATAAAATTCCTAAAATATATTACTTTAACAACATTCGGCATTGCCGAATTATAATTATAAATCATTATGGATTTATTTAATTCTATTCATGTTTCAAACTTCGAAATAATTATCATCGTTTCCTTTAAACAATTTCCCATTTCCCTTTTTAATTCATTCTTGAATTTACTTCCCAAATTATTTCATAATAAATATTTTTTTCTCATTTATAAGTATTGTTTATAAACCAAATTACTTGTTTATATTATAATTAAAACAAGTTATGTATTCTAATCCAATCGAAATTCAATAAAAAAAGAAATTTCCCTTTTAAAAACCTCAAATTATTATTCAATATATTTGAGTATAACTTCGATATTTAAATATCAATTATTTCAAGGTCAATGTTGTTCAAACTTCCCAAACACACAATAATCAACCACAGATTATTTGTCACATCATATAATGTAATATGTGAAAAACAACAATATTATTGTTGAGGATTCCTGTTGGATCCCTCCAACCTGTTTCTTTGCATCCACTGATGTTAATCGACATAAATAGTATTGATTTCATATCAATATGAGATATTAAAATAAATAGAATCACAATTCAATCAACTGTTTATATATATATATATATAACTATATATATTATTTCAACCAATTTATTTGTAATTCATCCAAAATAACCATCACACATCAGCATTCAGTCATTTTTATCAAATTTAATTAACGTTTATAAAATTATAAAATTGGACAGAGATTACTTAATTTGGACGTTTATAGTTAAATAAGGATAACCATTCAATAGATCCGATCAGGCGTTTTATTCCACCACAAATTAAGACGAACTCCGAATGGCTCCAAACCAGTTCCATTGTGTAGTGGTCATTCATGCGATCCCAACGGATCCTGTTTGTTGAATTTGGATAACGTATATGATAGTTATTAATTTTTTAAGATCATACACTATTAAAATAAACTTAATTTAATTTATATTAGGCTTTACCCAATTAAAACTGGCCTAATTCTCACATAAACCTGCAACAACTAGCTTTCTTCCTTCCACTTAGAATCTTGCCTCCAACATATTATGCACGCAAGCCTCCTTTATATTGAATTTTAAATTAAACTTAAAATTTAGTGACGAGCCTTACATTGTCCTCTTGGCCCATCCAGATCTTAAAACCGCAACTCACAATATCATCTTCCTATTTGAAAGCATCTATCCCCGATACATTTCGAATGCCATTTCGAAAATTTCCAGCTTCCTTTTCTCCAACGTTCTGTAATGAAACGTTACAACTTCTTCACCATTTTTTTCCTCTTCGAAAGCTCTACATTCCATCCCAAAATCTCCAAATTTAAACACATCATAGCCGGAACTCCTCATCACCTTTACTGCTTCCTTGTCCCACTACACTTTCATCTTCCTCTCTGTAATATACAAGTCGCACCATCAAGCCATTGTTATAATTTATAACTACGCCTCAGCTCATTCCCTCCCTTTATTTTTGAAAGCCGCAGCTCTCCTCCTGGTAACCCATGTAAGTTACGCAACCTCTAGTATACATCATTTACCCATATCTCAACTTGTCCCTGACCTTCATGCTCATTGTTTCTCCATCATTTCTGAAATCTTCATCACCCTTGCCATGCGTGAACTCCCACACCCCTCATGCGTTCGAAAATCCATGCAACTGAACCCGTTAAAATGGTACCTTACTCCGCCATAATTTGACTGCAAGCTCCAAGACCTCCTCACTTCACTTAAAAACTCCAACGTCCCTCTTCCATCATTAAACTTCAAACCTAGCTTGCCAATCTCTCCACCATCGCTGAAAAATGAAAAATCCTGCTACTATCTTTAAACACTATTGTCGAGCCTTTTTCTTACTTCCACTAATCCCTCTCTGCTTAACGTAGAAGCAAACCAAGATCATCCTTCTACAACAATAACCCTAGGCGCACGGTTACATTTCCAGATCCAAACATATCGTGTTGAATTGCCTGAAAAGAATACAAGCTTAGAGCTCTTGAAATTTGGAGGATATCGAAATTTATTTAAAGAATTTTCTTGAAGAAACGAGGTTGGAATCATTATTTCTAGATCTGGTTTCATAGTTCTTCCATTGTTTTTATTTTCCGAAGCAACCTGAAAGAGGACGATCTACTTGTATATATAGAAGAGCAAGGCTTTGTAGCTAAGGAACAAAGGTAGGTCTGCGTCTAGGGACATAGATTATAGGTTTGCAGACTTTCTAATTTGCATTAGAATTGTAGAAGGCAGTTGTGCTATTATAGCATAGGCACTGAAAAAGAAGAATGTACGAAAACTTACTAATGAAGGAAACAATTGTATATATAAAATTTTAAGTTATAAAATATGGGTATACCATTACACCCTACTACCTATATATCTGAACCGTCAACGACAAAAGTAAGAATACCATTGTTATGAGCAATGTGTTATGATCCCGAATGTATAATAAAATAGATAAGATATTTTATTCTGTAAAATTCCAAAAATGTTGATATAGGGTGTAAAACACTTCAAATAAAAAGTTGCTTATTTTCCAAAATAAAAATTATAGAGAAAATCTATAAATTAAACTATAACTATGTCTCAAAAATCTTGTCCGAATTCGAAACCAATATTTAATTATATTAAATATATCGTTATGGTTTATAAACGATTCCATAGCGACTATTTGAAAATTTGATTTGGACATAACACACAATCTATAAGACGAAATCTTCATTTTTCACTTCATTTAGAAAAATATGATTTAATGGATACAAAAATTTCTTATTTCACAGAACTCCGACTTAAAACGGATTCTGCATATTCGGTTGAAGTTCAAAACTCAATATACCGAACTACCGTGACATTACGAGCTTGATTTTAATTATATTATAATTAGTATGTTAAAGGTCGTTTAAATAGTATATTCATTATTATAATTCAATTCTAACTTAATTATATCCTTTAGATTATCTAACTCACATAATATCACCAACTCAACTATTTATGACTGTTTCAGAATTTTAATGTAGTATCACCTTTTTTGTATTAATAAATATAAATAAGAATTATTCAAAATATTTGAATTCCAGCCATTTAAATTATCAAGCCAATATATTATAATAATTAAATAAATTAATTATTAAATCACAAAAATTCTGGGATGTTACAAATCCCGTCCTTTCTTCTTTTCCTTTACTTCTTCTTTTTCCTTTCTCGTTTAATTTTCCTTCCTCCTTCCTTAGAATTTCCATGGCCTTCTCTCCTCCACCTCCCTCCACCTGAACTTCTTCCCTCTCCCTACCCCATCAATAGCCAGCGTAGCACCTTTTCCCCCTTCTCCTCCATGTGCAAGCCCCCTTTCCAACACAAACCCTAAAAGTTCAATTTTAAACCTATTTTTCACATAAACCCCTCCAAAACCTTAACTTTCCACCTCCTTACACCTTCCTACCGCCATGCAAGGGCCCTAACCGCTGCGCCTCCTCAATATCAGTGCGCTACTGCCTAAAATTTTGGGCCCCACCTTTGTTATGCCTCCCTTATACCCCTAAACCACCTTCGGTTGCCTTAGAACTCCAGATCTGCTAGCTTGTGCGTATCTGTTAGTTGTAGGAAGCCTCCAAACAAAGTCCACTAAGCTACTAGAAATATTTTTAGGCACTATACGAGTGTTTTAGGCGAGTATAAGAGTCTTCTAGTACATCGATGCGAAAAACGATTGGCATAGTGGAACTCATGGTGAGAAACCACAACTTAAAAATGGCTAGTTAAAATTAACTATTTAATAGTTAATTGATTGAGTTAAATAATCATTACTGATTAATAATACAACTTTATTATGAATTTAAATATTGTTTAGCATGTTAAAAATATGATTTTTAATTGATATATGTGTAATTGTTTAAGAATGTGAGAAACCACAACTTAAAAAGGGCTAATTAAAATTAACTATTCAATATTTATTGATTGAGTTAAATAATCATTAATGTTTGATAATACAAGTTTATTATGAAGCTAAATAATGATAAGCATGTTAAAAATATGATTTTTAATTGATATATGTGTGATTGTTTTAGAATGTGAGAAACCACAACTTAAAAACGGAAAGATTATGATTAACTGTTTGTTAGTTAATTAGTTGAGTTTAGTAATGATTATTGGTTGATAATGTAAGTTTATTAGGATGTTAAATAATGATTAGCATGTTAAAAATATGTTTTTAATTAATATATGTGTAATTGTTTAAGTAACTAAAGGGCAAGTTAAAATTAACTGTTTAATAGTTAATTGTGAATTTAAAATAATCATTAACGATTAATCGTATAAATTTAATAAGATGTTAAATGTGGAGTAATACGGTAAAAATATGAGTTTTATCTGACTTGGTAAGAAATTGAAACTCATTTAAAAAAGGTTAAATAAAATGAATGGATAACGGTTAACTGTTAGTAGTTAATAATAAATTTTACTACAATGTTATGTGATAAGTATTAGTTAATAATAATTTATTATGATGTTAGTTAATGATTAGCAAGATAAAAATATCATTTTTAATTGTGTGAAATTGAAATTCACGTAGAAGAGGGAATAAATTTAATTGGCGGTCAATTGTTAATTAGAAATATTTAATAATGTTTATCACGGATCATACAAGTTTATTTCTATGTTAAACATTGAACAGTTGGATAAAATTATCATTTTTACCTGTTATATGTGATATCCCTTGAGTTTAACACTTGAACTATACACCAAGTTTATTGAATTTTTGTTGCGCCTTAATGGCACTGATTGAGTAATTTATTTATTATTATTGTTGTATTTGAATTGGACGCGTTGTGATGGTTGCTTGTGTGTAATTAAACATACACCATTGGATAATGAACAAAAATTGTGGACCACACTGCATAGTATATCATAGCATACCTATATAAGCATGTAATTGTTTGATGCTTAAAGGATGTAAATTGTATAACATGTAATTGTTTGATGCTTATACAACGAGAACTGAAGAAGAAGAACCGCATAATAGGTAATTGTCTTATGATTATCCGATGGGGACTGGACAGTGTAACCATATAAGCATGTAATTATTGATGCTTATATGATGTGGGTTTAATAAACATATAGTGATAAATCACAGAATTTAATAGCAAACCCTACATGGGTCTTGAGATGACAGAATTATACACGTCTCTCTTGTGTATATATAAGTCAAATGGATCATGAGATAATCCCTATCACAGTGTCATGGGATGATAAATTTTTACACATCTCCCTTGGGTATAGATAAGTCACAATTGTTTGTGAACATGATGTAAACCCTACATGGGTGTTGGGATGATAAATTTTGACATACCCCACTATTGATTTGTTTGGATATATATATATATATATATATATATATATATATATATATATATATATATATATATTCATGGGGGCCTAGAGAGGCGAGTTATGGTTTTTCCGATCACTCTGTACAAAGAAGGTTATGGAGAAATTTTTCGAAAATGTAACGCGGTAGACAAATAATTAATAAATTATTATAGAAACAATGAGATTTGATATTTATATATTAACATACGTCGAAGTATGGTTGAATAGAACTCGTCACACAGTGACAGTTCGCGAACGTCAACCATTAATTCAAACGGATGTGTTGGGGATCTGACCTTCGGATTCTTCCAAAACTGAAAGCATTGGGTTTGTATTGAAAATATATTTCAAATGATAATAAGATCTTTGAAATCCAATAGTTAGATGTTAAGATAAGTACAAATCAAGTTTTGTAAAAAGGTCGCAATAGATGTAGTTCAGTGATCGAAATTGGAAACCGATTATAGAGGCCATAATTAAATTATCAAAAATATGAATAAATTATGTTAAATCATAATAAATGATTTCGAAAGATTTTTGGATGAAATATCCAAGTTAGAAAAGATGAAAGATAGTTTTATCTGAATGAACTAGTTAACAAGTAAAATGAACAACCTAAAGGAATATGCGATGATTCCTGAGAGAGTACAGTTTAGCATCACCCATGAGATCTAATTGGAATTATTCCATTAGGCGAGGGGTGGGAAGAACCAAAAGGACATCGGATATTCAACTAAGATCAGCTGATGTTTTCTAAAGATAAATGATCTATTGGTTTTAAATCAACCTATTGGATTGTAAAGGGTTTTAATATAACATAGTTTTTCCAACGTATAAATTGGAATGGATTTGGATGGAAATTATCTCCGGATAATTCATTATTGGATTCCGTGATTATATGGATGCTGTTATGAGGAATTTGGAAGATATCGATATTCCCGATACGGTATATGTTGATTTCAGAATTTGATGCTGAATATAAGTCAATACGATTTCTATTAAAAGCCTTGTATTTTATATCAAATTGTATTTTATGTTTGAAGATTAAAACTAAGTAGAGTCTTAATAAATCTTTAGTTATATTTGAAATGTAAAAAGGTAATTAAATTTACCAAAACATGAGAGGTGCTAGAACCTAATATACTCGGTTGCTGATATTTGTTGTTGTTAATTGATTATTTGGATTGTGCTCGACCGGTTTATGAGTAGGTATGCTTTTATATTTAGCATTTGGTTGGGTAGAAATATTTGTATGCTAACACCTTGATTTATTTCATGATTTGACTATGAGATGTTTAGTGATGTTGTTTGGTTCATTTCAATTTAATGAATGGTTTTTTAAATGAGATTTTATTAAGTGAAAGGAAATGTTTTTTTTCTCTATTTTGGACAGGGAATGTTTTATAAAAATGTTTTATAAAACAGAAAGGATTTCGAGGACTAAACCCGATGTTTTCGAAATGATTTGGAAATGGAAAAATCATATAGATTAGACTTATCTGTGATTATTGGTGTTAATGATTTCTCTATTTCAAGATATAAAATGATTTAGTGTGTGACTGAATATTCGGGTAACCCAACTAACTAAAAGTATGGGTAGCAGAACCTTAAATGGTTATGGTGGTGTAATGCTCTCCTTGCGTAGGAAATTGCATCGTCGGTGTAGTCCTGCCCTGTTAGTGTGGGAGGTGCACATATTTATAGAGCAAATTACGGTGCATTCCCTTTGCCGTGTTAGTGGGAGAAACCTCTTGATATTTGGTTTCGTACGTTTTATTATGCATGTATTGTGATATTTTGGAATTCAAATTTTATGATTTGGCTTGAGATTTTGAAGTGAAATCTACTTTGATATGAAAGCTGGATTTGTATTTCAAATGATTTGAAATAGGAAATCGGGAACGAAGTCCAAAGACATAACCATTATAAAGATAATTGGATTTTAAAAATCTATGTTTTAGGAACTAAGCCTAAATAGGTAGATTGAGGAATTGCATATTATTTGATGCATTGTAGGCTGCATAAGTCTATTTTTTTTGTAGTTGATTATGCACTGGCATTCATGTAGAGTAAACTTGTTCCGTGTTATATAGAGTGGTCCCGTGATATGCCTTATTTTAAATAAGTTACGATAATTGTAAGGTTTCTCATACCAGTCCCATGACCGACTCATAGTTTGTTTTTTCCCTTGCAAACTCAGGTGCCCATATTTTTCCACATGGGCAACTAGGTAGTTTGTTTTGCAGATATTTTGAGCAGGATTCTAGATTGAAGCTTAAAGCTATGCCCAAAGCATTTGAGAATCTTCCTCTGATTATGGTTTATGTTTCCATTGTGCATTGTGTTATATCTATTGTAATTTATCTTTCGTCGTATTATTTACGACTATTCTGGTATATTATGTACTCTGATGTAAAATTGTTGTAATAACAATGAAATTTCTTTTGGTTTTGTCTAAGTCATTGTATGCCCGAAGTTAACGATGCGGGAATTTATTACTTTCAGATCAGACCTGTGCGAATTACGGTCGATTCAAAGGGTGGGGATTTTCGGGTCATTACAGCCTTGACCTTTGGGTCATAATTAAAATGACTAAAACAAGAGCTACGTTGTGGCCAAGTGAGATCGCTCCTTTTATCGACACAGTTCTTCGATACTAGATCCCTTACTATGTAATTGATAGGCGACCATCCTATATTTGGGGTGTTGTTCGAGGTGGGCGATAGTCATAGCTATCTGTTACCACCAGCCTTGCTCTCCAAAATGGTAGAATCTTACCTGTGTATTGCCTTATGTTCCTTGTCATATTATTTTAATCGAGCCATTATGATTTTGATTTGGTGTTGTAACTACGGAGTGCACCCTGAAGCCACTAGTTTATGGTGGGGTTATAGAATTATATAGAGTACAATGCTTGTAAATAGTGTCAAGGTAATAATGTTCATCCCTCTTACGCTATTTTCAACGGTACATTTACCTTAGACATTATTGTAATAACATATTGTATTATATAATAAATGGTTTAACAAATCCTTAGAGGATAGGAATCCTAAATACCCTTTAAGTTACTTGCATTTCATTTGAACAGTTCGCTTGAGTCAGTTAAATTTCATGAGAATGTTTGTCCTGATCTGAGTGTTTTGTCTTTGAATTATTGCTCGGGTCAGACCGAGTACTGCAATATTGAGATTTCCCCTTTCGAAGTTGGAGATTTTCCGAAGACATCAATTATATATATTACGTCAGTATTTCTTTTTGTATTAGAAATCCATTTTATTTAGACTTCCACCATATTTGATTTTGTATCTTTAATATTATGTATAAATTTGAAATTTTATTTAGTAGCTTGATGAAGTACTATTATATTTTATTTATTCTACTATGAGATATTCTGGTTTTCTTTGTCTATGATTTGTCTGTGATTTCATGATGATTTTATACTTAACCCCATAGCAAAAACAATATGCTATTTTAAACAATTTAGTTAGTTTTATTATCTACTTAATTGGTAAGAAATAAAAGGTCATTACATGTGGTATCGGAGTTTTTGTTTAACCAAAACCCTTAGCTTATGGGGTTTAAAATCATTAGAGATAGTGTAGCGATACCATGGAATAAGTAAAATTAGGCGCAGAATCATTCTTGAGAGGGAGCGTATTTTGACAAGTATAAATATTTTCAAAATTGGTTTTAAATTATTTTTTAAAATTGTATTTAATGCTCTAACTTCTTTTGAATAAATCTTCTTTATTTGTAAAGAGATTAGGATTTCTTGAATCTAACTGATCCTTATGATAAATCCATCTTAGGAAATATAATATATAGTTTTCGAAATACTAAATGGTTTCCAATTTGTTCAAATTAGAGTCCCCGTCCTTTGTAGATTTCTGTTGATTAGGTTCTTTCATTGTTCGGCTTCTAGCTCATGTTTGACTTATTTGACCTAACTAGATAAACAGTGAAAGATATTTTAAATATAACACATGTTAAGAATTAATGAGAAATATGAAAATGTTAATAATTAGGATAAATTTATTGGTTTATAATTGGAATAATAAAGCACTTTGAAGGTATTATGTGAATATAAAGGTGTTTCATTTAGGAGTTTATAAGATGATTAATTTGTAAATATAAAGCGTTTGATGAATTCAGAAATTTAAATATTAAATGATCTTGTAGTAACTATAATTTTCTAATAGACATAATATTAATTATATTTCATAAACTTGATGTCTTGAAATGTTAACTTTCATAAATATAAATGTTGATTTGAATATAACTAAATGAAATAGAAATATAAATCTGATTTTTTAAGAATGGTTATGAAATGAAAATTTTGCTTCATATGAATATATAAATTATTTAGAAAAGAACAGGGATTTGAAGTGTATAATATAAGCTAACCTTGTAAGAAAAAAATAAACTTTATAAGTATGGTTTGAAGAAAACTTTAAATTATGAAATTTCGTAAATCTAATGAAATTTTTTATGGTTATTTTAGCTTAAGTATTGTCATTTTGAAAAGTGCTTGATTTGTAAAGATTGGAAAATTTAAACTTGCATATATAAAGGCTGGTAAAACAACATTGTTGTGAATTTGATTTAACGAAATCATTTAGATATAAACTAAAATTGCATATGATAAAAATTTGAACTTAGTATTTTCAATAACGATATGATACTAACTAACGAAAAATGAGATGTTGATGCAAATTTCAATATTGAAACAAAAATGGACTTGTGTATTAAATAAAATTAACTTAATTTTAATACATGTAAATATGAAATATTATTTTGAAATGTGTTGAAATATTATTTTGAAATGTGTTGAAATATTATTTGGTTTACTTTTGCAAACTTTAAGTTTATAATATTGATTATAGAGAATATAAGCTAAATAGTAACAAGTAAACGGGTGGGGGAAGATATAAGCTCCCATATTGAAAAAGTATATAATAAGTAAATGATTTGGAAATTTTATTTATAAAATATATGTAACAATCTAGAATTTTATCAATTTAAATATATGAATTTAAAGTAATTTTATATGATTTTAGGGATAATACGTATAATTTTAAAAGTTGATAATTATTTAAAAATATTTATTTTAAACTATTACACATAATTGGGATATTATGTCGATAGCAAGATTGGTTTTATCAAAACTAGTTGTTTGGGAGCTAAAATAACTAAATAAATTGCTTGAATAATGTAGTTACTGAATCGGCTTATAATTTTGGCTTATGTTACGACCAGAATTTCCCCGTGAAGGAAAGCACGGATTGAGTTGAGAACAAGCCACATCGGGACACAAACAGAAGAACATTTCATTACTTATTACAACAATTCCATCAGAATACAAGAATATGCAGAGTATAAACAAATAATATACATTTGATAAATATCAGAGATTACAATACATTACATAGCAGCGGAAAATAATACAAAACACAACATACGCCTCATTCCAATTTAGAATACTCTTTTATTCAAATATTCTTATACTTTGGGAAAGGCTCCCATTAATTTTATCAAAGATAAATTCCTTAAATTTATTCTTTAATCTTCCTTTGAATATCAATTCAAACCAAATTATGGTTTATCCAAACTAGTCGGGATTAACGAACCTTACCGAAGTAATCATTTGTTTTAATTTCCCAATCCCAACCTATTCATCCCATGAAGTAAAACTGGTAATACTTCATATCTAACACCACGGTGTTATCAGTAAATTCAATTACCATTCCACATTCAAATCTAATCAAATATTCAACTATCGCCTAGAGCAAAACTAGTGATACTCCATTCTCGATCATTTCAATCTAATTAAAGATTCATTAAAATTCCACTTGGTTTTAATCTTCCCAAAAATCAATATTAATTGTAACAACCCGAAAATCTGGGCCAGTTTAAAAATTTTATTTTTGCAATTTTAGCGAATTTTGAATATTTAAAATAGATTATTTTAAATGAAATCGACGAGAAATTTATTTTGAATATAATTCGAACGTATATATTATATATGTCGTCGTTAGAATATAAATAATTATACATAATTATAAATAGAATTGAAAATGGCGCGGTAGTTCGATAATTCGATTTCAAACTTCAATTGAATGTACCGGGTGCAAAACAATCCGGATTTTAGTGAAACCAAAAATAATAGGATCTAATTGATGATATCTTTCCAACGAATCCGCAAAATCAAAATTTCATAGCGGGAATCAAAAGATATGTCCAGTTGAAAATTCTGAATAGTCGCTATGGAATTCAGGCCCTTAAAAATGGACATTTTGCAAACGACCTCGGATTTCGACGAAACCACTTTTGTTGGGTCCGTGATGTCAAGTTATTGCTAGATTCCAAATTTCATAATTTTTCGAATCAATATGTGAGTGTGGCAAAGGAAAATGCGTTTGACCAGTTTCAGTTGATTTTAATCGACTGGAAAATGGCCATTTTTCCAACGGTCTCAGAATTCGATGAAACTAGTTTTGTTAGGACCGTATCGTCAATACGAAGCTAGAAAATATTTTTCAGGAATTCATAGAGTTAGTATGTGACCCCAGTAAATTGAAATGTACGTTTAAAATTCAATATAATTATTTAATTGTAAATTTGATGGAAAATAATCGAAACAGCCGAATCAGCTTGCGGTACATATCCCATTGTGTTCGGAATGGGGGTAAAACGCTATGGACGACAGGCGGTGGGCCTCGTTTAGAGGTCGTATGTAAAGGTCAACTTTTTGAATTTTAAAAAAAAAATATAATAAACCTCCTTTCTTTCTCCCCCTTTAATTCCTCTAGCCCCCTTTGATTTTCAAAATCGATTCAGATAAAAAAAGAAGGAAAAGCACGACGGAAAAGGGGGGAAACCCCTGTCGCCCCCACCGCGCCTCATCGGCGACGCCCCCTCCTGCCGCGCCGCCTTCTCTCCTCCCTCCCCTCTCCTCTCTCCTCCCCCGAACCCCTAACCTCGTGAGAACCCAAAACCCCCTTCCCCTCTCAAAACGTCACCGCCGACCCATACCCCAACCACCACCGCCCTAGCCGCAGCCCTCCCCAGCGATCCGCCGCCCCCCTTGTCTTCATCGACGAGCGCGACAGCCCCCCCCCCCATATTCACAGTAAGTTTTTTTATTATTCCATTTATTTGTTTATTTTAGTTTTAATTCATTTTGAATTGTTAGCTTAGGTTAATCAGTTTGAAAACTGATTTGTAGTAAGTAGATTTTTAGTTTACAAAAGAAATGATTTTTATGTTTAGGCATAAAATAAAAATATAATTTTTAGGGATTATAAAAACTGATTTTTATATATTGAATAGCAAAGTAAAAATTTGATTTTTATATATTGAATAGCAAAGTAAAAATTTGATTTTTATATATTGAATAGCAAAGTAAAAAATACGATTTTTATATATTGAATAGCATAGTAAAAATTCGATTTTTCTATATTGAATAGTATTGTAAAAATTCGATTTTTCTATATTGAATAGCATAGTAAAAATTCGATTTTTATATATATTGAACATCATAGTAAAAATACGATTTTTATATATTGAATAGCATAGTAAAAATACGATTTTTATATATTGAATAGCATAGTAAAAATTCGATTTTTCTATATTGAATAGCAATATAAAAATGTGATTTTTATATATGTAGTGGCTACGGGCGACGAAAGTGATAAGAGACGAGAACGACGGAGATTTCTACTTAAGAAGTGTCGTGAAGTTGGATGGCTATTGGTGAGAATTGCTCACCTTTCAATTTCATTTTCTAGTTATATATATATATACTAGGATGCAGACGGTGCTTAGCAGCACCCGACACCCGTCATCCACAGACCATGGATGACTTGTTTGTTAAATTGTTTGGTTGTGTAGTTGGTTAGTCTATTTGGTTTGAATTGAATTGTTTGGTGAAATGGAATGGATTTGATTGATGTGTGAATGGCGTGGGCCTTCACTAGACCGGGGATAAGGCTAGGCCTCGTCCCGTTTCTAGTATCGTGTCGTTATGCCGCCGAAATTTTCTAAAATATGTTAGAAAAATAAAAATATCATTTTATCGAATAAATGAACTGAATAGAAATTCATGTGTTAAAATAAAATGTTTTATCGTTCAAAATATAATTTTTAATGTGAAAGTGAATAAATGAATATTTATAAACAAATCGGCCGATTTGTTTATATACACTGATTTGACTGATATCGATTGGGTCGATAAATTTTACACGTCGCCCAACCGCACAACTAAAATCTGTGTTTGATTGTTTGAAACCCCACACGGGTGTTCGGATGAAATTTGAAGTTCACTGATCGTGATTGATTAAATATGTCGATCGATCGATTGACTGGCTGTTATAAGCGTCAGATATCTATATTTGATGCTTATACAGTGTAGTGCACTTTGGTTGATGGTTGATTATTTTTCAATGCTATTATATACGTATGATGTATGAAAATCCATATAATTAACATTATATGGTGATTGATTGGGCCTCATTCCAATCGGGAAAATAATGAATATTATAAAAGAAAATTCATGTGTTGAATATAAAAATAGTCATGTGTTGATGATGATCATGTGTTGAAACTATTCATGTGTTGAGTAAAATATTTTAAATAATAAAAATTACATCTTTATCATATTTACAATTAGAATCTACTTCACGGTGGAGTCTAATTAAAATCAAAACGATAGATACCATAGTTTTATAAAATGTTTTACATAACAAAAATAGTGATGTGTTGACAGTACTCATGTGTTGAGATTAGTCGTGTGTTGAAAGAAATATAGATTCATGTGTTGAATGAGATAAATATTCATTTGTTGAATAGAATAAATAAGTTTTTGAAAAATATAAAGCCGTGTTGATTAGAGATATGTTATTTTGACGCGAACGATATTTATATCGATTTTATTCGTTTTATAATGAATATTGAAAGGTGATTTCAAAATCTGATATTTTGAAAGGAAATTCAAATTGAATTAGATTAAAATTCAAATTGAAATTTTATTGAATCAATTTGAAATGAATTCGAATCGAATAGAAAATGAATTCGATTCGAATTGAATAGAAAGTGAATTTGAATTCAAATTGAATAGAAATGAATTCAAATTGAATTAAATTGTAATTGAATTAAAACGAATTGAAATCTTCTTGAATGGAATTTAAAACGAACTGAAATTGAATTGAATCAATTTGAAATGAATTCAAATTAAAGTAAATAGAAGGTAAATTCAAATTCGATTGAATTAAAATGAATTAGAGTTTGAATTGAATTGAAACGAATTTGAATTCGAATTAAACAAAATAGAAATGAATTCGAACTGAATTGAAATCAAATCGATTTGCAATTGAAGATGAAGTTGAAATTGTTTTTGAAACGAATTTAGAACTATTTATAAATTTCGTTTTAAAAGGAAATCGACGAAATATATATAATATATATATATATATATATTATATATATAATGGCCTGAATAGAACGCGCCGCGCCGCGGCAGTTCGTGAATTTCGACCATTAACTTCGAATTGGCGTTGCGGGAGATCCGACCGTCGGATTCTCCTAAAACCGGAACCGTTGGGTTCGTATCGAAAAGACCTTTCCAATGTATATTTGAAATTTGAAATCTAACGGTTGGATTTGGAGTTATGCCCAAATCAAATTTGAAAAAGGTCGTTGTAAGTGCAGTTCGATGGCCGTTGATGGAAATCGACTGTACGAGCCTTGATAAAATTATTAAAAATATCTATAATTTGTGTAAAATCATAAGAAATGATTTGAGGAAAAATTGGGCTGAAGAATTCCACATTTGAAAGGATAAAAATATATTTTTATCGAAATGAACTAGTTTTGAACTGGAATTAAAATCAATTTATTTTTTTAAGTTAAATAAATTGAATTTGAAAGTGATTTTAAAAATAATCAATATTCCCAATATGTTAATTGGACTGGAGCTGAATCGAAATTATCTTCGGAATATTTCGATGTTGGATTTCGTGATTATACAGATATTGTTATGGGAATTTGAAAGATATATTTTATATCGTTATTTCCAATACGATATTTGTTGGTTTCAGAATTTGATATTGAATATAAGCCGGTATATTTTCTATTCAGAGCCTTGTATATAATATCAAATGTGATTTGGGTTTATCGTGAATCGTGTTTTAGATGACATTGGTTCTTTAACCCAGTTAAAGGCAGGATGTTGATTTTTGAAAAGATTAAAAATAAGTGGAGTTTTAATGAATCTTTAATTAGATTAAAAATGTGAATTGATAATTTAAATTATCAAATTTGAAAGGTGATCGAGAATGGAGTATCACCAGTTTTGCTCCAAAGCGGTAGTTAAATCTGTAATTAGATTTGAACGTGAAATGGTAATTAATTTTACCAATAACACCGTGGTGTTAGATGTGGAGTATTACCAGTTTCCTCCATGGGATATATAGGTTGGGATTGGGAAATAAAATAAATAATTACTTCGGTGTGGTTCGTTAATCCCGACTAGTTAGAAATGATATCCAAAGGAAGATTATAGAATAAATTTAGAAGAATTTATCTTGGACAAAATTAATGGGAACCTTTCCCTAAGAATGTGATTTTGTGAATAAAAGTATATTCTGAATTGGAATGAGGCGTTTGTTGTGTTTGTGTAACATTCGTTTATTATATACGTGGGTTGTTCAGAAAGGCCGGGTTTATACCCATTCTGAATAACCGATTCGACGAGATGTCGAAGATGAAGACGGTGGTTGAAGACCGGAAGTCTTCACATCGTTTGGGAGATTACTGATGATCTTGATTGGGCTGTACACCCAAGATGAGGGAAACAGTTGGTTATCATCCAGACGTGCTTGGAGATGGATGGATATGCGAGGAAAGTGCCTCCGGTTTCGTTCAGACCCAGAACGAACTTGTAAATGGATTGTATGTCTGACATTGGATTTTATTCTGTGTTGATTGATCTCTATTAAATATACATCTGTTTGGCGGCGGAGAATTTATTCTCTTGCTTAACGCCCTTCTCTAAGACGTACGAGCTCAGAGGTTGTATATCGATGGACATCAGTCGCATGGAGTGAATTGCCAGTGTGGCACGCGTAAGTGGCAATTGATCAAGGCTTCTGTTGAAAAGCAAAGTCTTGTGGTTGATGATCAAAGCACGGCCTGTGTGGCGTAGCTTTGTGTATAACGTGAATTCGCGAGCCTCACACCTCGGTATGAGTCAAAAACGGGATAGTGACTGCAGGGAGAGCACGACGTTTCTTTCTAGCTAGGGTGGTGTCAGTGACCTACCAGCCCTGACATTTATATACTTTTCACCTGTGTGGTTGTTGGATACGAGGCGCCTCGGATATAGGTCTGTAAGGACCGGGAAACGTGTGTTCAGGAATTGCCAATCCTCAAAAGTAAGAGAGGACCGGCCCTGAAGATCCAAGGATCATAGTGGGGTCCTGGGACATTTGCTAGAGTGTCTCGAATCGGAGAGGAGCTTGCCCCTTGCCTCGACTCATGATGGAATCCAATTTCCAATACGTGTGCTTCGGTTTTAATTATAGAACTAGTATGGCGACATGATATATGGTACCCATGCCGTCTATGATTGATATTTATGATTTGAATTGTTTTGACACTATGCACTTATAATAGTATCAAATGATTTGTTTAAAACGTATCAAGCATTATTTGGCTATTATAAGGGAAAACCCTATCCTCCGGCTTGCGTTGCATTGTGTGATGGGACCTGGGTCTTATAATAGCTTCATTTTTCCAAAGAGCATTGCGCTGTTTTGTTATATGCACTAGTATTCTTGGGAGGAAACCCGTTCCGTGTTATATGGCGTGGTCCCTTGAATTACTATCTTTAAAAATAAAGATTATTAACTGTTTTTATTTCTCACACCAGTCCCATGACTGACCTGGAGTTTATTGTTTTAACCTAAACTCTGGGTGCCCCTATTTTCCGCACGGGCAGCTAGTAGTTTTGGTTTTGCAGATTTATATTCACAGGGTCCTGATTTACAGCTGGAACGATGCTCGGAAAGCTCTGTATCCGTGTATTACTTTCAGTTGTGTTTTGTATTATTTTCCGCTGCTATGTAATTTATTATAATCTCTGATATTTATCGAATGTATATTATTCATTTATAATCTGTATATTCTTGTATCTGATGGAATTGCTGTAATAACAATGAAATGTCCTTCTGTTTGCGTTCTAATTTGTCTTGTCCTCAATTCTATCCATGCTTTCCTTCACGGGGAAGTTCGGGTCGCCTCAGTTTGGTATCAGAGCTTTGATTTACAGAGCTCGAGAACAAGACACCTTAGAACCAAACGAAAGAATTCATCAGATATTGGATTAGCAATATCCAATTAGAATGACTCGTTAGAGATAGGATCAGTAGTATCCTAGAACGAGTGTGAAGTGTATTTTTTTTTTCAAAGGAAAACAATTTTGTTTTAAAATTTAAGCCATTTTATACGTTTTTGAATATTTATTTATATTGAATATGGACAATCGAATATATAAGGTTTTGCATATACGCGTCATGAACGTATATTCGAAGTTTTAATATATTGGATAGATATAGAATCACATTCTAGACACCCGGGGATAATTCTGATGATGTGGCCACATCATCAGTATTTATGTTCGTGTTTCGAAGGTGTGATTTCTATATATTTCCATTAGACTGGTCTGAGAACCAAAACTTATATAAATAGATTTATTGTTGTGAATTGGCATCAAAAACATGATTTTTTGTATATATATCAAAATTATGAATTTGAAACTCTAATTCACTAATTGATTGATGTTTGTGTTGTTTGTTTAGTTGTTTGCTAAATTTGAACCATTTAGCCTAATTGTATCAAATATTGAATTATATTGAAAATTGGTCGCATTTGCTTGCATATACATATACTTACATTGAACAGGTCATAGCAAGGAGGCTAGAGCAGAGAATAAAATTTGTTTGCCCGAAAAATAGGTACATGTTTACTACATAATTTACTGTTTTGTTTGGGTGATGATGATTTTATGAGCTTATTGGCTAGCCACTTGGCTTTTTCTTTTTCTTTTTGAGATCAGAAGGCCTATATGGCAATTTCGGGATTTTCCCGTGGCTCCCGGTGCAGGGGAGGTTATGGCGAAATTTTTCGAAAATTTAGGGTGTTAGCCAAATTTTTGAAGAATTTGAAAATTCTCAGAAACTGAAAAGTTGGAGAATGCAAGCCAGATCGAACGTAGAGTTGATTAATCAAACCACTTTCGAATTTGTTCCTTTTCGGGGACGAAAAGTTTTAAGTGGGGGAGATTGTAACAACCCGAAAATCTGGGCCAGTTTAAAATTTTTATTTTTGCAATTTTAGCGAATTTTGAATATTTAAAATAGATTATTTTAAATGAAATCGACGAGAAATTAATTTTGAATATAATTTGAACGTATATATTATATACGTCGTCGTTAGAATATAAATAATTATATATAATTATAAATAGAATTGAAAATGGCGCGGTAGTTCGATAATTCGATTTCAAACTTCAATTGAATGTACCGGGTGCAAAACAATCCGGATTTTAGTGAAACCAAAAATAATAGGATCTAATTGATGATATCGTTCCAACGAATCCGGAAAATAAAAATTTCATAGCGGGAATCAAAAGATATGCCCAGTTGAAAATTCTGAATAGTCGCTATGGAATTCAGGCCCTTAAAAATGGACATTTTGCAAACGACCTCGGATTTCGACGAAACCACTTTTGTTGGGTCCGTGATGTCAAGTTATTGCTAGATTCCAAATTTCATAATTTTTCGAATCAATATGTGAGCGTGGCAAAGGAAAACGCGTTTGACCAGTTTCAGTTGATTTTAATCGACTGGAAAATGGCCATTTTTCCAACGGTCTCAGAATTCGATGAAACTAGTTTTGTTAGGACCGTATCGTCAATACGAAACTAGAAAATATTTTTCAGGAATTCATAGAGTTAGTATGTGACCCCAGTAAATTGAAATGTACATTTAAAATTCAATATAATTATTTAATTGTAAATTTGATGGAAAATAATCGAAACAGCCGAATCAGCTTGCGGTACATATCCCATTGTGTTCGGAATGGGGGTAAAACGCTATGGACGACAGGCGGTGGGCCTCGTTTAGAGGTCGTATGTAAAGGTCAACTTTTTGAATTTAAAAAAAATAATAATAAACCTCCTTTCTCTCTCCCCCCCTTTAATTCCTCTGACCCCCTTTGATTTTCAAAATCGATTCAGATAAAAAAAAAAGGAAAAGCACGACGAAAAAGGGGGGAAACCCCTGTTCCCCCCACCGTGCCTCATCGGCGACGCCCCCTCCTGCCGCGCCGCCTTCTCTCCTCCCTCCCCTCTCCTCTCTCCTCCCCAGAACCCCTAACCTCGTGAGACCCCAAAACCCCCCTTCCCCTCTCAAAACTTCACCGCCGACCCATACCCCAACCACCACCGCCCTAGCCGCAGCCCTCCCCAGCGATCCGCCGCCCCCCGGTCTTCATCGACGAGCGCGACAGCCCCCCCCCCCCATATTCACAGTAAGTTTTTTTATTATTCCATTTATTTGTTTATTTTAGTTTTAATTCATTTTGAATGGTTAGCTTAGGTTAATCAGTTTGAAAACTGATTTGTAGTAAGTAGATTTTTAGTTTACAAAAGAAATGATTTTTATGTTTAGGCATAAAATAAAAATATAATTTTTAGGGATTATAAAAACTGATTTTTATATATTGAATAGCAAAGTAAAATTTTGATTTTTATATATTGAATAGCAAAGTAAAAATTTGATTTTTATATATTGAATAGCAAAGTAAAAATACGATTTTTATATATTGAATAGCATAGTAAAAATTCGATTTTTCTATATTGAATAGCATAGTAAAAATTCGATTTTTCTATATTGAATAGCATAGTAAAAATTCGATTTTTATATATATTGAACATCATAGTAAAAATACGATTTTTATATATTGAATAGCATAGTAAAAATATGATTTTTATATATTGAATAGCATAGTAAAAATTCGATTTTTCTATATTGAATAGCAATATAAAAATGTGATTTTTATATATGTAGTGGCTACGGGCGACGAAAGTGATAAGTGACGAGAACGACAGAGATTTCTACTTAAGAAGTGTCGTGAAGTTGGATAGCTATCAGTGAGAATTGCTCACCTTTCAATTTCATTTTCTAGTTATATATATATACTAGGATGCAGACGGTGCTTAGCAGCACCCGACACCCGTCATCCACAGACCATGGATGACTTGTTTGTTAAATTGTTTGGTTGTGTAGTTGGTTAGTTTATTTGGTTTGAATTGAATTGTTTGGTGAAATGGAATGGATTTGATTGATGTGTGAATGGCGTGGGCCTTCACTAGACCGGGGATAAGGCTAGGCCTCGTCCCGTTTCTAGTATCGTGCCGTTATGCCGCCGAAATTTTCTAAAATATGTTAGAAAAATAAAAATATCATTTTATTGAATAAATGAACTGAATAGAAATTCATGTGTTAAAATAAAATGTTTTATCGTTAAAAATATAATTTTTAACGTGAAAGTGAATAAATGAATATTTATAAACAAATCGGCCGATTTGTTTATATACACTGATTTGACTGATATCGATTGGGTCGATAAATTTTACACGTCGCCCAACTGCACAACTAAAATCTGTGTTTGATTGTTTGAAACCCCACACGGGTGTTGGGATGAAATTTGAAGTTCACTCATCCTGATTGATTAAATATGTCGATCGATCGATTGACAGGCTGTTATAAGCGTCAGATATCTATATTTGATGCTTATACAGTGTAGTGCACTTTGGTTGATGGTTGATTATTTTTCAATGCTATTATATACGTGTGATGTATGAAAATCCATATAATTAACATTATATGGTGATTGATTGGGCCTCATTCCAATCGGGAAAATAATGAATATTATAAAAGAAAATTCATGTGTTGAATATAAAAATAGTCATGTGTTGATGATGATCATGTGTTGAAACTATTCATGTGTTGAGTAAAATATTTTAAATAATAAAAATTACATCTTTATCATATTTACAATTAGAATCTACTTCACGGTGGAGTCTAATTAAAATCAAAATGATAGATACCATAGTTTTATAAAATGTTTTACATAACAAAAATAGTGATGTGTTGACAGTACTCATGTGTTGAGATTAGTCGTGTGTTGAAAGAAATATAGATTCATGTGTTGAATGAGATAAATATTCATTTATTGAATAGAATAAATAAGTTTTTAAAAAATATAAAGCCGTGTTGATTAGAGATATGTTATTTTGACGCGAACGATATTTATATCGATTTTATTCGTTTTATAATGAATATTGAAAGGTGATTTCAAAATCTGATATTTTGAAAGGAAATTCAAATTGAATTAGATTAAAATTCAAATTGAAATTTTATTGAATCAATTTGAAATGAATTCGAATCGAATAGAAAATGAATTCGATTCGAATTGAATAGAAAGTGAATTTGAATTCAAATTGAATAGAAATGAATTCAAATTGAATTAAATTGAAATTGAATTAAAACGAATTGAAATCGTCTTGAATGGAATTTAAAACGAACTGAAATTGAATTGAATCAATTTGAAATGAATTCGAATTAAAGTAAATAGAAGGTAAATTCAAATCGGATTGAATTAAAATGAATTAGAGTTTGAATTGAATTGAAACGAATTTGAATTCGAATTAAACAAAATAGAAATGAATTCGAACTGAATTGAAATCAAATCGATTTGAAATTGAAGATGAAGTTGAAATTGTTTTTGAAATGAATTTAGAACTATTTATAAATTTCATTTTAAAAGGAAATCGACGAAATATATATAATATATATATATATTATATATATAATGGCCTGAATAGAACGCGCCGCGCCGCGGCAGTTCGTGAATTTCGACCATTAACTTCGAATTGGCGTTGCGGGAGATCCGACTGTCGGATTCTCCTATAACCGGAACCGTTGGGTTCATATCGAAAAGACCATTCCAACGAATATTTGAAAATTGAATTCTAATGGTTGGATTTGGAGTTATGCCCAAATCAAATTTGAAAAATGTCGGTGTAAGTGCAGTTCGATGGCCGTTGATGGAAATCGACTGTACGAGCCTTGAAAAAATTATTAAAAATATCTATAATTTGTGTAAAATCATAAGAAATGATTTGAAGAAAAATTGGGCTGAAGAATTCCACATTTGAAAGGATAAAAATAGATTTTTATCGAAATGAACTAGTTTTGAAATGGAATTAAAATCAATTTATTTTTTTAAGATAAATAAATTGAATTTGAAAGTGATTTTAAAAATAATCAATATTCCCAATATGTTAATTGGACTGGAGCTGAATCGAAATTATCTACGGAATATTTCGATGTTGGATTTCGTGATTATACAGATATTGTTATGGGAATTTGAAAGATATATTTTATATCGTTATTTCCAATACGATATTTGTTGGTTTCAGAATTTGATATTGAATATAAGCCGGTATATTTTCTATTCAGAGCCTTGTATATAATATCAAATGTGATTTGGGTTTATCGTGAATCGTGTTTTAGATGACATTGTTTCTTTAACCCAGTTAAAGGCAGGATGTTGATTTTTGAAAAGATTAAAACTAAGTGGAGTTTTAATGAATCTTTAATTAGATTAAAAATGTGAATTGATAATTTAAATTATCAAATTTGAAAGGTGATCGAGAATGGAGTATCACCAGTTTTGCTCCAAAGCGGTAGTTAAATCTGTAATTAGATTTGAACGTGAAATGGTAATTAATTTTACCAATAACACCGTGGTGTTAGATGTGGAGTATTACTAGTTTTCTCCATGGGATATATAGGTTGGGATTGGGAAATAAAATAAATAATTACTTCGGTGTGGTTCGTTAATCCCGACAAGTTAGAAATGATATCCAAAGGAAGATTATAGAATAAATTTAGAAGAATTTATCTTGGATAAAATTAATGGGAATCTTTCCCTAAGAATGTGATTTTGTGAATAAAAGAATATTCTGAATTGGAATGAGGCGTTTGTTGTGTTTGTGTAACATTCGTTTATTATATACGTGGGTTGTTCAGAAAGGCCGGGTTTATACCCATTCTGAATAACCGATTCGACGAGATGTCGAAGATGAAGACGGTGGTTGAAGACCGGAAGTCTTCACATCGTTTGGGAGATTACTGATGATCTTGATTGGGCTGTACACCCAAGATGAGGGAAACAGTTGGTTATCATCCAGACGTGCTTGGAGATGGATGGATATGCGAGGAAAGTGCCTCCGGTTTCGTTCAGACCCAGAACGAACTTGTAAATGGATTGTATGTCTGACATTGGATTTTATTCTGTGTTGATTGATCTCTATTAAATATACATCTGTTTGGCGGCGGAGAATTTATTCTCTTGCTTAACGCCCTTCTCTAAGACGTACGAGCTCAGAGGTTGTATATCGATGGACATCAGTCGCATGGAGTGAATTGCCAGTGTGGCACGCGTAAGTGGCAATTGATCAAGGCTTCTGTTGAAAAGTAAAGTCTTGTGGTTGATGATCAAAGCACGGCCTGTGTGGCGTAGCTTTGTGTATAACGTGAATTGGCGAGCCTCACACCTCGGTATGAGTCAAAAATGGGATAGTGACTGCAGGGAGAGCACGACGTTTCTTTCTAGCTAGGGTGGTGTCAGTGACCTACCAGCCCTGACATTTATATACTTTTCACCTGTGTGGTTGTTGGATACGAGGCGCCTCGGATATAGGTCTGTAAGGACCGGGAAACGTGTGTTCAGGAATTGCCAATCCTCAAAAGTAAGAGAGGACCGGCCCTGAAGATCCAAGGATCATAGTGGGGTCCTGGGACATTTGCTAGAGTGTCTCGAATCGGAGAGGAGCTTTCCCCTTGCCTCGACTCATGATGGAATCCAATTTCCAATACGTGTGTTTCGGTTTTAATTGTAGAACTAGTATGGCGACATGATATTTGGTACCCATGCCGTCTATGATTGATATTTATGATTTGAATTGTTTTGACACTATGCACTTATAATAGTATCAAATGATTTGTTTAAAACGTATCAAGCATTATTTGGCTATTATAAGGGAAAACCCTATCCTCCGGCTTGCGTTGCATTGTGTGATGGGACCTGGGTCTTATAATAGCTTCATTTTTCCAAACAGCATTGCGCTGTTTTGTTATATGCACTAGTATTCTTGGGAGGAAACCCGTTCCGTGTTATACGGCGTGGTCCCTTGAATTACTATCTTTAAAAATAAAGATTATTAACCGTTTTTAGTTCTCACACCAGTCCCATGACTGACCTGGAGTTTATTATTTTAACCTAAACTCTGGGTGCCCTTATTTTCCGCATGGGCAGCTAGTAGTTTTGGTTTTGCAGATTTATATTCACAGGGTCCTGATTTACAGCTGGAACGATGCTCGGAAAGCTCTGTATCCGTTTATTACTTTCAGTTGTGTTTTGTATTATTTTCCGCTGCTATGTAATTTATTATAATCTCTGATATTTATCGAATGTATATTATTCATTTATAATCTGTATATTCTTGTATCTGATGGAATTGTTGTAATAACAATGAAATGTCCTTCTGTTTGCGTTCTAATTTGTCTTGTCCTCAATTCTATCCGTGCTTTCTTCACGGGGAAGTTCGGGTCATCTCATTAATGATTGTTTAACTTGGAAAATCATATCCTGTCTTTAACTGGGTTAAAGAACCACTGTCATTTAAAACATGGTTCACGATAAACCCGAAATCACATTCCATTAACGATGGAATCTTCATGGAAAACAAATTGATATATATAATCGATATAAACTTCCATATCCGACTAATAATATAAATGGAATAACGGCAACGCCTATTAAATTCCAGATATATAAGCAGTCTTCCTCCACAGAAATTCACTTCGACTATTACCAAATCGAATTCCATTCCATTCCATTCCAATTTATTTTATTAAGTTGAAAAACATTTACTTTGGAAAATATCCTTTAAATCTTAACAAAAGATTTATAAATTCCAAATCACATTTCATTGTAAATCGGTTTAAAGAATGAATGTCGTTAAAACACAGTTCACGATAAACCCAATTCACATTCCATTAATTATTGGGTTAAAGAACAAGTGTTATTTAAAACACCATTCACGATAAACCCAAAAATCAATTCAAATTCAATTCCAATTAAATACCATTTAATTGGTATACTTCATTAAATATAAATAAAAAGATTTAATCTTTTTCTCAACTGGTTTTAAGAACAGTGTTAATGAAGACACCATTCACGACAAACCTAAATCCCATTTGATATTAAACACAAGGCTTTGAATGGAAAATATATCGGCTTATATTCAATATCAAATTCTACGACCAACAAATATCATATTGGAAATAACGATATAAATATATCTTTCAAATTTCCATAACAATATCCGTATAAACACGAAATCCAACATAGAAATATTCCAAAGACAATTTCTATAACGACCCAGAAATTTCGACTACTCGAATGTAAGATTTATTATAGATTTAATTTGAATAATCAATTTTATATTGATGCATTGATTAGAAATCGAAAATCGAATATTTGATTTTGTGTATGATTTGAACCAATTACTCTATTCGGAAACGGTTGGTTGAAAATCAAATAATTATGTTGTATAGTTGAATTTGATTGAAACTCAGTTAAAGAATACAAATGGTTGAATCAGAAAATAAACGAAGTAGCGTTAAACAGATTAGACAACTTCATTTGTTTAAATATATGGAAATCAGCTTGGATGTATGTGTATTTGTGAAAATTGAATTTAACGTTTCAAACTCAAAAAAAAACGTAGCAACAATTTGCGGTAGGATAAGATTTTATGGGGTACGAACAAATAAACATCTTCCCCGTACGTTGCCTCCCCAAATATTACCTTCCCCGGTTAAAAGTCGCAAGTTACTTTTCTTTGCCTTCCCCTCCACGTTTTCTTGGATGCCACGGTTTGTTATTTATAAATTGAAAACCCTCTTCCCCATTTTTCTTCAGCCAAAAATCGTTCTTTTCTTTTTCAATGGCCGAACTGTCTCCCTTTTCCCCTCAAATAATTCGGTCTTCGTTTCTCCTAAATTCCATGCCATCGGAGCAGCTGTAACACCCCGTATTTTCTGTGATCGTATAAGTAACAAATCAGAGAATAATTAAATTATAAAATAAGAATCAAGGGAAAAGGGTTGTGCCATTGCGTTCATCTCGGAATTCTGCATGAAATCGAGTCCGAGATTTTGAAAATCGGAGTTCGTATGACCAAGTTATGACCCTCAGAAGTTTCAGTAACTTGAATAAAATAAAACAGCTCGAAAATAAAGCCAGAAATTCGAAATTCAAACACAGAGAAGGCTGGCGGAAAAATTCCCGCCCATATACCCAGGTCGACTAGGGAGTCGACCTCTTCCCAACTAGGTCGACTGGGGAGTCGACTGGGGTATCGACCTCCCCATGACCAGGTCGACTGGGGAGTCGACCTTGGGGTCGACCTGCTCCCGAAACCCAGTTTTTGAACCTGGTTTATTCTGATGTTTCCGGTCTCGTTTTCTGGCTAGATTTGTCTGCCTAATCCTGTATAAACAGCCCCCTAGCCTCATTTTCTCTACACAATTCCATTATATCTATACTCTGTCTCTGTTCTAAAAAAAATAATGGCGTCGCTACTCTGCTGGAATCAAAACTTGGACTGATGCATCTTCTTCCAACCTGAATAGAATTAAAAGCTAAATCAAATCTCAAATCAAAGTTTAGAGCTATAAAAACAATTAAAGAAGAGTAATTTAGCCTTTCTGCATCAACACCAGTTTATTTCCTTTCTTAAACCACGAAAGGCAAGTACAGTTATTTTCCGATATAAACGTTAATTATGATTGTGACATGAATTGTAAATCTGAATCTGAGGTTATGTCTGTTCTGTTTAGATCTATCTTATTTTGTATCTCTTTCTTCTTTCTGTTCTATAGCCAGGCTACTACGAGCCTGCGCCGAATCTCATAAGAGATTAACGGACGAACGCTAAATTTTGGGACAAATAATGAATAATGCATAATTGGACATGAAACTGTTGCCTATGAGAACTATTGCCTATGACTATGATTCATGCCTATGAGACTATTGCCTATGACTATGATTCATGCCTATGAGACTATTTCCTATGACATTGAATAAGAAACTATTGTGATTAGTCGCCCATGACTATTGTGGTTAGTTGCCTATAACTATTGTAGTTAGTTTCTTATGCATATTCCCTTAATGATGTTGGATCTCATATTTAGTATGTAACCTTGCTAGTTTATTCCCATTCACTATTATGTACATCGAGCCTAGTAGGGCCATTATCATTGTATTTGGTTCATCATTGCATGCCTATTCTTTCTTGTGCTTATCCCCTATTCCTTTTGCTAGGGTCATTTCATGAGTACTTAGAGAACTTGTGGAAACATGTTATACGGGGATTGGGCATAGCTTAATTAAGTTAATTTGGCATACTAAATATGTTGGCATAATCTGAATTGGCTATAATAGTGAATGATTAATATGTATATTAGTCTTGGACATAAATGGTAAACTAGAATATTAAATCTAGTTTTGACATGAACTGTAAATGGGAATATTAAGGCTTAGATTTGGGGTGTATATTGTATTATGAATTATGACCTTGATTTGGGCATGTAAGTTTAGGCTAAATTTATGATTAGGCAAGATACGTAAATAGAGTTTTAGATATATATAATCTGCTAAATCTGTTATCTGCTAAATCCGTTAAATTGCCTAATCCGTTATCTGCTAAATCTGTTGAATTGCCTAAACTGCTGAATCTGTTATCTGCTAAATCTGTTGAATCGCTTAAACTGCTAGATCTGCTACCTGTTGAATTGTCTGATCTGTTGAAAACTAGATAACGGTAATCTGGGTATGGAAATCCGTAGGCTCGACCTAAGATTTAGTAAAACATAGAAATTTGATTAATCTGTTGTATCCCATGAAGAAGTTTAATGAAACGACCCGCAAATCCGTACCGTTTGAGTCAACTAATAACACCACACGTCCAACTCAAATTGCACAGAAATACGAACCATTATTAGAAAGAAGTTAGAGGATGAGAATATAGAAAGAAAGAAATGTTAGAATAGAAGAAAAACGAAGATCACAACTCACAGCGGAACGAATAAAATATATTATATAACATAACCTTTGAAGCACAAATCAGTATTTGTATATATATACCATTATCAGAGCACAACGATTATTCCTGAAACAGTTATAAACACCTGTTTCCAGATACAACATAGTATACAGCGGAAAATATGATAGTCTATAGCTAAGTGGTGAGGCCTCCTGCTTCAAGCTCCTCCAAGTGAATCTGAAAAAAAATCCCGACTACTCGACTGCCCGTACAAATTTGGGCACCCAAGAGTTTAGGGAAAACAAACAAAATAAACTCTGGGTCAGTCATGGGACTGGTGTGAGTAAACTCCAACCATTTGTTTAACCTTCAAAATCCTTTTCAAAAGAAAAGATAATCGTAAGACCAATCCGCACATAAACGCGGATGGTTTTTACCTTACGATAACCCAAACACTTTGGAAATCATATATTATCTGATATTATCTGATATTATAATAATGTCTAATCACAAGTAATTAAAATCTAGTAGAACGCTTGCATCTCACGCTCTACATATATAATATACAATCAAACTCGCAGGCACTTATTGGAGATTGGATTCCAACTTGACAAGGTATGGGACCACCTTCCGAACGTGTATCTCTAGAGACAAATACACTGGGTTCAACAAGAACATCTTGCAACCCGGCCCACACATGACCGACCACTCATTTCGCTTGAGTGTATCGAATGTATACCACCAACGGTTGGGATCAGCAACCGTCTCCCGATAAGGGACAGCATCGATAGATTTAAGAACAAAAGAATTTCTCTAGATAGGTGATCATACATCCTAATGGGTGCGACCCACATAGCCATGCTGCCTGCCCGATTTTTTTGTCCACTTCCGGTTTGTGAGGCTTGAGGTTTGAATTATCTTCCAGAACATCTGGCCATCATTCACTTTGAATGCCACATCGTTAGATCCATCGGAAATCACTAATTGATTCCCACAAAAATACTCATATTTTTAGGCTAAAGAAGTCTCTCTTCTATGCCACCAACTTCGTACGTTTGAAGGAATCAACGTACGTAACCCCCTTTGGAAATACTCTGTCAGACACTCGTCCATACAAATTGTCCTGGGTCTGGACAAACCGAAGGCACTAACCCGTAAACAGGATAGCCCTTGCATAACTCCGTCTTCAAGATATTCAGCATACTTGATTCGCAACGCTTATGCCAATACGGAGTGGTTCTCTGGATAATAATCCAACCGGTCTCTCCATATTAACAACGTTCAAATGGTCAAAACTTTGATAGTCGGTGATTTAACTATCAAATGAAAACATGTCGGTGTGCAAACAATGATATTATTTCTAAAAGGAAATTCTATCGACCAAACATCATTCAACGTTTATCCCTTATTGTTCATTCATTTATTCATTTCCCTTTTCACTTTCATTTACATTCTTTATTTAATATATTTAGAAAATATACTCCCATTATCTGTCCTCTATATTCAGAAAACATTTCTGATTCTCATTTGGAAAACATTTCCAAATCTCCTTCATTTGATTAAACAGATGTTTGAATAAACATCACTATGCCAAATCTCCTTCATTTGGTTTCCACTTAACCACTTTCCACTATCGAACCTTAACCATTTCTTAGTTAAAACGAAGTCAATCAAGTTGGGGTATAATTACCTCTCAGACGTTAACTGAACGACATTCTTAACTTTGAATTAGTCAGAGCTCACAACTTTAAACCAAACATTTCTTTCAACAACAGCGTTAAAACCGCTGTCTTAGCATTATAGAACACTTATCATAACCATAGCATTAAGATTGCTATTAAAACAGTTATTATAACGGCAGCGTTAAAATTGCTATTTAGATTTACCAAGACATTTATTATAACAGCAGCGTCTAAAATTGCTGTATAGATTTACAACATCTATTATAACAACAGCGCTAAAATCACTGTTTAGTTTTATAAAAGCATTTCTTACAAAGACAGCGTTAAAATTGCTGTTTAAAATTTTAAAAAGCATTTCTTATAACAACAGCGTTATGATTGCTGTTTTGAATAAAATACCGTGTGCGACGCACATGCTTCCGTTGTTCATTTATAAACTCTGTTTATTTTAAACAATTCAAGTTCATATTTATAAACTATACATTCTTCTAACCACTTAATTCGATTTCTATAAATCCCCTTTTTATATACATTTTATTTGGCAAAATGTTTCCTTGTTTTAAACTATTATTCTTTTATTTTAAGCATTTGGAAATCTTTCTTTAAACTTTCCTCTGTAATTTGCTAAATTCGGATCCATTTCCAAATATTGGTTTCAAAACCGATACTCACTTTCAAATATACATTCATATTTGAACTCGCCTTTTAATTTATCCAATGGTTAATGATCCACTTAATTTATATCTTTATTCATAACATTTTTCTTGGTTTACCCAACGGAATAGGTTTCCATTTGCAACTCAATGAAAGGAAATTATTTCTAATTTGGAAATAAACTCTGCTTTTAAATTCTAATTTCTTTTTCACATTCGATGATATTTTACGGTATCTAAAATACCAGGTTCCTAAGGCCAGGGTAAACTAAACACACAAATTCAATCATGGATAATGTAGCATAACATATATCACCATCAAATAAAACAGTAAATAAAATGTTGAGGGATCCAGTTGGATCCCTCCAACCTGTTTCCCTGCATCCACAGATGTTAGTAACATTAAAAATATCGCATTAATGAAAAAATCAATCAACGATGTGATTATATCAACCAATTTATCAACTATTCAATCAAGCAACCATTTCACATTATAAAATAATTTTAAACGAGTGAGTTTACTCACCTGTTTGCAGCCGACGATTCTGCTTTTGTTTCGTTCTAAAATCAAACAGCGTTTGATTCTTCTACGAAATTCCACTCCTTCTTTTCTCAGCCAAATCAGTTCCAAAATGCGGACCTTGTCATTACAATTCTAACGTGACCGAATTTTGTCTGCTAATTCATCTCCAATGTCCCAATATTATTATCAGCCCTTCTTCCCTGCTGTCACCGAACCAACTGTTCACTGTCATCATGTATTCCACCCTCAAATGTAAAGCCTACGCCCCACTTCAAAAATCTGATACGCTACATCCAACTCCCCTACGGTACCACTGCTCCCTCCTTCATGTTTCCATCCCAACTCATCCATCAGTTATAGACCTTTCGACAATTCATGTTCTTCCTTTTTTTTTTTTCACGGATTATACTTCCTCCACAACAAAACAAATACTGCTTCACCTTTAATTCAACAATCATCACGTGCTCTCATTCATGTTCAACGATACCACCCCCATCTTCCCTTATACCCACGTCTGTCCTCTCAAGATTACACAACAAAACCAAAGAGGAAAAAAAACGTGAATACCTTATTAATTTCCGCCACCAGTAATTCAACTTCAACCCCACACCAACTTCTTCGCGTTGACCCACTACACACACCAAGTACCAGAGCATGCCCTCAAATGATGCTCAGGAAACATGCTGGCCACGCCTTCACCACCCCAAGTATACCCATACATGTTCGCACCCACCAAACCCTTTCAGCACTTCACCTGCAAGCACTCCCCTTCCATGTCAGCGACTCCACTGACCGCATGGCCTCCCGCGGCTACCCCCATCGGAATCCGTTAACCCTCCACTTGGAATAAATCATGGACGAGCCCTTGGTTTTGTTTGGTGAAATGGGACTTCGGTTTCATATTTGATTTCTATTTTTCTGAGGCCATTAAACTCTGTTGAAGCTTCTGTAAAACCAGAGAAAATACACGAAGGCGAGCTGTGTATTTATAGATGAATTACTTGACAAGCACGGCTGGACTACTTGGCAATCACGTATGTAGGCTAGTAGGATATCGTAGATGTAATTAGGTATGCAGTTTTCTGATTACTTTACTGCCAAGGGATTGAAAACTATTGGTTGTATATGTGTTGTAGCTTAGGGTAGCAACACTTAGGCTAGCAGCTTTTCTTTCTCAACCATGTGGATTTAAATTTACTTTACTATTGTTTGTACTAAGCTTACAGGTTAGGTCTGCTTCGGGCGTGTTCAGTGGGGTGTTCGGCATGCAGAGGCTTACATCATAACAAAGGAAAGGGAGACGTACCGAAATATCTCAATATTATACTGCAGTAGCTATTTGAATTATTATAACTTGTGTTGCATATTCATGTCTTTTCTTCTTGATTCCCTGAAGCGAGACAGAATGGTCTGTTCCATTTTTATATGAAAGTAGAAATGTCGCTTTCATCTATATACAGCAGAGTACCCAATTTTTCATCCCATAGTATGTGTAAATTACAGTAGGCACGTGATCCTTCCTTTGTTTCAGTCCTATGCATATCTTGCCGGAAGGAAATTAGACAGGTGTTTTCAGTCCTGTTCTGAAGGTTGCATATGCGATGAAAAGAAATAACAGGGAGGCAGCCTAAAGTTAGGCATGTGCCAGGATATTTAGGTATATATATGCTTTAGTGAAAATGGCAATTCGCAGTGTATTAGCCTAGGGAGACTAGCTGTGCAATATTAAATGCGGAAGAGAAGTAGTATATATTTTCTTTTATATTATATTATACGAAACTTCGCGGTGAAGTATCAAGTAAAACTAATCACAATCGACTTCTGTTTACTGATAAAAAGCTAATTTTGGTGTAAAAAGGTATTCTGAACCCAATGGGACAAGTTTCGTCGAATTCTGACATCGTATGAAAAAATTTCCTTTATAAAACCAGAAATTAACACGCGTTTAAATTTTTCATGATCACCAGATAAATCAAAACAACTTGAAACAGCGAATACCGACAATAACTTTTCGATACGAACCCAATGGCACTAGTTTCGTCGCATTCTGAGACTGTTGCCCGGTAGACTGTTTTTTTGGCGCGTACCGCACTGCCCTTCTGAACACCAAATTTGTCGATCTCTAAAAATAACAAACTATATACCTACCCTGACTATATCCGACGCTACGAACTCACCGGAACTGGTTTCGTGGCCTGATTCGATCGTCTGTTCAAGTTACACTCTAATATCCCTTTATTCAGTTGAATTAATTTAATTGCACTGAACGAGCGTTTACGGCTACCGTGGTTACATACGACATCGGTTTGCCACGCAATTCAACACCGTACAATAATTTAACGATACGGTCCCAATGAAACTGACTTCATCGAAATCTGAGTCCGTTTGCAAAATGGCTATTTTAACACGTATAATTTAAATAACGATTTTCCACAGCGACTATTTCAAAATTTGATTTGACCATAACTAACAAATTATAACACGAAATCTAGATTTTTCTCTTTCATATGAAAATTATAATCAATACGGTTCCAACGTGTCTTGTTTCACAGAAATCCGACTTATATCGGATCCTGTATCCTCAGTTGAAGTTCAAAACTCTATATTACGAACTGCCGTGCGATTTCGAGCTCGTTTTATAATTATATTATAAATTAACGTTCAAACTTCATTTTTAATTAATAAATTCCTATATGTAATTCAATTAAAAATTTTAAAACAAAATTTAAATATTCAGAATTCAACGGCCAAAAATCCGGGTCGTTACATTCCTTCCCCCTTAAAATAATTTCGTCCTCGAAATTGCTAAGGTAGGAAAAGACACCACATACCCTATTAACTCGATCCACAAAATCCCTTTTGTTCACTTCTTAACTTTAGTTTAACTGGGCCAATTTATTTCAATTAAAAATATTTATTTATTCTTACTAACGAACATTTTCAAGAATTCTAAAAATTTCCTAACACTTTAAATTCTGAAAAATTTCGGCAGCATCTCCTCTGCATGGCTCAATCGGTACAACCACAACTCGCCTTTCTAGGCCTTCTTCAAACCAAAAGGAAATCAAAAAGCCAAGTGGCTTGCCTTATAGGCTCATAAAATCATCAACCCAAACAATATTGTAAACATGTACCTTTTTGTCGGGCATAATCTATCTCATGCATTTGCTTCCATTCAATATTTGCTCAGCATATCCATTCCAACTGATTTCCAATCAGTCCAACTTCCAGTCTTTAACTCTCTAATCAAATTCTGATTAGTCCATTCCAATTCTACCAAGTCAAATCTGATCTCTTCTTCAGGAATCAATCCACTTATTCCATTTGAGTTTCAATTTCCATTTAACTTAAATTTCGATCCATTTGATTTATTTCCACCAATTTATTCAACTTATACAAGTTAAACAATTTCAGAATTCAAATTCCCGGGTTTTATTTCAACTAGTTTGAAATCATATATATGTACATATATATCTATAATCAAATCAATTCAAAACATTTGAATTTCTAAATCATCTTGTCCTTTTCAAACAGATTTTCATTTTCGAATTACTATGGTAGAAATTCGTCACTCAGAAACTCGAAAATGAATACCGATAATGTCGCGACCCATTATCAGTACTATTTTCTCGCCACTGAAGTGATTTCAGTGCTTAATCCCTTAAAAATCCATTTAAACCATTCTTATTCAAAAATCTCTTCAAACAAATGCCATATTACCTTTAAAATACTTCAAGGAATATTTCAAAACTTCCGGGATTTAAATTCAAATTATGGTTTGAATTAAATTTCAGTTCAGCTTATTTGTATATCCTATTCTTATACAAATTCAATTTGGTTTTATACAACCATTTCAATATTTTATAATTTCCTTTGATTGCAATAACAATCAACACATTCGATAATTTCAGAAAATTATCCCTTTATATCAAAATAACTTTTGGGCAAATTATATCACTTACCCACTTTAAAACAATACTGAGTCGATTTGTTCTGTTCGAGAGTTTAGAAACACCTATCGATACGGTTGTACTTCCTGTATCGACCAGAATTCATAAACCACTCAACAAACCAGTCAACACAATATAAAACAATTTTTATATCAAATCTACAAATACGCGCTCATATATATACACTCAAACTCAATCTAGAGTATTACTAACCCCATCTCTATTGAGTCACGCCACAGAGCCAAGGTAATCACTTAACCTTCAGCTCTGATACCAACTGAAACGACCCGCAAATCCGTACCGTTTGAGTCAACTAATAACACCACACGTCCAACTCAAATTGCACAGAAATACGAACCATTATTAGAAAGAAGTTAGAGGATGAGAATATAGAAAGAAAGAAATGTTAGAATAGAAGAAAAACGAAGATCACAACTCACAGCGGAACGAATAAAATATATTATATAACATAACCTTTGAAGCACAAATCAGTATTTGTATATATATACCATTATCAGAGCACAACGATTATTCCTGAAACAGTTATAAACACCTGTTTCCAGATACAACATAGTATACAGCGGAAAATATGATAGTCTATAGCTAAGTGGTGAGGCCTCCTGCTTCAAGCTCCTCCAAGTGAATCTGAAAAAAAATCCCGACTACTCGACTGCCCGTACAAATTTGGGCACCCAAGAGTTTAGGGAAAACAAACAAAATAAACTCTGGGTCAGTCATGGGACTGGTGTGAGTAAACTCCAACCATTTGTTTAACCTTCAAAATCCTTTTCAAAAGAAAAGATAATCGTAAGACCAATCCGCACATAAACACGGATGGTTTTTACCTTACGATAACCCAAACACTTTGGAAATCATATATTATCTGATATTATCTGATATTATAATAATGTCTAATCACAAGTAATTAAAATCTTGTAGAACGCTTGCATCTCACGCTCTACATATATAATATACAATCAAACTCGCAGGCACTTATTGGAGATTGGATTCCAACTTGACAAGGTATGGGACCACCTTCCGAACGTGTATCTCTAGAGACAAATACACTGGGTTCAACAAGAACATCTTGCAACCCGGCCCACACATGACCGACCACTCATTTCGCTTGAGTGTATCGAATGTATACCACCAACGGTTGGGATCAGCAACCGTCTCCCGATAAGGGACAACATCGATAGATTTAAGAACAAAAGAATTTCTCTAGATAGGTGATCATACATCCTAATGGGTGCGACCCACATAGCCATGCTGCCTGCCCGATTTTTTTGTCCACTTCCGGTTTGTGAGGCTTGAGGTTTGAATTATCTTCCAGAACATCTGGCCATCATTCACTTTGAATGCCACATCGTTAGATCCATCGGAAATCACTAATTGATTCCCACAAAAATACTCAGATTTTTAGGCTAAAGAAGTCTCTCTTCTATGCCACCAACTTCGTACGTTTGAAGGAATCAACGTACGTAACCCCCTTTGGAAATACTCTGTCAGACACTCGTCCATACAAATTGTCCTGGGTCTGGACAAACCGAAGGCACTAACCCGTAAACAGGATAGCCCTTGCATAACTCCGTCTTCAAGATATTCAGCATACTTGATTCGCAATGCTTATGCCAATACGGAGTGGTTCTCTGGATAATAATCCAACCGGTCTCTCCATATTAACAACGTTCAAATGGTCAAAACTTTGATAGTCGGTGATTTAACTATCAAATGAAAACATGTCGGTGTGCAAACAATGATATTATTTCTAAAAGGAAATTCTATCGACCAAACATCATTCAACGTTTATCCCTTATTGTTCATTCATTTATTCATTTCCCTTTTCACTTTCATTTACATTCTTTATTTAATATATTTAGAAAATATACTCCCATTATCTGTCCTCTATATTCAGAAAACATTTCTGATTCTCATTTGGAAAACATTTCCAAATCTCCTTCATTTGATTAAACAGATGTTTGAATAAACATCACTATGCCAAATCTCCTTCATTTGGTTTCCACTTAACCACTTTCCACTATCGAACCTTAACCATTTCTTAGTTAAAACGAAGTCAATCAAGTTGGGGTATAATCACCTCTCAGACGTTAACTGAACGACATTCTTAACTTTGAATTAGTCAGAGCTCACAACTTTAAACCAAACATTTCTTTCAACAACAGCGTTAAAACCGCTGTCTTAGCATTATAGAACACTTATCATAACCATAGCATTAAGATTGCTATTAAAACAGTTATTATAACGGCAGCGTTAAAATTGCTATTTAGATTTACCAAGACATTTATTATCACAGCAGCGTCTAAAATTGCTGTATAGATTTACAACATCTATTATAACAACAGCGCTAAAATCACTGTTTAGTTTTATAAAAGCATTTCTTACAAAGACAGCGTTAAAATTGCTGTTTAAAATTTTAAAAAGCATTTCTTATAACAACAGCATTATGATTGCTGTTTTGAATAAAATACCGTGTGCGACGCACATGCTTCCGTTGTTCATTTATAAACTCTGTTTATTTTAAACAATTCAAGTTCATATTTATAAACTATACATTCTTCTAACCACTTAATTCGATTTCTATAAATCCCCTTTTTATATACATTTTATTTGGCAAAATATTTCCTTGTTTTAAACTATTATTCTTTTATTTTAAGCATTTGGAAATCTTTCTTTAAACTTTCCTCTGTAATTTGCTAAATTCGGATCCATTTCCAAATATTGGTTTCAAAACCGATACTCACTTTCAAATATACATTCATATTTGAACTCGCCTTTTAATTTATCCAATGGTTAATGATCCACTTAATTTATATCTTTATTCATAACATTTTTCTTGGTTTACCCAATGGAATAGGTTTCCATTTGCAACTCAATGAAAGGAAATTATTTCTAATTTGGAAATAAACTCTGCTTTTAAATTCTAATTTCTTTTTCACATTCGATGATATTTTACGGTATCTAAAATACCAGGTTCCTAAGGCCAGGGTAAACTAAACACACAAATTCAATCATGGATAATGTAGCATAACATATATCACCATCAAATAAAACAGTAAATAAAATGTTGAGGGATCCAGTTGGATCCCTCCAACCTGTTTCCCTGCATCCACAGATGTTAGTAACATTAAAAATATCGCATTAATGAAAAAATCAATCAACGATGTGATTATATCAACCAATTTATCAACTATTCAATCAAGCAACCATTTCACATTATAAAATAATTTTAAACGAGTGAGTTTACTCACCTGTTTGCAGCCGACGATTCTGCTTTTGTTTCGTTCTAAAATCAAACAACGTTTGATTCTTCTACGAAATTCTACTCCTTCTTTTCTCAGCCAAATCAGTTCCAAAATGCGGACCTTGTCATTACAATTCTAACGTGACCGAATTTTGTCTGCTAATTCATCTCCAATGTCCCAATATTATTATCAGCCCTTCTTCCCTGCTGTCACCGAACCAACTGTTCACTGTCATCATGTATTCCACCCTCAAATGTAAAGCCTACGCCCCACTTCAAAAATCTGATACGCTACATCCAACTCCCCTACGGTACCACTGCTCCCTCCTTCATGTTTCCATCCCAACTCATCCATCAGTTATAGACCTTTCGACAATTCATGTTCTTCCTTTTTTTTTTTCACGGATTATACTTCCTCCACAACAAAACAAATACTGCTTCACCTTTAATTCAACAATCATCACGTGCTCTCATTCATGTTCAACGATACCACCCCCATCTTCCCTTATACCCACGTCTGTCCTCTCAAGATTACACAACAAAACCAAAGAGGAAAAAAAACGTGAATACCTTATTAATTTCCGCCACCAGTAATTCAACTTCAACCCCACACCAACTTCTTCGCGTTGACCCACTACACACACCAAGTACCAGAGCATGCCCTCAAATGATGCTCAGGAAACATGCTGGCCACGCCTTCACCACCCCAAGTATACCCATACATGTTCGCACCCACCAAACCCTTTCAGCACTTCACCTGCAAGCACTCCCCTTCCATGTCAGCGACTCCACTGACCGCATGGCCTCCCGCGGCTACCCCCATCGGAATCCGTTAACCCTCCACTTGGAATAAATCATGGACGAGCCCTTGGTTTTGTTTGGTGAAATGGGACTTCGGTTTCATATTTGATTTCTATTTTTCTGAGGCCATTAAACTCTGTTGAAGCTTCTGTAAAACCAGAGAAAATACACGAAGGCGAGCTGTGTATTTATAGATGAATTACTTGACAAGCACGGCTGGACTACTTGGCAATCACGTATGTAGGCTAGTAGGATATCGTAGATGTAATTAGGTATGCAGTTTTCTGATTACTTTACTGCCAAGGGATTGAAAACTATTGGTTGTATATGTGTTGTAGCTTAGGGTAGCAACACTTAGGCTAGCAGCTTTTCTTTCTCAACCATGTGGATTTAAATTTACTTTACTATTGTTTGTACTAAGCTTACAGGTTAGGTCTGCTTCGGGCGTGTTCAGTGGGGTGTTCGGCATGCAGAGGCTTACATCATAACAAAGGAAAGGGAGACGTACCGAAATATCTCAATATTATACTGCAGTAGCTATTTGAATTATTATAACTTGTGTTGCATATTCATGTCTTTTCTTCTTGATTCCCTGAAGCGAGACAGAATGGTCTGTTCCATTTTTATATGAAAGTAGAAATGTCGCTTTCATCTATATACAGCAGAGTACCCAATTTTTCATCCCATAGTATGTGTAAATTACAGTAGGCACGTGATCCTTCCTTTGTTTCAGTCCTATGCATATCTTGCCAGAAGGAAATTAGACAGGTGTTTTCAGTCCTGTTCTGAAGGTTGCATATGCGATGAAAAGAAATAACAGGGAGGCAGCCTAAAGTTAGGCATGTGCCAGGATATTTAGGTATATATATGCTTTAGTGAAAATGGCAATTCGCAGTGTATTAGCCTAGGGAGACTAGCTGTGCAATATTAAATGCGGAAGAGAAGTAGTATATATTTTCTTTTATATTATATTATACGAAACTTCGCGGTGAAGTATCAAGTAAAACTAACCACAATCGACTTCTGTTTACTGATAAAAAGCTAATTTTGGTGTAAAAAGGTATTCTGAACCCAATGGGACAAGTTTCGTCGAATTCTGACATCGTATGAAAAAATTTCCTTTATAAAACCAGAAATTAACACGCGTTTAAATTTTTCACGATCACCAGATAAATCAAAACAACTTGAAACAGCGAATACCGACAATAACTTTTCGATACGAACCCAATGGCACTAGTTTCGTCGCATTCTGAGACTGTTGCCCGGTAGACTGTTTTTTTGGCACGTACCGCACTGCCCTTCTGAACACCAAATTTGTCGATCTCTAAAAATAACAAACTATATACCTACCCTGACTATATCCGACGCTACGAACTCACCGGAACTGGTTTCGTGGCCTGATTCGATCGTCTGTTCAAGTTACACTCTAATATCCCTTTATTCAGTTGTATTAATTTAATTGCACTGAACGAGCGTTTACGGCTACCGTGGTTACATACGACATCGGTTTGCCACGCAATTCAACACCGTACAATAATTTAACGATACGGTCCCAATGAAACTGACTTCATCGAAATCTGAGTCCATTTGCAAAATGGCTATTTTAACACGTATAATTTAAATAACGATTTTCCACAGCGACTATTTCAAAATTTGATTTGACCATAACTAACAAATTATAACACGAAATCTATATTTTTCTCTTTCATATGAAAATTATAATCAATACGGTTCCAACGTGTCTTGTTTCACAGAAATCCGACTTATATCGGATCCTGTATCCTCAGTTGAAGTTCAAAACTCTATATTACGAACTGCCGTGCAATTTCGAGCTCGTTTTATAATTATATTATAAATTAACGTTCAAACTTCGTTTTTAATTAATAAATTCCTATATGTAATTCAATTAAAATTTTTAAAACAAAATTTAAATATTCAGAATTCAACGGCCAAAAATCCGGGTCGTTACATTTAATCTGTTAAATAAACAGAATTAGTCTGATATCTGAAAAATCTGTATTGGAATGAATTGGCTATGACACGAGGTTAAGCTCTGTTTGCGGTAGAAGCCTGCCCGGAACCAACCGGCTTAACCAGCGACCACAAACTGTCAGTCTAGTGTGAGAGGTCGTAGGCATAACTAAAATATGCTTAGACACGAGGTTAGGTCCGGCTTATGGTAGAAGTATGCCCGGAACAGCCCGACATATCCAACGACCTCAAGCTACCGACCTAATGTGAGAGGTCTGTGCATTAATATTTAATTAATGCAAATCTGGGATAAGTATGATGTCTAAAACGTTTTGGGTAAATAGGGTTAAACCAACCGGACTGATGAATTTAATAAAACATGTTTTGTGAATCTGTAGGCTCAATACAAAGTTAGACAATTTGTAAGTCTGTTAAGAACTGTATATCTGATCCGTTAGTCTGAAAATTCGTTAACTTGATTTTCTGATCTGTGAACTAGTTGACTTGAACTCTGTTTGTCTGAACTTGTAAAAAAGTTAATCTGAAATCTGTTAGTCTAGGGACACAAGGTTAGGAGGGAAATTACTTGTGTCATCTGTTGTTTGGGACCCATATTAGTCAGTAACCCTTTCTGGTATCAAAACTTTGACCCAACAGTAGGTAGGGTCCGGGCACGCCTACTGAACTAACTATAAGCAGTTCATTCTGATAATGGCGAGGGGTGTTGATGGTGCGTTCCAACCGGGTCATGTGCGTGCATGGATCCCGGTCTGCCTCTGAGGATGTAAGACGTCGTGACATCTGTAAATAGGTCTGTGTCATTTAAAGGTTGCCACTTTGGGGAGTGATACACCCTTTTGTGGGGCTGGCACAGGGTATTTATGTATTAGGGAGCCGATCGCTTGGGGTAGGGTTTTAGGGTACACTTAGTTCTGTCTGTTTCTGTTGGTACCGTCTGTTTCTGTTAGGTAATAACACCTGTCTGTTTCTGCGTGGTACCGTCTGTTCGGGAGGTAAAGGCCCATTTTGTAACACCCCGAATTTTCGAATACTCGGATTAACTAAATTTAAGAATACTTAATTTCAAATGTGGGAATTAAGGGAAACGGGTCATTCCATTGCGTTCGTCTCGGAATTCTTCTTAAGATAGAGTCCGAGTATGCGTAAAACGGATAACGTATGAAGAAGATATGGACGAAGGAAGTTTGAATTAAAAAATAAAAAAATGCACTGGCGCACTTGGGAAGTGCGCCAGTACAAATTTGCATTGGCGCACTTCCCAAGTGCGCCCAGGCCGAGAGAAAACCTGCACAGCCATCTGGTTCGAACGGTGAGTCAGTGCTGAGTCATTTCTGACTAGTTAATGAGTCATTAGGGTTTCTGGATAGTTCTAATCTGGACTGAATGGTTTTAGTTAACCCTAAGAACATCCGATGACTTAAATTAATTCAAAACTCTATAAAAAGACCCATAGACTCAAACCCTAAATCAGAATTAAAACTAAAACTATGGCCGTCTTGCTGTTGTCTTGAACCCTAGAGCAGCCGCCACCAAATTAAAGAGGAAGAACAGCAACCAAATCAGAACTACTCAACCCTAACAGCGAATCTTCATCAAAGGAGCGCTAATTCACCTCCAAAAATTAGAATTCAGAGCTCAAGACTGCTTTCGAGTTGTGAGTTCGATAGTTTTAGCAAAATAATTAGTAATTTAATTAGATTAAGTTATAACGCGGATTGTATGGATGTGATATGAAGTATTGATTGCATGTTGTAATTACGTTGTAGGATTGTGATTGAAATATCTATGATGTTATGTTGTGATGCTATCATTTATGATGTAAAGTTATGTTGCTATCATCCAAGTTGTAATTTTGGCTTATACAAGTCTTATATATGATGTTATGCAAGTTTTATATATGATGTTATGCCAGTTTCACAAGTGATGTTATGTAAGTTTGGATCTAAAATACATGCTAGTAGTTCATGATGTCTTGTGTTAATGAATCCCTTTTTATAATCCAACCACCTAGGTTTATAACATCAGTTTTTATGCGAATATGGATGTGGAACATATGCTAGTTCATATAAGTATTATGTTCATATGCAAGTTTAAGTGATAATTTGGATTCATACAAGTTCAAACCTTTAAAGTTTAGATCCATATTCAAGTTGACATTTTTATGTTGAATCTATGACATGCCTAGTTATGCAAGTTTACACCTTTATGTGGATCCATAGTTTACTCAAGTTAACACCTTTATTGGATCCATAGTTATGCAAGATGACACCTTTATGCTTAGGTTGACGACATACACAGTTTATGTAAGTTGGTGATAATTACCTAGGCTAGTTGGGTGTAAAACTATGTTCATACATGCAAGTTCACACTTTTTTTAGATATATGATTTTTGGATCCTTGTTAATACAAAGACTATGCGAGTATGTTGTAATTCTTAATTGCAAGTTAGATGCAAATTAGATCTATTATTGTGTGTATGTGACTTTGTGACGTTTATTCCCTTTTTTAAGTATTAGACTAATTGCTAGTCTAATATGAATATGTCATGTTAAGCGAACGAATAACGGGGGTACGAAGGGGATAATATTAAGAAGATTTAATTGGCATAAATGCCTTAAAAGGCATAAAATATAATTGTGGTGAAATTGGTATGATCTTACATACCATAAATGGATGGACATAATTGAGTCAATTATGGACATCGTTAAATTTGGAATTGATTGATAATTTGAATAGGGAAAGTAATTCAAATTGGGGGATGATTAATTAGGAGTAATTAATCGTCTAAGACACGAGGTTAGACTCTTTTGTGGTGTAAGACTGCCCGGACCCGCCCGACAAATCCAACTGCCACAAATGTCAGTCTAATGTGAGAGCTCTCAGGCATAAACTAAATACGTAACAGTTGTAAAGACAAGAGGTTAGGCTCTTTTGTGGTGTTAGACTGTCCGGACCCGCCCGGCAAATCCAGCTGCCACAAACGCCAGTCTAATGTGAGAGGTCTTTATAAGGTTACGGCCTTAATGAATTAAGAAACAGTTAACCAGATAAGCATGTAGTGGGACATGAGGGGGTTAAGTGGGTGCCTTGGGTGGCATGTGGAATTAAGTGGGTGCCTGGGGTGATATGTGAAATACGATTAGATATTTCAATAATTAATTAATGCAAATCTGAGATAAATATGATGTCTAAAACGTGTTGGGGGATAGGGTTAAACCAACTGGACTGATAAATTTAACAAACCCGTTTCGTGAATCTGTAGGCCCAATACAAAGTTAGACAATCTGTAAGTCTGTTAAATCTATACATCTGATCCGTTAGTCTGAAAACTTGTTAACTTGATTTTCTGATCTGTGAACTAGTTGACTTGAACTCTGTATGTCTGAACTTGTAAACAAGTTAATCTGAAATCTGTTAGTCTGGGGACACAAGGTTAGGAGGGAAATTACTTGTGTCATCTGTTGTGTGGGACCCATATTAGTCAGTAACCCTTTCTGGAATCAAAACTATGACCCAACAGTAGGTAGGGTCCGGGCACACTTACTGAACTAATTATAAGCGGTTCATTCTGGTAATGGCGAGGGGTGTTGATGGTGCGTTCCAACTGGGTCATGTGCGTGCATGGATCCCGGTCTGCCTTTGAGGATGTAAGACGCCGTGACATCTATAAATAGGTCTGTGTCATTCAAAGGTTGCCACATTAGGGAATGATACACCCTTTTGTGGTTCTGGCACAGGGTATTTATGTGCTAGGGAGCCGATCGCATTGGGTAGGATTTAGGGTACACTTAGTTCTGTTTGTTCTGTGGGGTACCGTCTGTTTCTGTTGGGTGGTAACACCTGTCTGTTTCTGCATGGTACCGTCTGTTGGGGTGGTAAAGGCCCTTCTACTAGTTTACACCTAATTCTACATTCTGTTTCCGTAGGGATTATTCTGTTTCCGTCTCTGATTCTGTTTCAGATTCTGTTTCCGTACCTTCTATCTGTTGGGGTGGTAAAGGCCCATTAGTTGGGTGGTAAAGGCCCATTATTAGTATTCTACTTCTGTACCTTCTGTATGTTGGGGGTGGTAAAGGCCCATTACTAGCATTCTGTTTCTGTATAGATTATTCTGTTTCGATTCTATGGAAGTTTAAACATTAGGGTAACACCTAATCCTGTTATACTAGTGGTGGTGCAGTATAGTAATTATCTTGTAGTGATTTAGGAGTGCTTTTATCGTTATCATTGTTCATCTTGCTTCCTTGTTTACTCTGTCATACTCAATGGTTCATGGTCATTTCCTTACTTTCCAACTTATGCCTTAGCCTAGTTACTTTGTTAATTATATTGTTAGAGTTATCGCACTCGCCAGACTTTATGTCTGACCCCCCCTTTTTCCTTTTCTTCCTTCTTCCCCCAGGTGTTCAGGGAGGAAACACCCAGGTTTAGTCAGGATTTGGATATCATCTTCTTGGAGCTACTTCTGAAGTATGGCTCGAACCTCTGTTTCTTTATGGCTTGCTCTTTAATATGGGGAATGATGTTTTTCTTTTTTTAAATACCTATGTACTCTAATAATGTAAGACAGAAGTGTTTTGTTGTAAGGGTTTTATGACTCATGGTACTATGTAACAAAATATTTTGGTGATTTAATAAAGTTATTTATTTCCGCTGCAATTTTTTTTAATATCTGTCTTGTGATATTCTGTGTCTGTTTACCTAAAACGCTCCACTGAAGTTAAGGCATTCCCTTTATGAGTGACCTTAATGGAGGTGGGGTGTTACACTTGGTATCAGAGCTGAAGGTTACCAGATTAGATAAAAGTTTTGAAAACATTTTTCAAAAAGGTTTTAAAAGAAAGTATTTTCGAAAAGGAAAGCCTGTTTTAAAAAACATTCCCTGAAAAGCCATATGTAGTATCCTTCGGTCCTTGGTCTAGAATCTCTTCCTTCGATAGGATAGGCGAATGCTCTCACGGCTGATGGATAGGATAGGGATAGGAAAATTTATGTAGAAGGTTTAATTTCCTTATCTAGTTATGAAGTTAAGACTCTTTTGATTCTGGCATTGAGACTCTGCACTTTAATACTAGTCTTGTTTCTGATCCCGTAGTTGTTTCAAACCCCTTGGGTGGTTCGACTTATTTATTGGTGATTTGTAAGGGTTTGAAATTATCTGTGTTAGGCGTCAAAAATAAATTTTGAATGTGACGTTTGTATGCTCAAGTTTATGGGCTATGGATTGGTTCTTAATGGACCAGTTTTTTTATGTAGAGGATCGTTCTAGATTTTGAGAGGAGGGTCGTTAAGTTTCTAACTTGTCATGGGAAGACCCCAAAGTTTCTTGTGACCCGCAAGGGTGTTTTATGCTTAGCTTTCTGAGAATCATTCTGTAATCTGATCTGTACCAGCAGTCTGTAAGTATCTATATATTTCTGAAGGATACGGTTTCTACTCGAAGCATGAAGTAGATCTCCAGTTTTGACATTGTTTAATGGGGGTAATTCTTTGGGTGTCAGTCTGATGTTGATTTCGGTCTTCAGGGCTGGGACTTAGGGAATTATTCTCTTAACCGATGTCAAATGGGAACTGAGCTTTTGTTCTAGTTGTATCATTTGTTTATATCCCATCAACCGAATCTTCGACCTTTAGATAGGAAATCCATGGATGTAAACATGTGCTTGGTACATGTTATGTTTGATAGTTGCAAGTGTTTGCTAGTGGTTGCTCGTGGATGCATTTACACACACATTAGGCACTAGATCGGCTCGAAAATACTCTCATACTGCATATGGATGTGTGAGCATTTTCAATTTTTTTGGTTGCAAAATGGTTGACTCATCACATGGATGTTGCATTTAGATGAATGATTGCACACACATTTAGAAATAATATGTATCAAATAGGAAAATTGCATACATGTTGGACACATGGCACTGACATAATTCGCATTAAGGAGGTCAACTGAATCAGTAGACCGCCTAATGTTTGCATTAGATAAGGAACATATACACACACTTTTTGCATATGTTCATAAGGCATTAGAAGTTTTCTAAGGACAATGGATGCTTGTGGATGATGGTTGAGTAGATGGGTGATTGGATGGTAGGACACATTCTTCTTAACTTGAAGATTTCGGGGACAAAATCCTTTAAGTAGGGGAGAATGTAACACCCCGAATTTTCGAATAATCAGATTAACTACATTTAAGAATACTTAATTTCAAATGTGGGAATTAAGGGAAACGGGTCATTCCATTGCGTTCGTCTCGGAATTCTGCTTAAGATAGAGTCTGAGTTTGCGTAAAACGGATACCGTATGAAGAAGATATGGACGAACAAAGTTTGAAAAAAAATTAAAAAAATGCACTGGCGCACTTGGGAAGTGCGCCAGTACAAATTTGCATTGGCGCACTTCCCAAGTGCGCCTAGGCCGAGAGAAAACCTGCACATCCATCTGGTTCGAACGGTGAGTCAGTGCTGAGTCATTTCTAACTAGTTAATGAGTCATTAGGGTTTCTGGATAGTTCTAATCTGGACTGAATGGTTTTGATTAACCCTAAGAACATCCGACGGCTTAAATTAATTCAAAACTCTATAAAAAGACCCATAGACTCAAACCCTAAATCAGAATTAAAACTAAAACTATGGCCGTCATGCTGTTGTCTTGAACCCTAGAGCAGCCGCCACCAAATTAAAGAGGAAGAACAACAATCAAATCAAAACTACTCAACCCTAACAGCGAATCTTCATCAAAGGAGTGCTAATTCAACTCCAGAAATCAGAATTCAGAACTCAAGACTGCTTTTGAGTTGTGAGTTCGATAATTTTAACAAGATAATTAGTAATTTAATTGTATTAAGATATAATGCGGAATGTATTGATGTGATACGAAGTATTGATTGCATGTTGTGATTATGTTGTAGGGTTATGATTGAAATCTCTATGACGTTATGTTGTGATGCTATCATTTATGATGTAAAGTTATGTTGCTATCATCCAAGTTGTAATTTTGGCTTATGCAAGTCTTATATATGATGTTATGCAGGTTTTATATATGATGTTATGCCAGTTTCACATATGATGTTATGTAAGTTTGGATCTAAAATATATGATAGTAGTTCATGATGTTAACTTGTATTAATGTATCCCTTTTTATAATCCAACCACCTAGGTTTATAACATCAGTTTTTATGCGAATATGGATGTGGAACATATGCTAGTTCATATAAGTACTCTGTTCATATGCAAGTTTAAGTGATAATTTGGATTCATACAAGTTCACACCTTTAAAGTTTAGATCCATATCCAAGTTGACATTTTTATGTTGAATCTATGACATGCCTAGTTATGCAAGTTTACACCTTTATGTGGATCCATACTTTACTCAAGTTAACACCTTTATTGGATCCATAGTTATGCAAGATGACACCTTTATGCTTAGGTTGACAACATACACAGTTTATGTAAGTTGGTGATAATTACCTAGGCTAGTTGGGTGTAAAACTATGTTCATACATGCAAGTTCACACATTTTTTAGATCTATGATTTTTGGATCCTTGTTAATACAAAGATTATGCGAGTATGTTGTAATTCTTAATTGCAAGTTAGATGCAAATTAGATCTATTATTGTGTGTATGTGACTTTGTGACGTTTATTCCCTTTTTTAAGTATTAGACTAATTGCTAGTCTAATATGAATATGTCATGTTAAGCGAACGAATAACGGGGGTACGAAGGGGATAATATTAAGAAGATTTAATTGCCATAAATGCCTTAAAAGGCATAAAATGTAATTGTGGTGAAATTGGTATGATCTTACATACCATAAATGGATGGACATAATTGAGTCAATTATGGACATCGTTAAATTTGGAATTGATTGATAATTTGAATAGGGAAAGTAATTCAAATTCGGGATGATTAATTAGGAGTAATTAATCGTCTAAGACACAAGGTTAGACTCTTTTGTGGTGTAAGACTGCCCGGACCCGCCCGGCAAATCTAGCTGCCACAAATGTCAGTCTAATGTGAGAGCTCTTAGGCATAAACTAAATACGTAACAGTTGTAAAGACACGAGGTTAGGCTCTTTTGTGGTGTAAGTCTGTCCGGACCCGCCCGGCAAATCCAGCTGCCACAAACGCCAGTCTAATGTGAGAGGTCTTTATAAGGTTACGGCCTTAATGAATTAAGAAACAGTTAACCAGATAAGCATGTAGTGGGACATGAGGGGGTTAAGTGGGTGCCTTGGGTGGCATGTGGAATTAAGTGGGTGCCTGGGGTGGCATGTGAAATACGATTAGATATTTCAATAATTAATTAATGCAAATAAGAGATATATATGATGTCTAAAACGTGTTGGGGGGATAGGGTTAAACCAATTGGACTGATGAATTTAACAAACCCGTTTCGTGAATCTGTATGCCCAATACAAAGTTAGACAATCTGTAAGTCTGTTAAATCTGTACATCTGATCCGTTAGTCTGAAAACTTGTTAACTTGATTTTCTGATCTGTGAACTAGTTGACTTGAACTCTGTATGTCTGAACTTGTAAACAAGTTAATCTGAAATCTGTTAGTCTGGGGACATAAGGTTAGGAGGGAAATTACTTGTATCATCTGTTGTGTGGGACCCATATTAGTCAGTAACCCGTTCTGGTATCAAAACTATGACCCAACAGTAGGTAGGTTCCGGGTACGCTTACTGAACTAATTATAAGCGGTTCATTTTGATAATGGCGAGGGGTGTTGATGGTGCGTTCCAACCGGGTCATGTGCGTGCATGGATCCCGGTCTGCCTTTGAGGATGTAAGACGCCGTGACATCTATAAATAGGTCTGTGTCATTCAAAGTTTGCCACTTTAGGGAATGATACACCCTTTTGTGGGGCTGGCACAGGGTATTTATGTGTTAGGGAGCCGATCGCGTGGGGTAGGATTTAGGGTACACTTAGTTATGTCTGTTCTGTGGGGTACCGTCTGTTTCTGTTGGGTGGTAACACCTGTCTGTTTCTGCGTGGTACCGTCTGTTGGGGTGGTAAAGGCTCATCCACTAGTGTACACCTAATTCTACATTCTGTTTCCGTAGGGATTATTCTGTTTCTGTCTCCGGTTCCGTTTCAGATTCTGTTTCCGTATCTTCTGTCTGTTGGGGTGGTAAAGGCCCATTAGTTGGGTGGTAAAGGCCCATTATTAGTATTCTACTTCTGTACCTTCTATATGTTGGGGTGGTAAAGGCCCATTACTAGCATTTTGTTTCTGTATAGATTATTCTGTTTTGATTCTATGGAAGTTTAAATATTAGGGTAACACCTAATCCTGTTATACTAGTGGTGGTGCAGTATAGTATTTATCTTGTAGTGAATTAGGAGTGCTTTTAATGTTATCGTTGTTCCTCTTGTTTCCTTGTTTACTCTGTCATACTCAATGGTTCATGGTCATTTCCTTACTTTCCAACTTATGCCTTAGCCTAGTTACTTTGTTAATTATATTGTTAGAGTTATCGCACTCGCCAGACTTTATGTCTGACCCCCCCTTTTTCCTTTTCTTCCTTCTTCCCCCCAGGTGTTCAGGGAGGAAACACCCAGGTTTAGTCAGGATTTGGATATCATCTTCTAGGAGCTACTTCTGAAGTATGGCTCGAACCTCTATTTCTTTATGGCTTGCTCTTTAATCTGGGGAATGATGTTTTTCTTTTAAAATACCTATGTATTATGATAATGTAAGACAGAAGTGTTTTGTTGTAACGGTTTTATGACTCATGGTACTATGTAACAAAATATTCTGGTGATTTAATAAAGTTATATATTTCTGCTGCAAATTTTTTTAATATCTGTCTTGTGATATTCTGTGTCTGTTTACCTAAAACGCTCCACTGAAGTTAAGGCATTCCCTTTGTGAGTGACATTAATGGAGGTGGGTAGTTACACATTTACTAGTGTACACCTAATTCTATATTCTGTTTCCGTAGGGATTAATCTGTTTCTGTACCTTCTGTTCGGGTGGTAAAGGCCCATTATTAGCATTCTGTTTCTGTCTGTTTCTGTTCGGGTTGTAAAGGCCCATTATTAGCATTCTGTTTCTGTCTGTTTCTATTGGGGTGGTAAAGGCCCATTACTAGCATTCTCTTCTGTGGAAATTATTCTGTTCCTGTATCTGTTCAGTTTAGACATTGGGGTGACACCTAATCCTGTTATACTAGTATTAGTGTAGAGAGGTGAAAAGTAGTAGCTTACATCATTCTATTCTTTTTCTGTTTAACCTAAGTATATCTTCTACTCCTGTTACTGTTATCTCGCATCCAGTTTTATTTTCATGTCATAATTATTATTATCTGTTCATATGCTGAAAGTCACTGGACTTGCCAGACTTTATGTCTGACCTTGCTTGTTTTTGCCCCTTTTTCTTCCGTTTCTCCCCAGGTTATCCAAGGAGGGAATACTTTAGCTTAATCCAGATTTCTTCTGCTTGAAGTACTTAAAGTGCTTAAAGTATGGCTTGACTCCTTATGGCAGCTTCTGTGGGGATTATGATTTTAAAATAAAACTATGCATTCTGAAGGCTTTTGTACAAGACTGATATTTTGTACTTGAATTCTGATATTGTGATTTGAAAGGATGTAACCAAACTTACTTCGGTCTCTGTTGTAATAAAGCTATTGTAACAACCCGTATTTTTGAATAACATGTTTTAACGTAAATCAAGGCAGAATTAAACTGTAAAATTTGAATCAAGGGAAACGGGCTATGCCATTACGATCGTCTCGGAAAAATACGCGAAATAGAGTCCGAGTTTTCGAAAATCGGTGTCCGTATGACCAAGTTATGTCCCGTCAAAGTTTTCAGAAAATTACAAGTTCAAAAACAGTTCAAATTTGAAATTAGAATTCAAATTCAGCCAAAACAGACTGGGCGGGAAAACTCCTGCCTAGACAGGTCGACAGAGGGGTCGACACTAGGGTCGACCTCCCCCCAACCAGGTCGACACTAGAGTCGACCTGGGGGTCGACCTCCCTGGTCGGCCAGGTCGGCCTGGTGCACTTAATTGGGCTGTTGGGACCGGTTTTGTTTGCTAGTGACGGGATTTGATGGCTCGGATTGAATCTAGGGTTAATCCTATGGCTAATACTATCCTAATCTTCTGTAAAAAGACCCCTAAGCCTAGCCTAAATCACCATTATTCAACTCTACAACTAAACTATGCAAAATTTGTTCCTCTCATGGCCTCCACTCTCATGCTAAAATTTCTAAGTTTATTTATATGAGAGATTTTGAGTTCATACAAGTGTTTTTCAAGCTTGTATGAGTGTTCTTAGATTGCATTCAAGTCAAGTTGCAACATTTCTATTACGAAGCAAGGGTTTTTATTGATTTGGCTCAAGGTTTTTTCATTTGGAGCTTGCATATTTGGGTTTTTTTTGGTGATTGCATAAGGGCTTCGTCTCAATCTTTATAATAAATATTCATTTGTGTCTTCATAGCATTGTAAGCCCTTTTCTACTTTCTTTTTGAACCATAAAGTTAAATGAATGATGCAAGTTTGGGTTGATCATTATGATATGCAAGTTTGGTTGATCATTATGTTATGCAAGTTGGTTCAATCATTATGTATGACACATGTTGCTATGTTATGCAAGTTTGGGTTGATCATTATACACATGTTATCATGTTATGCAAGTTAAACTTGAGATCGTGAGCCTAAAGCTTCAATCTTTATATTAATGGTTGCATTTTAGCAACATGGAAGTTATCATATCCCTTATGATAACTTGCATGTGAGGCTAAATGCGAACTTCTAGCAACTTCTACATGTCATTTATCACCATGTATCACTTATATGCTAAGTTTGGTTTTATGCATACTTTTGAAGCCTAATAATGCAATATGCAAGTATATGAACATATGTACATTTCATATGCCACCATGTTAAACTTGTGGCTTCAACACCTTTTTGTCATGATTATGCCAAGTTCCCTATTTTATCCTTTATGCGTTGTTTCGATTATGTAGACGATGGGATTACGTTGGGGTTGGGTAACATTATGACATGAACATGGTTTTTATAACATGACGTGATATGTTAGCTTGTAATTATGTTTTGGAAACATAATGGACATGACACTTAGAAAATATAAGTGTGGCCAACTCGAGGTTGGGTTGAGTTTGTAGCATAAAACTACCTGGACCCGCCCGGCTTAACTAGTAACCACAACAAGGTCTAATGTGAGAGGTTAAAGCACATTAAGTTAATTAATGCCTCCTGATTAGGGTTAAGTCATGGTCGACTTAATACTTAACCAATTTGGGCTTGATGGGTTAATCGGAGTTAAGTCATGAACCTTGGGTACACTTAACCAATTTAATCCACGTTTGGATCGGGTTAACCACATTTAACCCGTTAAGAAACCCTAGTTGTGTGGTCCTTTTCAGTAGTAACCCTCTTGATAGTATCATAAGACCCTAGGGACTAGGCTTGGGTGGGGCACGATTACTGGGCTGACATGTAAGCGACCAAAACGACGGCTGAGTAGGTACGCCGGTGTGGGTCCAGGCGGACTATGGTCATGCACATAGTCCGGAGTTGGAAAATCAGGCATGGGTACCAGTAGATCTAGACTGTGCATACTTGAATTTGTGTCTGAGGTTGACACCCTAGGACTTGATACACCCTAGGGTGTACCTAGCGCAGTTTAACTACATTTCATGTTTGGGTCGTATGACACCGACACTTGACGAGTTAGGCTTATAGGGAGCCGATCAACTAGACCGTGTAGTTGGACCTTGATTTAGGTCACCTCATGATATTGGGCCAAGCTTGGGCCAAGGGATCAATTCTTGTTTTACTGGACATGTTAGAATGCTAGTACACCCGTGGTGCAAAACTTAACCTTGATTATGTGATGACACCTTTTATTTATCTTGTTAGTTAATCATCATGCCAGTATGTTATCCTTATGTTCATCTCAGCTTCTCATGCCAGTTAACTTTACTAGTTCATGGACTGATAGTAGTTAGGGCTTATCAGTCTTTTTGACTGACCAGTTTTCTTTCGCCTCTTTTCTTCCGTTTCCCCCCCTCCCCCTCAGGTCCTCAGTGTGGGAACATTAGAGCTTAGCTTGGATCTTTATAGCTTGCTTACTGGATTTGCTCATGTACGGTTTTGGACATTGAGCTAGCTATGGTTTATCACTTCACTTTGGGGATAGTACTTTATGTATTTTAGTTTTCCAGTTTATGCTTTTCTCTAGACTTTGTTTGTTGGAAAATAATGATCAAGTACTTTGTTGTAACGTGACTATGGTTTTGAAATGCTAGTTTGATCCGCTGCTTTATTTACTCTGTTTTACTTATATGTTATGTCTTGTGATATCTGCATGCATGTTTACCTCGTTTAACGCCCCTCCAAAGGCAATGTACTTGCAAGAGTTACCTTGGCGGAGGTGGGGTGTTACAGCTATAAATTTTTCAAGTACTATTTTATCTGTCTTGTAAGTTTCAGTTCTGTCTATTAAAACGCTTCATCAAAGTTAAGGCATTCCCTTTGAGAGTGACCTTAATAGAGGTGGGGTGTTACACTTGGTATTAGAGCTGAAGGTTACCAGATTGGGTAAAGATTTTGAAAATTATTTTCAAAAAGGTTTTAAAAGGAAGTATTTTCGAAAGTAAAGCCTATTTTTGAAAAAAAACATAATCCCCAAAAGCCATATATCTATCTTTTGATCCTCCGTTTGAATCTTTGTTTCCTTCTTTCTCCGGGGCTCCCGGCTTTCTGGGAGGTAACCTCATCGCGGCATGGTTCTGTAGGCTTGATAAGACTACGACATAGGTCAAAGGGAAAATAAACGCCCGACTTCCATCTGTAGCCGCAGTAGTCTCGCCTACGGCTAATTTTCTTTCGAGCTTTGTAGGATTTTCCGTGCGATGGAGGCAGCTTTCGAGGGACTTGTAAAATAGTAAAGATGAGAATGAGGGAGATTGACTAAGGAGCACAACCCAAGGATGAGAAACTCATGGATATGGACTTGGCTCACAAAGGAGGCAAAAAGGAAACACAAAAGAAGGAAGAAAAGTCTGAAGATAAAGGAGGAGAAAAGTGCTTTACTTATGGAAGCTTGACTCATCTGGACAAGGATTGCCGAAAGAGGAAGGACACTCACTTCAACTGTGGTGAGATGGGACACTTCACTAGGGACTGCCCTAAGAAACGGGGGCAAGGACAGAGGACATGACCTACTTCGGGAAGGCAGGCGAATGCTCTCATAGTTGGTGGATAGGATAGAAGTAGGAAAATTTCCGTAGAGAGTTTTGCTTCCTTATCTGATTATTGAGTTAGAACTCTTTCCGATTATGGCATTCTGATTTCGTAGTCGAGTCTCTGCACTTTAATACTAGTCCTGTTTCTGATCTGGTTATAGTCTCAAACCCCATAGGGGTTATGACTCATCTGCTTGTGATAGATTGGGGTTTGAGAGATATCTGTTTTAGGCATCAAGTATGATGCATAAATTCCGGGTTTTATCATGCTTAGTTTCCTAAGAATCATTTGGTAATCTGATCTGTACTAGCAGTCTGTAAGCATCTGGATATTTCTGAAAAGGTTAAGATTTCCAGTTTTGACATTGTCTAAGAGGGTAATCCTCTGGGTATCAATCTGATGTTGATTTCGGTCTTCGAGCCGATACTTAGGGAAATTATTCTCTCAACCAATGTCTAATGGAAACCAAGTTTTTGTTTTATCTGTACTCACTTCCATCATTCGACTATATCCTATCGATCGAATCTTCGAACTTTCGGTAGAAACCAATGGGTGTAAACATGTGTTTGAGACAAGTTATGTTTGATGGTTGCAAGTGGATGCAAGTGGTTGCTAGTGGTTGCTCGTGGATGCATATACACACACTAGGCACTAGATCGGCTTGAAAACACTCTCATACTGCATATGGATGTGTGAGCATTTTCAATTTCTGTGGATGCAAAATGATTGACTCATCACATGGATGTTGCATATGAATGAATGGTTGTCACTCATATAAGAATGATATCAAATAGGAAAATTGCATACATGTTGGACTCATGGCACTAACATAATTCGCATTAAGGAGGTCAACTGAATCAGTGGACCGCCTGATCTTTGTATTAGACAAGGAACATATACAATCACTTTTGCATATGTTCATACAACATAAGAAGTTTTCTAAGGACAATGGATGCGTGCGGAGGATGGTTGAGTAGATGGATGACTGGATCGTAGGACACATTCTTCTTAACTTAAAGATTTCGGGGACGAAATCCTTTAAGGAGGGGAGAACGTAACACCCAGTATTTTCTGTGATCGTATAAGTAACAAATCAGAGAATAATTAAATTATAAAATAAGAATCAAGGAAACGGGTTGCGCCATTGCGTTCGTCTCGGAATTCTGCATGAAATCGAGTCCGAGTTTTTGAAAATCGGAGTTCGTATGACCAAGTTATGACCCTCAGAAGTTTCAGGAACTTGAATAAAATAAAACAGCTCGAAAATAAAGCCAGAAATTTGAAATTCAAACCCAGAGAAGGCTGGCGGGAAAATTTCCACCCATATACCCAGGTCGACTGGGGAGTCAACCCCCTCCCAACCAGGTCGACTGGGGAGTCGACTGGGGTGTCGACCTCCCCATGACCAGGTCGACTGGGGAGTCGACCTGGGGGTCGACCTGCTCCCGAAACCCAGTTTTTGAACCTGGTTCATTCTGATTTATCCGGTCTCGTTTTCTGGCTAGATTCGTCCGCCTAATCCTATATAAACAGCCCCCTCGCCTCATTTTCTCTACACAATTCCATTCTGTCTATACTCTGTCTCTGTTCTAAAAAAAAAAAAATTGGCGTCGCTACTTTGTTGGAATCAAAACTTGGACTGATGCATCTTCTTCCAACCGGAATAGAATTAAAAGCTAAATCAAATCTCAAATCAAAGTTTAGAGCTACAACAACAATTAAAGAAGAGTAATTCAGCCTTTCTGCATCAACACCAGTTTATTTCCTTTCTTAAACCACGAAAGGCAAGTACAATTACTTTCCGATATAAACGTTAATTATGATTGTGACATGAATCGTAAATCTGAATCTGAGGTTATGTCTGTTCTGTTCTGTTTAGATCTATCTTATTCAGTATCTCTTTCTTCTTTCTGCTATATAGCCAGGCTACTACGAGCCTGCGCCGAATCTCATAAGAGATTAATGCACGAACGCTAATTTTTGGGACAAATAATGAATAATGCATAATTGGACATGAAACTATTGCCTATGACTATGATTCATGCCTATGAGACTATTGCCTATGACTATGATTCACGCCTATGAGACTATTGCCTATGACATTGAATAAGAAACTATTATGATTAGTCGCCTATGACTATTGTGGTTAGTTTCCTATAACTATTGTAGTTAGTTTCTTATGCCTATTCCCTTAATGATGTTGAATCTCATATTTAGTATGTAACCTTGCTAGTTTATTCCCATTCACTATTTTGTACATCGAGCCTAGTAGGGCCATTATCATTGTATTTGGTTCATCATTGCATGTCTATTCTTTCTTGTGCTTATCCCCTATTCCTTTTGCTAGGTTCATTTCATGAGTACTTAGAGAACTTGTTGAAACATGTTATACGGGGATTGGGCGTAGCTTAATTAAGTTAATTTGGCATAATAAATATGTTGGCATAATCTGAATTGGCTATAATAGTGAATGATTCACATGTATATTAGCCTTGGACATAAATGGTAAACTAGAATATTAAATCTAGTTTTGACATGAACTGTAAATGGGAATATTAAGGCTAAGATTTGGGGTATATATTGTATTATGAATTATGACCTTGATTTGGGCATGTAAGTTTAGGCTAAATTTATGATTAGGCAAGATATGTAAATAGAGTTTTAGATATATATATATATATATATATATATATATAATCTGCTAAATCTGTTATCTGCTAAATCCGTTAAATTGCCTAATCCGTTATCTGCTAAATCTGTTGAATTGCCTAAACTGTTGAATCTGTTATCTGCTAAATCTGTTGAATCACTTAAAGTGCTAGATCTGCTACCTGTTGAATTGTCTGATCTGTTGAAAACTAGATAATGGTAATCTGGGTATTGAAATCCGTAGGCTAGACCTAAGATTTAGTAAAACATGGAAATTTGATTAATCCGTAGGCTCGGCCTAAGATATCATGAATCTGTATGCCCAATACAAAGTTAGACAATCTGTAAGTATGTTAAATCTGTACATCTGATCCGTTAGTCTGAAAACTTGTTAACTTGATTTTCTGATCTGTGAACTAGTTGACTTGAACTCTGTATGTCTGAACTTGTAAACAAGTTAATTTGAAATCTGTTAGTCTGGGGACACAAGGTTAGGAGGGAAATTACTTGTGTCATCTGTTGTTTGGGACCCATATTAGTCAGTAACCCTTTCTGGTATCAAAACTTTGACCCTAGGGTCTGGGCACGCTTACTAAACTAATTATAAGCAGTTCATTCTGATAATGGCGAGGGGTGTTGATGGTGCGTTCCAACCGGGTCATGTGCGTGCATGGATCCCGGTCTGCCTCTGAGGATGTAAGACGCCATGACATCTGTAAAAAGGTCTGTGTCATTTAAAGGTTGCCACTTTGGGGAGTGATACACCCTTTTGTGGGGCTGGCATAGGGTATTTATGTATTAGGGAGCCGATCGCTTAGGGTAGGGTTTTAGGGTACACTTAGTTCTGTATGTTTCTGTTGGTACCGTCTGTTTTTGTTGGGTGGTAACACCTGTCTGTTTCTGCGTGGTACCGTTTGTTCGGGTGGTAAAGGCCCATTTACTAGTGTACACCTAATTCTACATTCTGTTTCCGTAAGGATTAATTTGTTTCTGTACCTTCTGTTCGGGTGGTAAAGGCCCATTATTAGCATTCTGTTTCTGTTCGGGTGGTAAAGGCCCATTATTAGCATTTTGTTTCTGTCTGTTTCTGTTGGGGTGGTAAACGCCCATTACTAGCATTCTCTTCTATGGAAATTATTTTGTTCCTGTTTCTGTTCAGTTTAGACATTGGGGTGACACCTAATCCTGTTGTACTAGTATTAGTGCAGAGAGGTGAAAAGTAGTAGCTTACATCATTCTATTCTTTTTCTGTTTAACCTAAGTATATCTGCTACTCCTGTTACTGTTATCTCGCATCCAGTTTTATTTTCATGTCATAATTATTATTATCTGTTCATATGCTGAAAGTCACTGGACTTGCCAGACTTTATGTCTGACCTTGCTTGTTTTCGCCCCTTTTTCTTCCGTTTCCCCCCCCCCCCTCCAGGTTATCCAAGGAGGGAATACTTTAGCTTAATCCGGATTTCTTCTGCTTGAAGTACTTAAAGTGCTTAAAGTATGGCTTGACTTCTTATGGCAGCTTCTGTGGGGATTATGATTTTTAAAAAAAACTATGCATTCTGAAGGCTTTTGTACAAGACTGATATTTTGTACTTTAATTCTGATATTGTGATTTGAAAGGATGTAACCAAACTTATTTCGGTCTCTATTGCAATAATGCTATAAATTTTTCAAGTACTATTTTATCTGTCTTGTAAGTTTCTGTTCTGTCTACTAAAACGCTCCATCGAAGTTAAGGCATTCCCTTTGAGAGTGACCTTAACGGAGGTAGGGTGTTACAACAGCTCTGCTCAGAGCCGCCGCCACCACGAAGACCACGAGCACCACTTTCCGAAGCCACCGTCTTGTCAGCTTCGAGTACCGGTTCCACCAGCACGGAGCTACCGTAGTTCGCCTCCTCTGCCTAGCATAGCCTGGCCGTATGGTGAGTCCTCTCACTCGCGATTAATCTTGTTCAAGTAATTTGATTTAGATTAAATTGAATAGAATAGTTTATCTTGGGTTCGTTGTCTATTGGGTAATAGCGTTTGTCTGTTAGACATTTAAACTTTGATTTGGGTGTATGCGTGGAGGCCTACACCTATATGTATATTTATACGTTTCATTATATGTATATATGTAGCGTCGGCATATGAATACACCCAAAATTGTTCGTTTCTTGATTTGAGTAGTTGGGGAGGAAATTTCCTGAGCTCTGAGTACCGGATATTTGCATTTGCTACATTAGCATTGGACTGACTTTGTCATCTTACCCATACATGCCCAGTTATACCTGTATGTATGCGTAGATGGGCATTTTGAGTTACCTTGTCTTTGTTATAAAAGTTGGAACCTATTACTTGCTAATACCTTTCGATTTGTCCCTGTTAACACCCATTATGGCCTCTCCCTTATGTTTGATCAACCCAAGTATTCATACGTGTTGCATTCATGTTGCCGGCTCACTTGCGCCGCACCATTTACTGGCATATATTGCCACTGATGTGGTTAATGTTTGAACCATGGTAAGTTTAAGTTATATTTAGAGACCGGAATATTACACTGTCTGAACTGTATATGGTTTGTACCATATGTTGGATGTTATCTGAAGATGGTTATGTACAAATTTTAGAAGGATATTGGATTCCTTTATTGCCTGTTTACACTTTTATCAAAATCTAAAACATAATACTTTCCCTTTAATGTGAACCCGAACATATATGTGAACTGAAACACCTATTGATCTTACCCTGGAAATTGATCAAATATACATGTTGATAATGGTCATGTACTCTGTTTACATATATTGAACTATGCATGGGCATTTGACATGTGAAATAAACTAATTTGCTAATTTCTGGAATTTACTTCAGTGTTATTCCTCTTCATCCTTCCTTTCATGAACCTATAATTGAAGCTTGAGTATTAAGTTTATGACTAATATCATTGTTTACTATCATCATGTTAACACTATTGTTATCATCCCATAAATGAGAGGTAGGCAGCAAGTCCCAGAATCTTTAACTAAATAAACTGGTTATTTTGGTCTCCCTTAGCCTGGATATATGGATCTTACCTTAAGCTTGGTGGTACCATGCCATTAACTACTTGCTTGCGTTTTGTGTGTGCAGATTTATTAACCTTTCATTTGAAACATTGGTAAATGATTTGTCCATTTCATGGAACCTGGAAATATACATAAATTTACATTGGCCACCTTGTTATTATTTGAAACCTGGATATGCATATTGAACACATTAAGTACATGGTGGTATAACTTGTTTTGTTCTGAAACTTAAACAAAAACACTTCTGTATCCTACTTGCTACTGTATTTTGCTCATTTCAAAAACTAGTTACATGCCACTCTTGGATTATGGACAAAATATATCACAAAAGTTAAGCTGCACATGAAAGTTAGGAGTGGCTCTTATATTTGATGCTATATGTACTGTGCCCAATTATACTGGGAATACTTGATTTGTTTAAACTGTCAATATATGCTTGCTGAGTTTTTAGTTGCTCTGCTTGTGCATATCAACATTTTTATGGAAACTGAAGTTGACTATACTTGCTTCTTCACCTTTTCATATATATATATATATATATATATATATATATATATATATATATATATGCAGCAACACATGTTTTACTGTGTTTTTATATACAAGTCCTATATGGCTAGGCATCCTTGTCATGCGTAACACTTTGGTTCCTTTACATGCATTTGGTTTTCTCTATAGTCATATTGTTGAAACCTGAAGCAACATATAATTTAATGATTCTCTACTGGGTGATACTTTGATAAGTAAACTGAGAAATGAAAGCACCTGCCTCTGTCCAACCTTAAACTCACACTTGTTTAGTGACCTGAACCGACTGTCTGTTATAGGCAGTATCCTCTTACTTGAAACTCGATGTCTCATGATCTTGTGAATTACACCTCTTAGCACTTATGACTTTATAATGCACCTGTTTTGATGTATCGGTTAGCTGGCCCTTTGCACCCTATTCAGTCGCATGTAGGATGTGAACTTGCACCTTGAAATACTAGTGTACAACTGCTGATGCAAGGTGTTTATTGCCTCTTCTGCATTGTCGCCACTCTCATGCTCGGCTGCACTACGGTATGGTGGCACTTGAACACCTGCACAGTCGTGCTTGAATGATTCAACTCGAGTTCATTCCTAGAACGCTGGGGCAGTACACACGGGTACATGTACACGTGTGTATATGCAAGCTTTTGGAAGTACTTGTTGTAACAACCCGGAAATGCGAGCCAGTTTAAAATTTTTATTTTGGCAATTTTAGCGAATTTTGAACATTTAAAATGGATTATTTTAAATAATATCGACGAGAAATTTATTTTGAATAGAATCGAACGTATATATTATATACGTCGTCATTAGAATAAAATAATTATATATAATTATAAAATAGAATTGAAAATGGCGCGGTAGTTCGATAATTCGATTTCAAACTTCAATTGAATGTACCGGGTGCAAAACAATCCGGATTTTAGTGAAACCAAAAATCATAGGATCTAATTGATAATATCTTTCCAACGAATCCGAAAAATCGAAATTTCATAGCGGGGATCAAAAGATATGTGCAGTTGAAAATTCTGAATAGTCGCTATGGAATTCAGGCCCTTAAAAATAGACATTTTGCAAACGACCTCGGATTTTGATGAAACTACTTTTGTTGGGTCCATGATGTCAAATTATTGCTAGATTCCAATTTTCATAATTTTTCGAATCAATATGTGAGCGTGGCAAAGGAAAACGCGTTTGACCAGTTTCAGTTGATTTTAATCGACTGGAAAATGGCCATTTTTCCAACGGTCTCAGAATTCGACGAAATTAGTTTTGTTAGGACCGTATCGTCAATACGAAGCTAGAAAATATTTTTCCGTAATTTTTCTAGTTAGTATGTGACCCCGGTAATATGAAATGTACGTTTAAAATCCAATATAGTGATTTAATTGTAAATTTGACGAAAACTGATTGTAACAATCGAATCAGCTTACGATACATATCCCATTGTGTTCGGAATAGGGGTAATTAGCTATGGACGACAGACGGTGAGCCTCGATTAGAGGTCGAAAATAAAAGTTGCTTTTTGGTGGAAAAATAAAATAATTAATTAATAAATCCATCTCTCTCTCCTCTCCTTACATCACTCAGCCCTCCCCCCTTTTGAAAATCGATTCAGTAGAAAAGAAAAAAAAACCTCGACGATGAATCGCGCAGCCCCCCAGCGCCGCGCCTCGCGCCAGGCAGCCGCACCCCCATCGCACTCCCCCTCCCTCCGATCTTCACCTCCTCCTTCCTTCCTTCTCCTCCCTCGCGACATCGCATCCCCCCTGCCCTGTAGCCGCCGCCACCCAAACCCTAACCACAACCACCACCCACCGTTCAACCCCCTGGCGTGCCACCCGAGAGCACCCCCCCCCCCTCTTCTTCCGATTTTGAGCACAGTAAGTTCGTTTTTTTATTTTATTTTTTATTTAATTAAAATACGTTGTTTCATTTTCTGATTTTTATATAACCAAAAATCAATTGGTTATTTTCAGATTTTATATAAATAACATAGGAAAGTTAATATTTTTATTATAGGAAAGTTAATATTTTTATTATAGGAAAGTTAATATTTTTATTATAGGAAAATTGATATTTTTATTATAGGAAAGTTTGAAATTTTAAAACAAAGAACGTTCGATTTTTAGATCTATGAATAACGAATAAAAATTAGATTTTTATAGATGAAAAGTTTTGATTTTTATATGTAAGAGGATAAAATTTTTAAATATGAAAAGATCGTATTTTTAAATATGAAATTAAAGTAGAAATATGATTTTTTATCATCTTGAAGGCGAATATAAAAGATCGATTTTTAATAATATAGAAAAGTTAAAACTATAATTTTTATAGTTTAGAAAGGATAAAAATTAGATTTTTAATTTATAGAAGGTATAAAAATATAATCTTTATATTTGAAAAGGCGAAATCTTTATATTTCAAAAAGGGCGGAATCTTTATATAGAGAATAGTGTGGTAAAAATGGAATTTTTATCTATATAGTAGCGATGTAAAAATAGAATTTTTATCTATATAATAGTGTGGTAAAAATGGAATTTTTATCTATATAGTAGCGATGTAAAAATAAAAAATTTATATATTGAATAGCGAAGTAAAAATAGGATTTTTATATATTGAATAGCGAAGTAAAAATAGAATTTTTATATATTGAATAGCGAAGTAAAAATAGGATTTTTATATATTGAATAGCGAATTAAAAATAGGATTTTTATATATTGAATAGCGAAGTAAAAAATTGATTTTTATATATTGAATAGCGAAGTAAAAATTCGATTTTTATATATGTAGTGACTACGGGCGACGAAAGTGACAAAAGGCGAGAACAACGAAGACTTCTACTTTTGAAGTGTCGTGGAGTTGGGATAGCTATTTGTGAGAACTTCTCACTCTAAATTTCTTTTTCTAGTTATATATATATATATATATATATATATATATACTAGGATGCAGACGGTGCTTAGCAGCACCCGACACCCGTCATCCACAGACCATGGATGGCTTGTTTGTTTAATTGATGTGTTGTGAAATTTGTGTGTTGTTGATGTGAAATCAATAATAAAAATAGATGGTTGAAATAAATATTTTATCATTAAAAATATAATTTTTAACATGAATGTGAATAAATAAATATTTATAAACGAATCCACCGATTTGTTTATATACACTGATTTGACTGACATTGATTGGGTCGATAAATTTTACACATCGCCCAACTGCACAAATAAAAATCTGTGTTTGTTGATTTGAAACCCCACACGGGTATTGGGATGATATTTGGCATACACTAATCCCAATTATTTAATTATATGTCGATCGATTGGTCGACAGGCTGTGAAAGCGTTAATTATTTATATTTGATGCTTATGCAGTTGAGTGGTGCACTTTGGATGATGGTTGATTGTTTATCAGTGCTATTATATACATGTGTTGTATGGAATCCATATAATTAACGTTATATGGTAATTGATTGGGCCTCATTCCAATCGGGAAAGTAATGAACATTATAAAAGAGAATTCATGTGTTGAAACTATTCATGTGTTGAGTAAAATATTTTAACAATAAAATTTACATCTTTATCATATTTAAGATTAGAATCTACTTTACGGTGGAATCTGATTAAAAATCAAACGATAGATACCTTAGTTTTATAAAATATTTTACATAACAAAAATAGTGATGCGTTGACAGTACTCATGTGTTGAGATTAGTCGTGTGTTGAAAGAGATATAAATTCATGTGTTGAATGAGATAAATATTCATTTGTGAATAGAATAACGAATTTATTGAAAAATATAAAGCCGTGTTGATTAGAGTTGCGCTATTATGATGTGAACGATATTTATATCGATTTTGTTCGTTTTATAATGAATATTGAAAAGTGATTTCAAAATTTAATATTTTGAAATGAAATTCAAATTAAATTAGATTAAAATTCAAATTGAAATTTTATTGAATCAATTTGAAATGAATTCGAATCGAATAGAAAATGAATTCGATTCGAATTGAATAGAAAGTGAATTTGAATTCGAATTAAATAGAAATGAATTCGAATTGAATTAAATTGAAATTGAATTAAAAACGAATTGAAATCGTTTTGAATGAAATTTAAAACGAACTGAAATTGAATTGAAATAAATTTGAAATGAATTCGAATTGAATTAAATAGAAGGTAAATTCAAGCTGAATTGAATTGAAACGAATTAGAATTTGAATTGAATTGAAATCAAATCGATTTGAAATTGAATGTAGCGTTGAAATGGTTTTGAAAACGAATTTAAAATGATTTATAAAATGTGTTTTAAAAGGAAATCGACGAAATATATAATATATATATATATATATTATATATATATATATAATGGCCCGAATAGAACGCGCCGCGCCGCGGCAGTTCGTGAATTTCGACCATTGACTTCGAATTGACGTTGCAGGAGATCCGACCATCGGATTCTCCTAAAACAGGAACCGTTGGGTTCGTATCGAAAAGAGCTTTCCAATGAATATTAGAAATTTGAAATCTAACGGTTGGATTTGGAATTATGTCCAAATCAAATTTGAAAAAGGTCGTTGTAAGTGCAGTTCAATGGCCGTTGATGGAAATCGACTGTACGGGCCTTGATAAAATTATTAAAAATATTAATAATTTGTGTAAAATCATAATATGTGAATTGGAAAGAACTGGGATGAAAAAAATTCCACATTTGAAAGGATAAAAATAGATTTTTGTCGAAATGAACTAGTTTTGAACTAGAATTAAAATCAATTTATTTTTGAAATAAATAAATTGAATTTGAAAGTGATTTTAAAAATAATCAATATTCCCAATACATGGATTGGACTGGAGTTGAATCGTAATTATCTTCGGAATATTTCGATGTTTGATTTCGTGACTATACAGATATTGTTATGGGAATTTGAAAGATATATTTTATATCGTTATTTCCAATACGATATTTGTTGGTTTCAGAATTTGATATTGAATATAAGCTGGTATATTTTCTATTCAGAGCCTTGTAATTAATATCAAATGTGATTTGGGTTTATCGTGAATCGTGTTTTAGATGACATTGGTTCTTTAACCCAGTTAAAGGCAAGATGTTGATTTTTGAAAGGATTAAAACTAAGTGGAGCTCTAATGAATCTTTAATTAGATTGAAAAGTGAATTGATAATTTAAATTATCAAATCTGAAAGGTGATCGAGAATGGAGTACCACCAGTTTTTCTCCAATGCGATAGTTAAATCTTTAATTAGATTTGAACGTGAAATGGTAATTAATTTTACCGATAACACCGTGGTGTTAGATATGGAGTATTACCAGTTTTGCTCCATGGGAGGAATAGGTTGGGATTGGGAAACAAAATAAATAATTACTTCGGTGTGGTTCGCTAATCCTGACTAGTTTGAAATGATATCCAAAGGAAGATTAAAGAATAAATTTAGAAGAATTTATCTTGGATAAAATTAATGGGAACCTTTCCCTAAGAATGTGATTTTGTGAATAAAAGAATATTCTGAATTAGAATGAGGCGTTTGTTGTGCTTGTGTAACATTTGTTTATTATATACGTGGGTTATTCAGAAAGGCCGGGTTTATACCCATTCTGAATAACCGATTCGACGAGATGTCGAAGATGAAGACAGTGGTTGAAGACCGGAAGTCTTCACATCGTTTGGGTGATTACTGATGATCTTGATTGGGTTGTACACCTAAGATGGGGGAAACAGTTGGTGATCGTCTAGACGTACTTGGAGATGGATGGATATGCGAGGAAAGTGCCTCCGGTTTCGTTCAGACCCAGAATGAACTTGTAAATGGATTGTGTGTCTGACATTGGATTTTATTCTGTTTTGATTGATCTCTATTAAATATACATCTGTTTGGCGGCGGATAATTTATTCTCTTTCTTAACGCCCTTCTCTGAGACGTACGAGCTCAGAGGTTGTATATCGATGGACATCAGTCGCATGGAGTGAATTGCCAGTGTGGCACGCGTAAGTGGCAATTGATCAGGGCTTCTATTGAAAAGCAAAGTCTTGTGGTTGATGATCAAAGCACGGCCTGTGTGGGTAGCTTTGTGTATAACGTGAATTCGCGAGTCTCACACCTCGGTATGAGTCAAAAACGGGAGACGGACCGCTGGGAGAGCACGACGTTTCTTTCTAGCAAGGGTGGTGTCAGTGACCTACCAGCCCTGACATTTATATACTTTTCACCTGTGTGGTTGTTGGATACGAGGCGCCTCGGATATAGGTCTGTAAGGACCGGGAAACGTGTGTTCAGGAATTGCCAATCCTCAAAAGTAAGAGAGGACCGACCCTGAAGATCCAAGGATCATAGTGGGGTCCTGGGACATTTGCTAGAGTGTCTCGAATCGGAGAGGAGCTTGCCCCTTGCCTCGACTCATGATGGAATCCAATTTCCAATATGTGTGTTTTGGTTTTATTTGTAGAACCTAGTATGGCGACATAGTGGTATGGGTCATTCATGCCGCCTATGGTTGATATTTATGATTGAAATTGTTTTGACACTATACACTTATAATAGTATCAAATAATGTGTTTTAAACGTATCAAGCATGCTTTGGCTGTTATAAGGTAAAAACCCTATCCTCCGGCTTGCGTAGCATTGTGTGATGGGACCTGGGTCTTATAATAGCTTCATTTTTCTTTATTTAGCATTGCGCTATCTGTTTTCTGCACTGGTATTCTTAGGAGGAAACCCGTTCCGTGTTATACGGCGTGGTCCCTTGATTTACCTTACTTCAAAAATAAAGATTAATAACTGTTTTAGTTCTCACACCAGTCACATGACTGACCTGGAGTTTATTGTTTTTAACCTAAACTCTAGGTGCCCCTATTTTCCACACGGGCAGCTAGTTGTTTTGGTTTTGCAGATTTATATTCACAGGGTCCTGATCTACAGCTGGAACGATGCTCGGAAAGCTATGTATCCGTGTATCACTTTCAGTTGTGTTTTGTATTTTTTTCCGCTGCTATGTAATTTATTGTAATCTCTGATATTTAACGAATGTAATTTATTCATTTATACTCTGTATATTCTTGTATCTGATGGAATTATTGCAATAACAATGAAATGTTCTTCCGTCTGTGTTCCATTTTTTCCTGTTCTCAATTCTATCCGTGCTTTCCTTCACGGGGAAGTTCGGGTCGTCTCACTTGTTTAAACTTTGATAGAGATAATACAACATATAATTTTGTATGACACATATTCGAAGTTAGAATGGACTATTGTAATTCAGTTTTTTTATTGAAATTAATTTACTTGAAGTGTGATTAATCCTGACTCGAGTATTTTTATGTTTTTGCATGGAATGCTCGAGTCAGATCCGAGCATTTCAGATTTAGATATTACAGCGGCAGATTCGAAGATTGGCAAAAACTGGGGGTTTCAGGAGACGCGCACTCTGAAGATTTTTAAAACAGTAAATATTTTTCTATTGTATTCAACTGTATTTTTACATTCCGCTGTACAGAAAAATCCTTGTATCAAAAATTTTGATTAATATATGAAAGGTTATTTTGTTGTTCAATACTGTGTTATTTATTTTATTCTGTGTTTTCTGTGTTGATTCTATTTTGAACTCGGTAAGCTAAATAACGAACCATCGATTTGAAAGTTTTAGGTTGGTTAAATCACCAATTTGAAGTGGTCAAAAAAGCGAGTCATTACAGTTGGTATCAAAGCTTTGGTTTATTCAAAGCATAGCTTATCGGGTTTAAATTGAGTAGGTTCGACACTAGAAAAGTAGATTTTGAAAATAAAAAAATTTCGAAGTATAGTTTTGGAAAGTGTTAACAATTTGATTTTGAAAGGAGAATTATTTTGAAAATATTATATATTTTGAAAACTAGTATTTTGAAACAAGTACAACGGAAACAAAAATATTATTTTGAGATTTAAAATATTTTGGAATCCCCAATGTTCGAATCCGGATTTGCTAGGGCTGTTCTTCGATAAGTTCTCTGAGGATTGAATCTCGAATCCGTTGTCGAATGTTATCAAAGGAAGATACGTATGGAAAAATAAACGAATAAAATTTCTAAAATTGTGAATTTTAGAAATGAAAGCCAAATGAAATTGATTTGAAATAAGAATTTAGATGAGAATTTGAATGAAAAAGGGGAAATTTAGAATCGTTTCAGAAATAAAACGCTGAATGTTATTTTGATATTCGGGCGAGAAATATGTGAAAATAAAATCGGAGCAAGATATTATTGGAATACGACTGTGCTAAATTCGAAATGTGACAAGGAAAATTATAATTGGTTTCAAACCAATAAGGTATAATCGAATATATATGAATTCGATATTAAGATATAAACTTGTTAATTAATTAACAAGAAGTGAATGATAAAAGAGAGTTATAAATGAAACGAATCATTAATGAGATAAAGCGAAATATGAATGGAGATTTTAAAGAGATTTGAACGTGTATTTAAATGGCATCAAAACTGATTTAGTGTGACGAGTTTATATTCTTATAAAAGGAATAACATTTACTTTTTAGAAGTAAATAACATGTGAAAGCAAAAATATTGCAAATGAAATTGAGGATAAAGGAAATGGAATTGACCGGTACAGTGAAATTATTCTGAAGTTCAGAATATAAATCAAGTGAAATTTTTCCGAAGTTTGGAATATATTATCGTATCGGATGGAGGTTATGCATGTAAGTTTGATTATGCTGAATTTCAAGAAAATATTAGTTACTTTCCATTTTAATTTTTATTAATAAATCGTTTATATGTTTAGATTAATGAATAAAATACATTTTAATGTTAAATATTTTGAAGGCATGAATTATTGTGATAATTAGCGATTTTTGGTAAAAGAAGTAAATTCTTAATTCGAATCCAGAAATTACAAGAATGAATGTTTAATGGATATTCGAAGTGTGAATTTTGCTATTTCAAAGTTAGTAATGTTGTTCAATTAAGGTTTGAGAGATTAATATACCCCAACTTGATTGACTTCATTGTTGATTAAGAAATGGATAAGGTTCGACAGCTGTAACACCCCACCTCCGCTAGGGTCACTCACAAAGGGAATGCACTAGTTTTGGATGAGCGTTATCGAGGTAAACAGTCACAGAAATATTACAAGACAAAACATAAATAAAACAGCGGAAGAATCAAAGGCTAAATTTCATTACTTTCAAAAAGAGTCAAAACCTTTTACATCAAAAGTACCAACTATCATTTTCCATTACAACAAGTTCTGCCTTGAATAAATAAAGAAGCATAAAACTTAAAACAACAAAAGTAGCTTAATTCCCCAAAGGTAGCAGAAATGCAACCATAACATAGCTCAAGATCAAACCGTACATGAGCTGAACCGAAAGCAAGCGAAATCCAAGCTAATTGCTAGAGATTCGTCCCTGAGAACCTGGGGGGAAACGAAAGAAAAGGAGGCAAAAGAAAACGGGTCAGTCATAAAGACTGGTAAGTCCTAGTGACTTTCAGCATAAAAACAGGTAAAGGTAACACGACATGTATAAACTGAAAGTAAACATAAGGATGATGACAAGATGGGCAAGATAGACTAAGACAACATGATAAATCAAGTATAAATCAAGTATAGCATCGCATGTCCAAGATTCGCTGCACCAACTGTACTAGTATCCCAAACCCATGTCATATATTAACCATGAAATGATCCCTTGGCCCAATATCATGAATGACCCATTACTAGGTCCAACAGAACGATCCACTAATCGATCGACTCCCTACAAGTTCTAGCTCGTCATGTGTCTGTGTCATACGGCCCTATCACGAATGTAGTTACCTGTGCTAGGTCCACCATAGGGTGTATCAAGCCCTAGGGTGCCAACGACCGACACGAATCAAGCATGCACAGTGTAAACCTACTGATGCCCAATGCCTGCTTTTTCAACTCCGGACTACGTGCACGACCATAGTCCGCCTGAACCTACACTGCCGCACCAACCCAGCCGTCGTTCTGGTCGCTTACAATCAGCCTAGTTATCGTGCCCCACCCTGCCTAGTTCCAGGGTACCATGATACATCTAAGTGGGTTACTATTGAAATGGACCGCGTAACTAAGGTTTCCGTCCAGCAGGTTAAGTGTTGTCATTTAAATTCATGACTTAACCCTTATCAGTCTAGAATGTCAAGTTGGTTAAGTGTTGTCTTTCAATTTCATGACTTAATCCCACTAATCATGTGTCAAGTTGGTTAAGTGTTGTCTTTCATGTTCATGACTTAACCCTATCATGTGGCATTAATTCATTAATGCACCCTAACCTCTCACATCAGACTTGTTGTTGTGGTCACTGGATATGCCGGGCGGTTCCGGGCAGAATTACACTACAACTCAGTCTGACCTCGGGTTTCAAGCGCGATATGACCAACTACCCACATTGGATCCTATTGTTTGCAGTCACTAGATTTGCCGGGCGGTTCTGGGTAGAATTACACTGCAAACTCAACCCAACCTCGAGTTGGCCATTTTCAAGTTCATTTTAGTGTCATGTCCATGTTCAAATTTCATGTCAAGTTCGTGTCAAGTTTCATGAAAAGTTTCATGTCAAGTTTCATGCCAAGTTTCATGTTTCAACTTATGCCTATTATCAAGTTCATGATTCATGTTCATAACCAATTCATGTTTTGCCTAATCTACCCAAATCGTATTCCCATCGCACGTAAACGTGAATCGATCTAAATTACAAGTAGATCCAAATCCAGAAATAAAGGGAATAACATCAAAACTATGATAGGCACAAAGGACGAGCATAAAGTGATAAAAGGGATTACAAGACTAGCATGATATATCTTGAGATAATTACTTACAACATCACTAGCATATAGAAAATAATAGGATTTCAAATCTAGCATAATAAGATGATAGTCATGGCATAAGGTGATATTCCCAAACTTGTAAATAATAGACTGATTCAACATCACAGGCATGGTAATGTTTTGGACATGAAAGAGTTTGATTTACTACATGAATAGGTCCAAACTGATTTCATAGCAATATTCCCAAATGTCAAGATCCAAGATGGAAACTAGAATAGATGTGAATCGATTATCATACTTAAGTCCAATTTCACTTTATCTCATGTCCAAATCACAATTAAAAAGTTTAAATGTCAAAGTAACTAGAATTTACAGATCGTGGACTAAGAATTTAGAAAGCAGAATCGAAGCTCTAGTCGAACAACCCCAATATGCAATTCCTAGCCGTAGTCTTCAAGAAATAGTCTTCATGTTTTATTTTAATTTAATTAAGAAGAAGAAGCCATGTCCATCAAGAATTTGTGCAGCATACGGTTAGAGAAGAATGGTGTAAAGAGAAAGGGGCTAGAGGGCTGTTTATATAGGATTAGGCGGACGAATCTAGACTGAAAACGAGACCAGATACATCAGAATGAACCCAGGCTCAAAACAGGGTTTCAACACCAGGTCGACCTGGTCCCTGGGATGTCGACCATAGTGTTGATCCCCAGGTCGACCTGGTCCTAGGCGGGAAAATTCCCGCCCAGTCTACGCTGGGGTTTAAATTCGAATTCGAGCTGTTTTTCTATTCTGAAAATTCTAGAAACTTCGGAGGGTCATATCTCCCTCATACGTACTCCATTTCTCGAAAACTCGGACTCGTTTCCAAGCAGAATTTCGAGGCGAACGCAATGGAGCAACTCGTTTCCCTTGATTCTTGTTTTAAAAGTTAATTCTTCCTTGATTTATGGTTTTAACATGTTATTAAAATACGGGTTGTTACATTCTCCCCTCCTTAAAGGATTTCTTCCCTGAAATCTTCAAGTTATGAAGAATGAATCCTATCATCCAATCAACCATCTACTCAACCATCATCCATAGGCAACCATTGTACTTAAAATATTTCTAATGTTGTATGAACTTATGCAAGAGTGTGTGTATATGTACTTATCTAATGCAAAAGATCATACGGTTACTTATTCAGTAAACCTCCTTAATGGAAAATATGTTAGTGTAATGAGTCCAACATGTATGCAAATTCCTAACATACTTTATAATCTCTACATGAGTGCACAACCATTCATTCATATGCAATATCCATATAACAACATATCGAATTTCCATCCATATACAAGTATAAGCACCCATGCATATGCAATATGAAATATGTGACTGAGCCGATCTAGTGCCTAATGTGTGTTATGCAACCACGAGCAACCACTTGCAATCACCAACCAAAACATGTTTCAATCACATGTTTACATCCAAAAGGGTTCTACCTAAGGTTCTCAAGATAGGATCGAGAAGATAACAAGAAAAACATGGAAAGCAAAAGCATGTACATGATACGAAGGTATGTAAACTTATAGGAAAAAGAGATCGAGAATGTACCCTAAAAAAGAAATGGGTATAGCGAGCGTATCTTCTCTTCGGTTTCCCAAGTTGCGGCTTCTTGGGCTTCACTCCATTGTACTTTAACTAGTTTGACTTCTCGATTCCTTAGCTTCTTGATCTCCGTTCCTAAGATACGAATCGGAACTCGCGTCAATGTTGCTTCCTTTTCCACTTTTACGCCTTCAAGGATGCTTGGCTCAACCACTTCGGCAGACTCATGTAAGCACTTTCGGAGATGCGAAACGTGAAAGACATTTTGTACTCCAGCCAACCTCTCGGGTAACTTTACCTTATAGGCCATATGTCCAATCCTGTCGATGATAGGGAACGGTCCTACGAACCTCGGTGCTAACTTTCCAACCGCTCCAAAGCGAACCACATTGCGTAAAGGGGAAACTTTTATAAAGACCATATCTCCAACTTCGAACTTTAGGTCTGTCCTTCTCTTGTCCGCGTAGGATTCCTGTCTATCTTGGGCCGTTTTCATCCGTCTTCGTATCAACTCAACCTTCTCGGAAGTGTCCCTTATCATGTCAGGTCCAAGTATGAGCTTGTCTGTTGACTCCCACCAACAAGTTGGTGACTTGCACGGTCTTCCGTATAAAGCTTCGAATGGTGTCATTCCTATGCTATCTTGGTAACTATTATTATACACGAACTCAACGAGAGGTAGGTGATCTTCCCAAGTACCACCAAAGTCAAGAATGCATAGTCTCAAAAGATCCTCTAGTACCCTATTTACCCTTTCGGTTTACCCATCCGTCTGTGGGTGATAGGTCGTGCTTAAACTTAGTGGTGTAACCATTGCTTCTTGTAAACTATTCCAAAATTCGCTAGTGAAAATCGGGTCACGATCGCTAACTATGCTAGAAGGAACTCCATGCAACCATACTATTTCTCGAAGGTATATAGATGTTAGCCATGATGCGGTCCTCTTGCTCTTCGCAGGAATGAAGTGAGCGCTCTTCATGAGTCTATCTACTATAACCCATATGCTAGTATTTCCCTTCCTTGACCTAGGCAATCCATCCACGAAATCCATCGAGACACTCTCCCATTTCCACAGCGGAACCTCCAAAGGATGCAATAGCCCACCGGGATTTTCGACTCGACCTTTACTTGTTGGCACACCATGCACTTAGAAACGAATTCTGCCACGTCCTTTTTCATCTCGTTCCAAAAGAAAATGCGCTTCATATCCTTGTACATTTTATCCCCTCCGGGATGTATAGTCATCTTCGAGTGATGCGCCTCTTCGAGAACTCTCTTTACTAAGTCTCCCACTTGTTGGACACATAGTCTACCATCACGTCTTAGCCATCCCTTGTCGTCTATGGCATACCTACTGAGGTGACTTGACATCTCACCTCTAATCAACTTGTCCATGATCTCTACTATCTGTGGGTCTTCCTTCTGTGAAGTTCCTACTTGGTCTAGAAGCGTAGGCCTTAACTTGAGAGATGCTAACGTGCTAGCCAACGACTCAACAACAGGTGTGAAATCAAAGGTTGCTATAAACTCTAGACTTTTCCTTTCAACAAACAAAGGACTCAAAGTCAACCTTTTCCTACTTAGCGCATCCACCACCACGTTACCCTTGCCAGGGGTTTAAGCTATATCGAAGTCATACGATGCCAAGAATTCCATCCACCTCTGTTGCCTTAGATTCAAATCTTTTTGCGAAAAGAGGTACTTAAGTTATTTGTGATCAGTTTACAACTCAAACTTCTCACCTAGAAGATAGTGGCGCCAAGACTTAAGCGCAAAAACAATCGCGGCCAATTCCAAGTCATGTGTGGGATAGTTCTTCTCATGAATTTTAAGTTGTCTACCCCCGTAGCATATCACTTTCCTTTCTTGCATTAGGACAACGCCTAATCCCGTGCCGCACGCGTCTGTGTACACTGTAAACATTTTACCTCCGTCGGGTAATGCCAAAACTGGAGCTGTGGTAAGGGCTCTCTTAAGCCTTTGAAAAGCAACGTCACACACTATGTCCCATGCGAAAGCTAGGTTTTCTTCGTTAACCTAGTAAGAGGGGCTGAAATCTTAGCGAAATCCTTAATGAACTTCCTATAGTATCCCGCCAAACCGAGAAAGCTTCTCACTTCCGTTGTGTTCTTAGGAACTTTCCAGTCTTGCACCGCAGCTACTTTTGCGGGGTCCATAGCTATACCTTGCTTAGAAACTACATGTCCAAGAAACTGAACTTCTTTTCTCCAAAAATGACACTTAGAGAACTTAGCCTTAAACTCGTGTGCTCTAAGCGTATCCATGACTTCCTTGAGATGTCTAGCATGTTCTTCCTCATCCTTTGAGAAGATCAAAATATCGTCCGCGAAGACCACCACAAACTTGTTAAGGAACTCCCTAAACACCCTACTCATCAAGTCTACGAAGTACGCGGGTGCATTCGTCAACCCAAACGGCATGACGAGCCATTCGAAGAAACCATCTGAGACGACCCGATTCCCCGTTCTCACGGAAACAGGGCTATCTTTGGAATATAACACAGAAACAGATAATAGCAGAACAGAATTAAATAAATACACCAGGTAATGAACAATAGAATATACTGGATAAAAGTAATCATCAGAGTTACACAGTATACAGGATCTTACTTAGTACAAATACAGTTCAGCTATACATAAATGTCTACAGCGGAAATAAACAAAATATGTACAATAGGAGCTGAACAGCATAAAAGGAAATAAATGATAGAATCCATCTTCAGCTCCAACTATCCAGAAAGAACCAGCTAAACCTGAATACAAGGCTGCCCGTGTGGAAAAAGGGGCACCCGAGTTTGAAAGTGAAACAAACTACGAGTCAGTCATGGGACTGGTATGAGAAATCTACTCAACACATATATAATTTGGCTAATCACAGGACCACGCCACTTTCGTGGAACGGGTTTACTCCATTGGATTGCCAGTGCTTTTAAAACAAATCTTTCTTTTAAACATCGCTATGCTTTTTATAAAAATGAAGCCATTATAAGACTCAGTTCCCATCACACAATGCAACGCAAACCGGAGGATAGAGTTTTACCTTATAATGGCCAAAATATGATTGATACGAATAAAACAAAGGCAATTGATATTATTGCTAGTGTTTATATGTTTTGAAAACAATTTCAAATCATAACTATCAATCATAGACGGCATGGGTACCATATATCATGTCGCCATATATATATACAATCAAAATCGCACGATGTCGTATTTGGAAATTGGATTTCCGTCATGAACCAAGGCAAAAGATAGTCCTTACCGAATTCGAGATTGCCTAGCCCGGGTCTTAGGATCAGAACGCATCGATCCTTGGAGCGACAGGGCCGGTCCACACGGAGTGGATTAAAAATGCCTGAGCACTACGTTTCGCCGCCCTTTGGGGCCTAAGCGAGCCAACAAGTGACTCCATCGGACCCGGATCGTCCGATCTAACCGAGGCGCCTCGCAACAGCAACAACCACATAAGTCAAGCTCGTCAGGGCGTGTAAAACCACTGACGCCACTTTTAGCTAGGAGGAAACGTAGGCCCTCCCTGAGGTCCGTTCTCCCGTTTTAGGTTCATACCGGGGTGTGAGGCTCGCGAATTCACGTTATACACAAAGCTATGCCACACAGGCGGTGCTTTGATCATCACCACAAGACTTTGCTTTTCAACAGAAGCCCTGATCACTGCATCTTAGCATGCCACACAGAATAAATCCTATGTCAGACACACAGTCCATTTACAAGTCCGTTCTGGGTCTGAACGAAACCGGAGGCACTAAATACCTCGCAAACCCATCGATCACCACGTACGTCTGGACGATCACCACTCATTATCCATATTTCGGGATGCCTCTCAATCAGGACCTCGGTTACCATCCGAACGAGGTGAAGATCTCCGGTCTTCGACCATCGTCTTCATCTTCGACTTTCAATCGTCGGTCAATTATTTGAAATGAGAATTAACTCGGCCTTCTCAAATAATTCATGTATATTTAGAATTTCAAATCAATTTATTTCAATGGTTAAATTTTTCGACAACACCAATTGTGTTCTTTAATGTAATTTTCACACCAAACACATTCAACCATCAAAAGCCACATAAATCAAGCAAATTCAGTTTATTTCCATTCCATATCGCTTATGATATTTTATAACTATTTATCGCTATTTTTATTTATTTTAAAATAGCCATTTTATTCAAAACGACGCTTCGGGCCATAAGGCGGCCGTGGCGCTATTTTTCTTCAGATTTGATTTACACATATCTGAAAATCTAACCGTTGGATCTTCACAAAATTTACATCATTAGAAAGGTCTTTTCAAAACGAATCCAACGGTTCCAGTTTCGGGAAAATCCGACGGTCGGATCTCCCGGTACCATCGTTTGAAGTTTCGATTTCAAAATACGAACTGCAGCGTCGTTATTCGATTAAATATATAATTATATTAATATATATAAATATAATCGCTTCTGGCGCTGTTTTTCTTCAGATTTGAATTAAACATTCCAGACAATCCAACCGTTGGATTTTTACAAGGTTGGTGCCGTTGGAAAGATTATTCCAAGGCGAACTCGACGGTTGAGGTTTCGGGAAAATCCAATGGTCGGATTTCCCGCACTAGTCATTTGAAATCACGATTTCAAAATACGAACTGCACGGCCTCGTTTCGTTTTAATTTTATTTATATTTATATATTTATATATTTATATAAATATAGTTCATTCAATGATTTCCATATCGTTTTCACTTTAAATATTTTTCTAACACCTTAAAATTTTGGAAAATTTCGCCATAACCTCCCCTGCACCGGGAGCATCGGGAAATCGCAAATAGCGTTCCCGGTCCTTCTAATCTCAAAAAGAAAAAGAAAAAGCCAAGCGGCTAGCCAACAGGCTCATAAAATCATCACCCAAACAAAGCAGTAAATGTGTACCTATTTGTCGGGCACAAAATTTTATTCCTCTTCTCTAGCCCCTTTGCTATAACCTGTTCAATGAATATGCATGTACATATATATACAGTTCTTATCATTTATCATTTTCTATTCAACTTCATATTTGATTTCTGTTTGGTTTAAAAACACCATTCATTCTAATGTTACATAAATAGATGCAAATCATTTCATTAGCTAATTAATGAATATTTCAACTCATATATGTTTATTTTGAACAAGTGGCTATTTTTAACACTTCACATTTCAACGATTTATGCATACAATAAAAATGTGATTTTTATTGTAAAACAATTCATTTCAAAACACTATTTTTCTATGTAGTTCAAGCTGGTGATAAAAATGGGATTTTTATCATAAAACAATTTCTTTTAAAACGAGACTATTTTACACAGTTCATATAGTCGATAAAAGGTGATTTTTATTATCAAACAATTTATTTCAAAATATGAATACCATTCAACACATGAATTTCTAATCAACGAATGAATATCAATTCAACACATGAATGTTTTCTATAGTTTCTATATATAGATAAAAATGTGATTTTTATTATCAAACAATTTATTTCAAAATATGAATACCATTCAACACATGAATTTCTAATCAACGAATGAATATCAATTCAACACATGAATGTTTTCTATACAATGAATAAATATAGTTTAAGCAAATGAAAATAATTCAAACACACGAATATTATTCAAAATTTCGGCAGCATAACGGCAGGGTAGTTAAACCGGGACCGTCCCTAGTACGGCTCCTCGCTCTACCTTAAAACCTCGCGGTTTTTGACAATGGGGATCATGCATCTAGTTCGCACGCAGGCGGCATGTATATGTTTATTTCATTTCCACAAACTAATCCTATGTGGTTTCAACCAAATATTTCTTAATCACAAGCGGGTATTTTTCAACCACAATCAACCAATATCAATCACAAACAATCCCAAACAACCATTCGCTATCAATCAATTTTCACACCAATTTCAATCAATAAATATCGTCCATGGTTTGTGGACGAGGGGGCGTGTATATATATATATATATATATATATAGATATATATTAATAGATAGCAATTCACTTTCATTTCACACATATAAAATATTTTTAAATCAGAAATCTCACCAATAGCTATCCAATACCACGACTCTTCCTTTAGAAATCTTCGCCTTTTTGTCGCTTTCACCCGTATTCTCTACATATGTAAAAATCGAATTTTTACTATGTTATTCAATATATAAAAATCGTATTTTTATAAATTCCTTTTTCTATATAAAGATCGTATTTTTATAAATTCTTTTTTTTTCTACATAAAAATCGAATCTTTCTAACTCTAGTTCGTATATAAAATCGAATTTTTATCCTACTAACTTCATAAGAAAAATCATGTCTTTACAAAATTAGAAAATCATATCTTTTCATCTCGCTACATATATGTAAAGGATTATATTTCACTTCATATATAAAATAATGTTTTTATATTTTCTGTTATATATAAAAAAAATATACCCTTTCCTTTGTAAAAATATAACATTTTCTATTAACAAATTCCTAACTTTATGTTGGAAAATCGCAACTTTTTCAAGTTAAGATATATATAAAAAAATTACTTTCCTAAAACAAGGTTATTTCCTTTTTTTTAAAAAAATCATATTTTTAATAACATTAACTAAATAATCTAAAAGAAAAGGAATATAAAAATCTTACAGCGGGTATGGGGGGGAAGAATGGAGGCGCTGGCTTCTCCTTCGCGCGGAGGTGCTGATTACAGTCGAACAGGGGGGGAAAATGGTGCTCGCGCAAGGCCGGAGGATAAGGGCTGAGGAGGGCTGCATCATCCTGGCGGTGGTCGGAGGCGGCTCCCCTTCACTGGCGGTCTTCTATGGTGCTCGCAGTTTCTGTTTGGGTTCGGAGTTGAAGGATGGAGAGAGGAGGAGGGCGGTTTTCGTACAGGTGGGACGTGGGGGGAAAGAGAAAGGCGGAGGCGGCGGGGGATCGATGATGGGAGTGGCGGCGCGACGTGGAGACTGACGGCTAGGGTTTTGGCTTTCGCCGAGTTTTTTTTTTTTTTATTTGACCGAGAGTTGACTGAGGGAGGAAAGGAGAAGGGGGGCTATTATATAATTTATTAATTTATTTTGAATTTTAAATTCTCCAAAGTACCCTTCCCATTCGAACTCGAAATCGAACCTGCCGACTATCGTCCCTAGCGTTTTACCCCCATTTCGAACACAATGGGATATGTATCGTAGGCCAATTCGACTGTTTGAATCAGTTTTCGTTGAATTTAAAGTATAATTCTTTATATATTCAATTTAAACGCACATTTCAATTTAGTAAGGCCACATACGAACTCGAAAAATTCCAGAAAAATATTTTCTAGCTTTGTATTGACGATTCGGTCCTAACAAAACTAGTTTCGTCGAATTCTGAGGCCGTTTGCAAAATGGCCAATTTCCAGTCGATTAAATTCAACAAAAACTGGTCAAACGCGTTTTCTTTTGCCACGCTCACATATTGATTCGAAAAATTATGAAATTTGAAACCTAGCAATAGTTTGACATCCCGGACCCAACAAAAGTGGTTTCGTCGAAATCCGAGGTCATTTGCAAATTGTCCATTTTTAAGGGCCTGAATTCCATAGCGACTATTCAGAATTTTCAACTGGACATATCTTTTGATTCCCGCTATCAAATTTCGATTGGTCGGATTCGTTAGAAAGACATCATCAATTAGATCCTAATGTTTTTGGTTTCACTAAAATCCGGATTGTTTTGCACCCGGTATATTCAATTGAAGTTTGAAATCGAATTATCGAACTACCGCGCCATTTTCAATTCTATATATAATTATAATTAATTATATTCGTTTTCAAATGTCGATTCAAACTCAGTTTTCATCGCCATTATTTAAAATATTTATTTTAAATATTTAAAATCCATTATTTTAGCCAATTTAAAAATTTTAAATTGGTTCAGATTTTCTGGGTCGTTACAATCTCCCCCACTTAAAACTTTTCGTCCCCGAAAAGGAACAAAGTCGAAAGTGGTTTGATAAATCTACAATCACACAACACAACAACCAATCCAATTGTTTTTAACCTTTCAAATATATATCTTTTATATATTCAAATATTATATTTCTAAAACCAGACTATATATATAATCACAAATACGTTATTTAAAAACATATTACTCTCGACTCGTTCTGAGGCACTTCTGACCCCATCTCTAACGAGTTGTTCTGATTCTGCTGCTCATACTAGGATATTACTGATCCTATCTGTATAGAGTTACCCGTCCTAGAACACTACTGGTTCTATTTCTGACGAGTTCGTTCAAATGTTATATTCCAGAACTAAGCTTAACCAAAGCTCTGATACCACGTTGAGACGACCCGATTTCCCGTTCTCACGGAAACAGGGCTATCTTTGGAATATAACACAGAAACAGATAATAGCAGAACAGAATTAAATAAATACACCAGGTAATGAACAATAGAATATACTGGATAAAAGTAATCATCAGAGTTACACAGTATACAGGATCTTACTTAGTACAAATACAGTTCAGCTATACATAAATGTCTACAGTGGAAATAAACAAAATATGTACAATAGGAGCTGAACAGCATAAAAGGAAATAAATGATAGAATCCATCTTCAGCTTCAACTATCCAGAAAGAACCAGCTAAACCTGAATACAAGGCTGCCTGTGTGGAAAAAGGGGCACCCAAGTTTGAAAGTGAAACAAACTACGAGTCAGTCATGGGACTGGTATGAGAAATCTACTCAACACATATATAATTTGGCTACTCACAGGACCACGCCACTTTCGTGGAACGGGTTTACTCCATTGGATTGCCAGTGCTTTTAAAACAAATCTTTCTTTTAAACATCGCTATGCTTTTTATAAAAATGAAGCCATTATAAGACTCAGTTCCCATCACACAATGCAACGCAAACCGGAGGATAGAGTTTTACCTTATAATGGCCAAAATATGATTGATACGAATAAAACAAAGGCAATTGATATTATTGCTAGTGTTTATATGTTTTGAAAACAATTTCAAATCATAACTATCAATCATAGACGACATGGGTACCATATATCATGTCGCCATATATATATACAATCAAAATCGCACGATGTCGTATTTGGAAATTGGATTTCCGTCATGAACCAAGGCAAAAGATAGTCCTTACCGAATTCGAGACTGCCTAGCCCGAGTCTCAGGATCAGAACGCATCGATCCTTGGAGCGACAGGGCCGGTCCACAGGGAGTGGATTAAAAATGCCTGAGCACTACGTTTCGCCGCCCTTTGGGGCGTAAGCGAGCCAACAAGTGACTCCATCGGACCCGGATCGTCCGATCTAACCGAGGCGCCTCGCAACAGCAACAACCACATAAGTCAAACTCGTCAGGGCGTGTAAAACCACTGACGCCACTTTTAGCTAGGAGGAAACGTAGGCCCTCCCTGAGGTCCGTTCTCCCGTTTTAGGTTCATACCGGGGTGTGAGGCTCGCGAATTCACGTTATACACAAAGCTATGCCACACAGGCGGTGCTTTGATCATCACCACAAGACTTTGCTTTTCAACAGAAGCCCTGATCACTGCATCTTAGCATGCCACACAGAATAAATCCTATGTCAGACACACAGTCCATTTACAAGTCCGTTCTGGGTCTGAACGAAACCGGAGGCACTAAATACCTCGCAAACCCATCGATCACCACGTACGTCTGGACGATCACCACTCATTATCCATATTTCGGGATGCCTCCCAATCAGGACCTCGGTTACCATACAAACGAGGTGAAGATCTCCGGTCTTCGACCATCGTCATCATCTTCGACTTTCAATCGTCGGTCAATTATTTGAAATGAGAATTAACTCGGCCTTCTCAAATAATTCACGTATATTTAGAATTTCAAATCAATTTATTTCAATGGTTAAATTATTCGACAACACCAATTGTGTTCTTTAATGTAATTTTCACACCAAACACATTCAACCATCAAAAGCCACATAAATCAAGCAAATTCAGTTTATTTCCATTCCATATCGCTTATGATATTTTATAACTATTTATCGCTATTTTTATTTATTTTAAAATAGCCATTTTATTCAAAACGACGCTTCGGGCCATAAGGCGGCCGTGGCGCTGTTTTTCTTCAGATTTGATTTACACATATCTGAAAATCTAACCGTTGGATCTTCACAAAATTTACATCATTAGAAAGGTCTTTTCAAAACGAATCCAACGGTTCCAGTTTCGGGAAAATCCGACGGTCGGATCTCCCGGTACCATCGTTTGAAGTTTCGATTTCAAAATACGAACTGCAGCGTCGTTATTCGATTAAATATATAATTATATTAATATATATATAAATATAATCGCTTCTGGCGCTGTTTTTCTTCAGATTTGAATTAAACATTCCAGACAATCCAACCGTTGGATTTTTACAAGGTTGGTGCCGTTGGAAAGATTATTCCAAGGCGAACCCGACGGTTGAGGTTTCGGGAAAATCCAATGGTCGGATTTCCCGCACTAGTCGTTTGAAATCACGATTTCAAAATACGAACTGCACGGCCTCGTTTCGTTTTAATTTTATTTATATTTATATATTTATATAAATATAGCTCATTCAATGATTTCCATATCGTTTTCACTTTAAATAGTTTTCTAACACCTTAAAATTTTGGAAAATTTCGCCATAACCTCCCCTGCACCGGGAGCATCGGGAAATCGCAAATAGCGTTCCCGGTCCTTCTAATCTCAAAAAGAAAAAGAAAAAGCCAAGCGGCTAGCCAAGCGGCTAGCCAACAGGCTCATAAAATCATCACACAAACAAAGCAGTAAATGTGTACCTATTTGTCGGGCACAAAATTTTATTCCTCTTCTCTAGCCCCTTTGCTATAACCTGTTCAATGAATATGCATGTACATATATATACAGTTCTTATCATTTATCATTTTCTATTCAACTTCATATTTGATTTCTGTTTGGTTTAAAAACACCATTCATTCTAATGTTACATAAATAGATGCAAATCATTTCATTAGCTAATTAATGAATATTTCAACTCATATATGTTTATTTTGAACAAGTGGCTATTTTTAACACTTCACATTTCAACGATTTATGCATACAATAAAAATGTGATTTTTATTGTAAAACAATTCATTTCAAAACACTATTTTTCTATGTAGTTCAAGTTGGTGATAAAAATGGGATTTTTATCATAAAACAATTTCTTTTAAAACGAGACTATTTTACACAGTTCATATAGTCGATAAAAGGTGATTTTTATTATCAAACAATTTATTTCAAAATATGAATACCATTCAACACATGAATTTATAATCAACGATTGAATATCAATTCAACACATGAATGGTTTCTATAGTTTCTATATATAGATAAAAATGTGATTTTTATTATCAAACAATTTATTTCAAAATATGAATACCATTCAACACATGAATTTCTAATCAACGAATGAATATCAATTCAACACATGAATGTTTTCTATAGTTTCTATATATAGATAAAAAATGTGATTTTTATTATCAAACAATTTATTTCAAAATATGAATACCATTCAACACATGAATTTCTAATCAACGAATGAATATCAATTCAACACATGAATGTTTTCTATAGTTTCTATATATAGATAAAAAATGTGATTTTTATTATCAAACAATTTATTTCAAAATATGAATACCATTCAACACATGAATTTCTAATCAACGAATGAATATCAATTCAACACATGAATTTTTCTATAGTTTCTATATATAGATAAAAATGTGATTTTTATTATCAAACAATTTATTTCAAAATATGAATACCATTCAACACATGAATTTCTAATCAACGAATGAATATCAATTCAACACATGAATGTTTTCTATACAAAATAAATATAGTTTAAGCAAATGAAAATAATTCAAACACACGAATATTATTCAAAATTTCGGCAGCATAACGGCAGGGTAGTTAAACCGGGACCGTCCCTAGTACGGCTCCTCGCTCTACCTTAAAACCTCGCGGTTTTTGACAATGGGGATCATGCATCTAGTTCGCACGCAGGCGGCATGTATATATTTATTTCATTTCCACAAACTAATCCTATGTGGTTTCAACCAAATATTTCTTAATCACAAGCGGGTATTTTTCAACCACAATCAACCAATATCAATCACAAACAATCCCAAACAACCATTCGCTATCAATCAATTTTCACACCAATTTCAATCAATAAATATCGTCCATGGTTTGTGGACGAGGGGGCGTATATATATATATATATATATATATATATATATATATATATATGGATATAGATATATATTTATAGATAGCAATTCACTTTCATTTCACACATATAAAATATTTTTAAATCAGAAATCTCACCAATAGCTATCCAATACCACGACTCTTCCTTTAGAAATCTTCGCCTTTTTGTCGCTTTCACCCGTATTCTCTACATATGTAAAAATCGAATTTTTACTATGTTATTCAATATATAAAAATCGTATTTTTATAAATTCCTTTTTCTATATAAAGATCGTATTTTTATAAATTCTTTTTTTTTCTACATAAAAATCGAATCTTTCTAACTCTAGTTCGTATATAAAATCGAATTTTTATCCTACTAACTTCATAAGAAAAATCATGTCTTTACAAAATTAGAAAATCATATCTTTTCATCTCGCTACATATATGTAAAGGATTATATTTCACTTCATATATAAAATAATGTTTTTATATTTTCTGTTATATATAAAAAAAAATATACCCTTTCCTTTGTAAAAATATAACATTTTCTATTAACAAATTCCTAACTTTATGTTGGAAAATCGCAACTTTTTCAAGTTATGATATATATAAAAAAATTACTTTCCTAAAACAAGGTTATTTCCTTTTTTTTTAAAAAATCATATTTTTAATAACATTAACTAAATAATCTAAAAGAAAAGGAATATAAAAATCTTACAGCAGGTATGGGGGGAAGAATGGAGGCGCTGGCTTCTCCTTCGCGCGGAGGTGCTGATTACAGTCGAACAGGGGGGAAAATGGTGCTCGCGCAAGGCCGGAGGATAAGGGCTGAGGAGGGCTGCATCATCCTGGCGGTGGTCGGAGGCGGCTCCCCTTCACTGGCGGTCTTCTATGGTGCTCGCGGTTTCTGTTTGGGTTCGGAGTTGAAGGATGGAGAGAGGAGGAGGGCGGTTTTCGTACAGGTGGGCCGTGGGGGGAAAGAGAAAGGCGGAGGCGGCGGGGGATCGATGATGGGAGTGGCGGCGCGACGTGGAGACTGGCGGCTAGGGTTTTGGCTTTCGTCGAGTTTTTTTTTTTTATTTGACCGAGAGTTGACTGAGGGAGGAAAGGAGAAGGGGGGGCTATTATATAATTTATTAATTTATTTTGAATTTTAAATTCTCCAAAGTACCCTTCCCATTCGAACTCGAAATCGAACCTGCCGACTGTCGTCCCTAGCGTTTTACCCCCATTTCGAACACAATGGGATATGTATCGTAGGCCAATTCGACTGTTTGAATCAGTTTTCGTTGAATCTAAAGTATAATTCTTTATATATTCAATTTAAACGCACATTTCAATTTAGTAGGGCCACATACGAACTCGAAAAATTCCAGAAAAAGATTTTCTAGCTTCGTATTGACGATACGGTCCTAACAAAACTAGTTTCGTCGAATTCTGAGGCCGTTTGCAAAATGGCCAATTTCCAGTCGATTAAATTCAACAGAAACTGGTCAAACGCGTTTTCTTTTGCCACGCTCACATATTGATTCGAAAAATTATGAAATTTGAAATCTAGCAATAGTTTGACATCCCAGACCCAACAAAAGTGGTTTCGTCGAAATCCGAGGTCATTTGCAAATTGTCCATTTTTAAGGGCCTGAATTCCATAGCGACTATTCAGAATTTTCAACTGGACATATCTTTTGATTCCCGCTATCAAATTTAGATTGGTCGGATTCGTTAGAAATACATCATCAATTAGATCCTAATGTTTTTGGTTTCACTAAAATCCGGATTGTTTTGCACCCGGTATATTCAATTGAAGTTTGAAATCGAATTATCGAACTACCGCGCCATTTTCAATTCTATATATAATTATAATTAATTATATTCGTTTTCAAATGTCGATTTAAACTCAGTTTTCATCGCCATTATTTAAAATATTTATTTTAAATATTTAAAATCCATTATTTTAGCCAATTTAAAAAATTTAAATTGGTTCAGATTTTCTGGGTCGTTACACCATCCGAAGTCCTAAACGCAGTCTTGTCAATGCTATCCTCAACCACTCTAAGCAGATGGAATCCTGTAGCAAGATCGAGTTGAGAGAAAACAGACGCTCCTACAAGCTGGTCGAACAAGCCATCGATTCTCGGTAGTGGGTGCCTATTCTTCTTAGTCAGCTTGTTAAACTCACGATAATCTACGCATAGACAAAGCGAACCAGCCGCCTTAGTAGCGAATACCACCGGAGCACCCCATTCAGAAATGCTTCGCCTAATGAAATTTTTCTCAAGCAACTCCTTACCTTGCTTACTAAGGTCTTTTCTCTCTCGCGGGGCCATGTGTCTAACGGGCAATGGAACTGGCTTAGCATTATCAACAAGATATATACGGAAATCTATCTCGCGTTTAGGGGGTAACCCCTTAACCTCATCAAAGACATCGGGATATTCTCGGACTACCCTTACTAAATGCAAATCATCGATAGACGAGTCAAGAGATTCTAGATAACATAACATGACAGGACCCATAAGGTTATAAGAAATTTCAAGGGTATTACCAAGGCGAGTCACGAGCCTAACTACCCTTCATTCACAATCGAGAATGGCTCCATTATTGGACAGCCAATCCATGCCTAGAATCAAACCATATCCCATAAATCCGAGAACATAAGCATTACATGTGAATTCTACGCTTAAGATAGAAATCCTCAAATCCACGCAAATCATAGATAAATGAGCGGAGCCACCAATTCGAGTTGAAACAATAACGGGATCCTCAACTAGACTAGTACTTAGGTGTAGAGTTTCAACAATATCAGAAGAAATAAAAGTACGCAATGCGCCAGAATCAAACAAGGTTCGAACAGGATGATCAAAAAGATAGACTAAACTTTCGATAGAAATATTTCTACCTTGTTCTTGCGGAGGTACCGTGAGAGCGTGGACTTGTCCTCCAGAAGAAGGTCCAGCTCCCTGCCCTAGCTTCCTTGGGCAGACCTTAGCCATGTGTCCTGTCTCACCACAGTCGAAACAACCACCCATCTTCCTTTTCTTCTTCCTTCAGTCTTTGACTAGATGTCCAGAGATGCCACAGAAATTACACTTTCTCTTTTCACGGGATTTGTTGTTCTTCCCGCCTTTCTTTGGATCAGCTTTCTTGTTCTGCGACCCTTCACTCTTCTTATCTTGACGCACTTCTGCTTTTGCCTCATTCTTGCCCTTGTCTTCCTCATTTAAGAGTGCCATGTCTACTAACCTTTCGTAACTAGCCCCCATAGGTATGTGGGTCATTGCCAAGCTGTGAAGTAGATCATTCAATCCCTTGACAAAACGGAGAGCCTTCTTATGAGGAGTATTCACTAAGTCCAGCCCAAACCGGGCCAGCTGATTGAATTGATTGACGTAGTCCTTGACCGTCATACTTCCTTGCTTAAGAGATAAGAAATTTTCCAGCTGTAGACTTCGTTCAGCTTGTGAGAGGAATTTCATCTCAAAACTTATCCTGAAATCCATCCATGTGTCAACAGGCCTTTTAGTGTTAGTGAATTCCCACCAATAGGAAGCTTCGTCTTCGAGCAACCATACTACCAACTGTACCTTCTGCCTATCGTCCACCTCGATGATAACGAACAGATCCTCTGTTTCTTTGAGCCAGTTCCTCGCTTCTACGAATGATTTAGTTCCCTTGAAATCCTTTCCACCCATGGCCCTAAAATCTCTATGGATCTTTGAGAAAGCATTTGCACGAGGAGGAGGAGGAGGAGGAACCGCTGCAGCTGGAGGAGGAATATCTGTTGGGCTTGTATCGTTGGCCCTAGCCTCTAAGTACCTCCTGAACCTGCCAGGTATTGGCACGCCCCCTGGAAGGTTAAGATTCCCAGATATGCTGAAATGAAAAAGAAGAGATTCAAAACGAGGAAACATAGGATAGTGCTAATGGCTTTTGGGGAATAGCCTTTAAATATAACAAAACTTTTCTTGAAAAACGCTTCTTTGTAAACGGTTTTGAAAATAGTTTTAGAAGGTTTTAAAAACTTTTGCCCAGTCTGGTAACCTTCTGTTTTGATACCAAGTGTAACACCCTACCTCCGCTAGGGTCGCTTACAAAGGGAATGCACTAGTTTTGGATGAGCGTTATCGAGGTAAACAGTCACAGAAATATTACAAGACAGAACATAAATAAAACAGCGGAAGAATCAAAAGCTAAATTTCATTACTTTCAAAAAGAGTCAAAACCTTTTACATCCAAAGTACCAACTATCATTTTACATTACAACAAGTTCTTCCTTGAATAAATAAAGAAGCATAAAACTTAAAACAACAAAAGTAGCTTAATTCCCCAAAGGTAGCAGAAATGCAGCCATAGCATAGCTCAAGATCAAACCATACATGAGCTGAACTGAAAGAAAGCGAAATCCAAGCAAATTGCTAGAGTTTCCTTCCTGAGAACCTGGAGGGGAAACGAAAGAAAAGGAGGCGAAAGAAAATGGGTTAGTCATAAAGACTGGTAAGTCCTAGTGACTTTCAGCATAAAAACAGGTAAAGGTAACACGACATGTATAAACTGAATGTAAACATAAGGATGATGACAAGATGGGCAAGATAGACTAAGATAACATGATAAATCAAGTATAGCATCGTATGTCCAAGATTCGCTGCACCAACTGCATAGTATCTCAAACCCATGTCATATATTAACCATGAAATGATCCCTTGGCCCAATATCATGAATGACCCATTACTAGGTCCAACGGAACGATCCACTAATCGATCGACTCCCTACAAGTTCTAGCTCGTCATGTGTCTGTGTCATACGGCCCTATCACGAATGTAGTTACCTGTGATAGGTCCACCATAGGGTGTATCAAGCCCTAGGGTGCCAACCACCGACACGAATCAAGCATGCACAGTGTAAACCTACTGATGCCCAATGCCTGCTTTTTCAACTTCGGACTACGTGCACGACCATAGTCCGGCTGAACCTACACTAGCGCACCAACTCAGCCGTTGTTCTGGTCGCTTACAATCATCCCAGTAATCGTGCCCCACCCTGCCTAGTTCCAGGGTACCATGATACATCTAAGTGGGTTACGGCTGAAATGGACCGCGTAACTAGGGTTTCTTTCCAGCAGGTTAAGTGTTGTCATTTAAATTCATGACTTAACCCTTATCAGTCTAACATGTCAAGTTGGTTAAGTGTTATCTTTCAATTTCATGACTTAACCCCACTAATAATGTGTCAAGTTGGTTAAGTGTTGTCTTTCATGTTCATGACTTAACCCTATCATGTGGCATTAATTCATTAATGCACCCTAACCTCTCACATGAGACCTGTTGTTGTGGTCACTGGATATGCCGGGCGGTTCTAGGGAGAATTACACCACAACTCAGTCTGACCTCGGGTTTCAAGCGCGATATGACCAACTACCCACATTGGATCCTATTGTTTGCAATCACCGGATTTGTCGGGCGGTTCCGGGCAGAATTACACTACAAACTCAACCCAACCTCGAGTTGGCCATTTTCAAGTTCATTCTAGTGTCATGTCCATGTTCAAATTTCATGTCAAGTTCGTGTCAAGTTTCATGACATGTTTCATGTCAAGTTTCATGCCAAGTTTCATGTTTCAACTTATGCCTATTATCAAGTTCATGATTCATGTTCATAACCAATTCATGTTTTGCCTAATCTAACCAAACCGTATTCCCATCGCACGTAAACGTGAATCGATCTAAATTACAAGTAGATCCAAATTCAGAAATAAAGGGAATAACATCAAAACTATGATAGGTACAAAGGACGAGCATAAAGTGATAAAAGGGATTACAAGACTAGCATGATATATCTTGAGATAATTGGTTACAACATCACTAGCATATAGAAAATAATAGGATTTCAAATCTAGCATAATAAGGTGATAGTCATGGCATAAGGTGATAGTCCCAAACTTGTAAATAATAAACTGATTCAACGTCACTGGCATGATAATGTTATGGACATAAAAGAGTTTGATTTACAACATGAATAGGTCCAAACTGATTTCATAGCAATATTCCCTAATGTCAAGATCCAAGATGGAAACTAGAATAGATGTGAATCGATTATCATACTTAAGTCCAATTTCACGTTATCTCATGTCCAAATCACAATTAACAAGTTTAAATCTCAAAGTAACTAGAACTTACAGATCGTGGACTAAGAATTTAGAAAGCAGAATCGAAGCTCTAGTCGAACAACCCCAATATGCAATTCCTAGCCATAGTCTTCAAGAAATAGTCTTCGTAATTTATTTTAATTTAATTAAGAAGAAGAAGCCATTTCCATCAAGAATTTGTGCAGCATAAGATTAGAGAAGAATGGTGTAAAGAGAATGGGACTAGAGGGCTGTTTATATAGGATTAGGCGGACGAATCTAAACTGAAAACGAGACCAGATATATCAGAATGAACCCATGCTCAAAACAGGGTTTCAGCACCAGGTCGACCCCCAGTTCGACCATAGGGTCGACCTGGTCCCTAGGAGGTTGACCATAGTGTCAACCCCCAGGTCGACCTGGTCCGGGGCGGGAAAATTCCCGCCCAATCTGCACTGGGGTTTGAATTCGAATTCGAGCTGTTTTTCTATTCTGAAAATTCTAGAAACTTCGGAGGGTCGTATCTCCCTCATACGGACTCCGTTTCTCGAAAACTTGGAATCGTTTCCCAGCAGAATTTTGAGACGAATGGAATGGCGCAACCCGTTTCCCTTGATTTTTGTTTTAAAAGTTAGTTCTGCCTTGATTTATGGTTTTAACATGTTATTAAAATACGGGTTGCTACAACAGCAAGAATTGTTGGGTGAAGTAAGAAAACAAGTGCCAGAAGTTAAGTAAAAATAGCGGTATTTTATTTAGTATCTGTTTTAATCTAAATAACGAGTTTACAAATGTTTTCCCCTGAGAATAAATGTACATTTTTGTAGAAAATGAAAGTTTGTGAATATATGAAAATGATTTTCAATAGTAATAAGAGATTTTTCTAAAATTATACATATATATATATTGGAAATGTTTATCAAAAGACCATGAGAGGCTAACGGGTTTTGATAAATTAGACTGGCGAGAACCGAAAAATTAAAAAGCCGCACGACGAGAATGAAGAGCGACAGCACGTAAAGAGAAGTAGATTCGTAAATTGAATCTGAGAGTTGTGTAAGGAATGATTTGGTAAGAAATTAAGAAATGAGCTAAAAAGATTTAGAATTTGCAGGAGATTAGTGAATTTGAATAATTTTCTGAGTGTTGATCTGATGTTTGTAATAACCCGGAAATCTGATCCAATTTAAAATTTTATTTTGGCAATTTTAGTGAATTTTGATTATTTAAAATGAATTATTTTAAATAATAATGACGAGAAATTTATTTTGAATAGAATTAGAACGTATATATTTATTTGAATCGACGTTAGAATATAAATAATTATTTATAATTATATAACGAGCCTGAAATGGCGTGGTAGTTCGAAAATTCGATTTCAAAATTCAAATGAATGTGCAGGATGCAAAATAAACCGGATTTTAGTGAAACCAAAAATATTCGAATCTAATTGAGAATATCTTTCCAACGAATCCGAAAAATTTAAATTTCATAGCGGGGATAAAAAGTTATGCCCAGTTGAAATTCAGAATAGTCGTTATGGAATTCTAGCCCTTAAAAATGGAAATTTTGCAAACGACCTCGGTTTTCGACGAAACCACTTTTGTTGGATCCGTGATGTCTAGTTATGGCTAGGTTTCAAAATTCATAATTTTCTAAATCAATATGTGAGCATGGAAAAGGAAAACGCGTTTAACCAGTTTCAGTTGATTTTAATCGACTGGAAAATGACCATTTTTCAAACGGTCTCAGAATTTGATGAAATTGGTTTTGTTAGGACCGTACCGTCAATACGAAGCTAGAAAATATTTTTCGGGAATTTTTCTAGTTAGTATGTGGCCCCGGTAAATTGAAATGTGCGTTCAAATTCAATATATAGAGTTATGTTTTGATTTTGACGAAAACTAATCGAAACAACCGAACTGGCTTGCAATATATATCCCATTGTGATCTGAATGGGGGTAATTAGCTATGAACGACAGTCGGTGGGTTCGATTTCGAGGTCGAAATAAAAAGTTGCTTTTTGAAATTAAATAATCAAATAAAAAATATATATAACCTCTCTCTCTCCCCTTATTTCCACTCAGCCCCCCTCCCCCCCCGATTACATTTTCAACAGAAAAAAACTAAGAACCGTCGACTTCGACAATCGTGCCCCCCCCCCCCAGTTCATCGCGCCGCCGACCCCCGATCCCCTTACCCTTCCCCTGTGCCTTTCTTTCTCCTCTCCTGCAAACCCTAAATCGAAGTCGCCGCCCTTTCTACACCCTAAACCGCTGCGCCTCACTCCGCCGAGACCCCCCCTGACCTCCCACCGACGGTGAAACCCCTCTCCACCTTATTTCGCATAAACCCCTACTTTTCACGTTAATTCGCAGGATGCCCCCTCCAATTATAAAGGTGAGTTTTTAAACTTATATTTATTTATTTTTATTCATACGATTTTTATTATATGAATGAAGCAAAAGGAAAGAATTTTTACATATGTGAATGAAGTGAAAAGATCGGATTTTTACTATATGATTTGCAATATAAAGATCAGATTTTTACTATATGATTTGCAATATAAAGATCGGATTATACTATATGATTTGCAATATAAAGATCGGATTTTTACTCTATGATTTGCAATATAAAAAATGGATTTTTACTATATGATTTGCAATATAAAAATATGATTTTTATATAGGAAGCAAAGTACTAAAAATGTGATTTTTATATATGTAGCGAATTAAAAATGTGATTTTTATATACATAGCTACAAAATAAAAAATTTGATTTTTATCCATATAGAGTGATTATAAAAATGTGATTTTTAAATATGTAGTGGCTACGGGCAGTGAAATTGACAAAAAGCGAGCACGACGAAGATTTCTACATAAGAAGAGTCGTGGCGTTTGGTTTAGCTAGTCGGTGAGAACTCCTCACTTTTATTTAATTTCTAGTTTGAAATATATACTAGGATGCAGATGGTGTTTAGTAGCACCCGACACCCGTCGTCCACAGACCATGGATGACTTGTTTGTTTGATTGCTGTGTTGTGAAATTTGATTGTGTGATGTGGAATGAAATAAAATAGTTTATAGTGGAAAATATTTTATAGTTAAAAATATAATTTTTAACGTGTATATAAAATAAATATTTATAAACAAATCAGACGATTTGTTTATATACATTGATTTGACTGACATTGATTGGGACGATAAATTTTACACATCGCCCAACTGCACAAATAAAATGTGTGTTTGTTGATTTGAAACCCCACACGGGTATTGGGATGATATTTGACGTACACTAATCCCGATTGTTTAGTTGTATGTCAATCGATAGGTTGACAGATTGTGTAAGTGTTAATTATTTATATTTAATGCTTATGCAGTTGTGTGGTGCACTCTGGATGATGGTTGATGATTTATCGTTGCTGTTATATACATGTGTTGTAGAAAATCCATATAATTAACATTATATGGTAATTGACCGGGCCTCATTCCAATTTGGAAAATAAGGAATATTATAAAAGAAAATTCATGTGTTGAATTGAAAATAAAATTCATGTGTTGAATTGAAAAGAAAATTCATGTGTTGAATTGAAAATAAAATTCATGTGTTGAATTGAAAGAAAATTCATGTGTTGAATTGAAAATGAATTCATGTGTTGAATAGAAAATAAATTCATGTGTTGAATTGAAAATAAAATTCATGTTTTGAATAGAATAAACATTCATGTGTTGAATAAAAGCCGTGTTGATTAGATTGACGCCATTTTGACGTGAATCGATATTTATATCGATTTTATTCATTTTTATAATGAATATAGAAAAGAAAGTGATTTCAAAATATAACGTTTTGAAAATATTATCATTTGTATATCGATGATGTGGAATATTCAATTTTTATTAGAAATTGAATATGAGGTTGAAATTGTTTTGAAAACGAATTTAAAACAATTTATAAAATACGTTTTAAAAGGAAATCAACGAAATATAATATATATATATATATTATATATATTATATATATAATGGCCTGAATAGAATGCGTCGCGCCGCGGCAGTTCGCGAATTTCGACCATTGACTTCGAGTGGACATTACGGGAGACCCGACCGTCGGATTCTCCAAAAACCGGAACCGTTGGGTTCGTATCGAAAAGGGCTTTCTAACGAATATAAGTGATTAGAAATCTAACGGTTGGATTTGGTATTATGTCCAAATCAAATTTGGAAAAGGTCGTTGTAAGTGCAGTTCGATGGCCATTGGTGGAAATCGACTGTACGGGCCTTGATAAAATTATTAAAAATAGTGATAATTTGTGTAAAATCATAAGAAATGATTTGTGAAGAATTGGGATGAAATTTCCAAATTTGAAAAGATAAAATAGATTTTTATCGAAATGAACTAGTTTTGAACTAGAATTATAATTCATTTATTTTTTAAATAAATAAATTGGATTTGAAATGGTTTTGAAAATAAACAGAATTTTGAATAATTGAATTGGAATGGATTGAATCGAAATTATCTTTGGAATATTTCGATGTTGGATTTCGTGATTATACATATATTGTTATGGAAATTTGAAAGATATATTTATATCGTTATTTCTAATACGATATTTGTTGGTCGTAGAATTTGATATTGAATATAAGCCGATATATTTTCTATTCAGAGCCTTGTATTTAATATCAAATGTGATTTGGGTTCGTTGTGAATGGTGTCTTCATTAACACTGTTCCTAAACCCAGTTGAGAAAAAGATTAAATCTTTTTATTTAGATTTAATGAAGTGTACCAATTAAAAGTGTATTTAATTGGAATTGAATTTGAATTGATTTTTGGGTTTATCGTGAACGGTGTTTTAAATAACACTTGTTCTTTAACCCGACAATTAATATAATGTGATTTTGGGTTTATAGTGAACCGTGTTTTAAATGACATTGGTTCTTAACCCAGTTAAAGACAGGATGTGTTTTCCCAAGTTAAATAATCATTGATAGTGATTATTGGGAAGATTAAAACCAAGTGGAGTTTTAATGAATCTTTAATTAGATTGAAGTGATTGAGGGTGGAGTATCACCCGTTTTGCTCCAGGCGATAGTCAAATCTTTAATTAGATTTGAACGTGAAATGGTAATTAAATTTACCGATAACACCGTGGTGTTAGATATGAAGTATTAATTCATGGGATGAATTGGTTGGGATTGGGAAATAAAATAAATGATTACTGCAGTGTGGTTCGCTAATCCCGACTAGTTTGAATTGATATTCAAAGGAGATTAAAGAATAAATTTAAAGAATTTATCTTTGATAAAATTAATGGGAACCTTTCCCAAAGTGTAAGAATATTTGAATAAAAGAATATTCTGAATTGGAATGAGGCGTATGTTGTGTTTGTGTAACACTTGTTTATTATAAACGCGAGTTATTCAGAAAGACCGGGTTTATCCCATTCTGAATAACTGATTCGACGTGGTGTCGAGGATGAAGACGGTGGTCAAAGACCAGAGGTCTTCACGCCATTTGGGTGATTACTGATGATCTTGATTGGGCTGTACACCCAAAAGGAGGGAATCAGTTGGTGATCATCCAGACGTACTTGGAGATCGATGGATATGCGAGGTACAAGGTGCCTCCAATTTCGTTCAGACCCAGAACTAACTTGTAAATGGACTTTGTGTCTGACATTGGATTTTATTCTGTGTGTTTGATTTCTATTGAATATATATATGTTTGGCGGTGGAGAATTTATTCTCTTGCTTAACGCCCTTCTCTAAGACGTACGAGCTCAGGAGTTATATATTGATGGAAATCAATCGCATGGAGTGAATTGCCTGTGTGGCATGCCTAAGTGAAAATTGATCAAGGCTTCTGTTGAAAAGCAAAGTCTTGTGGTTGATGATCAAAACACCGCCTGTGTGGCATAACTTTGTGTAACGTTGATTCTCGAGCCTCACACCCCGGTTGTGAACCAGAAACGGGAGAGGACCTCAGGGAGGACATGGGTTTTCTTCTAGCTAGAGGTGGTGTCAGTGCTTAAACTGGCTGAAATTTATATTATTTTTTTCACCTGTATGGTTGTTGCTGTTGCGAGGCACCTCGGTTAGATCGGACGATCCGGGTCCGATGGAGTCATTCCAAAGGGCGGGGAAACGCAGTGTTCAGGCATTTTAATCCACATCGGTGGACCTGCCCTGACGATCCATGGGCTCACCTATGTCTGGGTCCTGATACATGGGCTAGATTGTCTCGAATCGGTAGAGGACGATCCCTGGCCTCGGTTCACAGACGGGAATCCAATTTCCAAATACGTGACTTTGCAGTTTTGATTGTAGAGCCTAGTATTGGTGACAGGATATATGGTACTCATGCCGTCTATGATTGATACTTATGATTGAAATTGTTTTGACACTATACACTTATAGTAATAAAAGATGAAATTTAGCGTATCAAGCATTCTTTAGCTATTATAAGATAAAACCCTATCCTCTGGCTTGTGTTGCATTGTGTGATGGGACCTGGGTCTTATAATAGCTTCATTTTTCTTTATTTAGCATTGTGCTGTTGTTCTATGCACTGGTATTCTTGGGAGGAAACCCGTTCCGTGTTATACGGCGTGGTCCCTTGATTTACCTAACTTTAAAATAAAGATTAATAACTGTTTTAGTTCTCACACCAGTCCCATGACTGACCTGGAGTTTATTGTTTTAACCTAAACTCTAGGTGCCCTTATTTTGCAACGGGCAGCTAGTAGTTTTGGTTTTGCAGATTTATATTCACAGGAACCTGGTTTACTGCTGGAATGATATCCAGAAAGCTCTGTATCCGTATATCTCTTCTAGTTGTGTATTGTATTATTTTCCGCTGCTATGTAATGTATTGTAATCTCTGATATTTTATAATGTATATTAATTGTTAATACCTGTATATTCTTGCATTCTGATGAATTGTTGTAATAAGCAATGAAATGTTCTTCTGTTTGCGTTCCGATGTGGCTTGTTCTCAACTCAATCCGTGATTTCCCGCAAGGGGGATTTCGGGTCGTAACAGCTTGGTATCAGAGCTTTGGTTTACAGAGCTCGGATAACAAGGCACATTAGAACCAATGAAAGAATTCATCAGAGATTGGATTAGTAATATCCAATGAGAATGACTCGTTAGACATGGGATCAGTAGTATCCTAGAACGAGTGTGAAGAGTATATCTTTGAAAATTGAAAACAAGTTTTGTTTTGAAAATTTAATTCAATAATTCGTATTTGAATATTTATTTATATTGATTTGGGGAATCCAGTATATAAATATTTTGCATATACGTCTGATCCATGTGTATTTGAAGTTTTAATATACTGGGTAGATATAGAATCGCACTGTAGTTGCTCGGGGATAATTCTGGTGATGTCGCGACATCATCAGTATTTATGTTCGTGTTTCAAAAGTGGGATTTCTATATGATTCCAATTGAATGGTGTGAGAACCAAAATTAGATAGGGCTTATTGTTGTGATTTGGCACCAAAAATCTGATTTTTGGACTATATATCAAAGTTATGAATTTGAAAAACTAATCAACTAATTGATTGATGGTTGTGTTGTTTGGTTATTGGTTGATTAATTAAAAGTTGAACCATTTAGCCTAATGGAACCAAGTATTTGAGATGTACTGAAAATTAGTCGCATTTGCATGCATATACATGTACTTACATTGAACAGGTCATAGCAAGGAGGCTAGAGAAGAGGAATAAAATTGTTTGACCGACAAATGGGTACATGTTTATTGTATTTCTTGGGTTTTTGATGATTTTATGAGCCGCTTGGCTGTTTCTTTTTCTTTTTGGATAGATGAGGGCCATGGGAGGCTATTTGAAATATCCCGAAGTCCCCGGTGCAGGGGAGGTTATGGCGAAATTTTTCGAAAATTTAGGGTGTTAGCCAAATTTTTGAAAAATTTGCAAAGTTCTTAGAAACTAAAAAGTTGAAGAACTTAAGCCATAAAGAAAATAATGAAAGTTGAGTTGATTTGCAAAACAACATTCGGCTTCGTTCCTTTTCGGGGACGAAAAGTTTTAAGTGGGGGAGATTGTAATAACCTGGAAATCTGAGCCAATTTAAAAATTTTATTTTGGCAATTTTAGTGAATTTTGATTATTTTAAATAATAACGACGAGAAATCTATTTTGAATAGAATCAGAACTTATATATTTATTTGAATTGACGTTAGAATATAAATAATTATTTATAATTATATAACGAGCCTGAAATGGCGCAGTAGTTTGAAAATTCGATTTCAAAATTCAAATGAATGTGCAGGATGCAAAATAAACTGGATTTTAGTGAAACCAAAAATATTCGAATCTAATTGAGAATATCTTTCCAACGAATCCGAAAAATTGAAATTTCATAGTGGGGATAAAAAGTTATGCCCAGTTGAAAATTCAGAATAGTCGCTGTGGAATTCTAGCCCTTAAAAATGGAAATTTTACAAACGACCTCGGTTTTCGAAGAAACCACTTTTGTTGGATCCGTGATGTCTAGTTATGGCTAGGTTTCAAAATTCGTAATTTTCTGAATCAATATGTGAGCATGGCAAAGGAAAACGCGTTTGACCAGTTTTAGTTGATTTGAATCGACTGGAAAATTGCAATTTTTCAAACGGTCTCAGAATTTGACGAAATTGGTTTTGTTAGGACCGTACCGTCAATACGAAGCTAGAAAATATTTTTTGGGAATTTTTCTAGTTAGTATGTGGTCCCGGTAAATTGAAATGTGTGTTCAAATTCAATATATAGAGTTATATTTTGATTTTGACGAAAACTGATCGAAACAGCCGAACTGGCTTGCGATATATATCCCATTGTGATCGGAATGGGGGTAATTAGCTATGAACGACAGTCGGTGGGTTCGATTTCGAGGTCGAAATAAAAAGTTGCTTTTTGAAATTAAATAATCAAATAAAAAATATATATAACCTCTCTCTCTCCCCTTATTTCCTCTCAGCCCCCCCCCCCCGTTTTATTTTCAACAGAAAAAAAAACTGAAGAACCATCGACTTCGACGATCGTGCCCCCCCCCAGTTCATCGCGCCACCGACCCCCGATCCCCTAACCCCCCTCGCGCCTTTCTCTCTCCTCTCCAGCAAACCCTAAATCAAAGTCGTCGCCCCTTCTACACCCTAAACCGTCGCGCCCCACTCTGCCGAGACCCCCCTGACCTCCCACCGATGGTGAAACCCCCTCTCCACCTTATTTCGCAGAAACCCCCCCTTTTCACGTTAATTCGCAGGAAGTCCCTCCAATTATAAAGGTGAGTTTTTAAACTTATATTTATTTATTTTTATTCATACGATTTTTATTATATGAATGAAGCAAAAGGAACGAATTTTTATATATGTGAATGAAGTGAGAAGATCGGATTTTTACTATATGAAAGATCGGATTTTTACTATATGATTTGCAATATAAAGATCAGATTTTTACTATATGATTTGCAATATAATGATCGGATTTTTACTATATGATTTGCAATATAAAAATCGGATTTTTACTATATGATTTGCAATATAAAAATATGATTTTTATATAGGAAGCAAAGTAGTAAAAATGTGATTTTTATATATGTAGCGAATTAAAAATGTGATTTTTATATACATAGATACAAAATAAAAAATGTGATTTTTATCCATATAGAGGGATTATAAAAATGTGATTTTTATATATGTAGTGGCTACTGGCAACGAAATTGACAAAAGGCGAGCACGACGAAGATTTCTACATAAGAAGAGTCGTGGCGTTTGGTTTAGCTAGTCGGTGAGAACTCCGCATTTTTCTTTAATTTCTAGTTTGAAATATATACTAGGATGCAGACGGTGTTTAGTAGCACCCGACACCCGTCGTCCACAGACCATGGATGACTTGTTTGTTTGATTGCTGTGTTGTCAAAATTTGATTGTGTGTTGTGGAATTAAATAAAATATTTTATAGTGGAAAATATTTTATAGTTAAAAATATAATTTTTAACGTGTATATAAAATAAATATTTATAAACAAATCGGACGATTTGTTTATATACACTGATTTGACTGATATTGATTGGGACGATAAATTTTACACATCGCCCAACTGCACAAATAAAATGTGTGTTTGTTGATTTGAAACCCCACACGGGTATTGGGATGATATTTGACGTACACTAATCCCGATTGTTTAGTTGTATGTCAATCGATAAGTTGACAGACTGTGTAAGCGTTAATTATTTATATTTAATGCTTATGCAGTTGTGTGGTGCACTCTAGATGATGGTTGATGATTTATCGTTGCTGTTATATACATGTGTTGTAGAAATTCCATATAATTAACATTATATGGTAATTGATCGGGCCTCATTCCAATTTGGAAAATAAGGAATATTATAAAAGAAAATTCATGTGTTGAATTGAAAATAAAATTCATGTGTTGAATTGAAAGAAAATTCATGTGTTGAATTGAAAATGAATTCATGTGTTGAATAGAAAATAAATTCATGTGTTGAATTGAAAATAAAATTCATGTGTTGAATAGAATAAACATTCATGTGTTGAATAAAAGCCATGTTGATTAGATTGACTCCATTTTGACGTGAATCGACATTTATATCGATTTTATTCATTTTTATATTGAATATAGAAAAGAAAGTGATTTCAAAATTTAACAATTTGAAAATATTATCATTTGTATATCGATGAAGTGGAATATTCAATTTTGATTAGAAATTGAATATGAGGTTGAAATCGTTTGGAAAACGAATTTAAAACGATTTATAAAATACGTTTTAAAAGGAAATTGACGAAATATATAATATATATATATATATTATATATATAATGGCCTGAATAGAACGCGCCGCGCCGTGGCAGTTCGCGAATTTCGACCATTGACTTCGACTGGACATTACGAGTGATCCGACCATCGGATTCTCCTAAAATAGGACCGTTGGGTTCGTATCGAAAAGAGCTTTCTAACGAATATAAGTGATTAGAAATCTAACGGTTGGATTTGGAATTATGTCCAAATCAAATTTGGAAAAGGTCGTTGTAAGTGCAGTTCGATGGCCGTTGGTGGAAATCGACTGTACGGGCCTTGATAAAATTATTAAAAATAGTGATAATTTGTGTAAAATCATAAGAAATGATTTGTGAAGAATTGGGATGAAAATTTCCAAATTTGAAAAGATAAAAATAGATTTTTATCGAAATGAACTAGTTTTGAACTAGAATTATAATTTATTTATTTTTGAAATAAATAAATTGGATTTGAAATGGTTTTGAAAATAAATAGAATTTTGAATAATTGAATTGGAATGGATTGAATCGAAATTATCTTTGGAATATTTTGATGTTGGATTTCGTGATTATACATATATTGTTATGGAAATTTGAATGATATATTTATATCATTATTTCCAATACGATATTTGTTGGTCGTAGAATTTGATATTGAATATAAGCCGATATATTTTCTATTCAGAGCCTTGTATTTAATATCAAATGTGATTTGGGTTTGTTGTGAATGGTGTCTTCATTAACACTGTTCCTAAACCCAGTCGAGAAAAAGATTAAATCTTTTTATTTAGATTTAATGAAGTGTACCAATTAAAAGTGTATTTAATTGGAATTGAATTTGAATTGATTTTTGGGTTTATCGTGAACGGTGTTTTAAATAAAACTTGTTCTTTAACCCGATAATTAATGTAATGTGATTTTGGGTTTATAGTGAACTGTGTTTTAAATGACATTATTTCTTTAACCCAGTTAAAGACATGATGTGTTTTCCCAAGTTAAATAATCATTGATAGTGATTATTGGGAAGATTAAAACCAAGTGGAGTTTTAATGAATCTTTAATTAGATTGAAGTGATCGAGGATGGAGTATCACCAGTTTTGCTCCAGGCGATAGTCAAATCTTTAATTAGATTTGAACGTGAAATGGTAATTAAATTTACCGATAACACCGTGGTGTTAGATATGAAGTATGACCAGTTTTTACTTCATGGGATAAATAGGTTGGGATTTGGAAATAAAATAAATGATTACTCCGGTGTGGTTCGCTAATCCCGACTAGTTTGAATTGATATTAAAAGGAGATTAAAGAACAAATTTAAAGAATTTATCTTTGATAAAATTATTGGGAACCTTTCCCAAAGTGTAAGAATATTTGAATAAAAGAATATTCTGAATTGGAATGAGGTGTATGTTGTGTTTGTGTAACACTTGTTTATTATATACGCGAGTTATTCAGAAAGACCGGGTTTATCCCATTCTGAATAACTGATTCGGCGTGGTGTCGGGGATGAAGACGGTGGTCGAAGACCAGTGGTCGAAGACTAGTGGTCTTCACGTCGTTTGGGTGATTACTGATGATCTTGATTGGGCTGTGCACCCAAAAGGAGGGAATCAGTTGGTGATCGTCCAGACGTACGTGGAGATCGATGGATATGCGAGGTACAAGGTGCCTCCAGTTTCGTTCAGACCCAGAACGAACTTGTAAATGGATTATGTGTCTGACATTGGATTTTATTCTATGTGATTAATTTCTATTAAATATATATCTGTTTGGCAGCGGAGAATTTATTCTCTTGCTTAATGCCCTTCTCTGAGACGTACGAGCTCAGGGGTTATATATTGATGAATATCAATCGCATGGAGTGAATTGCATGTGTAGCATGCCTAAGTGGCAATTGATCAAGGCTTCTATTGAAAAGCAAAGTCTTGTGGTTGATGATCAAAGCACCTCCTGTGTGGCATAGCTTTGTGTAACGTTGATTCGCGAGCCTCACACCCCGGTTGTGAACCAGAAACGGGAGAGTACCTCAGGGAGGACATGCGTTTTCTTCTAGCTAGAGGTGGTGTCAGTGCTTAAACTGCCTGACATTTATATTATTTTTTTCACCTATGCGGTTGTTGCTGTTGCAAGGCGCCTCGGTTAGATCGGACGATCTGGGTCCGTTGGAGTAATCGTTGGCTCATTTACGCCCCAAAGGGCGGGGAAACGCAGTGTTCAGGCATTTTAATCCACATTGGTGGACCGGCCCTGACGATCCAAGGGCTAACTGTATCTGGGTCCTGAGACATGGGCTAGATTGTCTCGAATCGGTAGAGGACGATCCCTGGCCTCGGTTCATAGACAGGAATCCAATTTCCAAATACGTGACTTTGTGGTTTTAATTGTAGAGCCTAGTATTGGCGACATGATATATGGTACCCATATCGTCTATGATTGATACTTATGATTGAAATTGTTTTGACACTATACACTTATAGCAATAAAAGAGGAAATTTAGCATATCAAGCATTCTTTGGCTATTATAAGGTAAAACCCTATCCTCCGGCTTTTGTTGCATTATGTAATGGGACCTGGGTCTTATAATAGCTTTATTTTTCTTTATTTAGCATTACGCTGTTGTTTTATGCACTGGTATTCTTGGGAGGAAACCCGTTCCATGTTATAAGGCGTGGTTCCTCTATTTACTTAACTTTAAAATAAAGATTAATAACTGTTTTAGTTCTCACACCGGTCCCATGACTGACCTGGAGTTTATTGTTTTAACCTAAACTCTGGGTGCCTTATTTTGACACGAGCAGCTAGTAGTTTTGGTTTTGCAGATTTATATTCCAGGAACCTGGTTTACAGCTGGAATGATATCCGGAA